>CM076943.1:14061666-16852500 GCA_039566865.1 Aurelia coerulea
ACATTTGAAATCTCATCAGGTTAATGAGGTTGAAATGATATTAAACTTGCCAAGAAAGAATGAAGCCAGAACACAGTCTATGGTTGAAATCATATGAAATTATATTGAATACATCGGTTATAAAGCTTTGTTTGATTACATTCAATCAAATTTAGGTACATATTTTTGAAACATTTGAAACCTCATCAGGTTATTGAGGTTCAAATGATAATAAACTTGTCAAGAGAAAATGAAGCCAGAAAACAGTCTATATTTGAAATTTTGAATTTATATAGAATAGATCGGTTGTGAAACTTTAAATGAATAAATTCATTCAAATCGAGGTATATTCTTTGAAACATTTGAAACCTCATCAGGTTAATGAGGTTGAAATGATAGTAAACTTGTCAAGAAAGAATGAAGCCAGAACACAGTCTATGGTTGAAATCTTATGAATTTTTATTGAATACATCGGTTATGAAGCTTTGTGTGATTTTATTCATTCAAATCGAGGTATATTCTTTGAAACATTTGAAACCTTATCAGGGTAATGAGGTTGAAATGATAGTAAACTTTTCAAGAGAAAATGAAGCCAGAACACAGTCTATGATTGAAATCTTATGAATTTGTGTTGAATACATCGGTTATGAAGCTTTGTGTGATTCTATTCATTCAAATCGAGGTATATTATTTGAAACATTTGAAACCTCATCAGGTTAATGAGGTTGAAATGATAGTAAACTTGTCAAGAAAGAATGCAGCAAGAACACAGCCTATGGTTGAAATCTTATGAATTTATATTGAATATATCGGTTATGAATCATTGTTTGATTAAATTCAGTCAAATCGATGTATATTCTTTGAAACATTTGAAACCTCATCAGGTTAATGAGGTTCAAATGATAGTAAACTTGTCAAGAGAAAATGAAGCCAGAACACAGTCTATGGTTGAAATCTTATGAATTTATATTGAATACATCGGTTATGAAGCTTTGTTTGATTAAATCAATTCAAGTCGAGGTATATTCTTTGAAACATTTGAAACCTCATCAAGTTAATGAGGTTCAAGTGATAGTAAACTTGTGAAGAGAAAAGGAAGCCAGAACACAGTCTATGGTTGAAATCTTATGAAACTATATTGAATACACCGGTTATGAAGCTTAGTTGATTAAATTTATTCAAATCGAGATATATTATTTGAAACATTTGAAACCTCATCAGGTTAATGAGGTTGAAATGATAGTAAACTTGTCAAGAAAGAATGCAGCAAGAACACAGTCTATGGTTGAAATCTTATGAATTTATATTGAATATATCGGTTATGAATCATTGTTTGATTAAATTCAGTCAAATCGATGTATATTCTTTGAAACATTTGAAACCTCATCAGGTTAATGAGGTTGAAATGATAGTAAACTTGTCAAGAAAGAATGAAGCCAGAACACAGTCTATGGTTGAAATCTTATGAATTTTTATTGAATACATCGGTTATGAAGCTTTGTTTGATTAAATCAATTCAAGTCGAGGTATATTCTTTGAAACATTTGAAACCTCATCAAGTTAATGAGGTTCAAGTGATAGTAAACTTGTGAAGAGAAAAGGAAGCCAGAACACAGTCTATGGTTGAAATCTTATGAAACTATATTGAATACACCGGTTATGAAGCTTAGTTGATTAAATTTATTCAAATCGAGATATATTTTTTGAAACATTTGAAACCTCATCAGGTTAATGAGGTTGAAATGATAGTAAACTTGTGAAGAGAAAAGGAAGCCAGAACACAGTCTATGGTTGAAATCTTATGAAAGTATATTGAATACACCGGTTATGAAGCTTAGTTGATTAAATTTATTCAAATCGAGATACATTTTTTGAAACATTTGAAACCTCATCAGGTTAATAAGGTTGAAATGATAGTAAACTTTTCAAGAAAGAATGAAGCCAGAACACAGTCTATGGATGAAATCATATGAATTTATATTGAATACATCGGTTATAAAGCTTTGTTTGATTAATTTCATTCAAATTGAGGTATGTTCTTTGAAACATTTGAAACTTCATCAGGTTAATGAGGTTCAAATGATAGTAAACTTGTCAAGAGAAATCGAAGCCATAACACAGTCTATGGTTGAAATCTTATGAAATTATATTGAATACACCGGTTATGAAGCTTTGTTTGATTAAATTTATTCAAATCGAGATATATTCTCTGAAACATTTGAAATCTCATCAGGTTAATGATGTTCAAATGATAGTAAACTTGTCAAGAAAGAATGAAGCCAGAACACAGTCTATGGTTGAAATCTTATGAAATTATATTGAATACATCGGTTATAAAGCTTTGTTTGATTACATTCAATCAAATTGAGGTACATATTTTTGAAACATTTGAAACCTCATCAGGTTAATGAGGTTCAAATGATAATAAACTTGTCAAGAGAAAATGAAGCCAGAACACAGTCTATATTTGAAATTTTGAATTTATATAGAATAGATCGGTTGTGAAACTTTAAATGAATAAATTCATTCAAATCGAGGTAAATTCTTTGAAGCATTTCAAACCTCATCAGGTTAATGAGGTTCAAATGATAGTAAACTTGTCAAGAGAAAACGAAGCCATAGCACAGTCTATGGTTGAAATCTATGAAAGTATATTGAATACACCGGTTATGAAGCTTTGTTTGAATAAATTTATTCAAATCGAGGTATATTCTTTGAAACATTTGAAACCTCATCAGGTTAATGAGGTTCAAATGATAGTAAACTTGTCAAGAGAGAATGAAGCCAGAACACAGTCTATGGTTGAAATCTTATGAATTTATATTGAATACATCAGTTATGAAGCTTTGTTTGATTAAATCAATTCATGTCGAGGTATATTCTTTGAAACATTTGAAACCTCATCAAGTTAATGAGGTTCAAGTGATAGTAAAGGTGTCAAGATAAAATGAAGTAGAACACATTCTATGGTTAAAGTCTTATGAATTTATAATAAATAGATTGGATGTGAAACTTTAATTGATTAAATTCAATCAAATCGAGGTATATTCTTTGAACCATTTGAAACCTCATCAGGTTAATGAGGTTCAAATGATAGTAAACTTGTGAAGAGAAAAGGAAACCAGAACACAGTCTATGGTTGAAATCTTATGAAATTATATTGAATACACCGGTTATGAAGCTTAGTTTGATTAAATTTATTCAAATCGAGATATATTTTTTGAAACATTTGAAACCTCATCAGGTTAATAAGGTTGAAATGATAGTAAACTTGTCAAGAAAGAATGAAGCCAGAACACAGTCTATGGATGAAATCATATGAATTTATATTGAATACATCGGTTATAAAGCTTTGTTTGATTAATTTCATTCAAATTGAGGTATGTTCTTTGAAACATTTGAAACTTCATCAGGTTAATGAGGTTCAAATGATAGTAAACTTGTCAAGAGGAATCGAAGCCATAACAAAGTCTATGGTTGAAATCTTATGAAATTATATTGAATACACCGGTTATGAAGCTTTGTTTGATTAAATTTATTCAAATCGAGATATATTCTCTGAAACATTTGAAATCTCATCAGGTTAATGAGGTTGAAATGATATTAAACTTGCCAAGAAAGAATGAAGCCAGAACACAGTCTATGGTTGAAATCATATGAAATTATATTGAATACATCGGTTATAAAGCTTTGTTTGATTACATTCAATCAAATTTAGGTACATATTTTTGAAACATTTGAAACCTCATCAGGTTATTGAGGTTCAAATGATAATAAACTTGTCAAGAGAAAATGAAGCCAGAAAACAGTCTATATTTGAAATTTTGAATTTATATAGAATAGATCGGTTGTGAAACTTTAAATGAATAAATTCATTCAAATCGAGGTATATTCTTTGAAACATTTGAAACCTCATCAGGTTAATGAGGTTGAAATGATAGTAAACTTGTCAAGAAAGAATGAAGCCAGAACACAGTCTATGGTTGAAATCTTATGAATTTTTATTGAATACATCGGTTATGAAGCTTTGTGTGATTTTATTCATTCAAATCGAGGTATATTCTTTGAAACATTTGAAACCTTATCAGGGTAATGAGGTTGAAATGATAGTAAACTTTTCAAGAGAAAATGAAGCCAGAACACAGTCTATGATTGAAATCTTATGAATTTGTGTTGAATACATCGGTTATGAAGCTTTGTGTGATTCTATTCATTCAAATCGAGGTATATTATTTGAAACATTTGAAACCTCATCAGGTTAATGAGGTTGAAATGATAGTAAACTTGTCAAGAAAGAATGCAGCAAGAACACAGCCTATGGTTGAAATCTTATGAATTTATATTGAATATATCGGTTATGAATCATTGTTTGATTAAATTTATTCAAATCGAGATATATTCTCTGAAACATTTGAAATCTCATCAGGTTAATGAGGTTGAAATGATAGTAAACTTGTCAAGAAAGAATGCAGCAAGAACACAGTCTATGGTTGAAATCTTATGAATTTATATTGAATACATCGGTTATGAAGCTTTGTTTGATTAAATCAATACAAGTCGAGGTATATTCTTTGAAACATTTGAAACCTCATCAAGTTAATGAGGTTGAAATGATAGTAAACTTTTCAAGAGAAAATGAAGCCAGAACACAGTCTATGATTGAAATCTTATGAATTTGTGTTGAATACATCGGTTATGAAGCTTAGTTGATTAAATTTATTCAAATCGAGATATATTTTTTGAAACATTTGAAACTTCATCAGGTTAATGAGGTTCAAATGATAGTAAACTTGTCAAGAGAAATCGAAGCCAGAACACAGTCTATGGTTGAAATCTTATGAAATTATATTGAATACACCGGTTATGAAGCTTTGTTTGATTAAATTTATTCAAATCGATTAATTTCATTCAAATTGAGGTATGTTCTTTGAAACATTTGATATAACACAGTCTATGGTTGAAATCTTATCTGTTGATTAAATTTATTCAAATCGAGATATATTCTCTGAAACATTTGAAATCTCATCAGGTTAATGATGTTCAAATGATAGTAAACTTGTCAAGAAAGAATGAAGCCAGAACACAGTCTATGGTTGAAATCTTATGAAATTATATTGAATACATCGGTTATAAAGCTTTGTTTGATTACATTCAATCAAATTGAGGTACATATTTTTGAAACATTTGAAACCTCATCAGGTTATTGAGGTTCAAATGATAATAAACTTGTCAAGAGAAAATGAAGCCAGAAAACAGTCTATATTTGAAATTTTGAATTTATATAGAATAGATCGGTTGTGGAACTTTAAATGAATAAATTCATTCAAATCGAGGTATATTCTTTGAAACATTTGAAACCTCATCAGGTTAATGAGGTTGAAATGATAGTAAACTTGTCAAGAAAGAATGAAGCCAGAACACAGTCTATGGTTGAAATCTTATGAAACTATATTGAATACACCGGTTATGAAGCTTAGTTGATTAAATTTATTCAAATCGAGATATATTTTTTGAAACATTTGAAACCTCATCAGGTTAATGAGGTTGAAATGATAGTAAACTTGTGAAGAGAAAAGGAAGCCAGAACACAGTCTATGGTTGAAATCTTATGAAAGTATATTGAATACACCGGTTATGAAGCTTAGTTGATTAAATTCATTCAAATCGAGATACATTTTTTGAAACATTTGAAACCTCATCAGGTTAATAAGGTTGAAATGATAGTAAACTTGTCAAGAAAGAATGAAGCCAGAGCACAGTCTATGGATGAAATCATATGAATTTATATTGAATACATCGGTTATAAAGCTTTGTTTGATTAATTTCATTCAAATTGAGGTATGTTCTTTGAAACATTTGAAACTTCATCAGGTTAATGAGGTTGAAATGATAGTAAACTTGTCAAAAGAAAATGAAGCAAGAACACAGCCTATTGTTGAAATCTTATGAATTTATATTGAATTTATCGGTTATGAAGCTTTGTTTTATTACATTTATTCAAATCGAGGTATATTCTTTGAAACATTTGAAACCTCATCAGGTTAATGAGGTTGAAATGATAGTAAACTTGTCAAGAGAAAGTGAAGCCAGAACACAGTCTATGATTGAAATCTGATGAATTTTTATTGAATACATCGGTTATGAAGCTTTTTGTGATTCTATTCATTCAAATCGAGGTATATTCTTTGAAACATTTGAAACCTCATCAGGTTAATGAGGTTGAAATGATAGTAAACTTGTCAAGAGAAAGTGAAGCCAGAACACAGTCTATGATTGAAATCTGATGAATTTTTATTGAATACATCGGTTATGAAGCTTTTTGTGATTCTATTCATTCAAATCGAGGTATATTCTTTGAAACATTTGAAACCTCATCAGGTTAATGAGGTTGAAATGATAGTAAACTTGTCAAGAAAGAATGCAGCAAGAACACAGTCTATGGTTGAAATCTTATCAATTTATATTGAATATATCGGTTATGAATCATTGTTTGATTAAACTCATTCAAATCGATGTATATTCTTTGAAACATTTGAAACCTCATCAGGTTAATGAGGTTGAAATGATAGTAAACTTTTCAAGAGAAAATGAAGCCATAACAAAGTCTATGGTTGAAATCTTATGAAACTATATTGAATACACCGGTTATGAAGCTTAGTTGATTAAATTTATTCAAATCGAGATATATTTTTTGAAACATTTGAAACCTCATCAGGTTAATGAGGTTGAAATGATAGTAAACTTGTGAAGAGAAAAGGAAGCCAGAACACAGTCTATGGTTGAAATCTTATGAAACTATATTGAATACACCGGTTATGAAGCTTAGTTGATTAAATTTATTCAAATCGAGATATATTTTTTGAAACATTTGAAACCTCATCAGGTTAATAAGGTTGAAATGATAGTAAGCTTGTCAAGAAAGAATGAAGCCAGAACACAGTCTATGGATGAAATCATATGAATTTATATTGAATACATCGGTTATAAAGCTTTGTTTGATTAATTTCATTCAAATTGAGGTATGTTCTTTGAAACATTTGAAACTTCATCAGGTTAATGAGGTTCAAATGATAGTAAACTTGTCAAGAGAAATCGAAGCCATAACAAAGTCTATGGTTGAAATCTTATGAAATTATATTGAATACACCGGTTATGAAGCTTTGTTTGATTAAATTTATTCAAATCGAGATATATTCTCTGAAACATTTGAAATCTCATCAGGTTAATGAGGTTGAAATGATATTAAACTTGCCAAGAAAGAATGAAGCCAGAACACAGTCTATGGTTGAAATCTTATGAAATTATATTGAATACATCGGTTATAAAGCTTTGTTTGATTACATTCAATCAAATTGAGGTACATATTTTTGAAACATTTGAAACCTCATCAGGTTAATGAGGTTCAAATGATAATAAACTTGTCAAGAAAGAATGCAGCAAGAACACAGTCTATGGTTGAAATCTTATCAATTTATATTGAATATATCGGTTATGAATCATTGTTTGATTAAATTCAGTCAAATCGATGTATATTCTTTGAAACATTTGAAACCTCATCAGGTTAATGAGGTTCAAATGATAGTAAACTTGTCAAGAGAAAATGAAGCCAGAACACAGTCTATGGTTGAAATCTTATGAATTTATATTGAATACATCGGTTATGAAGCTTTGTTTGATTAAATCAATTCAAGTCGAGGTATATTCTTTGAAACATTTGAAACCTAATCAAGTTAATGAGGTTCAAGTGATAGTAAACTTGTGAAGAGAAAAGGAAGCCAGAACACAGTCTATGGTTGAAATCTTATGAAACTATATTGAATACACCGGTTATGAAGCTTAGTTGATTAAATTTATTCAAATCGAGATATATTTTTTGAAACATTTGAAACCTCATCAGGTTAATGAGGTTGAAATGATAGTAAACTTGTGAAGAGAAAAGGAAGCCAGAACACAGTCTATGGTTGAAATCTTATGAAAGTATATTGAATACACCGGTTATGAAGCTTAGTTGATTAAATTTATTCAAATCGAGATACATTTTTTGAAACATTTGAAACCTCATCAGGTTAATAAGGTTGAAATGATAGTAAACTTGTCAAGAAAGAATGAAGCCAGAACACAGTCTATGGATGAAATCATATGAATTTATATTGAATACATCGGTTATAAAGCTTTGTTTGATTAATTTCATTCAAATTGAGGTATGTTCTTTGAAACATTTGAAACTTCATCAGGTTAATGAGGTTCAAATGATAGTAAACTTGTCAAGAAAGAATGAAGCCAGAACACAGTCTATGGTTGAAATCTTATGAAATTATATTGAATACATCGGTTATAAAGCTTTGTTTGATTACATTCAATCAAATTGAGGTACATATTTTTGAAACATTTGAAACCTCATCAGGTTAATGAGGTTCAAATGATAATAAACTTGTCAAGAGAAAATGAAGCCAGAACACAGTCTATATTTGAAATTTTGAATTTATATAGAATAGATCGGTTGTGAAACTTTAAATGAATAAATTCATTCAAATCGATGTATATTATTTGAAACATTTGAAACCTCATCAGGTTAATGAGGTTCAAATGATAGTAAACTTGTCAAGAGAAAACGAAGCCATAGCACAGTCTATGGTTGAAATCTATGAAATTATATTGAATACACCGGTTATGAAGCTTTGTTTGAATAAATTTATTCAAATCGAGGTATATTCTTTGAAACATTTCAAACCTCATCAGGTTAATGAGGTTCAAATGATAGTAAACTTGTCAAGAGAGAATGAAGCCAGAACACAGTCTATGGTTGAAATCTTATGAATTTATATTGAATACATCAGTTATGAAGCTTTGTTTGATTAAATCAATTCATGTCGAGGTATATTCTTTGAAACATTTGAAACCTCATCAAGTTAATGAGGTTCAAGTGATAGTAAAGGTGTCAAGATAAAATGAAGTAGAACACATTCTATGGTTAAAGTCTTATGAATTTATAATAAATAGATTGGATGTGAAACTTTAATTGATTAAATTCAATCAAATCGAGGTATATTCTTTGAACCATTTGAAACCTCATCAGGTTAATGAGGTTCAAATGATAGTAAACTTGTGAAGAGAAAAGGAAAACAGAACACAGTCTATGGTTGAAATCTTATGAAATTATATTGTATACACCGGTTATGAAGCTTAGTTTGATTAAATTTATTCAAATCGAGATATATTTTTTGAAACATTTGAAACCTCATCAGGTTAATGAGGTTGAAATGATAGTAAACTTGTGAAGAAAAAATGAAGCCAGAACACAGTCTATGGTTGAAATCTTATGAAATTATATTGAATACATCGGTTATGAAGCTTAGTTGATTAAATTTATTCAAATCGAGATATATTTTTTGAAACATTTGAAACCTCATCAGGTTAATAAGGTTGAAATGATAGTAAACTTGTCAAGAAAGAATGAAGCCAGAACACAGTCTATGGATGAAATCATATGAATTTATATTGAATACATCGGTTATAAAGCTTTGTTTGATTAATTTCATTCAAATTGAGGTATGTTCTTTGAAACATTTGAAACTTCATCAGGTTAATGAGGTTGAAATGATATTAAACTTGCCAAGAAAGAATGAAGCCAGAACACAGTCTATGGTTGAAATCTTATGAAATTATATTGAATACATCGGTTATAAAGCTTTGTTTGATTACATTCAATCAAATTGCGGTACATATTTTTGAAACATTTGAAACCTCATCAGGTTAATGAGGTTCAAATGATAATAAACTTGTCAAGAGAAAATGAAGCCAGAACACAGTCTATATTTGAAATTTTGAATTTATATAGAATAGATCGGTTGTGAAACTTTAAATGAATAAATTCATTCAAATCGAGGTATATTCTTTGAAACATTTGAAACCTCATCAGGTTAATGAGGTTGAAATGATAGTAAACTTGTCAAGAAAGAATGAAGCCAGAACACAGTCTATGGTTGAAATCTTATGAATTTTTATTGAATACATCGGTTATGAAGCTTTGTGTGATTCTATTCATTCAAATCGAGGTATATTCTTTGAAACATTTGAAACCTTATCAGGGTAATGAGGTTGAAATGATAGTAAACTTTTCAAGAGAAAATGAAGCCAGAACACAGTCTATGATTGAAATCTTATGAATTTGTGTTGAATACATCGGTTATGAAGCTTTGTGTGATTCTATTCATTCAAATCGAGGTATATTATTTGAAACATTTGAAACCTCATCAGGTTAATGAGGTTGAAATGATAGTAAACTTGTCAAGAAAGAATGCAGCAAGAACACAGTCTATGGTTGAAATCTTATGAATTTATATTGAATATATCGGTTATGAATCATTGTTTGATTAAATTCAGTCAAATCGATGTATATTCTTTGAAACATTTGAAACCTCATCAGGTTAATGAGGTTCAAATGATAGTAAACTTGTCAAGAGAAAATGAAGCCAGTACACAGTCTATGGTTGAAATCTTATGAATTTATATTGAATACATCGGTTATGAAGCTTTGTTTGATTAAATCAATTCAAGTCGAGGTATATTCTTTGAAACATTTGAAACCTCATCAAGTTAATGAGGTTCAAGTGATAGTAAACTTGTCAAGAAAGAATGCAGCAAGAACACAGTCTATGGTTGAAATCTTATGAATTTATATTGAATATATCGGTTATGAATCATTGTTTGATTAAATTCAGTCAAATCGATGTATATTCTTTGAAACATTTGAAACCTCATCAGGTTAATGAGGTTCAAATGATAGTAAACTTGTCAAGAGAAAACGAAGCCAGAACACAGTCTATGGTTGAAATCTTATGAATTTATATTGAATACATCGGTTATGAAGCTTTGTTTGATTAAATCAATTCAAGTCGAGGTATATTCTTTGAAACATTTGAAACCTCATCAAGTTAATGAGGTTCAAGTGATAGTAAACTTGTGAAGAGAAAAGGAAGCCAGAACACAGTCTATGGTTGAAATCTTATGAAACTATATTGAATACACCGGTTATGAAGCTTAGTTGATTAAATTTATTCAAATCGAGATATATTTTTTGAAACATTTGAAACCTCATCAGGTTAATGAGGTTGAAATGATAGTAAACTTGTGAAGAGAAAAGGAAGCCAGAACACAGTCTATGGTTGAAATCTTATGAATTTATATTGAATACATCGGTTATAAAGCTTTGTTTGATTAAATTTATTCAAATCGAGATATTTTTTGAAACATTTGAAACCTCATCAGGTTAATGAGGTTGAAATGATAGTAAACTTGTCAAGAAAGAATGAAGCCAGAACACAGTCTATGGATGAAATCATATGAATTTATATTGAATACATCGGTTATAAAGCTTTGTTTGATTAATTTCATTCAAATTGAGGTATGTTCTTTGAAACATTTGAAACTTCATCAGGTTAATGAGGTTCAAATGATAGTAAACTTGTCAAGAAAGAATGAAGCCAGAACACAGTCTATGGTTGAAATCTTATGAAATTATATTGAATACATCGGTTATAAAGCTTTGTTTGATTACATTCAATCAAATTGAGGTACATATTTTTGAAACATTTGAAACCTCATCAGGTTAATGAGGTTCAAATGATAATAAACTTGTCAAGAGAAAATGAAGCCAGAACACAGTCTATATTTGAAATTTTGAATTTATATAGAATAGATCGGTTGTGAAACTTTAAATGAATAAATTCATTCAAATCGATGTATATTCTTTGAAACATTTGAAACCTCATCAGGTTAATGAGGTTCAAATGATAGTAAACTTGTCAAGAGAAAACGAAGCCATAGCACAGTCTATGGTTGAAATCTATGAAATTATATTGAATACACCGGTTATGAAGCTTTGTTTGAATAAATTTATTCAAATCGAGGTATATTCTTTGAAACATTTCAAACCTCATCAGGTTAATGAGGTTCAAATGATAGTAAACTTGTCAAGAGAGAATGAAGCCAGAACACAGTCTATGGTTGAAATCTTATGAATTTATATTGAATACATCAGTTATGAAGCTTTGTTTGATTAAATCAATTCATGTCGAGGTATATTCTTTGAAACATTTGAAACCTCATCAAGTTAATGAGGTTCAAGTGATAGTAAAGGTGTCAAGATAAAATGAAGTAGAACACATTCTATGGTTAAAGTCTTATGAATTTATAATAAATAGATTGGATGTGAAACTTTAATTGATTAAATTCAATCAAATCGAGGTATATTCTTTGAACCATTTGAAACCTCATCAGGTTAATGAGGTTCAAATGATAGTAAACTTGTGAAGAGAAAAGGAAACCAGAACACAGTCTATGGTTGAAATCTTATGAAATTATATTGAATACACCGGTTATGAAGCTTAGTTTGATTAAATTTATTCAAATCGAGATATATTTTTTGAAACATTTGAAACCTCATCAGGTTAATGAGGTTGAAATGATAGTAAACTTGTGAAGAGAAAAGGAAGCCAGAACACAGTCTATGGTTGAAATCTTATGAAACTATATTGAATACATCGGTTATGAAGCTTAGTTGATTAAATTTATTCAAATCGAGATATATTTTTTGAAACATTTGAAACCTCATCAGGTTAATAAGGTTGAAATGATAGTAAACTTGTCAAGAAAGAATGAAGCCAGAACACAGTCTATGGATGAAATCATATGAATTTATATTGAATACATCGGTTATAAAGCTTTGTTTGATTAATTTCATTCAAATTGAGGTATGTTCTTTGAAACATTTGAAACTTCATCAGGTTAATGAGGTTGAAATGATATTAAACTTGCCAAGAAAGAATGAAGCCAGAACACAGTCTATGGTTGAAATCTTATGAAATTATATTGAATACATCGGTTATAAAGCTTTGTTTGATTACATTCAATCAAATTGCGGTACATATTTTTGAAACATTTGAAACCTCATCAGGTTAATGAGGTTCAAATGATAATAAACTTGTCAAGAGAAAATGAAGCCAGAACACAGTCTATATTTGAAATTTTGAATTTATATAGAATAGATCGGTTGTGAAACTTTAAATGAATAAATTCATTCAAATCGAGGTATAAACTTTGAAACATTTGAAACCTCATCAGGTTAATGAGGTTGAAATGATAGTAAACTTGTCAAGAAAGAATGAAGCCAGAACACAGTCTATGGTTGAAATCTTATGAATTTTTATTGAATACATCGGTTATGAAGCTTTGTTTGATTAAATTTATTCAAATCGAGATATATTCTCTGAAACATTCGAAATCTCATCAGGTTAATGATGTTCAAATGATAGTAAACTTGTCAAGAAAGAATGAAGCCAGAACACAGTCTATGGTTGAAATCTTATGAAATTATATTGAATACATCGGTTATAAAGCTTTGTTTGATTCTATTCATTCAAATCGAGGTATATTATTTGAAACATTTGAAACCTCATCAGGTTAATGAGGTTGAAATGATAGTAAACTTGTCAAGAAAGAATGCAGCAAGAACACAGTCTATGGTTGAAATCTTATGAATTTATATTGAATATATCGGTTATGAATCATTGTTTGATTAAATTCAGTCAAATCGATGTATATTCTTTGAAACATTTGAAACCTCATCAGGTTAATGAGGTTGAAATGATAGTAAACTTGTCAAGAAAGAATGAAGCCAGAACACAGTCTATGGTTGAAATTTTATGAATTTTTATTGAATACATCGGTTATGAAGCTTTGTTTGATTAAATCAATTCAAGTCGAGGTATATTCTTTGAAACATTTGAAACCTCATCAAGTTAATGAGGTTCAAGTGATAGTAAACTTGTGAAGAGAAAAGGAAGCCAGAACACAGTCTATGGTTGAAATCTTATGAAACTATATTGAATACACCGGTTATGAAGCTTAGTTGATTAAATTTATTCAAATCGAGATATATTTTTTGAAACATTTGAAACCTCATCAGGTTAATGAGGTTGAAATGATAGTAAACTTGTGAAGAGAAAAGGAAGCCAGAACACAGTCTATGGTTGAAATCTTATGAAAGTATATTGAATACACCGGTTATGAAGCTTAGTTGATTAAATTTATTCAAATCGAGATACATTTTTTGAAACATTTGAAACCTCATCAGGTTAATAAGGTTGAAATGATAGTAAACTTGTCAAGAAAGAATGAAGCCAGAACACAGTCTATGGATGAAATCATATGAATTTATATTGAATACATCGGTTATAAAGCTTTGTTTGATTAATTTCATTCAAATTGAGGTATGTTCTTTGAAACATTTGAAACTTCATCAGGTTAATGAGGTTCAAATGATAGTAAACTTGTCAAGAGAAATCGAAGCCATAACACAGTCTATGGTTGAAATCTTATGAAATTATATTGAATACACCGGTTATGAAGCTTTGTTTGATTAAATTTATTCAAATCGAGATATATTCTCTGAAACATTTGAAATCTCATCAGGTTAATGATGTTCAAATGATAGTAAACTTGTCAAGAAAGAATGAAGCCAGAACACAGTCTATGGTTGAAATCTTATGAAATTATATTGAATACATCGGTTATAAAGCTTTGTTTGATTACATTCAATCAAATTGAGGTACATATTTTTGAAACATTTGAAACCTCATCAGGTTAATGAGGTTCAAATGATAATAAACTTGTCAAGAGAAAATGAAGCCAGAACACAGTCTATATTTGAAATTTTGAATTTATATAGAATAGATCGGTTGTGAAACTTTAAATGAATAAATTCATTCAAATCGAGGTATATTCTTTGAAGCATTTCAAACCTCATCAGGTTAATGAGGTTCAAATGATAGTAAACTTGTCAAGAGAAAACGAAGCCATAGCACAGTCTATGGTTGAAATCTATGAAATTATATTGAATACACCGGTTATGAAGCTTTGTTTGAATAAATTTATTCAAATCGAGGTATATTCTTTGAAACATTTGAAACCTCATCAGGTTAATGAGGTTCAAATGATAGTAAACTTGTCAAGAGAGAATGAAGCCAGAACACAGTCTATGGTTGAAATCTTATGAATTTATATTGAATACATCAGTTATGAAGCTTTGTTTGATTAAATCAATTCATGTCGAGGTATATTCTTTGAAACATTTGAAACCTCATCAAGTTAATGAGGTTCAAGTGATAGTAAAGGTGTCAAGATAAAATGAAGTAGAACACATTCTATGGTTAAAGTCTTATGAATTTATAATAAATAGATTGGATGTGAAACTTTAATTGATTAAATTCAATCAAATCGAGGTATATTCTTTGAACCATTTGAAACCTCATCAGGTTAATGAGGTTCAAATGATAGTAAACTTGTGAAGAGAAAAGGAAACCAGAACACAGTCTATGGTTGAAATCTTATGAAATTATATTGAATACACCGGTTATGAAGCTTAGTTTGATTAAATTTATTCAAATCGAGATATATTTTTTGAAACATTTGAAACCTCATCAGGTTAATAAGGTTGAAATGATAGTAAACTTGTCAAGAAAGAATGAAGCCAGAACACAGTCTATGGATGAAATCATATGAATTTATATTGAATACATCGGTTATAAAGCTTTGTTTGATTAATTTCATTCAAATTGAGGTATGTTCTTTGAAACATTTGAAACTTCATCAGGTTAATGAGGTTCAAATGATAGTAAACTTGTCAAGAGGAATCGAAGCCATAACAAAGTCTATGGTTGAAATCTTATGAAATTATATTGAATACACCGGTTATGAAGCTTTGTTTGATTAAATTTATTCAAATCGAGATATATTCTCTGAAACATTTGAAATCTCATCAGGTTAATGAGGTTGAAATGATATTAAACTTGCCAAGAAAGAATGAAGCCAGAACACAGTCTATGGTTGAAATCTTATGAAATTATATTGAATACATCGGTTATAAAGCTTTGTTTGATTACATTCAATCAAATTGAGGTACATATTTTTGAAACATTTGAAACCTCATCAGGTTATTGAGGTTCAAATGATAATAAACTTGTCAAGAGAAAATGAAGCCAGAAAACAGTCTATATTTGAAATTTTGAATTTATATTGAATACATCGGTTATGAAGCTTTGTGTGATTTTATTCATTCAAATCGAGGTATATTCTTTGAAACATTTGAAACCTTATCAGGTTAATGAGGTTGAAATGATAGTAAACTTGTCAAGAAAGAATGAAGCCAGAACACAGTCTATGGTTGAAATCTTATGAATTTTTATTGAATACATCGGTTATGAAGCTTTGTGTGATTTTATTCATTCAAATCGAGGTATATTCTTTGAAACATTTGAAACCTTATCAGGGTAATGAGGTTGAAATGATAGTAAACTTTTCAAGAGAAAATGAAGCCAGAACACAGTCTATGATTGAAATCTTATGAATTTGTGTTGAATACATCGGTTATGAAGCTTTGTGTGATTCTATTCATTCAAATCGAGGTATATTATTTGAAACATTTGAAACCTCATCAGGTTAATGAGGTTGAAATGATAGTAAACTTGTCAAGAAAGAATGCAGCAAGAACACAGCCTATGGTTGAAATCTTATGAATTTATATTGAATATATCGGTTATGAATCATTGTTTGATTAAATTCAGTCAAATCGATGTATATTCTTTGAAACATTTGAAACCTCATCAGGTTAATGAGGTTCAAATGATAGTAAACTTGTCAAGAGAAAATGAAGCCAGAAAACAGTCTATGGTTGAAATCTTATGAATTTATATTGAATACATCGGTTATGAAGCTTTGTTTGATTAAATCAATTCAAGTCGAGGTATATTCTTTGAAACATTTGAAACCTCATCAAGTTAATGAGGTTCAAGTGATAGTAAACTTGTGAAGAGAAAAGGAAGCCAGAACACAGTCTATGGTTGAAATCTTATGAAACTATATTGAATACACCGGTTATGAAGCTTAGTTGATTAAATTTATTCAAATCGAGATATATTTTTTGAAACATTTGAAACCTCATCAGGTTAATGAGGTTGAAATGATAGTAAACTTGTGAAGAGAAAAGGAAGCCAGAACACAGTCTATGGTTGAAATCTTATGAAAGTATATTGAATACACCGGTTATGAAGCTTAGTTGATTAAATTTATTCAAATCGAGATACATTTTTTGAAACATTTGAAACCTCATCAGGTTAATAAGGTTGAAATGATAGTAAACTTGTCAAGAAAGAATGAAGCCAGAACACAGTCTATGGATGAAATCATATGAATTTATATTGAATACATCGGTTATAAAGCTTTGTTTGATTAATTTCATTCAAATAGAGGTATGTTCTTTGAAACATTTGAAACTTCATCAGGTTAATGAGGTTCAAATGATAGTAAACTTGTCAAGAGAAATCGAAGCCATAACACAGTCTATGGTTGAAATCTTATGAAATTATATTGAATACACCGGTTATGAAGCTTTGTTTGATTAAATTTATTCAAATCGAGATATATTCTCTGAAACATTTGAAATCTCATCAGGTTAATGATGTTCAAATGATAGTAAACTTGTCAAGAAAGAATGAAGCCAGAACACAGTCTATGGTTGAAATCTTATGAAATTATATTGAATACATCGGTTATAAAGCTTTGTTTGATTACATTCAATCAAATTGAGGTACATATTTTTGAAACATTTGAAACCTCATCAGGTTAATGAGGTTCAAATGATAATAAACTTGTCAAGAGAAAATGAAGCCAGAACACAGTCTATATTTGAAATTTTGAATTTATATAGAATAGATCGGTTGTGAAACTTTAAATGAATAAATTCATTCAAATCGAGGTATATTCTTTGAAGCATTTCAAACCTCATCAGGTTAATGAGGTTCAAATGATAGTAAACTTGTCAAGAGAAAACGAAGCCATAGCACAGTCTATGGTTGAAATCTATGAAATTATATTGAATACACCGGTTATGAAGCTTTGTTTGAATAAATTTATTCAAATCGAGGTATATTCTTTGAAACATTAGAAACCTCATCAGGTTAATGAGGTTCAAATGATAGTAAACTTGTCAAGAGAGAATGAAGCCAGAACACAGTCTATGGTTAAAATCTTATGAATTTATATTGAATACATCAGTTATGAAGCTTTGTTTGATTAAATCAGTTCATGTCGAGGTATATTCTTTGAAACATTTGAAACCTCATCAAGTTAATGAGGTTCAAGTGATAGTAAAGGTGTCAAGATAAAATGAAGTAGAACACATTCTATGGTTAAAGTCTTATGAATTTATAATAAATAGATTGGATGTGAAACTTTAATTGATTAAATTCAATCAGATCGAGGTATATTCTTTGAACCATTTGAAACCTCATCAGGTTAATGAGGTTCAAATGATAGTAAACTTGTGAAGAGAAAAGGAAACCAGAACACAGTCTATGGTTGAAATCTTATGAAATTATATTGAATACACCGGTTATGAAGCTTAGTTTGATTAAATTTATTCAAATCGAGATATATTTTTTGAAACATTTGAAACCTCATCAGGTTAATAAGGTTGAAATGATAGTAAACTTGTCAAGAAAGAATGAAGCCAGAACACAGTCTATGGATGAAATCATATGAATTTATATTGAATACACCGGTTATGAAGCTTTGTTTGATTAAATTTATTCAAATCGAGATATATTCTCTGAAACATTTGAAATCTCATCAGGTTAATGAGGTTGAAATGATATTAAACTTGCCAAGAAAGAATGAAGCCAGAACACAGTCTATGGTTGAAATCTTATGAAATTATATTGAATACATCGGTTATAAAGCTTTGTTTGATTACATTCAATCAAATTGAGGTACATATTTTTGAAACATTTGAAACCTCATCAGGTTATTGAGGTTCAAATGATAATAAACTTGTCAAGAGAAAATGAAGCCAGAACACAGTCTATATTTGAAATTTTGAATTTATATAGAATAGATCGGTTGTGAAACTTTAAATGAATAAATTCATTCAAATCGAGGTATATTCTTTGAAACATTTGAAACCTCATCAGGTTAATGAGGTTGAAATGATAGTAAACTTGTCAAGAAAGAATGAAGCCAGAACACAGTCTATGGTTGAAATCTTATGAATTTTTATTGAATACATCGGTTATGAAGCTTTGTGTGATTTTATTCATTCAAATCGAGGTATATTCTTTGAAACATTTGAAACCTTATCAGGGTAATGAGGTTGAAATGATAGTAAACTTTTCAAGAGAAAATGAAGCCAGAACACAGTCTATGATTGAAATCTTATGAATTTGTGTTGAATACATCGGTTATGAAGCTTTGTGTGATTCTATTCATTCAAATCGAGGTATATTATTTGAAACATTTGAAACCTCATCAGGTTAATGAGGTTGAAATGATAGTAAACTTGTCAAGAAAGAATGCAGCAAGAACACAGTCTATGGTTGAAATCTTATGAATCTATATTGAATATATCGGTTATGAATCATTGTTTGATTAAATTCAGTCAAATCGATGTATATTCTTTGAAACATTTGAAACCTCATCAGGTTAATGAGGTTCAAATGATAGTAAACTTGTCAAGAGAAAATGAAGCCAGAACACAGTCTATGGTTGAAATCTTATGAATTTATATTGAATACATCGGTTATGAAGCTTTGTTTGATTAAATCAATTCAAGTCGAGGTATATTCTTTGAAACATTTGAAACCTCATCAAGTTAATGAGGTTCAAGTGATAGTAAACTTGTGAAGAGAAAAGGAAGCCAGAACACAGTCTATGGTTGAAATCTTATGAAACTATATTGAATACACCGGTTATGAAGCTTAGTTGATTAAATTTATTCAAATCGAGATATATTTTTTGAAACATTTGAAACCTCATCAGGTTAATGAGGTTGAAATGATAGTAAACTTGTGAAGAGAAAAGGAAGCCAGAACACAGTCTATGGTTGAAATCTTATGAAAGTATATTGAATACACCGGTTATGAAGCTTAGTTGATTAAATTTATTCAAATCGAGATACATTTTTTGAAACATTTGAAACCTCATCAGGTTAATGAGGTTCAAATGATAATAAACTTGTCAAGAGAAAATGAAGCCAGAACACAGACTATATATGAAATCATATGAATTTATATTGAATACATCGGTTATAAAGCTTTGTTTGATTAATTTCATTCAAATTGAGGTATGTTCTTTGAAACATTTGAAACTTCATCAGGTTAATGAGGTTCAAATGATAGTAAACTTGTCAAGAGAAATCGAAGCCATAACACAGTCTATGGTTGAAATCTTATGAAATTATATTGAATACACCGATTATGAAGCTTTGTTTGATTAAATTTATTCAAATCGAGATATATTCTCTGAAACATTTGAAATCTCATCAGGTTAATGATGTTCAAATGATAGTAAACTTGTCAAGAAAGAATGAAGCCAGAACACAGTCTATGGTTGAAATCTTATGAAATTATATTGAATACATCGGTTATAAAGCTTTGTTTTATTACATTCAATCAAATTGAGGTACATATTTTTGAAACATTTGAAACCTCATCAGGTTAATGAGGTTCAAATGATAATAAACTTGTCAAGAGAAAATGAAGCCAGAACACAGACTATATTTGAAATTTTGAATTTATATAGAATAGATCGGTTGTGAAACTTTAAATGAATAAATTCATTCAAATCGAGGTATATTCTTTGAAGCATTTCAAACCTCATCAGGTTAATGAGGTTCAAATGATAGTAAACTTGTCAAGAGAAAACGAAGCCATAGCACAGTCTATGGTTGAAATCTATGAAATTATATTGAATACACCGGTTATGAAGCTTTGTTTGAATAAATTTATTCAAATCGAGGTATATTCTTTGAAACATTTGAAACCTCATCAGGTTAATGAGGTTCAAATGATAGTAAACTTGTCAAGAGAGAATGAAGCCAGAACACAGTCTATGGTTGAAATCTTATGAATTTATATTGAATACATCAGTTATGAAGCTTTGTTTGATTAAATCAATTCATGTCGAGGTATATTCTTTGAAACATTTGAAACCTCATCAAGTTAATGAGGTTCAAGTGATAGTAAAGGTGTCAAGATAAAATGAAGTAGAACACATTCTATGGTTAAAGTCTTATGAATTTATAATAAATAGATTGGATGTGAAACTTTAATTGATTAAATTCAATCAAATCGAGGTATATTCTTTGAACCATTTGAAACCTCATCAGGTTAATGAGGTTCAAATGATAGTAAACTTGTGAAGAGAAAAGGAAACCAGAACACAGTCTATGGTTGAAATCTTATGAAATTATATTGAATACACCGGTTATGAAGCTTAGTTTGATTAAATTTATTCAAATCGAGATATATTTTTTGAAACATTTGAAACCTCATCAGGTTAATGAGGTTGAAATGATAGTATACTTGTCAAGAAAGAATGAAGCCAGAACACAGTCTATGGTTGAAATCATATGAATTTATATTGAATACATCAGTTATAAAGCTTTGTTTGATTAAATTCATTCAAATTGAGGTATGTTCTTTGAAACATTTGAAACTTCATCAGGTTAATGAAGTTCAGATGATAGTAAACTTGCCAAGAAAGAATGAAGCCAGAACACAGTCTATGGTTGAAATCTTATGAACTTATATTGAATACATCGGATATGAAGCTTTGTGTCATTCTATTCATTCAAATCGAGGTATATTCTTTGAAACATTTGAAACATCATTAGGTTAATGAGGTTCAAATGATAGTAAACTTGTCAAGAGAAAATGCAGCAAGAACACAATCTATGGTTGAAATCTTATGAATTTATATAAAATTGATCGGATGTGAAACAGTTAATGATTAAATTCATTCAAATCGAGGCATAAACTTTGATAAATTTGAAACCTCATCAGGTTAATGAGGTTGAAATGATAGTAAACTTGTCAAGAGAAAATGAAGCAAGAACACAGCCTATTGTTGAAATCTTATGAATTTATATTGAATTTATCGGTTATGAAGCTTTGTTTTATTACATTTATTCAAATCGAGGTATATTCTTTGAAACATTTGAAACCTCATCAGGTTAATGAGGTTGAAATGATAGTAAACTTGTCAAGAGAAAGTGAAGCCAGAACACAGTCTATGATTGAAATCTTATGAATTTTTATTGAATACATCGGTTATGAAGCTTTGTGTGATTCTATTCATTCAAATCGAGGTATATTCTTTGAAACATTTGAAACCTCATCAGGTTAATGAGGTCGAAATGATAGTAAACTTTTCAAGAGAAAATGCAGCAAGAACACAGTCTATGGTTGAAATCTTATGAATTTATATTGAATATATCGGTTATGAATCATTGTTTGATTAAATTCATTCAAATCGATGTATATTCTTTGAAACATTTGAAACCTCATCAGGTTAATGAGGTTGAAATGATAGTAAACTTTTCAAGAGAAAATGCAGCAAGAACACAGTCTATGGTTGAAATCTTATGAATTTATATTGAATATATCGGTTATGAATCATTGTTTGATTAAATTCATTCAAATCGATGTATATTCTTTGAAACATTTGCAACCTCATCAGGTTAATGAGGTTGAAATGATAGTAAACTTTTCAAGAGAAAATGAAGCCAGAACAAAGTCTATGATTGAAATCTTATGAATTTTTGTTGAATACATCGGTTATTAAGCTTTGTGTGATTCTATTCATTCAAATCGAGGTATATTATTTGAAACATTTGAAACCTCATCAGGTTAATGAGGTTCAAATGATAGTAAACTTGTCAAGAGAAAATGAAGCCAGAACACAGTCTATGGTTGAAATCTTATGAATTTATATTGAATACATCGGTTATGAAGCTTTGTTTGATTAAATCAATTCAAGTCGAGGTATATTCTTTGAAACATTTGAAACCTCATCAAGTTAATGAGGTTCAAGTGATAGTAAACTTGTGAAGAGAAAAGGAAGCCAGAACACAGTCTATGGTTGAAATCTTATGAAACTATATTGAATACACCGGTTATGAAGCTTAGTTGATTAAATTTATTCAAATCGAGATATATTTTTTGAAACATTTGAAACCTCATCAGGTTAATGAGGTTGAAATGATAGTAAACTTGTGAAGAGAAAAGGAAGCCAGAACACAGTCTATGGTTGAAATCTTATGAAACTATATGGAATACACCGGTTATGAAGCTTAGTTGATTAAATTTATTCAAATCGAGATATATTTTTTGAAACATTTGAAACCTCATCAGGTTAATAAGGTTGAAATGATAGTAAACTTGTCAAGAAAGAATGAAGCCAGAACACAGTCTATGGATGAAATCATATGAATTTATATTGAATACATCGGATATGAAGCTTTGTGTCATTCTATTCATTCAAATCGAGGTATGTTCTTTGAAACATTTGAAACTTCATCAGGTTAATGAGGTTCAAATGATAGTAAACTTGTCAAGAGAAATCGAAGCCATAACAAAGTCTATGGTTGAAATTTTGAATTTATATAGAATAGATCGGTTGTGAAACTTTAAATGAATAAATTCATTCAAATCGAGGTATATTCTTTGAAACATTTGAAACCTCATCAGGTTAATGAGGTTGAAATGATAGTAAACTTGTCAAGAAAGAATGAAGCCAGAACACAGTCTATGGTTGAAATCTTATGAATTTTTATTGAATACATCGGTTATGAAGCTTTGTGTGATTCTATTCATTCAAATTGAGGTATATTCTTTGAAACATTTGAAACCTTATCAGGGTAATGAGGTTGAAATGATAGTAAACTTTTCAAGAGAAAATGAAGCCAGAACACAGTCTATGATTGAAATCTTATGAATTTGTGTTGAATACATCGGTTATGAAGCTTTGTGTGATTCTATTCATTCAAATCGAGGTATATTATTTGAAACATTTGAAACCTCATCAGGTTAATGAGGTTGAAATGATAGTAAACTTGTCAAGAAAGAATGCAGCAAGAACACAGTCTATGGTTGAAATCTTATGAATTTATATTGAATATATCGGTTATGAATCATTGTTTGATTAAATTCAGTCAAATCGATGTATATTCTTTGAAACATTTGAAACCTCATCAGGTTAATGAGGTTCAAATGATAGTAAACTTGTCAAGAGAAAATGAAGCCAGAACACAGTCTATGGTTGAAATCTTATGAATTTATATTGAATACATCGGTTATGAAGCTTTGTTTGATTAAATCAATTCAAATCGATGTATATTCTTTGAAACATTTGAAACCTCATCAAGTTAATGAGGTTCAAGTGATAGTAAACTTGTGAAGAGAAAAGGAAGCCAGAACACAGTCTATGGTTGAAATCTTATGAAACTATATTGAATACACCGGTTATGAAGCTTAGTTGATTAAATTTATTCAAATCGAGATATATTTTTTGAAACATTTGAAACCTCATCAGGTTAATGAGGTTGAAATGATAGTAAACTTGTGAAGAGAAAAGGAAGCCAGAACACAGTCTATGGTTGAAATCTTATGAATTTATATTGAATACATCAGTTATGAAGCTTTGTTTGATTAAATCAATTCATGTCGAGGTATATTCTTTGAAACATTTGAAACCTCATCAAGTTAATGAGGTTCAAGTGATAGTAAAGGTGTCAAGATAAAATGAAGTAGAACACATTCTATGGTTAAAGTCTTATGAATTTATAATAAATAGATTGGATGTGAAACTTTAATTGATTAAATTCAATCAAATCGAGGTATATTCTTTGAACCATTTGAAACCTCATCATGTTAATGAGGTTCAAATGATAGTAAACTTGTGAAGAGAAAAGGAAACCAGAACACAGTCTATGGTTGAAATCTTATGAAATTATATTGAATACACCGGTTATGAAGCTTAGTTTGATTAAATTTATTCAAATCGAGATATATTTTTTGAAACATTTGAAACCTCATCAGGTTAATGAGGTTGAAATGATAGTATACTTGTCAAGAAAGAATGAAGCCAGAACACAGTCTATGGTTGAAATCATATGAATTTATATTGAATACATCAGTTATAAAGCTTTGTTTGATTAAATTCATTCAAATTGAGGTATGTTCTTTGAAACATTTGAAACCTCATCAGGTTAATGAAGTTCAAATGATAGTAAACTTGCCAAGAAAGAATGAAGCCAGAACACAGTCTATGGTTGAAATCTTATGAACTTATATTGAATACATCGGATATGAAGCTTTGTGTCATTCTATTCATTCAAATCGAGGTATATTCTTTGAAACATTTGAAACATCATTAGGTTAATGAGGTTCAAATGATAGTAAACTTGTCAAGAGAAAATGCAGCAAGAACACAATCTATGGTTGAAATCTTATGAATTTATATAAAATTGATCGGATGTGAAACAGTTAATGATTAAATTCATTCAAATCGAGGCATAAACTTTGATAAATTTGAAACCTCATCAGGTTAATGAGGTTGAAATGATAGTAAACTTGTCAAGAGAAAATGAAGCAAGAACACAGCCTATTGTTGAAATCTTATGAATTTATATTGAATTTATCGGTTATGAAGCTTTGTTTTATTACATTTATTCAAATCGAGGTATATTCTTTGAAACATTTGAAACCTCATCAGGTTAATGAGGTTGAAATGATAGTAAACTTGTCAAGAGAAAGTAAAGCCAGAACACAGTCTATGATTGAAATCTTATGAATTTTTATTGAATACATCGGTTATGAAGCTTTGTGTGATTCTATTCATTCAAATCGAGGTATATTCTTTGAAACATTTGAAACCTCATCAGGTTAATGAGGTTGAAATGATAGTAAACTTTTCAAGAGAAAATGCAGCAAGAACACAGTCTATGGTTGAAATCTTATGAATTTATATTAAATATATCGGTTATGAATCATTGTTTGATTAAATTCATTCAAATCGATGTATATTCTTTGAAACATTTGAAACCTCATCAGGTTAATGAGGTTGAAATGATAGTAAACTTTTCAAGAGAAAATGCAGCAAGAACACAGTCTATGGTTGAAATCTTATGAATTTATATTGAATATATCGGTTATGAATCATTGTTTGATTAAATTCATTCAAATCGATGTATATTCTTTGAAACATTTGAAACCTCATCAGGTTAATGAGGTTGAAATGATAGTAAACTTTTCAAGAGAAAATGAAGCCAGAACAAAGTCTATGATTGAAATCTTATGAATTTTTGTTGAATACATCGGTTATTAAGCTTTGTGTGATTCTATTCATTCAAATCGAGGTATATTATTTGAAACATTTGAAACCTCATCAGGTTAATGAGGTTCAAATGATAGTAAACTTGTCAAGAGAAAATGAAGCCAGAACACAGTCTATGGTTGAAATCTTATGAATTTATATTGAATACATCGGTTATGAAGCTTTGTTTGATTAAATCAATTCAAGTCGAGGTATATTCTTTGAAACATTTGAAACCTCATCAAGTTAATGAGGTTCAAGTGATAGTAAACTTGTGAAGAGAAAAGGAAGCCAGAACACAGTCTATGGTTGAAATCTCATGAAACTATATTGAATACACCGGTTATGAAGCTTAGTTGATTAAATTTATTCAAATCGAGATATATTTTTTGAAACATTTGAAACCTCATCAGGTTAATGAGGTTGAAATGATAGTAAACTTGTGAAGAGAAAAGGAAGCCAGAACACAGTCTATGGTTGAAATCTTATGAAACTATATGGAATACACCGGTTATGAAGCTTAGTTGATTAAATTTATTCAAATCGAGATATATTTTTTGAAACATTTGAAACCTCATCAGGTTAATAAGGTTGAAATGATAGTAAACTTGTCAAGAAAGAATGAAGCCAGAACACAGTCTATGGATGAAATCATATGAATTTATATTGAATACATCGGATATGAAGCTTTGTGTCATTCTATTCATTCAAATCGAGGTATGTTCTTTGAAACATTTGAAACTTCATCAGGTTAATGAGGTTCAAATGATAGTAAACTTGTCAAGAGAAATCGAAGCCATAACAAAGTCTATGGTTGAAATCTATGAAATTATATTGAATACACCGGTTATGAAGCTTTGTTTGATTAAATTTATTCAAATCGAGATATATTCTCTGAAACATTTGAAATCTCATCAGGTTAATGATGTTCAAAAGATAGTAAACTTGCCAAGAAAGAATGAAGCCAGAACACAGTCTATGGTTGAAATCTTATGAAATTATATTGAATACACCGGTTATGAAGCTTAGTTGATTAAATTTATTCAAATCGAGATATATTATTTGAAAAATTTGAAACCTCATCAGGTTAATGAGGTTCAAATGATAATAAACTTGTCAAGAGAAAATGAAGCCAGAACACAGTCTATATTTGAAATTTTGAATTTATATAGAATAGATCGGTTGTGAAACTTTAAATGAATAAATTCATTCAAATCGAGGTATATTCTTTGAAACATTTGAAACCTCATCAGGTTAATGAGGTTGAAATGATAGTAAACTTGTCAAGAAAGAATGAAGCCAGAACACAGTCTATGGTTGACATCTTATGAATTTTTATTGAATACATCGGTTATAAAGCTTTGTGTGATTCTATTCATTCAAATCGAGGTATATTCTTTGAAACATTTGAAACCTTATCAGGGTAATGAGGTTGAAATGATAGTAAACTTTTCAAGAGAAAATGAAGCCAGAACACAGTCTATGATTGAAATCTTATGAATTTGTGTTGAATACATCGGTTATGAAGCTTTGTGTGATTCTATTCATTCAAATCGAGGTATATTATTTGAAACATTTGAAACCTCATCAGGTTAATGAGGTTGAAATGATAGTAAACTTGTCAAGAAAGAATGCAGCAAGAACACAGTCTATGGTTGAAATCTTATGAATTTATATTGAATATATCGGTTATGAATCATTGTTTGATTAAATTCAGTCAAATCGATGTATATTCTTTGAAACATTTGAAACCTCATCAGGTTAATGAGGTTCAAATGATAGTAAACTTGTCAAGAGAAAATGAAGCCAGAACACAGTCTATGGTTGAAATCTTATGAATTTATATTGAATACATCGGTTATGAAGCTTTGTTTGATTAAATCTATTCAAATCGATGTATATTCTTTGAAACATTTGAAACCTCATCAAGTTAATGAGGTTCAAGTGATAGTAAACTTGTGAAGAGAAAAGGAAGCCAGAACACAGTCTATGGTTGAAATCTTATGAAACTATATTGAATACACCGGTTATGAAGCTTAGTTGATTAAATTTATTCAAATCGAGATATATTTTTTGAAACATTTGAAACCTCATCAGGTTAATGAGGTTGAAATGATAGTAAACTTGTGAAGAGAAAAGGAAGCCAGAACACAGTCTATGGTTGAAATCTTATGAAAGTATATTGAATACACCGGTTATGAAGCTTAGTTGATTAAATTTATTCAAATCGAGATACATTTTTTGAAACATTTGAAACCTCATCAGGTTAATAAGGTTGAAATGATAGTAAACTTGTCAAGAAAGAATGAAGCCAGAACACAGTCTATGGATGAAATCATATGAATTTATATTGAATACATCGGTTATAAAGCTTTGTTTGATTAATTTCATTCAAATTGAGGTATGTTCTTTGAAACATTTGAAACTTCATCAGGTTAATGAGGTTCAAATGATAGTAAACTTGTCAAGAGAAATCGAAGCCATAACACAGTCTATGGTTGAAATCTTATGAAATTATATTGAATACACCGGTTATAAAGCTTTGTTTGATTAAATTAATTCAAATCGAGGTATATTCTTTGAAACCTTTGAAACATCATCAGGTTAATGAGGTTGAAATGATAGTAAACTTGTTAAGAAAGAATGAAGCCAGAACACAGTCTATGGTTGAAATCTTATGAATTTTTATTGAATACATCGGTTATGAAGCTTTGTGTGATTCTATTCATTCAAATCGAGGTATATTCTTTGAAACATTTGAAACCTTATCAGGGTAATGAGGTTGAAATGATAGTAAACTTTTCAAGAGAAAATGAAGCCAGAACACAGTCTATGATTGAAATCTTATGAATTTGTGTTGAATACATCGGTTATGAAGCTTTGTGTGATTCTATTCATTCAAATCGAGGTATATTATTTGAAACATTTGAAACCTCATCAGGTTAATGAGGTTGAAATGATAGTAAACTTGTCAAGAAAGAATGCAGCAAGAACACAGTCTATGGTTGAAATCTTATGAATTTATATTGAATATATCGGTTATGAATCATTGTTTGATTAAATTCAGTCAAATCGATGTATATTCTTTGAAACATTTGAAACCTCATCAGGTTAATGAGGTTCAAATGATAGTAAACTTGTCAAGAGAAAATGAAGCCAGAACACAGTCTATGGTTGAAATCTTATGAATTTATATTGAATACATCGGTTATGAAGCTTTGTTTGATTAAATCAATTCAAATCGATGTATATTCTTTGAAACATTTGAAACCTCATCAAGTTAATGAGGTTCAAGTGATAGTAAACTTGTGAAGAGAAAAGGAAGCCAGAACACAGTCTATGGTTGAAATCTTATGAAACTATATTGAATACACCGGTTATGAAGCTTACTTGATTAAATTTATTCAAATCGAGATATATTTTTTGAAACATTTGAAACCTCATCAGGTTAATGAGGTTGAAATGATAGTAAACTTGTGAAGAGAAAAGGAAGCCAGAACACAGTCTATGGTTGAAATCTTATGAAAGTATATTGAATACACCGGTTATGAAGCTTAGTTGATTAAATTTATTCAAATCGAGATACATTTTTTGAAACATTTGAAACCTCATCAGGTTAATAAGGTTGAAATGATAGTAAACTTGTCAAGAAAGAATGAAGCCAGCACACAGTCTATGGATGAAATCATATGAATTTATATTGAATACATCGGTTATAAAGCTTTGTTTGATTAATTTCATTCAAATTGAGGTATGTTCTTTGAAACATTTGAAACTTCATCAGGTTAATGAGGTTCAAATGATAGTAAACTTGTCAAGAGAAATCGAAGCCATAACACAGTCTATGGTTGAAATCTTATGAAATTATATTGAATACACCGGTTATGAAGCTTTGTTTGATTAAATTTATTCAAATCGAGATATATTCTCTGAAACATTTGAAATCTCATCAGGTTAATGATGTTCAAATGATAGTAAACTTGTCAAGAAAGAATGAAGCCAGAACACAGTCTATGGTTGAAATCTTATGAATTTATATTGAATATATCGGTTATGAATCATTGTTTGATTAAATTCAGTCAAATCGATGTATATTCTTTGAAACATTTGAAACCTCATCAGGTTAATGAGGTTCAAATGATAGTAAACTTGTCAAGAGAAAATGAAGCCAGAACACAGTCTATGGTTGAAATCTTATGAATTTATATTGAATACATCGGTTATGAAGCTTTGTTTGTTTAAATCAATTCAAGTCGAGGTATATTCTTTGAAACATTTGAAACCTCATCAAGTTAATGAGGTTCAAGTGATAGTAAACTTGTGAAGAGAAAAGGAAGCCAGAACACAGTCTATGGTTGAAATCTTATGAAACTATATTAAATACACCGGTTATGAAGCTTAGTTGATTAAATTTATTCAAATCGAGATATATTTTTTGAAACATTTGAAACCTCATCAGGTTAATGAGGTTGAAATAATAGTAAACTTGTGAAGAGAAAAGGAAGCCAGAACACAGTCTATGGTTGAAATCTTATGAAAGTATATTGAATACACCGGTTATGAAGCTTAGTTGATTAAATTTATTCAAATCGAGATACATTTTTTGAAACATTTGAAACCTCATCAGGTTAATAAGGTTGAAATGATAGTAAACTTGTCAAGAAAGAATGAAGCCAGAACACAGTCTATGGATGAAATCATATGAATTTATATTGAATACATCGGTTATAAAGCTTTGTTTGATTAATTTCATTCAAATTGAGGTACATATTTTTGAAACATTTGAAACCTCATCAGGTTAATGAGGTTCAAATGATAATAAACTTGTCAAGAGAAAATGAAGCCAGAACACAGTCTATATTTGAAATTTTGAATTTATATAGAATAGATCGGTTGTGAAACTTTAAATGAATAAATTCATTCAAATCGAGGTATATTCTTTGAAGCATTTCAAACCTCATCAGGTTAATGAGGTTCAAATGATAGTAAACTTGTCAAGAGAAAACGAAGCCATAGCACAGTCTATGGTTGAAATCTTATGAATTTATATTGAATACATCAGTTATGAAGCTTTGTTTGATTAAATCAATTCATGTCGAGGTATATTCTTTGAAACATTTGAAACCTCATCAAGTTAATGAGGTTCAAGTGATAGTAAAGGTGTCAAGATAAAATGAAGTAGAACACATTCTATGGTTAAAATCTTATGAATTTATAATAAATAGATTGGATGTGAAACTTTAATTGATTAAATTCAATCAAATCGAGGTATATTCTTTGAACCATTTGAAACCTCATCAGGTTAATGAGGTTCAAATGATAGTAAACTTGTGAAGAGAAAATGAAACCAGAACACAGTCTATGGTTGAAATCTTATGAAATTATATTGAATACACCGGTTATGAAGCTTAGTTTGATTAAATTTATTCAAATTGAGATATATTTTTTGAAACATTTGAAACCTCATCAGGTTAATGAGGTTGAAATAATAGTATACTTGTCAAGAAAGAATGAAGCCAGAACACAGTCTATGGTTGAAATCATATGAATTTATATTGAATACATCAGTTATAAAGCTTTGTTTGATTAAATTCATTCAAATTGAGGTATGTTCTTTGAAACATTTGAAATCTCATCAGGCTAATGAGGTTGAAATGATAGTAAACTTGCCAAGAAAGAATGAAGCCAAAACACAGTCTATGGTTGAAATCTTATGAACTTATATTGAATACATCGGATATGAAGCTTTGCGTCATTCTATTCATTCAAATCGAGGTATATTCTTTGAAACATTTGAAACATCATTAGGTTAATGAGGTTCAAATGATAGTAAACTTGTCAAGAGAAAATGCAGCAAGAACACAATCTATGGTTGAAATCTTATGAATTTATATAAAATTGATCGGATGTGAAACAGTTAATGATTAAATTCATTCAAATCGAGGCATAAACTTTGATAAATCTGAAACCTCATCAGGTTAATGAGGTTGAAATGATAGTAAACTTGTCAAGAGAAAATGAAGCAAGAACACAGCCTATTGTTGAAATCTTATGAATTTATATTGAATTTATCGGTTATGAAGCTTTGTTTTATTACATTTATTCAAATCGAGGTATATTCTTTGAAACATTTGAAACCTCATCAGGTTAATGAGGTTGAAATGATAGTAAACTTGTCAAGAGAAAGTGAAGCCAGAACACAGTCTATGATAGAAATCTTATGAATTTTTATTGAATACATCGGTTATGAAGCTTTGTGTGATTCTATTCATTCAAATCGAGGTATATTCTTTGAAACATTTGAAACCTCATCAGGTTAATGAGGTTGAAATGATAGTAAACTTTTCAAGAGAAAATGCAGCAAGAACACAGTCTATGGTTGAAATCTTATGAGTTTATATTGAATATATCGGTTATGAATCATTGTTTGATTAAATTCATTCAAATCGATGTATATTCTTTGAAACATTTGAAACCTCATCAGGTTAATGAGGTTGAAATGATAGTAAACTTGTCAAGAAAGAATGAAGCCAGAACACAGTCTATGGTTGAAATCTTATGAATTTTTATTGAATACATCGGTTATGAAGCTTTGTGTGATTTTATTCATTCAAATCGAGGTATATTCTTTGAAACATTTGAAACCTAAGCAGGGTAATGAGGTTGAAATGATAGTAAACTTTTCAAGAGAAAATGAAGCCAGAACAAAGTCTATGATTGAAATCTTATGAATTTTTGTTGAATACATCGGTTATGAAGCTTTGTGTGATTCTATTCATTCAAATCGAGGTATATTATTTGAAACATTTGAAACCTCATCAGGTTAATGAGGTTGAAATGATAGTAAACTTGTCAAGAAAGAATGCAGCAAGAACACAGTCTATGGTTGAAATCTTATGAATTTATATTGAATATATCGGTTATGAATGATTGTTTGATTAAATTCATTCAAATCGATGTATATTCTTTGAAACATTTGAAACCTCATCAGGTTAATGAGGTTGAAATGATAGTAGACTTGTCAAGAAAGAATGAAGCCAGAACACAGTCTATGGTTGAAATTTTATGAATTTTTATTGAATACATCGGTTATGAAGCTTTGTGTGATTCTATTCATTCAAATCGAGGTATATTCTCTGAAACATTTGAAACCTCATCAGGGTAATGAGGTTGAAATGATAGTAAACTTTTCAAGAGAAAATGAAGCCAGAACACAGTCTATGATTGAAATCTTATGAATTTTTGTTGAATACATCGGTTATGAATCTTTGTGTGATTCTATTCATTCAAATCGAGGTATATTATTTGAAACATTTGAAACCTCATCAGGTTAATGAGGTTCAAATGATAGTAAACTTGTCAAGAGAAAATGAAGCCAGAACACAGTCTATGGATGAAATCTTATGAATTTATATTGAATACATCAGTTATGAAGCTTTGTTTGATTAAATCAATTCAAGTCGAGGTATATTCTTTGAAACATTTGAAACCTCATCAGGTTAATGAGGTTCAAATGATAGTAAACTTGTCAAAAGAAAATGAAGCCAGAACACAGTATATGGTTGAAATCTTATGAATTTATATTGAATACATCGGTAATGAAGCTTTGAGTGATTCTATTCATTCAAATCGAGGTATATTCTTTGAAACATTTGAAACCTCATCTGGTTAAATGAGGTTCAAATGATAGTAAACATGTCAAGAGAAAATGAAGCCAGAACACAGCATATTGTTGAAATCTTATGAATTTATATTGAATATATCGGTTATGAAGCTTTGTTTGATTAAATATATTCAAATCGAGGTATATTCTTTGAAACATTTGAAACATCATCAGGTTAATGAGGTTCAAATGATAGTAAACGTGTCGATAGGAATTGGTTTTAGAGCGCAGTCAATGGTTGAAATCTTATGTATTTATATAGAATAGATCGAATGTGAAATAGTTAATTATTAAATTCATTCAAATCGAGGTATAAACTTTGAAAAATTTGAACCTCATCAGGTTAATGAGGTTCAAATGATAGTAAACTTGTCAAGCGAAAATGAAGGCAGAACACAGTCTATGGTTGAAATCTTATGAATTTATATTGAATACATCGGTTATGAAGCTTAGTTTGATTAAATTTATTCAAATCGAGATATATTTTTTGAAACATTTGAAACCTCATCAGGTTAATGAGGTTGAAATGATAGTAAACTTTTCAAGAGAAAATGAAGCCAGAACACAGTCTATGGTTGAAACCTTATGAATTTATAATGAATACATCGGTTATGAAGCTTTGTTTGATTAAATTAATTCAAATCGAGGTATATGCTTTGAAACATTTGAAACCTCATCAGGTTAATGAGGTTCAAATGATAGTAAACTTGTCAAAAGAAAATGAAGCCAGAACACAGTCTATGGTTGAAATCTTATGAATTTATATTGAATACATCGGTTATGAAGCCTTGTGTGATTCTATTCATTCAAATCGAGGTATATTCTTTGAAACATTTGAAACCTCATCAGGTTAATGAGGTTCAAATGATAGTAAACTTGTCAAGAGAAAACGATGCCAGAACACAGTCTATGGTTGAAACCTTATGAATTTATAATGAATACATCGGTTATGAAGCTTTGTTTGATTAAATTAATTCAAATCGAGATATATTCTTTGAAACCTTTGAAACATCATCAGGTTAATGATGTTGAAATGATAGTAAACTTGTCAAGAGAAAATGAAGCCAGAAAACAGTCTATGGTTGAAATCTTATGAATTTATATTGAATACATCAGTTATGAAGCTTTGTTTGATTAATTCATTTCAAGTCGAGGTATATTCTTTGAAACATTTGAATCTCATCAAGTTAATGAGGTTCAAGTGATAGTAAAGGTGTCAAGATAAAATGAAGTAGAACACATTCTATGGATGAAATCTTATGAATTTATATAAAATTGATCGGATGTGAAACTTTAATTGATTAAATTCATTCAAATCGAGGTATATTTTTTGAAACATTTGAAACTTCATCAGGTTAATGAGGTTAAAATGATAGTATACTTGTCAAGAAAGAATGAAGCCAGAACACAGTCTATGGTTGAAATCATATGAATTTATATTGAATACATCAGTTATAAAGCTTTGTTTGATTAAATTCATTCAAATTGAGGTATGTTCTTTGAAACATTTGAAATCTCATCAGGCTAATGAGGTTGAAATGATAGTAAACTTGCCAAGAAAGAATGAAGCCAGAACACAGTCTATGGTTGAAATCTTATGAACTTATATTGAATACATCGGATATGAAGCTTTGTGTCATTCTATTCATTCAAATCGAGGTATATTCTTTGAAACATTTGAAACATCATCAGGTTAATGAGGTTCAAATGATAGTAAACTTGTCAAGAGAAAATGCAGCAAGAACACAATCTATGGTTGAAAAATTATGAATTTATATAAAATTGATCGGATGTGAAACAGTTAATGATTAAATTCTTTCAAATCGAGGCATAAACTTTGATAAATTTGAAACCTCATCAGGTTAATGAGGTTGAAATGATAGTAAACTTGTCAAGAGAAAATGAAGCAAGAATACAGCCTATTGTTGAAATCTTATGAATTTATATTGAATTTATCGGTTATGAAGCTTTTTTTGATTACATTTATTCAAATCGAGGTATATTCTTTGAAACATTTGAAACCTCATCAGGTTAATGAGGTTGAAATGATAGTAAAATTGTCAAGAGAAAGTGAAGCCAGAACACAGTCTATGATTGAAATCTTATGAATTTTTATTGAATACATCGGTTATGAAACTTTGTGTGATTCTATTCATTCAAATCGAGGTATATTCTTTGAAACATTTGAAACCTCAACAGGTTAAATGAGGTTCAAATGATAGTAAACATGTCAAGAGAAAATGAAGCCAGAACACAGCCTATTGTTGAAATCTTATGAATTTATATTGAATATATCGGTTATGAAGCTTTTTTTGATTAAATATATTCAAATCGAGGTATATTCTTTGATACATTTGAAACATCATCATGTTAATGAGGTTCAAATGATAGTAAACGTGTCGATAGGAATTGGTTTTAGAACGCAGTCAATGGTTGAAATCTTATGTACTTATATAAAATAGATCGAATGTGAAATAGTTAATGATTAAATTCATTCAAATCGAGGTATAAACTTTGAAAAATTTGAAACCTCATCAGGTTAATGAGGTTCAAATGATAGTAAACTTGTCAAGCGAAAATGAAGGCAGAACACAGTCTATGGTTGAAATCTTATGAATTTATATTGAATACATCGGTTATGAAGCTTAGTTTGATTAAATTTATTCAAATCGAGATATATTTTTTGAAACAATTTGAAACCTCATCAGGTTAATGAGGTTGAAATGATAGTATACTTGTCAAGAAAGAATGAAGCCAGAACACAGTCTATGGTTGAAATCATATGAATTTATATTGAATACATCAGTTATAAAGCTTTGTTTGATTAAATTCATTCAAATTGAGGTATGTTCTTTTAAACATTTGAAATCTCATCAGGCTAATGAGGTTGAAATGATAGTAAACTTGCCAAGAAAGAATGAAGCCAGAACACAGTCTATGGTTGAAATCATATGAATTTATATTGAATACATCAGTTATAAAGCTTTGTTTGATTAAATTCATTCAAATTGAGGTATGTTCTTTGAAACATTTGAAATCTCATCAGGCTAATGAGGTTGAAATGATAGTAAACTTGTCAAGAGAAAATGCAGCAAGAACACAATCTATGGTTGAAATCTTATGAATTTATATCAAATTGATCGGATGTGAAACAGTTAATGATTAAATTCATTCAAATCGAGGCATAAACTTTGATAAATTTGAAACCTCATCAGGTTAATGAGGTTGAAATGATAGTAAACTTGTCAAGAGAAAATGAAGCAAGAACACAGCCTATTTTTTGAAATCTTTTGAATTTATATTGAATTTATCGGTTATGAAGCTTTGTTTGATTACATTTATTCAAATCGAGGTATATTCTTTGAAACATTTGAAACCTCATCAGGTTAATGAGGTTGAAATGATAGTAAACTTGTCAAGAGAAAGTGAAGCCAGAACACAGTCTATGATTGAAATCTTATGAATTTTTATTGAATACATCGTTTATGAAGCTTTATGTGATTCTATTCATTCAAATCGAGGTATATTCTTTGAAACATTTGAAACCTCATCAGGTTAATGAGGTTGAAATGATAGTAAACTTTTCAAGAGAAAATGCAGCAAGAACACAATCTATGGTTGAAATCTTATGAATTTATATTGAATATATCGGTTATGAATCATTGTTTGATTAAATTCATTCAAATCGATGTATATTCCTTGAAACATTTGAAACCTCATCAGGTTAATGAGGTTGAAATGATAGTAAACTTGTCAAGAAAGAATGAAGCCAGAACACAGTCTATGGTTGAAATCTTATGAATTTTTATTGAATACATCGGTTATGAAGCTTAGTTTGATTAAATTTATTCAAATCGAGATATATTTTTTGAAACAATTTGAAACCTCATCAGGTTAATGAGGTTGAAATGATAGTATACTTGTCAAGAAAGAATGAAGCCAGAACACAGTCTATGGTTGAAATCATATGAATTTATATTGAATACATCAGTTATAAAGCTTTGTTTGATTAAATTCATTCAAATTGAGGTATGTTCTTTGAAACATTTGAAATCTCATCAGGCTAATGAGGTTAATAATAATAATAATAATAATAATAAAACCATATTTATACAGGTAAACTTGTTCAGCAAAATGGATTTGCTGCTATCAACCAAGGACCTGTCAACCTAAAATACCTAAATATATAATTTACACCAATATAGTTTTAAAAGTTATTTACAATAATAGAGTTTAAAGAAAATTTTAAAAGTCAAAGTTAAAATCCTTGCAGTAAGTCTTGAACTTCAAAACTGATGTTTCGCTCTTTAGTTTGTTTGAAACTTTATTAAATATTTTTGCACCCTGGAATGCAAAAGTTTTCCGTCCTGCTTCAGATTTTACTCTTGGGAGCAATAAATTGTGTTCATTTCCACGAGTTCCTTTGCAGTGTTTTACACGGTGAAAGTATTCCCTAAAGTCAGGTGGTGCAAGACCGTTCAAGCATTTGAAGACCTCAACCGCACACATTCTGTTTCTGATGTGGTTTACTGATGGTAGTTTTACACTATTTCTTCTACCATTTATAATCTTTAACGATCGTATTTGGATGTTCTCAAATCGTTGAACTGATAGTAAACTTGCCAAGAAAGAATGAAGCCAGAACACAGTCTATGGTTGAAATCTTATGAACTTATATTGAATACATCGGATATGAAGCTTTGTGTCATTCTATTCATTCAAATCGAGGTATATTCTTTGAAACATTTGAAACTTCATCAGGTTAATGAGGTTCAAATGATAGTAAACTTGTCAAGAGAAAATGCAGCAAGAACACAATCTATGGTTGAAATCTTATGAATTTATATCAAATTGATCGGATGTGAAACAGTTAATGATTAAATTCATTCAAATCGAGGCATAAACTTTGATAAATTTGAAACCTCATCAGGTTAATGAGGTTGAAATGATAGTAAACTTGTCAAGAGAAAATGAAGCAAGAACACAGCCTATTGTTGAAATCTTATGAATTTATATTGAATTTATCGGTTATGAAGCTTTGTTTGATTACATTTATTCAAATCGAGGTATATTCTTTGAAACATTTGAAACCTCATCAGGTTAATGAGGTTGAAATGATAGTAAACTTGTCAAGAGAAAGTGAAGCCAGAACACAGTCTATGATTGAAATCTTATGAATTTTTATTGAATACATCGTTTATGAAGCTTTATGTGATTCTATTCATTCAAATCGAGGTATATTCTTTGAAACATTTGAAACCTCATCAGGTTAATGAGGTTGAAATGATAGTAAACTTTTCAAGAGAAAATGCAGCAAGAACACAATCTATGGTTGAAATCTTATGAATTTATATTGAATATATCGGTTATGAATCATTGTTTGATTAAATTCATTCAAATCAATGTATATTCTTTGAAACATTTGAAACCTCATCAGGTTAATGAGGTTGAAATGATAGTAAACTTGTCAAGAAAGAATGAAGCCAGAACACAGTCTATGGTTGAAATCTTATGAATTTTTATTGAATACATCGGTTATGAAGCTTTGTGTGATTTTATTCATTCAAATCGAGGTATATTCTTTGAACCATTTGAAACCTCATCAGGGTAATGAGGTTGAAATGATAGTAAAGGTGTCAAGATAAAATGAAGTAGAACACATTCTATGGATGAAATCTTATGAATTTATATAAAATTGATCGGATGTGAAACTTTAATTGATTAAATTCATTCAAATCGAGGTATATTTTTTGAAACATTTGAAACTTCATCAGGTTAATGAGGTTGAAATGATAGTATACTTGTCAAGAAAGAATGAAGCCAGAACACAGTCTATGGTTGAAATCATATGAATTTATATTGAATACATCAGTTATAAAGCTTTGTTTGATTAAATTCATTCAAATTGAGGTATGTTCTTTGAAACATTTGAAATCTCATCAGGCTAATAAGGTTGAAATGATAGTAAACTTGCCAAGAAAGAATGAAGCCAGAACACAGTCTATGGTTGAAATCTTATGAACTTATATTGAATACATCGGATATGAAGCTTTGTGTCATTCTATTCATTCAAATCGAGGTTTATTCTTTGAAACATTTGAAACATCATCAGGTTAATGAGGTTCAAATGATAGTAAACTTGTCAAGAGAAAATGCAGCAAGAACACAATCTATGGTTGAAATCTTATGAATTTATATAAAATTGATCGGATGTGAAACAGTTAATGATTAAATTCATTCAAATCGAGGCATAAACTTTGATAAATTTGAAACCTCATCAGGTTAATGAGGTTGAAATGATAGTAAACTTGTCAAGAGAAAATGAAGCAAGAACACAGCCTATTGTTGAAATCTTATGAATTTATATTGAATTTATCGGTTATGAAGCTTTGTTTGATTACATTTATTCAAATCGAGGTATATTCTTTGAAACATTTGAAACCTCATCAGGTTAATGAGGTTGAAATGATAGTAAACTTGTCAAGAGAAAGTGAAGCCAGAACACAGTCTATGATTGAAATCTTATGAATTTTTATTGAATACATCGGTTATGAAGCTTTATGTGATTCTATTCATTCAAATCGAGGTATATTCTTTGAAACATTTGAAACCTCATCAGGTTAATGAGGTTGAAATGATAGTAAACTTTTCAAGAGAAAATGCAGCAAGAACACAATCTATGGTTGAAATCTTATGAATTTATATTGAATATATCGGTTATGAATCATTGTTTGATTAAATTCATTCAAATCGATGTATATTCTTTGAAACATTTGAAACCTCATCAGGTTAATGAGGTTGAAATGATAGTAAACTTGTCAAGAAAGAATGAAGCCAGAACACAGTCTATGGTTGAAATCTTATGATTTTTTATTGAATACATTGGTTATGAAGCTTTTTGTGATTTTATTCATTCAAATTGAGGTATATTCTTTGAAACATTTGAAACCTCATCAGGGTAATGAGGTTGAGATGATAGTAAACTTTTCAAGAGAAAATGAAGCCAGAACAAAGTCTATGATTGAAATCTTATGAATTTTTGTTGAATACATCGGTTATGAAGCTTTGTGTGATTCTATTCATTCAAATCGAGGTATATTATTTGAAACATTTGAAACCTCATCAGGTTAATGAGGTTGAAATGATAGTTAACTTGTCAAGAAAGAATGCAGCAAGAACACAGTCTATGGTTGAAATCTTATGAATTTATATTGAATATATCGGTTATGAATCATTGTTTGATTAAATTCATTCAAATCGATGTATATTCTTTGAAACATTTGAAACCTCATCAGGTTAATGAGGTTGAAATGATAGTAAACTTGTCAAGAAAGAATGAAGCCAGAACACAGTCTATGGTTGAAATCTTATGAATTTTTATTGAATACATCGGTTATGAAGCTTTGTGTGATTCTATTCATTCAAATCGAGGTATATTCTTTGAACCATTTGAAACCTCATCAGGTTAATGAGGTTGAAATGATAGTAAACTTTTCAAGAGAAAATGAAGCCAGAACACAGTCTATGATTGAAATCTTATGAATTTTTGTTGAATACATCGGTTATGAAGCTTTGTGTGATTCTATTCATTCAAATCGAGGTATATTATTTGAAACATTTGAAACCTCATCAGGTTAATGAGGTTGAAATGATAGTAAACTTGTCAAGAAAGAATGCAGCAAGAACACAGTCTATGGTTGAAATCTTATGAATTTATATTGAATACATCGGTTATGAATCATTGTTTGATTAAATTCATTCAAATCGATGTATATTCTTTGAAACATTTGAAACCTCATCAGGTTAATGAGGTTCAAATGATAGTAAACTTGTCAAGAGAAAATGAAGCCAGAACACAGTCTATGGTTGAAATCTTATGAATTCATATTGAATACATCGGTTATGAAGCTTTGTTTGATTAAATTCATTCAAATTGAGGTATGTTCTTTGAAACATTTGAAACCTCATCAGGTTAATAAGGTTCAAATGATAGTAAACTTGTCAAGAGAAAACAAAGCCATAACAGTCTATGGTTGAAATCTTTGAAATTATATTGAATACACCGGTTATGAAGCTTTGTTTGATTAAATTTATTCAAATCGAGGTATATTCTTTGAAACATTTGAAACCTCATCAGGTTAATGAGGTTCAAATGATAGTAAACTTGTCAAGAGAAAATGAAGCCAGAACACAGTCTATGGATGAAATCTTATGAATTTATATTGAATACATCAGTTATGAAGCTTTGTTTGATTAAATCAATTCAAGTCGAGGTATATTCTTTGAAACATTTGAAACCTCATCAGGTTAATGAGGTTCAAATGATAGTAAACTTGTCAAGAGAAAATGAAGCCAGAACACAGTCTATGGTTGAAATCTGATGAATTTATATTGAAAACATCGGTTATGAAGCTTTGTTTGTTTAAATTCAATCAAATCTAGGTATATTCTTTGAAAGATTTGAAACCTCATCGTGTTAATGAGGTTCAAAGTATAGTGAACTTGTCAATAGGAATTGATTTTAGAGCGCAGTCAATGGTTGAAATCTGATGAATTTATATAAAATAGATCGTATGTGAAATTTTAAATGATTAAATTAATTCAAATTGAGGTATGTTCTTTGAAACATTTGAAACCTCATCAGATTTATGAGGTTCAAATGATAGTAAACTTGTCAAGAGAAAACGAAGCCATAACACAGTCTATGGTTGAAATCTATGAAATTATATTGAATACACCGGTTATGAAGCTTTGTTTGATTAAATTTATTCAAATCGAGATATATTCTATGAAACATTTGAAACCTCATCAGGTTAATGAGGTTCAAATGATAGTAAACTTGTCAAGAGAAAATGAAGCCAGAACACAGTCTATGGTTGAAATCTTATGAATTTATATTGAATACATCGGTAATGAAGCTTTGTGTGATTCTATTCATTCAAATCGAGGTATATTCTTTGAAACATTTGAAACCTCATCAGGTTAAATGAGGTTCAAATGATAGTAAACATGTCAAGAGAAAATGAAGCCAGAACACAGTCTATTGTTGAAATCTTATGAATTTATATTGAATATATCGGTTATGAAGCTTTGTTTGATTAAATATATTCAAATCGAGGTATATTCTTTGAAACATTTGAAACATCATCAGGTTCATGAGGTTCAAATGATAGTAAACTTGTCGATAGGAATTGGTTTTAGAGCGCAGTCAATGGTTGAAATCTTATGTATTTATATAGAATAGATCGAATGTGAAACAGTTAAGGATTAAATTCATTCAAATCGAGGTATAAACTTTGAAAAATTTGAAACTTCATCAGGTTAATGAGGTTCAAATGATAGTAAACTTGTCAAGCGAAAATGAAGGCAGAACACAGTCTATGGTTGAAATCTTATGAATTTATATTGAATATATCGGTTATGAAGCTTTGTTTGATTAAATTAATTCAAATCGAGGTATATTACTCGAGACATTTGAAACATCATCAGGTTGATAAGGTTGAAATGATGGTATACTTCTCAAGAGAAAGTGAAGCAAGAACACAGTCTATTGTTGAAATCTTATGAATTTATATTGAATATATCGGTTATGAAGCTTTGTTTGATTAAATATATTCAAATCGAGGTATATTCTTTGAAACATTTGAAACATCATCACGTTAATGGGGTTGAAATGATAGTAAACTTGTCAAGAGAAAATTAAGCAAGAACACAGTCTATGGTTGAAATCTTATGAATTTATATTGAATACATCGGTTATGAAGCTTTGTGTGATTCTGTTCATTCAAATCGAGGTATACTCTTTTAAACATTTGAAACCTCATCAGGTTAATGAGGTTGAAATGATAGTAAACTTGTCAATAGGAATTGATTTTAAAGCGCAGTCAATTGTTGAAATCTGATGAATTTATATAAAATAGATCGGATGTGAAACTTTAAATGATTAAATTCATTCAAATCGAGGTATGTTCTTTGAAACATTTGAAACCTCATCAAGTTAATGAGGTTCAAATGATAGTAAACGTGTCAAGAGAAAAGGAAGCCAGAAAACAGTCTATGGTTGAAATCTTATGAAATTATATTGAATACATCGGTTATCAAGCTTTGTTTGTTTAAATTCAATCAAATCGAGGTATATGTTTTTGAAACATTTGAAACCTCGTCAGGTTAATGAAGTTTATATGACAGTAATCTTTGCAAGAGAAAATGAAGCCAGAAAACAGTCTATATTTGAAATTTTGAACTTATATACAATAGATCGGATGTGAAACTTTAAATGATTAAATTCAATCCAATCGAGGTATATTCTTTGAAACATTTGAAACCTCAACAGGTTAATGAGGTTCAAATGATAGTAAACTTGTCAAGAGAAAATGAAGCCAGAACACAGTCTATGGTTGAAATCTTATGAATTTATATTGAATACATCGGTTATGAAGATTTGTTTGATTAAATTCATTCAAATCGAGCTATATTCTTTGAAACATTTGAAACCTCGTCAGGTTAATGAGGTTCAAATGATAGTAAACTTGTCAAGATAAAATGAAGCCAGAACACAGTCTAAGGTTGAAATCTTATGAATTTATATTGAATACATCGGTTATGAAGCTTTGTTTGATTACATTCATTCAAATTGAGTTATATTCTTTGAAATATTTTAAACCTCATCAGGTTAATGAGGTTCAAATGATAGTAAACTTGTCAAGATAAAATGAAGCCAGAACACAGTCTATGGTTGAAATCTTATGAATTTATATTGAATACATCGGTTATGAAGCTTTGTTTGATTACATTCATTCAAATTGAGTTATATTCTTTGAAATATTTTAAACCTCATCAGGTTAATGAGGTTCAAATGATAGTAAACTTGTCAAGATAAAATGAAGCCAGAACACAGTCTAAGGTTGAAATCTTATGAATTTATATTGAATACATCGGTTATGAAGCTTTGTTTGATTACATTCATTCAAATTGAGTTATATTCTTTGAAATATTTTAAACCTCATCAGGTTAATGAGGTTCAAATGATAGTAAACTTGTCAAGATAAAATGAAGCCAGAACACAGTCTAAGGTTGAAATCTTATGAATTTATATTGAATACATCGGTTATGAAGCTTTGTTTGATTACATTCATTCAAATCGAGCTATATTCTTTGAAACATTTGAAACCTCGTCAGGTTAATGAGGTTCAAATGATAGTAAACTTGTCAAGATAAAAGGAAGCCAGAACACAGTCTAAGGTTGAAATCTTATGAATTTATATTGAATACATCGGTCATCAAGCTTTGTTTGATTACATTCATTTAAAACGAGGTATATTTTTGAAACATTTTAAACCTCATCAGGTTAATGAGGTTGAAATGATAGTAAACTTGTCAAGAAAGAATGCAGCAAGAACACAGCCTATGGTTGAAATCTTATGAATTTATATTGAATATATCGGTTATGAATCATTGTTTGATTAAATTCAGTCAAATCGATGTATATTCTTTGAAACATTTGAAACCTCATCAGGTTAATGAGGTTCAAATGATAGTAAACTTGTCAAGAGAAAATGAAGCCAGAACACAGTCTATGGTTGAAATCTTATGAATTTATATTGAATACATCGGTTATGAAGCTTTGTTTGATTAAATCAATTCAAGTCGAGGTATATTCTTTGAAACATTTGAAACCTCATCAAGTTAATGAGGTTCAAGTGATAGTAAACTTGTGAAGAGAAAAGGAAGCCAGAACACAGTCTATGGTTGAAATCTTATGAAACTATATTGAATACACCGGTTATGAAGCTTAGTTGATTAAATTTATTCAAATCGAGATATATTTTTTGAAACATTTGAAACCTCATCAGGTTAATGAGGTTCAAATGATAGTAAACTTGTCAAGAGAAAATGAAGCCAGAACACAGTCTATGGTTGAAATCTTATGAATTTATATTGAATACATCGGTTATGAAGCTTTGTGTGATTAAATTTATTCAAATCGAGGTATATTCTTTGAAAAATTTGAAACCTCATCAGGTTAATGAGGTTGAAATGATAGTAAACTTGTCAAGAGAAAATGAAGCCAGAACACAATCTATGGTTGAAATCTTATGAATTTTTATTGAATACATCGGTTATGAAGCTTTGTGTGATTCTATTCATTCAAATCGAGGTATATTCTTTGAAACATTTGAAACCTCATCAGGTTAATGAGGTTCAAATGATAGTAAACTTTTCAAGAGAAAATGAAGCAAGAACACAGTCTATGGTTGAAATCTTATGAATTTATATTGAATATATCGGTTATGAAGCTTTGTGTGATTAAATTTATTCAAATTGAGGTATTTTCTTTGAAACATTTGAAACCTCATCAGGTTAATGAGGTTCAAATGATAGTAAACTTGTCAAGAGAAAACGAAGCCATAACACAGTCTTTGGTTGAAATCTTATGAAACTATATTGAATACATCGGTTATGAAGCCTTGTGTGATTCTATTCATTCAAATCGAGGTATATTCTTTGAAACATTTGAACCCTCATCAGGTTAATGAGGTTCAAATGATAGTAAACTTGTCAAGAGAAAATGAAGCCAGAACACAGTCTATGGTTGAAATCTTATGAACTTATATTGAATACATCGGATATGAAGCTTTGTGTCATTCTATTCATTCAAATCGAGGTATATTCTTTGAAACATTTGAAACATCATGAGGTTAATGAGGTTCAAATGATAGTAAACATGTCAAGAGAAAATGAAGCCAGAACACAGTCCATTGTTGAAATCTTATGAATTTATATTGAATATATCGGTTATGAAGCTTTGTTTGATTAAGTATATTCAAATCGAGGTATATTCTTTGAAACATTCGAAACATCATCAGGTTAATGAGGTTCAAATGATATTAAACTTGTCGATAGGAATTGTTTTTAAAGCGCAGTCAATGGTTGAAATCTTTTGTATTTATATAGAATAGATCGAATGTGAAACAGTTAATGATTAAATTCATTCAAATCGAGGTATAAACTTTGAAAAATTTGAAACCTCATCAGGTTAATGAGGTTCAAATGACAGTAAACTTGTCAAGCGAAAATGAAGGCAGAACACAGTCTATGGTTGAAATCTTATGAATTTATATTGAATACATCGTTATGAAGCTTTGTTTGATTAAATTAATTCAAATCGAGGTATATTATTCGAGACATTTGAAACATCATCAGGTTGATAAGGTTGAAATGATGGTAAACTTCTCAAGAGAAAGTGAAGCAAGAACACAGTCTATTGTTGAAATCTTATGAATTTATATTGAATATATCGGTTATGAAGCTTTGTTTGATTAAATATATTCAAATCGAGGTATATTCTTTGAAACATTTGAAACATCATCACGTTAATGAGGTTGAAGTGATAGTAAACTTGTCAAGAGAAAATGAAGCCAGAACACAGTCTATGGTTGAAATCTTATGAATTTATATTGAATACATCGGTAATGAAGCTTTGTGTGATTCTATTCATTCAAATCGAGGTATATTCTTTGAAACATTTGAAACATCATCACGTTAATGAGGTTGAAGTGATAGTAAACTTGTCAAGAGAAAATGAAGCAAGAACACAGTCTATGGTTGAAATCTTATGAATTTATATTGAATACATCGGTTATGAAGCTTTGTGTGATTCTATTCATTCAAATCGAGGTATACTCTTTGAAAAATTTGAAACCTCATCAGGTTAATGAGGTTCAAATGATAGTAAACTTGTCAAGAGAAAATGAAGCCAGAACACAGTCTATGGTTGAAATCTTATGAATTTATATTAAATACATCAGTTATGAAGCTTTGTTTGATTAAATTCATTCAAATCGAGGTAAATTTTTGAAACATTTTAAACCTCATTAGGTTAATGAGGTTCAAATGATAGTAAACTTGTCGATAGGAATTGGTTTTAGAGCGCAGTCAATGGTTGAAATCTTATGTATTGATATAGAATAGATCAAATGTGAAACTTTAAATGATTAGATTCATTCAAATCGAGGTATATTCTTTGAAACATTTGAAACCTCATCAGGTTAATGAGGTTCAAATGATAGTAAACTTGTCGATAGGAATTGGTTTTAGAGCGCAGTCAATGGTTGAAATCTTATGTATTGATATAGAATAGATCAAATGTGAAACTTTAAATGATTAAATTCATTCAAATCGAGGTATATTCTTTGAAACATTTGAAACCTCATCAGGTTAATGAGGTTGAAATGATAGTGAACTTGTCAAGAGAAAATGAAGCCAGAACACAGTCTATGGTTGAAATCTTATGAACTTATATTGAATACATCGGATATGAAGCTTTGTGTCATTCTATTCATTCAAATCGAGGTATATTCTTTGAAACATTTGAAACATCATGAGGTTAATGAGGTTCAAATGATAGTAAACATGTCAAGAGAAAATGAAGCCAGAACACAGTCCATTGTTGAAATCTTATGAATTTATATTGAATATATCGGTTATGAAGCTTTGTTTGATTAAGTATATTCAAATCGAGGTATATTCTTTGAAACATTCGAAACATCATCAGGTTAATGAGGTTCAAATGATATTAAACTTGTCGATAGGAATTGTTTTTAAAGCGCAGTCAATGGTTGAAATCTTTTGTATTTATATAGAATAGATCGAATGTGAAACAGTTAATGATTAAATTCATTCAAATCGAGGTATAAACTTTGAAAAATTTGAAACCTCATCAGGTTAATGAGGTTCAAATGACAGTAAACTTGTCAAGCGAAAATGAAGGCAGAACACAGTCTATGGTTGAAATCTTATGAATTTATATTGAATACATCGTTATGAAGCTTTGTTTGATTAAATTAATTCAAATCGAGGTATATTATTCGAGACATTTGAAACATCATCAGGTTGATAAGGTTGAAATGATGGTAAACTTCTCAAGAGAAAGTGAAGCAAGAACACAGTCTATTGTTGAAATCTTATGAATTTATATTGAATATATCGGTTATGAAGCTTTGTTTGATTAAATATATTCAAATCGAGGTATATTCTTTGAAACATTTGAAACATCATCACGTTAATGAGGTTGAAGTGATAGTAAACTTGTCAAGAGAAAATGAAGCCAGAACACAGTCTATGGTTGAAATCTTATGAATTTATATTGAATACATCGGTAATGAAGCTTTGTGTGATTCTATTCATTCAAATCGAGGTATATTCTTTGAAACATTTGAAACATCATCACGTTAATGAGGTTGAAGTGATAGTAAACTTGTCAAGAGAAAATGAAGCAAGAACACAGTCTATGGTTGAAATCTTATGAATTTATATTGAATACATCGGTTATGAAGCTTTGTGTGATTCTATTCATTCAAATCGAGGTATACTCTTTGAAAAATTTGAAACCTCATCAGGTTAATGAGGTTCAAATGATAGTAAACTTGTCAAGAGAAAATGAAGCCAGAACACAGTCTATGGTTGAAATCTTATGAATTTATATTAAATACATCAGTTATGAAGCTTTGTTTGATTAAATTCATTCAAATCGAGGTAAATTTTTGAAACATTTTAAACCTCATTAGGTTAATGAGGTTCAAATGATAGTAAACTTGTCGATAGGAATTGGTTTTAGAGCGCAGTCAATGGTTGAAATCTTATGTATTGATATAGAATAGATCAAATGTGAAACTTTAAATGATTAGATTCATTCAAATCGAGGTATATTCTTTGAAACATTTGAAACCTCATCAGGTTAATGAGGTTCAAATGATAGTAAACTTGTCGATAGGAATTGGTTTTAGAGCGCAGTCAATGGTTGAAATCTTATGTATTGATATAGAATAGATCAAATGTGAAACTTTAAATGATTAAATTCATTCAAATCGAGGTATATTCTTTGAAACATTTGAAACCTCATCAGGTTAATGAGGTTGAAATGATAGTGAACTTGTCAAGAGAAAATGAAGCCAGAACACAGTCTATGGTTGAAATCTTATGAATTTATAATGAATACATCGGTTATGAAGCTTTGTGTGATTCTATTCATTCAAATTGAGGTATATTCTTTGAAACATTTGAAACCTGATCAGGTTAAATGAGGTTCAAATGATAGTATACTTGTCAAGAGAAAATGAAGCCAGAACACAGTCTATGGTTGAAATCTTATGAATTTATATTGAATACATCGGTTATGAAGCTTTGTTTAATTAAATTCATTCAAATCGAGGTATATTCTTTGAAACATTTGAAACCTCATCAGGTTAATGAGGTTCAAATGATAGTAAACTTGTCAAGAGAAAATGAAGCCAGAACACAGTCTGAGGGTTGAAATCTTATGAATTTATATTGAATACATCGGTTATGAAGCTTTGTTTGTTTAAATTCAATCAAATCGAGGTATATTCTTTGAAACATTTGAAACCTCATCAGGTTAAATGAGGTTCAAATGATAGTAAACTTGTCAAGATAAAATGAAGCCAGAACACAGTCTATGGTTGAAATTTTATAAATATATATTTAATTCATCGGTTATCAAGCTTTGTTTGATTACATTCATTTAAAACGAGGTAAATTTTTGAAACATTTTAAACCTCATTAGGTTAATGAGCCTCATGTGATTAAACTTTTCAACAGTTAATCAAGTCAGAACACATTTTTTACTGGAAATTTTTTTAATTTACAATTGAATTTTGCAGCTTGATGCATCTATTTTAAAAGTAAAATAACTCTATAACTAAAACAGTTACAGCAATGTGCATTCTTGTTGTGAACTCAACATCCAAGTTTTCATCGAAACTTTGCCACAGCAAATCAATCCATGATTCTCTATAAATTTCTCAGCCTTCATAGAATAGATGTTTTTCTTTATTAGTGATTCTCTACCAAGTTCTCACATCTATTGCAATCTGTTGGAATGACCCTGAATATCTATTTTCCAGCTAAAGTTATAGAAGTCTGAGTGACTTTTTTGAGCTCCGCCTTTAATTCTGCATCGAATGCTATAAGAAATTAATTTATGGGATATTTCAAGAATCTATCTGAAATGAGATTGAATTCATTCAAATCGAGGGATATTCTTTAAAACATTTGAAACCTCATCAGGTTAATGAGGTTCAAATGAGAGTAAGCTTGTCAAGAGAAAATGAAGCCAGAACACAGTCTATGGTTGAAATCTTATGAATTTATATTGAATACATCGGTTATGAAGCTTTGTGTGATTCTATTCATTCAAATCGAGGTATATTCTTTGAAACATTTGAAACCTCATCAGATTAATGAGGTTGAAATGATAGTAAACTTGTCAAGAGAAAATGAAGCCAGAACACAGTCTATGGTTGAAATCTTATGAATTTATATTGAATACATCGGTTATGAAGCTTTGTGTGATTCTATTCATTCAAATCGAGGTATATTCTTTGAAACATTTTAAACCTGATCAGGTTAAATGAGGTTCAAATGATAGTAAACTTGTCAAGAGAAAATGAAGCCAGAACACAGTCTATGGTTGAAATCTTATGAATTTATATTGAATACATCGGTTATGAAGCTTTGTTTAATTAAATTCATTCAAATCGAGGTATATTCTTTGAAACATTTGAAACCTCATCAGGTTAATGAGGTTCAAATGATAGTAAACTTGTCAAGAGAAAATGAAGCCAGAACACAGTCTATGGTTGAAATCTTATGAATTTATATTGAAAACATCGGTTATGAAGCTGTGTTTGTTTAAATTCAATCAAATCGAGGTATATTCTTTGAAACATTTGAAACCTCATCTGGTTAATGAGGTTCAAATGATAGTAAACTTGTCAAGAGAAAATGAAGCCAGAACACAGTCTATGGTTGAAATCTTATGAATTTATATTGAAAACATCGGTTATGAAGCTGTGTTTGTTTAAATTCATTCAAATCGAGGTAAATTTTTGAAACATTTTAAACCTCATTAGGTTAATGAGGTTCAAATGATAGTAAACTTGTCGATAGGAATTGGTTTTAGAGCGCAGTCAATGGTTGAAATCTTATGTATTGATATAGAATAGATCAAATGTGAAACTTTAAATGATTAAATTCATTCAAATCGAGGTATATTCTTTGAAACATTTGAAACCTCATCAGGTTAATGAGGTTCAAATGATAGTAAACTTGTCGATAGGAATTGGTTTTAGAGCGCAGTCAATGGTTGAAATCTTATGTATTGATATAGAATAGATCGAATGTGAAACTTTAAATGATTAAATTCATTCAAATCGAGGTATATTCTTTGAAACATTTGAAACCTCATCAGGTTAATGAGGTTCAAATGATAGTAAACTTGTCAAGAGAAAATGAAGCCAGAACACAGTCTATGGTTGAAATCTTATGAATTTATAATGAATACATCGGTTATGAAGCTTTGTGTGATTCTATTCATTCAAATCGAGGTATACTCTTTGAAACATTTGAAACCTCATCAGGTTAATGAGGTTCAAATGATAGTAAACTTGTCAAGAGAAAATGAAGCCAGAACACAGTCTGAGGGTTGAAATCCTATGAATTTATATTGAATACATCGGTTATGAAGCTTTGTTTGTTTAAATTCAATCAAATCGAGGTATATTCTTTGAAACATTTGAAACCTCATCAGGTTAAATGAGGTTCAAATGATAGTAAACTTGTCAAGATAAAATGAATCCAGAACACAGTCTATGGTTGAAATCTTATAAATATATATTTAATTCATCGGTTATCAAGCTTTGTTTGATTACATTCATTTAAAACGAGGTAAATTTTTGAAACATTTGAAACCTCATCAGGTTAATGAGGTTCAAATGATAGTAAACTTGTCGATAGGAATTGGTTTTAGAGCGCAGTCAATGGTTGAAATCTTATGTATTGATATAGAATACATCGGTTATGAAGCTTTGTGTGATTCTATTCATTCAAATTGAGGTATATTCTTTGAAACATTTGAAACCTGATCAGGTTAAATGAGGTTCAAATGATAGTATACTTGTCAAGAGAAAATGAAGCCAGAACACAGTCTATGGTTGAAATCTTATGAATTTATATTGAATACATCGGTTATGAAGCTTTGTTTAATTAAATTCATTCAAATCGAGGTATATTCTTTGAAACATTTGAAACCTGATCAGGTTAAATGAGGTTCAAATGATAGTAAACTTGTCAAGAGAAAATGAAGCCAGAACACAGTCTGAGGGTTGAAATCTTATGAATTTATATTGAATACATCGGTTATGAAGCTTTGTTTGTTTAAATTCAATCAAATCGAGGTATATTCTTTGAAACATTTGAAACCTCATCAGGTTAAATGAGGTTCAAATGATAGTAAACTTGTCAAGATAAAATGAAGCCAGAACACAGTCTATGGTTGAAATCTTATAAATATATATTTAATTCATCGGTTATCAAGCTTTGTTTGATTACATTCATTTAAAACGAGGTAAATTTTTGAAACATTTTAAACCTCATTAGGTTAATGAGCCTCATGTGATTAAACTTTTCAACAGTTAATCAAGTCAGAACACATTTTTTACTGGAAATTTTTTTAATTTACAATTGAATTTTGCAGCTTGATGCATCTATTTTAAAAGTAAAATAACTCTATAACTAAAACAGTTACAGCAATGTGCATTCTTGTTGTGAACTCAACATCCAAGTTTTCATCGAAACTTTGCCACAGCAAATCAATCCATGATTCTCTATAAATTTCTCAGCCTTCATAGAATAGATGTTTTTCTTTATTAGTGATTCTCTACCAAGTTCTCACATCTATTGCAATCTGTTGGAATGACCCTGAATATCTATTTTCCAGCAAAAGTTATAGAAGTCTGAGTGACATTTTTGAGCTCCGCCTTTAATTCTGCATCGAATGCTATAAGAAATTAATTTATGGGATATTTCAAGAATCTATCTGAAATGAGATTGAATTCATTCAAATCGAGGGATATTCTTTAAAACATTTGAAACCTCATCAGGTTAATGAGGTTCAAATGAGAGTAAACTTGTCAAGAGAAAATGAAGCCAGAACACAGTCTATGGTTGAAATCTTATGAATTTATATTGAATACATCGGTTATGAAGCTTTGTGTGATTCTATTCATTCAAATCGAGGTATATTCTTTGAAACATTTGAAACCTCATCAGATTAATGAGGTTGAAATGATAGTAAACTTGTCAAGAGAAAATGAAGCCAGAACACAGTTTATGGTTGAAATCTTATGAATTTATATTGAATACATCGGTTATGAAGCTTTGTGTGATTCTATTCATTCAAATCGAGGTATATTCTTTGAAACATTTGAAACCTGATCAGGTTAAATGAGGTTCAAATGATAGTAAACTTGTCAAGAGAAAATGAAGCCAGAACACAGTCTATGGTTGAAATCTTATGAATTTATATTGAATACATCGGTTATGAAGCTTTGTTTAATTGAATTCATTCAAATCGAGGTATATTCTTTGAAACATTTGAAACCTCATCAGGTTAATGAGGTTCAAATGATAGTAAACTTGTCAAGAGAAAATGAAGCCAGAACACAGTCTGAGGGTTGAAATCTTATGAATTTATATTGAATACATCGGTTATGAAGCTTTGTTTGTTTAAATTCAATCAAATCGAGGTATATTCTTTGAAACATTTGAAACCTCATCAGGTTAAATGAGGTTCAAATGATAGTAAACTTGTCAAGATAAAATGAAGCCAGAACACAGTCTATGGTTGAAATCTTATAAATATATATTTAATTCATCGGTTATCAAGCTTTGTTTGATTACATTTATTTAAAACGAGGTATATTTTTGAAACATTTTAAACCTCATTAGGTTAATGAGCCTCATGTGATTAAACTTTTCAACAGTTAATCAAGTCAGAACACATTTTTTACTGGAAATTTTTTTAATTTACAATTGAATTTTGCAGCTTGATGCATCTATTTTAAAAGTAAAATAACTCTATAACTAAAACAGTTACAGCAATGTGCATTCTTGTTGTGAACTCAGCATCCAATTTTTCATCGAAACTTTGCCACAGCAAATGAATCCATGATTCTCTATAAATTTCTCAGCCTTCATAGAATAGATGTTTTTCTTTATTAGTGATTCTCTACCAAGTTCTCACATCTATTGCAATCTGTTGGAATGACCCTGAATATCTATTTGCCAGCTAAAGTTATAGAAGTCTGAGTGACTTTTTTGAGCTCCGCCTTTAATTCTGCATCGAATGCTATAAGAAATTAATTTATGGGATATTTCAAGAATCTATCTGAAATGAGATTGAATTCAATCAAATCGAGGGATATTCTTTAAAACATTTGAAACCTCATCAGGTTAATGAGGTTCAAATGAGAGTAAACTTGTCAAGAGAAAATGAAGCCAGAACACAGTCTATGGTTGAAATCTTATGAATTTATATTGAAAACATCGGTTATGAAGCTTTCTTTGTTTAAATTCAATCAAATCGAGGTATGTTCTTTGAAACATTTTGAAACCTCATCAGGTTAATGAGGTTCAAATGATAGTAAACTTGTCAAGAGAAAATGAAGCCAGAACACAGTCTATGGTTGAAATCTTATGAATTTATATTGAAAACATCGGTTATGAAGCTTTGTTTGTTTAAATTCAATCAAATCGAGGTATGTTCTTTGAAACATTTTGAAACCTCATCAGGTTAATGAGAATCAAATGATAGTAAACTTGTCAAGAGAAAATGAAGTTAGAACACAGTCTATGGTTGAAATCTTATAAATATATATTTAATTCATCGGTTATCAAGCTTTGTTTGATTACATTTATTTAAAACGAGGTATATTTTTGAAACATTTTAAACCTCATTAGGTTAATGAGCCTCATGTGATTAAACTTTTCAACAGTTAATCAAGTCAGAACACATTTTTTACTGGAAATTTTTTTAATTTACAATTGAATTTTGCAGCTTGATGCATCTATTTTAAAAGTAAAATAACTCTATAACTAAAACAGTTACAGCAATGTGCATTCTTGTTGTGAACTCAACATCCAATTTTTCATCGAAACTTTGCCACAGCAAATGAATCCATGATTCTCTATAAATTTCTCAGCCTTCATAGAATAGATGTTTTTCTTTATTAGTGATTCTCTACCAAGTTCTCACATCTATTGCAATCTGTTGGAATGACCCTGAATATCTATTTGCCAGCTAAAGTTATAGAAGTCTGAGTGACTTTTTTGAGCTCCGCCTTTAATTCTGCATCGAATGCTATAAGAAATTAATTTATGGGATATTTCAAGAATCTATCTGAAATGAGATTGAATTCAATCAAATCGAGGGATATTCTTTAAAACATTTGAAACCTCATCAGGTTAATGAGGTTCAAATGAGAGTAAACTTGTCAAGAGAAAATGAAGCCAGAACACAGTCTATGGTTGAAATCTTATGAATTTATATTGAAAACATCGGTTATGAAGCTTTCTTTGTTTAAATTCAATCAAATCGAGGTATGTTCTTTGAAACATTTTGAAACCTCATCAGGTTAATGAGGTTCAAATGATAGTAAACTTGTCAAGAGAAAATGAAGCCAGAACACAGTCTATGGTTGAAATCTTATGAATTTATATTGAAAACATCGGTTATGAAGCTTTGTTTGTTTAAATTCAATCAAATCGAGGTATGTTCTTTGAAACATTTTGAAACCTCATCAGGTTAATGAGATTCAAATGATAGTAAACTTGTCAAGAGAAAATGAAGTTAGAACACAGTCTATGGTTGAAATCTTATGAATTTATATTGAAAACATCGGTTATGAAGCTTTGTTTGTTTAAATTCAATCAAATCTAGGTATATTCTTTGAAAGATTTGAAACCTCATCGTGTTAATGAGGTTCAAAGTATAGTGAACTTTTCAAGACAAAATGAAGCCAGAACACAGTCTATGGTTGAAATCATATGAATTTATATTGAATACAGCGGTTAAGTAGCTTTGTTTGTTTAATTTCAGTCAAATCGAGGTATATTCATTGAAACATTTGAAACATCTCGTAAAATTTCGCATATTATTGGTGAAATCAAGTACCTTCATCGATATTTGAAGTAATTACATTAGTTTTGCATGAAAAAATTACTCATACATTAGGAATATGACGTCATAAAGATTGATGGCGTCATAGAAATAAAAAATTGCTAATGTCAGCAAATATGAATACATTATATACCAAATGAAAGTACTCATTAAGACGAATCGAATGGTATATATATTATTGAGATTCAGTAACAAAGGAAGAAAATATAGCCGTTTTAAAGAATTTCTTTGTGACCACTCTCCAAATATGGGCATGTGGTGGTCACATGATCAGACAATAGGTATTGAAATTTTTATTTTCTGATTGCCAACTAAATTTTAGAAAAATTCAAGGAGTTTCAGCATTGTAAGTAGCATAGTTTGGGAGCTATTAACAAAAATCCGACAGGGGAGGCGAAAAACGCCCCCCCCCCCCCGGTTAAAATAGGGTTAATGAGGTTCAAATTATAGTGAACTTTTCAAGAGAAAATGAAGCCAGAACACAGTCTATGGTTGAAATCATATGAATTTTTATTGAATACATCGGATATGAAGCTTTGTGTGATTCTATTCATTCAAATCGAGGTATATTCTTTGAAACATTTGAAACCTCATCAGGTTAATGAGGTTCAAATGATAGTAAACTTGTCAAGAGAAAATGAAGCCAGAAGACAGTCTATGGTTGAAATCTTTTGAATTTATATTGAATACATCGGTTATGAAGCTTTGTTTTATTAAATTCATTCAAATCGAGGTATATTCTTTAAAACATTTGAAACCTCATCAGGTTAATGAGGTTCAAATGAGAGTAAACTTGTCAAGAGAAAATGAAGCCAGAACACAGTCTATGGTTGAAATCTTATGAATTTATATTGAAAACATCGGTTATGAAGCTTTCTTTGTTTGAATTCAATCAAATCGAGATATGTTCTTTGAAACATTTTGAAACCTCATCAGGTTAATGAGGTTCAAATGATAGTAAACTTGTCAAGAGAAAATGAAGCCAGAAGACAGTCTATGGTTGAAATCTTTTGAATTTATATTGAATACATCGGTTATGAAGCTTTGTTTTATTAAATTCATTCAAATCGAGGTATATTCTTTAAAACATTTGAAACCTCATCAGGTTAATGAGGTTCAAATGAGAGTAAACTTGTCAAGAGAAAATGAAGCCAGAACACAGTCTATGGTTGAAATCTTATGAATTTATATTGAAAACATCGGTTATGAAGCTTTCTTTGTTTAAATTCAATCAAATCGAGATATGTTCTTTGAAACATTTTGAAACCTCATCAGGTTAATGAGGTTCAAATGATAGTAAACTTGTCAAGAGAAAATGAAGCCAGAACACAGTCTATGGTTGAAATCTTATGAATTTATATTGAAAACATCGGTTATGAAGCTGTGTTTGTTTAAATTCAATCAAATCGAGGTATGTTCTTTGAAACATTTTGAAACCTCATCAGGTTAATGAGGTTCAAATGATAGTAAACTTGTCAAGAGAAAATGAAGCCATGACACAGTCTATGGTTGAAATCTTATGAGTTTATATTGAATACATCGGTTATGAAGCGTTGTTTGTTTAAATTCAATCAAATCGAGATATATTCTTTGAAACATTTGAAACCTCATCATGTTAATGAGGTTCAAATGATAGTGAACTTTTCAAGAGAAAATGAAGTTAGAACACAGTCTATGGTTGAAATCTTATGAATTTATATTGAATACATCGGTTATTAAGCTTTGTTTGTTTAAATTCAATCAAATCGAGGTATGTTCTTTAAAACATATTGAAACCTCATCAGGTTAATGAGGTTCAAATGATAGTAAACTTGTCCAGAGAAAATGAAGCCAGAACACGTGAAGAAAATGAAGCCAAGGTTTCAAATCTTGTGAATAAAATGAAAAAATCATCAACACATTTCAATGACTACCTGTCTAATACTTCAATAAATAGTCTGTTCTTGACACCTATTATCCCAGCTGAAGTAGAAGATCAAATCTCTGTCCTAAATGAAAGTAAAGCCCCTGGATCATATGGAATTCCCATAAAAATAGTTAAAATTAGTAAAACGTTAATCTCTGCTCAATTATCAAAAATCTTTAACCAATCATTTGAACATGGAATCTTTCCAGACAAGCTTAAATTTGCATGTGTAACCCCGATTCATAAGGGCAACTCTAAACTAAATATGACAAATTATCGTCCAATATCAATTTTACCAACTTTTAATAAAATCCTGGAGAAATTAATGTACAAGAGACTCATCAATTTCCTAGATAAAAATAAATCTTTATTTCAACACCGATTTGGTTTTCAAAAAAATAAATCTACGTCACTCGCTATACTCGATATCTATACCAATCTAACCAAATCTATGGAAAATAACTATTTTTCTTGCTGTGTCTTCCTAGATTTTGCGAAAGCTTTTGATACCGTTAATCATGATATCTTACACTCAAAACTAGAGCATTATGGAATCAGAGGCGTAACAAATAAATGATTTAAATCTTATCTTCATAATAGGCCTCAAACCGTTAAAATTGGTAACACAAAGTCAGAAGAGCTCTACATTCGGTCTGGGGTTCCACAAGGTAGCGTTCTTGGACCCCTATTATTTCTAATTTACATTAACGACATACCAAACTCGTCTAAATTGCTTAAGTTCCATCTCTTTGCAGATGACACAAGCATATTTCTATCGGATAAAAGCATAGACAAAATTGAAAAAACTCTAAACGACGAATTAAAAAACGTTTTTCAATGGCTCCTGTCTAATAAATTATCTCTTAACGTTAAAAAATCAAATTGCGTCATCTTCAGGCCAGCAAGAAAAAAACCTCCTCGTAAGATTAAACTAGAAATTAATGATGATCAAATTGAAGAGTTAGATTCCACAAAATATTTAGGTGTAATCTTAGACCAAAAGTTAAACTGGAAAAAACATATTAGCCATGTGTCTACAAAACTTTCAAAATACACAGGACTACTTTATAAACTAAGACACTTTGTGCCAAAAAGTACCTTATCATCTCTTTACAACGCGTTCATCATGCCTCATATTAACTACGGCTTAATAAATTGGAGCTCAGCGACAAAGACCAATCTAACCCCCATAAAGCGTTGCTTAAAAAAGGCAGTTCGAGCTATAAACTTTGCTAAAACTCGTGATCACAGTCTGCCACTTTTCAAGAAACAAAATCTTTTATGCTTCGACGACATAATTGAACTAGAAATAGGAAAATTCATGTTCTCTATTGAAAATAGACTCTTGGATCAAACTTTCTTAGAAATGTTTAAAAAAACAAATGAACGGCACACACGATGTACGCGGCAGGCTACCAGAAATGATTTCATTCTTCCAAAAACAAAACTAAATGTCGTTAAACGCACCATAACATACACTGGTGCCATCACCTGGAATAAAATTCCAAGCGAGATAAAGAATTTAAAAACAAAAACAATATTTAGCAAAACTTTTTCTGAACACCTGCGAAAAAATTACTAATTTCATTACATGTCTGCAAATTTTATGCATCACCAGCCCACAAAATACTGTTTCTACCATTATTATCTTTTTTTTCTTTTTCTTCTTTTTCTTTGTTCCTTATCTTTGATGTTTTTGTATATATTTGAAAAAAAAAATGTGATAATAATGATGATATTTTTGCTTAGAACGTATCATGTATGAGTGAATTTTCAAAATATGTAAGCTATCTCCTTGAAAAAGGGGTACTTGGCTCGACAGCCCTCCGGGGTTTCTCTAGAGAAGAACTTCTGTTGTTCCCTAGGGTATCCAAGTACCCTGAACAACTTTTTTTTTTTTTTTTATTTAAATCTTTCAAACAAGTAGAAATGTAGTAGTAGATTAAATTTGTTGTTCAAATGAAATTGAAATTGAAATTGAAATTGAAAAATTGAAAATTGAACACAGTCTATGGTTGAAATCTTATGAATTTATATTGAAAACATCGGTTATGAAGCTTTGTTTGTTTAAATTCAATCAAATCGAGGTATATTCTTTGAAAGATTTGAAACCTCATCGTGTTAATGAGGTTCAAAGTATAGTGAACTTTTCAAGACAAAATGAAGCCAGAACACAGTCTATGGTTGAAATCATATGAATTTATATTGAATACAGCGGTTAAGTAGCTTTGTTTGTTTAAATTCAGTCAAATCGAGGTATATTCTTTGAAAAGTTTGAAACATCTCGTAAAATTTCGCATATTATTGGTGAAATCAAGTACCTTCATCGATATTTGAAGTAATTACATCAGTTTTGCATGAAAAAATTACTCATTCATTGGGAATATGACGTCACAAAGATTGATGACGTCATAGAAATAATAAATTGCTGATGTCAGCAAATATGAATACATTATATACCAAATGAAAGAACTCATTGAGACGAATCGAATGGTATATATATTATTGAGATTCAGTAACAAAGGAAGAAAATATAGCCGATTTAAAAAATTTCTTTGTGACCACTCTCCAAATATGGGCATGTGGTGGTCATGTGATCAGACAATAGGTATTGAAATTTCTATTTTCTGATTGCCAACTAAATTTTAGAAAAAGTCAAGGAGTTTCAGCATTGTAAGTTGCATCGTTTGGGAGTTATTAACAAAAATTAGGTTAATGAGGTTCAAATGATAGTAAACTTGTCCAGAAAAAAGGAAGCAAGAACACAGTCTATGGTTGAAATCTTATGAAATTATATTGAATGCATCTGTAATGAAGCTTTGTTTGTTTAAATTCGATCAAATCGAGGTATATTCTTTGAAACATTTGAAACCTCATCACGTTAATGAGGTTCAAATTATAGTGAACTTTTCAAAAGAAAATGAAGCCAGAACACAGTCTATGGTTGAAATCTTATGAATTTATATTGAGAACAGCGGTTAAGTAGCTTTGTTTGTTTAAATTCAATCAAATCGAGGTATATTCTTTGAAACATTTGAAACCTAATCAGGTTAATGAGGTTCAAATGATAGTAAACTTGTCCAGAGAAAAGGAATCAAGAACACAGTCTATGGTTGAAATCTTATGAAATTATATTGAATGCATCTGTAATGAAGCTTTGTTTGTTTAAATTCAATCAAATCGAAGTATTTGAAACCTCATCACGTTAATGATGTTCAAATGATAGTAAACTTGTCAAGATAAAATGATGCCAGAAAACAGTCTATGGTTGAAATCTTATGAATTTATATTGAAAACATCGGTTATAAAGCTTTGTTTGTTTAAATTCAATCAAATCGAGGTATATTCTTTGAAACATTTGAAACCTCATCATGTTAATGAGGTTCAAATGATAGTGAACTTTTCAAGAGAAAATGAAGTTAGAACACAGTCTATGGTTGAAATCTTATGAATTTATATTGAATACATCGGTTATGAAGCTTTGTTTGTTTAAATTCAATCAAATCGAGGTATGTTCTTTAAAACATATTGAAACCTCATCAGGTTAATGAGGTTCAAATGATAGTAAACTTGTCCAGAGAAAATGAAGCCAGAACACAGTCTATGGTTGAAATCTTATGAATTTATATTGAAAACATCGGTTATGAAGCTTTGTTTGTTTAAATTCAATCAAATCGAGGTATATTCTTTGAAAGATTTGAAACCTCATCGTGTTAATGAGGTTCAAAGTATAGTGAACTTTTCAAGACAAAATGAAGCCAGAACACAGTCTATGGTTGAAATCATATGAATTTATATTGAATACAGCGGTTAAGTAGCTTTGTTTGTTTAAATTCAATCAAATCGAAGTATTTGAAACCTCATCACGTTAATGAGGTTCAAATGATAGTAAACTTGTCAAGCGAAAATGAAGGCAGAAAACAGTCTATTGTTGAAATCTTATGAATTTATATTGAATATATCGGTTATGAAGCTTTTTTTGATTAAATATATTCAAATCGAGGTATATTCTTTGAAACATTTGAAACATCATCACGTTAATGAGGTTGAAGTGATAGTAAACTTGTCATGAGAAAATGAAGCAAGAACACAGTCTATGGTTGAAATCTTATGAATTTATATTGAATACATCGGTTATGAAGCTTTGTGTGATTCTATTCATTCAAATCGAGGTATACTCTTTGAAACATTTGAAACCTCATCAGGTTAATGAGGTTCAAATGATAGTAAACTTGTCAAGAGAAAATGAAGCCAGAACACAGTCTATGGTTGAAATCTTATGAATTTATATTGAATACATCAGTTATGAAGCTTTGTTTGATTAAATTCATTCAAATCGAGGTATATTCTTTGAAACATTTGAAACCTCATCAGGTTAATGAGGTTCAAATGATAGTAAACATTTCGATAGGAATTGGTTTTAGAGCGCAGTCAATGGTTAAAATCTTATGTATTGATATAGAATAGATCGAATGTGAAACTTTAAATGATTAAATTCATTCAAATCGAGGTATATTCTTTGAAACATTTGAAACCTCATCAGGTTAATGAGGTTGGAATGATAGTAAACTTCTCAAGAGAAAGTGAATCAAGAACACAGTCTATTGTTGAAATCTTATGAATTTATATTGAATATATCGGTTATGAAGCTTTGTGTGATTAAATCAATTCAAGTCGAGGTATATTCTTTGAAACATTTGAAACCTCATCAGGTTAATGAGGTTGGAATGATAGTAAATTTCTCAAGAGAAAGTGAATCAAGAACACAGTCTATTGTTGAAATCTTATGAATTTATATTGAATATATCGGTTATGAAGCTTTGTGTGATTAAATATATCCAAATCGAGGTATATTCTTTGAAACATTTGAAACCTCATCAGATTAATGAGGTTGAAATGATAGTAAACTTGTCAAGAGAAAATGAAGCCAGAACACAGTCTATGGTTGAAATCTTATGAATTTATATTGAATACATCGGTTATGAAGCTTTGTGTGATTCTATTCATTCAAATTGAGGTATATTCTTTGAAACATTTGAAACCTGATCAGGTTAAATGAGGTTCAAATGATAGTATACTTGTCAAGAGAAAATGAAGCCAGAACACAGTCTATGGTTGAAATCTTATGAATTTATATTGAATACATCGGTTATGAAGCTTTGTTTAATTAAATTCATTCAAATCGAGGTATATTCTTTGAAACATTTGAAACCTCATCAGGTTAATGAGGTTCAAATGATAGTAAACTTGTCAAGAGAAAATGAAGCCAGAACACAGTCTGAGGGTTGAAATCTTATGAATTTATATTGAATACATCGGTTATGAAGCTTTGTTTGTTTAAATTCAATCAAATCGAGGTATATTCTATGAAACATTTGAAACCTCATCAGGTTAAATGAGGTTCAAATGATAGTAAACTTGTCAAGATAAAATGAAGCCAGAACACAGTCTATGGTTGAAATCTTATAAATATATATTTAATTCATCGGTTATCAAGCTTTGTTTGATTACATTCATTTAAAACGAGGTATATTTTTGAAACATTTTAAACCTCATTAGGTTAATGAGCCTCATGTGATTAAACTTTTCAACAGTTAATCAAGTCAGAACACATTTTTTACTGGAAATTTTTTTAATTTACAATTGAATTTTGCAGCTTGATGCATCTATTTTAAAAGTAAAATAACTCTATAACTAAAACAGTTACAGCAATGTGCATTCTTGTTGTGAACTCAACATCCAAGTTTTCATCGAAACTTTGCCACAGCAAATCAATCCATGATTCTCTATAAATTTCTCAGCCTTCATAGAATAGATGTTTTTCTTTATTAGTGATTCTCTACCAAGTTCTCACATCTATTGCAATCTGTTGGAATGACCCTGAATATCTATTTTCCAGCTAAAGTTATAGAAGTCTGAGTGACTTTTTTGAGCTCCGCCTTTAATTCTGCATCGAATGCTATAAGAAATTAATTTATGGGATATTTCAAGAATCTATCTGAAATGAGATTGAATTCATTCAAATCGAGGGATATTCTTTAAAACATTTGAAACCTCATCAGGTTAATGAGGTTCAAATGAGAGTAAACTTGTCAAGAGAAAATGAAGCCAGAACACAGTCTATGGTTGAAATCTTATGAATTTATATTGAATACATCGGTTATGAAGCTTTGTGTGATTCTATTCATTCAAATCGAGGTATATTCTTTGAAACATTTGAAACCTCATCAGATTAAAGAGGTTGAAATGATAGTAAACTTGTCAAGAGAAAATGAAGCCAGAACACAGTCTATGGTTGAAATCTTATGAATTTATATTGAATACATCGGTTATGAAGCTTTGTGTGATTCTATTCATTCAAATCGAGGTATATTCTTTGAAACATTTGAAACCTGATCAGGTTAAATGAGGTTCAAATGATAGTAAACTTGTCAAGAGAAAATGAAGCCAGAACACAGTCTATGGTTGAAATCTTATGAATTTATATTGAATACATCGGTTATGAAGCTTTGTTTAATTAAATTCATTCAAATCGAGGTATATTCTTTGAAACATTTGAAACCTCATCAGGTTAATGAGGTTCAAATGATAGTAAACTTGTCAAGAGAAAATGAAGCCAGAACACAGTCTGAGGGTTGAAATCTTATGAATTTATATTGAATACATCGGTTATGAAGCTTTGTTTGTTTAAATTCAATCAAATCGAGGTATATTCTTTGAAACATTTGGAACCTCATCAGGTTAAATGAGGTTCAAATGATAGTAAACTTGTCAAGATAAAATGAAGCCAGAACACAGTCTATGGTTGAAATCTTATAAATATATATTTAATTCATCGGTTATCAAGCTTTGTTTGATTACATTCATTTAAAACGAGGTATATTTTTGAAACATTTTAAACCTCATTAGGTTAATGAGCCTCATGTGATTAAACTTTTCAACAGTTAATCAAGTCAGAACACATTTTTTACTGGAAATTTTTTTAATTTACAATTGAAGTTTGCATCTTGATGCATCTATTTTAAAAGTAAAATAACTCTATAACTAAAACAGTTACAGCAATGTGCATTCTTGTTGTGAACTCAACATCCAAGTTTTCATCGAAACTTTGCCACAGCAAATCAATCCATGATTCTCTATAAATTTCTCAGCCTTCATAGAATAGATGTTTTTCTTTATTAGTGATTCTCTACCAAGTTCTCACATCTATTGCAATCTGTTGGAATGACCCTGAATATCTATTTTCCAGCTAAAGTTATAGAAGTCTGAGTGACTTTTTTGAGCTCCGCCTTTAATTCTGCATCGAATGCTATAAGAAATTAATTTATGGGATATTTCAAGAATCTATCTGAAATGAGATTGAATTCATTCAAATCGAGGGATATTCTTTAAAACATTTGAAACCTCATCAGGTTAATGAGGTTCAAATGAGAGTAAACTTGTCAAGAGAAAATGAAGCCAGAACACAGTCTATGGTTGAAATCTTATGAATTTATATTGAATACATGGGTTATGAAGCTTTGTGTGATTCTATTCATTCAAATCGAGGTATATTCTTTGAAACATTTGAAACCTCATCAGATTAAAGAGGTTGAAATGATAGTAAACTTGTCAAGAGAAAATGAAGCCAGAACACAGTCTATGGTTGAAATCTTATGAATTTATATTGAATACATCGGTTATGAAGCTTTGTGTGATTCTATTCATTCAAATCGAGGTATATTCTTTGAAACATTTGAAACCTGATCAGGTTAAATGAGGTTCAAATGATAGTAAACTTGTCAAGAGAAAATGAAGCCAGAACACAGTCTGAGGGTTGAAATCTTATGAATTTATATTGAATACATCGGTTATGAAGCTTTGTTTGTTTAAATTCAATCAAATCGAGGTATATTCTTTGAAACATTTGAAACCTCATCAGGTTAAATGAGGTTCAAATGATAGTAAACTTGTCAAGATAAAATGAAGCCAGAACACAGTCTATGGTTGAAATCTTATAAATATATATTTAATTCATCGGTTATCAAGCTTTGTTTGATTACATTCATTTAAAACGAGGTATATTTTTGAAACATTTTAAACCTCATTAGGTTAATGAGCCTCATGTGATTAAACTTTTCAACAGTTAATCAAGTCAGAACACATTTTTTACTGGAAATTTTTTTAATTTACAATTGAATTTTGCAGCTTGATGCATCTATTTTAAAAGTAAAATAACTCTATAACTAAAACAGTTACAGCAATGTGCATTCTTGTTGTGAACTCAACATCCAATTTTTCATCGAAACTTTGCCACAGCAAATCAATCCATGATTCTCTATAAATTTCTCAGCCTTCATAGAATAGATGTTTTTCTTTATTATTGATTCTCTACCAAGTTCTCACATCTATTGCAATCTGTTGGAATGACCCTGAATATCTATTTTCCAGCTAAAGTTATAGAAGTCTGAGTGATTTTTTTGAGCTCCGCCTTTAATTCTGCATCGAATGCTATAAGAAATTAATTTATGGGATATTTCAAGAATTTGTTGGGGAGACGAGATACGGTTTGTTCAAGGAAACGTATGTATCCCCCGTGCAATAGGTTAATGCTCATGCGTAGTAGCGTTTTGGGCTGGAACTCTGCCGGGCGCATGGGCATTAACATACTGCACGGGGGGATATATGAGTTTCCTCGGACAAACCGTATCTCGTCTCCCCAACAAGAATCTATCTGAAATGAGATTGAATTCATTCAAATCGAGGGATATTCTTTAAAACATTTGAAACCTCATCAGGTTAATGAGGTTCAAATGAGAGTAAACTTGTCAAGAGAAAATGAAGCCAGAACACAGTCTATGGTTGAAATCTTATGAATTTATATTGAAAACATCGGTTATGAAGCTTTCTTTGTTTAAATTCAATCAAATCGAGGTATGTTCTTTGAAACATTTTGAAACCTCATCAGGTTAATGAGGTTCAAATGATAGTAAACTTGTCAAGAGAAAATGAAGCCAGAACACAGTCTATGGTTGAAATCTTATGAATTTATATTGAAAACATCGGTTATGAAGCTTTGTTTGTTTAAATTCAATCAAATCGAGGTATGTTCTTTGAAACATTTTGAAACCTCATCAGGTTAATGAGAATCAAATGATAGTAAACTTGTCAAGAGAAAATGAAGTTAGAACACAGTCTATGGTTGAAATCTTATGAATTTATATTGAATACATCGGTTATGAAGCTTTGTTTGTTTAAATTCAATCAAATCGAGGTATGTTCTTTGAAACATATTGAAACATCATCAGGTTAATGAGGTTCAAATGATAGTAAACCTGTCCAGAGAAAATGAAGCCAAAACACAGTCTATGGTTGAAATCTTATGAATTTATATTGAAAACATCGGTTATGAAGCTTTGTTTGTTTAAATTCAATCAAATCTAGGTATATTCTTTGAAAGATTTGAAACCTCATCGTGTTAATGAGGTTCAAAGTATAGTGAACTTTTCAAGACAAAATGAAGCCAGAACACAGTCTATGGTTAAAATCATATGAATTTATATTGAATACAGCGGTTAAGTAGCTTTGTTTGTTTAAATTCAGTCAAATCGAGGTATATTCTTTGAAACATTTGAAACATCTCGTAAAATTTCGCATATTATTGGTGAAATCAAGTACCTTCATCGATATTTGAAGTAATTACATCAGTTTTGCATGAAAAAATTACTCATTCATTAGGAATATGACGTCACAAAGATTGATGACGTCATAGAAATAAAAAATTGCTAATGTCAGCAAATATGAATACATTATATACCAAATGAAAGTACTCATTAAGACGAATCGAATGGTATATATATTATTGAGATTCAGTAACAAAGGAAGAAAATAATGCCGTTTTAAAGAATTTCTTTGTGACCACTCTCCAAATATTGGCATGTGGTGGTCACGTGATCAGACAATAGGTATTGAAATTTCTATTTTCTGATTGCCAACTAAATTTTAAAAAAATTCAAGGAGTTTCAGCATTGTAAGTAGCATCGTTTGGGAGCTATTAACAAAAATCCGACAGGGGAGGCGAAAAACGCCCCCCCCCCCCCGGTTAAAATAGGGTTAATGAGGTTCAAATTATAGTGAACTTTTCAAGAGAAAATGAAGCCAGAACACAGTCTATGGTTGAAATCATATGAATTTATATTGAATACATCGGTTATAAGGCTTTGTTTGATTAAATTCATTCAAATTGAGGTATGTTCTTTGAAACATTTGAAACTTCATCAGGTTAATGAGGTTGAAATGATAGTAAACTTGTCAAGAGAAAATGAAGCCAGAACACAGTCTATGGTTGAAATCTTATGAATTTTTATTGAATACATCGGATATGAAGCTTTGTGTGATTCTATTCATTCAAATCGAGGTATATTCTTTGAAACATTTGAAACCTCATCAGGTTAATGAGGTTCAAATGATAGTAAACTTGTCAAGAGAAAATGAAGCCAGAAGACAGTCTATGGTTGAAATCTTTTGAATTTATATTGAATACATCGGTTATGAAGCTTTGTTTTATTAAATTCATTCAAATCGAGGTATATTCTTTAAAAAATTTGAAACCTCATCAGGTTAATGAGGTTCAAATGAGAGTAAACTTGTCAAGAGAAAATGAAGCCAGAACACAGTCTATGGTTGAATTCTTATGAATTTATATTGAAAACATCGGTTATGAAGCTTTCTTTGTTTAAATTCAATCAAATCGAGATATGTTCTTTGAAACATTTTGAAACCTCATCAGGTTAATGAGGTTCAAATGATAGTAAACTTGTCAAGAGAAAATGAAGCCAGAACACAGTCTATGGTTGAAATCTTATGAATTTATATTGAAAACATCGGTTATGAAGCTGTGTTTGTTTAAATTCAATCAAATCGAGGTATGTTCTTTGAAACATTTTGAAACCTCATCAGGTTAATGAGGCTCAAATGATAGTAAACTTGTCAAGAGAAAATGAAGCCATGACACAGTCTATGGTTGAAATCTTATGAATTTATATTGAATACATCGGTTATGAAGCGTTGTTTGTTTAAATTCAATCAAATCGAGGTATATTCTTTGAAACATTTGAAACCTCATCATGTTAATGAGGTTCAAATGATAGTGAACTTTTCAAGAGAAAATGAAGTTAGAACACAGTCTATGGTTGAAATCTTATGAATTTATATTGAATACATCGGTTATGAAGCTTTGTTCGTTTAAATTCAATCAAATCGAGGTATGTTCTTTAAAACATATTGAAACCTCATCAGGTTAATGAGGTTCAAATGATAGTAAACTTCTCCAGAGAAAATGAAGCCAGAACACAGTCTATGGTTGAAATCTTATGAATTTATATTGAAAACATCGGTTATGAAGCTTTGTTTGTTTAAATTCAATCAAATCGAGGTATATTCTTTGAAAGATTTGAAACCTCATCGTGTTAATGAGGTTCAAAGTATAGTGAACTTTTCAAGAGAAAATGAAGCCAGAAGACAGTCTATGGTTGAAATCATATGAATTTATATTGAATACAGCGGTTAAGTAGCTTTGTTTGTTTAAATTCATTCAAATCGAGGTATATTCTTTAAAAAATTTGAAACCTCATCAGGTTAATGAGGTTCAAATGAGAGTAAACTTGTCAAGAGAAAATGAAGCCAGAACACAGTCTATGGTTGAAATCTTATGAATTTATATTGAAAACATCGGTTATGAAGCTTTCTTTGTTTAAATTCAATCAAATCGAGATATGTTCTTTGAAACATTTTGAAACCTCATCAGGTTAATGAGGTTCAAATGATAGTAAACTTGTCAAGAGAAAATGAAGCCAGAACACAGTCTATGGTTGAAATCTTATGAATTTATATTGAAAACATCGGTTATGAAGCTGTGTTTGTTTAAATTCAATCAAATCGAGGTATGTTCTTTGAAACATTTTGAAACCTCATCAGGTTAATGAGGCTCAAATGATAGTAAACTTGTCAAGAGAAAATGAAGCCATGACACAGTCTATGGTTGAAATCTTATGAATTTATATTGAATACATCGGTTATGAAGCGTTGTTTGTTTAAATTCAATCAAATCGAGGTATATTCTTTGAAACATTTGAAACCTCATCATGTTAATGAGGTTCAAATGATAGTGAACTTTTCAAGAGAAAATGAAGTTAGAACACAGTCTATGGTTGAAATCTTATGAATTTATATTGAATACATCGGTTATGAAGCTTTGTTCGTTTAAATTCAATCAAATCGAGGTATGTTCTTTAAAACATATTGAAACCTCATCAGGTTAATGAGGTTCAAATGATAGTAAACTTCTCCAGAGAAAATGAAGCCAGAACACAGTCTATGGTTGAAATCTTATGAATTTATATTGAAAACATCGGTTATGAAGCTTTGTTTGTTTAAATTCAATCAAATCGAGGTATATTCTTTGAAAGATTTGAAACCTCATCGTGTTAATGAGGTTCAAAGTATAGTGAACTTTTCAAGACAAAATGAAGCCAGAACACAGTCTATGGTTGAAATCATATGAATTTATATTGAATACAGCGGTTAAGTAGCTTTGTTTGTTTAAATTCAGTCAAATCGAGGTATATTCTTTGAAACATTTGAAACATCTCGTAAAATTTCCAATATTATTGGTGAAATCAAGTACCTTCATCGATATTTGAAGTAATTACATCAGTTTTGCATGAAAAAATTACTCATTCATTAGGAATATGACGTCACAAAGATGGATGACGTCATAGAAATAATAAATTGCTGATGTCAGCAAATATGAATACATTATATACCAAATGAAAGAATTCATTGAGACGAATCGAATGGTATATATATTATTGAGATTCAGTAACAAAGGAAGAAAATATAGCCGTTTTAAAAAATTTCTTTGTGACCACTCTCCAAATATGGGCATGTGGTAATCATGTGATCAGACAATAGGTATTGAAATTTCTATTTTCTGATTGCCAACTAAATTTTAGAAAAAGTCAAGGAGTTTCAGCATTGTAAGTTGCATCGTTTGGGAGCTATTAACAAAAATCAGGTTAATGAGGTTCAAATGATAATAAACTTGTCCAGAGAAAAGGAAGCAAGAACACAGTCTATGGTTGAAATCTTATGAAATTATATTGAATGCATCTGTAATGAAGCTTTGTTTGTTTAAATTCGATCAAATCGAGGTATATTCTTTGAAACATTTGAAACCTCATCACGTTAATGAGGTTCAAATTATAGTGAACTTTTCAAGAGAAAATGAAGCCAGAACACAGTCTATGGTTGAAATCTTATGAATTTATATTGAGAACAGCGGTTAAGTAGCTTTGTTTGTTTAAATTCAATCAAATCGAGGTATATTCTTTGAAACATTTGAAACCTCATCAGGTTAATGAGGTTCAAATGATAGTAAACTTGTCCAGAGAAAAGGAATCAAGAACACAGTCTATGGTTGAAATCTTATGAAATTATATTGAATGCATCTGTAATGAAGCTTTGTTTGTTTAAATTCAATCAAATCGAAGTATTTGAAACCTCATCACGTTAATGAGGTTCAAATGATAGTAAACTTGTCAAGATAAAATGATGCAAGAAAACAGTCTATGGTTGAAATCTTATGAATTTATATTGAAAACATCGGTTATAAAGCTTTGTTTGTTTAAATTCAATCAAATCGAGGTATATTCTTTGAAACATTTGAAACCTCATCATGTTAATGAGGTTCAAATGATAGTGAACTTTTCAAGAGAAAATGAAGTTAGAACACAGTCTATGGTTGAAATCTTATGAATTTATATTGAATACATCGGTTATGAAGCTTTGTTTGTTTAAATTCAATCAAATCGAGGTATGTTCTTTAAAACATATTGAAACCTCATCAGGTTAATGAGGTTCAAATGATAGTAAACTTGTCCAGAGAAAATGAAGCCAGAACACAGTCTATGGTTGAAATCTTATGAATTTATATTGAAAACATCGGTTATGAAGCTTTGTTTGTTTAAATTCAATCAAATCGAGGTATATTCTTTGAAAGATTTGAAACCTCATCGTGTTAATGAGGTTCAAAGTATAGTGAACTTTTCAAGACAAAATGAAGCCAGAACACAGTCTATGGTTGAAATCATATGAATTTATATTGAATACAGCGGTTAAGTAGCTTTGTTTGTTTAAATTCAGTCAAATCGAGGTATATTCTTTGAAACATTTGAAACATCTCGTAAAATTTCGCATATTATTGGTGAAATCAAGTACCTTCATCGATATTTGAAGTAATTACATCAGTTTTGCATGAAAAAATTACTCATTCATTAGGAATATGACGTCACAAAGATTGATGACGTCATAGAAATAATAAATTGCTGATGTCAGCAAATATGAATACATTATATACCAAATGAAAGAACGCATTGAGACGAATCGAATGGTATATATATTATTGAGATTCAGTAACAAAGGAACAAAATATAGCCGTTTTAAAAAATTTCTTTGTGACCACTCTCCAAATATGGGCATGTGGTGGTCACGTGATCAGACAATAGGTATTGAAATTTCTATTTTCTGATTGCCAACTAAATTTTAGAAAAAGTCAAGGAGTTTCAGCATTGTAAGTTGCATCGTTTGGGAGCTATTAACAAAAATCAGGTTAATGAGGTTCAAATGATAGTAAACTTGTCCAGAGAAAAGGAAGCAAGAACACAGTCTATGGTTGAAATCTTATGAAATTATATTGAATGCATCTGTAATGAAGCTTTGTTTGTTTAAATTCAATCAAATCGAGGTATGTTCTTTAAAACATATTGAAACCTCATCAGGTTAATGAGGTTCAAATGATAGTAAACTTGTCCAGAGAAAATGAAGCCAGAACACAGTGTATGGTTGAAATCTTATGAATTTATATTGAAAACATCGGTTATGAAGCTTTGTTTGTTTAAATTCAATCAAATCGAGGTATATTCTTTGAAAGATTTGAAACCTCATCGTGTTAATGAGGTTCAAAGTATAGTGAACTTTTAAAGGCAAAATGAAGCCAGAACACAGTCTATGGTTGAAATCATATGAATTTATATTGAATACAGCGGTTAAGTAGCTTTGTTTGTTTAAATTCAGTCAAATCGAGGTATATTCTTTGAAACATTTGAAACATCTCGTAAAATTTCGCATATTATTGGTGAAATCAAGTACCTTCATCGATATTTGAAGTAATTACATCAGTTTTGCATGAAAAAATTACTCATTCATTAGGAATATGACGTCACAAAGATTGATGACGTCATAGAAATAATAAATTGCTGATGTCAGCAAATATGAATACATTATATACCAAATGAAAGAACCCATTGAGACGAATCGAATGGTATATATATTATTGAGATTCAGTAACAAAGGAAGAAAATAAAGCCGTTTTAAAAAATTTCTTTGTGACCACTCTCCAAATATGGGCATGTGGTGGTCACGTGATCAGACAATAGGTATTGAAATTTCTATTTTCTGATTGCCAACTAAATTTTAGAAAAAGTCAAGGAGTTTCAGCATTGTAAGTTGCATCGTTTGGGAGCTATTAACAAAAATCAGGTTAATGAGGTTCAAATGATAGTAAACTTGTCCAGAGAAAAGGAAGCAAGAACACAGTCTATGGTTGAAATCTTATGAAATTATATTGAATGCATCTGTAATGAAGCTTTGTTTGTTTAAATTCAATCAAATCGAGGTATATTCTTTGAAACATTTGAAACCTCATCACGTTAATGAGGTTCAAATTATAGTGAACTTTTCAAGAGAAAATGAAGCCAGAACACAGTCTATGGTTGAAATCTTATGAATTTATATTGAGAACAGCGGTTAAGTAGCTTTGTTTGTTTAAATTCAATCAAATCGAGGTATATTCTTTGAAACATTTGAAACCTCATCAGGTTAATGAGGTTCAAATGATAGTAAACTTGTCAAGAGAAAATGATGCCAGAAAACAGTCTATGGTTGAAATCTTATGAAATTATATTGAATGCATCTGTAATGAAGCTTTGTTTGTTTAAATTCAATCAAATCGAAGTATTTGAAACCTCATCACGTTAATGAGGTTCAAATGATAGTAAACTTGTCAAGATAAAATGATGCCAGAAAACAGTCTATGGTTGAAATCTTATGAATTTATATTGAAAACATCGGTTATAAAGCTTTGTTTGTTTAAATTAAATCAAATCGAGGTATGTTCTTTGAAACATTTTGAAACCTCATCGGGTTAATGAAGTTCATATGACAGTAATCTTTGCAAGAGAAAATGAAGCCAGAACACAGTCTATGGTTGAATTCTTATGAATTTATATTGAATACATCGGTTATGAAGCTTTGTTTGTTTAAATTCAATCAAATCGAGGTATATTCTTTAAAACATTTGAAGCCTAATCTTATGGTTGAAATCTTATGAATTTATATTGAATACATTGGTTATGAAGCATTGTTATATTAAATTAATCCAAATCGAGGTATATTCTTTGAAACATTTGAAACCTCATCAGGCTAATGAGGCTCAAATGATAGTAAACTTGTCAAGAGAAAATGAGGCCAAAACACAGTCTATGGTTGAATTCTTATGAATTTATATTGAATACATCGGTTATGAAGCTTTGTTTGTTTAAATTAAATCAAATCGAGGTATGTTCTTTGAAACATATTGAAACCTCATCGGGTTAATGAAGTTCATATGACAGTAATCTTTGCAAGAGAAAATGAAGCCAGAACACAGTCTATATTTGAAATTTTGAATTTATATACAATAGATCGGATGTGAAACTTTAAATGATTAAAATCAATCAAATCGAGATATATTCTGTGGAACATTTGAAGCCTCATCATCTTAATAAGGTTCAAATTATAGTCAACTTTTCAAGAGAAAATGAAGCCAGAAAACAGTCTATGGTTGAGGGGCGTTTTTCGCCCCCCCTGTTTTTCTCCGCAAATATAACAGCGATGACAATGAAACTTGCACTGTGTCATAATTGAACAAAGGAGAATCTAAAAATAGTACCAATCAATCAATAGTCACGTGATTGGTTGCTAGGCAACCAAAAACAATGCAAATTTTGAGAAAATCGAGCTATTTGTAGAAAAGGGCCCATTATTAGCAAATAGCTAGATAAAATTGGCAAAAAACCATCCAAATACATGAATGATATCATTAATTTGTAATTTCATATGGTTTCATACGGATATTTGTGGTTTCTAATGAATTAACCAATTAAATAATGAAAATTTGATTCAATGCAAAATTGTTAGCTCAATAATTATGATTTAAACCATTAATTTCGCATATTATTGGTGAAATCAAGTACCTTTATCGATATTTGAGGTAATTCCATCAGTTTTGCATGAAAAATTACTCATTCATTAGGAATATGACGTCATAAATATTTATGACGTCATAGAAATAATAAACTGCTGATGTCAGCAAATATGAATAAATTATATATCAAATGAAAGTACTCATCAAGACGAATCGAATGGTATATATATTGTTGAGATTTAGTAACAAAGGAAGAAATTAGAGCCGTTTTAAAGAATTTCTTTGTGACCAATCTCCAAATATGGGCATGTGGTGGTCACGTGGTCAAACAATAAGTATTGAAATTTCTATTTTCTGATTGCCAACTAAATTTTAGGAAAAGTCAAGGAGTTTCAGCACTGTAAGTGCCATCGTTTGGGAGCTATTAAAAAAAATCCGATAGGGGGGGCGAAAAACGCCCCCCCCCCGGTTAAAATAGGGTTAAATTCAATCAAATCGAGGTATATTCTTTGAAACATTCGAAACCTCATCATGTTAATGAGGTTCAAAATATAGTGAAGTTTTCAAGAGAAAATGAAGCCAGAACACAGTCTATGGTTGAAGTCTTATGAATTTATATTGAATACATCGGTTATAAAACTTTGTTTGATTAAATTCATTCAAATCGAGTTATATTTTTCGAAACATTTCAAACCTCATCAGGTTAATGAGGTTCAACTGATGGTAAATTTGTCAAGATAAAATGAAGTAGAACACAGTCTATAGTTGAAATCTTATGAATTTATATTGAATACATTGGTTATGAAGCATTGTTTAATTAAATTAATGCAAATCGAGGTATATTCTTTGAAACATTTGAAACCTCATCAAGCTAATGAGGTTCAGATGATAGTAAATCGTCCAAAGAAAATGAAACCAGAACACAGTCTATGGTTGCAATCTTATGAGTTTTATTGAATACATTTGTTATGAAGCTTTGTTTGATTACATTCATTCAAATGGAGGGTATATTCTTTGAAACATTTGAAACCTCATCAGGTTAATGAAGTTCATATGACAGTAATCTTTGCGAGAGAAAATGAAGCCAGAACACAGTCTATATTTGAAATTTTGGATTTATATACAATAGATCGGATGTGAAACTTTAAATGATTAAATTCAATCAAATCGAGGTATATTCTTTGAAACATTTGAAGCCTCATCATCTTAATGAGGTTCAAATTATAGTAAACTTATCAAGAGGAAATGAAACCAGAACACAGTCTATGGTTGAAATCTTATGAATTTACATTGAATACATCGGTTGTGAAGCTTAGTTTGATTAATTTCATTCAAATCGAGGTATTTTCTTTGAAACATTTGAAACCTCGTCAGGTTAATGAGGTTCAGATGATAGTAAACTTGTCAAGAGAAAATGAAGCCAGAACACAGTCTATGGTTGAAGTCTTATGAATTTATATTGAATACATCGGTTATGAAGCTTTGTTTGTTTAATTTCAATCAAATCGAAGCATATTCTTTGAAACATTTGAAGCCTAATCATGTTAATGAGGTTCAAATTATAGTGAAGTTTTCAAGAGGAAATGAAGCCAGGACACTGTCTATGGTTGAAATCTTATGAATTTATATTGAATACAGCGGTTAAGTAACTTTGTTTGTTTAAATTCAATCACATCGAGGTATATTCTTTGAAACATTCGAAACCTCATCATGTTAATGAGGTTCAACTGATAGTTAACTTTTCAAGAGAAAATGAAGCCAGAACACAGTCTATGGTTGAAGTCTTATGAATTTATATTGAATACATCGGTTATAAAACTTTGTTTGATTAAATTCATTCAAATCGAGTTATATTTTTCGAAACATTTCAAACCTCATCAGGTTAATGAGGTTCAACTGATGGTAAATTTGTCAAGATAAAATGAAGTAGAACACAGTCTATAGTTGAACTCTTATGAATTTATATTGAATACATCGATTAAGTAGCTGTGTTTGTTTAAATTCAATCAAATCGAGGTATATTCTTTGAAACATTTGAAACCTCATCAGATTAATGAGGTTGAAATGATAGTAAACTTGTCAAGAGAAAATGAAGCCAGAACACTGTCTATGGTTGAAATCTTATGAATTTATATTGAATACATCGGATATGAAGCTTTGTGTGATTCTATTCATTCAAATTGAGGTATATTCTTTGAAACATTTGAAACCTGATCAGGTTAAATGAGGTTCAAATGATAGTAAACTTGTCAAGAGAAAATGAAGCCAGAACACAGTCTATAGTTGAAATCTTATAAATTTATATTGAATACATGGTTAAGTAGCTTTGTTTTTTTAAATTCAATCAAATCGAGGTATATTCTTTGAAACATTCGAAACCTCATCATGTTAATGAGGTTCAACTGATAGTGAACTTTTCAAGAGCAAATGAAGCCAGAACACAGTCTATGGTTGAAATCTTATGAATTTATATTGAATACATTGGTTATGAAGCATTTTTTAATTAAATTAATGCAAATCGAGGTATATTCTTTGAAACATTTGAAACCGCATTAGGTTAATGAGGTTCAAATGATAGTAAATTTGTCCAGAGAAAATGAAGCCAGAACACAGTCTATGGTTGAAATCTTATGAGTTTATATTGAAAACATCGCTTATGAAGCTTTGTTTGTTTAAATTCAATCAAATCGAGGTATATTCTTTGAAACATTTGCAACCTTTATTGGAAATTTTTTGAATTTACAATTGAATTTTGCAGCTTGATGCATCTATTTTAAATGTCAAATAACTCTATAACTAAAACAGTTACAGCAATGTGCATTCTTGTTGTGAACTCAACATCCAATTCTTCATCGAAACTTTGCCATAGCAAATCAATCCATGATTCTCTATAAATTTCTCAGTCTTCATAGAATAGATGTTTTTCTTTATTAGTGATTCTCTACCAAATTCTCACATCTATTGCAATCTGTTGGAATGACCCGGAATATCTATTTTCCAGCTAGAGTTATAAAAGTCTGAGTGACTTTTTTGAGGTCCGCATTTAATTCTGCATCGAATGCTATAAGAAATTAATTTATGGGATATTTTAAGAATCTTTTTGAAATGAGATTCATTTCATTCAAATCGATTTATATTCTTTGAAATATTTGAAACCTCATCAGGTTAATGAGGTTCAAATGATAGTAAACTTGTCAAGATAAAATGAAGGCAGAACACAGTCTATGGTTGAAATCTTATAAATTTATATTGAATACATTTGTTATGAAGCTTTGTTTGATTAAATTAATGCAAATCGAGGTATATTCTTTGAAACATTTGAAACCTCATTAGGTTAATGAGGTTCAAATGATAGTAAACTTGTCAAGAGGAAATGAAGCCAGAACACAGTCTATGGTTGAAATCTTATGAATCTATATTGAATACATCGGTTATGAAGCTTTGTGTGATTCTATTCATTCAAATCGAGGTATATTCTTTGAAACATTTGAAACCTTATCAGGTTAATGAGGTTCAGATGATAGTAAACTTGTCAAGAGAAAATGAAGCCATAGCACAGTCTATGGTTGAAATCTTATGAATTTATATTGAATACATCGGTTATGAAGCTTTGTTTGATTAATTTCATTCAAATCGAGGTATATTCTTTGAAACATTTGAAACCTCATCTGGTAAATGAGGTTCAAATGATAGTAAACTTGTCAAGAGAAAATGAAGCCAAAACACAGTCTATAGTTGAATTCTTATGAATTTATATTGAATACATCGGTTATGAAGCTTTGTTTGATTAAATTCATTCAAATCGAGTTATATTTTTCGAAACATTTCAAACCTCATCAGGTTAATGAGGTTCAACTGATGGCAAATTTGTCAAGATAAATGAAGTAGAACACATTCTATGGTTGAAATTTTATGACTTTATAATGAATAGATTGGATGTGAAATTTTACTTGATCAATTTCATTCAAATCGAAATATATTCTTTGAAACATTTGAAACCTCATCAGGTTCAAGTGATAGTAAACTGGTCGAGAGGAAATGATGTCAGAACACTATCAATAGCTGAAATCTTACCCAGGGGGGGGGTACTCCCTAACTTTCAATACGGGGGGTCCATGCCACTATTTCTTTGCTGACCGCTAAATATTAAGCCTGATGCTTTGGGGACCCCAAAATATTGGTTCTAACGTATTGGAGACCTCAAATATTGTTATCTATTTCTAGGGTCCTTGAAATGTTTTTGAATGATTTCAATTTGAGCTTCTTGATCTTTCTCGGTTTTTGAATAATACCTAAACATTTATTTCATGATTCGCAACTTCAGGGCCAAATTGCACGATTCTTCTTTTCTTCAGATTTGTGGACCCCAAATATAGTTTTTTTTGTCCATGTTGTATTTCACAGACCCCAAATATTGATTGAACATAAAATTTCGGACCCCAAATATTGGCATGGACCCCCCGTATTGAAAGTCAATTAGTACCCCCCCCCCCCCCCCTGGACCGCCAATATCATTCTCAAAAACATCGTTGACAAAGAAAAGCAGGCAAAGTAAAAAAACCAAACATTTCGGGAAAGTATGTCTAAATACCTGTCCATTCCGTTGGTACTTTTGGTTTTTGTCTTTGATCAAAGTTTCTTATGAAAATATTTAGTTTTCCTTAATCGTTCGATTACCACCGCCGGCACTCTTATGCTCTTTTCAAAGTATTGAATCCAAAGAAAGTGCAATAACCTTTTACAGGCATTTTCCTAACATTTGACGCAAATGCTAGCCTGAATATTTTTCATTGTCACAAAAAACTACAGCAGCAAACACAAAATTAGACGGAGATGCTACAGCACTACAGGGAGCATCAAATGTAGAATTTGTTAGGTTATAGCATCAGTTGCTTTTAGTGACAACGGAATTCGAAGCGATTAGCGATATTGCAGACAAAGGAAACTCTCTCAACCAGTAATTTAAAACAACGGAGCCTCCAAAGTTGCTCAGGAATTCAGGTAGCTATCTCACTCGTTGTGCATGCCAGAAGTGGTTTTTAAGAGAAAACATGGGTAAATATCGAAAGAAGAAGAATGTATCTAAAGATCTCCCCCGGGCATTTTATTTGTTGGTATAGAAGCAGATTTGGGGGCAGTTCAACTGTCGTATGTGGGTGTAATTAAAGCACATACTGCTCAGCTTCTGAACCAAACAACTAAAATTCCCAAACAGATGTTAAGATATATCGTTCTTCCAATCTATACCCTTGTTTTCTCTTAAAAACCACTTCTGGCATCCACAACCAGAGCTAACTACATGGGTTTCAGACCCGGGGGGGGGGGTACTTGACTTAAATTTGTACGGGGGTGTGCCCACGAAAAAAAAATTTTTACCCTGCTCCAGAATTTTTTGCTCAAAATGATAACATGTTCTAGAAAAAATTGGTGAAAAGTATACTCAAAAACATGACATTTTACCAAAAAACGACCCGATCTAGCAGAATATTCCCCTTTGACATGTTTTGACAACCTGCTCTAGAAAATTGTCTCATTTTGATACCCTGTGCTAGAAAAAATTGGTGAAAACGATACCCTTAAAAACGGCACATCCCCGTCGGATAAATATACTAAGTACCCCCCCCCCCGCGGTTTCAGGGCAACTTTTCAATCAATCAATCAATCAACCAATCAATCAATCAATCATTAATCAATCAATCAATCAATCAATAACTTTATTTATGTGTCTAAATATTTGGCTTACAAGCTAATTGGGGACTTTTGCAGCTTTGCTTGTTTTGAATTAATGGCTGAGAGAATTTCCTTTGTCTACAATCGCTAATCCCTTTGAATTTCTGTGTCAATCAAAAGCAACTGATGCTATTTTGTAACAATATCTGTCTATGTACAATATACAATTGTAACAATATCTAACGATAATAACAATGACGATATCTGCCTCTGTCTCTGTTACAGGGAGCATGGAAGTATATAGCAAGCATGTGGCCATAGCAAGCCTGAATGTTATCCTCCTTCTTCTAAAATTTCTCAAACTTTCTTCCTCAGCTTACGAGAAAAATGATTGACAGAGAAAACGGAAGCCTAAATACATCAACATTTCTATTGACTCCCACACTGAAACAGGTGTGTGTCATTGTTAATCAAACTTTCAATCAGCTTAATTTGATTAGGATCGTAGTACGATTTGCTTCTGAGCCAGCTATGATTGTTAAAAAGTTTTTCGAAAGTTCAAGGAAAAGCCCACAGATCTGAGTAAAACTATTTGTTAAAATGCTATATTGCTGCAGATAGTGCATAACGCTGTCAAGCTAAAATAACCTTGTTGATGTTAGATAATTCAAAACAGAACTATAACTTATTTACACGTTTCGATAAGTCTTCATCGACAACTTTTCTTTAGAGCCTATCTGAACATTTGGGTACTTAACAATTGGACCCACTTGATGCACATGTGTTGTGATTTGAGATCCAAGGGGTTCAGGCTGGAAACGCAAAGTGGAATGAAACAAATGCCGAGATAGACTCATTACAGTTTACAAAATTGACTTGGGGCAAGAAAAGGAGGGTTACGACATGGAAAACAGATGTGGTGTTTATAAATTCCAGATCTATTGACTTTTCTACTCATGTGGCTGTAAGTTCGGTGTAATGGTTGAATTCTAATATCCCTTTCTTGTGTATCTTATATCTATAGAAGCGGGTAATAGAAGCCCAAATGACTTATTTCTTCACTGCTGTTTGGCATACTCCATTGAGGTAAGTTATTCTGCTGCAACTCACACTCGAGTCAATGTTCGTTCCCAAAAATTTTGAATCGTGTGTATTTTTTTGCATACTGGTACAGATTCCTAAATGTGGGCTTGGCAGCATGTTTAACGAGAATTAACATGTTCCTTCTTGGCAACATCTTTGACAATAGACAATGTAAACAGAACCAATCAAGAGTGGTCTTTCCAATCATATGATCAAATGAGTTATCATAAGAGGTAACAAATAAGTTAAATGGATGGGAATGCTCGTGTGGTGAGCATTTGCTGCCGACAAATTTTGGTCACGAAAGTGACTTCTTGGGTAATGACTTACATATAATTGTGCAATGGCTTAATGGCTTACTTGTTTGCAGTACGCAATTGTGTAGTGACTATAATACTAGTGAACTTACGATTGCACAACGCAGCCCACTACGACGACGAACAGGAGGCTGGAGCGAGCGCGGCGCTCTGAGGAAACCCCTTTCTTCGTCGTACTCAGAAAGTTCACTACGCAGAAAGCAAGAATCTACGTCGTCGCGACTACGAAGGTAAAATATTTTCTATAAGTTTTTTCATTGCTTTAATCATCATAGTAAGTAAGTTTTCGCATACTTTCAACATCGCTGTTTCAGCAGAGGACGTTTTCTGTTGGTAATTTGCCTTTAATTTCGTTTTACAGGTTGGAGAAAGATTGCAGTTTTTGGGAACGGAACAAAACAACATGGCCTCATTGAGTCAAAGACAAGCCAGTGGAATGCAGATGTTTGCAACTTGAAATGAATTGTAGGACATTAATCTTACTTGCTTTAATGAAACTGATAAGTTCACAAGGCAGAACATTAAAAAATAGGCGTTTCTGTACCAGATTATTCGAAAAGGATTGAACGATTAAAAGCGACAACAACGCTGGCCTAAATGATATTCAATGTCTGATATTATTGAATGCTTGATGATAGATCTTAACTAATTGTTTCCTCGTTTTAAAATGATTAAAATTCTTGTATTAAAAGCTTTGATCTAATAACTATGGAGAGAATCCTAGAAACTTTCCAAGTTCTAGATGCCTTTTGAAAAAAATTTAGTCTAATACTAGGTTCAATTTAATTTCATAGCTTATTTAGCTTATTTACTTATTTATCCTACTTCATTTCAAAATATTTTAAAAGTTTTAATTACAGTGCGTGTTTTTTATGTATATTTCCCTTGCATATCTCCGTCATTATGAAGTGCAAGCAGAAGATCGTTCAAGTCTCTGCGATTTGCCATGTTGATCAACATTTCTTGATTTTTTGGCCCAGTATTCACTGTCGTCTTTTGGCAGATCGTACAAAAATACTTGGCGCGCAAGGACTACGCAGCCGCGTTAGTGCCATGCCTCTCACCGTCGTCGTAGTGAGCTACGTTGTGCAATCGTAAGTCCGCTACTATAAAGCTGTGACTACTGCAGGCGAATAAATACATGCCTTCCACAAATATCAGTATGTTGTTGACTAGTGCTTTTTTAAAGTGGCTTTGGCAACTATGCTTTTAAAAACCTAAGATGAAATAAGGGACACAATCACACATTGATTGATTTTCAAAATGTTGCAGTTGCTTGGTACACAGCTATCCTCTATGCTCATATGTGCAATTTAGCTTGACCTTTCAATCTCCTGTCTCGTACTTTTATTTGTTGACGATCTTTTTGCAAATTTATTGTCATAGTGCTGGTATCGCCATTTCTGAATTTGGCCTGGGGCAGATTTCAGTTGCAAATTACGCTTCAATGGACTATCTTACAGGTGTGGGTGTACATGGCTTAAGTCCGAGGAGAATGAGGAGGCGAGGAGGCTACTTTTTATCCCCGAGGATTGGCATTTTTCGTGCGAGGGAGGAATCCCAAAAAATTGCTTAAACCAATGAGGTGCGAGGAAAAAATAAGTCTAGAGATTGAAAATCGAGGAGCTCAGGTTCTTTTGCATTAAAAAGCGAGGAGGAACAATGATTTGAAGACATGTGGTCAGAATTTCTTGCCCGAAATCTGCCCCAATTACGCTACATTGCGCATAGCGCTGCAAAGTATCATTTGTATGGAAACGAGCCTTCAAAAGTTCAGTGATGAGTTGCACAGATTACTCTTGGTACTGTTGTCGAAAGATGGTCCTCGAGATTCCTCGAAAACAGAAGAGAAAAAAGCTGGGTATAATAACCCATCCAGTATAAGATCATAACCCACACAGTATAAGATCGTAGCCCACCCAGTATAGGATCATCCACCCATTTAGGCGCATATGTTCCATAGCGTGTATAGGTTGGGTAAGAATGTCAAATCTTTCACTGGCAAATATAGAATCAAGGGATGCATTCTAAGCCAAAGTAGAGGATGTTTTTTCAAAAATGTTCCTCATTCTCCAATTGATAGGATAACTGTTACAAAACTATCAAAGTTTCATTGTCGCCAATCGCAAGCATAACATTGGGAGATGCATTGTAAGCCAAAGTCAAGGATGTTTCTTCAAAAATGTTACTCATGCATAGGATAACTGTCACAAAACTATCAAAGTTACTTGTCACTAATAGCAAGCATGATATTGGGAGATGCATTCTAAGCCAAAGTAAAGGGCGTGACCCTAAAGATTTTCCTGGGGGCCCTGCCCCCAGACCCCCTCATTTCGATTTATTCTCACTTAAAACTTACTCCAATCACCGCTGCTCACGAGAATTCACGATGAGTTTTGTAAATCAAATAAGTCAAATATTAAGTCAATCTTACACAACAGTCTTGACAAAGTATCCTTATCCTGTCGTGGTTTGATTTTAGCTAGCCTGCTTGATATATATTTGGATTCGTAAATTTCCTATATTTTCTCCAGGACCTCTGAGCATAAAATGCCCTTGCAGCAATGCACAGAAGGGCGTTGCCAAAAGAAAGGACGGCAGCGGCCAAGAAGAAACGCCTTCAGCGCGAATTAGTGCCCCCCTTTAATCTGAAAAATGCTCCTATGGGTCTGTGGAGTTAATAGATAAACCAAGTAGAGAACAAGAGAAAAAAAGGAAACAAAAGGGTGATGATTGTTATCTGCCAAAGAAGAAAAAGAGGGAAACATAAAATGTAATTATTCATATCCGACGGATATTTCTTTCCAAAAATGTTCCAGTATGAAAACTTCTGTTTACATAAGATTTACATGTTGGTTGCAAATTTATTTTGGATCTAGTTAAAGGCACATCCAAAAGTCTCATTTTCAAACCTTTTGATGTTACGCCGGAATTTAGCGTGTCCTTGATTTGTTAGATTTGTTTCGTTGTGACATTGAGGAGCGAGGAGTCAACTTACTAATTTTTGTGATGCGAGGAGGAAACAATTGGAGAAAAACGTATTTGCGAGGAGAGCTGATGGCGTTAAATGCGAGGTAGGGAGGAGGGGTTAATTTTTTAACCCCATGTACACCCACACAGGTAAGCAGTGATAGAATTGTTAGTGAATATTTACATATGGAGAATTCTGCTTTGAATTATTATGGAGAATCCTCTTTTGCTTCAGCAATAATCAATAAAACGCAAGAAGAAGTGTGAACATATTAAAGCATAATATTCTCGTCCTAGTCAACATCAACTTGCAAAAAATCAATTTCTTCTTCTTATTCGTACCATCTTTTTCTTATTTTTTGAGGTTACTGACTCCCACTATAGTGTTTAAACGCATGGAGGCTTTCTGTGAAATTATTCCGTTCCATTGATTGAAAATACTTGGATGATTGTAGTAAATCTAGAAGCAAAGTTTTTATTGACAATGTTTAATCTCTCTAAAATCTCAACCAATTTTAGAAAGCCTCTTTGTTATTTTATAAGTTATAACATCCCAATCATCTGATTCTTACCAACGAATTAAGAACAGATACATCTCTCCCTTTTGTCCTGCTAAAGTGGTCGATCTTTACAATTTACAGTACTTTCTTAGTACAGTACAAGGGCCGTCGCGAAGGAAGTCGAGGAAGGGGGGGGGGGTGTAAACCTTAAATTTTCCGACAAGGGGCGTGGTCATTGAGCATGGTCGTTGAAAATTCAACCTTATCGTTGTTACATCTTCTATGATATGACAGTCACCTTTTGTCGAGAAACTGTTGGCTATCGGTTAATCTTTTGTTTAATCTTCTTGTAAAACTAAAAGGGTACCAAAATTGGGTAGGGAACTTAGGTTACGCAATAAATTCAACGAAGATCGAACTGCTGAAAATTGGAAAAAATTTCGCAAGCAACGAAACTCTTGTGTTAAGTTATTTCGGAAGGAAAAAAGAAATTATTACAATAACCTAGACATCTCACTTGTCACTGATAATAAGAAATTCTGGAATACTGTGAAACCTTTTTTCTCGGACAAATCACAATCTAAGAATAAAATAATGTTGATTGAAGATGAAACCATTATTTCCAACGATGTTGAGGTAGCAGAAACTATGAACGAATTTTTCGTCAATGTGACGGATTCCCTTGGCATAAATGAAAACTCTAATTACGAAAATGCAACAGAAGGAATCACAGATCCTATTGATGAGGCTGTACATAAGTTTTCCAATCATCCTAGCATTCTGAAAATTAAAGGTCGCTATCAAGATGCTGGTTCCTTTGATTTTCATAAAGTTACCCCTGATACTATTGACAAAGAGGTTAGGGATCTAAATCCTAAGAAAGCTACAACGCACAAAAGTATTCCTCCTAAAATTCTTAAATCCAATTCTGATGTATGTGTAGAACCTTTGACGAAAATATTTAATGATTGCATAGAAAATTCGTCCTTTCCTGATGAACTAAAATGCGCGGATGTCACATCTCTTCCCAAGAATGGACCAACCAACTCTAGGACTAACTTTCGGCCAATCAGCGTTCTGCCTACGGTCTCAAAACTGTATGAAAGAATAATGGACAAACAGATAGTTGCATATATTACACCCTTTTTATCGTCACTTCTCTGTGGTTTTCGAAAAGGTTACAGTGCCCAGCATGCTCTCGTACGGCTCTTAGAAAAATGCAAAATTAGCCTTGATGAAGGTGGCAAGGCAGGGGCTGTATTGATGGACCTGTCCAAGGCATTTGATTGCATCAGACACGATCTTTTGATTGCAAAATTGCAAGCCTACGGTTTCTCCCGCGAAGCATTAACACTAATTAATGATTACCTCACAAATAGACAACAAAGAGTAAAAGTAAATGGGTCATTCAGTTCTTGGAAAAGCGTCACACGAGGTGTTCCTCAGGGGTCAGTCTTAGGGCCTCTGTTATTCAACATATACATTAATGATCTTCTACTCTTCATTCAAAACTCGGATATATGTAATTATGCAGATGATACTACAATCTATGCCTGCGATAAGAACCTGGACAATATAACTCATAGGCTTGAAAATGACTGTAGTTTAGCTTTGGAATGGTTTGCCGACAACTTTATGAAATTAAATGCAGATAAATGCCATCTTCTGGTTCTTGGGCAGAGATGTGATGATCCTGTCACTGTTAGGATTGGAAATGCTGATGTTGTAAATAGCTCCGAAGAGAAGCTACTCGGAGTTCAAATTGACAGCAAACTTTCCTTCGATAATCATGTTTCCAAATTGTGCCAAAAGGCTAGCAATAAACTTTATGCACTTGCTCGCATATCCCCATACATGGATCAGAGCAAACTAAGAACACTCATGAGGGCATTTATTACCAGTCAGTTTCAATACTGTCCTTTAATCTGGATGTTTCACAGCAGGCAGCTTAACAAAAAAATTAACAAAATACAGGAAAGGGCTTTGAGAATTACTTATAAGGATGCCGAATCTACTTATAGTGAGCTATTAGAGAAGGACTGTGCCGTTACTATTCATACAAAGAACTTGCAGCTACTTATGACTGAAATGTACAAAACTAGAAATGACCTGAACCCTGCATTCATGCAGGAAATTTTCTGTGAAAATGAAAGTCATTACAATCTGCGCAACAATTACGAATTCTTTCAACCTAGGGTGAGATCTGTCAACAACGGGACAGAAAGCATCCGTTTCAAAGGTCCGCAGCTGTGGCAAATGTTACCACCAACGATACGTAATTCAGAATCCCTTTGTCAGTTTAAAACAAAAATAAAAAGTTGGAACGGAGAAAATTGTCCATGTAAATTATGCCGCGTTTTTATTCCGAATTTGGGCTTTTTATGATGAATCTTATTAGATATCTACTTTTACTTTTACACTGTATACTTTTGAAGACTTATAAATATTTTATCCACTATTTTTCTTATGTAATATTTGTATTTTAGTGTTTTAAGTTGGAATAAATTAGCTAATTACTTTTAGCTATCTTTTTGACATTTGTAATCCAACAATAAAGAAATTGATAATAAAAGGTACTGCAGTGCGAGCGAAGTAAGCAAAAAATTTGCGCATCGGCAACGGTTAGGCCAGGGTTAGACTACCCTACATGTATGTAATCGTAATGTAACGAACCATCTTAATTTACAGTTTGAAACTCGTAGTATCAGTGCTCTGAAAAATAGAATTGCTGAATCGGGGCTTCCCACATTTGGATGGACATTGGTCGGCAAAAGCTGGCTTGATGATCGAGCTTGATTTGCCGACAGCCACATTTCCAGGGGGGTGCCATACCTCCTACACCCCCCTATGGTGACGGCCCTGAATCAGAGAAAACCTGAGAGTCTCATCATATAATTTCTAAATTACACAGCCACTGAAACTGAACTATGGATTTTTTAATGGTTTGAGTACTAATCAATTTTCTGAAATCTCTTCTAGCTTTAAAATGCTTGAATTCGACAGACAATCTCACAAAGATGTCAGTTTTTCCATGGTAATTACTGTTTAATTTACGCTGATTTTTATGTAATTTTGAATAGCAGGACAGGATATAACATATGTTGAGCTTTGCTACATGCTCAAAGAACTTTTTCTGAAATTTCCCATATGTCGTGGTTCACTACTGCTGCTGCTATTAATGTTTGGGTTGCTATTGAAAGATCCTGTTTGATGCCGATGCTGCTCAAATAACGCCGTATGGCTTGCATCTAGGTTGTTTTTGGTCTGCCCGGTGGCCTTCTCACTTCCCTGAAGTATTCTTCAAGGGCATTTCTTCTTGGAGTTTCAGGAAGCAGTCACATCATGGGTATTGTGGACACGATTTGTGTCGATCGTGTCCACAATACCTGGCCTAAATGTTATGTTAAATGAATGAATGTAATTCGTTACCTTGCTCGTCTTCATTTCATGAGTATCTCTGCGCTTTTGCCTCGGTAGCCATTCTTGCTTACTCAAGTTTATAACGGCCTAAGGTTTTTGAACAGTGCCGCGCTCTAAACTAGTTCCCAGATCGCCTCAGCCCTCGACTCGAACGACTCATCCTGAAATTGAAATTTGAATGGGAAGGCAATCGACCGCAAATCCCACTGAGGCTCTTCGTAAACACCGCGAAACATTTTGCTGTGGGGGCGCTACGAATAACGATGAAATCTTTACAATGGCTACTAGGAATATTACGTCATGTTCAGGGGGTAATGATAGGAATAGAAATTGGTTTTTAAAAATGGCGGGAAAGGAGCATAGGAATCATTCGTCGTACATAGCCGATTGCTCGTGGCCCATGGTCGAAACCGCCAAAGCCTCATTTCACGGACCAATCAGACGGCTAAAAAGCGAGGGAGACAAAAGAAAAGAAACCCGTGAAGATTTTCCTAAATTTTACCTACCTTCATAAAACGCAACCAGGAGAAAAACTGCTTGAGATTTCCCGAATTTTTTTAAAGCAATCCACTCTCCAGATGTTTGGGAGTAAAAGTTTGGATGCCGGTTAAAATATCTCCAGGATTGGTGGAGTTATGGCCACAAACAAACTGACAAGGCACTGAACCTTGAACAATAGAGATTCTGGCCGGGAGACAATAGTAATAACAATAGTGATTGTTGTAAGAACGACCCGAAAACGCCACAATCTGTGTTTTCAATTGTTCTTGCTATTGTCTTTCGCTAAATTTTCTTTTATTGGAGATTCAATGCCCCTACGGTTTCTATGTGAATTGAAAAAGTCTACAAAGGCTTGTTCGCACATTTCAAGTCATGTGGCAATACTCTAGGGAAGTTTCTGTATTGTACTACTTTTTACATTCATGGCAAAAGTTTGCTCGTTGCGAAATAACTTATAAAATTCAAAAGAGGTTTTATCTAGAGGCTTTATCACCTGACTTGAAGTGGCGTAAACAGGTCTCGACAAGCCTTCGCCGAATTTATCTATTGGAGAGGCAATAACTCCGCCAATCCTGAAGATATTTTAACCGGCATCCAAACATTTACTCCCAAACATCTGGAGAGTAGATCAGGGACGTAGGAAGCATCTCAAACTTGGAGGGGCACGACACTTCGAGGGCACTTTTTCCATAAAGCTAAAGGGGCATTTCCTGAAAACAAAAAGGGCACTTCTTTGTTTATTTCAAAATCTAGGGGGGGCACGTGCCCCCAATGCCCCCCCCGGTTCCTACGTCTCTGGAGTAGATAGCTTTAAAAAAATTCGGGAAATCTCAAGCATTTTTTTGTCCTGGTTGCGTTTTATGAAGGTAGGTAAAATTTAGGAAAATCTTCACGGGTTTCTTTTGTCTCCTTCGCTTTTTAGCCGTCTGATTGGTCCGTGAAAATGAGGCTTTGGCGGTTTCGACCATGGGCCACGAGCAATCGGCTATGTACGACGAATGATTCCTATGCTCGGGAAAGGAGAACACATGGCAGAACAAAAACAAATGTCTTGTCGTATCGTCTTGGCTGATAGTATCAAATGGGAGAGACCTCCTGAAAATGAAGTAAACATTCAGCAATCTTGTTTCTCAGGCTCTCTTGAATAGGTGACTGGCAACATGTGAATTCTTTCTTGCAGGCTTCTATTCTGGACTGGCATTAGAAACAGGAACTGCACTATAATTTGAACTCATTTACTTCAAATGGACTTCCAGATATTTAGGAAAAGGTGTGCACAAAGGACCGACCCTTTTCTTAGACAATAGAGCCCTTCCATTCGAAAGTCTTTTTTCATACTATCTCTTAATACAGTGCATTCCATTCACAGCTTTTTTGTCTCAAAGATGGTTGCGTTGGATTAGAATCTGAAGTTACAGTTCAAAGTATATGTGGCTGATGTGATGCGTGATCTTGAGAAAATTGGCTATTACAGATAACACTCCAACTATCATACAGTTTCTTCGTCTGAAAGACTTCTTATCTATCAACTTAACATCCGGTCTCTGGAGCAGAGTCCGAGCACAGTTTCTTTCTTTGGTAATGAATTCTTGAAGGGGACAGCAGGAATTTTCCAAAGAATGAAATTCTCGTCCTCGTTTGATGAAAGGGAAACTCCTTCAAAAAAGAAAAACGTTATTTTTCATCAAATTGTCATGCTTTTGATGCATTAGTGCAGGACCAAAGGCTATTGTGAAGCCTGTGAATCCTAAGACGAGATCATGCGGCTAGGCTCTTCAGAAGGTCAAATGATAACGGACAAAGTGATGCAAGAAATGCTAATCACCGATACCTATTCAGCTGAGCAGCTAAATTGAGAAGCTAAAAGACAGTTTGGTAAGAACCAGGTCTTGTCCAATAATGACCTGATCCCCATTACTTTGCCCCCAAACATGGGTGTAGGAGAAGATTAAATTTGTGCGGGCTGCCTGATAAAAAAATCCGAGAAAAAATCCATTGATTGGGAAATTTTTGCCCGATTTGATTGAGGCCTATCATTATATTTGCAACCCATTACCTTCGCTTTCTCTCAAATAATTCAATGTCTTCTTTCCTTCATCTCTTGAGAAGGAAACTGTTTTTCTTTCCCCGTCCAGTACAACAAGAAAAATGTTTATTTTATTTAAATGAAACTGAACTCACCGATAGTCTCTGTCCATCGTTAGCTTTACTTAGAAAATGGTTGTTGTTGCAACGATTTGCCACGGCGAGTACCTCACCTCCGTGAGCTCAAGCTGTCTTCACATCCAGTCATGTAACACTATAGCTCCCTGTGTGACACAAACCATGGTTGCGCCCCTTATATGTCGATTTCAATGTTTCGCGGTGAGTACGAAGAGCCTCAGTGTGATTTGCGGTCGATTGCCTTCCCATTCAAATTTCAATTTCAGGATGAGTCGTTCGAGTCGAGGGCTGCGACGATCTGGGAACTAGTTTAGAGCGCGGCACTGTTCAAAAACCTTAGGCCGTCATGAACTTGAGTAAGCAAGAATGGCTACCGAGGCAAAAGCGCAGAGATATTCATGAAATGAAGACGAGCAAGGTAACGAATTACATTCATTCATTTAACATAACATTTAGGCCAGTTATTGTGGACACGATCGACACAAATCGTGTCCACAATACCCATGGTCACATCATATGCCTAGCCATGCCAAATCTTCTCTCATGTTCTGGCATAGAGCTCTTTGTTTGTAATACCTCTTTGCTAGTACATTCCTTAACTCCAAGATGTGAGTTTAGGAGCATGATTATTCAAAACGTAAGGTTTCAACTAATTCTAAACATTTAACAGGCAATCAAGTTACACATGAAGTTTTTTCTACAAAGAAAACTAATAATTTGATCAAGTATAGGGTACTGCAAATTTCTTAACTTTCTTAAATCTAAATTTCTTAACATTATTAGATTTGAGTACTCAGGGTTTCTTACTAGTTTTTACGAGTTCCATAGCAATCTTCATGTTTACTTCTGTGTCCTCGTGAACATTTTACAGCAACTTTTGCAACGTTTCCATGCTACTCAAGTAAAGATAAGGCTCAAATCCTTACTGGTTGCCAGAGCATGCGGAAATCATCTAATTTCATGCTTGTCAGCCAATGAGATCACCGCTTTCTAGCCCCTCTGGAGACAAAATCGGTCGTTTGAGGTAAATTTTCTAGTACCCTCACTAAAACTGAAATGGATGCTAAAATACGTCAGTTATTTGCAATTTTTCTTAATAAATCAGTTGTGGGGATGTCCGTCCAGAGTTGTTTATATGTTTAGGCACATAGATTGTTTGGGGCCGGAGCTACGTTCATTTTCCGGTCGAAGAATATTTACCTTCGTTGAAATATCTATAAAAATCGCTACAAATGAGATATAAAGATAAGAATTTCAGCGATTATGAATACGTACCTGAGCAATATCCCGAACTCCTTCACTGCTATCATATCTCAAAATTGGAGGCAATTTCTAACGATTTCTGGCAGAGATATCATTTGGGCCTAAGCTTTTCGTCGCTTAAAACTCATTCCATTGCACTTAAATAGTTATGGTAAAATGTGTGAGCTAAATAATGCACTTACCCATGACTCAGGCACCAGTTTGACTTCGTTTGCCTTTTTTACATTAGCAAATTCTTATAAGAAACGACCAGTTGTGGGCGAATTGCAAAAACTTTCCTCCGTCTGTAATTTTCTCTGCACAGTCTCTCCGCTTCAAACAACAAACAGTGAACTTTGTATCATAAAAGTCTTGCATCACAAAACATTCCTATAGAACGAGTCCATGCGCTTTAGCGAGGCACTCGTGAATTGTGTTCACGCATTTGATTCAATCAGTCAATGCAAACAAACAAAAGAGCAAAACCGGGTATCTTTCGTAGCGAACAAGATAAGGCTCAAATCCTTACTGGTTGCCAGAGCATGCGGAAATCATCCAATTTCATGCTTGTCAGCCAATGAGATCACCGCTTTCTAGCCCCTGGAGACAAAATCGGTCGTTTGAGGTAAATTTTCTAGTGCTCTCACTAAAACTGAAATGGATGCTAAAATACTTCAGTTATTTGCAATTTTTTTTAATAAATCAGTTGTGGGGATGTCCGTCCAGAGTTGTTTACATGTTTGGGCACATAGCTTGTTTGGGGCCGGCGCTGCGTTCATTTTCCGGTCGAAGAATATTTACCTTCGTTGAAATATCTATAGAAATCGCTACAAATGTGATATACAGATAAGAATTTCAGCGATTATGCATACTGACCTGAGCAATAACCGAAACTCTTTCACTGCTATCATATCTCAAAATTGGAGGCAATTTCTAATGATTTCTGGTAGGGACATCATTTGGGCCTAAGCTTTTTCTCGCTTAAAACTCATTCCATTGCACCTAAAAAGTTATGGTAAAATTCTTGAGCTAGATAATGCACTTACCCATGACTCAGACACAAGTTTGGCTTCGTTTGCATTTTTTACTTTGGTAAATTTTTGTAGGAAACAACCAGTTGTATGCGAATTGCAAAAACTTTCCTCGGTCCATATTTCTCTCTACACAGCCTCTCCGCTTCAAACAACAAACAGTGAACTTTGACATTGTATCATAAAATTCTTGCATCACATAACATTCCTTTTGAACGATTCCATGCGCTTTAGCGAGGCACTCGTGAATTGTATTCACGCATTTCATTATTTTCGTTCTTATTTCAATCGATGCAAAACATAAAACGAACACAATATTATTTTGGGTTCGCGCTACAACAGATACCCGGTTTTGCTCTTTTGTTTGTTTGCATAGACTGATTGAATCAAATGCGTGAAAACAATTCACGAGTGCCTCGCTAAAGCGCATGGACTCGTTCTATAGGAATGTTTTGTGATGCAAGACTTTTATGATACAAAGTTCACTGTTTGTTGTTTAAAGCGGAGAGACTGTGCAGAGAAAAATATGGACCGAGGGAAGTTTTTGCAATTCGCCCACAACTGGTCGTTTCTTATAAAAATTTACTAATGTAAAAAAGGCAAACGAAGTCAAACTGGTGCCTGAGTCATGGGTAAGTGCATTATTTAGCTCAAGAATTTTACCATAACTTTTTAGGTGCAATGGAATGAGTTTTAAGCGAGAAAAAGCTTAGGCCCAAATGATGTCCCTACCAGAAATCATTAGAAATTGCCTCCAAGTTTGAGATATGATAGCAGTGAAAGAGTTTCGGTTATTGCTCAGGTCAGTATGCATAATCGCTGAAATTCTTATCTGTATATCTCATTTGTAGCGATTTCTATAGATATTTCAACGAAGGTAAATATTCTTCGACCGGAAAATGAACGTAGCTCCAGCCCCAAACAAGCTATGTGCCCAAACATGTAAACAACTCTGGACGGACATCCCCACAACTGATTTATTAAAAAAAAATTGCAAATAACTGAAGTATTTTAGTATCCATTTCAGTTTTAGTGAGGGTACTAGAAAATTTACCTCAAACGACCGATTTTGTCTCCAGGGGCTAGAAAGCGGTGATCTCATTGGCTGACAAGCATGAAATTGGATGATTTCCGCATGCTCTGGCAACCAGTAAGGATGTGAGCCTTATCTTTACAAAGATAGGCACTAAATCCTTATTGGCTGACAAAATTGACACGTGACACGCCCTAAACCAATCAAATGGAACCAACAAACAACCGGGAAATCTGAAATGTCAGATTTTAGGCCACTTTTTTGGATTTTAGGCCGCTTTTGGACGACTTTACCACCCTTCACCAAAATATAAATCGACATGAAGATTTTCAAAAAATGTCTTCACAGACCTGTTCGCAATACTCTAATACACAGTTAATCATCGTCGCTACAAATTATTTCAAAATTTGGAGAAATGCCAAAGTTTTGAATTTGACCTCACTGACCTCACTGTGGCTTGCCATAGTAAAGATCTCAGTAATGGCTGAAACGTATGCACATGGAGAATAAATACTTTGCTTCGAAGGTCTTATTCTGTGTGTTTAGTATCTCCAAAACTCCTCAAAAGATGACAAATTTACAGCAGTATCTGGATCTGTTTTCAGTTTTGAATTAACATACATACATCAAAGAATTAATGCTGAGGGGTAAGAAGAACAACAGGAAAAGTGAACCTTGGCCTAACAAAACACCGCACCTTCGTTATAAATTAGAGACGAATTTAACAGGTACTACTTACTTTTCTATCTCGCAAGAAGAGGACCACAAACTGAAAATGTGAACATACAATTCCAATGAACTTTGAATCACTAACAAACATAAGACTTTGCCACGCTCAACAATGGCAAGAGCTGTAACATCCAACGTGGCCTGAACAAACGATTTCGTGATGTCCTCTTCGATAACCAAACCCTTGCTCCCAATACTTTATCAAACTCTGCTCTCATCGTTACGAGATCGTAAGAATAGGAATCGGCAATTACATTAGCCAAAACCTCTTATAAATTCATCAATCGCGTGCCTTGCTTTTGGTGCAAGAAATGGCTATCGTTTCGTCCTCAGTGTAGCAGGTACATGAAATAGATTTGAAATGTTGGATTCAATGTACGTAAGAATAAAATAACAAACGGAAGAAATGTACATCTTGTTCTAAATATGAAAAATAGATTGGCCACTTTGTTAAAATAACATTTGAAATACTATTTTTAAAGCTCCTTCATATCAATTTCACGTTTTGTGCTGATCTCCATAGAAAAATATCTATCTTTCGACTACTTGCATTTGAGGTAATCCATTAGAAACTCTCCCCTTTACGGCCAAACAACACAGCAGCACTGAGCAAAGCTGGACATTTGTATGGCACTTTGTAGACTCACAAGGACGTAGGAAGCACCTCAAACTTGGGGGGCATGGCACTTCAAGGGCACTTTTTTCATTAAGCTAAAGGGGCACTTCCTGAAAATAAGAAGGGCACTTCTTTGTTTATTGAAAAATCTTGGGGGGGCACATGCTCCCAGTGCCCCCTGGTTCATACGTCTCTGTAGACTCGTGGAAGCATACACACATTTTCTGTAAGATGGTGAAGCTTTGACCCACTCCAGCATTTAAGACTTTAATATTTTGTTGATTGATCTGAGAGTCCATGAGAGCTCAACTTATTGAAACGAGTTTCTTGCCATGCAAATAGCCCCGAATAATTAAAATTAAGAATATTGGAGTATAGTTTCTGTTTTTCTCATTTTTCAGTTGGGCTTCCTTTGCTAAAAATCCTTTGCATGATCTAGGATCTTGGCATGGCAGGACTTCATAAAATAAGATTTAATAAAATTTGAGATATCCTGCCGATGGAATGCTGCATCTTGTAGAAACTCCTATGGAACTTTTTTGCACTCGGTGTGTACTCATATAATAGGAATTTTTAAGAAACTTTCGATAATGTCTCAAAGTTTTATTATCTTACAGAAAATATGTGTATGCTTCCATGAGTCTACAAAGTGCCACACAAATGTCCTGCTTTGTGCTTTGCTCGATGCTGCTGTGTTGTTTAACCGTAAAGGGGAGAGTTTCTAATGGATTACCTCAAATGCAAGTTGTCGAAAGATAGATATTTTTCTATGGATTTCCGCACAAAACCTGAAATCGATATGAAGGAGCTTTAAAAATAGTATTTCAAATGTTATTTTGACGAAGTGGCCAATCTATTTTTCATATTTAGAACAAGATGTACATTTCTTCCGTTTGTTATTTTATTCTTACGTACATTGAATCCAACATTTCAAATCTATTTCATGTACCTGCTACACTGAGGACGAAACGATAGCCATTTCTTGCACCAAAAGCAAGGCACGCGATTGATGAATTTATAAGAGGTTTTGGCTAATGTAATTGCCGATTCCCATTCTTACGATCTCGTGACGATGAGAGCAGAGTTTGATAAAGTATTGGGAGCAAGGGTTTGGTTATCGAAGAGGACATCACGAAATCGTTCGTTCAGGCCACGTTGGATGTTACAGCTCTTGGCATTCTTGAGCATGGCAAAGTCTTATGTTTGTTATTGATTCAAAGTTCATTGGAATTGTATGTTCACATTTTCAGTTTGTGGTCCTCTTCTTGCGAGATAGAAAAGTAAGTACCTGTTAAATTCGTCTCTAATTTATAACGACGGTGCGGTGTTTTGTTAGGCCAAAGTTCACTTTTCCTGTTTTTCTTCCTACCCTTCAGCATTAATTCTTTGATGTATGTATGTTAATTCAAAACTGAAAACAGATCCAGATACTGCTGTAAATTTGTCATCTTTTGAGGAGTTTTGGAGATACTTAAACACACAGAATAAGACCTTCGAAGCAAAGTATTTATTCTCCATGTGCATACGTTTCAGCCATTACTGAGATCTTTACTATGGCAAGCCACAGTGAGGTCAGTGAGGTCAAATTCAAAACTTTGGCATTTCTCCAAATTTTGAAATAATTTGTAGCGACGATGATTAACTGTGTATTAGAGTATTGCGAACAGGTCTGTGAAGACATTTTTTGAAAATCTTCATGCTCCTTCTGTCGATTTATATTTTGGTGAAGGGTGGTAAAATCGTCCAAAAGCGGCCTAAAATCCAAAAAAGTGGCCTAAAATCTGACATTTCAGATTTCCCGGTTGCTTGTCGGTTCCATTTGATTGGTTTAGGGCGTGTCACGTGTCAATTTTGTCAGCCAGTAAGGATTTAGTGCCTATCTTTATCTTTGCTGAAATGGAAGCTTTGACAATTGGGCAACCGTTTTTACATATGAGCTAATATGAGCCTATACCTTTTTATCGTTTCTCTTCCAACGCAGAAAATGATAATATAAGTTATAAGTGTTTAGAGAGAAGCAATCTCCTTTTAGCATTTCTCGGAAAAAATTCTTACCCAACCTACCTGTACTCCGCCGTTTTCTCTTCGGATATCTAAAGGAATCTCGAAGACCATCTCTCGACAAAACTGGGGGGCAATTGCCCGCCCCCCCCCCCCATCCATATTCCTCTTGGCCATGCCACTGCCTCCTAATCTTAAGGGATCACGTAGACTTGCCCCAAGTCTATCTGTTTAGTCCGTCTTACCGTTCCCTTTACGTTAGTTCCCGGATCCGCCATTTCCTGGATCTGCCAATCTATCATTCCGTCAAGAGAGCCCGGATCCAGGAAATAATGGCGGATCCAGGAACTGCCGTAAAGGGAAAGGTAAGACGGACTGAAGAGAAGGACTCTCGAGCTGTGTTGACGGAATGTTGGAATGGCGGATCCAGGAAATGGTGGATCCTGGAACTGCCGTAAAGGGAATGGTAAGACGGACTGAAGAGAAAGACTCTCGAGCTGTCTTGACGGAATGTTGGAATGGCGGATCCAGGAAATGGTGGATCCTGGAACTGCCGTAAAGGGAATGGTAAGACGGACTGAAGAGAAAAACTCTCGAGCTGTCTTGACGGAATGTTGGAATGGCGGATCCAGGAAATGGAGGATCCTGGAACTACCGTAAAGGGAATGGTAAGACGGACTGAAGAGAAAGATTTGGGGCAAGTCTAGGGATCACCCAGCACTAAATTTTCAAAACTCTTCAATACCATTGCATTTGTTTTATCTATTTCATTTCAATAGTCATACCTCATTTAGTAAAAATACGATTGCAACATTAATTACGCTAAATGAATTTGCTATAAACTCTCACATGTGCTTTAGTTTCTTAGCTGGGGATGGGACGAGCTCGTTTCGAAATATCCTACTACAATATGGCTTTATGATTGAATTCGTCAATTTTTTTCATTAGTTGCCAACGCTATTTGTTATCTGTCATGGCCTAGTCTCATTAACCACCTGAAATTTTCAATGGTCAACTGAATTTGCCGTCTTTGTCATCATATCTACTGGGCTGATCCTAATCCTGATTTTCGTCGCCTTCCCACTTATCAAATTCAGTTATCAGGACTTTGAAATATCCTTCAAAATTAGATTGCTGGCAAAAACACAAATTCCCACAAACCAAAAACCATTTTAGGACTTTGCAACAGCAGGTCTAACATTAGTTTGGTTCTTAACACAAATGCATTTCGAGAAATTTCATGATCGGTGATACAATTGATGATTTTTCAAAGAGATACACTCATTTTTTTATAAGAAACCGCTTATAAGAAACGGTAGGCTCAATTTTTCGGAAGCTAAGAAACAACCCTACCTGAATTGAAGAAAGCTAAGAAACTTCTGTAATTTTCAGTTTTAATTTTCCTTTCACACACAAAAATATTTTGACATTGTACAGTTAAAGCAACTGTTTGGACATTATTTTGAGTGCGAATCATGTTGTTTACTCGTTTTGAGAGACTTACTAAGTAATTTGAGAGCCCTTTAGACAAGACAAAATCAACTCTAAACTTCCGACAATAAAATGTAAGAAACACATAAGAAACTTGTGGTAGCAAAATGGCCCCAAAATTTAAGAAACTGCCTACCAGCCCCGGACCTTAGTTTCTTATAAAAAAAAATGAGTGTACATCTTTTTGGTCATTCATATCATTCACAACAAGTCTTAACAAGTCTTTTTGGTCATTAACAAGTCTTAACATTTAAAAACTGTCCAATTTTAGGCCCGGGGGGGGAGTACTTAGTACATTTGTCAGACGGGGATGTGCTATTTTAAGGGTATCGTTTTCACCCACTTTTTCTAGCACAGGGTATCAAAATAAGGCAATTTTATTACAAACAATGTCAGTTAATGAAACCCTTTCTGGGTAAATTCAAGGTTTAGCTTGGTAATGTGGAAATCTCTATCATTTCTCGTATCATATTTTGATACAGAGCATCGCTGTTGGAACATATTCCATAGGCTTTTAAGACATGGTATCGACATGGCTTATTTAAAAATACCGGATGCGCCAAAAAAACTATACACGTTTGGCAGGCCAAAATAAATCGTACACTGGACCGATTTTGACAATTTATGAGTTAATCGTTAGCAGAAAGCCTGAATTAGATACTGGGATATTTTTGCAAATTTTTCTTTCTCAGTTTTTAGTGCTAGAATTTTAGTAACACTGAAAACGATCAAAAACATCGATAAATTTGTCAAAGAATCGACATGAATGGACAAAGAGAGAACTTGTTCGTGGTGATTTGCGATTTAGAAATCGACCAATCGTAATCTGCTGTAGGTGAGTAGGAGAGTTCACATTAAACCCCCAAATCCCCTCGAAAACGTTTTCTCTGTGTTAATTCATGTTGAATCTTTTAAAATTTGATCGACGTTTTTTGATGGTTTTCAATGTTTCAAAGAAACTTTTGAAATTTTAAGAAATTCGCTTCAAGCTCTAAAAACTGAAAATGGAAAAATTTGCAAATAGCCCTAGAATCTAATGCAGGCTTTTTACTAAAGATTAAGTCATGAATCTTCAAAATCGCTCCAGTGTACAATTTATCGTGGTTTGCTAAATGTTCCAACTAAACGTGCATAGTTGATTTTGCCCCACCCTGTATATACCACCACTTCATTTCATCTAAACATATAGACTTTCTACACAGTACTACAGCGTCGTCGTAATAAAAATACAGACTAATTAAACAGCAAAACTAATAGCAATGATGCGAACAAACTACAACTGAAAACAAAAAATATAAAGTGAACAAAGAGAAAAATGAAAATAATAAGAATGAGAAAATAGCTGAATCTAAGTTAATGGCAATAACGCAGAATGGTAGTTGTAGCGGTCACGGTCCAGATAACAGAGGGATCAAAACAATTAAGACCGAATGAGATTGGTAATTTTTGGGCCATGGGTCCTTAAATCTTGCAAGTTCAATAATTGATAGGGATCTCAGGGGCGGATCCAGACTACTGCGACTACTGCTGAAGCAGTAGTCAGATTGTCAGATTCTTGTATCTAGTTATTAAGGTCCACCCCTATTTCTAAAAGGCCACACCCTAGTATTTCGAAAAACCTCACCTTGGCAGTAGTCAGAATATTTCCTGGATCCGCCCCTGGCTCTGTCTTGGAAACGTTGCGTTGAATTGCTTGAAGTTCGGATGAAGAAATTGTGCCGCATGCTATGTTTCCGTAGCGGAGGTGACTCTCAAATAGAGCGTGATATACATCGCATAACTTTGATAGGGGAAGAACATCTTTAAGTTTTTTCAAAGATGATAAACCACCTGCTAATTTTCCTGTCAGTGATTTACATCAATCCTTCCACTTCATCCCTTCATCGTTAATGACGCCTAGAGATTTAGTTTTCTCCACACGCGTTATTTCACAATTATTAAATTTGATGCCGATGAGTGTAGAGTTTGATAAAATGTTTATTATTCCTGTGCAAGCGTCATTTCCAAGCATAAGAATCAAATGTTTCTGCCGATTTTTCCTCGTGGCCCATGGCCAAAACCTCCAAAGCCTCATTTTCACGAACCAATCAGACGACGAATAAGCGAAGAAGACAAAAGAAACCCGTGAAGATTTTTCTAAATTTTACTTACCTTCATAACTCGCAACCAGGAGAAAAAACTATTTGAAATTTCCCGAATTTTTTTGAAGAAATCTTCTCTGCAGATGTTTGGGTATACAAAGTGGGGATGCCGGTTGAAATATCTCCAGGTTTGGCGGACCTCTCAAAAGCCGATAGGGAGGCGATTCAATTCTCTTATTTTTTGATTGTAATTCAAACACTTACTGCTCAGTTTCTGAACCAAAGAAATAAAATGCCCGCAGTAGATGTGTAGATAAATCCTTCTTCTTTCGATATATGCTCATGTCTGCCCTTGAAAACAGTTTCTGGAATGCATAGCGAATGCGCTAGCTACCTAGGTCTGAGAGCAACTTTTGCGGCTTTGTTTATTTTGAAATACTGGTTGAGGGAATTTCCTTTGCCGGCAATCGCTAATCATTTCGAATTTAGGTGTCAAGAAAAGCAACGCATGCCGTTGTGTTACAAAATCTGCCCCTCTTCATCTAAGTGGCCCGAGTGAGTGACAGACTTTAGGTCATGTCAATCCGCCACATATGGAGTCTATGATTATACAACGCCCGGCCAGCTAAAGTTAATGTCAGAATGATATCAAGAAGTAACAGAACAACCATCGTCTCCCTGTCCAAATTCTGGAGCCACGCTGGACTTGCTCCAAGTCTACTCCTACTTTCTCTCTCTTTGGAGCAAGTCAAGAGCGACGCCTGTTCAAGATGGCAAGAAAAAACCTTTTAACACTTGAGCGAAAAGTAGCTCACAAAAAATCTCACGTCCTGAACTGGTTTGCTTAATATCAAAGAAGAATATCCAAGATATGAATCATCCGCAGCGAATCTTCTGTAACAGCATTACAAAGGCCATATCAACACTACCAAGGTCAAGGTCTTGTCTTATGAAAGTATTCGAAAGGTTTCAAGTCTCAAATATCTTACTGCTTGAGTGATCTCTTCGGGATTCAGAATATTTTGCTCAAGAGATATCTCTTCAAAGCAAGAAAATCTGATGCTATCCCATTCCATGTGTCTCTTATTCCAATCGCATAGATGAACGCTTCAAGAATTGGGTTCGATAAAAGGAGAGCTAGGGCGATCTTCTTTGCCTTGATAAGCTCAAATCGACCCAAGCTGGATCTTAGGTGTACCTTCAATGCAACAGGCAACATGCAAGTTATGTATGCCACAGCAACTGCACAAACTGCAATATTTATTTTCACCTGCTGGAGAAAGCTCCTGTTCTGGTAGGAAGCACGTGATTCTCCTCCAGGACGGATCCTCCGAATCCTCCTTCTGATTAGTACAAATAGGCGTGCTTGGACAAAGATCAAGATAGATGATGTTGCAAATATCAAGACGGAATTAGCATAAATCAGTGGTACAAAGTCAGGGTTTTTGGGTTGCTCTTTTTGTATGTTTCCATCGGCAACCTGGATTACAGCCACGAGTCCGAAAATCAGCCCGGCACACCATATGAATGCGATTGATGCAGTTGTCCGCTTCTTTGTCATAATTGAATGCAATTGGAAGCAATGAATACATGCAATGTAACGTTCGACCGAAAGTCCTATGATAGAGCCACTAGAAGCTGCCATCATCGAGTAGAAACAAAATTTTGCTGCTGCTCGAGCGTTTTGGCACGTTGCCGATGCAAAATGGGGTTTCTTTGAATTCAGAATAAACATCGATAACGTGAAGACAATCATATGAATGAGGTCTGCCATTGACAGGCTCAATAATAATTTATGCATTTGCTTTCGCAACTTCAACTTTGAAATTAATACTCTCGCAATGAGAAGGTGCAAGATTATTGCTGGCAAATAAACCGCAGGTATTTTTAGCTGCAATGAGAGGCAATGGCCATTTCCATTATTCGATGAATTGTTTGACATTGATTCGAATATCTGACAAGTAAATCTGAAAATAACAAAAAATTATATACTATGGAGGAGGCGGACGCAAAGAAACAGACAAATTTTGGCACACTGAGGCCTTTCGAACCTACGTTCTCATCAGAGTGTGACTTTTACGATCGTAAAAGTCACACTCTGATGAGAACGTAAGTTCGAAAGGCCTCAGTGTGCCAAAATTTGTCTGTTTCTTTGCGTCCGCCTCCTCCATAGTATATAATTTTTGAAAATAACAGATGTAGCAATGAATAATGATAAGCAGGATTGGTCATTCATGGTGAACCAGAATAAGTTTCACTTTCGAAAATTCATAGCTTCTAAATCATATCAAAATACTTACTTCAGAGTGCTTCAAAATTTTGTTAAAAGCCGAAGGATTTTCTATCTTTGCATTCATATGAGAACTGAAAATGTAGATGAATTTGACGTTACGGAAACTTCTTGGTTTTAACCCTATTCCACCTTTATTGCCCCCCCCCTCTAATTATCTCCGAAACAGATAGAGTTATGAAGTTTTAACTTTGTGCACAGTATCAACAATCTATTGTGATTCTAATAAAGTAATTAAAATTTGGTTTATCACGTGACTTGTTGCTAGGCAACTAGATATGTTGTGCCTTTCTGCAATAAGGTTATGTATGGAAGCTACAATAATGTCCTATATTCTAGAGAAAACAAAGTTTATTCTTAAAAACGGTCGAAAATCTTGTACAGTATTATGTTTTCTCATAACATAACGTATAAAGTTTTAATGTTTTATACACCTGCTCAAATGAGGACGTCATAATTATCTATCTAATCTGTCTAAAAAACTATAAACATAAATGAAAATTAACAAACTATATATCATATGAAAGCTCTCAATTATAGCAATTCAATGACAATAATTGAAACAAAATCGAATAAGTATTGACCAAACTGGAAGCAATGTAGCGTTTTCCTTTGTGACATCTCTCCAAATATGGACATTCAGTGGTGAAAAGGCTCATATAATCAAAACGAAATTTGCGTAATCTTGTAGGGTATTAAATATTAGGCAAAATCAGTTGGTACCAGCATTCTGTCTCGTACAGTTAAAGAGCTGTTTATCAATGTTTGGTTGGGGGGAGGGGCCATCCCCCACGCCAGGTGGAATAGGGTTTGAAGGTGTTGTGACGCAGTGGTGTAATCCTCTGACTTTGCAGCCAGAACAGTCAGGCGGAGTGGGTTCGATACCCTGTAGGACCCCATCACTTGAGCGTCATGACAGGGCTCGCGGACTCGATTAGGTCTGCTCTATTTCTGCGATCCCAGCGCTTGGCGCTGAATAACGCAACTGCACCTTCACTTCACCTTCACTTCACTTTGGTTAAAATGGTACCCTTGGCTAGACCTTGGCTGGACTAAACAAATGCAGCAAAGTAGAGGTCTTGCTCGTGGCACATCTTCAGGTACCTTTACTATGAAAGGCCCCCCCCCCCAGTGCACCCGTGCACCAGCCTCAAACAATTGCTGGGGTGGAAGTGTATACCAGGTCCTTTTTATACCACCGTTTTTTAAACATATGAATATGTACACCACCCTGATAAATTCCCCTGGCAACGCCTTTAGCCAGCAAGGTCAAGGTCAAGGTCCACAGCTGTGGCAAAGGTTCCCACCGATGACATGCAATTCCGAATCCCTTTGTCAGTTTAAAACAAAGATACAAATTGGTATGGAGTAAGCTGCCCATGCCACTGTTTCTTCCGAATTGGGGCTTTTTATGATAATATTTTAAGATTGCTTTTAAACTGTATACTTTTGATGATTTGTAAATATTTTATCCACTATTTTTCCCTATGTATTTTAATGATTTAACCCCTGTTGGGGTACTTCATTGTTTAGTGATGCTGGACGTGCCGCTCATATGGATGGGTTTTTTCATATAAAATTCCCTACATGTGTGTCTGTTTTAACCTCAATTCTTGTCGATAGGTGGTTCTTTTCTAGAAGTTTCTTATCAGTGGGTCCTATAATGATTATCCGCACCAAACAACTGAAAATTTCCTTGTATTTTGCTTGACAAACGATGAATTCAAAGAAAAGAATTTATTTTTGTATTTTAATGCTTTAACCCCCCCCCCCCCCCCGGGAACGATGAATTCAAAGAAAAGACAAGGTTTAATTTTTGTAGCAACAATGACAAAATCAGCGTGTCAAGTCAAAGCTGAAGAAATTTGAATAGACCTTCAATGATGAGCGTAGGGGAGAATCAAATTTAGGGGGGGGGGAGGCTGCCCTACAAAAATCCGTTGTTTACAAAAATGTTGCCCGACTTAAGGCGGATTTCTGCCCGATTATGGCCGATTTTGGAGAATTTTTCTACCGTTAGGGGGGCTGAAACCCTCCAGCCCCCTGTCTCCTACGCCTATGACGACCTTGCGTCTTCAAATCGATAAAATTCATTCAAGTGAGCTAGAAATTTCCTGATATTCATGCAAATGGGTTCGGAATTCTTCAATATTCTGTCATACCAGTGAATCTTTTTGTCAAAGTCCTGAAGTCCTAATGCAGGTCTCTAACCACGGTCACAATGAAGTACCCCCCCCCCCCCAGGCTTTAACAATGGAATTGACTAGGTAACATTTTGGCTATCTTTTGTTGTTATCCAACGATAAAGAAATTGATAAAAGTAATAATAGAAAAAAGGTACGAATACTCACACAAGATTGAACAATTCTGGTATATTTTGGATCATGTATGAATTTGTATAATTTCTAGCACTGCCTTTTTTATTTGAATCTTTTTAGATCTCTGCGTTTGCGAAAAGGCACAAGACAAGACCTAATGCAGACAGCGATTAATGCATAGTGCAGATGCGACGCACTTTGTTTCCATGTGATAAGGATCCCTTTGAAATTGTATGGCACGATTCCAGAGATATTCTTACTGAAGAAGTCTCACGAAAGACACCAGAGACTGCTCGAGAGTGCGATCTATAAGGCCCTTTCCGTCTATTATTGCCAAAAAATAAAGTTCCGAATTCCACCTAGATTTTGGGCTGGCGTCATGGAGCATGACCTAGGGGTTATTTAGACTTATGACGATGAGTCCCTTGTATCCCTGCGGTACCTTGCTCACAGGGACTCATAATGAAACAGTTAAAAACCTGACCCTATCTTCTGCATTCGATTGATCGAATCTGGATCGAACGACTGCTTTGGCTCTGTTCAACAGTCACTCCTCAGAAAGGAAATGCGATAGAAACCACGGTAAGCAGACACTTAATCAACAAAACTTGGTATTCATCTGAAGAAGAAAGTTCACTTTACCTGGTGAGTGCAAAATAAGTCTTTTAATGCTGTAATTTCCATGTTTTTAAGACCAAGACCTATCAGAGAAAATCTTCAAGTACCTGCTGCAGCAACTTCCTTCAAATTTAGTAAGCTGCGTCAATCGAATTGAAGGTTCGAAACTTATTGTTCTTCGCCAAATCTCGCATTCTGATTGGTATGCTAGGAATCCCAGCATATTATGCCTAAATAGGGTCAGGTTTTTCAGAGTAATATTATGAGTCTCTGTTGACTGAAGCGCCATCTTGAAGTCAAAGAGCACAGGGAAACAAGAGACTCGTCGTCATAAGTCTAGGGGTTATTGTGTTGCAAACATTTTTAAAATCATTCAACAGAAAGTGGAGAAGTTGATTTTTAAAATTGGAGCTAAATCAGACATTTGTTAACAAATTGGAACGAGCCCTTTGGTAGAAACTTGACTGTTTCTAATCTTTGGAATTGTTTTGAAGAGCATAGCGAAACATATATTTTTGTCTTCAGCTTTGAATTTTACAATTGATTTTTGGAATAAACTTGTTCAGAATAGTACTATAGTTCAAATGTCTAAAAACGGTCACAAAATGGCAACATATTCAAACAAGCTTAACATTGCCTTGAAGCTCACATTTAGGGGATCAGAATAAGACTAAAATGAAAAAGATCGGCGAAGTCTGAGCCTAGAAACAAGGAATTGTTCGTTGAAGATAAACTGGAAGTTAACCCATGGGGCGGTAGCACGGGGGGGGGGGGTTCCTCCATAGTAAAGGTACCTGGGGATGTGCCGCGAGCAAGGGTATACTTTTTCAGACATCTAGTCTAGCCAAGGGTATCCTTTTTTGCAATTTTGGCCAGCAACGGTCTAGCCAAGGGTATAATATTTGACAATATTGATCTTGCGAACGGTCATGACATCATATTTGGCAAAAATTTGACAATATTGGTCGAGAAAATGGTCAACATTGGTCTAGCCAAGGGTACCATTTTCGTAAAAATTAGTCTAGCCAACGGTACCCTTTTGAAGACGCTTGCGGCAGACCCCTACCCAAAATTTGGCCAAGACCCCCCCCCCGTGGGCGGTAGGAAGCGCTGAATTCAGAAAAGGCTTTATGGTTGATACATCGACTTTTTCCTATCCTAAGATATCATCCATTCGTGATATATCGACTTGTTTTACTTCTGTGTTTACCTCCCTTGAGAAGGCACCATTTTAATCCGATTGACATAACCTCAAGGGCCCTGGAGTAATTATGCCAATCAAGTGTGGTAAATTGGAGGAGTTTCCATTTGAGTGGCAAAATTGCGCTAGAGCCCTTGAAGTCATGTCAATCGGATCAAAATGGCGCCTTCGCAGGAGAGGTAGACACAGAAAGAAAACAAATTGATATATCACGAAAGGAATGATAGATATGGTTAGGAAAAACTCGATGTATCGCCTGAAATCCACAATTTAAATTGCAATCCTTTGATGTTCCTTAGATAAGAAATAATTTTGGTAAATCTAAAACGTCAAAGGGTTTTGGTCCTGATAGCATTGCTCATCACTTCCTAAAGATCGGATTCTCTGTCATTGCAGAATCTCTCTGGAAAACTGCAAGGGCTGCCCTGATCTTCAAAAGTGGAGAGATAATGAACGTTCTAATTATAGACCAATTTGTGCACTCCCATTTATCCCAAGACTCTTTGAGAAAATGATTTATAACCAACTATAGGATTATCTGGAGAAAAATAAACTTCTGTATTCTGGCCAATCAGGTTTTAGAGCACTGCATTCTACTGTGACTTGCTTACTTTCTGGCACAAATGATTGATGAGATTCAAATGTGAAAGTGAGAGATTCAAATGCCGGCTACAGGGTGTCGGCGGTAGTAATCGGACGGCGGTGGATATCGGACACTTGCGAAAAATCTCGAAAACCAACAGAAAAGTACGTTACAAATTAAATCCATCAAAGAGGGTATTTCTTGGTACTGAGAGCTAACATTATAGCTACCAAGCAACTTTGCGAAAAGCCTTCTTAAATGTACAACACGCTAAAGAAGTTGCTTTCATTGTGTTTTGTGTTTGGCAGTGTAGAAGTTGTCTTTGTGAATATCACACCCCAGATTCAAAATTCTGATTCCGTTGCAGAAAGATGCAAAAATATTAAACAATCACTTAAACTGGATGTCTAGCATGCAAAATAACGCCAACAATATCCCCCGGGGGGGGGGCCACTTGGTACCTGATGTGTTATCATGCGCGTACAAAAAAACACGGGAAAGGGTGCCTCTCTTCCAAGTAGGCACGGGCCCGCGCGGGCCCGTGTTTAGGGGTGCTAAATCGACCATAATTTAAAAAAAGGGTGTCTTATTTTGCATTTGATAAGTTCCTAAAGTCAAACTCCTGTGCAATGATATTCTAATCAAAATTTCTAAAATAGAATTTGTAACGAGTCAAAGAACTTGAAAGGCAGACCAGCACAAGATGGGGTAGGAATTCGGGAGCAGTTTCTTTCTCTTCTACCCTGGGTACCAGACTCTATGAAATAACATCTGTAATATCATTTTAACATTATCAACATCATGGCAGTACAGTGGCATGGCCACGGGGGGTATGGGTATGGGGGTCATTGCCCCACCACTTTTTTCGAAAGATGGTTCTCGAGATTCCTTTAAAACCGAAGAGAAAATGGCTTGGCATAGGTTGGGTAAGAATTTTCGGATAAATGTCAAAGCTTCTATTTTAGCACTGGCAAAAATGGAATCAGGGGATGCATTCTATGCCAAAGTAAAGGATGCATCTTCAAAAATTTTCCTCGTGCTCCGATGTATAGGATAAATGTCACAAAACTACAAAGGTTTTCTTGCCACTAAGGGCAAGCACGATGTTGGGAGATGCTTTCTTTGCCAAAGTAAATACCCTGGGTACCAAACGTTAGAGAGGCTGGTACCCAGGGTACAAAGTAAAATATGTTTCTTCAAAAATTTTCCTCGTGCTCTACTTTATTGGACAACTGTCACAAAACTAACAAAGTTACCTTGTCGCTATTATCTATGCTATTGGTAAGCATGATATTAGGAGATGCATTCTAAGCCAAAATAAAGGGCGTGGCCCAAAAAATTTCCTGAGGGCTTCGCCGCCAGACCCTCTCATTTCAATACCCTCACTTGATTTACCTTGGCCAAGCCACTGTGGTAGCATCTATAAAATTATATTTTAGAGAGTCTGGTACCCAGGATACTCCTCTTCAAATCACATCTGCAATATTAGCAATTTTAATAACTGGCTTGTCAGCGATTAGGGTACCTGAAATTGAGAAGCTCTATTTTGACGCGGGAAAGGGTATGTTCTGAAGAAAATTTTCCGCGATTAGGGTATGTATTTCGCTAAAACAGGTCAGCGTTTAGGGTGCATATGTTTAACCTTTGTACGAGCATGATACTATAGGAAACTATAGAAGTGGCCCCCCCCGAGCAATATCCCAAGGACATAAAGCAGTTTCACTGAAGGGAGGACAGCGGATTCCATATCGAATGGTCTTAAAAGTTCATGGCGATGGTTTTCGGACACCAAATAAATATGTTGTTTGGGACCATAAATAAAGGTCGCATTTTAAATTTGATTTGTATTTTAACATTTCATTCAAAAGTATCTATACATACCGGGTGTCCCAAAAAAAAGTTCCGGCGTTTGATTGAACGCAGACAAACAATTTCGTTATCTGGCAATTTCTATTCATTCTAGGTACATGCTGGACATTTCAACTTACAGTTTGGCATATCGTAGGAAGAAATCAGTAATCTGAAGATGGAGTTATTAGTCCAAAAATCGCATCTTCATGTTGAAGGCAAAACCAGAGAGGTTAGTACGCCTTTTTGCATCATCGTAGTGGAGGGGGAATCTCCGGATGAGCAACACAAAAACTAGGTTTACACTTTCTTTCATTGCCTAGACGACACGTCGAAGAGTTCCGCTCATTGAGCATACTGCATTTGAAGTAGGTCTGAAAATCGAATCTAATAGGTCTCGGGGGAAATACTTAGTTCATACTTTGCCACTCAATTCGAACTGGACGTACACAGAAAAATGCATTAGGCCTATTGCATAATATGGCAGGTCGAAAAAGCAATTGAAACTATTCTTTAGTTAAGAAAAGACAGTTTATTCTATTCCGTGCCGTGAAACCGTGCAACAGTAAAATTCCCATTTGGAAGTCCCAGTTGGCACAAGGCAACAATAGCAGCAGCAAACAGTTGTCCCGAGACCTATTTGTTTCTATTCACGGCAAGAAATGTGTTAGTTTCACATAATTTCCTAGAAGATGAAATTTTCACATTTCCCAACAGTGTCCAGAAGATAATTTGCGGGTTTCTTTTGCGTGTCCAGTTTCCCCAAAATAAATTGGCGGTATGTTTTTTCCCTTAGATTTCCAATGGGGAAATTTACACCCGTAGTTTCACTATATGAAACCAAGGATTTCTCACAAACAGAAATCAGAGATTTCTAATCTTGTGTCCTCGGAACTTAATCGTTTCAGAACTGAGTTAGATTTCTCCTCTGTTCTCATTTTTAATGAACAACATGCTTCACCGAGAACTTATTAACACGTAACTCTAGTTCTGGGATAAATTTGTTTAATAAAAAACAATAGAAATAATTTTGTCTTGATATATAAGAACTTTTGCTTTTAAGAAACTACTACTAGGATGGCAAACAATTTAAGAAACTGTAACACCATGCTTGCGAAGTAATAAGAAACTTTAATAAGCTCAATCCGAGAAAATTATGGGAAAATTAAGAAACTTGCAGTTCAAAGGCCTTCAAAACCCTTCACAAGCAACAACCAACAACGGGCCATCTAATTCATAGTAAATTCCAGTGTTTTTTTATTCAATATTGATTGTTTCGCAACGTTTTTGAAGCATGTGTTGCTTTTTTGTCGTAAAATGAAGATATTGCTTTGTTAGTCCCAAGTGTCAAATGATGACAACGCAATGCTCTACTAGTCAATTATTCCATTCTTTCAAAACAGCTCCCTTGTTTCCCATATGTTTTATAGTCAAAATCAGCCATGGTCCCAAGTCGGAAATTGGAAAGCGTGTTTGACAAAAGATCACACCTCTCTTTGATATACGCGCTACGTTTCGTAAAGGACAGAGTGTATTGAAAATAGCCAGAAAACAGTTTATCATTCGCTGGGCGCCAAAAGCACCAAAGCGAGCGAAATACCTGCAAAGATGAACGGAAAAACACAACTTAAAGAGAATCAACGGAGATAAAAGCCCCGCGCGGAAGGAGTCTGGGTATTCTATTATTAGCCTATTGTATTTGATGATTTCGAGACGACCATGGATATTGTTTAGCAAGAGGAACAATAACATGCGTAGGTGTTTTCAATGGCCTATTTATAGATGACCTCCTCTTAGCTCCGTTCATTCACTTTAAAAGTAGCTGCTACATTGCAATGTCCTGGAATCTTTTCACATGAAATCGGCAGAATGGTTAGTATATTTTCATGTCCTTCATCGTTTCTCTTTAGAATTCTTTAAGTCAAATTTGTTAGTCTGCTGTTTTGGCGCTTCAGGCCTGCATATGGGAAGCTGTATGTGATGCGGACCTGCGTGATTAATGCACGGTCCGTACAAGAGGCCGAAGATTTCCAAGATAGTGGTTCTAGCAAATCTGCCCTTCATTCGTTCGACTTTTAAAAAAATTGATGTTGCAATTTCCTTTAACCAATGTTTTTTCTCTCTCTCTTTCCCATATGCTCATCACGTCAAGCCCACACAACTGGCTTCAGAAATGACACGAGAAAGCAATTGCAAGATTCTGGAATCTATTACGTGAAATTGGCAGAATGGTTAGTATATTTTCATGTCCTTCATCGTTTCTCTTTAGAATTCTTTAAGTCAAGTTTGTTAGTCTGCTGTTTTGGCGCTTCAGGCCTGCATATGGCAAGCTGTATGTGATGCGGACCTGCGTGATTAATGCACGGTCCGTACAAGAGGCCGAAGATTTCCAAGATAGTGGTTCTAGCAAATCTCCCCTCCGTTCGTTCAACTTTTCGAAAAATATGACCACCCAAATTGTTTTAACCAATTTTTTCTCTTTCTCTCGCATACGCTCATCAAGTCAAGACAGCACAACTGGCTTCAGAAATTACATGAGGTAATCCTACACAATCAAAATCATTGTTGTTTTGGGCGCGCAAATGGTGGTGTTTTGATAAGCGCCATTCTAAAATTTTACACAATTGTCTTTTGCTCAAATGAGAGCCCCTTTTGTTTACTAGAGCTGGAGCTCAATCCCCGTCAACGATATGCCTACCTTTCCTCTTTTTCAAGTTGCAAAACTCAATATCTTCCCACCTAATTTTATAGTGCTGACAGAGTTCAAGGCCGGAGAGGGGGCGCGAAAGGGGACCTCGAAAGGTTCAAATTGAATGGGAAAACATTTTTTCATCAAATGTTCTCTGGAAATATTTCTTGAAGAAATGCTTTTTTATAACTTTTGACTAACAGCTAGCTGCAAAGAAGGCTAAAGCATGTCATGTTTGTTTTGCAGTTCTATTGTTCAATCAACATCCTGCAACAAAACCAAGACAAATTTCCCCCACTACAGAAACGTATCAACAGACGAGATGTGCAAGTAAAAAGGTACGTCTTCCCTTTGATACAAAGAGTCATCGGTTTCCGATTTTGCTCCTCTTTTTTAGCTCTCCAATTTTCGCATAACTTCCATGGAGGTTCCTTGTCAGTGATCTCATCTCCTGTACTTTGATATGGAGGTACCACACATGGATTTGCTCTCAAAAATCTTATTTGGAGGTTTTTGTCCCCTACCCATACAAAATTTCAATGACATATAGGTCTCTATATGCTCTCAGTGATGTACTTCTTAATGTGATATATATTCTAGCTGTCGATATTTTAGATGCTCCACAGGGTACCAATCAAATTGTGCCCTACTATCAGTCTGGTTCCCTGACGTCATTTTCGACTAGGGGGACTGGGCTCCACGGAAGCGGTCCAAAATAACGTCTGGACAAAAACTGTAACCATGGGCCGTAACCATGCCGTGCTTTAACAAAGAACGAGCGAAGCCTTTCTGTGGACATTGGATTCTAGAACGTCTCTAGGGAAACTAATCGATCGTCCTGAAATGAGCGAAAGAGTTTTGTTCTTCACATAAAAAGACAAGTCCTTGGAGGTTTCCCAAAAGAAAAGTCTACAAAACCACACCACACACAACCGGCTTTCCAAATAAGGAGTGAGAAGTTTGAGAAAAAACTTTTCTGGTTTTTGTCCAGGCGTCAACAAATCGCTTCCCTGGCGCCCAGTATCCTCACGCGAACGCGGTCAAGTTGACGCACAGGGAACCAGGCTGCCCTACTATAGTGTCTCTGCTATGGAGGAGCTGTACGTTCTATTGTCTCGTATTTGATACTTTGATGCAGTTACAAAGGATAGGCCTTAAAGGAGCTCTGTCACGCATGTGATTGGTTTAGAAGAACAAAGCATAGACAACGGAAAGGAGCTAGAGCCCAGACTCTTTGAATTTTTGCATGATAAAAATTCAGGTCCATTCGAAGTTATCTCTTTTCCAATTCTTCTATGTTAACTCTGCCATACAAATCTTCCCCCTATACAATCTTCAGCCAATTATGAATGAGACAGATTGCCTTTAACGTAGAGCTTGCAACCTTTTTTCAACCAATCTGAAAAGTGAATTCTGATTGCTTCAAAAACAGCACTTCCTTTATTCTTCAAAATTGTCAAAATCAAGTAAACACTCATTGAAAGGAGGTTTTAAGAGCTGTGTTGGAATTTTCTACCGTTTAAAAAAGGTCGGTTGATAGTATTGTTTCTTATCATAAACTTGTCCAATGGGCTCAAGTAGGTCTCAGACTTTCAGACTCTCTAATTGTATCAAGAAAGAGACAATGGAATTTGCAGCTCCTAGCAGCATCCACACAAATGGGAATAACATTTTTGGGACAAAAACCTCGATTGCAATGAGTACAATTATTTTGACCTGAGGAGATAATTGCAAATGAATACACTTCTGGCTGCAAATTGATCAACAAAATCCTTGCCAATTTCCATCATCGAAAACGAGTTTGCAATGTATAAACAAATTGCTGGATATGGCTGAAATTCAGTGCGAGCAAAGGAAGCCAAATTTGGAGTCAAGAGCAGGAAAATTTCTCAGAAAATGCACCTCCCATTAAATATTCAAAATCGAGTAGAAGAAAGAACTGTGACCACGAAATGGCTTCCCAAAGAAATTTTTGAAAATTGGGTCCATAAATGGATGTATTGTCATTGCATCAACTAAATATGTTCATGTTCTCCAGAAGATAACCAAGCATTTTTGTAAACATTTCCAATTTACAGTATTTTTCAATACACCAAGATTGCATTCTTTTTATTTCACAACGGCGTTTAATCAAGTAGAAGTCTAGGGCCCCATTCACAAATGTTTCTATGGTATTTGGTGCCCTGCCAATTAATACACTGTTTCTCTTTCTCCAACTCTGTGGCAAGTTGGGATAAAATCGATTTACGTATTCTCATATTAAGAAACTAAGAATTTGGGCCAGTACTGGAGGTTTCTATAATTTTCAAAATTTGATATTTTCTTACTATCGTAAGGGCGAGGTCATAAAAACAAAATTTCATTATTTGCAGTTTCAATTTTCCTTGGCCATATTCAAATATTTATATGAAACATGGCTCTGATTTTGGTAGAAGAGTTTCCTAGCGTTAAATCCAATTCCAATAGCATAGCATACTTTCTCGTAGAATTTCCTAATTATTCCCAAAACTGAATTTCACACTTTATATGAATTCATTGAGGATAAACAAGATCAAATAGTTTGACATTGCTTTGAGTAAGCACTATATGTTTGTTCTGCAATCTCACTTGGCATTTTAAAAGCTGTTTTTTGCAAAAAAAAAATGAATTTATTCTAGCACATTTACCGCATCATAAATATAAAAGTTTCCTAAAATCGTGCGGTAGGAAAAGGAATTAAGATTTCAGAAGCTTGCAACCAGCACTGGACATAAAAGTGCTCTCTCTGGCAGGTATCTACTGACTACTGTCAGGACTTTATTAATGAAAATAAAAAATGTTGTTCATATATTAGCATTGTTAATTAATGATGTTTTCACTTGTTTAGTTCTAAAGAAAAGGAGGAATATTATTAGGCACCCAAGATTATGATCATGGAATGTTCTGCGATATGAATTGGTTTCAAGGAGATGACGTGCGAATGGGATTTTCACCACCTTCAACATTAAATTGTGTCATATCTTCTCAGAAGGATTCTGCAGGATTCGAGACTGATGATTTTAGTTTGACGGTTCCCTAGTTTTTGATGATTTCTTGCGAACATATTGAATTTTTCATTTGTTGGCATGCAATGATTTATCTGTTACAATTATTTTTCAATAGCTGTACGAAGTACGAAAAAGATTCATCGCAGAAAAAGAATTGGCAGTTTGTCAAAAATCTGCCTTGGAATTGAGCAGAGCCTTAGCAGAGCTGAGAAATCAACTTGATGAAATTCATGGAAGGCAGAAATGAGACTAATTCCAGGCAAGCAGGGAGGTGGGGAAGAACTGCCGTTGAATCGCCCGTGGAAGGAAACCCTCGCATCATACAACTGAACAAATTCATATCATGGCCAGTTGGAATAAACAAACAGATCTTTACCTCCATGATTAATTTAAGAGAATATTGATAATGCCCCACTCTACTCCATTTGACAATACAGGTTGTAAACAGTCTCCTATTCTAATCAAGCATGATATGTTCCAAATATTCAAGAAGCCTGGTATAAAATTCAATGACCTATTTCTTTGAACTGAATAACTTCAAAGTCTTCAAAGAGATTCTAGCTATTTCTCTATGATTTTACCGTTGGACTTTTGTAGCATATTAAAAATTTACAGAACTACAGTGTTTTTCTTATTTGTCAAGAACTCAAGAAAAGTTAAAAATGGATTTCTAAACCGTTTGACCCAATATGAAATAATTTCTAAGAAGACCATGGGTTATGGATGTCTACTCTATGGTATCAAGTAAAAGTCCGTAACTCTTCTAGTTTATGATTTAGAAATTTGATAACGTCAAATCCTCAAATGAGTTAAAATAGAAAATATGTAGTAAGTTCCAAATACTAAAGATTTCTGAAAAGTCCATTGGTAGAATTATAAATAGGTATCTAAAGTTGCTTTCAAGCCATTCAACCAGAAGAAATTGGTCATAAAATTTTACACCCATCTTTTTACGCCGAGGTAAATATTTTGAACGTATGCTTTCTAATTACAGGTTTTTGAGTATTGAGATATCGAGCAATGAAATTAAGAATTTTTGAATAGGGGGTCACAGGGAGTAATCTGACAGCTTAGCTTTAACTTGCTATTACCTTCAAACTTCTACTCCTCTTATTCAAAAGCAATTGCAAGTTATTTCAACACCATTTAGTTGCCTTTCAAATATTCTTGAGATGAATCTGTCCGAGTAAGATTTATAGAAAATGAAACATTTTCTCGCATGATTCTTGGCGGATAGGCGGGTGTTTTCTTACAACAGAGAAAGTGATATTACATATAGATACTATCGTTTGCCCCACTAACCAGTTGTTACATAAACATATTCTTCATCAGTTAAGTCAACTGAGGATTTCAGTGTCAAATTAGCCCCGAACGTTTACCCAAAGACCCTTTAGAGTTAAACCCCTCTCCTGCTCAAAAACTGAATACAATCTCCGTATGGCCCCCTAACTTCTTAAGCGTCTGCTTTATATATTTTTCTCGACATTCTGGTTTTGCAGACCATAAACGAAAGTAATACATATTTTCAAAATGTGTGCAGAACACGAATTTACCACAACTAACATAAGTGGTTGAAGCCCTGTCTGCTCATCGATAAGGCAAAGAACGGTTCATCTCTGAAAGCATCTCTGCGAATTGTAAAGATCAATGAGCAAATGTTTGGGCTCTCAAATTTGAAATAGCATTTAAGTCCGCCTGGAGATTTAAGTCTGGTATTGCGCATACAATAGATGATTACGCTAAAGATGGCGGAGAGGTACTTTTTGCCAAGATGCACTGCGATCTTTAATCGAACTCCTATAGAATCGTTAAAGATTCGCATTTCAAACGCAATGCATCTTGGTAAAAAGGTCCTCGCCGCTATCTTTAGGGGGGGTACTTCGGGGTTTGCGGTATTGCGGTATCGGGGGTAAATTTTGTGCGGTATTGCGGTAATGACGGGAAAAACTTGCGGTATTGCGGTATTGAGCTTTCACAGCGCGGTATGCGGTATTGTACGAACATTAACATCCAAATTTTATGTAATGCCATTTTCCTGTTGAAGAACAAAGCATCTTCGAGACAAATTGACAGAGGAAAGAAAAACGAAGGAGAGGGAAGTCCCTTATCCCTTTCCCCTTGTGCCTGCTCCACCTGCTCAACCTTGAAAAGGTACCTGCGGAGGAGAGCACGCAACATTTTTATCTGAAGAAAAAGAATCAAAATATTTGCACGAATCAAAACTTTAGATGTGGGAAAATCACCGCTATTTTCAAATCAGGCAATCCAGCAATGTTGGACAACTATACGCCTTTCACGGTAATTCCTGCTCTATCAGATCTAAGATATCTGATCATTTATAATCAACTGTCCCAGTACCTTGAATCGAATGGCCACATCAGTTTCGGTTTAGACAAGGGAGATCTACGCAACATGCAGGTACCTTACTGTCAGAAAAGGTTAGACAGAGCGTTGGAAAAGGGCTACTTTGTGGTGCTGTCTATCTATATTGACCTCAGTAAAGCCTTCGACACAGTACGTGTCATGCAACCTTACTGGAAAAATTACCAAGTTATGGCATTGATGATGTGGAATCATTACAATGGATAGATGATTATCTCTTTAATAGGAAACAATAAGAAATCTTTGATAACACCAGCTCATGCGAAGAAAACGTTACATGTGGTATACCACAAGGATCCGTCCTGGGGTCCCTTCTCTTTGGGCTGATAATCAACGACATCCATATTCCGCTCACTTATGCTGGCATTATATTATATGCCGACGATACTGTTTATATTGTGCAAGAAAGAACTCAAATGAAATAGAACATATACTTAAACAGTGAACTGCAGAAAGTTGCAGACTGGCTTGATGAAAATAACCTGTTCATTAACTTGAAAAAAGGTAAAACTGAATCTGTGCTATATGGATCACATCAAAAGTTGTCCAAACAGCCAAACGTGGACATCAAAATCTACAATCAAACTATTCATGAGACAAAATCATACAAGTACCGTGGTGTAGATTTGGATAACTATATGAACCTACATCGACCTTTGGAAAATGTTCGCCTGCGTGCAGACTCAACTCCTCGAAAGTATACTTTCGAGGAGTTGAGTCTGCACGCAGGCTAGAAAATGTGTACAAAAATGCGTCAGCCAGAGTAAACTTTTAATCTCATATTCGCCTTTATGTAGCAGAATCGATATTCAAAACAATGATATGTTCTACCGGGTGACCCAGAAAAAACATTCCCACTTTTAAAAATTCATAGGATCAAGAGTACTCGATGGATTGGAATGAATCAATATTTGCTTGACAGCCAAAAGATCGAAGTATTTTTGTGATTTTTCTCGCCTTGTTACAAGCATTCGAAAAATGGTAATTTCAAATTTAGAAAAAATTTGTGGTTGCAAAATGACTGAAAAAGGCCTGAAATACGTGATCAAATTATAAGGGACTACAACATAGAAAAAAAGCAATTTCTCGTGGGTGAGAGATATCATTATCGTCTGCACATTTGACTAATGTATTATTGCTCTTGACAGAGGTGAAGCGCTCGTGTGTATTGTTCTGGATTAGGAGAGTCCGAACGATTTGATCACGTGTTTTAGGCCCCTTTTCAGTCATTTTGAAAACATGAAACTTTTTGTAAAGTTGAATTCACCTATAGTTGCAGTGCTCGTAAGAAGACGAGAAAAATCACAAAAATACTTTGATCTTTTGGCTTTTAATTAGAACTTGAATCATTCAAATCCATGAAAAACGTGTTGTGCTACGAATCTGCGAAAGTGGGAACTTTTTTCTGGCTCACCCGGTATATATTCATAATTTCTGCCGTCAATGCAGTTTTACTGAAAGCACTTCAATGAAACTTTTCCCGTCGTTCTCGCGTCACATTTTGGTCTGTAAAACATCTAACTATGATTTGATAGACGAAACTACAAATTTTGATGAAGAAAGGTGGATTTTGGTCGGAATCAAACTGCTACAGACAGGTATACTGTATTAAGAGCGCTGTTTTTAACTTTCTAGCGTTTGCGGTATTTCGCTATTTTTTGGTGCGGTATTGCGGTATTTGGTGTCTTTTTCGTGCGGTATTGCGGTATTGGGACCCCCCCGAAGTACCCCTCCTTTAGCGTAATCGTCCATTGATAACAAGCTGAATGATGGTTTCCAAGGAGACGACTGGCAATGAAGTTTCTTATTTGAAAAAATGACCACTGCATACTCTTAATAAGGTTTCTTGACCTCACAAGAAAGTTTTCGTTTCTTAGCACTAAAAATTTCTTGATCCCTTTCTTGTTTTTGGATGCCTGAATTATGATGTATTTTCCACAACTATCATACATATTTGTTCCTTGATATTATGTGAAATAATGTTTAGCAAAGAAAAAGTTATTTGGGTTTGAAACAAAATTATAGTGAATATTACCAAGAATTATGGTTTCACGAAAATTTTTGAATGATAATCTAACTTTTAAAAGTATCTTAACGCTTCTGAAACACAGTTTTGAATCCTCTTCCATCCTGTTTCGTCTAAACTAGTTTCCTAAATGAATAAGACGTGTATCATAATTGGAACTGATGAATAACTACCTTCAACTGCCACCCCGTTAATGTAACGAAGACAAGACACGAAGACACTGATATTCATTGTCGTTCAAATAAAATAAATCTTATATGAAATCATATTGTAGGGTTTGACTTTACATCGACCATAGACCGAACTATTGATGTATGCAGGAGCATTCGTACAATTGATTTGAGAAGAAATTCACTATATTTACCCCTCCTGTGAGAACTTCTTTAAACTCTGTAAATATCTTAGGTTATGCCTTACCGTAGTAAATAAATTGTTTCTAGCTGTAGGTGTAGTTGCTTTCTATCTATCTATTCGTAGTATCTCACATTTGGTATTATTTCGGTATGGTAAATTTCACATATACATTCATTTTTTTTCATAAGAAACTAAGGTCCGGTGATGGTAGGCAGTTTCTTACATTTTTGGACCATTTTGCTAGCAAAAGTTTCTTATGTGTTTCTTATACTTTTTATGCCGGAAGTGTAGAGTTCATCTTGTTTTATCTAAAGGGCTCTCAAATTGCTTAGTAAGATCTCAAAATAAGTAAAGGACATAATTCGCACCCGAAATAATGCCCAAACAGTTGCTATAAATGTACACTGTCAAAACAGTTTTGAGTCCGAAATTAAAATTAGAATTGTAAATTACAAAAGTTTCTTAACTTTTTCAATTCAGGTAGGGTTGTTTCTTAACTTTCGAAAAGCTGAGCCTACCGTTTCTTATAAGCGGTTTCTTATGAAAAAAGATTAGTGTATGAACTCTTTCAAAGAAATGTATGTAAGCATTTTATTCTGTCCTGATCACTGAGTTATCCGTTTCTCGTGAAAATTAACAGATCTTTTGCAAACATCGTTGTCTTTTACAGTGTGCAATTTTCTCCGATCTATCATTGTGACTGATTTACTAAGTCCTTTTAGGTGGCGTACACTACGGGTCTTCGAATAATCATGCGATAGCTGTATATTGCAATATACATTCAGATAAGTAAAGAATTGAGGAAAATAAGGAATTTGCGCCGGGATTTGTGTGAATGAATTTATCAATTTGGCATCAAAAGACTTCAAATTTCCATGGAAATTCTATTATTTCCTGCAAAATATTTCCAAAAAGAACCTGGCGTTTCACCGAAGTTTCCAACGACTACACTACCAGTGCATCTATATCGCAAAAATCTTATTTCGAATTTCGTATTGATTTCCCTTCAGACACTCTGCGTTTCTCTACAGTTTCGTATTTACACTTCACGATTAACAACGCCGGAATTGTCAAATTTCTCGCTCTGGAAATTAGGAGAAAAGGAAATGTCCCTTTCCCTGCAGTTTCCAAAATCGGAAATCTCAGATTTTTACTACATTTCTGACTGGCGACACCTTTGGAATCGGCACCTTTCCCTATAGTTTCCTGTGAAAAAATTGTGTCGAAACGAAGTCTTTTCTTGCCGTGATTCTTCACACCTTAGGCTAATTCACTTCACGCAAGCAAAAATGATTTCAATCTAAATTCCGTTCAATTACAAAGAAACGCTTTCTCTCGTGAATAAAATTTCTTCCCGCTCGGGACGTCAAGGTAATGAACGAATTGTCAACTCAATTTTTGTGTTGCTCGTCGAGGGAGTCCCCACCATCACGAAGCAGGAAGGCGTAATAATCTCTCTGGTTTTGACTTGAACATGAAAGTGAAAGTTTGGAGCTCATAACTCCATTTTCAGATTACTAATTTCTTCCTACGATATGCCAAACTGTAAGTTGAAATATCTATCATGTAGCTAGAGTAGCGTCGCCCATTATGGCCGACCAGCAAGAGGAATTAAATCTCAGGGGACTGACGACTAGTAATAAAATTGCAATTGTGCGAAAAACCTTCCCTGACATCTGTTTTATCGTGATCTGACCTTCACTGAAGTTTCAATTGATTTGCATTGAAACCCAACAAGATGGTTTGTGCATATCTCTAATTGATTCTTTCAAGTATTGCAAATTTCATGATTCTATTTACATTACTCCCTTCCTTTTCGTTCGCTCGGCACTTTGCGGTTTGAAATATTTCAAATATGCCTTGATTTTTCAGAAGTCCTGTCTCTTGAGAGGAAATCTACAATGAAACCAAAGCAAAGTGACTTCTGATTCAGTTTTGAGTTTATGAAGTCTGAGTGCTGCTAATTGCTATTTTCGTCGCCCATTATGCCAATCAGTTTACCAGAGAAGTTTCCAATCGCTTCAAAATATCAAAATGCAACATTTATTTAAAAAAACATCAATTTGGGTTAAAATCTTATTCACTGACTTGGAAAATCATCGAAACCCAAAAAAACGCAGGATTATATTAAGTCTATTTTCATTTTAGAAACTATGCCAAAACTCATCCATCCATTCACAAGAGATAAGGCAGGATTTAGAACAACTCGAAGCATGTATTTCAATTGCCAAAACTCGAAGTTAAGGTTAATTCAAATTGATATTTTTGGATTTAAAGTACCAATTGATAAACAAAGAACAGTACATAAAGCTGTTTTTCTTATCAAAACTTTTTACCGGAGAGTAGCGTTCATTAGCATAGGTTCCAAATCTTTAACTCAGCGTAAAAAGGTGGGTGTAAAATTCAATGACCTATTTCTTCTGATTGAATGGCTTGAAAGAAACTTTAGATACTTATCTATAATTCTACCGTTGGACTTTGCAGAAATCTTGAATATTTTTCGAAATTACAGCGTATTTTATATTCCAACTCATTTGAGGATGTGACGTCATCAAATTTCTAAATCATAAACCAGAAGAGTGACAGACTTTTGCTTGATACCATATTGTAGGCATTCATAAACTATGTTTTTCTTCGAAATTAATTCATGTTGCGTCAAACAGTTTAGAAAGTACGATGGTTTTAAGTTTTTTTGGAAATTTTTCTTGAATTCTTGAAAAAGAAGAAAAACATTCGAATTTTGAAAATATTGAAGATTTCAGAAAAGTCCAACGGTAGAATTATAGATGAATAGCTAAAGTTTCTTTGAAGTAATTTAGTTCAAAGAAATAGGTCACTCAATTTTACACCAGCCTTTTTAAAGATTTGGAACCTATGCTTCCAGAATGTCATTACGAGAACAAACAGTCGAACCATTGTTTTTGTATTCAAGAATAGATAACAAGGCAAGAAAAATGAAACAAAGAGTTTGTAGACGGAATACTTGCCAAGTATCAACAGAAAAATAATTTTCTTGGCACATGCTGCATTGTGAACACACTGTCCGAAAACGACCGCCACTGTCCGAAAACCACCGCCAAGATCAGTCTCAAAAACATCATTGTCAAAGAAAAGTATGAAAAGTAAAAAACGAAAACACTTCGGGGAAATATGTCCAAATACCTGTCCACTCACCTGGTACTTTTGGTCTTTGTCTTTGATTAAAGTTTCTTATGAAAATATTTAGTTTTCCTTAAGCGTCCGATTACCACCGCCGGCACCCTAAGGCCATAATAAATTAATAGATTCTCATCATAAAGTTTTGGAAACTGTCGCGAGGCAGGAGGTTTATAGTAAATCTGGCAGTGACGTAGGAAGCTGACAGCCGCACAACAAGGAATTCTATACGGCAGGGGTCTAAACCAGAAAAGGGCACACTCCAGGTAATTTCAAGAAGTGATGTCGCCTGGGATGTCAGTTTCTCAAATTCAGAAAGTGAGGGTTGAAATTGAGGATTTCTAATGTTTACCTCTCGAAAGCATGTCAATCAACAAACATGTCAACGCACAGCGGAAGCAATTTGAAAGCAGCAATGGCAATGCGAGCGAAGCGAGCCGGAAGGGGATTCGGGGGTTTGCCCCCCAGACATTTTTAAAATTACGCTCTCTAAATCGTCCAAGAATGCCAATCTTAAAAGAGATTAAAACCAGCTTTAGAAGAGAATGAAAAACACCCGCCTAGGAGAGACAAGTAGCAGGCTGCTCGTACATGCATTTTATAAGAAACTATCGGCCATTCAACTCTAAAATCGTGAGAGATTTTCTGGAGAAAGTTCCTTCGACAAACCTCAAGAACCGACGACCACATTTTCCTGATATTCCTGCTTCATAGCGATGACTTCAAAAAGCATGAGTATTCTATATGTCGAGCCTTCGAGCCTCAAGCCTTTGAGTCTTGTGTTTCGAGCCTCGAGCCTTCGAGCCTTCGAGCCTTGAGCCTCGAGCCTTCGAGCCTCCTGTTTCAAGCCTCGAGCCTTCGAGCCTTGTATTCCCGGGGGGGGGGGGGGTACTCATATATTTTTCAGTACGGGGACGTGCCGCCGAACAGGGTATCATTTTCAGGATTCCTACTCCGGGACAGGGTATCACTTTTGTATGGTCGGCTCCATGACAGGGTCCATGTTTTGTATAATTGACTACGTATCGTCGTTGTAAGCCATTTGCACTCCGCGAATATGATTTAAATCGTTTGGATGGCAACATTTCCGCTTTTTCTGATAGATTTCTATCAAATTTCTATCGAATTCCCAGGGCAGGCTACAATTTTGTATGAAGAAACCCAAGAATAGGGTATTGTTTTTAAAGTATTACTCCGGGACAGGGTATCATTTTCGGGAATTTTACTCCGGGACAGGGTGCCTTTTCAGATTTTCCAGCGGCACGTCCCCGTATTTTCGTAAATCAAGTACCCCCCCCCCCCCCCCCGGGCTTGTATTAGAGTCCCGAGCCCTCGAGCCTTTCATCTTGAGCATCAAGCCCTAGAAATGGCTATAGCATCATACCCTAGAAAACTATATTTTGAACATGAGATTGAAAGCAACAACGGCATAAGAACTTAAGGCATAAGAGCCTTTTTCACCCTTGAGAAACCTGTGTTCTCACAATTGTGCTCACTCTCACTGTGTGCTCACTCTCACAATTTACAGATTTTGCAGCGATTCTTGCTGTTGCCGTGAATTAAATCCTAGCAATTTTGAGTGTGCTTTCTGTTCAAATTTGTCATAGGACTTTAATGGGTACTTTTGAAGTCCTTTCAACAAAATTAAATTATCTTTGCCAAAAAATTAGAGCATTAACAATTTATTCAAGCATTAGAGCATTAACAATTTAAGAAAGAGACATCTGGTATCAAAAATGGCCTAAAATGTAAGAAACCGGCTGCCAACGCCGGACCTAAGTTTCTCACATAAAATACGGTAATACTAAAAAGTTAAATGATTGAGGTCTGTTGGCTCATGCAGGAAGGCTCGAGGCTCGAAACATAAGGCTCGAGGCTCGAGGCTCGAAACATAAGGCTCGAAGGCTCGAGGCTCGAAGTTTAGAAACACTCAATTCCAAAGGGATAACAAGTGCTAAAGCATGTAAAGGCCATTGCTGCGAGGAAGAAAATTTGTTCGCTATTTTCGGCCTGTCTTGAAGATTTCTTCAAGGGGCTTTCTTGAGAAAATTTTGGAACTCAGTTGCAGATTTCAGTCAGGTCAAATGGAATATCCATTTGAAAATGAACAATATCATTGCCTTGATATCCACAGAGCAGTGGGCTTTCAAATGGGATTGTCTTTTACTCACCCAGCCGTTAAATTTTCTTGCAGCGGCCTGAGCAGCTTCTTGTAGCTGTAGCTTCTGGTTTGTAAGCGCTTTTTACATGTGCCATGTAAGACATAACGGGTGTGCCAAAATAAACTATGCACGTTTGGCATGCCAAAGTAAATCGTAAACTGGGCCAATTTTGCAGATTCATCAGAAAAGCCTGAATTAGATTCTAGGATTTTTTGCAATTTGTTTGTCGTCAGTTTTCAGAGCTAGAAGCGAGTTTCTTACAATTTTCCTTTTCGAACACACTGAAAACGATCAAAAAACGTTGATCAAATTTTCTAAAGACTCGACATGAATGGACAAAGAGAAGACTTTTTCATGGTGACTTTAGAAATCGATTAATTAATCGATAAAATTAATCAATACAATCAATCGATTTCTAAATCCTAAATCACCAGGACAAACAAATTCTCCCTTTTGCCATTCATGTCGATTCTTTAGAAAACTTGATCGACGGTTTTTGATCGTTTTCAGTGTTTTCAAGAACGAACATTTTAAGAAACTCGCGTCTAGCTTAGCCTGTGTTCCAGACCATTACGAATAGTAAGTGACATAATTTGTTTTTTTGGAATCTGGTACACAGGGTACTCTAGTACACAGGGTACTCTAGCTCTAATAAGTGAAACGAACAAAGAAGGGAGCACATCAGAGAGCGAAAGCTCAGAAGGGAGCACATTAGAGTTCGATAGCTCAGAAGGGATCATATCAGAGTGCGACACGATCCAGTCAGAAACCCTCGAAGAGTTGAAGCAACAAGAAGTTTTTCAAGAAAAACCCAAACGTAATTTTCAAAATCTCAGGCTAAAAAAAAATAGCTTTTTTCAAAATGGAGTGTGATATTTTTAAGCCCGAAAAAAGTGGAAACGATAAAAATTTCGTCATTCATAGTGAAAACAAAAGATCTAACTAAATCTAACTTTTATGAAAAAATACTGAAATTACTAAGGGACTCCTGGCATTACTCTTATAAAGTGGGTCCCTTATTTCAAAACGGCCTAAACTAGCGGAAGCTTTCGTACATCACACAAAATCACTTCAAAGTCTGATCTAAATAGCTTGAACATCTAAAAGCAAACTTTTAGTACAAAGAATGATGTTTTGCTGGCCTACTGATCGCAAAATAATTTCATTTCAAGCAGTAATCGTCCTTTGTAGAAACAATACATCCATCCATGATCGCAGTTACGAGATTTCTAGGCCGTATTCGTTGAAAACGATATTTTAGCAATTTGATTGGTAAGCACGAAACCACTCCACGAGGGCCTAAAGGGGACCCGCTTTATGTTTTCGCTTTGTGTTTTCGTTTTGTGTTTTCATTTTGTGTTTTCGGTCTACGCTTGTGTTTTCGTTTTCGGTCTTGCTTTCGGTTTTCGTTTTAAAAACACCCCTTTTTCCAGCATCCTTACTGATAATCAAAAGATGTTTTTCTTTCAACTAACGGAGATGCAAATTTGCTATCCTTTTCTCACAATACGTGAGCACAATTCACCAGAAACGTCAGTTCAGTTTCAGTTTCATTCATCATAAATCAATCCTAAATACAATTCTCAACAAATAGACTCTACAACTAAATACATTACAACATTAAAAATAAAAGTTTAAACGTCAAAATAACCAAGCCAAGAAATAAAGAATATTCTGACCCATCCAAAAATCATAGCATGGTCCTAGGAAACAGCAAAAGATTATTTTATCATACTATGTATTCCTGTTTAGTTTCTTTGCGTATGAAGCTTAGATGACCATGTATCACTAGATATATTGATGTGTCTATATAAAAAATACCACATTCCGCATCCGCTACCGTGGTACGCATCCGCATGTAATAAAACTCTCAATTGTTTGGGACACTGCAAACTATGTATCATTCATTTGAGGTTTGTGTGGATGCATCTTTCAAGGGTTATGAAATTTGGCTGACGCAAAAGGGTTTAGCCCCTCGGTCTTGTTTCACGACTTTTCGGCCCCTAATATATCATTAGAAAGCGCTAGTAGCATGATCTTGCTCTCAAGAAGACCTGGTGGTGGGCGAAACTAGTCAGCACTAAAATAGAAAACATCAAAATACCCAATTGATGCCAATCTTCTTGGAGTGGTGTAGGCCCTCTAACGGTACACTATATGTAATGTAAAACCTTGATGTAGAGAGGATGGACGACAAAAAATACTAAAGGCTGAAATACACTATCCAATTTATTGGATTCAATAAATTTGATGCTCCAATTAGTTGGATGAGAAGTTCTGTTTACATTCATCCAATAAATTGAAACGATTTTTTGGAAGGGTCTCTCATTTCGCAATGGACTCCGACCATGAGTTTGCTGCAGCGGCTGTCGTAGTTGCAATTTTGAGTAAAAAACGAAAAAGGGTGCGAAAGAAAAGGCAAAGATCTGTGTGGGTCAAGCCGTGGTTAAGCAGAACGCGAAGCAGAAGAAACGAGCTTAGTATTGAAAGTACGCTTTTGCGAGAATTTCGGCTGGAAGATGACGAGGAGTACAAAAAGTTTCTCAGAATGTCCTCAGAGAATTTCGACGAACTGATAAAATATAAATTGATAAAATCTTCCGTCAGTTCAATACGCTGCACTTTAGCGGCCATGTTAGCTTGCACTGCCTATCCAGGAGAAATGCTCAAGTACGAAACTAGGCGTAGGGTTTCGCTTGGCGCCATAAAGACAATAGGGATTAAGAAACACAAAAGGGAAAAGTTGGATGAAAGTTGAACACGTCCAACTTTTGAAAATGAGGTTTCAATTTGTTGAAACTGGGAAATATCATCCAATTTTTGCGTTTACATTGTCCAATTAATTGAATGCAATAAATTGAATCCAATAAATTGGATAGTGTATTTCAGCCTTAAGATATATTTTAACACACAGAGGCCTTTCGGACTTGTGTCCTCATCAGAGTGTGATTTCGAATGAATCTAAAGTATCAACGAGATGCTTTCATCAGGAAATTCTAGATGTGAGGATTAAGAGGTATGACGTAAAACTTTAATTAAGTATTTTGTATTACGAAGAAAAACTATTTAAAGAGGGACACGCACTTCTAAACTCTTAAAGATTTACGTCATACCTCACAATCCTCGCATCTAGAATTTCCTGACAAAAGCTTTTATATACATCTCGTTGATACACTCATTTTTTTCATAAGAAACTAAGGTCCGAAGCTGGTAGGCAGTTTCTTAAGTTTTTGGGTCATTTTGCTACCATAAGTTTCTTATGTGCTTCTTATATTTTTAATGCTGCAAGTGTGAGTTAATTTTGTTTTGTCTAAAGGGCTCCCAAATTACTTAGTACGATCTCAAAGCAAGTAAATTACATATTAATTCGCACTCAAAATAATGTTCAAATAGTTGCTATAACTGTACAGTGTCAAAACATTTTGAGTGCGACAGGAAAACTAAAACTGTAAATTACAAAAGTTTCTTAGCTTTTTCAAATCAGGTAGGGTTGTTTCTTAGCTTTCGAAAAATTGAGCCTACCGTTTCTTATAAGCGGTTTCTTATAAAAAAGCAGTGTACTCAAGATTCATTCGAAAACACACTTTGATGAGGAAACAAGTCCGAAAGGCCTCCGTGTTGTCAAATATATCTTGGTATTTGTTGTCGTCCAACCTCTCTGCGTCAATCTCTAGTTATATATTATACCAAGTCTTTGTACGTAATGTAAAGTGAGATTTTGCATAGAGAAAAAGTTTGGCCGTTCTCTGTCTATGATTTCACTATGGTCAGTTTCTTGCTGCTACATATTCTTGACAACATAACTAAAACCAATAAAAAACATAACTAGGCCTGAAAGCCCTACATAAATAGTGTATTACGTCTGTTTCAAAATTCATTGGAAAAATGACAACAACTTGGTCTCATTCAGATGCATTATTCGAGTTTCAACTTTTCTCTCATATGTATCTTTTCGTGCTTTTTACGAGATCCATTTTGACTGAATGATTTTCCACAAAAATTGCAAGAAAACGGCCGTTCGTCACTATGCACCCTCTTATGTTGTCTGCAATTACTCAAACTCGCAAACTTCATCCCACACACATCACATGAATGGGGCTTTTCCCCGGTATGAGTCCGTTTGTGCGCTTTTTGATGTCCGCTTTCTTTGAATGATTTTCCACAAACATCACACGAAAAAGGTTTTTCTCCAGTATGTATCCTTTCATGCTTTGTAAGATCGCTACTCTTTATGAAGGACTTCTCGCAAACTTTGCAATAAAATGGTCTATCTCCACGATGTATCATTTCGTGCACTTTAAGCGCGGAACCGTATGTGAACGATTTTCCGCAAAAATTACAAGAAAATGGCCTGACTCCAGCATGCATTCTTTCATGCACTTTAAGATGCCCATTTTCTTTGAAAGCTTTCCCACAAACCTTGCAGGAAAATGGCCGTTCTCCGGTATGTACCCTTGTATGCTTTACAAGATCGCTGTTTCTTCTGAATGATTTTTCACACAGAGTACACGAATATGGTTTATCTCCAGGATGTATTTTTTCATGCCTTTTAAGATGTCCTCTCTGCTTATCATAAACATCACACGCAAAAGCGTTTTCATCAATATGTGATGTTTCGTGTGTTTTAAGATTGCCACACTGACTTGATGACTTTTCGCCATCATTACAGGAAAATGGTCTTTCTCCGGTATGTGTCCTTTCATGCACGTTTAGAGCGCCAATCTGCTTGAATAATTTTCCACAAACATTGCAGGAAAACAATCTTTCTCTGGTATGCATCCTTTCATGCACTTTTAGTTTTCCCTTTAATTTGAATGGCTTTCCACATGTGTTACACAAAAATGGCTCTTTTGCAACGTGCACTCGCCCGTGTCTTTTCAGCCCGTTACGCAGTCTGAATGATTCTCCGCAGATCTTACATGAAAATGACCTTCGTCCATCATGTAATGATTCGTGCTTTTTATGACCTTCATTTCTGTGGAATGACCTTCCACAATCACTGCATGAAAATGGTTTAATTCCAGTATGTAATCGTTCGTGCCTCTTACGACCTCCATTTTGCCTAAATGACTTTTCACAAAAATTGCAATTATAAAATGTTTGTACCCTTACATGACCGTTCCGAGTAGTTGTATACTGAAGCTTGATGTTACAAGGCTTTTCTTCATTATGAATCTCTTCATGTTGCACTAAATTATGTGGCCGAGTAAAATTCTTCCCACATGTAGTGCATACGTAGGGCTTCTTGGAGCATCGTTTGTGTGCCATTTCACTCTTGCTCCCCTTGTTGGAATCTTCATCACCGTTGAATCGTTTGTCCTTTTCTTTGTTTTTTTCCACCTTTCCTGCTTCAGTGATAGCAATGTTTTGTTGTGTTTCTGAAAAAAAAAACATAAAACATCATTAAAAACGTGGGGATCATCCAATGGGATGGGAATGGAAATAGGATTTTGAATCGCTCGTGGATTTTGAAATTGAAACGGGATTTTGAAATCCTTTATTCATGTAAGTAAATAAATTTTGAAATCCTGGAAGGTGATGAAAGATCAAATCATCGCGGTTTTTACCTACCTCACAAAGGCCAGTACATCGCAGCTTTCTTGGCCTAAAATTTTGTTTTGATTTCAAAATCAGCTTTTTCGTGCAATTATTTGACCAGGTCTAATTGACAATTATTATCTGTGATATCTGTGACATTCATGCCAAAATTGTTGGTAGTAGTTGATTTTTTAGCTTACTTACTTAATACATTCCTACAATGAGGCAAAGGGAAGGCTTACATTGAGAAATAGCGTCTAGGCCAATTTGGTATGACATTTGCGACTCATTCAATACTTTTGCTCAATCTTATGATTTAATATTGGTGGGTATATCAGTGGTATTCCTTATTATAGTTTCCTTTTGTCTTTAATTTTATGTCGTTACATCTCATTTCTAGCCATTTTTGCTGATGTTTATTGTGATTTTATTGGATGTTACAACAATAACTTTTCTTTGTTATCACTTTTGCGAAATAAATGCTGATGCGCGCACTACACAAAAGTGAGCGGTGTTGCGCAGACTATACGTTTTCCTTGGGTATACCGGGTGTCTCAGAAAAAAGTACCCTCTTTTGACTGGAAATAGGAACCAAGCAATAAGATATCATTGCTCCCCGACTTCACAGCTAAATTTATCAATGTTCAACTTAGATGCACGTACCTTGCATTAAGAAATCGTCCACAAAACACCGGAGATACAGGTTCGCAAAGTCAAAATTTACAGTGCATCCAAAACCAGAGGTTTTGAAAAAGGGCCTAGTCATGATTCGTATGGTGGACATTTTCCAAAGTACCTGTGGACTTTAAGTTTCCGTGTTTTGCTTTAGAAAAGAATAAAAGATGCATGGACATGGCGCTGATTAAACAAATATACTAAAAATGCGGTAAGAATGATAAAATCGTGCCACATCTCCAAAATAAGCGTGCATGTGCTCCTTTTCCTCTTCTTTAATACAAAACACTTGTGATCGAATGCAATGCAAGGACCGTTTCCTCAAAAGAAAAGTTACTTCAAGAACAATTGAAGTAATTCAAGGTATAAATCTTTTCAAAAATGAAAAGTAAAGGTCAAAGTCGAAAATTCGTTTGCAAAATGCCTGTTTGTTGTCAAATCATGGCTAGGCCATTTCTCAAAAACCTCTGGTTTCAGGTGCACTCCAAATTTTGACCTTGTGAACTCATATCTCCAGTGTTTGGTGGTCAATTTCCAAATGCAAGGTACATTTAAGTTGAAGACCAACAAATGTAACCATGAATTCAAAAAGTTCCGAAATATTATCGTTTTGTTGCCTGGTTGAGTCAAAAGGGGGTACTTTTTTGAGACACCTGGTAGTCTGCACGCAGGCTAGTGTGGATTGGCAAACCCAGATAAGATTTATTGTAGTTCTGGATTAAAAGCAAGACAAAGGAGGTGACTGCTTCACTATAAATCCGAAACGAAATCCAAAAGTAGAAAGAAAACAAACAAACAAAATTGCTTCATTTCCAAGTACAACACTGACATGCCTCAAGCCCCCTCTCAAATATTTGTATCATTCAAATCATGCCCTCTCTCAAATAGTTCACTCGCTGTGACAAAGTTTTAGTGAAAACGGAAGCCCAAAACAGCATGATTCTGTACTGTTTTCATTTTAAAGCATTGAGTGTAAAAAGGAGGCAAAACATGTAGCAGTTGGTGGAATTCTCCAAGTGGGTAGAGATTCAACCATTTATGACAGAAAATGCTGCTTTCATACACGTAAGGTTTAATGGCCTTTCATTGTGTAAAATTCCACTGGCTCAGAATATTCCACTGACTGGAAATTAGCCTTTGGGGAATAAACATACCACTTTTTTTCAAAACATAATTCTCTCTGTAATCCCAAACTTTTGAATGGTAGCGTAACCAGCTGAACTGAATTTAAGTTTTTTACCTTTTTCTTCAACATTTGTGTCATTGCATGTATTGATATCAGTTTTGACATGTGCGTCAATTTGCAGGTTGGTTTCTAAGTGAGTCGATGACGTCTTCTGTGAAATATCTGATTCAGCAGTTTCATTTACATCTTGTTTCTCTAAAGTGTTGGAGTTGACAGTTGGTGGCAACTCTTTGCCTCTGCTCAATTCAGTCATTGAAAATGCTTCCTCGGCAATCAGTAATGAGCCAGCATCCGATATCAATTTCAAGGCCATTTCTTTTTCACTTTTTCTTGATCTTTCAGCCTGAAAGTTAATAATATTTGATAGAGATAAACTTGATACTAAATTTGGTTACTAAAAATTATATACTATGGAGGAGGCGGACGCAAAGAAACAGACAAATTTTGGCACACTGAGGCCTTTCGAACCTACGTTCTCATCAGAGTGTGACTTTTACGATTTAAAGTTAGAGTAAATTTTTCTGATTTATACAAGGCATGTAACTAGGTGACAGATGATTTACGTCATCATTGGCGTCATTGTTTGTTAACGGGAGTTCACTAAATTAATTTAATTCATAAGGGCATGACCGTGTTTGAATAATCTGTCTTCGTAGTCTAATAAAAGGTTTGAATCACTCAATTTCATGAAGGCATATACTTTGAAAAAAGGTTCTTTCATGTTATTGTTGCATGAAAGGAAATATATAACGTTCTTGCTATTGCAGGTGATCTGCGAATTTAAATTCCAAGTGCTGCCATTTGCTGTTGTAAAGTTTGTGACAGGCTGAAAGTTTGTGATAGAGATATATAATCATGGCATTACTGTACGTTGTGGAATTCTAAATATTTCACAAAATCTCGGCAAAGATTCAGTAACTACCACAATTATATCTATTACAACCTCCTCTACAGTAGTTTCTGTTGGCAATCAGCAGACCTGTCTAGTGCACATGCTCTGCTATTAGAGGCAGGCCTGGCTGTGAGCATTTTAGCAGGCGAGCGGTACATCGCTCTCCTGGGTGAAGTCAGGCGGGTGATTTTCATTCCAAAGAAAATCATCATTAAAAGTGCATGAATAAACGAGGAATCCAATATTTGTCTTTAAACAGTGAACCTCACAAAACATGATGGTGATTCTCTTACAGAAACGAAACTTTAATTTTATGTTATCGCAAATCAACCACATACTAACGAGGATGTCTCGGTGGTTTCCGGTAATATTTTTCCGATGCTTGAGTTCCTTAATTTTTTCCCGATGATCTGTGAGTTTAGTTTCTCAAAAAGGCTTCTGTAAGAAAATACGGGCAAGATGTTGAAGAAAGTTAATGTAAAATGTATCGTATATTTCATATTTCTCAAAAGTCGCTCAAAAGCCGATCGTTCGGGTTTAACATGTTGGGAACATATGGACATTAGATACCAAAGATACCAAATGACTGTTTCAATGGTCTTCAAATAACAGTCAGGTGTAAAGGATTTCAAAGAATTTGTTTGGCTGTTGCCTTTTTAAATGTTTCGTTTGTTTTTCGTGTGACTTGTCAAGTAGTTAACGATTTATAGGAGCAGATGACATTCCTGAGAAATTAAAGGTAAGGAGTTATATTTTGAGGTTAAAATATTTGGGATTAACTTCCTGTTGATAATTTAGTATTACTTCAAGAGGTAATGAGGTGTGATGAGTAATGAATGAAAACCTGAGGCGGGCGGTGCCCAGGTGAACTGACGTGGAGGCGGGCGATGAATAGCTCCCCTCGCCAACTCGAGGCGAGTGTGGACGTGGGCGCCGGCAATTGCCCGCCTTAAATGGCCAGGCCTGTAGAGGCATCACATTATAAGAGCTTTCCATCAAAATTTTTCGTTTGAAAGTAGGTATTGCAAAATTTTCTTTGATGGATCATCAAAACAACTATACAAGCTAAACAAAAAATACCAGGAAATAAAAATCTTTGTTAGATTTTAAGGCTTTTTTGTATCATTAAAAAACAGCCAGGTCCATAACACAGAACTCACGGAATCCATGGAACTTGCCAAATTCTCTCTTCTGCAAATTTGAGCTATGCGCTTTGTCTTAATGCTTTGTGCAAATTTGACTTTTGTGGTTCTTTGGCATGGGCCTATGTTGGATTTGGATACAAACCTCATTTCCAGAAAATCTATTCATGCGTCGCATGATGCGATCGACAAGGTGTTTTTGGATTTATTAGATATGTATGATAAAGTTCTTGTGTTGAAATTCATTCATTTTGCGTGAAATTCTTTGTTTGTTTGTAGAAAATTGATAGTTTGCGATTGTCTTAGTCTGAGTCTCGAATATGAAACTGAGTCTGCAAAATGAAAATGGCCTGACTCCAGCATGCATTCTTTCATGCACTTTAAGATGCCCATTTTCTTTAAAAGCTTTCCCACAAACCTTGCAGGAAAATGGCCGTTCTCCGGTATGTACCCTTGTATGCTTTACAAGATCGCTGTTTCTTCTGAATGATTTTTCACACAGAGTACACGAATATGGTTTATCTCCAGGATGTATTTTTTCATGCCTTTTAAGATGTCCTCTCTGCTTATCATAAACATCACACGCAAAAGCGTTTTCATCAATATGTGATGTTTCGTGTGTTTTAAGATTGCCACACTGACTTGATGCCTTTTCGCCATCATTGCAGGAAAATGGTCCTTCTCCAGTATGTGTCCTTTCATGCATGTTTAGAGCGCCAATCTGCTTGAATGATTTTCCACAAACATTGCAGGAAAACAATCTTTCTCTGGTATGCATCCTTTCATGCACTTTTAGTTTTCCCTTTAATTTGAATGGCTTTCCACATGTGTTACACAAAAATGGCTCTTTTGCAACGTGCACTCGCCCGTGTCTTTTCAGCCCGTTACGCAGTCTGAATGATTCTCCGCAGATCTTACATGAAAACGACCTTCGTCCATCATGTAATGATTCGTGCTTTTTAAGACTTTCATTTCTGTAGAATGACCTTCCACAATCACTGCATGAAAATGGTTTAATTCCAGTATGTAATCGTTCGTGCCTCTTACGACCTCCATTTTGCCTGAATGACTTTTCACAAAAATTGCAATTATAAAATGTTTGCACCCTTACATGACCGTTCCGAGTAGTTGTATACTTAAGCTTGATGTTACAAGGCTTTTCTTCATTATGAATCTCTTCATGTTGCATTAAATTATGTGGCCGAGTAAAATTCTTCCCACATGTAGTGCATACGTAGGGCTTCTTGGAGCATCGTTTGTGTGCCATTTCACTCTTGCTCCCATTGTTAGAATCTTCATCACCGTTGAATCGTTTGTCCTTTTCTTTGTTTCTTTCCACCTTTCCTGCTTCAGTGATAGCAATGTTTTGTTGTGTTTCTGAAAAAAACCATAAAACATCATTAATAAAAACGTGGGGATCATCCAATGGGATGGGAATGGAAATAGGATTTTGAATCGCTCGTGGATTTTGAAATTGAAACGGGATTTTGAAATCCTTTATTCATGTAAGTAAATAAATTTTGAAATCCTGGAAGGTGATGAAAGATCAAATCATCGCGGTTTTTACCTACCTCACAAAGGCCAGTACATCGCAGCTTTCTTGGCCTAAAATTTTGTTTTGATTTCAAAATCAGCTTTTTCGTGCAATTATTTGACCAGGTCTAATTGACAATTATTATCTGTGATATCTGTGACATTCATGCCAAAATTGTTGGTAGTAGTTGATTTTTTAGCTTACTTACTTAATACATTCCGTTACTGAGGCAAAGGGAAGGCTTACATTGAGAAATAGCGTCTAGGCCAATTTGGTATGACATTTGCGACTCATTCAATACTTTTGCTCAATCTTATGATTTAATATTGGTGGGTATATCAGTGGTATTCCTTATTATAGTTTCCTTTTGTCTTTAATTTTATGTTGTTACATCTTATTTATAGCCATTTTTGCTGATGTTTATTGTGATTTTATTGGATGTTACAACAATAACTTTTCTTTGTTATCACTTTTGCGAAATAAATGCTGAAGCGCGCACTACACAAAAGTGAGCGGTGTTGCACAGACTATACGTTTTCCTTGGGTATACTGGGTGTCTCAGAAAAAAGTACCCCCTTTTGACTGGAAATAGGAACCAAGCAATAAGATATCATTGCTCCCCGACTTCACAGCTAAATTTATCAATGTTCAACTTAGATGCACGTACCTTGCATTTAGAAATCGTCCACAAAACACCGGAGATACAGGTTCGCAAAGTCAAAATTTACAGTGCATCCAAAACCAGAGGTTTTGAAAAAGGGCCTAGTCATGATTTGTATGGTGGACATTTTCCAAAGTACCTGTGGACTGTAAGTTTCCGTGTTTTGCTTTTGAAAAGAATAAAGATGCATGGACATGGCGCTGATTAAACAAATATACTAAAAATGCGGTAAGAATGATAAAGTCGTGCCACATCTCCAAAATAAGCGTGCACGTGCTCCTTTTCCTCTTCTTTAATACAAAACACTTGTGATTGAATGCAATGCAAGGACCGTTTCCTCAAAAGAAAAGTTACTTCAAGAACAATTGAAGTAATTCAAGGTATAAATCTTTTCAAAAATGAAAAGTAAAGGTCAAAGTCGAGAATTCGTTTGCAAAATGCCTGTTTGTTCTCAAATCATGGCTCAATCAATCAATCAATAACTTTATTAATGTGTCAGAATCTTTAGCTTACAAGCTAATTGGGGACACAATGAAAAGGTATAAAAAATTAAATTAAAATACAATCTATAGAACATATTTGTTAAAATCAGCTGAACTGGTTGCACCAAAAAGAACCATCCACTCCCGACAGCCCCTGACAAATCGCGCACCAGACCAGCCCCGAAAGCCCACAACCCAATCTCCAGCCAAGATCCCGAATCAGATACCATCAACTGGCATCCAACTCAGGACCCCTGCCAAAGACCAAGCAACAGACCCCTGAAACCACCCAGGTGCACGACCCCCACGGCCCGCCAAAAGCGGACAGCTCCTTCTGACACACCCAGTTATATATAAAGAGTCCTTTAAAATCATATGTACAACTAATTACAGTCTACAGTCCAAAAGAGTTTCCATGTCCATTCTTCTTATACTTCTTTTGAACTGGTTAATTGTTGGCACCTCCTTAATTGGTCTCTCTAGCTTACTCCACAGATATGGACAAAAGTACCTTATTGAATGTTTTCCTTTTTTACTGTGCGAAATTTTGGAATAATGAAGTGGCTAGGCCATTTCTCAAAACCTCTGGTTTCAGGTGCACTCCAAATTTTGACCCTGTGAACTCATATCTCCAGTATTTGGTGGTCGATTTCCAAATGCAAGGTACATTTAAGTTGAAGACCAACAAATGTAACCATGAATTCAAAAAGTCCCGAAATATTATCGTTTTGTTGCCTTGTTGAGTCAAAAGGGGGTACTTTTTTGAGACACCTGGTAGCCTGCACGCAGGCTTGTGTGGATTGGTAAACCCAGATAAGATTTATTGTAGTTCTGGATTAAAAGCAAGACAAAGGAGGTGACTGCCTCACTATAAATTCGAAACGAAATCCAAAAGTAGAAAGAAGAAAAACAAACAAAATTGCTTCATTTCCAAGTACAACACTGACATGCCTCAAGCCCTATTCAAATCATGCCCTCTCTCAAATAGTTCACTCGCTGTGACAAAGTTTTAGTGAAAACGGAAGCCCAAAACAGCATGATTTTGTACTGTTTTCATTTTAAAGCATTGAGTGTAAACAGGAGGCAAGACATGTAGCAATTGGTGGAATTCTCCAAGTGGGTAGAGATTCAACCTTTTATGACAGAAAATGCTGCTTTCATACACGTAAGGTTTAATGACCTTTCATTGTGTAAAATCCCACTGGCTCAGAATATTCCACTGCCTGGAAATTAGCCTTTGGGGAATAAACAGACCACTTTTTTTCAAAACATAATTCTCTCTGTAATCCCAAACTTTTGAATGGTAGTGTAACCAGCTGAACTGAATCTAAGTTTTTTACCTTTTTCTTCAACATTTGTGTCATTGCATGTATTGATATCAGTTTTGACATGTGCGTCAATTTGCAGGTTGGTTTCTAAGTGAGTCGATGACGTCTTCTGTGAAATATCTGATTCAGCAGTTTCATTTACATCTTGTTTCTCTAAAGTATTGGAGTTAACAGTTGGTGGCAACTCTTTGCCTCTGTTCAATTCAGTCATTGAAAATGCTTCCTCGGCAATCAGTAATGAGCCAGCATCCAAAATCAACTTCAAGGCCATTTCTTTTTCACTGTTTCTTGATCTTTCAGCCTGAAAGTTAATAATATTTCAGCCTGAAAGATCTTTCAGCCTGAAAGTCAATACACACTATTAGCTATTTAGATAAAATCATTTCGCACTGCGGAAGGGGGTGGCTGCAGGTGTCTCGGTGTAGTTATAGCTGTCCCAATATCCAAATCCAATCATGGGGGCATATTTCAATCTTGCTCTTATATTTTGACGGCATCAGCCTGCGACACTTGTGGAAGCCCCCGGAGTTTATATTTTTTGAATTTTGAATGGATCCAGACTGGAAAGTTGTATAGCGCATGAATATCTTCCATGAGAAGGAGTAACTGTGAGATTTTCCTGATCTTATTGGGCCTTTAAATTAAATGCGCAAATTACTAACTTTCCAGTCCGGAATAGGATCAGTATGAGACCGTCGTACAGGCCAATGGCCTAATTCAACGTATTTTTATGTTATGTTAATATTGGATAGAGATACCGGGTGTCCCAAAATGATGTATTATTGTTTGATTGCTTGTATGTCCATAACCAATGAACGGATTTTCAAAAACTTTGTTTTATTTGATTGCCTAAAGTCTAAATAGGATGTTAAGACGTTGGCTGTGGTTTTACCAGTTTTTGAAAATCAGTTCATCGGTTATGGACATATACGCAATCAAACGATAATACATCATTTTGGGACACCCAGTATATAATCATGGCATTACTGTACGTTGTGGAATTCTAAATATTTCACAAAATCTCGGCAAAGATTCAGTAACTACCACAATTATATCTATTACAACTTCCTCTACAATAGTTTCTGTTGGCAACCAGCAGACCTGTCTAGTGCACATGCTCTGCTATTAAGAGGCATCACATTTTAAGAGCTTTCCATCAAAATTTTTCGTTTGAAAGTATTGCAAAATTTTCTTTGATGGATCATCAAAACAACTATACACGCTAAACAAAAAATACCAGGAAATAAAAATCTTTGTTAGATTTTAAGGCTTTTTTGTATCATTAAAAAACAGCTACTGTAGGTCCATAACACAGAACTCACAGAACCCATGGAACTTGCCAAATTCTCTCTTCTGCAAATTTGAGCTCTGCGCTTTGTCTTAATGCTTTGTGCAAATTTGACTTTGGTGGTTCTTTGGCATGGGCCTAAGTTGAATTTGGATACAAACCTCATTTCCAGAAAATCTATTCATGCGATCGACAAGGTGTTTTTGGATTTATTAGATATGTATGGTAAAGTTCTTGTCCTTGTGTTGAAATTCATTCATTTTGCGTGAAATTCTTTGTTTGTTTGTAGAAAATTGATAGTTTGCGATTGTTTTAGTCTGAGTCTCGAATATGAAACTAAGTCTGCAAAATGAAACTGAGTCTGGGCGAATATTCGTCTACTTTGCATGCGATTTTTTATTATGTTATAATTATTTTTGTTTTATTTTATTTCAAAAGAATCTCTTAAACAATCCGCACACTTCAACGTTTAGCAGTCAATACCTTTCTCTTTAATTGGTCTTCTCTTCCTTATACTTTCTCTCCTTCCCGCCAAAGGCAAACAAACGAATTCGAACAACGCGTTCGACTGAACTGCTCCAACGATCAAAATCTCAAAGTAGCGAACGAATTTACGAGATCTTTTGCGTCCCCAAACAACCAAAATATCACTTATGGGTAGGATTTTTTTGCTTTAATAGCTTGAAGAAACATTCATCTAAGTACTGATAGCTTGTTTTGCAGTGTAGCACTACAGGAAAACCACTTTTTGCGGTGATTTAGGGTCGGTGGTTTCAAGAAAAAATAGCAGGTGATTTAGGCCATGTCCGTTTCTGGAAGCGTAAGTCCATGAGTCGTAGTTATAGCGTCCATCAGCCTATCAATAGCGATAACCTACGAACATATAATCAGTCTACTGCTGGCTGCCATTTGCAATCTCGATTTCAAGAGTTTCAAGATCAAGATAACAATGCACAAATGGAATGGAGGCTATGCGACGAGAAGCACCATTTCAAATTCTTGACATTTTCGGGACTCGCAGATGGTGGAAATAACGAAATATCGAATTTTTAACCAAAAAAGAAATTATAAGCAGCATAGCGAAGCGATCTCAGGTGTCCCAAAAAAGTACTCCTGTTTGAAAAGTCACCAACATTTGATAACATGACCGACCTATAAATTCATGTTTCGGCACGTAGTCCACATAGGGTGCCGGACGCAAGGGCCAGTTTGATCAAAAAGGTTCATCAATAATTTCTCAGTTTGGCATAGTATATAAAACATTAAGGATCAAGAAGATGCAGAGACAGTGATAGTTCTGTTCATTTTCTTATAAGCAGTTAAAGACACCAACTAAACCATTGAAATGTACCGGGTAAGCCCCGGGTAAGCCAGAAAAAGATTTCACGCATTCGAAAATTCATAGCACCAAAAGCATTTAATAAAGATGAAAGGTTCAAATTCTTGTTAAAAGCCCAAAGATAAAACGATTTCATTGATTTTTCTAAAGTTCTTTATGAGCACTGAAAATATAGGTAAATTCGAATTTGCTACATTATTTTGTTGCAAATGCCTGGAAAAAGGGCCTGAAACTTTTGATCAAATCGTAAAAAAACTCATCACACGGAACAATAAGCAAGGGCATTTCACCTCTCAGGAGTGATAAGAAATAGATTTTCAAGCAAATATTGAAGAATTTCAATCCCATGGCGATAGATGAGCAGATATCTCCAACTTGTGAAAGATTGTATTTTCTTTATTGTTCTGTGTGAGGAATTTCTTATGACTTGATCACTGTAAGTGATTTAGGTCCTTTCTCAGGCAGTTCGCAACCAAGAGATTTTCGTAAAGTCGAATTTACCTATATTTCTAATGCTCATAAATTCATAAAAATGGAAGGAATTTACAAAAATGCTTCAATCTCCAGTCTATCAACCAAAATTCGATTCTTTCCAACCAATCAACTACTCTTGGTACTATGAATTTTCAAATGTGGGAACTTCTTTCTGGCTCAGCTCTGGTTCGTCAGTCCATGTTTCTATTCAAGAAATGCCTTTGGCATAATATTGGCCTCCATCATATATATGGCTAGATATACTGGCTATATGATATATATCAATAACTGTTATTATAATGATGATTCTTGTGCATAATGACTGTCTAGCTTAATGATATGATAATTGTGTTTAGCAACGCAAACAGCTATCAGAGCGATTCTAGCAACCTACCTCAATTTTCTAAATTCTCCCAGGGGAGCATGCCCCCCCCCCCCCTTTAGCACACGTGTACACCTGTGTGGCGTACCTTCCAAAACTCCTTTTACAAGGGGGTCCATATTTCATCCTGACCTGGGGCCCATGAATCCTCTTCACGGCCCTGCTATTATATTTAATTTTTAGTTGTATGGCAAAATATTACATACATACATACATGTCTCCATTGCTGACAAGCAACATAACCTGTTTACAGCAGTTAGGATTTAATGAAAATATCTGGATCATATATCCTCGAATACGTACTAGCAAGGCCCTGTCCTCCCAGGAGGGTCAACATTTCCTTGCCATTTTATGTTTACTCCTCGTTCCCTGAAAGTCAAAACTAGAAAATACATCAATTCGTTCCCTAAAAATAAGAATTTATGCAAATCTGCTCCCTAGTTCCCACACTAATTTCATCAATCTTGCCTTGTTCCCAGCTTTGATATTCCAGGGCCTTGCCAGTTGATCAAAGGACCTTTGGGGCGATTCGCACAAGCCTTCGTCACTTAGAATAAAGTCACAGCAGATTTATCATTCTTAGAAATGCGAACATTAACAGATTTAGTTTCTCAAAGTGAGCTTGCTCCCTTGCAGCGCACAATATGAACAGCTGAACTGAAATACCTGCATGCATAAATCTAAAGCCTGTCTCAATTACTGTAGATTTCACGTGAAGTTTCTGCAGGGGACGTAGGAAGCATCTCAAACTTGAGGGCACGACTCTTCAGGGGCACTTTTTTCATCAAGCTAAAGGGGCATTTCCTCAAAGTAAAAAGGGCACTTTTCGTTTATTGCAAAATCTTGGGAAGCATGTGCCCCCAGTGACCCCCCCCCCCCCCACCCGGTTCCTATGTCTCTGAGTCTCTGATAATGCAAACTTAATCATGCAAACACATCACGTGAAATCAGATTTGGGACAGATTTCAAACCTGAAGAGTCCTACCTGTGATTGATCATTCGTATATCGTGGCATTAATTCTTCATTGTTGTTTTCATTGTTATTACTGAAGTCATCATCACTGCCCCCTAATATTCCACCATTAATAGCACCAAAATCACCATCATCAGCATCGTACACTTCTTGCTTGATGTTAAAACAATCGTAATGCCCTCCTTGCTTTCTTTCCAAAGACGTATTCATTACCCCACACTGACCAATGTCTCTCGCATGTTCTTTAGTTGAAAATGCATCCCCATTAAAATCAACATTATCGATATGGCTATCTTCGAGTTTCATGAGCCTTCTTTCGAATCCATCATCTCTTGCTACTTCTTTCATAGTATCCTTGTCAACTGGACCATTACAGTTGTGTGTATCAATTTCGTCAAAATTCTCATCAAGATGCTGCATGGTTAATTCATCATTCAGCTCTTTATTTCTAGTATCAAAAACTTCACTCCTTGTTGTATTCCTATCCCTTGTTTCATGAAAAAAACTTTCTGCCAATCTTCTGTCAACTCCGTTGAAACAAGTGCCCCACATTTCTGGCACGTGTGTATTATTAACTACAGCACCCTTGTCTTCTGGAAAATCACCATCACACACCTACAAACGAAGCAAACGTTTAAGCATTAGGTGTCTAAGTAAATCTTGAAAAGTATAAAAAGGACTGCCAGCAATGAAGTAAGCAACTGTATACTGGGTGTCCCAAAAAAATATATAGATTTGGTTAGCTCCAGCGATGTGAATTTAGCTTTAACCAATGCCTAATCAACCTCAAAATGTTCCTCGATAGTTAACTTGAACATAGATACCTCGTTTGTTGGTATTGGTGCTTTGAGAGCAGAAATATCAATCTTGAAAGCTCAAATTTTGTTCACCTGCAAATCAGAGCTTTGGCCTTTTGGCCTAAGCAAGTTCCTGAAGCACATCGACATTGAACTGAAATTAATGAAAAATTAAGAAACTATCTGATGGGAGACTGGGGGGTGACTTTGGAAAACAGAATAACACAAGATCTAATATGTTCAAATTTTATCAAGGCTATTGTTGGTTTATATGCACTGCCTTAAGAATTTGCTTAGACCAAAATGCTAAGCTCTGGTTTGCAGGAAGAGCCAAGAGGCACATTTGAGCTTTCAAGATTAATATGTCTGCTCTCAAAGCACCAATAACAACAAACGAGGTACCTCTGTTCAAGTTAACTATCGAGGAACATTTTGAGATTGATTAGGCATTGGTTAACTCTAAATTCATATCGCTGGAGTCAACCAAATCTGTATAATTTTTTTGGAACACCCAGTATTTTGTTTGCAAATTTTGTGGGGAATATAAACAAATCTCATATGGGCCTGCCGCACGATGGCATATGCCCTTAGCTACTGGGTGAGTATACATACATTGGCAGGTTGGTAAGCTGAGTTGGCGGTTGGCTTCTGGCGAATGAATTGGACCAACATGGGTGGACCCCATAAGAGTAACAATGCTGCGCCGTAACCACTAGGCCCCATCATTACTAAAGTACTTCCAAAGATCAAAATATTTTGGCCCAATTCCCAAATAATTTTCTGCCATATTACTGCAAACCAGGCATTGTTCAAAACAGCTTAGCGAGTCGAACATGAATCCTGTAATGGCTATTACATGTTCGTGATTTAAGGGGGGGGGGGTATTTTCTTGGGTGTTATTGCTTCTACAAAAGAGTCTGGATCGAACGATCTGTTATACCGGGTGTCCCAAAATGATGTATTATCTTTTGATTGCTTACATGTCCATAACCAATTAACCAATTTTCAAAAACTTTGTTTTATTTGATTGCCGAAAGACTAAATTGCATTTAAAGATGTTGGTCGTGGTTTTATGGCGATGTTTTCATTTCAGAAAGAAGATTGATAAACCTGTTCAAATTCAACCCTTAATGGCATGAGAAAGAAACGGCCTACTTTTCCAGTCAACATTTTAGATGTGATACAAAAGGCTGAACTCGTATTCGTATTCTCTGAATTCAGTATTAACTGAATTCGTATGCTTTGAACAACATAAAAGTTCAGCCTTTTGTATCACATCTAGAATGTTGACTGGAAAAGTTGGCTGTTTCTTTTTCACTCCATCAAAGGCTTGAATTTGAGCAGGTTTATCGATCTGCCTAGGCGTAATTTGCAAGAATTTGCCTGCATAAAAGCTGTGACATTTGTAACTCACTAAAAGTAAATTATCGTTGATCAACGCTCTGAAAACTTGTTCTGAGAACCGAAGCAGCTTCTTGCCATAGCTAGCAATGTTTATACTGAGAACGAGGGTTGAGTTTTCGTTTTCCTTCTCAAACTTTACCAGAGTTGGATTCTCGATTCCAACCTCTTTTCTAGCGAGTAAAAAGGTCTATTATCTGATATGCCTACCAAATTTCTTGCAAAGCAATTTGCAGCAGCAGCTGCTTTGAAATTGTTATTCCCATCTGACGTGAATTCATCTTCTGAATACTGTCCAATGCCATCGTTTTGATTTAGACTGGTGGTATCTTGAACCTGATCATGGTCTTGCAAATGCATCTACAATTAGCATATATTAATCATTTGGCATAAGCTGACACTGTTAAATATCATCATACATTAGTGACCTACCATATTAGAAAAATGCTGGCTATTTTCCCATTGTTAATGCCCATTTTGTAATAAAATAATTTTTCTAACGGTAGAATTTTTAGTTACTATTTGATTCAGAACAATGACATGTTGAAGCAAGTTGTTACCTAGTGATGAGAAATAAGAATAGCCCAGGGCCACATTGCATGATGTGTTATCATGCTCGTACAAAAAAAAGTCTGGCGAAGGCTGCCTTTCTTCACAGTATATATGGGCCCCCATTTAGGGGTTGCAGTTTTTTCCATATTTGTATGTAAAATCTGAAGTTTTAGGACGCTGGGCGGCTACAGCCCCAGAAGGGGGGTAGCTTCAATATACTTTATAGAGCAAACTATAAATCTCAAAATGTAATTTTTCCACTAGAAATAGGTAACTGTTTAAATTGTAACAAAATAGTTGTCGAGATTTCAATCATTTTTTTTCGTTTTAATCCTGAAACTTGCTTGGTGGTAACTTTATCTTGATGATGGTACCTTTAAAGTGAGATTAAACTTGATTTGTGGGCAGTTCAACAGGCTTTTCCCCCGAAATGCCTTAAGTGGAGAGAAAATGTTTTCAACTCTCATCATTTAGAAGTTGAACAGTTCTGAGAACCGTAAATTAAACATGATTTCAGTTAAAAGCCTACTTCGGAAATCTTGCAAGTAGCTTGTAGCAAAATTATGCATAACTATGGAGCAATCAAACCATTTTCAACCAAATAACTTCTATACTTGAATTTTCTCTAATGTAGAACCTTCTGTTTTTACAAATCCCTATTTCAATATTCATACCGTAGCAACCAGAAAAATTGGCAAATGTTCCATATCCCCAACCGCCAGTATATAAAGTACAATTAATGTTGCACATTTTACAAAATGAAAAGATGAAAGGCCTCTTATCTAATATCAAAAATATCATCCAGAAGAAAGAGCTTGATTTTCTTTTGCAAAGGATAAGAAATAAAGAATAATGAAACAGAGTTAAATTACCTTGTAGATATTCAGATGGTGAATAGTACCAACATGGTCTTCGATATCATTCTCATTACGTATAAACACTTTGCAAAGATAACACTCAAATCCAATCACCGGCATTATGAATTTACAGCCTAGGAATGAAATAAACATTCAGAACCTAGATTACTTAACCTACTTTACAGCACTATGACTATGATACCAAGAGGAGCAAAATGCTATGTCAACCCAAAGGCCTTAAAAGAAAAACAATGAACAAATACATTTACATAAACTATACATAAAAAAACTACGAACAAAAAGAAAAAAATGTTGCAAGGAAAAGGTACTTAGTGGTTGCATGGCTTGTAGCGGTGTGGCCAAGGTAAATTAAGTGGCGGCCCCCAGGAAAATTTTTGGGGCCATGCCCTTTATTTTGGTTTAGAATGCATCTCCCAATATCATGCTTGCCATTTGCAACAAGGAAATTTTGATCATTTTGTGACAGTTATTCTACAAATCAGAGCACAAGGAAAATTTTTGAAGAAAGATTCTTTACTTTGGCTTAGAATGCATCTCCCACTATCATGCTTGCCTTTAGCTACAAGGAAATTTTGATCGTTTTGTGACAGTTATTCTACAAATCAGAGCACGAGGAAATTTTTTGAAGAAAGATCCTTTTTACTTTGGCTTGGAATGCATCTCCCAATATCATGCTTGCCTTTAGCGACAAGGAAACCTTGATCGCTTTGTAACGGTTATCCTATGAATCAGAGCACGAGGAAATTTTTTGAAGAAAGATCCTTTACTTTGGCTTAGAATTCATCTCCCAATATCATACTTGCCTTTAGCGACAAGGAAACCTTGATCGCTTTGTAACAGTTATCCTATGAATCAGAGCACGAGGAAATTTTTTGAAGAAAGATCCTTTACTTTGGCTTAGAATTCATCTCCCAATATCATACTTGCCAGTGCTAAAAAGGAAGATTTGACATTTCTCGGAAAATCCTTACCCAACCTATACCCAGCTATTTTGCTCCATGGTTTTAGAGGAATCTCGAGGACCATCTTTCAACAAAAGGGGGGGGAACTGCCCACCATACCCCCCTGTGGCCACGCCACTGGTGGCTTGTGACAAATTTTAAAATGAGTTCAATCTACTGACCATTTTCATGAGTGGATAAATTGTAATGTAGCTTGAGTTTGTTCCTGTTAACATCATTAGGGAGGATTTTATTACCATTCAGTATAATCTACATTAGAACCTCATTTGAAAGATTAGCATAGCCAAGTGGTCGTAATAATGGATTAAGTATTCCAGAAAGAAGGTTTCGTAGTTGGAACCCAAAGGAAGGGCAAAGCAACAAAAAGTGCTCTGTATCCTCAACACCATCATTCGTAGGACGCATTGAGTTTACAGTATCCTTAAAGTTATGCCTGAATTTGTCAAAGTTCAATCTGCAGCTTCCCATATATTGTACCTGTCAACCAACCAAATTAGAGAATTAGAGAGTCAGTATTTGATTTAACATACTTTGGCTGAAAAATGTTATCATTAAATCTGATTTCTCAAATATATTTATACCGTATATCATTTTCTGGTTTTTAAGTTTCTTATTTCTTGAAAATACCAAAAGAACTTACCACAGTTTTCCTTTGTCTTGCTTTTGGAAATACTACTTCTGGTTATCTCCATTGAGCAATCTGTTCGTTGATCCAGTTCAAGCATATCCATTTTATTTCTACAACTAGAAGTACAGTAATAAACTTTTACCAAATTGCATGCACCTGGAATTGAAATGCAAGGTCAGCAGTAGTGCTAGCATACCAAAACATTTGAATAGGCAAACAGTATATAACTCTGGAAAGGGGGTGCAGGGGGCAACCGCCCCTCATGCCCTCCCTAAAATGCCCTGGATATGCTGTTTCCTTTTTGTTTTACCCTCAAATTTTCAGTTTTCCCCCCTTAAAATGTGCCCCATCCACCATCCATGTGGGCAAATGGAAATGAGCATAGGAAATACATTCAGAGGGGCTGTAAGTAAAGTATACTTGTCCCTTTCCATCTCTTCAAAATTGTCCTGCCAATCATATGTGTATGTACCCTGGTTGTTGACATGAATCTATGGCACAAACTATATTGTTCGTTTTGAGTGTATCTTCGTTTGATGTTATAATCTTATTTTCATTATAAAATTTGTTTACACATATCATCAAGACTTTAACGTCATAATGCTTGTTCTCTGAAAGTTTCATGATGAAAATCATATTTGATAACAATGCTTAAATGTTCTAGCTTCGGTACCTTTATCTAGGTTATCACCTTTCATACGAGGAACAAAAGGGTTCTGAAAACAAGACACAACTACTATAAAATGGTAATCAGCATGTTGTACTTCTAAATTGAAGTTCACGAGATTAAAAAGTGACAATTTAATCAAAAAGCAAGACATTGAAAATGCAGCTCTCCATAGGTTCCGGCAACAATTATTCTGATTAAGTTTGTTGTTATATTTTCATAATCAACGTGTCAAATTACCCCAGTACCCCAAATTTCATGTTATCATCTGCCATAGTAAAAAATTAGAATCTCAACCAGACTCCTTCCTTCAGAAACTGTAAGTGCTGGCTCCAATGCTCAGTTTCCTACCGGGTGTCCCAAAAAAACGCAACGGATTTTATCGGGACTAGCGACAAGAATTTAGGTTCAATCAACCCATGATAATTCTTTATATAATCCTCAATAGCTAACTTGAAGACAGATACCTTGTTTGTTGATATTGGTTCATGGAGAGTGGGAATATTAATCTTCAAAGTTGAAATTTGCCTGAACCTCCAAACTAGAGCTTTTGGCTTTTGGCCTAAACTGCAAACGCGCTATTTTGGGGAATCTCCTGAATTACCGTGAAATAAGAGAATAAAGAGGAAAATTTGAATAAAAATTCAATCCAATTCATCAATTTTGTCCTGAAGACATATTTTTATGCTTCAAGAGTTTCGAAAAGTTAGTATTACATCTGTCTCGTAAAATAAAGTAATTCGCAAAATAGTTTGCTTGGGTGTGAAAAATGAGTTGGGTCTTACAATCTTCATGACTTTAATGAAATGCATTTCGTATAATCTTTCTTCCAATTATTACGAAACAAGAAATCAAATATACCCATGGGAAAATTATCCATGGATAAGATCCTTAAAATTGCTCATTCGTGCTTGGATCTTTTGCAGGTGCACTATAATTGAAGAAATATATTCCTTTGTGAATTTTCCCTTCAACTGTTATGTTTGTCAATTTTTAGCTTTCAAATTTCAATTGAAATGTGTGCCTAAACATGTGTGCCTTAGCATGCTCACACTACTACACTATGCATATGACCGAGGAGATTCCCCTGACCAGCGCGTTTTCAGTTAGGCCAAAACCCGAAACCTCTGGTTTGGAGATGGAAGCAAATTGGACTTTCAAGATCTATATTCCAACTCTCCATGCACCGATATCAACAAACAACGTAATCATCTTCAATTTAGCTATCGAGGATCATATCAAAAATTATTTTGGATTGATTGGACCTAAATTGTAGCATGTCAAAAATCAAACATTCCATTGCAATTGCGTATCAGCTTATCAATGTAAAAATCATTTTATTAGAAACGGTTGGGGTATTCTAGAATAAAGCCAACAAATGGGAATGCGAGGCCAATCAACAGAAAACAAAAGAGAAAATCATTATCATGGACAACACAAATTGCACACACAAAGACGAACCCATAGGGAAAGCGCAGGGAGCACCCCCCCCCTCTTCCCACTTTTGGTTGGTTAGCAATTTTATTGGCAAAGCTGCCATCATTCCATTATTGCATTTTTGATGTGAATTGAAAAGAGGAATGCCACTGGAATGCCTATTTTTGTCATTAAAGTGGCAGGTGTGATGGCACTACACTGGAGATTTTCAAAAAGCTTTTCAAATTAGACAAATAGAGAACAAAAAGAAATTCCCTTTGCACACCGGTGCCGTACTTTGCAAACTGGCAAATCTGAGGTCCGCACTCAACCCATCAGGAATGCCTCAGTGGGGTGCAGGGGGAGGGCAACCGCCCCTCCTGCCCTCTCGAAAATGGCCAAAATTTGTTATTTGCCTCAAATTTGCAGTTTCACCCCCCCCCCTAAATACGTGCTCTATCCAAGGCCATACAACCCTTTGCATTTTATCAAATACTCCAATCTTGCTGAATGTCAATCTTCACAATATTATTGTTTGGTATGTTTGTTTGCAATAATTGCCCATACACCACCACAGGTAGCCTAGGTGAAATTCGCCAGTGGTGAAATTCGCCAGACTGTAAAATCCAACGTAAAATCCACCAACGAAATCGACTGCATACAATTTCACTGATGTGAAAGTTGTCACACCATGAAATTCAATGTGAAATTTGCCAAAGTAGAAATTGATCGTACAATTTTTATTGCAATGGATGGTCCCCTTTCTTGATAGGACAGTAGGACAAAGATCACAGGTCAAAGCGAATAAATTGGCATTTAGGCCCTGCGCCTATAAACGTTCTCATCCCTCGTCTCATTTCGTACTCCTTTAAATTACAGTAAGAAGAACGAGCTTGCTTTGCATACTTCATCGATAACTATCTGGAAACTATGTTGATTAAAAACCGAAGATTGCAAACTTACCTTAGTCTGAATCTTAACATATTTCACTTGAAAGTCTTCCGGTTTCGACTGTTGTTCTGAAAAATAATCATTTTTTCCCGCAGATGATATAAGCTACATTGAGATCAGAACATTTTCAGCCTCGTTTGCGGTAAATTTGAGGCGCCGGTATATCTGAGGTTTGCCGGTAAATATGTTAGTCAACAAAAAGAATTAGACAAAGGTGAGACACAAGGTCTGGTTTCAAAGGAAACAATAGGTTTTTCCGGGGGTCGGGTCAACGGTCTGAGGATTTCTGCCGCATATAATATTTTCCTTCTGACAGCGTTCGGGAAAGCGAACGCTAGGATTTAACTTCGAAGGGTATGGGTTATGGGGTTAGGATTTTTGCTGCGTAAGGAAATCCGCGAGAAGAATCCAATTTCATTTGGTTTCCTTTGGTATGGATTTGCTACATCTCGTAAGTAAACTGTCTTATTGCTCAAATATTTCGTTCCATTGCAATACCGTTTTGTATCTTACTCACTTTCGTCGCATTTTTCAGAAACCTTATAGCTTATCCCATCTTTTTAAGCTTCTTTTTTCTCTTTTCTCGTCTATCGTTTGTCGATTTTTCAATTTTCTCAAATCTTTGAGACGTTCTGAGACAGGCCTTAAATAGGAACGTGAAAGCTACCGTTTCGTAAATCGATATCGTGAAAGATTCTCCAACGTTTCTCAACTCTCATTTTAAATATGAAGATTACGAAAAAAAAGATGCAAATTATGCTGCTCAAGTTTGTTTTGCTTTCTTAGTGAAGATGAGGAGCGAAGACAGGGAGGAAAGACAGGGAAGATAGACAGGGAGGAGAGCCGGGGTGCGCTTATTTCAAACGCATCTGAGTACAATATTCTCACTTCATCCTTTTTTTGACATTTTGCATGCCTGACTTATGACATTTTGCATTCACCTTGAGCAGAACAGAACTCAAATCCTTACAGGATGCAAAATCACAATTTTTAAATCAGCGAATGACATTGCTACTTTCTACTGGGTGTCATAAGCGTACGGGGCGGGGGGCGGGGGGGCGGCAGCCCCCCAATGTTGGAAAAATCGTCGAAAATCAGCCCCAATCGGGCAAAAATCTGCCCTCAGTCGGGCAAAAATGTTGGTAAACAATGGACTTTGTGTCGGGCCGCCCCCCTAGATTTTTTCTTCCCGTACGCTTATGCTGGGTGTCCCAAAAGGAAAGGTGAGTGGCCGAGCGGCTTAATCAGTTTCCGTCAGAAGACTGAAGTTAAGCTCGGTCGAGTGAGGTCAAACTCCGGATGGGTGACCTCGGAGGCTTGACTGCGCAACTCACCTCGCCATCCTTCGGAAGGGACGTAAAACTAGGGGTCCCGTGCCTGGATGCGGCATGCACGGTGGGCTTAAATTAGCTTTAAGTAGTTAGAAATACTTCCTGCCCACTCAAAATAAATTACTGAAAAAAGGAAGGGTTTTGAAACATCACCAAAATTTGATTACATGTCCGATCTTTAAATTTCTTTTTCGGGGTGTGGATGAAAGAACAAATGATGTTATTGTTTTCAAAAGTGCCAAATTTAGCTCATCTATAGAACTGTCTCGTTGTTTGCATTTTAAGATTCTGGTATGGTCACGAATGCCACTAAAATTCTAAACTATATTGTACATTTGCAGGATAATGAGAAATAACAAAATAATGGCTCTTAGGCAAGATTTACAATGTTGGTTATAATATGTTATAGCTCAGAATGTTTTCAACTTGTCGCTCAATACCCTTTAAGTTACGAAAACAAAGTATTATGAGCTTTTCATGAATTTAGATCATTGAGAAAAGAGATTAAAACCAATAGGATACAGGTTTGATAATCGAGTTTTGGCAAGTTTTGAACTGGATGAACTTCTTTGGGACACACAGTATCTGCAAATCATTCGTGAGAGGAATCAGCAGCCTTTAAAATTTGAGTGCTAAGAGTGATGCACAGTCTTACAGAATTTGTGTGCATGTATTTATTTATGTTTGCATGTATGTATAAAACGTTAACCCTTATTAAGAACAACTGGCAAAAGTTTTATTAAGTTTGCTTACCCACCTTTTCTGTCGTTTAGAAAGCAACCAATTTCACTCCAGTCATAGACTTGCTCCAAGTCTATTCAGTGGACCATTAGCAATAAAAGAATATAATTTCTTCTGCGGGGGCATAAGCTACTAAGGTGACGTTGCGAAGGAGAAATGAGAACAAAACTGAATTTGAATTCAGTTTTGTTCTCAAAATTATGTTCTTTTATTGCTGATGGTCCACTGAATAGACTTGGAGCAAGTCTACTCCAGTCAAGAAGTGCGTTACAAGAAGCCTTGAGCACATCAACACCCCCAAGAATTCTTCACATTACATTGTTAGATCTCTTGAAGTTTTGGAGAGGGGGCGAAAAAGGCCCACCCCCGGTCGAAAATAGTAAAATTTCTACCTGGTCTTAAATAGTATAAAACTTGATTTGTCTACCGGAACGTCAGAATATTTTGTGGAAATGTCGTCAACTTGAATTTGTCCCTTTCTTCTTTGGATCTTTCAAACTGAATATTATTTGGAAGGACTGAAATGTGAATCAAACGGTAATCGTCGCAATCCTTGTTCTTTAACAAGTCTGATTGAAAAAGCTAGGCTAGATTTCCTGCAATCGAATTTTACATTTCTGTTTGCTTTTCGATATCGAAGGGGAAAAACGTTGGTCAACAGTTTAGCCCATGCAGAACAATTTGAACGGCCGAACGAATGTTTTTGCAAAAAAATTTGTTCTTGATCTAAAATCTATGCTCATTGTGGACTCTAAAAGAAATTGATAGTCAGTGAATGCTTACAAAAGTCTCGAAAGACATCCAAAGCATGGTTTCGTGAAGTTGCTGGTAAAAATCAGTAATTTTTAATCAATAGATGCAAATGATACTTTTACAAGCGCACTAAGGATGTCTTTTGAGACCTGCGTATGGTATTCCCAAAAGATGACGTTCATTTGTTTGCCAATGGAAAAACTTCTGAAAGTTATTTCAAGCCTGAGCGTTTGCAAGCGTGCTTCATAGCATGGTAATCTGTTGACCAAGGTTTCTCCATTTCGCTGTCGAAAAGTAAACAGAAATACGAATTAAAAGAGACTTTTTCACGTGAAATAAAAGCAATGAGTGACGAAAAGTAAAATGATGGAATGGAATGCATATGGCATCTTGTAAAATTGTCTCAGTGTACCAAGTTTGTGATTTCGTACGCAATCCTTGTCATCGAATAGAATGGTCCGAATGTCTCAAATTTCTCTCTCATCAGGCTTTTTGATTTCAACTGCTAGCCTTGGAAAAAGTATAAAAGACCTAAAAAGCAGTCGTATAGCCTTTATCACTTGACTTCGTCAATAAGCCCCCTCCTTTTACGGCTAACCTCTTGCCCCCATGGGCTTAAAAATCATTTACAGTAACTCTTGAGCGTTTCATGAGAATGAGACTAAGTGAAAAACGTGATAAAAGATAAAACCGGTTTGAATCCTGCTCTATGCAACATTCATTTCATATAACTCAGCATTCATTTAACTTTTCCAATATGCAATACCTTATTAACAATAACAACTCAACAAACTAACTTTTGACAAGCATATACAAACAGTATGCGAAAAGTCATCAACAAATCAGGCGTGATCAACTTGCAACGTAATAATTCTGTCTAACTTCGAGAGACGATTGGGTTAAAGAGCCATTGTCACCCAGGGTCCTTTGCGGGAACCATGAGTTTCTTTGAATGACTATGCGGGAACCCTACCATTTCATAGCGTGGGGTTCCAAATCTTTAACTTGGCGTAAAACGTAGGTGTGAAATTCAAGGACCTTTTTCTTCTGATTGAATGGCTTGAAAGAAACTTTAGATACTTCTCTATGATTTTACCGTTGGACTTTTAAAAAATTTTGAATATTTTTCGAAATTACAGCGTATCTTACATTTCAACTCATCTGAGGATGTGACGTCATAAAATTTCTAGAGCGTAAACCAGATGAGTGACAGGCTTTTGCTTGATACCATGTTGTAGGCATTCATAAACTATGGCTTTCTTCGAACTTATTTCATGTTTCGTCAAACAGTTTAGAAATCACTAAGGATTTAAGTTTTTTGAAAATTTTTCTTGAATTCTTGAAAAAGAAGAAAAACGCTCTAATTCTGAAAATATTGAAGGTTTCAGAAAAGTCCAATGGTAGAATTATAGAGAAATAGCTCAAGACATATATTCTCTGAACGACATTTAAATTCAGCCTTTTGCATCACATCTAAAATGTTGACAGGAAAACTAGGCCGTTTCATTTTCATGCCATCCAAGGCTTGAATTTGAACAGGATTATCGATCTTCTCTTCGACACGAAGACATCGGCTTCCACAGCCACAACCAACATCCTCTAATACAATTCAGCCTTTCTGCAATCGGATAGAATTAAATTTTTGAAAATCGGTTCATTTGTTATGGACATATAAGCAATCAAACAATAATACCTCATTTTGGGACACCCAGTATACCTGTAATAACTTTTAGTCCTGTATTCCATGAAAAAAGTTGAATTGAATTGAACTGATTGCGCTCACAAACGTGCACTAAAGACCTTCCATAATGATTAGGAATCTTTGCACCAGTCGTTGCTTAGACTGATGATATGGTCGTAGTTATCGCTATTGAAATACTGCCGGACGCTCCTAACTACGACTCATAATCAAACGCCATTATTTTGAAATGACTATGACTGCCTCGCTTCCATAAGAGCCTAGGCAGAAAAGCACAAACATTTGTAGTGTTCAAATGAAACACATTGATTTGAAAACTTCACAATAAATCAGTTAATGCTTAGCGAAAGCAGCAAAATAGTACCTACGTACAAGATTTGATATTGTCGCCAACTGTTTTCATGGTATTCTTGTTCGTAAGACTTTGTTCTGTCCGGCCAAGCTCCTTGAAACTCTGCTTTGAGCTTCGAGTTTCCGTTGGTCAACATCAATCAATCGAATTTGCAGAGATTCTAATGGCGTTGTATTTGGTTGTATACTTAGTACATGACTGTGTATAGCAGCCTCGTTCCCAAGGGCGTTCAAAAGTGAAAAAAGTCAGTCCAAAAATATTGCCGTAATATTATGAGTCCCAGTAAGAGCGGTCTCGGTCTGGCGTAATAGTCTCGTTTTGGATAGCGATTACAGGGACTCATCGTAATCAGTCTAGTCGTTGCTCACACGCACTTACAATTTCCCATTCATAGAAACATTTGCATGAATTCATGAGTGAAATTATCGGGTGGCCGAAAATGATCTATCAGCGTTCGCTGAGCCGTACAATCATGAATTATGCACCGATGTCGATGAATAACCTTTCATTTTGAAACCCAAAGGCTAACTTAGCTGCAGAAATTGATGTCACTAAAATCAGTCACATGGTTTTAGAGTTTTGGATGGTTTTACTTGGACACTATTTTTGATAAGTTGTGAGATAAACTGAAAAATTGCTGTTGAAATCAATATGAAAAAAAGCAAAAATGCATATTGATGTGCAAACAACCGCATATGGAGTAGAATATTTGTCCTTCGGTGGTAGTTTTCTTTGGAAAACCCTCAATGACGGTGTGTAGAAAGTGCCGACATTCACAGGTTAAAAGACATACAAACAGCAAAATCAATCTGTGAACAAGCATTGACATTCAATAAGAGTAAATAATGCGTAAGTCAAGTTTAATAACGATATTCAACTTCAATTTAAATTTCATTGCATGCTAACTAAGATATCCTGAAATTGCATGCTAACTAAGATATCCTGATTACTTTACGTTTATATATTTAAACAGCCAGACGAACAAACTAGACCGTAACGGTGCAAATCATGAATACAAACATTACAACAACAGACTGACATAAGATTTGTCTTCGGGGGGGGGGGGGGGGGGGGGGGGAATCGGCATTTGACTGATTACCTTCATCCCTGCGTTAAAGGCACATGTCGTGGCGCTGATTGGATCAATAAGACAATATTAAAGAATAGAATTAGGCAGGCTTCAATAATTTCGCTGTACACTGAAATTCGCGAAGAGAATAACGATTAGACCCCCTTTATTCTCGAAACAAAGTATGGTCTAAGAGCATAAAAGCTTTATAATGATCCAGAGGCCATGTCTTTTGGAAGGGATTTCAACATCACAACCAGCAAATTGCAGCCACGACAGTGTGCCTTTAAACCTTGCAAATGCAACATCATGCAGCCAAAGAAGACATGGCAACAAGGGACTACAAGTAATTAGTCTATAGGGTGTCCCAGAAAATTGTTCGACGTTTAATGCAAAATTGAGATCTCAATAAAGTGAGGTAGCTCACTCGGGTGGGCTAGCCTATCTTATAAGAAAAAACCGCTTAGAAATTTGGAAAATTTGATCCAGACGAGCATGAAGTCAATGTTTTTGACATGCACAAAGTTTCGGATTGAGTGTCAGGCGAGTACGAATTTTCCATCGTGCATGCACCTTTATTTATCTAAAGTCACGATTACAATACGATCAATTACGTTAAAATTTGTGGGAAGTCCAATCAAATGGCTTTCTCATGTTTCAGTCAAGTATGTTTCTTTTTATGGACATAGAAATTTTCAGGACGAGCGAACTTTTTGCCACAGACATCACATGAATAAGGCTTCTCTCCAGTATGTATACGCGTGTGTAATGTAAGTTGTACCCTTTGCACAAACTTTCTTCCACATACGTCACACAAAAACGGTTTATCTTCATCGTGTGTCTTTGAATGCCTTGCAAGGCCATAACGAGACTTGAAAGACTTGCCACAAGTTTTACATGAATGAGGCCTTTCCGCGGTATGCATCAGCTTATGTTTTGAAAGGCTGCTAATTCGGGAAAATGCCTTTCCACAAACTTCACATGAAAATGGCTTTTCTCCAGTATGCATTCGCCTATGCGCTCTCATGTTCGCTTCCTGAGTGAATGCCTTCTCGCAAATGTCACAAGAAAAAGGTTTCTCTCCAGTATGCATCCGTTGATGCTGTCTCAGATGTGCAATAGTACGGCTTAATTTTCCACACACATTACACGAATATGCTTTCAATCCAGGGTGTATCTGCTTGTGGACTTGAAGGTCCTCGTCAATCTCAAATGACTTCTTACAAACATTACACGAATATGGTTTTTCGTCAGCATGAAGCATTATATGTCTCTGTAAATCATGTGCCTCTCTGAAATCTTCGCCGCATGCAGTACACTTATGGGGATTATTAGAGCTACTTTTGTTCGCCAAGTTCTTCTCCCGTGCTTCTCTAGTATAAGCTTTCCAAAGATCTACAAAGAAATTAACAGGCAGATTTGTGGGGTTAATGGCCGAGCGGCTTAAACGGTTTCCGTCAGGTGACTGAAGTTAAGCTCAGTCGAGTGACGTCAAACTCAGGATGGGTGACCTCTCGGAGGCCTGACCTCGCAAATCACTTCGCCGTCCCGAAAGTGCCGTTAAAATAAGACCCAATGACTTGATGTGGCATGAATAGTGGGTCTAAATTAGCTTTAAATGGCTACAAATCCTTTCAGCCCACTTAAAATGAGTTACTGAACAAACAAACAAATTCCAGAAAAGGATCAAACCTTCCTCCAGATGTCATTTTTCCTAAGTAAACATTCCTCACTTTTGTAAGTTTGTTTCATATTTGATGTTAGGCACATCAAAGGTGAATGAAAATTTATCTGCACAAAATCGACTGTATTTCAGACTATCGATATTGCGAATCAGAAACCCTGACCTGACAGCATATGCGCAATGTGTTGAGCGGTGGGGACTCTGGAGGGGGATCAGTAGCGGTAGCGAATGCTGTCGTTGTTGTTCTCTCGTCTGCTTGTGCACGATGAATTCATCCTACTTGGCTACATTGCCTCATTGAATCGTGTTCATAAACCGGGCTGTCCCACCTCTCACATGAGCGCAATTTTCCTACCAGGAGAGTAAAAAAAGCACGGCTCCTTCCAAAAATACTGCCCCCTGAATATAAGAGCAATAACATTGAACAAGGTCTTGCTTCGTGGACAATATATTCAATTAATTGGTCATCCATTCCCGTGATTATGGAAGTTCTTCTGCAGAAAGCCCCCTTCAAATCCTGCCTGCAAAATCGACGGAAATAATGACCAAAATATTTCCTCGGTTTTCCAAGCAAACAGCAACACATTCACAAGTATCCAACCATGTTATCCTTTGTTATCCGCCTGGGAGAATGAAATACCAATAATTAATTTTCTTATACCGTACTAATGGAGAACACTTATTCATCTTCTCAAAGGAAACACGTTGTAGGCACAGGCAAGTCATTGCTGTAAGCTAAAATTCGCGAGGGGATATGTTCGTGATTTTAGGGCACTTTTGAAGCATTTTCGGGGAGTTTTCTCTGGAAAATTCCTCATATTTTCGGATGATAATTGCCAAAATTAACCAGGAAGATTCCTAAAAATTGATTTCAGGTGTCAACTATACAACAAAATAATAACAAATAATATGGCTGTGATATTCAGGGGACAATTGCCTTTCAAACACCCTGCGTCTCACTCACCTGGTATAAAATGCAAAATTGGGATCTCACTAAAGTGAGGTAGCTCACTCAGGTTGGCTAGCCTAGCAAATACGAACACACCGTTTGAAAATTCGGAAAATTTAATCCAGACGAGCAAGAAGCCAATGTTTTCGACATGTACAAAGTTTCGGATTGAGTGTCAAACGAGTACGGATTTTCCATCGCGCATGCACCTTTATGTATCTAAAGTAAAGTCTCGATTACAATACGATAAATTACGTAAAAAATTGATGGGAAGTCAATCAAATGGCTTTCTCATGTTTCAGTCAAGTATGTTTCTTTTTATGGACATAGCAATTTTCAGGACGAGCAAACTTTTTGCCACAGACATCACATGAATAAGGCTTCTCTCCAGTATGGATACGCGTATGTAATGTAAGTTGTACCCTTTGCACAAACTTTCTTCCACAAACGTCACACGAAAACGGTTTATCTGGATTGTGTGTCTTTGAATGCTCTGCAAGGTCATAACGAGACTTGAAAGACTTGTCACAAGTGCTACATGAATAAGGCCTTTCCGTAGTATGCATCATCTTATGTTTGTAAAGGGTGCTAGTTCGGGAAAATGCCTTTCCACAAACTTCACATGAAAATGGCTTTTCTCCTGTATGCATTCGCCTATGCGCTCTCATGTTCGATTCCTGGCTGAATGCCTTCTCGCAAATGTCACAAGAAAAGGGTTTCTCTCCAGTATGCATCCGTTGATGCTGTCTCAGATGTGCAATAGTACGGCTTAATTTTCCACACACATTACACGAATATGCTTTCAATCCAGGATGTATCTGCTTGTGGACTTGAAGGTCCTCGTCAATCTCAAATGACTTCTTACAAACATTACACGAATATGGTTTTTCGTCAGCATGAAGCATTATATGTCTCTGTAAATCATGTGCCTCTCTGAAATCTTCGCCGCATGCAGTACACTTATGGGGATTATTAGAGCTACTTTTGTTCGCCAAGTTCTTCTCCCGTGCTTCTCTAGTGTAAGCTTTCCAAAGATCTACAAAGAAATCAACAGGCAGAGTTGTGGGGTTAATGGCCGAGCGGCTTAAACGGTTTCCGTCAGCTCAGTCGAGTGACGTCAAACTCGGGATGGGTGACCTCTCGGAGGCCTGACCTCGCAACTCACTTCTTTGTCCTTCGGAAGTGCAGTTAAAATAAGGGCCCCATGACTTGATTTGGTATGAATAGTGGGTGTAAATTAGCTTTAAATGGCTAGAAATCTTTTCAGCCCATTTAAAATGAGTTACTGAACAAAACAAACAAATTCCAGAAAAGGATCAGACCTTCCACCCTTTGTCAATTTTCCGAGGTAAACATTCTTCACTTTTGTAAGTCTGTTTCACATTTGATGTTAGGCACATCACAGGTGAATGAAAATTCATCTACACAAAATCGACTGTATTGCAGACTATTGATACTGCGAATCAAAACCCTGACCTGACAGCATATGCGCAATTTTTTGAGCGGTGGGGACCCTGGAGGGGGATCAGTAGCGGTAGCAAATGCTGTCGTTGTTGTTCTCTCGTCCGGGGTTCCTATTGTTCAGCATCATTCTCCTATGCTGGCCTGACATCCGATGTGAAATGGATTCTAGTATTTAGCAGTAATTAATCGTATCTGTAGCTTTTGTAGTTGTTTATTTGGTTGCTACATGGTCATGGGGTAGTCATTGTCTTTTGCTCCTAGTGGTCCCGTCCCTGTAGTGTTGTATAGTTTGCAAAGTAATTAGAAAGCATAGTAAGATGTAGATGTAACATGAATTGTATCATTTTAAATGAATATAGAAAAGGCAGAAATTCCTCAACTCATCAAGTCAAAATAACTAGATTTTACGACCCTCTCGTGTCGTTAACAATCCTCAAATTCACAAACCAGTTGCCACTGCCAAATAGCCCAAATTTTCCACGCTCTCTTGAAACGCTTATAGACCTCAAATACTGCATTACCAAGAAAATCCTTCCTCCTCCGGCTCACATCTATCAAGCCGTGACTTCTTCTGGACCATGTTACAAAAAATTTTAAGCTGAACATTTGCCCAGAATATTATACAGATCAAACCTTTCTGGATGCTAAGGAAATCATCCAGTGTCATACTCCCCAGCCAACGAATACACCACAAAGTAACCACGTGACAAAAATATGGCTAACGAAATTATAGGCCCTGACGCACAACCCCAAAAATCCATCGTAAAAATACAAGAATCCATTAAAAGAGTGACTTAAAGGTTTCACCTCCCTTCCAAGTCACAGAAGGGCGTGCGCCTCTAACGGCAACCCATGAGATTTGCTAGCAGTATTTAGATTGGAATACAGAGTGCCTTGTTTGCAACAGCAAAATCTGGGAATACAGATTTCGCCTCGAATTGAAGGTTACTTTGTGTAAAGGCCTATTCAGAGTACTTTTAGCAAAAATATTCCGAACAATTCCTCCAAGATATCAAAATATTCTGGATAATTTCTATATTCTAGTAGCGACTTCACTTGTCAAACTTGTCAAAATTATGAAAAGAGAATAAAACTTCTGCCACCTGTAAAGATTGTTAGATCATTAACAACATACCAAGAAGAAATTTACAAGCTGGACTTGGTAATCGAGTTTCTGAGATTCCAAACAAAGCGAGTCTTTGGGGTACCTGGTATCTCAATCTATTTGGAAGATCCTTCCGTTGAGATGCTTCTAAAACTTTGCATTTAATACATTCCGGTATGTTTCTGAGATAGCCTTCAAGCTGCAAGCCATTTCAAAAACTAATACCGGGTGCGCCATTATAAACTATGCACGTTTGGCAGGCCACAGTAAATAATACACTGGACCGATTTTGAAGATTTATGACTTAATCTTTAGCAGAAAGCCTGGATTAGATTCTAAGACTTTTTGCAAATTTTTCTGTTTTCAGTTTTTAGAGCTAGAAGCGAGTTTCTTAAAATGTTCGTTTTCGAGAACATTGAAAACGATCAAAAAACGTCGATCAAATTTTAAAAGATTCAACATGAATCAAGAAAGAGAAAATGTTTTCAGGGAGATTTAGGGGTTTAGTACGAACTCTCGTACAGCAGATTACAATTAATCGATTTCTAAATCGCAAATTGCCACGAACAAGTTCTCTCTATGTCCATTGATGTCGATTCTTTAGAAAACTTGATCGATGATTTATGATCGCTTTCAGTGTTTTCGAAAACTATTATGTTAGGAAACTCGCTTCTAGGTCTAAAAACTGAAAATGAAAAAATTTTCAAAAACTCCAAGTATCTAATTCAGGCTTTCTGCTAACGATTAAGTCATAAATCTTTAAAATCGGCCCAGTGTACGATTTATTGTGGCCTGCCAAACGTGCATAGTTTATTTTGGCGCACCCGGTAGCATAGTCCAATCCGGAAGGGTTTCCAAAGTTTCAATTTCATTTCTTTCAACAACAGCCCACGTTAGGTCCTATCACACAACATTCGGGTCCAAGAGTCTAAGACTGTCTTCACACGATGCCGGCACATTTCCAAAATGGTGAAAAATGTGATGGTTGTAAAATTTGAGCTAGCGTTCACACAATACCGGCAAAATATCGTTTCAAAATGTGCCGGTTAGAGTTCCGTTTTCAAAATCTACCATTTTCAAAATCTGCCGGCAAAAAAGGTGCCGTTTTCTTGTGAGCGCAGTCTTAATCTGCCAAACTAAAATGAGCAGAAAATTTGACTAGCTTAAAGCCTTCAATAAAACAATGGGATGGTCCCAACTGCAAATGTAGTGCTGCAAATGCTTAACAAACAAAATTATACCGGGTGTCCCAAAAAAAGGTAACAGATTTGATCGGGGCTAGCGATAAGAATTTATGTCGAATCAATCCCTAATAAGTTTTGAAGTACTCTTTGACAGTTAGCTTGAAGATTAATACCTAGTTTGTTGATATTGGTGCAGTTGGAATATTGATCTTGAAAGTCCAAATTTGCCTCTTACTCCAAACCAGAGGTTTTGGGTTTTGGCCTAAGCTGTTGATACGCTGCGTTGTGGAATCTCCTCAATTATAGCGAAGTACAGCAAGAAATCTTGTGCTTGGAAACACATTGTAATAGAAATCTGAAACTGAGCTCTACAATTAGATTCAAGAATTTAATCCCACAGAGACTTCGTTCTTAATTCAACAAAAACTTCAAATTGCATCTGCCTAATAAAAGTCTTTCATAAGCGAAATAATTCCCTTGGGCTATATTACATTTTTCATTACTCGAATCCTTGAATGAAATGTTTTTTTAACATCTCCAAATATTATTACGAAACAAGCAATTGTGGATGCCCAAGGGAACATAAAAATGAACACTCACTTGTGCTTGCTTGGCCTCGTGTGCTTTTGAAAATGCATTGATTTTGACAGCAGGAAGATATTCCTTGGTGACTTGAAGTTCATTAATATGTCTATCAGTTTTCAGTTTTTATATTCTATTCACATGAGTACCCAAAGGACACATCCTTGTCCAAAACAATTCTATGACTGAGGAGATTCCCCTGACCAGCGAGTTTTCAGCTTAGGCCAAAACCGAAAAGCTCTGGTTTGGTGATGAACGTAAATTTGGACTTTCAAGATTAATATTCCAACTCTAGGTGCACCAATATCAACAAACTAGGTATTAATCTTCAAGTTAACTATCAAAGAGTACTTCAAAACTTTTTAGGGATCAATTCGACGTAAATCCTTATTGCTAGCCCTGATCAAATCTGTTACCTTTTTTTGGGACACCTGGTATAATCTATAAAACATTGTTTTTAGTTCTGTATATTTGATTTTGATTAGTTAACTTACTGTAGGTATATTAAAATAATGTATATTGTAGCTATTGTGAATAATCAAATAAGAACAAGATCACAAACAAACCGAATATGGGAAACACAACATGAAAAAGCAAATTGACTTACCTTTTTCTGGAACAGATGATACAGCACTTGTGTTGGCAGATTTATTACTGTCATTACCAGCGTTTGAGTTTGTCTCTGTTGAAATTTTCTCGGGATTCTTTGGCACTGAAACCCCACTTTTGCGCTGTGACTGCAGGATTTGAAATCCGACGGTGGGTTTCTGTTGCTGGCCAACTGTTGATGTAGACGAAACTGCTGACACCGTATTACCGGTTCTTACGAACACGATGGCATAAGGAGGTGTTACAGTGGCATTTCCTTTTTGTGTGCAAGCAGTTGTGGTTGCAGTCTGAAATGAACAATATGGAAGGATTCATAAGAAGGCCTTAACTTAGGGCCACCTGAGGGTTAAGACTTCTCATTGTTTATAAGAAAGAGGCTGAGTTCAAACTGAACACGGGCTGAATTCAACTAACCCGTGTTGAAATTCCAGTCTGTGCCTAGAATCCCGAAATAGTCACAGTTATTGCAACGACAACAACAACAACAATGTCAACTACAACAACAACATATTTTTTGCTCAAACTGGGACTTATGGACATTCACATAAAAAATGGGACGAAAATAAACAATGGGGGCACCGATTTTTCTATTCACGTCGAAACGAGGTTAATTTGAAACGAGGCAATCATTCAGCTGTGATGAGCTTACAGGAGATCAGTTGCCTTCAAAATGAGGAAATTCTTGTTGAAACTGAAAGGTTTGTTGATTCTTGGATTGAAGAAACATTCATGTGAATACTTGTGGCTTTTGTTCATTGCTAACGTCACTCAAACTTGAATTTTGAGGCGCTCTATTATCTGAGGATTGAGCCGACAAGTTAGGCCCATCCGCCATTGAGCACTCGGCTTTTCGTACAGTGTTGCTATGGTTTCCACATCGGACGTGACGTCAAGAGAAACAATTTCGTCCCAATTTTCAATGTGAAAGTCCATGAGTCGTAGTTATAGCGTCCATCAGCCTATCAATAGCAATAACTACGAACTGTTTATCAGTCTAGCCTGTCCCGAGATTATTTCAAATTTCTCCATAAAAAGAGAAATGTTCACCATTGAAAGCAAATAACAAATAAATGCAGGACAGCCTTTAAAGAACAATCTGAAGAGCAAACTATGACGTTCAAGAAACTAATAAAGAAATAAAACACTAGCAAAATCGCCTTACAAAGAAGGCAAAAAAGTTCCTTAATGCATTGCTATGCACTTACATTCGGTTGTGACGGACGAACATCTCCAGAACTCTGTTTGCCAGAATTAGTAGGCTTTGGGTTTGTATCTTGTGGGTTGTCTTTCAAGTGTTTCTATACACAATGGAAGAATTGAAGTTATTACAAGGTGTCCCAGAAATATTGTTTGACGTTTGATTAAATATTAAAAAAGTAACGATAAAGTGTGTACAGGCTCCTGGTTAGATAACAGTGTTCCTAAGGTTTTTAATTAATTTTTGACGCCAGAATCTTGCGAATCCACTAAGAATTCACAGAGCTACAAGCTTTTGAAGTTCAAGTTTGTGCGAAAGCTGAAACCAGACGGCCCTAACTGGCTTGTTTTTTAAAAGACTTCCCAAAATCGAGATAAAAGAAGACTGTCCAATGTTTTACCTCTCGTTGATATCAGAGCAAACCAAATAGGACTTTTAAAGTAATTTAATTCTTGTAACCGTTGCCAAAATTTACTTAGGATTGCAAGTATCCAAAAACATGGAATGAAAATTGAATCGATGAGAGATGAGGCCAATCCAAATTGTGCTCAACAAATTTTCTCCAAGCATCCATAACCTTGATTCAGTGTTAGAGAAAGTTCGTCAAAATCTGTAATTTAGGGGCATCTGGTTTCAGCTTTCCCACAAACTTGAACTTCAAAAGCTCGTAGCTCCGTGAATATTTAGCTGATTTGCTAGCTGCTGGTGTCTAAAATTAATTCGAAATCTCATCAATATGGCTATCTTACCATGGCCCCCGTTCATTATTTCATCATTTCTTATATTTAATCAAACGTTGAACAATTTTTTGAGACACCATGTAGTGGGTGTCTACATTTGAGTGGCTGTGGTACATCATCCACCAGGCCAATTTTGATGATTGCAGATTCAATATTTTGACAAAATTCTAAATAACCCTTAGTTGTTTTGATTCTCGACCATCTACTGTATCTCTAGTATTGTAAGTCATTTCTCGACACAAATATTCCATCATCTCAACTGCTGTTCTCGTAATTTTAATGTCACCTCACGAAAGACAAGATAATTTCTGTTATCTGAAACATTTGATTTCTTGACCATATTTCAATTTCCTTTCAGAGTTTGAGATAACAAATGGAACAACCTTGCAAAGCTTTGCTTTTATCAAAATTTAAACACAGTGAGTGACAAGGTAAAGGGAAAACACTTGGAAACAACTTGGGAATTAAGAAGTGGTTAGCCATGGTGAGTCACACAAGTGGTTGCGCGATGCTTGGACAATCTTGGTGGTATTTCTATTACCGTAAAAGCTCTATTAAGGCCCCCTCTCTATTAAGCCCGCCTCTCTAATAAGCCCCTCCCTAAGAGCCAAAATTTTTAATAAGTCCCCTCTCTATTAAGCCCCCCCCCCCTCCATTTGTATCAAATTCCAGAGGTTAAAATATATTTTCTGTTTATTGAGCCAAATAAATCTGCATGTTAATTTTGATATGGTTTGAGATAAAACTGTGTTGAATTTATGTATTTGGCTCAAAAAATTGTGTGTTGAATCAGCAAAATATGATGAAAAAGAATTAACAAACTATCATATGTATTGTCATTTGAGTTTGTGAATAAGCCCCCTCTCTAATAAGCCCCCCTGTCATTTAAACACCCTCTGGAGTGTCCGAAATTAAATAAGCCTCACAGGGGCTTAATAAAGCTTTTACGGTTAATACAAAAGTCTTTGCATTACATAATCTCAATTACGTCCTCTTTAGATTGATAAACTTCATGATTGTTTTATTTTGCTTGTGAAATTTGATCAATGTTGTTTTTAAACCAATTTACGATGTAAATTTTCAAGGAATTGCTTATGTCCCAGGAAGTAGCTGGCCTAAAAATGGACAAAAAAATGGTTGAGGTTCAACTATTATACTAAGTATTAGTTACCTTGTAAATTTCCAGATGCTGGATGGTTTCAACATGCTTTTCAATGTCATTTTGCTGACGAAGGAGAACTTTGCAAAGTTGACATTCAAAAGCTAAAACACGTGTTACGAATTCACTGCCTGCAATACAAAAAAGGCATACTGTAGTAAATCAAGGTTCATAAAGGCTCAAAGTGATAGTGGCAATTTGAACCAATTAAATCCACTTGATTTTGCTTAATTCAGAAATCAAAGTAATTCTTATTTCAAAAGTTATTCTGATACGTATATTTTGACTTTATTTTGGCCCATCTTGATTGCTGCTCTTATAAACAAAAACACACAAAAGTGACATCTTAATCTTTTGAAATCCACTTGCAGTTGCATATTAGGGCATGCTGGTTTCCCACTAGGAGGATTTTCCGCCCGCAGCAGAGCAGCTGTTGTTCTTACGACAATGCATGCGGATGGAAAAAAGATTTTCAATTTCCATCAGAGAAAAAGGCGCTAAGATGCACGTGCTACAGAAAAAAGCGTACATAACAATAGGCCTAGATACTCATTGGAAATGGACAAGCGTTGAAAGCCGCTCTTGCTGAGAAAGCTTCAACTGTTAAAGCTATTACTTCTGGAATATCAAAAGACGGATAAAAGTAAAAGAAGAATTTTTGGGTTTGTCAACTAAAAAAGAAAGGAAAAGGGGAGATTTTATCTGTTGGTGAAAGGCATTAGGCTTATTGACCAAGAACCGTTTTTCAATATTTTCATTAAGTCATCACGGCTTCCATTTCATTCTGTGTGCATTTGTCTTGATCAGCCATGTTTTGAATTGCTGTCTTTCTCATGGCTTTTCCCTTTATGTCTGTCATGTGTCAAAGTTTTCAAGTGATTTGATTGGTTGGCGCCAGCGGGTGTGGCGGAAAAGTTCAAGTCAATCCGACTTTCAAATACACGCGTAGCGAAGCGACTAGAAGTGACCATTGTTAGAAAATATACAATGCAAATACAACAGCTGCTCCGCTGCGTGTGGCAAAATCTGGAAAAAGCAGAAGAAAAAAGGAAATGGGCTTGAATTGAAGCGTAACAGTCTCAAGGAAGTATATGCAAACAGGGCAGTTCTTGAAATAAGATTATCTTTTATGGAAAGAATTACTGTAATTAAAATCAGAATGCAAATAATGCATATCATTGTTCATTTTTTGTGATATTTTCAAACAGACTCATAGGGCCACTCCACTATTGTATATTCATACATACAGTAGGGTTCGCACTCTTTCAACATTGACAACAACACAATGGGCAAAAATGCCGTTTGAGCACCCATTCGCAAAAGTCTTGGCAAAGATAAGGCTAATAAAGTGGTTGACGGCTCGTTGGAAGCTTATTACTGAGCAGATTTAGTTGAAAAAGGAGTTTTGAAAAATTTATAGGGGTCTGGGGCTAAAAAAAACCGTTTTTGCTGTATTGGACTTAGAATATGCTTTTTGTCATAACTGATCAAATAATAATACCATGATAGATTTTGATAACTGACAACTCGTTCAAAACTTCGTAATTAACAGGTGTGAGAACAAAATTGGTTTTTGAAATTATATAATGTTGGGGGTCTGGGACCAAGAAAACCTACCTTGTTTATTTGGGATAAGGAGTCGTTCCTGGCCTGAATTGGTTAGAAATGGCAACTGGACATATAGTGGTTGAGGATTCGCTGGGAGTCCATTGTTGAACAGAACTCAGAAAAGGAAAGATTTTTCAAAAAAAATTCTAGATTTTCAGTCAACAAGCTGACTCCCATCTGTAGTACCTACCTTGAATCAGATTTTTTTTAAATATCTCTAAAACCTGGGGCTGGCTCATACCAAAACCTATATAATTCTTAAAGCTCCAAGTCAGGGCTTTCAGGAAATACTGGGGTTTGGTATGAGCCAGCCCCTGGTTTTGGAGATATTTGAGGTTAAACATGAATTTTATCCAGAAACTTGATTGAAAATGACCAAAATCAGTGACCAACTTTGAGATAATTTTAGCAGCAAAGACATGAAAATAAAGAAAATGATGAATTCTTTATGAAGTCCACATCAACATCGTCAGTTTATTGGTAGTAATTATTCATGAAGGTCTTTGAAAGGATTTATATAATTTTTGGTTGAATTGTAACTTTGCTGCACTCTTATTGTGCGAAATTACATTGTTGTAAAAAATGTGCATTTCTCTCGAATTCAAAGTCCTGTAACTCTTTCTGGATGGAGATATTAAACCATTGTTAAAGTCATTAAGATATTGGAAAGTTTAAATTTTGCGAATGGGTACCCAATAGCCCACTGCGAACAACGTGGTAACCAGATGAGAGGTTTCAGACTTTTTAACAATGGATATAATCAGTGGTGGACACTTTGCCAAATATTGGGGGGGGCAAAGCTAATTGTTTCGGATAAAAAGAATTGTTTGTTTCTATTGCACCCCCTAGCCCCCCCACCAGGTGTCCGCCACTTGATATAATTGTGCAATCCAATCCTATACCAACTATGAAAGGCCAGATAAATCCTCCTGAAGAGAGAACTGATCTAATCCGGGTATTTTGTTTTCATGATATAGTACATGTCAAAGGGCAAAACAAAAACCTGTGGGAAACAGATATTTGCTTAGTGATTCAAACTGGATTGCAGCCAATGATACATTTGTTGGGTTTTTCAACAAATTTTCTGACCGGGCTTTGGAAACCTGTGAACACTCTCTAATCTGTCAGGGTGCATTCCATGCACTTAGGCCCGAAGATCTTCGGCGTAGACCAGACTTTTTTGTCGGCAAAGCGGCGTCATTTTTTCAATAAAATCGGTTCTTGGCGTGATGGCGTACGAATATCTTCCTTCCTTCGCGTGAACGTGAAGTTGTCCTTGACCTTTTTTTATGTGAATTAGCAGTTTCTTTTGATATGATCAAATATACTGTATGTGAAGTGTATTCTCTCTCCCTGAAAATACCTGGCGTACGAAAGCTTAGGGCTTGGCGCATCTTCGGTGTAGGTTTTACATGGAATGCACCCTGGCTAATCTCCTCCTGATATTTAAATAGCAACTGGTCCTTTATTGAAATTTCTAACCAAAGACATCTCTGTAAAAATCAACATGATGTTCATGAAAAGGCTCACCACAGTTGCTCTTCATTTTGCTACATTGAAATATGTGCTTTGCTTTTTCTTTGAATTCCAATTGACTTATCAGACTACTTGCTTTGGCAACAAATCTACAACAGACAAAAAGTAGTCAACCAGGAGGGCCTGGACTTTTTCTGGAGGCAATCATGTCACTAGTTTCTTAAAGTTCTTCAGAAAAATGTGCCGCATATTCTGGCAATTTTTGGCAGAAAATAGACTTCTTTTTGGCCCCTGGAAAGCCTTGTCTCCTTTAAAACCAGACCAAATGTATATGCAATAGGTTGTCACCTACCAACAATTCATTTGAGCTTGTTGACCTGGTATTTACAGGCAAACACTATTTATGTTTACTGACACCTCAAATTTACAGGCTCCCACTACAGTGAACATTCAAATTTTAGGCCAAAAGTAGATGGTCTGCATTATATCTTCCACTTCTACCACAAAATGCTGAGCAGTCAGCAGCTTAGCAGCTGAGCTTGGATTTCCAAATCGTGCAGAGTAATAGGGAGTAGCTGCACATCTTATCAACTAATTTTATAAAACAAAAATGAAACTATTATTGCTTGAAAATGAAAAACTTACCTGGCCCAACAAAACACACCACAGCACAGCAAAGATCTTCTACCTGGCCCAGCAAGATCACATCACCATCAAAAAGCTAGACGCATATTCGTCAGACACCTATGCTATTCCATTTCCAAACATGATGGGTGCCAAGCAAGTTTAAATGGTTAACAAATAGTAAGTCTTCTTTTACTAGAGCACTGAGAGAAAAGAAAATCCAGGAAAAAATCCAAAATTTTTTTGACCAGCCATTTTTCGAAAACTGAAGATGTTGAACGTGCAAATAGTCTTTTTACCGATATTATAATTTCCGCTGCAGACATTTCCCTTCCTGTATCAAATGGTAATAAACGAAAGTGCCACATTAAGGGCAAGAAGTGGTTTGATAACGAATGTGTTGTACTAAAAAAAGATTTTAATTTCCTTTCTAAGAAAAGACACCAAATGTCCCATGACGAGAATATAAAAATGGAACATAAGCAAGCCTCTAAAACTCTTAGATCAACGTGCTTTAAGAAAAAACAAGCTTATTGGAACAATATCGCGGAAAAACTAGAAAATAATACAAGTAACAACCAGTTTTGGGATACGTGGACATCTTTTGATGATAAATACCAAAACGATTCTCAACCACGACTGACTGACGGAAACGTTTGGGAACAATATTATGCGAAACTCTTTCATGAGAGCAATGATCTTATACTACCGAAAGAGACTAATCAAATAAAGAAGGATCACCATGGCCCTGCTCTCAACAAACAAATATCTGACAAAGAGATACAGAAATCAATACAAAGGCTAAAAAAGGGTAAATCACCGGGTTTAGACAGAATCAGTAACGAGATGATTATAGCAAGTTACCCCATCATAAAGGATGTCTTCCATAAACTCTTTAACATTATTTTTAGTTGTCACAATGTCCCTGAAATTTGGTGCAAGAGCATTATCTCCCCAATCCATAAATCTGGCAACAAATTGGACCCAGATAACTACAGGCCAATTTATGTGACTAGTTGCGTGTCTAAGTTGTTCTGTATGATACTTAACTTCAGGCTATCCGATTTTCTTAAAGAAAATAAAATATTAAGCAATAGTCAAATTGGCTTCCTTGAAGAGAGCAGAACTGTTGACCATGCCTTCAGCCTAAAGACCCTCATAAACAAGCATGTTCACAACACCCCAAAAGGAAAAGTTTTTGCCTGCTTCATTGACTTTCGAAAAGCATACGACTCAGTCGGTCATAGAGCACTTTTTCAAAAGCTTACAGATTTGAACATAAGTGATAACTTTATCGATGTCATAAAAAATATGTACTCAAAAACAACGTGTGCTGTAAAAATTGGTCATAGTAGGACCAAATTCGTCAATTATAAAAAAGGTGTTAGACAGGGTTGCCCATTAAGCCCGCTCCTTTTCAATACCTTCATTAATGATCTCGCAGAGATTCTAGAAGACAAATCTTTAAACCCATTTATATTACCTAATGGCTCTAATCTTAACTGCCTCATGTATGCAGATGATATCGTCATTTTTTCGAAAACAGCTAACGGTTTACAATCGTTACTCGATAAGGTCCAGGTATACTGTGACACTTGGAATATGAACTTAAACGTAAAAAAGACTAAGTGCATTACATTTCAGAAGAAAAACAGAACTAATAAGAAGAACACTTTCATGTTTGGAAATAAGGAAATTGAATCTGTCAGTTCCTTCAACTATTTAGGTATGACAATCAATGCAAATGGTTCACTACACAGCTCAATGGAAAATCTGTCATCTAAAGCACAGAGGGCTGTGTACGCTCTTAATAATAGATTCCCTATTAAACGACTGCCTATTAAAGCAGCTCTGAAGCTTTTCGACAGTGTAGTAACTCCCATCCTGCTGTATGGTTCTGAAATATGGGGGACATATAACTATTTGAGTTTTGACAAATGGGACAAGTGTGATATGGAAAGGGTTCATCTAAACTTTTGCAAACGTCTGTTGGGTGTTAATAGATCCACCACAAACATTCTCGTGAGAGGGGAACTGGGCAGGTACCCTCTTAAGTTAAACGTTGAAAATAGGATTAAGTCTTTTTTTGATCACGTCAAAAAAGCACCAGAGGATAGTCTTATTTACCAAGCTTATTTAATGAATTTGGAACTTCCATCCGATCTAAATTGTAACACGCATATCGAGAATGTTACGCGAAGTCTAAATCTAGAAGACTTTCACTCCTGCACCAAGAGCATGTTCAAGCTTAGCAATAAAACCAACTATAATAGATATTGGACGAGAGAAATGTCCTCTTCAAAAAAGGGAGAGTTCCTCTTCCACATAAAAAAGGCATCAAGCTGGAGCCATATTTAATGCAACATAACAAACGAAAGCTAAGGGTGATTACAAGTAAACTTCGACTCAGCGACCATTGTCTTGCGATTGAGACAGGCCGTAGACAATCCCCAAAAATTAATAGGGAAGATCGGGTCTGTCAAATTTGTAATGAGGAATTCATTGAAGATGAAAAACACTTTCTACTTAAATGTGAACACTATTCAGTGGTTAGAGATGCATTTCTGAATCAAATTTTTGAAACTTATCCAAGTACGAAACAACTTACCCCTGATGATTTGCTTCAATTCATGTACTTATGTGAGGATCAAGAAACAATCGACAATCTCCTCAAATTCACTGGACAAATTACTGATATCCGAGAAAAAACATTACACACTTTAAATATCCCCAAGTCTCTGTAGAACGCATATATGTATATAATTCATGTTGTTGTTTTTTAAGTGTAGTAAGTTAGTTGCTACTTTTCTTTATCTTTTTATGTTGTGTTATATTGTAGCCATATAGTTTAAAAGCTATTGTGCTAAATGAATGAAAAAAAAAAAAAAAAAAAAAAAGATATTCCAGACAGGTATTCAGTAAAAGACGAATTTAATAGATGGCTAAAATAGATGCCTGACAATTTCAATATGTTTTCCTTTTGATAAGAAACACTCATTTGCATTTTCCTACTGTTTATCGTTTTTTCCAAAACATTCAAAATACGTAAATGCTCTTACTGCAGCTCTTTCTCAGGCGCTCACTTCCCGAGGGGAGGGGGGTATCGGGGTACGGGTATGTGCCGCCCATATGGGTGGGTTTTTGGGCCAAAATTCTCTAAACAAGGGTTCCTTTTTCGGCAGATTTTCCATAAACATGGGTGGGCTTCGCTTAAAATTCGCAACAATATTTAAAAATAGGCAGTTTTGCGCCAAAAGTCATCACAAAGGTGGGTACAAACGCAAGTTTCGGTAATTAGAAGAACGTACCTTTCTGAAAACCGGGCGTCAGACCCCCGGGGGTCACTTAGTAAGAACTTGCTGCAAATGAGGACATAAGCTGCATGCGGTGTATATTGAGTTTTTCGGGAAAACGGCAAATGAAAGAAAAACAGCATTAAAACAAATGAAAAATAATATGCCTATTGGCCCCCAAAACAAGGAAACAATAGATTGCCCCCCCAGTCCTGGTCCCTAAAAAGAGGTTATGGTTATGCACCCCTACTCCCCCTCCCCCATGAGCTTCCAAAAACCACGGGGGGGGGGTTCTTCCATAGTAAAGGTACCTGGGGATGTGCCGCGAGCAAGGGTATACTTTTTCGGACTTCTATCTATAGCCAATGGTATACTTTTTTGCAATTTTGGCCAGCAACGGTCTAGCCAAGGGTATCATTTGTGACAATATTGGTCTAGTGAACGGTCATGACATCATATTTGGTACAAATTTTACAATATTGGTCGAGCAAATGGTCAAAATTGGTCTAGCCAAGGGTACCATTTTCGTAGAAATTGGTTCAGACAATGGTCAAATTGGTCTAGCCAAGGGTACCATTTTCGTAAAAATTAGTCTAGCCAACGGTACCCTTTTGAAGATGCTCGCGGCATACCCCTACCCAAAATTTGGCCAAGAATCCCCCCTCCCCCCGTGCCAAAAACGGATTCAATAGACTACACGGCTAGTGTAAAATGCTGCTTTACAATATTTGCATACAAATTTTTGCAGGTATCCATGACATGCACCAAACTTTAGGGCTTTCAGGATGAACAAAGGAATCCATTAGTCTAAGAGATAGACAGCAGCTTTTGCAATGAATGCTAGATTAGATGGCCAATTAAATACAGATTTTTGTAAACGAAGATAAAGATCAGCTGGCCAATATCATCAAAGTCAACGATAAATTCCTCTCTAATTGGCACGTGGCGTATAAATTCTTTAGCCTGCCTGATGCCTTTGGTGTGTTGGTGTGTTTAGGCTAAACACATCTGAAACTCGGGAACTCGTCGCTCAGAATCCTGCTGTATCTTTATAATCGTTGATGGCATGAAAAATCTCATTGCACTGGCGACTTCTCCGTGGTTCAAACATGTAGAAACATCTTCATTTGCAATGTATCTGCTGCTACTTGCCTGCATTAGATGGAGAAAGTCAGAGAAAGTTTAGGATTTTTTTAAGTTTAGCTTGTACAGCTCCTTTAAATTGCAGTAAAAGTGAAGAAGTTGCAGCTCCATATCTACATGGCGGGGGAGATATTTAAGAAAGTTTAGGAGGGAATCGCCCACCCCCCGGTCCAAAAAGGGTAGAATAATTTCCACATGGGAAAATTATGTTCCAAACTTCTTGAGGAATTTCCTCACTCTGCAAATCGTTTTCAAGCTGTGATTTATACTTTCACCGTTAGTCCGGTCTGTTAACAAAAATATTAGCCACAGTCATGCAAAATATGATACCAGCACTTGATAGACATATGAAATTTGACGTGCTGAAAACGAGCCGAAACAGACACAAGCTTAGAAATGCCCCCAAATGCTATTTTAGATGGGGGTACTTGGTCCCAGTCCTCTATAAGGGGCTAGGGCATGAAAGCCCATTCGACCATGCGACCAGGCGGTCACAGGAAATTTTTAATTCATATTGAGCTGCAGGAAATTTTCCAACATATCTCCCTTTTTCATGTATCACTCTGTTATTCATTAAAACAGCAACTTACAAAGTCAAAGAAAAGTCACCTGACATAGATCGTATATCTGGTACAATTTGCTATCAATGTACCAGATAAGGAGGCGTATAGTATTCAAATTATGGGCAGGTTCACAAGAAATTTAATTGTTTAAAATGATAGTTTCACAGTTCTAACTGCAATAAAACTTTGCGGAACGTCCAGCTGCTCAGAGCATCTTTGAGGCGAACAAGATTACTTCGCAGTCATTTTCAGAGATTGTGGCACCAAAAAGAGCCTAAATTTAGAAAATGCTGTTCTTTCGTACCTCATCTTTTTGTGATTCGAACTGCATTTGAATCAAATCGATATTTCACAGCAAAGCAATCTCTTTTTCCCACGTGTACAGGGTACTTGACCCAAGTCCTGAATTTGAGCCTTTTGCTCCTTGTCAATTGTTCGGGATATGGAAAAGTAAGTTAGTGTTTCTGCATATTACAACATGCTTAGATCAGCCTAAAGCCGGGCTTTCATTTAGTCGTCAACAATCTTTCAGTAGCATTAGCAATCTTTGAAGGCCTTCGGACCTTATGACCTTTGAGGGGGTCGTTGACAATCTTTTGTGATCACTGGGATTTTTTTAATAATATGGCAGCCCGATTGATCCTAAAAATGGGTCGTTCGCAGTATTTTGCGATCTTTGTTATGTTAAAATTCGAGTTCTTCGGTCATCAGTGATCTTTTGTGATCCTTGTGGGTTGTTGGTGATTGTTGGAATAAAATTGAGTTCTATTGCAGCGATCATCAACGATTCAATCTTTCACAATGTTTGGTTCGTTGGCTGTATTTGGTTTCCATTCAATCTGTCACTATCGTTATAAAACTGCAATGACCATCAAAGATGCCAAAGACCTTCAAAGATTGTCAACAACTAATTGGAAGTGAGGTTTTAGGTAGGTTCAAAGAAGTACTTCCAGTCCAGTTGTTTTTTTTTTATTAGGATACAAAGACTTCATTTAATTAAATAAAAATCTATTAGATTCAGGAGCTGAGTAGTAATCGTTTCATTTGAGCCCTAAATATGCGAGAATTGCAATGCCTTCTGCTCGGCTTCTGAATCAAATAAACAAAATCCGCCAGGTAAAACTTTATATTTACCTTTCTTCTTTCGTTAGAAGCACATAACTTCTCTAAGAAACCAACTTTCGCGTGCACAAGACGAGAGTTTGCCCTACTGGTTTCAGCGCAACTTCTGCGGCTTTGTTTCTTTTGAATTACTGGTTGAGAGAATTTCCTCTGTCTGCAGTCGCTAATAACAAGGACACATAATGTTACAATAGGACTCGCTACTTTTTATTGACACCTAGATACAAAGCAATTTGTGATTGCAGACAAAGGGAATTCCATGCCCGGTTGGTCAAGACATAAACAAAAACAAAGCAAGCCGCAAAAATTGCCGTGAAACTCGGGTCGCTAGCGCGCTCGTTGTGCATTCCAAAAATGGTTTTTAAGAGCAAATATTAGCACATATCGAAAGAAGAAGGACATATCTAAACATCTGCCTCGGGCATTTTCTTTATTTGGTTCAGAAGCTGAGCAGAAAGTGATTTTATTACACCCAAAAAGTACGAGAATTGAATCGCCTCCCAATTGGCTTCTGCACAGAACTACTGTACCACAAAATCAGCTGTCAGTGCTTCGATTTCATTTTATTTTTCATTTTCATTTCATGGACAGACGGCGTCATTCATCTACATCTTTTTGCACCGCCTTTATTCTCTATCTAACTATTGTCTTCTCTCCTTTTGGCCGTCTCCCCCTTGTAATTTGAAGAACTTTTATTTTGACAGATTGTACTAGGTTGGTCCCATCGTTAGGTTATTGTTCCCATGTGACCCCATTGTAATATAGGTTTATAGGCTATAGATCTGTCCCCTAATTATTGCAAAGTTTATTCCTGATGAAGCGACAGCAAAACGTCATTTGCGTTTACAATATTTTCGAATCTGTTTACAATTGAAGGAATATACTATCAGAATGATTGCAAGATATGATTTTAAAATGAACATTTCGCGGGCCACTCAAATATAATGAATTTCAACGTTCGTTACCTAATTTTCTGTTTTTCTTTGAATTAAACATTGTCTCTTTGCATCATTTCCTCTCGAATTGCACAAATCATAGTTGGAATTTTCTATTAACTATTCATAAATATTATTCTTGGAATCTGTGCGCACTTCGTAGAGATTGCATGCAGCTGGGGGTGGCCATTTGGAAGAATGGGCCTAGGTACAGATAGGCGAGGTGAAACTAGCCGAGGGAATGGAAAAAAAAATTCTTTAGTCAGTTCTCAATCATTTATCCTTCTTCCATTTGTTACCAGCTTTATTGCAGCCATTCAGGATTTTCAGACAAGTCATGCATTTGTTGTGTTAAAATTATGCTCCCAATTATGCCCCCCCCCCAAAAATTATGCTCCCACGACGCCACTGAAGAGAAGGCGTAAAGGCTTCTTTATGTAACGGAAGCATAACTGCTAAAAAATTACTGGAAGTATCAAGTGAAATAAATAGCTTCATTTGCCCTAATTGGGAAATTATCGAACTCTGTCCGCAAACGTTCAACTGGGATCCGCAAAAGGTTCAATAACAAATTCGTTATATTCAAATTGTCCGCGTAATCGTTGTCCGCGTTTTAGATTTTTACCGGTGTGAAATTCTAAAACACGGACAAGAAAACCGCTGACAAGTCCGTGACGTGTCTGAAAATCTTGAATGGCTGCAGTGATAAAGCTAGTAACCAATCGAAAAAGGAAACCGACTGAAGAACCGACTGAAAAAAATGTATTTTGCGATTCCCTCGGCTGGTTTCATTTCACTTCGCCTATCTGTATCTGGGTCCATTCTTCCAAACGGGCCACCTACATGCAATCTCTACGAAGGGTGCACAGATTTTTGCAAGAACAGTATTTGTGCAATACGAGAGCAATAATGATGCAAAGAGACAATGTTTACTTCGGAAAAAAAAAACAGAAAATTAGGTACGAACGTTACATTTGAATGGTATGCAAAATCGTTGTCCGCGTTTTAGACTTTACCGGTGTGAAATTCCAAATATTTTGTTGTTTGAGATTCACACATCAATTCTACATTGACGATAATAGCGTCAGCAAAGTAATTTCCCGCTTTTTTGCAGATACGTGTTGCCTGTGCCCTCATTGACCTCATTCAGAAATAGAAAGGTACAGTGGCAATAATGAGCGATATATTCTAGGAGAGTTTTGTCGTCTCCTCTGGAACGAACATTTTGTTGTTTGAGTTTCTCATCAATTCGACACTGACCATCACAGTATTTTCCTGCTATTTTTGCAGATACTCTGTAAAATGCCCATGCTCTCTTTCAAATTTTAAAAGGAACTTTGACGATTAAAGGCGATAGAGTCTCGTTGTTTTCTCTATTAAACGAACATTCAGTCTATGGTTTCAATTTCACTACCTTACAGCGCGCCTTACAGGTCATTTGGAATCCACATATCTGAACACTATCATACATTTCGAATCAAGATTCGTTTCACAAAGTTGGACTTTAAGGGTAGATTAATTGAAAACCTCACATTTCGAGATTCTAATCTGTATTGAACAAAGCGAGGTCTCATTACGCAAAACGATGCTTTTTCCATGTTACAAGCAGGTAGATTGAAATGACGTGGCGAGGAGAACAACTAATTTCCACATTGATTATGAAAGAGCTTGTTGTGAACCCCAACAATAGAACAGCTGTCTTTTGTTTCTAGGGCTTTAATAACGACATGCTGCAAGGTGAAAGGACCTAGATCTTCAACAAAACAAAAAAGATTCTCTAGAGGAGCAAACATCTTTCAACAAAAAAGCCGTGAACAAGAATTCATTTAAACCTGCAATTGATAAAAAACCATAAAATGAACTGTTACCACCAGAGACTTTGTTATATAAATTTCATCGCTGTCGTTAGAGGTCAATAGTAACAGTACGTTGATAAACATTAAAAGCTTGAATCAAAAACAAGAAATACTGGCCTAGCTTTGGGTGTTGGAGATCACAAAGCTAGCAGATCAGCGACGTAAATTTGTTTCAAGAAGAACGAAGTCGATTTGTTATGATTTCCGCGTTAGACTTTGAGCATGAATATGTTCATACTGCATATGAGCTGTTGGCTCGATTACTGGAAACTGGTATTCCGAAAACCTGGCCCTTTGTGAATGATTTTTTGAATGAGTTTCAAACTGGCTCGATAATTGGTGATATTGGTAAGATATTGCATTTATCGATTTGCATTCATGCATCCTCATTCTTTGATAAAATTGCTTTTTCCGTCAGCTACAATTTTCATCTCCTTATCTTAGGTAAGTTATAAATTTCCTTGTAACTGTAATCTTTGCTCGTTCTACAACCTTTACAAGCGCAAAGCTATGCAACTACAGCACAATTTCAAACATGTTTAATCTCAAGAAGCAGGTTTTTACGTTGAAATTTACCTTTGAAAAATTAGTATTTGCAACACTTATAATGAAACTGCATTTTTTCAAATTCAACTGCATTGCGTTGCACTTCCATTGTTTTCTCTTCGTTGTACGATAGAAATTCGTGACTAATTATCATCAAAGTGGTTTGTTGTGTCTAGCAATTTACTTCTATGTTCTTTTCTGCGTTATGCTCATTTTGTACGTGTCGTATTCAGTAGATTTCATTACAATGCACGCAATAACAATACAATGTTCTAAAGAATTCTTTAAAGTGCTTTCCTTCTTCATTAGACGAAAGATATAACTCCTACCATGTTTCATACAACTTACTAACCTTGCTAGACACGTACCGGGTGAGCCAAAAGATGTTTAGAGACGTTTAAAAGAATAGAAATAAAAAGACTGCATGGCTTTCGAACCTGTATACGTGTGAAAGCCAGTACAGCTTTCAATCCACTCATCAGACCCCTATAGATTGATGTGCGTTGCTGACATGTAAACTTTGCCAAGAAGAATTGTCTCTCAAAATCCGTAGTACAAGCGACTTCATTAAAATGCTTCATCCTAAATCCTACAGAAGAGGTCCAAATTCCTTCATCAAACTTGCTAGCAATCCGGCCTTATGATGACAGCGAAATAGACTTGGGGGGAGTCTGTGACAGTCCCAATGTATATACGATTATGCAGCAATCTCTTATTTACATAAACAATAAATACAATTTGATCAAGGATTTTAGGCTTGCTTTCGATGTGAAATAGCCCTCATTGGCGCTCCTACGCAGTGAAAAGTAAAATCTGCACGCAGGATAAAGATGAAGCAGTTTTATAATAAAACTTGCTTGTAATTTGAGAACAATGCAACCGGATTTGATGAACTGATTTTTTGCATCGAAGCTGATATGTTACCTGCACAAAGGATATCAGCTTGTGTTAATAGCTGGTTTCAGAGCTGCAGAATCCAAAGGTAGTAAAATTCTTCTTGCTTCCTCAGTACAGCTGAAATTGTTATGATTTTTGATGCTAATGCTGCTTGAAGAATTATCCGTACTTTCCTCACAGGTTGTGGCGAGGGAAAATATCTACAACAGGAGACACAAAGTTGGATGGTTGGAATGGACAGAAGTTCGTCTCTGTCAGAAATTGCAAATTCAAGCGGAAACGAGATTGCAACATGCGATATTACGAAGATGCCATTTAGAAGTCAAACATTTGATGGCCTAATTTGCATATCAGTAATTCATCATCTTGCAACGGAAACCCGAAGAGTCAAAGCCTTGAAGGAGCTTGGACGACTACTTAGGCCAGGAGGAAAAGTACTCATCACAGCTTGGGCTTTAGAGAATGAATATAGAAAGGTTGGTGACGTTTTCCTCTAATTTGTACATTTTAAACTAGCGTATGGTTTTCTGTAAATCTATGTCTGAACAACTTCTTCTTTGGCATTTGGACAGTGCTAAAACATTCTGAGAATGGCTACTTTCATGTGCATATGCAGGTGTGAACTTTAAAGCCACGACAAACATTCTGTATTGCTACCAAAAGATTGAAACAAAAAATGCATTATATTAGAGAGCGAAGGAAAGATAATCATGTTGTATCCCTATGAGACTTGCCATTCAAATGGCATTGTTAGGAGGTAGAGAGTTCTTGCAAGATCGATTCCTTTTCAAGTTGAAGAAAACAAGGGCAGATTTTGTAACACAATAGCATGAGTTCTTTTTGTTGACACCTGAATTCAAAGTGATTAGAGATCACAGACAAAGGAAATTCCCTCAACCAGTAATTCAAAACAAACAAAGCTGCAAAAGTTTCTCTGAAACCCAGGGAGCTATCTCACTCGTTGTGCATTCCACAAATTGTTCTTAAGAGCAAACACGAGCATATGTCGAAAGAAGAAGGATATATCAACGCATCTACCACGGACATTTTATTTCCTTGGTTCAGAAGCTGAGCAGCAAGTATTTTAATCACACCCAAGAATGTAAGAAAATTGAGTGGCCTCCCAATCGGCTTCTGAGCCAGACAAATTAAATGCCAGAGGTAGATGTGCCGATATATCCTTCTTATTTCGATCTATGTTCAAGTTTGCTCCTAAAAACAATTTCTGGAATGCACAACGAGCGAGCTAGCAACCTGGGTTTCAGAGAAACTTTTGCGGCTTTGCTTGTTTTGATTTACTGGTTGAGAGAATTTCCTTTGTCTGTGATCGCTAATTGCTTTGGATTGAGGTGTCATTCAAAAGCTGCTGATGCTATTGTCTTAAAAAATCTGTCTTTGTTGTTGAAGATCACTGACAAAAAAATCAGAAAACCATTTCCCTTTTGATGTCATTCTTTCAATTGCAGTTTATCTGTCAAGATGTTTTAGTGCCTGCAGAAGTTAGTAAAAATAATGAAGAAAACTGTTGTAAGTACCTATAATTTCAATCATCTAAATGTGTTACGTTCAATGATTACGTTTCATACATTTAACGAAAATACATTAGCGATAGCCATAATATGCGCTACCTAGATAGCTGTGATTGCTATGGAAACCAATTGGAAGTCTTAAACTGCATGCTGCCGCCCTTGACACCTGGAGTTATTGACTGATATCAGTGATTTAATCGTTCGCCTTATCATACCTGAGTGGCTGTAGAAAACAAGTTTCTGAAAACTTATCGATTCATGTCATTCTTTTACAAGGATAGCGATTTGGTTAATTGTTTGTTACCTTGTTTATTCGATCTTTTACAAGCGATGCAAAGACAAAAGGCAATGACACGTGCTGCACCATATTTGGGTAACTGACCAGCTTCAACCGGAAATATTGACATCTGATTGGCTAAAATCTGACCGCAAGTAGCTTGAGCCAGTTCTGTATGCTTAGATTCAATTCTGATTGGGCAAGAGAAGGCCTTCAGTATTGTTCTTATCAATCTTGTTCTTATCAATAGACGTTGACTTGGGGGGGGGGAGGGGGTTTCCATAGTCAGTATCTATTTTTCCTGTTTTGTGACAAGGGTCTCAGACCCCGCGTTTACACTATGTCGGTACGAAATGAATACGGCATGAAACTGTGCCGTATTGGCCTCCCGTTTACACTATGCCGGGATAGTTTTCACTTGAATACGGCACGAAATGAATACGGCATGCTAACTGGCTTCGTCACTGAACCGGCATAGTGTAAACGGCGAATACGGCATCATTTCATGTCGGATTCACATCGAGGCGATAATCTGGCAAATGAGAGCATGCGCCTTGACAAATCCTCACTCTGCGCATGGTCAAAACCTATTGAATTTATTTCGTGCCGGTATGGTGTAAACGGCGATTCCGTTTTGACAGAAAAACCAATACGGCACAGTTTCATGCCGTATTCATTTCGTACCGGCATAGTGCCAACGGGGTCTCACATGTCTCAAGTCAGATGTCACCTGCAGATGCCCGCGAATATAAACAAATAGAGACTTTTACATGAGCAATTCTGCGTGTCGCAAATCATCTCATATGACATCTAATTTGTGACAGTTTTCACTAACAATTGGCTTTTTCTTTAGATCTACAACAAGATGCATTGAGCAACTCCGCATTCCTGTCGATGGATTTTGTAAAGCAACAAGCAACTCGACTAACTACAAAAATTGGTGGCATACGTCAAATGCTATCGAAAGAGGTTGAGGCATTGAAGTCTAAACTTAGAACAGCCAGCAATGTTACCGACACTATACACACATATATAACAAATAGAAAGCGATCAATTTGGCTTTGGGTTGAGGACAGAACTCTTCTGAACAAACTTGGACATATATTTCGAGGCAGTTTGCGAAGAACTTGTAGTACTAACGATATAGAGGCCATACAACAACATCCACACGATCATGACACACAACAGCATTCGCGTTTTTCAGATAGGGCTGCGAAAGTGGTAAATCATTTTAGTGATGATTTATCGATCAGCCTTACAAATAATGGAATTCATAGGTATTATCACGTATTCCAGAAAGGAGAGCTAACTAGACTCGTTAAAGAGAACGTTCCTTCCCTTGAAGTGATCGAAGAGTGGTTTGAACAAGGGAACTGGGTTGTAGTTGCGCAGAAGAGTAGAAGAAAATAACTGACTAAAGATACTTATGTGAAGGACAGGGTGACCCAAAGAGTGTTCCTATTTGAAACAAACACGAAAATCTTATTACAAGGCCGATCAAATCTCTTTTTTAGTAAGTTGATCAAAGACCAAATTATTTTCCCAAGTATACATGTATTTTTTTTATAAGAAACTAAGAATTTTGGCCAGTACTGAAAGTTTCTTAAAATTATCAGATTTTGAATACTCAGAGTTTCTTACGAGTTCCTTAGGGGTTCCATAACAATCTTCATGATCACTGCCTGTGCCCTCGTTAAAATTTCAAAACAAGGTTTTTTAGCATTTCCAATTGTTATACATTTCAAGTACCTTACGAGTAATATGATACAGGAAGCAAATGAAAGTAAAGTAAAAATATGTCGAAGATTTCCTTGATCGAAGTAAATAGTTTCTTGGTTTTTATTCTCCCAGTACTGGAGTTTCTTAATTTTTTGGCGATCCGAGAGTTGAGTTTCTTATGGGCAGTTTCTTATAAAAAAAATACGTGTAGTGATCTCATGATTTGTTTTAAAATCATCAAATTTAGCTCCTTCTAGGGCTGCTTGGCTTTGAAGCATACTGCAAAAAGCATTGACGATTACCATATTAATGTCTTTTTGTATATTTAGCATCTAGTTTGGTCATAAATTGTCAGAAAAAAGCATCAAATATCATTGTAAACCAAATGGATAAAAAATCTAAAATTAATGGCTCCTAGATCATTTTCAAGATGTTGCTTAAGAGAGTATATCTCAGAATAAGGCTTTTCGACGTGTCATTGTATACCCTTTAATAAGTAACGGATACAAACATTACATTATCTTAAAATATATTTGGATCATTGCTAAAATAAATCAAAGAGAAACGCTTATGATAGGCTTGATAATCGATTTTTGTCATATTTTAGCCGGGAGTACTTTTGGGTCACCAGGTAAAAGGACGCAGATTTTGTAAAAAAAAATAGCATTTGTTGCCGTTGAATGACATGGCAGTAAAAAGCGATCAATGAAGGTAAACATAAACAATGGATCTCAATGGACGATTAGTCAAGCTAGGAACATAGATAAAACAAGCCGCGAGAGATGGCATGAAACCAACACGGTCCAGGGGCTATTCCCGGGGGGGGGGGGTCTTTTATTGTGAACGTGATTCCACCTGAATCTGGACTTTGAAAAAAGGACCCATTCGTATGACAGAATATTCAAAAATTCCGAACCCATTTGCCTGAATATCAGGAAATTTCTGACCCATGTGTATGAATTTGTCGATTTGAAACAAAGGAAAATTTCAGTTGTTTGGTGCGGATTATCATTATGAGACTCATTGATAAGAAAATTCTCAAAAAGCTACCCATCTACCAGAATGGTGTTTAAAAACTGACCCATATGTGGGGAATTTCAGATGAAGAAATCCACCCATATGAGCGGCACGTCCAGTATCATTCAACAATGAAATACCCCCCCCCCCCCCCCCCCCCCCCCGAGAGGCTATTGAGATAAAAAAACGACCAGATATCAATTGACAAGGAATACATCTTACCATTACCAGTCGAAATGCATTTATCTGTAATACAACAACAGAGCATAGGTTCCAAATCTTTCACTCGGCGTAAAAAGGTGGGTGTAAAATTCTGTGATCTATTTCTTCTGATCGAGTGGCTTGAAACATACTTTAGTTATTTATCTTTAATTCTACCGTATGACCTTTCAAAAGTTTTGACTATTTTTCGAAATGTAAGCATATGTTGCATTTCAACTCATTTCAGAGTGTGACGTCATCAAATTTCTAAATCATAAACCAGAAAAGTGACAGACTTTTGCTTGATACCATATTGTAGACATCCATAAACAATGGTTTTCTTCGAAATTATTTCATGTTGCTTCAATCAGTTTAGAAATTACGAAGTTTTTTTTTTAATTTTTCTTGAATACTTAAAAAAGTAGAAAAAAAATCTGATTCTGAAGATATTGAAGATTTCAGAAAAGTCCAACGGTAGAATTATAGAAAGATGGCCAAGTTTCTTTGAAGTCATTCAGTTCAAAGAAATACCGGGTGTCCCAAAATGATGTATTATCGTTTGATTGCTTGTATGTCCATAACCAATGAACCAATTTTCAAAAACTTTATTTTATCCGATTGCCAAAAGGCTAAATTGTATTTGAAGATGTTGGTTGGGGTTTAGGCCAATTTCTTCATGTTGAAAAGAAGATCGATAAAGCTGCTCAAATTCAAGCCTTAGATGGCATGAACAAGAAACGACCTTCTTTCCCAGTCAACATTTTAGACGTGATGCAAAAGGCAGAACTTATATGTCGCTCAGAGAATATATGTAGTTCAGAGAATACCAATTCAGTTAATACTGAGTTCTGAGAATATGAATACGAGTTCAGCCTTTTGTGTCACATATAAATGTTGACTGGAAAAATAGGCCGTTTCTTTCTCATGCCAGTTTTAACTCACACTTAATTCCTGAGTTCAGTAAAATTTTAGCGTCTGTCCAAGGTGACACTAAACTGATACATCCAAAACACAGAAGTTGCCCTACGTCCAATGTGAACCCGACTCTAGTATTTATAGTAGAAATTGTATATTCGTAGCCCTATGTATTAGTACTTGTTTGTATATTTAGATTTAGTTTTTAGTTACCTGTTTTCTATGTTATAGCCATGGGGTAGTCATGGTCTTCTGCTCCTCATGGCATCGTCCTTGTAGTGTAGTAAAGTAGTTTGTAAGTGTTGTTTTAGGTAATCTCTTCTTTGTAAAATTTTATATTGGATATAAAAAAAAAAAAAAAAAAGGTTTATCGATCTTCTTTTCGACATGAAAACGCCACTGTAAAACCACAACCAACATCGTAAAATACAATTTAGTCTTTAGGCAATCAAGTAAAACAAAGTTTTTGAAAATCGGTTCATTGGTTATGGACATGTAAGCAATTAAACAATAATACATCATTTTGGGACAGCCGGTAGGTCACTCAATTTTACATCAACCTTTTTAAAGATTTGGAACCTATGCTCAACAACAGTAAGCAGTGCAATTTTGATACTGGGTGGTGGGTTGAAAAACTGCCAAGACGTTTGAAAGGTTGTAGCTCTCGTTTCATTTCATCTTCATCTAATTCTTTTAAGGAGGGTTGCCCTTCAACAAGTTGGTTTTCAAGGGGCCCTCCGATAAAAACATCATTACCATCTAAGGTACAAAGGGACAAATAAAAAGCTATTAATTAAATAAAACTATAAAACCTTATTTACAATATTTAAAATCTATGTTCAATAAAGGTCAAAATTACAAGGAAACAAGAGAAAAGTGCCTGTTTCTAAATAGTTTCCTTGAAACTATCAAACTCTAAAACGGTGCACCCTAAAACTATTTATCAGATTCCGAGACAAAATTGGTAATATCTGCCTCAAATTACAAGCGTTTTTATAGAATAATACGTAGGAATAACAATAGAATAAAGAAAATTACAATGATAATAATAATATGATAATAATATTGGCAACGAATGTTTCAACAGCTATATGTTTCAGGCTATCATTTCCAATCTACTTTGCTTACAAGCGCAACTTCACCCATCCACCATGCAAATCCCTTCATTGCAATTGCTAATCGTCGATAAGTTTTTATGTCATGTCAATCTTCAGATGCTATTTTCAAAGAGCAGTTCCTGTTACAGAGCAAAGAAAGGAGTAGTAGTTACAAACTTTTGTTAAGATGTTTTCAATAGTGTTTTGCGATTTCTTGATACTATCACAAGACTGGAAAATGTTTCTCTTTCTTTTGCTATATGTTTCAACAGCCCCACACCACAACCTACAGGCACATATTGCTTACAACTCCCGTACCCCCATCTTCAAGCTTTTAACGCTTTTAGAGCATCAAAATCCTCACTACCTCCTTGGCTGTTCTTGTGATTGGGGGGGGGGGTGACAGAGTCTTTGGTAACCAGGGACGTAGGAAGCATCTCAAACTTGGAGGGGCACGACATTTCGAGGGCACTTTTTCCATTAAGCTAAAGGGGCATTTCCTGAAAACAAAAAGGGCACTTCTTTGTATATTTGAAAATCTTGGGGGGGCACGTGCCCCCAGTGCCCCCCCGGTTCCTACGTCTCTGTTGGTAACCGTATTCATTATTAGGATACGAAGTTTCACCCAAATTGAAGGTACCACAGAATACCAAGTTTTAGGGAAAGGAGATAATAGCTGTCTAGCCTATCGTCAAAATGAGGAATTCTGAAAAGAGGTCGACATCTGTTCCTCATGAGACCAATGAGCAAGACCAAACCACACATACACAGCTCACTGTTGCACCTGTACAGCTGAAAGCTAAAGATTTGTTCTAAGAATTCCAAAAACATCTGCTTACAAATTTTTGTTGGTACCGATTCATAGGCTGGGTAACGGTACCCCTATCTTTGGTACCATGTGCCACCATCTCTGCATAATGTTGTACCAGGTACTATACCCCTCTGGTACCATAGTACCACTACCCTATTTCATGAGCTCTAGTGGCACAAGCAAATACAAAGCATGTACATATATCCATACAATAGAAGAAAACAATAGAAAAAACTGGTTGCTTCGTCTCATGCAGCCGAGCTTTTCAAGTTTTGGCGTCAAGTTTGCTTGCTGCCAATAAGAACCTAAATATAGCTCAATCAATTGAAACTCGGAAAGGAAAATGCATTTTCAAGTTCAATTTGTCGATGTGCTTTCAATGAAGATCATAGCCATTATCACATAGGCAATTTACTTTTTTCTATCATTAATCATTAATTTCCTTCATGCCTGTAGAAACATGGGTAGTTAGACACTGCTGGTGTGCTTCTATGGAGGAGCGCTGGATAATATGTATCTGCGGAGGAAATATTGTTTAGTACTGCGGAGGAGATTCGTTCTTTCGATATCTCCTCCGCAGTACTAAACAACATTTCCTCCGCAGATACATATTATCCAGCGCTCCTCCATAGAAGCACACCAGCAGTGTCTAACTACCCATGGTAGAAAGCTCTAATCTGTGGTCTTTCATAAACACAATCATACTCAAGAATCATAGGAGGCGTCTGAGTGAGAGAAAAAACCACAAATGTTATTTTTCAGTTAACGAATTATGCCATAGTTTGATCACTTTTCGAAATATTTACTCACGATTTTCAATTTAAAATCTTAGCCAAATGAATATTCAATTTGAAAAGCAAGCTTATTGATATCCAGAGCTTGTTTTCAGTTATCCAGAGCTTGTTTTCAGCTATCGCAGCTGCCCATAAACAAATACAGAAAGAAAGGACTTTCAAGTTTGTTTCTCCATGAGAGTAACAACGCTGACGAAATGCCCTTGAAATATGACAGCATAACGCTCAGGGCTCTTCGGCAATCGGCATGCATTGCGATTCCTCCTTTTGTTTTTCATAGATTTCGTGTACTTTATTCAATTGCTCAATTCATTTTCGTGGCGCTGACTGGATAAATAAGAGAATAAAAAGGAATAGAATTGGGCAGGCTTTTCAAATTAGAATTAGAATTATTCGAATTATTAGAATTTCGCTGTCCACTGAAACTCGCGAAAGTGATAACGATCTGACTCCCTTATTCTCGAAACAAAGTATGATCTAACAGCATACAGGCTTGGTAATTATTCAGAGTCAGGCCCGGTCCTTTGTTAGTGATTTCAACGTCATGACTAGCCAATCACAGCCACGGCATTGCGCCTTAAAATATGACATATATAAAATAGGAATAGATAAAATACAATATAAAAACCATTGCTTTAAAACCAATTTACAAAGTTTAAGATAAAAAGAAAAGAAATACTAACTTCTAAATAGACTGTTTAAAGTGCATATGAAACGAAATTTTTTATTTTCGATAATAGTAAATTCGAGGTCGCTGATCACGAAAATGTGGCTGAAAATTTCGAAAAGCAATTCGTTACTATGTTATTAGCTCTCAAAGCTGCGATTCAAGTGGTTCAGGGGTCTGGTACCGATGTTGTGCTTTGACGTAATAGGTTTGTCAGTTCACAAAGAACATCGCGAGAACAAAGGCTTTCCGTAACAGTGCCGGTCAGTGGCCTGTTGCACTTCGACGTTCTCGACGAGTCTGCTGAGGTTTTCAGGGGCAATTTTTTGACATCCAAAGCATCAATACAACAGTACGTTATGGAAGAACAACCTTCGACTCTTGTTGATTGGTTTTTGGGTCTTTTACCATGGCTGTTGGCTTCATTAGCTGAAGATTCATCGATTGAAGTGGCTGGCCATAACAACACACACAGGCCAATATGATTGCTATGTCGAAGCGACTTGCTTGGTCTTGCTTACAGCATATTAGCAAATGGTAAGTTTATTTTAGTGAAGCAAGAACTTTAGTGAAAACGTAGAATAGCGAATAAGACTGTTATCCAACTTATGTAGAATTGCCTAATAATTTTATTCACGTTATGCGGGTCGGGGCGAGAGTCAGAGGACGTCATTTCTGTCAACGCGCGATGCTGATGGGCCTGACAAAATTATTTGCGACTGCAGGTCAATTTCATTTGTAAACGCCTCTCATTTCAACGCTGAAAGACTCCAATTCTTCTGGGAATGTTTCCTTGTTCAAAATGTATTGAAGGATAAAGCTCTAACTCAGACTATTATCACCTTTAGTTTCTTGTTTTGAACAGTGGAATCACATAATTTTTCCCATGAGAAAGGTTGTTTGTAGAAGTTTGATAATACAGCGGAGGCAGGTAAACAAACAGTTTGCAAAAATAACACCGTCTTCAAAAACATGTAAATAAACAGTGATCATTATCTTCATTCCTTTCCCCTAGAACACTCAATCAAGGCTACTCAAAACTCCAGCCACTGAAATTGTAGATGTTTGCATATCAAAATATGACACAAACAGCAAAGGCTGGATGCAAGGACTTTCCTGGTGGATGAGCAACACCTAAAGAACCTTAGTGACATTTCTTTTCTGTAATAGTATAATCAGATACGAAATTTCTTTTCCCTCGTTGACTGGATTCTATTTGTTGTCATCTGTTGCATACACATATTTTTTCATAAGAATCTAAGAAGAGTTTTTTACTAGTTTCCTAAAGGTTCCATAACAATCTTCATATTTACTCCCTGTTCCGCCCTGTTCCAATCTGAACATTTCAAAACAAAGTTTTTTGAAGCCTTTCTAATGTTTAGACATTATTCAAGTACCTTCCGAATACTATGATATAGGAAACAAGTAAAAATAAAGTAAATATTTGTCAAGAAATTCCTTTATCGAAATAATTAATCTTAGTTATGATATGATATAGGAAACAAGTAAAAATAAAGTAAATATTTGTCAAGAAATTCCTTTATCGAAATAATTAATCTTAGTTATGTTTTCACAAGTATTTTCTCATAAGAAACTCGGACTCCCCAAAAAATTAAGAAACTCAAACATGTTTTTCTTTATTCTCACTTGTTTCCTGTATCATATTGTTCGAAAAGTACTTGAGTAATGTCTAAACATTGAAAAGGCTTCAAAAAACACATTGTGTTGAAGTGTTCAAGAGGGCACAGATCAGGTAATTTTAAGAGACTTCCAGTACTGGCCCAAATTCTTAGTTTCTTAATTTATAAGAAAAGTACGTGTAATAGAGCACTATTGATGACCATGGTTTGAAAATTTATTGCACCAATTTCAAGATGAGAAAAATGGCTTCAACCGTTTTAAAAACCTTGCTCAAAACACAATGTCTTTGAGTCTGTCTTTGAGTCCATGAGTTCTTAAGTACGTGATCCTCACCCAGGGGGGGGGGTACTCTGGTATATTCAGGATAGGGATGCTCAGGTTACTTTTTTGGGTCTAAAATTTTGACAAAGACTATTTTCTTGGGTCAATGATTTGTACAGTTATTTTTTTGGGTTCAAGAAATTCTGGCTTACTTTTTTGGGTCTCAAATATGAGAAAAAGTAAAAGATTGGGAAAAATATAATTTACAAACAAAATTAGAGCCAAATAACAGTACTAAAATCAAAAAACATAAATATCCAAACACATTATGAGAAATCTAATCAGTTAGGGCACATTTATGCAGATTTAAGATACTGACTTCATAAATTTTGGGTATGTAAGGTCGGAAAAATTATTTTTTTGGGTCTGTTTTCAAGCTAGAAATTACTTTTTTGGGTTGATGCGTTGTACCCCAGCCTGAGCACCCCTATCCTAAATATGCCTGAGTACCCCCCCCCCCCCCCCTGGGGATCCTCAACATATACAGTATAGTAACAGTGAATAAAGTCTCGCTTGCTTTTTGGTAGTTTCTGTGCATGTCTTGAAGCTGCTCTCTGGTCAGTCTTCCTGGCCTAAAAATAAAATTCAGTTTCAATTTGAGTCTGCTTTTCACTGAATTTCGAGGGCATTAATGTTTCAATGCAACACTGAAAAGGATGTCAGTTTACAACTTTAGCAAGAGTTTGTAGAAAAGACTTGACGAAACAAAAGTTCATAAACTAAACCCGTTACTCCTACGTGTATATCCTCTTCCATGTCAGAACTGATAAAAGCATGCTATCATGATTGCTCAGAGAATAAATTCCGAAGCTTCAACGACATGGAACCACAAGGAATGGTGGGTGTTACATACAATATTTGCTGTTCATATTCATACGGCAATTAGGCACATGTTTTCAAACTTCCACTTCACCTTCAAAATAGAGATAAAGGGAATTTCGAGATCAAGGAAACCGTTTTTTCTGACAGCCCTCTAAATCTAACCATGGATAAAGCTCAGTTGAAACGTCGGTTTTGTTTTTAGATCTGTGCATCGTGAAATTGTTGTGTATCAAGAGACAAGATACCGAGGCCAACTCTCGTTCTTCAAAAGCGTGATAATAGGATATTTGGTTGCAAAAATGGTTACCTGAAGGATCGGAGCTCTTCACCAACAAATGCTTTGAATAATTGCAGGGATCATCATTGATATAAGTTGCTTCAATTTCCCTTTCATTCGAGAGTTCTCCGCTTCTCACTTTGCTTCGGTGCTGTGTATAGGCGCCTGGCCAGGTATAATAAGCAACGCAAGGCCGGAATCTGTCCTTCATTTTCACCACTTCCAGACGACAAGTTTAGCTTGCTAAGTCAAATTCATGATCACTGATTAATACTGCTTTCCACCTTCAGTCGCAAAAGCGTAAGCAAGTGCCTGTAAACCCGACTAGAAGCGAGCTTCATGAAGAGCCTTGCAGTGCGTCCATTGCGATCACTGGAGCAACCTTTGTTCTTTCAATGAGGCCTTTGAGAATTGACAAACCTATAACGTCACAGGAGTCTGGTACGCAACGGTCTGACCGCGTTCTGGTTGGACCACTTTTTGACAAAAATTTCGCACTTTTGGAGCTTTGTATCTCCAAAATTATAAGGCCGATGAAGAAACCGATTGCACCATTAAAACGAGGATGAAAAGTTCTATTAAAATAGAAAATAAAAAATTTCGTTTCATATGCACTTTAAAACTATCTATTGAAGTTGCCCGTTTGATATCAGCAGGAAGGTCATTCCACATTTTTGCTCCTTGACAAGAAAACATTTTTACCCATTGCATGACTTTTTCTTGGGTAGTCTTAAATCTGTCTCTGTATTTCGCAGGACACACGAAGGGCACTTTGAGTTTCAGGTCAAGAGGCCACACAGGTATTGTGAAGCCAGTTCATGCAGGGACTTGAAGACCATTGTTTTAGATTCACCAGCTATAAGTTCTTCAATGGTCTTCCAACCTAGCCTGCCAATAAGTGGTCTGCTTGGGGTGTCAAAACTGCTGTTGGTTATAATTCCAGCAGCTCGGTTTTTAAGTTTTTACAACTGATTCAGCTAAGTGGAACCGGCACAACCTCAAACAGAGCAACAATATCGAAAGTGTGGCTCGACAATACCTGTGTAAAGAGTCTTCAGTGTTTCCTGAGGTAGGAAAGTTTTGGCATGCTTTAGAAAGCCAATAGCTCTAGAAATTTTAGTAGAAACAGTCTTGATGTGTTTCTACCAGTTAAGAGAGTTGTCGATCTGCACACCAAGGTATTTAGTTTTTTTTATTACTTTGAGCTCAGTGTCACGAATTTTCAGGTCCAAATCCTCATTTCAATTTTTGAGGATGTTATGCTTTTGCTTAGTGGATGGAAACTAGCATGGAATTTGTTTTCGCAACATTTAAGGAGAGTTTGTTGCCTTGAAGCCAAGTGTCCAGTTGTTTGAGATCATTATTGATAGCGTCATTCAGCACACTTATATCGGCAGACTGCTAGCACAGACTTGTATCATCGGCATACATGGAAACATTTGAATTTTGGACAGCTTGCAGTGGTAGATCATTCATATAAATGAGGAAGAGAAGGGGACCAAGACATGAGCCTTGGGGCACACCAACATCTATACCCTCAGTTTTTGAATTGACACCATTAACCCGACAAAACTGTTTCCGGTTGCACAGGTATGATATAAACCATGCGAGTTCCCGCTGTTGGACACCGTAGTGCACCAACTATTGGCAAAGAATCTCATGGTAAACACACGTAAGGAGAGATGTGGCCGCATTCGCATCTGAAGCTGCAGCGACGTGCTGCTGGCTTGAGCAGCATCACAAAGTTATTTTCCACGCGGCATGAAATTAGGCCAACTTTACAGATAGGGGTGCAATGCACGCCAGTTGCCAACAGGATATCATATTATTTCTTCGATTTGCGATTTCCTTGCAGAAAAGTATGGCCCATCAAAGTATCAGACGCATATCATTGTCGCATCTTTTTTCGCAAGTACAACGCGTTTTGACATTAGACTGCGTTCACACGATGCCGGCACATTTTGAAAACTGTGAAAAATGTGACGGATACGCCTCCCGTTCGCGCGAAAACGGCACATTTTTTGCCGGCAGATTTTGAAAACGGTAGATTTTGAGTACGGAACTCTAACCGGCACATTTTGAAAACGTCATTTTTGGCCGGTATCGTGTGAGCGTTAGCTCAAACTTTGCTACTGTCACATTTTTTACCGTTTTCAAAATGTACCGGCATCGTGTGAACGCATTTTAAAGAGAAACTAAAGTTTAGCTTGATTCACACTTTAAGGTGTATCAGAAAAACGCTACCAATCGAGAAATTTAATTTTCTCTGAAACGAAAAGTCCAACATAAATGAGATAGTGATTGTTTGAAAGCTAGACTCCTGTGCTTTCATGGGGCTTTCATTTGATGTATACGTACGGGGTGAGTAATGGCTGTCGAATAACGAATAACAAAATAAAGGCACACTGCCGTGGCTGTGATTGGCTGGTGAGCTACACGTTTTTTTTATAAGAAACTTGGATCAGCACTTAGTACTAAAAGTTTCTTAATTTCGCATGAAAATTTCGGTGTTTTAGTAGTAAAAGTTTCTTAATTAGTTTCTTATTTTCTGGGCCTAAAATTGCGGTATTGTTCGAAGTTGAGCCTTCTTCTCGACAAAGGGCTTCCATTTTGCATTGAAATTGTCATCAAGAAGAAGCCATGCACATCAAGGCAAAAATTTACCAATTTTGCAGTTAAAAGTCAAGAAAAGACTAAGGTACCTTTGTTAGAGAGATATAGAATAAGAGAGACATACAGAAATAAAGTTTTAGAGTTTCTTATTTGTTCTTGAGCGTAGTACTAGAGTTTCTTAAATTTTGGTCATCGTAGTACTAGTTTCTTATAAATCAGTTTCTTATAAAAAAAAACGTGTAGTCGTGATGTTGAAATCAATAACAAAAGACTGAGATTCTGAATAATTACCAAGCCTTTATGCTGTTGAATCATACTTTGCTTCGAGAATGAAGGGAGTCAGATCGTTATCACCTTCGCGAATTTCAGTGTACATCGAAATTACTGAAGCCTGCCTAATTATATTCTTTCATATTGTCTTATTCATCCAGTCAGCGCCACGACAGTGTGGTTTTAAGGTTCAATGGCACGTAAATCGCGGACCAGAATCGAACGTGGAATTCACGTTCAAATACAAACTCCTTACCAGTATTTTCATAAATTTTTGGTAAGGTGTAAAGTTGTGTGACAAGGCGGCTAAAGTAAGTATGCTTTAATCTGAGATTTGACACCGATAATGTGTGAAAAGGGCTACGAACTACCAGAAAAGAGAGTCAGAAAAAATGCCAACGTTGTAAGCGACACACATATTTCGAAACGCATTCTCCGTGCATCTTAAAATCTCGCAACTATATCTACTAAATGCAACGTTTGCTGAAAATATAACATTCTTGTAGCTTACCCTCTAGATATACGACATGGTACCTGCTAAGCATATATTTACATATTTACAACAGCATATATTTATGCGTTGAAAATCAACATTAACATTGACGAAGCCAATAGTCGATAACCAGGAGCTGATACCAATAGGGGGTGGGGGAGGGGGTTAGGGGATCATACCGTAAATTCTACCGGGTGCGCCAAGAGAAGTTTAGGCGTTTGAAAAATTGCAATACCATTGGATGGATTTCAATAAATCGAAAATTGCTTAATAGCAGAAAGATTGAAGCATCTTTGTGGTTTTTCTCACGTCTTCATGAGCAAAGAAGACATAGGTCAGTTCAATTTTACGAAAATTTGTTGGTTGCGAAATGGCTGAAAAGGGCCTAAAACACAGTATAAGGCTCAAATCTTTCAAATCTTTAAAAAGGGGGTGTAAAATTCTACGAAATTTTTCTTTGAAATGAATGGCTTGACAGGAAATTATGGTACTTTGTTGTAGATCTGCCGTGGAAATTGCTTCATATCTTGATTTTTTCTCAAAATGGTGGCAATTTGATAATTTTTGAAAAATTCATGGAGAAGTTTGAAAAAATTAAAATCGTCGTAAATCCTAAACCAATAGCGGAAAAATGATAGAACCTTCAAGAAACCAATAGTTTTTGAAGGTCTACAATATGGCGGCAAGCAGAAATCTGTAGCTTTTCTGGTTTAGGTTTTAAAAATTTGATAATGTCATACCCCTCAAATCTAATGAATGCCGCTATTTTGAAACTAATCAAGATATCAATAAATTTCCACGGCAGATTTACAGCAAAAAAACCCTACGTTTCTTCCTAGCCATTTAATTAAACAAAAACTGTAATAGAATTTTATACCGAGCTTTTTAAGAATTTGAGCCCTATGTTCTAAAATACACGATAAAATTGTTAGGAATCTCTCGCAAAGAGCAATACACAAGGGCATTTGATCTCTTTCAAGAGTAATGGGGAATGAACTTTTCAGTAAACACGAAAGTTTTTCGATCCCATGGCAATAAATGTGCAGACGACATGAAAAGCTATTTTACATCAAAGTTTCTTTACGATCTGTTGAAAGTGTTTCAGAACGTTTTACAGGCATTTCGTAAACAAGGGCCTTTCGTAGAGTCGAATTTACCTATATTTTCAGTACTCATAAAAACACGAGAAAAATCACGTAACTACTTCAGTATTTTGGCTATATCAGATCCCAGGGAAGGGGTAACTTAAGTTTCCTTGATATGGGGTTCTGCCATCCAAAGTGTAAAACTACCACTCATAAATACGGAAACATTTCTGAAAAGGAAACCCATAAATCCGGATAATTTCTGAAAATTATACCCATAGATCCGGAAAATTTCTGAAAAGGATACCCATAAATCTGGACAATTTCTGAAAATTATACCCATAAATCCGGAAAATTTCTGAAAAGGATACCCATAAATCCGGAAAAGCCGAAAAAGGTCACCCATAAATGTAGTTTGACAAAAAATTATACCCATAAATCCGGAAAATATAAAAAATCGTTGAAAACCATACCCATAAATCCGAGCTCTAGCATAAAAAGGTAGCCTAAAAAATGCCACAACTCCGTACCATGGATAACTAAAGTTACCCCCCCCCCGCCGGTATCAGATAGACTTTATTCCATTCCAATGCCTCCAGTACTCTAGGTGCTGTGAATTTTCAAACGCCGCAACATTTTGGGGCACCTGGTAGTGATGAAAGACTTGAAGCCTAGTTAGCTGAAATGGGACAAAATTAGCTGAGATCAAGACAAAATGAGTCAATTGCTTATGCTTCTAAACTGAGGCAAAATCTCTTTGGTTGTAGTTGTAAACTTGCAGCGTTTTCGTTCAAAAAAGTGTCTTTGATTTTCTGCAGCTGAAGCACAACAACGATAAAATCCAAGAATTGTTCAATGCCCATTTAGCCTACTCTGGCGCATTTGCCCCACCTTAACCTATTTAAGATACTCAATAACACAAAAGCACTTTGGAAGAAAGAAATAATCGGGCCTAAGGCCGTCTTACAGTAGATCTGTGATAGGTATCATGATGTGGATTTTTACGGATGTCCCTAAAAGGTGTATCGGCGTTTGGCGAACCATAAAATCACGAGTTAAGCATCGAGAAGTATGAAATACCAATCAGTTTGCCGCAGAAAGCCTGACTTAGATAAAGAAATTTATTGCATTAAAATCGGTCGTACCATTCTAGAGTTACGCGTTATGTTGCTAGGGAGTTGTTATCAAAAAGTCTTGAGAAAAGCTAAAATCTAAGATCAAATTTCAGCCCATTTTCTCCTTTAATGTGACGAAAATTGCCTCAATTATCTTCTTAGGAACTCAACTAAGCAACCCCTATACATCTACATGTCAGAGGCACATATTTTTACAAAGTCTGTTCTCCTTGGACGGTGATGATGCCCGCATTTTGATAAATTGAATCCCACGAAAACGTTATAAAAACTTTGGTTCTCTTTATGACTCCGAAGAAAATAACCCGAAACTCTACCGGGTGAGCCAGAAAAAAGTTCCCACTTTCGAAAAATTGTAGCACCACAAGTACTTCATGGATTTGAATGATTCAGATTCTAGTTAAAAGCCAAAAGATCAAAGTATTTTTGCGATTTTTCTCGTCTTCTTAGGAGCACTTCAAATATAGGTAAATTAAACTTTACAAAAATTTCATTGTTGCGAAATTAATGAAAAAGGCCTTAAACACTTTATCAAATCATTAGGGCTCTCCTCCCACAGAACAATACTCACGGGCGTTTCACTTCTTTCAAGAGTTATAAGACATTATTTCAAGAGTTACTAATAGATTCTCAAACAGATACTAAAGATTTTCAATCCCATGGCATTAAATGTGCATACGATAGCTCTCACCCATGCAAAATTGCATTCTCTTTGTTGTTTTGAGCGACGAGTCTCTTATGATTTGATCAAGTATTTTAGGCCTTTTTCAGTCATTTTGCAACCACCAAGTTTTTGTAAACTTGAATTTACAAATTTTTCCAGTGCTCGTAAGAAGGCGAGAAAAATCAAAAAAATACTTCGATCTTGTGGTTGTCAAGCAAATATTCACTCATTCCAATCCATCCAGTACTCTTGATGCTATGAATTTTCAAAAGTGGGAACTTTTTTCTGGTTCACCCGGTATAATGGTAGAACTGCTTTAAGTGCAATCAAATTCTACCTCTAAGTTAGACTTTCTGCTAGAAAATTATAAGTATCTCATTCAAATCGATGCGTCACTCATTATCGTACATCTTGGCAAACGCAGATACATCAGTTTCGGACATCCAGTACTCCCGACTGGTATGAATTCAAGCCAATTCTCGGTAACATTTCACCCAAAAATGCACTAGCACAGTTTTCCCCTTCCAGTAATTCACTGCGAATAGGCCCTTTGATATGTATCCTACTTCGATGATCAGCTATGCACTGCCTAAGGTCATTTCGTTGAAATGTCAAGTTTAAACGTCTCTGTTTGTACTACTGACGAACGGCACGGCCCGATACGTTTAGTTTCGTTTTTCTATGGCGTTAGAAGTATTTTTTCGATTGAATAATCAGTTGTTTTTGCTATCTATACGTCGCCACACGCTTCACTGTTATTTGAATCGTTTAAATGTCGTTGGATTGCAATCTATATCCTTTCGAATTCATCAAGAATTCCACATTTATCAAGTACTGAAAGTCATTGACATATTCGCCCGTCCGCTAAGGCAGCAATAGAAATTCAAATTAATTGCAAATTCACGCAAAAAATCGTTCAAGTGGCAATTGGCCTTTCTTTGGGTGGTACCGTTACAAAGTCTAATGACAAATATCCAGCCGAACACAAAACAATAAAGGGAATGTCAGGCCTAAGGCCATCTGACAGAATTTCTGAAGGCTGATTTGTCTGTCAATAAAGTCGAGACAAAATTCAGGCCCTTTGCATGAAATTGTGCTGCTTCAGTTTATCCTAGAATTCTGTTGATCATGCAACTGAATAACCTATGCAACAGCAATCCACTTCAGTTTTAGTAGTTTCAAAGCCACTTTCAGGTTGCTCCTCGAAGACTTTACGACTAAGTTATCTTACTTGTCACTCTGTACTGCTCCGATACGACTCTACTGTAGAGGTGGACGCGGCTGATGTTAAAAAACGCTAAATCTACGGATTCAAGAAGAGAGCTACACACCGTTTCACACTTGCTGAAAGGAACATGTTATTTTCTCTCGAAATAACTACTGACCTGTAACGTTTCACTTCAGTGCCACAGATCATGTATTAAAATCATCGTATCATACACTGAGCAACATAAATCTTACTTCAACCGATGGTTAGCTTTGGTTAGCAATGTCATGTTTTGGCAAGTTTTAGATTATCCGCTGAAGAAAAATTACTACATTTGGTTTCAAACAGTTGTTGAGGTAGAATCAAATTATCGACCATAACTGAAATTCATGATTCGTCGCTTTACAGCTTGAAGCACAATAACATGCAAAAAGACAGGCAAACACACGGGAAGCTTTATCGAAAATATCATTCTTATGGGCAGCTAATCCAAAGCTATCCTTTTGCACGCAGATTCAAGAAAGTGGCTTGTTTATGATATTTCGACACTTGTTCTTGTAACCACCGCTGGCACCTACAATCGCACTGCAGTAAATGCCCTTATATAAGAACCTACAAAAATAAGAACCTAGAGGCTGTTTTTCCAAACTTATGCACATTGTAATTAAGAACCTGTTTAAGTTTGATGACAAATATGTTCTTTTAGCAGGGGTAGCAAAATGGATTTTGTTCTCGTTATCAAAATCATTTTTGTCCCAGTTGGCTGCTAAATTCTGAATCTCCTCCCCTGCAGTTTGTAAGCTAAAAATTGGCTATTATGTACATAAGTCGGAAACTCGGTCTGTACTTTTTAGACCTTGGGCTTTATATTTTCCTATACAACACAAAACTGGTTAGGATGCGCATAAACTAGACTGCTCTATGGACCTACAGTTTCTGTTTAGGCCAAATTTGATTTTCAGAAAATCTGAAACCATAGCGTGCCTGGGTAACAACCTTTCTTTAATAGCAACTGTAAAAACGAGTGTGGCTCTGTATTCGTGATTACCTGGTTGATGGCAACCAACAATGAAAATGCTGATATTCAGTTTAATAAAATAATCTTCATAAATAATATACCTGTTTGGATATTTACTTGAGTGCTGCTATAATCCATCAAAACGATTTATCATCTTGATTGAATTGACTAACGTGATCAACCATCGTCATTAGAGCTTGACGAATCATCCTCATCGTCATCATCATCATTTTCATCAGTGTCATCACTTGAGCTGTCTGATGATGATGATTCCTCCTTGTTCTGCTCTGGGTAGTACTGCTTCAGTCTGATATGCCATGCGATACTTGTGCATGCTGATATCGTCTTGAACTGATGGCATACATTTCTCGGGATAAAGTAGATGTCATCATCTCGCAGTGTTACTCTAGCGTAACGAATGCCCTCTCTTCGCAGCTGATTTAGCTTCCCTTCATCTATCCATTGAACACACTAGAAAAGGGAGAATCATATTGCAGTTATAGAACAGCGGGGATGGCTCAGTAGTAGCGCGCTTGACTACCAATCTGAAGGTTGGTGGTTCGAGTCCCCGCCCTGACGAACCTGCTACAAAGTGTGAGGAGAGTCGCCAACTCTCTGTAATTCCAGGCTACGCTGCTGCAATAAGCTCAGCTTCTCAGCGTCCTAAAACTACCTTCGGATGCTTGGTAGAAATGTATACACAAACAAGTTATAGAACTCAATGCTATGGGACTGGGCTATGCAACTGTAAACAAACTTCGCTCGAAATGGTGATTTTGCAGTTTTCTGGTAGCCATATCTCACAAATTCTCAACTATGTTTTCAAAAGGATAATGCAATCTTGAAGATAGATTCTCGAATTTCACAGAGAAACAAATGAACATTCCTATGTTACAAGATTACAGAGATGTCAGTGGATTTCTAAAAGAAACTTTACAGTGGATTCACCTCATCCACCAAAATATGTAAAGGAAAACAATGGTCACATGCCTAAAACAATATAAAGGGCGAGCCAGAAAAAAGTTCCCACTTTGAAAAAATTCGTAGCACCACAAGTACTTCACGGACTTTAATGATTCAAATTCTAGTTAAAAGCCAAAAGATCGAAGTATTTTTGTAATTTTTCTCGTCTTCTTACAAGCACTGCAAATATAGGTAAGTGCAACTGTTACCAAAATTTCATGGTTGCAAATGACCGTAAAAGGGCCTAAAACACTTGAACAAATTGTTAGGACTCTCCTCACACAATACAATACGCACGGGCGTTTCACCTCTCTCAAGTGTCATAAGACATAGATTCTCAAACAGATACTAAAGATGTTCAATCCCATGCCAATAAATGTGCGGACGATATCTCTCACCCATGAGACATTGCATTTTCTTATTGTTTTGAGCAAGGAGTCTATTATGATTTGATCAGGTATTTTAGGCCTTTTTCTGCAGCAGCAAAAGTTTTGTAAGCTTGAATTTACCAATTTTTCCAGTGCTCATAAGAAGGCGAAAAAAATCACAAAAATACTTCAATCAGTTGGCTGTCAAGTAAATAGTGATTCATTCCAATCCATTCAGTACTTTTGATGCTATGAATTTTCAAAAGTGGGAACTTTTTTCTGGTTCACCTGGTAGATTATCAAGACTACAGGTTTGTTAATGGTTAAAGACCCTCTGCTAACCAAGACGCTTTGCGAGCATTCTTTGCGAGCATTCTTTGCTGTGCAACTAGAGATGGCACGTGCGAGGTATGCGAGGTATGTCCGTTGCAAAGGACCCTTTGAAATTGGATAAAGGGAAATATCAACTCTTGGACTCTATGCTTTTGTCTATGCTAAAAACCCATTGTCAAACATGATCATTTGTGTGCCGATTGAAAAGCAAGGCAAAGTGAATTTAGGCCAGAAACGACTTTCAGATAATACGAAAGTCGACCTTGGCGCCACAAAGGATCATGGTTAGCAGTGGCTCTTTAAGTGGTCCAGCCCATTTAAGCTTTAGGGCCAAAGAGCACTTTTTTGAGAATATTGTACACCCAACAAAATCACTTCAAAGTCTGGTTTAAAGAGCTTAGACATTGAAAAGCAGCTTAGACATTGAAAAGCAAACTTTTAGTACAAAGAATTATGTTTTCCTGACCTACTAATCGCAAAATGTATACCTTTCAAGCAGTAATCTTCCTCTGTCGAAACAAAATTGATCCATCGCAGCTACGAGAACTCTAAGGCCGTATCAACCGTTTTTTGTTATGCAACAACGACAACTGTCTAAATAGCGTCTCCTTATTGGTTGAAAACTAAAATCTAATGATTTGATTGGTAAATATGGAACCACTCCATATGGGCCTAAAGGGGGGCCCACTTTATAAGAGCAATGGTATGAGTCCCTATTACCAAGTGATATCAACAAATCAAAGGACGCAGGGAAATAATGGACGAAAAGTCATAATTCTACTGAATTACTTGAAGGGAACTTTCTGTAATTTGCCATAATCCCAGAGAGAGCATTTTGATATCATGATAATTTTTTGAATCATAGCATTTTTACGTTTTATGAAACGTATGAAACGTTTATGAAATGTACGTGCGAGAGGAGGTATCTGAAGCTTTGACAAACATTAAAAGCAACATAAATCCTAAACCGATGGAAGAAAATCAATGTGACCAATGCAAGACATATTCAATTTTGAAGATCTACAAGATGGTAGCAAGCAAAGTCTGTAGTTTTTTTTTATGGTTTACGACTTAGCAGTTCGATGATGTCACAACTTCTAAACAAACAAAAATCTTCAAAACATAAGATCCTTTTGGATGATTATTAAGTCCGTTCTGAGCAAAGCAAGCATACTGTAAGAATATCTGAATAGTGATTTTTTCGTTCCCCAAATGATCGTTGATGCCGTTCTTAGCTAAAGTCGGAAAGATGCGTGTTGCTGCTAAAGTCGCCTTCAGTCAAAAATCATACGCCTGTTATAAGAGCAAGAATCGCCTAAAAAGCAATCTTGATTTTTATCTGAAATCAGGATGATACGCAAAAAATCAAAGATCATTAGCCCTAGTTTGCCTATTTGAGGCCTTAGTTGGTGCATGAAACTATTGGTATTGCCAATTTCTTCCAAAAGAATTGCTAAGATTTAGAATTGCTATGCTATGCTACATTGAAATGAAGAGGCCCAAATCACAATTCACTTTATCTAACAAATTTTTCCATGTTACAAGCCTACTTTTCTTTTAGTCCAAATTGGTATGTACATGTGTCATACATATCTAAATCAATTCGAACCGCTATAACACAGAGACTAGAGGAATTCTGTCACATACCTGTGAAAGGGGAGGCTCGTATAGATCAAGTTGCATCTTCTCGACAACGCTGAGAAAATCGCCAGGATGAAAAGCAACGATGTCTTTCACTTCACGGAAATGAGATGCTCTGCAAAAGAGCACATATATAATGAATGCAGCCAACAAGGACAGATTTTGTAATGTCTCGTTCAATTCCTACCCTGACCACACCCCCGGGCATTTGCACAAAAAATATTCCCGGCCCCAGGGCATTTGACCGTAAATTTTTCCCCAGCCCCCGGGCATTTGAGTAGCATTGACAAGAACAGGAGCTTTTGCTTATACAGTAACTGGGAATATGGGATTTTCTCATTGCCCCGCCCCTGGGCGTTTTACCGTCAATTTCCCCCTCCCCTCGGCCCCAGGGCATTTGGGCAAGGAATTTTTGTTGACCCCCAGGATGCCCGGTGGGGGGGGATGGTCAGGGTAGGAACTGAATGAGACATAACACAGTGGTAGACTGATTATGAAGAGTCCCAGTAATCGCTATTCAAACGAGACTACTACACCAAACCGAGATCGCTCATACTGGGACTCATAATATTAGGGCAATTTTTCTGGACTGACTTTTTCCACTTTTGAACGCCCTTTGGGACGAGGCTGTTATACACAGCTGTACAAAGTATGCAACAAAATACAACGCCATAAGAATTTTTGCAAATTCGATTGATTGATGTTGACCAACGGAAACTCAAAGCTCAGAGTTTCAAGGAACTTGGCCGCACATCATTAATCGTGGAATTTAAGAAAATCATTGGAAATTTGTTTATGAAAACAATAAGTGTAGATCACTTACCTTGCACCAACATGAACAGCTTTTAAAATACCAACCGCAGCTGTTGTTTGCCTATCAAGACCATGTCCAACGTGATCAGCATGACATTTAGTTCTATCTTCAGCCAAAAATTCCCTTGGCTCAGATACACGTGGTAGGTAATGCAAGTTCTGTAGTTCATTTACAGCAGTTCTATACAAAAAATAAATAAATTCACATGAATTAGAAAGGAAAACTGACCAACATAAATAGCTTTCTTCCTAAAAATCTACATTAAAATCAGGCTGAGCATTAGAAATCAGCTAATTGATACAATACAACAAAATATGGCCTTTTATAAACCATTTTGCAACAAACTCAGATCATGATTTATGTATCAAATAGTAGAATTACAGTTGTGGCAATCATGGCGAAAAGTTTAAGACCGCATTTTAGTTGGCAACCTTTGTTGGCGCAATGAAATCCAATGCTACTGCTCTGCCAATTTTAGTCTCTTGGAGTTGTGTCAGGTCAGTGTCCCATCTGTACCGGGTGTCTAAAAAAGTATGCCCATTAATTGGATAAAGTAACAAAACGATAAGATATTGGGACCTTCCGAAAACATAGCTATATTTGTTTATCTTCAACTTGAATGCACATACCTTGCATTTTAGAATTGTGCACCAAACACCGGAGATACAAGCTCGCAAAGTCAAAATTTAGAGTGCATCACAAACCAGAGGCTTTAAGAACTAGGGCCTCGCCATATGATCAGATATCACAGGCAGTTTGCAAAGGAATTTCAACTTCGATTTTTAGGTTTTACTGTCGAAAAGAATTTTACTTTGAGATGCTTCAAGTGTGCTTGATATTACTTTTCTCTGAGAAATCAATCCTTGCATTACATTCCATTGCAAAAAGGTTATTCTTATCAAAGAAGAACAAAAGGAGCACATGCATGCTTGTTTTGGAGATATGGCATGAGTTTATCATTCATACCACATTTTTATTCTATTCCCTTTATTAGGATCGTTGCCATATGACCATAATTCTTTTCAAAATAAAAAACTGAAAATTGAAGTTTGTAAGTACTTTGGAAAATGCCCATGATATCAAATCATGGCCAGGCCCTTTTTCAAAAACTCTGGTTTTAGGTGCACTCTAAATTTTGCCTTCGCACAATCGTACCATCGGTATTTAATGGATGATTTTAAAATGCAAAGTATGTGCATTTAAGTTAAAGATTAACAAATTTAGCTGTGGACTTGCTAAGTCCCAATATTTTTTATCTTTTTGTTCTTTTCTCCAAATTTTGGTGTTGTTTTTTGGAATTTTTTTAAATCTTGCTATGACGTCACAATGAAGTTTATAGAAATTCTAGCCAATTTAAAGTGGTCCTGCCAATGAGAGGGTTGATCTAAACAATGTGTTACTCAGCTGGATTTAAATTTATAATCTATGCACAATTCATTTCTCTGATTTGTTTACAAAATTTCAAAACTCTGCAAAATATATGTACGGCTTCAAAGGAAAAGTTAACAGAGCACTTTTAGTTCAGCGGTGGCTATACTGTAGCTTTAAGACCTAGCCTTGATATTTACAGTAGTTTGAAGCAGCAATTGCATAACTATTCAGAATTAATTTTCAAGATTTGCAGGATTTTCTTTACATTTTCCCTACAGTGGAAAGTGTAACGAAACTTTTGATTGACATCTTACAGATCCTTTGGTTCTGTGAAAGAATACTGTCATCAGCAGTGTCATATAAAGATACACACTGTCAGACGTTCAGTACAGCTCTGGTCTTCAAAGCTACTTGCAATTGGTTATCAATAATGAACAGATAAATCTTAATATGTATTTTATACACTTGTCACATACCTTCTTCTCTTGACTTGAGGTGATCTAACTGCCTCTCCAGTTGGGACCATTTGTTCACCTGGTCTCACCCATAAAATTGGACCATCGTTACTTAACCCCCTATCCAGCATGTGAAGACAAGAAAGCTGCCCCCACGGAAGTGTCCTGTAAAGGAAAGGATCCTCTTCTAACTTGTCAAGGACGTCAGGGAACATTCCACCAGATTCACCATCAACAGTACCAACAAGACTGAACTGGTTCAATGGGCCTGATCTGTAAGTGCCATTGTGGTAGGTATTCTCCACTCTTTGATAGAATTCACTCATCTGGATTGTTTCTAAGTCTGACTTTTTCCCAAGGCCCTCTGTCACAACCATGTGATTTGGGTGATGATTTGCCAGAAATTTCATTGGCTCAGGAAACCTTGCAGCAGCACCATGCACAATACCAATTACATAATTTGAAACACCTTCTTTCTCTTCTTTAAAAACAAGCCGCAAAAACTCATCAACAAAGGCATCAACGTATTCTTCTTTGACTTTGGCAATCTCATCAATATATGCATGAATAACTGACGCACCTCCATTTGGGTCCGTCTCAACATGAATAAACTTACCAAATTTTGACTCTTCATGCTTACTTTTACGGATTCTCCTGTCCCTGTCTGTAAAGTATCTGTCAAGGATGCTTTTGTAGTGATCCTTCTTTTTGTGTTTCTTCTTTTTCTTAGCATTATCATGTTTTGAACTCGCTGATCCTGGGAAGTAATGTGATAAGACTTTCTTTGTTGCTCCATTATTTTTCCTAAGTTAGCAAAAGGTCACAGCAGTTAAGCCAGCCACTTTCCTGTTGTTCCCTTGATTGAGTATGAAGACCCAGTCAAGATAAATAAAGATTCCACAAAAGTTATTAACAGATTAGAGAAGGCGATTAGAGTAGTGGCAGTAAGCCCTTGAAACAAAACAACCAAGTTTCCATTAAAATTTCCGTCAGAAAACTTTACTCAAACTTGTAGCAGGCCTGATCTACGGAGCAGAGAAGGGCTGCAGAATGTTAAACTGGAGAACGATTTTGTAAGAAAGTTAAGATAACTGTGAGTACTATTCATTTTATTGACAGACCCTGATCTTAAAGAAAGATTTAGTTAAACTGGGAACTTCGATGACGATGAAGAAGAGGGTTGGTACATATATATCGCAAATACTGCAAAGAAATTTTTAAGGACCACAGATTTTGCTCTTCATTTTGCAGTTCTTTCAAGTTTCTTGTTAAAATCATTTTCCCACGTAAAACATTTTGCGAGGGCGCTGGCGAGGGCGAGGGCGATCGCCCACGTAAAACGAAAAGGCCTGTTAATTGCTATCTTCAAAATTAATCTTGTGAATAAAAGCAGACCTTGTGAAACCAAGCATCTCCTGTTACGAAAATACAAGGCCATGTAATAGCCATGTACAAGCCTTGAAGTTATGGCCTTGTAACCTTGTAGCCTGGAATAGCCTTGCTGTAACCTTGTAAATGGCTTGAAAAATGCTAATTAGCCTTGTAGAAGCCTTGTAGAAACCTTGTTTTAGACTGGTTGCAGCTTGGAATCTTACTGATAGCCTTGTAATTTTCTTCCAAGGTTAGTACAGGGTCATAACAAGGTCATAATCCCCTCTACAAGGCTAAAACTTGGCCTGTACAAGGCCAAGTTTAGCCTTGTATTTTTGTACAGGAGCAGACCTTGTGAAACCAAGCATCTGTTGCTGTTTTTCTGACTTAAATAACAGTTACTTGTAAGAGGACTCAGAGCAACTGGAAGACAACACAAACTTGTTGCTAGCCCATTTATTGCCTCAGAAAATAATGTCCCATCAGAATACCCCAATTTGGTACACCCCAAAATTTTGCGAGACATCTCAGGTGAGAATACTTCACATCTTGATAAAAATTCTTTGAAAAGAGCTACACAACAATTCTTTAAGATTGTTGCAAGACTTACTTTTGTGCAATTTTTCTTGCTTATTTCAAGTTGTTTGAATATGCAAATTGGTTACCCACAAAGGATGTTGCTCCTTAGCTTGTTACTGGCATAGCCACTTGCAGCTACTTGCAGATGATTTCAAAATTGTTAGATTGCACAAATTGGTGCCTTTCAAATTTGTCATTGTTGCTGTTGTACTTATTTTAAATCAATAAATATATTTCTAACTTTCTATTTACAAATATGTACAAAGAAAATTAATCTACATCAATTAACAAAAGACATAAATAAATGAAATAATTTACTAAAGATTACATGAAAAGGATCTTCTTAGAATATTCACAGAAGGACTGACTATTTCATTCGTATTTACAGACTTTACATTTGCAGTTTGGACCGTCCCATTCTTTGATCATTCTTTTGAAAATATTCAGATTATCTGCTGTCTTTATTTTATTTGGTAATCCGTTCCAAAATCAAGGGTGGGTAACTTGTCCCAAAGCATGTTAGGCCTATTTTGTAATTTCCATATTTTGGCAGCCCCCAATGGTGGCAGCCCCCAATGCTGGAAAAATTTTCGAAAATCAGCCCCAATCGGGCAAAACAAAAATCTGCCCTCATTTGGGCAAAAATGCTGCGGCAACCCTGTCACAGTTAGATGAAATGACATTAGATAAAATGACCAGAGCACCAGACAGGCTGGCCGAAATGACTAGCGAGGTTAGTCGAAATGACCATTGACCGAAATGGAGGTTGGCCGAAATGACTAGAAAACACTGTTGTTTTTTTTGTCGTGTTGCAGTATTTCTGCCAACAAATTTATTTACTCATTCGTCACTGCAAGCATCTTCGGATCTGACAATCGACGCTGGTATTGTGGCCTTTTCTTTTTTCAAATCATTCTATACAATAAATTTACATGTGAATTCTTGGAATGTATGTACCTTAAAGGCTCTATTAAGCCCCCAGGGGGGGGGGCTCATTTAATTTTGGGCACTTTTTAGTTCTTTTACACCACATGTTGCGGTTTGAACATACAATTTTACAAGTACATGAATTCGACACAATTTTATCTTAAACCATATCAAAATTAACATGCAAACTTATTTAGCTCAATAGATGGAAAATCTTTGGCAACCTCTGGAATTTGATATAAGTGGGGGGGGGGGAGCTTTACATAGAGGGGAGCTTAATAGAGCTTTTACGGTAATTGCATGGAAGAAATCTTTGAAAATTCTTGATCTCAATTCTTAATCAAGAATTCTTACTTCTTTGTTTTTTCTCTCATTTCAACTTGTTTGTATGCAAATTGGTTAGCAACCAATGATTCTGTTTCTTAGCTTGGTACTTGCAGATATAATTTCAAAACTGATAGAAGATTGCACAATCGGCGCCTTTCAAAGCGAGGATAATAACTTGTCCAAAAACAAGTTAGGCCTAGTAGACTATTTCGTAATGTTTGGCGTTTACCATTTATTAGGCCTTGGTGAAAAATTGCGGCTTTGTTCAAAAGTGACAAATTCTTACCATTCATAGGCTTATGGTTGTGAATCTCAGAATCTTCTTCACCATAAATATCATCGTCTTCATGTTTGATCAGGCCATCTGACATTTGTTTTCGTTGTCCTTCTCTCGATGATGTGCGACTTGACAATCGTTCTTTCATCTTTTTTGCTTCCTCTTGCTCTAATTTTAATCTGCACCTGGGAAATTTGACAGCTGCTCCAGGAAATGCAGCCATTCGAGTTGGAAATTTAATTTGTTCCTTTGGTTTTTGATGCCATTCTGATCGTGAATTTACAATTTGATTTGGCGCGATTTCGGTGGCAGCATCAAACCCAATCTCCATGTTCTCAGAACAACAACGTTCCTGTTCTTGATCCTGCTTCAAACTGATTATCCGTGTCATCTTCCTCCAGGTCCTCATCAGTGTCGAGCACGAGAATTTTTACGAATTTCTAAAGGTCAGTTTTTTGGGAACAAAACAATTCAAGACAAACTTTTCTCTGAAGCCTTTCCATCTTTCCAGATTTGCTAATGTTTAGACATTAGGGACCTGTCATAAAGTATCTACTACAGGGGGCAAGGGTGGCGCCAGAAATCTTCCGACATAGGAGCTGGATCTTCCGACAAGGGGACTAAAATGGCTAAAAAATGCAGGTTTCATACGTCATTTTGCCAAATTTCCTCCGACAATAACCTCATATTTGCTCCGATGGGGGGCTAGGTGCTTCCGACGGGGGGGGCTGTAGCCCTCTCTAGCCCTCCCCTGGCGCCACCCTTGCAGGGGGCGGAGAATAAAGGCAAGGACCAACAAACAATTTATAGGCTTGGCTTGAGAATGCGCCACAGAAAATATTTGTAGATTCTGAATTGGCCATGAAATATGTTAGTGAGTAATCTAACAAATGATTTTTAGAATATAGAAGATACTTGTGAAATTTAAGAGAGAGAAAATTCGAAAGTCATAAAAATCAGTTCAGTTGTCAATCATATACATTCAGAATGCAGTCACTCGTTCAACTTTCCAATTTCATTCACTTTCTCCAAAAGCATAGAAACATATTTTCCCTTTTTTGGTGCCTGTTTTGCTTTCTGTCTCTTCATGTTCACAACTGAACCATCCTTCTTCAAATACTTCCATCCTCGCAAACATCTTTGCCTCGCAAACATCTTTGCAGATTATCAGGCTGCACGCAGGCTACAGATTATCTAGTGAGGCAGAAGGAGGGAGGGAGGGAAAGAAGCTCTCCTTCCCCTTTCTCTACCCCTTTTCCTCCTTCTTCCTCTTCTCCCCCTCCCGTTTGTTTTGATCAAGGGCGAGACTTGGAGCAAACCCAGCTGTGGCCCAGCTGTGGACTTGCTACCAGGGCTACACTCATTTTTTTTTTATATGAAACCGCTTATAAGAACGGTAGGCTCAATTTTTCGAAAGCTAAGAAACAACACTAGCTGAATTGAAAATAGCTAAGAAACTTCTGCAATTTTCAGTTTCAATTTTCCTATCACACTCAAAAATATGTTGACATTGTGCAGTTAAAGCAACTGTTTGGACATTATTTTGAGTGCGAATCATGTTATTTACTCGTTTTGAGATTTTACTAAGTTTTGGGAGCCCTTTAGACAAGACAAAATCAACTCTAACCTTCCGGCAATAAAAATATAAGAAACACGTAAGAAACTTGTGGTAGCAAAATGGCCCAAAAATTTAAGAAACTACCTACCAGCCCCGGACCTTAGTTTCTTATAAAAAAAAAGTGTACAAGTCCCTCTCGTGGAAAAAACGAGAGGAGAAAAAAAGCGAAAAAAAGCGAGAGAGACTTGTAATATTTGGCAAGCGGAGCTCTGGCTATTAAACAGGATTGTGTCCGGTCGGAATCCTTTGACAAAAAGCCAATATCTAATCTCTCGCTTTGTTTCCTCCTCTCGTTTTTCCGCGGGAGAGAGACTTGTAACAGGTCCATATTTGCTGCAATTTGAGATTTTTTAAAGGACACTGCATTTGGTTGAAATCAAGGATTTTCTATTTCATTTGGAATTAGAAGTTCAGAAAATGCGTTCCTGTGTCTGGTGCACTTTAAATGCATGATATAAATACAATGGAAAAAATCATGCCGGGTGTCCCAAAAGTACTCCCGTTTGAAAAATCACCAAAATTTGATTACATGGCCGATCTTCAATTTTCTTTTTTGTCATATAGAATAAGGACCAAATCATTTTCTAAAATATAGCCTATCTTGTAATTGACTTAAAAATTAGCATATTTAGTTCTTTTTAGGGCTACCTGGTTTCAGATCATACCGCAGAAAAGCAGTGATGATTGCCAGATAAATTTCTTTGTGCATGTAAAGCATCTAATTTGGTCACAAATGACAAAAAGGAATGCACACTATCAATGGAGACTACTCTGATGATAAAAAATTTGAAGATTTTGACTCATAGGCAAGATTGAGTTATTTTGCTTAAAAACCATAGCTCAAAATAACCCTTTCAACGTGTAATTTTTCTACCTTGCTGTATCAAAAGCAAATATTTGATCATCTATGAATATTTTTGGGTCTTTGAAAAAACAACCCAAAAAGAAAATTTTGTCCGGGTTTGTAATCAATGTTTGGTGATTTTTCAAACGGGAGTACTCTTTTGGGACACTTTTGATTCTAACAGGAAGGGATAACTCACTTAAATTCGTACTTACCTTCGAATAAGATGAAAAATGAAAACATTTACAAATTCTCCTGTGCAATATTATTAACGTACAGCACACAACACAGGTTTGGCCTTGTGCAAATTCCGATAAAATTGCTATGCCAGAGTTCTCAGGAGTTCCTTTTAAGAAGAAACCCGTATTGATATGCATATTATGTGGGAAAGGTTTGAAGTCACCATCGCTCCATGACACTGGAACGTTCCTCCATACGATTGATGACATTTAGGATATACAAGAAGGAAAGTAAACCTGTTTCTTTGCAGCATGTTCTCGACTAGATCCCAGTCTCCAGGGAGCGTCTTGAAACATGCATGTCTTGAACTATGCTTGAACGTCAAAGTTACTGCAAATTGTGATTGCAATTCAAATTTCAATCTCTATTTCAAGTCACAGAGCGACAGAGCATTTTTTGCAAAGAAGGCATTTTGGTAGCACGGAGAAATCATCAACAAAAAGATCTGAAAATTTCATCTTGCAAACTACGTAGCATTTTACCTTAGAGTCGGTTGATGCAATCACCAAATTTAGCAGAATAATTCCGATAGGTGACGAAACATAGATTTCAATCGGCCCGTTTAGTCGTTTAGCTTAGGTGTCTAGATGATAACTGACAACGTCTTTATATTAGGCCCGTTAGACTGTCTTATGAATCACAAGAATTTCTACCATAGCTTCTCAGTTTGGTCTACTGTACAGAGTTAAAGCTGTGAGACAGTGTCACATCTTAGAGCTTTGTCCATTCAAAGAAGTTCCCAGCTCTTTAGCACGCAGCGTGGCCTCGTTTACAGCATTCATCAAGGTAGCTCTCAAGCCTCCTTGTTCCAACGCATTCACTCCGACTATAGTTGTCCCACCTGGGGAGCAAACTGCATCTTTTAATTCACTGGTGTGAAGTCCAGTTTCTTGCACCATACGTGCAGCACCTATGGTCATCTGTGCAGCCATCTTCACTGCGTCTACTCTATTCAATCCGCCCCTTACCGCTCCGTCCGCTAATGCTTCAATGACCGTATAAAGATACGCTGGACCACCGCCAGCAAATCCGGTAACAGTGTCCATTAAATCCTCCTTGACTTCAACGCAGTAGCCCACGGAGGACATGAGTTTATAGAGAATTTCATGATCCTCGTGTTTTGTATTAGTTCCCATACTGAAGGCACTGACACCATTTCTGAACATCACTGGAGTATTTGTCATTATGCGCGCAACTCTTGATTTCTTTGGTAAAACATTTTCGATATTTGCTATCGTTATTCCAGCTGCAACGGACAGCAATAAATGTTCTTCAGTCACTGCTGGTGCTATTTCCTTCAAAACTTTTGGCAAAATCTGCGGCTTTACAGCCAGTATCACAACTTTGTTTTGATCCAGTATGTCCGTATTTTTCAGCGATACATTACAGCCTAGATGTCGAATCCATTGAACCTCTGCGTCTGTAGGGGCGCTTGCCCATACTTTGTTATTCTGTATAACTCCCGAAGCAACAAATCCCTTTGTGAGCACTTCGACGATTTTGCCAGCTCCTACAAATCCTAATTGCGAGAGTTTAAAAATCCCATACATTTTGAGCGATATCGTGCAAAGAACTCAACTGGTCATATCATTATGAAAACCGTCTTCGACTACTCTTGTCTTTGCATATCCAACCTGTGATCACCTGGTTTTGCCTGTAACTTTCTGATCTAATGACCATTGGCTAGTAGCTATAGTCTGTCTGAAATTAGATGTCACATGCAAATGCCCGCGAATAACAACAATAGAAGTGTTTTGCAAAGGAATTTCGCGCTATCGCAAATCTCAGGTGACATCTAACTACTTTGAGACGGACTTGTACATGCATCTTTTTCATAAGAACTAAGAATTTGAGTCAGTACAGAAATTCCTTAAAATCATCAGATTTTCAGTACTCAGTTTCTTGCGAGTTCCTGTTTCATAACAATCTTCACGTTTAGTTCTTGTGTCGTCCTGAACACTTCGAAACAAAGTTTTTTGGAGCCTTTCCAATGTTTAGACATTTATTCAGCTTCTTCTTGATGACAATGTCAATGCAAAATGGAAGCCCTTTCTCGAGAAGAAGGCTCAACTGCGAACAATACCGCAATTTTAGGCCCAAAAAAATAAGAAACTAATTAAGAAACTTTTACTACTAAAACACCGAAATTTTCATGCGAAATTAAGAAACTTTTAGTACTAAGTGCTGATCCAAGTTTCTTATAAAAAAAAACCATCTGAGTAATATTATACAGGAAACAACTGAGTAAAATATACCAAAACGATTTCTTTTATTGAAATGAGTAATTTCCTAACTTAAACTTTTCCCAGTACTGGAATTTTCTTATTTCTTAGCTATTCAAATTTGAAGGGGATCTGAGATTCTTATAAGCAGTTAAATACGTGTGGACTACGCGTATTTTTTATAGGAATGAGGAAATTTAGGTCCGTGTGGTTATCCACTTTCTTAAATTTGCTGCTAAAAATTTCTTACACCTTTACCTTTGTAGCATGCGTGCAGCCGCAATATGCGGAGGAGTGTTGTGGCTGCATGCAGGCCTTTGATGCTCTGAAGGTAGAATCATTTATTTTTGTTAGAAAGACTTCAAAAGAATCTTAAAACATGTATCAACAAAAATTGCACTCAAAAGTTTAGAAACGCGCACAAGACATTATGCGTGACCTGCCAAATTGAAGAAGCAAATTAAAAAAGTTTCCTAGTTTTTTTTAAATCTATAGGTAGAAAGTGGAAGACCAACATCGCAGAAAACATATGCTTACATAACTTGAATGTATCAATAAACATGTTCGACAATTTCAATCACACTACTTCTAAATTTTGCTGCCATCTTTGAAACAACAATACAAATCTGTTGATGATATTATAATATGACATCATATTGTTACATATTGTACCGAGAAAAAATGCTTATAATGTATTTATCTATCTAAATATAGGAATATTGAAAAATTACGATATATCCCGTTCTTTTGGATAATTTTCTCTTCAAATCTTAAATATTTTATAGAGTCAAAAGTATTAAATACAATGAAATAAAAGTTCACGAGGCTGAAACCTATCATTTGCGACTGAAAACCATTGCATTTCATATAAATAGCTAGCTTAAAAACACAACAATTTAGAGGAGGAGGACTTCTAGTTCTGGACCAGTTTCAGTTTCCCTAAAATGTGATGTAATGATCACGTTGCAAACCTCAGGGGGGTACGGGGTTGTTTGTTTAGGATAGGGGTGCTCAGGATGGGGGGTACAACGTATCAACCCAAAAATATAACTTCTAGCCCCAGGGGGGTACACATTGACTTTCAATACGGGGGAGTCCGTGCCAATATTTGGGGTCCAAAATTTTACGTTAAATCAATATTTGGGGTCTGTGAATTACAACATGGACAAAAGTTCAATATTTGGGGTCCACAAATTTTAATAAAGGAAGAATCGTGCAATTTGGCCCTGAAGTTGCGAATCATGAAATAAATGTCTTGGTATTATTCAAAAACTGAGAAAGATCAAGAAGCTCAAACTCAAATTGAAATCATTCAAAAACATTTTAGAGGCCCCAGAAATAGACAACAATATTTGGGGTCTCTAAAACATTAGACTCAATGTTTGGGGTCCCCAAAACACTGAAGTTGCGAATCATGAAATAAATGGTCTTGGTATTATTCAAAAACTGAGAAAGATCAAGAATCAAACTCAAATTGAAATCATTCAAAAACATTTTAGAGGCCCCAGAAATAGACAAAATAAGAAGGTCAAATTAAAACATTAGACTCAATTTTAGGGGTCCCCAAAACATGAAGTTGCAATCAATATTTGGTCTTGATATTATTCAATGTTTGAGAAAGATCCCCAAGAATCTCAAATTGAAATCATCAAAAAATTTTGGATTATTCAAAAAACTGAGAAAGATCAAGAAGCTCAAATTGAAATCATTCAAAAACATTTTAGAGGCCCCAAACAATATTTGGGGTCTCTAAAACATTAGACTCAATGTTTGGGGTCCCCAAAACATTAGGCTTAATATTTAGGGGTCAGCAAAGAAATAGTGGCATGGACCCCCCTGTATCAAAAGTTAGGAAGTACCCCCCCTGGGTTTCTAGCATGAAAATATATCCAAAAAATAATGTTTCTGACCTTACATACCCAAGCATCATGATGTCAGTATCTTCAATCTGCAGAAGAGTGCCCAAACTGATTAGATTTTTCATAATGTATTTGGATATTTAAGTTGTTTGATTTTGATAATGTTACTTGATTCTAATTTTGTTTGTATATCATATTTTTCCCAATTTGATTACCTTTTCTCATATCATATTTAAGACCAAAAAAGTAAGCCAGAATATTAGGAACCCAAAAAAATAACTGTAGAAGTGATTTACCCATAAAATAATCTTTGCCCAAATTTTAGACCCAACCTGTAACCTGAGCTTTGTTTTGAAACACATAAATGAGCTGATGTACTTGTTGCTAAGAAACAATAGCTTAATTTTCTTGCTGCACATTAATCATATTAAACATTACAATTACATTTTTCATTATTGTGTTAATTGGGGTTTGGAGGAGGATATATATCATTAAAGTTCTTCTGTTCCCTGAACCTTGTTGTAACTTTGACTAACCATAAAAGATAAGAAAATAAGACCTGATTGCAGAAACTACCACAACAAACTATTCCATTAAAAAATTCTGGGATAATTTTTGCCTGATTATGATAGGCTTACGTTTTTAGATAATACGTCAGACAATTTTGAGAGTTGCCTGAACAGTAAAAATCCTACTTTCTTATGTTGTGCCCATTTTTTTCAGTGAGACTCGATTCATTGATTGTTTCCCCTAAGTCTTTAGACCTCTTTGTGGCTGCCATAACAGCATCCATTATGGCAGGTCTCAGTCCAGCCTTTTCAAGAGCGTGGATACCAAATATGGTACTGCCTCCTCCTGAGCAGACGGCATCTCTCAGATCTCCGGGATGTTGCTTTGTTTCTTGAACTGTTCTTGCAGCACCAAGAACAGTTTTTGCTGCCATCTTCAGAGCATCATCGCGATTCATGCCACCTTGAATGGCCCCATTAGCCATAGCTTCAATCACGGTGTAGATGTAGGCAGGTCCACCACCGGCGAAACCTGTTATCAAATCAACAAGCTCTTCTTTCACCTCCACGCAATAACCAACTGAAGTCATCAATTTATTTATCAATTCTATGTCTTCTTGACTGCAGTATGCACCTGGTGTATACGAACTTACACCTTCTCTAAACTGGACAGGGGTGTTGGTCATCAAACGAGCAATTCTTGTCTTTGGTGGAAGCAAGTATTGCATCGTCCTCAATTTCATGCCAGCAGCAAACGACAGAAGCAGATGATCTTTGGTCACCTCTGGGGCGATTTCTCTGAGAACTTTCGGCATGATTTGTGGCTTGACAGCTAGGACAACGATCTGATTTCGTTTCAAAAGATCTTTGTTGGAGTGTGTCACATTGCACCCAAGATGTCTGATCCAGTATGTATCTTTCTCTGTGGGGGCGCTCGCCCAAACCTGGTTTATTTGTAAAACTCCTGCAGCAATAAACCCTTTCGTCAGTACTTCAGCTAATTTTCCAGCCCCTACAAAGCCGATTTTCGGTAGTTTAAAGTAAGAATACATCTTGAATCATCTGCTGCTGTCTGTTTTTTCTGCATCAACTCCTTGCTTTTAGGCCACTGGAATGGGTCTGTATCCTGAAGGCGACGGAAGCTGCCCTGTTGTCAATCGCCACGTGTTGTTCACGTGTACCTTTGTTTACTTAATGACCATCTCCACCGCAGTAAAGCACCTTCGCAGAGATATTTGAAAAGACAAACAAAAACAAAGAAAAAGGTAATCAATGAAAATAATGCTTTTCGCTGATTTGTCAGAACATGGTGTGCACGGGGCATGGCACCATGACAAAAAAATTGCAACCTGATTGGTTGGACACCAATGCGGAAGTGGGCAGATAGAGCTGTGCCCCGCAGAGGCTGGCTTGTCCATGCTGGACTGGAAATTAACTTTAAAAGCTGGATTCTGGCACAGGGAAACGGGAGCTTGAAGAATTTTCATAAACAGAAATGTGGTTCAAGTAGAATACTGAATAGCTCCATCATCTGGCAAATTTTTCCATTTTCATCTGTCATTGAAAACATCTAATGTGACTTTTAAAGGTTGATTGAAAAGAGGGCAGAAGAAACAATTCCTCCATTGTGCCCCCGATTGTGCCGCCATTCATTATCGAGAATCATACTAAAGATTCCGTTCCCATTCTTGCTCCATCTTTTACAGATAGTTTCCTGGTTTCATGTGACAATTTTACTGATCAATGATTGGTGGAAGCTTGGCGCTCTTTTCATTGAGAGTGTATTTCGGCGCGAAAGCTTTCTATACATTCACTCCACTGCAAAGCCATTCTCAAGCAGCTGACGAAGTCGCGATTTTCACACCTTTGAAGCTTGCTTGAAGACCACAAAAGCAAGCAAGATGGCTGGCAATCTTTATGTTATCAAAAGAGGTTAGTAATGAGAATCAACATATGTTCTCCGGGAAGAAAAAAGCCAGTACTTCTTCATGGTCCAACTTAGGCCATCTTTTTGACAAACACCGACGAGAAACGGTAGGCCATGGTTCAATCGACATGGAATGGAGGTAGTGAACTCAGCTCTTTTCCAAACTGTCTTAAACAGGCTTGCTAAATGCAAATTTAATTAGATATTAAGGTTCTTCACTTAAAAGCTTTCGTAGCAAACGATTTTCAAACTTGAAAAGAGAATTGCCTCTTAAGTGATTTAAGTTTGCAAAGCAAAAAATGTTTAAATTTCTCAATGTTGCCTTTTCAGGTGGTCAGCGGACAGAAAGTGTCATGTTTGACAAGATCACTTCAAGAGTCAGCAAATTATGCTATGGCCTTGATATGAGTTACGTCGATCCGGTAAGTAGCTGTTTCCTGCCAAAATTTTGTCTGCATCATCATACTCTCGCTCCCGCCAGCAGGAATGTGTATGGGCACAGAAGGATTCCCCGCCAGTGGCAATTTGGCACCGTACACCAAATTCGCACATTTGACTAATTGGTAACAGCATACGCATTTTGTGCTATGCCAGGTTGGAAAACTTGCTTTCACTCGCAGCTATGAAACTCTGTCAAACTCTGTCAAACTCGCTGCTAATCCTCGCACGCGAGAACAAAAGATCTATTGTTAATTTTGCTTCTCTCACAGCTTTTTAAACTCTTTTTAATGTCCACTCGCAGCTCGCACCTTCAAATTTATTTCACTCAGGTCCACATCGGCTCTCTTGAGCTGCCTTAGCATGACCTGAGTCAACAAATAAAAATATGTATGTATGTATGTATGTATGTACTCGCTACTACGCATAGGCCAAATCACACATGTTTTCCAACCTGGGTGCTATGCTGATAGGCGCATTGTTAACTTAAATTTGCATACTATCTGCACCATTTTTATCCCTTTTTGAAAATCCCCTGTGCACTTTTCAAACTTTCCAATCTGGGCGGGAGGGCCTTGGAATGCACCCCTGGCCCTGGGTTGTGAAAGGAGGGATTGATCACAAACAATGGACTTTTGTTGTGCAGCCCTCCTAGATTTTTCTTCCCGTATGCAGTAAAAATTGCGTTATTATAATCACACTCCAGCTCTACACTTAAAAGACGATAACGCTAAAGATAGCGGTGAGGAACTTTTTATCAGGATGCATTGTGTTTGAATTACACATCCTTAACAAATCCATAGTAGGAATTTGTTAAAGATCATGCAATGCATCTTGGTAAAAAGTCCCTCACCTTTATCTGTAATTAGCATAAGGCGACCATCTCAAAAATGTTCGGTTAGTGTCATTTTGAGTGCAAAATATGAGCCGGTCAGTGTCGGTCGGTCGGAAATGTGATCAAAATTCTATTTTTTCTCAATTTTCTAACAAGATAAGAATCACTAAGTTTATACTGTAACTGAAAATCTTTTTTGCAGCTTTCCTATATAACATTTAGATGCCTGACCCATCCCAAAAACCTGACTTTTTTATTTCAGAAGACGATTGGTCGGACGACGCACACCAAACATTTTGAGTCTGTCGCCTAATCGTCTATAGTATTGAAGGCAACTGTCTCTTCAGATTTGTCGCTAATCAAAAACATTCTCACCTGTCGTAACCCCACCTAGTTGCTAAGAAGGCTTTTAACAAAGGAAGTGTACCAATCAGCACAACATGTGCAACAACAAAGGGACAAAGCAAAGCAATCATCATTGAATGACAGAAGACATATTTAATGAAAAACACCCATGATGCAAGTCGGAACTAAAATTCATATTGCAAAAGGGTTACACAATCAGGCTGTCCAAATTTATACAATGGGGCTGTGCAAATATCCACCCGGTCCTGTTTAAATGGAGTCTAAGACTAATACAAGATTCCTGTTTGAATGGAGTCTAATACAAGATTTTTTTACTATGACTTATTCAAATTCATTTCCTATAGGTTGCAATTACTTTGAAAGTCATAGCTGGGATATATCCAGGAGTGACAACAGTAGAACTTGACACACTAGCTGCTGAAACAGCAGCTGCAATGACCACAAAGCATCCTGATTACGCTGTGTTAGCTGCAAGGATAGCACTTTCAAATTTGCACAAGGAAACACAGAAAGCATTCAGTGGTATGTATGTGCAGCAGTGTTGAAGTTTGTAAAACAAAGGATTCAGCTCCTGGATATCGCAAAGTGATTTATCTTTCTAAAGAATAGATTTCACACCTTCTGTGCGTGGGACAATGTATTGTTTTCTCTGTTTATTTTGATTTGGTTTGACACATGTCACATGTAGAGGTGGGAAATTTATTCTTTGCAGAAAGTTGCTTGGTGGTGTTAGAGAACTGAATTTTCTGTTTCGCAAAATTCACCCCCTACTTGTAGTATGTACATATGTAGGTAGGTAGGTAGGTAATCATATTTAACGTGGCTAGCCTGCGAAAGTCTGAGAGACTTATTTCCAGCAGGGGCCACGGATGTTTTACCATCAACCCGCCGCAGCTACCAGATTTCCCTCACATGGCTCTGGTTGACCCGGGCTAGAGTTATGGACAGCGACCAAACTGTCCAGCGCGGGATTCGAACCTCGGCCGTTCTGACCTTTGGTTTACGAGTCAGTCGCCTTAACCACTCGGCCACGCGCTCTCAATGTATGTGCATTTGCTATTAATAAAACAAATGAAATAAGTTAATACATTTTGATTATAGTTTCAAACAAGAATTCCTAAGGAGCTAAAAATTTCCGCAAGAAATGGTCTCCAAATTATGATATATTCAGTTTTCATAGTAATTCGCATAGGCAAACAAATGATAGAAATTTTATACAAATTGTTTGACTTCTATACCAATAATGAAACAAATTTGATATGAATTTGAGACAATTTGTGTATACGAATTGCGCTTTATCTCATTCATGCCCAAAAGATTTGGGCGCCAAAACCGTGCAATGCCCAAAGCAAAATGGCAGAAAACTCTCGTGCAGAGTAGTCTCAAAATATTATGAAACTATGAATAAACGGCAAATTATTTCAAAATATCTTCTAAAAACAAAGTTCAGATTAAGAGTTCATCTTTTTGAACGTGAAATTGAATGAAGTGCGTGAAGAGAAATCAACGTCCACGGCGAGTACAAACTTTGGATGAAATATTTTCCGTGTTTTGTCCAATAATTTCTTGCAATATTCGTACAGTTATTGATAGTTAAATAGATAGTTTTGCATTTAGTTAGCTTCTCCTGTCCATATCGTCTTTGAATGTATCTTAATTGAGCTTCTGTGCAATATGAAACACAATTTCTCAGCGCTTCCTTGCCTTCATCACAAGACCGGAAAATAGGCCCGTTGCTCATTTGTTAAAAAATCGTTCGTTATGCTCCAAAATAAAGTCGTCAAAGGGGCTAAGTTTCCTTCAGTTATTGCAAGCATATCTAGACAAGTCTTTTAGATGCATATTGAAATATTTTGTAACAGCGGCATTCCATGTTTGAGCTTGCTCTTCGCCACATCTCCTTCCCGGCTGGCGATATGGGCCTAAGCGCATCTCCATCATAACCTTGCTACTTTCCCTCAACAGTTTCTTGTTTCCTTTTCCTTCCACTGCAATAAATCTTTACTTGGTTCATTACCAAACAGTTTCCTTGCAATCTACATCGCTAAATAGCCATACAAAGATGCATTTAATGTAAGACAAAAGCTGTGAAGTCCGAAGGATTGCAAGATAACAAACAAAATGGCGCCCAAAATTTGATTTTCAAGAACGGAAAAGTTTGTCCGACTTTTGTCAACAATTTCAGTACTGCACCCTATTGTTTTCTTTCCAGATGATAAAGCCCCATTATGCACTCTTACTGTTCTATTGTCATTTTCCAACCAATCACCTTCCATAACCTCGAGATGAGGAGCTAAAACAATGCAACTCTCTGTGACGACTGTAGTCGTTCTGGGCTTTCAGAGTTTGATACCCTGTGACGCCTGTAGTCGCTCTGGGCATGAATGAGTTATACGAATTACACATACGAATTGCATATACAAACTGCATACTGTATACGAAATTGCTTTATGACCTGAAAGTGTCCAGGAATTTCATATCCTTAAATTTTAGAGTGCGAGTGATGAACACTGTATTTTCTCCAATGGTATTCATCAAGAATATGTTGGCCTAACAAAGGCAAGCTGGAAACTAACAGGAGTTTTAATAAGACCAGCATGCTGCGGCACCCGTCTCAAACCTCACGTAGCTTCCAAGTTCCATATAAATTTATACGCATTCTATAAGATGATGATGCAAATTAATTCATAAACAGATTCAGAAATATTGTATCAATATGGTATAATGCTCCAAATTTCTTTTACGAATTTGACACTAATATTTAGATCTGATCCCTAAAATCCTTATGTTGACTTGGGGAGGAAACTGTCAATGTGAAATAATTGCAAAAAGAGAAGCTGAGAGAAGCCACAATCAAGGAGTGATGGAGGTGGAAGGAGGGTCTTTTACCCAACTTCAGAGCAAACAGAACAATGGGCAAAGAATGTGAATGCCTTACATCATACATGCATATAAATTAGCGGAGACAAGAGATAAAAAGTATTCCAAAGTGATAAACTGAATAAGAACATGCTTGTCCTTTGCTATTATGAGGGCTCTTCTGGTGTGCGCGCATGAGAGACATTAGAAATAACAGGACTACTGCTGGACACTATCATTCAGACAATTTTGATTTTGCAAATTGTCGTTCAAGATTTGCATGAAGGACAGTTTTTGTTGTTTTAATTTTGCTTTAATTTCATTGCATACATTTGACAAATTTCTTGTTCAAAGACTTCTTTGTTTCAATATTTTTTACAGAGTTTTTTTGTTTTGTTTTCTTATCATGTATTTTGAAGGGGTTGTTAGAATTGGATGTATATTTTAGATTAGTATGAGTACATACTTAAATGTTAAATGAATTTTTATCTCATTTCTAGATGTTATTAAATCTCTGTATGAATACATAAATCCTGAAACCAACAAAGCTTGCCCGATGATCTCAACTGAAGTATATGAAATTATTCAGAGGAATTCAGAGGTATGCTTTTTCAAAATTTTTTATCTGGAGATGCTGCACCAGGTGCCCCAAAACAATGTTTTGGCATTTGATAAATGGGTAAATCCATGTCAATGAGGGAGAGCCTGTTAACCATGTACTCTTAGATTTTGCTGATTTTAGGTTTATTCATTTAAGCATGATGATAATAGTAACATATCCAAATTTCAGCTTGGTACCATTTTTCATTCTGGAAATATCTTATTTCAAAGTTTTGACATTCTTAGGCCTAATTTGTCTTTGGCCGCCATTTTGAATTTACGCTTTTAGTGAAATTAGCTATCTTTTGATCACCTTTTCCGAATTTGATCATCCAAATGTGGTTTTTACACAAATTTGGGGTGGAGAGCCCAGAAATAACCTCAAAACTATGATACAGCCAACAGAAATCCTCATAAATGCACTATTAAGTTTGATTTAACAATGTTCCTTTGTTCATACTTGACTAATCTTTTGCAATGTTGCTTGACTTTGACAAAACTGATATTTTGCAGGCAAACAGTAGCCATATGCACCTACTTTCATGGGAAAAATCTTTTCAGACAAACCTACCATCAAAGAGTTATCCATGTTCAATTGTTTGTCCTTATATTTGTATTATGCGCAACAACAACATCTACGTTTGTAAAGTATTTGGTAGGATGTTGGCACCATAATGTTGCATTTAAAAAGAAAGTTACAGAAGTGTAATGCAAGTTGCAGGAACCGTAGCAGGTTTGCAACTCTATTACCCATTGTTTGCAAACCATGAGCGACGGGACACCTAATCTGTGTATTAATGTGAAAGTTTTATCAGTATTGAACCACCTTAACCAATCACTTTTTGTGCGTTTTAACTTATTTTTACTTGGTAGTAAACCACCTTATCGCTGTTTCATGATTTTGAAAATTTCAGTAGTGAGCCACCTTAAAACACACAAAAAACGATTTGTTAAGGTGGTTCACTACTGATACAAACATAAGGCAAATGATTGAACATGGATAACTCTTTAATGGTAGGTTTGTCTGAAAAGATTTTTCCCATGAAAGTAGGTGCATGTGACGACTTTTGGCCTCCAAAATATCAGTTGTGTCAAAGTCAAGCAACATTGCAAAAATTAGTTAAGTATGAACAAAGGAACATTGTTAAATCAAACTTAATAGTGCATTTATGAGGATTTCTGTTGGTGGTATCATAATTTTGAGGTTATTTTTGAGCTCTCCACCCCAAATTGATATAAAAACTACTTTTGGATGCTAAAATTCTGAAAAGGTGATCAAAAGATAGCTAATTTCACTGAAAGTGTAACTTCAAAATGGCGGCCAAAGACAAATTCGGCCTAAAATGTCAAAACTTTGAAATAAGATATTTCTAGAATGAAGAACGGTACTGAGCTGAAATTTGGATATGTTACCATTATTATAATGCTTAAATGAATAAACCTAAAATCAGCAAAATCTAAGAGTACATGGTTAAAAAGTTATCCTTTTTGTCCCCCTTTGATGTAGAATTACCCAAATGCCTTACATTGTGCATAAATTTGAATGAAATATACACCAATCATTTTGCAGTAGAAAGCCTAACATAGTTTCAGAAATGTATTTTTGATAATTTGTTCTCCAAAGTCTCAGCTTAGCCCTATTTATACTGGGGGGGGGGGCGTTTTTCACCCCCTACCAGATTTTGCTGCACTGTGCTAAAACGACAAGAGATATAGCCACCAGTCTTTGTGACTTTTAGTCAAATTTAATAGGCAATCAAATTTTTAACGTTTCATTGTTCTAACTCTGATCATGTGACCACAGTAATACCATATTTAGAGAGTGGTCAACAAAAAGAGCTTAAAACATCCATAGATTTTGTATTGTTTGTCCTATTGATCTCAAACATGCACCATTTGATTGCTTTTATGAGTACTTTCCTTTGATATATATCATTGTCACATTTGCTGACATCAGCAAAATTTAATATCTATGACATCATTCACATATATGATGATGATGATGATGATAATGATTCATGAAATAAGTATGGCTAAAATCAACTACATACTTTTTCATACGCCCCAGAGAAGCAAAGCTTATATGTGACTTGTATAATGCTTATATAAAGCTTATATATGACGTCATTGATCTAATAAAGAAATGTTAAATATATAAAAAATGTTGTCTAATCTGCTTCCTCTTATTGATTTGATTGATTTTGAGTCCATATTTACCAGGTCAATAGAAAAGACTTGTAAAAAAACTGCAAAGAAATAAACACATGAAACAAAAAGCAAATTCAAAGCAAGTTATGCTAAAACTAACAAATTTTGAAAAGTATGTATTTTGCATTTATAACATGTTTCGTACTATTAAAACAAATTTGGAGACAATCCGTTGAGTGGTTAATTAAATATAGTTTTATTTGTTAAGAAGGTAGAAATTTGCCATTTTTCCTTTTTTTTTGGTTGCCTGGCAATGAATCACGTGACTACTTAACTTCTATTGTTATATTTGAATAGCCAATTGTCTAAAGAACAATTGGGGTAAGTCTTATTGTTATATCTCTTGTAGTTTTACAGAAAAAAGGGGGGGGGGGCGAAAAGCGCCCCCCTTCTACAAAACTATTGAAAAATCGCCCAGTACAGATAGGGTTAAAGAATAAGGCAAGCATGATAATCCAAGGAGCAAAAGAGCAAAACCTAATGGTAGATATGTGCCCATTTTTAGTTACATGCACTGTATGTGGGTTGCTTACTTTGGTTTCAAAGTACATAATTGACACATCTTTCATCTTGTAGAAGCTGAAAATAGGACAAAATTTGATAGTATTGTAATTTTTAGATTTGCCAACACCTTTTCAAAAAACTTCCATGTAAAATTGTTCTAAGCCCAAGAATGATAGCACTGGATTTTTTGAAAAATCTTTGGCATGTGTTCCATCTAACCATGAAATGAAAAATGTACACCACCGAAAGATAATTTTTCAGTTGGTACACAGTGGCCCAAATTTTGCTAGATACTGGGGTGCACTTTTTTTTGCAGTTGAAATCCATTTTATCTTCATCCACTTCAAACAAATGAACATTCCCCCCCCCCAAACATGGAAGGGCCACTATAACCCTACCCTAGTCATGACATGCCCTGTGTCCACAACTGTTGGAACAGCGGAAAGCAAGTGAATGGTCAATCAAGGAATACATTTTTCTATGAAATTGGCTTCATAACAACAGTTTATGTACCTGCAAGACATATACTGGTTGATATTTGTCTGTATTTGATATAATCTTGTAGTTTCCTTTCAAATGAAAACAAGAAACTGAGCAAATATTTGCATTGTCTCTCTAGAAACTCAACTCCGCCATTGTTTACGACAGAGATTTCCAATATCAGTATTTTGGTTTCAAGGTAAGCAAGTTTGAGTTCTTTTCAAAATTCAGAAATTCTGAGCATAATGTATAGAAGCATCTTACGTGGTGATTGGTTTGAGTTTGGAAGCAATGTTTTTAAGAAACTGGACGCTTCTTCAGTTGACTTTAAAGGTGCATTTTTACACTGTTTCATATATACCATAAACATTCACTTGTAAGAACCACAATTGTTAAGATCCTTTGCTCTAAAAACCATTGTACGCCTGTTCGGAAGAGTGACACACCCCTCGCCCAGGTCACTCAAATTTTTTTGACATTGTACAGTAATGGCAACTGTTTGGGCATCATTTTGAGAGGGAATTATGTTATTTGTTGAGATCTTACTAAGTAATTTGGGAGCCCGTTTGGCAAAAATAAATGAACCACCCTTCCGACATTAAAAATATAAGAAACAGGTAGGTAACTGGAAATTTAAGAAACTGCCTACCATCACAGGACCTTAGTTCCTTTTAAAGAATACAAGCCAAATAATCATTTATGACAATGCAAGTGTGAACAATCTCATTTATAACTTGTTCAGATGGAACCTTTTCGACCAAATAGAGAATGTCCGCGATGTCCACGTTTTAAGTTTTTCCCCATACGAAAACCGAAAATGCGTGCATTAGTTTCGCGGATGTGAAGATAATCGCTGACGACTAACTCTCTGTAACTCTCTCAAAATAAAGATTGTGTAAACGTGGTTAGCAACACTTCATTTTGAAGAATTAGGAAGTGTCCATGATGTCCGTGCTTTAGGTGTTTCCCTGTAACCTAAAACGCGGACATTAGTTTTGCGGACATGAAGAAAATTGCTGACCACTCACTCTCCGTGACTCTTTGTGAAGGGGTGTGCATACATATCGTGGAAGCGTGGTTATTGGCACTTTATTTTGAAGAATTAGAAAATGTTCGCAATATCCGGGATGTCCGTATTTTAGACCTGGCCGGAAAGAATATATGTCAGACCAAAATAGGAATATCATGGTATCTTACAGATGTCAGAAAAACGAGATGTTGGAGTGTACAGATGTCAGAGTAATGAGATGGACCCATTTGAACAGACCCTTATGACATCTCGAAGTTCTTTTTATCTTGTTATATCTGTAGCATATTTCTTACCACCCAATGGTGTGTCTTTATTAAATAAATTGTGATCTACCAATTCTTTGCAGACTTTGGAAAGATCTTACCTGCTAAAGATAAATGGGAAAGTTGCAGAAAGGCCGCAACACATGTTAATGCGGGTATCAGTAGGTATTCACAAGGAAGACATCGATGCTGCAATTGAAACTTATAATCTCATGTCAGAGAGATGGTTCACACATGCGTCACCTACGTTGTTTAATTCTGGAACTCCAAGGCCACAGCTTTCAAGTTGTTTCTTGTTGGCAATGAAATCGGACAGTATTGAAGGGATTTTTGACACAGTGAAGAATTGCGCTACCATTTCAAAATGGGCTGGTGGAATTGGGCTTCATGTTCATTGCATCAGAGCTTTTGGGAGTTACATATCTGGAGTAAGTGCTTTTGTTTTTATGATCTCAAGGTAGTTGTTCTTCACAATATCACAACTTTGCCTAGGCAGTAAAGATTTAAATTTTTCCTTTGTAATTTATCCAAGTTAAACCCATCTACGCCCACCTGAACCCATGTGAACCCACCTGAATCCAGCAGTAACCTACCTCAAGTCACCTGAACCCAGCAGTAACCCACCTGAACCCACCTGCAGACAATTGAAATGGTGAAGTGATCCCTCAATAGATGACATTGTTTTAGAGATCGGTCAACAGATAGCTATTAGCTTTGCATATTTTGACTCACAGAGTATGGGTCATGGTATGGGTATTGAATCCTGTCCAGTGTCCAGTGTCAGCTATTTAAGAGGATACTTGCCTAGCTTAATGCTTTGACATTCAGGGAAAAGTATTTTTCAAACGTTCGTAGTTTGACTCACCTGGTATCGCGTCTTCTTACTTTCTTTTCAAATTTGAGGCTTTTCTGCTTCAACCTTTGCTGATTGATGCTTGTCTTTGATTTCAGACTAATGGTAAATCGAATGGTCTTGTGCCCATGTTGAGAGTTTTTAACAACACTGCAAGATATGTTGATCAAGGTGGAAACAAAAGACCAGGAGCGTTTGCTATTTATTTAGAACCCTGGCATGCAGATATCTTTGAGTTCTTAGATTTGAAGAAAAACACTGGAAAAGAAGAGCAAAGGGCGCGTGATCTCTTTTATGCTTTGTGGATAGCAGATCTCTTCATGAAGAGAGTCGAACAGAATGCAGATTGGTCACTCATGTGCCCTCATGAATGTCCTGGACTGTCAGATTGTTGGGGAGAAGAATTTGAAGCACTGTACACCAAGTAAGTTAATTTGTGTAAAGCAAATGCTTACAATGATGCCTGGTGCGTGAAGAATAAACCTCACATTTTTCTTAGGAAACTTTAAGGAAGCCTTTTTAGGGAATTTTTCATTTTTTTGCCTTTATAGACTCCTAAAAGACCTAAGTATGTGTTGTTTTTATATCATATAATTTGAATTTGTCTTGATGATCTTTCTTTCCATAAATGGTTGTATCCCCGGGGGTACTCATATTTTCCGTAGGGATGTACCGCTTATTATTTTCAGGATTCCCACTCCGGCATAGGGTATCACTTTTGTATAGTCGGCTCCATGACAGAGTTCATATTTTCTATAATTGCCTCTGTAACGTCGTTGTAAGCCATTTGCACTCTGCGAGTGTGATTTAAATCGTTTGAAAGGCAACATTTCCACATTTTCTGATATATTTCTATCAAATTTCCGAGGCAGCCTACGCATGCATGCATACATGCAGCAAATGTTGCATGAAGAAACTCAAGAACAGGGTATTGTTTTTAAAATTTTACTCTGGGACAGGGTATCATTTTTGGGAATTTTACTCCAGGACAGGGTGCCTTTTCAGACTTTCCAATGGCACCTCCCCATATTTTCATAGTACCCCTCCCCTTAGTACTCCTGGGGGTTGTATACAGTGGTGGGCTCCCCTCAAAATGTTTGAAAAAGGCCCTTTTGCGAAATTAGGAACTTCTTTAGTATATCTGCATTCTTGAATAATGGACATCTCACTTCACATTTGAATCCTTCCCTGTTAGTAAACTTGTTCAAAGAAATGAATACTGTCGAGAGTGAAGATACGGTAAAGGCCCCCTCCACTTCTGTCAGAAGATGGCTCTCAAAATTTCTTCAAAGAAAATAGTTGAATGTTGGTAGTGTAGGATAAGAGTCTCTGCGAATGCTAGAAAATGACTTGGAGAATCGTTCTAAGCCAAAGCAAGACTGCCAGTTTCACAAATTCTCCGGGACAAACTTTGCCGAGGCCTCCATTTCGGGGGGCACGCAAAAATTGGATTGCTGCGACAAAGTAAACGGTTTTGCGCGAAAATGTTTATAAGAGTGTTGATTGATAGGAAACTGCCAAAATAGTTTTGAAAATTTCAGCCAAAGAACAGCTGTTTATTCACAAAATTTCCCTGTGAATGCTAATTCATAAAACTACTGTTTACACATGCTTGAATAATTTAATTTTAGCATCGCCAAACACATGGGATTTTGAGAAGCGTTCTAAGCCAAAGTTACGTCAAGATTTTAATTATGCTATAAGAAGACATAAGCCTCATTTTCAATGAAAGTGAGTTTAGTTTTGCTATTGGTAAGAAATCGAGGAATTGCGACGAATTTTTTCTCATGACCACACCCTCATGATGTAGGCCACTCCCACTTAGGGCCCCCTTAACTCATCCATGGCCGGTGCAAAAATCGGAGCCAGTCCGCCACTGGTTGTATAAACCTAATAAACCAATAAGAATTGGCTGGCTTGATGACAGAGAGCTTCAATGGCACCTGTTTGTCAGCAACATCTGGTCAAGAGTCAAGTAAAGGATGCAAAAGCTTTGGCCTTGATGAACTCTCTGAAAGGCAGACATTTCTGTGAGAAAAGTTACCGACAAGCATTTGTACAAACTTTGTCTGGCTGACTTTGTTTAATTTGCATGTACTGATATGTAACCAGGCCCGATACCAACCTTAATTCTTAGGGGGGCAAAGAACCAAAATTTTCCGACGCTCTAAAATCAACAACAACAACAGCAACAACCCCAATTTTAGGAACATACGTTAAAACATGCACCAAAGGACTGATGTGCTCCTTTAATAACTAGATTTTGGAATTATTTTGTTGTTTCAACGTTGCAGCCTTCAAAATTGGTCAATAAGAAGGAAAAAATGCTGTAGATTCAAAATCCATGTCAAATTTTATCCTCGAAAGACAATAAATTCATGTTCTATGCATCATTGTCCCAGTAACATCTTCTAAATGTGGGCCTGTAACAACAACAAAAATCCGACAGGTGGAGTAAGATTTCCGAAAAATGGCCTTCTGGTGGGGGGCGCTCCGCCCCCCCCCCCCCCCACTAGCTTCGGCCCTGTATGTAACAATGCCCAATAAAGTGGGCTGCATTGATAAAGTACACTCTTTTCTTTTCATACGAATAATGTTTATAAGAATAATTTTTATAAGAATATTCAGGCTCGGAATCATCCAATTTCTAAGAATATTATAAGAATATTGCTCAGCCTCAGCTCGCATATTTTTGTCTCATTTTTCAGCAGTTGCCTTCTTTGCGATGCTCATAACACAGAATCGCATGATTAACATATCTCGTTTGATCAAAAGCTTGGTTTCTATTTGAGGGCGGCCATTTCTTTTGGAAGCTTTGAAAAAAATAAGAATACTCTAAGAATATATTCAAGCTCAAAACGAGAATTTCTTAAGAAGGTTGAGGCTGAACAAAATCCATAATATTACAAAATAAAGTAAAATCCCGCAAGGTATCTAATGTCCAAAATATCATAGGTACGAGAGTGATGGGAAATACAAGAGGCAAGTGAAAGCACAGAAGCTTTGGTTTGCAATTTTGGAATCACAAACGGAGACAGGCACACCATACATGTTATACAAAGATTCTTGCAATAGGAAAAGCAATCAACAGGTATATAATATAAAGTTTTCTGATTTGTTTCAACAGAAAAATGCATTAGACGCAGATATTTTTGAACAAAAAGATGTCAGAAAAACGTACAATCTTGGCGAAAATACTTTAGAAAAATCCCAAAATTACACTACCATCCATGGCCTTTGTCCCCCCTTTCGCCATGTCATCGTTACTTGAACCAAACAACATTCGACCTTGACAGCATTGAATTAGTGGAGAGGGGAGCAGAAGATCCTAAACGTACGTTGTTGTCTTTAGTATTTTGGACACATTTTGGCAGAAGTCGGACTCTCAGCTTTACAAACTCAAAGCACTAGAGAGTGTACTCAGCTTTGTAGTTTTGTCTAGCATGGTGCAGTTGCTTTTTTCTTTTTTGTTATTTACAGTTATTTACAGATTGTATTGTGAGCAAGACAGTTTTTTCTTTCGTTATCTTTCCTTGGTAAAACATGATGAGTTTCAGAGAAGATGCCAAAAATTGATATGCATTAATGGTAACTATATTTTAATTATCAAACAAATTTTTCTCACTTTGCAGAATTTAGGGACCATCAAGTGCAGTAACCTTTGCACTGAAATTCTGGAATACACTGCAAGTGATGAGGTATGTAATCTTGCATAGTTCTAATGGAGTATTAAATTTTTGTTTCCAAAAAGTTCGTAATAATACTCAATCAATGATGATACTTGATCATTTAACCCTTTCCTGCTTTGATGACCACTTGTGAACCCAAGAAATGAAAGTACATAAAACAATGGAATAGAGAAAATTGCCGTTGCAAAATCTGTGAGTAACGGACATTATATGGACCTTTTAGGTATTATGCAAAGGAGTCTGGATCGAGGACTATTTCTATACATTTTATACAAAAGGTTCTATTGAGCGGTGTTAGACCTTCTATCACTTTTGTGCACATTGGAAAATTCTACAAAATGTGTCAATATCGTTTGATTCAGATTCTTTGATCAAGTAGAGAAAGGTCTATTGTTAAACTGATTTTGTAAATAGAGTATTTTGAGTTGATATTTGTGAACCGTATTTTACTGTTGTCAATAGTTGATGTTCATTAGCTCTTATAATTAGGAGCTATTTTTGAAAACCAACTTTAAAAAGTTTAATATTAATGATAATAAATGATAATCGCTTGATGATAAATGATAATCACTTGCCGTCTTTACGACACTATTTCGTTGTTCGTTTCTTTTCATTTGAAATAAACGAAAAATGTGATGCAGTGGACCTTGAAGCCGGTAGATTGATGGCTGTTGGTTCGGGATTGTTGTAGCGTCAAGGTTTTGCATGTCACTTAAACTCCACGCTAGAAATACATTACAATCATTAGAGTTAAAACCCTGACAGAGCTGCTTTTCAGGACATGTTTTCAACCGTTTTCTTCTTTCACCAACTAGACTGCAGTTTGTAATCTTGCTTCAATCGCTCTAAACATGTTTGTCAAAATTGAGAATAACAATGGCATAAAAGGAAAACGGTGGTTCAATTTCAAGAAATTAAAAGAAGTTACCAAGGTAGGTTGATTCATTCACTGTTATGGGTATATCTGGCATGGCCGATAATATTTTGTAAATTCTTATTCTTTAACAAACATATATTTATATGTAAGCTTTGCTATGCTAGGATCAAACGTAAGAAGCAATAAACGGAATATGGGAGCTGTTTTGCTGAATTTCTTTTCGCATTATCAACTGACCAACGTACCGGGTGTCCCAAAAAAGCATACAGATTTGGTTGACTCTAGCGCTGTGAATTTAACTTTAATCAATGGCTAATCACTCTCAAAATGTTCATCGATAGTTAACTTGAACATAGATACCTCGTTTATTGGTATTGGTGCTTTGAGAGCAGAAATATCAATCTTGAAAGCTCATTTGCCTCTTCCTGCAAACCAGAGCTTTAGCGTTTTTGCCTAAGCAATTTCTTAAGGCACAGCGTATAAATCAACGAGAGCCTTCATGAAATTTGAACAATATTAGATCTTGTGTTATTCTGTTTTCCAGAGGTCACCCCCCAGTCACCCATTGGGAAGTTTCTAAATTTTTCACTAATTTCAGTTTTTTATTTCGATGTGGTTCTGGAATGCTTAGGCCAAAAGGCCAAAGCTCTGGTTTGCAAGTGGACGCTCTCTCTCAATTAGTTAACGTAGTTAGAGGGCTCCTCCTTAATCAATCAATCTTAAATACATTCTTGCAAAGCTCTTCTTTTCTGTAATATCTAAGTTTAATCAATTTCGTGTTTATTGCATGGTATTTTGTAAGTATTTAGGTGTAGTGTAATTGTGTACAATTGTATTTAGGATTGGTTGATAAATACAGCTGAATCTGAAGCTTTCGTGTGACAAACAAATTGTGACCCGTTTGTGTGGATGCTGTGGAGGAGCTGTGGTTTTATTTGTCACGGTTTTTACACAGTTGCATAGCATAGGCTTCAAATTTATGTTTGAGACCTTATTCGAGTCAATTTTACTAGCGGTTCCTGATTTATGGCAGAGGAAAAGCAAAATATATGGTACAGTAAAAACCCGCACATGAGAACCTTCATCTATTAAGAACCTACAGCCTGAAATAATATAGTTTGTACCCAATAAATAAGAACCATTTCAGCCTAATATCTTAACTAGGTTCTTAATAAAGCATTTCTTTCATTCATTGGGAAATAAATGCAATTTTCTTGCCAATTAAACTCCTCCATGGACTCCAAAAAACATTACTCACAGAGCTGTGATTGGCGGGTCCTGCAGGGGTAAACTCTGTAAGCTTGGATTGAAGTGGATAGGGCCAAGAATGTAAATAAATTTGGCTAAGATTTAGATTCGCATTTTTCCCTATGTTAAGAACCTATACCCTGATTAGTGGATGTGTCTGTTGCATAAGAACCTAAACAGGCTGAGTTCAAAATCTTAGGTTCTTATGTGCGGGTTTTTACTGTAGGTTCAAAAACAGCACTTCTATTTTTCTGCAGCAATGCCAAAATTAAGTAATTTTTCATTGGACGGATTCTAGCATTTATTTGATTTTTATCTATTTTATAAAAGGGTTAATAATGTCATCTATATGACAATATTTTGAACCCTTTTCAAATGTAGAGAAAGTTTAAATGCGGCGCTAGAACCCTTTCTTTCAAAGCTTACTTGATGTTGACATTGCTGGAGAAAGTAGAACTTTTGTTTATGAAGCAACTACTTCTTTTGCTTTCCTCTGTCATAAATCAGCAATCTAGTAAGATTGACTCAAACAAGGTCTCACTATCTTACTGCGCAGTAACCAAGACAGTCAAAGCTACAGCTCCTTCACAGCAGCCACACAAACGGGGCACATTTTTTAGGACACACTGTATAACCTTCAATCTCATTCTTAATTTACGTGTAACTTTTATAGGTTGCCACCAGGAATTTGAACAGAGTCATTGATGTAAACTACTACCCAATCCCAGAGGTAATTTGTTAGATTAGACATCTTAGCAAAATGTGTTTGTTAAATAGACTGACTACACGAGTCTCAGTTTTCCGCATCGAATTGGATGATGTTATGGCTTCGCACTGAGACTCTTGACAATACAGCTTCAAAATGGGGACCAATCAAATCGTTACGTTCTTAATAAGGTCAGACCACGTGCCTATTCCTTGCGTTTGATTGGTTGATTAGATCAAATTTCGACTTTTCGAAGCAAAGCAACGTTCGAAACGATGCTCGACACGACGTTGGATTTTTCTTTCGACGCTCGAAGGATGGAAGACGTTTTGATTTTTTCAGATCTCTTGTAAGATTTTGGTCTCTGTTTTGAATCTGTTTCTTCGTGAGTCCTTGTATGAGTGAAAATAAAAATATCGGATTAAAAACGTTGAACGAGTAATACAAGGTATCACGTCGTCAGCCTATTTGTTAAATAGATTTATGACTTTTCGTCCCTTGTTTCCCTGCGTTCTTTGATTTGTTGATATCACTTGCTCAATAGGAACTCATACCATTACTCTTATAAAGTGAGCCCCCTGTTTAGAAACGGCCTAAACTAGCAGGAGTTCTCGTCACTCAACAAAATTGCTTCAAAGTCTGGTGTGAAGAGCTTCAACATTGAAAAGCAAAGAATGATGTTTTCCGGACCTACTAACCGCAAAATATATACCTTTCAAGCAATAATCTTCCCCTGTAGAAACAAAACAGATCCATCGAAGCTACCAGAACTCTAACAGAAAACAAAGTTGTTGTACGTCGATTGTATTAATAAAAGACAAATTCATTTAAAAATTTGTCTTTGTACGAAGGCTAAGATTTTAACAACCGTTAAGGCCGTATCAACCGTTTTTTATATGCAACAACAACAACTGTCTAGATAGCGCCTACTTATTGGTTGAAAACTAAATTCTAGCATTTTGATTGGTAAATACGGAACCACTCTACGCAAGCCTAAAGGGGGCCCACTTTGCAAGAGTAATGGTATGATTCCCTATTGACCAAGTCATATTAGCAAAGCAAAGAACGCAGGGAAATAAGGGACGAAAAGTCATAATTCTATTTGTTACACAAGAGGGAGGTGGAAATGTATCACAACCATAATATCAACAAAGCTTAAATCTTTATTGAACATCAAGACATACTTGTCTGCTTCATTGACAGTAATACCAGTGTATGTGGCATTGACAGTATGGTCGCTTCCCACCATATGCAACGTTTATCAGCTTAGGTACCAAATCATTAAGAAGGCTGGTGTAAAATTAAATGACCTATTTCTTTGAACTGAATGACTTCAAAGAAACTTTAGCTATTACTCTATAGCTCTAGCGTTGGACGTCGCTGAAATCTTCAATATTTTCAGAATTATAGTGTTTTTCTTCTTTTTCAAAAATTCAAAAGAAATTTTCAAAAAAACGTAAAACCATCGTAGTTTCTAAACTATGTGACGCAACATGGAATAATTTCGAAGAAAACCATAGTTAATGGATGTCTACAACATGGCACTGTGTTGCCCAGACCTGGAAACAATTAAAAAATCGATTTTTTCAAAAGCGATTCCTTTAATTTTTCTCTTATCAACAATGCTCTGAACTCCCTGAAACTGAAAACCGTTTTTTTCTATGTCTTATGGTTTTTTTTCTGTGAATTTACAAAGTTGTGAAAATCTTCAGTTTTGAATCCAATATGTGATCCAGCTGCTTCTGAAAAACTACTCATTTCTATTAAATCAATTGAAACTGTTATATTTGTCCAAACCATTTATACTATGGCTTATCCGAAAGGAAATAGCTTCTTTTACTTGAAAGGAATTTAAGACGAGCTTATGGAATTAAATGTGATTTTTTACAATATTAAGATTATTTCATAAAAACACGACTTTTGATTTTCATGTTTTGATTGATGCATCTAAAATACTGTTTTTAAAAAGTTCACAGTGTTTCACACCAAAGCCGATAGATTTTCCTCTAAATATAACCATTCAAGAATAGAAAAATCAATGAGTTTCACGTGCGAAGACGTGCGAAAACGTGGATTATATGATTTGCTACCCTAAATCATATGGGCTTTTTCAGGCTACCATTTATGGGGGATGCTTTCCACTCCTCTGAAAACTGTCTTAGACTCACCAGAACTCAATACAACTTGGCACAGTTACAGAACAAGTAATTTGTAACTTGTAGCGTAATTTGAGTGTGGTTGCCATGCCTTGTGACGTCACAGTGACGTCACAAAGTTGGAAATCTCTGAAAATCAGGCTTCCAAGTTAAATTAGTGTTGAAAGAAGATCTTGCATGAACTTTAAGCAGTTTTTGGCTCAATTTTTCAACATATTTGATGATTGAGTATTATTTTATTGAAAATGACGATTTTGGACTGATATTTTGGCAGAAATTAACCAATTCTGATGACGTCATTTGTGCTGCTAATTTGTGCTATGAAATAAGAGACCAAAAGAATTTGCAAAATGGTGATAATCTATTACAAATGTATCATTACAGTGTTTTTATTGAAAAAGTTTGAAGAAATTCAACAAAATAGCTAATTAGTTCAAAATGGCAGCCAAAATGATGTCATTATAAAAAATGCTGATGTCATCAAATTCCAGAAATTCCGGTATCAAATTGAAGCCCTTTGTTTGCTGATTCTATTGCCATATAATACTTCATAATTCAATCAAATCTTTCCATTGAAATCATTGAAAATAATGATTTTGCTGCCTCCTCCTTCCGAGATTAGGTTCCAGTTCCCCAAGATCACCTCAAAACTGAAATTTTAGAACACAGCTGAATTGGGCATGTAATTGCGCATCTAATGATCCTTTCCCTGGATATATATGACAATTTTTGAAAAAGTTATGAATTATTTCCCTAAAATGAGATCCCGGGCACATAGTGGCATGGTATCAAGCAAACGTCTGTCACTCTTCTGGTTTATGATTTAGAAATTTGATAACGTCACATCCTTAAATGAGTTGAAATGTAAGATGCGCTTCAATTTCGAAAAATATTCAAAACTCCTGAAAAGTCCAATGGTAGAATTATAGATAAGTATCTAAAGTTTCTTTCAAACCATTCAATTAGAAGAAATATTGGGATAGACCTTACAGCTGTTCTACGAAGAATCTGGATAAAGCGATATTTTTATACATTTTTATTCGAGAGGTTCGATTGAGTGGCGTTAGAGCGTCTATCACTATTGTACACATCCCGGGGGGGTTACTTGAACTGGTTTTGGTCGGGGACGTGCCATCGAAGCCTCAAAAACATACCCGTTCCTTATACCAATTTTCCGAAAAAGCATACCCGACTTTATACCAATTTTCCGAAAAAGTACACCCGACCTTATACCAATTTTCCGAAAATGTATATCCGATCTTATACTTTAACCAAAATCGTGAAAATCGATACCGTTCCTTATACCAAAATCGCGAAAATCGATACCGTTCCTTATACCAAAATCGCGAAATTCGATACCCTTCCCGATGGCACGTCCCCGTACCCAAAATATGTGAAGTACCCCCCCCCCCGGGGTACACATTCGAACTTTACACTTTACTGGCTACTTTTCACCTACAGTGTATTTTTTATGTGGATAAACAAGTCAAAAAAATAAAATATAGAAACTTTGATATGAGGTGAATATAGCACGACATTTCAAGCACAGCCCGTCATGAAGCCAAATGGAACTTTTTATATATTTTATGTACACTGTTATTGTTGACGAGAAGCAAAGGATATTGAGAGATGATGGTCGAAAATATGGACGAGATTTTTAGGGAATGAGCCAATCCCTATTTTTTTCTGATGGATAAATTGTACTTCTGCTTTTGTGTTTTTCAATTCGCTTGCATAATAGTGATTTGCGTATTTCAGGCAAGAAATTCAAACATGAGGCACAGACCTATTGGAATCGGAGTCCAGGTAAGATTATCTCCATGTGTTATGTAATGTGAACTATAGACATTTGACATTTATTTGGTTTGTTGCATTGATATTAAGTAACGATAGAAGATTGCATATCCTAGATGCACAATATATCATACTGTCAGTGACTGATTAACCATCATTTAGCGTGGGAGAAATGTGCGACTGTATGCCCTTTTTCATTCATTATTTGATAAAAGAAGTTAGGAAAGTTCGGTAACAGACAATGCTCTTTCGTTTAAAGACAGCTCATAAGTGGAAGAACGATATCCACTGGGTCGGGACGCCTCCATCATTAAAGGTAATGTGTCCATGTAAGTACAGCAGCGTATACGCACTTGTCAAAATGTGCTGACACGATGCTGACGAAAAGCCTGAGGACCGCACTGTGATTGGTAGAATTTAACTGAACACATGCAAAACTAGAATTTAAATTTCACAGCGAGGCTGCCTGCTGTGAGACTTTGGGTTCAGCTCCGGAATCGCAGCCGCAAGTAAGTCATTAGTCTACTTATATTAGAGCTGGCTATCTTTTTATCAATACCGTCAAATGATCAAATGAAATATCACGTGAAAATGGCAAAGTCGCTGTACTTACATGGACACATTACCTTTAAACAAGAGGATGAATGAATGAATGAACAGACGGTAACTGATATCATGTCTCGTAAATTGCTTTTCCAAGTATTGAAAAGCCATTCATTAGCCACAGTCATTTTTTGATCTTGCAACGAAATAGTTGTTGCTTTCAATATAGCAGGACTAAAACGAGCTCAAAATGGGGTGACAGAGCTTTCTCCAACAAGGGACCTTTACTTTGGAACAGGCTCCCGCTCTCTGTAAAAACAATTGGCAATTAAAACTATTTTACGAAAACCCTGGAAAAATCAAACTGCAGGAATATTCCTCTTAAAATTTCATAGCTACTAGCAAAAACAAAACCAAACAAACAAAAGTTTCTAGCCAACCCTGCTCTATCAAATATGTGTTCCCTTTCATTTTTTCTTTTATTTTCTTTCATCTTCTGGTTCAAAAAAAATTGTTCTTCCCTTTTACATTTAAAGCTGACTGTGATCGTAGCTTAGTTGTTAATTAGAATTATATCTGTTTCGTACAATTGTAATGTATTCCATAACTTTATATTATAACTTTATCAACATATAATAGTTAAAGCTTTGTTGTGTTCTTGTTTTTGTAAGCGCCCTAGACTAGATAAGCATTGCTTTTTCTAGGGCGTACAAATCAGTAAGTATTTAGTTTTAGCTGATTTGTGAATAAATATCATCAATATAGTTCATGCTGCCTGCAATTATGTTAATTTTGTCACAGGGCTTTGCTGACTGTTTAATCATGATGAGATATACATTTGAAAGCCCAGAAGCAGCACTTCTAAACAAGCAAATTTTCGAAACCATCTACTACGCAGCTTTGGAGGTAAGTTTTTGATAAAATCAATGATTTCTATGAACCTCATTTTCGCCCTTCTGCTTTTGTTAGTAATATGTTAGTAACAGTGCGTTTGTTTGTTAGTAATATAGTGATTCCGTTTCGTTGAATAGGATATCTGTTGTGACTTTAAGAAGTGATGCAACATAGAAAACAGCACTTCTGTCTATTCCGCCATGATAACTTCAATACACAACAAGGGCCTAGGCCGAAGCTCCAATATCAACAACATCAACAAAGACAAATACACAACAACCATATTGTTCAAACAAAGTTTCAGTGTAATTGTGGTTGGGTTTAACTGAGCATCCACTTCTGGTCTTATATAATGTTCTCTCGCTTTTACCTTGGACTTGATTTCCCTCATCTTGAACCGGACCATTTTCAACATTATCTGCTGAACTGTTCTATTCATTAAAGTAAATGAACGGAGATATAGCGAAATAATCTAAACATAGCACAAAAGAACGGCAGGCGCCATTAATCTTCCTTTTGTCTTCATCGATCAAGAACATCAATACAATAGGTTATATTTAGATGGACCCAGTCCCCCTAGCTAAGTTGCTTTTTAACCCCGTTGATTTACTTTAACTCTAAGGTACTCACTATTGTTCTCTTCCGATTCTTTATTCTTTTGATACTTATCTCCTGGTTCATCTCTGGCTCACTCTGTCCCGGAATGATATTATCATACGTTTCACGTATGTGCCTTCTATTTCGTCGATATGTTTCTCTCTCTGTTTCAACTACATTGTGCATAACTTTTTGTTTCTTCACAGTCCCTCTTCTCCTTCTGCCGCTTGGCTCAACTTGAACTCTTACTGTTTAGCCACACTGCAACCAGTGCAATTTCTTTGTACCTCTGTCATCCTTAACGAATTTCTTTGAATTTACTATGGCCTTAGGCTTCAGAACATTTTGCTTTACAGGAACATTTGTTCTTTGTACCCTACCCATGCTGGACTTCTACCATCAATAGGTGTATTACGTAATTGTAACAGAGCCAGCTATTCATTCTCCTCGCTGAGCTTGGCTCTTTCAAGCGTATTTTTCACAGTTTGTATAACACGGACAATAAACCCATTGCTTTGTGGGTATCTGGGGCTTACGGGTCATGACAAAACAATTTATAGCATTTGGCGTCTTTTAGTCAAACCTTCAACAAATACAGACTTGATGTTCGTACTTGGCACAATGTAATACAGTGGCATACTTTAATGCTAGACTTGGCCAAAGGTTGTTATTTACGCTTTATTGGGTCTTTTAACAGTGTGGAAACGCATTTTGATGCAAAAAATGTGTATGCAGTTATGGTCGTGGATAGGACACCTGACATCTTGTGAAAATAGAAGTTACAAACAAAAAATGAAAGAAGTTACGGTACTTGGTGGTTTCATGGTATGTAACTGAAATTAGACACAATCTTAATCAAACCGACCAGTTTTGTGGCTTAAACATACAGTCAGTTGGAATAGATTATGTGAGGCTAAAATCGATACGATTCTCGATAGATCTTGACTTTGCCTTTTTTTCGTCACAGGCATCAGCAGAGCTAGCAGGTAAAGATGGCCCATACGAATCATACCCAGGATCACCTGCAAGCAAGGGAATACTACAATACGACATGTGGAATGTAACGCCAACAGATATGCTTGCGAAACCAGGAGAAGTAACGCCAACAAATCTTGACTGGCGAGCGCTTAAAGAATTGATTGCCAAGTACGTAACATTTCAACTTGATATATATTTCTTGGAAGATTATTGGTTCGTGGCATTTCACCATAGATTAAAATTTTTGCTCTCAACGAAAGATTTTTTGCTTGAATCGAATCAAATTTTTAATAAAAGGATTCTTCAACCATTTAAATGGCTTGGTAACAATTTAACAAACGTATATGTGTTTATTAGGAAATGCATTCGTCTTTCCTTCAAGGTAACATTTGTTGATAAGTTAGAAAATGTTCTCGAAGAAACCATTTTCCAATTGTCAAAAGATGAATAGACCTTTTAGCTATTCTGAAAAGAATCAGAATCGAACGCAATTTTGCTACATTTTGTGGAATTTTTGAATGTGCACAATAGTGATAGAAGTTCTAACGCCACTCGATCGAATGCCGCGTATAAAAATGTATAAAAATAATGCTCGATCCAGGCTCTTTTGTAGAATAGCTAAAAGGTCTATTGTCCTGCATCAATTTCTTTGAAATATTTTCTGCCTGCATTCGTTACTTGAAGATGTATTCTCTTTTACCGTTTGGACCAGTTTTAGACAACAAGTGTTAAATTTAATTCCAGCCCTATTGAATATCTGATTGGTTTGTTTTCAGGAATGGATTACGAAACAGTTTGTTGTTAGCTCCGATGCCAACTGCATCAACAGCCCAAATCTTAGGAAACAATGAATCATTTGAGCCTTATACAAGCAATATTTACAGCAGAAGAGTCCTGTCTGGTGAATTTCAGGTGCTTACTTCTTCATATTTTAGGGCTTTCTGCCATCTTCTTTTGTGAATAGTGTGTGGAATAATTCTTTGCCCAGTTAACAACCCATGGAGAACACACTACGTTAATAACCCATAACTAACAATCATTCGTTCAACCAGATGGCTGATTTTGGCAAAAAAGGGCCCTCTTAATTGGGAAGCAACCCGACCCTGTTCCTGAAAGACGTCAACTTTCAAATCTTCGTATAGCAAGATGAAGAATCCAAAATACAGCGTTGACTCAGCAACTTCGAAGAAGTTGGCAAGCTAATTAACTTCCAGGTGTTGTAAAAATGCTTTAATGTGGTCTCTATTTTAAGGTCTCTTCATTTCTTGATTAAGAACCATTAACCTTGAATTTGCTAAAATTCTTTGCTAATTAAGAACCTGTACCGGGCTGCTAAGAACCTCTTTACCCACCGGCTATTATTGTATTCAGCCTATTTTCAAGTGTTTCATTTTCTTAAGAAATGCTTGGTGTGTAACGTTTTAGTCAATTTTCTGCTCACAGAAGAACACTTTGGCTGAGGTTTATTATTGCCTCATGGTATAAACATGACTATAAACAAGTATAAACATGACTTTAAAGGGAGTACAAAGACCAGCAGCCTTTGCCATCGTTTGTTTTTGTTTTTGTGAATTTCGTACAGTCAATTATTCTGGAAGCTGTGCAGATCAAGTCCTTGATTTCGCGCAAAGCATGCTGGTCTTTGTACTCCCTTTAACTAGCCGCTGCACAGTGCTTCAATGCCTTTACTTACCTGCACACATAAATGCGAGTCTAACTTCACAACGTTCTGTCGCAATCTAAAGAAGCATATATTTTAAAGAGCAAACAACAAACTGGGCTAAAGTACCTTATTTCTAATTCTGATCTGATTGTTTTTTTATCGTAGAACTTGTCATTTGTAATTTGCTTTTAATTTTAGAATTGGAGAGCCACACTTCTAGTGGATATGCTCGATAATACCATAATTATTGTTATCAGTAAATAAACTCAGACCACCATCACAAATAACAGAAAAAAATAAATGAAAACACAACTGTTAAAAATTCATACGTTTCGATTATGAAAATCTTCCTTAGTTATTGTTGTTATTATTATTATTATTACAGTACGATTTTAAATGAGGCAAATGATCAATAAAAAGTAAAAAGAAATTATTTAGAAATATAATGCTTCTCACAAGGATACAGGAGATGGAAGTTCTTGGGAGAGCTGCAGTGGGACGCTTCTGCAATTAGGCCAAAGTTTTAAGAATTGTCGTACTTCATGAAAGGAGCATTTGTGTCCCGAAACCAATGGCATTGCATCAAGTACAGGGAAGACGAAGATATTTGGAAAGTTTCGCGAGGATCAGTGCAACGGTGCTCGAGTTTTACGTGCAACCAAATTTGCTTCATAAAATATTAATATGGATTATATCGGTAATACCGAGTAAAAAGCTTGCAAATCTACGAGTTTAGGCAAAGTATTTGGCCAAAAATAGATTTTTTGAAAACACGACCTTTCACTGTCTGTTCCTTTATTTGCAGGTGGTAAACAAACACTTACTTCGGGATCTCACTGAACTTAATATCTGGAATGATAACATGAGAAATCAACTGATCGCCCACAATGGATCTGTCCAGGTATGCATTTTTAAGTATACCGGGTGACCCAAAAAGACTTCATGAGCTAGATCACGCCTAGCTTCCAGAAAGCAAATATTGTGAACACAAGCAAGGTATCAGCATGCAGCTTAACGGCTCACCTCTCTTTGAGATTTTTCTTGGTCAGTTTGAGCTATAACTAACTCCAAAAAAGTAGTTTTGAAAATACAGTCATTCATTCATCTTTCGGACTTTCCCGTCCTCTTTTAGTCCATTTTGGAAGATGTGAAAAAGTTAACTCCAGATTTCCTTAGGAGAACGAAATTTGAGTAAGGTATAGATATCAATCACTTTGCTGCCATAGAGTCCCGCAGACGACTTCAAATCCACCTCCACGTAAAGTCTTCACAGAATATTGACTGGAAAAGGATGGCGATTATTTCACTCTAAGTGGGAAATGTAGATTCGAAACGTTCTTTCAATCTGGATATCGGAGGGTAATTCAGAGGCCGACAAAATTTTTTCCTTGCTGGGAACGGCAAACATTTCGTCCAAACTTAGTAGATTGTACAGCGTAGTTTGTGCAAGTTATGAACACGTTCATAAACTAACAACTTTAAGGTTTAAACTCAACATATCATAAACAAATACTTATATTTCATACCAGTCTAAAGGCCGGTTTACACGGGCGTTTTTTCCTAAATTTTTCGTAAACTTTTTCTGAAATTTTCAACATTTAGAAAAAAGTTACCGTGTAACAGGAAAATATTTACGGTGAAGTTTGATCTTATCTCCCGTTTTTAATCTCGTTAATTGGTTTTAATGAGCCATCGTTGACGATTTTATTCTGATCCAGGGTCAAAATAAAATCGCTTCTAGCATTTTTTTCAAAGGAGCCGACAAACTTTGAGATAATTGACTGGCTTTGCTCAAATATTTTGGCGCGCTATTTGAATTTATTTCACAGAGGATGAAAATTAATTCGAATTGAGTATCTTCAACGACTTTATGACTGTAGATTAGAATTATCTCCATGATAAGCATACTTCCCCTTTCGATTTCGTTGCAAAAATGGCAAAGCGCGACAAAACCGGAATAAGATCATGACGTCAGTAGCAACTTCGTTTCCAAACCAATGTCCAATGCTGGGGACCATCTGTATTGAAGCATAAATTGGCGAAGTGTGAAATGTCACCTCATAATTAAAGTCTACAAAGGTCTACAAAGCTTCAAAAGTTTCACTCCTGTTCGCAAAAATTGGAATGACAGTGGAATATCTCGGATGCAGGAAACGTATCAGCGATCGTTGTCAAGAGCCAGTACATCCACCCTTTCACCAAGAGAAGAACTTGGAGAACAATACGATACAACAGAACAAATTGATATCAAAAATGATTTTTGAATGTAAAAGAACTGTATTTTTCTTGAAAACTGTTGCTGATAGAAAGAATCATTTGTTTTGTATTCTCCCGATGCTGTTTTCCAAAGTATCCACCAATCCTCTGTGAAATAAATTCAAATAGCGCACCAAAATATTTGAGCAAAGTCAGTTAATTATCTCATATTTTGTCGGCTCCTTTGAACAAAAATGCTAGAAGCGATTTTATTTAGGCCCTGGATCAGAATAAAATCGTCAACGATGGCTCATTATTAAAACCAATTAACGAGATTAAAAACGGGAGATAAGATCAAACTTTACCGTAAATAATTTCCTGTTACACGGTAACTTTTTTCTAAATGTTGAAAATTTCAGAAAAAGTTTACGAAAAATTTAGGAAAAAACGCCCGTGTAAACCAGCCTTAAGAACATTACCAGGTGGGTAGCTCAAAATATACTTGGTAACTGTGAGCAACCAAGGTGGACATGCAAATGTCGTTGCCACTTTCTTTCTTCCTTGAAACGAAAAGCACTACCTTGGCACAAAAAGCAACTGAACAGCTCAATGATAGGGTTGACCTGGATGAAATCTACTACTTGCAACGACCAATCATTTTCCAATTCTTGATACAAGTTTCATGGTCCAGATTCTGCTTAATCAAAGTTACTGAAGCAATTCAATTTCCTTTTCAAGATAACAGTTATGACAGGTTCAGGTTCTGCTGTGTTTTGACGGCAACGTAAAATTTGGCCTCCTTTCAAAAATTTCCTGCAGCCTAAGAATCTTGCAAAATTTCATGGGAACCGCGTTCCCATGTTCCCCCACTTTGTCGCCCTCTGGAGGGTATTCATAGCTTGAAGTGACCATGCCGCATCTCAAAAGATAGCTAAGCCTTTCAAGCAACCGGTGAAACGAAGCATTTGTCAAAAGTTTTCGTTTTGAGAGAGCTAGTTATAATCTATGATCTACACTCTTATGATCTACACTCTATTCACAATGACGTCAGTTCTTTTGAAATGCATCATTCGCCTCGATATGATGTGGAGCTAAATCCCAAAAGCGTGCATTGCTCTCAGCATCGCATGCAATAGTTTGCATCAATATAGGCATGGCGTAGATTTCTTGTTGTGCTGGGATTTGCATCATTCGCCTTGAATTGAAATCATTTGTGAATAAGGCTTATGGTGTTTCTTTTGGTCACCCGGTAATTAAGCCCAGAATGATTCATACGCATTCCAAATTTGTGCAGAATTCCTGTTATTCAGTTTCCAAACACAAACAGAAAGTTAACTCCAGTTGGCTTGCTCTTTCTAGCTAATTGATGGAATTCCAGACCACATCAAAGCCTTATACAAGACAGCATGGGAGATATCACAAAAAACTTTGATAAACCTTGCAGCAGATCGAGGAGCATTTATTGATCAGAGTCAATCATTCAATGTATTTATTGGCGAACCAAACTTCGGGAAGCTTACTAGCATGCACTTCTATGGATGGAAAAAGGTACGTCTTCAAATTTAACAACAAATATTTGAAACAGAAGTTTGCCGCGTTAAAATAATAACCTTGCTAATTTGGTGTAGAAAGCTATGCAGAGTTCAGAAACAAATGCAATATTTTCCTGGATAGAAGTTGCAGAAACCAAATTAATTGTTAGTGTCGATTGGTTTATAAGCATTAATATTAAATGAGTTTGTTCATTATCGTTTGCGCCCTAACTCTTGGCCTATTAACTGGTGACTGCATTGTTTTCCCGTGTGTGAAGATTTGTCGTTTACTCGTAGGGGCTGAAGACTGGAATGTACTATTTGAGAACGAAACCCGCTGCCAGTGCAATTCAATTTACAGTTGACAAAGCTGCTTTGAAGGAGACTGGGAAGGCAGAAGAAGGGGAGAATAATACCAACATGGATGCAATGGTGTGCTCATTGGAGAATCCTGACAGCTGTACAATGTGTGGATCATAAAAGAAATAGTTTCTATTCTGAGACAGTTAAAACTCATGAACTGTGATTTCGACAGGATCATGATTTGATGTAAAAAAACAAGAAAAATTGCGCGCATGGATTTTAAGAGACTCCTCACGAGCCTGGTTTGTAAAAGCACACAATATGATATATGACGAGCAAATTGACTTCTTGCAGCAGAACCACTTTGCTCCTCTATAGCCTCGATGTGCTCAGACCAGATATACCGGGTGCGCCAAAATGAAGCTTCACATTTTGACAGCGGCAACGAAGCTGATTGACTAAAAGTTTTAATGCTGTTTCGTATTCGTTTTCGACAAGTCAGGGCGAGACTGCACGTCCTATAGCTATATTCCTACGTTTAAGTAAGCCTTTTAACAGTGAAACGCAAAGAAATCGAAATTGCTTTAGGTATGTGAGCATTTTGGCCCACCCGGTAAGGTTTAGACAAGACCAGATATTATTGTTGATATTATCAAGCAAAATGATGAGATGGATGATTTTAACGTTCGAGGGTGACTTGGTGATTAGTCTGTAGTTCGGTTGTGTCCACCCTGCACAGGAATTTGGCCCACCATTTAAGGACTCTCAGTTAGCAGTGATTCTTTTGCGCTTAATACCTCAAAAAAACCAATGAAGGCGTGGCCAGAATCAAATTATTATACAGTAAAAACCCGCATGTAAGAAACTTCCTCGAACGAGAACCTGCAACATGAAATCTGCAATATTTACTCCGTGTTATAAGAACCTTTTCACCCTGGTTTTTAAAGGTTTTTTATTTGAAGAACAAATGCATTGACCTAGTTTTCCGCTATGATAATCCACATCATTAATTTTTTATTATTGTGGAAAAAACTCTAAGAATCTAATTTAAGAACAAAAACAGCTTCGTTTGAAGAATATAGGTTCTTATATGCGACTTTTTAGTGTATGTCAAATATTCTGCTGCACTGTCGCAAAGGATCACTGTCAACCAGGAGCCTTTAAGTGGCATGCAGTTGATTTATGATGGCAGTAGAACTCTGTTCGAATATGATGTAGCTGAAGAGGGTTGTTTAAATAAAAAGAACAATGTAGAATATGCGTATGTGATTCGTTTGTAAGAAACTGATACCTTACTGTTGTTTAGTAGAAATTCAAGTTTTCATTGTATATTTTTCTACTTAAAAACAAGCATTTAAGCCTGATGCTCGGTTTCCTTATTTGTGGAATTCTTCCCTGTCTTGGTATGATGATGGACTTATGACCTGGAGTCTCTTGCTTCCCTGTGCTCTTTCACTTGATGATGGCGCTTCGGTCAACAAAGACTCATAATATTACTCTGAAAAACGTGACCCTATTTAGGCCCAAACTCTGAGCTTCCTAGAGTACCAATCAGATTGCGACATTTATGAATTACCATGGTGATATTTTGCCAACTTTTAGCCAATCAGGCGAGGTCTGGAAGCAATGGGAGGCTGCTGATTTTTTTAATCTTCGCGATTTAGACATTTGTGGACTTAATGTCTCTAGGGAATCCAATCGAACGTCTTGAAATGATAAGCGAAAGAGTTTTGTTCTTCAATGCATTACAAGACAAAGACAAGTCCTCGAAGGTTTCGCAAAAATATTTCACAAAAATTTTTCGCAAAATGTTTGGGCTCTCTACGAGGCAATCTGAAAGCGAGGCTTCACAAAATAGGATCAGCTTTTTCACAGTTTCATTATGAGTCGCTGTTGAGCACGGTTTACCGCAGAGATACTAGGGACTCGTCGTCATAAATCTAGCATGATGATGGTGAAGGTAAAATGTACTTGGTACCCAAATGTATCAAGGTCAGAAAAAGGTCCGAATAAAGAAATTGATAATTTCCATATTTGAACTCTCCAAAAATTTCCTCGGTACGGCACTGTGGCGGACTGGCCCACGGGCCCTCCCTCAAAATCTTGCAAAAAGGGCCCCCTTTTTCCTGGAAAAGGGCCCCGTTTACAAAATTAAGGAAATTTTTGGTAGAGTTGAATATTTGAATAATGGACATCTCACTTCACATTTGAATCCTTCAGTGTTATTGAACTTGCTCAAAGAAATGAAAACAGTCGAGAGCGAAGATACGGATGGCGAAGAAGGGAGCACCGTTGCAGAAGGCCTCTCCATTTCTGCCAAAAGACGGTTCTCGAGATTCCTTCGCTGAAAATAGTTGTTATAGGTAGTGTAGGGTAAAGAAATGACTGGGACATAAATTGGTAGAGTCACTCTAAGCCAAAGTAAAGGCTGCAAGTTTCAAAAATTTCCGGGACGCACTTTGGGGGCACGCAAAAATTGGATTGTGAAAAACTGAAAGCTTTTGCCCGATAATTTTCATGAGAGTGTTCTTTGATAGAAACTGCAAAAATAATTTTGTGAATTTCAAAGTTTCCAATTCTGCTCTGGTAAGATGGGATGGCGATAGGCATTCTAAGCCAAAGAACAGATGTTTACTCAATAATTTCCCTGTGGATGCTTATTCATAAAACTACTGTTACAAATGATCAAAAATTCAATTTTAGCATCGGCAAACCTGGGATTGGGAGAAGCGTTCTAAGCCAAAGTAGAGGGCGTGTCCTCAGAAATTTTCCTGGGGACTTTGCCCCCAGACCCCTCATTTTGATACTCCATCAGTTAATTTGCCCTGACCACACTGCTGGGGGGGGGGGGGTCAGGAAAGGGTTCCTCAACAGTTTGAGAAACGAAAACATTATAGATCGTCTGGCCCACAATACAAAAAGGCAAAATTACTTTTATGAAATAGAGAAAATGTAAAGATTTTAATCATGCCATAAGAAGATATATCGTGAGATATATGCCTCATTTCAAAGAAAGTGAGTTTAGCTTGGCTATTGGTAAGGAATCGAGGAATTGCGACGAATTTGCTCCTGACCACACACTCATCATCGAGGCCACACCCACTTAGGGCCCCCTTAACTCGTTCATGGCCGGTGCAAAAATCAGAGCCAGTCCGCCACTGGGCACTAATTCCTACCACTTCCAAGTACGAAAAGTATCAGTGATCAGTACCAGGCACCATGGGGGCCAGTACCAGCCATACCCCCTGTTACCATAATCTCATATTCGGGCAGGTGGCGCAAGGGAAAAAACGCTACCCTTTCCGGAACAGCGTAGAGAAAAACACTTTTGAGGGTGAATTCTGCTGTGAGAGTTCACTTATTGATTCTCATACGTCAACTTCCATTTCATTTGTTTTTGGAATTTAGTATCTTGATTTAATATGATATTGAATTCAATATTGATTAAATCAAATTTGGTCTGACATTTGGCTTCAGCCATTTTTAATTAACTTCTAAACTGTTCCAATAACGTAAGATGTAATGAAATAAACTTGACTTGGAGCACGTCCTTGTCTCAATGTTTGAAGAAAGTGGCAAACTTTAATTTATTTGCGACAATTAGCTCAAAAACAGTTTTGTGAGCATTTTGTAACAGAAATAAACATCTGAATTTCTCGAAGGCCGTGCAAATTTTAATTAACGTGAAACAAGGTTTTGATAGTGGCAGATGCCGACCAAGTCAATACCAGATTCTTGGAAATTTGGCGTCTAGAGACACGTACCAAGATGCATTGCTTTTGATAATCGAGCTTCTACAGAGATGAAATCAACTGTCTGCTGGTAGACAATGCAAGTTGTGATAACAAGAAAAAACGTCCCACCAATGCAGGACAAATTTGCAGTTCAGCGCAAATATTTGATTTTCAGTTTTTAAAGTGAAATTTTCACTGTATCGGTACACTTTATATAATACAGGGTGTTCCAAAAAATTGTTTGCCCCGTTTGTCTGAAGATTGCGACAAAACGGCAAAAGATTCTCGCTAAACTTTTGCATGATGGTGCTCTTCAGATGTTCAATTAATGTTTGCTACCATCCCCATGAAAATCCGTTGAAAACCGATGGAGTTTTGACCTCCAGGAGACCCCATATTTTCCGATCACTGAAACCAGCGGTCGGCAATTTTGTCTAACTATTTTGCAGCGCCTTGGAGAGTTCCACTATTTCTGACCTCACAGAAATTATATCTTACCTCACGTGAAGCTACTTATATCACTGTAAAATAGTAAGAAGACAAAATGGCCGACCGCTGGTTTCAGTCATAAGGCAAATTTGGTCTTCTGAAGGTCATAGCTTTATCATTTCTCAACGGATTTTTACGGGGATGGTGGCAAACTTTAATTGATTATCCGAAGAGCAACATCATGCAAAAATTTGGGGCGAATCTTTTTGCGTTTTGCCACAATCTTCAGGCAAACGGGGCACACTTTTTGGGACACCCTGTATATATAAACATCAGTCTGGTTTTCGATTATTGCGCTCTGTGGTTACATGTCTCATGTCAAACACAAAAGATTGGTATCTTAATGTCGATAAGGGTAAATATGCTGGCCTAATATTTAATGATCTTAAGAAGGCCTTTGATACCGTCAAACATGAAATATTACCAGAAAAACTGCAAAAGTACGGTATCACAGGTATTGATGTCGCTGCAAAATAGTAAGACAAAGTGGCCGACCGCTGGTTTCAGTCATCATGGCTCCGTCATTTTTCAACGGATTTTCAAGGGGATAATAACCAACTTTAATTGAATATCTAAAGAACAGCATCATGCAAAAGTTTGGCGAGAATCTTTTGCTGTTTTGTCGCAATATTCAGGCAAACGGGGCACAATTTTTTGGGACACCCTGTATTATATCATCGTTTAATTGCTACAGTACCACACGCAACGAGCATATTTTTATTGAACTTGGTCAAAAAGCTACAATTTCATTTGGAACCATAGTATCAACCAAAATTTGGTAACCAAATGGGTTGACAAAAGAAAACCATTTCTGATACTTGCTGCCAAGAAATTTGTTTGATGTTTAAACATAGTTTAAATAATGCCCAATACTTCACGTGCTCCATATGGACCAAGTACTGTGCCAGCGAAAATTGACACCAGTTCGGTAGGCCAGTAACCAAGAGATAATCCGTCTTTGCGGAGTATTGTTGGCAAACTATTTCTTCTTCAAGAGGATTAAAGTTTCTTTTTTATGAATAAAAGCATTGAGAAGTGAACTCCCAAGGAGGGGGTCAAACCACGACGATGAAAAACTACTTTGTAACACATCTCTTGACGTTGCTGTTCATATTTCACTTGGTCAAGGTGCCAAGGTCGGAGGAAGAATTTTACCAATTCTATTCATGAATACTTCCGTTTTCATCAAATTTCGCTCCCGAGCACCTTTTTTTTCAAACTGGTCTTGATGCCCAATTACAGCGTATGGTCACAGCAAAGGGAAGAAGTTTAACTTGTGCCAAGAAGTTGCTGCAAAGAATCATAGAGAATCTTCGGTATGTTTATGTTTCAATCCAATGCTTCCTTACTTCTAAGAACAGTCTAGCTGCATCGATCAAACTTTTATTGGCCTATACAGTACTGCATTTATCTACAATGCTAGAGGCATTCCAAAAATCAGCTATAGTTTGTTTGTACCCGTTTCAAGTAATGTGACCATGCCTGTAGGAAGTTTTAGTATTACACCGATGCCAATTTGTCATAGTCATAGTAAAGGAAATGAGAAATGTGTTGAAGTTTCAGTGGCTCAAATTCAGCTTTTTGAGTGGGGGGGGGGGGGGCAAGCACCGTCAATTTTCCGAGTCGAGGAAATGCTTTTGTTTTCAGGTATTTTGCTGGAAGACCGGACATATATAGGGTCCTCATATATGCTAAGAGAATATGTATATCAGATTTCAAAACTATTTATATTCAGTAGTTGATAGAAAAAGGCAAGGATGTATTATGAAGGCAGGCCCAATAGCTACAAAGACTCTGGGGGTGAAGACCCCAGGAAAATTTTCGATGACAGGCCCTCTACTTTTGATTTCAATGTCTTTCACGACCTTATGTTTGCCAGTCCTGAATTGGGATTTTGACAATTTTGTAAAAAAAATTTAATGGAGTATCATCCCCCAGGAACATTTTTGAATAAAAATAACTCATTTTGGCTTAGGAAATCTCTTGAATCCCTTGTTGCCAGTGCCAAATCTGAATATTTGATGACATACGACGTGAATAACCACTACTCGAACCCTTACTTTGTCTTCGCAATCTAATTTTTGCCTGTCCCCAACATGGACTATTTGAAAATTCGCTCATAGTTTGTCTTAGTTTGTGTCCAGGAAAATTTTGAGAACTTCTCCCAATCACGTTCCAAAATCTCTCGGAATTTTGCTACTCTCTTACATTTACCCAGAAACTCTCTTCACATTTTTGAAACAAATGAAAGTAAATAAAAACTTTAGAATATGCTTTTGAGCTTGTGAATTTTGTTTGCTCTTTCCAGATAAAAACTGGTCTACTTCTTGCTGGTGACTCGTTTCTTCGTTGTACTTTCGATCCCACCTACGTTTCCTGAATCGAATGGAGTTAAGGAAATTTTACTGCTCAACTGTAAACAAGCATGTGATTTAAAGAAATTAAAACCATTTTTGACAAATTCTAGAAAGGCATATTTTGCAAAAAATAGGCGGACCATAGCCTCTTGGGCCCCCACGGTCGGAGGCCCTGAATTCAGGGGCGCACATTCAAATTTTGTTTGGGGGTGTCAACATGCTTTGGACCGACTAAAAGTATAGCAAGCAGCGGTATTGCCAGGGTAAATTAAATATTGGGTATTGAAACGAGGGTGTCTCCAGGAAAATTTTCGGGGCCACCCCTTTACTTTGGCTTAGAATGCATCTCCCAATATCATATCATGCTTGCCTTTAGTGACAAGGAAAACTTGATCATTTTGTGACAGTTATGCTATAAATCAGCTCACAAGGAACATTTTTGAAGAAAGATCCCTTACTTTGGCTTAGAATGCATCTTCCAATATCATGCTTGCCTTTAACGACAATGACAAATTGATCGCTTTGTGACAATTATGCTATAAATCAGCGCATGAGGAACATTTTTGAAGACAGATCCCTTATTTTGGCTTAGAATGCATCTCCCAATATCATACTTGCCTTTAGCGACAAGGAAACCTTGATCGTTTTGTGACAGTTAGGCAATAAATCAGCACACAAGGAACATTTTTGAAGATAGATCCCTTACTTTGGCTTAGAATGCATCTCCCAATATCATGCCAGATTGGAAATTTTGAGTATTTGTAACAGCATTGTTCCTTTGGGACAATCTTTGCACAACAAACACCTTTCATTTTGTGTCAGACAGCTTTTTACAAGCCAATGATTGCTTGCCCCTAAAAATGGAAGCCTGGACAATTTTGCAATGCATCTAAGAAATTTTTTTAAATGCCATCCTTAGAACGACTCTCCCAGTTATTGTCATGCACTTCTTGTGAATATTCTAACTGTCGTCATGGGTCGAACTTTGCTCAAAACATTTAAAATCGGACCAACTTTGATTCAAACTATCGTGGACCTTTCGAGTTTTGTCGTGGTTGGTCGGTCCATGAAAAAGTCGGTCCACGAAGTCGGTCCATCCAATTTTGTCGTGGACCGACTTTTGAGAAATTTTTTGGACCGACTGAGAAATTATTGGGGGGTGTCCCCCCTAATGTGCGCCCCTGCCTGAATTACATCTCTTTTTTATCCAGATAAAAACAACTAAACCACAACGAAATATAGATATTCTGTGGCTGCCATAGCTGGACAGTACATGATGTCATTGAGTCGAGTTCCGACAAAAATACTAAGATATGTTTTAATGAGGCCTTTCGGACTTGTGTCCTCATCAGAGTATGATTTCGAATGGAAAAATAGACATTAATCTAAGAAAAGAACAATTCGGGCGTCTTAGAAAGAAGAACTCCCTCCACCTTACAGTAGATGATTGACTCTAACGAACAAACACAAATAGATCAAACACCCAAAGATACCATGAAGATTATGCAGTACATACCAGATCTGCTATTGATGATACAAATGGGTGTACTTCTTTATAAGACACCTACTACAAATACTACAAATAAAACGAAAATGGGAGTTGTTGCTTGGATTATTCGATTGACATCTCTGGTACATCTTGGGTACTACCTTTCTGTGAAAGAAAGTACAGTAAAAACCCAGTAAAAATCAGCTTGTTGGTTCTTAATCCACTATAGGTTCTTATACGCGGGTTTTTACTGTAACAACAAATTCGGTAAAAATCGCACGTGAGGCGATTAGCAGAGTCCAGACGATTAATTCCGTTTCCCTGTGGAATAATGCTCAACCTTCTTCTGGATAGAAATATTTTTTGATAGAACCTTCCTCTCTTTTGAATGGAAATTTTGATAGAACAGTTATAAATTACATTACCTATCTAAACATGGCTAGCATAGGTTCCAAATCTTTAACTCAGCGTAAAAAGGTGGGTGTAAAATTCAATGATCTATTTCTTCTGATTGAATGGCTTGAAAGAAACTTTAGATACATATCTATAATTCTACCGTTGGACTTTCCAGAAATTTTGAATTTTTTTCAAAATTATAGCGTATTTTACATTTCAGCTCATTTTAGGATGTGACGTCATCAAATTTCTAAATCATAAACCAGATGAGTGACAGACTTTTGCTTGAAACCATATTGTAGGCATCCATAAACTATAGTTCTCTTCGAAATTACTTCATGTTGCGTCAAACGGTTTAGAAATTGCGATGGTTTTAAGTTTTTTTGAACATTTTTCTTGAATTCTTGAAAAGCAAGAAAAACACTCTAATTCTGAAACTATTAAAGATTTCAGAAAAGTCCAACGGTAGAATTATAGAGAAATGGCTAAAGTTTCTTTGAAGTCATTCAGTTCAAAGAAATAGGTCACTCAATTTTACACCAGCCTTTTTAAAGATTTGGAACCTATGCTAACATGGCTTGCAGGAAAGCAGACCTATTGGAAAGCTGTCGAATTTTTGCCTTTGTCATTAATTTTGGACGAAGCTCCAGCCTCCTTTACTGGTTGCAAAAAGCAGTACTTTCCTAACATATGGCCGATCTATCTTGGCCGCAGAATGTTTTTTGATCACGTACTGAACACTACCTAAGTTCTTAAATCTCTCAAAAAAACAAATGTAGGTGGTACAGTTTTATTCTAATGAGAAATTTCTCGATATTGTTCCTTGCAGATAAGATTTGTCAAGCATTGTACACAGATATTGAAAACGCAGGAGACCGCCCCTGATGTCAAATGTTAGAATTTTGTAAACAAACTTATGGTATTAAGGCCCGTTGTTTGTAAGACAGAGATCGAATAAGCTTTGCGCATGGTACGTGAAATTTATTGAGAAAACCATTAAGAATTTTTTGTTAATTCCTCCAAAGTTTGGACATAAAGAACTCAGTCCATTTGATGAAATTCTCGAACAGTTTCCCGCCGTGTAATGAACCATAATAGTTTTTATTCTGTATGAAACCCAGCTATTTCATATTGCATAGCATTTAGCCGCAATTTCAAAGCTAAATCATAAAGTTTTAGTCAAGCATATCCGCAATCAAAGAGGTGACTGTTGTGCTTTATTTCCTTACACGATTGCTTCTCAATTGTAGGTGGAGACGCGAGAGATACGTGGTGTCTGTTGCCTAAAAGGCCATTAGTTTGAAATTTTAAGCAGTTGATTTACCAGCAAAATCACCTGAAGTGATTCTGATACAGCAGAGCAAGCTATATTCCAAGCGAAACCAGAGCATTTCAGAGTTCAACGCATTACAACAGATCAACAAAGTTGTCGTGGGTTGTAAGGAGCGGATTGTAAGGAATGCGATTTCGCATCGCGTCCGATCAAAGATTGTAAGTAAATCGTTTGCTTTTCATTAGTCATGGACAATTCGACTTAATTTCTTGTTCTCCATAAGGCAAATTCTTATGTCATGTTTTTTCATTACTTTCACAAAGCTAAGTTCTTCAAAGTCGATTTTTGACATGCTTTATGAACATGCATAGAAATGAGAAGGATAAAGCGGTAACCTGACAATGTTTGCAATTTACTGCGAAGTATGCCTGCGAGTTTCTATTCATCTCAAAAACTTTTATGCCACCTTCTTGTTCTCGATATACCCTCTACTTCCAGGTTTTCATAAGCAGTTTTTGCGCGGAAAGTTTGAGATATTTTGGATTTTTATCCCATTTTTATAGACCAGACCGCAGCACACGAACAGACAAAACAAAACATGAGTTGTTTCTATGGTTTCCTTGTTAGTTCAACTTCACTTTCTACAAGAAATGCCATCGTGGTTTACATGGAATTTATTGATTTTGTTTAGAGTAGGAAGATTGTTACGACGTGGCCTTCGCGCGAAGAAAGGCTGCTGAAGATATTCAGGATGCGCTCGTCCGAAGCTCATTTCCGGTTAAAATTGACTCTTTCCGTTCTTAGGGTTCTCGCTAGGAAAGGGGCTGTATTACTCTCTCTGTATTACTGTACAATGCATACATTGGGTACCGGAATCTAAAAAATTGCAATAAAGAAACCTCGTTCCTTGCAAAGTTCTGTTGTTTTTTCTCTGGCACAGTTTTGCTGAGAGAATAAGCCCCGATTTCCCCTGAAGTTAACTTTTTTGACCATTCGTGCAGGTCTCAGATTTGGTATTGTTTTTGATTGAAGACTATATGACGTCAATAGCTTAATTTCTTTTCACTGATAAAGAAACTTTAGACAATTATGAGGCGAACAGACAGACAAGTGATAGATCAAACTTCATTCTCCTCCCTGGCGTCTGCGAACCTCGCCAACAGATTTGATACACTGGTCAGTAGAAATATCACAGGGAAACCAGGGAATGATTGTTGCTCAGAATCTTTCTTTGTCCCCTGCACGTGTTGATGCCAATTCATTTATGTACCGTGGTCCCATGTGTTATCTCAGAGGTACAAATACGAAAAACCATCGAAACCACACCACAAAAATGATTCAAACACAACACACTGAGAATAAAGAAAGAAAAATCAGTTTTTAATCTCTTAGCAGCAATACTTTCCATGTTTCCCTGTGGAGGAGCAGTTCATGGGATTTCATTGGATAGTAGGGCTGTTACTGGGTACTGGTCACTGGACCTGCTAAGACTTCAGATTTCAGTGTAGAATATCATGCTCTACATTCTTTGTCTCTCTTTCCTAGTCATTCTTGTTTCCACATTTTCTGTGTGCCTTCTATATTTTTCAGTAGTACAAGGTGAGTAAAAAAGTTAGCACGTTTGGTGTGCTGTGGGATAGACAGTATGCGGCCGATATTCGAAACTAAGCTGTTAATCTATGATTTAAAGGCTAACTTAGATGTGAAAATTTTGAAATTTTGGTTGGTGTAGTCACCCATCTGTTAGACCCTAGACTTGCTCCAGGTCTATTCAGTTTCGTTCTCATTTCTCCTTCGCAGCGGCACCTTAGTAGTTTACGCCCCCGCAGTAGAAATTACATTATTTTATTATTGATTTACTATTGATGGTCCGCTGAATAGACTTGGAGCAAGTCTAGTTAGACCCAGAAATTAGGAGAGGAGTTTGTATAATACTGGTAAGGAGTTTGTATGGGAACCAGAATTCCACGTTCAATTCTGGTCCATGATTTACTTGCTATTGAAATTTGAATTTAAGATAATTGTCAGTTTCAGAAATAGAATTGAAAGTTGGATGGCAAGTAAGTCATGGACCACAATGGACCGTGGAATTCTCGTTACCATACAATCCCTTACTAGTATTTTGCTAATTTCTCGATCTAACAGATGATTGATCTTACCAACCAAAATTTTAAATTTCGCATCAAAGTTAGTCTTCGACCCCGGGGGTGACTACCATCTGTACCATTACGGAATGTGCCATTTTTTGGGGTACCTTTTTTCAGGCTGAAAATAAATTTTAGGGTGTCATTTTTGGTAACATCACAAATGAACGTAAATTTTGGGTGTCATTTTTGGAAGAAGGACGGTTCAGGGTATTGAATTTGATCTAATTTCAGATACTTGGTTAGAATTTCGAATTTTGGTCACAATTTTAAGGTATCTATTTTGAATGGCCCATAAATTTTAGGGTATGTTTTTTTGAAAAATTCATAAATTTTAGGGTATGATTTTACAATTCAAAATGGCACACCCCGTCATCCGCCTATTGGAGTGACCCCCTGGGCCTTCGACTGATATCTTAGCATATCGCTTATGAATATCAGCAGCATCCTTTTTATTCCAAGCCTGCCAAATGTGTGTTACTGTTGTTTTGACTCACTCAGTATGTCTATCATGGCCTATCATTTAGTTGACTCTTTTCTCTTCTTCTCAATTTTCTATTCTCTCGCTGCATCCCTGTTGGGCTGTACACATACACCCATGAACAGATGAGTTTTGCTCGTGACATTTTTAGGTCATTACGGCCCCAACCTGACATCTAATGTTTGACAGGCCACAGTATAGTTTGTTTGTAGCATTTATGTAAAATTGCATGCAGTTTAGCATTTTTCAAACAATGCTATGGGGTAGTCCATAGTCTTTTGCTCCTCATGGTATCGTCCTTGTAGTATTGTAAAATAGTTTGTAGTCCGTAACATGCATTGTAAATTTTTAATGGAATAAAAAACGTACGCCCATCCACATTGTATCTCATTAAAATACCTCGTTTATTGTGAGGATTGTATAGTCTAGCTCTTTCAAAACAGCATACGATATTTTTGAAATAAAAGGATTTCTTCACGAATTTTCTTCACAACGAAAATATTTTTATAAAAAAGACTCATAAAATCAGAGAGCATCCATTTTAAGATCCTTCCAATTTTGGACCCCATCCTCTTTTTCTTTCATACATTCTGCTAAGAATGTACAACACATATTTACTTAATTACTATACTTACCATCTACTCTACTCTACTACAAGGATAAGACCACGGGGAGCCAAAACTGTCAGCATCCTCCTTCTATGCTGATAGGAAGATAGATATTGTCTATTTTTCTGAGAGCGTGGGCTTCTGGTGTGACTTCGTCCCCACTAGTGCGTACATACATACTTTAAACCCCTTTTATGGGGATGATATATCCCTAGATTTAGAGAAATAAAGTGTACCGTTGAAGAGGGCCTAACCATTCGAAGAAAACAGGCATCAATTTGGTCTTTGCGCTTTTTATTCTTTATTTCAGTGCTGACTAGTTTCACCCACTAGGGCATCTTCAGAGCAACTGATTTATTTAGAGTATCTACCTCTATTAATAGTATATTGTCTGTCCATATAAGGTTAATTAGTTTACAAGTATAATTTTGTCCTTATAAGGTAAAATTGTTCTTATCGTTTGTTGTTGTTGTTGTAAGCCTCGTTCTCGTTGTTTTCAGTTGAGTCTAGATTTAGAGAGGTTTTTCCTCGAAACGTCATATTCATAAAAAGGTTTGGGCTCTACTCTTTGTCGGTCAATGACAGCACACAGTCAAGGCTCGGCTCAACTGGTCTGATTTTAAGACATTTCAAACAGTGGTCTGTTTTTCCTTTCCTATTTTCGTTCTTCCAAATCTTAGCTGAAAGAACATTTTTAACAAGCCTAGATATGAAGAATATATCGAAGCCATTTTAAAAAACAAAGACGTTTTTCATCGGAAATCATAAATGTTAAAAGAGAACTGTCATGAAATTTAGATTTTTGATTTAGTTTTGATTAGGGATTCTCTTGAAGAAGTTGGAGGTTGGAACTTGCTTCTATTGATCGTGGCTCGATTGCTTGCTCGAGCTACTCAATAGTCCTTTGTCCGCTATTTGGTAAAAACATTTGGCTAAATTCCGCCACACCCATGGAGTGCCACTGAGCTAACACAGTGAGGCTTCAGCGGAGTGTTTGTGACGCTATGACGTAATTAGCGTTGTTCGTATTAGTTTTATTCCATTGGAGTCACAGCGAGAGTTTTCTTAAAGATAATTACCTACTGCGCGAATACTCTTTCGCAAAACGCGAAAATCCAATGACATGCCACCAGAAGGATCTTCTTGTAGCTATAATGACGGCGGGAACTTTAAAATGCACTTTTCTCTACTGAAGTTTTCAATAGGTATTTCACCAGAGTCCAGAAAGAGGTCAAACTCCTCCGGATCCAATTTCGTTAGTTAAACCTCCCTCATTTCATCAAGTCCAAATAACCAGCTTTTCCGAGCGTTGTGCGTTGCTTATAACCAGCGATGTACCCAGGAATTCGAAAGGGGGGAGCCGATAATTGGTCTGCCTCAAGTAATTTAGGTAAGACCTAGTGTCCAGTGATAAAGTAAATGATAGGTTTGAAAACGTCTACGAAAAGGGAGGAAGTGGTTCCCAGGGCTCACCCTTGGGTCGTCCTTGCTTATAACCCTAAGGATGCCCCCTGTAAATCAGTTATTCTACCTGAGGGGCTACCATGATATGAATCGAAAATTTAAAATCAAATCACATGAAAGATCAAATCTAAAGTCTGTGAATCAGCTGCTGCTGCCAAATTAACCCAAAATTTTCCAAGGTTTCTTGTAACAGTGACCGAAACTTCCTCAAATATGACATTAGAGGAGCTCCGTCTCGAAATTTCAAAACGGTGATTTTGCAGTTTCTTGATGGGCACCATCACACTGACGTTGACGTTTTTTCCCTTTTACGATTGCTTGGATATAAGTGGATTTTTAACGAGCATCAAACATCAAACGAATATCAAACACCTTGCAGAAAAGAATGGAGAACAATGGACACATACCCTATGCGGTGTCATCAGATTTGTTTATAGTTTGGCGACGGAGCCCCTGCAAGCAAAACCTCCCTGGCTCACAACCGTGGAGCATTGACTTTTTTGGACTCTTCCTGTTAAGAAATCTTTGTTCTTTCTTCCGAAGGTACAAGGGCAGAGTCCAAGAGAATGTTCCTCCTTCCTCGAGGCAAACAATTTTTGGGAATCATCCTTACATTTTGAAAGAATATAGATGTCTTTTGGGACTTCTTCTTTTGTTACGGAAACCTCTCTAAACAGTGATCATGTGATAGTAATTCTTCCTTCATTTGAAGTGGTTGCTGTTGTTGGTACCAAACATAGTTCCGAATTAATGAATTGTTTTTCGGAGGAAATGCTGCGTAGGAGGAAATCACTCAAAGTGCATAGAGAGCGTGGAACTACGCTCCTCCACAGCTAAATGATGACATTCATCCCCTGCATTCATCCGCGAGAATGAGGGTTTTAGACTATCGCACAAGATAACCAAGTAGTAAAATAGACAGCTCGCACTGCAAAACTGCCATTGTCAGATTAGTAGGACGCTGTGCAGGAGCGTGAATAGGGATTTAGACTACTTTTGGTACTGCTCAGTTTCATGTGCAGGAGGCAGGAGCATTTGACTTTCTCCTTGTAACGGAACCGTCCTTCTTGTAGCAGGAAAAGACTATTGCGTTAAGTTGATTTCAAAGAATTTATAACCATTATCTCTGCATCTTATGATGAATCGGCTATAAAAATAACTGCAAATTCAATAAAGAAGCAAAAGATAACGGTAAAATCTTCCTGAGCGTTTGTATCTTACGAGCAGTCATTTGTTACGAAGTTCATAAGTTGCTCTAAATGTGAATCCCTTCCAGAGCCGGAGCCAGCAGTTGAAAAATCTGGGAGTCTGGGGCATAGCCCTGGGAGGTTTTTGTTACTACGCCCTTCAAACTCCCCAAAAGCGTAGGCAACGCACTTTTAGGTATATCATATTGTCATTCTTAGATTATTTGGAAGATCTTTGATTGCTCTTCCTTACCCCTCCTGAGAAGCCAGTTTTAATTGCATTTCGTGCGAATCTTGATGACCATCTTTTCAAAAAGTGAAGAGGGTGCATGCTTCTCCCGGGGGGGGGGGGGGTACTTGACTTTCAATTGTACGGGGGGGGGGTGCACTCCAAGGAAAAAAATTCTCCCGGCTTTAGAAATTTTCCCTCGAAATGATAGCCGGCTTCAGAAAAAATCGGCGAAAAGCATATCCCTAAACGTGAAACTTCGTCGAAAAACAATGAAATAACGCGTTTGACAACCGGCTTTAGGAAAACTGCCTTCGTTTGATACCCGGCGTTGGAAAAAAGAGGCGAAAACGATACCCGGAAAGGAGTGCACATGGCGTCAGCAAACTATACTAAGTACCCCCCCCGGATGCTTCTCTATTCTCTCTGTACTCTCATGCTTCCTCGCTGATACCTTTTTGGTAAATAGTGCTTTATGATTAGCAGTTGTAAAATGTTGCAGTTTCACATTTCAAATGCAAGGCAGATTTAGGTGGAATCTGACCATATGAAAGTGCTCAAAGGCATTTTTCTTTGATGCCTGTCAAATAATAGTCTATCAGATAGCAGTATTACATGTTGTCCGGCAGTTAGTTACCCAAATATGGTTCTGCATATATGTGTCAAGACTGTGACTGTCCTTGCATGGCTTTTCAACAACGACTGATAAATGCTTCGATTTTCTTTAAGATTTTAGCCTCCGTCCAGTCTCGTGGACCAGACTCCAGAAAATATAAATTTCGTAAATTGATATGGTAAACTCCTTCAAGGACGTAGGAAGCACGTCAAACTTGGGGGGGGGGGACGACACTTCAAGGGCACTTTTTCATTAAGCTAAGGGGGCACTTCCTGAAAATAAAAGGGCACTTCTTTGTTTATTGCAAATTCTTGGGAGGGGGGCACGTGCCCCTAGTGCTCCCCGGTTCCTACGTCCCTCAACTCCTTTGATGTTCGATGGTAAAGCGTTTAACTGGCATGCTAGTCAACCATGTTGTTCTTGTTGTTGTTGTGGATGCTATCTTTGTGTGACCAAGGAGGCTGCCCGATAAAAAGTCGACTCTTTGCCAACATTTTTGCCTGAATAATGGCGAATTTTGCCCGAAAAAAGCTGATTTAAAAAATTTACCCAACGTTTGGGAGCTGCCGTCCTCCCAGCGCCTCTTGTCCCTTTGTTCATATGCTTATGTATTTGACAAAAGAGGAATTTCTGAGCTCAAGTCTCGTAGATTTACCAATTGAGTCTCTTGTTTCCCTATGTTCTTTCACTTGACCTGACTGAAACTTTCTCCATCACTTCGAAGGAAATACCACACATTTTGTAAATCGAAAAATAAAAACTGGCCAACAGACGAGGAAGCCAGATAGATTTGATTTTTTGTTGTGGTATTGTCTTTTAGCCTTTCTTAATTAGTGTATACGTTTAAGCCAATAAGTCCTGAAGATAAGAATCACTTGATAAAAGCCACAATAAGATTGGATTTTGCAAAATCTGACCATTATCTAACCGTCCTTTTCTATCCCAGACTCGCAATATATTCTCTTCTGTATGAGTAATTTTCACACGAGAAGACGAACTGACAAGTCGGTCTGAAATGTGCTCATCGTGGTGGGACTTGCGTCGGACCTTTGAAAACCTGGCCGTGTGATAAAACACAAAATCTTTAGAAAATCGAATAGAAGAAAAAATACACCGGCGAAATCTGGCGACTTGTAGAGCCAGGAATGCATTACAGTCACACGGTCACTGGCCACGAAGAAGGTCTCTATAACAAAGAGAATAATCTGTCCCACGCCCTAGACACACCGACACACCCTTGTTCTGCTCAGGGATGAGGACGTTTCTATCAAAATATGTTTCTGTTGGGAGGAAGGTTGGGAATTTTCTAGACTACAGCGACTAGCACATCAAAAATGTTGTTTGTCCCGTTTTGGTGCTTTCATGGCAGGCGACTTGTCTGTCCGGACATTTGTTTGTTGTTTCCTAGTACGAAGGAGGTTGTCCAGGTACAAAGCGAGAATCCCATAAGAAGGGCCTTTAACGTTCTAAGGGGAACTTTTTCTCTTTAGCTTATTTTGTTTCTGTCAGAAACTCTACCGGGTGTCTCAAAAAAAGTACCACCTTTTTACCGAACAAAGGAACAAAACTACCTATACAATTTCGGGATTTTTTGAGTTCATAGCTACATCTATCGATCTTCAACCTAAATGCACATACCTTGGCATTTTAAAATCGTCTATCTAACACCGGAGATATGAGTTTACAAGGTGGAGTGTACCTGAAACCAGAGGTTTTGATAAAGGGCCTAGCAAACTTGGCTAAATTTGACTTTGACATCACATAGGCATTTTGCAAAAGAATTTTCAGCTTTGAACTTACTTTTGAAAAATAGATATATCTTGAATTGCTTCAATTTTTCTTGAAATGACTTCTCTTTTGCGGAATCGCTATCGGTCCTTGCATTGCATTGCATTCCAAATGTTTTTGTATCAAAGACAAGGAAAAGGAGCACATGCACACTTATTTTGGAGATGTGGCACGACGTCTTCATTTTAAGACATCTTTGTGATATTTTTTTTAAAGGGTCATGCATCTTCTATTCCTTTTCAGGCAAAAAATTGAAAATTAAAGTTTACAGGTGCGTTGGAAAATGTCCATGACACAAATCATGACTAGGCCCTTTTTCAAAACCTCTGGTTTTCGGTGCACTGTAAATTTTGACTTTGCAAACGTGTATCTCAGATGTTAGGCGTACGATTTTTAAATGCAAGGTATGTGCATCTAAGTTGAAGATTGGTCAATTTAGCTGTAAACTAGGAGAGTAATTATATCTTTTATCGTTTTGTTCCTATTTCCAGTCAAAAGGGGATACTTTTTCTGAGACACCCGGTATCTTATAATTCGTTTTCTCTTATTTAGTTTAGGAGGTCATGAGCATATTTCTACTCTTTCTCGTACTTTATTACTCAGTAGCAACTTCTATTACGTGAATAATTTTCTGACATATGTATAGTTTCATTGCTCTGAGGTTTTTTGAAGGCACACGAGTTCCCTTTCCAGTCTTTGATATAGAAAATGAAAATTTGCGAAAATCTGAGGAATCGTATGAGGAATGACAGGAAACTTTCAGTGTCGACATCATGAAGATTCTGAGAAACTTTCAGTACTTGGCCAGATCAAAGAATGTAAAAGAATAACTACTATCCTTATCATCTAATTTTTATTGTATTGGATCTATTGAAATAACATTTGTCCAGTCATCTTGTACGAAAGGGACGATTATGGGAACAAGGTTGCACTAACTTTTTAATGCTATCCATACCATTTTAAACTAGGGGTGTTTTGATACTAGATTTTAGTTTTTATTTTATTGTACACATGTAAATAGCCTTCTTTCTTTTCGTAAATTTTCATATTACATTTAATTTTTAGTTGTATGGCAAAATATTAAATGCATACATACAAAAAGGTTGTCCCAGTGCAGCTCAATTTGTGCCATGGACATTGAAGAAAGTGAATCAACCATTTTGATGTGTTTCTTCTCGTCTTTCTATCGTACTAGGAACGAGTCGTATATACATAGCTTCATCATATTCGTCCTGCGAGAGTTTGTGCCACCATGTAGACTTGCCAAGGGCCACCATCTTTTTCTTCATACATATTTTGCTGATCCTGTTCCATAGTTCCCGGATCCGCAGCTCTTCCATTCCGTGGTTTCGGAAAAGAACCGATGTTGGAATTGAGGATCCAGGAACTGTGGGAGAGCGACAGGTAAGGCAGACCTGGATTTCACATAAACTAAAGTACTTCAGTGAAAGAAATGAAATATTTCGTTTGGACGGGCTTATTGACATGAAAAGGCATTTTATATCCTATTATATCCCATGAAAACAGACACCATTCTCAAATGTTCTCATCGTGAATCTGCCCTGCATGGCCCGTGGCCATAGTTTTTCCACCAAATTCAAAAAGCTGTCACTGAATGCCTCTCTTTTCTTTCTTTCAGGAGTACCAATGTCTGACTCCGAGGAGCTGAGTGAATTTGAACCATACGAGTGTTTGGACGATCTTGCGGCAGATCTCGAAAGGTATACGAGGGCGCAAAAGAATGACGACCGACGACCAGTCATCCAGAGGTGCCATTCTGACTTTGAACGAGAGGGGCGCGGAAACAGATTTGGGTCATTTGGGTCAAGTGACGAAAAAGATCTGCGTGGAAAAATTGCTATTCAAATTAGACCAAAGCACTCGAGAGAGGGAGCGATTCCTGTCTGCAAACCTGAAATGAAAAAGATACCCTTTCAAGTCCCAACTATTGAAGAGAGACTATCGAAATTCTCCACAGGCCGGTCAGTTGGGGCGCCATTGTCCGGAAAACCGCAACATGTAGTAAACTCGCCACCTTTGGCCCATAGGTCACCCCCCAGAGTAGAGGGAGACATAGAGATAGTGGAATTAAATAGGAAACAAAGGTTCAGGCTGGCTTCGGATACTTTCAAAACCAAACGAGAAACAGAGGAAGTCGCAAATAGTTCCGAGAGAAAACTGAGTTTAATTTCAGACAATTTAGGATTACAAGTAGTTGGTCAGAGTCGATCGGTTGCATACAAACACCGCGAGTCAAGCCTCAGTGACCACAATAGGGACGACAGTGGAGACGCGAGGAAGGAAAATGTAAAGTCGATATCTCGCAGACCAAAAATGCAATCTTCAGATGGAGGAGAGTTCCAAGTTCGTCGCAAGTCGAGCTTAGGAAGAAAAAATGCATCACCTGCTGTTGACAGTCAGCAGAAACACAGCAGGTTTGGGGTGACAGAGAGAGAGGAGGGAGGGAAACAAACACAAAGTTGGACTGAGCAGCGCGATGATCCCGAAAAGATCAACGAACAGATTAGAGATCGATCCAAACCTTTGTCTCATTATGGATATAAAAAACCTGATTTGAGATTATCAAGCTCGACAAAAGTTGCAGCTATCATCAATCAAAGCCAGGCAGCCAGCCAGGCCCAAGCATCTAGCACAACGAAACAACAGTTGACCAGTGCGAATACTCAACTGCCGCCAAGGGAGAAATCCCGTTCTGTCTTGGGAGCCTCTCATTTCACACCACAACATCAAAGATCACAAAGTTTAGGTGATCCTCGAAATACTGGCATTAGGCCCACTTCAAGCTCGTTATTTACGCATAGAGATAGTGGCAAAAGCACAACGGATGCAGCGGGGAAAAACCCAGGAAAAGATTTAGTAAACCAGTCACTGAGCAGTAGCGTTGGAGTTTATTCATCATCATCCCATAAAGAATTAAAACAACAACGAGCACAGACCATAATTGGACAGACCTTCGATGAAATACGTAATAACAAAAGTAACTCACATTCGGGATACTTGTCAAGGAAAAGCACAGGCAGCTCAGTTAGAGATGGAGCAAACAGTGAAATCGCTAAAATATCTGAGCAGTTAAACACCGATCGGAGTACACATAATCTGCAGAAAGTTATCAAGCCGGGGGTTAATTATACTTCATCGCAAGTTCATGGAAATATTTCGTCAATTGCCTCTCAAAATACTGCACAAAGTTTAGTGAAGTCGTTAAGTTTGTCGTCAAAGTTGAGGAAAAGTAATTCGGGGTTTGTAGAGTCGCAGAAATCACGGCCTAATGATGTTTCAGAGCGGGGGAAATTTGTAGAGAAAAACAACAATACTGTCTGGATCACTGATTCGGGTGACTCGGGAAGTAGCGAAGAGGACAGAACAATTGAAACTGATAGTAGCACGACTTGCAGTTTAATTGATGAAAGAAGGAGAAGGAGGCTGGTTAAAAGAACGAAGAAACGCAGCCAGAGTAATAGGAAATCACAGATTAGTCAAATACTAAGCCGTGAAGTTTCAGCCATTGAAAGTCAGACGTCAGATGATGCGGCTAGCAGGGCGTCTGTTGATGACAGTTTAACTGATGTTCTCTCACCAGAGGAAAGCCAAGGCAAAATAAGCAGCAGCGAGAGTTACAAGAGAGCCAGACAAATATTCGAGACAAACAAACTAGAGCCACAGCGTGCTGCCTCAAACAGTGGGTACACAGCAAGGAAAACTGAATTGGTTGAGCCAAATGAAATTGTTCCAAAATACGCAAGCATAGATGAGCAAAACCCTCCGTTTGCACCAGAAGAAGATAACGCCGCTATGTCAACAGTTCACAGTAGCCTCACTTCCTTCTCAAATGTGAGTAGGGAATCGAGAAATGGGAGAGACCCTTTCAAGAACCCCAGGAAACACAGCCAAGGTACATTTAGTGCGGTGGCAAAAGTGTCAAAAATCACCATACCATCTTTACAGCTAAAAAGTTTCCCAGCCCCAAATAGAAATAGACACACTAGTGACACAGAATCTTACATGGGACATTCTAAAATGGTAGCAGACCCCTTTGGTCTTGGTCGCAGAAGTTTCAGAGACAATAATTTAGGGTTTTCTGACGGGGAACACGAGCTCACTGCCAGGTTAGAAAAGTCTGAGGAGTATTATGAGGAACAAGCAGTTGATGATCAAGCAATGTACGACAGACGCTGTTACACATTACCTAGAAATATTGGCAGAAAAAAGATGAAAGAAAATCCTTTTCAGCTAACACTGCCTACAAAAAAGTCAAGAGAATTATTATCAGACTCACAGTTTAATAGCCAGAGTAGCCTTGAGGATTTAATCATGAGCCCAACACCCTTTTCTCCAAAAGACTTGTCACCCAACAAAATCCAAAGTAGGTCTGCCGGGAACATTGGTGTAGATCAGAGCATGTTACAAAGTGATAGCAGCCCATTACAGCTAAGCAGAAAGTTCGAAAGTAGTTTTGGCAGCCCAACAAATGTAGTTGAGAGCCCTGTGTTCTTAGAGAAGGAGAATGTTGCATGCGCCAATGATAAACCAGTTTTTAGCCCCATTGAAAAGAGTAAAGAGGGTGGTAAAACAACCCCTTCATCAGCAAAGCTTTCAAGCCCATTTTTCCCTTTACTCATAGCACCCCCAGATAATTTTAAGGACTCACCAGATGAAAAAGTACCAGAGGAAGAGCTAGTCATAGAAAAGGAAGTTAGTACAGTGGAAAGCTCAAATTTTCCTGTTACTAGACCATCATCTGCTCCTTTAGTGAAAAGCGGCATTCCTAATGAAACCAGTAGCCCATCAATTGAGAGAAGGAGAGGCATGCATGTTTCGATACCAGAAACCAAAGATTTAGAGAAATCCCACGAAAGAGATGGAAGTCCAAGAAGAAGGCCATCATATTTGCAAGCACAGTTTTCAGAATCTATGTTTTGGACCGCAGCACCAAGTGATAAACAGAACGTCCTTTCAGCCCAAAGCAGATCAGAGGAGAACATGCCAATGACAGAAGTCAGAGAGTCACATTCTGAAGATGTTGCACCTGAAGTGAAGGAAACAGGAGAGCAGAAAAAGAAGAGAGGAAGGCCTCGGATTCCAGCAACATTGGGACCCTTGAAGTCAGTATTTGATGATGTTGAGCCAGCTATCAGTCCTGATAAAGAAGCATCTTCACCAGGTATGTTTCAATTTTTTGTATATTGGCTGCTCTTTGTTTGATTATTTTTGGACACAATATTGGGGTGCATTGTCATTGTCTCAAGGCAATAGGAGAACTATGATGTGATGGCGCAGACACTGGGGGGGGATATGATCACCCTTCAATGTTGAGGAAAACAAAGACCTTTTGTCTGAAAGTAATTGGTGTAAACAATTCATTTCAAGAAACAATTAGGTTCGCCCCCAATATTTAATGATTTGTCCGCCACTGTACAAGCAGGTGTCTAGAAATGGTATTGGAATATTACCAGGAACTCTTTGCTGAAGATGGGGTGAAATGCAGACTGCAGGCTGCAGAAAAAATTTCATAATTGTTTGACCATGAAATTGGTGAATTTCATAATGGCACTTGGCACCAAGAATTGTTTTCTTGTTACCTTCGGCAACTGAATCATTTACTCTGCATTCTGAGGGTGAAACTATTGTTCAAGTTCTGGGGTGGAGGGGAGGGGTACTTAGTATATTTGTCCGATGGGGATGTGCCGTTCTTCAGGGTATCGTTTTCACATATTTCTTTTAGACCGAGGTATCAAAAGAAAAGGGAGAATTTTGTATGATTGGGTTGTTATTTAGTCCAATTTTTGTGTTTTTGAGTATGTTTTTGACTAACTTTTTCTGGAATCAGGTATCGTTTGGAGGGAAAAATTCTGGGGCTGGGTAAAAAATATTTTGTCCTGGGCACACCCCCATACAAATTTAGGTCAAGTACCCCCCCCCCCCTGGTTTTAAGTCATAACGCATGGTTTCCTCTTTTGAATAGTTGCATCCTTTTGGGGCAGCTCGTTCCTTAAGTATCCACCATTGTCACTCCGGATGCACAGAAGGGGGATTGGGATTGACAGATTTATCTTTCACTGAAAGTGTGCACAAATTCTCCAGCCAATAATTTCCAAAAATTTTTATCTTTGGCCATTGTGAAAAGTCTGTGGAAAATTCTTTTCAGATGCAAATATTTTCCCCCCTTAAGATAAGAAATTTATTACTAATTCAGTACCTTCTTCTCCATTTTTCATACATGTTTCCAAATGAGCAGTGCACAACAGTGAAAGAGTCCCATGCCTTTTGAGCTCCAAAATGGAAAATTTGAGAGGTTGATGTAAAATGTTGCTTCATGTGTTGGGGATCTGCCATGCATGTCTTTTATGCTATACTCACATTTTTTAGACTTACACAAGTCTAATTTTTTAGTCATTCTATATTTTTTCTTATGGAAAACTGAAAAATCTGTTTGACCAACCTTTAGTTAAACTCAGTTCTTTGCATTATACTACGAACTGCAAGGATGAATGAAGACTTTGATAACGCCACTCTTCATTTTCAGACAAAATTGTCTAAAATGGAGTACAGACAGAGAATGTTGAGCTCTTTTAAGATCTCACACAAGTTTTAAGCTGAGACATTAGAGCCAAATACAGTAGGGTGCAAGGGGCATTTGTGCCACACCAAAATTTTGAAAGTGGCAAAATTAAATTTCCCCTTCCTTTGCCATATTTTCCTTTTCAAATTTATTGTATCATTCTCCTGAATGTTTTTCCTTTAGTAGGAGTATGGTTGTTCCACTCCAAGTACATACTGTTTCCATGCACTCTGGCTAGAAGGGTGTGATGTTACTTGCCTGAGCCATTGATTTCCTTTCCAAACTTTCCTGTTTCCAAAGAGTGCATTTCCTCCTTTTGTACTAAATTTTAACTATGTGTGAAAACTTAATTTGTAAAGGTGATAGAAAGGCCCTGTTTTAGGCCTTTGTTTATAGGGATAGGGTATCAATATTTCATGAACTGCCTTGCCTCCTGCTGTGGTCTAGCTGTCAAGCCCTTTGAATTAGAGTCTCCAGCAAACTGTGCTGGCCATCTCTATGGCCTTTGTACAATTTTCAGTTGTGTAAGGTGTTTGAATAGTTGAAAGAATTGAAGTATTTCTTATGCCCCCTTATGACAGCTGCAATGGAAGGGTGAAGATAGAAAAAATGACTTTGCAGTCCTTGCATGAAGTGTTTTTCAGCTGTAAAGCAATGTGTGAGATGTGCTTGATCTTTTAGATGTGTTGTTCAAGTAAGAGTGGGGAGAAAGTAAAATTTGGATCATGGGTTGTAAGATACTCCATCAAGACAGCACTTAGTTTGATTACAAAAGATTGCCTTTTTTGACTTTAACTGTGCTTGAAATGCTGTTTCTATTGTGATTTCTCCGGAATTTCACAAATTGTAAGGTTAATGATGGCAGGTCTCCTTCTAGCACTTTTTCTTTCCCATTTGTTTCCATCAGAGACCAGAGATGCTTATGTGTGTATTAGTTGGAAAAAACAAGGATCATTTACAGGGTGTCTTAACCCTATCTGACCTTGGGGGGGGGGGGCGGATTCCACCCCCCCTAGTACAATTTTGTTTACACCGTTTTCCACACATGTAGCAGGCCTCTGATACTTCGTAAGTTTAACTTTGTATCATAGAGCAATAAAATTGCAACAATTTGGACATTCTATTTTTAGCCTTGTTTCCATGGTTACCAATTTTTGATACTGCACTCTGTGAAAAACATACTTGGTATCTCTCTTAATCATGTTTAATTAGTCCAATTAAGTCTAAATTAAGAATTTATATATATTTTGATCTATATCTTTCATTTCTTTATGAAAAATAAAGTTTCATGACCTTTTAGCAACCTTTCATTTATATGATGTCATATGACATCATAATGATCATCATGCTCTAGCAACAACAACAACATCGCTAATTGGATTATGATTTCAAATTTTCATTGTTTATATAATGAACTACATTTCTGCCAAGTTTGGCTGCCATATCTCTTATGACAACAGAGATAAACAGGGGGGGGGGCAAATCCACCCCCCCCCCCAGGCATTGAGTGTTTCAAAACACCCAGGTCAGATAGGGTTAAAAAAATTGTGCCCTGTTTGCATTGTTGCTGTGGAGGAGCTTTCCATTCCATTATCCCATTCTTGATAGAGTTGCTTAGGATAGGCTTCAACTTGGAGTTTGTGACCTTGTTTTAGCCAGTCTGACAAATGGTTTATAGTTTATGGCACACAAAGTTTGAAAAAGTGAGTGCATGAAAATAGCACTTCCACTGTTCTCCAAAAATGCCAAATCAAGTAACACTGCAAGAAAGGGTTCGATTGCTGTGTTGGAACTTGTTTTTACAGTTTAAAAGGGTTTATTGTATTGTTTGCTGATAACACAACAACATTGAGCCATGTTCAAATGTACCTAGAAAAATGCAAATACGCTGCTGGAACCCTTTCTCTCAAATTTACGTAATTGTGACATTTTCTGACATTTTTGGAGAACAAAGAAAGTGCTGTTTTTGAATTAACCACTTATTTTCCCTTCCTGTGCTATAAACCAGCAACCGTTTGTCAGCCAGGCGAAAACAAGATATCAAATTCGAAGCCAGTGGCGGATGGCGGACACTTGGGGGGGGGGTGAGGGGGTGGGACTGCCCCCAATGTTGGCTGGAACAAAGATCTTTTGTTTGAGAACAATAGAAGTAAACTCTGCTTTTTTATAGCTTCTTTATAGCTTCAATAGCTTTAACCCCCAATATTAGGCAAAGTGTCTGCCACTGGTTGAAGCTTATCCAATGCAACTGTAACAAGAAAAGAACAATAGAACGTGCTGCTCCACACGAATGAAACCACACAAATGGGGCACAATTTTTGAGACACCCTGTAGATTGCTGAGAAATAGGAGACTCTACGAAGAAGCATTCCATGCATGCTCCTTATCTATAAATATATATAGTGATTTAGTACTTGTGACCCTTTGGAACATTTGTAATCTCTCTCAGTCCCAATGTGTTTGGTTCTTTGTTTGATCTCACAGTTTGCATTTCTAGATATTCTCTCGGGTTTAGAGGTCAGCTGGCATTTTCTATCCAGCTTATGATGTCATCAGCCTTAGAAAAGGTAGAGGCTTGAACATCTTAAGAATCCACAAGTAATAAGAGCTGATGAGACTTTTAATCTTTGTCGTCTACAAACTTATTTTCAAGTTTAATTGGCTTTGCCTTCTCTATTATTTATACGAAATCACAGTGGCCAAAATTGGATAACACGACATATGAGAGATTGGGGATAATTCACGGGGCTTAATTTGCTTCAGCTATAGACTTTCGATTCGATATTCGATTAGGAGCATATCATTGGCTTTCATCCCCCCGTCTATTACAAGGCTTTAGTTTGTTTGATCCTATGGTGTTTAGTTTATTTATATTGTTTTTAATCATTATAATCTGGTGTAGCATTATCGGAAGCAACGGTGTGCCCCACCCCCTTCATTTTCAGTGGTCCCCTTCTGTGCAGCGCAGAGACACAGTGTTCGTTGTATCCATCTGCAGTCGTAGGATCTGCATGCGTTGCCGAAGATTGCTTCCTTGCGTTGATCTTGCTCTGGAGTCATTTTTTCACTAACACCTTATCTCACACTTTATTGGGACCAGGACCATAAACTACAAATAAATTACAATTTTTACCTAAATTAAATAAGACAATCAATATACAAATGACAATATATTAGTACACAAGGATACACTACAAGGATACACTTACACCCAACACAAAAGAAATGAAAAGAGACATGGTACAGAACAAAACATAAGTATTTAGATATATTTGTCTAAGGAGGAGCTCTCTAATAGGTAAACTAATCGAGAGAGAGCCCCCCATCTAAAAACTAAAAAACAAGGAAAAATTTTTCTTAAAACCGAGATGTATGTAGTCAGTCTCTGTAATTTATTTCAACTGGTCTTGTGGCAATGTAGTTACTGGCTGTCACTGCACTGTAGCCTCCTCCCCTACCCATAAAGCCGTTGCATTGCATTGTCAAATGTCTCATTTTTTAACCTTCATTGAACGCCCTCAGGGCAGGCATAAACTTTTCTACAAAGCATTAATTCTGTGACATTTCAACCAACAATTTCCTTTGTTCGCACTGATGAATTAATAAGGTGAAGTGGGCTGAACAGAAAAATTGTTAAATAACTAATGATAAGTTCCCTCATCACTTTCAAATGAAATCAATTCACACATTCACCTTGACATAGAGTACAAAACATTATTTATGCCCTTGTGTCCGCAAAGTCATTATAAGCCAGTCTGTAATCTGGTTAACAAGTAGGTATGCTTCTGGTGTCGATGGTTCAAATTGGATTGCGCGCGTGTCAGAAATGATAGATGACTAAAGAGTTTAAGAGAAACACCCCTAAACTGCTTTATGTGGTAAACACTTTTGCCAATGTGTGCATCTGTTCAAGCTACGATAACTCCAAACGTAAACAAATTATTGACAAAAACAGTCTCGACCTTTGGAAAATTTGTTCTTTTTCAGCAAATGTACAGTAGTGTCCCGCATATAAGAAACAGCTTTTTCGATTTCAGGTCTGATGCGTTTCTTATACAGTGAGATAAACTTCATATCAGGGTAAAGTTTCTTGTTAGAAAAATCATGTACTATCGACCAATAACTTAGACAAAAGCTCTATGATTGTGGTACAAAACCTATTATTTTGATTTGTATTTGTAAATTTTTACTTATATAGGAAATGCGACAATTATTCCAGAATCCAGGAAGGTGCTTTTTGCTTTGTTTTCATACAAAATTCTTGTTTTCATTTGATCAGGTACCGTTCAATTCAACAGGAAAGTTTGAATAAGAAACAAGCTTTTTCAGACCTGTACCAGTTTCTTATATTGTTTTACAAATCAGGGTCTGTGTTTCTTAAATTTGCGTTTCTTTTATGCGGGACACTACTGTATGTAAGCGGCAAAATTATTTTTAGCAGTAATAACACTTGTGCTAAATGTTGCGACTGTAGATTTTAGACTTTGAAATTATAGTTCGAAAACCCATGTTTTGAGCCATGTGCTTCATACGACATCGTTATCTTGTCCATGATATAAAAGTAGCTCAAGCCACTTACGGTCAACTACTAGCCTATCAGATGTCAGTATTTCATGTTGACGTATATCAGTTACCCAAATATGGTGCGGCACGTGTCATAGCCTATTGTCTTTGTAAAGTTATTTTTATCAAATGCTTATTCCCTTTAATTGTATAATTCCACTTTTGATTCACAAATGATTACAAGATGAATTTCTTGCACGCGCTTTATTAACCCTATCTCACCTGGGGGGGGGGGTGGATTCCACCCCCCCCCCAACCAAACTTTCATTCGCCTATGCTAGAATATGCAATGCAGGATGCCAAGACTCCGCTACTCTGACTTTATATCTATACTGTATCGAATGAGGAAAATTTCAAGATGCTAAATATAGCCTCGTAACCATGGCAACCAATGTCTTACTGTGTAGTCAACAAAATTTGTATACTATTTTTTTAATTGTTGCAAATTTTAATCTCAAATATATGCAAAATTATACTTACACATGTATTTGATGATATCCAACTCGATTTGAAACAAAAGATTTCAATTTAGTGCCTCATTTCATTGTTTCAATCATGTTGGTAACAATCATGATAATCATAACCTAAAATCTTCTTATTGTCATAGCAACGAGAGCAATAGAGATAATTTGATTTAATCATGTGATTTTCATTGTTTGCATCAAAGTATATATATTTACCAGTTCTAAAGATTGTAGGTACTACAACAGCGAAGTAAAAGAGGGGGGGGTGGAATCCACCCCCCCCCCTCAGGTATTGACCGCTTCAAAACGCCTAGGTGAGATAGGGTTAAGCCCCCAGTGGTGTTTAATTTCTGATACGCCAGCGGGGGGGGGGGCTTAAGCGAGAGGGGGATTATTAGAGAGGGGCTTATTCACAAAGTCAAGTGGCAAGGATATGAATGATGGATTTTTAGTTCCTTTACCCTGTGGAGCCAACATACAATTTTACGAGTCAAATACCCGAATTCTATACAGTTGCTATCCGCAGCCATATTATAATTAACGTACAAACTTGAATAGAAAATCTTTGGTAACCTCTGGCGTTTGATATAAGTGCTGTTGATATTTGATTTTAAATTTTTGATTTGAACTTCTTTAGGTACGTAGGCCACGTCAGTCAAATTACTGATATGTCCATCTCATTTCTCTTCGGTTGGTTTTAATTCTTAATCAAAGACGAATTAAAGAAGTTAGGTGTATCTTCCAGCAATGATTTGTGCCACTTGTCCACCCAATTGTCAGGACTGGTACCGCCTCTGGTTTGGTCTGTTAAAGAGATGCTTTGATAGTTTTTGTATTTTCTCCTCAGATAAAGACGTACCTGAAAGCAGCAAACAGAAAGACGATTCAGCTTGTGTGATCAAAGAAACCATCATCGGTGATAAAGACCTAATAAGTGCTCTTGGCGAAAAGAAACATGAAAAATCGGAGATTATCAAACGGAGGCCGAGAGCGATTCTGGCCGCAACTCCAATGTTGGAGGAAATCCCAGAGGAGAAAAGTCATGGATCTGGTAGCGATACAAACAACGCAAGGATTGCCACTGATGATTCGAAGAACAAAGGCAAAAAGGGCAGGAAAACTTCAAATATTTTGCAGGTATGTTTTTTGAAAAGTTAATTTAATTGGCGAAGAATAGGAACAATGGCTTGAAGAGCCATTGTCCAGGGGCCGACAAAATTTTTTTTCCTGGGAACGGCGAAAATTTCGTCCGAATTTCCTTCGAAGAATTTTTGATTTTACGTACATTTGATAGATTGTGCAGTGTAGTTTATGCAAGTTGTAGGTACAATACAATATAGTTCAAAATTTACTTGATGAAATTGACCACGTTCATAAACGAACAACGCAAGGTTTAAACTCAAGATAACATAAAACAAAATCTTGCATTGCATACAAGTTTAAGAATGATTGCTAGGTAGGTAGCTCAAAATAGGCACGGTAACTGTAGGCAAGGAACCAAAATGTATATGACTTTTGTCATGAAGATGAGCAACCAAACTGCAATCTGGTTGCCACTTTCTTCCTTCCTTGAAGCGAAAAGCATTGCCTAGGCACAAAAAGCAACTGAACAGCTCAATGATAGGGTTGACCTGGACGATATCTACTACTAACAATAACCACTCTTTTTCCAAATTCTTGATACAAACAAGGCCCTAGGTAATTCTGCTTAATTAAAGTTACTGCAGGCATTCAATTTTTTCTTCTTGATAAGAATTATGACAGGTTCAGGTTCTGCCATGTTGGATGGCAATGCAAAATTCACCTTCTTTTCGAAAACTTTCCTGCAGCCTAAAATCTTGCAAAAATTTCCTGGGAACGGCGTTCCACTATTCCCACACTTTGTCAACCTCTGCCATTGTCGACTGCTTGAAAATTGGATTTGGCCTAAGGGGGGAAATCATGGATTCACACTGCAGAAGTTGAACTGAAAGCCCGACTGATAGAAAATGTTTACTTTATTTGAACCGTTCCGCCAGTTATTATTTTGTTATTATTATTAAACATCTATTTAAAGTAGGCTAAAAAATGAATAGCTAAATTACAGCTAATTAAGGCCTACTATTTACAATATATACCGGGTGAGTCAAAAAAAACGTGGGGTGTTTGGCGGACTGTGACGTCGCTTTTAGCCACCCGATCGTCGTGAAATAAATGTGTCCGTGCAGCAAAGGTCTAACTTAGATTATAAGCCTTACCCCATTAAAATCGGTCACTTGGTGCATTAGTTAAAACGTATTTTCTTCGTAAGGCTTTGTATGGGAGTCTTGCAAACTGATGGAATCTTTAGCCAGCAAGGCCATTCAGCATTTTAGCCTTGCCAAAGTTACAGATACACGTGGTATTATCAGAGGAGAATGAAATAGTTAGGAAATAGTGTTTTCTCTCCTGATAATACCACATGTATCTCTAACTTTGGTAAGGCTAAAATGCTGAAGGGCCTTGGCTAAAGATTCCATCAGTTTGCAAGACTCCCATACAAGGCCTTACAAAGAAAATACGTTTTAACTAATGCACCAAGTGACCGATTTTAATGAGACTAGGCTTATAATCTAAGTTAGACCTTTTGCTGCATGGACAAATTTATTTCACGACGATCGGGTGGCTACAAGCAACGTCACAGTCCGCCAAACACCCCACGTTTTTTTTGACTCACCCGGTATAATTTACAATAAAACTATTAATATATATTACAGACAAATCAGAGTTAAAATATGTCATGTTAGAAAACCAACTTGCTGGATGTATACTTTGCAAAGCCTACAGTTGCATTTTCCACTATTCCAACATCTAATTCGTTTTTTGAACATAGGAAGGCTGTTTGGTTGTTTTAGTTCTTGCGGTAAATGCTGCCACAGTTTATTTCCAAGGTAAGTAATGGACTCAACTCCAAAGGACTTAGTTCGTACTTTTGGCAGTTGAGCGTCATTACCATGCCTTAGGCAGTACCTAATATTTCGTTATAATATTTCAACTACTGGACTGTGGATCTATGGTTTCCATATAGGCCAAATTTGATTTTGAAACAGTCAGAAATTGTAGTGTGCCCGCAAAGAGCCCTGGGTGACAATGGCTCCTTAAAATAGTCGCGCAGAGTAGTCCTATGACACAGGATTCATGTAGCTATTGGGAGTCAGAAGTGGCAAAGATTATTCAACCGAAATCTCATTTTAGTCGTCATTTTGACCTCATTCCTGTTTTCATCTGATATTCTTTTGAAACGGCCCTATCAGTCAAGGATTGCTGCTTTTCAGAGAGCCGTGACCAAACCCTACTTACAATACTAAACCATTAAGATAGGAACTATGTGAAGCAAAACTGAGTATAACCAGATAAAAGCTCGGAATTTGCAGCCGTTTAGTAATTCCTCTAGCCTAATTATGGCTCTAATGCACCAACATTTTCAAACAAAAGCCTTAAATTCTATGGCCACATTATTTCAGGCATGCCTAACTTTAGATACCTACCTACCTCGTGTCTTTCCGCTACTGCAAATCTGCCCCAGTTTCTTTACGGCGGTAAAAATTCACGAGGCAGAAATAAAAAGTCAGGAAGCAATGAAATTCCACTCCAAATTTCTTTGTTGTATTAACCAACTGCTAATGCGACATATGCTCTTTAACACTATACCTGTTCACAATGACAATTTAAACCAGCTTATAACTAAACCAGGTTATCAAATATTGCGTTCTAATAGACCTAATCTGCTAAGGTTTGTTGTACCCATTTCAAATCGTGTGACGGTACTCTTGGGAAGTTTTAGTATTATGCTGTATTTTGCACTCATGGCACAACTTTGGCACGAAATATGTTAGAGAAATCGAAAGATTGATTGCATGACTTGAGATGGGTGTAAACAAACCTCAGCCGATTTTGTTAATTGGTCAGTCCAATACATCAAATTCATTTCATGGGTTGAAATTTAACCTGGTTCACATACATTTAGTTTAAAGGCAGTCTGTCACGCATTTGATTGGTGATGATGACAATGTAAAGAATAAGAGAATTGAATGGCTGCTGATCCTACTGACTCTCTACGACCGTAGAAAGTGAGAATGGTCAGCTCTCCTTTATTCTAAATGCACAGACCACAAAGACATCCGTTGCGTTGAGCTCTGACTTTGTCACAGCCAATCAGAAGCATGACAGACTGCCTTTAACCGCGTGAGTGTGAATAGGACATAAACGTAGACAGAGAGGGTACTGGATTGAGCTCTTGTTCCAGTGGTTTGAAAGTTTCTTTGGCCATTGTTCGTTTCTCTGTGTATGTGCATGAAACGATCAAAGAAATGACTTTATGTTGTACTATGGGGAAAAATGCAATATCCTAAATTATGGCAATTAAGTTGTCCTGTCACCTATGTTCTTCGTAAAGAAATGTAGACATCCGTTTTCACCGAAAATTCAGAGTTCCCATTGCTTAAAACATCGCTCGAGCTTCCTGCAAAATGTATCCAAATTCTTCGTTTATTAGTCAAATTGCGTTCACAGTCATTAGCTAATGACATTTCAACATGCCTTTCAATCCAACATAGGGCTTAAATCTTTAGAAAGGTCGGTGTAAAATTATATTACAGTTTTCTCTGAAATAAATGGCTTTGAAGAGGCTCGGCGTTTTTTGCCGTAAATCTGCCGTACAAATTTATTGATATCTTGATTAGTTTCAAAATGGTGGCATTTATTAAATTTTAGGTTATGACGTCGTCAAATTTCTAAATCCTAAACCAGAAAAGCTACAGATTTCTGTTTGCCACCATATCGTAGACCTTCATAAACTATGGTTTTCTTGAAGTTTATATCATCTTTCCTCTATTGGTTAGATTTTTTCAAAAATTTCCATGAATTTTTCAAAAATGATTAAATTGCTGCCATTTTGAAAGAAATCAAGATATCAAAAAATTTCCACGGCAGATTTACATCAAAGTACCAAAAGTTCCTTTCAAGCCATTCAATTCAAAGCAAAATGTCATAGAATTTTACACCCACCTTTTAAAGATTTGAATAATTTGAGCCCTGTGCTCTTCAATCCTATCCATTTTCATGCGACTCAAAATCTCAGTTCTACCTCCTAGTACGTTTCCCTGTAGAAATCCATAAACCTTGCGTTCTTAACATTGTTCCGGTCAATGTCTCGTGCAAGGTTTTCATGTGAAATTTCCAAAATGTTTCCATTATTCTCCTGCAGTGTTATGTCCCATATTAAGAAGATATATAGCACCCTCATTTGTGCTCATATCTTCAAAATGATGTGCTCACTTAGCATTTAATCTTTGTTTCAGACTGTTGTTGCCGCCAGTGACTTGGAGTCAGTTGAAGGTCGTGAAAGCCCAAGGACAGACAGATCTGAGAAAGCAGAGACTGGTTACTTCAGTGGATCTTTGTCTTCAACTCCAAATCAGCTGAGCAGTTTAGATGACATGATCCTTGCCGAGAGTCCTACTTTCATTGATTACCATGACAATGACGCTTTTAAGCAAGATCGTGTGTTGGACATGTTCTCTAATGGGAAGACTACAGACGCTGCCCGATCTCGAAGTGATCCGATGCCTACCAGCGCACTCACCAAAGAACAACCGAATCTTGTCCCGTCCGTAGTGAGCGATGTCATTGAATCACAATGGACTAGTAACAGTGAACCTAACCTTGTTAGCAGAAACATAGCATCCTCACCGAAACCAAAGAGGTCCATCAGTTCTCAAGAGGTTCCAGTCGAAGTGAAAGAAGTGGTCAAAGACCGGACACCAAGCACAGAATCAAGTGGTAGCCTGTTAAGCCCCGTTGGGTCTCCTTTTGACCAGCCGGTATTTTCACATAATCGGACTGATTCGCAGAAGTCATTTTCGTCAACATCAACTGTTCCAGCCAGCCCTGTTGCATTGGCCTCGTTGCCGTTGCCAAAAGCAAAGCAAAAACCGGTAAGTTTTCCTTATTTTACTGAATGCTCTTATAAAATGTGTTCACAGCTTGGAATGTTTCCCTGCTTGTTTTACGTGATATGTTAAAAGGTAATGCACATAAGTGAGTCAACTTTAGAGGTATTTTTCCTTTAACTTAAAGTCTAGGCAAGTCTTAACGCTTCTTGGTATTCTCACGAGAAAGCTTTATATCGTTGCTTGCAAAGATTGTATCAGTTGCAAAGGCTGTCATTGCAGACTTCCTATAGCTTCCAATCACAGAGGCTCCGTCACAAAATGTCGGTCAAAACGGTGATTTTGAAGTTTTATGATGGGCATCATCACACAGATAGACGTTTACCTGTTTTTTTTTATATGAAAGCATCATTTTGAAGATAAATCTTTATACTTCACATAGGAAAAAACGAAACATTCATATCTTTTACGATTGCTTGTAAGTGGATTTTTTACAAGTAGTTTCTGATGGTTTGGCAGAAGCCACCAACCAAACTGGAGAAACAATGGACACGTGCAATGTTTACAGATTTGTTTACAGTTTGGCGACGGAGCCCCTTTAACTTGACTTTACCCAATAAAACAGAGAGTAAAGAGGATAGAGAGCTGCAACATCAATTAATTCTTTCATTTTTAATTGCCAATTATATTTTAGGCTTTTCATTACAATAATTTATTAAAATCATGTGACCAGCGGATGCCAATATTTGGAGAGTGGTAAAAAACATCACAAAAGTATCATAATTTCTTTGTTTTAACTTTGATCAAGTTGTGCTTGGTACCAAACGATTGCCGTTGGAAATACCTTCGTTAGATATATACAATTTCTATATTTGCTGGCGTCAGCAAATTATAGATTCCTTGACGTCATTTGAGTTTATGATGTCATATTGATTGATGACGTTATGTTTCTATCAGAGAAGGATAAAATTTCAAAATGTTGATATTAGGTTGATAGACAATCAAATTTTCTTCTTTTCTTGAAATTTTATTGTGGTTTCAATCCATTTTATCCGAAGTAATTGGCACTTTTTCAGTACTGAACCTTATGGTCCTATCTTTTGCTTGCTTTTCAACAAACCACATGACCAATTAGCACCAGATTCTATAATTAAACTCATAACAGATGTAATTACCATTGTACGAAGTTACAATCGCATACTAATTATGGTTTTGGAAATAACTACGGGAGCATTTTTGCCCCTCCGGAAGAGCTCTGACGCAAAGAGCCTGGGTGGAATAGGGTTAAAGTGAGTTACCTGAGCTATATGGCGTTGTCTATAAATAGGACAACGAAAAACTGACACATGTTTGGAGAATCATCAAGATTTCTTCATGCTCCAATTTGATTAAATTACCTTCAGAAGTAATACAAATTTTGTTCTCGTATTTAAAGAGTAGGTGATAACATCTTGAAAAAGCATATTTTGAAACATACTCTTTGAAGGACTTGAAATTCCTAAACAGAAATTATTTATCGATCTTTTATGACATGTAAGTCTATCATACTACTGCCAGTGTGTATTGTTTTTCTTTATTTCAGACCATGAAAGCTGCTGTGTATAGGCAGAGATATCAATCTGATACTCTCTTGCACATTTTTGCAGCATGCTTCAAAACCAAGTAGCTCTGAAAAGAGTCGCATCTGCCAGTTTAATCGCGCTATTAAAAAATTAATTCTAGAATGGAAACATGCTTTGATCCTTCATCTAATATCCGAAATCGAGTTTTGTGATTTTTAACTGTTTTTATTTTCTGGGGGGGGGGGGGCACCCAGTTGGCGAGCTGTAAACGTCAGTAATAGAAATCCTTAGCCCTTAGAAACCACAGCACAATCAAAATGGCGGCATGTCTGTATGTTTTTGGCAGACCTCTTGATTCCAAAACATAGCTTATTGGATCAAGGGTTACGAAAGCCATTTACTGGCGTCTAATCATGTATCACAGTGTGATGCTAATTGGTGAATAACTATCAAGCATGGCAATTACTGGTAGCTTACTTTGTCATTGTTGTGCGATTTCATGATCAAACAAGAGCCACAGAATAGTGCGGAGCCCTATCATGTGGCTACTAAAGTCTTTCAGTCAATGGATGAAATGCATTCATTACGCTTTCCTTAGATTGAAAGTATTAAATCACGGACTGCAGTGATCTGCAGAGCGTCTCATCCGTACCATAAAACCTAGACCGTGGGACTCTAGGATCCTTTCAGTCAATAGATGAAATGCATTCATTGCGCTGTCCTTCGACTGAAAGCATCAAATTACAGACTGCAATGGTCTTCGGAGCTTCCAGACATACCATAAAACCTAGACCGTGGGACTCTAGGATCCTTTCAGTCAATAGATGAAATGCATTCATTGCGCTGTCCTTCGATTGAAAGCATCAAATTACAGACTGCGGTGATCTTCAGATTTCCCATACATACCATAAAACCTAGAACGCGAGGCCCTAGGATCCTTGAGATACGTAGGATTAAGTGGTTGGGACGAGTGCAGTTTAGCGGGCGGCACAAAATGTCGTATTCCAATCCTAACCCTAACTAACCCTAACCCTAACTTTGGAGCAATCTCAAATGCATTCCGAAGCAGACAACATTCAACAGCGAGACACACATGAAAGAGAGACACACATGAAAGGGAGGATCAGGAAAGACTGGCTCTTGATTTTACATCGGTCAGTGCTGTATTAAGAGGCCCCATTTGGTGTGGCCTTATTGGCGGGATCTTCTACTAGACTCAATATATGTCGTAGTTTCACTCTTTTACTTAACTGATACCGCTACAACCACGACTCACTACTTCACGGTTCCAGAAACGGATTGGCCTCGTACGGATATCATATATACCTCATTGATCTCACTGCTATTTTTTCTCAAGTCCACTGAGCCTAAAACGCCACAAAAGCAATTTCTCTGAACTGCTGTTCCATGAAACTTTCTATCAGTCCATAATCACAAGCGCCTTTCTCTAAGCCATATTCTGGTTGGAACACAAAGGCAACAACATTTTTCGCCGATTGAGATTTTGTCCGGCTTTACAGCTCAAGGAAAGGCCTTCACTGAAGCAATAACGTCAACATCAGTTCAATTCAATTCAATGAGCGGAAGTCGAGGGTCCTTGTGTACTAAGGCTAGTCTCCCGCATGACTGACACTTAGGTCTCACGTCAATGTATCAGTAAAACAAGTTGCATCTTTGCAGACGATCGTAGGAGCCGATCTTATAAACAAATAGTTGAAGTAGTGGAGTGTTTCTTGCCTACACGAATGAAGCAAAGGCTCTTGTATCTGTGGCTGAGGTTCAAGTTTCAAAAGTTATGTTTGGATCAAAGAGTACATAGCTACAACTTAAAAACGAAGACCTCAATTCAACGCTGATTTCGAAGTTCGCCTTCGATTTCACACATAGCTTGGTCCGTTTTTGCAAGTGGTTTTCTTTGGAGACGAAACTCGGTGGAGGTCGAGGGGCAAATCACTTCTCAAAGTAGCGTACGTGATTTTTGTGATTTTAAAATCACACGAATTTTTCCTGTGATTTTAGTGATTTTTTTTGTGATTATTTCTTGTGATTTTTCTATGATTTTGTGATTTTTGTGATTTTTGTATGGTGATTTTGTGATTTTTGTGATTTTTGTATGTGAGTTTTTTGTGATTTTAAGGAAGGTGTACGAAAAAAAAATCTGTGATTTGCCCCTCGGTGAAGGTGAAGGTGAAGCTGCATGTTATAGTGCCAAGCGCTGGGATCACAGAAGTAGCTAAGCGCTAATCGAGTCCGCAACCCCTTGTCATGACGCTCAAGTGATGGAGCTCTACCGGGCGGAACCCTGTCCGCCTGACTGTTTTGGATTACACCACTGCGCCACAACACCTTCAAACTCTGAGTTAAAGTATGAAGAATAACGTCAAATAGACTCGAGGGACGTGTATTTCGGTCCTCGCTTACTTCATTCGATTAAACGCTGCACATCGTTTATAGGGCACTGTGTGTTTATGATTGTGTCCTCGTGAAGGAAGTTTTAGGATTTGTCCCGAGCGATGGGTGACAACAATGAGAAGATAATTGGCCTGCGTAATTCTTTTTGCTTTGTTTTAGACTAGATCGCTAGATACATCGCTTTTGCTTTACTTTAAGTATCGTTAGTTTGCCCCCTTTGAAAGACATTTTGGAATATTTCAATTACGTCTTGAAGATTTGGCCATTTTGTGGATTTTCAGCTGGCAAGTATATTTTATTGGAAATTTTGCCGAATTTCATCAGTGGTGGAAAAAATATTTTGTTTTATCAATTTTCTATAGTCCCGGATTTGAGTTGCAATACTGTGTACCGTGTAGTTGATAAGCCACTAGGAACTGGAATTACTCTCAAAAGCTTCCTTGGTTCACGAACCTGTAAATGAAAAACATCCAAACATTGATTTTTTTTATTCTATCCTTCATTTATTCTTTTCTGTTCTCTTCATATTTTCAACCATTGTTTTCTTTGTCGTCCGATCTTCTTTCCATCCTTCGTTCTTTCTCCTCTCCTTTTTCTTTCCTCCCTCTTTCCTTTCATTTCTTCTCCCCTCCCTTCATCGTTTTTCCTCTTCCTTCCTTCTATTCCGCGTTCTCTCTTTCCTCGCCTTCTCTTCCTTCCAGGCAAACAAGCTTCCTGTGAATTTCATGTTCACGTATGAAGGAAAGTGCTCACAGACATCTTGTTATTGCTGCAGAACTCATATTTTTGGATACTGTAAGGTGTGGTCCTTGTGAATATGCTTCTAGAAACTGCCCAGAGCGATAAATTACAGGCGGTAGTTTACCCCCGTTGTAACCTATTATGGAATATTTCAATTAGCTTTTGAGGAGAAACACAAGTAGCCAATAAAAACCGCAACACAAAGCAGAAATCAAATTGGGAACGCATCTGTTACATTTGTAATTAGAAATTTCAGCTAAAGATATAATCTCTTTGCCCTTTACTTAAGATAGTCTAAGCCTATCGCTCATTTCCGAAATAATTTAGTTACCAGACTTAAAGGCCACCCACCTCATCTAGAGTGTCAATATCTGCCCATTTGTACGTGAAATTCCTTTAACTGGATGCCTAAAGTACAAACTTCAATCTTTCCTTAAAAAGCTTTGCGCAGCCGACATGCATTGCGATCGTTTCTTTTGCTTTTCATGGTTTTCCATGAGCATTAGCAGACAGAGTGAGTCATTTGAATGGCTTAAGATGGCCTAAGCTACTCTTGTCTTCATTTGACTACGTAGTTAACTCATTCCGCTTAATGACACCTTGCTCAAGTTCTTCTTTGTCGCTTCCTAATTTCGCAATTACTCCCTGAACCGCATTTGCCAAGCCAGCACAATCAGCATCACAGCTTGAGAGTACTTTCTAACCGCCCTTCTGCATCAACTGTTTCCGAATGAAGCTTCGTTCCTCCAGAAGCAATCTTTCTTTTGCCAGGTTGCTTGCGGAGGAGTGAAAATTCATGCAAGGTGGTGGACGGTTGTATAGGCTTGGAAAATAAGATTCGGACAGTAATTACAAGATTAGAAAACGACAAAAAGAACTCTAATAAGTTTCAATCATACATTAATTGCAAATTCGAATCATTATGTCTCCTATTGCCCATGGGATGTCATGGATTTCATTCGATTCCAGTTCAATTTTTAACACACAAGGAAAGATATGGTCGCATTTGGAGCTGCAGGTACGGCAAGTCAGAGCGACGTCTCAAAATTATTTTCATGCCGCATAATGCAATGCATACCGGGTGCGCCAGAGCCTTTAATATTTTTCCTCAAACTATTTCAAGATACCTGTCCATGATGAGCAGTTCTGAGTAAAACCAGTGGCAGTTGCTGAAACCTGGTTCTTCCCATACGAGATTAGCACCCAATGTAAAAACCTCACTTTGCCTGTGACTTTGGTTGACGTCCACATTTCCGCTGAGGGCAAATTTGACTTGTAGCTGGTCTGAAATTGCTGCATCCCTGCAAAGGACCCTGAGTGGCAGTAGCTTTTTAAGGGCCTGTTGTCACTTCAAAATTCGCCATCATATAATTTTAAGTTCTGAAATGAAGCAAAAATCGAGTACAATATGATGTCTTCAAGGAGAACTATTCACTGCAACAGGACGTAAACTACTAACATGAAGTTAAAGGGTCTGTTTCATCCAGCATTCCTTGCACGTGCCATCTCTTGGTTTTCCTTTGTTTTCCGCCATTTTCATGGGCCATGAAAATGGCGGCAACAAAGGCCAACCAAGAGATGGCACGTGCAAGGCATGCTGGATGAAACAGACCCTTTAAAGTTAGTTGACGGTTTGACGGAGCTAAGTAGAGGTCATCTATAAATAGGAAAAAGGAATGCCTACGCGCACGTGTGGAAATCATCAAGTACAATAGGCTAATTTTAGACCTGCATATGCAGCTCTCGAGTTGGCTATTTATCTCCATGAACTAGCTAACTTTAATACGTTTTATCCTGCCTTTGCATTGAACGTTGCCCTTCGCATTATTAACGTCATTCTCAACAAGTAGCGTTTGTTCGTGCAAAAGCTTCATCCACCGTTCGAGTATTTATCTTCAATGTGCGTATTTCTCATATTTTGCTCATATTTTGGATAAACAGTTTGTAATCCTATTTATCATAAATCGTTTGATAGCTTGAGATACTTTAGTTTTCTTTTACCTGGGGAATATTTGTTTGTTTTCTCTGAAAATTTGTGGTTCTCTAATGGTACTTACTTCTGGAATATTCATCTACCATGTTGACAGAATATAATGGTTGCCAGGCGAGAGGTTTTTTTTACAAAGGGCTTAATGCAGTTGCCCTATCGCCATTCTATAATAGGAATCACTGCTGGATTATATTCATTCTATCTGCAATGTTAAGGTTTTAAGTCGATAAGATATTGGGGTAGCCAGGCGAGAGATTGTTTACAGAGGGCTTATTTCAAGTTGCTCAATTACGCTATTCTGTAACAGCACTTAGTCGCTGCTTGATTATTCATCTCCTATCCATCTTCAGTGTTGGCTAAGGTTCGAGATCCATAGAATATTCGGGGTAGCCAGGCGAGAGGTTGTTTACAGAGGACTTATTTCCAGTTGCGAAATAACGCTATTCTGTAACAGCACTTAGTCGCTGCTTGATTATTCATCTCCTATCCATCTTCAGTGTTGGCTAAGGTTCGAGGTCCATAGAATATTGGGGGTAGCCAGGCGAGAGGGTATCTACAGAGGGCTTATTTCAAGTTGCGAAATAACGCTATTCTGTAACAGCACTTAGTCGCTGCTTGATTATTCATCTCCTATCCATCTTCAGTGTTGGTTAAGGTTCGAGGTCCATAGAATATTGGGGGTAGCCAGGCGAGAGGGTGTCTACAGAGGGCTTATTTCAAGTTGCCCTGTAACTCCATTTTGTATTGGTACTTACTGCTGGAATATCCATCTCCCGATTCATCAACCATGTTACGGTTGAAAGTCGATAGCATATAGGGGTAGCCTGGAGAGGAGTTGTATGCAGAGGGTTCTGTCAGTTGCTCTGTAACGTCATCATGTCAAGATTCTTTGGTTCCCTGTGATCCGGATTATGAAAACAACAGCTGTGTAATTTTATACAGATTACATAATCGTTGCGGTCGGCCTGCTATTGTTACAGTAGAAAGATCTTTTGTTATGTAAGAGCTCTGATCTCATTGGCTGCGGTTGAAATCGCGGTTTTTTCAAATCCTGCGCAACGTTAAGGAAAACAGAAGAGGAAACGGGAAAGGGCACGTGGGGTCCAGGAGTGTCAGTAAAGACCGCAGTTTTAGTTTCTTTGGTTCCCTGTGATCCGGATTATGAAAACAACAGCTGTGTCATTTGATACAGATTACATCATCGTTGCGGTTGCGCAGGATTTGAAAAAACCGCGAGTTCAAACCGCAGCCAATGAGATAAGAGCTCTCACATAATGAATGATCTTTCTGAATTCATGAAAATTGAAAATGTGTCGACTTAAGGTGAATCTCCACTGGACGGGAAAAGTCAAGCAGTTCCACTTTTTCCGCACTTGCACATGCGCAGTTATCGTTCGACATGAGTTCGCCGCGAAAAAAGTCGACCGCTACAAAGTAGGATCTGTTTCTACTTTTCGCCGAATCGCTTTCTCCAAGAACCAATCAGAGCGAATTGAAAACTTGTTCAGACCTAAACTGAGCATCGAGCAGAATAAAGAAAATCACAGCGGAAAAATTAGAATCGCGCAGGTCTTTACTATCGACTAGTTTTTGCCAAGTGGAGGTGATGACCCTTTGCACGTGCAAAAATATTGACTTGGAATAAGTCGAATCGCTCGAATTTTCCCGCCTAGTGGAGATTTGCTTAGTGGTGAAACTCAGAAATTATATTTGCATAAGGATCGAGTTTTGATAGGAGTTTTCAACGACGTACGTCATCACCAAAAAGCTATAATGCTCTGCTCCACATAAAAGAATTATGCATGGCAGCAACAAACACACAAAATTTAACATTAAACTAATCAACTACTGTAACAATAGCAAGTCGACCGCAACGATGATGTATTCTGTATCAAATTACACAGCTGTTGTTTTCATAATCCGGATCACAGAGAACCAAAGAAACCAAAACTACGGTCCTTACTGACACTCCTGGGCCCCCTGTGGCTGTTTACTTTGAGCCGTGTGGATAAATGGCGCAATCTAAATGTTTTTTATTAGTATTTTGTTAGTTGTTATTATTACAGAGGACCTCGTTGAGTTGCCCTTTTGAAATTCTCTGAGATTACACTTATACTTACTGCTGGGATATTTACTTCGAAAGAATAAAAGGGTAGCTAGGCGATTGGTTTGGTTGTTTGCAGAGAGCTCCTTTAGAATTACACTGTGATGGGATAGCATTTAATAACTGCTGGAATATTTACTTTCACAGAATAAAAAGGTAGCCGTGCGAGTGGTTGTGAATATTTACCTCAACAGAATGAAAGGGTAGGCAGGCGAGTGGTTGTTTACAGAGGGCTTTTTCCAGTTGCCTTTAGATCTACTCTTTGATAGCACTTACTTACCGCTGGAATATTTACTTCGATGGAATAGCAGGGTAGCCAAGCGAGTGGTTGTTTACAGAGGGCTTTTTCCAGTTGCCTTTAGAAATACTCTTTGATAGCACTTACTTACCGCTGGAATATTTACTTCGATGGAATAGCAGGGTAGGCAGGCGAGTGGTTGTTTACAGAAGGCTTCTTTCAGTTGCCTTTAGAAATACTCTTTGATAGCACTTACTTACCGCTGGAATATTTACTTCGATGGAATAGCAGGGTAGGCAGGCGAGTGGTTGTTTACAGAGGGCTTCTTTCAGTTGCCTTCAGAAATACTCTGTGATATCACTTACTTACCGCTGGAATATTTACTTCGATGGAATAGCAGGGTAGGCAGGCGAGTGGTTGTTTACAGAGGGCTTTTTCCAGTTGCCTTTAGAAATACTCTTTGATAGCACTTACTTACCGCTGGAATATTTACTTTGATGGAATAGCAGGGTAGGCAGGCGAGTGATTGTTTACAGGGGGCTTCTTTCAGTTGCCTTCAGAAATACTCTGTGATAGCACTTACTTACCGCTGGAATATTTACTTCGATGGAATAGCAGGGTAGGCAGGCGAGTGGTTGTTTACAGAGGGCTTCTTTCAGTTGCCTTCAGAAATACTCTTTGATAGCACTTACTTACCGCTGGAATATTTACTTTGATGGAATAGCAGGGTAGGCAGGCGAGTGGTTGTTTACAGAGGGCTTTTTCCAGTTGCCTTTAGAAATACTCTGTGATAGCACTTACTTACCGCTGGAATATTTACTTCGATGGAATAGCAGGGTAGGCAGGCGAGTGGTTGTTTACAGAGGGCTTTTTCCAGTTGCCTTTAGAAATACTCTTTGATAGCACTTACTTACCGCTGGAATATTTACTTTGATGGAATAGCAGGGTAGGCAGGCGAGTGGTTGTTTACAGGGGGCTTCTTTCAGTTGCCTTCAGAAATACTCTCTGATAGCACTTACTTACCGCTGGAATATTTACTTCGATGGAATAGCAGGGTAGGCAGGCGAGTGGTTGTTTACAGAGGGCTTCTTTCAGTTGCCTTCAGAAATACTCTGTGATAGCACTTACTTTACTACTGGAATATTCATCTACAATGTTAAGGTTCAAAGTCGATAGGATATAAAGATATATCCAGGTAATCCCAAGCCGCTAATCCCTCTATCAATTATGCTTAATGTCAGTCGTGTTTATAACTCAAACATGCCTGTCTTTATTGAAATTAAAGACGATAATTCCTTTACTTTGCCTCTGGTTTTATTTCATACTGCCGTGCCGTGTGTTGCATAGGCGAGTGTTTATTTTTGTTTGTTATTTTGCGGATCAGCCTTAAAAAATGTGCATAAAGAAGGCGAGAAATAGTTTCAGCATTGTCCTAAAAATATCTTCTGCAAACGAATGAATGCTTGTTACGTCATATGCTCATATGTCGGCAGATTTGAAGTCGTTTTATACTTACGAAATCACAAGCCGTATATTGATAGAAGGAAGAGAACGAATGTACGAAGGACTCGAAAGGCCCAGCAAGATGTACGGGGTGCTGAAGAGACCTGCTATGACAGAAATCATGAAAGATTTTACTAGTAATCGATTGAAAAGACTGAGTTGGGATGGGGCGAAAAGCAAGCTTTCTGGAGGCACAGATTTATGGAAGAGAGACGCACAGATTATGGAAAAAGCTAACGAGGATGTTGTAAGTTTTCTTTGAAGTACAATAGGAATTCAATCTTGAAATGTGTCAAAGCAAGGTTCAGTGCAAAGAATTTGTTGATTCTTATTTAATTTCTGCTTATCAAGTGTTTTCTTGATACCATTAGCCTTCATTATAATAAGACACATAAGACCAAGATTCTTTGACTTGGTACGCATACTTTTTTATAAGAAACTGCCCATAAGAAGCTCAACTCCAAAAAATTAAGAACCTCTGTCTTAATTGATAATGATTTAACTGTTAAATAATAGATGGGCATGCAAAATCCTCAGGAAGAAAACTGTTAGAAATAATTTCATATCAAACACCTAAGTTTTTATCATGTTATGTTATCGATATTTACCCTCTATGTGAATTGCTATTGACTTGAAAAGGAAATCTCTTCTTCAGTATGCTGAAATTTTCAGTTGAACTTTTGTTTATGTTCTTTCGCTATATTTTTGCTGAACTTCTAAACACATTGCCAGACAAACGCATAGCCATGCATAAATAATGTAAACACTGGCAATACCTCGACCTTCATTGAGTTTTTATTTTTGAGTGGTTGTTCAATTTATTATACCACGCATTGTTTCCAAGGCGGGGCACTCGAACCCGATATTAAATCATCTTGAGTCTCAAATATATAGGTCTGTTTGCAATATGCTATTCACGGTTTCATCTCAAGCTTATTTTTGACTGGCCTTCAACAAGATGGTTTTGCCAAGGATTTCTTGTTTGATGATGCTGTTCACGCTGTTTATTTCATTCAAGAAAAACTTCCCAGAAAGACCGCCAAGTACTGAATTTGTTTCATTTTTGCCGAAATTTTGTTTATCGTCCTTGTTTTAGCAACAGATTACGCATTGAGGGGGAGCTTATGATATTAGATTGAGCCGTTCATCAAATCCAAAAATTTCACACAACTTTTTCTCGAAATTCCTTCGCGTTTTTGGAAGTCACCACGCAGGCTCAATTACATGTCGTAGTTTCTCTTTTTGCCTGAACTGATAACGCTAAAACTACAGTGCAGCGACAACAACAACAACAACAACAACAACAACAACATCATCATCAACAACAACAATTCAACTCAATGAGACAAGACGAGCGTCACTTTAGGGTCCTTATGCAGTGAGGCTGGTCATCATTTTTTCGTAATTCTATTGCTTTTTTCAAGCTGTCGATAGCTTCTACAAGATTCGCTCTTCACAGAATTCTCGCTTCAAGGTTGGTTGCTTCTTCTAGGTAAAGTAGTGAATTTCGAAAGAACAAGATGTTTTTCTTATGTGTAACTCCATTTTTGTCGTCAAAAATTCTTCAGATTCACCTTCTACAGACGCATAGCCACGAAGTCTTTTCTCGCCCACATTCTCTTTGTTTTGCTTTTCAGTCAGGGCGCAAAGGATCATGGTCAGCAATGGGTCTTTAAAGAGCCATTATCACCCAGGGTCCTTTGCGGGAACACTACATTTCCAGGCTGTCTGAAAATCAAATTTGGCCTAAGCGGAAACTATCGATCCACAGTGCAGTAGTCGAACTGGCAGAACAGTTCACCGAAAGTAGAACTATTTTTATTGGTTCAACTAAAACTACTGGGTGTCCCAAAAAAGTACTCCTGTTTCAAAAATCACCAAAAATTGATTATTAAACCTTTGATAAAATTTTCTTTTTGACTTGTTTTGTCAAAGACCCAAAAATATTTAAATACTAAGATGCTAAAATGTTGTTTTTGATACAACAAGGTAGAAAAATTACACATTGAAAAACCTTATTTTGAGCTATACTTTTCAAGCAAAATACTCAATCTTGCCTAACTGTCAAAATTTTCAGATTTTTCAACGTCATCGAAGTCTCCAATGATAGTGTGCATTTCTTTCTGTCATTTATTACCAAACTAGAAGCTTTATATGCACAAAGAAATTGATCTGGCAAGTACAAATGCTTTTTTGCAGTATGATTCAAAACCAGGTAGCCCTAAAAAGAGCTAAATTTGCTAATTTTATACCAATTGCAAGATCAGCTATGTCTGGGAAAAACAATTCGTTCCTTGATCTACTTGGCAAAAAAAAAAGAAAATTGAAGATCGGTCATGTTATCAAATTTTGGTGATTTTTCAAACGGGGGTACTTTTTTTGGGACACCCGGTATGTTGATCCATAATTTCGCTAAGGCCAAATTTGATTTTGAGACCGTCTGATAATACAGCATGCCCACAAAGGACTCTGGGTGACAATGGCCCCTTAATGCGCGTCATCACTCCATCGTTATCTTTTATCTGGTACTCCACTCAATTTGCTGGTTGTTTATATGTGCATGTTGTATTTGTAATGAATTCTCTGTGAGAGAAAACATTTCGTGAATTTTGCAAGAAAATTGTTCGCAAATTGAAATAATCCCAAACACTCATCGTGCTTTTAGATGCTCTGAAATTTAAAGCACAGTGGTTTTGCTTCTGTTAATGTGATCACTTGAATGTACTTCAGTTTCCTTGAGGTAGAGAGTTGATTATTATAACTAACGAGTGTTTCAAAATCTCCTATTTCATTGGTAAACGTATGGCAAAATGTATTCTGTCAGACAGGTGATTGCAGATATATTTCAAATGTTAGTCTGTCCGCATTTCTTATCTTTTCGTAGACACATAGTTGCTCTTTTGTTTTCATTGACTGCGTTGAATAAGCTGGAAATTAAACATTTGAATCTCTATCTATATGGTCCAAGAAGTGCCGTTTTCAGAGAATAATAGCGATATTTTTGAATGGTGGGAACGGTCGCAGTTTTCTTTTACTTTTGAATATATCCCTTTATGTATACATACAAGTAACAAGTCGCCAACATGATTGGTTGATGTTTTGATCAGCCTCCGCCCTTCTTTCCGGTCTCCATAAACACTTTCAGAGCTCTTGACGATTATAAGTGGAGGTTTGCTCCAGGCTACTACTTGTTCTCAACGGCACATATTAAGAAATCTTTGTATTACTGTATGTATGATCAAAAGCTGTTGGTGGTGCATCTCGGTAGAAGTTTCTTCTTGAAATGTAGAATGCAAATATTGCTTAACCCTGCAGTTTTTTTACGGGCAATATGTGTAACGAAACTCCCCTCCTTTGCCAAACTTTTGAAGCGCAATTCCCTCCTTTTTAGGAACCAAAGGATTTTAGGAACACAATAGACCTTTTGCAAAAGTGTTGCCAATAGGTTAAACTTGATTCTGCAATAGGCTTGACAAGAATTCCAAAACAGATGTTTTGTTTTTAATGTTGAAGAAGCGTTTTGTGATTCAGTTTTAGTGTTTTTAACGTTTGGTTACCATTACGAATTCGCATAATTTGCACATGAAAAGATTAAATTTTCAATCAGCCTTTTCAACTACATACTCTGCAAGGTTTAATCTGTCAAACAAAACAAACATCATGAAAATCGAGTGAGTGCAAGCCAAGAAATTTAAATTTGAAAGTTAGTGCTATTTTGTGGCCTTGCTGTGCTACAAAAGAAGCCTGAAGTATACTTTTTAGGCCTAACTTGAAATAATGTTTTCTCAGCACTAAGTTGTCCGATTTGAAATTTTTTTTTGGTTTTGACATACCTCAGGTTACGGTTAACAATAGAAAAATCAGTTTTGTACAATTCTGATATTTTCATTTTTTGGCATTAATTACCCTTAAACGGAAATTTGGATGACAGTCCGGTGTCCATGGAGCATGAATTCGCCAGAATTCGCGAGGTTCGAAATAGCGATCTCTCAACCTTACAACCTTACGTGAAAATTGTACTGCTTCAAAATCTCCCCTTAATTTAGGGTATCGGAATGTCAAAGCCACCACAGATGTTTGCGTGCAGTTTGCTGTTCGGGCCATCGTTGGTACTTCTTAACGAGCTCAAATACATGCCACAAAAAATGCTGATTAATGATTTCAATAGCATGTAATTAAGATGTAAGATGTACTGATCATTCGTTCTTTCCCATAGGATATGCGAAGACATGTGCTACAGAACCTTCTAGACACAGAAAATTCATACGTTCAGAACTTGAATTTCCTTGTAACGGTAAGTCATATTTTGATTATCCTTGTTATTGTCTTGTCGGCTGCTTGAATGCCCTGAATCTGTTTTGTGAAGCTTATCTTACCGATCAAGTTTCTAGTCCTCGTGCAACGTTTACGCAGGAAAACCCCTTTCCGACTTTATGCGGGGTGAGTGGCCGAGCGGCTTATACAGTTTCCGTCAGGTGAATGAAGTTGAGCTCGGTCGAATGAGGTGAGACTCCGGATGGGTGACCTCGGAGGCTTGACCTCACAACTCACCTCGCCATCCTTCGGAAGGGACGTTAAAAACTAGGGGTCCCATGCCTGGATGCGGCATGCATAGTGGGCTTAAATTAGCTTCAAGTAGCTGGAAATAGTTCCTGCCCTCTCAAAAGTAATTAATAGAACAAAAGTTCTCGGATCCGTGATATTCTAATCCATTGTTGTGAGAGGAAAGAGAGAGAACGATTTCTCCTTTCTCTCTCTTCTTTCCTTCACAATGATGCTACGGAATAGTGCAAATACGTAATGCGATTGGTCGAACAGACTGCACGCGATAGTCTTGGGAAAAATTTGATTAGCTGCTAGCACCTATAATCGCTTTCTCTCGAACATAATCAGAATACCCTCTTAGCTACTGCAGTTGGAAAGCTTCGGCTTCAATTAATTCTTCTGTCAGTCCAAACATAGAGCTCAAATCTTTAAAAAGGTCGTTGTAAAATTCTATTGCAGTTTTAATTAAAATAAATGGCTGGGAAGGAACTTTGGGCTATTTGCTGTAAATCTGCCGTTGCAATTTATTGATATCTTGATTAATTTCGATATGGCGGCATTTATTTAATAGACCATTTGCCAATTAGGAAAAAGGGATTGAGGCGAGCGCGGCCAATTCCGACAGCCCTCGTAACATCGGGGAATCCTCTCCACTTCAGAATATCTTATTCGATGTATTTCCCACGATCGATTTGTAGAGTAGGGCACATAAACAAACGATCAGCTGATTTGACCCCTTACTTCAAATGTAATAAGTCCAAAACTTGGGAGAAAATTTTGAAAAATCAACGAAAACTAGCCGATCGTCTTGGGCTGATTCTGAAGTGGATAAATCGAGAAACTGAAAACAAACTTTTGGAGGACCTTATTTCAACCCTTCTTAAGGTATTTAATCATTAATCTGGAGTTAGTAAGTGCATTTAGTAGGAAAACGAGCACGATCCATTTGGGAGGAAAAAGGGCCTAAGTAGAAATTTTCGGGATTTTCCCCACAGCTTTGAAAAAAGAAAGGCTCGTTATTCTGCGAATTTTAGAGATAAATTCGAGATTAACAGTGTGTTAGTGAAAGAATACGGTTTCTCGTCGATTTTTTACATGCCGAGGCCGTTTACCCCTCGCAAAACGGAGTTACGGCCCAAAATGGGGTTGGCCAAAATTTTTCCCAATTTTCGCGGCCCCCGCGCTCCGCCCCTGGGGGCAATATTGAACCCCAAATTCGTGATAAGACTCACAAACAAATTATCTCTTGTACATTTTTTTCTGTTTTGAAATTAGTTGAGTACCCATCGAGCATCAGCTCCAAATGCAGCTTCGGGTCAGAAAATCGGACCGGGTCGGCTTGCCGATTATACTGTAATTGAGAGGACTCCCCGGATTTCCGACTGTTACTAGGGCTGTCGGAATTTTTTCTTAATTGGCAAATGGTCTATTTGAGGCTATGACGTCATCAAATTTCTAAATCCTAAACTAGAAAAGCTACACATTTCTATTTGCTATCATATTGTAGACCTTCATAAACTATGGTTTTCTTGAAGATTATATAATGTTTCCTCTATTAGTTTAGGATTTACGATGATTTAGATTTTTTTCAAAATTTTCCATGAATTTTTCAAAAATAATTAAATTGCTGCCATTTGGAAAAAAATAAAGATATCAAAACATTTCCACGGCAGATTTACAGCAAAGTACCACGAGTTCCTTTCAAGCCATCCAATTCAAAGAAAACTGCAATAGAATTTTACACCGACCTTTTTAAAGATTTGAAAGATTTGAGCCCTGTGCTGTCAGTTCAACCACTTTAGTGTGGATCCTTGGTTTCCGCTCAGTATCCACACTGATCTGAAATTCCAGTGCGCCCGAAAAGGACCCTGGGTGACAAGGGCTCTTTAGCGCTGCTCGCCTAAGCGTACATGTCATCTAGCATTTTACCCAACTTGTGTTGCTGGGCGATGTTGGGATCTATGTAGACCGTGGTTTCATTTTTCCAAACTAAACAGTTTTAGCGACGGCATAATCAAACGGACAGTTTTCTTCCCTTATTAATACGGTACCAATGAATTATGTAGCGTTTTCTATTTCACATTTGGGAGCTATGATTTATATGCTTTTAATATAACATTATGGAGATATATCCCTTTGTCTCTACCGTAGATTTCCAGGTCACAGCATTAAGTTTTCCCATCTATTATATATTTTTATAGCCTTTATATTTTTTCTTTGTTCAAACCGATTCCTCTTAAGCCATCAATACAGATTTCTGACAGGAATTTGAGTTATTCGGCATAATATTTTGAGTTCTAACTTCAAAAAGGAGATATATGTGTCGAAGGAAGTTCTGAGAAAGATAATCTTCGGCTATTTTTGTTGCATTAAAAGACTTTCTCTGCTATTTGTAACTCTTAAAACGTGTCACCTTTTGTGTTATGCGTCATTTACTTTCTATTTTAGGACCGTTTTAAATCCAAGCTATTGACTCTTATTCTGCCCGTTGGATAATCATTGCATGTTGTTTTATTATAGATTTTAAAAGCGATTTAGAAATGTGTGTATGGGCATAACTGCTGTACATATTTGTCACAGAAGTGGCAAAAGTATCCGTACCCAGGCATTTTTTTGGGTGTAAATATTCACAGAAAGTTTCAAAGAAGAATTGAAGAATGAGCCTGATCGTTAAGTGTTAAAATTTGACATTATAATCGAACCAAAGAAGTTACTTTTTCAGTAGAAGTTATTTCACGCTCCAAGTTCCTTGCAACTGAAGAAAATTATTGAAGTTGTTGGTCAATCAAATTCACTGAAAGAGTCACAGAAAAACAAACGAATTAATCTCCCAATTTTAAAGATTCAATGAACACAGGGAGATCTTCTCCGATCCTTTCCTGAGACAGCTGTGGCCAATCATGTAAAAAGAAATTTCTGAACCTGGAAAAATGCTTCTTGGACGCAGTTGATCATTTTGCAATATTTTTCTTGGGGCAGACTTTCTTTCTTTTTCTTGGTCAATTCTTCGGGAGCGTACTGCGATCGATCTTTGAATTTGCAACTTTTTAAAGAGTCATTGTCACCCAGGGTCCTTTGCGGGCATGCTGAAATTTCAGACAGGGGAACCATGGATCCACACTGCAGTAGTTGAACTGGTAGAGAAATTTTACTTTCATTGAACTGTAATTGAACTATCAGTTTAAATACTGCCCTGTGGATCTATACTTTTTGTTCAGGCTAAACTTGATTCGCAGACATTCTGAACTTTTGTAGCGTGCCTGCAAGGACCCTGGAATGGCTCTTTTATAGAACTTTTAGGCCCTTTCGTCCCCTATACAGGCACTTTCAGAAAAATCGCAACCCAACTTTATTCAAGATTCTTCTGAAAATAATAGTATTTGAATAAATATGATGCATGCCATCTGAAAGCACAATCTATCGTCTTTTGAATGTTATCCAGGTCGAGTGTATTAATTGACGTCTTGATCATTTTATTTGACGTTTTCGTAAGCAAGGCTTATTTCAGATGTTGGAAAGTGATAGGACATTTACATAGACGAAAATCCAGGTCTATGATGGTTTTTTTATCGCTCTTAAAGGACAAGTCTGGGGTTTCTACAATTAATGTCAAAAAGCAACCTTACCAACTGCCAAACATCACTTGTATGTTTTTCTGTTGTAAATTCGTACGACTTTTTTCGTAAGTTAGGCTCAATGTCGACGCCATTTTGTAAAACGCGATAAAATAGCTAGCCTCTGTTTGGAGGTTCGATTGTGACGTTGGAAATTACTATGAGAGTTCTATAAGAAACCAGCCCCGTTCAGGTCGAAGGCAAGATGGGTGAAAATTGAAATACGCAATTTCGCAGAGAAAAGACAGAGAAGGTTGGAAAAAGTACGACACACCATTCACAACATTGTGATCTTTCATTTTATGAACAATTATTCCAACCCCGGACTTGCCCTTTAATAAAAGCATCTCATTGGAATAGATTTCTCATTTCCTTCTTTAAGGCATCACCTCAAAATGCTTCTCATCCTGAAATATTTTGACAAAATCTGTTTCGTGTTTTTTTACGGTAAAAGGGTGTTTAAAATGCTGTTGCAGCATGCTGCATTTGAAATCGGCCATAAGTTCTAAAATATTAATCAAGTAATAAATAATTCCATTTGTGTATCCAAATTGCATGTTATTAAGAAAAAGAGAGATCTTACTTTCAGACAGTGTACAGTAAAAACCTGCATACATTAACTATTACCTTACATTTTGAAATCGCCCTGTTTAGGTTCTTATGCATATGATACCATTTTTGAAAACAGGATGCAAGGTTCTTAAATAGTTTCTTCTCAAAAGAATTCATAACAGATCTTCGGAAATTTAGGCCAAATGTAAGAAAACAAGGTTTTCACGTACTCACTATCATGACACAGTTTTATAAAGAATAACCTTATCTACCTGGCCTTATCCGTATCCCGTATCAAATCCATTCATACAAGGAATTTTTACAAATGCTTTGTATCTACTTCAGTATTTGGCTAAATTTCTTGAAACATTTTATCACATATTACCAACCATTAGTTTACATTTACCTCTTTTTAAGATATGAACCTTCCTTGAATTTCAGGATGAAAAGGTTCTTCTGTAATGGGGTGAAATTAGAACATTTTAGGCCTTAGGTTCTTATAAGTGGATGGTTGTTATATGCGGGTTTTTACTGTACATTACAGCATCTTATCAAAGTCGGGTTGCGTTTTTTTGAAACACCCTATAGATTGTAATTGTGTTTTTCATATTCACAGGTTTACTACAAGCCCCTCAAGAAATCAGAAGGTGCAACTATTATCGAAACAACTCAAGTGGATGAAATATTTTTCCAAATACCAGAAATTCTTGTCAGCCACGAATTCTTCTTAGAACAGTTAAACAACAGAGCGAACAGTTGGACTGATAAACAAATCATTGGAGATATTTTCGTTTCGTCGGTAAGTCAAGTGTCCTTTTCAAGTTTTCCAAAACTCTTGAAAGGGCCTGGTCAGTTTTAATCCTCCGCACAAAATTCAACCTCTTTTGACCTCTTGTTGCTCTGACCTTTTGCGCAGCAAAATGCAACATGACGGGTTGTGGACAAGATGTTAGCTCAAAATATTTTGGAAAGATTTTCACAAAGATACCAAAAATTGGCTAGGCTATTGAAGCTGAATGGCTGCGTGGGAGGGATGCAAACCTGTGTAAAACGACACAGTTAGGCCACGAGTGATCATCACTGACAAAGGCACTTAAATGTGTGTTTGATTCAGAACATGTGAAAGGCCAGAAAAACTGGAGCTAGGGGGACATTTTCCGTTCATACACTAACCTCGTTCATACTCCGTTCATACACTAACCTCGTTTATTCAGTTTTCAGAATCGATCTTGCGATTGTTTAGCATCATGTGATTTCTTCCAAAATCCGAAATACAGCCAGTATCTGGCCTGGCAACAATTGTAGCTGGTATTTCAGTGTAGCATCAGTATAGGAATATAACTGGGAACCAAAGTGAAGGGTTTAGATTCTTGCCATGTTCAAAATGTCATCAAAATAATATCTTCACTACATTGTGTCCCAAAACCTTTTCGGCATTTAATAAGATATAAAAGAATAGCGATATAATGTACGGGTATGGACGGAATAAAACATCTGCGTTCCTAGGCTCTTTAATTCATTTTAGAAACCAACATCTTGCAAATCCACTGAATATTCACTGAGTTACAAGCTTTTGAAGTTCAAGTTTGTTCGAAGGCTGAAAGGAGACCAGAGGCCTCACAATAGTACACTCATTTTTTTTTTTATAAGAAACCGCTTATAAGGAACGGTAGGCATAATTTTTCGAAAGTTAAGAAACAACCCTACCTGGATTTAAAAAGCTAAGAAACTTTTGTAATTTACAGTTTTAATTTTCCTGTCGCAGTCAAAAATGTTTTGACATTGTATACAGTTATAGCAACTGTTTAGACATTATTTTGAGTGCGAATTATGTTATTGACTTGTTTTGAGACCTTACTAAGTACTTTGGGAACCCTTTAGACAAAACAAGATTAAACCTACCCTTCTGGTATTAGAAATATAAGAAACACGTAAGAAACTTTTGGTAGGAAAATGGCCCAATAATTTAAGAAGCTGCCAACCAGCCCCGGACCTTAGTTTCTTACAAAAAAGAATGAGTGTACTTGCAGTAAAAGTATCATTGGGCTTTCGGTTGCTTTTTCTCGTTTATTTCATTGCAAAGCAAATGAAAGTTGGAAACGGATTTTGATAACTTAACTTTCTCTAACTAGTCCAGAGGGTGAAGGGGGAGTATTACCACCCGAGCGGGGACTTTACGGGACAACGTTTTCTAGATCACTTTTTTGCGTAGATTACGAATCTGGGTGTTGATCGACGGTTTTAGGGGGCTTTTCCGAGATATAAGGGGGTTTAGGCTAAAAATTCTGGGATTTTTGCGAAATGGATACATGCATAGGAATTGGTGATTCTGTTGCATGTTTTGAATGTAGAGGCTATAGGATAATACCAAGTATACATATATTCTAGCCAAACGGGTTAATTAGGGGGGTCAAGGGATTTATTGGGGGGTTGTTTCGAAAATGTCAAAGATAGATCTTATTATTGATAAAAGCAACAGACTTGATAAAACCTCTCAAAACAGCAACAGACGGTGCAAGTATTAGTATAAACTGGAGTTAGATTATTAATGATCTTGTAGAACAAAGTAAGGCGTCTTCTCCATTTTTGGCACTTTAGTGATTCCCAGCCAAGTTCTGTGTACAGCCTTTCTCGAGGTGTTCCTCTCCATGTTCCCGTAATTACTCGCGCAGCAGAATACTGAACGGACTCTAATTTTTCCATTAAGCTCGGCAAAATGATGCTGCCACTGAACTCACATACTTTCGCCGGAATATGGTAAGTAATATCCCCGTAGTCAAGATGAGGTCGCACATAGAGCTTATATAACTCGTTCAGGGTATGCCTGGCAGATATTTTGAGAGATATATTAGCAAGCCAATACCCTTTCTTGATTTGGAGATAGCAGATTTGATATGGGCAGAAAAAGCCACATTTGAATCTGGTATGATTCCTAATTGTTTATATTTATCTACTTTCATTGCTAGTGTTTTGTTAAAGAGGATCTCTGGATGATCAGCTTTATTTTTTTCCTTGAAAATATGAGTTCCACAGCTTGTTTTCATGGATCAGGATTAAATTGCATCCTCCAGTCATGAGCCCACTGACTTATCAGCTCCAAGTCATGGTTCATGTCATTGGCGGCTGAATTAGAATCTTGGGCGACCGTAAAAAATGATGTATCATCAGCGAAGAGCTTAATATGAGGTCGCACATGAGGGGGTTTAGGGTTCGAGATACTTCAGGCACTTCAAGTCTTACGTTAGGTCATTTATATACACGAGGAAGAATAAGGGCCTTAGAATAGAGCCCTGGGATACTGTTGCCGAAATATCTCCCCAAGATGAACTCTGCCCATTCAAAACAGTTCGCTGCTTTCTATCCGTAAGAAAACGTTTGATAAGAGAGAGAAGATTTCCTGAGGTGCCACATCGTGTTAATTTAAAGATACACCATCATGCCAAACCCTGTCAAATGCTTTGGAAATATCAAGATACACAGAACGAACATCGAGAGGAGGGTTACAATCAAATGCTTTTAAAAAACTGTGTGCATTATGGAGATCAGCTGGTTGACTGTTGAGTCACCTGGACGAAAACCTGATTGATTCGGGTTAGTAATTCAGATGACACAAGATGTGAATATAGAGAATCGTAAATGAGTCCTTCAAGTATTTTCCAAAGATTGGAAGAAGTGAAATAGAACTCAATTTCCAGAGGCTCAATTTCCTCTCCACAGAGAAACCTTTCGATTTTTACTTTCCCCTTCCTTTCACAAGATAGTGTTCTAACATGATACACAAGAAGCCAACTTGTTTCGCTAATTAAAACTTCTCATCAGCTTTGGCAATATCTAACACTGAATTGAGTTCTTTTTCTAGTAAGAGGGTTCACAATAGGCCCCATCATTCCGAATACCCGATACGTTTTCAGCTAAATTCGTGATTCCTATCATGATTTTTTACGGAATTCCCGCTGTCCTTCCTAAAGTACATCAAAACGTAGATTTATCATTTTCACGACGTTTGATGGTGCCGAGAGGCATGCATTCTGCTTTTCACTCGAGTTATCATCCAGTTTAACCAAACATATCATAAAGAGCTGTGTAATCTCTTGCTTTTACTTTAAGTAGGTCTTTTTATCATTCTTTACAATTATTTCCAAAGTTCCTTGCATCCTCTTCTAGAGCAGTTCATGACGCATGATGAGGGACTTTAATGTGTGATCAAATGCAATGAGCAGCGTCGTGGCCAGGGCAAATTATGTGGGAGGGTATTAAAATGAAGGGGTCTAGGGGCGAAGCTCCCAGCTAAATTTTGACGAAACGCCCTCTACTTTTGCTTAGAACACTTCTAGCGATCCAATGTCAGTGGTACTAAAATTGAAATTAATCATTTTGTAACAGATGTTCTTACAAATTATAGCTTCCCCAGGAAACTGTTTGAGTAAACGCAGTTTTCTTTGGTTTGGAATACAAATTTGTAACAATTTTCCATGAATCACAACATTCAGGAAGATCTTTGTGGAAACGCATTTTACCTTGTCTTAGAACGATTCTCACAATCTATTTGCCTGCGCCCATGATGATGGAAGCCTTGACAATTACATGATAGTTTGTCTGTGAAAATTTTTGAAACACCAACCTTTACTTTGGCTTAAAATGACTCTCCCCGTCAACATCCAGCATTTACCAGAAAGATTCTTACCCTTCCCTACCTATACCCAACTACTTTCTCTTCATTTTGAAGGATCCTTGAGGACCATCTTTTGACAACCCTATCTGTGACCTCGCAACTGCTGAAATGAGGCACATTAAACAAGGCTGAAGCTGAATCTAGCATCAGTTTTTCAAGCTGGGTCAATCCTGCTTCCCGAAAGCTGTCGCCAAACTTCCAAATCCCGCTTGAAAAATTTGACGATTCCCGGTTCACGCTTCCAAAAAAGTGGTCATTCCCGATCCCCGGAATCATATAGGGTACCCTGTGGTAAGGGAATGTCTGTTCCTTGGTGCCTGGACGGTTATAAAACATGTGATAACAACAGAGCTTCACAAATTTTAAATAAGAAATAATGAAGCTAAATAAATGTTCGTTCTCGTAATCTAACCCAATGAGCAGAATTTCTGCTAAGCAAAATTAACGTTAACAAACTTTGTATAGTGACGTAACTTGGCAAAACTGAACTGCTCTTTTTCCGATCACCGGAATTTCCTCAATTTGCTGACTGAGTGTTACATTCCCTTGATTTGCCGACTGAGATTTGGCCAGGAGGGGTACCCGACCCCTGGCACCCCGATGTAGTTACGGCTCTGATAGAAGTTACGTGAATGCGTTGAAAAGCTTCAATTCTTGACGCACAATTTTCGACACAACCCCCCAATAAATCCCTTGACCCCCCTAATGAACCCCTTTGGTTAGAATATATGTATATTTGGTATTATACTATAGCCTCTACATTTAAAACATGCAAGAGCATCACCCTTTCCTATGCATGTATCCATTTCGTAAAAATCCCAGAATTTTTAGCCTAGACCCCCTTATATCTCGGAAAAGCCCCCCAAAACCGTCGATCAACACCCAGATTCGTAATCTACGCAAAAAAGTGATATAGAAAACGTTGTCCCGTAAAGTCCCCGCTCGGGTGGTAATACTCCCCCTTCACCCTCTGGACTAAACATTAATTAAGCTTTTGGATACTTTGAGGAATCCTGACGAGCGAAGTTTGGAAAGTACCCAGTTTCTCATCAATCAAGTTTTCATTTAATTTTTTGACACCTTGCATTTACAAGTAAATTTTGGCAATGGTGGCAAGAAATTAATTTGAATTCACATTTACTTTGCTATGGTCTCGAAGGGAGGAATGGCATCATTGGATAACTTTCTGTTACCTCGATTTTAGAAGGCTTTTTGCAAAAACAAGTCATTTAGGGGTGGCTGGTTTAAGCTTTCGCACTAATTTTATTTTTGAAAGCTCATAACTCCGTGAAGCTTCAGCGGATTTGCAAGAATCTGGTGTCTAAAATTAATTTAAAATCTTAGGCCCGTTCACGCTGCTCCGTTTTTGTTAGTATCCGTTTTTGTGGCATCCAAGCTACCCGTTCACATTGCTCCGTTTTTGTACAAAAACGGAGGGAAACACATCCGTTTTTGTCCATTCACATTGATCCGCCTGATAACAAATACGGAGAGAAAAACCTCCGTTTTTGTGCGTTCACATTGCTCCGTTTTTGTGAAACTCATTGTTGAATATTGGAGTGTTTTCAAAAATCTCCGTTTTTGTGCGTTCACATTGCTCCGTTTTTGTAAAACTCATTGTTGAATATTGGAGTGTTTTCAAAAACCTCCGTTTTTGTGCGTTCACATTGCTCCGTTTTTGTGAAACTCATTGTTGAATATTGGAGTGTTTCCGCTTTTGTGCGTTCACACTGATCAAGCGTGTTTTCAAAAACCTCCGTTTTTGTGGATATTCACTTTTGATAGCGTTTTCGAAAACCTCCGTTTTTGTGGCGTTTTTGTGTGGATCAGTGTGAACACTTTCACAAAAACGGAGGTTTTTCTCTCCGTATTTGTGCAAAAACGGAGCAGTGTGAACGGGGCCTTAGAAACAGGCTATCTTACCACGGATTCCGTTTATCTTATCGTTATTCTTTAATATGTAATCAAATGGCTACCTTTTTTTGCGACAGTTGTAGTGCAACTTAGAAAGTATTTGCAACTGCCATTTATGTTTGGGAAGATTAGATAAAAAATACAGGGGTTTCTCTGAGATATGCTGAAATATTGTACCAGTTTTTTTTTTAAGAATTTTATGACAGGTTTCACTGAATGTACAAAAATTTAGCCATGAACCCGTAAACAAGATTGGCCCAGAAGCCTTTGAGAAAATGTATTTAGACATTGGCCAAACCACACACTTATGACTGTTTCCTTGGTCATAGTCACATATCTGATCTTTTAACCAAATACAAAATTTGGCCAGATAAGATGGTTACTTTGAACAGTGTATTGTCTCATCGTGGTTGTTATGTAATTGACATTTTGTTTTCTCCATAGTTTACTAAATGTTTGTTAATGGATGCTTACAGTTCGTTCATCAATAATTTCCTTCAAGCAAGAGCGACAGTTAGACAAGCGTCAACAAGACCACCTTTTGCTAAGTTCCTCGAGGTAGGTGGCTGCAAATTAGCTGAAAAATCTTCAGGGGTCGTCTGAAATATCTTGGAATAGTTGCTCCTGTCTAGATTGCCTGGCTGGTCGTTTTGCTCTATCTGTACCAAGAAACAGGCTCTGTCTGTTGACACTATTCCTTTCTTGTTAGCAGTTATTGCTCTTTGTGACTGAAATTTAAAGCTAAAATTATACAAGGATAATATTTCAAGTTGGAATAAATCGCCTTTTCCTTTTACCTTATATTGATTTTAGCGAAATTATTTGAAGTTCTTCTTTCAAAAAGAGATATAAAGGTGAAGAGCAGCGGGAGATGAGGACGGAGGATGATATTCATCAGTAATTAATTTGGTTCATTTACTCAATTGAAGAATATTGTCGATTTCTGTTGCTGTACCCCAATGTTATGGACACCCTCTTGTGAATGTTATCTTATATTTTGAGTTGCTCTGCATGTTTCTCATTCGTAGCAATGTTCCAAAGAACAAAAAGAGAAGCTGACCCTGCAAGATTTGATGATACAGCCAGTTCAGAGGATTCCAAGATATGTGCTTATTTTGAAAGTAAATATTTTGTCTCTTTTCTGATTTTATTGTTTGTTTATCGCAGCTAGAAGCAATGAACCGTTTGCTGCTTATATTAAATTTGGAGGAAAATTGTCCAAACTTTGCAAAAACTTGATTAAGAATTAGAAAGAAGTGTTTTCAAATTGCAAGATGCACAAAGCATGTAATATATATGGTTCTTGCATAATGCTATGCACTTTATTATTCCGTAGATTTTAAGGCTCAAACTTAGAAACTTGCCGAAAAGTGATGGTTCTTCTGTGTGGGTTTTTGCTGTGCAATGAGTTCAAGTTAAGAGGCTATCTAGGGCAGATTAAATTCTTGTGCACAGGAGATTGGTCAACTGCAAGGAAGTGACGCATCAACCAAGTTCATGGGCAACTCCTTGATCAAGTTCTTAATAATTCAAGGGATGATATGTCCTGCCTTTTACTGTTGAACAGGAAATTAGCCATTGGTTACAATGAAACGTGGTAGCCAGTTGTAGTTTTGATTCGGTACTTTGACAATAGATTTACATTTGTACTCCTCGTGTAGACTAGAGTGATTACGTCAGCTTTAGTAGACGCTTGAAGAACACTGATTTATTTTAGATCGTGACTGAATCAGAGCAAAAGTAGATAGGGAGCCATGTGAAAGAGGAACTTAAATTTATAGGATGCCACATGCTTTCGAACTTTCGAACTTTCGATCGGTAATGCTTTTGGTCATATAACAAGGATGTTCTCGTTACATATGTCCACCCAGTTGATAATGGAAAGTGCCAGATTAAATGACAACTGGTCCTGTGATTGGCTGAACGTCAATATTAATCTTATTTCTTTTGATCGGTCAAGCTAAGCCCCGAAAGCCTTTGGGATAAATTTGAGCTAAGATCAATGCACACAAGCTATGTAACAAGAAACTGCCATGATCTTCAGATCCCAAGACTAAATACAGAACATGCAAAGAAGGGCTTCAAATATTCGGCTCTAAAAATCTGGAACGATACGCCTGTTTATATACGAGAGGCCTCAACTCTCGGTTGCTTTAAAAAAACAATTGAAAGCACACCTTCTGGCTGATCAAAAACGTTAAATTCAAAACACGACCCCCTGGAAGAACAGCAATATTAACAATTTAGATACTTGCCTTTGAAATTATTTTTTTTTTGTTTTATAAGATTGTATATATGTATTATTAAATGCTGAAGGGTTTATTTTCGTGTATAAATAATTATTAAAAAAAAATGTTCCGCTTTCCTAGGATATGCTAAAGCATACGAGCCAAGAACATCCTGATTATGGTCTACTGCAACTGGCTTTAGAGGAGATCAAAACACTTGCTGAAAGGATGAATAAAGGTGAAATGGAGGCCGATCAAGCTGAGAAAGAGGCAGAAAAACTACGAGATATCGAAGCTTCCATAGAAGGAATAAAAGATGTAAGTTGAAGGCAAATATAACAAACATAACTACTGTGTTCCAAATTTGAAGACTCAGTCAAACGAAATTTAGCAAATTGTAAAATGTTACAAATCAATTTTAAATTGAATTCTGTTTTGTCAATTGAGCAGTCCCATATAGATTGTCTAGATTATAAACAGTCTCAGTTAATGTTGAGCAAAAAGAAAGACGAACAGGAAGATATATATACGAATTTTATCTCAATTGCCAACTAGTTTCGACCGTATACTCATCAGGAGAATGAGTGATATTATCTTGTGCGACGGACTTTGCAAATTCTTTTTACAAATTTGACGCTAAATTATTAGTTTGGAATTGCGTATTATTGGGAAATGATAAGTCACAGGGAAACAATGTAATAACAAAGAAGTGAACGTAATTCTGTGGCTTATCCATCTGTTTAAAGAACTATGATCTAATGTTTTTTGGGTGGTTTAGTTTGCTGTTTAGACCTTTGGGGATAGGGTTTTAAGGCGTAACATCCAATCATCTTCATGTGATTTAAATATTTTCATCGTGTTACCGCCGTAGTCCCCCAATATTCCTTTACAACATGCGCTACGAGAGTCAGTGGTGGAAAAACTATTTGCCTTCTTGCAAAGGAAAGTCAAACCAGAATTCTTCCTTCCATTGTTTTATCATTTTTCTGTAGTCCCGGATTTCAGTTGAATTGCAATACTGTGTATGGTGTAGTTGATAAGCCACTAGGAACTGGAATTACTCTTCACAGCTTCCTTGGATCATAAAGCTGTAAATGAAAAGATCCAGACATAGATTTTCTTGTATTCTTTCCTTCCTCTGTTCCTTCTTGTTCTCTTCATATTTTCAACTTTTGTTTTCTTTGTCGTCCGATGTTCTTTCCATCCTTTGTTATTTCTCCTCTCCTCTTTCTTTCTTTTCTTTTCCTTTCGTTTCTTCTTTCCTCCCTTTATCGTTTTTTCTTTCCCTTCCTTCTATTCCGCTTTCTCTCTTTCCTCCCCTTTTCTTCCTTCCAGGCAAAAAAGCTTCCTGCGAAGCTGCTTCGCGGCTTCACACATTTTTCCACCTCTGACGAGAGTATATAGATATATTTGTTACCTTGCAGACCTTTAATCTTGGAGTTCACCCTGTTGTATGCATTTGTGATTATAGAGAGCTTTTATCAAATGCCACCCATTCAAAAATATTTCATAACGCGTAAGCTATATACTGAAACTTTTCATTCACAGCTTGTCACAAGCAGTCGAAAGTTCATCAGACAAGACTTGGTTGCTGAAATTGTAAGTTTTCTTCATCACTTTATGCTTTATTTAAAGTCACACATCTGACTGCAGCAAACTTTGTGGAACTGTTTTGAAATATAGTCCAAACTGCATCGAAATTGCAATCAGAACATGTCAACTTTGTGAAACTTTTTTGAATTTCCAAACTGTACCGAAATTGATTCAGAATATGTTAACTGAATTTATCAACATGGATTGTCTTTTACAACTGGACACGTCGATGTATATCGAATTTGTCTCTTGTTTTTCACTCTGAACCTTCAAAATGATGCTCGTCGTGGTACTCGTACTGATTCAGAATAGTTTGCAGTACAAGATTATTACAGTATACACCTTAGCGACCTCAGGTTTAGTAAGCATACACGTGTTATGAAGCTGTTCTTTTTCGATACTGGAATAAACTAACTACCTAAAATTTCGGACGAATGAATTTCGGACCAAATATTTTCGGACGTTTTTTCACGGAATTGGGACATCTTTTCAGAAATTTCGGACTTTTAAAAACTATCTATTTTTGCTTATTTCATGCTAAAATTGTCATACATTTATAGATTGTGCTTCATTTTAGAGGTGCTTTGTCAGAAATTTTCACAAATATTTGTTGTTGTAGCCTGTGTACAGACTTAAAGTCTGCGCGCAGGATATATTGTTGAGGATGATGAGAATGATTGCTGAGATGGATTTGGTATATTTTGTAAAATGTAGTATTGTTATAATATTTGTGTATTTTATAATGTAGTATTTGAAAAATATAATATTTTTCACCAATAGACGATTGCGCTAAAGATTGTGGCGAGGAACTTTTTACCAAGATGCATTGCGCTCTTTATATTACGAATCCTTAACGGTTCTATAGGAATTCGATTAAATAACGCAATAAATCTTGGTAAAGAGTTCCTCATCACCATCTTTAGCGCAATCATCTATCAACACTCGCACCACATTGCTGTTCAATGCAAAGCGTTTCGTGAGCAATGCATTGCATTTTCAGATAGTGGAAAAGTTTTGCTATGATTTTTCTTTGCTGCAAAGAATTTCGGACGTTTGAAATTTCCGAAAATTTAACGTCCGAAATTTTTGGCTTTTAACGTATCTCTTTTTCTCTTTGCATCATATTTGATTTGCATTTGTGAATATGTGGACTTCCTTGCTTCAAAAATTTGAATTTTCGTACTGACAACAAAAACCACCTTCGGCTGAATGCTTTAAAGGGGCTGGACAACCCGTCCTCTCTACGTGGCTCTGCGTGTCAAATCATCGAATGTGTTTAGTAGGCTAAACACAACTTAGCTCATGGCGATTTTGCACAGAGAATGGTTATCCAAAATATCTGCGAGAATCTTGGTGATCGAAGCTTTGGTGGAGGATTTGTTCTATTTTTCTAACGCCGAATATTTGAAAGTTTTAAGGGATGTAAAAAGTTCCATCATATTTCATAGACATCGACAAGAAAACACTGCAATGAAACTTACGTAGAAGCGATGAAACTGGCTGCCATTAAAAACCCAAGGCTTTAGTCACGTGCGCGGGCTGTCCCGTACTTTCCGATTGTTTACAAAAATCTTGTACAGCCCCTTTAATTGAAATATCACATTGTTTCTAAGTTCTGTAGATACATTTCCAAATCATTTTGGATGCTCTTGATGGTATTGTCAAATCGTTTATCATAGTATGTTATTTTCTGTACGTTATTTTCTTTACGTATACCGTGAAAAACGATTTAATCAATCCTGTTAATTAAATGTTTTGATCTACAGAAAGGAGTGATAACGAAGAAAGACAGATGCCTGTTCCTGTTTTCTGATCTTCTTGTATGTGCAACTGGACGAAGGAAAAACAATGCTCTGAGAAGGGGATCTTTAGGCCTGTAAGTTTGATTCGCAAGTTTTAGAACTGCTTTTCGTATGCATAGAAGAGTTAATGTAAATGCAATTTCGTTGAACCTTTTCTTCGAGCTGCCTTCTTTTGTCATATTCGATTCAAAATTTACAAAATGTAATACTAATTACAATATCCACAATCTTCACAACAATACTGCAGAAACGATATCTCAGGGAGTAAAATACCATGTCTACCCTGCGACCAATTCATGATGAAATTAAAACTACGCACAACTACACATGACTACTATTACAAAGAAGGAAATTTTTATGTATAGACAAACGGAAAACGAAGCTACTAGTCAATGTAGCTTGCAAATTTAATGATCTAAGTGTGAGATTCCTTTTAAACCATGTTAAAACATCATTTTTTGCCGTGTCGTATTTGAAATTAAAATGGTTAAAATGGCAATTTTTCAAAATTTACAAGCGCAGTGGCTGATAACACATAGAAACCGCAGACCATGGCCCAGAATTGATTAATTGAACGCGGCAGAAATACGATGTTTAAATCAAGTGGTTTTTCTGCCGTTTGATACGACAGAGCTGGTGAACTGCTGCAGTTTTATCTATTCAAAACAGTAGTTGATTTGAACATCGTTTTGTGTCAAATTTGATTGACACTTAAAGTTTTTAACAGCATCTATTAAATTTAACACGGCAAAAAACGATGTTTAAACTGGGCCCAAGACGTCACAAAATTGCAAACAAAGAGAACTGCTAAAGCGAACAAATCGAGCTGCCTTTTCTAGGTTGCTGCTCAACTGAGGATTTCCATTCTAGATGCAGTCTCCTATTCAGAATATCAGCAGCTTCAAAAATGTAGACGATAGCCTCGTAACTAGCACGACAAACAGTAATGACTAGGGAGACGAGCGTTCAAAAGGCTTTGAATTTTGTCTTATATTTATCATGCATTTGCTAAGCATAACATCTTTGCAATTCTCTAGGTTTTCTGGTCAGTCAGCTACGGAATTCAATAGATACAAATTATTATGGAAATTGCCGTTAAACGAAACAGAACTTATCAAAGGTATGTAATAAATTGTTACTCGTCATTCTCTTGCATGGTTGAAATATCAGACTGTTGAAACAGAACATTATCATGATATTACGATGTCGAGAAGCAGAGCTAGATTTTTAGTGATTGCATTTGGTAATTTTAGCAGAATTGTCAAAGCAAATGGCAGCCTGTTGGTTTCTGGTAGAATTAAGCTACCGGGTGAGTCAGAAAAAAATCCCCGCTTGGAAAGCCACTGCTCCATAAGTATCAAAGCAATGATATTGAAACCTGTCTTGTTTTATTGCCAACATGTTTAATTAGGTTCAGTAATTTACCCGGGCTTAATCGGCCCTTCCTTCCCGTCGATATGGGTGATTTTCTGCAGAAAGCCCCTTCGAAAAACCTGCAAAAGCGATTGAAATCAATGAGCAAATTTTCCTTCCTAAAATTGATGACACTCGCATAAATTCATGTATTTTTTCCTCTTGGGAGAATGGAATCCACCTGAATAGGTCATCGATACGAGGGGGAGGACTTGTTCATTCTCCCAAGAGGATAGCACGTGCTAAAGCGTCCACAAGTCATTGCTGTAAGGCCATTGTAAGGCGGAGATTTTAGGGAAATTTGTTCATGATTTTGGGCACATTTTGAAGGTTTTTTGAAGAGGCTTTCTCACGAAAATCCCTCATAATTTCAGAATGGAGTGGCCGATTTCAGTCAGGTAAATTTTATAGTAGATTTGAACATTTCTTCCATTAAACTATATATTTGCCGACATCATTGTCTTGATATCCAGGGAGCCGTAACCTTTCAAACGGGGATTCTTTTTTCTGACTCACCCGGTATTTAGAGTCAAAAGCTCGAATTTGTTTTCTAATGTTCTATTGATCGGCTTGACTGCTCTACCAGTATTTAGTTACATTCAAAAATTCATCAGCAGACCTTTCAATTATTCTACAGAGGAGTTTGAATAATTATTTTTATACCGAGTGAGTAAAAAAAGTTTACACGTTTGACGGGTTGTGGAGTAAAAAGTATGTGGCCGATATTCAAAACTAAAATTTTAATAACTTTGATAAGAAAATGTTGCTTGGTAAAATCACTCATCTTTGAGACCCAAAAATTAGCACGATACCTGCAAGGGGTTTGTATGGGAATCGAAAATTCCACGTTCCATGTGTACTAAATGTCGCGCAACTCAGGCTCTTTTGTAGAATAGGTAAACGGTCTATTTTAAAAGGCAGGAAAAGTGTAAATTTCATTGCAGATTTCATTGCAGGAATTTGTTTTCTTTAAGGACTATGGTTTCAAAACAATGCATTATAAAGTTTGTAATTAATGCATCCAGATGATGTTTGCATTGAGTAAGAACGTACTCACTTGTATATGATTAGTGTTCATTACAAAATTTGATTCTTGCTTCTTGATCCTTCAAATTTGAAAAAATTGAAAACTTCAACGAGATATGAGATGGCTCCTTTTGATCAAGTACACATAAATTCCATTGCAGGTGGCTCATCTTCAACGTTAAAACGAGCAACGGGAGATAAACAAGCAGAAAGGCTAGAAGAAGACATTGCAATACTTGGAAAAATCAGCTCAATGGCAGACACTCTGCTCACTCCACATCAGGTAGTCAGCTGAGAGTTATTTTATTGAGTTATCTTATTGAATCCGAAAAAGATACTACTATGGGATGGAGATGATATTTTTATATGAGCACAAGATCCAAGACTTAAGATGCAAGAATGAGAATGCCTACAAGAAGAACAAGGGGAAAGTTCAGTAAATTAAAGGATTCAAATCTGATCAAGAAAAAGCGATGTTGCAGCTTCAATAATAGATTGCATACCCTCTTCGTAGCCAACCATAATGTTTTGCGTTCTCTGTTTATTTTGATTTGAGGCTGTGTACTCATAGGTGTGAAATCTATTATTCAGACAATGCAATGCATTGTTAGTTTTGCTAAATGAGCGATACCAGGAAACCATAAATGCTGAATCCACGAGATGTAGCGTCAAAAGTTCTGCATTATTTAACCTCATGATATCACCGCGCCCAGAGATTGAGACTGCGTTCACACGATGCCGGCACATTTAAAAAACGGTGAAAAATGTGACGGATAGGCCTCCCGTTCACACGAAAATGGCACATTTTTTGCTGGCAGATTTTTGAACACGGTATTTTTCCGGTATCGTGTGAACGCTAGCTCATATTTTGCTACCGTCATAGTTTTCACCGTTTTCAAAATGTGCCGGCATCGAGCATAGGGCTCAAATCTTTCAAATCTTTAAAATATAGGTGTAAAATTCTATGAATTTTTTCTTTTAGTTGAATGGCTTTATAGGAACTTATGATACTTTGCTGTAAATCTGCCTTGGAAATTTTTTGATATCTTGATTATTTTCAAAATGGCGGTAATTTACTTATTTTTGAAAAATTCATGGGAAGTTTTGAAGGTATTTAAATCATCGTAAAATCCTAAAACAATAGAGGAAATATGATGTAACCTTCAAGGAAACCATAGTTTATGAAGGTCTACAATATGGTGGCAAGCAGGAACCTGTGGCTTTTCTGGTTTAAGATTTAGAGATTTGATGACCTTATAGCCTCAAATTTATTAAATGCCGCTTTTTCGAAACTAATCAAGATATTGATAAATTTTCACGGCAGATTTACAGCAAAACACCTTCAGTTTCTTCCAAGCCATTTATTTAAAAGAAAATTGCAATAGCATTTTACACCAAACTTTTTAAAAATTTGAGCCCTATGTTCCGGCATGGTGTGAACGCAGTCTGAGTGAGCGAGCCTTTCTTTGGACCCCGTTTACATTGTACCAGCACAACTTTGGATTCGCAACAAAAGTGTGATGGATCGGCGTACCGTTTACACTGCTCCTGCGAATCCAGCATAATTTTGCTCTTGAGAAGTGTAAATGCTCTTGAACCGTCATAACTTTGTAACGGATCAAACTGTACCGGTAGAATGGAAATATGGACTTAATTGACATGAAACTTTCTTTATTTTAGAACCTAGACATGTCAATCAGGGAAATAATAGCAGAGCTAAACAGACAAGTCAGTGAACAAAGCCAGTCACCGCAGCCACTGCAGACATCATTAGCAAGAGTAGAGCTTCAAGCTCAGACTGAGTAAGTCCTCCTATTAACTGTGATTTTCCGTTAAGGTTTGTAAATTATCTCAAAGCTATATCCGATTTATTTTGGATCTAGTTATAATTTGTCGCTAGGGTTTACGAATCATGTGAGATTTTAGAGGCTTATCGGATTCATTTTGGATCTAGGCACAATTTGTCATCAAGGTTCACAAATTATATTGGGATTTGATAAATTTCCATGAGGATTTTGGTAGGATGGAGACAAGAATTTGAATCATGATCTTTTGCTAGATCAACTTTGATCCGGTTGAAGCTCTTCGTTATTGCTCTGTTCAAATTGAATGACATCATTCACCTTATAAAATAGTCTGACAGAAGATAACATTCAACTTTCCCCTGGCAGTAACATTCAGATAAAGTAAACTTGGGTTGTTCTATTTAAGGGTTGGATCGAAAGCTGACCTAAAGTGCAGTGTGGTCGTTGGTTTAGTTAGAAATATAGACCGTAAGCAGATTCGAGAGAACATTTCCGACAAAAGCAGACATTTTATTTTGTATTTTTTTGTATGCATTTCTTCTTAGCATCCGAAGGTAGTTTTAGGACGCTGAGAAGCTGAGCTCATCGAAGCAGCGTCCTGGACCTTCCTCTCGATGTGACCACACCTCGTGATCCCTTTAGCCTGGAATTACCGAGAGTTGGCGACTCTCCTCACCACTTTGTAGCAGGCTCGGAATGGGGGGGACTCGGACCACCAACCTTCAGATTGGTAGTCAAGTGTGCTACCACTGAGCCATCCCCGCTACATAAAGTAGACATCGTTGGTTTTCAGACGAAATAGATTCATTTTAAACGCAAGAATTAATTTCACTTAGATAGAGGTTTCGACCCTGCCACTTTTGAGAGTGGTCTTAGAAATCTTCGCGTTTGTTCCAATCTACCGCCAGAGGAGATTTCTTTCTTGTGAAGATTTAACTTATATTGTATCGGCAAGCTTTGCTGATTGTCAATTATGAAAATACATTGCTTGTTCTTGCATCAATATGTATCACATGGCATGCAGAAGCAAATGATACATATTGATGAGAACATACTATGACGAGAAATACATTACATACATTATATACATTATGGTGAGAACATATTATGGGATTTTCATGAAAAAGTAAGGTCAAATTTCAGGCCAAGGTTTAGGAATAACTTTTCAGCAACCAAATTTTTCTTCAGATGCAGCAGTTTAGAAGATAGTAACCTAAACATGATTCACTAACCATTATCATCTTTGGATGACGTTTTCTTTCTTTTCTTCAGGGATGGAACAGAGACTTTCATATTTGGTTTTCTTTCACAAATTATCAAATCATCCTGGGAAGCTAGCTATGAGGATGTAAAACAAAAATTAGGTATGTTTGCAGAATTTTCTTCGGTGCATAATTTCCCCCATCCTATGTATTTTGGCATCGGACAAAAGTGAAAGAATCCATACGAAAATGGAGGCAAGTCAAAGCAAATTCATATTACTGGCTACAATTTTTGCTTGTAGATATATTGAAATAGCACATTTTTAGGCCTCCTAGTTATCCATTACCCATCAAATGTTTTGCTTCGAGGAACGATGGTGTGCAGTTTGAGCAATATGTATTAGACACCCAATAGACCCCTTTTACAACGACGTCATTTTTAATGCATCCTTTGCATCCATATGATATCGACCTAAACCCCAAAAGTTTGCATTGCTCGCAGCAACGCATGGAGTAGTTTCGTAGGTGTATTTGCATCAAAATTGGCATTGTACAGCTCTTGCTGTGGTGGGAACATTCATCTTTTGCCTAGAAGTGGACTTACAGTTGTGAAAAAGGTCCATTGAGCTATTGGAAACATTCAAGTTTGCATGACTGGTTATTTGACCACTTTTGATGAATATTCAGGAAAGGGCTACATCAATGCAGCACAGGGAGGGAAATCCCCATTGTCTTCCTGGCAGATATCTAGCTTGCGTGCATGTGATTTTAGTTGTTTTGTAGGCGACATTTTTCACAGAATATGTTTTTGGCACATTTATCTGAAAGTGAAAAACATGAAAATGGATGCATTGATTTGTGTCAACCACAGCAGGAAAGGACACTCTGTCATCTGCTCCCAACCATTGCTGGCATTAACAATTCTAGTTCAACATAACGCAAAAAGTAACTGGGGCAAAGGAGGTCCCGTTTCTATGTTTTAATACAACATACTTGTATGATGTCAAATTTTTATAGTTGATTCGCTGCGTATCTTTTCCATTTGCACCTTGATCATTTCACATTTTTCCTTTTGTAGCTTACGCTCGGCATTCATTTCCACCTGAATTTCAATATCCTTTACCAATTGACAAGACACGAAGTGGCATGCAGGTAAATTATTATGAAATTAATGGCAGCGTGCAATGCATGAAAGCACATTCCCCAAACCAAGACATGCGTAGCTTCAGTTAAAGCCATCATTGCATGGTTAAAGATGCTTTTAGTCAATACTTATTCAGTTAAGATGACGTTTTATAGCTGGTTTGTTTGTTACCAATAAGAAGGCTGCATTCACTCATCCAACGATTGGTTCGTTCGCTTTGATGGTTCCAATTGATATCCGTACTCCTTTTAGATGAGTAAATCTAATAAGCCCAGCAAATTTAATGCCTCGATTGTGTATGATTAAATGCATTAAAAGATACAGATTTTTCTTCTGAAACTGTTAAAATGTCCGGATTTGTCAATTTTGAGGAAAGTACCCCCCCCCCCTCTCCCTTTGAGATAACATTGTGAATATTTCATATCAGAATCCTTTGATGTTTTATCTCGGAGGCGGCATGCCCCATGGATTTCCGGGATTTGATGCACTTCCATAGAATTCTTAAGGGTTCTCTTCCATGGGCGGGAAGTATGAATATTAACTGGAACCACCCTTTACACGTTCGTTTTTGCTCTCCTCCGTTCGTTCATTTGGTTTATTGGTAACATTGCATCATTTCGTTTTAGTTCACGTGTGCAGCTCCGAGTCGATTAGCAAGTATTGGAGATGTAGTAATTGAGCAGATTGGTGGTGATATTTGGGTATGCAATAGTGACGGTTATGTTGGACAAGTCTGTCTAGTTTCAATGATTCCTGAGGCACAGGTAAGCATCATAACAATAATGACTGTCTCAGTAGACAATAACCCTATGGCGTTGAGGACCTTTTTACCAAGATGCATTGCATTCCGATTAAGAACCTTACATTTCTATGGGGCTTCAATTAAAGAACGCAATTTACCTTGGTAAGAAGTTCATTGCCACCATTATGGTCTATTGCTATATTCCATGCTGCTTGCCAAAAAGATACACTCTGTACAACTAACCAGGAGCAAGTGTTTTTTTCGCCTTGTGTTTGCAATTGACCTTTTATCTTTTTTACAAAAGAGCCTGGATTGAGCGTTATTTTTGGGGCATTTTTATACGTGAGGCTCGATCGAGTGGCGTTAGAGCTTCTATCACTATATATATTGTGCTCATTCGAAAATTCTACAAAATTTAGCAAGATATCGTTCGATTCTGATTCTCTTCAGAATAGCTAAAAGGTCTATTGCCTGCTAATTATAAAAATCAAATAGCAATTACGATGGGTTTCGCAAGCCATAATCATTCATTGGAAAGTAACTGATAGCCTAATGTGACCGTTATGAAAACTTCATCCTTTCAACGGCCAGTATCGATTTCAAAATGTTCTGAACCTTCTTTAACTTCTGTGAAGATCATGCGTTACTCAGATTCGTTTTCGAGCTTCCTGCAGCGTTATGTACCATTAGTGTATTTATGTTTAGGGAAGATGGTTGCTTTTACTTAAAATGTGTCAATGCAGTAATTGCTGTTTGAAAACATTGTTACCAAGCTGTTATCATGTCAACTGTATAGATAGACGTCTTTATTCAATTGTTTATGCTAATAATAATAATAATAATGATATGAAATATTTGAAATGGATAGCCTATAATAATTTATCTGCAAAGAGAAAAATATTTTACAACACTGTCAAAGTAAAATTAAACACTTGGTTTTAAAAATTAAAAGGAAAATATTGCAAAGTCCTTGATACGAGTCAACAACGTGTTTAAATTAGCTAGTTCTTGAAATATGACTTAAATTGTAATATGCTTGATTATCAATTTTGATAATTTTTCATGTTTTTTTTTCATTTTCCCGCAGTCAAGACCATGTGTGACTGTCTGCTCAGCCAGAATTCAATGCATTTCACCAGTACCTGGATCTAAACTCATTTCAACGAATAAACCAAGGAATGTTGATGCTAGGAAAGTGACAGAAATCCCAGAGGTAATGTTTACTATAAAATTATCCTGATTTACTCCATATCCTGTATGTATTGATTTTATTTCGAGACTAACGTGGGGGCTTAGTGTACTTTTTGGATTAACTGTGGGCCAGGAAACGGCTAAACTCGAAGCGAGCCTCATTTTCGATTTTGTTCGCGCTCCTCGCTTTCGATTTCTGATCAAGGGCATTACGTCATGGCTTCCCAATCGCAAAGGAGGCTACGGGGCTTTATCATTTGGGGGGGGGGGTTATTCAATTTCCTGGGGTCCCTGTGATAACACGCTTTGATTCTGCTATAGCCTAATATTTAATTGACAACCCAGATCAGGTTAACCACATCATGTTGGGAACTTTGAGATGTACGGTTGAACTGCTTTTGCAAATGAGCAATGACCTTCTACCGGGTGTCCCAAAAAAGTACTCCCGTTTGAAAAATCACCAAAATTTGATTATATACGGCCGATCTTCAATTTTCTTTTTTTGTCAAGTGGATCAAAGACCAAATTATTTTCCAATACATAGCTGATCTTGAAAGTGGTTTAAAAATGAGCAATTTCAGCTCTTTTAAGGGCTACCTGGTTTTGAATCATACTCCAAAACGCACGATGATTGCCAAATCAATTTCTTTCTGTGTGTAAAACTTCTAGTATGGTCATAAATGACAGAAATAAATGCGCACTATCATTGGAGACTTCAATGATGATTAAAAATCTGAAAATTTTGACTCCTAGGCAAGATAGAGTATTTTGCTAAAAACTATAGCTCAAAATAAGGTTCTTCAACGTGTAAATTTCCTACCTTGCTGTATCAAAAGGAAACATTTTTTCATCTGTGAATATTTTTGGGTCTTTGACAAAGCAATTCAAAAAGAAAATTTCATCAAAAGTTTAATAATCACTTGGTGATTTGTTAAGCAGGAGTACTTTTTTTTGGGACACCCAGTATGTGGAAATATCAGAAATAGGCCACCCTAGACGGAAGACGGGGGTTATACACGTAGCTGACTTTCTCCTGTTCACATATGAAACTGGGCATAGACAATAAACGAAACCATACGCATTATTATGTCACAGTGATCTTGGAAAATATTTTTTTTTGGCGAGTATAGCTTATCGAGGCTAAATGTTTTCAAATATTTTCTAATTGCATTTACATTGATAGTTTCATGTTTGTTGTTAATTTTCAAACCAGTACCCATTACTGTAAGTGCATTCACTTTTATTTGTTGGTTCTAATTTTATCATATTGTTGATAGAGCAATTAAATAATTGTGTGTTTGCGATAAACGTTTTGAAAACAAGTATGGGCATGAAACTAAAACAATAGAATTTGTGTTACAAGAAAATAAATGGGATTCAATTCAAGTTACTTTTGAAATTTAGACCCCGTTTACACGGTAGCGGATCACTTTTGATCCGATACAAAAAGCGTTGCGGATCAGCCTCCCGTTTACACGAGCTCGAAGTGATCCGATACACTTCTGCTCCGCTATCCGCATCAATTTTGATCCTGCTACGAAAGCGAACTCGTTTTGTGTCGGATCACTTTTGTATCGGATCACTCTTGCTCTGCGCCGTGTAAACGCAAGTGATCCGCATCAATCTTGATTCGGATTCATTACGAGGGTATTTTCCATACAAACGAGGTTTAATCATAATTGTAGTTTGCTTTGAAATTTTGACGTTGAAAGGAAATCACTGAAAATCTTGAATGTGACCTCGTCCTATTTCTATGGTGACTGCTGATCCGCTACCGTGTAAACGAGACCGTGATCCGATACAATTTTGATCCGCTACCGTGTAGACGGGAGGGTGATCCGTAACACTTTGATCCGCAACACTTTTGATCCGCTACCGTGTAAACGGGGTCTTATTTGCCCATGAAATTTACGTGTGCAGATATAAAAAGATTGGTAAAGTCCTTAACTTTGTTACTAACACAAGGAGACATTCAATTGAGAATCTTATTTCCACTTGAGCAAGTCATTGCAAAATTCTTTTTCAAATTTATAAGTATAAACTATTCGAGTTATTAGTTCAAAACAAGGTGGCGTTCTGACGTGGTAACGCATAACGGACAAATACCTCATTTTCTCAGGACAATATAGAGATCTTCCCATGGGCTCCTTTAACATGGTTAAGGAGCGTGAGGACCCTCGAGAAGCCACTTCATGAAGCTGTATATTTTGAGTTGAATACTCTGAAATTAGTTCAAAACAAGGTGGCGTTCTGACGTAACGCATAACGGACAAATACCTCATTTTCTCAGGACAATATAGAGATCTTCCCATGGGCTCCTTTAACATGGTTAAGGAGCGTGAGGACCCTCGAGAAGCCACTTCATGAAGCTGTATATTTTGAGTTGAATACTCTGAATTTTGAGAATTTTCAAAATAAACAGATATGCAGCAGTCCTCGATGCTTTCTTTTTTGTCTTAAATCGGTGGAAAAATTCCCACCTAAATATTACAGACTTGAAGTATACTTTATCCTTCTTACACTTAGTCTTTCTCTCTATCATAGTGAATATCATATTGTGCGGATTTTTGACCCATCTACTTCTCGGCTAGAGGCAAGGAATGATGTAGGCTGATTACATCCTTGATTGTACGTTTATCGCTATCAGTGGATTCTTTCCAGAAAAGAATAATTCATTGATTACTTGCACGAGGTGCCCAAAAGCATTGTTGACGGTCGGTGGATGTTAAGAAATAACTGTAAAATGAATAGACTCCATGGAAAGAAAACTGTCCTAAATACCTTAATTGGTTTGGACGCCACAATCTTGCAAATCCAGTGAATATTCACCGAGCCACAAGTTTTCTGAAGCTCTCTTTTGTGCACAAACTGTAACCAGAGGCGAGTGGCCGAGCGGCTTATACAGTTTACGTTTGGTAACCGAAGCTAAGCTTGGTCGTGTGAGATTAAAATCCGGATGGGTGGCCTTCCAGTTGCCAGGCCAAACAACTCACTTTGCCATTCGTTGAAAGGGACGTTAAAATAGGGGTCCCATGCCTGGATATGGCATGCACTATGGGTCTATCTTAGCTAGATATAGCTGGAAATCCTTCCAATGAATGGCTTGAAATAGCAATGAATGAATGGCTTCTCGATAGCATTTGTAATTAAAGTAGTATGGGGCTATGCATTGCTTTCTTTCTCGTTTATTTCTGAGCAAACCAAATATGATATGGAAAGAACTGTCGAAAATTTTACTATTTCTAAAATCTTTAAAAGCACATAAGTGCTTGGAGGAATTCTACTGACCGAAGCTAATAATGACTCATTGGCATATTGATAATGCCCTTGTGTTTTTTGGATACAGGCTTGCATCCTTCAATGAATTTTGACAATGGCTGCAGAAGGTGAAGGGAGTACAAATACCAGCAGCCTTTGCCATCGTTTACTTTTGTTTTTGTGAATTTCGTACAGTCGGTTATTTTGGAAGCTGTGGAGAGCAAATGGCTGACTTCGCGCCAAGCATGCTGGTGGTCTTTCTACTCCCTTTAAACTACTTTCGAAATCCTATTTGGTCTGTTTTGATATTAACGGGAGGTATAGCACATGTTAACCTTGCTATACCTCGATTTTGTAGTTTTTGCACACATGCAGGTTTAGGAGAAATTCTGACCGTAGCATGGACATTTCTGGTGACCACGCCTTTAAGTTGTCTTGGAATTAATACCACGCCCATTTATTGCAAAATGTAAAAAATTGCTTTCTGCTCTGCAAAATCATGGAAATGTTTCATTGAGCACCGGTCAACATGACGTTGAGCACCTGTGAAGATAGACCTTATTGGCGAGAAAGCTTTTCTTCGGAAACAATATGCGGGTCGCAGGGCCTCGGGGTAATTGATAAGCTACATGGACGTGCTTTGTTCATCAAGACAGAGTGGTCCGCAATTTACTGCAATTTGCCTTACGCAACATAGCAAATTGCTAAGACAGTGCATGAAAGGAACGCATTTTAGGATGTGTCAGGGCATTTTGGTGTTTGATGAATGGAATAAAATAATGTCACAGATTTGATAGGCAATGCTTATTGATTTGGACAAATCTATGAAAATCTGACCGGGTCTCGAGCCCCTTTAGCACCGGTCTGGATCCGCCTTTGGCACAAGTCAGGTCATTTGAAGGTCTTCGGTTTCAGCTTTCGCACAAAGTAGATCATTAGAAGCTCGTAACTCTGTGAATTTTCAATGGATTTTGCAAGATTTTAGTGTTTACAATTAATTTGAAGTCTTTGCAAGGGGGTTATCTTACCATGGATCCCGTTCGTTTCACCATCATTTTCAATATCAATCAAACCTCGAACAAGGTTCTGAGACACCCTGTATGTAGTTAAAATTGGATTTCTTGAATTTAAAATCGTGTTAACATGAAAATCGATCTTAATCATTACACTCTGAAACATTCAATTAAGTCGTGGACAGAAGATGACTGTTTTTATTTAACATTCAGGCAAAGCCACACAAAAAGACATCGTCGAAATCTTCCAAGGGGTCATCATCATCACACAGTCCAATGAAAACAAAGAAATCATTCCCAAGTGAATCAGAAGAAGATGATCAAACGGCTGGACCTGAAGCTATTATGGCATTTGATAGCAGTGATGATGAAGATGCTGATATCAATTCATCTTTTATCGGTATTTCTTCTTCATTTCAACTTTTTTTTCATTTCATTTCATATATTTATTTAAAGTTGTTATTTACATAGTTCTAAAAGAATAAAGCTAATTTACACCAACTATTTACAATAAACCTAAATTAATACATGCTAATTTACAATCAAAGGAATTCAGTGTCTATTTACAAATTGTACAAAGGCAACTGGTTCCATCCCAAGTTTTAATTTCCTTTTTGAAAGCTGCAACAGACGCTACATTCTTTTCATCATCGTTTAGGGTATTCCACAGCATAGCTCCCCTAAATCTTAGGGAGTTTATACCATATTTTATCGCGTGAGACCTCTGAGGAAGCTCACATAATACTTCTTTTCGTAAGTTGTAAGTAATAGATTTTGTTTGGAAATTCTCCCAGAGGTATGACGGAGTTAATTGGTGGAGCATTTTGTAAACTTCTAAGAGCAGTTTCTAACTTTCTAACTTGTTCTTTACCGGGTGACCCAAAAAAACTTCACGAGCTAGATCGCACATAGTTTCATGAAAGCAAATATTATATGAACATGAACATGAACAAGGTATCAGCATGTAGCTAAAAGGCTCAGCTACCTTTTGAGATGTTGCTTGGTTAGTTTAAGTTATGCTTCCGTCCGAAAAGAACAATTTCAAATATATGGTAATTAATTCATATCTCGGACTATTCCCTCCTCTTCCAATCCATATCTTGGAAGATGTGGAAAAAGCTGAATTCCAAATTTGCTTTGGAGCACGAAATTTGTATGACGAACCATAGTCATAATAAAGGAACTAGTTCCAAACAAATTTTTTCCCCAGACGACTTCAAATCTATCGTTACGTTGAGTTTTCACAAAATGTTGACTGGAAAATGATGGCGATCATTTCACTCAAAATGAGGAATCCGGGATTCGAATTTCTTTTAATCTGGTTTTTCGTATTGTGATCATTACTTAAAATGACCATGCGACATCTCCGAATATAGCTAAGCTCTTCAACTATGATACAAAGCATTTGTCAATAACTTTTGATTTAAGAGAGCTAGTTATGATGTAGCTCGTGAAGTTTTTTTTGGGTCACCCTGCATATTAAACGTTTAGTATCTTATTTGTTTGCAAGATCACGCCAGGTAATAGTATCAGATGCCATAGTATTTTTGGAAACTTATCAATAAGACAACACTATTAACCCTGTTACAGATGTAGAACCACTTTGAGTACAACCCTAGAACCCTTTCTTTCAAAATTTACTCGATTTTGACATTGATAAGGAACGAAGGAAATGCTGTTTTTGAAGCATCCTCTTATTTTTCCTTGGGCAGTAAAAACCCACGCATAAAAGCCTTGTGGATTAAGAACCTGCAGGCTGAAATTTTGCAATTAAACCCCCATTATATAAGAACCCATTCAGCCTGGAATTTGAAATAGGTTCTTATTTGTAGAGATCATGGGGTCTTATTCACAACAGAAGTTTGTGGAAGAATAAAAAAATTCTATATTATGCGATGAGAAGCTTTTGAAAGCTTTTCTTTGGATTATATAAATATTTCTGATTCTTCCACAAATTTCTGTTGTGAATGATACCTCATAAACTCAAGTGATATGAACTGACAGTAAATAACATGCATGAAGTTTAAATCTGAAGAAAAGAAATTCCTGAAAGCCTTGAATAAAATAAGAACCAATTTAAGAACCTGAACAGCCTCGTTTCCCACTTAATACCCAACACATAAGAACCTAGTTTGGCTGACTTGCAAAATTGTAGGTTCTTATACGCGGGTTTTTACTGTAAATCATGTCCACTTGTTAGAGCTCAAACTTTAAATTGAAACCTATCCTATAAAATTGTAGAAAAACAGATCCTTGCAGATCCTTAACAGCAGCCCTGCAACTGGGGCACAATTTTTAGGACACGCTATAGAAAGTTTTGTGTTATACGTGATGGAATTCAATTTCTTTGAAAAATAATGCATTGAGTCTTTTTTGTCAATGCGTTAAAAACTCGTTGGAAAAAAAAGATAGATTTTGTAGTAAATTTATCTCTTTCAGGTGGACCAACAGTATTTGGTGGCAGAATGAGCCCCGATGGAAGTAGCCTAGGCACAGTTGAAAGTGTTGAAGGACTGGATGATAGCAGTGACAATCAATCATTTCACTCCGGCAATGAAACAAGTGATGGAGAGGATGCAGATCAAACTGACAATCGAAGGATCAGTATGCCTGTAGGGACAGCAGTACGAAGAGGAAATCACGGATACACTTTGAAAGGAAGCCTGGATGATTTACTTTCTGAAGATAGTGATGAACAACCAACTATGTGGCTTGGAACTGAGGATGGATAGTAAGACAAATATTTTCATGTTTCAAGAATGTTTTTACATCGATCTCTAACTTGTTGATGCCGTTTTAGACTCAGCTGAAAGGCTATTCCATAGTTTAGCTCCCCGGAAAGAAAGCATTTTTGCCCGTTTGCTGACTTTTTCTTTGGCAACCTTAAATCAGTCTCAGCGTTCCGGAGGCTGCAGGAGGAGCATGCTGAGTTTTTGGTAAAAAGATTATACAGGTATTGTGGAGCCAAATCATTGAGCGACTTGAAGACCATCGTTTTAGACTCAACACCAATGAGTTCTTTGTGGTCTTCTAGCCCAACTCCTCAATAAGTTGTCTGCTTGGGGTATCAACTTACCAATTTAACAGTAGTTCATTGTTTTTGTTAGCATTCACGTGTATCAATCGAGTGAAGTGACGCAAGTTCGTAAAAGCAAGATGAAAATACAGCTTGGAGCTGTTGTAAATGCTATCCTGTAAGTGCAAGTTATATTTTCTTTCAGCAAATTTCATTTGTGACAATGATTTGTTCAGAATAGAAGCTCATCTTCTTCTTTTTTCAGAACAACTCTTGGAGAAGAAAATATTACTGACTTTTGAAAGATTTTGGCTCCAAGATCTTTGTCAATCCCATTGCAATTTTAACGTCGAACAATATTATTCTTTTAGACAAATTATCTTCATTGATAGATATCTTCTCTTTATATGTCCAGCACCTACACTTTATCTCAAGCGATAGGTGAATCCAAACAGTCTTAAGCGTTTCGTGAAAATTCGAAGATTCCATCGAATTTTGTGCAGGAATATTAGTATTTCATTATCTTTCAAAAAAACTTACCCCCTTTCGTTGATTTCCTTGTCCAGTTTCGAGCAATTCATAAGAATGTGTCATCACCAGATGCTTTAAGACCTAAAATCCCATTCGCATACTTTATTGTCATCGAAGCTTGAAGACGTAATAGGCCATATTCATTGATATCTATGATTCGTACTCTTCTGTTCAACATGAAACAGTAGCAGCATACAATTTATAAGAATGTGTCATCCCAGATGCTTTAAGACCTAAAATTCCATTCGCATACTTTATTGTCATCGAAGCTTGAAGACTTAATAGGCCACATTCATTGATATCTATGATTCATACTCTTCTGCTCAACATGAAACAGTAGCAGCATACAATTTATAAGAATGTGTCATCCCAGATGCTTTAAGACCTAAAATCCCATTCGCATACTTTATTGTCATCGAAGCTTGAAGACGTAATAGGCCACATTCATTGATATCTATGATTGGTACTCTTCTGTTCAACATGAAAGAATAGCAGCATACAATTAGCACAACCAATCTCCAATTCGGGAGCAATACTGTCTCTCTTTGAAATTCTTCCTCCCGATTCAATACTTTGAGCAGTGTGATATTATTCGTAGGTATCAGGACAATAAAGTGTTTGTTGCACTTGCAAATGGAGAGCTGTGTGTCTACAAAAGAGATCCAGGTAATATACGCAACAGTTGACCACCGATGTATAAACCATATGGACTTTACTCACCATCTTCTTGGCCCCTTGTTTTTCTGTGGTTAATCTTGCTTAGGTGTGGCTCATTATCAAATTTTTCATTGATCAAATCAAATCTCGACTCACTAGGTTATTGGCGAAATCACAAGAAAACGCGAGGGCTAGGCCCAGATATGGTCAAATTATTCTGCGTAATATTGTTCAGTCCTGGCAATATGTTAGTGGGCAACGTTCAGTTAAAGAACGCAGAGAAATAACAAATTCGATTAATAACAAATTTGCAGGTGCGAACGATTTTGAAAATGAAACTTCGAAAAGCGAATAGCTAGGAGCGCATGTTTTGTTGTTTGAAACAGGATTGAAAAGAGGGTGAGCAGTGGCATAAGAGAATTATTCAGGGGTAAACATATCTTACAATACTGCAATATCCCATGGGGCAAATGACGAATTTGGGTAGTCTGTAGAGACTTACATCGCAAAATGTAGGAAAAGGAAGTGACATAATTTCATGGGGGAATCTTATGGTTTTCTGTGCGGAGATTGTACCCTTGATGTTTTTACAGTCACCCTTTTCCTTTCTGTAAATTCATAGATAGTCATCAATATTTTTTAATTTGCATCAAAAGTTGAGATTATTTTTATATGAGAAGAAAATCACTGTCCCATTGAAAATACCAGATATATAAGAATGCGTATGGTAAATTATCCTATTATCATGCAGGTAATGGCTGGGAAGTTGCATCACCGCAGACAGTACGGGTGGGACGTAATGGTTCGTCGATATCTTGCATAGCTGCTGCGGCTGGTCGTATTTGGTGTGGGTGTCAGAATAATGTCATCCTGGTGAATGCGTCAACTCTTAAAATAGAGGTAAATGCAGTAACTTGTTCTCTATACGTTGATGGGATATATATGAAATATGGCAATAGCAGACCACAACTAGCAAAGACAATTTTCATGCCTCATAGCTCGCCACATATTTTCTTTTGAAGACTGCCGCTAGCCATCAGCAAAGGCCAGCTGTAGATTTATCTAACTTTTTATCATTCTAGGTTTTAAGTTCCAAATATATAACTGAAATGGTGGGACCTTGTATATAACAGTGTCAATGAATCTCCTTGCTTTCCCTGGAAATTTGCTTCCACTAAGAAAGTTTGAAGTTTTGCTTAAGGTGCCCAGTTTTTTTAAGAACTGTCAATACCCTAACCAACTGCCACCTCATAAAATCCATTTCTGTTGTTGCCCCTAAATTTAAATCAACTTTGGAAATCGTTTGCAAAAGTTTTATTTGCTCATAATTTTCTTACGAAAATCGACCCAGAATCTTGCTTTCCTTATTAGCTCTATTTAGCCCTCCTCTTTATTTACCCCCAACTTATATGAAAAACAAAAGGCTACCAAAGATTGTCCATTTATCGAATTAAAATAATTTAAATCATAATTTTTGTGTAGTTTTGGTTCAACATTACGTTAAATTTGTGTGTTTACTTGCAAAATCGTCCGTTGATTCCGGAAGCCCCACACTTTGAAGTGAATGTAAGCATATAAAAGAAGCTCAAGCCACTTGCGGTCAAATCCTTGCCTATCAGATATCAGTATTTCCTGTTGATGTAGATCAGTTACCCGAATATGGTTCGCTACGTGTCAAGGCCAATTGTCTTTGCAGGGCTATTTTTATCAAAGGCTTATATATGCTTAGATTTCCTTTAACGAGCCTCCTCTCTTTTAAGCCCATTTCGGCAGCCTCCGAAATCAGAGAACCCCTTCGTGTGCTTAATATAGCTTTTACTGTATTTATTTCATGTTTAAAATATCTATTTTTTCCACAGTCAACGATTGTGGTCAGTCAAGACGTGCATCGTTCAGTATATCGAATTGTTGGTTCTGGATTGGGTGTTTGGATATCACTACAAAGTAGTGCTGTTGTTCGCTTGTATCATGCAACCTCATTCGAAAATTTAGCGGATATTGATGTAGCACCAGCAGTACATAAGATGCTTGCAGGTATGCCCCTAGTCCTTCCTAGGCGAGAGACATCAGTCGTGACAAATTTTGGACACCTTTGTTAAATTTTATTGGAATAAACAACCGTTCAAAGAAGAGTTGGTATATTTTTACGTGGGCAATGAATTTACCATAGAGGAAATAAATAGACTAGAAATTAAACGACTCTAGTTATTCAATTCTTGTGAAATCCTTGCCACATCTTTACAAAGGGTGGACCAGAAAAAGATTCAGTTGATGATTAAACGAACAGAAATGTCACAAACTAGTTATTTCCATCATTGGAAGTCGTTTTGATATATTTTGGTAGAAAAGTTTTATATTTCTATAGGTTAAGGATACCCTTTCAAAGTTTTTGTAGCTATTGATTAATTGCTTTTCTCCGTATGAAACAGTGTGAGTTCCTTGAAAATGTTCATGTCTGGAAAAGGTGCGTTTGTTATCCACAAGAGTAAAAAAAGCTGTCTCGCTGACAATTAAAAGTAACGAAAAAACTTATTGCAGCTTTGCACCAATCGCAACTTCTTTTATTCAAAGAATTTGCCTTCTTTTATAGGTGCTGATGCAATAATTCGTCAACACAAAGCAGCTTGCCTACGGATAACTGCATTGCTGGCATGTAAAGACCTTCTATGGATCGGTACCAGTGCTGGTGTTATATTAACGAACCCATTACCTTCTATTAAGGTTAATACACATTCATTACGTAATGCGCCACTCCCAACAGGATCACCGCATGGACACACGGGTCATGTACGTTTCTTAACGTCTGTGGAAGTGCCGAAATCTCAATTTAGACAGAAAAAGACTCTTGTTCCACAAGTGACTTCAAACAGGGTGACAACACCGTTGCCAGTGCGAACAAAAGTTGTCGATCAAGTTGATCATAACGTCGCTGCGTCGAAAATGCTGACGCTCGTTGTTAGTGGCGGCGATGGGTATGAGGACTTTAGGACCAGTGCTAAATCAGACTCAGTAGGGCGTGAAGATAGCACAAATCATCTACTAATATGGCGAGTATGATAAATTATAAATATATATATATATATATATGGGTAGCTCCTGCGTTCAGTTATGGCTACCCAGTATTTTATTGCGATAATTATATATGAAGAAACAGATTTTAATGGCAGAGTGAAAATGCATGCAAGACAGATAAGCTTCAGTAAATATCATCAGCTGGCAGTCAAAGGCCAATGGAGTAAAGATCAACAGTCAGACTTTCGAAGGTTAGCTACAGCTACCTAGTTTTTTATTGCGTTACATAAACACGAAAAAATACATTTTAATGGAAAAGGGAAAGGCATATAAGGAGGACAAGCATTTGAGGTGTGTCAGTCAGAAGACGGCGAAAGGCCATGATCAGCAGTCAGAAGTTAAATGTCAAAGATCAACGGAGTTTTCAACAGTTGGCTACATTTGTGGTGAAAATGAGAAGGGATAGTCATTGACAAATACAAGAATGGATAAGACTCTAAAGCCAGTTAGGTGTAACCCCTAAAGAAGGTTTTAACGCTACCGAAAAGGTGCCATGCAAAACTATTTTGTAACGGTTTTGGTAAAAACTCCACTTTTGATATTATTTCAGCAACCCCATTTAACTCCACTTTTGATATTATTTCAGCAACCCCACGAAGGGATGCTTCCAAAAACACTTCAAAGGTTTTTCTTGAGATACGTCGTATCATGACAACAACCTTTTCCACGAAGAATCAAATGTTTACATTTTGGCCACATGTTTTAAGACTTCTAGACATTACAGTTACACTTTTTGGAATACTTCCGTTCAGGAATCATTGTATTCAGAGTTGAAAAATGGGTAAAAGCTTCCTCCGGATGCAAATTTCGTTGGTAATACCTTCCTCGTTTTATCAAGTGAAACTAACAAGACTTTTAAAACTTCTGGCGTTGTTTAATACCCTAAAAGTTGCTGTTGCTAAAATAACCAAAATTTTTATTTCTTTATACAGGGTAGAAGCATCAATATTATGAATATAAATACTGCTTTACAGCTTGCCCTGTCAACCAAGCAAAAAGAATTTAAACCCTATTTACAATGCTATTTCAAACCTAAAGTAATAAGAAAAGGAAATATAAAATCAATACATCTTTGTGGTTCACGTGACAGCTTTCTTAAAAATAGAGAAGCTACTTTTTGTTTTGGCTTCAGAATCTAATTTGTTCCATAGTTTGGCTCCCCTAAATGAAAAGCCCCGTTGTCCTAAAGATGTTTCAACAGCGGAAGGTTCATAAACATACAGTATATAACATTAAAGACCCATTGTCAACCATGATCCTTTGTGCGCCGAATGAAAAGCAAGACGGAGAGAATTTAGGCCAAAACGACTTTTAGATAACACGAAAGTCGACTTTAGCGCCATGAAGGATCACGGTTAGCAGTGTGTCTTTAACGAGCAAACCTTCCTCCGGCTCATAGCCGTGAAACTGTAACTTTTTCTGGATTCTGGTGGTATTGCCCTCAAACGCCATCAAACACGCTGGTGCTTTATTAGAGGTCCCTATACGGCAGAAGTCGCCATATTCGATCGTAGAGGGTCTCCTTGCCGATTCCTTGTGTTTCTGACAAGCCGCTTCCCAGACTGAGCACCGCTATTTTGTGCTTCTATAATTATCTCCATACTCCAAAGAGTTTTGTGTTAACGTATAGCCTTTACCAATATGATTTGTCAAAACTTAAAAATCAATTCACTTCCTATGGATTGTGTACTCAAACATTACCAATAAGAATCATAGTTCAGAATATTTATTAATGCTTTTCTATTGTCAATATTTTTATTAGTAGCAGTTATTAGTGACGTGACTTTATATAATGCATGCACCAATCGACAACCGTAGTCAAATAGTGTAATATTTTTATAGTGTGTAGTGAGTAGCTCAGGGTCTGACAAATTGTGAAAACAGCCTACTCGGAACATGTTTAAGGCAAAGGAATCGCTTTGTTCTTCCGATTTAAGAAGCAATGACCCTCTAAAACGAAGCTATCGGGGCAACTCAAGGCTAAATTGAAAGGTGGTGCTGACACAATCATAAATTATGCGCCCATTCCAATTTCAGTGAGGCATACAAATTTTATTTGGTGTAAGTGCTAACTTAGGTTTTTGAATAAATCATCAGCTCCTTTCTAATTAGTACGTAAATTTAATTGAAAGGAATTGAAAATATGACTCAATTTACGCTAAACTTTGCTTCATCAGAACTTGTGTTTACTTTTAACTTAAAGATTTTTCCGTTGAAGCTAGCTAACACGAATTGAACCAACTACATTTTCAAAGCTCGTAAGCATGTGAACTTATTTTGCTTTAAGTAGTCATGCCCTTCTAAAGTTATGGACGATTTTTCTTGATCGCTGCTTCTGTAGATGATTGAAAGTAGGAATAAATAGTAGGGATGCGAAACGCGATGGTTTTGCGCGAGCAAGCATGGATGCAGCCTGCTTGAAAGGGACCAGAAAAATGGACCAAAGTTCGGTAAGATTTTGGTTCTAAACCAGCATCATGCAGCATGAACGGACATGATCCTGGTATTTACCTACCGTTTACACCGTATCGGTTCAAGTTTGAATCCGTAGCAAACGTGTAATCGATCAGCCGCCCATGTGCTGATGCCCATGTCCTATTCTAAACCGCAACATTTTGTTTCCTTCTATCGGATAAAAACTGTACAGGTACAGCGTAAACGTGGTTTTACGTATCTTAAAATCATTCTCAAAAAAGAACAATGCGGTAACTAGTGGCGTAACAGAGCAGCTCGGGGCCCTCAGTAAGTTATCTATATATGGCCCCCCTGAGTCGGCAGATACATCAAGAAATATGGAGTGAGTGGCCGGGCGGCTTATACAGTTTCCATCAGGTGACTGATGCTAAGCTCGGTCGAGTGAGGTCAAACTCCGGATGGGTGACCTCTCGGAAGCCTGACCTCGCAACTCACCTCATCGCCCTTCGGAAGGGACGTTATGCTAGGGGTCCCATGCCTGGATGCGGCATGTATGGTGGGCTCAAATTATCTTCGATTAGCAAGAAATCCTTCCAGACCACTTAAAATAGATTGCTGATAAAAAGTTTGCGAAATTTCCAAAATAAAAAAGGTGTCTTCAGCGGCAAAATCATTTTAAGGCAAGGCCAGCACATCAAAACCGCAATAGTAGGAGTTTAGAGAGGCTTGATGTATGAAGGCACTTTGGCACAAGAACAATTTTGGAGAGGGCAGCTGAAATTGAATGCAAGCGAAGCGAGCCAAATTTTTGGTTCAGGGTATCTGCTCAGGAACATTTTTCGAGCCATGCCCTTTAGATTGTCGGAAAACGCATTTTTCATAGACCATGCGCCGTCGAATGAAGAAAATGACTGCGATCGACGATTAGGGGCCGGCTGGGGGTGAAATGGGTTGGCTGGGGGTAAAATGGGTTGGCTGGGGGTAAAATTTGTAGCCTTGATCGCTGGAAAAACAAAGATTTTGGCAAAATTCATCCAGATTTTACCCTACCCATTTTACCCCAAACTTCCATATTTTACCCCAAACTTGCGCATTTTACCCCCCAATAAACTATGTTCTATGGTCTTCTGTATGAGATTCTGTGGAGTCTTGGTTAAGTAATCTGCTAAATTCGTTCATGCAAGAAGATAACAAAGCATTTTTGACAAGTTTGCAACTTACAGCAGTTCTTAAATGCTAAACGTGGTTCATTCCAGTTCACAAAGGCACTAGAAGTATTTGGGTCTCTTTAAAGAGGCCCCGAAGTATTTAGTGCAAATCAACACGCTGTTTCTCCAAAGTTAAATTGGTACTTGATTAAAAATCTTTAGGGGCCCCTCGCGGCCCCTACAGCTTGGGGGCCCTTAGGAGTTGCTCTAACTCCAACCTACGCGCTACGAAACTGTCGATAACTTTAATGTAATGGAATGAGCAGTTTTAAACTTGCAATCTATAGCGGCATAGTCCCGTGTGTTAGCTAGATGTCATACGTTTGAAATATGTTACTGTGTTTCTTCGGGGCATTTTGTTTTCACATTTTGTCAAACATACCATCGTTTTAGTGTCTAGAATGAATTCAGTGTTAGAATATCTTGAAACAATATAAACATTTTCGATTTTCATCTCGTTTTGTATCTTAGTTTTTTTGGAATCTTGACGATAAACATTCTGTGGACACATAGAGTGAAGATTTATGCATAAATAATTGAAGGGAACTGTGCTAAATATTGGAGAAAACATTTTTTATAATGAATTCTACTATTACTTCTACCGCTTATGCAAAGGCACTGAAAATGACTTCATGTCACAAATCATCCTGAAAATCCAGATACGTTTCTCACCATTGACAAACTATTTCTAGACAGCACGAACAATCTTTTTGTAGGCGTGTTGTGCGATGTTTCTAGTAATATTAAGATTTGAAATAAAATAAACCGTTCTTGGAACAGATTACATTAAGTGCAAACATTTTCGGCTTGACAAACTTTCGGATAAAGAGTTGTCCAAAAATTTCCGAAAAGTTGTCACGCAGGAAATTTTTGCATAGTGCATGCGAAGTGTGAATTGAATAACATCAATATGAATTATTGTCAACATTAACTATGTTTCCAATCTGGTATCATTGTCATTAGTCGAAAAAATAACAACGACGTCCCCTTCATCGTCTATCACGCTTTGCATGCTCAGCTTTGTTGATGTAATTCGAACAAAATTCGAATCAAAATGTCCGGAATTGATGGTGCTATCAAAAATGACAAAGAACAAGATAACCCATTTGCAGCTTTCTCACTCGTATTTGCAGAAATGAGACAAACAGACAGGCTTTTGTCTCCTTGAAAATGGAACATAATTGCGCCAAAGGCAATACCAAATCGTAATTGTGTACAGCCTTGCAATAATCTATCCTAGGAAAATTAAAGAGGAGCCGTTGTCATCGACGAGGGTCCTTTGTGTGCACGCTACAATTTCCAACTGTCTGAAAATCAAATTAGGCTCAGACAACGGGCAGTATAGATCCACAGTACACTACTCGAACTGATAAAAGAGTTTACTAAATTAAGACCTTTCTATCAGTGCAATTACTGCAGAGTGGGTCCATGGTTTCCGTTCAGGCCAATTTTGATTTTCTGACAGTGTGAAAGCGTAGCTTGCCCGCTAAGGGCCCTAGGCGACAATCATTCTTTAAGCGCCCTGCCTGGGACGAAATTGTTGACTTGTCATACTTTGAAATGTATACCCGACCTTATTCTTATACCAAAATCGCGAAAAACGATAACGTTCCTTATACCAAAGTCGTGAGAATCGACACCGTTTCTTTTACCAAATATCGCGAAAATCGATACCCTTCCCAATGGCAAGTCCCCGTACCCAAAATATGTGTAGTGCCCCCCGACGGGACTGGGGACAACATGAGATCGTACTTTTCCAATTTTACATCTGTCTATGGTCATTAAATGCATGCGTAAAGTGTACATACTCGATAATTTCATTCTTTTGCTAGCAGAAATTTCAGTAAAAATCATTATGTGATGCTCTAACTGATGTATTTTATATCTTCTATTCGTTGCAAAATATGTAAATGAAATGTAGTTCCCGCGTCAGAAATGTCTTTCTTCTATCAGCACTTTTGCGAATCGAATCAATTCCATCAGCAGACAGGCATTAGCGGACAGCTATACCGTTGAAGTTCATCTATTCCTGAATGCTTGTTTTGAAAATGTTGCTTGTTTTGAAAATGCTTGCCAAAACCAAACGACGAAAAATATAACATTGTGTTGCATTTTGTAAATAGGAACTGAAAACAGCAATTTTGAAATACATCGTTGACATTAGCCTATTTAGATGTGGTGCCGACTACAAACCAAACTATTGTGTGGTTTATTAATTTGTGTGCCGGTATGGTGTAAGAGACGTAGGTAACAATCTCACAGTTCTGTTGGTAAAAATCATTTTCCAACAGGGACCATTGCATTTTTTGGTCCTTGCGAAAAGTTGTTCAAGGTCGTTGGTGATAGATTTTGGGGAGTTTCGTGGGTAGCATTCTTTGTTATTTTGTTGAGGATACCGAGGACTGCCCCTTTTGTCTGAGCCTTTTGTTATGCTGGTAAAGTTCAAAGCAGATCAACACACTGGGAAACCTATTACCATGCGCGAGAATTTCTTTGTTTCCTTGCTAATTCTTGTTTGGATTTTGTGGCCGGATTATACGCCCACATTTTACCACAAAACCAAACATATGCTCTGCGCATGATCACAGGTTTCCTTTTTGGGGGATAACCGTTGCTTTCGTTGCTTTGAACTTTCAGGATTCGTATCCCCAACAATATTGTGATCTTGTGACCATTTCAGAACGGATTTCCTTAGCGAGTTGGATCAAACGCGAAATTTTCGGAATTAACTTTCGCGACTCGACCAATATGGGACATTTCACGGAAATAAACTTTCGCGTTCGGGAGAATAGCATAATTTTCTTGAAATGAAAATGCACAAATTTTTTATCTTAGAACCTTAGAACATTTGCCGGGAATAACATTTCATGAATTACATATTTTGGGAAATTTTCGCGAATTTCACATTCTCGGAAATTCGCTGGATAAACTTAGCGAATTTCGGCCAAAAAACGCAAGAATTCGGCCAAAAGCGCAACAATTAATGTTAATTTTTGCCCGGGTTGTAATGTAGCCCCATCTCTTTGAAGTGTTTGAAATTCTTGCAGTACATTCCAAACCCGTGGGCAAAATAGTACAAAATAGTACAATGGGTTTGCCTCACCCTGGTTTCCTGTATCACAAAGGAAAGCAAAGGGCGTACCACCTTGACAAACGAGAAGTAAAAGGCAAACGAAAGTGGCAAAGCAAAATGGCGAACTGTCAGTGGCTGTGGACGATTGTCTGGTTTTTCGCATTACTTATCATTTGGCCAATTGGCTTTTTATGTGCAATTATTTACGAATTAGTTGTTCCATTTTGTGCTTGCTGCAATGGATGCTCGGACGTTCGGAATTTCTTTCAAAAAGGCCTGGATTTGCCCTACACAGCTTCGAGAAATATGGTTCAGGGAAAGTCATTATTCTAACTGGTTTATTTTCATCTCCAGGATATATCTTTAACTATGAACTGAACATTATGTTTTATAGTAAATTTTTCAATGAACTATTTCTGGATGGAGGGATGAAGATGACATATGTATTGCTCTGAAGTTGCCGGAGGAATTAGGCCCATTAGGTCTAGAACTGTGGAAAATGCAATCTCTTTGTATGCTTTTGTATGGTGGGGGTACAGAAACTCGTCTGAAAGGAATACATTCAAAGCGATGATACCTTGCACATGATATCATATAACAACACAAAGCAAATGCACTTTCAGCATGTACAGCTGGTGATCTGATGAATTTTTTATGAAGATTTGAAACTCTGAGAAGACTCGCTTTAGCATGTTGCCCTGTGTGCTGTCTGTGCCCTCCTGGACACTGGGTTTTTTTAGTTCAACCACACCCCATAAAGCAACATTAAATGTATTAGGATTTTTATTTTTAGCACTTAATTTCGATTTTTTGAATGGAATGGATTATAAAATCCAGTACAGTAAGACCTGCTGACAAGAAACAGGTCTTTCATAGCACAGTACAATTCAAGTTTCTTTCACATAGTTTAGTTCTTTTTTGGCATAATGTATGACTAAAGTGAGTCTGTTTTCATTGTAAAAATTATTAACAATCAACCTTCATAAAATTTTGTAAACAGAAATAAATATGGTACATTCATGATTTATTGAAAGCTTGTGATAAATTCATCTCAGATATTTGATCAAAACTCAAAGGATAATTTGCTTCTAAATATTTTGACTTGTGATCTACTTTGTACCAGGGGTACCAGGCCTCATTAATGTGTCCAAGTGCATGAGCACTGCTCACAGACACAAAACATCATATCATATTAGTTGGTAGCATCTTTATTGTACTCTGAGTGCTTTGATTGCAGTTTGCAGGCACACTTTTTCCCAACCATTTACTCAGAGACAGAATAATATTCTTAAGGTTGATGCTTTTTATATTTTCAAATCTTACCTGTTCAGCCTGTCCCATAATTACGTTTAATGAGACTATATATTACAAAAACATTATAAGTATGAAATAGAACTGTGTTATGTTATGCTTAATGTTAATGAAGCTTGCCTGCATGCATCAGTGATATCAGCAGACAATAATTGATGTTGATGTATGTATACTATACAGAAATGTCTTCCATGCAGATAAAGTTCATTATAAAATCTTGCCTCTAGTCTGAGGGCCTGCTTATATGCGGTGCACTGGCTTGTTAGCGAGGTGGCTTGCCTCCACGCCAGCTTGGTTTTATATGAGGGTTTTGATAGTGAGGCAGCCCTGAGCCAGCCCAGCCCTTATGGTAGCTCAGTGCAGTCTTTCTTGTGTGTTTTCATTTTTACGAAAGAAAGATTGCACCTTTGGCACCAGATGTGACAAAGGGTCCTCCATCTTTTGAAACTTGACAAATCTGCTGCATTTACCGGTGCGTTACAGGTGGGCTGGCCCATTTCTTCCGTTTATATGAGCAAAGCAGCCTGTTTCAGGTGGAATCCCAGCATTCTATAAATGGGGTGGGCCAGCCTAGCATACATATAAAACACAAATTGATGTTTAGAAAGCTGTGACCAGATGAGAAGGATCTCACCTGAAGGTGAGCCAGCTCGCTAAAGGGCCAGCCCACCTCATATAAACAGGCCCTGAGCATCTACATCACAATTTTAAGACTTATTTTCCTTGTTCTTGCCTTACTCGAAACATTGGTCCATGCCCTGGTATGATATAATCTGCCATCTTCATGACCTTATCTCTGTTTTTGATTTGTTCTTCCGGCCATTCACTGATCTCTTTCCAGGAATCTCCATCATTTTCGCTTTCAAAGAGGTCACCACATACAACAACAGTCCCTAGGCCTTCAGCATCCTTAACTACGACACTCACATCTGAGTGCATATGGCCAGGAGTCGGGATTACAGTGACAAAATCTTTGAATATGATAAATGCATCACCTTTTTTGAAATCATGGTCAAAATAAGAGTCTTTGTAATTGATATCAAAGCCTACAATATGTTTGGCATTTAGAAATAAGTTCAGGTTTCCAATATGATCAGAATGGCCATGTGTGCAAACAACATAATCAATTTCATCTGGGGTAATACCATTGTCTTGTAATGCTGCTATAAGCTTATCCTTGTCCCATGGTCCACCAGTATCAACAACAACTTTGATTGGGCCAGTGATGATTGAAGATGTACCTGTAGCCCTGTATTGGCCATTCTCATCTGTGAAGCTGTAACCAGGGAAAAGAACTTTCACGTGGAAAACATCTGGTTTCTGTTCCATCTTGCATTAAATCCAGGCTCTATACCTCTGTTATCCTGTAAAGGTGATGTCAGGTCCAGCAGCACAGGGGAGTGCCCTAACCGTTTCTGCAAACTTCTAGCAACAGGAGCTGAACATAAATTGTTCTGATCGTTGTTTCTCTGCAACACTGCAAAAGTATACACATATTACTGAAGTTTGCATCACTCTACCAAGAAGGGCGGCGCCAGGGGTGGGGGTGGAAGTGGGAAGGAGGAGGTCATGTCCATCCCATTTCTCTCTGGTTCTCAAGCAAAAATGATACATAAAATGTAAGGTACACCTTCTGGCCCATCAGTTCTATCCCTTGTCTACCCTTCTATTTCAGGGCTGGTGCTGCCCCCTGAACTCATCAAACATCAGTCAGTCAGCAGCATGCCATTCAAGAATCAGTGCAAAATGGAGGAATACTTTCTGTCTGGCAAAAACGTACGAGATATAGTTTTTATCCAGTATTTATATTCAAAAATGTAAAAAGCCCAGCAACAAAAGAAAAAGAGAAAATACACTACTCTACTGCTATCAAATTAAACATACAGTACGTTAGTACGTACCTCTTCTCTTCCTACAAGTCCTTGTTTACAAGAAGCTCCAGCCATCAGCTCTTTTAGCATAGCCTCGATATCAATAGCTATTGTTGTTGTTGTTGCAAATTTGTTCTGTGAATCTTGTTTATCAGACTTATAACATTAGTCACAAGAATCATACCCTATCACAAATGCTTAGACTTATGGCATTTCGTCCCTTGTTTCCCTGCGTTCTTTGATTTGCAGATATCACTTGCTCAAGGTACCTAGTGAGCAAGTGATATCTGCAAATCAAAGAACGCAGGGAAACAAGGGACGAAATGCCATAAGTCTAACAAATGCTCACAAGAACAACAACAAAAGAGAGTTTGAAACTAATGTAGTGATTCCACTTGACTGGTGAGTCGACTGCACTGCAGCTGTTCGTGAGCTGCCATTTTCGCAGCTCGAAAACATTTTGAAAGATGGATGAAAATGCAATGGAAGACGTACCATTGGGAAAAAATGAAGGATCTGATGCAAGAAAAGTGCTGAATGAATCATTTAGAGGTATTGAATTTTCATGAGTTACACTGAAATTAAGTTTTTTTCATGAGAGAACTTGATTTGCTGTTGGCCCTATTTGTTAGGCCCGCCAGCCCGCCGCAACTCTTTCCGTCCGTGCGACGTCACCATAGCATATGATTCCAAGGGAGCGTCTGTTCACAAGATACAATGCTGTCCGGCCAAGCCTTATTTATTTCATTTATTCACTGATTGAAATCCCATCATCATCTAGAGAATGAAATTAGCGATTCCTAAGCTATGATGGCCTATCTATGCCCTTGAAAGATACCCAGGGGGGATACTTATTGACTTTCAGTACGTGGGGGGTCCGTTCCAATATTTGGGGTCCGAAATTTGACATCAAATCAATCTTTGGGGTCTGTGAATTACAACATGGACAACAATTGAATATTTGGCGTCAACAAATCTGAGGAAAGGAAGAATCGTGCAATTTGGCCCTGAAGTTGCGAATCATTAAATAAATGCTATGGTATTATTCAAAAACTGAGAAAAATCAAGAGGCTCAAATTGAAATCATTCAAAAACATTTTAGGGGCCCCAGAAATAGATAACAATATTTGGGGTCTCCAAAACATTAGACTCAATATTTGGGGTCCCCAAATCATTAGGCTTAATATTTAGGGGTCAGCAAAGACAAAGTGGCATGAACCCCCCCCCCTGTATCGAAAGTTAGGGAGTACCTCCCCTGGGGAAAGATATCTAGTATATCTTTACCACAATGTACAAATCGCTAAATGGTCTGGTCCCGGAGTACCTTTCAGATTTGTTTGAAAAAAATTCTACTTGAAATGTCAGAAAACTGAGAAACACCGAAACTGATCTCTTGTTACCATTACGAAAAACTAACAATGGGCAGAGGGCTATATCTTTTCGTGGACCTAAACTTTGGAATGAACTTGAACCTGATGCTAAACACTACCCTCCCTTGCCACTTTTAAGAGACAAATCAAAAACTAGAGTGGTGTCGCCCTGGTCCGTCCAGTCTTCAGAAAAGGAAGATTTTCCGCGAGGTCAAAGAAGTTTTGGAGAGGAACTCACCTTAAATAGGCTTCTCAACTCGTGCTACAAACCTCACAGTGAGATCTGTATCATCCGTTTCCTTTTTGTCATGCTGGAACCACACAAATACGGACATGTCTTGAACGCCTAAATTAGGCCGTAGCGCCCTGGTCAGACCGCGGCAGAATTAATTGTTTTAGTACGTCAAAAACTTTCAAGCCGTTCACCAGTTTACCACAGCATCATTTCATATCCCAGAAGACCGGAAAGTTACAAATCAAATTCTAATTTTATTGAAAATGATTTCAAAATATTGTTGATTTCAGTCCCGCTTTTAACTCTCTTATCCTTGACCTCAGTCACCTCTAAAGCACAGTTGCAACAACAGCCTACAGCACTAAAGGGTTTCATGGTGTGGACACACCTGGGCGCCATTATGTCAGTTACAGTGCTCTTCCAAAATGAGCCGTAGGTCTGACAATTTGCGTGCGATTCTTGAGATTTCTTTGGATATGAAACCAGAAGAGTTGGAGGAAACTTTCCTGAAGCCAATTCTGTTTTAGCTGTAAGATATACCGAGAAGCGACACAAAATAGACATGGTATGTGGAAACGTCAAAGGGAAAGGGAATTGTACTTGCAACTTTGCTGCAGGTAGGTCAACTTCAAAACTTTATTGTAGCTCTTCTGAGCAACGCAAAGCAGCAAAATAAAAAAAATATCAAAGAGATGACATCAGCAAACAACTTTCGCGCGCTTTTTGGAAAAGCTAGGCTCAAGCTCCCTTTGATTTCAAAAGTAGTATGCAAGGCGGTTGCACAACTCGGAATATATTAGTGGACGGACCAGGGCGACGCTACTCTAGCCATAACGAGAATTCTTTTTTTGTTAATTATTATATAGTGATCTTTTAAATCAGTAAATGTTTTGCCACGACCCCCTGAAAAGCAGTTCTTATGGATTGACGGGGCTTCCATGCCTAAATAGATAAAAATGAATGAATGAATATCTTGACTGGAAGCCTCATCTAAGTGGTCACCGACAAATACTTTCATCACAGTGAATGGAATTGGGCCGTGGAATTGAATTGGATTTGATAACTTTGACACTGCTACTGTATAAATAGGCTAAAGAAGATGTCTGTGTATACAGCGTATACAGTACAACATAGAGATTTTTAGATGCACAATGCAATGGCATATGTCAAAGTTATCAAATAGGTATATTTTTAACTTGGCCCATCATATGCTAGCCTTAACCAAGTTGTATTTTCCTTTAAGTTTCAGCTAGAGTAGCGTCGCCCTGGTATGACCACTAATGGACTCCGGGTTGTGCAACCACCTTGCATAATACTTTGAAATCAAAGGGAACTTGAGCCTAGCTTTTCCAAAAAGTGCACGAAAGTTGTTTGCTAATGTCATCTCTTTGATATTTTTTCGGAACGAAGGTGTAAGTACAATTCCCTTTCCCTTTGATGTTTCCACATACCATGTCTATTTTGTGTCGCTTCTCGGTATATCTTACAGCTAAAACAGAATTGGCTTCAGGAAAGTTTCCTCCAACTCTTCTGGTTTCATATCCAAAGAAATCTCAAGAATCGCACACAAATTGTCAGACCTACGGCTACGGCTCATTTTGGAAGAGCACTGTAACTGACATAATGGCGCCCAGGTGTGTCCACCCCGTGAAACCCTTTAAGTTCTGTAGGCTGTTGTTGCATAATGTGCTTTAGAGGTGACTGAGTTCAAGGATAAGAGAGTTAAAGGCGGGATTGAAAGTAACAATATTTTGAAAATATTTTCAATAAAATTAGAAAAACGGATGATACAGATCACTGTGAGGTTTGTAGCATGAGTTGAGAAGCCTATTCAAGGTGAGTTCCTCTCCAAAACTTCTTTGACGTCGCAGAAAATCTTCGTTTTCTGAAGAGTGGTCGGACCATGGTGACGCCACTCTCCCAGAGCACCCCATATGGTGCAAAAAAGTGTAGCAGTAGTGTAGCCTGTGTGGAAATCACATAATCATCATGCTTTGTTGTATGTTCCTGACAGCGTATCTGTTTCTTTTCAGCTAACATACTTGCATATGAGAAATAATGCCAAGGAATCTTTAACAAATACCTGTAAAATAGTTTTACATCTCAAATTAATTGCTTGTTCCAAACATTTTAGACAAGCCTCAAAAAGGAGAGTTACACAGGCAGTCACCAGTCTCAGATGGAGAGATAGCAATAAAGGGAGATAATAAGGATGAGAAAAATAAAGGGTTCCATAGTGAGAGTAAGCAAATTTAATATATGTAAAATGTGCATCTGATATTGATTAAATCTAATTAATGATTAATTTTAAACTTTGTTCGTTATAAAAATTGTTGAACTAACATTTATTAATGATCTACTACGGTAGCATCTTGTTCATGAGCTAACCACATTTATTGATAGTTACTTCTAGACATAGCCAGTTTTTTTTGTCTCAAAATTTAACACCTTTGCAGGTTTTTGGTAATTTAACTGACCTCTTATCTATCCTTGTTTTGTGAAACAACAGTTCTTCAACTGTGGGTTAAATTCAAAGCTAAGCTTTGACGCTGAAATGTTCTCAAAGAATGTTTGACCAAGAATCTATAGAATCAAGCTGAACTTTTTAATTGCCACAGAGCTAATCATTTTCATTAATTTATAAAACTTCTAATGCCGTAGCAGTTAAAAGGAGGAAAGGCTTTAATCAAATTGTATGTGTGACTTTTTCAGCAACTTAAATAGGGATACATATCACTCTCAAATTTTTTATATGTATGCTTGTGTAGTGATCCCTTTTGTAGGGTCTACTGGGGTAAAATAGGTAAGGTGCGGTAAGATGGGTAAGGCAATAAATTTGAAAACATTTTTAGATTTCTTCAGATATAAATTTTTCTCTACCATACAGTTGTAGCTACATCTGTTCTCTCTTTGAGGTAGTGAATGTTGATTGTACAGTTCATGATCTACCATACTGTTGGCAATTATTAACAATATGCATCTTCCAGCCTACCCATTTTACCCTTGCAGACCAGATATTCAAGCTAAATTCACAAGAATTTTTCAATCTGGTAGGCTTCTTCGACAGAATTATACAGTACAGCCACTCAGTTTTAAAAGCAAATCTATCACTGCGCAAATTTTATATGCTTTACAAAAAGAATCAACAGTTTGTTCTTGATCCAATCATGGAGTAACAGATTGCCTTAATTTGCTGAATATGAGTTTGTTCCAGCTCTCTGAAAAATGTATTCATCAAATGTTTCAACAGGTATTGATATCCAAGAAAACGTAGCTGCAGAAGAAGAGAAAATAAGACTCATAAACCAAGTGCTGGCTCTTCAGAGCACTTTGGATGGTAAGTTGTTTATTGTGAAGGTGAAGGTGAAGTTGCGTTTTTCAACGCCAAGTGCTGGGATCGCAGAAATAGAGCAGACCTAATCGAGTCCGTGACCCCTTGTCATGACGCTCAAGTGGTGGGGTCCTACCGGGTATCAAACCCACTCCCCTTGACTGTTCTGGCTGCAAAGTCAGAGGATTACACCACTGCGCCACAACACCTTATTTTGCTGGACATTTTACGTAAATAAAATGGTGCAACCTACCGTAACTTGTGTATCCTTGATGTAAAGACCCAACTATTCTGACAAAAAGAAAACAATAGGAAGGCAAAAAACACAAGCAGCTAGGAATTTAAGGAAGCTGGAAAGACAGTGGACAGATAGGCAAACGCAAATTAGTATGATTTAAAGTTGAATTTGATGGAAAGGAAGTACATAGACTGGATTAGGAATAAGCAAATGAAATTAGTACGATGAAAGGAAAAAATCACATTTGGCTCTTGTTTCTCATCATGCAGGTCTTTTCGTTTCACGCGAGTGATCGCTCTCGATCCCGTCAGCACTCGCGCAAACCAAATCACGGGAGCTTTTTGTCGCTCCCGCAAAACGGTAAATCATGTCGAATTTCGCTCCGTAATTTTAGAAGAAAATAATTAGTCCAATTGTTAAAAACAAACGCATTCCACCATCTCAAAAGATCCAAGCAAATGACACAGACAATTCGAAGGCAGCACATCAAAACACAGGAAACAACAATGAATTAGCAATGTCTCTACGGAATACGACAATTGAATATCAAAGTCATCGAGAATAATATCCGTTTCAAAGTACTGTGATGGTTTGCAACAACATTTTGCGATCATCATATCTCATTCGCACTCATTGCGATTTATCGTGACCACATGTTTTTTCTATTAGAAATTGGCTTGAAAGAAACTTTACTACGAAGACAAAAAGTTTAAGAAACTCTAGTACTACGTTCAAGAACAATTAAGAAACTCTAAAATGTTATTTCTAATAGAAAAAGAGTCGGTAGATTACTGTTCGTGCGGCATTATCCTCAATCCATTGACATAAAGTATAAGCCTGTCTGATCTCTTTTCTCTAACAAGGTCCCTCATCTTTTTTTAACTTTTGACTGCAAAAAGTTGGTAACTTTTTGCCTTAATGTGCATGGATTATTCGTGGTGACAATATCAATGCAAAATGCAAGCCCTTTGTCGATAAGAAGGCTCAACTTCGAACAATAACGCAATTTTAGGCCCAAAAAGTAAGAAACTGACTTCTAGCACCAAGGGCTGATCCAAATTTCTTATGAAAAAACGTGTAAGAAAACGTAAAGAAAAACCACATTGAGCTGAAGACTTTCCAAAGTTATGGGAAGTCTGACATAATAGGATTTAAAACACTGAAAGAAGGGGATCAAACTATTTCAGGGTAGAAGTTTACGACCAAATGGCCATTTTCGACCCAAGGAATTGGAGCAAGGAGAAAGATTATGGAAACGAGAGCCTGGCCTGGCTCATTTTGCATCTCATTTCCCAGAAACACTGTCCATGACATCCTTTTATCACATGCCAAGGCCGTGGCTAAGCAGTTCTTTATGTTACTTCTGAACTCAACATGACTCTGTATATATCTTTACCTGAGCGATCGCTCGCGCAAAAGAAATCACGGGAGCGATTGTCCACTCGCGTGAGCTATTTCTCACGAAAAGGCCTGATTGAATATAAGAGAAACCAAGAGTTTCCCAAGTAGTAGTTGCATAGACATTGTCAAATGTACTGTACAGTCTGTCTTCTGAATATTTGAATATGAATATCTATTGGTTCAATATTTTGCAACTATACTCTGTGATCAGAATGCTTCTCCACAATCCCTTAGTGTTTTTCTTTTTAATTACAAGCATTCTCTCTAATTTTTTTTAGATTTGTCCCAAAGAGTTGATGCTGTCAAGGATGAGAATCTTAAATTGAAGTCAGAAAACCAGGTATTTTATCAATCAATATCTGTCATTATCGTCAGAAGTAATGGATAACGTACAAGGATCAGTAATAGTCCTTTTACTTAATATTTTATAGAATAATCTGAATGAAGTGATATTCTTTTACAATTTTATTTGAAAGGCTGAGCAGCGTTTGGGCCTCTATTACAATTGTGTACATTGGGGAATAATTCAGTTTTCTGCTAATGTACAGGGTGTCCCAAAAAAATTGTGCCCCGTTTGCCTAAAGATTGCGAAAAAACGGCAAAAGATTCTCGCTAAATTTTTGCATGATGCTCTTCTTCAGATAATCAATTAGAGTTTTCAACCTTCCCCGTAAAAATCCGTTGAGAAATGATGGAGCTGTGACCTTCAGAAGACCAAGTTTGCCTGATGACTGAAACCAGCGGTCGGCCATTTTGTCTTACTATTTTGCAGTGATAAGTATCTTCACGTGAGGTAAGAAATAATTTCTGTGAGGTCAGAAATAGTGGAACTCTCCGAGGATTATCGGAATTTTCACGAAAGCTATGAAATTGGAGGCTGCTGTTTCATTTTCAATCCATGAAGCCATTTATCGCTGAAAATAGTAAGACAAAATGGCCGACCGCTGGTTTCAGTGATCGGGCAAATTTGGTCTCCTGAAGGTCATAGCTCCATCATTTCTCAACGGATTTTTACGGGGATGGTTGAAAACTTTAATTGAATATCTGAAGAGCAACATCATGCAAAATTTTTGCGAGAATCTTTTGCCGTTTTGTCGCAATCTTCAGACAAACGGGGCACAATTTTTTGGGACACCCTGTATAAAAACATCACTTGAATGATTGAAGAATAACTACCGGGTGAGTCAATAAAAAGGCCTGGCGTTTGGAAAAATGCTGCTCCCTAAGTATAAAAGCAATGATATTGGAAACTGTCTTATTTTATTCCGATGCCCAATTACGTTTAGTATTTAATTTTTGTAGCTGTAAAGTTTATTGCAGACTAGTTTCTTGCTCACAGTGCATTAAAGGGTTTGTGCAAGGTTAAAAGCTTGCATTTGTAAAGAGCAGAAAAATCTAAAAATACCCCATTCAAATCGAAGTTGCACACGATGTCAACAAAGGGTAGCCTCGAATGAAATTTTATCTTGCTAAGAGACAATGTTGTGTCTACTGTATTTCTTTGTTCTATTCATAGAGGAGCCTATTTACCATTGCACACTTGCTTTAAAGTCTAAATTGTTCTGACCCAAAAGTTTCAGAAAAGACAGTTTGAACAAGTCTCAAACACTTTTGAAAAATTGGAAAAGAATTTCTTGTTTTTACAATTTCTTTTTGCAGCTGATTGATCAAATCTTTTGCTTGAAATTATTTATATTTGCAAAGAGTAAAACCTAACTTTAACTAAAATATACTAATTAGTTCTGATTTTAAGGATTGAAACCTCAAAAAAATACTTCAAAGTTAAGAAAATATTTATTTTCCATTGATTCATATCAACATTTTGAAATTGTGTCCTCCTTTGTTAGAAATATTATGTCATCAATTTGAATGACGTCATGGAATCTAGATTTCGCTGTATTTTATCTCCAAATATGGGTTCGCATGATTTGAATTATGATAATGAAAATCCTAATTCTTAGCTGCCAATTAGAAAATAGGACAAGCCATTGATGTTTCAGCTCTCTACCCTTTTACTCTCTGTTTTATAGTCAAACGTTTGGCTGGGAGGCATTTTTGCCCCCTTGGGGTTAAATTCAGACAAAAATGTTTCCGAAAAAACGTTGTCCAAAGCTTTCGGATTTTATTGCAGTGCTTATATGCACAGCGTTTCTTCAAATGCATCCAGAATAATTTGTTAACAAACTGCTTTCAATTTAAAGGTACTTGGTCAGTACATTGAAAATCTGATGGCTGCATCCAATGTGTTTCAAGCAACTGGCGAAACGAAAGGAAGAAAAGCGTAAGTACCAACATTGTGTTATTCGTTTAGTCGATATGTCACGTGATTTCATTAACATGCGCTCGAAAATGAGAGTCCGGTAAACAAAGCTATTGAAGACATAAGCCCTCTTCACACTGGTAGACGATCAAAATCGTCTGGATGGACAAGTAGTCTGGTATGAAAATGGTACGGACAAGTTATGACATAAAAGTCGTCTGGTTTTGCAAATCTATTTGTTCGTCTATCCAGGCTATATTTCGAAGAAGATTTGCTTCCCTACATTGTTGGGGAGACGAGATAGGCTTTGTGCGAGGAAACGTATGTGTCCCCCAGTGCAGTGGGTTAAAGCTCATGCACAGGGTAGCGTTTTGGGGTTGAGCTCTGACGGGCGCATGAGCATTAAACTACTGCATTGGGGGACACATACGTTTCCTCCGACAAAGCGTATCTCGTCTCCCCAACAATACAAGTGTAAGTTATCAGACGTTCGATTTAAATTCACACCCTGCGAACAAGTGCCAGACGACTCGTACACCCAGACGATTTGTCTGTATTCAAGCGTCAAAAGGTCCACAGTGTCGCATTGGGACTTGACAAGAATTTCGTTTAATTTTCGAAATACATCAATTATAAAAGCCTGAACGTTTATCAAATCATGTTAACAGCCATCGAAGATAGGTAACAGAATGGTGACAGGAAAGGTCCACTTTCAAGACGTTTTTCTCACAGCTTCTGCTTCCAGAGAATTGATACATAACTTCTTTCCAAATTGAAACTTATCATTGCTGATTTATATATAAGCAAATTTATGTCATATCATGCTAGTTGCTCGCTCTATTCATCTTTTGCTTTGAATTAATTCGAAAGATCAACAGCACGCACAGCTGCTCAAACATTGCTTCTTTCTTTCTTTCTCGTTTACTTTCATTTCTATTGTTACAAATTTGTTGCGCCCCCCTCATTTTTCTCTTCTACCCACTTTTTGGGAAATTGGAAGTAATTTCATCTTTTAGAATTTATTCATGATAGCTTTCGCTGAAAGCTGAAATGAGCTATATTTAAAGGACAAGTCCGGGGTTGGTATGATTGATGATAAACTGCAAGATTATACTGTTATGCATGGTGTATCATACTTTTTTCCACCATTTTTTGTCTTTTTTCTGCGAAATTGCGCATACAAAGAAGCGACCAGAGCAAAGCTGGCGCCATCAAGCGCAAAGAACCTGTGCCTTGTGCCTTATGACGTAACCGTAACGAAAACGAGGCCATCCTGATGTTGTCTTGCATTTTAATCGCTGCTAGCCTCTTTATCGTGTTCTGGTGGAAAGAATGGCTACTAATGGCGACGATATTTGGCCTTATTATCAGAATGTTTGACGAATTTGCTGCTGTTACGAACGTCAAAATGTGGTAAAAAAGTTGATTCTTTGCGGCAGCAATTGGTAGGATTTTTTCTTGGACAAAACCTTTCGGGCGAAATTTTTTCCGTAGTGTTTCCGTCCTAGAGTTTTGGGACTTCTTTGTAATTTGACCCTCTTTATCTCTTAGGTCCGTGAGACCGTCAAAAAAGCGTTGACAAGTGGAAGTGCTCAAGGAACACATTGTAAATAAGTGGGTGTTATTTTTAGCAGTAAGAATTTGGTGTCATACCGAATTGAATTTTATTTGCCATGTGTGGACGAAGTATGTAAATAAATGTGTCTAAGGGACAACAGGTATGGTATTTGGATGAATTTTCATTGGAAAATTTGAATTGAATTAGAAATATGTTGTACGAAATGACGGAATGATGAAATGAGTTGCAGTATTTAGAATTAAGTTGTTATAAATGTAAATGATTTTTGTCGTCTTCAGTTCGGCTGCATTTTATTTCTTGATCAAAGCTGAAACATAAAAGGGTTCTTAGGCTGCGTTCACACTGCTCCGTTTTTTTATTACAAAGTCCACTTTGTAATCTAAGAAGGGGCTTCGATGTCAGTCAGTGAGAAAGAAAGAAAGTAAGTAAGTAAGTAAGTAAGTAACCCACTTCCGTCACGCTCGTTAAAGCGATTGATTAACGTTTTATCTCAGCTAATTGGCACTGAAATAAAGAAAGCGCACATAAAGCGCATACAAGACAGAAGTTTCCCGCGATCCTATAAGAACATTTGACGTCGGCTTATTTCATGTTAGACAGATTTGACACCTTAAGATGGATAAATCACCAAGATGTTTACCCTGACGCAACAACAAATTTACCCAGAATTGGCACGTTCTTGACTTCATTAGCAGCTCAGTTATGTCAAAACAATCGTTTTCTAGAACGAACGAATCATTAGCCTTATTGATAGTACTCATTATGCAAATAAGTCAACTTTAGAGGATGATGTAACCGGCGGCCTGCACAGAGGCTGCGAAGGATCCCCCTCCTACACAGCTACAGAAAGTTGCAGAATCCCAGCAAACAATGGCGCCATTGACAGGAGGAAGGCACGAGATCACACTGAACCAAACCATCTTCATGCATATCATTCTGCACAGAGGTTATCTTCGTGACTGCTTGTCTCAAATTAGATGCCCGCGAATAGCAACAATTGAAACGTTCTGTTGGGTTCTGCATAAGTAATTTTGCGTTATCGTAAATCTCACATGACATCTCATTTGACACAAATGCACCAATAGTTTTGTGCACGAACTAAGCAAACTAGGGGTAATGACTTTTGATTTTTGCGTACCATTCTCGTTTGACATAAAGACCAAAATATTGCCTTTGATGCGGTTCTTTTTCTTATACAAGGCGCTTGATTTTCCATTGAAGGCGACTTTAGCAGCAACACTCATCCCTCTGACTGTAGCTAAAAACAGCATCTACGATCATTTGGGGTTATGAAGAAATCAATATTCAGATATTCTTAGCTTGTTTAGCTCAGGACAGACTTTGTAATCATCCAAAAGGATCTTATGTTCTTTTATGTTTCTTTTTGTTGACGAAAACGCTGCCCGTTCATATTGTTCCATTTCAAATACTATATTTTTGGTTTTCAAAATGCATCATTTTCAGACTTATTCGATTTCGTTAAAGCACATGTGTCACGTTAGCAATTGGTTTAAATACAACAAACAAGTTTGGAGTGGAATTCCATTGTTTCGAGACTTTTTATCTCTGTTTATGAATTTTTATTGCAATGAAAATTCAGCCTCGACCCTGTGCTTTGTAATAAACAATAGAGAGAATTGTATTGCATGAACCAATCAGCTTCATGACATATGCCCTTTGACGTTATCCTATCCTAAAGCTCCAAAGAAAGAAAAGGGTTCGTAGCCAGTTTGCTCCTTGGCTCACTGCTTCTCTTAAAAATCTTATGATGGAAAGGGACATGCTGAAACAAGAAGCTGAGAAATATCCTGAAAAGTGGCCTGCTTACAAACGATTACGTAATCAAGTAACAAGAGAGATGCGTAATGCAATTAGGGACTATTATCATGGACTCATCGATGAAAATATAGGAAATCCAAAAAAAATGTGGAAAACCATCAACAAAGTATTAGACAAAAATGAAAATTCAGTGAAACTTTCGAGCGTGGAAGTAGACGGTAAATGTCTCACTCGAGAGCGTGACATTCTGAAGGCTTTAAACCAGCATTTCGTCTCAGTTGGTCCAAACTTGGCAAAGAAAATTGTCTCTAAGCCAGGTGATGACTGTCTCCAAAACATCAAGCCAGAGCTAAAGGAAATGGAATTTAAAACTGTTGACGATGTTTTCATATTGAATGCAATTAAACAGCTAAAAAGCGGAAAGGCAGCTGGTCCCGATAAAGTACCCACAGCCATTGTCAAAGATGTGGGAGACCTCGTGTCAAAGCCTTTGATGATGATATTCAATTCATCATTAAAAAACGGTATATTTCCAGACATTTGGAAACTTGCAAGAGTAACTCCTATATTTAAATCAGGTGCAAAAAAGGATGTAAACAATTATAGGCCATTTCAGTTATTTCAATTTTCTCTAGGATCCTGGAGCGGATAGTACACGATCAGATGTTTGATTTCCTTCTTGAAAATAATGTAATCACCAAGAATCAGTCAGCTTTTCGTAAACTATACTCCACAATAACATCCTTGATATGCAGTACCGATTTTTGGTATGAAAATATTGACAGTAAGAAATTGAACTTGACCATATTTCTTGACCTAAAGAAAGCATTTGATACGGTCGATCACAAAATAATGGTCAAAAAATTGTGCAGATACGGTATAAGGGGCAACGCTGGGAACTGGTTTCAGTCCTATTTAGATCATAGGAAGCAATTTTGCTCTGTAAATGGACAGAGATCAATGACAAGTGAGGTAACGTGTGGCATACCTCAAGGTTCCTGCCTAGGTCCTCTCCTTTTTATCATATATCTAAACGACTTCGAGAAGTGTTTGAAATTTTCCCAAGCAAGTATCTATGCCGATGATACAAATGTAACAATCGCATCGGATGATGTTGAGAAACTGGTCTTAGAGGCGCAACAGGAATTGCTCAACCTCTCGGAGTGGATGAGAATAAATAAGTTAAGTCCTAACCCCGCAAAGACAGAATATATGATAATAGGCCATTCTCGTAAAGTAAATGCGCTGAATATCTCGAATGCACTCACGTTAAATGGCTCAGATATTAAGCGTGTTACGAAGACGAAATCGCTAGGTGTAACTGTCGACGAGAACCTAAAGTGGGAAGAGCAATACAAAAATGTGAAGGGTAAAGTTTTTGGAGGACTTGCGTCATTAAAGAAATTAAGAAATATTATTCCCCAAACAAAGCTGTGTAGTGTCTACTATGCTATTGTCGAGAGCCATCTACGTTATGCTAATGAAATATGGGGCAGCCTTCCAAAAACAAAACTTGATACCCTCCAACGTCTGCAGGACAGGGCCCGGTCAATAATCGAAAGCGCCAGATTCAAGGATAACTGGTCATGTGACTGGCTGAGCGTTGAAAATATTATTCGATTTGATAGATCGGTCATGACATATAAGATTATGAACAAATTAAGCCCTGAAAGCCTCTGGGATAAATTTCAGCAAAGATCGTCGCAGTCAAACTATGCAACAAGATACTGTAGAGATCTACAAATTCCTAGACTAAATACAGAATATGCGAAAAAGAGTTATTACTATTCTGCTATGAAAGTTTGGAACAATATCCCAGTTGATATTAGAGAACTCCCGACTATTAGTCGCTTTAAAAAAAGAACTAAAGGAGTATTTGAAGAGCTGACTGAAAATATCAGTTTAAAACACGACCCCCTGGAAGAACAGCATCTTAGGTAATTTGATCTTTTGTTAATAACCAATTTATTTATTGTATTTAAGCTGAAGGGTAGTTTCGTGTATAAAAAATTATATCATATCATATCATATCATTGTCACAGCTGAGCAGTCAAAATGCAAGGCAAAAACCGAATGAGTTTCGCTCCCATTTCGTTTGAAAACGGAGCAGTGTGAACGGGACCGTAAAGATGCACATAAATATGGGTCGCGTAATCAGATTTCAACGCCCCTCTCCCCCATTGCTTACCTTTGAAGTGCCCCTAGCCACGTAGCTAAATGTATATCAATGGAGTTCTTTATGGCATACCACGTGTGCCTTGGAATGTTTATCTTTACGTCTCATTTCTAGCGATTTTTATTGATGGTTTAAAGGCAGTCAGTCACGCATTTGGTTAGGTGATAAGGCTAATACAAAGAATAGTAGAATTGAGTGGCTACGGATCCTAATGACTTTCTACGACCGTAGAAAGTGATAACGATCAGCCTTCCCTTATTCCAAATGCACAGATTCACAAAGACATCCAGCTCTGACTTTGTTGGGCCAATCAAATGCATGACAAACTGCCTTTAAATGATAGTGGCAGACGTCCGGGTAAAAATAATAAAAAATTCACCTATTTGACGTCACCTGCTGAACAGACGAGAAAGCAGAAACAATTATACTGAAATTCAGAGATTTCATTCCATTGCCAATATTCTTATTACATCAAGAAAAGATATACATGCAAATTGCAAATTTTAGTAATATATTACATATTTTCGATTTAAAAGTTACGTCATAAATAGAGCATCAATTCTCAACTAATATGCTTATGAAAAGATTCAAATATTTTCCAAAAAATCGATCGTCTAAAGTGAATTCAATATTGATATTTACATTACCAAATCTTATGTCTGATCATTGCATAGCTCTCGTAAGATGTGTTTGATTCGTTAAGGCTTTTGGGGAACCGCCATGCATTGCGAACCGCCATGCATCGTGATGGTTTTTGGCTTTTCGTGGATTGTATGGATTTCATTCAATTTAAAGGGGCTCCGCCGCCACACAGTAAACAAATCTGATAACACCGTACATTGCCATTGTTCTCCATTGTTTTCTGCAGTTTGTTTGGTGGCTTCACCCAAGCCATCAAAAAATGCTCGTCGAAAATCCACTTATATCCAAGCAATCGTAAGAGATATGAATGTTTGGATTTTTCTTCTGTGAATAACAAAGATCGTTCTTCATTATGACGCTTTCATTTTCGTAAAAACAGGTAAGCGTCTGTGTGATATTGCCCATCAAAAAACTTCAAAATAAAATATGGCCGTATCTGCAGCTGCAGCGATTTGCTGCCGATGTGAGCGACATTACAAAATCATTTTCCTGCATCATGAAAATAGGTCACCTTTACAAATAGGGCAGCAATGCATGCCGTTTGTCCAAGAGCCTTAAATTCTGGATACAGCCGCTTTGCATTTTTCACATTGTCTCCCACTTGTCGAAAAGGGGGAACTATGCTGCTACAAACAGTAAATGTATTTTAACAACGATAATCATAACTTTTTCAGAAGACTAGCATTTATGATAACTCCCTTTTCTCCAAGTTTGTTCCTCCTGCTGCTGATAGGCGTCAACTTTTGGTAGGCGTATCGAGAAGCGTTACGTTAGGAACATTTTTTAAATCACTCTATTGCCCATTGTAGAGTCATCGTTGACTGCAATAGGATGCTTTTTCGCCTCCGATTTACATGACTTCCCAACACAAACTGCTCCTATTGACCATTTGCAAATCTGCATTGCGTTCACTGACGAATGCATATTATGGCAATAATTCTACGAAAAGGAAGCTTCTTTTTTGTCAGAACTAAAACAGTAGATTCTACATTGGCTGATTGGGGCCGATTCCATTGTAACAGCTTTTTAATACATCCTCCTTTTAAATTCGTGCAGCAAAATGTGTATGCATCTTACCAAAGCTACTCATGATCATACGTAAATCAGTCTAAGTTCATCAACGTTCAGAAAGAAATCTACCGGGTGAATAGAAAAAAATCAAACGTTTGGTGGGCTGTGGAATAAAACGTACGTGGCTGTTATTCAAAACTAAAATTTTAATCTATCAGTCAAAGGCTGACTTAGATGTATATTTGTTTGGTAAAAGCATTCAGCTTTCATACCCAGAAATTAGAATGATGCTTGCGAGCGGTTTGTATGGAAACGAGCAATCCACGTTCGATTCTGGTCCACGATTTATTATCCATTCACATTCAAATTCTCCTTCTGAAACAGACAATTTTATTGACATTATTTTTTAATGGCAAATAAATCATGGATCAGAATCGAGCATAAAACTCTCCTTCCCATACAGATCCCCTGTCAGCATTTCCTTTATTTTGTGTCTAAAAGATAAAGCGAGTTTACAGAATTGCATACGTAAGTTAGCATTGACTGATACATTAACATTTTAGTTCTAAATATCGGCCACGTACTTTTTACTTCCCAGCTCGCCAAACGTTTCAGATTATTTTAATCACCCAGTCAATACTACGAAATTCATACATTTCCTGTCACATTTGACTCTTAAATTAGGTACATGCATTGCTAAATTATACAAATAATGCCATCTCTGCAACTAAATCTACAAAATTATCTAAGGCAAAAAGGGTAAGAGGTCGACGGTGCAAGTGTTGTGAAACTGAAAAGTAGTTGGTACTGTCAATAGCTTTCAGGAAAAACAGTTCAACCAGGGGTTTTTCAAAATTTGAAAGAGAAATATTTCAGGGCATCGATCAATGAATGTAAACAAACTTCAGCCTTCATTTACACAGTTCAAGACTGAATCACCACTGCACGACGACAAATTGTTGTTATCAGTCGTTTTTTTTTTTTTGACAAGGCGCTTTGCTTCAACAACCACCTTCTGTATTTTTATCCGGCATCAGTTGGCCTATGCTCTCATTCTAGACTTATGCCGATGTGTCTCTTGTTTCCCTGTGCTCTTTGACTTGATGATGGCGCTTCGGTCAACAGAGACTCATAATATTACTCTGAAAAACCTGACCCTATTTAGGCCTAATATGCTGGGATTCCTAGCATACCAATCAGCTTGCGAGATTTGCGAATTACCATGGTTACGGCAAATCTGCTGGAACTTTTAGCCAATCAGGCGAGGTCTGGCAGGGCAGGTAGCAAAGGGAGGCTGTTCATCTTTTAATTTTCGCGATTTAGCGATTTCGCAATCTTGATTCGCCAAACAAAATGCAAGATGGCTGACTCGGAGCTTCTGCACAAAACAGAAACACAGTCTGGAGTGGAGTTGTGCTAATTCCAGGCAGTTTATTTAAAACTTTTGAAGAGTGGAGATATCTTCGTGTCTGGCTGCAGGAACAGGGAAAACTTATTTCTTATTTTTAGAACTTATTGCTTTGCTTTGCTTTTATGTCCGCGTCCACCCTAGCTACTTGCAAAGAACGAGCGAAGTCTTGCTGCGGACTTTGAATTCTAGAACGTCTCTTGGGAAACTAATCGAACGTCCTGAAATAAGCAAAAGAGTTTTGTTCTTCACACAAAAAGACAAGTCCTTGGAGGTTTCGCAAAAATATTTCGCAAAATGTTTGGGCTCTCTGGCAGGCAACCTGAAAGCGAGACTTTACAAAATAGGGTCAGGTTTTTAACTGTTTCATTATGAGTCCCTGTGAGCAAGGTACCGCAGGGATACAAGGGACTCATCGTCATAAGTCTACTCTCATTCCACGACAGGGAGACCAAAATGGCCAAACTTTCAGAGAATAAGAAGTGCAGCATCGTGCAATCAATCCACCTGCCTTGTGCATATTCTGGCTTTCGCTCCATAGAAAGCACGTAGCCTTGCAATATAAAATTTCCCAAAATATAAGTGATACCTATCGATCGGCACAAAGCACCCCTTCTAATATTTCAATTTTTTAAATTCATGGCAGCAACAAAAGAATGTGCTTTATTTCTTTCAAACATGATCCTTTAAATAGTGATGGCTTTGCAACTTGATTGCATGTTCCGGGCCAATTTCCCGTAATATTTAGTATCATTTGCTGTGTGCAACTCTAAATATAATAATAATATATCTGTAAGTAACCTCAAAAACGTTCGCAGAATACTCTTCCACGATTCAGCTATCAAAAGATTGTTCTGATAAAAATAGAGAAACTACCGGACATCTGTCAAAGAAGGGCCTAAATGGTATATCTATATGGTATGGTACAAATGGTTTTTGAATTTATTTTACTGTCAGCCTTCCTCAATAATATTCACTAGGGGGGAAGGGGACACTTTACTTTTGAAAACCTTGGTTTTGATCCATCGTCCAAAAGTTTAGACCACCATTGTAGTTTTGTCGGTGCAACCTTATAGACTAGGGCACTTTTGAGTCACTCAGTAGATGGAAAATCTCGCTATGAGTTGATCAATACGAACGCAAACCTCGTATCAAAATAGTTAAAGCAAAGTTCATCTCATTAGTTTTCTCTATCAGTTTAACAGCATCTGGATCCGTGAATGATTTGCCAGTGCTTCTCTTTAAATATTTCATCACGTCTCGATAATCCAACACCACATCTTTAATCAGATTCGCTAGCGTCGTGCTGTTCTTTACTGTCGTCATAGCAACGACAAGATTCTCAACCTCGTTTTGAGACGATCGAACAAGTTTATGCAAGCATTTGACATTAGCATTAGTAGCCAGGGTAACAACTTCTTTCATCCGATTGGACAACGACTTGGAACACGTGCGCATGACATCGAGATATGATTGTCTCTCAGGGTCATCACCCTCAAAGCTAAGCCTATTAGCTCGTCTATTCTCTTCAATCAAGCTGACTAACTGGTCTTCAAATTTGACTGTCTTCGAAATAGCAGTTTTACACAGATCAAGAAACTCGTTGAAATCATCAAACGTAAACCCATTTGGTAAGCTAGTGGATTTGGTAACATTGTCCGCAGAGCCGAACGACTTGTACATATTATGGCGTAGTGACGTGGGAGTGTTCGGGAGTATGAGATGCTGACCATGTGTAGGACTTTGGTTGACGACTAATTGTTGAAATGGATCAGAATGATCAAAACGTACGTCCAGGTCTGAGTTTGATCGGAAATGGTTGTAAGTCGGCGATGATGCGGGTGAAATGTTGTCCACAGAGAAGAACAATGGCGAAGTAACTCGCTCATTTTTAAGATCTAAGCTCGGACTTTTTGGCAGTTTTAATGGTAAGACTGTCGGCTGTGATTCCCTCTCAATGCTTACATCCGCTGGTCTCTCTTTGCTAGCAGAGGCTTGGTTCGCAATGCCGATGTTAGTTGAATATGTCCCTTCAACGCTCGTGCTCGAGACCTTGATTTTCTTTGCAGCAATGTCTATGCTATCATTTTTCACAGCAGCTCTCTCTGCTTCATAAAGTCGAATATTAGTAAGTTCCTCAGGCTTCATGAACTCAACGACTTCTTCGGGGGAGCTCCCTGGCGAAGACACGCTCTCCTCGTTAGTTTTATTTGATTCATTCAAACTCTGCTCAACCATGAATTCTACAACATCCTCCGGAGAGGAGCTACGGGAGGATAATGTACTGCTGTCGGGAGATTGATTGATTTCCTTAACTTTGCTAGTATCAACGTCACTGTGATGATCTGCAAATTCACAGGGCGGTGAAGGAATTCGTAGCTCACTGGGGCTAAGTGCTCTTGTTGATTTTTTTGGTGGACTAGGAATATATATATTCAGGTCAGCTAAATTGACGCTTTGTGGTCGATCTATATCTCCTTCGTCACTCCATGGCTGCGGAGAGGCGGGGCTCATGGGCAGTGATACTTCACTTGAAGTTGATGAACTGGGGCGTGGCAAAGGACTGCTCGAAACCGACGACACACTATCAGGTCTTGGTGACATTGCACGCTTTGGTGATCCACTGGGAGATTGCACGCTCTTTGTAACGAGTTGCTGGTAGGTCGGCTTGCCATTTGACTGTGCGGCGCTTGCTTCATTCGTCTCCGCGAAAACATCATCAGATGTATTGCTAAACGGTCGTAAAAGAGAGCCTGGCCTCTCTTCTGCATCAGAAGACAAAAAATCCAACGGATTGTGCTTGGTGAGCTCCGATGCGTCATTTGGAACTTTCTGGACGAGATACTTGTTGAAGGAATCTCTGTTGTTCGCACGTGATATTCCATGTTTTGGTGAAAATTCAGTCGATGTTGCATCTTCTGTTACTTCGTGTAAGGCCATATAAGCGCTATTTGCTACTTGATCGTCCGTTTGAAAAGGACCACCAGGTACTGTTTCGTGAACTGGGGTTTGTTCTCTACTTGAAAAAAGGCTGTCTGCATCGGGTAATTGTTTATGAGTATCCCGATCTGATGATGAATCTTCCTCTGAAAATGTCCCCCAAGGATTTGACCATGTTCGCCCTAAGCTTCCCGTGTTTGATGATGTGTCAGTTCTCCATCCTGAATCTAAAAGAAATATAATTAACAATTACAACTATAATTTTACGAGAACCAGGTGTAAGGTAGGAGAACCGGTTGTAAGGTTGAGTCTGAGCTTAATTCCTGGTAGTAATAAGTAACAGTTGATCTTTCCCTACATTCATTGCTTTTGCTGCTCGTTAAGGGCATTTATCAGGTCGAAAAATTCCTACGTGGTTCACTCTTGACATGATCAGTTTTGTAAAGCTAGACCATTGCAGAAAACAGAATCGATGAATGAATAGGTAAATAAACAAATTAATAAATGAAATATATATAATGGATTAATAAATAGATGAAAGTTATAAAGAATGCTGACTTCGGCTTCATTCCAAATAACTAAAGCATCAAATTAAATTGAAAGATCTAAGCAAAATGGTGTCGTCTATCAATGAGAGAAACAAAACCTGCACGCGTCTGTTTCTATGGCTTTGATTCACTTGAACATGCATCGACATTATCAATAACCAATTTTTTCTCTTCTTCGCTCTTTGTCTGTAATTTAACCTCTGAACAAGGCGTGTGCACATATTTCATTTTGATCCACCATAGCACAGGCTCCAAATTTGAAAGAAAAAGCTGGTGTAAAATGTTATGACCAATTTCTTGGAACTGAGCAGCTCCAAAATAACTTTAGCTATTTCGCTATAATTCTACCGTTAGATTTTTCAGAAATCTTCAATATTTTCATAATTAGAGTGCTTTTCTTCTTTTCAAGAATTCAAGAAAAATTAAAAAGAAACTTAGAACCATCATAATTTCTAAACTTTCTGAGGAAACATGAAAAAATTAAAAAAACCATAGTTGATGAATTTCTACAATGTAGTATCAAGCAAATTTCTCTTCTGGTTTATGATTTAGAAATCTGATGATGCCATGTCCTCAAATGAGTTGAAATATAAAATATGCTGTAATTTTGAGAGAAATATTCAAGATTTCTGAAAAGTCCAATGGCAGAATTATAGCAAAGTGGTTAAAGTTTCTGTCTAGCCATTCAGTTCAAAGAGATAGGCATTGAATTTTACAACTGCCCTTTTTACAGCGATTTAAAGATGTGGAACCTTTGCTGAGACTCAGTAAGTAAGCTGCTAATGCTACAATACTTTACCTTCTTCATCCTCTGGAAATCGTTCAGGGTTGGTCTGATATCCAAGATTGACTAACTTCCCTTTGACCATCTCTACCTCTGTTCCACTATCACTCGTTTTTGCTGCTCTCTTTTCTTTATTTCGTTGCAACCTTCCTACCGTTGCAGATCTGTTAATCTTCCTTGCAAGATCAGTCATTTCTTCATCTGATGTTTCATCGTCTGAACTCATACTGCACGTAATGATGTGCTGTTTCATCCTTGAGTTGCTTGGAGAATCATCCGAACCGTCCGATCCATCAATCTGATCCTCATCCAGATTGTCGTCTACGCCAAATTTAATCGTATCAAACTGTCCTGCGTGGGTGATCTTCTGCTGTGCTATTCTCTCGTCTCTATGCTTGTTCAGCACTTTTGGACTCCGCTTCATTTTGTCCCTGATGCTTAGTTCTCTAATGAACGAATCTACAGCAGGACCCTGATGCAATGGCAAGAAGCTTGCTCGTTCATATCCTTTATGTGCGTTATAAGAAGGCGGGCCGGATGCAAAGTCTACCTTCATAGTGATGCTCCTTGGATCGTCATAGTCTACGCCTGTATTGTTGCCTAGCCAAAGAGTCGGCACGACATCGTCAATGTAACTCCATGTTGACGGGACGACTGAATGCTCACTCTGATAACCAGGTGCTAAAAAAAATTGCATGTCAGTGTTTCATTGATCCAGTGGTGTTCACTACATAATTTGAGGCTCTACTGTCCAACATAGGGGTTGAATCTTTGCAAAACTTTAAAATCAATCCTGCAAAATGTTAAGCAATTTGAGGAAAACTATTTTTGGCTAATAACGAACTTTTGAGAGAAGTGAAACATTTAAAACCACGAGGAAACAATCCAAAATTAAATTCAAAACCCAACTGAGATGAGGAATTAAAAAAATTCAAATTACTTGCGTATTTCTTGCATTTTTCAAAACGTAGATACGTTTTTAAGGACTCCCCTAATGTCATCTTGGTTAGTTAATACAATCGTTCAAAACCTGCCGTAATTTAACTTTCTGGCACGATTTACTTTCCTTGTAAAGGATGGCCATGCCCCACTGCAGATCTTTCGAAATATTGTTTCCAAGACACAACAGTAAAAATATACATATAATTACCTTTGCTTTCTTGAGGAGCTTTGAATCTTGGGATGGATTTTGATAAATTGAAAATTGGAAGATCTTCGATGTCTTTCATTTGTATTTTGTAATATCCGTTGATAAGGAAAGCCATGTCATCAGCTTCTTGAGGGCTCAGGATTAAAGAGACAGCCTGCAAAGCAATGAATTTCATGATAAATACCCAACTCCCAATTCATCAAAAGAACTGCAAAGAGCCAAAGCCCGCAATCAATATTTGATGGATTGAAAACTTTTGATTTGCTGCACATCCCTTTAAAGGGCAAGCCCGGTGTTGGAATACTTGTTGATAAAATGAAAGATTACGATGTTGTGAATCGTGTGTAGTACTTTTTTCCAACTTTCTCTCTTTTTTCTCTGCGAAATTGCGTATTTCAATCTGCGAAAGCTCTCAAGTATTTTCCGACGTCACGATCGATCCTCCAAACCGAGGCTAGCCTTATCGCGTACTCTTACAAAATGGCGACGACATTGGGCCTAATTTACGAAAAATGTTGTACGAATTTACAACAGAAAGAGATCTCAAAACTTGGAAAGAACTCACAATTGGTGTCCGGCAGTTGGTTAGGGTACTTTTTGAAATTAATTGTAGAAACCCCGGACTTGTCCTTTAAATACCACGAACGTTTGCACCAATAATTTTTCTTTGCAGTCCACCTAAAGGAGCCAAGTTTGTGCTTTAATATTTTCAATATTTGTAGAGTTCAATTCAGAATATGATTTCGATCTAAATCTGTGTCAGAAAGCAAATCTATTCTGCAGAATCTTCATTGAACCATCGTCTGTTATAATCGTTTAAGAAATATGTATTTCCCAGACTACGCTCACACGATTGATGCAAGCACATTCTGAAAATGGCCAAAACCTTAGCAGTACCAAATTTGTTGCTAGTTTTCACACGATACCAGCAGCGTTTGAAAACGATTGAGAATTCGATGATACCAATCTTGTTGCAGTCTCTGTGATAAATGAGCTGGATTTTGACGACAAAGAAATTTATCTAGGCCTAAAGAATCGCATAGCTTTGTTTCAAAAGCGCCGAAAAAAGTTCTATTTTAGGCGTCATCGATTGTCCATATGACGTCATTTTCAAACTATACTGGATAGAGCCCCGTTTTCAAATCATGCCATTTTCAAATTGCCCCAGCAGAAATGTGCCGTTCTCGAGTGAACGGAAGGCCTATCCGTAACAATTTATGCCGTTTTAAAATGAAGTAGGTATCGTTTGAATGCAGTCTTAAAAGAGCTTTGATGGAGCAACCTACAGCGCTAAACCTTTCAACATTTGAAGGTTTGAGTTGTTTCTTGATGGTCTCGGTAAATATAGTCCTGCTATTTCAAAGATCCTTGCAGTGAAGTGTCATAGTAATGACGGTGCAAAATTTGAAATAACCTTGAAGAGCACAACCATAACTGAATAATCGATAGACGTTTACCTACGATAGCTAGGGCCACTCTTGTTGGCCTAAGTGGAAGGCATAGTACAATGCTATCAAAATATCACAAGGACCAACACATGTGTGTTGATAAATTACAAAAGCACATGTTTGATGCAGTCAAATTCTGTTGAAATGCAGAAATTCAAATATTGCAGTAAATTTCCGAGGACACTAGTTTGTGACAGTGATAAAATCAATGGATTAATTTTGGCAACCATTAGACTTTAAGCACCAATGCTCGTCAATCTTGGCGATCTGTAAACAAACCGTAATTTAACAATTCAATAATTCAACATATCATGTAAATTGCAAAATTAAGCGTAGAAAGTTTAAATATTGTTGCAGTGTTCAAACGAACCTTTCTGTCCTTGACGAAAATTTTCAGATGATGTTTATTCAACATATGTGATGTTATGACAATGCCACACACTTGGGAGAATTCTACCAGATGCTGCAGCTGTTTGAAGCAAAATTAAGATATTTCCATTAATTTCTATGCGCATACTAAACGGTTTTGTATTGTACAGGAAAATATAAAGCCCGAGATCTTAAAAATACAGACCGAGCTTGCGAGGTCTGTGCAACAAGACTGAGGGCTTTATATTTTCCTGCATAACTACAAAGCCGTTTAGTACGAGTTCTATTACCTGATAGCTTCTAATTTTGACTCATATCATTTAGTCGAGCGCATTTTGTTACTACTATGTCGCTTGAGTTTATTGTAAATTATAAAGGCCTAAATCAGTTGCTGTGGTGACAAAAACGCGTCCTTGCATCGTATCATACAAGGCTACGGGAAGACTGCGGCAAATGTGCGATTAACCAATGGGATTGGCGGGATTCTTCTATTGCGTCGTTTTTGAAACGTCAGCCAGGTAATAAAAGGCTGCATTACGACCATAAAACATACTCAATTCATTTGATCATTACACTTACCTAGTGTCTGAGAAAGGTGCTCCTCCTCAGTTACTAGGAACGTATCATATGTTTCGGTTTTACGTCTTATTTTGAACAAATTGTATCCAAGGGATTGCTATCTATTCAGGGCCAAATGTAATTGGTTACATAACAAACAATGATACGCTACACAAAACAACGGCCTAACTATATGCATGTGTCTACTGAAAACAAAGCTTGCTATGATCAATCATCTTGGTATAGAGGGGGCAACACAGGGGAAACTAAAATGCCGTGCTATTTTTGGCCTCTTTCGGGTAGAAACCAAATGCTTTTCTGCAAATCTAGAAATTCTCCTCTTCAGGCATTGTTGTTAAACTATCTAATCGCTAACGGACACTGATGAATTACATCATGCTTACCACATTTCCTGTTTCCGAAAACAACATACATATGCCTTGCGATGGACTAACTAGAACATCTGAAGTATCCAATAGCGAGTCCTTCAAAGGAAAATGAAACAGAGATATTACATCACTAAAGATAACCCTAATGTGCAGGAAAGAGTTGCAAACTAGTTATAGGCACATCGAATGTTCACCAAATCGTAATTCTCAACAAAATAGCAGTGTGATAGCTAAATGTGTATGATAGTATGACTGCATGAACAAGGCAAATACATTTAAAAAACTACAAGACGGGTACGGCTCTATTAGCAATCGGTTCTACCAAGGACGCCTACCTTGTAGGAAGTGTGTTTATTCCCAGTACTGTAGAGTAAAGGTGTCCTGTGACCCAATACAGAGAGTGTCCCAGAACCGTACCGTGACCCAGCTTCTCAAGGTCGAGATGACGCATGAATAACTTTGTGGTTTCAAATTCCGGTGTTTATATTATGTAATACGAGATCAACTGTTATCCACCACGAGTTGGCCACAGGGAATCAGACAGCGTGATTTTTGATTGGTCAACACTAACAAACGTTAGAATTTGAAAATCCCTATATGCTATACACAGATAAACAGGACTGGGTCACAGGACACCAATTACTCTGTGAACAGTAGGTCACGGATACAGTACAAGGTAGGCGCCCTTGGTTCTACTTACGAGGAAGCCCTCTTGTTAACCCGTTTGAAAACGATATAAACCATTTAAATTGATAACAAAAAATAGGAAGTGAGGCAAACAAAGAACCATGTTGAAGATTATATTTATCCAGTTTCAAACCAAAACAGCAAGCTTGGAGAAAGCTAACTGAAAATGACTGATGTATTCGAAACACTGAAGAATTGATTTCGTTCTGTTTTCATGAGAGCTTTCTATTATCACAGGGGCAATCCTTCTGCAGCAGAAAATTTGACTGAAACAAGGGCTTACCACCGACGAGTCTGATCCCAAATGCTGGTTACTAACAACCGTTGCAGAAAATGTCTTTCCACCAAATGCAGGATTTTCACTTGCAATTTTCAAATAATGCAGTTTGGCTTGTAATGAAGTCAATTTTTGACCAGGCAATGCAATCCTGTCTATCGATTTCAAATGACTGTTCAGCGCCTTTTTTATTTCCTTCTTTTTGAATCCAGTGATGATAACGCTTGGTAGAAAGTCATCAAGACCACCATATTCCTTGGAGACATCTTTGAGACTAAATTTTGCAGCATCGTTTTTGCTGGTCATGGCAGCATGGATCTGCAACGCCGACAAACGCATAATGACCTCGAATTTCAAATCTGCACCAAAATGACCTTTTACAACACTGTTGTATGTCTGAAATGAGATTATCAATCTTTAGAGACACTGTATTTAGCACAGACAATATCAAGCGAGCAGGCAAAACAAGCAATCTTACACGCATGCAATAAAACGTGACTTGGTTCTATTTTCACCATCAATCTTTTCGATTTCCCGCCAAAGAGATAACTGAATTTTGCCACGAAATTTTCAAACTTTCCTCACAAAATTCAAATCAGAGGGACACCTATGTCCTAATCTTATGGTCTCTACTGCATATAATGCGCTCTCTTAGTACTTCTAAATAGGTATTAAATCTTAGCCCGTCTACCTTTGCTAAAATGTAAGCTACTCTGTTTATATCTTGACCAAACAGAAGGCCAATATTTTTAAAATTCCATTATTTTGAACATGACGCTGGGTCTATTTAGTTTGAACATTTTCAAAAATGTCCTCTTACTTTTTGATTACGATACGTAAGATCTTCTGCATTAACCGGCGATCAAAAATAGCTGCTCTTTTGATGGACAATGAAACATGTAAACGCAGATATACAATGCCTTTTAAGAATAACAGACCTATTCAAACATCGTTGATCTACAGCTTTTTTCAGCAAGGCCTTGCCGATAGTTGATTCTTCTTTGAAATAGGGGCATATAGAGTGAATTTCCAAGCATTTTTCAAGCAGGGGTTAGTTTCAACTTGAACTAATACATAACTGTTGTTGCTTCTCTTGATTATCATTGCTACCATCATCAACATGATAAATTTAATCGTTTTCATCATCATTATCATCATCCTCCAATCATTATTACAATTATTATCATCAAAACTAAAACATAGAACTGCAGTTTTAGCTTCACGCTTCATATTTAGATAATTGCAAATGGCAGATAAAAATTGTGTCGCTATTTAACTGCAGTCACAAGGGGTCAAGGAATGCCAAACAGCTGCGTAATTTCCTACAGGTTATATCATCGTTGCGGTCGGCCTGCTGTTGTTACAGTAGAAACACTTTCACCATATGAGAGCTCTTATCTCATTAGCTCCGGTTTAAACTCACAGTTCTTTCATATCCTGCACAAACCGGATCACAGAGAACCAACAGAACCAAAACTATAGTCTTTACTGACACTCCTGAACCCATTGTGCTGTGGTTGGTAGCTGTTAACTTAAATAACAGCTTTATCTGAAACAAAACAAATTATAGAAATACACCTACCTGTTGATACCAATAGTCAAACGCCACAGGATCCTTTCTCAGAAGTTCATAAGCATCTTCCGGTGCAAAACTGAAACAAACAAAGTAATTGATGAATGACAGTCTTCTAGCTTTGCAACAAAGTCTTCTTAAAATAATTTATGTTTACTGAAAGCGAGAAGACAAATGAACTTCATTCGCGTTATCAGAATCTTTACAAAGAAATGAACCCTTGCGGGAAAATGACACTGAGGAAATTATTCAACTACTGCAGGACAAAACATGTATATTTTGTACGATTTGACATTTGAAGCACGTAACTTTTCAACTCAAAAAATTGACTAAAAACTTAAGCCTCGACTGTTTACATTCGAAAACAAGCCTTGATCATTCCTATTTCCTTTGCTGATTGTAAAAGTGAGCAGAGTGAGCGGAGTATAGGCAGTGAACGGTAATCCTAAATCTAAATCTAATGGTTAATATTTCTCAAAATCATTTTCATCTGATGTCTAATATGAAGCAGACTTTGGTATTAAATCGCATTTATTTGCTGTCATTTATTGTTTTAGTTGTCTTTCTTTCTTTTTTATATTTATGTTAATTGCCTTGGGATAGACAGAGTCTTTTGGTCCCCGGGGCTATTCGTCCCAGTAGTATTGTAGAGTAATTCTTGTAAGTATTGTAGGTTGTAATATGTATTGCAATATTTTATTTGATTATATATATATATAAAAAATCCTAAATCTGCAAAGTTCTAACGTTCATGCGAAAGGAAAAGTAATGGAGTAATCCCCGAGCTTTTTGTAAAATTCAGACAAATCCTACACACATTGTAACTGCATCAACATTTCTCGTTGATAGATAATTCACTTTTCCCGGGACTATTAATCACCCCTACAGAATACCATTTGTTCTTTCCATGCAACATAATATGACTTAATGCGAATTGGAAGGATGATTACGTTAGGGATGGCGGTGAGGCACTTTTTACCACGATGCATTGCGTTCTAATTACAAATCTTTTAACGATTTTACAAGGACTTGATTTAAGAACGCAATGCATCTTGGTACAAAGTTTATTGCCACAAATCTTTAGCATAATTAAACTGAATTGATTGATACATGAGATATATCCTAAATCAATCAAGTATCATAATAAAGCAATTAACACGAAGAACACAATGGCTAAGGATATATGCTCGCATAAGTTGGCCCTTGTAATCATAAATTATTATGGGTGTGTCGACATAAAGAATCCAAAGTATTGGCTGTTTACATATCAACTCAGCAATATTTTACTGTAAGGCAAATGTTTGTGGTTTTTTAGTACCTGTCAATAACAATGCAGATAACTACTTCATGTTGAAATGAACAGTTTTCAAGGTTTCTATGCATAACTCAATTATTGCCAGGATCAAATATCTTTGGATGACAAATTCCCAAAGGTCCTTTATTTATCCAAAAGTTTGCTCAAAAGGCGAAAGAACTTGCAAATTGTTTTTAAAGCTCTCCTATATTCAAAAAAGGCTTCTTGTTGCATGTAATGCAATTGTACAAAGATAAACAAGCAAACGGAGGTCCAGTAAATGGAGGTCCAGAGACCAGAGGGTCAAATTTTCCTGCTGTGCCTTCTCCACTATGGATCGGCCGCCAGTGTGCAGGACAGGCTATGTTAAAGAGTGAATATAGGAGATAAACAAGAAAACAAAGTAAAATATAAGCACTTTGATGTGAATTGAAATAAACATGACGTTTCGAGCACAGCCCGTTACCATGCCACAATGGCCCGTTGGCTTGATAACGGACTATGTTCGAAACGTCGTGCTTATTTCAATTCGCATCAAAGTGCTCATGTTTTACTTTGTTTTCTTGTTTACCTCCTATATTCACTCTATAACATAGCCTGGCCTGCACACCGGTGGCCGATTCATAGTGGAGAAGGCACAGCGCGAAAATTTGACCCTCTGGTTTCTGGACCTCCATCGCTGTGGATTTTCCATTTGCATGCAGACTATCCTCAACAATGACATTTTTTAAGTTTTTTTCTCCTCGCGTCAGAAATCGACCTCGTCAAAGGAACTTAGAAGAATGCGGATCAAGGTCAATATAAACAAGGCCTTTTCCGGTGTTTCTACTGCTTGACAACTTTTTTGCATTTACTCCAAAGTTACACATCAACATCAAACATCACAAAAACCATGACATTTTCCCCGGCCATTGATAGAGCTCTTTATCATAAAGTTGATTATTCGCATTCTGGATCGTTTACAAACATGTGGTCATTGTCCTGCCCAGTAAAATTTGTTAAAGAATGTTACTAATCTCTTTGCACAATGAGACGCACTACTCCTATATTCATCCTACAAATAGCCCACGCCAAATGCATGCATATAGGCCTGGGAATATAACTGCTTCAGAATTGAAATATAGAATACCTGAGCTCAAGCCTACACTCCCAGCGTGAGAACACTTTCTTATTGACGATCTGCAAGAAAGAGAATGAATTTAAAAACTGCGACAGGAGGGCTTCGGCGTAGAACAACAAGGAGTGATAAACAGACGCTGAACTGTTTTAAAAACGCTCCTGTCTCCAGCACCTTCCTTGAATTCCTTTTAATGGTCTCTTACTTACAGTAAAACCCGCATATAAGAACCTACTATTTTGCAAATCAGCCTGAGTTCTTGAACAATGAATACCATGGATTCGTTCTTATAAAACAATTGAAAATTTGAGAATTTCAGCATGTAGGTTCTTAATCGACTAGGTTCTTATACGCGGGTTTTTACTGTATTACATGAAGACCCATTGCTATCCATGATCCTTAGCGCTAGACTCAAGACATAGTCCACACAACAACAACAACAACAACAACAACAACAACAACACTATTTTTGCTCAAACTGAGACTTTAAAATGAAGACGGAAAAAATTAAGACGGAAAGGGCACATATTTATCTGTGTGCTCTAAAACGAGGTTATGGTGTTGTAGTCATGGCAACCTTCGGCAGTTGGAAATTATCTTTGCTGTTGTGAGCTCATGGAAGCCAAGTGACACTCAAAATGAGGAACTCCTGCTTGAAATGAAAGCCGCACAAACAATCCCTTACCACACATACAGTAAACTTCATTGATAGATTGATAAATGGACATACCTGTGTTACTCTATCTTCTGGCTGAAGAAAAATTGATTGGTTGCGATATCCTCCAATGAGAACAAGGGAGAAGTACTCAGGAGCTTTGATTTGAAGTCTTTCGATGAGAGAATCGAAAATTTCCTGCGGAAGAAGAACGGAGAATTTGGTCATGCCTCTGACGTCATTATAACATATAAGGGGCGAGGAATCGGCTCCAAGAAGACCACTCATTCTCTTGAAAAATATTATATAAAACGTGATCTCAAACGTTGACAACAACCAAGCATCAAACCTCGTTCCAAGAAAACGAAGTAGCGTGGTAGCGGCGCTAAGCTGAAATGCTTAAATTTTGCAGGAAGAAGGGTAAAAGGAAAAAGAAACGGAAGGAAAAGGAAAAGAACGGAAAGAAATTAAGGAGCGAAAGAAGGAAGGGGAAAGAAAGACGAAGAAATGGGGATAGAATTGGGGTGTATTCAGGGAAAGAAGAAGAAAGTGTCTAAGAAGAAACGAGGGTGCTTAGCTTGCTACCAGGAAAGAGATTATGTTTTTGAGCCGTGGTCGTCAAAAAAAGGTCGACAGTTAGTTTATTATATTTCAAAGGAAAATTACGATATGGTTGTCAAAGATTTTGGATGACTTCTGAAAATCATGTCCCAAATGATATCTGTCTCAAGAACATCAGTTATGTAAGTAAAAATATTTTAAAATCTCAACTTCTAATGAACTGCTTACCTTGACCGTCGTTTCTGTGTTGTATTGGAATGATTTTGTTTGCCCATTTTCAAGGAATATTTTCAGGACATTTGGGATCATCTGGGAAATAAAGAGATAAATGATCAATTCACCCCTTTAACTGCGCCAATTGCAAGAGTTGAAACGACACATAGACCTGAGAACAAAACTGCACATAAACACAGGGTCCTGACAGAGGGACGTCAATCCCAATTTCAGTCATATTTCTCAACCATATTTTCAGTCAGCTGTCAAATCTCAGTGCTAGTCCAATATTTTCGCCGTTGGTATTTCCAGTCCCAGTAAGTCCCAGTGCAAAATCCCCAATCCCAGGGTATGATTTAAGGCAAACCCCAGCTCCCAATTACCCCCTCAGGACCTAAACAGTTCTAAAAAAGTTATGCGAAATACCGCATCTAACATTCCTTCAACTACATTGCAAATACTATATAGAATTAATCTACTTTTTGACAATTAGCTTGCAAAACTCTTACGAAATAGCCAGCCAGTACCTCATTGCAGCTGTGGAGGAGTAAAAGTAGTTGCCTTGACAACTATCGTGTTTATTTTGTTTTAAAAATCAGTCTCCGTGGAAACGAAAAACATACTGAGAAATTGCAACCTTATCTTCAGATACCTGTCTGCTGGCCTTTGAAGATTCTCCGACAATTAATTGTAACAGAACATTCATTTCATTGAAGAACAAAACAGTTACAGCATTAGTAGGGAGTATCTCAGTTGGTATTTTTGCTATACACGTATCTATTTTTATCATACACTGCTTATAAGAAATTAAACTCTCAGTTCGCCAAAATTAAGAAACTGCAGTCTGTAAGAAACTAAAACTACCCTGGCATAGTTTTACTTTACTTTCACTTGTTTACTGTACGAGGTATTGGAGAAATGTCTAAACATTTAAAAGGTTTCGAAGAACCTTGTTTTTAATTTTTCAAGAGGGTACAGGTAATTAACACGAAGACTGTTATAGAACTATTAAAAGCTCGTAAGAAACTCAGAGTACTCAAAATCTGATAATTCTAAGAGACTCTCAGTCCTGGCTCAAATTCTTAATTTCTTATAAGAAATACATGCAACATGAAACCACATCAGCTACTTATACCATGGGTGTTTAGACGCAGCAATTGTGCTTCAATCCCACAGCTTTGTTCTTTGCGGAGGAAAACAATATTTACTACTATGGAGGAGCTATATCTCCTCCGCAAGATTATATTAATTATTCCTCGACAGGCTCCATAGAAGCACACCAGCAGTGTTTTACTACCCATGCATATACCCTTTAAATAAAAAGCCAAGAACGTTACAACAGATTCACTACTAGAAGAAAAGCTGGCATTATACCATGTCGTACAAAATAAGATGCTACACCTATCGCAACCCCACACAACACAGACTGTATACAGAATAGTTCATGTTTCAGGGCTACGATGCTGTCTCTTTTACAGTAGCATTGCTGCACCAAAATCTCAAAATGTAAACACGACAGTTAGTATGACTTTGCAAATGATCTTACGATCTCGATTGATCCAAAGAATAACAATATTGCTAGTTCTACCTAAGAATGCTACAGTTATATAAAATGGTATTGTATTTTATCTGAGACAGAATGAAAATCTTTCTTGATGCTTTTATTTACATTCAACTTACGTCTGCCTCAAAAGATTCCATATCACTTTCACTGGACATCATGAATAAATACGACGAACACAAGATAAACAGCAAGCCAAAATGGATCAATTCTTTCACTAAATATCTTTTGAGGACGCACGAATAATCAGATCAAAAGTAATTACTCTAGTCTATTTCCTAATCAACTCCTCTTTATTTTACTCAATAGCTTTACCCGAGTCAAATGACTATTGAAACACCTCATTTGATTGACAATTACGGAAGCTATTAAGTGAATCTTATTCCGATAATGGCATGGTTACCGCCTTTAGAACAATCTTCCGTTTTAGTATCATTATGACGTTTATGTTGTAATTAACAGCAAAGCTAATCTTTGGGAAACAAGCTATTCTTGACCTTATTTCAATCAATACTCCAATGTGAGGGAGACAAATTGATAAGAATACAAACAGAAAACATAACGTAGTAGTTACAGTGACAGAGCAGAAACTACAGAAAATGACGTCATCGAGCAATCTGATATAAGGAAGTGTTGGAATACATAAGCTTTTTGAAATCATAAATCACGAGTTAAAGGCCCAAAAACAAAATATCAAGTTTTGCATGATTTTGGGATTTGTTGCAGAGAGCTAGGGGGCTTAAAGTTACGAGTTTTTGCGCATGCGTGTGCAGTTTCTGCTCTGTCAGAAACTCGTCAGGCAGCTAGAGGTGACATTTTTCAATACCTTTCTCTATGGTCTCAGGTCTATAAAGGATTTTGGTGCAAAACTATGGAATGACATACCTACTTCTATTAAAATGTCAGTTTCGTTTAATATTTTCAAATCAAAAGTGAAGGAATCCCTTGTCAATGGTTATGGTCTTTGATTTTACACCAACATTTAGTGTTCTTAAATTATCTTGTTCTTTGGAGTTTGGAGGCATCTTCTGGTCTTCTGTTTCCTTTTAAGCAAAATATGTCCTTGTTTTTTAGTTTTTAGTTGGGGGGGGGGGGGGCTCTCTCTCCATTAGTCTACCATTAGAAAATTCTCCATTAGAGAAGACAAATATATCTAAATACTTATGTCTTGTATATGTCCTTGTTTTTTAGTTTTTAGTTAGGGGGGGGGGGGGCTCTCTCTCCATTAGTCTACCATTAGAAAATTCTCCATTAGAGAGTTCCTCCTTAGACAAATATATCTAAATACTTATGTCTTGTACTGTACCATGTCTCTTTTCATTTCTTTTGTGTCGGGTGTAAGTGTATCAAATTGATAAAATATATCGTTGTGATATTTTGTATTGTATCCTTGTGTACTAATATATTGTCATTTGATTATAAATTACTTTTTAAAATAGCAAAAAATGCTAAATATACATAAAAAGACCAGCTGCATCATATCATGTCACTCATTTGTCTAAAAATGAAGCATAGCATGGTTTTTCGTCAGTACGTGCGCAACAACCAATTGTTGATGACGTCATCAAAAATCAATAAGCTATATATTGAACGCCTGTTTCAAGACGAGTTCAAAAATGTTTGTCTCATTGTCATAGAGCCAGTGGTTCCAAATCTATAACTTAAAAGGTATTTATTTTGCGGAGCACTCAATTTAAAGTCATGTTTGAGAATCACGAAATTTTTGAAATTGACAAGAAAAGATGTTAATAATGAAAACTGAAACTGAAACTACAGTATCTCTTGTTTATTTACGAGATCCGTAGTACCATGTTTCCGTACATAAAAGACATAAAATCCAAATTCTCATTTATGGTTCGAGAGTAAAGCATGACCTGACTTGAAAAATTATTTCCCATGATACCCAACCATCTTTGTTTCTATTTCCATCGCATCTTCTCGCCAACCCAACCTAATGCAACATATTGGACTGATGAAAGATCAGTCCCAGTTATTGCTCAGGAAAGCAAGACTACCACCAACATAACGAGGCCAATCAAAACATTAAAACCAGCTGTTGGTATTGAACTGCTTGTGGTCTGAAGTCAACTAATTTACTTGGTATGGTAAGGCTGAGGGTCATCGTTAGAACGGGCATACAGTTAGTGTTGTTTGTAGATATGGGATAGGGTACTAATGAGGATGATTGGAGGAAAACGATACAGTAAAAATCCGCATAAAAGAATTGCAGACTGAGAACCTCCAGGCTGATTCGTGGCTATTTAGCACCTTTTACACAAAAGAACCACTATATAAATGTATAGGAGCCATTTACAGAAAATCACAAATTCGTTTAAGTGGCTTTTTCATGTATCCAAGGATTTTGGTAGATGGAAGAAGATGTATCGGTAAAGTGGAGGAGAAGCAAAGCTACGAATCATGATATCAGTCTAGAAACATAGGAGGGACATATCACTCCATGAAAATCTCATACAACTTTCACGAAAATTCACGAAAAATCCTAAAAATCTTCTTGTTATAAAATCATGACAATATTCATGCTGCATTATAAAGATGCGCTCGGTCGATACAATGTAGTGTGGCTCGGATATTGTTTCAACTTTGACCACGAACTTTAATCATTAAGGCCCCAGTTACACGATACCGGATTCATCACACACTGGATTACTTTTCGCATCGGATAGGGGGGTGCAGTTACACAACACCGAGGCAATCCGGTGTCACGCCACTCCGTTTTCGTGAAATCACTCCGCTCTGGAGGCGAGGTGAAAATCAATCCAATTCACTCCGCTCCGCATTCCATCTCGTGTAACTGCACCAATCCGATGTGACCCCAGTCCATTTGCTCGTGTAACTGCACTAATCCGATGTGACCCTACTCCATTTGGGCTTCGCAGTTGTCAAAGACAATAGATTGAGACTTCGCAGTGGGGGGTGACTCGGTGTCTTGTAACTGCAATCCAAAATGGGTTCATGGCAATCCGGTATCGTGTAACTGCGTGCGATCTATCTTGACCAAAATGGGTTGAAACCAATCCGATGCGAAAAGCAATCCGGGATCATGTAACCCAGGCCTAAGTAACCACATCAGATAGCCTCCTTGATGAGATGACAAAAGCAATGAAAACTGAAGAAACTACACACCTGTTTAATTATATTCACGCTCAAAATGCTTTGTGTTGACAAAGATAGTACTTTAGGTTTCTCTTCAAATCTTACAGTCACTGGGCACGATTTTCGTCTTTCACGAGTTGCTCGGCTCATCAACGCTGACTTTAGAGTTCCCTGAAAAATAAAGAATATAGTTTCAGTCACATCTGTCTTGCAGATATGGTAGACAATTTTATTTGGTGATCAAACTCTGTAGACAGCCATATTAAGGACAGCGTAAAATCAGAAAGCTTCCAGCTTGTTCAAATATGGTTTCACGCTTCCAAAGGTTATCTTCAAGCTCTCTAGCGCAAGCTAAATATATGATGGAAAATCGCAAAGTACAGTCCATTTGTAAAGACATTTTCAGTTGTCATGAAGGTAACTTCAGACTGATATAGAGCAACTTAAGTAATCAATGTACTTTGCGTTTCCAATATGTATCCTTCAGTTATTGAAACTCCAAATATTTCAACCAGATACAGTAGCTACGTATGAATAAATTCTGTTTGGTCGTATTCAGAGAAAAACACAATAAGTAACTATTGAACTGCCAAACACGAAAGAACCTTTTCGTAGTTTGACTTTCCAGCTGATGCCTGTAAAAATGTATCGCATGCTATTTCACTTCCAATGATTAGAGTAATCAAATTGACTGGAGCTACTATTTTGCAGAACATCTCCTATTTCCATTCAATATAAAGATTAACCCCCCCCCCCACCCTATCTGGAAATCAAAGGGAAATGAAAGCATTTTCGAGATGAAGAAACCAAGAATATTTCTATGTAAATCATTGTGTAGAAAGAACAATGAAAAAGTGTTCGTGGGTTGTAGAAATCGGTGTATTGGCAGGAAAACGGAGTTTAATGAGGAAGCGAAGAGCAAGAATTGCGACGATAATCATTTTCATTATTTATATTATTTAATTCCAAGACAATCCAAGTTAATAATTACGACAAATCCATGTGTGACAAATCCGAGAAGTTAATTAAAAGACTAGGCCATGTTGAATTATTGACGTTTCGAAGCAAAGCTGTGCTTCATCATCAGAATACCAAGTTTCCTAAAGCACGAGGCTAAATTTATATCCATAAAGACAAACTACCAAAAATGCGTTGTTTACAAATCCTACGTGAAAAATAAATAATGAGGTAAGCCCGGAGGACAATACCTAAAACAGAGCTAAGGGAATAGAAGATTGCTGAGAGTTAAGTGACGGACGATCGCGCAAAATTAATAAACTTTCATGAATGAGCAAATCAAAATCATTATTAGCTCTGTCCAAAACTGAGAAATCTTCCACCGACGCGGCGTGACCTGATTGGTTAATGTGGTCCCAGATGGCTGAGGGACTTACTTTTATTTTCTGACCTGCCTTATTTATTCCCAAATGCTCCCTGCAGCGTGTAATCAAGTTACGGGTTGTTTTTCCAAAGTACAAGGCATGGCAGCCAGGACACTTAAATTTGTAAACAACAGAGGAGCGAATGAGAGTTGGAAAGCGGTCTTTAAATGGAAAAAAAGACTGGATGCGTTTTGAAGATCGAAAGAAAACCTTAAGTTGAATACCCGGATAACATTGCTTAATTAATCTACAAATCCTAGTTTTCATCTGTAAACTGTACCTGCCAAGATATGGTATGCAAAACAATAGGGCCGTTCTGGCTTCTGCTAGGGCAGGGGCTCTGGGTGCGAACCTTATATCCAGGAAGGATTTAATAATACGATCTGTCAGCGCCCTTGGAAAACTATTTTTAGATAAGATGTTCGTGGGTTATTCGTGTTACAGGTGTTGGAAGTTTACCATCTGCGGTATATGCTGGACCATTAGCGACTCTAAGCATCTTATCCGAGTACTGTTATAGAATATATCAATCATTTATCGACCAATCAATAATTCAATTTGACTATATATATTTCAAAATCAATCTATCAATCAATCAATCAATCAATCAATCAATCGCCTAAAAGCTTGTTCTTTTGCAAAGAATCGTCATGGTAAAAACGAGAGTTTATTTCATGTCCTTCATTCTCGCTTCTTAACACACAAAATATCTTCACATTTCCCAATATCGCTAGTCTCGCATTCTTGCTGATCTGACTTCTACTTAGCCTATAGCTACAAGCTTTGAGTGGATGATATCAAGATTTTGAACAAAGGCATGTCAAGTCATGTTCGAGAAACGCCCTCAAATTTTTTTCATATAATTGTTACCTATAGACAAGGTCAAATTTCAAATTTCAGCTTCATAACTTGAACAGTTAATTTTCTATGTCTGGTTGAAGTTTTTGATGACAGCTCGATTAAAGATGAAGTGACACTTTCAATGATTTTTAATTTCAATGATTTCTCACCAAAATTTGTTACAGAGTTCTGTAATTGAAATAAAAAATCATTGAAAGTGTCACTTCATCTTTAATCGAGCTGTCATCAGAAACTTCAACCAGCTATAGGAAATTAACCGTTCAAGTTGTGAAGCTAAAATTCGAAATTTGACCTTGTCTTTAGGTAACAATTATAAGAAAAAAATTTGAGGGCGTTTCTCGAACATGACTTGACATGCCTTCGTTCAAATCATATGGAATGACCCTAAAACAAAGTGCTATCAAGAAAACTTCAAATAAATCACATCAGAGATTAAACGAAGACCAATGTGCTCCGATTCGAAGGAAAAACAAGGCAGAACGAAAACAGCTCCAAAAATACATGATCAAACATCTCCGAAACCAGTAAACATCTAGATAAGCTTCTTTAATCAAGAAAATTAGATTGAGTTTATCAATCCTGGCAGGTAAGATGTCAAAATTATGACTTTTCAACTTGATACAGATAGTGTACATCAAGCCAAGAGTTCTATTTTAGTGTTGTATCAGAGTATTTGCTCATTTTTATCTATATTTGATTTATCGCCGTGCATGTAAGCGTAAATCTAGTAAAAATATCATCACAATCTTCTCTTTACGTCAACAGTTACAATAACAGTGAAACCTCGTTACTATCAACAAGAATATATATCAGGTAAGACGATCACGAAGATCTTCTATCATGTTGCCCAGGAAACGAGAATGGGGAAGGATATTGTTCAGGATCAAATCTAGCATTTTTGCCCCGCACCGACGCGGGGCTTAGTAGTACTCCGCGCGTAGATAATATACGGGGAGAGCATCTCCATATTTTCACTCTTTCCGTTTTATTTTTCGTCTTTCTTGTTAAACATGTTTTTGATTTAATTGGAAAAGAGGCTGTGATCAAGAGTTTGACGTCAGATTGGTAGTCAAGCGTGCTACCATTGAGCCATCCCTGCTTTTAAAGCGTCTTAACTCTTAAATCCCTGAGCCATCCCACTACCACTACCAATGAGCCATCACCGCATCCCCATTCACAAATGTTACGATGTGAGAGACAGCTTGGCAACTTAAAACTTGTTTTGGCTACAAATTTAATTCAATTTGTCCCTTTTGTAATTCTTAATGGAATTGACTGAGTTAAAGGTGGCTGAACACAGCTGTATTTTTTGCGGTATTGTCATCGAAGATACTTGACTACATTAAAAAAGAAACAGAAGGCGCCCGTGTTTCTTTCTGTGGTCTAGCTAAAACCTGCTTCGCATTTCTTCGTCGATTGCCTTCAAATAAGAGCTAAAACAACAAAAATCATACTGAATATCATACCTGATTTCGAACGTCTTGGATATCTTCAGTTGCAACTACTTCCATCTCCAAGACATCGGTGCAAGATCTATAGGGAAAAACAAAACATCACATATGATCATAATCAGTTGGAAAGCTGGCCAGTTCTACGTGTTTCTTTTCACAGTTCCCGCTTCAAATTGTGATGTCTCTTTTACGAAGATTAAAGGCCTTGGAGTAAGCCTTTCCGAAAACATCAAACATTACAAAAATAAGTTCCATATTGCACTATAAGCCTATAAACCAACATTCATATCTTATATTCCATGTTTCATTATAAATGAACATCTGAACACTATAACTTTTTAAGAACTTTGTGGCCAATAAATGAAAGCAAACCATCGCTGTTTACAAGCAACAAAAGTAAGTTACTACCAATAGCTATGTTGTACGATGATAAAAGGCAATGTTACTATTGAATTCATTCACATTTGTACACAATTTATTTTGGTTAATAGTAATCAGCTAGTTTTGATTCTTCAGCTGCAATCGTAGACTCTGCTTGGCTTACTCTCAGGAAAAAGAAAACTCAGTTTATCTCATTTCGGCTTTTGAAAGGATAAAATTTTAATTACCATACTAAACATCGTAAGATATAAATCTGTTCTGAAATCTATTAACAACTCTTGCACGGTGACAAAAGTAGGAGAATTGTCTAAGCTACGATTGTGAAAGAAACCGTGCAGTCCCGGATATTATCAATAACTTAATGAGAGAAACTGAGGGCCCTGTCCACATGTATCCGGATACTTTTAAAATGCATCTTTTCTTATCCGTTCTGGGTTTGGGTCCGCACGTAGGCGGCGTTTTTGGTCACCAAAAACGAAGCTTTTCGACAACACTGACGTCACAGCGTTAATTTACCACCCTTCAGAGCATGCGCTCTGGTCTTTGGGGATCACTTCAAGGCATTTTGCTTGTCTGTTCAAATGTGTGCATAAGAAATTAACTATGCAATGTTTTAACCCATAGTATAAAACAGAATGATGCATGGGTTAATATGTCGAGCCAAGACTCGATGGCTACACCGATCTCAGTTATTCACCTGTGAAGTTAAAAAGCCAAACACTCAGACCTCCTTAATTTGCACGAGCGCCGCTCGCAGGCACAAAACACCATGACACAATATTTGCTGGCCCCTTTGTACTGAGAGTGCTTTGATTGCAGGCACATCTTTCTCAACCATTTGCTTGAAGACACAGAATATTTTTGATGAGGCCTGCCAACACAGTGCAAGAAAATTTGCTGGTTGATTCATGAATCAGCATTTACGTTGATAACTGAAATCTTGATAAAGTGGTACTTTTCTTCATTTCTTATTGGCACATTGCACTTCATCGCTCCCCAGGGCTTCTTCTATTTCACTTTTCATTCATAAACTCAATCTGCATTCTTCATAAGCATTTTGCATTATTTTCTGGAGACTCAAATGGCGAATATCAAAGTTTCAAATAACATCCGTATCCGATAGTGAAAATGATACCTTTCCCAATTCACCAACACCAAAGGCAAAGCAAATCGTTTCCATTTTATCAAAAGAAACGATGGCTGTTAACTAAAAATTATCATCATGATGACTACAAAAAAATAAACATGACTTCACTTTGTAAAAGAGAAATTAACCCTTTGTTACCTTATCATGCTAATGACTTGGGGCTGTGGCAGATTGTAAGCAACTTGCCCATTGATGCTGAAAATCTGATCGTTGGCAGACAACTGACCATCAGCTGGGCTATCTAATCAATAGAAAAATACTTCATTTAGTTTGACCACAATTGTAACTTTGTTACACAGCAAACACTTCCAGACGATCGTCTTTAACTGATCAATGTTCAAACTTCAGTTCAATCAGTTTCATATCTTAAATTCCATCACATACAATTTATCAAAAAATAACTATTTCCACAAGTAACTAAACTACAAGAATACAAGACAATATTACATACCAATACAATATACAAATACAGTATAAAGCAAAGAAACAAGACAAATCGCATGCAGAGAAATATTTAAAGGAGGAGCTCTAAGTAGTAAACTAATCAAGGAATCTCCTTCTTCGATTGAGGATTCAAAGTTAAACTTTGAACAGTCTTCTTTCAACCATTCTACTTAGTTTTAGAAAGGTCCTCAGCATTTCTATATTCATCTGCAATTTTCTTATTAAGAATTTCATTGCGATAACTTAATTTACAAAGGCTATTTCAAAGGATCCAAGCATTTTCTAAAACTATCCTGACATTTTTAAACTTGCCTACTATCAAGTAACCCCAAACAGAAATGCAGAAAAACTTGTGATACAGCCACAAAAACGTTATATCAGAAAAAGCAATTCTAAATATGGTAACTACAAAACATGGAGAGAAGTATAACTCAACAACAAATTACGCAAAAAAAACTAACCGAAAGTCAAGCAAAAAAGATGATACACATAAATATTCTTTGATACTACTGTTGTCATCACTTTATGTTTTATCACATATCCATTGCAGCATTTTTCTACTTCCTCCTCGCCAAAAAATACTGTAGGATGTACTTTACAGTACTTTACAGTATACCGGGTGAGTCAATAAAAAGGCCAGGCCAGGCCAGGCGTTCAGGAAAATGCTACTCCCCAAATATCAAATCAATTATATTGAACACCGTCTTGTTTTATTCCCAATATGTCCAATTAGGCTCAGTAATTTATGGGAGATATTCTGCAGAAAGCCACTTTCAAAAACCTGCAAAAATGATTGAAAACGATGAGCAAGATTTCCCTTTGCTTTCCTTCCTAGCAATAATGACACTTACGTGCATTCATGCATATGTCCTCTTGGGAGAATGGAAACCCCCTGAATAAGTTATTCATACTAGGGGGAAGATTCTTTCATTCCCCCCAAGAGGATAGCACGTGATAAGGCGTGCTCAAGTCATCGCTGTTAGGTAAACATATTAAGGAAACTCGTTCGTGATTTTAGCACGTTTTTTAAGGCTTCTCAAAGGTAACTTTTTGGAAAAGCCTTTGTAAAGTCTGAACGGAGTGACCGATTTCAGCCAGAAAAAATTCTAAAAATAATTGAACATATTAGCTATTCAATCAAATATTGCAAAGTATCATTGCTTACATATCCAGGGAGCAGTAGCCTTTCAAACGTCAGGCCTCTTTTGACTCACCTGGTACAGTTTAAGTCAATTTGCAAAGATAGAGCTAACATAGTACCTGCAACAACCGATCTGATGATGACTGGTTTTTCACTGCCAGCAACAAAGCCAAAGCCTATAAAGAAGATGAGTCATTCTAAATATTGAAATTTCAACAGCAATACTTTCCAGCTCATAATTCCATAGAGATTTGAAAGATCAACTACAGACACAATATATACAGTATGTATTCCTCTGGACTTGGTGCAAAAACTTGAGATAAAAACATGTTGCCAGCTGCTATCACTGGTTCCATCTATATTTTGTTGAACTGCACTGCACTGTACCATTTAAGCTCGAGTTTAAGCTAACAAGTGAAGGCAAGTTTTGCATGTCAATAGATGTCTGAATTTTCCAATAAAAGTTTAATGCCGTAGCTGATAAGACTTACCATCCCTTAAATTTCTTTTTATGGACACCTTTCTTCTCCTTGCTTGGAAAGCCTATAGATTTATCAGAGAATATATAAAATTTATGAGTTACAGAGCTTCAAAATGATCATGAAACAATATGCAGTTGAAAACTGAATGATATATCAAACACTGGAAAATTTATGAAATAAACTGCAATCAGCCTTTAGTGTTGTAAGATATCTTTAGCACCATCCCTAACTGTATAGCTGACAGTACACTAAATGTCCTTGTCTTACAAATTCTCAAGAATTTGTGAGAAAAAAACACTGTCGTTCTTGGGTAAACAGTATTTATTATTAAAGAAGATTTGTTTGAGAAATACAGTAGACAGTTCTAAAAATTTCATGAAGAGTGACTTTTAAGATATCTCAAACTATTGATGATAAGAGAAACAAAGGCACCATTGATGATATGTTATCAAAGAACCCTGATACAAAAGATCTGCATGCTAGATACACTTAAAGTTATAGGGCATGAACAATGTCTCACCTGTTGCAGAACTTCAAACTGTCTGTTGTCATAGTTTGGGTGTTTATATGAAGTAAGCTTTGAGCTATGACTGAGAGAAATAAAAGGTGATGCAGGCTTACATTCATTTTGTTGAAGAACATAATGCTGTGTCAGAAGGATAAGCATTTCATCAATCTCAGAGCATGTTTGTACCAGTACAGTTTTGATCTGACAAAGTGTGTATGGTTCAAGGGCCTTTGCACTTCTCCAGAAAAAATGACATTTATTCTATACTGTAGATACTTTACAACTGTTTTGCAGCTTATCATAAACAAGTGTAAATTGGAGGCTGATCCATTTCACTTTTGCTCCAAAGGTTTATGGGTATAGTGCAAATGGTATCTCAGTCTTTAAAATTTACATTCTGGCAAGCCATGCACAAAAAATCTGCAGTTTTCTTCCTGCTATATCTTCTCATCATATTAACTTATCAATGTCTGAAACTGGAATTTTGAGCTGTGTGTGTCAAACCCAGGAGACTATATCGTTAGCTTCCATGTATCCATATACAGTAGAACAGAAGTTTGTAGTAGGTTGGAGCTACAGTAGCTACATGAAAAACTTTGAAACACAATGAAACACAACTAAACTGTGACTGATGTAGTTCTACATACAGTATGCTGCCACATTTGTTGCAGTTTTGTTAAAAAACTCCTTCTGCTGCATATAAACATAAAATCCACTCATCCAAAACTAATCCACTGGTTCTAAGAGCATAAATGTGCATAAATGTGAACTTACTTTATGTAATAAAGGTAGTTCTTGATATCAACTGCCACTTCCCAACCAGCAGGCAAGCCAAAACAACACTTCCATGACCTTGTTGGTGGGCACCAATGAGTACTCTTCTTTTCATTGCTAGGATTAAAAATAATATTTTAGTAAATATGCGGTGAATCAAACTTTGGGATCCTTCTCTTTGTTGACAGAAGCACCAGATAAGATATATAAGACAGAATTAAGATTGGATTACCATGCATTCTAAAACCGCATAACATTGTTTGCAGAAGGTTCCTGAACATGATCTATGGCACATGCACTCAAGATACACCCAGTATGTTCTAGTTAATTCAGTAGCTTTCGCTAAAACACCATTCTTTTTAACCGTTTTTACAAAAATTTGGTTTTATCCTCAACTATGGTTTAGTACTACTGTACTGCACACTGTAGTCATTCGCAAAAATTTTCCATTCGTTTTCAATGACTTGAATCACAAATGATGCTGAGGTGTACTGTATACAATCAAAATGAAACAGAATTTCAAGAATCAGAGTTGTGTGAGAAAAAAAATGAACCTAAATTGAGTGTTAATTGTCTTTTTGATACAAAATTTGTAAAACTTCTGATATCATGGGACTTCACAAACCTTTTTTGGCTCTCGTGGGCCTGATTTTAATCATTTCTTCTATCATTTTGATTGCCAATTATTCCTTTCAATGAGCTAACTTTCATCTTTCAGCATTTATCTACTCCATTATTTTACCATTCTGGATCACTGAGCCCTGCCTGTACGAAAATACAAGGCCATGTAATAGCCATGTACAAGCCTTGTAGTTATGGCCTTGTAACCTTGTTATAGCCTGGAATAGCCTTGCTGTAACCTTGTAAATGGCTTGAAAAATGCTAATTAGCCTTGTAGAAGCCTTGTGGAAACCTTGTGTTAGACTGGTTGCAGCTTGGAATCTTACTGATAGCCTTGTAATGTTCTTCCAAGGTTAGTACAAGGTCATAACAAGGTCATAATCCCCTCTACAAGGCTAAAACTTGGCCTGTACAAGGCCAAGTTTAGCCTTGTATTTTTTTACAGGTGGGTTTTCAGGTCTTTGCTAATTTTGGCCTGGCTTTGTTGCTTCTGGTAGCCCCCAAGATAACATACCGTGAAAGCTCCATTAAGCCCCCAGGGGGTTATTCAATTTCAGACACTCCAGAGGGGGGCTTAAAAGAGAGGGAGCTTATTAGGGAGGGGGGCTTATTCACAAAATCTAATGACAGGGATATATATGAATAGCTTTTTAATTCTTTTACACCATATTTTGCAGTTACCTCTGGAATTTGATATTATAAGTGGGGGGGGGGCTTAATAGAAAGGGGGATTAGCTAAAATTTTGGCTCAGAGGGGAGGGGCATATTAGAGAGCTTTATGATAGCTGACTTTCTTTGATAGAGAAAATAAAATAAAATTTGAATAGCAGACCATTGTCCCCTGTCAAGCCTTACCAAATTCCAGTTATGGTTTGTTACCATTTGGGTGTGCCAAATTTGGGAAATTAGATAGGAGACGTTGGCAGCACATACTAAAAAACTTGATCAGGCACAAAGGATGGATGACATGGCACCATAACGGCAGAGCTGGTGCCAAAGAATCACCTTCCTAAAGAGGAATTGTATATTGTCCTTTTGAACATATTTGTGAGACCCTCATCTAAGTCTCTAATTGCAGTTTTAATGTAAGGATTGGCAATCATAATGGCTTTTACAAATATAAAGATAATGGTGCTCTGCCCTCCCAATGGAGTAAATTGAATTGAAAACAATAGAAACTCAGGAAATATTAAATTTCCTATGGTGTGATAAAAATGGTAATCATAGAAATGATTGAACTCCCACTGGTATTCTTTGTTCAGTAACATAGTCTGACTTATCATTATTGAATAGTTCTTGCTGGTACATGTTAGTTGTTTCAAACATTTTCTAAACATCAAATTATGGTACTTGCTGACATGATTTTGAGAATTAGAACATTTGCTGTTGCAGAATCCAAGCCAGCGCATTCTGTTTTTCCATCCTCTTTCACAACGCAAATAATATAATAATGTTGTAATACTCATTAAGTAATTTGGAAGCCCTTCTGACAAACATAAATGAACTCTACACTTCTCGCATTGAAAATATAAGAAATGCATAAGAAACTTTTGGTGGCAAAAGTGATTTACAATCTTAAGAAGCACCTACCAGCCCCGGACTTAGTTTCTTATAAAAAATGAGTGTATGGCAAGAATATTTTGACAGTATATAGGATCTTCTGCTTTCCTGGTTATAAGCCTGTGAAGGCATCATACTAGGACTATTACCAATAATTTTCAATGATTTGCAATCCACTGCTACCATGCCAAAAATCTCAAATTTTTACATATACTTTGTGTACTTATTAGCTCAAATGAATTCAACTTCCTACTATTCCACCCTTGTCAAACTTCTCCCAATATTTTCTGGTTCTGTGGTTTTTGTGGGCAAGGTTCAACATCCAAAATATTCCTATAAACCACACAAAAGAGTTGTTGGCTTTTCACTACCGTGCAGTTTCTTGGTGCATGTAAATTTCTTTTGTTCATGTGTTGTGGTTAGGACCCCTAAAGAAATTAAAATTTTTTCATTCCCAAAAGAGCAGTTTGCTGGGTGCAAAATATTATAGTAGAAAGATCACCTAGTAAAGTCTCAAAAGAAGTAACATATTCGCACTCAAAACAATGTCAGAACAGTTTGCTTAAGTTTCGAAAAATTGAGCTTACCGTTTCTCATGACGCTGTTTCGTGTTTCTTACAAAAAATTAGTGTATACTAAATTTTTGAACAACAGGCAAACAAATAAGAAGTCGTGTAACTAATCTAATATTCCTAACGATTTAGAATATTGAAGAAAAGAAATACCAATCATCAACGATTTTTGACGAAATTATTTCGGATAAACCAGGAATCTTTCCAATGGCAGGAATCACTGTAACAACATTCAGTGTAACAACATTCTTGATGATTCAAGATACTACGACACTAACCAGAAAGCTGCCAAGATAAAAACTGCCCCAATAAAACTAAAAAGGAAGCCACAACAAGAATTTCTGATCGATCTAAACCTTGACCAACTGATGAACAAAATATCCGCATTTTCGCTTGCTCATCTTTCGCAATGTTTTTCACCTCCTCCGTTCTTCAGCGCAAATCACAATCAAATGAGGAAGGAAGCGATAACATAACATTCATGTCAACATTCCAACCTTCTATTTTAGGCCGTACCGCAGCCAGAACTGCAATGGATGAAACCAAAACCAAAATCTCCTAAGCACTGATTGATGTGCGGTTATCCAAAGATATCGAACCCACTCAAGATATGTTTACGAAGGAAAAGGACTTACTCTAAATAATAAAGCCGCCCTCGATCGTCTGCAATCGCGACTTCCCACTCTGATGGCAGCTCCAAAGCTGATCCCGAAGATGATGAGGTTTCCAATGAGCTGACACTTCCCTGATCGGACCCATCTTCAAAGTCAGTTGGGCTTCGTGGCTCCATCTTGAATTGATCGTCCTTTTCTTTCTTGTTTAGTAACATTTTAGGAATCTGATCATATCTTTTTGCCTCGAAGCTTCTTCAGCATGATTTCTATTTGGCGTTCTTTCAAATCTCTCTCTCTTTTATATTTCATTTGGTGGTTTACGACCGGATATGTGTCATGTGTTAGAAGTAGCCTTTGACAAAAGGGTTTGTTGGAGACAAAGATACTGTGTCATACCTCAGGCAGGAGTAGAACTCGAAAAAGTGGGTGAAAATTAGGGGTACTTGAAGAACATAAAGGAAAATGTGTTTAAATGACCTCCCAATCGTGAAATGGACAGAGTATAGTATTTGAAAAAGTTCTAGACACCCTTTCCGTTACGTATGTTCCTAAACGTGGGCTGTCTCGACAATCAGAAATGCCGAAAAATGGTTTACTTTTAGAAATGTTGGGAGTGTGTTTCAGGCAGTTATTGCAACGGTTTTGATTGCTTTTGTCAAATAAGAAATAAGCAAGTCACATAAAAACCAAACATTGATATTCGCTGTAAAGAATTGATTAACAGTTTATGTAATTAGGAGGTATCTAACGGATGGATAAGTCAAAGGTTAATTGCTGTCTTGTGATGATAATGTGGGTGCCTGACGTCATACCCTGGGTGGGGGTGCCAGAGCCAAGGGTAGGGTACTGACTGACGTCACAGCATTGAAACCCATAGGAGAAAGTTGAGTCTCTTCCAAAAACTGCCACCAATTTTACCTCATAAGGTTGACAGAAACATCGTTTGGAATTAGTTTTCGATACGATCTGAAAAATTCCCACTGATCTTAGATGCTCTGATGTAGATCTTCTGCAAGAGTCCCATGTAAAATGACAGCTTTAAGGATGCAAGATCTTGCCAACAAATACGTCTTTAGCTAATCATAATTCGCAAGGTCTTAGTACTTAGTATAATCATAACCACATCACATTTACAGTTGGACTAGTTAGCAGCAACTAATTGACACCAACTATCTATTATAATATACAACAATATAGGTACAATACGACAGAAAAAGATAAAAACTCTAAATTGAGTTCGAATGTAGAACGTAATTTTCCTCGTTCTGTTACTAAAACTTTTAGAAGCTTCAGTTACAATTGGTTACAATCATAGTTGTAGGAACAGGGGACACTGGGGCCACGTACCCCCCCCCCCCAAGATTTTGCAATAAACAAAAAGTTCCCCTTTGTATTTTAAAAAAGTGCCCCTTTAGCTTAAGGGGGAAAGTACCCTTGAAGTGTTGTGCCCCTGCCCCCAAGTTTGAGATGCTTCTTGCGGCCCTCCTGGTTACAACTTTCCCCCAACTTTCCTCTGTTGCAAATAGCTCCAGTCTACCCTATCATCCTGTTCCGTCCTATTCAGTTATTATTTATCTACTTTTTTTCGCTAACCAGATAGATGGCCTGGTAGTATCCAGGATATTACCGGTAGAAGTCCAGAATTTGGCAGTTTTAGGTTTAGTTCTCTCGATTCTTCGTTCTGTTTAGGCCGCATGCTATGTAATACTGATTGTGCTTCATATAAAATGACCAGTCAATGGCCCCATTGTTTGCTGGGATTCTGCACCTTTCTGTAGCTGTGTAGGAAGGGGGGAGGGGGGGTCTTCTACCTTCGGTGATGCTGCGAATGCTTGCCTCTGTGCAGGCCGCCAGTTACATCATCCTCTGAAGTTGACTTTATTTGCATAATGAATACTATCAATAAGTGGCTAATGATGCGTTCGTTCTAGAAAACGATTGTTTTGACATAATTAAGCTGCTAATGAAGTCAAGAACGTGCCAATTCCGAGTAAATTTGTTGTTGTGCCAGGGTAATCATCATGGTGATTTATCCATCTTACAGTGTCAAATCTGTCTAACATGAAATAAGCCGACGTCAAATGTTGCTATAGGATCGCGGGAAACTTCTGTCTTGAGTGCACTTTCTGTGCGCATTCTTTATTTCATTGCCAATTAGCAGAGGTAAAACGTTAACCCTATTCGTACTGGGGGGGGGGCGTAGTTTTTGCTGCATTACGCTAAAACGACAAGAGATATAACCACCAGTTTTGGTGACTTTTACTCAAATTTCATAGGCAATTAAATTCTTAACATTTCATTGTTCTACCTCTGATCATGTGACCACAGTAATACCATATTTGGAGAATAGTCAACAAAAAAATCTTAAAATGTCCGTAGTTTTCGTGTCGTTTGCTTGATCGATCTCAAACATGCACCATTCGATTGCATTTGATGAGTAATTTCATTTGATATATAATTTTTTCATATTTGCTGATGTCAGCAATATTTAATATCTATGACGTCATTCACATTTATGACGTCATTTACCTAATAAAGAAGTGTCAAATATAAACTTTTTTAGTCTAATTTGCTTCATCTTATTAATTTGATTCATTTTGAGTCTATATTCACCAGATAAAAGGGCAGGACTGGCAAAAACCTGCGATGAAAGTAAATGCATGCAACAAAAGGCTAATTTAAGGCTAATTGTGCTAAAAATAGAAACTAAAAAATTTTGCAAAGTATGTATATTTAAACTATGACATGTTTCCTACTATTTGAAACAAATTTGGAGAAAATCGGTAGAGTGGTTGATTAAATAGAATTTTTCTGGTTAAGAAGGTTTAAATTTGCCAATTTTCGTCAGTTTTTCGGTTGCCTAGCAACGAATCACATGACTTATTAATTGTCATTGTTATATTTGAATAGCCAATTGTCTAAAGAACAATAGGGGTAAGTCTTATTGTTATATCTTTTGTAGTTTTGGAGAAAAAGAGGGGGGGCGAAAAACGCCCCCCCCCCCCAGTACAAAATACCTAAAAAATCGCCCAGTACAGATAGGGTTAATCAATTGCTTTAACGAGCGTGACTACCTTTCTTTCTTTCTGACTGACATCGGAGCCCCTTCTTAGATTACAAAGGACTTTGTAATCAAAAATGAAGAATGAGCCTTCATGAAGGATATCCTTCGTTTAACCCTATCCAGACTAGGGGGGGGGGCACAAAGTGCCCCCCTAGTAAACTTTTCCACGCAGCTCGTCGAGTATCTCTAGAATAGTCTAGCTTTTTCGTGACTTTCAGTGTCTATCTATGAGACATCTTTTCGAGTCAATTTAAGAAATTCTAACACTGATTCCGGGGGTCAACACATGACTTTAAATTGAGTGCTCCGCAAAATAGATACTTTTTAAGTCATAGCTTTTGAACCACTGGCTCCATGACAATGAGATAAACATTGTTGAACTCATCTTAAAACAAGCTTTCATTTGATATATAGTTTATTGATTTTTGATAACGTCATCAACAATTGGTTGTTGCGCATGCGTACTGACGAAAAACCATGTTTTGCTTTACTTTTAGAAAAATGAGTAACATTATATAATGCAACAGGTCTTTTTATGTATATTTAGCATTTTTTGCTATTTTTAGAAATAATTTATAATCAATTTTAGACAAAAAATTTAATATAAAAAATGCTGACATCAGCAAAACTATTAGTGTTATAAAGCAAAAATTTCAAACTAAGAATTACAAGGATATAATCCTCCTATGTTTCAAATATCACATCAATATATTTTATCAATTTGGAGATACAACGTGACAAAGTACATGTGGTCTTGCACCCAAATTAGCAACATTTGCTGACGTCAGCACTTAATCACGTGACATAAACAAAAACAAATCACATCATCTTGTTTGCCTTATCATGTTTGGTACTTGTGCCGAGTTTCAAGTCTCTAGCACTTACGATTCTGAGAGAAACCAGGGGGGCAGTCTCCCCCTAGTCTCCCCAGAGTTTCAAAAAGCCTGGTCTGGATAGGATTAAACAGAGCTTCGACATAATTTTTGATAATCTTTTTATCGTCGCAGATAATTTTCTCTCAGAAATCAACCAAGGAAGCCTACTTCACATTGCTCACAATCTGTAAATATTTTGCTGTTCACTCTGATGCAGGTTGACAAAAACTTCTTTCATGACCATATCATTCTAAATGAATATTTGCATTTTGTCAATGTCCTTGTTACAAACTGGACAAGCTGTGGAACTGTACTGCATCGGCGTGGCCAGGGTAAATTAAGTGGGGGGGGGGTATTGCAAGAAAGGGGTCTGGGGGCAAGCCCCTAGGAAAACTTTTGGGGCCACGCCCTTTACTTTGGCTCAGAATACATCTCCCAATATCATGCTTGCCTTTAGCGACAAGGAATCCTTGATAGTTTTATAGGAGTCATCCTATGAATCGGAGCATGAGGAAAATTGTTGAAGAAGCATCCTTTACTTTGGCTTAGAATGCATCTCCCAATATTATGCTTGCCTTCAGCGACAAGGAAACCTTGATCGTTTTGTGACAGTTATCCTATGAATCGGAGCATGAGGAAAAGTTTTGAAGAAAGATCCTTTACTTTGGCTTAGAATACATCTCCCAATATTATGCTTGCCTTTATTGCGACAAGGAAACCTTGATCGTTTTGTGAAAGTTATCCTATATGAGTCAGAGCACGAGGAAAATTTTTGAAGATTAAGTCCTTTACTTTGGCTTGGAATGCATCTCCCAGTATGATGCTTGCCAGTGCCAAGCTTTGATATTTCTCCTCGGAAAATTCTTTCCCAACCTATACCCAGCTATTTTCTCTTCTGGTTTAGACGAATCTCGAGGACCATCTTTCAACCAGTGGCGTAACGCAGTTTAGGCTACCTTAGTTCAAGAACTAAGGGCCCCCGATCAAAAGGGGCCCCCAAAAAATTTTTCGTATTGTGTGCTTTTTGGTCATACTGTGCTATAGAAGTCTGCTAACACAATACTGGATTTTCATTCCGTTTTCGTTCATTCCCTATAGTTTGTCTCGAAGAACTTTATTCTTGTTAGCAAGAACACCTAAAACATACTGTGACTTTGCAATATTTACTAGAATTATTTTTATAGCTATTGTATATATTCGCAAAATTCGCATGGATAACTTTCAGGTATAAAGGGGGAACACTTAGTCTGTACTAAATTTACTGCACCTATTGCACTATTACTATCCGCAGAAGCCGTAAACATAGGTTTCAAGCCAAAGAACCTGCCATGGAGGATATTTTTGATAACATTTTTGTGTATTCAAAGTAATCTTCATTACCGTCCGAACCTTTGAATATTGCCGTATTTCTTAAAAAAAGATTCAAATATCATATAATTCCATACCGAAGACCAACAATTTGTTATGTAAACTACTTAGCTTTTTTGAAACGCAATTCATACAAATGTGCTAAATTTACTGTTGATTTTTCCAACGTGGATTTTTCATACTCAACGTGGATTCCTTGAGGTTTTAAAGGGCATGTTTCAAAAATGTTCTCACCACCCCGAACCCCCTTCCAACATAAGGGCCCCATCTTACCAAACTCCTACGGGCCTCGAGTGTCTCCGTTACGCCACTGCTTTCAACAAAAGTTGGGGAGCGATTGCCCCTATACCCCCCACCCTCGTGGCCACGCCATTGCTGTACTGCACTGTACTGTACAAACTGTACTGATTCATTACAAAGTGATCCCCTTGTGGAAATTGAGGAAAAGCGAATCCACACAGAGCAAGCCACGTCAATTCCGTGGTGGAAGAGTAGGCTGGCAATCAGTTTTGGAAAAATATTCATTTGGAAGACAATTTGAATACTCTCCAGACTCTTCATTTTATTCTAGAGAGTCTGGTACCCAGGGTATGTCAGTACTGAAAGTATCTTAAAATTATCAGATCACATTTCAAAACAAGGTGTTTTGAAGCCTTGCCAATGTTCAGACATTTTAAGATTTAAGTACTTTCCGAGAAAAAAAATACTGAATTTTCTTAATTTTTTGGAGATCTGGGAGTCTGAGTTTCTTATAAGTGGTTTCTTACAAAAAATACTAATAGATTCCTTGTCAAAAATACCATGTTTGCAAAATATTATTGCTAAACGATTGATGGTGTAATGTTTCTTTATTGCAAATCATGCCGTTCTGAAAGGCAGCTCATCATGTTGTGCTGTAGTAATTGTTTTGTATCAAGTTTGGCCCCTTCACTTTTCTGATCTCGTCGGGGGCCTTGATTCCTTGTCAAAAATACCATGTTTGCAAAATATCATTGCTCAACGATGATGGTGTAATGTCATGCCCCTGCTATGCTTCGCTAGGATGAGCTTTCTACTAGCTCAAACAATTCTTCAATAATTGACAAAGCAGGCGAGCAGAAATTAAAAGATCAGATATGAAACAGAATTCTTGAGATTGTTCAAATTCAGACTATCAAACTTTTGGCCACCATCAGAAAGTTTGTACCCCGTTGTACCCCAGTTTAGTTGGTGGCAGGAAGTATTTAGACTGATAATCTCGTGAAATTTTGTGTTGATTGGTTCATCCTGGCATTAGGACAATGATAGGGCGTTTATAGGAAATTAGAATGGACATAGAGTTTAATATTGGAAACTGAATGTAATCATGTTTGATAATGAAGGAAATTATAGAGTCAAGATGTTGTACATAGGCAATATGAGGTTTGGGTTATATTGTGAATTTGATTTATGTGATTAGAGAAAATGCAATCAAGTAACCATTTCAAGAATTGTAATCATCACTTAGACAATAGGTTCAATAATTACAGGTGATCTGCTAATATTTCCGGAATGAAGAACAATCGGTTTAGGCGGATTTCTGAACGGTTTTGTTTAGGATGTCTCGACGATGCTCATTAGGCCAGTCTTGCAGTCGTCACCAATATATTAGTGTTTTGTTTTGTATGCAATAGTTTTGTGCTGTTTGTTGTGACGGGTGACATAAAATGACGTAAAAGTTGCCTGACTATTGTCTTTCTCACCACAAAATGGTTCCATACGTAATTCCATTCAATGTTACGTAAAGGAGATGTCAAGCAATAAACAACGATACAATATAAATCTAAAGTGTCAAACGAAGACGTTCTTTTCCTCTGGACAAAGATAATGGTGTAGTCAACTTGAAACGATAACTATTGTTTAATAACTGCTGGGACGTTTCAGACCACGGAAATACTTTGCAAGGAAGAAGGAGGGCTAACAGTTATTCCAATAAAAGCTTGAGTTGTGTCATTTCCTTCTTTCCTCCTACCTTTTAATCAGTTCAAACATTTGCTGTTTTTCTAATTTTGGGAGCCAAAAGGAAGCTATGACATCTAAATGTGTTACTATTCATGTTGCTTTTATAAGAAACTAGGATTTTGAGCAAGTACTGAAAGTTTCTTAAAACTATCAGATTTCTAGTACTGAGAGTTTGTTACGAGTTTCTTAGAGGCCCTTAGAGGTTCCATAACAATCTTCATGTTCACTATACGTTTTTTATGCATAAGAAACTGGTTTATAAGAAACTAGTACTAGGATGGCGAAGAAATTAAGTAACTCTAGTACTATGCTTGAAAATGGCTAAGAAACTTTTAAAGCCAAACACAAGGAAATCATGGGAAAATTGTTGTTGAGCCTTTATATTTTAGTAATATTCATGATAGATTTATGTTTTGAATGAAATAGAACTCTCCTTCTCGCTAAAACTTGTGCTGTCTGTCAAGGGCTGTCAAGAAACGAATACGTCGCAGTGGTAGAAACTACATGCATCCTAAATGCATCCAAAAAATAAGAAACACATTAAGAAATTTTCAGGACTAAAAAGCTGAAATTTTCACGTGAAATTAAGAAACTTTTAGTACTATGGGCTTATTTCAAAATAAAGTTTTTTTGTATCGTTTCCAATGTTTAGAAAGAACTCAAGTACTCAAGGAAGGACTCGCTTGCCTGCCAAGGAACATGAAACAGGGAGCAAGTGAAAATAAAGCAAAACTATACCAAGGATTTCCTGATTGAATCTATTATAGTTTCTTAAATATTTTTCCTCGGTACTGGAGGAAGTTTCTTAACTTTTCAGGGATCTCAGAGTTGAGTTTCTTGCAAGCAGTTTCATATAAAAAGTAGATGCATGATGTAACCTTATTTGTTAGGCTAGCTGTTTCGATATTAAAGAAGCCCACATCATCCAAATTTGGTAAGCATTGAGAAGTTCAGTCAGTTTAGTGCATGTCAAACATTTTATTTTGAATGAACCGGAGGTGATTCCTATTTCTCGTTTATTTTTTTCAAGCTTCTATCTGCCATGTTTCTGTCGAACTTATCACTTCGATATCTTGCGCTGAACTAAAAGATTGCCATCAAGCACTTCTCTGTACATTTTAGGCCTTCAGTGGTAGGCCCTGGTTTTAGTGGCTGCAGTTTTGTTCTTTGATGACAAATTTATTACTAAGTCTCAGTATGCCCATCGAATTGGATTGTGAATAGAAAATCAAATATAAAGTACAGTAAGAACCCGCAAAATAGAAACCACTTTATAAGAAACCTCAGGCTGATTTTTTTGATAAATGGTGCCCTCATATAAGAAACTTCTCAGCCTGATTTTATAAAGGTTTCTTATAGAAGGACGCCACATAAATTCGTATTTTAAAATCTTCGTGAAATTCAGGTGCCCAACATTTGGCGGCAGAACAGGAAAAAATTATCACAAAAAATTTTGTGTGTGTTTTTTTCTCATCTACAACACTGGTCTTCCTAGAACATGTGCAAAGTTACCTGATATAAATATCTCCACTATAAGTCAAGAAAAAGAGTTTTTTTGCAACAGGTCTAACTTTTTAATTCCCGTTACCATGGTAACCAAAAATATATTTTTATAGTTTCACTGCCTGGAATCTACCTTAGAGCTCCATAGCTCACTATCCAATTCCCTGATTCCTATTTTACGATAAAGGAGAGGTTAGTGCACCATTACGAGGCAATTGGGCCTTGGTAAGCAGTTTCGTTTTCCTGTTGAAGCAACTTGCTAAGATTTTTGCCTCTAGCCATCGCTCTTGCTCTGAAATGCCTCCAAATCGAAAATTTTGCTGTGTCAAAAGAAAAAAGAGGAGATTTTATGGGAATCAGCAGATACAGAATTCAGTTGAGGACCTTTGTGAGTCGTCAGATGATGATGAACGGAGTGCAAAGAAGATGGCCTAAGTAGTCCAGTTGAACAGCCACAGACATCAACACCAAAGCCAAGGCACCCTGTGACTGTCCGCAAGCTATCTGAAGATCCAGGTGAACTCTCGTCCTCAGAGTCTTCCTTAGATGATGGATGATGAAGAGAATGTGCCAGTTGGATACAGACTGTTGGATATGTCTTTCCTGTCTGCCATCAATCATCAAAATCCTTATCTGCCCATTGCATTGTGCAAGAGCAATAATGTTAGGGTAGAGGAAAAACTACATTCAAAGATGGGACTAGCTTCAATTATGCAAGTAACATGCACTAGTAACAGATGTTTGTTTACTGCTGAACTTCCAACCTAAAAAAAGGTTGGCAAAGCCTATGACGTCAACAGCTAGAGCCAAGAACAAAGCCAAGAAAAGGAGAAAGGCCATCAGGAAAAGAAAGAAAGGCTTTTCTGATGCCTTAGAAGTAGCAGAGGGACTCCAATACCAGCCAGGGGCTTTTTAAATACAAGAACTACATGTTCAATATTGAATGAATAAATGTCAACTTTAACGCTCGTTTTCCGAAAATTGATATTTCCATACAAACCAAACATTGTGTCCAGGATATTTTTAAAATGGTGAAAGATATGCTGCTGAAATTTTCACAACAACTTTAGGAAAGACAGAACTGTGCAACTAAGCTCTGAAATGAAACAAGGATGTTATGGCTGCAAAATTACGCCAGTTTTCATTTTGTCAATTTTCAACATTTTGCGTCAAATTTTACCTCAGGCTTAAAACATACTTGTCTATGTCTAACTGGTTGGTTTTGAGCTCTATTGCATAGCAATATGATAGTAGTATCTGCCCACAAAATCTCAAAGCCTTACCTAGTCTAATTAGAAAATTATTTTGGACAGGCTAAACCCACTTTTTTGACTCTCGGAAATAGGTGTGGTTTTGTTTAGGGTGTGGCTGTGAATCTAATTGACTAATTAACAACTAATTTGTGTAAATGTATTTGAAGATGCTTGTATTTGATGAGAATCATAATTTATTTGTTAAAGAAGCAGTTTTATGCCCTCTGTCATAGACTTCAAAAATACTTAATTTTTCCTGTTCTGCCCCCTTAAGTTAAGCATCATTCGATGCGATGAATCACATTTCAGGAATTTAGAACAAAAATTTGGTCGTTAGGCCGGAGCAAATCTGTTCGCAACTTCCTGAAAACAACAGGTAGATGTTGTTGGTTGTTTTCAATTATTGTATAAGATAGTTTAATTTATTATTTTTCACGAGAGAGAGAGAAAAAATAATTTCCAACGTTTCCGTGAAGTTCTGTTGCCTAATGCGTATCCATTGCTTGTTTGGTAAAGCTATACATGCTTCTTGCTGCTAATCTATGATATTAAGTCTCCTTTAAAACTACCTTCTGTTCTGAAAATCATGTTCTATTCTAGAACCAGTTTATCAACTCTATGAATTTTTTGGTTCATATTCAGATAGAAGTGTTTACTGAAAGTGAATGATACATTCAGCAGGTGATTTTCAAGATTTTCAGATCAGTGAAAGCAGCTAAGGACATCTGGTGTGGAAATAATGAAATATTACTGAATTAATTTTGTTTTATCTAATTTTGAGTTTACTTGACCATATTTTCCCTGATTTTGAGTTTATTTGTTTTTGATCTACTTGTTTATGAGTTTTTTGTATGGGTTTTATCGAATTTTGAGTCTATTTCACTATACTATCCCTGATTTTGAGTTTATTTGATGTAAAAAGTAGGATTATACCAGCAGGCAGACTTTATTCACTGTTCATTTTGTTCTGTTATAACTTGCCCCGGTACGTGTTACAACTTGCCCCAAACTCGGGGCAAGTTGTAACAATCCGATCTTGATTATCATTTGCAATTTACCGAAATCTAAAAACGCCATATTTATGAAACAACATATGTTCTATAGGCAATGGTAAAAACACAACACATGGTGGTATAAAGACAGGTCTGCAGTTTGCTCATGAGGCGGACATTTTGCTTATTGGAATATTGTAAGTAATGTTTTCAGTGGAGGGCCCCTTGTGAAACAGCTCCGGTTGAGAGGCAATCCTCCTTGATAATATGAAATATTAAATTTACGATCTAGCTGGTGACGCCTTTTTGGTTCACCTGGTAAGCTTTGTCATTAATTGGATGTTTCATTTGATATCCCTATCGGATTTTGCAAGTATTTAACCCTATCCAGACTAGGGGGGGGGGGCACAAAGTGCCCCCCCTAGTAAACTTTTCCACACAGCTCGTCGAGTATCTCTAGAATAGTCTAGCTTTTTGTGACTTTTAGTTTCTATCTATGAGACATCTTTTGATGTCAATTTCAAAAATTTTGACTCTGATTCCGGGGGTCAACACATGACTTTAAATCGAGTGCTCCGCAAAATAAATACCTTTTAAATCATAACTTTGGAACCACTGGCTCTATGACAATGAGACAAACATTGTTGAACTCGTCTTGAAACAAGCTTTCATCTGATATAAAGTATATTGTTTTTTGATGACGTCATCAAAAATTGGTTGTTGCGCATGCGTACTGACGAAAAACCATGTTATGCTTCATTTTTAGAAAAATGAGTGACATTATATGATGCAACAGGTCTTTTTACGTATATTTAGCATTTTTTGCTATTTATAAAAGTAATTTATAATCAATTTTAGACAAAAATTGCAATTTTTTTCGTACAAAATAAATAAATGCTGACATCAGCAAAAATATTAGTGTTACAAAGCAAAAATTTCAAAATAAGAATTACAAGGATATAATCCTTCTATGTTTCAAAGACCATATCGATATATCTTATCAATTTGGAGAAACAACGTGACAAAGTACATGTGGTTTTACACCCAAATTAGCAACATTTGCTGACGTCAGCACTTAATCACGTGACATAAACAAAAACAAATCACATCATCTTGTTTGCCTTACCATGTTTGTTACTTGTGCCAAGTTTCAAGTCTCTAGCACTTATGATTCTGAGAAAAACCAGGGGGGGGGGCCTAGTCTCCCCAGAGTTTCAAAAAGCCTAGTCTGGATAGGGTTAAGCTGAATATTGAAATACACTGAATAGGCTCAATGTGAATTTACCTGATAATTTCGCAACAGTGGCCAAAAACTAAAAGAAACGTTCAATGTCTTTTAATTACGGATGGGCACCTGCTATGAAAAGACCTGCAGTTATTAACCTATGCACATAGCATTTAGATTGACTGAATAAGTCTCTTTCTATAAAGAGAAATACAGAAATATTTGCTGATGAGAAGATTTTCAATCACAAGGAGTGCTACATCATCGCAATAAAATCTACTGCCTTATCGGCAAGTTGGACGTAGATACTCACAGCAAAACAACAAATGTGTGATGTCATCAGAAACCCCATTGGCCCAGGGGAGGGGGTAGCTTGAGAACTACATGGTAAATTGTTGCACCAGAATTAAAAGACCAGTCCGGGGTTGGTATTATTTATGATAAAATACAAGATAATACTGCTTTAAATGATGTATGATACCTTTTTCCACTATTTTCTACCTTATCCTTGTGAAATTACGTATTTGCAATTAGAACGAAATGACCTCATATCGCTCAAACGAAAGCGAGGCTGTGTGATTGCTTTTGCCTCGTTATCGTTGCTAGCCTCTTTATCTTTTTCTTGTGCCATTTTCTATGCATGAGTACACGATAAAGAAGCTTGCGACGATAAAGAAGCGAAAAAATAATCGTATAGCCTCGTTTTTGTTTGCGCGATTTGACGTCACTTCGCTCAAATTGCATATTCGTAATTTCACAAGGAGAAGGCGAAAAATATTGGAAAAAGTATCATACATCATTCATAGCAGTATTACTTTGTGTTTTATCATCAATCATACCAACCCCGGACTTAGTACGAAATATGAAATACAGGGTGTTGCAAAAAAATTGTTCCGCGTTTGATTAAATATTAAAAGAGAACGAAATACTGAACGGGCTCCATGGTAAGATAACCATATTGCTGAGATTTTAAATTAATTTTAGACACCAGAAGCTAGCAAATCGGCTAAATATTCACGGAGTTACGAGCTTTCAAAGATCAAGTTTGTACGAAAGCTGAAACTAGACGCCCTTAAATTGCATATTTTGTGAAAGTAGAATCTCGTTTATTCAAAGAAAATCATATTGAGTTTCAAAGACACTTTCGATAACCCGATAAACTAGCTTTCCATAACATTGAATCAAGGTTATGGATGCTTGGAGGAGCTCTTTTCAGCACAATTTGGAATTGCCCCGTCTCTCGTTGATTAAGTTTTCATTCCATGTTTTTAGATACTTGCATTCTTAGCAAAATTTTGGCAATGGTTGCACATATTGAATAGCTTTGAAAGTCCTATTTGGTTTGCTCTGATATCGACGAGAGGTAAAACATTTGACAGTCTTCTTTTACCTCGATTTTAGGACGTCTTTCTGGAAAACAAGTTAGTTAGGGGCGTCTGGTTTCAGCTTTTGCACAAACTTTAACTTTGAAAGCTTACAACTTCGTGAATTCTTAGCGGATTTGCAACATTCTGGCGTCTAAAATCAATTTAAAATCTTGGGAACAGGGCTATCTTACCAGGAGCATCTACATGTTACCATTATTTTTTAACATTTAATCAAACGTCGAACAATTTTTCTGGGACAACCTGTATCAAATATGAAATATGAAATATTGAAAATTGAAATATGAAATATGAAATATTGAAATATGAAATATGAAATATTGAAATATGAAATATTGAAATATGAAATATTGAAATATGAAATATGAAATATGAAATGTGCGATCTAGCTGGTGAAGCTTTTTTGGTTCTCCCGGTAAACTTTGTCCTTATTTGGATGTTTCCTTTGATTTCCCTGTTGGTATTTTGCAAGTATTTAAGCTGAATATTGAATACACATTGAATAAGCTCAACGTGAATTTACCTGGCGACCCTCCACGGTTGGATGATTTCGCAACAGTGGCCAAAACACTAAAAGAAACGTTCACTGTCTTTTAATTACGGATGGGCACCTGCTATGAAAAGACCTGCAGTTATTAACCTATGCACATAGCATTTAGATTGACTGAATAAGTCTCTTTCTATAAAGAGAAATACAGAAATATTTGCTGATAAGAAGATTTTCAATCATAAGGAGTGCTACATCCTCATAATAAAAACTACGGCCTTATCGGCAAGTTGGACGTAGATACTCACAGCAAATTAACAAATGTGTGATATCATCAGAAACCCCATTGGCCCAGGGGAGGGGGTAACTTGAGAACTACATGGTAAATGGTTGCACCAGAATTAAAAGACCAGTCCGGGGTTGGTATCATTTATGATAAAATACAAGATAATACTGCTATGAATGATATGTATGATACTTTTTTCCATTATTTGTCGCCTTCTCCTTGTGAAGTTACGTATTCAAATAAGCAATTTGAGCGAAGTGACGTCAAATCGGGCAAACGAAAACGAGGCTGTACGATTAGTTTTTCGCTTCTTTATCGTTGCAAGCCTCTTTATTGTGTACGCATGCATTGAAATTGGCACAAGAACACAATAAAGAGACTTGCAACGATAAAGAGGAAAAAATCCCAAAGCCTCGTTTTCGCTTGCACGATATGACGTCACTTCATTCGAGTTGCTCATTTGAATACCTAATTTCACAAGAAGAAGGCGAAAAATAGTGGAAAAAATATCATACATCGTTCATAGCAGTATTATTTTGTATTTTATCATCAGTCATACCAACCCCGGACTTGTCCTTTAAGTACAACCCAAACCGCCATAAACTATGTTGAGTAAATGGCTTTTGGTCATGAACTATCATTTCTTTGCAAAATACTGCATGATAGATATAATTTAAAACAGATTTGAGAGCAGAATTCAAATCATTCAAGCGTTCTGAAATTTTGTTGATTTAAGGGGGCTCAGTTTCTTGGGAATTATTTGAAGTTTTTTGCTTACCAAGGTTGCAGAACAAATTTGGTGTCTTATGAGCAGACTGTGATGCCTCAGTGATGATCTGCAAGCAGAATACGGAAAGAGTCGTTCCTTATTAAACGGTTTGCTCTGGAATATTCCCTAGTCAAGGTTATTTCTGCCAAATTTTATTCAGAAAGTATTGGAGCAAAAGACTGATCACAGTGCATTCTATAAGAGGTGATGATCAACCAGTCACTCTATGCAATATCTAACTTCACCTTGCTGTTTGCGAGGACCTGCACTTTTGAATCATGTATAGGAGGTTGCAAAATTAGTGAAGCAAAAAACTTCCTAAAATTCCCAAGAGACTAAAGCCCCCTTACGTTGCCAAAAATTTACAACGGTGCAAGAATCAAGTTCTCCTCCCTAAACTCTTTCGAATGATATCTAGTCTGCATTGCTATGGAATACAATCATAATTCCATGACCAAAACCGTTATACTCTATATAGTTTATTTTTGTCCTTTAGTGTACCAGGTTTCCGCATAGATGGGTACGAATTTCAGTAAATCTGCATGTAAAGTTATGCTGTTTTAAGGTCGACCTCCATTGCAGTATTTTTCGTCGGCGACTTAAGCGCTTACCTATTGCGCATGCTCTCTGGCAACAGCGCTTGCTCGCAAAGTGAGCGCGCTGGTTACCGATTGAAACTACAGCAAGTGGAGGACGGCCTTCAATCTTTTTTTGTTCATTTTCGGTGATTCCGTGAATCTTAAGCCACCCCGGGTGAAGAAGTCTAATTAGGTTAGATACGTTTTTAAGCAGGGCACATTTTAAATCAGTTGATTCATATCTATACTGAATGTATTTCACCCTGTTAAGATAAATCAAAATGAAAATGCCTCGGGCATTTAATTTTTTTGGTTCAAGTGCCGATTGGGAGGCGATTCAATTCAATTCTCTTATTTGTTTGGATGCAATTAAAACACTTGCTGCTCAGCTTCTGAATCAAAGAAATAAAATGCTCCAGGTAGATGTGTAGATATATTCTTCTTCTTTCGATATTTGCTCATGCTTGCTCTTTAAACAAATTCTGGAATGCACAACGAGCGCGCTAGCTACCTGGGTTTGAGACAAACTCTTTGATTTCCTTTGTCAGCAATCGCTAATCGCTTTGAATTCAGGTGTCAGCAAAAGCAACTCATACTATTGTGTTCCGTCTATCGTATTGATTGTAGAGCAGTTTCTTTCAGCTTACAGTTTAATAAAATCTTTGTAATTTAATTTAAAGGAGCTTATTTATGATGTCTTTAGCGTCGCACCTGAAGTAATGACAAGAAAACGTGCATGGCCAGTTGGATTGCAGTGTTCCAAAATTGACGAATAGAACACCAATATCGCAACCTCGATCCCAGGACTATCTCAAATGCAGCCTCCCTCGAGCCTTTCACCGTCAAATGCCGGAGGAAGCTGCGAGATTGCTGTGGTGAAATCTGAAAAACATTTTGACTTTAAAAACATGCTTTCCTTGCCGCAGTGAAGTAGTTTTCGAGAAATACATAGAAGAAGTCCTAATCTTGACACTGTTATGTTTTATTTTGTTCGCTTCTTGAATAAAAATATGAATTTGAAGCATTTTAGCATTGGTAGGTAGGTTGGGAATGGTGTTAAATTGGCCTAGGCCTTAGCGAGGTTTATCAGTTTCTGCTTGGTTTATTGTCGTGAAACACAGTTTTAGGCTTTAGCTATCATTAGCTCTTCAAGGAGTGAAACTATTATGGTGATTGAAATAGGAAGGTCAGAAGGTCAGAAGGTCGTTTAGGAAGGTCGATGGCATAAACGCAGACCTTAAGCAATTAAAGTCTGTGTCAAAATTTATAAATGAATCGTGAGATTTGCGATAACGCAATATTGCTAAAGCAAGCGTCTTTAATTTTCTTTATTCGCAGGTATTTTCACGTGATATCTAACTTGAGACAGACTTTAGCATTATCAAAGATGGATATGAATGAAGTATGAAGAGCAAATAACAGTAGTATAAGATCAGGTCAAATGGAGAGGAATCAGTGCTAGACGGTAGACTTTCTGAGGGATTTTCCTACATGATGATGATGATGATGATGATGATGATGATGATGATGATGATGATGATGATGATGATGATGATGATGATGATGATGATGATGATGATGATGATGATGATGATGATGATGATGATGATGATGATGATGATGATGATGATGACGATGATGATGATGATGATGATGATGGTGATGATGATGATGATGATCTTCTCTAGGTCATCATGAATATTCTATCATGCTCAAAAATCCTTGCGTTGTCTTCCATTGTAGCACTTTGTTCCTAGAGCTCGTGTTCTTCAAAGCAATCTCCCATATGGGCTATTTTCTCTTTTGCTACCCTGAGTACCAGACTCTCTAACACAGAGAGTCTGGTACCCAGGGTACTCCTTTGCATAAATTGCTCCGTAAATTCCATTAGTTGGCCATCATTAGTTGTGCATGCTCTTCATCGATCTCTCATTGCATCAACGGATTTCGTACTTCTTTGCGTCGCATTGCATTCTTTAGGATGGAAACCGAAAGAGAAAAAGAAATACAAGCATGAAACTAACTATTCCGCACGGGGTGGGGGGGGGGGGGGGTTCTTTCATGGTAAAGGTACATGGGGATGTATTTTTCGTACTTCTAGTCTAGCCAAGGGTATACTTTCTTTGCAATTTTAGCACAGCAACAGTCTAGCTGAGGGTATCATTTTTGAACAGTCGAACGGTCATGATATCATATTTGGTACAAGCTTGACAATATTAGTCCGAGAATGGTCAGAATTGGTCTAGCCAAGGGTGCCATTTTCGTAAAGATTGGTCTAGGGAGTGGTCAAATTGGTCTAGCCAAGGGTACCATTTTCGTAAAAATTAGTCTAGCCAACGGTACCATTTTGAATATGCTCGCGGTGGACACCTACCCAAAATTTAGCAAATAGCACCCCCCCTCCCGTGCTAATCCGTTCCGAGAGAGATTAACTCCAAAATTGGAAGAGCGATGCCTACTTATTGGTATATTTATTCAAGCATGGTCAAAAATTAGTATTTTCAGGGGGTAAATTTGCTATCACAAACGCTCAAATCACTGATTTGAAATAAGAAAAATATTTCTAGCCTTAAACATAGTTTTGAAGAATAAAAAAAAAGCAACCAAAACATTTATTTTCTGGGAATTCTAAAAGAATGGAGACATACGTCAGAAAATTGGAGTAAAATATCAGTTTTGTTAGCAAATTTTGGTAATATATCGAAATTTAAGTAAAAGGTTATGGATTATGAAAATTGATGCCATAAGTTTACAAGGGTCAAGTTGCCAACTCAGAGCCACTTTTCAAGTTGCCTGTTTTTTCTGATACACTTGGTATAATAAGAAATGAGTGGTGAGATGAAACCTTAAAGTTTATATGGAGCGTTCCATGACATGTGGTAGCTCCTTATGATCTACAGGGTGTCCAAAAAATTGTTCTACGTTTGATTTAATGTTAAATAATAACGAATTAATGAACAGGCCCATGACAAAATAACCATATTCCTGAGAGTTTTAATTAATTTCAGGCATCAGAAGCTAAATAGTCGGCTAAATATTCACGGAGTTAGGATATTTTGCATTTCAAGTTTTGCGAAAGCTGAAACCAGACGCCCTTAAATTGCATATTGTGTGAAAGTAGAATCTTATTTATTCAAAGCAAATCAAATGGAATTTAAAAAGCACTTTCGATAAACTAGCTTGAATCAAGGTTATGGATGCTTGAAAGAATCCTGTTGAGCACAATTTGGAATGGCCCCATCTCTCAATGATTAAGTTTTCATTCCATGTTTTTGGACACTTGCATTCTTAATCCAATTTTGGCAAGGGTTACGAGAATTGAATTACTTTTGAAGTCCTATTTGGTTTGCACTGATATCAACGAGTGGTAAAACATTGGACGGTCTTATTTTACCTCGATTTTGGAGCGTCTTTTTGAAAAACAAGTCAGTTAGGGAAGTCTGGTTTCAGCTTTCGCACAAACTTGAACTTCAAAAGCTTGCAACTCCGTGAATTCTTAGCAAATTCACAAGATTCTGGTGTCAAAACTTGATTTAAAATCTTAGGAACAGGTTTATCTGACCAGCAGTCTGAATATTTCATTGCTACTTTTCAACATTCAATCAAATGTCGAACGATTTTTTTGGGACTCCCTGTATGCTTTTAAGTAAAGCGCTCGCTTGGCTCGCGCTTCAATATACCTAGAGCCAAGGGGGGTTCTTCCATAGTAAAGGTACTTGACGATGTGCCGCGAGCAAGGGTATGCTTTGTCGGACTTTTAGTCTAGCCAAAGGTATACTTTTTTGCAATTTTGGCCTGCAACGGTCTAGCCAAGGGTGTCATTTTTGACAATACTGGTCTAGCGAACGGTCGTGATATCATATTTGGTACAAATTTGACAATATTGGTCGAGGAAATGGTCAAAATTGGTCTAGCCAAGGGTACCATTTTCGTAAAAACTGGTCCAGAGAATGGTCAAATTGGTCTAGCCAAGGGTACCATTTTTTTTTAATATGCTCGAGGCAGACCCCTACCCAAACTTTGGCAAAGAACCCCCCCCCCTGTGCCTAGAGCACATCAACACTATTGAAAATCGTCAGAGCTGGAGAGCAGCTGGACTTGCCACAAGTCCACCTCTTGGAACAAAGGGAGATTTTCAATGCTTTATCGTCCATTTTGATTTTGATAAGTAAGTGAGTAAGGCAACAGTCATGGATTCTGAAGCAAATTCTACCGAAAATGGAGATTTTAAGAGCCATTTTCATCATGTGTCCTTTACAGGTTAGCTGCAATTTCAGACTGCCTGAAGATCAAACCTGGACTAAGTGAAAACCATGGATCCATACTACAGTATTTGAACTGATAGCAACGCTTTAATGTAGCTGCTCTGTTCCATCACCTTAACTACTGCAGGGTGGGTCCATATTTCCACTTTGGCCAAATTTTGTTTTGGGACAATCTGAAATTGCAGCGCGCCCACAAAGGACTCTAGGTGATTACGACTCATCATTTGATCAGCTTTTAGCCAGTCTGAACGCATTACAGTTCACCAAAAGAATCTACAAAGTCTTATGATTGAAGTTTATAAGACCATGAACCATCTAAATCCTTCATATGAGTTATTTGTTAAAAAGGATATACCTTACAATCTCCGCACCAAAGAGCTATGCAGGCTTCCATTAGCAAATTCACATCGATTTAGACTAAATTCTCTTTCGTTTGGAGAAAGTCTCCTGTGGAACACTCTAGATGATGAACTAAAAAGAGCTGATACCTTGAAAAGTTTCAAAAGGGGGATAAAAAAAGGGATAGCAAAAGATGTAGATATTTAGTTTGTAAATTATTTTGTTATATTGTAAATAGTTGGTTTAAATTAGTTTCTAGTTACGATGTATGTATCAACTTTAAATAATGTTACGTTATGATGACAGTGACTCTTTAAGTTACGAAAGGACTGTACTGTAGCTTGCTATTGAGATAATCACGCAGAATGCCGCGCGTAATCACGCAGAATGCCGCGCGTAATTGAAGATAATCTTAGGCATATCTAACGCCAACAGCAACACACGTATCACCAACAACCCAGCACGTATTGGACTTTCACCAGGTATCAAGATAGATAAATAATTTACATAACAATCGTATTAGATATGACAATGTAATCCATAAATCCAGCAACCAAAATGCATTGATGCTGAAGCTACGAAAAGACACGGCATGTCATCTCAAAAAAGTATTTTGTTCATGTAAAGAATAGGATTTATATAAATAGCACAATGAAAACACCAACCCACGCCATGTCTTCCTTTATTATGCCTTTATACAGGGTGTCTAAAAAAATTGGCCCCTTTTGTCTGAAGATTGTGACAAAACGGCAAAAGATTCTCGCTAAACTTTTGCATGATGGTGCTCTTCAGATGTTCAATTAAAGTTTGCTACCATGCCCATGAAAATCCGTTTAAAAATGATGGAGCTATGACCTTCAGGAGACCAAATTTGCCGTATGACTGAAACTAGCGGTCGGCCATTTTGTCTTACTATTTTCCAGCGATAAATAGCTTCATGGATTGAAAATTAAACAGCAGCCTTCAATGTCATAGCGCTTCTCAAAATTCCGATAATCCTCGGAGAGTTCAACTATTTCTGACCTCACAGAAATTATTCTTACCTCATACTTATCACTGTAATATAGTAAGACAAAATGGCCGACCGCAGGTTTCAGTCATCAGGCAAATTTGGTCTTCTGAAAGTCTTAGCTCCATCATTTTTTAACGGATTTTTACGGGGATGGTTGCAAAATTTAATTGAATATCTGAAGAGCAACATCATGCAAAAGTTTGGAGCGAATCTTTTGCCGTTTTGTCACAATTTTTTAGGCAAACAGGGCACAGTTTTTTGGGACACCCTGTACATTTCATATCAATAAAGTCTTCCTTATTTTCCCTCATTTTTACAAATTACAAATTACAAATTAATTACTCAGCGCAGCTTTGATGTAAAATCTTCAAATTTGCAGTTATTAATGTCTCTAAAAACCTAAAATGTCCATTTAAAACTTATCGAAAAGAAATGTTTTTAACATTTTCTTGAAGGGTCTGTTTCATCCAATATGCCTTGCACGTGCCGTATTTTGGTTGGCCTTTGTTGTCGGCCATGGCCCATGAAAATGGCGACAGCAAAGGCCAATCAAGAGACGACACGTGCAAGGCATGCTGGATGAAACAGACCCTTTAAATGTTTCAATATCACTGCATTGTTTTATTTGATTAGGAATGTCATTCCACAACCGACGTCCCATCATGCTGAACGATCTATTGGCAAATGATTTTCTCTTTACTCTAGGAATATCTATAGTTTTATGTACAACTTGTTTGATCTCAATAGTCTCACACTTTCACTTAGTTTCAGCATATCTTTTAGGTATATTGAGAAGCTGTGCATTTAAATGCCTTAAAAACTAGAGTTAGAATTTTAAGTTAAATTCTGAGATGTATGGCAAATAATGAAGTTGTTTTAGACACCTTGTGCCACTTTCATGGGCTTTCCTTCCAAGTACAGCTCTGGCAGCTAACACTTGTACTCTTTGCAGTCTGTTGATTTCGTGTTTTGGTAGGCCTATTAGAATTGCATTTGAATAATCTAGGTGTGAAATTACTATTCCCACGGCTATTGTTTCTGCAGCATCATATTCTAAAACTTTCCTAACTTGCCTCATTCTGTACAGTCCATACATTGCTTTTCGACACATGTCTGGTAATGGTTTTTGCATATTGAGTTGTTCATCCATATGGGTTCCAAGGTATTTTATTACATCAGTCCTCTCTACTACAATCTTCCAAAATACTTGGGACAAATCATAAAATTGCACTACTTCGGTCTTTGATTACGTGCCCCCCGCTCCCCCCTTCTCAAAGTTGCTTGAATTTTATTACATCAGTCCTCTCTACTAGTTCTCCGTTTACATCAAGGTTCTTATTCTCACACTTTGCAAGTTGATGAGAAGAAGCAAAGTATATGTATTCTTTTTTTGAGGCATTCATTTTCAGTCTTTTGCCATCCATCCAGTCTTTCGCAGCAAGACAAATTCCCTGTAATTGCATTTATGACCATATTTAGCTTTTTCGATTACCTTCAAAGTTGACATCAGAAATATGCTGTTTCAGCAAGGAGATGCTATCCACAAGGATGCGAAGACAATTATTTTCTATGTCAGCTGTGTCAAAAAAAGTTTACACTTTTGACGGGCTGTGGAATGGAAAATATGCAGCTGATATTCAAAACTGAAATGTTGATCTATCATTTAAAGGCTAACTTATATGTGAACATTTTGTTCAGTAATGTTATTTATCTTTTAAACTGAGAAATTAGGAAAATTTTGACAAGGGGTTTGTATGGGAACGAGAAATCCATTTTCGATTCTGGTCCAGGATTTATTGCCATAGACTAATTACATAAGTTTTAGCATCACTCTTTTTTTTTCTTTATTCAATGAAAACAATTAAAAGAAACAAAGAACAAGATTTATAAACTACGTGCCATCCATAGTGGGAAAGGACATATTGTCAGCGAGTTCCCACTATGAATGACACTTACAATTTCAAATGTATCAAATTAATTTGACTAATACACACGTACACATACGGACTTACATACAAACATACACACAGATACATTCACACATAGATACAGTCACTAACATGTCAAGCACGAATTCTTTGTTTCCAGAGGATGCTAGGTTTCGTAATCTACAAGATCAAAACGCTTGGTTGATTTAATGTACTTTATTGTAGCTTCAAGAATTATTCTGTTGATGATATACGGATATTCAGCACTTCCATACAATAGCAGTGAACAAAAGAAATTATCATCAAGGTTGGGAATATCTAAGTTCAGAAATTCTGAGAGTTCGCCATGGAGATTCATACGAGAGTTGTTAAACAAAGGGCAGTGCAGGAGGAAATGCTTATTATCCTCATTTGCTGTACCGCAATTGCAAAGTGGACTTACGGCGTTAAATCTGTGCCTAAACCTATGCTCATTTAGTGCACTGAACTGCAAGCGCAATTTTGTTAAGATTCTAATACCCTCAATATCATATATGTTGTAAACACAGTTTTCAGTTGGACGTATCTTGGAGAGCAGTTTTCTCTTGAATTCGGCAATAGACTTGGAACACCTGGTATCGTTATTCAGTAAATTCCATTCAAAAGGCGCATTACTAAAATATGTATTTGAAAAACGCACAGTCTTGTCAATGGAGGGAGAATACATCCTCTGATTTCTAAGATTATAGCTGGTTTGTCGTTCAGCAGGGATTTCATTGAAGAGATATTCTGGGACCTGTTTACTTTTAAGATTGAAAAAATGACATAAACGACGATACCATCTTCTACTATAAAGGGTTTCCCATCCCAACTCATTGTAAAGCCTTTGCCTATTTGTACCTCTCCACGCACCAGAGACAGCCAGGGCTGCAGAATACTGGGTTTGTTCCAATTTTTGTGTAAAACCTAGCCGCATTTCTGGGTCATATCTATGATACAATAAATCACCATAGTCAAGGTGAGGCCTCACGTATAATTTGTAAGATAGATTAAGAACATTCCTGGAGACATACTTTGAAAGATATCGTATCAGACCAATACCTCTTCTAGTCTTTAGGATGGCTGCTCTGATATGACTTTGAAAATTTAACTTTGAATCCAATATCATTCCTAAATGCTTGTGTTCATTTTCCCGTTTTATTTCGTCATTGCCTAATGTTAAAGGCGGGTGGACAATTCTAGCTTTTTTGGTGGAAAATATGACTTCCTCCGTTTTATCTGCATTAAATTGCATTTTCCACTGCCAAGCCCAGATCCGTATTTTTTCGAGATCTCGATTCAGTTCTTCAGCGCCATCGATTTCGTTTTCAATCACTGAAAACAAGGAAGTATCATCTGCAAAGAGTTTGACCTCACAATTCAAGTTATCACAGAGATCATTTATATACACCAGGAAGAATAAAGGACCCAGCACAGACCCTTGGGGTACACCTGCGCGAACATCCTGCCACTCTGAAGTTTTTCCATTCAAAACAACCCTTTGTTTCCGATCTTTTAAAAAACTGCTAATAAGTGCGAGCATATTACCAGATACTCCGTTACATCTGAGCTTATGAATGAGTCCTTCATGCCACACCCTATCAAAAGCCTTAGATAAGTCAAGGAATACTGCACGTGTTTCTTTGCTTGGCATATCATCAAAAGCACAATAGATCTTATGTGCTATGAATAGCAACTGATTTATGGTTGAATCTCCAGGCCGAAAACCCGATTGGTTAGGCGTTAATAACTGATTTTTACACAAATGATCGTAGATTACATCAAAAAGCTGTTTCTCAAGCAATTTCGAAAAAATAGGAAGCAAAGAGATTGGACGATAGTTATTTTTGCATTGCCGACTCCCCTTTTTATCAATTGGAACAACATTTGCTTTCTTCCAAGAAGAAGGGTAGATTCCAGTCTCTATGCACCTCTCAAAGATCATACATAAAGGTTCAATGATTGCATTATCAGTTATCACATAATTTAATCATAGCAACAGAAACTTCATCACACCCATGGGATCTGCTGGAATCCAGAGCTCGAATGTGCTTTAGGACCCTTTCCCTATTGAAATTGAAATGCTGTAGAGCTGGGGCAGAACTTGCTGTGAAACTGGGTAGCCTACTCGATGTTCCTACTGAGCAACACTGTGCGACGACTCTAGCATCACTCATTGAATTGGATGGTTATCGAGAAAATGCAAAATCAGATTGAAAATGTTGAACAAATACAAGGAATCACGTCGTAAGTCTATTATTGCCGTTGAAATTTAAATTCTGCTTCTGAAATTGACAACTGTATTTGGTTGTTATCCAACTCTCCGTGGTGAAAATTTTTCCTCTGGGAGCCTACTCTGTTGGTTCATGAACGGAATGGCAGCTATTGTTTACATAGAATTGACAAACCGGCCTCTTTCACAATAGATTGTAAGGAGAAACCAATCATATTCGTGCATCTCTCTTCCTGCAAGTTGATTGGTCCTCCCGAGACTTGGAGCCAGCAGGCTGCTTTTTCGCAGTTTAGTCAGCTGAAGTCTCATTTTGGTGAGCGGTAACGGGACTCATTGTAGTCAGTCTAAATCAGTGCAAGAGCCTACTAGGAAACTGAGCGTTCTTCTGGTATTTGTAATGGAAATTTTTAGCGCCTTTTCTTCACAACGAAACATTCAAACATGGGTGCTAAACATTTCCATCACAAATACCAGAACGCTCTGTTTTCTAATAGGCTCTTGTACTGATTTAGACTGATTACAATGAGTCCCAGGTATCGCTGACCAAAATGAGACTTCAGTTTACCAAACTGCGAAAGAAGCGGCCTGCTCGCTCCCAGTCTCGTGAGGACCAATCAACTTGCAGGAAATGAGATGCATGAATATGATTGGTTTCTCCTTGCAATATCTTTTGGTACGACTATGTAGAATGGTAACAAAAAAGAAACAGAATTCAAGAGAATCTGCTGTGTGGTTCAGAAATACCCCGGTCTTGATAATGGAACAGGCAAGACCATTCAATGTTTCGTGACAGAAAAACTTGACGGCCTTTCAGTGTGAAGCATTTAAGCACTACAGAGAGAGAGAGCTTGCAGAATGCCTGCTTCATTGAGAAACGGAATTCAAGCAATCGAAACGTAGTGTTGATTAATTACTGTGAATGGCTAAGTATGGTAGATAAGGCTGTTAGCCGCAATTTGAAATCGGCTAGATTCAAACTAAATTGGAATTCATATCCTATATATTTATACGCAAAAAGTATTGATCGGTTGCGCAGTCTATAAATGAAGAACTGATTGAGTTGATAACCAAAAGTTGACAGGTAGTCATTTTCAAAGCTCTAACCAAAGATTTCTGTATTGTCAACTGTTGCTAGGAGCAGGTGGCAAGAGCCTTGCTCTGAAGCCAACAGACCTGCTCTATGCCCGTTAGACAGGCTTTGGTAACGTAAACAAATTTCTATCACTCCTTATGAGAAGAATTACCGAAGCTGCCAAATGAGCTATAATTTGAAGACGAAACACGAAGATGCACTGCTGTATATATACTCTCATCATTTGTTTGTTGTTCTTAATATCTGGTAAGTGTTATTTTCGTTTCATTCGCATCAAAATTTAACACCAAATGTCGTATCCCACGGTGAACTGGTTAAACGAACTGACAAAAATATGATGGAATATTTTATAATTCATCAATTATGAAGAACGAAATGGCGGATTTGGTAACACGGTACCGTGACAGTGAAATAATATTATCGTATCTGTAATCAGACGGCGAATGAAGATACAGCACTTCGCATAAACGCTGGCAAAGGCTCTAATATTCTTACAGGATCCGCTTAGATGAATATCCTGCTGACACGACTCTATAAATCGTGGTATTAGGGGAAATTAGGACACAAAAGCGGATTTAAGGAGATAATTACATTCTATTGTGTTGATTTAGTTTCTCGAGAGATGTTTCTTTGAGAATTTTGAGAAGTTTGGGAAATTGTGTATCAAGCATCGAAAATTATTCAAAATCTAACTCAGCTAGCAATCTTGATGGGGAGCGCAAGTAGACGTTGCGCAATATGTATTTGACATCATAAAACTTCTGCAATATTCTTTTACTAATTAAAGATATAGGGCTCTTGAAGCATAGCATGAAGCATAGGTATCTCAGTTCTTGGAAATTTCGGGAAATAATGAAGTAACTATCGCAAATTAATTAACATCTAACTTAGCTAGCAATCTTGACGGGGATCGCAAGTAGACATGGCGCAACATATATTTGACATCACAAAACTTCTATAATATTTCTTTTACTGACTAAGGATATAGGGCTCTTGAAGCATAGAGGAGAAACATATCTCAGTTTTAGGGACTTTCGGGAAATAATGAAGTAACTACTGCAATTACATCTTGATTGAGAGCGCAAGAAGATGCGTCCTTCGCAAAGTCTATGTCATTCTAAAATTGCATTCTCTTTGTTTTGACTAAATAGATAGAGCCTCTAAAGGATAGAAAGAAGCATGGCATCCCAGTTTTTGAGAATTTTGGGAAACTAGCAATTAGCCATCACGAAATAATTAACATTCATCTCAGCTAGCCATCTTGAAAGACAGCGCAAGGAAGACGTGGGCTTCGTGACATCTCTATCCTCTATCGTCGTTTTTCTATTGACCAAGGATATAGGGCTTTTGAAGGCTTGAAGAAACAGGTTCTCGCGGTTTTCTGAGAATTTTGAAAATTATCAATCAACTCCTGTCCCAAATGAATTAATATCTAACTCAGCTGCCATCTTGATTGAGAACACAAGAAGACAAGGCCTTTGTAATATCTATGTGACATTTTGAAAGCCTCTATAATCTCTCTTTTACTGACTAAGATAAAGATACATTTCTTTTGTAGCATAGAAAGAAACGAGGTACCATAGTTTTTGAGAATTTTGGGAAATTATGAATCAGTCATCACAAGTCAATTAACATCTATCTCAGCTAGCCATGTTGATGGGGAATGCAATGAGGCAAGGCCGTCATAAAATCTATTCCTAAAATGTATAAAGTTCTCTTTATCACTGACTAAGATTGTAAGGCTGTCAGGGAATAGAAAGCATAAAATATCACAGTGTTTGGATTTCCGCTTTGTTGGAAAAGATATGCAGCAATTTTGTGTTCTCAGCATATGGTTCTCAGTCTCGCTGCTATATTGCTGGTAGATAAATTAGATTTCAAGCGTACTTCGACTGTCAGCTATGTAATAAGTGCCCGGATATTCGCGCTAAAACATAAATTGGTCTCTTAGGTTTGGCGCAGGTGCTCTCAACTAGAAATCGAACTTGGAACCGCTCAACTAAGGACTGCTAAAGAGCAAAACAGGAAATAGGAGTGTTGGGAAGGAAGAATTTCAAATTGATTTCGAAATTATCAACTTCAATTATATGAAGAAGACTCACTGAAAGCACCTGAAAGGACCTTCAAATCACCCACCTCAAAGACAGGCAATTACCCTATTGTTATTCAGACAAAGTTCCGCATTATCTTTGTTTTGAAAGCAGTCAAGCGTCGATAATTTCATGTTCCTATTGTTTCTTTACCTTTGAACGATGAAAGGAAAATAAATCGCAGAAATATAATTGAAGATGATCCAAACAAAGAGATAGACAGCTTGGAAACTCATAACACCTCAACACCTACGCAATGAATACAATACCATGGAGATGCTTAAATCCTAACAGGAAGAATCCACTATATCATCTGTTCTCAAAATAGATTTTATCTATGATGAATTTGAGTTGTTCAAACATAACAGCTGTCTTTGAATCTGGACCTAATCTATCAATTGTACCAGCACGGGCGGTAGGAAACGCTGAATTTGGAAAAAGCTTTATGTGTGATACATAGAGTTATTCTGGTCCTAATATATCATTTCGTTCGTGATATATTGACTTGTTTTCCTTCTATGTCTACCTCTCTTGCTAAGGCGCCATTTTAATCCATAGACACAGCAGGAAAACAAGTCGATATATCACGAAGGAAATGATTTATTAGGACAGGAATAGCTTGATGTATCACAAATAAAGCTTTTTCTAAATTCAGTGTTTCCTACCTCTCGTGGTACCAGACGTTCGGAGAAAGTAGGTAGAGTTCACCGTTTGAAACATCGTTACTTGCTAGGACACTTTCCAATCTATTCTCGTCAATAAATTTCAAATTTAACCATAAATACAGCTGCCATGCCATGCGTTTCTCGGGAATTGGTTCGCTAGTTTTTTGCAGGGACAATTGCATGTCTGAACATGATTTTACGGTAGATAAATTGATTTAAACAAAGTTTAAACATCTGTTTTGTTGAAACTGGTCCCTTTGTACTCTCGTTATGATTAATGGGGATTGATGTTCAAATTGCTAAAGCATTAGCTGAAGCAACAACACATTTCTAATTCCGGATTTCTGGTGCATGGGCATTTAATCTTAAGAGATGAATTTTAAAATATGTTGACGCTAACTATCAATTCCTCCACATATATAGCCCGCTCATGAACAGTATCAGTTCTTATCAATCATGAAACAAAATATATTATTTTGTCGCTATTGAAATAGACCCAAAGAAGTTCCAGTGAATAATGCAAAGATTAACCTTATTTAGACAGAGGGATTTTAAAAATTTCATGGCCCATTGCTATATACTACGCGACCTCCAGATGTCCTTATTTGGGGACAGGTCGCAAGGAAAATCTTCAATTCCTCGCTAAATTCTTGCAACTAGCGCAAATCATAAAGTTATGTACACCATTCGATTTGTCTTGAAGGTTAGTTTCAATTGATGTATAATTTGTTTATATTTGCTGACATAGCAAATTCTGATATTCATGACGTCATAGTTTGAATGAATTAAAGCAATATATCTAAAAAATTGCAGAAAACAATGTCAGGTTCCTTGTTACTAACAATTTTCACTATTTATAAGTTGAAATAGGAAATATTGACAATAGAAATATCGATCAGTCTATTCAATTTTACTTGCTACTGTTGGCTACAATCTTGCCTGTTATCTCATGTTAATCTGGATGAATTTCGCTTTGTAAGTAAATAGTTCAATTTTGACCATTTTATTTTTCGTTGCCTAGTAACAACCCACGTGACTAACTAACCTCTATCTTTAGTTTTGTTAAGCTATATATCCAAATAACAATTGGCATAAGCTTCCTTGTTATATCTCTGGTAGTTTTGGAGAGAAAAAGGTGGGACAACAACGCCCCTTTTATACTGTTTGGTGTGAGAAGTTTGTTTATGATTTGATCAAGTGTTTCACAGCCTCTTTTTCGGGTGTTTTGCAAACTACGGATTTTCGCACAATCGATCTTGTTCACTTTTTCAGTTCTCACAAAAACACGAGAAAATCACAAACATTTTTCAGTCCTTTGCAATCAACCAAAATTCGATTCAATCAAATCCATCCATCACTCTAGGTACATCGATCCTTTCTTTGTACCGAGTGCGCCACAATAAACTATGCAGGTTTGGCAGGCCACAATCAATTGTACACTGGACCGATTTTGAAGATTCATGACTTAATCTTTAGCAGAAAGCCTGAATTAGATACTGAGATTTTTTTGCAATTTTCTTCATTTTCCGTTTTTACAGCTAGAAGGGAGTTTCTTAAGATTTTAGTTTCCGAAAACATTGAAAACGATCAAAGAACATCGATCAAGTTTTCTAAAGAATCGACATGAATGGACAAGGAGAGAGCTTGTTCGTCGTGATTTGGGATTTAGAAATCGACTTATCGCAATCCGCTGTACGAGAGTTCGTACTAAACTCCCAAATCACCCTGAAAACGTTTTCTCTTTGTTCGTGCATGTTGGGTCTTTGAAACCTGATCGACGTTTATTGATCGTTTCCAGTGTTTTCGAAAACTAAAACTTTGAGAAACTCACTTCTAGCTTTTAAGGTTGAAAAAGGAAAAATTTGCAAAAAGTCCAAGGATCTAATTCAGGCTTTCTGGTAAAGATTAGGCCATAAATCTTCATAATCGGTCCAGTGCAGGATTTATTGTGGCCTGCCAAACGTGCATAGTTTATTTTGGCACACCCGGTATTCCATTCAAATTTTACAAGACAAGTTACTTTTTACGCTACCTACTAATTACTCTGGGAAACAGTACAAGGACGATATAACCACGTGGAGCAATAGACTATGACAACCCCGCGGCAGTTAAAGAGCCACTGCTAACCATGATCCTTTGTCGCCCAAGACGACTTTCGTATTATCTAAAAGTCGTTTCTGGCCTAAATTCTTTTTGCCTTGTTTTCATTCGGCACACAAACGATTTTGTTTGACAATGGGTCTTTAGCGTAGACAAAAGCATAGAGTCCGAGAGTTGATATTTCTCTTTCTCCAATTTCAAAGGGGCCTTTGCAACAAACATACCTCCCATACCTCGCACTTGCCATCTCTAGTTGCACAGCAAAGAATGCTCGCAAAGCCTCTATGTTAGCAGAGGGTCTTTAATATTGAAAGAAATATAAACTACCGGGTGAATCTGCAAAGATGCATCAGTTACTTTAATTGACACCCCAATTCAAAGCAATTAACGTTTGCAAACAAAGGAAATTCTCTCAAACCAGAAATTCGTGACAAACAAAGCCGCAAAAGTTACCCCGAAACCAGTTGGGTAAACTTTCGCCTTGTGCATACGAAAGGTGGTTTTTAAGAGAAGTTATGTACTTATAGCGAAAGAAGAAGGGTGAATTTAAAGGGAATCGACATAGTTAAAAGCTGGCCCGGGCCAGGTCAAAAATATATTCTATTATACTCGACCACTTTGACGCATCCGATCTCATTGTGTAGCTGAAGAAACAATGGGTTTGTGGGCGTTTCTTCAGCCTATTTATAGCGGCTATGATATATAGCTTTGTCTATTCCCTTCAAAGTTTTGCAAGGTGGATTTTGTTTATTTGACTCAGAAGCCGAGCAGAAGACATTTCAATTCCCGTGTATTTAGCACTTAAATGAAACACATACCACACAGCTTCTAAATCAAATAAACAAAATCCGCCAGGCTAATCTTTAGAGTTACCCTTATTCTTCTTTCGTTATAAGCAGTAACTTCTCTTGAAGTTTAAAACCACCTTTCACGTGCACAAGGTGAGAGTTTAGCCTACTGGTTTCGGAGCAACATTTGCGGCATTGTTTGTTTTGAATTACTGGTTGAAAGAATTCCCTTGTCTGCAGGCGCTAATCGCTTTGAATTGAGGTGCCAATCAAAAGCAACCAATTCTATGGTATTACGAATTCTGTCCTCGTTCCACCCGCATGCAAAGCCGCACCCCAAGAGCCACCCAACCGTTTCGCATAATTCTTCAAGCGTCTGAACTTTCTCGGGGCAACCGGTAGGTCTGATGGCTTGAGACGGCTTGAGAGTCTGTCTTATCAAATTAGGTCTAAAACTCATAACAGAACAGACCTAAATTTAAGGATGATGATTTTCATTTCTGAGACCTTTTCTGAAACAGCAGGACTACAGATTTAAGCTTTTGAAAATGAAAATTCTCTTGCACAAAATTGCTCTGGAAAACAGCTGTCAAGCAAACAGTTGCTTGAAACGTGAACTTAAAGGGACTGTGCTCACCATGATCTTTCTCAATCTCGCAGTGAGTTTCATTCTGTATGAAGATGATTGTCTTCAAATGAATGTCGTCATGCCATCGCTTTTCATTTCAAACAATAGACCTTAGTGAAAATAATTAAAGTACTGGAAATAACAATAGTTCGCGAGTGAGGCATTTTGGGAAATGGAAACGAATTCAACCAACAAAAGAAATACAAGCGGATAACGGCCTTTTCAGTTCTTTAGACATGATCAACGCCCGTCTCTCCGCCCCCCCCCCCCGTCTCAAGTATAATTGATCTACTGCTTTGTTATTGTTTATTTCGCATTGAAAATTGCAGTCACCCAGAAAATATCTTTTGTGGCTATAACTGAAATCAGTCAAATACACATTCCACGAAACAAGAGGCAGATTAAGAAGGCTTGTTGGGTACTATCGCATTCGAGGTGTTCATGATTGTGTGATCACAATAGGTTGTCAATGTATCTCAATGAACTCTACAGCAAAAAAGGTCTGACCCCTTGAGGAGAAGGTATGTGCTTATAACGAAAGAAGAAGGATAAATCTAAAGATCTGCCTGGCTAATTTTGTTTATTTTCTTCAGGAGCTGTGTGGTAATTTTTTCATTTAAGCCCTAAAATAAGCGAGAACTAAAATGACTTATGCTCGGCTTCTGAATCAAATAAACAAAATCTGCCAGACAGAACTTTAGATTTACCCTTCTTCTTTCGTTATAAGTACATAACTACTCTTAGAAACCACCTTTCGCGTGCACAAGGCGAGAGTTTGCCTTACTGGTTTCGGCGCAACATTTGCGGCTTTGTTTGTTTTGAATTAATGGTTGAGAGAATTTCCTTTGTCTGCAATCGCTAATTGCTTTGAACTGAGGTGTCAATTAAAGTAACTGATGCTATTGTGTTACAGAATCTGTCCTTGTTACGCTTATCTGCTTTTAACCCCGTTTCTTCTCTTTAACTCTAATTTCCAGTCGTTTCATACGTGCCATATCATTGTGTAGCTATAAAACAATTGGTGTGTGGGCGTTCCTTTGGCCTATTTATAGCGACTACACGATATAGCTATTGTTGGGGATACGAACAGGCTAAGTTGTTTAGCCTAAAGGAATCCCCCAAAAAAGGGCTCCATATCGTATGCGCAGAAACGATTTACTTCAATGCCGCAATATGCAAATTATTGACCACTACTTGACCACTGAGAACAAGAGAAGAAACAATGGTAACGATGCGCATGACAACGTAGACCCCAACGTTGATTCGCTTACAACAAAGCTGAAATCAATGCGTCAAAACAATAGGGTCAGCGGTCAGCACTTTTTTTTATTCAAATTAAACTTTACAATACATGTTACAGACTACTTTACCTACAAACTACTTTACAATACTACAAGGACGATGCCACGAGGAGCAAAAGTCTACCCCATGGCATTGTTAAAAAAAATGCTAAACTGCATACAATTTTACATAAACGCTACAAACAATAAAAAAAGAAAAACGATGACTGTGGCCTCGTGGCTGTGTGTGACTGTGGTCAGCACTTCTTCTCCCCAACAAGCTATGTCTATTCCCTTTAAACTATACAGCAAAATTTTCCCTCCCACAGGGACAATGTCAATGACTGGAAACTGGACTTTTAGATTCTAATAATTCCCACGAATGGCTGTAAGAAGTGTTTAGTATAAAATAAAAAGCCATACCAGATACCAGAATGGTCATTTATTGTTTCTTTGTTGATTATTCTCTGGGCTTTGCTTTTCACATGAGATAAATCCCTTGTTTTGTCAAGTTGAAACTCTACCGTTGGCTTGCCTTCGCCTCCATTCGCAATTTCGAATGCGAAACGAAAGTGTAGTCATTTTATAGTTGTGTTTTTAGAACTATGACGATATCCCGGGGGGGGGATACTTGGTCTACGAACATACGGGGACGTGCCGCTGGAAAATCTGAAAAGGCACCCTGTCCCGGAGTAAAATTCCCAAAAATAATACCCTGTCCCGGAGTAAAATTCAAAAAACAATACCCTGTTCTTGAGTTTCTTCATGCAAAATTGACGATATCTATCAAAAAAGCAGAAATGTTGCCATCCAAACGATTTAAATCACATTCGCGGAGTGCAAATGGCTTACAACGACGTTATGTAGTCAATTATACAAAATATGGACCCTGTCATGGAGCCAACCATACAAAAGTGATACCCTGTCCCGGAGTAGGAACCTGAAAATGATACCCTGTTCGGCGGCACGTCCCCGTACTGAAAAATATATGAGTACCCCCCCCCCCCCCGGGGACGATATCTACTCGAAAGATAAAGCCAATCAGGCCTAGAGGTACCTAAGGTTGAAAAAATGAGAAAATGGCACAATGGATGACTTCTAGCAAATAGAATATAATATGACCGAAGTTTTCTTCACAATTTTATCAAAGGATATTGTTGATTTATTTGCAGTGCTTCTAGAATTTTCTTAGTCCAAAACGCCGAAGCTCTGGCTTGGAGGTGACAGCAAATTTTGACCTTCAACATTAATATTCTAGCACTCAAAGCACTATCAACAAATGAGGTGTTTATGTTCAAGCTAACAATCGAGAAACATTTTGAAATTGATCAGCTATTGATTTAACCTAAATTCTCATCGCTGAACCCATTCAAATCCGTATAATTTTTTCTGGGACACCTGGTATAATGCTGAGAGACAGACTCATCCATGTGATGATGGGACATTCCGATAGGCTCGTGTCATCCCATCTATCCTGCTGGCCTAGAGATTAAATTTCCGGCTAGCCTAGCGAGAAGGAGAGTGCACAGCTGCCTCGAAGCTGGTTTCCGTCGTTATGCAAATCTCGCAAAGCACCACGGTTAACATGCGCTTTTTAAGATGCGCTTTTTAAGATTGAAAGATTCTTAAACATCTATGTAAATAGCTCTGCGTTTCAAGCAAGTGGCAGGAACAAATATGCTTCTAAACAAAGGCAATTGGTAAACTTTATTAAATTGAAATCTTGTTAGTGGCGTATTGAATTTTAATGCAAGCATGCACAAAACTTAGCAAAAGAAGCAATACCATGTATAGGTGTTTTCATTGTCCTATTTATAGACCATGCTATCTACCATTTATATTGTTTTATTCACTTTCTTAGAGTACTTAAGAAATCATCAAACACTAGTCTAGACTAGGAATCCAAACCCGCACTGGTCCCGTATTTGCAATTCCTAGCTCCTGCGGAGGGCCTAGCGCCTGGCCGCTTTGCGCGCTGCCACTGTCTTACTGCCGATCAGCCTCGACTTATTCATTGGAATACCTACCCAGTTGAAGTTATGAAGACCAATAACATTCTATTTTACTGTCACATCCTGAAGATTGACATGCAAAGAGGTCTCACCAGAAAAGGTGCTCAGCAGTCTCTTTTGTACTTTTCAACCTTCTATGTCTTAATGCAGTTTTTATCTAAAGATCTTTCCATTTTAACCATAATGCAAAGCAACCTTCTCTAACTAAGTTTTAACCTTTCTGGAAAGCTGATTCAGGTGTTATGGTACTTTGCATACCGGCTATACCATACTCCTGGGACCAGATATCAAATAATAACGTTGCAGCCCGATGCAGGCAATCTGTAGGGTTAAACATGTTATATCAAATTCGCTGTTATGCTGTCGTATATTTAGTGAAAATTTCAAATTGAGTTGTACTATATTGTTCTTGCTTTCTTAGGCCTAGCCTATTTTGAAAAAAGCTACTGGGTGAGTCAGAACAAAGAATTCCCACTTGGAAGGCCACTGCTCCATGAATATCAAAGCAATAATATTCAAAACTGTCTTGTTTTATTGCCAATATGTTCAATTAGGTTCTGTAATTTTCCCGGCCTTAATCGACCATTCCTTCCCGTCGATAGGGTGATTTTCTGCAGAAAGCCCCTTCCAAAAACCTGCAAAAACAAATGAATACAATGAGCAAATTTTCCATCCTAAAATTGATGACACTCACATAAATTCATGTATTCTTCCCTCTTGGGAGAATGGAATCCCCCTGAATGGGTCATCGATACCAGGGGGAGGACTTGTTTATCCTCCCAAGAGGATAGCACGTACTAAAGCGTCCACAAGTCATTGCTGTAAGGCCATTGTAAGGCAGAAATGTTAGGGAAATTTGTTCATGATTTTGGGCACGTTTTCAAGGTTTTTGAAGAGGCGTTCTCGAGAAAATCCCTCATTATTTCAGAAAATCCCTCAGTGCCGATTTCAGTCAGGTAAATTTTATAGTAGAGATCTGAACATTTCTACCATTAAACTATACATTTGCCCATATCATCGTCTTGATATCCAGGGAGCCGTGACCTTTCAAACTGGGATTCTTTTTTCTGACTCACCCGGTACAATCATAGAGCTGTGCAAAGCAAGAACATTCATCGTCATCATCATTGTCAGTCATTCAGGCCACTGCAGACCGACGACCTCCCCAACGTTTTCCAGCATACTCTGTTCCCTGTTCTTCTCATCCAATTGACCCCTACTGTTTCTGTGATTTCATCTCTCCATCTCTTTTTTGGTCTTCCTCTGCTGCGCTTCCTTCCATACGGTGTCCATTCTGTAGATTTCTTTGCCCATCGGATATCTGCCATCCTTCCTATGTGGCCTGCCTTTCTTCTACATTGATTCAGAATACAAATCTGATGTTGCAATTTTTCCTTAACATGCGTCAACTTTCCAGAATATCAGTTAGAACAGTGCACAAATGTAAGAGATTATGTCAAATTTAGGATCAAAATAATCCTCGGAAACTCTCCATTGAAATAAGTTTAAAATGAAATTTGAAAATTAAATTTAACTGTTGTGGAAAAAACCTTGATGGATGAGGTGTCGTGGGCACTAAAAGCGCATTTTGAATTCTTTCGAGTAATGTCTAAGCACTATAGAAAACCACAGGACCTTTGAAGTGAAATTTAAAGTTTCAGTGAACATATGACATTGAACGATTTTTGAGATTGATTATACATCTTTCTATTAATCAAAATTAAAGAATTTATTTTCGATACTGCACATTGGCTTCAACTCTGGTGGAAAGCAATGAATTTTCACCAGCAAAAAGTGTTGGCCAATGCTTTTGTGAATGCGCGTGGCGTGATTGTTACTGTTGTCATAGATAAGCTTGATATGTCATGAACAAGGGAAGTCAATGGACAAAAGTTTGTATGCATGGTTAGTGCATGTGTCAACGATGCATATCCAAAGAAACAATGACATGTGTGGGTGTTTTGTTTGCCCTTTTTATAAACCTTGCTATTGTAATAAAGCGGAACCATTTGTTTTAATGTAAATATATTTTCAGCAATTTGATCATGTCGTGTTGAAATATCTGATATTTTGATTGGGACCTGCTTGAATAGACCTTTTAGCTATTCTACAAAAGAACCTGGATCGAGCGTTATTTTTATACATTTTGATAGGCGACGTTCGATCGAGTGGCTTTAGAGCTTCTATCACTATTGTAGACATTCGAAAATTCTACAAAATGTAGCAAAATGTTGTTCGATTCTGATTCCTTTCAGAATAGCTAAAAGGTCTATTTTCAATCATCAAATTTTATCAAACTTTCCCTCTCAGAAAAAGGCCAATTAAATTTCTTGTCTGCAGTAATGAGAAAAATAGATTAGTACAACAGAACTAATTTTGTAGCAGTAGTATTTTCAATATCTAACTGACAAGCTTACAAGGTGATTAGAGATTACAAAGAAAGGGCAATCAGTGATTAGTTAAACAAGAGAACTTCTCTCTGTCCACTACAACGGAGAGCATTCAGTACTGTGAGGATTGTACAGTCCTTCGGGAGAATTCTTCGGTAGTGTGGAGGGATGCCATGAATAAGTGTTGAAGAAATCCCCCGCAGGACTGTACAAAAGCTCTTTAGAATACGTTGGTATTTGTCAAAATTCAGATGTCAACAAACTATGATGACTAAGATAACTTAATTACATACCCCCGGGTGTGCCAAAAAAGTACTCCCGTTTAAAAAATCGTCAAAATTTGATTATAAAACCTTTCATAACATTTTTGTGTTGATCTCTTTTTCAATAATCCATATATTTTTAAAGATGATGAAATGTTTGCTTTGATTAAGAGTATGAAACAACACATTAAACAGTCACGTTTTGAGCTATACTCTTTAAGCAGTATCGTTTATCTTACTTCTAAGAGCAATTGTATTGAAATTGTTCATTATCCTTCAAGTCTAAAATGATAGCTTGCATTTTTTCTAACATTTATGACCAAATTAGGAGCTTGATATAAATTGAAAGAAATTGCTAAGTAAACATCAATTTTAGAGGATTCAGACATTGCCATTATCAGTTGCTGTTGACTGCAGCTGAAATATTCACAGCATTCCCTAACTATTGTCATTTCATATATTAGTTTTCAAAGAAAATAGTTCCCTCTCGGGCATTTTACCAAAGAAGACTCCGTGGTGGCCTTTTGAGTAATATGCAGAAGACAGTGTAGTGTATAGGAATTAATAACTATTTTCCAAGTTACACTACAGTTCTGGTTGTCGTTGCTCTGTTTTCTTCATCTCTCTATATATCAGCATAATTAAGGAATATTATGAAAAAGTGTCTAGTCAAATTAAAAGGAAATAAAAATGAAACCAGAAGTACTTATTTGCAGCTAATGATGTATAATAATAGTTCATTGCATTGTTTTGCAGCTTTGCTGCTTTGATTCTGGACAGAAAATATTTTTATCAACAAATAATTATTGTCAGATCAGTGTTTTTCCAACAGATGAATTTACATTCAAAATAATTAAAAATGTCTTTAAAGAAAAATGACGGAGACATAAGGCAATTCAAATTAGGGGCCTGGGCAATCTAAATATAGTCTATTGTGTTCAATTGTATTTGATGATCTCGAGAGATTAGCAAATCAATTGGATAAATGAAAGACTCAGCCATCTTTTGTTTTATTTTTAAACTAGACGCCATATATCCTTCCTTTGTCTTTAAACGTCAAGATGGTATCAATAGTAATGACGTCCTAACATTGTTTACCTAAAACTGTTTGTCAATCAGAGTCTTAAATGTAAAACCTGAATAAGAGATAATGTGTTAGCAACATCATTGACACTCAAGGCCCACTTATTACTGCCTTTCCCATTTCGATTTACCTTACATTCAAGGATTTCAGAAACTTTAAAGCATATTGAGGGTCTAAGGTGAAGATACTGATTTCGTTCCTTCCCTTCAGCATGGTTGTGTGGAAGACAGAATTCGTATATATGTTTCCATAGTTTGACACTGATCTAGTAAGACTAAACTGACCTGTATCCCCAATAAACTTATACTATTATTATGAAGTAAAGCGCTCGTTTTGCTCGCTGTTTAGCATGATCAGCTCTTGCAGTGGGTTCATTTGTACAAGAAAAATGATCAGAGTGGCTAATTTCAATCATGTAAAATGTAACATTCAATTGAACATGTCCACTATTAAGTGACATATTTATCAATATCATTGCTTGATATCCAGGGAGCAGTGGCCTTTCAATCAGGGATTGTTTTTTCAATGAACCTGTAGGACTTTTATTGCTTAACAAAATGGACTACAAATATTGTGTCCTCTGTATTCTTAATTCATCACACAACGTTCACTATCTAGTTACAGGGCAAATGTTTAATTCAATTGGTTCTTTCTCCAGCTGAGAACAATTTGTACCGAGCTATTGTATTCTTCCTGCTGGCAAAGACCTTGCATGCGATTTTATTTTACTTCCAGGGGAGAGTCAACTTAAGTTCCCATTGTAGGGGCTTGTGCCATTCAGAACCTGAAAGCACAACCCATAAATCCGGAAAATTTTTGAAAAGCATATCCATAAACCCAGGAAAAGCCGAAAAAGCATACCTATATATCCAGGTAACAAAAAGTATGCCGTTAAATGATTTTTTACCGAAAAGGGTACCCATAAATCCGGAAATATTTAGATACCGTTGAAAATCATACCCATAAATCTGGACTCTATCGTATAAAAGGTACCCTAAAAATGGCACAACCCTGTACCATGGAGTACTAAAGTATCCCCCGGGTTTTCCTTCTTTTTCTTCTTACTTAAAATGTTGTTTTTGCTGCCAACTTGCTACATAATTAGATTGCCTAAATCATACTGGGCGTATCAAGAAGCTAGTTACTTTGCTTTGCAATATCGAGCGACCCATCATTCCATAAGAAGGAAAGGTATGCGAGACAAAGAGTAGAAGCTTGCTACAGCCGCCCATAGATGGTCCGCCCAATTAATTATGCAAATCCTCCTTCCAAATAATTTGTGAAATAACAAAGGTTGCATCAATTAAGTTTTAACCTGGAAACCGCAGATGCAAGCTTTTGCCCTTTGTTTCGTAGACCCTGTCTTCTTTTGGAATAATGGGTCTACACGTTGTTGGCTTCGCCTAGTCTGGACAGGCCAACTGCCTGGATTTTTTAAATATTCTTCACGTTTATGGATCAATTTTATCGGTTGTTTTTAGCCGAGTAAACCTTTTAACTATTCTACAAAAGAGCCTGGATCGAGCGTTATTTTTATACATTTGCATACGCGAGGTTCCATCGAGTGGCGTTAGAGCTTCTATCACTATTGGGCAAATTCGAAATTTCTACAAAATGTAGCAAAATATCGTTCGATTATGATTCTTTTCAGAATAGCTGAAAGGTCTGTTCTACCGAAAGTAAATTGTATCTCAATTCAATTATTCGGATATTGCAACTTTGAAAATCAGTTACTTAGCAAACGAATTGGCTACTCAACGAGGGACAGCCGAATATCTGCTAAAAAGCACGAGGGTCTTGGTTCTTTCACAGTAAAGGTACCTGGGGATGTGCTGCAACGAAGGGTATACTTTTTCGGACTTCTATTCAAGCCAAGGGCATAATTTTTGCAATTTTGGTCTGTCCACGGTCTTGCTAAGGATATCATATTTGACAATATTGGTCTAGGGAACGGTCAAAATTGGTCTAGCCAAAGGTACCATTTTCGCAAAGATCAGTCTAGCCAACGGTACCACTTTGAATATGCTCGCAGGAGACCCCTACCCAAAATTTAGCCAAGAAGCCCCCCCCCCTCCCCGTGCAAAAAGATATAATTTTCTGGATATTTCATCGAAGGATTAGCCGCATCACATTTTCGAGATAACGTCAGCAAACTCGGCTATTCCCAGTATTTAAGCGGTTTCGTCCGTTGCTTTCCACAACTTGCAGCTATTAAAGAGATCTCTTGTGCCAAAAGTTAATTGATCAGTTCAGCTGGTCACTTCTAGCTAACAGGATTTCAATGCTTTCCATTGGAAGATAAATCTTCTTCTATAAGCTACACAGGCTAAAAAATCAGGAGAAAAATTTTTTAAAATGCTGAAAAAGTAAGTCATTAGGACATATGTTCGTGCAATATGCAAGAAGCACTTACACTCTTTTTTTTATAAGAATATTGTTTATAAGAATATTCATGCTCAGAATCATGCAAATTTTAAGAATATTGCTCAGGCTCAGCTCGTCATATTTGTGTCTCATTTTTCAGCAGTTGACTGTTTTGCGATGTTCATAACAGAGAATCGCTTGATCGTATCTCAGTTTTTTTTTAAATAAAGGGTAAAAATTTATGATTGTTTAGAACATTCCTTTATTGTTATAATTGCTGAAATTTTCCTTTCGTTCAACCAGTCCCTCGTAATGACATGGCATTTCTTTTAACTATGTTCCCCTGAAACCATATCGGATTTGAAAAAATTAGAACACTTTAAGAATATGTTGAGGCTCAAAACGAAAATTTCTTAAGAATATTGAGGCTGGATAAAATTTATAGTATTCTTATAAAAAAGTGTATCTTAAATAACTTTAACTGTTATTCTTAAAAATAAGTGTCTACGTGAGCATGTTACCATAACAAATATAATACCTACCTGCTTATAATACAACGCAATGAAAAGAAAATAATTAAGGAAAAATCAATCAACTGAAAACGATGAAGAAAACATTATTTTATCAACATGCCAAATTGAAGATTTTCTAAATGATGAATTATTAATCCCATCGTTAACGTGAGCGGACATTAGGTCACATTCACACCGATATGTTTACGTTTGAAAAACGCATACTTTTAATGCGTTTATGCCTTTCATCCTCACAAAGACAGCGGGAAAATTATGAATTCTGAAGCACAGTATACATGGTCTTTGTGAATGGCTTGTATAGAAGTTTAGATGCACACGGGGGGGGGGGGAGCCAATCAGTAGATGCATATATGGAAAGGTCCCCAGGGCGTTCTGTCATATAATCCCAATGACACTTGGGACGAGGTTGAATCTACTTTCCATTGAAATTTAAATTCGGTTCTGAAAAGACAATCTTATTGAATTTATATTTCAATCATGGACCAGAGTCGAAAGTGGAATTCTTATTTCCATGCAAGCCCTTACCAGCGTCCTTTCCCCGGCCTTTTTCATTTCTGGGTCTAAACGATGAGTGATTTTACCAAAAAGGATTTTCAAGTCTAAGTTAGCCTTTGGCAGATAGATCAACACTTTAGTTTTGAATATCGGCGGCCATGTAATATTTATTCCACAGTCCAACAAACATGTTAACTCTTTTTTGACTCACCCTGTTTAACCCAATGTTGGTTGGGGGGGGGCAAATTTGCCCCCCCCCCCTAGTAGACTTGTTGTTATAACTCTGTCAGGATAACAATTATGACCCTGAAACTTTCTGACTTTTTGCTTATACTTATTGTGCAATGACTGAAGAAGTTTTATAAAAATATTTTGACAAATGAGGGGGAGGGAGACAATTTTCTGGAACTGACTCTGTCAAAATCGCCATTTCTCAAATGTTAATTTTTGCGAAAAAAAAGTAGCAAAATTGCAAACTTTTGCAAAGATGTTTTGCAGGGTAGTGCTATTTGATGTATTCTATCATAATTGTCATGTTTGGATGGAAATTGTGCTCCAAATTAAATTTTATCGCATTTTTCCTGATTTTGACCGATTTTGCCACTTTTCTTGACCAAACAGATAAAAATGCTGACGCAAGCAATAATGACGGCTAATTTTAGGTTAATTTTTATATTTTCGTAAAGTAAATGCCTGGGGCTATTAGTACACCAAATCTGGTTGCTCTATCTATTTCCAATCAAGAGTTAGGTAGGGGGGCTTTTTTGCCCCCCCCAACCAAAATAGGACGTGTCAGATAGCCCAACCACTATAGGGTTAAGATGATGTGGTGTTTTACACGCTGCTGTGATGTTATGCTGTTTGTATGAATATGGTACATGTTCTGATTCACCCAGCTCATTCATGGAAATATGTTGGCCAATCCACTGACGTCTACTTGTTTACGCTCTAATTTTCTAGCTATCTTTGCGTAAAGAAGCTTGAGCATTTGAAATGCAGTTTTGGTAGATCAGTACCTGCTAATCCTGCTTAAGTACGTAGGAAATCTATAGCACGCATAAGCTGTGTTTTAACCATTATAAAATCGAATTTTAAGATGGATTTTAGGTGTATGATTGAAAGTGTAAGACATGTTTAACTATTGTTTCCAAAAACTTATAAAGCGTCTTTAATTTCAATCTAGATAGCCTCAATTAACCTTAATTCAGCTATCGTTTTATTCAGCCAACTGTAAATGAATGAATGGATGATGATGATGATGATGATGATGATGATGATGATGATGATGATGATGATGATGATGATGATGATGATGATGATGATGATGATGATGATGATGATGATGATGATGATGATGATGATGATGATGATGATGATGATGACGACAATTGTGATGATTATGATGATGATGATGATGATGATGATGATGATGATGATGATGATGATGATGATGATGATGATGATGATGATGATGATGATGATGATGATGATGATGATGATGATGATGACAAGTGTGATTATTATGATGATTACTATGATGTTGATGATTATGATGATGATGATGACGATGATCCCTTCTCTCGATCTATTCTTTTACCTTTTCAGACAATAGGCCTATTGTCCCTTTTAATTAAGGAAACAATTGATTGCACCTGAGTCCTGGTCCCTTAAAAGAGGTCCTGATGTGACCCACTTGAGTATCTTTGTTTCCTTTGTTTCTAGAGCTTTTTCCTCTAGAATAACCTCCCATATGCTGTCTTCTCCCTAATTCAATTATTTTTTTCGAAATATAACAACAATGTGGAATGCACCAACTGCCCTTCACTCTAATTTCTGATGGAAACTTCTGAGCTAAAGATAGGTTGTTTATAGTTCTGCACAGTGAAAAGATTTGCACGACTATCATTTCTATCTTTCAAGTCAGTTATGAATAAGCGATTTTAACAGGGATTAATATTGATTGTATTGACTGTCCTACGCTTTCATTTTAGTTACAGGTACCTGTTAAACTAAATGTTATTTCATGATCTGGTCCCAAATATTTACCCATTGAACAAAGCTATCTAATGGCTCAGTAATCGTACGACTTAAACCTCTGCTAGACGAAACGAGTTCAGGGTCGGTGCTTGTTCTCAGGCTATTTGTGTTTCTATGTTTACCTGCATTGCTATGCTACACTCGTTTGATAAATCAAGTTTGCATATGTATCCCAAGGCGGCTGCCTTGAAAAGTGAATTTTTCCTGTGTTCTGATTGGTACCTCAGAAGAGTAGAAACTGATAGCATTTGCAGTGCTTTGCATTTTGCATTTCAAAGGGGTTAAAGGGGCCTGTGCAAGATAGAGCCTTTGCGGGCGTGTATGCAATCAAAACAAATACTTGGCCGTTCGGTACAGTGAACACGAATCAATTTCGTTCCGTTCAACTGAACAGAATTAAACTAATTTGCATGATTGTTATGCTTATTGTCTTTATTGATTTGAACTGAGTAATTTACACAATAACTGATGGAAATATTGCTGAATAATTCAACACAGATTAACCAACATTGTTTAAACCCTTTATTCACAAAAAGCGTTCTGTTGTGTTCACGTTACATCGAAATACAGTCCTGTTGAAGACAAACCCCAGACAAATATGGCCTGATCTTCTCTGTCGTGAATAAAGCTTTGAATTCGATCGTCATGATATGGCCAACACGCCTGAAAGTCTATAGATTGTGCCTTTTTAGACCACCAAACTTGGAGTTCGTAGATAAAGCACCTTTATATTCATATAAGCACCAAGGTTTGAATTTGAACTTGCTGTTTTTCTCTGTTTTGCTCTCATCCAGAACTTATATCAACTCGGAAAAATACACAACAGGTCCATTTGCTCCCCTTTTTGGTATTCCAAGCTTACTGCCAGTGCCAGACATCTGTTTCTAATACACAAAACACAAAACGCTGAAAATATGAAACTTGCTGCTGTGCGGTAGCCATCTTACTTTCTGATAATCAGAAAGTCGAAAGTCGGCGCGCAAAGGCTCTATCTTGCATAGGCCCCTTTAAGTTTATCAATCTTATCAATCACGAGATGTGGTTCCTCTTGATAAGCAAATGTTTGTTTCGTAAGCGTTCTGTGACATATGAAGAAATATAAAGTTTTAGGTATCTTATGCATTGATGATTTGTCTGACAGTTAAGGAAAGAGTTCGAGTGTTCTGGCAAAGCTTGCTCTCTTTAATCCTTGTCGACAAATTCTGTGAACATCCGCACTGGGCTTTGACTATTTCTTCAAATCTTACTTTCTTGTCATGGAGCTCCCAAATACTTGTCACTAAAGCTGAGATAACCCAAATCTGATTTCTTATCCAAAGCATTTTCAGCTTTCATAGGCGATCGGAATCTTAAAGAGCGAGTGAAGTGAGTGCTTTTACTTTCTAGCGAGCTTGTAAGGTCTGCTGTATGCTTCTCGCTCCATAGGTTCCAAATCTTTAAATCGGTGTAAAAAGATGGATATTTTTTTTGATTGGATGGCTTGAAAGAACCTTTCGCTACAGTAGCTAATAGAAATTCAAGCATAGAGTTTTACACCTACTTTTTGACACCAAGTTAAAGATTTGAAACCTATACTTTATATCAATGGAATAATAATGAAAAATGTTAAGTTATTTTCCCACTATTAGATGCAACAAAAGAATCATTAATCATTTTGCAGAGTGAGAAGGATACAGCAGGCCTTGCAATAATTTATGAACGGAGAAGGAAACCTACTGCTCCTCCAGCTAAACGGTATCCATGCACTTCTCAAAATCATACACTGACTTTAACTTTGTATATGCTGCTCTTAAGTTAGCTATTTGTCTCCATCAACTAACTTTAACGACTCACTAGAAAGTAAAGCGCTCTCTTCACTCGGGCTTCAACATTCAGCTCTCTTGCTATGGTCAAATATGAACAGCAACCCATCTTTTGCAAATCTATACCATGTCCCCTTATTCAAGATGTCCTCGCCCTAAACATATGATTATCTGTTCTTTCTACGCATTCCATAGACCAATGACTTTCGTTCTAGTTATCGCTACTGCTAAATAAACTATTAGTCTTCTCAACGCACGATCGGTAGCTTGACCTAGGTCATAGCTCGATCCTGGAAAACTCTTTCATATTGCCTCTTTTATTCCTGTTTATTTCATGTAAATTTTATTTTTGCTCATGTCAGGTGTTGCTTTAGTTGTGTAGTTTCATTAGTTTTGGTCTCTATCTATGTAATAGTCTCGGGGTTAGAAACAGCCTTTTTGCTCTCCGGGATATCCAGGGGCGGGCAAGTACTGTAAAATATTTGACCCCATGTTTGTCCAAAAAGTTGGAAAAAATAACCGATTATTTTGTCACACAGAACGACTTTCCTGCCGAAAACAACCAGTTCTTGGGACAAAGATGAAATTTGAATATCAACCTTCCAATTCCATCAGTCTGTCACAAACAAAATCATGTTTTCTAACCAATCTCATGAGAATCATAAAGTTCACCTGTAAGCTGGCTCTACATTTGTCCGCCAAATTTAAGCACAACAGAACAGCATCTCAAATTTTTGGATAAGTGGTTGAACAATTGTCCGCCAAATTTACTGAAAAGGGAACAGAAACTCAAATTTTCACCAAAGCGGTTCTACCCTTGTCTGACAACCAGTTTTGGGACACTTGTGCTTTCATGGCTACAATTACCACTTGCTTTTGAAAACAGCAGTTGGTGGACTACCAGTTGTTGTGACAAATATTGTCAGTGATATATCATGTTAAAATTGTCCATCAAATTGAAGAAACATAACAGCGAAAAATTTGCCATAAAAAACAACAAGTTTTTGGGACAAAGGTGGTGCAAATTATTTTTGGGAAATACCGGTTTTCGGAAAAAGGTTAGGACCATGTTCCCAGTATGACATGCCCACCCTTGGGGTATCGTCCTAGAAGTATTGTGGAGCAATTTTGTAAGTAGTACAGCTTGTAATATGTATTGTAACATTTTGTTGGAGTAGATATGAAGTGCCGTATTTCACTTCACAAGGCTGCTTTTTTCATACGGTCAGACTCTAATGTTTGCATTGTATTGTCTCGTCCATTCAGGTTCTCTGCAACTAGCAACACAGGAAAGCAAATTACTTCAGCATTTACTTGCACAGCATTCTCCTGACATCAGACCACTTCCTAACAAGCTTCAAGGCCCAACAGTTGTCAACGTCTCCATAAAGATTGTGCAGATCCTTGATATTGTATGTATTCTATGTTTTATAGACGATTACGCCGAAGATGGCGACATATGCCCCATTTACAATAGCGTAGGCTCCAAATCTGTAGGTCGGTGTAAAGAGATGGGTGTAAAATCATATGACCTATTCATTTTAACTGAATGGCTTGAAAGAAACATTAGCTACTAATTTATGATTACATTGTTGGACTTTGGACTTTCCAAAAATGTTGAAAATATTTAGAAATTACCGCGTATTCGATATTTCAATTCATTCGAGGATGTGATGTCATCGAATTTCTAGAACGTAAACCAGGAGAGTGACAGACTTCTGCTTGAATCTGCATAGGAATGCAGCTGTTCTTATTACAATATCATAAAACAATGATAATAGAAATCAATATACAAGCTGGAAAACGAAGTTTCATGAAGGAGTGAAGAGCAAGAATTGTGACGATGATGATGTTTGTTGTTAATATTTCATTAATATTTCATCATTTGTTTTGGAATGAAAGATTAACAATGAACATGGTTATCGTCGCAATTCTTGCTTTTCGCTTCCTCAATAATGATATTGATAATGATGGTGATAATAATGATAATAATAAAAATGAAAATAATCTAATTTCAATCGAATAGATAAAGATTTATAAACAGATATTTACCAAACTTTCTCCGCAAAATTATACTTGCAAGACATTTGATTGCAACGGAAATGTGTTTCAGTTTTCAACACATGTTTTCGGATAAGCCATATCAATCGTTTGATATTTGGATTTCTGTAAATCTGAAATTCCATACACAATTGAAGCTGGATGCTGTTTATCCTAAGCATGCCTTGTAAACTAATACACATTGTCGTTTTTGCCAAAGAGATTATTGACAACATGAGTTTGTGTCTATCTTGCAGGACGAGAAGAATGAAATTCTCTCACTTCTTGTCTGGGCATATATCGTAAGTGTTGTTGTTCATTTGAGAATATATACATCTTTAACTAAAAATAGACATATTAAAAGTGATGTGTAAGCTTTCAGAGACGCATGGGGACTTATCTATGGTGAAGGTGAAGGTGAAGTTGGGTTTTTAACGCCAAGCGCTGGGATTGCAGAAGTAGAGAAGACCTAATCGAGTCCGCGGCCCCTTGTTATGACATTCAAGTGATGGGGCTCTACCTTGTATCGAACCCTGTCGACCCTTTCCGCCTGACTGTTTAGCTGCAAAGTCAGAGGATTACACCACTGCGTCACAACTATGCTGCAAATGTATGCAAAACGCAATTCAACTATATTCAACTCAATTCAAATGAGCAATTTGAGCGAAGTGACGTCATATCGTGCAAACGAAAACGAGGCTGTGTGATTGTTTTTTGCCTCTTTATCGTTGCAAGCCTCTTTATTGTGTTCTTGTGCCATTTTCAATGCATGAGTACACGATAAAGAGGCTAGCAGCGATTAAGAGGCGAAAAAACAATCTTGCAGCCTCGTTTTCGTTTGCGCGATATGACGTCACTTCGCTCACATTGCTTATTTGAATACGTAATTTCACAAGGAGAAGGCGAAAAATAGTGGGAAAAAGTATCATACATTATTCATAGCAGTATTATCTTATATTTTATCATCAATCATACCAACCCCGGACTTGTCCTTTAAACTAAAACCGGCTACCGAATGTTGCATTTTAATTGGTCAATCGAACACATCAAATGCATTTCATTAGTTGAAATCCAACCTGGTTTAGATGAAGCTGGTTATATGCGCCAGTGTGAATGGGGTATAAGTCCACTTCAAATTCTGGTTTTGTTTTGTGACCACACAGACATGGCATGATGGCATTAATGATGATGATGATGATGATGATGATGATGATGATGATGATGATGATGATGATGATGATGATGATGATGATGATGATGATGATGATGATGATGATGATGATGATGATGATGATGATGATGATGATGATGATGATGATGATGATGATGATGATGATGATGATGATGATGATGATGATGATGATGATGATGATGATGATGATGAGACCAAACGAGAAATGTTCCAGTGGCTGGACTGAAACCACGACTCCTTAGGGGGAGGACGGAACATCCCTTTCCTTTCCTTTTGGGAGAACTAAGTCCCGTGACCATGAGTGAGTTTTTTCCCACAAAATCACACAACAGCAGTTGCAGCCTTGCTGTTTGCATCCTTGTCATAAACGTGTTATTTTATGTTCAATTGCTACCAATCAGCATGCAGTCGTGTTGCTAACCGTTTCTGTTGATTTGTGGTCAACTGAAGAAACACGATCCGATTTTGAACATAATTCATTACCCGCTTGTGAAGAAGTGCATTCAGGTCCTCTACTATCATCCCTGAAATAGTTCCTTCTTTTTAAGTTCAAGATGTCAGCATGCCACCATATGCTTCACAACTAGGCCTATTGTTTTCGAGATCAAGCAACCGCAAATAAAAAATTATATCAGCTGTATACATCGATACAAATGGTTTCTATGGATGTGACCTCCCACCACCATAGCTGTATGAAAGTATTTTATATTTGGCCGCTGCATTAAACGCAAAATAATCTATTACCAGCAATAAACATCATGCTGATTAGTTTGAAATGAAATACAAAGCCCTCGGTCAATTTGCAAAGATCTGGCAAGCTCGCTTATTACTACACTGATGCCATTTTGAAAACTAAGAAAGGATGGAATTTCCCCAGACCAATCAGATTGGATCAATGGAAGTAGATCAGTTACGCAAACTCTACTTTTCACAGTCGCTCCTGTCCAGCTTTTGGGCAGGGGTCTGCCGCGAGCATATTAAAAATGGTACCGTTGGCCAGACCAATTTGACCATTCCCTGGACCAATATTGTCAAATTTGTACCAAATATGATATTATGACCGCTCGCTAGACCAATATTGTCAAAATGATACCCTTGGCTAGACTGTTGCTAGGACAAAATTGCAAAAAAGTATACCCTTGGCTAGACTAGAAGTCCGAAAAAGTATACCCTTCGTCGCGGCACATCCCCAGGTAACTATACTATGGAAGAATCCCCCCTCCGTGCGCATGGGATATATACCCTAAGAGCATGGTATAGGCCCTTAGTTACCGAATGTTTAGGTTCCCTTTAGCAACCCAGACACTCATCATCACAACAACATGAATAGTGAGCAACACTTGCTAAGATGGTCTTGACAATGATCACAGCTTGATAACAAACTCCATAGTATGTTACCGAATATATGAAGTATTATTTATGAGTCAATTCAACGCCCTTGTTCATCATTCATAATTAATAAGAAGTTCCCAACAGTTGAGGCTCATTGGGATACTGCTGAGTGAGCACTTTAAAAGTGCATGCGCAGGAAAGTTTGCTTTGAAGCGGAAGTTTAAATGATGTTTTAGAACGTTTGATGTGTCCGGACAACAGGTGTCCGAGAACGGTATGCACTATGAAATTAGAGGATGATACCACTGTGCCACAACACCTTCAATTGTATTACAATAAAAACCTGTACATAAGAACCAACCAATTGTAAGAACCTAAGGCCTAAAATGTTCTAATTTTACTCCATTACAGAAGAACCTATTCTTGCTGAAATTCAAGGAAGGTTCTTATCTGAAAAAACGTTAAATGTAAACTACTGGTTGGTAATATGTGACAAAACTTTTTAAGAAATTTAGCCAAATACTTCAGTAGATACAAAGCATATTATTTATAAAAATTCCTTGTGTGAGTGGATTTGATACAGATAAGGCAAGGTAGATAAGGTTGTTCTTTATAAAAGTGTGTCATGATAGTGAGTACATGAAAACCTTGTTTTCTTATATTTTTGACCTAAATTCCCAAAGATCTGTAATTACTACTTTCAAGAATAGTATCATATGCATAATGACAGAAGGACCTATTCGTCCTGAAATTCAACGAAGGTTCTTATCTTAAAAAAGTTAAATCTAAACTACTGGTTGGTAATATGCGATAAAATGTTTTTAAGAAATTTAGCCAAATACTTAAGTAGATACAAAGCATATGTAAAAAATTCCTTGTATGAATGGATGTGATACAGATAGGGCTAGGTAGATATGTTTGTTCTTTTTAAAATTGTGTCATGATAGTGAGTATGTGAAAACCTTGTTTTCTTATATTTGGCCTAAATTCCCGAAGATCTGTAATTAATTCTTTGATAAGAACCTATTCAAGAACCTTGCATCCTACTTTCAAGAATAGTACCCGGGGGGGGGGTACATGACTTGAGGATGGACGGGGGTCTGCCGCCCGGCTTTCAGAAAGCTACCCTCTTCTAATTACCCAAACTTGCCTTTGATACCCACTTTTATGATGAATTTTGGCGGAAAACTGCCCATTTTAACCATTTTTTGCGAATCTCAGCAAAACCCCACCCTTGTTTATGGAAAATCTGCCGAAAAAGGACCCTTGTTTAGAGAATTTTGGGCCCAAAAACCCACCCATATGGGCGGCACATACCCGTATCCTAAATATGCTATGAACCCCCCCCCCCGGGGAATAGTATCATGTACATAACAACCTAAACAGGGTGATTTCAAAATGTAAGGCTCTTATATGCGGGCTTTTACTGTATTTGTTCTTTTTGATGACAGAGACAGCAAATAACAACACATTTTGTCTTGCAGTATTGGGAAGATACAACATTTACATGGGATCCTGGTGCTCATAATCAAATCAAAAGTCTGCTATTTCCAGCCCAGTATATCTGGACACCTGATATAATACTTTATAATACGTAAGTCTTATTGCTTAACCATGAGCAATAATCTTGGCAATATTGCAATATTGATATGGCCTAAATTGTGATCAAAATTGTATTCTTAACTCACTGTGCGTCCTTTCTCTTTCACCGGATTGCGAGTAAAGCTTGATAATGTTGCTATTTCTCTGTTCTTCTTTCGTCACAACAAGGAATCGAATGCCGCCATTATTCAAATACTGTTGAAACTGTTGGAGCTCCTACGCAGCAATGCATCGCAAACTTTTAGCTGAAAAGTTTTATTCGATAAGCAATGTTTTCCCGTTTGGTCATCCAAATATTTGCAAAAATTTGCAAAATTTTGCACGACAAGCAGATTGTGATGTGTTTCGCAGGGAAAAGTGCAAACAAGTTGGAATAAAGTGCGCACACCACCATAACAGTACAATCTTTCATTTTAGCAACAATCATACTAACCCCAGACGTATCCTTTAATTTAAACCAGGTTATCAAAGGCTGTGTTCTGATTGGTCAAGCCGACAAAGCGAATTCATTTGATTTGCTGAAATGAAACCTGGTGTAAATAAAGCTGAGTTAACTGTATCGCTGTGAAGTGGTTATACGAATTCCCCATTAAAATCTCTCAAAATCTAGGTGCACAAACCTCTTTGAACCAACTAGCTTGTATTGCTTTCAGATCTTTATACGGCAGAAATAAATAGAAAAATTCAGCCAACTCTGTTTGTACGAACTTCAGGTCAAGTGTCCATGCAATTAGGAAGTCATCTTTTTACTTGCCGATACAGTTACTCTCTGGGGGTCTATCTATCATGGAGAAAAACAACGGGGATGTGCCTGCCAGACAAAATTTGTATGACCCTGTTGAAAATATACCCATCCTGGATAACACCAGTCTCTTTCGTAAGTTATTTCAATTTTTAAATTCAAAGTTGACCTGTCCCAGAGAAAGTAGCTTCAATGGACATACCTGTGCCGGAAGAAGACACAAAAGGTATAGTCCTATCCCGGACTTTTTCAGCCGAAAATTGGACCCTATTGGGAGGCACATCCCTTAGTGCACATTGTATTAAGTAGACGACCGGAGTCACTCGCATCATTGTTTAATTGTATGAAGCTGAGCTCTTAACTGTAATTGTTTTGTTTTTGTCTTTGCATATCTATGTCCCCTGGAGGGACCATTATGGAAACAAGGTTGCACTAACCTTTTAATGCTATCCCTGCCATTTTAAACTAGGGGTAGTTTTGTAATAGATTTTAGTTTTTATTACATAATACACATGTTCTTTTCGTAAATTCTTATATTATATTTAATTTTTAGTTGTATGGCAAAATTTTACATACATACATAGAAACATGCATTACTTTGCTTGAACGGAAAGTTTCCTCAAGAAGACATCCACATGATCAGAAAAAGGTGTAAACAACGTTTTTTATTGCAAGAGTCATAGCTCAGCAACTGAGTTTCGACAAATCTGGCCATTCTGAGCTTCTATTGCATATAGCTTCTTGCTTCAAATTTTTTCAGAAAACGGAATAAGTATTGCAAACTTATTTCTTCTTTTAGACAAGAGATTGGAAGCGGATTTCATCTCGGCTTACCCCAGAAGGAAGACGATTTGCACTTTAATGTGTTGGCAACCGCAAATGGATCAATGAGACTTGCCTTTCCGCATTTATTCAAATCAATGTGCAAATTAAATATGAGCGAATACCCATTTGATATGCAAAGTTGTCCAATGCTCTTTGGCTCCTGGTCTCATAATCAATCTGAGGTTGACATCAACATAGTGGGGAATGCGCTTTCATCAGAAGAACAATATAAAGAATCAAACAAAGCATGGCAAATGACAGACTCAGCATGTACAAAGTTCGCCGAAACATGCTCGTTTGATTCTTCGAAACGTCTTTGCCCGGTGGCTTCTTGCTATGTAGCATTGAAAAGGAAAGCTTGGTTTGAAGTGATTAGTTACACATTGCCTACGATAATTATCGCTGCCTTGTCTATAATGGTATTTATGGTGCCACCTGAAGCTGGTAAACGTATGGGTGAGTTGATTTTAAGAAAGCGACTCTACATTTTCAAAAGCAATGTGTCCATGTAAATACAGCCACGAGCCACGTATACACTCTTGCCAAAATATGCTGACACGATGCTGATAAAGAGCGTCGAAGAGCGCGCAGTGATTGGCAGAATTTAACTGATTCACATGCAAGCAAAAATTTCAGTTCCGAAAGCCCAACTGTAAGTAAGTCATCAGTCTGCTAAGATCACTCCTTCCCAGGTAGTGAGCTCCTTTACCAGAGTGATAACATCTATTTTCATATAACATGACATTGACATGCCCACTGCAAAGCCGCTGTACTAATACATGGACATATTACCATTGAGCTGAAACAATTAGACCAAGAATCTGTATTTTCTTGCCTTCACCTTTTCTATATCTTAAAGGGGGTTTTTTGGATTTTTTGGCCAAGCATTTAACAAACTCTAATACTTTTGTTGAGAAGCACCAAGAAATTTTTGAAAGCTAAATTCAAGAATATCATGGCAAGATTGTCGTGGAACTTCCATTCTTTCCGAAAAATAAATAACAAATTAAGAAATCTTTGGTACTATCGGCAGATCCAAGTTTCTCATAAAAAATGAGTAGTTTAAAATTTCTGCTCAATCAACCTCAGAAAAGAAATCTTTTTAGCGCAGTTATCCTTGCAAAAGAAGTATTCTAAGCTTGTAATTTTTTTAAATCTAGCCATCATCTATTCATATTTCAGAGGTTGGAATCACTCTTATTTTATGCGTGGCAGTCTACTTGTCTCTTGTGAATAAGAAAATGCCATCGACATCGGATGCATTCCCGTTGGTCAGCAAGTTTTATGGATGTGTAATTGTCGAGATTACAATTGCAATGGTCTGCTCCTGCTTCTGTTTGCATATCTATGATCCAGAGGGACTACGCTTACTTCATTTCCCCAACTACTTGAGGGTAAGTATTAGACTGATTATATTTTCGTAGGTTATCGCTATTGATAGACGGATGGACGCTATAACTACGACTCATGGACATACGCTTCCAGAAACGGACATGGCCTAAATGATCTGCTATTTTTTCTCGAAACCACCGACCCTAAATCGCCGCAAAAAGTGGTTATCCTGAAGTGCTACACTGTAAAACAAGCTATCAGTACTTAGATGAATGTTTCTTCAAGCTATTAAAGCAAAAAATCTTACCTATAAGTGCTATTTTGGTTGTTTGGGGACGCAAAAGATCTCGTAAATTCGCTCGTTACTTTGAGATTTTGATCGTTGCAGCAGTTCAGTCGAACGCGTTGTTTGAACGCTTTTGTTTGCCTTTGGCGGGAAGTTTGAATTGAAGAAGAATCAGCCAATCCCATCAAGTTATTTCAAATCTTGCATCCTGATTGGTCCAGGAACAAATTTGTTCCTGGTGAGAATTTTTTTGCCGTTTTGAGAAGAGTTTGTCCATAAGGCCCTCAACTGGAGCGACAACAACAACATCAATTCACTTCAATTAGATGAGCATAAGTTGAGGGTCCTTGTGTAGTGAGGCTAGGTAAGTATGACGTCGTGCAAACGGCAACAACAGTTTTGAAAACATTACGCCATGAACAAGGACATATTATGTAGCAAAATAGCATCAGGTTCTCTTGATTGGCATTGCAATTCTAAGCAATTAGTGATTCCTAATAGAGAAAAGTCTCTCAACCAGTAATTCAAAACAAACAAAGTTGCAAACGTTGTGATGAAACCAGCAGGGAAAACTGTCACATTGTGCAAGCTAAAGGTGGTTTGTGAAATAAGTCATGAGTTTATAACGAAAGCAGAAGGATAAATCATAAAATCAGCTCGACGAATTTTTCTTATTTCATTCAGAAGCTGAGAAGGCATTGAAATTCTCAAATTTTTAGGGTTTCAGTGAAACAATTGCTACTCAGCTTCTGAATCAAATAAACAAAATCCGCCTGGCACATTCATCCTTCTTCTACTCCCTAAAAATCACCTGCACAAAAGGTGATAGTTTGCAGGACTGGTGTCAAGGCAATTTTTGGGGCTTTGCTTGTTGTGAATTACTGGTTGAGATAATTGATTTTTTGCAGTCTCTAATCCCTTTGAACGGGGAAAAATTACAGGTAACGGGGAAAAGTTAGTATAGAAGTAACAAATACCTCTATCTTTACTTCAGTGTTTACCAAATTTGCCAATTTTGTCTAGATTAGATTAGACCAACCACGACAATGTTTGTGTTGTCGTGGTTGACCTAATCTAATCTAGACCAAAATTGGCAAATTCGGTAAACACTAAAGTAAAGATAGAGGTACTTGTTACTTTTATTGTAATCAAGCATTAAACGCCTGATTGCTGAAAAGAAATTATTAACAATAGGAAACATAGAATGCATGACAGAATGATGTTAAAATGGCAGATTAAGGCCTTTCAAATGTTTATGATAACATAGGTTTGAACATCCTCAGTGTGCTGGTAGCTTCGGGCTTGTTTTCGTTTCTTGAACCTGCGGCCATTCTGATATCACTTTATCGTACCAATTTTAACATATAAGTAAAAAGCGAAAAATACCCTTGGAGTGGTATTTCAAGAAATATACCGGGTGAGTCAAAAAAAGAATCCCTGTGTGAAAGACCACAGATCCCTCGATATCAATACAATAATGTTGGCAAATATGTCATTCCATAGTGAATTTGTTCAAATATATTCTAAATTTTACCTGCCTGAAATCGGCCACTCCGTTCTGAAAATATAAGAGATTTTCTCGAGGAAGCCGCTCCAAGAACTTCCAAAAACTGCATAAAATCACGACCCAATTTCTCGCATGTCTATGCCTTATAGCAATGACGTGTATATGCTTTGGCACGTTTTATCCCATTGGGAAATGAAAATGTCATCCCTGGGGGCAAAACAGCATCGTTTTGCACGATTTCACCTTCTCGAGAGAATGAGACATGTTAGAATGTGTTGAACTCATCGAGATAAGGCAGAAAGCTCTGGGAATGTTGGCCACTGTTTTGAGCCTGTTTTGAAGAATTCTCGAAAGGGTTTTCTAGAGAAAATTCCTCATAATTTCAGAATGGAGAGGCCGATTTCAGTAAGGAAAATTTTGAGGTCCATTTGAACATGTCTGCTGTTAAATGGTATGTTTTCCAATATCATCATCTTGATATTCAGAGAATGGGGATTTTTCAAACAGGGATTCTTTTTATTGAATTACCCGGTAAATTTTATTTGTTTTACATAAGAACTCCAAAAGTAGAAAAGTTGGCCAGGAGAATAAGGATGTTTTTGGATGTAACTCTTTTAAAGACTTATAGCAGGGGTGACGCCTATCCGGACTCTAGAGTAACGCAAATACCACTTTACCAACCTTGAAGTTTTCGGCCCTTTTCTCTTTTGCGTATTTAAAATCCGTTAGCTATAGCATGCTTCTATATCTATGGCTTGCTTGATTGAAACAAGATCATATTTTCTTTCAGACACTTGCTTTTGGAATCCTTGCTCGATTGACTTTTTATCAACATAAAGGAGGAAAACCAAACCGCATTCACCCAAGTAAGCAATAACCTTGAATATCAATCTTTCCTGTTTTCTCCTATTTCCTAACATGGGATGCAACAAGATGATGATACTCAACATTTTCCAATGATGTAATAAGGAGATACCTTACGCCTTGCCAAATGAAAAATGAGCAACCAATGTGATACCACTCTGAGCATGGAAAGCATAGCAACCCTGTGGCGATTGCATCCCAGGGGGGCACTCAGCACATGCACATACGGGGATGTAAGTCCGATATTTTTGGGTCAGAATATTGCCAAAAGTGATATTTTTGGGTCCAAATAAATTGAAATTATGTTTTTGATATTTTTGGGCATCAAATATTGTGAAAATGATATTTCTGGGTTCTTTAGAAGCAATCCTGGCCTCAATTTGCATTATTTCAGGATCTTTTATGTTCGTTTACAGATGTCAAGATATAAAATAAGCTGATATTTTTGGATTTTAATAAAGCTAAACTGATATTTTTGGGGTTTCTGAAAATTTCTCGGACTGACCCCCCCGTACGTGTACGTACCGAGTGTCCCCCCTGGGGATTGCATTCAATGCAGTGGCTCAAATATCAAAATTAAATATTGCATATCAACACTAACACTATTTCAGTTGTCCCTTTTGCTACTTCACAGAAAGACGTCACAAAAATATGCTTCACAAACAAGTTTGGCTTGCGCGACAAGCAGCAAATGTTTTTGAACTTTTTCTGTTTTCAAGTTTTGCAGGCTAATCGAGCCATCATTTGCGTTGTGTTCTTTTGCAGGGTTTTAATTTCTTTGCTCAACAGGTTCACTTATGTTGCGTTTGAATGTTCACAACGATGAGTCCGTTGACTTCAATTCTTACATTTAGAATCCTCGTCGTAGGACAAATTATCATGATAGCTTTGTGAAAATGTCAAAATATATCTTTTCGTTTGTGTATCGTCCTTTAAAGGGGCTCAGTCGTCAAACAGTAAACAAATCCGTAAACTCGCACGTGTCGGGGATTATCCATTGTTCGTTGTTCTCTGCATTTTGTTTGGTGGCTTCACCCATAAAAAATGACCGTTAAAAATCCACTTATATCCGAGCAATTGTAGAAGATGTGAATGTTTGGTTTGTTCCTTAGTGAGGTACAAGGATTAATGCCCAAACAGCAACTTTCATTTTTGAAAAAATACGAAAATCCTGTGTGATATCACCTTTCAAAAAACTGCAAAAATCATCGTTTTGTTTACATTTTGACGACAGAGCCCCTTTAAGTAGTGTAATCTTATCATTTATTTGTAAAATAATAGTTTATTTGATCAGTTGAATTTACAAACGACTTGATAACATTATGTTTTTGGCCTATATCTCAACAGTAGTTAGAAATGAGCTGACTTGTTTGTTGTATTTTAAAGGGTTTGTAGAAGGTTAGAAAAAAAAATGCTTATTTCTTATTTGTAGCCAACGCTGAAATAAAAATCGTTGCAAGAAGAAAAAGCATGGTTACTGCAAATAACAACTTACAATTATTGCAACAAGCAAATTCAATAAAAAGATTGTCAGTGAAGCCTGCAACGAATGATCAGTTTGGTCTCAAAATGGAAGATATCGACGAACAACCAGAAAACGAAATGACTAAACTCGAAGAAGAATTAAAACAAAAGACAGATGTATCAAATGATGAGAAAATCGAAGAAGAAGACCAACAACAACAACAAGATATTCCACTCCAAGATATCGAGGAAGAAAGTGCGGAGGAAATTGTGCCAGAGCAAGTCATCCAAGGCAATACGGAAAATCGATGTGATTCTGGGTTTGGTGAGCCCGGGGAGTCCTTATCAAATCGTTCGTCCCTTTTGTCAAGCAATTCAGTTCATTTGCCATCTGATGCAAACTCACCAACCCCAGTAAATGAAACTAGATGTGAGTGCGGGCAAGAAGGTTGTGACGGCCAAGGGCAGTTTCCTTGCAGTAATACTGGGCAAATGGCCGATGCAGATGTCTCTAGTTTACCAGGTGAGGTTCTGATGCTTTTTAACTGGTTTCCATAAGGACCCGGAAAATTTAGCATTAATCAACGGCTGGTGATTTTAAATGTCCCTCAATAGTTCAATTGAATAAAGAATGCCTTTATCATTGAAACTGGTACTTTGAGAGCTTGGTTTATTGATTATGAATGTCTGAATTTGCCGTCAACTTCAAACTGCAGCTTTGCCGTGTTGGACGAACCGCCTTTCTGAAGCACCTCAAAAGTGAAAAATTAGAATTAAAAAAATGTTAAAAAGCTATGCAAAAGGTGAGTTTATAGTAAATATGATATGATTCTTGCTCAAATTTGTCAAGGCTAATGTCAATGTATTCGCTGCGCTTCAAAAATTTATTTAGCCCTATCTCACCTGGGGTCCCCCCCAACCCAACCAAACTTTTATTCGCCAATGCTAAAATATGCAAAAGAAGGATACCAAAAGTCCGCTACTTTGACTTTTATACTGTATCGAATGATGAAGATTTCAAGATTCTAAATATAGCACCGTAACCATGGCAACCAATGTTTTATTGTGTATTCATCAAAAATTGGATACTTCTTATAATTTTTGGCAGATATTAATCTCAAATATATGCCAAATTATGCTTACACATCTATTTGATGATATCCAACCCAATTTGAAACAAAACATTTCAATTTAGAGCCTCGTTTCATCGTTTCAATCATGTTGGTAATAATCATGATAATCATAACTTAACATCTTATTGTAATAGCAACAAGAACAATAGAGATAATTTGATTTAATCACGTGATTTTGATTGTTTGCATCAAAATCCATCTATTTACCAAGTTTAAAGATTATAGCTACTACAACAGCGAAGAAAAAGAGGGGGCATGGAATCAACCCCTAAGGTATTGACTGCTTCAAAAGTCCCATGTGACATAGGGTTAACCCAAAACGCCAAAGCTCTGGTTTGGAGAGGACATGAAATTTCAACTTTCAACGTTGACACCGAGTGAGTCAGAAAATAGCATACACGCTTTAAAAGATCGTTATACCGGGTGGATACCGGGATTTTTTGCAAATTTTATCTTTTTCGATTTTTAGAGCTAGAAGTGAGTTTCCTAAAATCTTAGTTTTTGAAAGCACTGAAAACGATCGAGAAACATCGATCAAGTTTTCTAAATGATCGACATGAATGGACAAAGAGAGAACTTGTTCGTGGTGAATAGCGATTCAGAAATCGACCAATTGTAATCTGCTATACGAGAGTTTGTACTAAACCCCCAAAGCCCCCTTAAACGTTTTCTCTTTGTTCGTTCATGTTGAATCTTTTAAAATTTGATCGACGTTTTTGATCGTTTTCAATGTTTTCGAAAACGAACATTTTAAAAAACTCGCTTCTAGCTCTGAAAACAGAGAAGGGAAAAATTGCCTAGAATCTAATTCAGGCTTTCTGCTAAAGATTAAGTCATAAATCTTCAAAATCGGTCCAGTGTACGATTTATTATGGCCTGCCAAACTCACGTGTTGAAATAATCAAATACAACAGGCTAATTTTAGACCTGCATCTGCAGCTTTATCCCCATAAACAAGCTACTAAGATACTACATTATAGATCATAAAAAAATTCCCAAGTTAAGTTAAACCGTCAGTTAGGCAATGGAATTGTAATTTTGAAAATCGGTGTCAGAGTTGTTGTACCGGGTGCGCCAAAATAAACTATGCACGTTACCCCCAATGAAGAATTCCCGAAACTAACTTCCATTGGCTTTTCCTAAATCTTCCAGTGATTGGTTAAATTTGATCAAAGTGTTGAAATGGTATTTTTATCAGCTTAGGCATTGGTTTCTAATGATACGGAAACTCTTGAGACATTATTGTACCACCCCATCAATGGTGGGCATCAAAAAGTAAAAGTCTACATGACTGTGAACACGCCATTCTTGTTGTTTTTGGGCATGTCCAGAAATTAGACTTTTGGCTTATTCCTAATTTCAGAAGGAGATAATGTACCTAGAATTATGAGAAGAATTTTAACATTAAGCTGAGGACTTATTAAAACGATCAAATTTGTTTCGCGAGTTTTGTGTTTATATCATCATGTACGATTTTTCAAACAATTTATACATTTTTTTGACTCACCTGATGTGATGTTTGCTCTGCTATTCATACTATTTCTGATGGATTTTACTCATTTTTATATAAGGAGAAGTGCTGACTGCTGACGATGGAAGGCCTGGCAGAGAAAGATTCTCACAAGTAGCTAGGAGAGCAAGCTCACAATCTCAACGAAAGGAGCGACTCTCAATGAAACGAGCAGCAACAACAATATTTGGAGAATCAAAGGGATCACATGTCAGTGCAGGCCTGGTGCCAAAGACGTTAACTGCGCGGCCCTATACAGACAGTGTTTTAAGTACCTGGAAAAAACATAGAACTGTTAGAAATTTTCAGTCTACTTTACGGTCGAGGCCAAATTTGCGGCTTGAAAAGGAAGAATCTGAGCAAACTGAAATTTCTAATGGAATTGCAAATAACACAACAAATGAAACAACAGCACGAAACTCCGTTTTAGGAGATAATACTAATAAGAGTGTGTCACAGAATTTGATTGAAAGAACAGACTCAAGATTTAAAACATGTGATCAAATGGTTGCTAGTACATCTGGGGAGCAATCACCCAAACAAAATAATACCAGGAAGCTATCATCTCGAAACAGTGTTCAGGAAAGATGTTCTGAGCCTAGTTTGTCTCGCCAAGGGTCAAAACAAAGTCTTGCATCCAAAAATTCATTCAGAAAAACAGAAGAGAAACATTTGGAAATTATAAACAATAGTGATCTAGCGCAGAATTCAAATGTGGAACAAACATCTAGAAGAAATTCAAAAGACATTAAATCAAATGATCATATTGAATTGACAGATATTGTTGATGACGAGTTTGTAAATGAACACAAAGAAGTACATGATGCTCAAATTCATCAACAAAGTACAAATTTGATTGAATCAGACTGCTCAAAACAGACGAGTTTGAACTCAAATGGCACTGATATCGTTGATGAACCTAATCAAGAGACAATTAACAACAGTGACAAGGAATCTCCACGAGTGCCAAGTTCACAAGAAAGTGATAATGAAACCGAAAATAATTCAAATGACGAATCAACGCGAAAAAAGGCTATGAATTCAAGTATCATGGATCCGCAAATATTGTTTGCGCGTCGAAATTGGAATGTCGTACGCGATCGAATGCAGAGAAAGATTACTGTAAAAGATGTTTTTGGTCAAATTCTATCGCCAAAAGAAACGAGTCCAATTGTTGCAATTGCTAATGTGCTACTCAGAGACCAAAGGAAGTACGTGATGAGAACGGAGTGGATGACCAGCGCCATGATATTTAACCGCTTCTTCATCATTACCTTAGCACTTGCAGTTTTCATCTCAGTACTGGCCGTATTTTTGCAGTCTTCGAGGCTAAGAGTGTGATTTAGTATTTTATCACCTGACTGGAAGAGGCTGACAATGATTTTTAGAAATTTTTTATTTTGTCATGCCACATTTAGTCTTCTGCATATAAGCAATATCTCGACCTATGAGGAATTGGTATCTTATGTTAACTGATCGACGACTTTCAGAAGCTAAACAGGGTGTCCCAAAAAATGTTTGCCCCATAATATCGCTATTGTGCAGAAACTGCAACTTCCATTGTCCCTATTTTTAAGCTATAGTTGAATAGGATACGTTTCAGAACAAAGTTTGAGACTTTGTTTGCCTCAGTCTGACCAGTGGATGCTGACCAGTGGCAGGCCCGTAGGAAGCGGAGGGGGGGTAGGGGGGGCTCAAGCCCCCCAATAATTTTTTAAAACAATGGTGCTACGTCACATGACGTAATTAGATGTATTGTTCTCTATTGTTTTAAGAACAATTGCCCCCCCAATCCGAAGCTTCTTCCTACGGCCCTGACCAGTGGGCACAGGAATGAGTGGTTTCCTTAAAAGCAGAACTTCCCTCGTTGTCAAGTAACAGGAAATCAAATTAATTTTGAAGGAAAGGGTTTTAGCGTTGCATTCAAAAAGTTTCTACTACAGGGTGACCCAAAAAAATTGTGCCCCGTTCGCCTGAATATTGTGACAAAGCGACAAAGACTTTTAGCCAAAATTTTATATGATGTTGCTCTTCAGATGTTCAAATAAATTTTGCTGCCATTCGCGTCAGAGTCCGTTAAAAAATGATGGAGCTATAACCTTCAGAAGACCAAATTTGCCTGATGACTGAAACCAGCGGTTGGCCATTTTGTCTTGCTATTTTTAGTGATAAATAGCTTTACGTGAAGTAAGAAATAATTTCTGTGAGCTCAGAAATAGTGGAACTCACTGAGGATTATCGAAATATTCACGAGAGCTATGACATTGGAGGCTGCTGTTTCATTTTCCGTTCATGAAGCTATTTATCGCTGCAAAATGGCCGACCGCTGGTTTAAGTCATCAGGAAAATGTGGTCTTCTGATGGTCATAGCTCCATAATTTTTCATCAGATTTTGACCGGGATGGCAGCAAAACTTTATTTGAACACCTGAAGAGCAACATCATGTAAAAATTTAGTGAGAATCTTTTGCTATTTTGTCGCAATCTTTAGGCAAACGGGGCACAATTTTCTTGGGACACTCTGTACTCTAAAGAGGTTAATAGTGCTGGGGTGACGCTGAACTGATACACTTTTACGGGTCTCCCTAATAGTGGCATGCGTACACGCTGTCATCGGAATATCGGGTTATTTCTGGACAGTATCCTTCAATGCATTGACAAGTCCTGACGGCAGCTAAAAGTTCTGGTACAGTACAGTAGAGGAAAGATTGAAGTTCGTATCACATCAGATGTCAGTTAAACAAACTCGCTCATGCAAAACACTTCGATCGTTTTAGATGAAGCCACAGATACCGGTCATATGCAAAGTTGGCTAAGGTTTGTTAACACCCACTTTCAGCCTAGTGATCAATCTCCTTATGAAGTATCTTTTAAATTCTTTATATTTTGTGTCGTGAAAACTTGTATCACGAATGCAGAAAGTAGTATGATACAAAACTTCCCAAGAGTTTGGATACTCTCCGCCGCGCCGGTTTCTAGTTCCTGAGTCCATGGTTCCTGATTCCTGGTTCCTGGTTTCGTAGTTCTGGAGTTTGGTCACATGAGTTGAAGTGGGTAAAGCAAAAATTGGCCAACTTTTTCTGCTTTTTTGTGCGACTGCCCTCTTTTCTCTCATCAAGGTCAAATTTAGTTGCATAATGAATTGACGGAAGCCCTAGCAATAGCACCTGTATCTCAACTGATGTGACATGTAGTTAGTCTATGTGAGTGTGACCACGTATATTGTAATCCCTTAGATTATTATTATTATTATGATAGTCATAAGCACTGAGGCAACAAATTAGACTGCCTTCTTATTTCAAGAAGTAAAAGTATATCTTTTTGATACTAAAACATAATAATGTTAAAATGTATTTAGACTTTGATTTCTTTTTCATATTCTTTAAAAGAGAAGATTGGAACCTACATTGTCCATAGAAAAAAAGCCTAGATTATATCGCAGTAGTAACTGCTACAGAGAGACCAATCGTTGTAGTGTGATATGAAGCAAATTCTTGGGTCGTTGACCTGTGTGCTTGTCTAATGCAGAGCATGAGCGACAGCATGAAAACAGAGCATACACACTCGAAGAAAGCCCTGTTTGACGACCAAGAGTACTGGAATTACCAATTGCGCAAAATGAATGCATTCAAATAAAGCCTGTAGCCTATACCTTTTGGGAGAAAAATCATTATTTTGAGAAACAGCTGATTTTGATATATAGGTAAACTAATTCAATAAATTTTCCTCAAAAATGAGTATCTCCAGAAACAGCTTGATATAAGATAAAAAGGTAAGTGTTAGCTTTTGCTGAAAAATGACTAAATTCATTATGACTATGATGAAGAAAAATGACTATTTGCAGCAACAAATGTAGGCCTCCAACATTACCTTTAGGTCAAAAATGAGTATTTTCAAAAGCAGCCCATTTTGGTGAGAAAGTCAAGCCTTACTTTTCCGTAGAAATGATACCTTAATTGACTGTGCTGTCTTAACATAAACAAACATGGAGTCAGACAGCCAATATCGACAGTTGTAAGCAAAAATTCCTGTTTAATTCGTTCAAGACAAAATACGCTGTGACTTCCCAGCAGAGTTGTGGTCTTTGAGCAAGAGACCTTTCTTTGAATCCCTGCTCAAAATCGGTCTTTATTCCAGCAATCATTAATTGAAAGGTATATTCAAGATCCGCGATCGTTATTCTACCAGAATGTGTTATCATTTTTCCAAAAGCGTTGCAGAATAGCTTCAGGAAAAGAGCTTTGGAGCACCTCATCTTTCATGAATTTAAATGAAATGGCGGCCACAGCCCCTTCAAGAATTAGAAGGTCAAATTATTGATCAGAAACAGCTCATTTCAGAGGTAAGCAAATAGTCTTCCCTTTTTGCTGAGAAATTAGCATATTCAGAAACAGCTCATTTCAGTGAAAAAGCTAAGCAAATAGCCTCCCTTTTTGCTAAGAAATTAGTATCTTCAGAAACATATCCTTTCAGTGAAAAAGGTAAGCAAATAGCCTTCCCTTTTTGCTGAGAACTTAGCATCTTCAGAAACAGCTCATTTCAGTGAGAAAGGTAAGCAAATAGCCTCCCTTTTTGCTGAGAAATTAGCATCTTCAGAAACAGCTCATTTCGGTGAAAAAGGTACGCAAATAGCCTCCCTTTTCACTGAGAAATTAGCATCTTCAGAAACAGCTCATAGTTACATTTGCCAGTCTTCTGATTTGTGTCATACAAATTTAAATTTGGCTACGATTTCAGACACTCTCAGTATTTACGAAATGTGAACAGATAGCATAAATCTAAGTGATTTCTCTGCGTATACACAATGAATTTTGTTTAAGAATATTACTTTCGCAAGAAACAAGATGTACATCTGTATGATATAAACTGAATAATCAGCTATATCTTGACCAACTTCTAGGAGAAGAAATTTGATTTTAGTTATTTACGTCATCATTGTACCGGGTGTCCCAAAATAGTACCCCTGTTTTAAAAATCACCAAAAATTGATTATCAAACCTTTGATAAAATTTTCTTTTGCAATGCTTTGTGAAAGACCCAAACATATTCATGGATGCTGAAATTTTAGCTTTTGATGCAAAAGAAGTAGAAAAACTACAAGATGAAAAACCTTATTGTGAGCTACACTTTTAAGCAAAACGCTCACTCTTGCCTAAGAGTCAAAATTTTCCGATTTTTCATCGTTATCGAAGTCTCCAATGACAGTGTGCATTTCTTTCTATAATTTATGACCAAACTAGAAGCTTTATATGCACAAAAAATTGATCTGGCAAGCATAAATTGTTTTTTGCAGTATGATTCAAAACCACGTAGCCCTAAAACGAGCTAAATTTGCTAATTTTAAACGAATTACGAGATCAGAAGTGTCTGGAAAATAATTTGGTCCTTGATCTACTTGACAAAAAAAGAAAATTGAAGATCGGTCATGTAATAAAAAGCTATGGTGATTTTTCAAACGGAAGTACTTTTTTAGGATACCCGGAAGCAAACTGAATTTCGTGGCTTATGAACAATCAAGCCAATTGCCAGGTAGGATAACTATTGGGTTACCCAAATCAAACTTCATGACCTACACCGCACATAGCTTCATGAAAACAAATGCTATGAACATATACAAGGTATCAGAATCAGGGAGCGAAGTGGAAGGTGAAATTGTGGCTTTTAGCACCAAGCGTTGGGACCACAGAAGTGCTAATCCAGTTCGCGACCCCTTATCATGACGCTCAAGTGGTGGGCTCTACCTGGGATCGAGCCCTGTCCCAGTGGTGGATTTCCCTTTGCGATAAAAACTCGGCTTGGCGCCCCTTATCCTGACCCTAACGCACAATTTGTTAACTCTTTCAAATTAAATATGGAGGAAACATATAAATCAAGGCATTATTTAGTAGAAAATCAAACAATTTCTTAAAGCAGCATTCAAAAATTTTCGCACGCGCTCGGTGCGTTCACTTCATTCTATGTCTTTGGCGCCCTATTTCTAAGTTGCCCCCCTTCAACTTCAGGCTGGATCCACCCCTGCCCTGTCCGCCTGACTGTTCTGGCTGCAAAGTCAGAGGATTACACAACTGTGCCACAACACCGTCTAACTATCTTGTGATGTTGCTTGCTTCTATCCCTCGAAAAACTAGTTTCAAAATGGTTGTAGAATTCGTTCATTTCTCTGGCATTCCCTCATTTTCTCGTCCATGATTTTGGAAGATGTAGAAAGCCGAATTCTAAATCTGTATGGGAGCATGAAATTTGCAAAAGGAATAGAGGTCAATCAATTCGCAAACAAGAAACCTCCACAGACCGTTTTAAATCCAACTCTACGTCAAAGGGTGTGTGCAAGGCTAGAAGCTTTTATTTACAAAGTGATTCAAATCGATATCCAATAAATGACATGCTGTCAACAATGGATATACAAAGAAATGATGCTGTGTCTAAGGGTTTTTTTCTTTATAAACAGGACTATTTACCATATCACATTCCCTTGAAGTTTTTGCAAAAATAAATGACTCAAAAAAGGTGAAAATTATTCCACCTTAAATGAGAAATGTAAGATTCGAAATGCTTTTTTAAGTCTGGCTTTTCGGACGGAAATCATGGTTTAAGCGTGGGCAATAATGCACCGTTGATGTGGCCTATATTAGGATCAAAATTGTATTTTTACTCACTGTGTTGTTTCTCTTCCACAAGATTGCAAGTAAAGCGATAGATAATGTTGCTACTCCTTCGTTCTTCTCTCGTCACAACAAGGAATCAAATGCCGCCAATATTCAAATACAGTTGAAACGGTTGGAGCTCCTACGCAGCGATGCGTCTCATTTCAAACGTCTCTTTAAATTTAAAGAGAAGTTTGAAATGAGATGTATCACTGCGTACGAGCTCCAACCGATGCAACTGTATTTGAATATTGGCGGCATTTGATTCCTTGTTGTGAAGAGAGAAGAACTAAGGAGTAGCAAAATTATCAAGCGCTGTACTTGCAATCTTGTAAACACTCTCGCTAGAGTGTTTGATTTGCTGCGACCATTTGGACATATCGATCTTTCAAATGAGGTTTTGACGCAACTTTTACTATATGGAGATAAAGACCTTCCAAAGGACCTCAACAGAAATATACTCGAGTTGACTCTACATTTCATCCACGCAACTGGTCGCTTCAGTTGAGATCACCGTAAATCTAGTTAAACGTCACCAAACCACTAAGTCCATTTTCGTAAAGTTTCTTGTCGTAGAGTCCTGTCCATATATTCCTTTGCAAGCCTGTTTCACATTGGATGTTAGGCTTATATTAGAAATCCAGACACGATAGCGGTGTCTCGAGCGATGGGGACCTTGGGTGGGGAGCAGTGACGGGGACAGTTGTTGTCGTTGTTGTTTCCTCGGCCGGCGTACCGATTGTTCACTATTATATTTTGGCCTGACATCTAATGTGAAACCGGCTCAAATATTTATTTGTAAAATGTTTTTATAATTAGAATTTCTATCTGTATTAGTTGTAGCGTATGTGTAGTAGTTTTGTATTAGTTGTATTTTAGTTTATATTAATTCCAGGGGGTAGACATGATATTTTGCTCCTCCTGGTCCCCGTTCTTGTAGTGTGGTATAGTAGATTGTAGGTAGTGTTTAGGTAATTTTGTTGTAAATTTTTATATTGAATATAAAAAAAAAAAAAAAAAAAAAAAAAATCGAGTAATATAATAATATAGGCCACATCAACGGTGCATTATTGCCCATGGTTTAAGGTGACGGTGCAGCATCTCAAAAGATAGCTAAGCCTTTCAGCTAAACGGAGTAACCAAGCATTTGTCACTAACTTTTGATTTCAGAGAGCTAACCTCGTGAAGTTTATTTTGGGTCACCCGGTATGCGCTAGGCGGTAATGCATCGCAGCACCTACAAAATTGATCAAGCCTATTTGGATCGGCGGTGCACGGCACGACATACAAAGCGGCCTATTATCTATGCACATGAAAGCCATGCTTATCTCATAAAAAATGTGAACATATATCATTGTACTACCCTAACAAAATCACAAGTAATATATGTTAAAGTATCGTTCCAATTTACATCAAATTTACATAGTTGTAACAAAAAAATGACAAAAGCTACGATGTATCTACATCAAGCCAATGTTCTCAGCTTTGGGATTTCTTTTTTACGATAAACTATACCGCTAAAGCTGGGGGAACAGAGTATTTTAACATGATCCCCTTTGTATTCAAATAAGGTCAGCCCAAATTTGATTGGCAGACAGCCTCAAATTTCAGTATGCCCGCAAAGGACCTTGAATGGCAATGGCTGTTCAGCGTGTAAACAAGATTAAGGCAGAAGGACTAAGTCCTGTTTTTTCTGCTCTATCATTATGAGCTATTCTTATTGAGTTCTATCGAGCATAGGTTCCAAATCTTTAACTCGGCGTAAAAAGGTGGGTGTAAAATTCTATGACCTATCTCTTCTGATTGAATGGCTTGAAAGAAACTTTAGATAATTATCTATAATTCTACCGTTGGACTTTTCAGAAATTTTGAATATTTTTGGAGATTACAGCATATCTTACATTTCAACTCATTTGAGGATATGACGTCATCAAATTTCCAAATCATAAACCTGATGAGTGACAGACTTTTGCTTGATACCATATTGTAGGCATTCATAAACTATGGTTTTCTTCGAGATTTCTTCATGTTGCGTCAAACAGTTTAGAAATTACGATGGTTTTAAGTTTTTTTGAAAATTTTTCTGGAATTCTTGAAAAAGAATAAAAACACTCTAATTCTGAAAATATTGAAGATTTCAGAAAAGTCCAACGGTAGAATTATAGAGAAATAGCTAAATTTTCTTTGAAATCATTCAGTTCAAAGAAATAGGTCACTCAATTTTACACCAGCCTTTTTAAAGATTTGGAACCTATGCTGTTCTATCGGGTGTCCCATAAAAACTACTCCCGTTTGAAAAATCACCAAAATGTGATCACACGGCCGATCTTCTGTTTTCTTTTTTTGTCAAGTAGATCAAGGACCAAATTATTTTACAAGACATAGCTGATCTTGTAAGTGGTATAGAAATGAGGAAAATTTAGCTCTTTTTAGGGCTACATGGTTTTGAATCATACTGCAAAAAAGCACTGATGATTGCCAATTCAATTTCTTTGTGGATGTAAAGTTTCTGGTTTGGTCATAAATGACAGAAAGAAATGCGCACTATCATTGAGGAGTTCAATGAAGATAGAAAAATCTGAAAATTTTGACTATTAGGCAAGATTGAGTATTTTGCTTGAAAACCATAGGTCAAAATAAGGTTTTTGACGTGTAAATTTTATACCTTGCTGTATCAAAAGCAAACATTTTATCATCTGTGATTATTTTTAGGTGCTTGTAAAAGCAATTCAAAAAGAAAATTTTATCGAAGGTTTGATACTCAATTTTTGGTGGTTTTTTAAAAAGGAGTACTTTTTTGAGACACCCAGTAGTTTGACCGGTATGAGTGTATTGTGTAAAGTAATAGTAGAGGCAATTGGGATGAAAATAATAAGTCTAAAGAATAGTCTCTGTCATGTATCTTAATTCCATCCATGCTCAGCTCACTAATTCCTTCTCAATATGTGAAGTTCAGAGGGTCCAACCGTCAAGTAAATCTTTCATCTTTGTATAAAATGTCAAACTCTCAATATACTCCAAATTCAGCTGCTCAAACCGCCATGTTCCAGCCGATTCCTGCCAAGTTATCTGATGTAAGTACACATCGGTAACAAGGTAATACATTGTTCATCACGGGAAATCTATGCAAAGAGAATATATTCTGATGCACTAGGAATGAGCAGATGGAGGAGCATGTTCTGAGAGCTCATTATCAAGGTCACTCTCTGGTGCAGCTCTCAAAAATACGTAGTTATCGTGGATAAATCTGACTCTACTTGAACAGGTCGAATATCACTGCCAGAAGACCCTGCTTCACTGTTCGTTTCTTTAATGTTCGTTTCTTTAATGTTCGCTTCTTTAATGTTCGCTTCTTTAATGTTCGATTCAGTCTTTTTAAGATCCGCCAATAAAGTAAGTATGTCACTCATTTCGGAATTGAATGTGTGTCTAAACTCTATCACTTGATCCTCTATCCTTCTAATCTTCGCTTCGAGTCCCACCAACCTCGCATCTACCGGAAGTCCTAATCCCGATAGATCAGGCAGACTTGGTCCTTCAATACTTATTTTCGGTGTAGGTATAGATGACAGACGAGTCACATTTGCTAGGTTAAAGCCTTTTCTATCTTCGTTATTGCTCACAGTGTGTCCGTTAGGAATTGTTGTCCGAGTATCTTCATTTGAAGGGTCATTGCTACTTGCTGCTTCGTTCTCATGGCTCGGCTCAGCAGTACTGTTTCTCGCCTTGAACCTCAAGAATGAGAATCTCAGTGCAGTCTTTGCTATGGCACTTAAATGAATTCTTTGTTTGGTCTGAGATGGTCGTGCCAGTCCTTCCTGTGAAAAAGAAGAATGTGCAAGTCTAGATTTGATATTTTGAAGAAGATTCAGGAAATCATAGAACGTAAACAACGACTATATATCTACAGTAAAACCAAAAACTATTAATAGTAATATGGGTTTTGGTCATAGAACTACCATTATATTGCGAAATGTCAAGGGTTATGAAATTTAGTTGACTTGAGGGGGCTCAGTCCCTTGGGAATTATTTGAAGTTTGTTGTTCATCTCTTTTGCAAAAGGAATTTGGCGTCTCATTAAACTGTGCTGTCTTCTCATTAGGAATCTACAAGGCAAATACAGTAAGGGAGTCGTTCCATATAAAACAGTGAACTCTGGGAAATGAAAAAATTAGTATTCTCAAGTAGTTTTCGATACTATTCACTGTTAGCTTATTACCAATGTTATCGTGACGGGCCAAGTAAATGGAGCATAATTTTGCAAAACAACATCGATATTCAGAAGCTACATCAAAAGTGACTCATATCTATGCAGAGTGACAAATTAGCCTAATCAGTAGCACTGGATTGTAATAAAAACGTATTTCTAAGGTTTATGGAAGGTGATAGGATCAACAAGGACAGATAATGTTACAATAGAACTCGCTAATTTTCATTGACACCAAGATACAAAGCTATTTGTGATTGCAGACAAAGGGAACTCCATGCTCGGTTGGTCAAGACCTATAAAAAACAAAGCAAGCCGCAAAAATTGCCCTGAAACTCGGGTCGCTAGCGCGCTCGTTGTGCATTCCAGAAATGGTTTATAAGAGGAAATATTAGCACATATGGAAAGAAGAAGGATATATCTAAATTGTAACATTATCTGTCCTTGTTGACAGGATCACTTTGGCCAGTACTTAGTATAGATACAGTTTAAAATCAGTCGTGGAAGTAACTAACTGCAAAACAATGATGTGATACAAAAATGCTTGTAATGAAATGAAGCTAAGAAGAATAACAAATCCCTACCTCTGATTCATCACATATACTAAACTGTGGTGTAAAATTGTCACGGAATGTCATTCCAAACCTTGGATATGCCTTCATGATATATATAAGATCATCTTTGTGAATAAAATGCAGTTCTAAGGACGTGGATGCTCTCAAGTCAGCGTTTGCTTTGGGAAATTTTGGATTGCTTATAAAGTCGTATCCAACCATAGTATGTTTTGCTAAGAAGAAAGGAAGATATTAATTCACAGCTAACACGTCAAAAGCTCGGACGGTGTTGTGGCGCAGTGGTGTAATCCTCTGAAATTGCAGCCAGAACAGTCAGGCGGAAAGGCTTCGATCCCGAGTAGAGTCCCATCACTTGAGCGCCATGACAAGGAGACGCGGACTCGATTAGGCCTATTCTACTTCTGCAATACAAGCGCTTGGCGCTAAAGACCGCAGCTTCACCTTCGCCTTCGGACTTTGAAATAATTCTCATAAACATACAGGGCGCAGTGAATTTAAAATTTTCAAAAGTTTGAAAGCATGTCGCTTTTAGATTATTTATCACATTCCTATCACATTCTTATCGAATTTAAAATAAAGTAAGGTAGATCATTGTTTCTTGAGCTTGATTTTCACATAGCCATAAGTGGCAGGGCCAGTGCTGAGACATGGCTGTACCAGTGCTGAGACAGTACTGCGACGTTTTCATTTTTAATGGAAAGATTTCCTTACGGTGGCTTTACCGTGGCAGCGACTGTTGCTACTCATATAGTACTGCGTTAGCAACTTCACATCGAACTCTCGTATTCGAACAATTACGCAGTACGGTAGCCAACAAAGGAAACATACTGCAGCAGTAGAGAAGTGCAACAAATAAGACACAAAGGTATTACAATGAACTAGCCCTAGTTATTTTGAAGTTTTAAACTGATCATCTTTCAATTAACTACCTGGGCTTCCTGTGTCCTGCTCATAGCCATCATCCCGATTGACGGTACTATGCTGCTCAAAATACTAGGTGAGTCAGAAAAATGCATGCACATTTTGAAACATGGTAATACAAGAACCATAACAACGATTTGAAAACTTACAACTCCGTTGCCTAATTGAGGACTTAATTAAATTTTCAAAACTTATTCGGCTCATAATTCAAAAGGCATTATCTTTAAAGCCATAGTTCAGCCAGTTATGACTTACTGCAACATTGCATTCTGGACAGTGTCAGAGACAAATGAATCGAGGTTCAAGAATATTGAAAAGAGAGCACTTAAGCTCGTTTTTGGAGAACAGCAAAATAACAACCGCATATGGAGACCATTTGCTTACATGAGATCAATTCAATGTGCAGATTTTGTATTCAAATTCTTAAATGAAACAGCTCCTGGTGTCTTCTACAACTATTTCACGAAACTAGAACACGGAAAAGCAACAAGACGTAATGGTATGGATTTACGGATGCTAAAAGTTAGAATGGAAAGTGCAAAAAGAGGGATCTATTACAGTGGAGCAAAGATCTTCAATGCTTTGCCATTACATCTGAAAACTGAGAAGTATTATATTCATTTCAAGAAAGCATTGAAGGAATATTTTATGGATTAAACTTTTTGTAATTGTAAAAAGGACGGATTTTTAATAGATATGACATTTTATAGGGTATTGACAATCTTTAACGTTTTTGAAAGAAATTTCCTTCTTTAATTTTAGACAGGGCTTCTCTTGATAGCAGCTTACTTTATAGCTGACTGAATTACCCTGTAAAAACAAAATATTATTATTACTATCATTATCATTATTGTTAATCTCAATTAAAGAATTCCCGAAAACTGATTGCCATTGGCTTTTTCTACAGCTATCAGTGATTGGCTCAAGTTGAACAATTTTTCAACGATCAAAATGGTAAAGGCATGTTTTTCTGAGCTCAGACAAGCAGTAATTTGTAATGATACATAAACTCTTGACTCTTAAAATATTACAATGCTTCCCCATCAATGCTGAGCATCAAAAATTTTAAACATATGTGATTGTGGACAAGACATTTTTAGTTGTTTTTAGGCATATCAAGAAAGAGGACTTTCCGCTGATTCAAATTTAGAAATAAACTCGTGGACCTAAAATTACGAGCAAAAAGTTGAAAATTAAGTTGAGACCTCGGTAAAATGATAAATTTAAAATGTTACAAATTATTTGAATTGGAAATAATGTACGTATTTTCAAACAGTATATCCTTTTTTCTGACTCACCAGGTATGCTACAATATTTCAACTTAATGTTTACGATAATATTTCACTTACATAGCAATGTAACAAGTTCACTATCTTTGATAACCTCCATTGCACCTCTTCCAATAATATACAAATACTCCACTTGATCTCCTTGTCTTAAAACAAAATGTCCAACTTGCATGTGTAACGTTTTGAATTTTCTGCCCATCGCTCTCATACAGCTAACTGTTGCACCCTCCAATGCTTTCACCTCTGAAAATAAGCCTTGATAGAGTTCATAGCAAATGTCCATTTGAAGACTCACTGGAAATTGTCTTAGTACCTGAAGAAATGAAAGTAAACATCTCAGGTCGCGTAGCATGGGTAGCATAGGTTCCAAATCTTTATCTCGGCGTAAATAGGCGGGTGTAAAATTCAATGACCTGTTTCTTTTGATTGAATGGCGTGAAAGAAACTTCAGATACTTATCTATAATTCTACCGTTGGACTTTTTCAGAAATTTTGAATATTTTTTTGGAAATTACAGCGTATCTTACATTTAAACTCATTTGAGGATGTGACGTCATCAAATTTCTCAATCATAAAACAGATGAGTGACAGACTCTTGCTTTATACCATATTATAGGCATTCATAAACTATGGTTTTCTTCGAAATTATCGCATGTTACGTGAAACTGTTTAGAAATTACGATGGTTTTAAGTTTTTTTTTAAATTTTTCTTGAATTCTTGAAAAAGAAGAAAAACACTCTACTTCTGAAAATATTGAAGATTTCAGAAAATTTCAACTGTAGAATTATAGAGAATTAGCTAAAGTTTATTTCAAGTCATTCAGTTCAAAGAAATAGGTCACTCAATTTAACACCAGCCTTTTTAAAGATTTGGAACCTATGCTACCATGGGTGGTTCGATGCCGCAGTTGTGTTTCATTCCCACAGATTTGTTCTTGTGCGGAGGAATGCATCATTTACTACTACGGAGGAACTAGCGTAAGAGATGTTGGTCTTTGATCATCTCCTCCGCAGAGCTATAGAATTTATTCCTCGGAATGGACATATTAGTTGCAGTGCTCCTGCAAAGAAACACACCAGCAGTGTCTAACTACCCATCTGTACGTGATTATTAATCACAACAGATCATTTTTATGAATGTTTTCATTATTTTGATTACCTTATGATGATTCTTTTTACTTTGTGATTTTGAGATTTTATGTGATTATTCTATGGTAATTTAGTTTGTGATTATTTTACGATGATTTGGCTATACTATGATCATTGCATTACATATGACTACTCGATTATTTGTGATTACTTTTTGATTATTTTGTGAATATTTTGAAAACTTGCAAAATAACTCTCTGTTCAAACATCCTTCATTTGAATTCATGCATTTGTCTGATATTTTACTCCCTTGTACATTATAGTCTGCCTCAAATTAGATGTCATCTGCAAATGTCCGCGAACAACAACAATGGAAGGGTTTTACAAAGGAAGTTTGCGTTATCGTAAATCTTAAATGACATCTGATTTGAGACGGACGTTAGTGAAAATCAAGAAAAAGGCTTAGAGGAACAAGAAAACAGAAAAAATTGCAGAGGCTTTCTGTTTTGTAATACAATTTAGCAAGTGCATAGTTGGCGCACCCGTTTACGTTTGATTGACACCTCAATTCAAAGCGATTAGCGACTGCAGACAAAGGAAATTCTCTCAACCAGTAATTCAAAATAAACAAAGCCGCAACTGTTGCCCCTAAACTAGTAGGGCAAACTCTCGCCTTGTGCTAGCGAAAGGTGGTTTTTGAGAGAAGTTATGTGATTATAATGAAAGAAGAAGGGTAAATCTAAAGTTCTGTCCGGCGGATTTTGTTTATTTGATTCAGGAGCCGTTTTGTAAACGTTTCATTTGTGCCCTAAATACGTGAGAATTATAATTCCTTCTCTCTCGGCTTCTGAATCAAATAATCAAAATCCGCCAGACAGAAGTTTAGATTTATCCTTCTTCTTTCATTGCAAGCACGAAGCTTCTTTTAAAAACCATCATTCGCTTGCACAAGGCGAAAATTACCCCGCCTAGTTTTGGAGAAACTTTTGCGGCTTTGTTTGTTTTGAATTACTTGTTGAGAGAATTTCCTTTGTCTGCAGTCGCTAATCGCTTTGAATTGAGGTGTCAATCAAACGCAACTGTTGCTATTGTATTACAAAATCTGCTCTTGTTTGCTTAGAGGTAAAATCAAGAGAGAAATGCTTCAGACCATCTTGAGAAGTAATTATATATATGGAAAGCAGCTGCTATCATCAATAGCATCTGAAGAAATCCCTCTTTGTATTTTGGGAGGTGACGTGATTCTAACTGTCAGTTTTACGCTGTTTCCCAGAGCTTCAGCTTTCTAATACTTTAATCCGGTGAGTCAAAAACTGCATTCACAGTTTAAAAGTTAATTTTCAAACTGTCAATAGGGCTAATTTAACTCTTTATGCTTTAATTCTCCCAAAAGTTAGTTATTAACCAAAAAAATCAGTTTCCTCTAATAGTTCAAAAACAGTTGAAGCCATGCTGTTCAGTGTGATACAGTCTTTGACACTTTCTTTTCGGCCGTTAGAACCTTTTTGGAAGGGATTTTTCACATGTCATTAGTTTCCTTGGCATCAGTAGAGCAATAATCTATGCAAGAAATTGTATTTTACAGTTCTAATAGTCGGAAAGCAAATTAAACAGAGCAAGCCAACAGGCAATGGGGTGAGATTTTTGAATCGGTTTCATAATCTTTACTGCAAGACTGTTTAAAATAAATTTTTGACTAACCTGCTAGAAGGATGAAATATATTACGTACCTTTTGAACATCAACACCCTCAGTGAATGTCCACTCTTGTCTGACATAGGTTTGTATTGATCTTCTCAGCTCATCTGGTATTTTATAAAATCTGAGAAATTCTTTGATCATGTTCATTTCAGAGTGAAATCTTGATGCTTTTGAGTACAGTCGTTGTACGATTGCAACCATATTACCAAATACAGTGGCATACATAAGTGCTACAATGAACAATATGTAGAAAAAGCAAAATTAAGTCGTGATTAACTTGTGACATTTTAAAGAAGATTTTATGCCAAGATTTTATGCAAAGTTTTGAATCAAACTCATTGCAGCTTCTAGATTAATGGAGGGAAAATGTGACAATAAGCATGCCGGTATACAAAGGCAAACCTGGGCAATGTAGTGAACAAATTTTCATAATTTTTGCATGAAGAATACATCAACAAAAATTAAAGCTTTATGAACATAAGAGAGTAACACAAACACAAACAAGTTCAATTGAAATTTAATGAAAAGAATATCATTAATTTCTGAAAGGAAAACAAAACGGAAAATACACATATAATAAATGAACAATTTTGAATGGCAATCATGTGCCATCATATGCCACAATTGTAGATTGACAATTCAAATCGAATCAATTAACCAGCAAAAGTTATCAATTTACAGGGGCTGTACAAGATTTCTGTAAACAATGATAAAGATCAGCTGGCCAATATCATCAAATTCAATGAGAAATTCCTCTCTAATTGACGCGTGGCTTACAATTTCTTCAACCTGCCTGTTGCCTTTCGTGTGTTTAGACTGAACACATCTGAAACTCGTCGCTCAGAATCCAGCTGTATCTTTACAATCGTTAATGTCATAAAAAATCTGATAGCACTGGCGAATTCTACAGGGTTCAAACATCTAGCAAGCATCTTCATTTGCAATTTATCTGCTGTTACTTGCCTGCATTAGGGAGAGAAAGTTTAGGATTTTTGGAAGTTTAGCTTGCACAGCCCCTTTAAAGAATCGTTGCTAGAATTTAAAAACGTTTGCAACGTTCCAAAATTGTCTAAACGTGAAACGCGTTCTGAGAATATTTGGGGTTGAAAGCAATTCTATTCTAGACTTTATATAAATGATTATCGAGACAAAAATAAATGATTGAGACACATACCTCCAAGAAGCATGACAATAATTGTAAATATTTGCTCATATTTTGTATTTGCAGCAATATTACCAAATCCAACACTGGTAAGTGACGATAATATAAAATACAATGATGCAATATATCTGACGCTAGCATCAGTCACCACAGTTCCATTCACCAGTGGCACTCCAAGAAAATCTGCCTGCACCTGCAGCCATCCTGAAGGAAGTTTTGGTTGCTTATCACCGATCACGTGCCAGATACATGCGAGCCAATGAGCGATCAGCGTGAACAGCGACATCAATAGGAATAAAACAGCAACGCCGTATTCCGAATATCGGTCGAGCTTACGAGCAACGCGAAAGAGACGAAGCAGCCGAGCACTTTTGAGAAGCCCAAATAATGTTGTAGTCTGTAAAAGAAAATTAGTGATATTTAATTTACCAGGTGTCGATGCTAAAATTTTTAGACAGGGTTTACACGGGTTTCGTTGTTGAAACCGTTCCGTGTGGAACTGATGGGAACCGCTTGGAACTGTTACCACGATATCTCGTTTACATAGGATCGGTTCCAAAAATTTCCAAGGGGTTTGTTAAATCATAAAAATTTTTCAAAAAATGACGTTTGCAGTCGACGTTTAGGCACATACCTTGTTTGGGGCCGGAGCTGCGTTCATTTTCCGGTCGAACAATATTGACCTTCGTTGAAATATCTATAGAAATAGCTACAAATGAGATATACAGGTATGAATTTCTGCGATTATGCGGACTGACCTGAGCAATAACCCAAACTCCTTCATTGCTATCATATCTCAAAATTGGAGGCAATTTCTAATGATTTTTGGTAGAGACGCCATTTGGGCCTAAGCTTTTCCTCGCTTAAAACTTATTCCATTGCACCTAAAAAGTTATGGTAAAATTTTTGAGCTAGATAATGCACTTACCAATGACTCAAACATAAGTTTGACTTCGTTTGCCTTTTTTACATTAGCAAATTCTTATAAGAAACGACCAGTTGTGGGCGAATTGCAAAAACTTTCCTCGGTCTATATTTTTCTCTACACAGTCTCTCCGCTTCAAACAACAAACAGTGAACTTTGTATCATAAAAATCTTGCATCACAAAACATTCCTATAGAACGAGTCTATGCGCTTTAGCAAGGCACTCGTGAATTGTTTTCACGCATTTGGTTCAATCAGTCAATGCTAGCAAACAAAAGAGCAAAACCGGGTATCTTTTGTAGCGAACCCAAAATAAAGTTTTGTTCTATTTATGCTTTGCATTGATTGAGTAAGAACGAAAAGAACAAAATGCGTGAAAACAATTCACGAGTGCCTCTCTAAAGCGCATGGAATCGTTCAAAAGGAATGTTCTTCGATGCAAGACTTTTATGATACAATGTCAAAGTCAGGGAGCTATACACGGGAGAGGAAACGCGCATTGAGTTGCATTCTGCGATGTGATATGCGCCTCCTTCGCAGCGCATCGCGCACTTTGTAGAGAAAACAAGATGGAAGCTGATGTTTGGACGGAAAGTGCATCTCATTTTTGGATTGAATTTGAACAACAATGGTAGGCACTTTAGGCTATATTAGACATTCTTTTGACCCTTTAATGTTTTATCTTTGCATAGTGAGACTAATTTAGCCAGTTCATATCAGGAATTGACTGTAGCGGCTAAGTTTTTTCAGCTGTGCTTAGGCCAGCTCGTCTTTTGGATCACGCTCCAAGCACGCATTAATGAAATTTTCACCCTGCCCAACCACGCCCAACTCTGAGCAATTTAAGTTACTTGTGGATAGCCATTGGCAATAAAACTAGTGAAAAATATTTCTGAGATAGAATGAGACTTGCGAGATATTTTATTTTTCTTTCGGGGTACTTGCATCGATTGTGCTTTTGTCCTATTCTCGTGCCTCCGCAACATTCTTAGATTCCAATCGACTCGAAACTTACGCAGTTATTAGTTATTTCAATCAATCGAATGAGGGTCGGACGGTTTATAAAATAGTGAGGCAAGTGGAAATGCTGTGCAACCTTTGTTTACTAAGACAAACCCATTTCAATCCACCTTCTCGTTTTCTTCCCGGTCGTTCTCCACAGCAAAAATTTCGTTGCTAGGCAAGCCAAATTATCGCTGCTCCGTTGCTACGTCAACACACAAACGAGGTCGCATATCACATCGCAGACAGCGCCAGCGCGCGTTTCCTCTCCCGTGTATAGCTCCCTGGTCAAAGTTCACTGCTTGTTGTTTGAAGCGTAGAAACTGTGCAGAGAAAAATATAGACCGAGGGAAGTTTTTGCAATTCGCCCACAACTGGTTGTTTCATACAAAAATTTGCCAAATTAAAAGAAGCAAACGAAGTCAAACTTATGTCTGAGTCATCGGTAAGTGCATTATCTTGCTCAAGAATTCTACCGTAACTTTTTTGGTGCAATGGAATGAGTTTTAAGCGAGGAAGAGCTTAGGCCCAAATGATATCTCTACCAAAAATCATTTGAAACGCCTCCCATTTTGAGATATGATAGCAATAAAGGAGTTTGGGTCATTGCTCAGGTCAGTATGCATAATCGCAGAAATTCTTATCTGTATATCTCATTTGTAGCGATTTCTATAGATATTTCAACGAAGGTCAATATTCTTCGACCGGAAAATGATCGCAGTTCTGGCCCAAACAAGCTGTGTGCCTAAACATGTAAACAACTCTGGACGGACATCCCCAGAACTGATTTATAAAATAAAATTCGAAATAACTGAAGTATTTTAGCATCCATTTCAATTTTGGTGAGGGTACTAGAAAATTTACCTCAAACGACCGATTTTGTCTCCAGGGGCTAGAAAGCGGTGATCTCATTGGCTGACAAGCATGAAATTGGATGATTTACGCATGCTCTGGCAACCAGTAAGGATCTGAGCCTTATCTTGTTCCAGCGGGTCCCGTGTAAATACAATGCTTAAACGTACCCATTTGGTGACGGTTCCAAATTGAACCGATCCCGTGTAAGCGTTACTTTAGCCAAACATGTTTTCCCGTTTGGCCACGTCACGAAACGTTGTTTGACAAGCAAAATTATAACCCATTCACGTTTGCAAGCAAACCAGGTTATCGAACGTTGGGTTTTAATGGGTTAATGCAACAAATCAAATGCATTAATTGGCTGAAATCTAACATGGTTTAGACAAAGCTGGTTTAACTGCGTTACTATGAATGGGGTATTAGTTAAAATGTTTTCCAAAAACCAAAAAACATGTTTGCTTGTCACAAGCAAACAGTGTTTTTCAAGCAATGTTTTGCGACATGGTGAAAAGGACAAACCTTTTGCTTGTCAATGCAATATCAAAATGTTGGCAAACATTGTTGACTGGTTTTTTTTGGCCATGGATAACAAGATCACTAACTCCATTGTTGGCAGGGAAGAAAAAACAAAGTGCTGGACTTTCGCCGTCATTGTATTGCGTCCAGTTGCGATTTGATGGTACAAAACTGATGGGAGTCTATGATACATAAGGCTTACACATATTGCATGGTTTGGTGTGGAACTGCCAGTCCTCTTCTTTTCTTTTGACCGTTTGTATATATTTTTTGTTCCCTGTATCGCTTTATTTCGTTTTGTTTTTGTTTTGATTGTATTTGTAAAATTGTAAGTACCGTTCTTGGCGGAGGCCAGGTGACCTTGTGTCTTCCTACGCGAAGAGAGGTACAGTATTTACGTACTTACATTAGTTAGTATTGATTTGTTATGAATGGAAAAATAGACAACAGCTTTCGCAGACAGCTCATGCGAAAATCAATTTATTAGGAAAAATGGGAGGTGCATCAAACATTTTTTGTTATGTTAGAAGCAACAGGCCTTGCCGGAAGTGCAATTTTAATTTTATAAAACAACGGACAAAACCTTGACCTCTTTCCAAGTCATCTTTGATTCCCAACAGGTAGACTTGCCCAATTCGAGTCGTCTTGCAAGGAAGAAAGTCTCTTCTCTTTCTTCCTTACAAGACGACTTGGGCAAGTCCATCCATTGCATGGTTGGTTCGAGTTTGGGGCACTGCTTACAAAATCATGGCTGCAAAATGCAAAGGCAGGTTTCCCACATATTCCTTGGAGTAAATTACTCTTTTGCCTTTAAGATCAGCATGCTCGTGCGATGTTTTCATTGGTTTAGGTCCGACTGATAATCACTACCTGTCCTTTCCCATCCCACTATCGCGAGAGAGAATATAAGAGAAATGTTATGCATCTCGTTCCAGGTTTCTTATGGAAACTCATAACATTTTCTGCAGATTTCCCTCAAACAAGATGACGTCATGTTCTCAAGGCTGCTGTGATGCCATGATCGTTTATAGTATAGAGTTTCCTAATTCTTTGGAAGAGGCTGGTATTATGTTTCGCATTTTAGATATTTTATACATATTTATACCAGGGTACAAAATTCAATATAGATTTAGCAATTTTGCCCTGTTAAATGATGTTCCTAAATAACAATATGTTAGAGAAAATATATGCCTTTATATAAAACCATATCAAGCGCCAGATGATGAAATCAAAGATATTTTGTTTTTTTTTTGTATATTCCATCTAAAAATTTACATGACAAATTAGTACCTACATTACTTAACCTACTTTGCAACACTACGACTACGATACCAAGAGGAGGAAATACTATTTCAACCCTGGCCTTAAAAAGAAAAACATTGAAAAGGTACTACCGCAACTACCGGGTGTCCCAAAATGATGTATTATCGTTCGATTGCTTATATCTCCATAACCAATGAACCGATTTTCAAAAACTTCATTTGATCCGATTGCCGAAAGGCTAAATTGTTTTTGTGGATGTTGGCTGTGGTTTAGGCTGATGTCTTCATGTTGAAAAGAAGATCGATAAACCTGCTCAAATTCAAGCCTTGGATAGCATGAAAAACAAACGGCCTTCTTTGCCAGTCATCATTTTAGATGTGATGCAAAAGGCTGAACTTTTATGTCGTTCATAGAATATATAGCGTTCAGAGAATACGAATTCAGTTAATACTGAGTTCAGAGAATATGAGCAGGAGTTCAGCCTTTTGTGTCACATCTAAAATGTTAACTGGAAAAATAGGCCGTTTCTCTCTCATGCCATCTAAGGTTTTGAATTTGAGCAAGTTTATCGATCTTCTTTTCGACATGAAAACGCCGTGGTAAAACCGCAACCAACATTTAAAGTACAATTTAGCCTTTAGGCAATCAAATAAAACAAATTTTTGAAAATCGGTTCATTGGTTATGGAGATGTAAGCAATCAGACAATAATACATCATTTTGGGACACCCGGTATCTCAACTTTGATTGGAAAGAGTATACCGATAATACAGTTTCTTATGAGCAGTTCCTTATAAAAAATTAGTGTGTACTTACTTCTTCTGATTTGATTTGGATACTAGCAACAATCCAGTCAAATGGTATCACTGCTATGAAATCCACTGTAAACCACGTTTTTAAATAATGTATTGCGATTTTTCGATGATTTATGACCACTTCCTCTGTTTCTGACTTTGGATATGTCGTCAAAAAATTGATGAAAATGTCAAGTAGAAACATCGAATCCACAGCATAACCAATGATATGTGTTGTAGTAGTTCTGTGGGTAATTAATATTTTCCGCTGTCCTTTACTATCGACAGTGTTCGCTGGAAAAGCCGCTTGGTATGGTATTTGAACTGCAGTGTACAGCACCAGTAGAAGAACAAACCAGTCCCATAATATCTTTATATTGCTGTTGTGTGGTATGATGAATGCCCATTTTCGTTTTCGTCGCGTCTGTGAAGCTGTCGACGAGGACTAAAAGGATAAAATATACTATACTTTCGATGCAGCTTCATTCCTTCATTCTCGACCATGAAACATTTTGCTATCGGGTGAACCCAGAACACAGGAGGGTTCGCTTGAATTTTCTTTATACGCGAGGGTCAATCCGATGATTTTGGGTAAGAATTTGCTTAGTGATCTGATGCATTTGAGTACCTGATTTGAACAATATTTAGCATAGGTTCCGAATCTTTATCTCGGCGTAAAAAGGTGGGTGTAAAATTCAATCACTTATCTCATCTAACTGAATGGCTTAAATGAAACTTTAGCTACCTATCTATAATTCTACCGTTGGACTTTTCAGAAATCTTGAATATTCTTTGAAATTACAGCATATCTTAAAGTACAGCTCATTTGAGGGTGTGACGTCATCAAATTTATAAATCATCAACCAGATGAGTGACAGACTTTTGCTTGGTACCATATTGTAGGCATTCATAAATTATGGTTTTCTTCGAAATTATTGCATGTTACGTGAAACTGTTTAGAAATTACGATGGTTTTAAGTTTTTGAAGATTTTTCTTGAATTCTTGAAAAAGAAGAAAAGCACTCTAATTCTGAAACTATTGAAGATTTCGGGAAATTCCAACGATAGAATTATAGAGAATTAGCTAAAGTTTCTTTGAAGTCATTCAGTTCAAAGAAATAGGTCACTCAATTTTACACCAGCCTTTTTAAAGATTTGGAACCTATGCTAAAATATATCCTTTTTTATACTTGTGGGTTATTGATTTACAAAATACAGTTTTTCCATGGTGGTGGGTTTAACCAATCCACGATTTGGCTCTAGTTAAAAAGTTAAGTAATATTCGGTCTCCACGAGAGGTTTCAAGAAAGGAAAATTCTAAATTAGGTGATTGTTGGAGAGAAATATATACTCATGTGCTCAATTGCAAGACGTTTACTTGGCATTTTTGGGTCCCATCAAATTTTTAGCTGCTACTTATAGATCACTAAAATTTTAGGTGATACTGTTAGGTGAATTTTAATAATTGTGGATGGACACCCCTTGCATTTAATAATTCAACATGACCCTCCTGCGGTCCAAAATGCATAAAAGGTGAGTCAAAAAAGTTAACATGCTTCACTGGCTTCTCAATAAACAGTATGCGGCTGATATTCAAACAGTACCTGGCAAAGCATAATAGTACCTGGCAAACTAATTCGCTTTTACGCTTTCATTTTTGAACTTCATTGACAGAAATTTGAATCTTAATCTGAACCTAAATTTAGGTCTTAATGAGCGTCCCTCTATTGTTTGATCTCAAGCCATAAGCAAATGCGAAACAAGCTTACGAACAAGATAATACCCAATTCACACTGAAACTTAAACCATGTTTACGTAGTGTAAGCAAAAAGAGCTAAGACTATCAGAAAGAAACTAAGTACATTGAGACCCTTTGACTCATGTTCATTGACTAAACGCTAGTTCCTGTCTATGAACTTATATCTGCATAATAATCCGCTGTGCTGCTGTGTTCATAAGTATCAACTTTATACGTAATGTTTTGCTGCATGTTCAAGTTCTTTTTTCTGTTCGACAATGTGATTTCATCACAGATCTAGTTTCCTAAAACTTTATCAAAGACACTAGGATAGCTTCGCACCTAGATTAAATAAATTCCATCTGTTGATATTCTGCTTACATGCCAAAAGCAATCGGTTGTAAAATTCATCTGACAGACCGGGTGAGTCAAAAAGCTAACCCGTTTGGGAGACTTCGGAATAAAGAGTATGTGATCGATATTGAAACTGAAATGTTGATATCAGCCAAAGGCTAACTTAGATGCGACAAAATTTCTCATTTGGATATAAATTCAATACAATGGTCTGTTTCAAAAATAGAATTAAAATGTCAATGACTAGCAAATCATAGACCAGAACTTGGAATTCTCGTTCCCATACAAACCCCTTACCAGTTTTTTAAGAATTATTGGTCTAAATGATGAACGCTTTTACCACACACAATTTCTTACTTTTGCCTTTGACTGATAGATTAACATGTTAGTTTTGAATATCGCCACATACTTTTCATTCCACAGGCCACCAAACATGTTAACTTTATTTACTCACCCTATGGGGACCGAGATGTGCTAAGCTGTAACTTTCTTCCACAAAAAAACATGGGCAGCACCTGGCGAAAGAATCATTTATTCCCAACGACTGCAGGCGACATTCTGACTCGAGGAGCGAGACATATACGTCAAAGATGTTTCTGAAAACAATATTTTCGCATGTAATAACCTTAATGGGATGTTTACCAGTGCTTATTAGTTTATTTCATTTAATTGCCATCTTGTTGTCAAGCATGGTCTCTTCACCAAAACAACATAAACTTGATTTGACGCTGAAGTAAATCTACTAATCTCAACATTAATTCAACATCTTGGCATTATTGCCATTGTTGTTGATAAATGTGTTACTAATTCTTTAATTTAGCTGCAAACACACTCAGCTTTGTTCACGTATACGCAGCAAGACGATGACTAACAGACATCAAGAAAATGAAGAAACGTTGCATAAAGAAATGATAGTGCAGCTGAACAGCTTCTTAGTAAATAGATGATTTTGAAAATTAGCTTTAAATATTGCGATTTTGATGAACACAGGCAAATTTTGTAACACAAAAGATTCAAGTTTGATGAAGACCAAGCGATTTGGCAACCATAAGAATAGATGTCACACATTCAGCATAGCCAGCAATAATGGTTTGCACTCTCTGTTCATTTTCATTTAATCCAGTGAACTCAGAGGTGTAAATCTATACTACAAAAAGACCAATGGTTTGCTTTTTAAGAAACCTGAAGCAATTGTTCCACAACATTGTCCCTTGCTCTAAGGATGTTAAAATGCCACGAGGCTGTTGATTGCGTATACTTGGCGATGTTCGTAGAGCAAACAGGGGGGGGGGGGGGTTGGCAAAGCCCCCCGCGAAGTTTTTGAGCGCCGTTCTTCGAAACTTCGCAAATGGCAGAACATTTTTCGTTCACTTCTGCACCGGGATTTAAAATTGGCATTGTAGAGACATAACATTCAATCTAGGTAGGTGTATTGATTCGAATTGTGACTAATGGGCATTTACACATAATTTTATTATGAATTGCGGTTATTGTCAGTTATTAATAAGCTTTAATAGGCCGTTTTTGTGGGAAGTTACTGTGGGCCTAAGTACCGCAGTTCGACCAATATTTATCAAATTTGTTGTTTGTTTTCTGGCAGACGGGGAAGGGACTTAGCAATGTTTTGCTTTGATTTATACTTCAAAATGCTTTGGCTGCCAGAAAAACATCTAAGTCCCGCTAAGTCCCAACATCTAAAGCTTTATTTCACCTGAAAACAAGATGCGGTTTTCGTCCAATTTGTCCAAAGAAACTATATATGTGCCCCACAACAACGCTGAACAATATTCTCGTCTGGTTTCACTGCTATATCTTCTCCTGGTAGTTGGTTGATGCTATAAAGCTTTTGTGTGGATTTATTTTGTTTCAAAATCGGCGAATTGACATCTCGAAAAGCTTCTATTATTTTAGGCCAGCATCACAGCTCACAGCAGCATTGTCCTTTCGCGCTCGTGCAAAACTTCCGACTGATCAAATTCCATTGCGCAATTCCAATAATATGAATGGTACGCAAAGCATTGTGGGATACTATTCCAACCCCCCCCCCCCCCTGTAGAGCAAATAATTCCCTCCAGTTTTCGAGAGTCGAATATTTACTACGGCAGCCAGCGCGGCGCTGTGCGGCAAATTTCGAAGTATCATAAAACCATTAACATGAGCTAGCGCCCAATCTACATTCTTTCTTAAAATCAGATGACAGATAAGATTTGTGATAATGCTTAATAACTACTCATGCAAAACTCTTAAATCGTTTAATTCGTATGGGTTTTTCAAGTGCCATCTAATTTGGGACAGACTTTAGTATGCTATATATTTTTAACTATAGTAAGGGCAAATTTAGTGAAACAACAAATTTTCAGGTTTCCGAAAAGAAAAAGTGATTTGCCTTTCTGAAGAATAGACTTCACACCTCTGAGTGCACTAAATCAAATAAAAATAAAAAGAGAAAGCAAACATTATGGTGACTGCGTTGAAGGTCTGAGATAACGACTAAGGCAAGGACAAGGACTGCAAATTTTCAATCCAGCTTTTATCCTTACTTCTTGTCTAAATGGAATAAACTTGATCCAGAAATTAGACTTGCACCTTCTATTCCTGTCTTTAAGACAAAGCTGCTATCCAAATTCGTCCCCTCCCAAAATCTGCCTTTCAGATACATGACCCGACAGGATTATCATATCTTACCCAACTTAGGGTTGGTCTCAGTAAATTAAATGTTCACAAATTCAAACACAATTTCCTGGATAATGTAAATCCAATGTGCCGTACCAACGATGGAATTGAGGATACGGAACACTTTTTATTGCTCTGCCATTCTTTTGAAGTACCACGTAGAGATTTTCTCGCAGGAGTTTCTGCTTCATTACGACCACTTGGACATACCAATCTTGGGAACGAGTTTCTAATGCAGATTTATTGTATGGTGATGAAGAATTTCCCCATGGTTTCAATAAAGATATACCTTTGTTAATTCTCTGCTATATCCATAAAACTGGTCTGTTTCATAAGGAATATAAAACTCGGTTGCAAGTCATATAACCACCTCGTCCCTTTTAAATAAATGTTCTTTCTTTTTTGTAGTAGTTACGCGTAGTATTCTATTGTTATTTTTTTCTCTGTCTTTTTTCGATAGTTTTTTATTTAATGGTCACGTGGGTAGACATAGTTGTTGCTCCCCGTAGTTTTGTCCTACTAGTAGAGTAGAGTAGCTTGTAAGTAGAGTAATTCAGTAAATATGTGTTGTAAATTTTTGGCAGAATGTATAAAAAAAGTCTGAAATCTACTCTTGAGGCTGGCAAGTTGCTTTGTCTTAGGCAGAACTGTATCCTTTGTTTTACAAAATTCACCCTCGTTTGGAGGTATGGCTTTCTGGCTGAGATAAAAATTCCAACTGTCAGTGAATAACTGAATTATATTTCATCACAGAACAGACGAGCTCATGAGAAATTAGATTTGCCCATCATAGTTTCGTGATCAGACCATCACACGAATTCAGCCACAAAGCTGATTCAAACATTTAACTGTGGAGAAGTGACATCTGTTTGCTTGCTTATCTTCTCAGCAGCAGTAGCTTTGCTTTCTATATAAACAATGTAACGAGAATATCACCCATTTTAATCCAGCTCAGTTCTTTACAGCTTGCGCTGGTTCGTCCACATGAGGCGGAGTTAAAGGGGCTGTGCAAAAAATTGGAAACAAAGCTAAAGATCAGCTGGCCAATATAATCAAATTTAATGAGAAATTCCTCTCTAACTGGGGCGTGGCGTTCAATTTCTTTAGCCTGCCTGATGCCTTTCGTGTGTTAAGGCTAACACATCTGAAATCGCTGCTCAGAATCCAGCTGTATCTTTATAATCGTTGATGGCATGAAAAATCTGATTACACAAGTGAATTCTACGGGGTTCAAACATGTAGAAAACATCTTCATTTGCAATGTATCTGCTGATACTTGCCTGCATTAGGGGGAAAAGTTTAGGATTTTTGGAAGTTTAGCTCGTTCATCCCTTTAATTCATCACACCAGATGAGTAAGAAAAACTTAAAACGTTTGGCGGGCTGTAGAATAAAGAGTACATGGCTGATTTTCAAAACTAAAATGTTAAGCTATCAGTCAAAGTCTGACTTAAATGCGAAATTTTTAGAGACAATCATTCATCTTTAGACCCAAAAATAACGAAATGCTGATAAAGGGTTTGTATTGAAGTTTGTAGCAAGAATTCTTATTAGACTCTGGATCATAATTTACTTGCGATTGAAATATAAACTCGAGATAATTTGCTGTGTTAGAAATTGAATTTCAATGTCAAAAGCCAGCAAATCATGTGCCAGAATCGAAGGTGGGAATTCTCGTTCCCATACAAACCACTTACTAGCAATTCCTTAACCTTTTTTCTGAAAGACGAGTGACTTACCAAACAAAATTTTCACTTCTAAGTTAGACTTGCCCCAAGTCTGTTTCGTCAGCTGTAATAAGTCTATCTTAAAGAAAACTACGAAACAACAGACTTGGGCAAGTCTACTTTTAAGTTAGCCTTTGACTAATCGATTAACATTTTAATTTTGAATATAAGCAATATGCTTTTTATTCTACAGCCATCAAACGTTTTAACCCTTTGTTGCCTCATCCACGGTCGGTACACTTGCCTAGCGGAATCAGGTGGCAGAAAAAGGTAGGAGACGTAACTTCATAAGCTTGTGACATAAATCATCATTTCCATAAACCAAAAAACAATTTTGCAACGACTGTCTTGCAGGTACAATCCTGACCAACCATTCTTTTTTAAGCTTAAAGGGAATAGACATAGCTATATCTCGTAGCCGCTATAAATAGGTTAAAGAAACGCCCACAAACCCATTGTTTCTTTACCTACACAATGAAACCGGATGCGTCAAAGTCGTCAAGTACAATAGATTATATTTTTGACCTGGCTCGGGCCAGCTTTTGACAATGTCGATTCCCTTTAAATTGGAACTATCAGGTGAAGAAGTACAGAGCAACAATCGTCTGCTTTTTGAAGCAATCTGTAATTTTGACTTTCTTGCTCCATACGCCATTAATTACTTGTCAGATTTACTAAAAATAGGTATCCCACTCTAAAGCCACTTCCATTGACAAAACGTAAAACGGGACAATTTGATTCATGGCATCCTCACATTAGCTGCGCAAATAGCTGAACATATTTCAAGCACCCTGTTAGAAGAACACCTGTGCAGAAATAAAATTCCAGTTATAAAGGTAAAGAATAATTAGATGTAATTCAACAGTTTGTTTGGAATATTTAGATAACATTTTTAGTTCGTAGCCTCATCATGTAGTCGATCCATCATCATCATCATTAATATTTAATGACTGCAATGCATGACTTAGACTTAAAGGGGCTCCGTTGTCAAACAATAAACAAATCCATAAACTCGCACGCGTCACCAATTACCCATTGTTCAACCATTGCTTTCTGAAGTTTGTTTGGTGGCTTCACCCAAGCCACCAAAAAGTGACCACTAAAAATCCACTTTTATCCGAGCAATCTTAGAAGATATGAATGTTTGGTTTGTTCCTTAGTGAAGTACAATGATCTACCGGGTGTCCCAAAATGATGTATTATTGTTTGATTGCTTACATGTCCATAACCAATGAACCGATTTTCAAACATTTTGTTTTATTTCATTGCCTAAAGGCTAAATTTTATCTTAAGATGTTGGTTGTGGTTTTACCAGTTTTTGAAAATCGGTTCATCGGTTATGGACAAAACAGCAATCAAACGATAATACATCATTATGGGCCACCCGGTATGTCCAGTCCAAACAGCACTTTTCATTTTGAAAAAAATATGAAAATCCCGTGTGATATCACCTTGCAAAAGACTGCAAAAGTCATCGTTTTGTTTACATTTTGACGACGGAGCCCCTTTAATGCATGAACTTGACTCCAACTACAGACGGCATGAAACCACAACAACATGAGATTCCCGAACTGTATCACCTGACATCTATTTTGAGACTGCTTTCAAGTTGACTGTTAAATCCCACAGGGTTGTCATGTAATTCCATGTTCCCTGTGGTATCTTTGTGTATTATTTTGTAATTGTAATTATTTCATGAGCATATAAAAAATCACAACAACAATGAAAACACTATGCCATCTTGCTTTAAGGTCCCTGTAGGCTGCAGAAAATCCCTGTAGGTTTCATAATGAAGTTTGCGAAACTTGCATAAAATCACTCTTATATTCTACATCAAACAAGGACAGATAATGTTACAATAGAACTCTTTACTTTTCATTAATACCTAGATACAAAGCAATTTGTGATTGCAGACAAAGGGAATTCCATGCTCGGTTGGTCAAGACATAAACAAAAACAAAGCATGCCGCATGAATTGCCCTGAAACCCGGGTCGCTAGCTCGGTTGTTGTGCATTTCAGAAATGGTTTTCAAGAGCAAATATTAGCACATATCGAAAGGAGAAGGATATATCTAAACTTCTGCGTCGGGCATGTTATTTTTTCTTACAGAAGCTGAGCTGTAAGTGCTTTAATTACACCTAAAACGTACGAGAATTGAATCCCCTCCTAATTGGCTTCTGCACATAATAAATAAAATGCCCGAGGCAGAAGTTTAGATATATCCTTCTCCTTTCGATATGTGCTAATATTTGCTCTTGAAAACCATTTCTGGAATGCACAACGACCGAGCTAGCTACCCGAGTTTCAGGGCAATTTTTGCGGCTTGCTTTGTTTTTGTTTATGTCTTGACCAACCGAGCATGGAATTCCCTTTGTCTGGAATCACAAATTGCTTTGTATCTAGGTGTCAATAAAAAGTAGCGAGTCCTATTGTAACATTATCTGTCCTTGTTTTTCTACATCGCGATTGAGTAATAGGGAAAGGATTGCTTATCAGAAACGGTCAGTTAAACATCAACCAATGAAATGGTTGCATGGATAAGCTGTTCATGAAAGCAAGCCATGAATTTAGCCCAAGAAAACTGCGAGAATCGTGCTTTTGCGACCATGATTTTTCAAACAACGCCGCAAACTCCATATGTTATAAATTACTCGTTGTTTCTTTGAAGTAAAACTTCTTTCTCGATGTTCACCTAGAGTAGCGTCGTCCATTATGGCCGGTCGCCCATTCTGGCCGGCTAGCAAGATTTCAGGAGACTGACGACTAGTAATAAAATTGCAATTGCGCGGAAAATCTTCGCTGACATCTGTTTTATCATGATTTTACCTTCACTAAAGTTTCAGTTAATTTGCATTGAAACCCGACGAGATGGTTTGTGCATATCTCTAATTGATTCTTTCAAGTATTGCAAATTTCTTGATTCTATTTACATTCCTTCCTCCTTTTTCGTTCGCTCGGCACCTTGCGGTTTGAAATTTTTCAAACATGCTTTGATTTTTCAGAAGTCCTGTCTCTTGAGAGGAAATCTACAATGAAACCAAAGCAAATTGACTTCTGATTCAGATTTTGAGGTTATGAAGTCTGAGTGCTGCCAATTGCTATTTTCGTCGCCCATTATGCCCATCAGTTTACCAGAGAAGTTTCCAATCACTTCAAAATATTAAAATGCAACATTTATTAAAAACAACACCATTTTGGGTTAAAATCTTACTAACTGACTTGGAAAATCATCGAAACCCAAAAAAACGCAGCATTATATTAAGTCTATTTTCATTTTAGAAACTATGCCAAAATTCATCCATCCATGCACAAGAGATAAGGCAGGATTTAGAACAACTCGAAGCATGTATTTCAATTGCCAAAACTCGAAGTTTAGGTTAATTCTTATTGATATTTTTGGGTTTAAAGTACCAAATGATAAACAAAGAACAGTAATTAAAGCAGTTTTTCTCATTAAAACTTTTTACCAGAGAGTAGTGTTTATTGTTTCTCCTGCGGCCATAATGGGCGACGCTAGAAGAAAACGACGTTTTTACTCCCTTCTTTAAAATCTTCTAAAATCAGTATAAAGAGTTTACGTAAAAAATCAATACTCTGTGATCTTTTTCTCCATTAGTTGGTGATATAATCTGGCTATTTGGTTTTTTCATTTATTGCTATTTTTGAATCTAACTCAGAACTTCGCGACGACATGGGCATAATGGGCGACACCACTCTATCTATCCGCTAAAGTTCTGAAATAGTTTCATGATTTCCAGCTTTTTAAAGTTGATATATTTCGATAAAAAGACGAGACGCTCTCGCGACGGTGAGATATCATTCCTGTGAGCTAGCCTGCTCAGGTAAAATCTGATCTGTTTTTCAAAATGACATCCCAAGCTCGAGGGAAAAGAAGACTGTCCAATATTACGTCTTGTTGATATCAGAGCAAACCAAATAGGACTTCAAGAGTAATTTAATTCTTGTAACCATTGCAAAAATTTACTTAGGAATGCAAGTATCCCCAAACATGAAATGAAAACTTAATCGATTAGAGACGGGGAAATTCCAAATTGTGCTCAACATGATCCTAGCCTCCATAACCTTGATTCAATGTTAGAGAAAGCTAGTTTCTCGAAAGTGCTTTTCAAATTCCATTTGATATGCTTTGAATAAACATGATTCTACTTTCACAAAATATGCAATTTAGGGGCATCTGGTTTCAGCTTCGCACAAACTTGAACTTCGAAAGCTCGTACATCCGTGAATATATTTAACCGATTTGCTAACTTCTGGTGTCTGAAATCATTTTAAAATCTCGGCAATATGGTCATCTGACCATGGAGCCTGCTCATTATTTTGTTATTTTTGAATCTTTAATAAAATTTTTAATATTTGATATTTAGCAATTTTTTGGGACACCCTGTTTATATATTGTGTTCATCATCAAACTCAATGCATGCAAACATCAACATGAGCCATGTTTAGAATAATATATTCAACCAATACAAAAAAAGAAAATGAATTCCATCTGATGCATAAAGCCTCATTTTTAAGGCAGCAGTAGTTCTTGCAACAATCAAAATAAGAACTTTTGTTGCAATTCTTTGGGATGCAAACTTCAAATACAAGACAGAGCAGACATCAAGAGGCAATGTTAGTAACATTGACAACAAGAACCACGCATGACACATTTTATGATTATCTTCTTGAATTGTAGAGCATAACAACCAGACTTTCATCACAGAAAGATAAACAGAGTTTTGAAACAAAATCATCTCCTGTATGGTGTCATTAAATATTCAACCACAAAGTTATACCGGGTGTCCCAGAAACAGTGTGGGACAGATTTAGTTGGGTCCAGCGACGAGAATCTGACTTTAATCATTGATTTATCAGTTTCAAAATGTTTCTCGGTGGTTAACTTGAACAATAGAGATCTCATTTGTTAATATTAGTGCCTTGAGTGTTGAAAAATTATTGCTGAAAGTTCAGATTTGCTGTCACCTCCAAGCCAGAACTTTAGCGTTTTGGCCTAAGCAAATTCTTGAAGCACAGCAAACAAATCAACATTACCCTTGATGGAATTTGAGCAAAACTTAAATCATACCATATCCCGTTTGCTAGAAGTCACAGATTGTGCCATTTTTCACTTCCTTTTATTTTTATTTTAAATTTCGATGTACTTCATGAATTTGCTCAGGCCAAAAGGTCAAAGCTCAGGCTAGGAGGTAAGAGCTAATTTGAACATTCAACATTAATATCTCGACACTAAAAGCATCAATAGCAACAAAGGTATCTGCGTCCAAATCTGTATACTTTTCTCTGGGACACCCGGTATAAGAATAACAACTACATGCACTGTATAATTATCTCCTTGCAAATTATGCAGATCACATTATCTACCAAAAGAAAACATGTGGATAAAGTGGCCAAATAGAATCTATTTACAATTAAGCAGCAAACATCATATGTGCTGAGAAGAGTTTGTTTGAAAACAAACAATCTTTCACAAACAGAATAACTTAATAAATGATATTAGTTATAATTAAGTAGCAAACATACAGCGTACTGAGAAAGGTTTTCTCAAAAGAAAAACAAAGTTTCATGAATTGGATCACCTAATATGTAATACATCATTTATAGTTAAGAAGCAAACTTTCTGTAAGCTGAAAGGAATTTTCTTGAAAATCTTAAATAATGCTTGATAAAAAGAATCACTGAATAGACTATCCCTGTAACACTAAAGTGACAGACATATTTTGTATTGAGAAGAGTGTTCTTGCAAGAAAAAGAGAGTTTCATAAAAGGATCATCTAATATATAACGTCATTTATAATTAGACAGCAAACATTATATGGGCTGAGACGAAGTTTTTGAAATTGATAAACAATGTTTGTAAACAGAATCAACATGTAAGGATGCTATTCTTAAGTAAGCCAGAAATATTCTGTGTCCCTAGAAGAGATTTCTTAAAAGGGATCAACAAAGTTTTGTAAACATGATCCCCTGACAAATGATGTTATTCGTAAATAAGCAAGAAGATTGCTATGTGCCCAGAAGAATTTCCTTAAAATAGATAAAAAAGTTTCGTAAACAGAATCATCAAGAAATGATGCCATTTAACATTTAGTAACGAACTTTTTGTGTACTTAAAAGAGCTGCTTTGAAAACTCATATCATACAAATCAATTGCACAAAATCACATGAACTTCTTCATTACAAGAATTTTCAAATGCTATTTGCAACAAACAATCTAGCTGCACGCCACAGTAAGATTATAAGCACCAGCTTCAAAGATATATATCTCCAAGCAGCCTCAAAAGACTTGCATGAGCTGCCTTAAAAAACTTTATATCAACATAACATTATCAACTTCTTCAATACAAGAACTTCAGATGATAAGTTTAAAGATTGATCTAGCTACATATAACAGCAAGGTTTACCAGTCCCAAAAGATAGAAAAAGGCCAGCATGAATTACCTCAAAACTGTCTGCACCTCATGTTAGGCAACAACTACTTTGCACACTTACAAAGGTATTTTTCAAAATTTTATCAAGCGTCCTGTAACATCAATTAATCGTTCCATCACAAGAAGGCTTGATGATACGCTTAAGAGCTACGTAGCTAAGAGACCGCAACCAGGTTATCAACGTAAGAGATCACAGTTAAATTTAGCTTCCAAAGCAAAAACAGATGACAGAAAAAATCAGTTAAGTTACCTGGTCTATCATAATCTCAGATGCCAGCGCACTATCCATGGCAAACATCTTTATAACTGATCTTGCAGCGAAGCTGGTAACAAATTAACGTGACAACAGCCAAGGTAATAGGCAAGATGCTAAGCAATGTAATCCAGAATTGCTGTGAAAAGTTTGTGATTGACTTATCTTGCGATTGACTTATAACTGATCTAGCAGCGAAACTAGTTACAAATTAACGTGATGACAGCCAAGGTAATGGGCAAGATGTTAAGCAATGTAATCCAGACTTGCTGTGAAAAGCTTGCGATTGACTTATCAACTGAGCTATTTACTAGTACACGGGGGTCTCCAGATGGCTGTGAAAGGCTAACGATGTAATGTCTGCTGAAACCACAGTGCTTTGCTATTTCTTATTACAACTATCATATCATACCTATCATAACAAGTCATTTAGTGCCCGGCAACAGTACTTTGGAGGCTAGATTTACATTATTGCGGAGCAAGTTGTTGAATACGCGATGATTTAATGATATTTAGGCAATGCCAAAATATGGTGGGTGAGATTGAAGAAAACAGATGTCCCCTTTTGAATACTATTCAGGTGGTCAAACAGGATTGTTAATTTCGCTATTGAATAGCAAAGACTCTCATTAACTCCCTGCTGTACGTTTATAAATCCTGCTTTTTAAACAATGCAATGCAAAGGGATTCACAGAAACCCTATCAAGGTCTGGAAGGAGAATCTTAAGTTCATAAGAGCTGTATAATTTAATATATATTTCATTTCAGAGATGTTTAGATCGCAATCTTGTTTCTTGTTAAAGCAAGGATTTGCAGACCTCATCATCATCTTGATTTAAAATAATTTATCTTTATCTTGATTCAAAAAACAAGCTTGAATGCAACAACGTTCTATGATATCATAGTAGTTTATTCTCCTTCTTATTACTCTTCTTTGCTGCTTTGAGATAAGACAAGAGGATTCACAGAGACCATGTTAAGGTCTGAAGCTAGTCTGAGATAAAATGATGTTTATGACAAGTTTGAAGGAGAATCTTAAGTTCATAAAAGCTTCAAGATTTCATTATTGTATTACTTCAAAGATGTTTTAGATCAGAATATTGGTATTTGTTTAAGCAAAGATTTGCATTACTATAATGTGAGATTACCAAAGCAAGTTAGTCCAAAATGAATTATGTTTATCATAATTCTAAAGAAGAACTTAGAATGCAAGAAAATGTCGTGCTATCATATTAGATTCATTCTCCTCGTTCTTATTACTTTTTTTCCTTGAACTCATGAAATCAGGCTTTGAGACAATGTAAACAAAGAGATTCACAGAAGCACTGTCAAGATACAAATTCATCCTCAAATAAAGTGATAATTATGATAGGTTTGAAGGAGAATCTTCAGTTCATAGAAGCGCTAGGATTTAATATATGTTTCACTTAATGCACGTTTTAGATTGCAATCGTTTTATTTGTTAAAGCAAAGATTTACAGTAATATGAGATCATCAAAGCAAAGCTCATATTTTACGGATTTATTCCAAGATTAACTTATGTTCACCGCAGTTTTGAAGAAGAATATTGAATACAAGGAAAGTTTTATGATATCATATTTTGTTCTTCTTTTTTATATCATTCTCTACTGGCCTTAACTTAAACTCAAGAAATCCTGCTTTGAATCAGACAAAGAGATTCACAGAAGCACTGTAGATGTCTAAAATTAGTCTGAGATAAAGTTTTTTTATTCTAACCTTATCAGGGAAACTTGAATTCATAAATGTTTCATAATTCAATATATAGTCTACGTCAAACATGTTTAGATTGCAATCTTTGTATTCACAAATCCAGCTTGTGTGACTGTGTGGAAAGCCTTAAAGGTTAATTCTCCGCAGAGGAATTAGCATGTGATAAAGAGATGTTTGTTCTAGGTTTGAAGGAGAAAGTTGAATTCATAAATGCATTATGATATTATTTTGTTCTTCTTTTGTTCTTGTTCTTCATTGATGTTTATACGTCGCAATCTTTGAACTTGTTAAATCCAGCTTTTCAATAATGCGAAATGGCTTAACCAACCTCTTCCAAGGTGATATGTTTGAAGAGATTTGAAAGCTTCCGATAGAACATCTTATTCTAATTTTTCATTGATCTTACCTGTCGCAATATTTGTATTTGTTGAATTCAATACTGTAAACAATTCTTTTAATGTTTTGGAATTGGTCTCAGACAAAGCAATGTTTTAAACGAAACTTTGAACAATAAGATCTTTTATGAAATGATATTTTATTCTTCATTGGCAACTTTATCAAATGAAATCTGGTAAGTCTCTCCACTTAAAATGGTTTTATAAAGGAAAATTTAATTCACAAAAGCTAGCTTAATGAAAATCTATATTATTTTTCATTCATGTTATCATTCGTAGCCTGTACATCAACTCAATTATGCTTTAATGTGGAGTTATTCAGCTGTTCTTATGTGGTGTAGAACTTGTCTCGTAGATAGATCTGAGTGACATATCTGTATTTTCATTAAAGTTTCAAACAGAGACTTGAATAAAGGGAAAGTTTAAACATAAGTTAGTTCACATCTTAGTTTACTCCAAACTGTACCAATTTTGATGACTCACTTGCTAATGAGACTGATGCTGTTTCGGAAGATTCTCGTTAACTTCCTTGTGATGTCACAACACAATGACGCAGAATTTTGAGAAATAGCATCAAAATTCTGAATCTACATGAAAAATGGCTTTAAAGAAATAACTACGAATGACAAAAATAGGCGGAGCAGTTGTACGTAGTATTCAAAAAGCGTCAGCCTTTAATACGCGTACTGTTTAAAGATACACAGCTAGCCAAGAACCTTTGCGATCCCAAAGTCGGCTTCCATATGACATGTACGTGTTTCTGGTCTTTGTTCCTTTAGTTTTGCTCTTCATTCGGGACGCAAATAATAATAATAAAATAATAATTACGAATATTTAAACTGGATTAACATTTCAACTTACAAAAAGCTGTTATCAATGTGTGTCCAGTAAAATTTAAGAAAGTAACCATAATAACCTAACCTACAGTAAGCAATATATAAAAATGTACTTATAATTTTTACAATAAAAGTGTCAACGCATTTCAACTAAAATGTTTCTTTAAAAAGGAAGTAAAATCAGTTGTTGGCATTTCACGGTCTTCCAATGGGAGCATGCTTTGCTCTTTTGCACCAGTGAATGAAAAACTTTCTCTGGCATACTCTGTTTTTATCTTTGGCAGACGTATCATTTTTGAACCGTTTCTTGTCAGTATCGAATGTTCTATCAGCTGGAAGTAATTTCTGAAAGGATCAATGACTTTATTATCTAGGCATGATCTGACAAGGGTACAGGCTCGTTTCTTGTTGGCATTGGTCACAGACTGCAGTGTGATTTTGTTAACTGAGTTTCTATTCACAATGGCTTCGGCTCTATTGTGAAAAGAATGCAGCAGTGGATCATTGATGGCAGTGGGCCCTTAAATACACTGAATTTAAAAACTTGTTCAGATTTGATTTAAAGAATTAGACTTGGGAGAGTCTAAACACTTAGGGATTTGATCGTTAATTCCCAGAATAGAAATCCAAATTCTTGTGTTTAACAAGCATCTTCTTATGTTTTTGCTTCAAGTAAAACATCTTCTCTCTGTTCAAGGAAAGACGTTTGTTATTGGCTGACAAGATTACGTTTGTTTATATGCATTGTTATCAAAATATTCGTTCTCTTCATTTTCAGGCGATTTCAATTTTTGCGGAGTGATGTAAAGACATTTTGTTTCTATGACAAGAAGCACTAATCTTGCTGCTCTTGAAGAGAATGACAGGATTAGCAACCAGACAATGATGGGCTGGTATTCTTTGAATTAACTAAATAGCATAGACTTCATTCTTCCATAATTTAGAGGATCAATTTAAGTCTATCGAACATTTTTTGATGAGGTATTTCAAAGGTTTTAAGGCACACTGTCTTGGCACTGATTGGATGAATAAGACAATACAAAATTAGGCAAGCTTCAGTAATTTCGCTGTACACTGAAATTCATGTAGACGATGACAATCTGACTCCCTTCATTCTCAAAACATAGTATGATCCAAAAGCATGAAAGTTTGGTCATTATTCAGAGGCCCGGTGTTTTGTCTTGTGATTTCAACATCACGACTAGCCAATCAGAGCCACAGCAGTGTGCCTTTATACTACGTTATTTTCAGGACAAACGGTCCCGGTTCAGGAGAGCCGGTGAACGATTTGTACAATCTAAAGATGTTCAATCTGTAAACGCGGGAAATGTTTACATTGCAAAGTTTCAATTCCTTTGAAATGATATGATAATTAGCACCTTTAACAGCGTAGATGTTGAATAAGATATGAATATGTACCGGGCAAGTCATATCTTGGTGATAAAAAAGTCAGAAAATTTGTTCACATTTGCTAAAATCAGCTGTTCTTGCTGCATTTATTCGCGGCTTTGTGCCTCCTAACAATGACAATTAAATTGATTCGTCCCCAAGGGATAAAACATTAAAAACAAATGTTTTTTCTTTCTTCTGTGCTCTGACACAAGACGTGCCTTGTGATAGAGAAACAGTGTGGTTGTCATGGATGGGAAGTTCACACGTAATAAATTCTAATTGACGGCCTATTTTGGGAATCTCCCGAAACACCATTTTACTAGAATCACTCGTGATTATCGAACGGAAAAAGCGATTTCGACCAAACAAATCTGATATCTATGGTAGCCCTTCTTCCGTGCACGAAATTCTATACCGGGTGACCCAGAAAAAAGGGACCCAACGCAATCTGCTACAGAAAATTAAATAAGTGGCCGATTGAAATGCTTCAAACGTTTTTCTGTCGCTAAAAGACTAGCCTACGTTATGAATATTTTTCGCAATTTATTTCTGCACAGTAAATTTCCAAAATTAAAGATTTCGAGGAGAAGGACTTGCCTGAAATCCTCAAAAAGTCGTCCAGAACAGGGATCGATTTACAGCCATTTCAAATCTTCAAAACAACGAGGAGCGTGTTTCATTTCAACCTGGGAATTGGCAACCCAGTCGGAAGTCTTCAGAGCAAGTTAATAGTCCCTAGGTACTTAAAGATATTCTCAGGCAAAACGAAACACGCTCCTCGTTGTTTTGAAGATCTGCCATGGCTTTAAATCGATCCCCTGTTTTTGACGACTTTCTAAGGATTTCTAGCCTGCCCTTGTCCTCGAGATCCTTAACTTGGAAACTTTACCGTGCCCAAAAAGATTACGAAAAATACTCATAACGTACGCTAGTTTTTTAGCGACAGAACAACGTTTGAAATATTTCAATCGGCCACTTACTTTCTTTTCTATAACAGATTGCGTTGGGTCACTTTTTCTGGGTCACCCGGTAGAAATGAATTTGCAAAGTAAACTGCAGCAATAACAATTTGCAAACATGGTACAAAATCATATATTATTTTTGTGGCTTTATGGCCTATTTACGATCATCTATTGAGAACAGTTCAGATCAATTCAAAGTAAATTCTCATCTCTATGCCTAAGTAAATCAGCTTCCTCTTTTTTGGAACAGCTGGTATGTTTCTATGCATGATTGAGAAGTCTCGTACATAAAACCTCAGTAAGTGCTAACAGCATAGCATTCTAAAAATGAACAACAACAGTGATTTTGCCAGCTGTTTTCTAGCAAAGCTGCAGAATAAAAATTCTAGCCGAAAGCTTTGAATCACTTGACATAAAATTCTATGATTAGGAGACTTCCTCCTCCTTCTATAACTCAAAATAGTACACGCCTTTCCGCGGCCATTAGTAGATGAGACGCTATGCTTTGTGAGATGAATCAAAAATTGATGATCCTTGTCTCCACGACTTTTAATTTATAACAATCATTAATTTTTCAAAAGATGCATTGATTGTAGCATCCAAGCATCTACATCTACATCTATTGAAATAATCGGTAAAGCCCAAACGGGCATCGCATTGATGAGGACTGTTCCACCGTACGCAAGAGGCGGCAAGTATGTGTCATGGCCAAAGCCAGGCCATGATGCAAGTTGAAAATATGGGATTTACAAGAGACGGTCACCAAAATTGAAAGAGCGACTCTTGCGGACAGTGGTATATAAAAAGCGCGACATAATTTTGTTTGCCGAAAGGACTTTGGAGAAAAATTTCTATAATTAGCATTGTTCTCAATTCGTTAAAATCGTATTTTTGGGATATGTCGTATTAAATTTTTGGATGTGTAATACTTTGTCACTAACATGGACTTGTCTATCTATTAACCGGATTGTCTCTATATTATTACGGATTTGTCACTATAGTACTAATGGATTTGTCAATTTAATACCACATCAACGTTGTTCTTCATCATGTCATCCTGAAGGTGAAAATGAAACTGTTCGTCGTGACACTAGTTATAAAATTTATCTTTTGGCTGCGTTTCCCTGAGCACATTTCACTAAATTCATTAGTTATCGGAACGGATTTAGCTCAAAGGTGCTAATTGCTCTGACGCATTACTTCAATAAAGCGTCTCTCCGAATGGTAGACAAGACATGCTGCTTTAGTGTTGAGCACGGTCGCTTAGGTAAACAAGTTTTTAAGAGGGGCAGGGATGCAGCGAAGTCGCCTCAGTTTATATGCAACAAGCAGAAACCACTGTGTGGAAACCAGATCAAACCATACGGTTTTAGTGTTAAGTAATAGCCACTTGCAACGAAAGAAATGAGTTTAGAGGAGGGACGGAGATGCAGCGAAGTCACGCTAGTTTACGTAGAACAAGCAGTATGCAAAAATTAGATCAAAGCACACAGCTTCAGTAGTTTAAGTACTGGTTACATGCAAGGGATGGAGAATGATTTTTAGAGAGGAGGGATGGAAACACGGCGAAATTGCTACGAGGAGATCTAATTAGTAATCACAGCTGACAACTAAAGACTATAGCTGAAACGCATGCAGTTAAACAATGATAGTGCACTGTGACAAAGAAAGTTCATTCTACCTATAATACAAGTAGCCTAGGCACTGGAAAGAGGGAAGAACTAGCTAAAGGAGACAAAGTTGAGATGGTTGATAGAATGTTTGAAGGATGGCAGGTTATAACTAGTTAGGAAGACTGGTTGGAAAGAGATAAAAATGACAATGACAGATTGACAGATCCTTGAGCTATCTTGATAAGGGCATTACAAATTAAACGTAGGGTTATAATTAGGGTTAGGGATAGGGTTAGGTTGTAACTAGTCAAACTAGCTCGGAAGAGATAAAAGCAACAATGGCAGACCGACAGATCCTTGAGCTATCTGGATAAGGTAAGAGCATTACAAACTAAACTCTCTGGAGGGTGTTGTCGCGTAGTGGTGTAATCCTCTGACTTTGCAGCCAGAACAGTCAATCGGACAGGGTTAAATCCCAGGTAGAGCCCCACCATTTAAGCATCTTGACAAGTGGTCTTGGATTTGATAGGTCTTCTCTACCTCTGCAGTCCTAGCGCTTGACGCTAAAAACCGCAACTTCGCCTTTATCAGTTCATCATGCTCTATGCTTTTCGGCCACTTAACCCTATTTTGGTTGGGGGGTAAATTTGCCCCCCCCCCCTCTAGCAGACTTTTTGTTATAACTCTGCCAGGAGAACAATTATGGCCCGGAAACTTTGACTTTTTGCTGCTACTTATTGTGCAACGACTCAAGACGTTTTATAGAAATATTTTGACAAATGAGGGGGAGGGAGACAATTTTCCAGAATTGACTCTGTCAAAATCGCCAATTCTCTAACGTTAATTTTCGCGAAAAAAGTAGCAAATTGCAATATTTTGCAACGATATTTTGCAGGGTAGTGCTATTTGATGTATTCTATCACAATTTTCATGTTTGGATGGAAATTGTGCTCCAAGTTAAAATTTTATCGCATTTTTCCTGATTTTGACCAATTTTGCTACATTTCTTGACCACACGAAGAAAAATGCTGACGCAAGCAATAATGACGGTTAATTTTAGGTTAATTTTTATAGTCTCATAAAGTACATGACTGGGGCTATTAGTACACCAAATCTAGTTGCTCTAACTATGTCCAGTCATGAGTTAGGAAGGGGGGGGGGCTTTTTGCCCCCTCAATAAAAATAGGACATATCAGCCCAACAGCAAAAGGTTAAATTTTTTGTGTTTGTTTTTTTTACAACAGTTCACCTAAATTAAGCTGGCGCATGCTAGCGTCTGTCAAAATGGAATGGTGCCATGGTACACAAAAGTGCTTAATAAGATTGTTGTTAAAGAAATTGTTAAGTGCCGTTCATAACCAGAACCAGATGACGTCATGTCTATTTCTGCTATGGACGGCACAGAATATTGTATTTTGTATTTTGTTGAGTTTTATCTGTGATATATATAAAAAAAGGTTAAATTGCTAATATTATGCATCCCCTAGCATCTACATCAACATCAAGCAATGTAGTGACTTCCATGAATTTTGTTAGGCTGACGTATATAAAGTTATAAATTAACTCTATTGGTAGCAAACTCAATCGATGAATGGTTGCCAACCAAACAAACAATACATATGAATTTTTAATATTGAAAAATAGCAGCTAATGAAAACGTTCAGTCGAGGCTCGAATGCTGTCAAATAGCATTTCTTTGTTGTTTGCTTTTTAATGATTAACAGATGCATTATCATTATAATATGTTTAATGTTATCATTCACATGATAGTGAAAAACCGCATGTTAAAATCTCTACAAGTTATCGTGAAAAGAGAAAGGAGAAAGGAACGTGGAACGTGAATGAACATGAGGTAAGGAATGTGGAAAGAGACTCACATTCCTTCGTCATGCCTACAAAACACACAACTCACCGTCCTAAAGAAATTCAAGCCAAGCAAATAAGAAAGTCTGAAAGTCAAATCGAAAAACCACTTCAGGACTCTTCTGTATGTCATCTAATTTCTAGAATGCATTCTAGACCACATGTACTGACAAAATAAAATCATGATAATTCAGAAGAACTAAGGATTACAAACCGCTATCAAGAAAATGTCTTCCATGCTCTCTTTGTAAGCTGCCAACATAACGTTACTTGAAAAATTCGGTGGAAAGCACAGTTTATTTGTTACTTGAAATCTTTAACTACGATTCATGAACCATCAATTGATGTGAGCAAAGGTATATCTTATATGTGTTTTTATGAAAACTTCAACATTCTCCGTTAAGTACCTCAGTTTGAAAATGATGATAGCGTCAAATCACCCATTGTCTACCATCTGAATAATTAAGCTTCCCAGCTGGAGATAAAAGCTAACTTCATAAACTATATGCTATTCTTTTTCACAATTCGTAATGCTAGATTGTCTGATTTTTACAACAGATTTGATAGCAGATGTGCTTCGTTGACAAAATAAAGAGCTAAGGACCTAATATTGATCCCTGAGGATCAGCAAAGGACTAATCAGTCTAGCTTAAAGAGAGTTCAGTTTATGAGCTAGTCCCCGTTTCTGGTCATTGTGGTATTTAACTAATTTGTATTCCTGTGGTGTTGTTTTAGCCATCCATGATAGAGAATTAAATAGTTAAATTCTTGGTTCAGCGCTCAGCATGAATAATTTTATTTGGTTAAGAAACGTTACAGGTACATTGGTGCAAATGAAAAAATCATTGAAAAATTATAAAGAGAGAACAAGTCATTGGGTTGTCTACACCAAGATATAGGGCTCAAATATTTAAAAAGGTCGGTGTAAAATTCTATTGCAGTTTTCTTAGAAATAAATAGCTTGGAAGGAACTTAGGGTTTTTGCTGTAAATCTGCGGTGTCAATTTATTGACATATTGATTAGTTTCAATATAACGGCATTAATTAAGTTTGAGGCGATGACGTCGTCAAATTTCTGAATCCTAAACTAGAAAAGCTACATATTTCTGCTTGCCACCATATTGTAGACCTCCATAAACTATGGCTTTCTTGAAGGTTATGTAATGTTTCCTCTATTAGTTTAGGATTTACGATGATTTAAATTTTTTCAAAATTTTCCATGAATTCTTTCAAAAATAATCAAATTGCCGCCATTTTGAAAAAAATCAAGATATTTCAAATTTTCCACGGCAGATTTACAGCAAAGTACCATAAGTTCCTTTCAAGCCATCCAATTGAAAGAAAGATATAATAGAATTTTACACCGACCTTTTTAAAGATTTGAAAGATTTGAGCCCTATGCTCTGCACCAATATTTTAATTGTATTTCCTATTCATTCATATATATACAGCTACTCTTCAATTTACACATCCATTAGCATGGTGAATATTTTGTCGAATAGCAAAACCTTGATTCGAAAGCTAGTCTACGAGTCTTGTTGACATCAGAACATTCTTTTTCAAAGTGTACCAAGCAAAAGTTGATCTCACTCGGGACATTGCAAATATGGTCAACCTCGATCAAATCAGTGCTAAGTTTATTCCTAACAGCATGTTGCATTGATTTAGTGAAGATCGTTTCATTTGAAGCAGTGGCTGCAGAAACCTCTGAATTAACTAAGGTTTTCGAATATACGCCGAGTCTTCCTAGCTCTCCTCTCTCCTTAAATATTTCCTTTCTCGTTTACTAGTAAAATCAGTTTTGTAGGTAACTAAGTAGCATTTTGTAATTGTATAATTAGTTATGTTTAGGTCTATGTTAAATGCCCAGGGGTAGTCAGGATATTTTGCTCCTCCTGGCATCGTATTTGCAGTGTGGTGTAGTAATTTGTAGGTAGTGTCATAGGTAATTCGTCACTGTAAAATTTTACATCCAATATATAAAAAAGTCTTCTTAGCTCATTATTTCATTTGTTTACATCGAGTGGCAATTTTAATCTCTGCGCGTGGCAGATTAACACGATCTAGAGCCATTATGCTACTCAAATTGAAATTGAGTGGCATAATGTTTACCGGTTACGTCTATCTGCCACGAGCGGGGTGGGGATTAAAAAATTCCACTCGATATATCAGAAACGAAACAATGAGCTAGGACGACTCGATGTTTCATACGAAAGTATTTTGTCAATTCAGGGTTTCCTACGGCCCATGCTTAAACAGGGCCTCTGACGACAGGGGGGTCGGGGGGGGCCAGGGCCCCCACTTTTTTTGCAAATCATGCCGCTCTGAAAGGCAACTCATTACGTTGTGTTGTGGTAATTCTTTGTATCAAGTTTGGCCTCCCCACTTTTCTGATCTCGTCGGGGGCCTCGTTAAAGGTGTATTTTTAAGAAAGATACGGTCACTGATGAAGTGAAAGTTGTTTGTTGATCGTTCTCGCTGAAAGTTGTTAGGAAATCAACTCAATGAAAACGTGCTTTTGAAAAAGGATTCGCTGCTCTTTCTATAAGAAAATTCTGACGGACGACCACTTTTGGAATGAGAAAATGAATCATGTAAAACAGTTTCAACATAAGAATCTTAGAATATGTCTTCCTTTTGAAACAGAGATCTTGAAATGCCTTTAACGCATGCTAGGTTTCTGGCAGCTATGCAGCTGATGTCGGTCTCCGGCACGAATAAAAGACCATAAAAAACACAGGCTCAAAACTGGTAGATGTGGAACTATCAATACTAACAACCCCAAAAAGCCGTATAATCGAATATCACACAGTAATTCTTAATAGCCTTTAACTCATGTAAAATCTTAGAAGCTGAATAAATACCTCGCGGCTCGCAATCTCTGCCATGCTCTTGACCCCCGTTTTATTGATTCTAGCTGCTTGTGCTATTCAGAAATCTATCCTCTTATCCTAACGAATATTGTCTTCACTTCGCAGCAGTGGAACAGCAGATCTCATAGATATCGATACATAACATCGGTCCTTATATCACAGCATCAAAACGAATACAAAGTTGCTCACAAGTCACCAATGTTATTAACAAGTCATCCACGTAGTAGCAATATTTACATACAAGCAGATATCCCATAATGATACATGGATAACCTTAGAATTATCATTCAAATCATGCGTGTGTAATCATGCTGTTCAGTGTATTCGTAATATTGATGGTTGCTCGATTTAGGTTGTTTTCTTAATGAAACCTTTACAGGTTCTTCAATTCATTGGCGTAGAATTCAATTCTAGGATATATATGTGATAGCCATGGTAATAACCAATGAATTTTGAGGTGGCTTCACAGAGTCGTATGTCTGACTAACTATAGGGAAGTCTCTAACCTGTCTGTGAGTAGCTTTTGAATATTGTTTGTAGCAAATGTGACGCGAGATGAAATCTTCAATGTTTTCAGAATTAGAGTGTTTTTCTTCTTTTTAAGAATTCAAGAAAAATTTTCAAAAAAAACTCAAAACCATCGTAATTTCTAAACAGTTTGTGATGTAACATGAAATAATTTCGAAGGAAACCATAGTTCATAAATGCCTACAATGCGGTATCAAGCAAAAGTCTCGTCACTCATCTGGTTTATGATTTAGAAATTTGATGACGTCACATCCTCAAATGAGTTGAAATGTAAGATACGCTGTAATTTCCAAAAATAGTCAAAATTTCAGAAAATTCCAACGGTAGAATTATAGAGAATTAGCTAAAGTTTCTTTGAAGTCATTCAGTTCAAAGAAATAGGTCACTCAATTTTACACCAACCTTTTTAAAGATTTGGAACCTATGCTCTTTTGAATATTGTTTGTAGCAAATGTGACGTGAGACCAATGCCGCGATCGCACATGGCAAAAAATATAACGTTTTAGTTATTCTGCAAAGGAGTCTGGATTGAGAGATACTTTTACACTTTTTTATTCAAAGGTCCAATTGAATGGCGTGAGAGCTTCTCATTCGAAGATAAGGCAGATTTCTTCAAAATGTATAAAAATGTCACTCGATCTATACTTTTATCCAGAGTAGCAAGAAAGTCTAGTACACTAGGGAGGGGGTTCTTCCATTCTAGTACACTAGGGAGGGGGTTCTTCCATAGTAAAGGTACCTGGGGATGTGCCGCGACGAAGGGTATACGTTTTCGGACTTCTAGCCTAGCCAAGAGTACACTTTTCTGTAATTTTGGTCTAGCCTCGGTCTAGCCAAGGCTATCATATTGACAATATTGGTCTAGGGAACGGTCATGCTATCATTGGTACCATGGGTATCATATTTGACATTCGCCTACGAAACGGTCAAAATTGGTCTAGCCAAGGCTATCACTTTCGTAAAAATTAGTAACAGTACCACTTTGAATATGCTCGCGGCAGACCCCTACCCAAAATTCCCCCCTCCCCCTCTCTCCCGTGGTCTAGTAGGTCTAAGTATCGGGAAGAGACAGGATTCGGTGTACAAGCAGATTTCTGAAACAGTGTGTGTGGTTTAACAAAACACAGACAAGATAAATACTTGGATGATGGACTTAGCACTTGGTCTTATTTTCGCCAAGTAAAAAGAGAAACCTACAACAGCATCACTCTGATATCAAATCGTACGGTTCTTAAAGCATTTCATAAGAGATAGGATGAAAGCCTCAGTGACATGATGGAAATTGTCAAGGTGTGAAATAATGTCAAATGAATAGGAAATCGAAGAATGCAGAATGGAATAAAAGCTGGAATTTCTCTGAAAATTTCCTGTTTCATGATAACAGTCAGGCTCATTTGAAATATTCTAATGACACTGTGTAAAGCACTGGGGAAGCAGGAAGATCCAGCAGGGTGACTCCTAAGGTGGATCTAAATCTTCCTTAGGAGCCTACAAGTACCTAATCTACAAGCAAACCTACCTAAATCTACAAGTAATGGGCAAACTGAAAGTGAAATTTAAGAAATTGCCGTGAGTCTGTTTACCTGTCAACTGAAAAAAGAGAGATTTTGACTATGGAAAATTCCAGCTTTACAAAAAATATGTTGATCTGGCAAATAGCTATCTAAGCTGAAAATGGTGTCAACGAATATTTCTTCTATACTCTGATCCTTTTCATTCTATGATGCATCAACCAATCAAAATCAATCGATTCCCTTTCAGACGCAGAGCATCGTGGTAAAAATTCAATGACCCTATTTGTATCACAATCGTCTATTTTGAAGACAGCTTAGAAAGGCCCTTACAGCTCGTTACACGCCAGCAACGCTTGCGTAGTTCTTAGCACTAGGAAGTCCATCGAAAGGATACACTGTAACTTTTAAGCATCTACTATGAATTTTGCTTATAGATGACAGGCGTAAACATTTAGCTGATGCGCAGCATTTTAAACAAAGCATCTGGCAAAATTGACTTGCAAAAAAGAGCTACAACCTCCCATCTGGCTATTCCCAAGACCGGAAATGGGAACAAAACAAAATCCAACAGGGTGCCTGAGAATAAGACACAAATGATGGAAAGCGGTGTAGTATGGACGCAAATATTTTCATGCAGGTTCAGCTAAAATGGTGTTGTTAACTTAAATGTTTTGATGCGTTTTCACACAATCACAGATGAATGTATCAAAACGCTCGAAATCCGCATTAGTGTGGACGGGACCAAAGTATTCAAACCTACAGATCATACATTTAAAGGCACTGTGTCCATGTAAGTAGACGACTTCGAGGGGGGTATCTCGAAAACATGTGATCTTTCGTCGTTTTTTCATGTGAGCGTTGTTTCTTGCAAAGTCTTTTCTTGCAAAGCGTTGTTTGTTAGTCAAACAATTGTTTCAAGTTCTTTTGAATTCGTCAGCAGGGATTCAGCAATCTCGCCTTTTGAAATAGTGTTCTAGAATTTTCAATGGTCCTTGTTTTCTTCTTTTGTGTGATTGTTATCAGACAGAATAGGTTTCCTTTCCTTTCGACAACGAGGCTCTTATTTTCATGTGATCAGTTTAAAACAGCCTGCCCTAAACCAATCAAATTCTCGAACAGTTACGTGCATGTCAGCATCGTGTCAGCAGTTCCAACTGTTCGAGCATGCAATTTATTGATATATGGACACACTGCCTTTAAGGGTTTTTTTTATTTCTCATTTGCACTTTGATGTTACAATTATCTCAGAATCAGATTTGTTGACACTTCAGCTAAATCTACGCTTGATGCGTCGTCCTTGTGCATTCCAGATAAGAATGAAATGCGACAATGAGGCAAAATTTTATCAAAAATATCGAGCCCAGATTCGGATTTAGCAACCAAACTATAGTCTCGTTGAATGTTTTTACAATGCTGGCGACTGTGATGTGGATTTATGACAATGTAAAGTTTAAATATTTATAAGGGATTTATTATTACCGTTAAAAATCGCTCGGGGTGAATCTTTACACCCAGAGTCATTTTCACTGTCAAATCCCTTATAATTTTTCAAACTTGACATTGCCATAAATTGATGACAGCTAGCAACATGAAAACTCGTAGCTAGAGACTACAGTTTAGATTTTAATCCGAATTTGGCCTCTAGAGTTTCAATTGAAAGAATGTTGACTAATTTCCAAAACGAGGCTGTTCATACGTACTGCATCGCTCAAAGAAAGTCGTATCAAGTGTGCATTCAGCTTAGCAACAGCTCCATACCTTTAAAAGTTTTGTGTAAATTCTAAGACCTATCTTTTTCAACTGAATAGCTTGCAGGAAACTTTTGCTACATTGCTATAACATTGCTGTTGTACTCTTTAAAACTCTTCAATAGTTTCTCAAAATTACAGCTTGTTTTATAGCTCAACTCATTTGAGAATGTGACGACATCAAATTTCTAAATCGTAAACCAGAAGAGCGAACACCTGATGCTTGATACCATAGTGCAGACATGCATAAACTATGGTTGGAAAATATTCTATATTTTCTTGAAAACGTCTGAAATTGCGATGGTTTTAAGAATTTTCAAAACTTTTCTTGAATTCTTAAAAAAGAAGAAAGATCCTCTAATTCTGAAAATATTAAAGTTTTCTGAAAAGTCAAACGGTAGAATTATAGCAAAGTCAGTAAAAGTTCTTTTCAAGTTATTCAGTTCAATGAAATAGTTCATAGAACTTTACATCAACCAGTGGTGGAGCCACGGGGGGGGGAATGGGGGCGACAAGTCCCCCCACTTTTCTCTGAGGTCACTTTTTCGATACGTTTAAATCCGTAGAGAAAATGTCTTAGGAGGGGTTAGGTAGGTATCTTTAGAGTTTGATAGACAAAGAAGGGTGTTTCCTGAGGGTAAAAAGGGCGTTTCCTGAGTATAAAAAGGGCGTGGTCCTGAAAAATTTTCCTAGGGGCTACGCCCCCAGACCCCCCTTTTCCTTCGTCCCCTTCAATTTTTTAAGGCTGGCACCGCCACTGAGGCCAACTTTCTTACAGATTTGAAAACTATGCTCTTGAGGTTTACCCCTTACTGATGCTATAAATTCAAACAACTAGATCAACGAACTATTTCAATATGAATTCATGAATTTGATTTCATCATGTCGTGTCTATTTATCAAAATTCATCACTGGTTAGCCACAGATTCACTATTGATTTATTTGCTGTTTTCGTAGTTTCTGTACAACAATTATGCTGCCAAAATTCTCCTACACTAGAAAACTGAAGCAGCAAGAAATATACAAAGCAGCTCACTGAATACAAGTCACTTACCTTTCCAGTAATAGGGTAGCGCTCTCTTAGCCTTGCTTCAGCTGTAACATCCAAACTGAAAATTTTCCTCGGTGACAGTTTGCTGGTCTGTAGAGAACAACACACGCCTGTTTCATAGTTTTATTCAGCAGAAATTCATTACTTTTTATCGAAAAAAACATTATGCTTTCTTGCTTCAATTGATGCCGGATGTCCAAAAATACTCCTGTTTTTGAAATTTCTTATTTGGCAAGTGCGTCAATGACCAGATCATTTTTCCAGGCATAGCTGATTATGTGACTGGTTTTGAAAATTTTCAATTTAGCTCTTTTTAGGGCTGCCTTGTTTTGAAGAATGCTTCAAAGAGCACTGATGATTATGAGATTAATTTCCTTTTGTATATTAAGCTTCTAGTTTGATACTAAATGTCAGAAATAAACGCAAACTATTATCGTAGACTTGAAGGAAAATGAAAAATCTCACTATAATGGTCCTTAGGCAAGATGTTGCAGAATGAGGTTTCTCAATGCATTATTTCATGCCCTTTCAGTAACGAAAACAGACATTTTACTATCCTTACATAATCATTGAAACAAAAGATAAAAATGACAATTCTATCATGGGTTCAATAATCGAATTTTCGCGAGTTTTTGAACAGGAGTGTCTTTTTATTGGGACATCCAATACTATTGTTTGTCGCTAGTACGAAGGGTGGTTGAACAATTTTGAACGTTACTGGGATCTAGATGTGGTATAACTGAAAGTACGTTTACACTTTACCGATACAGTTGCAAGCCGTTGCAAAGTTCTTACGGTCCCAGAGAGTATACATTATTCCTACTAATATGTGGCATTTTTATTCCTTAGATCCATTGAAAAATCTCGTTCTGGAGCAGTGTAAGCGCTCTTGAACCGTAACGACTTTGTAAAGGACAAGTTTGTACAGATCTATGGCCGTTTTAAGCCTATGGCCGTTTTAAGCTTTTTTTGGTTGACCGCTCTCCAAATATGGTATTACTGTGGGCATATTATCAAAGTTAGAACAATGAAATGTTGAAAATCTAATTGCCTATTAAATTTTACCAAAAGTCACAAAGTCTGGTGGTCATATCTCTTGTCGTTTTAGCACAACGCAGCAAAGTCTGGTAGGGGAGTCCCCCCTCCCCCCCAAGTACGAATAGGTTTAACTAGCATTTTGTGACAGGACGGTATGATAGGAGCAGTGAGAAAGAAATGAACACCAACCATGAATGCAAGAAAGCTTTGTTCTCTCTCTGCATCGCTTGGAGCGGGATCAGGCAGCACCTTGCGAGTGAACTGCAAAAGAAAACATGAACATTTCATTTAGGTATAAATTTATGACTAAAATCAAAGCAAAACAAATCGAGCACAGTATGATTCCAAATCTCCTGTGAGACTTTCGTTGCAAAGATTGCCGCTCATTTACAATAAAAACATATAAAGTTATGGCCTAATTGAAGTTGATGATGGAGCAAAATAATTAAGAGCTACCCGGCATGTCATCAAAACACGAGAAGGAATAGGGAAATAAAGGAAGCAGAAATCAATTAATTGCTGCAGTATTTCAGGGTGCATGTTATCACCAGGAGCATCTTAGCAAGCGCTGCTTTGATGAAAATTTTTTAATATCCTTAACATCAGAAATGTACCTTTTAAAAATTTCTGTAAAACATTGATATCATGAGACATAATGGAATTGAAAAGTTGTTAAAGACAGCGAGGTTTCAAAACGATCGTAGTTCTATCCGTCCTAAAAGGGGCCTCTGCAACCAGCATAGGCCATCTCTTTGTTGGCGGCCATTTTCGTGGACCATATGAAAATGGGGACAACATAGAGACCACAAGTGATATTTTCACAAAGAATGCCAGTTGTGTCCCAAAAATGTTCCTCATTTTTACAACTGATGTGATCACATACTTGACTAGTATTTTATACAGCTTCGTAGAATACACGCTTCAACTTAGAGTGTGAGACCTTGTTTGAAACAATCTGACATATGGCTGCTGATTTATGACCCAATAACTTCAAAATAAATGGCTTCTTCAAAAATGACAATTCCGTTGAATTACGTTGTTCTCCAACAATGCCAATGTACCGTTTTTGCAGCTAAAGAGGGATTCATATTGCTATGCGATGAATAAACTCTGTACTATTATTTCCATATGATCGTTCCTGTCGTTCCCGTCGCTGGTAAATTTTCCAGCGACACGAATGACGCAAGCGACGGGAGCGACAGCCTGCGTGCAGACTCAACTGGTTTCCAGGTTTACGAAATCGAATTGTGTTGAATTGAATGAATTTTCAATTTTCCATTCAACTCAATTCGATTTCGAAAACCAGGAAACCAGTCGTGTCTGCACGCAGGCTACAGGAGCGATCGAGTTGTTTCCATATGATCGCTCCTGTCGTTCCCGTCGCTGGAATTTTTTTCGGCAACATGAGCGACACGAACGATCGAGTGGTTTCCATATGAACAGTGAACAGTGGTTATTGATCAGTGGTTTCTGTTAAAAAATCTCCATCGCTGGCAGTCGCTCGTGTCACGGAGATAGCTAATAGAAAAAAGCATGGTTTCCACAAAATCGTTCGTGTTTCCATGGTCGCTGGTACGTTTTTTCAGTGACGGGAGCGACGGGAACGGCATGCCTGTACCCGAATGTATGGTATGCGTGGAAATAGCATAGTGTGGAAAAAAGAGCGGACCAAAGCACCAATGGTCCTAGGAATGTTTCAGGTCCGCAGAAAGAAAGAAAAGCATGAAAGAGGGGGGAACTGATGATGTGATTTTGTTTGAAAATCCAAAATTTTCTCTTTGCATTTCAAACAAAGTCTCTACAAAATCGGGTTGACGCTCGATCAATCTAGGCCCTCTCAACGCTAAAAAAAGTAGTCAGCCAAAAAATTAACAAATATACTAATACCTCTGTATTATTACATATATATTATCAAATATACTAATACCTCTGTCGCTCTGTATGTATATTATGCCTCTGAATCTGTTTCGAAAATTAATCAAGCAGTTAATGCTGACTTAGAAGCTTTGAAAGGATGGCTTGAAGGGAATAAGTTGTCTTTAAACGTTGCAAAGACAGAAGCAATGATTATAGGGAGTAATGGTAAGCTGCGAAAAATCGACTCTGTTGGTTCAACCAAACCACACCTTAAGATTGGTTCCGAGGATATCAAGTTGGTAAAGGAGGTCAAATACCTTGGCGTTCAGGTTGACCATCAACTTAAATGGACATCTCAATTGGCCCTAACAACTAATAAGATCTCTAGAGGTATTGGTGTGCTTCGTTATGCCAAGCAGTACCTTCCTATTTCAACTGTCAAGACAATGTATAAGAGTTTAGCGGAGCCTTACTTTAGATATTGCTGTCCTGTCTGGGGAAATGCTGGGGTGACTGCCATTGAAAAATTGCAGAAACTTCAAAATCGGGCTGCAAAACTCGTCTCCAACAGTCCATTTGATGCTACTGCTTTACCAGTTATTCGGGCGCTTAAATGGCCGACTGTCAGGGAGCTTATTGATTTTGAAGCTCAGAAAATGGTCTTTAAATCCCTTAATGGGGACGCGCCTTCTTATATGAAAGACATGTTCACGAGAGTCAACAACTCTACCAGTCGTTCTCTTAGAAACGCCGAAGTCAATCTCAGGTTGCAATTATTAAAATCGGCAGGGGGGCAGAAATGTTTCGCGTACCGAGGCGCCAAGCTTTGGAACAGTCTTGGCCCTGAGATCCGAAATACTTCAACCCTGAGAGCGTTTAAAAAGAAGGTGCAACCATGAATTTCTCACCAATTCTTTTCTGTTTTCTTTTATTTATTTATGACAATTTGTAATTAGTTTAGGTTTAGGTTTAGGTTTTATAGCAAATGTCGTTTTTATTGTAAATTAGTAGTTATTCGTAAGTTTTTAGCATGGCCCCCTGTAAATCAATTATTATTATTGAGGGGCTACCATGGGTAAAAAAGATAAAATGAAATGAAATGAATACATTTTACGACTGCGACTGAAAATTGATAGGTAACCAATCTTCAAATCTGTCCAACGTATTTTTATCATGACTTGCCAAAAATGGATTCTTTTTAAGGAGCACCTGGCTGTCACAGCAAGTTTTCAAAGACTTTCTGTGGTCCCAGAAATTAAATATTTTCCACCCCTGCATATTAGCGAATTGAGGAACACTTACCACTCCAAGTCTTCTTTTGCGAGTTAATATGGGAATCTCTTCCTCGACTACTGGTAAACTCTATGAAGGAATATTGCAAGATCATCACTTCAAATATGTTAACCCTAACCCTACCGGGCTTTTTTTGATCTAACATAGCCGGGGGGGGGGGTGCTTTCCACCCCCTCTATAAATAGCCGTAGACTAACGGGAAATCATTGACACTTGGTAAGGGCGTAGTCCTAACTATTCTCAACTGATTGGTAGTTTTGGGCGTGGCCACCTCATTAGGTGACGTCACTATGACGTCATAATGCCGGAAAATGTCAAAATATATGGTTTTCCAGCTTATTTGTTCTAAAAACGGAATAAAGGTAATGTGAATGACTTTTTCCATTCTTATTTGGCGTATTATTCATTTCCAATTCAAATTTGATGCATAGAGGTGTTTTTAGACTGTTATTTTGGAAGAAAATCACAAAAATTGATGACGTCATAACTAAAAACTGTGTTTTTCTGCCAAAAATTGCTAATAATTGGCTCAAAATGCTTTTTAAGTATCGAATAACGCAATTCTATGCATTTTTAACAAAATCTTTTGGAAAAAACTTCAAAATGACCCAAAATGACCCAAAATGGTGGCCCGAGTGACGTCATCATTTAAGAATGCTGACGTCAGCAAATTCCATTGTTATTGACAACAATACAAAGCTAATTGTTTGCTGATTCTTTTAAAGTACAATAGTCAACATTTGGAGCTAATTCTGGGAGTAAAAATATCAAAATCATAATTTTTGTCAATACCTTACTCCAAATATGGTAGTGTCACCTGTCACGTGACACCTATTGTTCAAAAATTTAATTGTCAAAATGTAGCTAATAGATAATTAGTAATTGTCAGAGAGTTTGAGGGTCATAGCCTTTGTCGTTAGGGAATGCTCTGCAAAAAACCGACAGGGGGGTGGAAAACACCCCCCCCCCCCCGGTAGGATTAGGGTTAAGCTAATTGTAAAAAAGATAAAAAAGAGAAGATTGGACGCAGACCTGCCTTAGTTCGTTTCATTTTGCTCATCTTTCCTTGTCGAGCCCCCCCCCCCTCCCCCCACTCCCTTTACAAACCCATTTGTGAAAGGGGCCACACATACCGGGTAAGTAAAAAAAGAATCCCGGTTCGGAAGGCCACTGCTCCCTGAATGTCAAAGTAATAATATTGAAAACTGTCTTGTTTTATTTACCAATATGCTCAATTATGTTCAGTAATTTACCCGGCTTTAATTGCCCATTAGTTCCCATAGATATGGGAGATTTTCTCCAGAAAGCCCCTTCCAAAAACCTGCTAAAACGAGTGAAAACAATGAGCAAATTTTCCTTGGTTTTCCTTCCTAAAAACGATGACACTCACATGTATTCATGTATTTTGTCCTCTTGGAATCCCTCTAAATAGTTTATTGATACCATGGGGAAGACTTACGCATCCTCCCAAGACGTGCTAGAGCGTGCGAAAGTCATTGCTGTAAGGCCCGTGTAAGGCAAAAATGTTAGGGAAATTTGTTTGTGATTTTGGGCACAATTTGAAGGTTTCTTGAAGAGGCTTTCTCGAACAAATCCCTCATAATTTCAGAACGGAGTGGCCGATTTCAGTCAGGTAAATTTTAAAATGGATTTGAACATGTCTACCATTAAACTATATATTTGCCAATATCATCGTTTTGATATCCAGGGAGCCGTGACCTTTCAAACGGGGATTCTTTTTATTGATTCACCCGGTATATCTTTACCTTTATTTTTAAACTCCGTTTCTTCTACATTTCTTGATGTGTAGGTAGATGAAGGGTCTGCTATACATGATTTTATGCCATTGGAGGACAGTCAGTTAGCCTACTGCTAAGTGCTTTATAGCATAATCAAGGTGCATGTTTAACACATTCTATCGATAATTCTATGCTTAATTTGACAGATTTGAAGACGAAACATCTTGCTGCTTGCTAATCAAAACCAAACCAACATGACACAAACAAAGAATCAAAGCTCAAAGACTCACGATAGGTTGCTTCACACATAAATCGTTTTCCCAGCACTCTTCAATTCATGAATTTCTGATTTCAACACAAGCATTGCTCTTATACCCCTACCATCGTCTTCACTCGCAAATATTTTGTATCAAAGGGTATCGAAAGTAACAAATGACAAAGATTACGTTATTATTTTACTTTCGAACTCGACGTTAAATTTAGTAAAAAAAGAAACAGCGAGAGAAGAGTCAGCATGAGCAACGTGACTAAAGTATCAATTGCACATGTCTCTACCATGAGCCATAGAACTTGAAAATGGAACAACTGAATGTGCTTATCGTAGCAGCTTCTTTATGTGTACAAAGTTGCTTTCACATGATCTCTGTGTAATCTTTTATTTCGATTTACGAGGAAAGAAAACAGGCTGAAATGAAATCAAAACTACAGTGGTTGTTCTCTGTGGAACAGAGACAGGCTCAGAGGAAGCAAAAGTAAACTGTGTGCCTAAAATTTCACATGGTTTCGGGAGTAGTGTTAAGAGATGCCTACTTTAAGGAGTGTACCTTTCTTTTCGTTGTCTATGAAAAAAATACAGGCTCAAACGAAATCAAATTCATAAATGTGTGAACCAAATTTATTTTTGTGAACAGTGTGAAGGGATGCCTTTTTGAGGAAATTTACCCTTTCTTTTCGTTGTCTATGTAACAAAGACAGGCTCAAACGAATCAAATCCAAAACAGTGCGAATTAAGTATCAGATCTGGGAGAGTGTTAGGGATGCATTCCTCATCCAGTAAAACCTGCACGAGGGAATTTTCTGAACTTCATGAAAACTGCACTGAAAATGGAAAAAAAAGATGTTTCAAAGTGTTACTGGGTGTCCCAAAAAATGTATATGAATTTGGTTGACTCCAGCGATGTGAATTTAGCTTCAATCAATGTCTAACCACTCTCAAAATGTTCCTCAATAGGTAACTTGAACATAGGTGCCTCATTTGTTGGTATTGATGCTTTGAGAGCGTACATGTTAATCTTGAAACCTCAAATTTGCCTCTTCCTGCAAACCAGAGCTTCAGCATTTTACATTTTACATTTTAGCATTTAGCTCAATTCTCCATTTATTGAGCTTAACAAGTTTGCATGTCAAAATTGATATGGTTTGTGATAAAACTGTGTTGAGTTTATGTATTTGACTCGTAAAATTGTACCGGGTTAGCCAGAAAAAAGTTCCCACTTTTGAAAATTCGTAGCACCACAAGTGCTTCGTGGATTTGAATTATTCAAATTCTAGTTAAAAGCCAAAAGATCAAAGTATTTTTTGTGATTTTTCTCGTCTTCTTAGGAGCACTGCAAATATAGATAAATTCAACTTTACAAAAATGTAATGGTTGCAAAATTACTGAAAACGGGCCTAAAACACTTGATCAAATCGTTAGGATTCTCCTCACACAGAACAATACTCATGGGCGTTTTACTTCTCTCAAGAGTAAAAAGACAGATTCTCAAACAGATCCTAAAGATTTTCAATCCCATGGCAATAAATGTGCAATTATAGCTCTCACCCATGCAAGATTGCATTTTCTCTGTTGTTCTGAGCGAAGAGTCCTTGATGATTTGATCAAGTATTTTAGGCCTTTTTAGTCATTTTGCAACCCTACCAAGTTTTTGTAAACTTGAATTTACCAATTTTTCCAGTGTTCGTAAGAAGTCGAGAAAAATCGCAAAAATACTTCAATCTTTTCGCTGTCAAGAAAATATTGATTCATTCCAATCCATTCAGTACTCTTGACGCTATAAATTTTCAAAAGTGGGAACTTTTTTCTGGTTCACCCGGTATGCTGAATCCGCAAAATATGGGGTAAAAGAACTGAAAAGCTTTCACATATTTCCTTGTAATTTGACTTTGTGAATAAGCCTGGAGACCCCGTGCGCCAACCTCGTCCCCAGGGCCTTTTGTCATATTTGGAAGGAGATGAAAAGTTTCGTCTCCGTCCAAATATGACAAAAGGCCTTGGCAAATATGATAAAAGGCCCTGGGGACGAGGTTGCCCATGTTCTCAATAGAGCTTTTACGGTATTCATTTGTGTCAACATCAAAACATGTTCTAATCGATACAGATGTCGAAATAGATCGCGAAAAACTCTATCGAATTAATTTTTTTTACCTGCTCTATTTAACTTAGGATTTTCCTCAATGGTACCGAGGAGTAAACAAATGGAAAAATATTCACCAGTAAGTTATCATATTATTTAGTCTGCATAGAAGGAACATTTAGCACCGCCAGGCAACTTGCATTCATCCACCTTTTCATGAGCCTGCACATGCACACCGAGAATGTTAACCATATTGGCTTTTGTTTCTTGAGACAATTTCCGATGTCTGTAATCATTAATCCTTTTTTTATTATGTGTCAATCAAAGGCATTTAAGGACATTCTTACAAATAATCTCCCCTTGCCACCTGGTATGTCAGTGGAAATTACTGTTTCACCTTCATCAATTGCTTCATGAGAATCCTTGTTTGAACAGTGATCAATTCTATATTTTCTACCTGCTTCCGTTTCATCTCCTTGTTTGGTTTTGATTATGATTTCAGAGTACAAGAAGGACCCATAAGATACATTAAGGGAAGTGTTTTTTAGGAAAAATGGCACGAAAAAGAGACGAAAAGTGATGCAGATATTTAGATAATTTTTCAGCAACAACTAGAGTAAAACTTCAATTGAAGCACAATCTACTTTTGTGGTCGCATCCTACTTTTAGAGGCAGCAACAAATTTGCTGAAAAAAGTTAAAGAATAAATGGTACGTCAACTAATACCATGGGTACTTAGACACCACAGGAGTGCTTCTATGGAGGACTCGATTCAAAAATACTCCTTTCCCAAACAACTTACTTACCCCAGGCATTCTAATTTGTTGCATGTCACACCTAAGGGTTAGGACTCTAGGGTTAGTTTCAGAAAAGGGATTCTATGGTACGTTAGGGTTATCTAGGGTAAGTTAGGGTTAGCTACAGTCAAGGGTTTGTTTAGGGTTAGGGTTGAGGTTGGGGTTGCGGTTGAGTTCAATATCTGCTAGGAGGAATATGATATTTAGTGCACCCGCTAATCAGTTTAGTGCACCATATGCTACCATTTCTTGTGCATCCTTGAATTCGTGACAACCACGCTCTACCTGTACAGCATGCTTGGTTTGAGACACTGTTCGTCCACAAGTACTACAGCCATCCTTTAAGCACTAGATTACAGCGAAATTGCACTTGCTTTATTTAAAACCCGTTCATTCAGCTAAATAAAAGCATCAACCGTATGAAAATCCTTTACCTGCTTCCTTACTGGGCTTCCAGGCAGCATGAATGAAGATTCTCCAGAAGACATCGCTTTTCCAATATTTGGGAAAACTTTTCCCAAATCCATATCTACTAACCACCTTTCAGAAAAAATAATTCCGAGGCGCGCGGTATCACACGCAGGGTTAACACAGAACAAACAAATCTTGGCAGCAGCTGCATCAGTTGTTTTAACACAGTGTCCACCAATAGAAATTGTTAGTTCTCTGCTACAATCATCATTGGACACTTGGGTGGAATGAATGACTGTTTTAACGAAGGTAGAACTGTCAGCCACCAATGTACTTTGAATGAGATCGAATCGAAATATTTGATCAGAATGAATCAATTAATCCAATATTCATCAATAAAGTTGTCAGGTCTCTGCTGCAATAATCAAAAACCTCATAGTAGAAGAATTGAATGACTTCTCCAACGAAGATGAAGCTATCTATCGATATATTGATGATGACATTACTTCAAGCGTATAACTTCGACCTCAATCGAAGGCTTTAAAAGTATCATCAATCGAATGTTTTTGCTGAGAACGCATTAACTGATCAGCTTGTATTACATTCGATTGATAATGAAAACAACGCAAAACATTCGAATTCCAATTTGTTCGCCATTCCACTTTAAGAACAGGTGTCTTCGCATTAGTGCCTCTTAATAACAAAGCACCGCCTAGCAATTCAAGTATTTGATAAAGAAATATGTAGATCTGCAGGTTGCGCTCTTTTTAGCTGGAAAGTCTTTGACAATATTTACTTATTATACGCTACATAGCCCGCGATTTCATATATATTCTACTTTTATGCTGAAGCGGTCTTAATGTAATATCAATGGTTTGCTTACTCAAACCTATGAGTTTACTTCTTAAAAGCAAACATACCGACGCAATTTAGGCTCAAAATATGATTATTTCAAACTGACAACTGCTGCGCTTTCTTGTGCTCTAGCACGTGACAGATGCGAGATTGTGCATTTATTGCGAAAGCAAAATCTTTAACAAGAATTGCAGATTTTTATTACATTCTATGTAGAAATCACGGTAAAGAGATGTTGCCTTTTCAGAAGAAACTCTGAACTCCTCCACCGGGTGAGGTGAATGATGAAAGACAAAGCAATATATGGGCATAGGTCTTAGCCAGACTGATCAATTAGGTTTTAAAACTTGCGTCACCAACATCGGCAAATCCAATTTGAAGTTATGAGGGAAATCCCGAAAAAGCCCCTTCAAGAAAAGTTAAAAATCGCTGAGAGTTACGATCAAATTTCCGCTATATCTTTTGAATGAATGCATTGAATGAATTGAACACGCTTTAGCAAGAGGTATCCCTTAGGGAAGAAGCATAGAAATAGGGAAGAATAAATTGTAAACCAAAGAAGATGATAACATTGCTCCGGGAGATTTCATCTTCCCAAGAGGATAATACGTGCTAGCACGGTACATGTCATTACTGTAAGGCAGGAAAGCTGAAGAAACTTGATCATCTCTTTCAGCCGTTTTCCAAGGCTCTCAGAAGGGCTTATATCTGACAAAATCCCATCGGAGAACACCTAGGAAACTTTTTTGAACTAATCAAATGCCCACAATTAAATGGAGCATTTGACATTTTAATTAATAAGTAATAACAATGGAACAGTAGTCTTTAAATGTTGATAATTTTTCCCTATCCGGCAGAAATGTTTCAGCCTCGGCTTCAGCTCCCTCGGAAATTTCGCAAGGTCTTTGGGGAGTGATGCACTTGAGGGGGTGTGCCATTGGATTTTCAAATTGACAGCGTTAGTCAGACCAATTTTGCTCAAATGATTCTATTGGTAGAGTCTATTTCTTGGCCACGAGTGATTTAAGGGCACGCCCCTTATATCCCTTATATCCGAATATAAGGGAAGCGCCCTGATATACGGGCCAATTTTGAGAAAATTGCAAAAATAAGAGACGATGCATTATCCAGTACACTGTTCTAGTCAGCACACTGATTTTCATCAATTTTGGCCTGAATAATCTGATATCAACAGATCTCCTTTTTGACTGCTTTCAGATGCTTTTCTTTTCCAAATGAGCAAAAACAGCGATAAAATTCATATAAAAGTATGCCCTTATATACAAGTCGATTTGGAAAAATAGAATACGTCGTTATATGATACTTTCGATGATTACAGGCGTGCCCTTATATCCGCATCGGTAAGGTAGGAATTTTGAAAAAAATCTCAAATATGACGAACGTAACAATCGTCCCAAAAGGATAGAAAATAAAGTTACAAACATGCATCTCTTGCACGTAAAACGACAGCGATCGCAACTCAAGAAACAACCTCCAAGCAAAATTGTAATAATTGCAGCAATAATTGAAGAGCTTTTATTAAAGACAGGGCCGATACCAGCCATGACTATAATAGGGGCAAACAACCAGAATTTTCCGACAGCAAAATCGTTCACTGTAACAGAAACAACAACAGTTGTAGGAACATACATTGCAGCCATATGTGATATAATTCGCCAGTTACTAGAACTTAAACGGAACATGACTCGAACAATTTTATTGACGAAAAAGATCAATTTGAGTGTCCTTATTCCAGATTTCACAATCCAGCCTTGTATCCAACGCAATTAATGAATATTTATGCCACAGATTCAATAATTCCTGCCAGAATGTATCCTGTAACGTTGATAAACTCATGTTCAATGCATCATTTCCAAAAGGCAATTTCGTTCCGTGGATCAAAGGTTTGGAATGAATTAGAACATGAGGTCAAGCTAGCCCCCTCTCTGTCTACTTTCAAATGTAGATTAACCCTATTCTACCCGGGCTCCTAGGGTCAGACCACTGCCCGGGGGGGGGGCAAAAAATGCCCCCCCTAATTATCTACAAAACTATAATTAGTATGCCATTGTAACTTCGCACAATAGTAAGTACATCTATTAGGAGTCTAATTATAGATTTTAATGCTAATTAGTCACGTGGTTCGTTGCCAAGCGACCAAACAATGGGACCATGTCAGATATAAGCTTCAGTACTGAAAACACAAAAAGTGCTAATTAATTCAGATAAAATGTATGAAAACCTCAATAAACTACTGAAAAATGAAGAGAATATGTTTATCCATCGATTTATATCAAAATTTGAAAATTTTGTCTTTCTTTATTAGAGATATGACGTCATCAATTTGCATGACGTCATTGAATCTATAATTTGCTGATGTCAGCAAATATAAATATTGTATATATCAAATGAAAGTACTCTGCAAGGGGAATCGTTTGGTACCAATCACAACTTCATCAAGGTTAAGACAAAGGAATTATGACTGTTTTTGTGATTTCCTTTGTGAGTACTTTCCAAATATGGGTATCTACTGGTCACGTGACTTAAATTATGACAATGACAAGTGTAAAATTTAATTGCCAATTAAAAATTAGGAATTAAAGGCAATCTGTCTCATTCATAATTGGCTGAAGATTGTATAAGGGGATTAAAGATTTGTATGGCAGGATTAACAGAAAAGAATTGGAAAAGAGATCGTTTCGAATTGAACTGAATTTTTATCATGCGAAAAATTCAAAGAGTCTGGGCTCTAGCTCCTTTCCTTTGTCTAAGCTTTGTTCTCTAAACCAATCACCTGCGTGACAGAGCTCCTTTAAGTAAAAAGTAGCTTTTAATTCTTAAATTTATTCTAATCTAACATTGTAAATATTCCTTTTTATTCTAATAATATTGTAATTAGGTTTTATCACGGCCCCCCGAAAAGCAGCCATCGTGTATAAAGAATTTAAAATGAATGAATGAATGGATGAATGCTTTAATTAATTCTATAAGTTGACCTGTGAGTAACAAAACTTTGCAAGTGGAGCAAAATTTGCGACAAAGAGTCTCCTAGGGGGGGGGGGTGCTCTGCCCCCGGTATGCCTGCCCATGTGTAGCAAAATTCAAACCATAAAATTTTCAGTTCAATGCACAATTTATTCATTCAATGCAAACATATTCACGTTATCTCACGCAAAATTTTCATTCAATGCAAACATTTCTTCAGGTGATATACGTTTGAATCATTTCATTCAAACGTTTGAACCATTTCATTCAAACGTTTGAACAATTTCATTCAAACGTTTGAACAATTTCATTCAAACGTTTGAACAATTTCATTCAAACGTTTGAACTATTTCATTCAAACTTTTGAACTATTTCATTCAAACGTTTGAGCATGATCATGCCATCAGCAATGACAGAGTCCCATTTTCAAAGAATCCTCCTCCCCATCGGAAGTTGCATTTTCATGGCGCAAAAATGCATACTCGATTGGTTTCTTCGTAGCATTGCTGCTTCTCCTTCTTGCCCTGCTGCTGTTGCTGCCACCTCTTAGCCTCTCTCCTTGAGCATATGGCGATGCTGATCGCCTCTTTCGGCTCTGCCAAGGCGTCTATAAAGGCCACTTGACGCACTCGTGTGCATCATATTTTGAGCACTCTTTAATGTGCTTGCTATTGTGCTGCTAGGCCCAGGCGTGCTTGATGGCGGCCTTGACGAGGTAGCAGCTGTTGAGGGTGCAGTACTTTGATGTTGCAGTGCATTTGCTTCCTCTTCTAGAAGCTTGGACACATCTCTTAACATTTATGCCGCTCGACTCAACCCGGCCATTTTGGCAAAGAGACTCGATGATATGCACGAGGTCCTGTGTAGGGGGAATGGGTCGAGGGCTTTGGTTGTTAATCGCTTGAATGAAATTGTTCAAACGTTTGAATGAAATAGTTCAAACGTTTGAATGAAATAGTTCAAACGTTTGAATGAAATAGTTCAAACGTTTGAATGAAATTGTTCAAACGTTTGAATGAAATTGTTCAAACGTTTGAATGAAATAGTTCAAACGTTTGAATGAAATAGTTCAAACGTTTGAATGAAATTGTTCAAACGTTTGAATGAAATTGCTCAAACGTTTGAATGAAATTGTTCAAACGTTTGAATGAAATAGTTCAAACGTTTGAATGAAATAGTTCAAACGTTTGAATGAAATAGTTCAAAAGTTTGAATGAAATTGTTCAAACGTTTGAATGAAATAGTTCAAACGTTTGAATGAAATAGTTCAAAAGTTTGAATGAAATAGTTCAAACGTTTGAATGAAATTGCTCAAACGTTTGAATGAAATTGTTCAAACGTTTGAATGAAATAGTTCAAACGTTTGAATGAAATAGTTCAAACGTTTGAATGAAATAGTTCAAACGTTTGAATGAAATAGTTCAAACGTTTGAATGAAATAGTTCAAAAGTTTGAATGAAATAGTTCAAACGTTTGAATGAAATAGTTCAAACGTTTGAATGAAATAGTTCAAACGTTTGAATGAAATAGTTCAAACGTTTGAATGAAATAGTTCAAACGTTTGAATGAAATAGTTCAAACGTTTGAATGAAATAGTTCAAAAGTTTGAATGAAATAGTTCAAAAGTTTGAATGAAATAGTTCAAAAGTTTGAATGAAATAGTTCAAAAGTTTGAATGAAATAGTTCAAACGTTTGAATGAAATAGTTCAAACGTTTGAATGAAATAGTTCAAAAGTTTGAATGAAATAGTTCAAACGTTTGAATGAAATAGTTCAAACGTTTGAATGAAATAGTTCAAACGTTTGAATGAAATAGTTCAAACGTTTGAATGAAATTGTTCAAACGTTTGAATGAAATTGTTCAAACGTTTGAATGAAATAGTTCAAACGTTTGAATGAAATAGTTCAAACGTTTGAATGAAATTGCTCAAACGTTTGAATGAAATAGTTCAAAAGTTTGAATGAAATAGTTCAAACGTTTGAATGAAATAGTTCAAACGTTTGAATGAAATAGTTCAAACGTTTGAATGAAATTGCTCAAACGTTTGAATGAAATAGTTCAAACGTTTGAATGAAATAGTTCAAACGTTTGAATGAAATTGTTCAAACGTTTGAATGAAATAGTTCAAACGTTTGAATGAAATAGTTCAAACGTTTGAATGAAATAGTTCAAACGTTTGAATGAAATAGTTCAAACGTTTGAATGAAATAGTTCAAAAGTTTGAATGAAATTGTTCAAACGTTTGAATGAAATAGTTCAAACGTTTGAATGAAATTGTTCAAACGTTTGAATGAAATTGTTCAAACGCTTGAATGAAATAGTTCAAACGTTTGAATGAAATAGTTCAAACGTTTGAATGAAATAGTTCAAACGTTTGAATGAAATAGTTCAAACGTTTGAATGAAATTGTTCAAACGTTTGAATGAAATTGTTCAAACGTTTGAATGAAATAGTTCAAACGTTTGAATGAAATAGTTCAAACGTTTGAATGAAATAGTTCAAACGTATATCACCTGAAGAAATGTTTGCATTGAATGAAAATTTTGCTTGAGATAACGTGGATATGTTTGCATTGAATGAATAAATTGTGCATTGAACTGAAAATTTTATGGTTTGAATTTTGCTACATATGGGCAGGCATACCCCGGCCCTCCACTGGCTTGGGAACTGACAACAGATTTAATGAATATCTTATGCCTCGCTTGCAGGATTTGGCATTTGACTGAAGGTTCACATAAAAATGATGGGAGATTCAAAACAACGAAAAAGTAGTAGTGGACACCTTCAAGATAACATAATTTTGTTCCCTGCACGATTCTGTATGACTTGCTTTGGCAGACTATCTGCTGGAATGCGCTGCTTCAATAAAGTCTAGGTTTTGTAGACATATTTTGCCTTTTACTATTTTATACTCTTAATTTCAAGTTACACATTTTAAGTGTCCATTTCCGGAAAATAAGCGCATTTGGAAAAAATGGAAACAAATTTGAGTACCAGAAGAAGCAATGACTGATTCCTTTTGTAAGCTAACATGTAGCTCTATGAATTATTACATAAAAGGTAAACGTTGTCGATTTCATCAACGTTGCAAGCGAATATCCCCGGACCGGAGTAATTGCGAGATTAGGAAACGACAAAGAAGAACTTGAGTGAGTTGTCATAATATCTTAACAGCAGAATGAATTTAAGTACTACGTAGTCAAATCACGATGAGAGTAGATTAGACCATTCATCGTAGCCAAGGGCGGACATGTCACACTGGGAAGAATGCTCCTACCTTTGTCCAAAAACCAGTGGTTAATGAAGAAATGTTGCACCACCTTTGTCCCAAAAACTGGTCGTTTTTGATGGCAAATTTCCGCTGTTATTTTTCTTCAATTTGAAGGACAATTTTTAACATTATGTATCCTGACGATGTTTGTCCCCAAAACCGGTAGTTTCGACCTACTACTGTTTTTATGCATATTGACGTCATAATCACGTTCGAATAAAATTGAGTGGCAAAATGAGTCCATAATGGCGGCCGCGAGCTTCGAGGCTTCGGGCATCCCTGCTCCTGTTCCTGAAATCACATTCTCAGAGTCAACATTTTTTGCAACAAATCAGCTCAGGAGAAAGCTGAGGCTTTAAAGTGTCTAATTTCATTTCTACTTCTTGCTTTTCGTTCCCAATAAAGACGCGACTGACCAAAGAAAATCAATCATGCGGCCTAAGGGTTATTCCGGACCCTTGAAATTCCCGCCAAACCGGATTAATCTGCGAAGCGCGCGCAGGCCTCGGGATGAAACAAACATTGGCCTAACATATTTCAAATCAGTTTCTTCGACATTCAGTAAGAAAAACACTTCCAGGGCTGCTGGTTGTGTAAATACATTGCCTCAAAGTGGAGTGCTCAATTTCCATGGAATTCGAAGGAAGCATGCACGAGGTTTTCGTTCGTTTACCACGGCAGAGATTGGAAGCTCTCCTGGCTTTGATACTCGTTGAATTTGAAATCAGTTCTTTCTCAAGGTAGGCCATGTTGTCTATATATTTTGTTTCAATCGTTTCTTTGTCGTTCTCCGTAGCTGGTTCTCATTCAATATTCTGCAAAAATGAGTTGTTTCCACCGTAAATATTTCACACAGAGAAGTGACTCGAAAATAGAATGTGCTTGGAGATCTATTTTTACATTATTCACTCTTTGTAGGAGAAAATGATGGCAAGCTCCCCACATTTTTGGACACATGACCGTTCAACTGAAAAAGCACATCAAGAAGACTCCATTTCAGATGTTTACAATGGAAAGTGGTCACAGGAATGCTGCATTGTAACTGACTTCCATTTTCTTGCATTCAATGAAAGAAGTGTCAGTGAAGTTTTAAAGCTGAAAATAGCTGGTTGGCAATTTATTGTCATGTGTGCTGCAGCAATCGCAAACAATTTCAACAAGCTGCTTGGCAATTTTTGAAGATTCTCATTGCTGTAGAGAATGATTGGCTGCCAGAAGAACATTTATTCCAGAATCTCTACAAAGTAACTGTTGCTTCCAAAGTTTGTAACTCAGAAATGTTCAGACGAAAAATATCTGGTGATGCTGGCTTTAGACAAAAATTCAAGATCTTAAAAAAGACAGAACAAAAGTTTTGCAAAGTTGCAAGTAAAACCCCTGGTTTGAGTAAGATTGTTGTTTGGACAAAATAAAGCAGAGTAAAGAGATTATTTGGAAGGATTAGCACAAATAAATATTGGAAATATCAACATATAAATAGATTCTTGGTTTGCTTGGTGACTATCAATTATGGATTGTGATATCAATTGTGAACAATACTTGTTTTTGAAATGTTGAGAACTGAACAATGCTAAGTGTTTATCACTGATTTATGTTGGAAACAACCTGAATTGAAATTTGGTAACACCCCAGCTGCTATGAGCAGTGCAAAGCTACAGTAAAAGCCCGCGTATAATAAGAACCTACAATTTTGCAAGTCAGCCTAACTAAACTAGGTTCTTATGTTTTGGGTATTTAGTGGAAAATGAGGCTCTTAAATTGGTTCTTACTTTATTCATGGCCTTCAGGAATTTCTTTTCTTCATATTCAAACTTCAGGCCTATTATTTACTGTCAGATCACATCAGTTGAATTTATGAGATATTCCCCAACAGAAATTTGTGGAAGAATCCGAAATGTTTATATAATCCAGATAAAATCTTTCAAAAGCTTCTCATCAGGTAATATAAGCATTTTTTCATTCTTCCACAAACTTCTGTTGTGAATAAGACCCCATGCTCTCTAAAAATAAGAACCTATTCAAATTCCAGGCTGAATGGGTTCTTATAAAATTGGGGTTTAATTCAAAAATTTCAGCCTGTAGGTTCTTAATCCACTAGGTTCTTATACGCGGGTTTTTTTCCTGTATTTCTGTTTTCTTTGTTTCCACAGAGTGTCACACTTCCCAAGTTCCAATATACTTTTGTATCTTCAGAGCAACACAATATTTAATGCTGGATGAAAATTATTTCCTGCAAGAGCAGTTTTTATTTCCAAAATTGGAAAGAAACCTATGAAACAAGCTTTTATTAAATTATTGATAGAAATGTGAGAGGGATTTGAGGTATGGTTGTGTTTTAGAAATGCCCTTAATAGTTTTCACACAGCATCCCCTTCTGATAATATTTTTTTAATTCGTTCATGCAAATGTTAATGAACTGAGGGATTTTCAATTATAAATGCACATCAGAAAGTTATCATTCAACAGTTTCATGAAAATATTACAAATCAACTGCTTAGCTATTCTGGAAACTTTATCAGAGACAATTCCCTTAAAAAACTGGATTCAATGTTGCTGAACAATGACAATTTCATACAATACATGAAACTCACAGCCAAAATTTATCCCACACTTTGTGGATGAATTTCAATGAATGACCACAAAATAGATGCTTCTTTGCTACATAAATCACTGGAAAAAAGTTTCATGGTGGAATGATCTTTCTGTTTCATTTGACAAATTTGGATTGCTGAGAAGAATTTTAGAGACGCAGTAGGAAATGAAAAATGAGTCATGTGTGGCAAAAGAAACTAACAACATTCATGGCTTCAACAAAGGTATCTTAAATCTCAACAAATCTAACTTTGAGAATGTTTATTTTCTGAGCATGTCACTTTCTGTATCACAAACTTTGGGAGTAATTTGTAATTTGTAGAGATTCTGGAATAAATGTTCTTCTGGCAGCCAACCATTCTCTACAGCAATGAGAATCTTCTAAAAGTGCCAAGCAGCTTGTTGAAATTGTTTGCGATTGCTGCAGCACACATGACAATAAATGGCCAACCAGCTATTTTCAGCTTTAAAACTTCACTGACACTTCTTTCATTGAATGCAAGAAAATGGAAGTCAGTTACAATGCAGCATTCCTGTGACCACTTTCCATTGTAAACATCTGAAATGGAGTCTTCTTGATGTGCTTTTTCAGTTGAACGGTCATGTGTCCAAAAATGTGGGGAGCTTGCCATCATTTTCTCCTACAAAGAGTGAATAATGTAAAAATAGATCTCCAAGCACATTCTATTTTCGAGTCACTTCTCTGTGTGAAATATTTACGGTGGAAACAACTCATTTTTGCAGAATATTGAATGAGAACCAGCTACGGAGAACGACAAAGAAACGATTGAAACAAAATATATAGACAACATGGCCTACCTTGAGAAAGAACTGATTTCAAATTCAACGAGTATCAAAGCCAGGAGAGCTTCCAATCTCTGCCGTGGTAAACGAACGAAAACCTCGTGCATGCTTCCTTCCAATTCCATGGAAATTGAGCACTCCACTTTGAGGCAATGTATTTACACAACCAGCAGCCCTGGAAGTGTTTTTCTTACTGAATGTCGAAGAAACTGATTTGAAATATGTTAGGCCAATGTTTGTTTCATCCCGAGGCCTGCGCGCGCTTCGCAGATTAATCCGGTTTGGAGGGAATTTCAAGGGTCCGGAATAACCCTTAGGCCGCATGATTGATTTTCTTTGGTCAGTCGCGTCTTTATTGGGAACGAAAAGCAAGAAGTAGAAATGAAATTAGACACTTTAAAGCCTCAGCTTTCTCCTGAGCTGATTTGTTGTAAAAAATGTTGACTCTGAGAATGTGATTTCAGGGACAGGAGCAGGGATGCCCGAAGCCTCGAAGCTCGCGGCCGCCATTATGGACTCATTTTGCCACTCAATTTTATTCGAACGTGATTATGACGTCAATATGCATATCATGTATGGTAGGACCGCTTTGGTTAAAAATTTGAAATTCTGGCCTTTTTCTAGGAAATTTGCCGGACAAAGGTATAGAACCGCTTTAGTGAAAAATTGTAATTTCTGGTCTTTTTTCCGTAAATTTGGCGGACAAAGGTAGAACAGCTTTTGTTAAAAATTTGAAATACTAGTCTTTTCTGCCTAAATTTGGCGGACAAAGGGAGAACCAGCTTACAGGTAAACTTCAGAATTTTGATTAGATAGGAGGTTGGGAAACTTGATTTTTGTGACAAACTGATGGAAGAGGAAGAATGATATTCAAATTTCACCTTTGTCCCAAAAACTGGTTGTTTTGGGCACGAAAGTCGTACTATTTGATAAAAGCACTGGTTATTTTTTCCAATTCCTCTGGACAAACATGGAGTCAAATATTTTACAGTACTTGCCCGCCCCTGTCGTAGCTTAGGCCATTGAAATCACTCAGTGCTCATGCTCATGCTCACCAACCAACAAGCTTGCAAATGTTTTAAATTTTCTATCACTCACCCTTCATACATTTTGCTACAATCTTCTGGAAGTTTCTTCAAACCTGCTTCCTTTCCTTGTTTCCTTGAAGCATAAGCAAACCGCGTCCTTTTTCTCTTTACAACCCTATCCACAAAAAGAAAAAACCGATTGAACTAAGTTTCTTCGCTTCAAACATGTCCATTGAATTTTACATAGCCTATTGATCAAATTACCGGAACCCAAAAACACTTAACACCCATCTGAAATCTTATTATACAAGGAACGCCTTCTGTAATCTGTCGTGCAATACACAGCGATCAACTAACTACGTTCGAGATAAATTATAAATTATGCAACGAAACTCATATGATAGTTACAGAAAACAGTTTCCTTGGATTTATTAAAAGGAGAAATTTTCTAGAACACACAGAAAGATTATCTAATCCAATTAGATCGAAGCAAAAAAATTCACATCACAAGGGAACAAGATATATTTGGTTTATCAAAATTCTAAGCTTTCAGTATTACTTGTGCGCTTTTAGAAACAAAGAAAATTAGATTTACGATGATCAACTGGTGAGTTGGTTTTTGTTCTGCACATTTTAACATCGAATTTCTAACCACAAGGCCTTTCATCTTTTATTGGTTTATCAAAAAGTAGATCAAAAGATCTGCGAAAGTATTACAAAAAGTACGTTTATCTAATGGTAAGCTATCCCCTCCTACAGGTGGATAAAAATAGCTTTCTCGGGATCAAAGAAAACCATCCAATTGGTCTTCTAATTTGTGTGAACCTGCGAAGTCATCATAAAAGTAATTTTACTTAATGTTAAAAGCAATCTGTCCCTTATTGTTCTGACCTTGGTTACTGCTTTATTTACCTTATTTACGCTGCAGCTAAATTCATGCAACACTGAGTCTCTCTATGACCCTGATTTCTTTGGATAAAGCGAATTAACACCAACTTCTGGAATATACAATAGAGATCTTTATCGATTTTATTTTCATTTATCGAAGGGGACAGATTGCCTTTAAGCTCTGCCCTTCCAGAAACAGACAAAGCAATGTATTCTCAGATTTGAGAGAGCAAGTTTCGTGCAAATATCTTCCGTTGTTTTGTTGCTTCGTTAAGAGGTGAGTCAAAAAACACATGCTATTGAATCGCTGCTGTTCCCTAAATTGTGAAGGTGAAGTTGTTGTTTTCAGCGACAAGGGTTGAGATCGAGAAGTAGAGAAGACCTGATCAAGTCCGTTGGCCCCTTGTCATGACTATCAAGCGGTGGGGCTGTACCTCGGGTCCCTGTCCGCCTGACAGTTCTGGTTGCAAAGTCCAAAGAATTACAACACTGAGCATAGGCTCCAAATCTTTTGCTCGGCGTAAAAAGGTGGGTATAAAATTGTATGACTTATTTCTTTTAGTTGAATGGCTTGAAAGAATCTTTAGCTACTGATCTAAAATTATACCGTTTAGAATATTCAGAAATCTTGATTAGTTTTAAAGTTACAGCGTAGTTTATATTTTAACTCATTTTTTCTTTCTTTTTTTATACATTCTGCTAAAAATTTACAACACATATTTACTTAATTACTATACTTACCAGCTACTCTACTCTACTACAAGGACAAGACCACGGGGAGCAATAACTATGTCTACCCGCAAACTCATTTGAGAATGTGACGTCGTCAAATTTCTAAATCGTAAACCAGAAGAGTGACAGACTTTTGCTCGATACCATATTGTAAACATTCATAAAAACTACCGGTATGGTTTTCTTGAAAATTATTTCATGATTCATTATTAAAAAGTTTAGAAATTGCGATGGTGTTAAGATTTTTTCAACATTTTTCTTGAATTCTTATAAAAGAAGAAAAACATTCTAATTCTGAAAATACTGAAGATTTTTGAAAAGTCCAATGGTAGAATTATAGCGAAATAGATTAAGTTTCTTTTGAGCCGTTCAGTTTAAAGAAATAGGTCATAGAATTTTACACCCATCTTTTTAAAGATTTGAAACCTATGCTACAACACTGCGCTATAACGCCTTCAAGTATCACTTCAATAATCTATAATAAAATCTTCTTGATGAACCAACTCCTTTTCAATTGATTGTGAAATTTTTAAGAAACATCGCAAATAACAGAAAAGATAACAAATAACCAAATACGAAGACTACAAATAATAAAAAGATGACGAACAATAAAAGAGGTAAAAAATAACATTGAAAAAATAACCAACTAAGAAAACAAATACCAAAATAAGAAAACAAATAACAAATAATCGTATTTAATTTACTCCTATTTTCTTGTTTGACTTTGTGTGTTGTCCTGGTAGCGTCCTTTCTTTATAGTTAAATGTGATGGCGATGGGGTTTCATGCTATTTCGCTCCTCGTGGTCTCGTCCCTTTAGTGTTGGATAGTTGTATAGTTTAAGGTGTTGTTGCGCAGTGAAGGTGTTGTGGCGCATTAGTGTCATCCTCTGACTTTGCAGCCAGAACAGTCAAGCGGACAGGGTTCGCTACCCGGTAGAGCCTCACTACTTGAGCGTCATAACAAGGGGTCGCGGACTCGATTAGCTCTTAGCTAGCATAGGAATCATTCGTCGTACATAGCCGATTGCTCGTGGCCCATGGTCGAAACCGTTATTTATTCATTCATGGCACAAGTTATTTCGCAACGAGCAAACTTGTGCCATGAATGCAGAAAGTAGTACAATACAGAAACTTGCCAAGAGTATTGCCACATGACTTGAAATGCGCGAACAAGCCTTTGTAGACTTTTTCAATTCACATAGAACCGTAGGGGCATTGAATCTTGAACAAAAGAAACTTTAGCGAAAGACAATAGAAAGAACAATTGAAAACGCAGATTTTGGCGTTTTCGGGTCGTTCTTACAACAATCACTATTGTTATTACTATTGTCTTCCGGCCAGAATTTCTATTGTTCAAGGTTCAGCACCTTATCGGTTTGTTTGTGGCCATAACTCCGCCAATCCTGGAGACATTTTAACCTGCATCCAAACTTGAACACCCAAACATCTGGAGAGTAGATTGCTTTAAAAAAATTTGGGAAATCTCAAGCAGTTTTTTGTCCTGGTTGCGTTTTATGAGAGAAGATAAAATTTCGAAAAATCTACACGGTTTTCTTTTGTCTCCTTCGCTTTTTAGCCGTCTGATTGGTCCGTGAAAATGAGGCTTTGGCGGTTTCGACCATGGGCGACGAGCAATCGGCTATGTACGACAAATGATTCCTATCCTCTGTTAGCTACTTCTGTGATCCCAGCGCTTGGCGCTAAAAGCCACAATTTCACCTTCAACTGCATAGTACAAACTTGTGGAGGGCCGTAGAGTAGATAGTAACATGTATTGTAAAACTTTTATCTGGATATATAAAAAGAACTGACCATCTAAGGAAAATCTGCATATGGAGGGACGCAGCCTATAGTAAGTAGTAAATAAATTTCCTTTTCATATATTCCATTAAAAATTTACAATACATGATTACTAATTATTATACCTCCAGCTAATGCTACCCTACCACAGAGACGATACCCCAAGGAGCAAAATATTTTGTCTACCCAGAGGTCATAACATAAAAAAAGATGAATAAAATGACAAACAGAGTCACAGGTTAAGGCATCTTGCAACCAAATAATTGCGAGTGAAGATTTGAAAGGTTTAGAACCAAGAAAGGGAATTTAAAAACTATTATTTGGTTGCAAGCTGCATTAACACACCACATAATTATAAACAAACAAAACTATTAAAAGCAGACACATGCAAATAAATTTCAAACTGACAGTAAATAAACTTTAAAACAAACCTTCATAGAAGATGTTCCGTAGTAGATGGCATCTTCTTCTTTCCCATACGATCTTTTAAATGAGAACACTTGATTCTTTACCCTTGCTGTGACATGAAATGCAACGAAGCCAGCAATTAAAAAACATTTTTCACAAAGCAAAGAAAACATTTATATAGTATGATCATAAGAAATGACGAGATTGGTCATGATCGGCAAAACTCACCATCATCACTCAATTCTATTATTTGTTACTTTTCAGCCAACTTTGAGTCAATAGTTTGTCTTACGGTTACAAATCCAGAAAGTTCTCAAAGAAAACACACTATTTTACACAAAAATAGCTGGCTTTCTGTTATTAATAATAGATATAAATGATAATCTCTTCTGATTCCGTTGGTTTGGTAAACTGTGACTTTATGCTCGTATGAGATTTTAAAGTGTTTTAAATAGCATTTAATAATTCATCATTAAGATTATGAATACTGTATTGTTTTTCGCAAGAACCGTAGAAGCGAGTGACGTCTGGTACGGCAGAGAGCCCTCTCCTTTCGCCTTCCCTTTATCATGCCTTTCCTTGATAGGCAGCATCAGCACATTTTCAGCATAGAAAAATGGTTGTCCCATATGGCCGCCGTCGTAAAAAGCGACAATGAGCTACGGTATCTAGGTCTTGATATTGGACTAAAGTTTGGTGAAATATATTTTCATCTAACATCAAAACTTGAGGGTTTCCACATCGAAGAGCAAGACAACTTCTTTCTCCTATGTGAAGTGATTGACGTTGATCAAACGAAGAAAAACAAGCATTTTCAGGGGCTGTTTAGAAACCGAGGGTTGTATAACGATTTCATTATATCACAACATGTAGACGCATTTTGTTTTACTCAAACTTTATTCGGAAAACTGTGCCGCCGTCATTCTCAATCCAACAGGAAGGGTTAGATCATTTGCCTTTGCCTTCACTTCTATCCCAAGTTGTTTTCATTACTCCAAATCTTGAAGTCATCTTCTGCGTTTCATGGATCTTTCAATCTCCGTTCTTCAGCAAATAGGAAGCAAATTTTTCGTCTTGTTTAGTGCATTGAGAAGCCTTTATTTATTCACTGATCTCAGCAATCCCTGGCAATCCAGTCTTCGATACATAACTTTTGCTCAAACAACAAGGATCTACTACTGCTTTGCAACTCAAAAAGTCTACTGAAATGTATCAATGAAAGTTCTACTCCGATCAGCTACCAAGTACAACGTCATTTTTCACTTTTCGCATGGTATAAAATGGGTAATGCCGAAAAATGCTGCATCGTGGACTGTTCAATCAACATTCAAGGAGGGTAGTTCTAACAGGTGTAGCCAAGGGCGCCTACCTTGTACTGTACGCGTGACCTACTGTTCACAGAGTAATTGGTGTCCTGTGACCCAGTCCTGTTTATCTGTGTATATCATATGTTCTTCTAGTTACAGGGATTTTCAAATTATAATGTCTGTTAGTATTGACCAATCAAAGATCACGTTGTCTGATTCCCTGTGGCCAGCTCGTATACAGTTGATCTCGTATTACATAAACACCGGAATTTGAAGCCACAAAGTTATTCATACATCATCTCGACCTTGAGAAGACTGACTCTGTGCTGTGTACTACTGGATCACGGTACAGTTCTGGGACACCCTCTTTACTGGGTCATAGCACACAAATTACTCTGCAGTACTGGGAATAAACACACTTCCTACAAGATAGGCGCCCTTGGTGTAGCTGGAGAAAATCTGTATACGAAGATTTCTATAAAATTCTTTCACATTTTTGGACTTACCCACTTACGCCAAGCTTACCCATTTTACCCCCAGTAGACCGACTCAGACTCAGGAGCTGTTTGCAAAATGGTTGATCATTCGTACGTTCATCAGAAACGAATTTCAGAAATTATGGGGAAAAGGTAGGTACAACACATATTGCCAATAGCCAAAGATGAGAAATTTGGTAGCGTGAGACCAACAAAACTAACTGGCCAGGGAAACTAGCCAGTTAATATCTTGGCCTTGGTCTATTAAAAGCAATTTTGTGTCGGAACAAGCAATTTATCAACCACTTTGAAAACAAACTCCTTAGTTCACATTGCATTCATAGAATCCCTTGATGCCTGAGAAAATATTTGTTACTACCACAAAGAAATTGTTGCCTTCGCATGCAGAAACTCGTGTAAACCAGGGCATTGTGACGATACTGGTGTGTTGTTTGGGCCTAAATGGTGCTTTAATATTCATCGTCCTAATTCCTTTGGGTGACAAATAAAGATAGCGAAAGTCCTACTTTCTTGCGACAACCTTTTCTCGATATTTTTCACTCGACGTTTGTCGCGTCACGAAACTTTTATCGCATAGTGGAAAACCATCTTAATGGTATGTTTCATTGCTAATTCCAAACTTTTGAGGGAACAGTAGACTTCGTAGAGACGGAAATCTATTTTCCAATCAAACACAAAAATCTAAAAAAAACCCTAGGTTTCGGATTCACCATGGTGACACGAGAATGTCTCCGAAGTTTGCCAAACCTTCTGCCTTTTGCAGTAGAAAGTTCAGAAGGCCTTGCAAACCTACCAAACCTACCATTTTGAGAATTCCAGAGTCAATCAATAAAAATTCCAAGTCTACCAAGTCTACCGTTTGTTTTCAGAATTGGTACCCATCAAATACACCCTAAGGGCCTGTTCATATGGAGAAAGTTTCGCCGGCATTTTCCTGTTTCACCAGCCTGTGTTCCAGACCACTTGGAAAGGAAAGTGGTCTTTGTAATGGAGCGCTAATCCGTGTTCAGAAATTTTCTTCAGAATCTGAAGAAAAATTAGTATATGCAACTAATAATTCGCATAATTACTATTTGTTTTGCTATCAGAAAGAAAGCCTGTCTCATGCGAAGAACTCACATTACACTACAAAGAATAAGAGATTTGAATGCCTGCTAATCCTATTGAGTTTTTACGACCGCACAAAGTGATAACGATCAGCCCTCGTTTGTTTCAAACACACATATTCACAAAGACATCCATTGTGTTTGTCACTGATTTCATTGTAGCCAATCAGATGTGTGAAAGAATGCTCTTAATTATTTCGCAATTTAGTTCATCGTCTGAACAGGGATTGGCGCTCCGTTACACAGACCACTTTCCTTTCCAAGTGGTCTGGAACACAGGCTAGTTTTACCGGGAAAGTCACTCAGCCGAGGTAATATTCCTAGACCTTTCATGTGAGAGAAGTTTCCCCGGCAAGCCGGGGAACTAAAACAATACCTCTTTGTCTCTACCGCTTACGCCAATACCACTACCGCTAAAACAATACCGCTTACGCCAGAGAATTCGAAAGGATTAACGATAAACAAAAGAAGTTTCCGGGAAAATGTGTTCATATGGGAAAATATTTCCTCAGCTAGGCGGATCCCGGTAGAGTTCAAGCGAGATCTCGGCTAGCCGAGCAAGGACAGATTTGATAAGACAATAACACGAGTTGGTTTTGATTGACACTGCAATTCAAAGCGATTAGCGATTGCAGACAAAGAAAATTCTCTCAACCAGTAATTCAAAACAAGCAAAGCCGCAAAAGTTTCTCGGAAACCAAGGTAGCTAGCTTGTTCGTTGTGTATTCCAGAAATTGTCTTTAAGAGCAAACATGAGCATAGATCGAAAGAAGAAGGATAAATCTACACATCTGCCACGGGCATTTTATTTGTTTGGTTCAGAAGCCGATTCGGAGGCGATTCAATTCTCTTATTTTTTTGGGTGTAATGAAAACACTCACTGCTCGGCTTCTGAACCAAAGAAATAAAATGCCCGAGGTAGATGTGTAGATATATCCTTCTTCTTTCGATATATGCTCCTGTTTGCTTTTAAAAACAATTTCTGGAATGCACGACGAGCGCGCTAGCTACTTGGGTTTCAGAGAAACTTTTGCGGCTTTGTTTGTTTTGAATTTATGGTTGAGAGAACTTTCTTTGTCTGCAGTCGCTAATCACTTTGAAGTAAGGTGTCAACGAAAGCAAGTTTTGCAATTGTGTTACAAAATCTGTCCTTGTTGGCTAGCCGGGGAAATGTTTTCTCATGTGAACGCTCGTTCTATTTCATGTGAGAAAGCTATATGAGGCGAGATCTCGGTTGAACGGGAATCCCACTTCACCGGGAACATGCCGGGGAAACTTTCTCCATATGAACAGGCCCTAAGGAGTGGAGATTTCTGCGACAGTAGATAAAAACACTACGAGATCTTCGACTATCGTTACGACATTCATTGAAGCTAGGAATCCATCGTTACAATTCCTATGGTTCTTTAAAATACAAGAACCGGTCTTGTCTCCATATAAAACTTTTAATAACTTACCCTATCTACAGCTAACAAGCATAGGCGTAGAATCGGGTTGCAAAACTTCAAATTCAAATGTGTAAAATGTTATTTCCCTATTCTTTCAAATGAATTGCTCAAAAGTAACTGTAAATGATTTCCCATCACCCCCAGAGAGGGGATTTTTTATATCACCATTATTGTTAGAATAACAGTATTTTAACATTTTCTGCTAGTTTTGAAGTCGTTACAGTAAAAACCCGCGTATAAGAACCTACAATTTTGCAAGTCAGCATGACTAGGTTCATAAGTTGTGAGTATTCAGTGGGAAATGAGGCTGTTCAGGTTCTTAAATTGGTTCTTATTTTATTCAAGGCTTTGAGGAATTTCTTTTCTTCAGATTCAAACTTCAGGCCTATTATTTACTGTCAGTTCACATCACTTGAGTTTATGAGGCATTATTCACAACAGAAGTTTGTGGAAGAATCAGAAATATTTGTATGATTCAGAGAAAAGCTTTCAAAAGCTTCTCGTCGGATTATATAACATTTTTTGATTCTTCCACAAACTTCCGTTGTGAAAAAGACTCCATGATCTCTACAAATAAGAACCTATTTCAGATTCCAGGCTGAATGGGTTCTTATACAATGGGGGTTTAATTGCAAAATTTCAGCCTGCAGGTTCTTAATCCACTAGGTTCATATACGCGGGATTTTACTGTGTCACCATCATTGTAAAAATAGCAGCATTTTAAAAATTTCTGCTAGTTTTGAAGTCGTTACATGAATTGCTATACAGTAGAAACCCGCATAAAAGAACCTGTTTTTATAAGAACCTAGAGGCTGAAATTCAATCTTTAAAACCCCCTAAATAAGAACCCCTAAGAGGCTCAAACTGGGAAAGGTTCTTATATAATAGCTTTAATGTAAATTATTAAAATGACAAGAATGTTTAGAATTCTTCACATCCTGATCAGACTTCTTCATTGGTACAAAAGATTTGTTCTCAAAAATTCTCAAGAAATCTCAAGAATTCTTGGGCTGGAAAACAGTGTATGCAAGGCCTGCTCGTATATAAGAACCTTTTTAAGAACCTTGCAGGCTGGAATTTAGAATAGCAGCCATTTAATTAAGAACCAATTCAGGCTGCCCAGAAAAAACTTAGGTTCTTTTATGCGGGTTTCTACTGTATTGTAAACCATAAAAGCCACTTGCTATTATCATCTTGTAGACCTTCAAAAACTTGTATGGGTCATATCGATTTTCTTCAATTAGGTTAGAATAGACCTAATCGGCTAAGGTTTGTTGTACCCATTTCAAGTCATGTGACCATACTGTTGGGAAATTTGAGTATCATTCTACTTTTTGCATTCATGGCACAAGTTTTCATGGCACGACATATGTTAAAGAATTCAAAAGATGTTTTATCAAGAGATTGATCACATGACTTGAAATGGGTGTAAACAAACCTTAGCCGATTTTGTCTATTTACGGTGCTTTTACAGTCCTTGTCAAAGTTTCAGATACAGTAAAACCCGCGTATAAGAACATAGTGGATTAAGAACCTACAGGCAATAATTGTCTCAGTTTCAATTGTTTTATAAGAACAAATCCATTGTATTCATTGTTTAAGAACCCAGGCTGAATTGCAAAATTGTATGTTCTTATGCGCGGGTTTTTACTGTACCTCCTCTCGTAAATCCTTTCATAAAACTTAAAAACGTTGTAATTTCAAAATTAATCATGATGTCAAACAAGCTTTCTCTGGCATCATGACAAATTACATAAAGTTCCCTTTGATTAATTCAGTTGAAAGAATGGGGCAAGAATATTTTACACATCAATTTTAAGTTTTGCAAAGATTCTACCCCTGTGCTCGGCTAACGAACCTGAAACTGTACTCATTCCTTCTTAAAATGATATAAATAGTTGCTATCAAGCAAGACAAGAAGATGGAAGATAGAGCTTCTTAAAACGTTAAAGCCGTTAACAAGTTTGTCTAAAAGTTGCGGTAGATGCTAGAACCATTTTTGATATTGTCGACTAACATTGGTCACAACAAATCCCCAATATGACCCCAAAGCAAATGCAGCAGCGGACAAGCTAGTGTCTCGGTCAAAATCAATTGCCCCCCCCCCATTGCTTTCAAACCAAATATCGTTGTTTTCAGTAATGTTGGGGGGGGGGCGATTGATTGTCCGTTTGTGTTGCTTGTCTTTTACGCTTGCCCTGATTTTACCGCTGACAGCCTCCTTTTCTCTCACAATCATGAGCGTAGGGCATTTTGGGATTCGAAATACTCATTCATTTTTGTCATGAAACCAAAACGTTGCTCACTTCAATTTCCGATGAGTATTTCCAGAGGAGTTTTTCCATTTGCTTCCGTTGCTTTTGGCTGCACTTTCTTGCTCGTTTTGGTTTTGGAGAAAGAATCGATCAATCTCAACAACAAGAAAGAGCAGACGCCCTTTCTTGCTCGTTTTGGTTACAGAAGTACGTCTCCATTCGGTGCTCATGTTGCTCGCTTTGGTTTTAACGCACAACGTAAAACGTAAAACTAAAGCGAGCAACAAAGAGCACCGAATGGAGACGTACTTCTGTAACCAGGCTTAAATCTTTTATTTTCTGTGAAAAACGGTCGCCTTAGGAATATTTCAAAAGAATATCTTTCCCTATTCCAGCCAATTTCTATTCAACAGACTAACATTTTGCTTGTTGCTTAGAAGTACTTTCCATTTCCTACAATGAGCTATTGCATTTTTTGGTTTAAAACTTCGATATTCTGTGACAGCACTTACACTGGTATCATACGAGTACAAGCCAGGGGAGCTGGGAGAGTGGCAGCTCCTTTAATGCTGGGAAATTTTTCGAAAATCAGCCTCTTCCGGCCAAAAATCCACCCATAGTCGGGCAAAAATGTTGGTGAACAACGGATTTTGTATCTTGCAGCCCCGTAGCCTGATAACCAGACCCAATTTTGTAATCAGGTCTGGGTATCAGGCTAGCAGCCCCCCTACATTTGATCTTCCCGCACGTTTATGATTAGCATTAAACTATGAAGCTAAGAAAACAGCTGCTAATGGAGTATCTCTACAACGCACCAAGCCTTGCTCAAGAGATGTTTACTTGACAAACCCTTTGCTATTACATAACTCGTGAGTTGCCCTCGATAGAGACCTTTCCAATGTTCTGCTTCCGTGTTAGTCTGACGTGGTACGTGGAGCCTGAGAACTACAGCGGTACGTGGCTAAAAAGATACGATACCGATTCACCGTTATGAGTTCTTCTAATGGCTTCAGACAGAATAGGTGATATGTCGATTACCTGAAAAAGATCATTTGAAAACTTTCTAATAACCTGAATAGAAATATACTCGAACTGACTATACGTTAATTTCATCCAGCGAGGGCGAATTTTTGGTTTCCGAAAAGACAAAACAATTTGTCTTTCTGAAGAAGAAATTTCACACCTCTGAGTGCACTCAATCAAATCACAATTAACAGAGGGAGCAAAACATTATGGCTAGCTGCATAGAAGGAGTGAAATCTATTCTTGAGAGTGTCAAGTCATTTTGTCTTAATCAGACCTGTGTCCTTCGTCTTACAAAATTTGACCTTGCTGTTCCATCCACAAAAACTGTTCGGCTTGATTAAGGTCAAACCTAATCTCCGTTACATACCATGCAACTACGAAGTCCCGTAACTCTTTTTGTAAATTCTGTTTCACAATAGATGGCAGGCATATTATCCACGACCAAACAACCAAAAGTTTTTGTTCACGATATTATTTCGAGCTGTCACTACCCTGACCAGAAATCTAATGTTAGACAGATTCTAGTAACAATAATTCTTTTTAGTTTCTAATTGTGTATCGTATTTGTATCTAATGCATAGCTTTTTTTAGTCGTATGTTTAAATATGAATTATATGTAGCTTAAGGTTTTTTAGTCCATCAGATTCTTACAAAGGATGACCTAAAATCGACTTTAACACCTTTCTGGCGTACTTTACGATAACAAACGTCAACAGACGATTACGGAAAAGATGGCGTCGGGGGGGGGGGCATTTGACCACGATGCATTGCGTTTGATGATTGAATTTTTTATAGAATCACTGTTGATTTCATTATAGAATGCAATGCATCTTGGCCCCCTGACGCCCGTCTATTGTTATATTGTGTAGGAAAATTTTCATCTTATTCAAAAACCATCTCCCCTTAAACAAATAATTTTCGTTTTTACAAAAGAATTCTCAAAGCCATATATATAATCTTACCTTAATTTTAGAGCATTTATTGGCTTTTTCCTCTTGGGGTATAGTGTTTGTTACAACAACTGCTTCCGCTTCTGACTCAGCAATTCTGCTTACGGCTGGACCAGAAAAGATACCATGAGTACAAATAGAGTACACTTTCAATGCACCAGCTTCCTTCAGTCTAGAAAACCAAAGTCATATGTTTTTATATTTTAATTTGTTGAAGCAGGCCAGGAAAGGGCAGCATTACTGCTGATATGGGACTGCTCTACATAACTTAAAATTTGATTCTCAGCGATTGTTTCAAAATGAAATAGCTCTACATCAAAATAGATAACTTGAAACGAGTCTCACTTTTGGTTAAGAATATGTAAGTCTTCATTTTTGTTGTGATCAAAAGTCGAGCTTGCCTTGATAAAGAACTACCTGGTTCCAAGGTATATTCCAAACAACACAGATAATAATCTGATTTATCATTTTGCCTGCAAAGCTTCTAAGGCTATCATCAATGAAGGAGTGCAATAATATGGTGTGCCAATATAGCTGCAACAAGTGAGATAATAAAGCCAGTAATAAATTCAATTCTACAAAAAACAAAATTGATTACTTTCTGACAGCAAGATTCATCGTTCCACATGTATCAGCCATGTCATCAACAAGTACTGCCAACTTCCCTTTTACATCACCAACAAGAACCATACTTGCAACCTCATTTGCCTTTTTCCTCTGTAGACGAAAACAAAAACATCTGAAAGCTCTAACTCCACACTTTCTAATCCCCAACAGGCCTTGACAAAGGGCACCTGGGAACCTGGACGTTCCTTTGCCATCAAGGAGTACTGTATGTTCTCAGGCAATAAGAAAGCTTTCTCTGGGCCTGATTTTCATTCAGTAACGTGCTATTGTAGTCTAATAAGGGTTCGATAATGAACCAGATACAAAAGTTTAGAATATAAAACAGAATATATAATTATCTTTAGTGATTAAAATTCTTAACATGAAAACTCTATTTAAATATGTTTAGCAAACTTTTCATGGCACTAAATTTACCTCTTTATGAATCAATGCAAAGTCGACATTTAGCTGATCTGCAATAGAAGTAACCCTGAAAAATAAAATTCATCAATCATAGCAGAAAGTCAAATCTAAATGAGAATCATCAACATTTATCACTTTGATAACATTTGAACTACTTTTTGCACCAACTGCGTCAAAGAAACAATTACAGTGACAATTAATGCATCAATAGACCTTTTAGCTATGCTGCAAGAGAGTCTGGATCAAGCGATATTTTTCTATTTTCTACACAGAAGGTTCATTTGAATGAGCTTCTATCACTGTTGTACAGATTAAAAAATTATACAAATGCATAAAAATATTGTTCAAGTTCGACTGTGTTTCAGAATGATTAAAAAGTCTATTGCTGGAATGAAGTTAGGAAGCTCAAGTCAGTTCAGTTTTCTATCTAATACCTTCCTATAATATGCTATGTCTTTCATACTGTATGCCTTTTGAATCAATGGGTCAAAATTGAACAAAATTGCTTGAAAAATTAGTAACATTGTACAAACAGGAAACCACATCGCAAAAGAATCAGATTTGGTGTTTTTCAAACAAAGATACCGAGCGTTTTAGGAAGGACCACTTAATATTCTGCGCCAATGGGGTGGGGGATGAATTTCTGCGAGCAGTTGCTGTAAAATTGAGTCATACCTTTTAGCACCACCAGCATCTGGTGAGACAATGACACATTGTTTCCAGTCTTTAATATTATCTTTTATCCATTTCAACACTGCAGGCTCAGCATACAAGTTATCAACAGGTATATCAAAAAAGCCCTGAAAATATAAAACAAACATTAACAAATGGCTGGGTTTTGCAGCCTCAATGCTCTAAATATGGGATTTGGCAGATCATCCTCAAATATGGGTCCTTTTAAAATAGCTGTGCAGCATGTGGTGATGTATAGCTAGCAAAAAGTTGATAATCTCTATCAGGCCTTTTCATAAGGTAATTTCCACAAGGGCATCGTATCGCCCATGTACAGTAGATAACTTAAGCTTGCGAATGCGATTGCTCCCATAAAATAGTGTTGTGTTTTTACTTTGTTTTACTGAAAGGCAATGAAAGATTTCAAGGTCTGTTCTTGCAACAAGGACTACCTTCCTTTACTAGACTTTTGAGAAGAGTCTACTCGAGCAGAGCAGGCTATAAAATATAAAATTTTTTGATGCAAAGCTAAAAAGATTTTGTTCCATTTGTTTGTAATGTCTTTCCTTGTTGCTCCATTATTTTGCCAAGCTAGGAAAGGTCACAACAGTTAGGCCAACCACTTTCCCGTTGTCCTATTTGATTAAATGTGAAACTTCATTCAAGATGAATAAAGATTCCCCAAAACTCATTAACAGATTGCAGAATAGGATTAAATAGCCAATATAAGCCCCTGATACAAAACAGCCAAGTCTCTCTTTTAAAATTTTGTCTGAACACTTTACTCAAAGCATGCTCAAACTCGTAGCAAGACTGCTCTTACAGAAGGGCTGCAGATATTCATTTTATTATTGCACCCTGTGTACTTCAAAAATGTATTCAAACTGGAAACCTCAACGAAGAAGGAGGTGTGGGCCCATAAGGATCTCTATCGCAAAGTACAGCAAAGAAAATGTGGACTGATTGTCGATGACCGGTATTTCCTCTTCATTTTGTGTTCTTTGAAGGTTTCTTCTTAAAATCATTTTGTGAAGAAAAATCGTAAAACATAATATATAGAGTTTCTCTACATCTTCACCGTGCGTCAGCCTTACCAATGGTTTTCTGTTGTAAGACTCCAAGTGTTGTTTAGTAAAATCGTCTGAGCACTGAATTATGACTGAACGAATAATTCTAAATCAGTTCCTGCCAGACTAAATGTCTTATGCATACATCCCTCTTGGGTTCTAGTTTCAAAATGTTTTTTGTCAGTGCGACCACATGGTTGCCTCTGTGACAGAAAAGTTAAATCCAGCCTGCTCCATGGGGTATTAGTGGCTGAAAAATAAAATTAGAATTGTTAACAGATCATTGTACCTGTATTTGTGATGCATGAAGATCCATTGTGATAAGATGATCAGTCCCAGCTACAGACAACATGTTGGCAACAAGCTTTGCAGAAATTGGAGCTCGGCTCTGTAAAAGCAGTTGATGAAAGAAATACAAAATAACAATGCAGTGTTCAGTACATGGCTACTTTTTAATGGCATGGCAGAAATTCTACATTCTGTCAATGGAGTATAGAAAATTCCATGAGTATTCAATAATGCAACAGCTGTAAGTAAAAGTTCCAAGAAGAGCACTTCTTTTGTGTTCTCCAGCAATGTCAAAATTATGAAAATTTCAAAGAAAAGGCTAAGCATGGAATATAAATTTCTCTGCATTTTTAACAGGGTTAATAGCATTTGTTCATTTTCAAGACAATATTCTTAACTTATTTCTACAAATGTAGAGAGAATTGAATATGACGTTAGGAAGCGTTCTTTGCACATTTCGTATTTTGACATGCTGGAGAACAACAAAAGTGCTGTTTTTCAAGCAACCACTTATGCTGCCTTTCCTGTCATAAATCAGCAACCACTTGTCAGGTTGACTTAACTCATTCACCCCCACGAGGTATTTTGAAAGAGAGCTCTTTATCCCCGAGATTTCAATATCGATCATCACCTTCCATCACCTTCTCCCCAAGCCGTTTTCACTGGATCGTTGTGAAGGATCCTCTCATTTTTCATCGCAAATTGCAAATTATTAGTAAAAGATATCAAAAAAATTTCTAAAAAGATCTTTCTATGGAAAGAACAGGCATTAAAATGAGACCAAACATATTGCATTACAAAGAGAATTTTGTTTTTGTGAGAAGTTTGAACGATCATGAGATAAAAATGTTATCCAATTTTATCCTCGAGCTCTGGTTTTAGTTGATGATCGAAGCCAGTTTGAAAATATTTCTTTAGAACATTCAAAATATTTGAGAAGGTGAAGATCTTGAAAGCTACGATATCGGAAAATCAATTTCTTTCCATTAAAATACAATTTTGAAAACAGAAAAGATATCGAAAGACGACTGGCCATCATTTGCGTGAGTGATCAGGTTCCCGTTGCACGGAGTTGCTCGGAGGCGTATATTAGTTTCTTAGTTCATGGAATGTGGTTTTTGAAGGCATACTGATATGATAAGAAACTCATAACTACTCTTAGTAACAGCCTTACCTCAGTTTGGAAGGAAAATAAAATATTTCAAGCCAAATGAGATACAACATATGGGTCGCCACCAAGAACGGGCCTAAATTTTGTGTATGAAACGGCGCCGATTTTCTGCTTTCGAATCCTAGCCTTCCGCTTCATCCTTCTCAAAAACACTTTCTTCAGGGGATAAAACATCATTGATCACAGTGTACGAATTGTAATTCCTATTGATATCTTAACTGGTATTTCCAAACACTTTTCTCCCTGGGAACTCTCTCTAAAAACCCTTTCAAAAGAACGTCCATGACCACAAGCCAAACGGTAAACAAATCATAACTGTCAACAAAATTGAACTGCTGACACTAAAACCACAATAACTCAAAATTTTAGTGGGATCACCCTATTAACATTTGACACCATTCGAAAGCTGATCCTTTAAGCTACTTATACATGACAATTGTTCTTTTCAACTGTCAAAGCAACCCAGGAGAATTACATCATCTTTCCAGAACAACAAATGTCGTCAATGGGGAAACAACACCTTGTGCTGTTGACGACAAATGTCGCTTATGGGGAAATAAAACCAGGCAACAATGATGACAAATGTCGCTTATGGGGGTGAATGAGTTAAACAAGGTCTCAAACTCCAAGTAGAAGCCTAACCTTGCAACTGTATTAAAGCCAAGACAACCTATAGCTCCTCCATAGCAACCACACAATCAGGATACAATTGTTTTGGGAGACCCTGTATGGATATCAATTGGGGTTAATCTCACCTTGTCCTTTTTGTCTTGCCTTGCATATGGATAGCATGGGATAACTGCTGTGACTCTCTGTGCTGATGCTATTTTACAAGCATTTATCATAATAAGAAGCTCCATCAAGTTATCGTTTATGTCACCACAACCACTTTGAATAATGTATACATCTTCTCCACGCACTGACTCTCTTATTTCAACACTAAAAGACAATTGAAATTTCAAGAAAATTTATATACTCCTTTTTATAAGAAACCACTCACAAGGAACTCTAATAGCTTTTTCCAACAGATGAAGAAACTTAAAAGAAATATGCACAAAAAGTTGTCTCAAATAGCTTATTTTTGGTCATGTAATCTATGGCAACGCAACACCATTGTCTATAAGGCGTGGAATTAAATGGTTTAGATCAGTGGTGGACACTTTGCCAAATATTGGGGGGGGGGGCGAAGCTATTGCTTTAGTAAAAAGGTCTTGTTTGTTTCTATTGTTTTCAAACAAAAGACCTTTGTTCTAGCCAACATTGGGGGCCATCACACCCCCTGCCGCCCCCCAAGATTCTGCCACTGGTTTAGATCCTTCCCTGTGCACTATGAAAGATTTTATTTAAATGCTCAGTACGGGTTGGAAAACATCTCTATGATTTAGCTAACAAGTTTTAGCAAGTGAAATAAACTGAAAGGTTTGAGCTGCAAGTAGACTTTAAAGAGCAGAGCACCAGAGCCAGGAGTCATCAACAAACAAATTTTGTCACAGTTAATAGAATCGGGCTGAAAGGGGGGGGGGTTCAGCTCAGCAGCTCAGATCCGTTGATGGGTGGCTGTACAAGTCAATAAAGTGTAATCTATTTCTAAAGTGCTGTCCACATCATTTGAAATCTTATTTTATTTTTTTTCTTATTCAAATATCAATTATGATTAAACCTTGTTTGTATGGAAAATACCCTCGTAATGAATCCGAATCAAAATTGATGCGGATCACTTGCGTTTGCACGGCGCAGAGCAAGAGTGATCTGATACAAAAGTGATCCGACACAAAACGAGTTCGCTTTCGTAGCAGGATCAAAATTGATGCGGATATAGCGGAGCAGAAGTGTATCGGATGCAAATTCTTAATGTCTTTAAAATATTGAGAACGAGAAGCAAACAAGGAAACAGCGTCTTGAAAGAAAAAACAGTGCCTTGAAACAAGATGTTGATACGCCTGTACCAACATCTTGTACAGGCCAAGTTTTGCGCTTGCCAGGATGATGATTGGATCAAAATAAATTCATCTGAAAGAAATAGGAAACACCATGTGGGTCTTTGCCCTTGACAACCCTGAAATTTCTATTTTCCTTATCAATTTATCTCTTTTGAGGCCCTTTAAATGCTGATTTTGAAAAATCCATCAAGCTAACCCATCAGAAACCAGTTATGAAGGTTCTCTGAGAAATGTAATGCTTTTAGTGTTGATTCTGTGGAGATAAGTGGTTTTTGCGAAATAATGTGACCAAAGTTATCGAGTCTTCTGATCTTTGATAAAACAGTCACTTCAAAATGTCATATCTTCACTTAAAAACAAGATATTGACATGCAGTTTTTTGCGTTTTGTTTGCATAACACTTGCACTTCAAGCAAAAAAATGGTAAGCTGTTATAAAAGAAAGAAAATATTTTGACTTATTTCAATCCCTGCCTTCCTTGCTGGGTGGGTCCACTGTGAGACAATTTGTCTCATACTATTTTGATTTACCAGGCTTTTTAAAATAGGGGGGGATGCTCTTACCTGTATTAGTTTATATACTGAGAGAGAGAGCTCCTCCTTTAAGAAATTCAGAGAAATTCCTCTGCAATAATAATAATACCCTAATTCAATTGTTTCTTTTTTATCTACTTCTTGTTAACAACTATATAATTATTTCCTTCTTGTCATATTGTGTAATTAATTTGTGTTATTTGTTATGGTAGCTTAGTTGATTTCTCAAATGAAGGATGTATGTTGTGGAATTCTAAAATTAAAAATAAACTGAATTATGACCTTGGGTAACACCATTTGATGCCCGCGCCTTCCCAGCGGTAATGGACGGGACTTAGGCCTATTTTGCGTGATGACAACACCGCAGCTGTTTAATGTTTACCTTGTCTCATGATTTGAGAACTTCTTCAATTTCGTTTTTCCAAGCTCCAATCCAAGTCTCTCCGCGATCAGCTTAGCAAGTTCAACATGAGAACTGCCACCGAAAATCTTTATGTTTGGCATTTTTGACTGCTTGCCTTCCAACGACCCTTCCTCGTGCGTTTCCTTGAGCATGTGAAAAGAATTATATTCTGCCCAAGAAGTCATGGTCGTCGGGATCCTCCTCCACAGTATTTCCCTAATTTTGGTCCACGGCCTACATGCTTCAATTTTCAGTTTTCATTATCAACAAATATATCTAAATACATCAATACATCAAAAACTACAAATAAATTACAATGTTTACCTAACTTAGATAAGACAATCAATATACAAATGACAATGTATTAGTACACAGGGATACACTACAAGGATACACTTACACCCAACACAAAAGAAATGAAAAGAGACATGGTACAGTACAAAACATAAGTATTTAGATATATTTGTCTAAGGTCTCTAAGGGGGAGCTCTCTAATAGGTAAACTAATCGAGAGAGAGAGCCCCCCCCCCCCCATCTAAAAACTAAAAAACAAAGAAAATTTTTTCTTAAAAATAAACACAAGACCAGAAGATGCTACCCTGGGTACCAGAGCCTCAAAATTAGAGAAGATGCCTCCAAAGAACAAGATAACTTAAGAACACTAAATGTTGGTGTAAAATCAAAGACCATAACCATTGACAAAGAATTCCTTCAATTTTGATTTGAAAATATTAAACGGAACTGACATTTTAATGAAAATAGGTATGTCATTCCATAGTTTAGCACCAAAATACTTCATAGACCTGAGAAAAATCAGGTGCAAACAGGGGCGCACATTAGGGGGGGTGTGGGGGGGGGGGGTGAGACACCCCCCCAATAATTTCTGAGTCGGCTCAAAATATTTCTCAAAAAGGAAAAGTCGGTCCACGACAAGATCGGATGGACCAACTTTGTGGACCGACTTCGTGGACCGAATTTTTCATGGACCGACCAACCACGACGAAGCTCGAAAGGTCCACAATAGTTTGAATCAAAGTTGGTCCGATTTTAAATCTTTTTTCGCAAAAGTCGACCCATGACGACAGTTAGACCCAGGGGGGGTACTCATTGACTTTCAGTACGGGGGGGTCCGTGCCAATATTTGGGGTCCGAAATTTTACATCAAATCAATATTTGGGGTCTGTGAATTACAACATGGACAACAATTGAATATTTGGGGTCTACAAATCTGAGGAAAGGAAGAATCCTGCAATTTGGCCCTGAAGTTCCGAATCACGAAATAAATGCTTTGGTATTATTCAAAAACTGAGAAAAATCAAGAGGCTCAAATTGAAATCATTCAAAAACATGTGAGGGGCCCCAGAAATAGATAACAATATTTGGGGTCTCCAAAACATTAGACTCAATATTTGGGGTCCCCAAATCATTAGGCTTAATATTTAGGGGTCAGCAAAGAAAAAGTGGCACGGACCCCCCCGTATTGAAAGTTAGGGAGTACCCCCCCCCCCCCCCCTGGGCAGTTAGAATATTCACAAGAAGTGCTTGACAATAACTAGGTGAGTCGTTCTAAGCCAAAGCAGAAGATGGCATTTAACAAATTTTCTTAGATGCATTAGAAAAATTGCACAGGCTTCCATTTTTAGGGGCAAGCAATCATTGGCTTTTAAAAAGCGGTCTAACACAAAGTGGAAGGTGTTTGTTGTGCAAAGATTGTCCCAAGGAACAATGCTGTTACAAATCCTCAAAATTTCTAATCTGGCACTGGTGTGCCGGTGGTGGTAGTTATGTGGCGTTGGAAAACAGACACTTGTGTATGAATCCCAAAGAAGAAAGAAGACATGGGTTACAAATATTATCCATCAAAGTGGTAAACGCTTCTACCAAAAGCTAACACTGCTGACACTATGATCATAAGGGGAAACCTTCTTAGAGGACAAACACACTAAAACAAGTCGCTTTTGCTAGGCTTGCCGGTGAAGAAGTCGTTGTTATTAAGATTACGCCTATACTTAAAACTCCAAGTCCGTGATGATCTTTCTTCAAAAATTTTCCTCGTTCGCTGATTTATAGCATAAATGTCAAAAACGATAAAGGTTTCCTTGTCACTAAAGTCAAGCATGATATTGGGAGATTCATTCTAAGCCAAAGTAAGGGATCTGTCTTCAAAAATTTTCCTCCTGCGATGCTTTATAGCATAATTGTCACTAAACGGTCAAGGTTTCCTTGTCACTAAAGTCAAGCATGATATTGGGAGATTCATTCTAAGCCAAAGTCAGGGATCTGTCTTCAAAAATTTTCCTCGCGCGATAATTCATAGCATAATTGTCACATAACGATCAAGGTTTCCTTGTCGCTAAAGGCAAGCATGATATTGGGAGATGCATTCTAAGCCAAAGTAAAGGATCTTTCTTCAAAAATTTTCCCCGTTCACTGATTTATAGCAAAACTGTCACAAACGATAAAGGTTTCCTTGTCGCTAAAGGCAAGCATGATATTAGGAGATGCATTCTAAGCCAAAGTAAGGGATCTGTCTTCAAAAATTTTCCTCGTGCGATGATTTATAGCATAATTGTAACAAAACGATCAAGTTTTCCTTGTCGCTAAAGGCAAGCATGATATTGGGAGATGCATTCTAAGCCAAAATAAAGGGCGTAGCCCCGAAAATTTTCCTGGGGACCCCCTCGTTTCAATACCTCAATTTAATTTACCCTGGCCACACCGCTGCTTGCTATACGTTCAGTCGGTCCGAAAAAATTTAGTCGGTCCAGAGCATGTTGACACCCCCCCCCCCAAACAAAATTTGAATGTGCGCCCCTGGGTGCAAAAAATAAAAAAACTCGAGTGCTGGTAAGCTATTCATTTTAACATCAGGAATCCTTCCCATATTCTTACTCAATTTTCACTTGTTTCATGTACATTAAAAACGCGAATGAAAAAAAACTGTGGTTTTAGTAACAGGCTTAATGGCTCCTATGCTCCTATACATTTATACCGTATAATAATGGTTCTTATTCTATATCGTGTTCTTAGTAATATAGTGTTCTTATATAGAGGATATATCCCAGGGGGAGGGGGGGGGGTATTTCATTGTTAAATGATAATGAAAGTGCCGCTCATATGGGTGGATTTTTTATCCGAAATTCCCTACATATGTATGGGTCTGTTTTAAACCACAATTCTGGTAGATGGGTTGTTTTTTGAGAATTTTCTTATCAATGAGTCCCATAATAATAATCCGCACCAAACAACTGAAAACGTGCCTTTGTTTCAAATCGACAAATTCATACACATGGGTCAGAAATTTCCTGATATTCATACAAATGGGTTCGGAATTCTTGAATATTCTGTCATGCAAATGGGTCCTTTTTTCAAAGTCCAGATGCAGGTCGAACCACGTTCACAATGAAGTACCCCCCCCCCCCTGGGGGATATATTCGATAATGATAACCTCGGGAGGTGCTTTTTCCAACAAATTCTTTTATGCTGGTTTTTACTGTATCATGTATCATCTTACTAGCAAGGCACTTAAGTAATGTCTAAGCATTGGACAAGCTTTGAAAAACGGAGCCTTAAAGAAACTCGTAAGAAACTCTAAGTACTAAAATCTGATAGTTTTCAAAAAAGCTTTACTCTTAGTTTTTTATGAAAGATATGTGTATCGACATTAGCTTTTGGGGGTGAGTTATTGTGGTTTAGAAATTGCCATAGATTGTCCAAAAACTTTCTGTTGTCTGATCTAAATGTTCCATCGTTTTGGTTAGCAACTGTTCCATGCAGTTTTTGCCAGGAGTTTGGCCTGGATACTTTATGTTAATTGTGAACTAATTTCAAGCGTTTTTTAAAATCATTAGGGTATGCAGAGGGGGGGGGGGTAGCTACGTCTCCATGCATCCTCAACCAAATCTGAACATTACTCATTCAAATTCATTTCAGATAGTTTCATATCTGTTGAGCAGGATGACAAAGTGAAAAAACTTGTGCTAAACCAGTGAAAATTATAATCATGATCGACAAACCCAAATGAATAATAGTGACAAGTCCCACGTTTGACAAATCCAGTAAATTATGAAATTTCAAACAATTAGATATAAACGATTAAAACAATATAAGTACAGTATGTTTCGGCGACAAATTCAGTTTATTTCTCATGGCCCTTAGAACCCAGGAGATGAACTATGAAGCCATGTTACTGTAGTTGGAAGATTTAAAATCTTCCAGCTACAGTAACTTTAAAAACTTTGTTTACTGATTTACAATCATCTGGGAACATCACATTTTGAACATCTAGATCCAAAAATATCAGACGAGAACTTCTTTGCATGGAAACTCTTGAGTAGTCCTCCCTATAACCAAATCAATTTTACAAGGCAAAGCATCACTTATGGCCAAGTTCTTCTCGGAGCAACAGGGACAACAGGCCTATTTCGATGTTAAGTGCAAAGCAGAACACATTTAGGAATGTTCTGTTTTGGTGTGCGGCCAGAATCTCCATAGAGCTTTTAGCTAATTGTACAAAAGAATCTGGGTCGAGCGATATCTTAGAAATTTTGATACGAGAGGAACCATTGGCCTCCATTGAGTGGTGGCAATGTGGCAATAGAGCTTCTATCACTATTATGCGTTTTCGAAAATCTTTAGAAAGCATAGAAATATCCTCCAACTCTGATTTCTTATTCAGAATAGCTGAAAGGTCTACTGTCTGACATCAAATTACTCAAACTGCTGCCATTCAGACACGGCCCAGAGCCATGTCTGAGCTCTGCCAACCCTGGCCCGTTCTCGATAGATTGTCTTGTCCCTGATAGCCATGACATTTAGATTCATTCAGTCCCTCTCTGTATGGGACCGCTCAAGGAAAGGTGGGCCAGCGGAGTTCAGCTGCTCACCGTAGTAGAACGAGGCTGTAGAAAAGGCGCGAAATAATCTTCGAAACCAAACCAAGCCGACCAAACAAACAAGTCTCGTATGTTGGTCAAACGCAAATAGAAGAGCCGAACTATTATTATGTCATTGTTCAAGCGGGGTGACTTTCAGAGACGTAGGAACCGGGGGCACGTGCCCCCAAGATTTAGCAATAAACGAAGAAATGCCCTTTTTATTTTCAGGAACTGCCCCTTTAGCTTAATGAAAAAAAGCCCTTGAAGTGTCGTGCCCCCTAAGTTTAAGATGCTTCCTACGTCCTTGGTGAATGGTGACTTTAATCATTTGCAAAAAGAAACATTTCATTTACTCTTCTAATGCACAGTCCCGTGTCTAATGTGTGTTTTCGTGCAATGTGTGTGCGTTGTTTTGACTGCCCCCTTAACCGCCTGCGCATAGTACTTCCCTTCACAGTGCACTGTTTTATCATAGGGGAACAAAGGGGGGAAGCGAAGGAGGGGGAAGGAGCATTGGGAAGGAGGAAACTTCCGGAGGCGGTTTAGGGCGAGGGGCAAATCACTCCAAAAATCTCGTACACCTTCGAAAAAAATCTCAAAAAATCTTCAAAAATCCTAAAAATCTTTAAAATCTTCCACATTTTGCGAAAATCTCCAAAAATCTTAGAAATCTTAGAAAAATCCTAAAAAATCTCAAAAAATCTTAGAAATCCCAGAAAAATTCCAAAAATCTCTCTGGATAAATCATCAAAAATTGTAAGGAAAACTTAAAAAAGGTGGCAAACGCTTGCAAAGTGACTATGAGTGTCCATGAAATCGAAGGAAAAACGAAAAACATCCTGCAAAACATTTTCTAACCTCTGACCTTGTCCACACTGTGTTCGATTGCGTCGTCAAGACAACAACCGTGGCAGGGAGTCGGCTAGAAAATACATGCGCACACGCGTTCGCGAGCTGGGGAGGTGTGATAGACTTATGAATTTTCATCCCTTGTTTCCCTGCGTTCTTTGATCTGCTGACATCACCTGGTAAGCATTGAAAAGCAAACTTTTAGTACAAAGAATGAGGTTTTCCTGGCCTACTAACTGCAAAATACATACCTTTCAAGCTGTAATCTTCATCTGTAGAAACAAAATAGATCCATCGCAGCTACAAGAACTCTAGGCCGTATCAACCGATTTTTGTTTGCAACAACAACAACTGTCTAAATGGCGCCTCCTTATTGGTTGAACACTAAACTCTAGCAATTGAATTGGTGAATACGGAACCATTGGCCACTCTACGCGGGCCTAAAGAGGGCCCACTTTTTAAGATTAATATTATGAGTCCCTATCGACCAAGTGATATCAGCAAATCAAAGAACGCAGGGAAACAAACCGGAGTATGAAACAAAGGACGAAAAGTCGTAAGTCTAGAGGTGTGATAGGCGGGGAAAATAGGTTTTTGTTGTTCGAATAGGCGATTAGGATTAATTAAGTTTCGAATTCATGTGAACGATGACGTCACGGTAGGGCTTAATGTCAGTAAATACTTCAATAACTGTTGACGCGTTATATTAACCCTATTTTTACCAGGGGGGGGGGTTTTTGGCCCCCCCTATCGGATTTTTTAAATAGCTCTCAAACGATGCTACTTACAATGCTGAAACTTCTTGACTTTTCCTAAGATTTAGTTGGCAATCAGAAAATAGAAATTTCAATACCTATTGTTTGATCACGTGACCACCACATGCCCATATTTGGAAAGTGGTCACAAAGAAATTCTTTAAAACGGTTCTAATTTCTGTCTTTGTTACTAAATCTCAACAATATATACCATTCGCCCACCATTCGATTCGTCTCGATGAGTACTTTCATTTGATATATAATTTATTCATATTTGCTGACATCAGCAGTTTATTATTTCTATGACGTCATCAATCTTTATGACGTCATATTCCTAATGAATGAGTATTTTTTCATGCAAAATTGATGTAATTACCTCAAATATTGATAAAGGTACTTGATTTCACCAATAATATGCGAAATTACTGGTTTTAAATCATATTTATTGAGCTAACAATTTTGCATTGAATCAAATTTCTATTATTTACTTAGTTAATTTATTAGAAACCACAAATATCCGTATGAAACCATATAAAACTACAAATTAATGGTGTCAAGCAGGTATTTGGATGGTTTTTTGCCAATTTTATCTCGCTATTTGCTAATAATGGGCCCTTTTCTGCAAATAGGTCGATTCTCTCAAAATTTGCATTGTTTTTTTTGCCTAGCAACCAATCACGTGACTATTGATTGATTGGTGCTATTTTTAGATTCTCCTTTGTTCAATTATGACACAATGCAAGTTTCATTGTTATAGCTGTTATACTTGTGGAGAAAAACAGGGGGGTGAAAAACGCCCCCCCTGGTAGAAAATCACTTTTTTTTACCCGGTTAAAATAGGGTTAACTTGGGATTTTCATCCAATTTGCCTAGTCGAAAAGAGCGTTTGAAGAGCTTGCGAATGATGTATAGTTTTTCATTGTTGTGAAATTCGAAAAAGTATTCCATGACGTCATAGATGACATGACGTCACAATTGACTAATTTTCAAAACCATTTTAGCTGAAATCTCCCCATTATTTGTACTAAATCAAGCATGTAGATTCCGAATATGCAGTCAAAAAACACCTATAATTCATAGGTCTGTCAGTTTGGGCTTTGGGCATTTTCTCTTCATTTTGTCTCATTTCGAACACAGTAGGGAAAATGACCAGGCAAAAATTAAAAATCTTTTTTAGAAATATTTACAAACAAGACAAGAAGTTTTTACCCCAGACTACCTGTCTCTTGAATATCATGTTTCGAGCATTTACAACAAAGCGTTGATGGAAAGTTCATTCTCTTTCTCAATACGAGAGGACGTTTTGAAGAAAGTCCAGCCTCGCAGGCCTAGAAGACTGATGATAATGATTCATGAAATAACATATCAGTTAATACTAACTACATATGATTTCATGCGCCCCAGAAGAAGCAGAGCTTATCGAGTCTGGGGCGCTTACAAACAAAACAGAACGGTTGATTATACAATATGCGGTTATACAATATGCGGTTATACAATATGCGGTTATACAATATGAGGTTATACGAAAATTAGGTTAATACAATTTTAGGCTGGAAAACTATAAAATACCTACTCATGTAAGTAATACACTGCTTACAAACTAACTAACATGAAAATGAAAAATGCGCAGAAAGATCTCATTGTTAGTTCAATGATTATATTTTATACATAGGAACCTAGTTTGTATTCTTTTAGAGCCTTGACATATTCTTTAAGGGGAGCTGTTTTGTTAAGTTCAGAGGGTTGAGGGTTCCATAACCTGGGGCCTTTGACGGTGATAGCTCGATCGCCAAAACGATTTTTAGTTTTTGGTACTTCGAAATTATCACTGTAGCGAGTGTGATAGTTATGAATGCTTGATCTAGTTTGGAATAAATTCTGAAAAGCATCTGGTAGTTTTTCATTGTTGTTCGTATACAAATGCATCAGTCGTAGAATTTTCAATTCGTATTGGTCTGAGATTTTTAGCACACTGAAATCTCTGTGTATAGCATTGGTTGACGTGCATATATTTTTGTACTGCAAAATTTTGAGTATTCTATTTTGGTGAACCTGAGTTCGCTTGAGAAGCTTCTTTGAAGCATCACCATAAATTTCAATGGCATAGTCTATTCTAGACTGAATGAATGCATTGTAGAGGGACTGTAAACAATTTCTAGGAAGTAGATGTCTAACTTTACGAAATATTGAAGCATAGCGAACTATTTTAGACCCTAATTCTTCTAGGTGTTTTTCCCATGTAAGTTTTTCATCTATGGTTAATCCTAAGTATTTGACGTAGCTAGACCTTTTGATATCTTCTCCAATTTTGATGCTGGTGTTTGGTGTGGGATTAGTCTTTTTGGGGGAATAGATGCAGTAGGAAGTTTTCTCTATGCTTAGTTTCAATCTGTTTGCTTTGAACCAAGTATGCAATTTTTGTAATTCTGCATTCGTGTCTTCTATCAGCACATCAATATTTTTGCCAGACGCGAAAATATTGGTGTCGTCTGCAAAAAGTCGTGGTTGTAATTTTGTAGCGTTGGCCATATCGTTGACATAGATTGTGAAGAGTATAGGGCCTAAGACAGACCCCTGCGGGACACCTGTGTGGATTGTGCCAAGTCTAGAGCGGTGGCCGTTTACGTAAGTAAATTGTTTTCGATTTGAAAGGTAGCTAGTAAACCATTTGCTTGAAAGTCCACGAAGACCGTAATGTTCTAGCTTTTTTACTAAGATGTTGTGGTCAATTGTATCAAAGGCTTTCTTGAGGTCGAGGAAAACCCCGAGTACAAAGTTCCCTTCATTAAGGCTAGTGTATATTGCATTTAAGGCTTCAGTTAGTGCCAAAGCAGTAGAGTGGTTTTCTCGGAAACCAAATTGCAGCTTGTATAGAATTTTGTGTTTTTTTAAGAAGTCTAATAAACGTTTGCACATTAGTCTCTCAAGGATTTTTTCAAAACAAGAGAGAAGAGAAATTGGGCGATAGTTATCTTCATCTGCTCTTTCTCCTTTTTTGAAGATGGGGATCACTTTAGCAATTTTCCAGATATCTGGGAAGACGCCGGTTTGGAATGAAAGGTTATACAAATGTGTGAGGGGGTCAACCAAAGTTTCAGCACATTCTTTGATGATGTCAGGTTTTATGCCATCATTCCCTGCTGCTTTACCAGGCTTTAAGCGATTTATTTCGTTGAGGATCTCTTGTTTAGTAACCTCGGTGATAAAGAAGGAATTTTCATTCTGGTTTTCTAGGAACTTGGAGAAGTGGGTACTTGTAGTAGCTACTTTACTACTAATTATGCTACCAATACTGCAAAAAAAGGTGTTAAGTCGGTTGGCAATATCTGCGTCTGTTTTAAGGGTACGTTTTTCTTTATTGACTAGTCTGACTGTCTTTTGATCTGAATAGAAGTCGCATTTGTCAGAATCACATGAATCCGATTCACCAATTTTTTCATGAGAACTTGTCACTGAAATTTGTGGCAGAGTTTCTTACGTTTTTGGCACAATTATAGTAGTAGTTACTTGCAGAGTTTCTTAATCATTCATAAAACTGAATATTACAATTTATCGTAATTCACTGAAGACCACCTTTTGAACCAAGAATTACAAAAATGAGCCAGTTTATGAATAAAAGTTGTACTTTTTAGTAATATTTGGGCTAGTAGCGTACTTGTGCAAGTCATGACAAGAATTGATTGCTTCAAGTAGAGTTTCTTAACCCTATTTTAACCGGGTAGAAAAAAGTGATTTTCTACCGGGGGGGGCGTTCTTCGCCCCCCCCTGTTTTTCTCCGCAAGTATAACAGCTATGACAATGAAACTTGCACTGTGTCATAATTGAACAAAGGAGAATCTAAAAATAGCACCAATCAATCAATAGTCACGTGATTGGTTGCTAGGTAACCAACAACAATGCAAATTTTGAGGAAATTAAGCTATTTGCAGAAATGGGCCCATTATTAGCAAATAGCGAGATAAAATTCGCAAAAAACCATCCAAATACCTGCTTGATATCATTAATTTGTAGTTTCATATGGTTTCATACGGATATTTGTGGTTTCTAATAAATTAACTAACTAAATAATGAAAATTTGATTCAATGCAAAGTTGTTAGCTCAATAATTATGATTTAAAACCATTAATTTCGCATATTATTGGTGACATCAAGTACCTTCATCGATATTTGAGGTAATTCCATCAGTTTTGCATGAAAATTTACTCATTCATTAGGAATATGATGTCATAAAGATTGATGACGTCATAGAAATAATAAACTGCTGATGTCAGCAAATATGAATAATTCATATATCAAACGAAAGTACTCATCAATACGAATCGAATGGTATATATACTTTTGAGATTTAGTAACAAAGGAATACATTAGAGCCGTTTTTAAGAATTTCTTTGTGACCACTCTCCAAGTATGGGCATGTGGTGGTCACGTGGTCAAACAATAGGTATTGAAATTTCTATTTTCTGATTCTAGGAAAAGTCAAGGGGTTTCAGCATTGTAGGTGATATCGTTTGGGAGCTATTAGAAAAAATTCGATGGGGGGGGGCGAAAAACGCCCCCCGGTTAATATAGGGTTAATTGATTTGGAAGAGTCTACTGTAGTTTTTTATAAGCGGTTTCTTTGAAACAATGAATGCATTTGGTAAGGAGGGTAAACGTTAGAAAGAAACCTTCAAGGTTAACATTGTATAACTCAACTCAGACTTGCGTAAATCCCACTTTCCAATCAGTGGAATGTTCCGAGCGGACGGAAATTCTTTTGTTTACAAGAGAAAATGTCGCTTTGCAAGCGAATAGAAATTTAGGGGAAAAGGTCGGTATCATGCTACAATACTAAGAGTATGAAGGACATTGAGGAAAGGAAGGGTCGGCGAGATTGATCGCACACATTTCGATATAATTTTAAAAAGCTAGCAAATGTACAGTGTCAAAATCTTAAAATTGTTGAAGTTACTGGTTTTCAAAATCTTTGAGAACAATCTAAAAATCTTGTAAAATCTCAAAAAATCTTTGAAAATCGCCAGAAGTCTCAAAAATCTTTCAAAATCTTTCAAAATCTTTAAAATCTTACCAAATCTTTAAAATATCTCAAAAATCTCAAAAATCCTTCAAAAATTCAAGAGATTTTAAAATCCCAAAATCTCGTACGCTATTTTTGGAGTGATTTGCCCCTCGGTTTAGGGGGCAGTAGTCAAAGCAACACATTTATAACGATCAGAATGAAAACCTGCATTTTGCCCGCAAAAATAGTCCCCTCGTCCATGTTGGAAAAAAACTTTCCAGATGCACCTGTGAAAGAAAGAAGATCGAACATGAAAGTGCTGAAAGAAGAGGCGGGTTGGTGGGAGATTCATTTTGCAACCACTCCACAGATTTACGCCAGTGTGTGCAAAATTACTAAATTCTCAAATCAACCTATATGTTTTATATAGCAAGAAGAGACCATGCCGCATGCATGGCAATCTAGGAACACGTAGATAGTAAGACGCATTACATCTCTAGAGAATCAAAATCATATGGTACATCAAATCGCCACTGGCGTAAATCTGTAATAAACCATAAATGCATGTTCATTGCTTTAACTCCGATAAGAATGTCCTTCTTACCCCCACCTTCGGAATGATGATTTGCTTTTTCAGGAGAAGGGCTAGTTCCCTCAAAAGCCCAACTTGCCTTAATGATAAAAAAATGCAGCCTTATGTTTGTCTCTGATGCTTTAAGTATATTTGAAGGGCAGCCCCTCCAAACCCCAGTAGCTTTGGACCTATTGATGAGAGTGTAGCTTTAACACAAAAAACACACCTTTTGGTGAGTTAATTATGTTTTTCTTTTTTAAATTATAAAACAAAAATACGAATATTATTTGGCAATCGGATGGAAACGTCCCTTTGAAATCTATAATTAATCTCACTGAGAAACAACGGATACAAAAATCATGATTTACATGAAATTTCACTGATAAGTTTCGAGATGCGATGCTTTTGATAAAAATAGATGCTTGAGACAGAATGAAGAAACGACTAATTGTCATAATAGAAATATATTATCAATTCAAATATTTCATTACAACCAGCCTACAAACATTATAACAGAACAATATTAGAACTGAAGATCTTTACTACAAAATTTCAATCACAAATGTTAGTGTATGTCGAACGAATCGCTGGAATCATTTGCTGAATAAGGTTGTTTGTCTTTTGTTATCAAAGGCGTCAAATTCTTTAAAAAATATTGCAAGAATGGTTAATACATCTTTCTTTTGAGAAGAACCTCATACTTTGCCATGAACTTCATAGCATATACTTATAGCATATAGCATCTACTTCATATACTTTGTAAAGAACTTCATGTTTCTTTGTTTTTATGGGGGGGGGGGGTCTCTCTCGATTAGTTAACCTACTTAGTGTTCCTCCTTAATTAATCTATCCTATATACAATCATGTAAGGGCCTTTTCTTTTTTTCAAGTAATTTCTAGTAAATTTTGACGTATTGTAGTGTATTTAACTGTATTGTAATTGTGTAGAATTGTTTATGGGATGGATTAATAATTTAATGAAACTGAAACTGAAAAAACTAGTATAATTGTTCATTGGCAAGCTTTGATATCGTGTTACGTTTGAAGAATGAAAACACTATGGAAGGGCTTTTGTTCCAACCGGAAGAAATACACCTATATACCTAGAGAGGTAGGAATCAGGAATGTTGTAACAATGGGCATTATTTATGCACACAATCGAAACAATCAGCGAAGCATTCAAAATATTGATAGGCATTGTTATTTATCAAGGTTTGATTCCTATGCTGTCCTTGCTAAACTGGAAGCTAAATAAGTCTGTGAGATTTTGATATATTTAGCGCCTGAAACGCTTAGTCAGCTATGGGCCACATTCCTACGAAAAGATTCCTTCTAAGAATATCTACAATCAATATAATCAAATAGCAGTCTCTGAATGCATTATTCTACCGGCCCGAGGAACCAAAAATGTATCCAATATTTTGAGAAATCTACATTAGAAGAGACCATCCGATACACCCGATGTGCCCGATTCCAAATTCATTACTGAAGAAGGTCTTGAATTAACTTTGTTGATATAGTTATAATCTACAACCCACCATTTTTCTCTCCAATGAAGAACTCATTGCATGGCTAAAAACATACGCAAGCGGTTCAACTTTCAAATCACCTTTCAACCACTGTATCAAAATCGCAAATGATTGCATATTGAGATCGAAAGCGCAAAAGACTGTACCATAGCCATGGTATTGCTTTCTAATGACAAAGGGAGTGTTGAAATATAAATAATCTCTTTTCAATGCCAGACACAGCAGAAAATAATTTCTGACCAAATCTACCGTACAAGCTCCATTAAGCCCCCCTCTCTAATAAACCCTCTCCCCTATGAGCAAAAATTTAAAATAAGCCACCTCCCTAATAAGCCCCCCCCCCCCCACCACTAAGCCCCCCATTTATATCAAATTCCAGAGGTTACCAAATATTTTCCATTTGAGCTAAATAAATTCGCATGTTTATTTTGATATGATTTGAGAAAAAGTGTGTCGAATTTATGTATTTGACTCATAAAAACTGTATGTCGAATTCGCAAAATATGGTGTAAGAAACTGAAAAGCTATTATCCTTGTCATTTGATTTCGTGAATAAAGCCCCCCTCTTTAATAAGCTCCCTTCTTGAGTGTCCAAAATCAAACAGGCCCCCCCCCGAGGGCTTTAAACAGCTTTTACGGTATATCAACTTGAGCAGCACAATTTGGAAAATGGAGAAATCTGGTTTCGGCAAATTGCTTAATTTTAGAGAATTCGATCTTTGCGAGCTAATTTTTAAGAGCTGATTTTAAATATCATACACAATATCTCAAACATTAAGTTGAAACTTCTGCATGAGAAAGAATTACATATTTTACAAATTTGATGGATGGTTTTGCTGCATGATTTTTCAAAACATTGGATACGACTTCTGACTCACTCGGTAAAAGAACTATTTCCCACTAAGTATGCCGAGCAAAACAGTGTTCATGAAGAAGCATTTTGTTCCCGCAGCGTTTTCCTTCGTTTTGCAAGAGGAACACCAGATCCTGTAGCAATGACGTCATTGTGATCAAGTGGCTCTACCAACTGGTTATGAATATCCATCAGTCCTTTGAAATACTTGACAGTCTTCACTCTCAGCTCCAATGTCGCATCTTCATCACATACGATTATGGTTCTAGGGTGTTGTTGAAATGCAGATACTGTCCACATGTGATTCACTCCTTCTTCAACAGCTTTGTATAAGGCGAAGGATTTGTGGGCACCAGTTATCAATATCATCACCTTCAACAAAATATTCAAAACTTTACTGGGTATCCCAGAATATGTGTAAAGATTTGGCTGGGTCCAGCGATGCGAGTTTCGCTCTCATCAATGGCTAATCACTCTCAAAATGTTCCTCGATAGTTTCCTTGAGCAAAGACATCTTGTTCGTTGATATTGGTGCTTTGAGAGAGAAATATTAATCTTGAAAGCTCAAATTTGTGTCCATCTCCAAACCAGAGCTTTGGCCTCAAGAACTTATTTTGGCCAAAACACCAAAGCTCTGATTTGGAGGCGGACGCAAATTTGAGCTTTCAAGATAAATAGTTCTTCATAACAAAAACCAATGAGAAACCAGGGTGCAAAGGTTTGTACTTATAAATGCGTAAATATTGAAGATTTCAGGCTGCAGGTTCTTATTCAAGGAAGGTTCTTATAAGTTGATTTTTACTGTACAATGGCGAGCTACGAGGCAAGTCACGAGAACTGAAAGACAACATACCTCTTCTGCATCCATAACTGTGCCAACTCCAACGGTTAAAGCCATCGTTGGAACTTTACTGATATCGCCACCAAAGAATCTGGCATTTGCAATGATTGTGTCTTTAGCAAGAGTCTTTACGCGAGTGCGTGATACCAATGAGGAGCCTGGTTCATTAAAGGCAATATGTCCATCTGGACCAATACCTGGAGATGAGAAATTGCAAATTACCTGAAATTCAATGAACAAACATATAGCGATCAATCTGCGGGTGTCCCAAAACAGTAAACAGATTTGTTGGGCCTTGAGATGAGAATTTATCTCGAATGATTCCAAACTAGTTTTAAGATATTCCTTGATGGTTAAAGGCATTGAATCATGATAAATAGACCTGCTTTGCCGTGTATCATGTGACCGATGTGAGAAAGATCAATTATCACTTTCAACAAACTCAAAGGCCCTGCTGTTGCACAATGCGTTTCATGTGATCAATTTCCTTTCACAAGAGCGTTAGCCAATCAGATGCACCACCATCCAGAGCCATGAGTCAGCAAATTCTGACAGATAGGGTATACTTTGCATTCTTACGCTGATTAAATTCCTTTAACTTGAACATAAATACCTTCTTTGTTGAGGTTGGTCTTTGAGAACTGAAATATTAATCTTCAAAGTTCAAATTTGCCTCCGCAGCCAAACGAGAGATTTGAAGAAATATGTTGACAACTTTACTAAATTTGAACTTAAGCAGTACAATTTGTTTGTTTGGGCTCCCCTGTAGACTTTTGAGGTCCCAAAATTAAAAACAAAACAAAACAAGTGACAAGCATGCTCAGATTTTGTAGAATCACAAATTTTCTACATCATCAAAATGAAAAAAATTAACAGTTTCAATTGAGGTGTCAGTCAATTCAATAAATGTACCTGAAATTAAATGCCATACAAAATCTATGTGATTTAAATAATACAAATTTTTGCAATTATTGTGAATTTCTTGCAGTCTTGTTGAACCAACAAATCAAGAAATCTTAATTTTTCCAACCGGTACTAAAGAACCTAAAGCCGTTTCAATTGAGGTGTCAAACAGTTCCAAAAAGGTGCATGAAATTACAGCTGTGCAAAATTACTTAAAGGGCTCCGTCGCCAAAATGTAAACAAAACGATGATTTTTGCAGTTTTTTTAAAGGTGATACTGATATCACATAGGATTTTAATTTACTTTTCAAAATGAAAGTTGCTGTTTGGACATAGATTATTGTACTTCACTAAGGAACAAAGCAAACATTCATATCTTCAACGATTGCTCGGATATAAGTGGATTTCTTGGGTGAAGCCACCAAACAAACTGCAGAAAGCAATAATGGATGAACAAAGGATAATTGGTGACACATGCGAGTTTACGGATTTGTTTATTGCTTGGCAACGGAGCCCCTTTAAATTGGACTTGCTACAAAGTCTTTCTCGCTATTTTTTCCTCCCCTCGTTTTTCCACGAGAGAGACTTGTAGCAACTCCACTTTAAATCAATATGTAGTTTGAAATTCATGTCAATTTATTGCAGCATTGTCTGACAAACAAATAAGGAAATTTGATCTGTCAAACATTTACCTGTTGACGGCACATTTCTTTCCTTTAAAGAGCTACTGCTAACCATGATCCTTTGTGAGGCAAAGTAGACTTTTGTATTATCTAAAAGTTGTTTCTGGCCTAAATTCTATCTGCCTTGCTGCTCATTTGGCACACAAAGGATTTTGTTTGACAATGTGTCTTTAGCACAGACAAAAGCATTCAGTCCGAAAGTTGATATTTCCCTTTCTCCAATTTCAAAGGGGCCTTTGCAACAAACATACCTCCCATCATACCTCGCACGTGCCATCTCTAGTTGCAACGCAAAGAATGCTCGCAAAGCCTCTATATTTGCAGAGCGTCTTTAAACAGTAGATATGAAGTATAAGCACATACCTCCAATGAAAAGATTGATGCCACCAGATTCTTTAATCATATTTTCAAACTCTGCGCACTCCTTGTCTAGGTCTTCTGCATTTCCATCCAGGATGTGGGCATTCTTTGGATCAATGTCAATGTGCTTGAAAAAATTTGTCCACATGAAGGAATGGTAACTTTCTGGGTGATCTCTAGGGATATCAACATACTCATCCATATTGAAGGTTTTGACGTATTTGAAAGATATTTGGTCTTGCTTGTGGTACTCTATCAGCTTTTTGTACATACCAAGTGGTGTGGATCCTATACATAGCAGAAAAATGAGAAATTTTTGACCTGGATTCAGAAAATTCAAAAATCTTTTCACCCATGTTAGGTGAGCAATATATTGTTTTATTTGTCTTTTATGGTGGAAGGCTCTCTCTCAATTAATTAACCCAGCTAGTGAGCTCCTTAATGAAGCAGCCTCAAATATAATTGTGTAAAGTTATCTTTTTGCAAATGATTGCCTGCAAACTTACTGTATTGCTCTCCATCAATGGGAGTAACAGGCCGGTTTTTCGCAAATTGGTTATGAGTCGGTCAAATTTTGAGCATATATTGCCAAGCAATAAACAATTTTGTCTCTGTTTGGATGGCCATAATCTCATTCTGGTAGGTGATAACTGTGACTCATTGTATAGTTTAAGTTGGCTGAAAGATATCTACCGGGTGTCTAAAAAAATAGTACCCCCTTTTGACTGGAAATAGGAACCAAAGTTTGGTTACCAAACAATAAAATATCCTTACTCCCCGAGTTCACAGCTAAATTTATCAATCTTCAACTAAGATGCACATACCTTGCATTTAGATATCATCCACCAAACACTGGAGTTACAGGTCCGCAATGTCAAAATTTACAGAGCACCCAAAACCAGAGGTTTTGAAAAAGGGCCTAATCATGATTTGTATCATGGACATTTTCCAAAGTACTTGTAGACTTTTAGTTTCCGTTTTTTTGCTTTGAAAACAATAAAAGATGCATGGACATGGCGCTGATTAAACAAATAGAGTAAAAAATGTGGTAAGAATGATAAAGTTGTGCCACATCTCCAAAATAAGCGTGCACGTGCTCCTTTTCCTCTTCTTTAATACAAAACACTTGGGATCGAATGCAATGCAAGGACCAATTCCTCAAAAGAAAAGCCACTTCAAGAACAATTGAAACAATACAAGGTATAAGTCTTTTCAAAAATAAAAAGTAAAGGTCAAAGTTGAAAATTAGTTTGCAAAATACCTGTTTGGTGTCAAATTATGGCTAGGCCATTTCTCAAAACCTCTGGTTGCAGGTGCACTCCAAATTTTGACCTTGTGAACTGATATCTCCGGTGTTTCGTGGTCGATTTCAAAATGCAAGGTACAGTATGTGCATTTAAGTTGAAGACCAACAAATGTAGCCATGATTTCAGAAAAGTCCCAAAATGTTATCGTTTTGTTTCCTTGTTCAGTTAAAAGGGGGTACTTTGTTGTGAGACACCCGGTACTGTCACTACATTACAGCTGATTTAGGCCAACTACAACCAGTGCATGAGAAGAACTCCAGGCATGTGAGACCTCGGGTTTAACGTCCCTCACAAAGAATGGATACCCTGATATGATGGGTATCAACATGACAAGAATAATCCTCAAGAATATCTCAAGAATTTTCAACAATTCTTCATGTTCTGATAAGAATTCTTTCATGGTATAAAAGACTATAAAAATTCGGCAAAATGTTTTCTTCAACTTTATCTTAAGATAGAGGGGCATTCTGTACAAGTAATCTACTTACCAGTTGGAAGTCCAAGGACAAAATATTTATCTGGACCAGGGTTGAATTTATTGATCCTATTCCTGACATATTTTGCAGCCCATTCGCTTACAAGATCATACTGATCCAGGATCACAAGTCTCATTTTGAAATTTTCTTTCTGACCTGAAACAAAACAAAAGAATGGGCAACTTACGTATAGGGTGTAAGGCTGAATAAGATTGATGTTGAAAGTAATTTTCAAAATGGCAAGAAAGAGCACAGGGGGGGGGTTGGCCAAATTTTGGGCAGGGGTCTGCCACGAGCATATTCAAAATGGTATCGTTAGCTATTCCAAACCTGGCCATTTAAGGTGCGCGATCGTGCACGCGTGCCTCGTCACGCACCTCAAACATTCGAGAGGCGTGATTTTTCACGCGCCAAAAAGGCTTAAAATCACGAACCTCAGCTTTTATCATTGAAGGAAGAGCATTGGATATTCTTGGACACTGACATCTTCTTGTGAAATGGAAATCAATAAATAAATTTGTTATCTAAATGAAATATGATATTAATACTTAATCCTTAAGTGCTGCCAATTATACTTGCTCTCAATCTTTGCTATTTCCGTTATGTGATAGTGACACAATATCATGATTGGGGCAAGATCAAACAGGAAGATCAAATTTACACAGCGAGAATAGAAATAAAACCACAAAAGTTGCGTTTGGAGGACATGTGTCCTGAACTGAATCTTTTCTTTCCAGCGCTCGATCATATGTTCGATGTGAAGATGATTTGATGTGGAAGAATGGAAGGACTGTGGTAGCGCTGTGGAGTAACTGGAACATGATTTTTTTATTCCTGTTACCGTTCAAACCACAATGTTGATTCTTGTTACTTCAACTCAATGCCGCTGTTCATTGCAACACCTTCAAAACTCTTTTGTTCATCCTCAACCTCAAAAATCCCTCTTTACAGAGTGATATGTTTATTGCTCAGAATCACGCACCTCACTAAGCAAGGCGTGTGATTTACCGCGCCACTAAAATAACTTACGGCCAGGTCTGCTATTCTTGTATTCTTGTAGAAACGATTTCTTGTAAATGTTCTTGCAATTACATTGACCAGTTTTACATTGTAATATGATTACTATTATTATTTTATATAAACAAATGATTTGTGGTACAAAATTTAAAAATATCCTTAAATAATGGACTCATCATATTAAACCAATAAACGCAACAAAAACACCGAAATCAGTAGAAAGAAGACTATTAACTCCTGTAAAAGAAACAATAACCAAAATAAGCCTGTAACAAGAGAAAAACTGTTAAATCCTGTAAGACAAAACCAAACTAACCTTAAAACCTGAAAGGAAAGAAATAAGCTAATAACTCACCAGTAACTGCTGAAAAGATAAACGTGGAGATCACCAAATACTAGTTTTGTCGCACTCTCATCAGTTTGGTTATTGCGAAGAACAAATTACCAATAAAACAGGCCACTTTTATAGCAGACTAACAAAACAAAACCGACCCCCCAATAGACCACCGCCAAAGATCAAAGCCTTTGGCGCAAATTAGAACAATTGCAACGTGAATGCAAAAAACTCCTTCTTTCAAACAGGAATTTGCTTTCACGTTGCAATTGTTCTAATTTGCGCCAAAGGCTTTGATCTTTGGCGGGTGTCTATTGGGTTTAGCCAACAAGTGGGTTAGGTGCTAATGGCGTGTCGGTTTTGTTTTGTTTGTCTGCTATAAAAGTGGCCTGTTTTATTGGTAATTTGTTCTTCGCACAAACCAAACTGATGAGAGTGCTACAAAACTAGTATTTGGTGATTTCCACGTTTATCTTTTCAGCAGTTACTGGTGAGTTAAGTCTCATTCAATTCCTACCTTGACCATCCCCTCCCCCCCCCTGGGCAGCCCGGGTGTCAACAAAAATTCCTTGCTCAAATGCCCGGGGGTCAGGGAAAAATTGATGATCAAATGCCGGATGCCAGGCACTGAAAAAACGCTATATTCCCAGTTACTGTATAAGCAAAAGCTCTTGTTCTTGCGAAATGCTACTCAAATGCCCGGGGGCCAGGGAGAAATGTACGGTCAAATGCCCGGGGGCCGGGAAATTGTTTTGTGCAAATGCCCGGGGGTGTCCCGGGGGATGGTCAGGGTAGGAATTGAATGAGACATTATTAACTTATTTCTTTCCTTTCAGGTTTTAAGGTTAATTCGGTTTTGCCTTACAGGATTTAACAGTTTTTCTCTTGTTACAGGCTTATTTTGGTTATTGTTTCTTTTACAGGAGTTAATAGTCTTTTTTCTACTGATTTCGGTGTTTTTGTTGCGTTTTTGAGTTTAATATGATGAGTCCGTTATTTAAGGCGCTATTATTATTATTTCTTTTACTGTATATTTTAATTTAACAGGGTACTTGTTGATAACAATACTTTCTAGTATTGATAAGTATTTACCCTGTATAAACATGCGTATTATTATCATTATTATATTGCTAATTTTTACGGACACAGGCTAGATTCCCTTGGCTAGACCAATTTGAACATTTTCTGGACCAATTTTACGAAAATGGAACCCTTGGCTAGACAAATTTGACCATTTCTTGAGACCAATATTGTCAATTTGTACCAAATATGCATCATGACCGTTCGCAAGACCAATATTATAAAAAATGATACCTTTGGCTAGACCAAAATTGCAAAGAAGTATACCCTTGGCTAGATTAGAAGTCCCACAAAGTCTTGGCACATCCCCAGGTACCTTTACAATGGAAGAACCTCCCCTCCCCCCGTGAGAAAGAGGGGGAACTATTGGTGTGCACAATGTGCAGTATTTACCATGACATAACAGAACATGTAGGAGAATGTGAGCAGCAAAGATCAGGCTCACCAAGTGCCCGGTATGGAAAGCAGGGCAGTTTCAGTTTCCGTTTTCATTGACAAATATACCTAAATTCATATACAAATACAACTAGTAACTTAAAATAAATAAGACAATAAGACATGTTACATAACAACAAGATGAAATACCTAACCTACCGTGAAAACATTACAAGACATTAAGAATTTAAATATATTTGTCTAAGGAGGAGCTCTCTAGTAGATGAACTAATCGAGGGCAATTTTTGCTGAGACTGTGGGTCCTTGGGTGTTGAAGAAGGGTCCTCTATTGTTTATCTATTGTCTGTATTGAATACCCTATTGTTTTTCTTGAGTGTGCCAGTGCCACACTTTCCATACAGGGCGAGTGTAAGTAATGCATAGTGTGCATACTTTTGTGGGGCAAGTGTAATTCAAAAAGTCCACATCGACCCTCTACTACCCCATTATATGTAGCCTAGTTTAGAGTTTACAAAAACTGCAAAGTAACATTATTGGGCAAAAGGCTTTCGATTAGAACTTTAAATGAGTTTCAAGTGCCTGTGCAGTATTCAAAAGTTGAGGAGTCCACAGCACAGTACACGGTTTCTTCACTTCAGGTTTAGTTAGGCCCAAAAACATAATTCAATATTGACATTCCTGTAGCTGCTTATAAATGTTGTTGAGGGGGTCAAGTACAAGCGTTTTTCAAATAGATGGACAACTTACCTTGCAGTTCTTCAAATGTCTTCTTCTTTCTCGTCCAGGTCCAGTCCAAGAGAGCCAAGAAGAACAACGAAACTCCACTCCAAAATAAAAACAGATCGAAACGAGACTGGCGGAGACAATGAGTTGTTCCAAAAGGAGACAAGATGGCGAAATGGCGGCTTGGAGATGGGGCCAATGTGGCCGGGGATGGGGGGGGTACTTCATTGTGAACGTGTTTCGACCTGCATCTGGACTTTGAGAAAAGGACCCATTTGTATGACAGAATATTGAAGAATTCCAAGCCCATTTGCATGGATATCAGGAAATTTCATTTCTGGCCCATGTGTATGACTTTGTCGATTTGAATGAAAGGAAGATTTCAGTCATTTGGTGCGGATTTTCATTATGGGAGGGTATGGGACTCATTGATAAGAAAATTCTCAAAAAACTACCCATCTATCAGAATTGTGGTTAAAAACAAACCCACATGTAGGGAATTTCAGATGAAAAACCCACCCATATGAGCGGCACGTCCAGTATCATTGAACCAGGGAGCGCCGAAGGCGCTCCCTGCATTGAACAATAAACCAGGGCGCTCCCTGCATTGGACAATGAAGTACCCCCCCCCGGACCAATGTACCGCCAATAAGGATGGTTTTTCGAACCTAAATTCTCAAAACAAGTGTCATTTATTGCACAGATTCTTGTAGATTAATTTTCCAGCATGACTTGTTTGTCTGAGCGCTCGTTTCTGAAAACTTGGCGGCTACCCCCGTCCATTCACGAGACACGTGCTCCCTCCCCCATCGGCCCTTTGGCTACATGTATTATTTCCGAATATGTCCGAAAAGCAAGTCGCGATTTTAGCAGCAAGTTTGTCGAAAACAGGACTACACTATCCTCGAAGGCTTTCTACATCTGCAAAATATTTCCTCGAAAAAATTCCAACCTCAGATTGCAAGAACTGGGGCACATCTGCACGGAAATCTGGTACCCAGGGTAAGACCTTCGTTTTAGCAGAGGAGCCTTGCAGCTTATCCACAGCTATCTGGATTGGCGAAAGCAGAGAGTGAATCCCGAGTGAATGTGAATGGGTCTTTCAGCACGTGGAGAGAGACTAGCGTCGGCGTACCACAGGGATCTGTTCTTGGGCCTTTCTCATTCAATATTTACCTGAATGACATGTTTATGTTTGTGAGGGACAGTAAAATATGCAGCTATGCAGATGATACTACTTACTATTTACTACTATCTGCAATGGAATCTTCAGCGTAAACCTTCAGCGAAAACCATCGATCTGCCTTTTAGGTGGCTCACTACTGAACATTTCAAAATCATGAAACAGTGATAGGATGGTTGACTACCAAGCAAAAATCAGTTGAAACACACAAAAAAACAATTGGTTAAGGTGGCTCGCTGCTGATAAAACTTTCACAATGATGCACACTCTTGGTGTCCTATCGCTATGTCCTAACCGTACAGCATAAGTGCTGTTTAAGGGATCATCCCATAAAATGCAAATAATACTAAACTAAATTCAAATGGGAAAAAACCTAAATCTTTAAAAATACTTTTAAATTCAGGATACTGCTAAAAGTTTTATCTACAAATGAAAGACATACAACAGACGATTACGCTAAAGGTGACGATAAGAAAGTTTTTGCCACGTCATTTTACGTTCTCTAATCGAATTTCTATAAAAGCGTTGGAGAAGGGCTGAAGATCGGTAATTAGAACGCAATGAGTCTTAGGTAAAAACCCTCCCCACCGAATTCTTTAGCGTAATGGTCTAAAGAGCCTACATATAATTGTTAAATTTCTACATTCATAAAATTTCTTATTAAAAAATCAATTCTAAGTTGCTATTGCAATTAAAGCTTTGAATAAACATTTTTTTACATTCCATCAACAACTTACAAAACGAAGTACTCATTACACTACAGGGTGTCCCAAAATATTTGTGGTCCGTTGGAATGAAAATTGTCACAAAACGGCAAAATATTCTTGCGAAACTTTTGCATGATGTTGTTCTTCAGATACTCAATTAAAGTTGAACATCATTCCCATCAAAATCCGTTGAAAAATGATGGAGCTATGACCAGGGACCACGCAGCCATTGGGCTAGGGGGGCTATAGCCCCCCCACTTTCCTCAAAGATTGCAATTTTTTTCATTCAAATAAATCAATGAAAAGGAAGAAAAACAACTGATAAACAACGTTATGTGTCAACCGGGTGGCCGTGGTATACATAGTATAACGTAAAACATGATTATTAACACCGAACTGCTGCATCTGCTGAGAGATTTTTCTCAATGGCTAGACGCCTCAAACCTGGCTTCGTTCAAACATGAAGCAAGCAAGATTCAACCGAGCTAGCGATATCGAACTTTCATAAACAACGAGTAGACACGATGTCCCTCTTGGAAATTGCTAACGATTTCGTTAAAAATGACTAAGCATCGCAACTTTGGAAAGTTTGCTCTGACAGATTTTAAGTAGTAATAGTTTTTTTTAGAAGAAACGCTTTGTTGTTAATTTCGCTGGATATTATTGAATATTTCGCTTTCATAGTAATTAAAATCTCTTCTGAGCCGAACTGTACATAAATATGGACGTAAAGAGGCAAGTCTTTTTTGAAAGGGGCGTTTTCCGACAATCTGAAGGGCGTGGTCTCAAAAAATTTTCCGGGGCCAAGCCCCCGGACCCCCGTTAAGGCTCGCTTCGCTCGCCGCTCAGCCCCCCCCCCACTTTGAAACCGCTGCGCGGTCCCTGGCTATGACCTTCAGGAGACCAAATTTGCCTGATAACTGAAACCAGCGGTCGGCGCCACAACCTTTTTGGGACACCTCGTACTTACAACATACTATACCCTACTACTAAAAACAATACCATTAGGAGCGAAAAACAAAGACTACGTCATGGCAACATAAAGCAGCAAATACGAACATGACACTGTAAGTAACTACTAGAGAAAGAAAAAATAGCTGGTTGTGTGATTTAAGGATTGGCTAATCAAACGAACCAGTTTTATGGAGAAAACATAGAGCTAAAAGAAGTACATTTCTGCACCATACAATAAAATCTTTAGTAGAACATCATTTGAACGATTGGTATATCCACGTGGTCGTAATAACGAGGAAACTCCAGCGAGAAGGTCTCTTTGTAATACTTCAAAGGAAGGGCAGAGCAACAAAAAGTGGTCCGTATCCTCAATGCACATTGGGTTTATCCTTGGTTGGGCACATTGGGTTTATGGTATCTCTGAAATTATGCTTGAATTTGTGAAAGTTCAATTTACTGAGACCAACCCGAATATGTGTAAGATAAGAAAGACCTGTTGGGTCGTGTATCCTGAAGACTGATTTTGGCAGGGGGCGTATTTAATAACATTAGCTAAGATATTATGCCAATCTGACTGAGCCTTTTCCAACAGTTTCTCTCTCTCCCTTCAAATCTCTGCCGCTTCCTCCCCTTGCTCCTTTAAGCATATACTGCAAAAGCTCTATTAAGCCTCCTCTCTATTAAGCCCCCTCTCTACTAAGCCCCTCCCCTCTGAGCCAACATTTCAAATAAGCCCCTCCTCTCCATTAAGCCCCCTGCCCACATATATCAAATTCCAGAGGTTGCCAAGGATTTTCCATTTATGGAGCTAAATAAGTTTACATGTTGAGTTTGATATGGTTTGAGATAACATTGTGTCGAATTTATGCATTTGACTCGTAAAATTGTATGTTGAATCCGCAAATTATGATGCAAAAGAGTTAAAAAGCTATCTTATGTGTCCTTGTCATTCGATTTTATGAATAAGCCCCCCTCTCTTTTAAGCCCCCCTCTCGAGTGTCCGAAATTAAACAGGCCCTCCATAGAGCTTTTACGGCAGACGTCGAATCATTCAATTTCATTGCCCTATTGTTTCAAGTGAATTGTACTAAGGGAGCTTTGGGTCATTTGCCATGATCTAAGGGCCTGTTTATATGAGGCGGGCTGGCCCGTTAGCGAGTTGGCTCGCCTCCAAGCCAGCTCGGTATAATATGAGAGATTCGATAGTGAACTGAACTTTCCCAAGTCGTTATTTGACGTATTTTTAGATTGTAACTTCTTATTTGCTTGTATATGTTTGGTGCAATGGCGACGGGGTAGATATGAATTTCAGTGCTCGCTGTGGTATCGCATTGATATTTTTAGTATTTGTTACATTTATCAGAGTATAAAAAAGGGATGTTAATTCCCCCCAACTACACCGTTTTGAGAAGACGGTCAAAATAAGATAATACGCCTGACAATTTACAAACCCAACATTTCTTACCAATCGTCTTCCACTATTTCTAACGTCTCTTCGATGAAGGATCCTAACTCGTCTAATAATGTTAGGATCCTATTGCGTATTTTGTTGTTGTGTTTCCTCTCCCCATTAAAATGCCACTGAGTTCTCAAAAGCGCCTTTACAATGTCCAGTTGGCATTTAATATAATCTTCATCGTACGCACCATCAATCATTAACTTACAGCGATGACAGCCCTTCGAAATATTCGTCTTTATGTTATATGTTTCGTCGCATTCCCTTTCAATATTCTCCACGTCAGCTGGTTTAAGACCAAGTTTTTTCCAGAAGATTTTCTGCACGTCCTTATGTTTGAACAGTGTTTCTCTTGTATACACTTTCTTCAAGAAACCAGAATATTCCACTTTCGTCCTGATCATATTTTTACATGGTTTTCTCAGATATTCCATCACTTAAAAATAGAAGCAATGCTGTAAAGATCATTATGCGCATACTAACCGGTTTTGTGTCGCACAGGAAAATAGAAAGCCGGAGGACTTAAAAGTACATACCGAGCTTGCGAGGTCTGTGCAATAAGACCGAGGGCTTAATATTTTCCTGTACAACTGCAAAACCGGTTAGTATGAGTTTTATTACCTGATAGCTTCTAATTTTGACTTATATCATTTAGTCAAACGCATTTTGTTACTGTTACGTCGCTTAAGTTGGTTGTAAATCTCACAGGCCTAAATCAGTTGATGTGGTGTCAAAAATGCGTCCTTGTATTGTATTATACAAGGCAACGGGAAACCGCGGGAAATGTGCGATTAAACAATGGGACCGGCGGGATTCTTTTATTGCCTCGTTTTTGAAACGTCTGTCAGGTAATAATGCACAATATATAGCCTGCGGGCAGACTCTACCGATTCTTTTCACTCAATGAAGCTTCTCCTCCACTGAAGGAAAAACCTCTCTGACAAGAAATCAGTTGAGTCTGCTCGCAGGCTATGCACAATACTGCATGGACCACAGGTAGCAGCGTATAGTTGTAAAATTAGTAACAATATTTATAGTTGTAAAATTAGTACCAATATTTATCATATTGCCATCGCAGAGGGATTTTGAAAGTGGCCCGTTTTTCTGATACACCCGGTATATCACGAAAACAGTATTGGGAATAAACACGGTTCCTACAAGGTAGGTGCCCTTACTTGAATACGTAATTTCGCAAAGAAAAGGCGAACAATGGTTGAACAAAAGTACGATCTTGTATCTATAATCTTGTATTTTATCATGACAACCCGGCTTTACCCTTTAATCATCCACTTTGTCGCGTGAAAAATAGGGTACGAAACCTACCTTTGCTGAGACCCTTCTTGTTTACACCTTGAAGTTTCATGAAACAATTTTCGATACAATTTTTGAACCACTCTTCGGGTAAATTTTCAAGCCAATCTTTGGGCCAACCTTCGGGCCAATTTTGTTTCAGTCCCTCGATTCCAATAAAACATTCCGTTGTCTTTTCAAGTGCACATTTCATTGAACGGATATTTCCAACTCCTAAGGCCAGCTTCTTCACTTCTTCAAATGAAGCTGGAGGAAGGACTTGTTCAAAAAGTGAGCAATCTCTTTGTCTGTCCAAGAAGACATCCCTGAAACCACATTTCGTTACTCTCAACCCAAGGAAACGGTACGGTTTGTGATTTTCTACTTCATCTTCGTCAGATTCATTGAAGCTGCTGTCTGAAGTCGTGGATTTGCAGTCGGCCACATTTTTTGGTGACACCTAAGAACGAGATGAAAGCATCTTATATTCATTAAATTGTCAGCAAGTTAGCAAGCTAGCAAGTTGATAACAAATTAAAGGGCTGCTGTCTGAAGTCGTGGATTTGCAGTCGGCCACATTTTTTGGTGACACCTAAGAAGACAACAGGCTGCATGAAGAAATGAATAACGAGATGAAAGCATCTTATATTCATTTACTTGTCAGCAAGTTAGCAAGCTAGCAAGTTGATAACAAATTAAGGGCTGCTGTCTGAAGTCGTGGATTTGCAGTCGGCAGTTTTTCGTGACACCTAAGAAGACAACAGGCTGCATGAAGAAGTGAATAACGACATGAAAGCATCTCATATTCATTTACTTGTCAGCAAGTTAGCAAGCTAGCAATAGCAAGTTGATAACAAATTAAAGAGAACTGACGGAGTTCAAAGTGGCTAAAGGGTGTTTCAGGATATAATGCAACCCAATTATCATTGCAAATTTAAAAATGATAAGATTTTAGTACATGCAGTGTATACCGTCTGAAAGCGCAATATAAATAATGCTTGCCTACCAACGAATAAAGCGAAAAAGAAACGATAAACTCAAGGAAAACATACTTACAATATTCGTAAACCCTTACTGCAAGCGCCATCTTCTTAATTCGTAAACAACGTTCCAAAAAAACAAGAAATCAAAACAAATCTAAGCGTGCAACGTCTTAGTTCGGTGCGCTAATGCGTCCTTTGTGTCCCGTACTCAATAAACAATGCGTCCATTGATTAAATGATAAAGGTGTTCAACTATAAAACAATAACAAATAAACAATGAGCTCTCCTGTGCAGCAACATCTGGCTCCCCAAAATGTGATATGTCTTTGATTGTATAGAGCATTTTCTCTTAAATATATATATGGCTCCTCGGCAGGAACTGAACCACTATACTATTGCTTCTTCAACGTCTTCAGTGGAACATAGAAGAACAAGCTTGTTGATTGGGCGCTCTAAAACTTGTTCTGAGTGACCAGTTTTGCTTCCAATTTTCACGCGAACGCTACGAACAAGTCCCTCGCTATCTTCTCGTACATCAACGATCCTCCCTCTTTTCCATTCGTTTCTTGAAACATTCTCTTGAACGATAAGTACGATGTCTCCAACTTTGAAATTATCTCTTTGATTGTACCACTTGGTTCTCGTCTGCTGATTCTGCAAATATTCTTTGCGCCATCTTTTCCAAAACTCGTCTGCTAAATGTTGAACTCTGCGCCAGTACTTCCTTGAATACATGTCAACCCGCGAGAAATTACCCGGTGGAGGTAGTATAACCTTCGTCTTCATCGTCAATAAATTGTTCGGAGAAAGAGGCAAGCAATCCGGACTGTTCATGTTGTCAACTGTCAAGGGTCTTGAATTCAGGATACCTGTTGCTTCTGCCATGAAGGTACGTAAAGCTTCATCATTGAGAGATGTTCCATGAACTTGAAAGAGAGCAGACAAAATTGCCCGTACCGATCGCATTTGTCTCTCCCAGATGCCACCCATATGGCTAGCTGATGGTGGGTTTCTTTTCCATTTGATGAGAAGATAATCAGCTCCTTCGTTAAGTAGCTCTCGCTTAATCCTGTCATGATCCATCTCCTTAACAGCATCGCGGAGTTCTCTTTCTGTGCTAACGAAATTGGTTCCCCAGTCAAAACGTAGCTGTCGAATGTTGCCTCTGATGTTGATGAATCTACGTAGGGCCATGATGAAGGAATCTGTTTCAAGGGTGTATGATACCTTGATATGAACTGCACGACTCGTCAAACACGTGAATAGACAACCATACCGTTTTAGTTCTTTCCGCTTCTCCTTTATGTAAAATGGGCCAGAGTAGTCAACTGCACTGTAGGTGAATGGTGGGGCTTCTTGCATTCGATCGCTCGGCAAATCTGCCATCCTTTGCTCTCCACGATGACCTCTGAGAAATCGACATTGAACACAGTCAGATATAGCTTTGCGTACCAGTGTGTTACATTGTAATATCCAGTATCCAGAGTTCCTAATCTCATTCATTGTTATCCCGCGACCTTGATGACGTACTCTTCTGTGATAGCTCTCTACTATAAGCCTTAATATCTTTCCTTTGTTTGGAAGAATAATGGGATGCTTGATATTTTCTTCCAAGTCAGACTTTTTCAAACGTCCACCGACTCGCAAAATTCCAAATTGGTCTACGAAAGGATCTAGCTGCACGAGGATATCGTTCTTTCGTAAGAACTTCTTTCTTTCCTTCTTGCTCGCGCGTGTATCTTTATCACAATCTGAATCTGTCAAAACTTTGAGCTGTTCTTCAAAGGCTTCGTTCTGTACCCACTTGAAAAGTAACTTCTCAGCTTCTTGCAAATCTTCAACTGCAACGTCAACGCGATTGAAACTCTTTTGTTTGATTACCTTCATGATGATAGCTAGCACTCTTTTCATCCGATACCAGCTAGATGAATATTTCTCTAGCTGTGATAAAACATGATTTCTCTCTTTGACATCAGTAGCATTGACCTTTACATCTCTCTTTACTTCAGGATCGCTGTCATCTACTTCTCTCTCGATTGAACTGCTTGGCCAATTATCTTCAGATTGTTTCAAAAAGTTTGGGCCACTAAACCATTCACTGCATTCGATGAATTTCTTTCCTGTAAGCCCTCGTGACGCATGATCTGCAGGATTGTTCTTTGATTCCACGTGCCTCCACTGGTCTACGTCAGTGTAATCGTGTATCAACTTGACTCTATTAGCGACAAAAACATGGAATCTTCTCTTCTCATTGCTCAAATACTGCAAAACCAATTGCGAATCTGTCCAATAATATTCTAGCAAATTGCCAATTTGTAGCTCTTTAAATAGCAAGTAGCCAACTTTGACTGCCACCGTTGCAGCTGTCAGTTCTAGGCGTGGTATCGTGAATGTTTTCAATGGTGCAACTCTTGATTTTGCCATGACAAGGGTGTTTGAAATTTGGCTATGATCGTCTAGTAATCGTAAATAGCTTGCTTCACCGTATCCAACCTCACTTGCATCTGAAAAATGATGAATCTGGGCAGACACAATCTTTCCAAAGTGTGATGGCTTGAAACTTCTTTTGATTTCGATTTCATCCAAGACTTGTAAGTCCTTTCTCCATTTTTCCCAAGCAGATCGTTGCTCCTGGGAGACCCCGTCGTCCCAGCTCTTCTTGTCAGCCACTATTTGTTGTAGAATTCGCTTTCCATGTAATAGAAGTGGACTCACCAATCCAAGTGGATCATAAATTGAACTGAGAGTTGCTAGAATACCTCTTCGAGTAAGCGGTAGATCTTTGAGTGTAATTCGAAAGTTCAATGTGTCATTCTCAATATTCCATGACATTCCAAGTGCTCTCTCGACCGGTAGCGAATCTAGTTCCAAGTTGAGATTCTTGATATTCTTTGAACGATCTTTGTCTGGGACAGATTCTATTACAGTTCTGTCATTAGATACAAACTTGGTCAGATTGAAATCTCCTGAAGCACACATCTTCTTGGTTTGGGAAATGAGATCAATTGCAGATTCAGTACTATCCTTTGACTTCAGGAAATCGTCGACGTAGAAATCTTCTTTTACACTCTTTGATGCTTCACATCCAAATTTTTCCTTGTTGTCTTCAGCTGTCTTTTGAAGTGCAAAATTAGCGCAAGCCGGAGAACTAATTGCTCCAAATGTATGAACACACATCTCATACTCAACCAGACATTCATCTGTGTTACCATTGGGCCACCACAAGAAACGTAGAAAGCTTCGTTGACTTTCCGGAACATGAACCTGGTAGAACATAGCCTCGATGTCTGCCATGAAAGCGACTGGTTCCAATCGAAATCTTGTTAAAACTCCAACTAAAGAATTTGTCAAGTTTGGACCTTGCAGGAGTTCTTCATTCAGTGATGTTCCTTTGTAGCTGCAACTGCAATCAAACACTACGCGAATCTTGCCTGGTTTTTTAGGGTGATATACGCCATGGTGTGGTAGGTACCATGTTTTACCCTCTTCTACTTTCATTCTTGAATCGGATACCTTTCTAGCATATCCTTTGCCGATAATATCGTTCATGAATGCCACATAATCTAGTTTGTATTGTTCATCTGCAAATTCTTTCTTTATCCAAAGAGCTCTCTGCTCAACTTGTTTACGATTGTTAGGCATTTTCACATTGTCTTCACGGAAAGGTAAAGGTAACTGATAATGACCATCAACCAAGGTAATCTCCTTTTCAATCTTTGCCAAGAATTTTTCATCTTCTCTCGAATTCGATTTTTCATCATGCTGCAGGGAACTTCTCGTCGATACTTTTTCAGTTGTAGATTGTGGAGGATGCATTACACCTTTCTGCAACTGCTTCTTCATTTCTTTAGGAGTTGGCTCGTTAAATTCCTTTCTATACATATCCATCAAAACTGTTGCTGAATTCACATCTTTCACTTCATCTTGGACTGCAAAATAATGTTGTGAATATTGATTCGTAGTTGCATCGGTAACAGCAATTCGATTGCATCTCAAACTATTCACAGCAGACTGTCCACTCGATAAGGGACCAACAATGCACCATCCAAACGCAGTCCTTTGCGCAAACGGACCGCCATTCTCTTCTTTGATAACCTCTATTGGTCGCAAAGCAGCTGGGCAATTAACTCCAATTAAAAGACCAATCGGGACGTCACAGTCAAGATCCGGAATATCATCTGCTATGTCTTGTAAATGCGACCATCTTCTCACTCTTTCTGGAGTAGGTATCTCATCTTGGTCAACTGGAAGATCACGACGACTGAAAACTTTTGGCAGATCAATTTGGTTGCTCCCATCAATGCTTGATACAATTAGATCATTAACGATATCTGCATCTTCTGTGGTCCTTCCTGTGATTGTTTTGATGGTAATCTTGGTGTTGACCGTTGGTGCATCTAAACTTCTTAAGATGTCTTTCTTTATGAATGTTCCTTGACTACAGTTATCCAGCATTCCATAAACTTTGATCACGTGATTCGGATTTGACTTGTGCCACAACAACATTGGCAGAACGCTCAGGGAAAGAACTTCAATGGAATCTTCATTGTTTTCGTCACATTTCGTACAGCCATTGCTTATGTGAGGTGCAGCTTCCGTATTAGACTTTGCCTTTCATTTGTACTTGTGCGTACCATGCATTCCTGTTGGATGTGCAAATCCGCAATCTTTCTCTCTGCATACCAGCTTTTGTGTACAATTTGTAACACTGTGCGCAGGAGAATAGCAGCCAAAGCACAATTTATGTGAGATTACAAACATCTTTCTTGCAAATGGTGATTTATTCATAAAGGTCTTGCAGTTATCTAGACAATGCTTCTCTGAACAAAATGGGCATTCTGGATCAGTGTTTTTGGTATTCGTGACTGAATCGTTTGCCTGGCCAGTTGCATTTGATTTTGTCACAAAAGATGTTATTCTTGGTCTTCCTGAATCTCGTTGTGGTCTGAAACTATTCGATGGTTTCTTTGGTAGAATCTTTGACATAGCTTCTTTGCTAAAGGTGGGATCACTTGCAACTTCACTTTCTTTGCCAATAAATTCTACAAAATCACTAAAGTTTGCTCTTCTTGATTCTCTTGACTTGATGATGTACACCTGCGTAGCCCACTGTCGCTGCAGTCTCTCTTGTAGCTTTAAACATAATACTTGCAGCAATGAACTTGTGTTTAACTCGTGGACATATTCCTCGTCAGTTAAGCAGCCTTGGCATTTAACCAAATAAACATAGAATTCTCGCATTTTCTTGCTATCGCCATCATAAACTTTAGGCCATGAAATCAACTTTTCCATGTGTGCATTAGCAACTTGTATAGGATTTCCATAATGCTTTTCCAACAATTCTCTTGCTCTTCGGTAACCAGATCCTGGTGTTTGATACAAGCAAGTTTCAATCAAATTCTTTGGCTCTCCACCTGTGAACTCTATTAACAAAGCAAGCTTCTCTCTTGGGTTTGAAATCCTCGAATCAACAGCCATATCAAATAAAGTCGTGAAAATCTTGTACTTCAAAGTGTCTCCAGTAAATACTTCAGGAGCAACGTTAGGTAAACCTTGTCGACGAAGATATTCTCCTTGTTTTTCTAGCAAATGATATAGCATCTGGTTCCCATGATTGCTCGAAGGGGCAGGAAGTGATGTAGGGGCAGGACCAGGGATTAGGCCAGGAGAGGGGATTGGGTCAGGAACAGAAGTGGTTGCAACACCAGGAACAACAGCAGGATAGAAAGGCGTAGCTTGTGGCTGCAAGTTGCTTTTCCCAAGATTATGGCGTGCTTGTGTACTAAAGATTGGTGCCATATGAGAACGTTGATCATTTACAGTCAAAAAACTGTGCTTCTCCGACTTTGCATAGGCATCAGGCAAATGAGACACAGTCGGCTTTCTCTCGTGGCTGTGTGTCATAGCATCGTGGCTGATTTTTGGAATAAGAATATCCTTGTCATTCAAAGAATTCAACTCGTAGTCATCATTTAAATATTCTCGATGAATCTTTTCCGTTGCCTTAGCAATCGCTATTTCTTTTTCCAATCGTGTACGATCTAACTCCAGCTCTACTTGCCTTTCTTTCTCAAAGTATTGCGCTCTTGTTTGTAATTCTACTAATTTCGCTCGATTTCTGATGACGTCATCCATTGTTCTGCTTGAACTATGAGAAGACTTGGACGATTTAGACTTTCTAGTACATTTAGAGCCCTCTGATATTATGGAGCTAGGCTTCCTTCTAGAAAATGAAGCAGCTTGCTGATTAATCTTCCAAGACTGAGCTTCTTGTTGTACGGCTTTGACTTTATTAAATGTCTGAAGAAACAAGGGGTCACTCATTTGTTCTTCCTCCGAGTCAAACTGACGTGTGTAATCCTGATAAGATCGCGTAACCTTTGCAAGTAATTCGTCAATCAAGTCTGTGCCATCTCCCGTTTTAAAAATATCATAAATTCTTTCGATATGCCCTTCAATCATTTCCCTGTGTCGATCTTGATTTTTCCGTCGTAGATCCCTCATCTCCATCCGGTATGAAAGACCCTTTTCCGTTAACCCTCGAGTTCTCTGTGGGCGCGACTCTGCAAGTAAACCTGCGACATCATTAAATTCATTTTCGAGTAAGTTTTCTGTTCTGCAATCTTCGGCCTGCGAGGTTATGCCCTCACATTTATCCTTTTCACTACGTGACATTTTAGGCCATCCAAATTTGAATAAACTCTGTAATAACGTTTATTTTCGTGCAAACTGCGAAAGCCATTTAGGATAAACAAATATTTCCGTCGTAATTCTCCCAGCCAGAATATTCGAAAACGATGAGGTGGCGCCAAGCCTTTTAGAATTGCCAGTAAAATATGGGACCTTCTTCGAATACGCACAAATTCAAATCCGCTAGTTTAGCAACGTATGGATAGTACATATGAATATGAATGTGAATGTGAATGTGGTTTTCGCTAGAAACAAACAAACGAAAAATATAAATAATGCTTGCCTACCAACGAATAAAGCGAAAAAGAAACGATAACTACACTTACCTCACATAAGTATTGCACCACCTTACCCAAAATGGCGCCCAAAAGTGTCGTTTAGCCCAACCAACAAAATTTGCATAACAAAAGCATCAGCATTTAAGGGTTTCTCTACCGGGTGTTTTGGCCGGAAAATAATTGTTAACTCGTTTGCTTTTCATTCATAAGTAAAATGAAATGTTATTTTGTTGGTTTCTTTGATAAATTAGCAAAAACCTCCGGACAACACTGCACAAGATTTCGGGAGCGTAGCCGGAGGAGTAGGCCAAAACAAAATGAGAAACGGATAGATATCTGAGGGCAAAGAAAACAAAATTTAGTTTTTTCAAATTAGGATTCTGCAAACTTTATCCTCATGATAAAATTTTTCCACTTTGAATGTGATAAAAGAAGAAATTTCAAATAAATAACAAGGCCGTCATTCAATGTAGCTGAACTTGAATTTCTCTAAGAAGGAGTCACGTTAAAAAAACATGCTCCAGTCACTTGTTAAATTTCAAAATTATCTTCAAACTAAATTAAACCGTAGCGATTTCGTTAAGCACATCAAAATCCATATATTTAAGTGTCAACCACCTGCCTAAAGTCTTCCAGGAAGCAAAATTAATGTTAACGTGATAAAAGTGATATCAAGGATATTCTTACCTTGGGATGGTTTCTTTCCGTTTTCCCTTTGTGTTTATCCTTCTTGCCTTTCTCACGGAAAACTTTTGTCATAGCGATAAAGTTTGTTCAATCCTAATTTGAAAGCGCTAAAATATTTTTATCTTTGGCCCCAGATATCTATCCGTTTCTCATTTTGTTTTGGCCTACTCCTCCGGCTACGCTCCCAAAATCTTGTGCAGCGTTGTCCGGAGATTTTTGCTAATTTATCAAAGAAACCAACAAAATAACGTTTCATTTTATTCATGAATGAAAAGCAAATGAATTAACAATTCTTTTCCCACCAAAACGCCCGGTAGAGAAACCCTTAAATGCTGATGCTTTTGTTATGCAAATTTTGTTGGTTGGGCTGAAAGACACTTTTGGGCGCCATTTTGTGTTAGGTGGTGCAATACTTATGTGAGGTAAGTGTATAGGATCGAGCGTTATTTTTATACACGAGGTTCGATAGAGTGGCGTTAGAGCTCCTATCAATATTGTGCATATTCGAAAATTCTACAAAGTGCACTTTGTAGAATTTTCGAATTTGCACAATAGTGATAGAAGCTCTTAACACCACTCTATCGAGCCTCGCGTATAAAAATAACGCTCGATCCAGGCTCTTTTGTAGAATAGCTAAAAGGTCTATTGATCTCATTTCCCAAACCAAGAAGATGTGTGCTTCAGGAGGTTTCAATCTGACCAAGTTTGTATCTAATGACAGAACTGTAATAGAATCTGTCCCAGACAAAGATCTTCTTTCTTTCTTATAATATGCAGTTTGGCTACATTCATGGAATTATATATCATTTGAGTGATATTTTACTAAGCATAGCCGATTTCAAATGCAGCATGTTGTAAGAGCGAAATCAACGCTGTTTTACCGCTAAGAGCGACAGCGGATTTGTCAAAACATTTCAGGCCTAGAAGGTAAGTAAGATACTAGTTTATTTCCATTAGATACATTTATTGAGAATGATAAAAAAGCTCTCAAATATGGGTATTCCTCGATGTAAATGTCCTATCACTTTCCGGCATCTAAAATAGGCCACATTTACGAAAACGTCAATTGGGTGATGAATAATTCAATTGATACCCCTAACTTGGACATCATTGAAAAGAAGATAGATTATGCTTTCAGATGGTATGCTTGAAATTGAATCAATTAATATTATTTCGTGAAGAACCTCGAATAAAGTTCGGTTGCGTTTTTTCTGAAAAACATTGCACTTTGAGAATTACTGCTATCGAGCATGATTGCACTCGTTCCATCATTTTCGATGCTCATGTTTGCTCTAAAAACAATTTCTGGAATGCACAACGAGCGCGCTAGCTACCTGGGTTGCATAGAAACATTTGTAGCTTTGTTTGTTTTGAATTACTAGTTGAGGGAAATTCCTTTGTTGGCAATCGCTGATCGCTTTGAATTCAGGTGTCAACAAAAGCAACTCATGCTATTGTGTTACAAAATCTGTTCTTGTTTACGAATTCAATAAATAGTTTTGGCCTTCAAACGTCATCCTGTACAGAAGTAAAAGAAAAGAAATGAGAAAAATACAGCACGCTTCTCCGCAGCGTCCTACTAATTTGACTTTGTCTGTCCTTGTGTCATAAATTTGTTTATTTTGCTTAACCCCCTGTTATTCTTAAACCAACTTCAAAACGCTTGTTTTCACAATTGATTTTATGGTAGTTTCTATACGTAGTAATTTCGCGAAATCTGACGCAGAAAGTCGCTGCGAAGGAGCGTGAAAAATACAGTACACTACTCAGCTAAGGTTTGCTACTCATATCAAGCCACGTGACCATACTCTTGGGAAGTATTGGTATCATTTTACATTTGGCATTCATTGCGAAAGTATTCATGGTATGAAATGTCCAAAAAATCCTCCCCTTTTTTATATCAAGAGATTGATCACTTAACTTGAATTTGATGTAAATAAACCTAAGCAGATTAGGCCTATTTGAAATTAGCAAATCAGAACGCAAGTAGTGATGCGGGATGAAGCATTCATTGTGATAACTGTTTTTTATCATTGTGCAATATGCTAAAAGATTACCAGGTGAGCCAATAAAAGAATCCCCATTTGAAAGGCCACTGCTCCCTGGATATGACAACGATAATATTGCCGAATATGTCATTTAATGGTGGATATATTCAAATTCATTCTAGAGTTTACTTGATTCAAATCGGCCACTTTGTTCTGAAATCATGAGGGATTTAGTCGAGAAAGCCCCTTCAAGGGATCTTCAAAATAAATATAAAATCACGACCAAACTTTCTTGATATTTCTGCCTTAATACACGGGACTTAACAGCAATGACTTCTACACGATTTTGCACATGTTATCCTCTAGCGAGGATAAAATCGCCCTGAATGACAATTCTCCCAGGAATGACACTTCCATCCTCTCAACGCGATTACAAATGCTGAAGAATGTAAAAGTCATTGATGTAAGGCAGACAATTTAGTCGTGACTTTAGGCACGTTCTGAAGATTTCTTGAAGGGGCTTTCTTGGGAAAATCCCTCGTAATTTCAGAACGGAGTAGCCGATTTCAGTCAGGTAAATTTCAAAATGAATTTGAATGTGTCCACCATCAAACAATTATTGCCTTGATATCCAGGGAGCAGTGGCCTTTAAAACGGGGATTGCTTTTTTTCGCCGGGTTGTAATTATGAAGGACTAAGATATGAACACTTACTGGTGCAAACTCAGCGAAAGGAATACCGATGTATTCTTCACCATCCTCCTTACAGCTGATCACAAATGCATTATGAACTGTGTTTGCACACTCTTTCTGCACTCCTTGCTCCTCTTTCTGACTTTCTGCACTCTCTATCTGTTTGTCGACCAGCTTAAACTTTTGTGAAGGGCAGCATTCACCAGACTTAAAGCTTGAAGTGAAATATAAATGTTTTTTTTCTTCAAAATAATCTACATACCGTAGATCACAAGGATGAAGCAAGCAGGTAAAAACGGAGAGGGAAACACAATATGATTCAAAGTGATGTGAGTCAAAAAAGTTTCAGCATTTGAAAAATAGCCGAAATTCAATTTATCTTGAATGTTTTCCATGAGGTGTTGCCAAGGAAAACCAGGAAATAAGTGCTACTCAAATAAAAACAGTCTGTTTTTGTTCCTTGTGAGAATAAAACTTGTCCTTTTTCCTTTGTGCGCTTTGTAATTTTTACATTAGTCTCCTTTGTTCTAGTTTCGTATCAATGTGGAGCATAGGAAATAATTCTTGCTAAAATAAAATTTGTCTGCAACTAGAACACTGGGAACTAAGGTACAAATGACCAAGAGCACTGGGGACAAAGGAAGACAATTTTTATTCACGTAGGGAACGAAGACAAGCAACTCTTACTTTAGCAACAATTATTTCCTGGTTTCCCTGTGATCAAACAAGACATTTCCCAACAGTATTTTTTTCATATTCAGGAAATAGTATTTTTCAAACGCCGGGAATTTTTCACCCATTAGAACCAATCATAAGTAGGATTATGCTTTAGGGCACCAGCTAGATTCTTTCTGTGAATTTCAACAACTTTAACAAAACTTACAAAAGGGTGATTGGAGGCACATGTGTGAAGATTGTGTACGCACCACGAGCTTCTACTATCATCTTCGTCCTGTCATAAAGCCCTTCTTCGTATCTTGACTCTTCAATCATTTCATCATGTTCATTCGAGTATTTGTCCTCCATTTTGGCCTTGTCGTGAACGCAAGAACACGTGACAAAACACATTCTGTTTTTGTTGTCGTATCTGTATTTCCTCTTAGTATAAACTTGAAACAAAACAGCTTCCTGTTGATATACATATGTGTTAATATATTTCTTGACACTCGAGTACATGGTGCGCACAGCAACAAATCTACGAAGAGAAAGAGAAAAACTGACATGATTCCCGTGAAAATATGCGGTCACGGATGGCATCAAGCTATCTAATGTTCGCAGAACTAGGTTGTATGCTACCACTTGGATGCAGATAAGGGCATCTGTGATATAAGAGCTTGTCTTTTTACTGGGAAATCCAAGGGGGAGGGGGTAACTTCAATAGGCAGATGACGGGGGTGTGCCATTTTGACTTGCGACATAACACCCTAAAATTCATATATTTTCCAAAAAACATACCCCAAAATTTACGGGTCATTTAAAATATATCGCCTAAAACTGTGCCAAAAAGTCAAAGCTCTAACCAAGTATATGAAATTAGATCAAAATGAATACCCTAAAGAGTTTCTAAAATGACACTCCAAAAATTATGTCTATTTGTGATCTTACCAAAATGACACCCTAAAATTCATTTTCTGCCTGAAAAAGGCACCCCAAAAAATGGCACGTCCCGTACCGGTATATATGGTAGTTACTCCCTCGTGTGGAAAAAGTGTCTTTTTGCCATTCATGCATGTGCAAGCCGTCTTTAGAAAAGCTACAAAATATGGCTAAGCCTGAACATATCATAAAAGAAAGAAACTACAAAAATGAAAACCATCTCTTCAGTTGCTTTTTTGTGGCTATTCGTTGAGACTCGAAAACACATGGTAGAGATGAATGTGGAGCCGCAGATGTAGCGCCAAGAGCTGTGAGTAACTGAGCGGGTGAGTGGCCGAGCAGCTCATAGTTTCCTTAAGGTGACTGAAGTCAAGCTAGGTCGAATGAGGCCAAACTCCGGATGGGTGACCTCGGAGGCTTGACCTCGCAGCTTACCTCGCCGTCCGTTTAACTAGGGGCCCCATGCCTCGATGCGGCATGCATTGTGGGCATAAATTAGCCTTTAAGTAGCTAGAAATACCTTCTGCCCAATCAAAATAAATTACTGAAAAAAAACAAAAGAAGAAACAATAGACCTTTCAACTATTCTACAAAAGAGTCTGGATCGAGCAATATTTCTTTAAAGTTTTGTATAAAAGGTTCGATAAGATCGAGATTCCTGACGAAGACCCCAATGAGAACTTGAAATACAAAGCGATCTTCTAACTTTTAAAATAAAGACAATAAACTGTCTTTTGGATCCGTACAAAGTTTTCCTAAAACGTCCGAAACTATGTGAAAAAACGGGGTGTCTGCAAACCACGAAACCACGAAATCACGAAATCACAAAACGAAACGGTGAAATAGCGAAACGAAATGGGGAAATAGCGAAACAGCGAAATGAAATGCTAGGTGCAATAGAAGAAATACTACGAGCATTAAATGAGCTGAATGAAGAGAGAACTGGACACTTTTTGTCTCGCTTCTTCCGTTTTTATTCGGGATTTTAGACCTTATGCTTTTTATTGCAGTTAGATGTACAGTTCGGACAGTTCGAGTTGTGGATTGAAATTTTGGAGGAGTTGACAAAGTTGAGATATGGAATCATAGTGTTTTCTAAGTTATTTCAATACCCAGGGACCGCGCAGCCATTGGGCTAGGGGGGCTATAGCCCCCCCCCCACTTTGTTCAAAGATAGGTCTAGAAACGTATGAAATTTGTCGATTTGTTCATTTATTTAAATAAATGACAACGAAGAAAACGACTTGTACACAAATGTATGTGTCAACCATGGTAAATGTAGTATAACGCAAAGCATGGTCATTGACACATACCGTAAAAGCTCTATTAATGCCCCGGGGCTTATTTAATTTTGGACACTTGTTAGTCCTTTTTGCACCACATTTTGCTTCACGACGGATTCTCTTTTGCTTTTAAAGACAATATGCTTTCATTCCAAATGTAGGTTATTTCTTTACCTCCTTTGTATTCTCACCAACCTCTTTTCAAATTAATGCGTGAGAAAATTCCTAAGTTAATTGCAAAATTGTTGGGTCTAAAGTTTTATTGATAATTGAATAAGGCCTATTGCTAGCCTGCGCACAGGAAGCTCGGGCGATGAAAGGAAACGGCAACAAATTGTTTACTGTACACATTTAATGTGGGTGGTGAAATTTGTAATTTGTAGCTAACCTTTTACAAACTCATATAACTCTAATTTTGCTGTTTTGCTATTTCCCCATTTCGTTTCGCTATTTCCCCATTTCGTTTCGCTATTTCGCTGTTTCGTTTCGTGATTTCGTGGTTTCGTGGTTTGCAGACACCCGAAAAAACGTAAGAACTTTTTATATCTAAATACAGAGTATTCTTATTCTTCCGAAACATTTTATGTTTAAGGCAGATCAAAAAGTCAAACGCAATATTGTTCCATCTCAAATAAAAACAAAATGAAAAGGCTACTTACATGCTGAAATGATCAACTTGAAAAGTCACAGTATGACCATCAAATTCATAACGCGATGTGACTGCAGGTTCTTCGAAAATCTCCTCTTTTCCTCCTAGAATAACTATGTTACCTTCATGTGATGTCTCTCCTTGCAAAATAAGCTCTATTTTTACAGGTTTTCTCAATTCTGCTGGCTTTGCTAAATTGATATGTAACACTGGTGATGTTGTGATGGAATGCTGATTCAATTTTTTGAGAGCTGCCTTCGTGAACTTGTTAATCTAGGATAAATGCAAATAAGTTAGAGCTTTGTAACACTAGATAAGGAAAATAGAAAAAAATCCCCGTTTGAAAGGCCACTGCTCTATGGATATCAAGAAGAAAAATAAAAATCTCGTACGCCTTGGGAAAAATCCTTTTGTCTTCAAGAAAATCTGTAAAAAATCCCTAAAAATCCTATTGTTTTAAAAAAATCTCGTACGCCTGTTCGGAAGGGTGATACACCCCCGAAAAATATGTTATTAAATGGCAGAAATGTTCAAATCCATCTGAAAATATACCTTACTGAAATCGGCCACTCCGTTCTGAAAATATGAGGGATTGTCTGAAGAGAGGCCCTTCCAGAAACCTTCAAACCAGACCAAATATCACGACCAAATCTCCTGCCTTACAGCAATGACTTCTGCATTCTTGAGCACGTGTTATTCCTTTGGGAGGATAAAAGTGTCATCATTGGGAGCACAACAACATTATCCCAGGCGATTTAATCTCCCCAAGAGAATAACACGTGGTACAATGGTTAAAGTCATTGCTGTGAGGCACAAATATTAGGAAAATTCGGTTGTGACTTAAGGCCTATATTTGACGTTTCTTGAAGGGACTCTCAAGCAAATCCCACGTGATTTTGGAACGGAGTGGCCAACTTCAGTCAGGTGAATTTTAAAACAGATTTGAAGATGTACACCATTAAATTATATATTTGCCAATATTGTCACGTTGATATCCACGGAGTGGTGGGCTTTTAAACGGGGATTGCTTTCCCCACCAGATAAAAAAGCTTCGCCAAACATGTCTCAATATCACTATTCAACGCCAAAAAGCTAGTTACTGAAGAAGATTAATATTGAGACGTTTAACCAAGTTTTAGTATACAGTTCTGATTCTGAATCGTCCAAACAAAGTTAAACATGGTATTCTCAAATTCCAGACTCCTTACGTAAAGAACCGTCGAAAGATAGACTATCTATCAAAAATATTAGTACGTTTGAACAGGGCTTAACCCAGATCTTGTAACTTACCTCTAAACTGGCTCGGTTTTTTGCTTGTACCATGGTTTGATTTAAACTGGTTCAAAAATTCAGTGTGACTGTGGTATAGGGCTCTAATCTTTCAAATATTTCAAAAGGTGGGTGTAACGTTATGCTACATTTTTTCTTTGGATTGAACTGCTTGAAAGGAACTAAGGGGGCATCACTGTAAATATGCTGAGGAAATTGCTTTATAATAGTGGCGTTTTCTTATTGTTGAAAGAATTCATTGAAAATTTTGATAAAATCAAAATCATTATGAATCCTAAATCAAGAGAGGGAAAATGATACAATCTTCAAGAAAACCACAATTTACGAAGGTCTACAATATGGTGGAAACAAGAACTATTTATAAACTAATGAAGATATCAAATAATACCCAATGCAGATTTACAGCAAGTTCCTTTCAAGTCATTTGATTAAGATTATTAATATAATATTATTTAATTACTTAATATTAATATTATTTTATATGAAGATTATTAATATAATTTTACACCTAACTTTTTAAAGATCTGAGCCCCTTTGTCACGCAAAGAAGCTCGTTATTAACATACCTTGAAATCGCATGTGACATCTTCGTCATCAAACACTCCAGAAGGAAATGTAACCTTAACACCATGCTCTTCCCCGAATGGTGTGACCACTAGTCCAGATTTTGGAATGTTGATCTGCTCAGTCTTCAAAAGAAGGCATACAACATACATTGCGGTGCATTCAATTTTAGCGACGGCATGCTTCACAAATTCATCATCCACTGCATCTTAATAGAGAAAAAGAACTGCTTATATTTTCACATCCAATTACTGCCATATGCCGGGTGTTAAAACGTTTCAAAGCCTGTCGTTTGCTACCTATGTAACAGATTGCTTGAAACTGGTTCCATAGTGTAGGTAACATGTTAACTAACAAATTTGTACCGGGTGAACCAGAAAAAAGCTCCCACCTTTGAAAATTCATAGCATCAAGAGTACTGGATGGATTGACAATATTTGCTTGACAGCCAAAAGATTGAGGTATTTTTGTGATTTTTCTCGCCTTCTTATGAGCACTGGAAAAATTTGTAAATTCAAGTTTATAAAACTTTGTGGTTGCAGAATGTCCCAAAAATGCCTAAAATACTTGATAAGATTGAGGTATTTTTGTGATTTTTCTCGCCTTCTTATGAGCACTGGAAAAATTTGTAAATTCAAGTTTATAAAACTTTGTGGTTGCAGAATGTCCCAAAAATGCCTAAAATACTTGATCAAATCATAAAGGACTCCTCGCTCATCGTCTGCACATTTATTGCCATGGGATTGGAAATCTGTATTATCTGTTTGAGAATCTATGTCTTATAACCCTTGAGAGAGGTGAAATGCCTGTGCGTATTTTCTGTGTGAGGAGAGTCCTAAACGATTTGATCAAGTGTTTTTGGCCCTTTTTCAGTCATTTTGCAACCACAAATGTTTATAAAGTTGAATTTACCTATATTTGCAGTGTTCGTAAGAACACGAGAAAAATCATGAAAATACATTGATCTTTTGGCCTTTAACTAGAACTTGAATCATTAAAATCCATTAAGGACTTGTGGTGCTGCTAATTTTCGAAAGTTGGAACTTTTTTCTGGCTCTCCCGGTATATTGTAAGATTACAGAGACTTCTATTGATTTCTGAGAGAGGACCTTTATGGTGGATTCACCCAATCTACCAAATTTGTGCAGAATACAATGGAGACATACTAAAAACAATATAGATTATAGAGATAACAGTTTTGTTCACAGTTACTTGACTCAGCCCTTTTAAGGTAACTCTGCTTTCCGCTCTTACAAGTCTTGCATATACAGAGCACACCAGAAAACTCTAAAAAAGGCAAGCTCGAGGGTCAAATGATTGTCCAGAAGAAGACCGAGCTTTACCCCTCATGCAGTAGAAACAATATATAGAGTTATGATACTGCCACTCCTAATTTACTCCAACAAAAGTTTATAAACTTGTCACCGTCTAAGAAACAACAATTTGAAAACATTCAAATACGATCTTTAAAGATTATAATGGCAGAAGAAATGGTGTAAAAGTACTGTCAATAGACCAGATCAAAAATAGAATGTGTGCAATTGAGGTCTCTAATTGCTTGAACGGTATTGCACCACCTGGATTCATGGAATACTTTCGGCGTATAAAAATTACAAAGAAACTCGTGGCAATGAACACAGTTTATTGCTTCCAAAAGTAAAATCTGAAGCAGGGAGGAAAACGTTTCAACATTTTCTTTAAACTTTATCGTTGTAAATTATAACAGGATTGAGACAATAAAACAGACTACATTCTGTGTTGTTACTCAGAGTTTCAGGCTATACGGTGATCATCAGACAACTGAAAAACAATCATCGTTGTAAATTATATATTTTAGTTACACAAGGTTAACAGGTCCTTTGTTGATAGCAGCAAATTCACTTTGCTGAACAAGTTTACCTGTATAAATATGGCTTTATTATCATCATTATTATTATTATTATTAACAGTCTCAGTAACTTTCAATCAATAGACGCAAAAGATGATTTTACAAGCGTACCAAAGATGTCTATTGAGACTTAGGTATAGTCTTTCCAACAGATCACGTTCATTTGCTTGCCCATGGGAACATTTCTGAAAGTTCTTTCAAGCCTGAACTTTTGCAAGTGTGCTTTAGCATGGTAATCTGTTGACCAAGAATTCTTCCTACTGCTGTCGAAAAGTAAACTGAAACATAAAATTCGATTGCAGGAAATCTAGCATAACTTTTCAATCAGACCTGAAAAATAGTTTTAGACCAACTACCTAGCTAAAGATGGAGCGAAAAATTAGATAAATCCACTTTTCCGAGATCCAAGAAAAGATTTGAGCTAGGATTTGCAAAGCCAGCGTTGACGGAAATATTGCGATTTATACATATTTCGATTGCCCAGACTTTGCTGAACAACATTCTTTTTACCGCTTTTCGATAGGACCAATGATGTTTGAGAAATTAGCTGTTTTTAGAAGAGTGGTATTGCGAAACGGCATCTCGCTGTGCACTAGAGCGGAAAGCAAAGTTACCTTAGGGACAGTGCAAAATTTATTATATTACATGGCTGGTGGAGAACAAAACTTCTTGCAAAAAAATCTGTTCGCCCTGTATGAAAATATTGCAAAAAAACCAACTGCCCCGTCACTCTTTCCTTAGAAAATGTGTCTCCCGTGTTCATGAACAGCAGATGTTGTATACCTTAACAAAGACATGACGTTCCTTCTAAACGTTCAAACACTCACCTTTACTTTGAGCCTCTGTTGGAACATCAATCCAGCAATTCGCTCCTTCATTATAGAAACGCATGACAATGTCGCTTAATTCAGGCACTTCACACAAGCTGTGGGGTATGCTTAGAGACACGGGCTGTGAAAATGATAATTCTTCGGGCCCAACAAGAATTGCATCACTTAAGATTCGTTCACCAAGTCCAAGATCCATTTTTACGTTTGAAGCTGGGACAAGAGAAAGCTGCAATTCCGTGTTGTCTATTGCATCCTCTGGAACGTCAAGGACAACACCAAGATATTTAAATTCAAATCTTCCACCATCCGAGTTCATGAACATCCCAGCCATTCTGGAAAAAAGAAAGAGGACTTAGAATGCCTATTCATAGTGATTTGAAAGGATAATTGATTCTTGGGAACAGAGCAAAAAATTAGCAACCCTACACGTAATTTTTCATACAGGGTGTCCCAAAAAAGATTGTGCCCTGTTTGTGTGGCTGCTGTGGAGGAGCTGTGGAGGAGCTGTGGCTTTAATTATCTCAGTTTATTGGTCAGGCTTAAAGCTTCAACTCAGAGTTTGAGAACTTGTTTGAGTCAATCTGACAAGTGGTTGTTGATTTATGGTAAGGGAAGGCGAAATAAGTGCTTGCTTTAAAAACAGCACTTCTATTGTTCTCCAGAAATGTCAAAACCAAACAATGTTTGAAAGCACGGGTTCTAGCGTCACATTCGAATTTTCTCTACATTCTTAAAAGGGTCAATAATGTTGTCTTAGGCCCAGTTTAAACAACGTTTTCTGCAGTGTCAAATTCAATAGATGCTGGTAAAAACTTCTAAGTGTCAATTAAATTCGACAGAAAAACGATGTTTAAATCACCTGCCGTTTTGAATAGATAAAAACGGCACGAGTTCATCAGCTCTGTCGTATCAAACGGCAGAAAAACGACTTGATCTAAACATCGTATTTCTGCCGCGTTCAATTGATCAATTCTAGGCTATTCGAGATTTGTAACATTTTCCTCTATTAACTTAGAGTTTCGATGATCTAAATTTCATGAAACTTTCCATGCATTCTTTCAGCAGAAAGGAAAACGCCGCCATTTTGAAAAGGATACAAATTTCAAAAATGTCTACGGCTATTCAGTCCAAAGTACCCTCAGATATTCAACTCAGAGAAAGCGATAATAGAATTTTATGCCACTTAAACTTTTCTCTTTCTAGGAACCTTGGTTTATGGCTGAAAGATTTTTGCTAGATTTCATTGGGGAAAAATTACCAACATCTTTGTTTTTACCTGTATAGCTGTTGGGAAGAAGGGCAGATTTTGTAATACAATAGCACAAGTTGCTTTTGTTGACACCTCAATTCAAAGCGATTAGCGATCACAGACAAAGGAAATTCTATCAACCAGTAATTCAAAACAAACAAAGCCGCAAAATTTTCTCTGAAACCCAGGTAGCTAGCTCGCTCGCTGTGCATTCCAGAAATTATTTTTAAGGGCAAACATGAGCATAGATCGAAAGAAGAAGGATATATCTACACATCTGCCGCGGGCATTTTATTTCTTTGGTCCAGGAGCTGAGCAGTAAATGTTTTGATAACACCCAAAAAAATAAGAGAATTGATTCGCCTCCTAAACGGCTTTAGAACCAAACTAATAAAATGCCTGCGACAGATGTGTAGATGCATCCTTCTTCTTTCGATCTAAGCTCATGTTTGCCCTTAAAAACAGTTTCTGGAATGCACAACGAGCGAGCTAGCTACCTGGGTTTCAAAGAAACTTTTGCGGCTTTGTTTGTTTTGAATTGCGGGTTGAGAGAATTTCCTTTGTCTGCAATCGCTAATCGCTTTGAATTGAGGTGTCAACAAAAGCAACTCATCCTATTGCATTACAAAATCTGCCCTTCTTGCTGTTGGGCAAAAAATAGCCCCGAAGAAAAAGATTTTTGAGAAACTTTCTGATTGCGAGACTTTTATGACATTTATATGGAACAAAGTACAACATAAAAAACCCCTGCTAGGTAGAATCAATACATTATCACCTGTATGTATTTGAGATATGAGGTTTTGAAAAAAGTTGCTACCAAAACCAATGTCACAAAATCAATAATTATCAACAATAGCCCACTGACGCATTTCCAAGAGACTTTCTATTTTAGACATTGGTTATGAAGCCTTAAAATGTTCTTAAAATATTTCTGTGAATGATTACATTCAAAAAGAATTCTGGGAACTACATTCCCCAGACTTCGATGCTATTTTCATCTCTGCATCACCTTTGCTAAAGATTTGAACCCTTTGCTAATTAAGCTGCAAAAACTCACCCGGGATCTGTAAACGTTCTTTCATTAACAGTCTTTTCTTCCTCGTTGCATTCAATTGAAACACTCTCGAACAATTCCGTTGTCTCACGCACGGGCTCTGCAGCAGCTGTGTTTGTTGAAGAACGCTCCATTTCTGCCAGATTAAAGTTGATAATAATACATTAATAATTTGGCAAGGAATAATGGACTACATTCAGAAAAAGAATTGCAGAAAGTGGCATATTCTGTACGCAGGGAGATGAATTTTAAGGTCAACCTCCATCATGTGTCAACAACAAAGGCAACCTATAGTGTAAAGCTGAATTGGATGGATTTATGGGAATTTTCTTCATCAACGATCGTTTTGAGACGCAGGTACGGGAAAAGTTCTTTAGATGTGACATGCATTGCTTCCTAACGATGGTAAATTAACTGCACGCATTTTTGTATAAGAAACTGCTTATAAGAAACTCAACTCTCAGGTCGCCAAAAAAATTGAGAAACTCCAAGACTGGGAAAATATAACTTAAGAAACTAGTTATTTTGCTAAAGAAAATCCTTCATATGTTTTTATTTTATATTCTTTTGTTTCCTGTATCATATGAATCGGAAAGGACGGTACTTGAGTAATGTCTAAACATGAGGATGGGTATCTATATTATTATTATTATCATCATTATTACTATCATTTAGCTATCAACCAAAGATCGATTCATTCAAATCCATCCCGCGCTCTAGGAACTACGATTTTTCAAACATCTGACCTTTCTTTGGTGCACCGGATACAAAATAAATCTAATACCTTCAGACTCTTCCTGAGAACTCGAATGATCTTTCTGGACAATAGGGTCTTGTGTTTTTTTCTCCTGAGCAGCTAACTTCTCTCTCTCTTCTTTTTCATCCTTCAAAACAATAATATTAGGCCAATGATAACGGTTTTGGAGCATAAAATGAGTAAAGTGAAAGTCATCGCGCAATCTGATGTAACGAATTGTTTGAATATACAATGCTGTTTGAAACGATGATTCAAGAGTCTTGGGCCAAAAGATGAAACTATCAACTGCTACCTTATTTCAAGGAATGTTGTTGGGGACTCAAAGTGTCACATTTTGCGCATGTGCATGCAGTTTCCGCTCTGGCTTTCTGAGGTCACTATTAGAAAATATCAGCCAGAAATCGGCACATACGGCACACACGGCACACACGGCACACACGGCACACACGGCACATACGGCACATACCAGGCAATACGGCACATACGGCACATACCAGGCAATACGGCACATACCAGGCCTGCATTGAGAGCTGACTGGTTTTGAAACATAATGTGACAACGCCCAGATGACTATCACATAAATTTCTTTGTCTAAATTAAATTGATTTCCCTGTCTCTTGGGGGTACAACAGCTCAAAATAAGCTTTTGTTATGTTTCCATTGTTATTCAATAACCTAAAATACCCTTCAAACAATGAGACCACGTGCTTTATTTCTTTTAAAACTGATTTTATCATTCCCTGAATTCCCTGAAAATCCGAATTCCCTTGGGATTAATGTTGCTAAAAAGCACACTGCACAGGAGTCAGGCTTTCAGCAAATCGCATCTATGTCAGACCTTTCGTTGCATAGAAATTCAAATTTTTCGTCCAGTAGCCTCTTTTTGATACACCCTGTGTAGTACAGCAGCCGTACAAACGTGGCAGAAGTTTCCTACGACACCCTGTTTTTAATGAGAAGATGACATACCGCTTCCGTGAACTTCGATTCCATCTCTTCCTTTTCATCCTTCAGATAAGAAAGCTTCTTCTTGATAGCAATGTCATATGCAACCATCATAAACTTCCTTATATCACCGCGATCTTGTGAATGCTGATTAAATGGAAGATTTTCCTCCATTTCAAATGCATTCTTGTACCATTCAATTGCCTCGGTGTATTTCCTAAGCTCATGGAGAATCACCGCAATTTGATATAAGGAACGCACAGTCGTTGCATGGCATCCATATAAGGACACTCGTATTTGCAGTGCTTCCTTTGCCATCGTCAGGGCCTCTCTTTGTTTGTTCAAATCTCTATAAGTGTTTGCAAGATTGAATTTGATCTTTGCTGTCGTGTAGAATCCATCAGTTTTCATCGTCTTTTCAGCTTCGTATGCCTTTTTGTAAAATTCCACCGCTTTTTTGTACTGCCCACTCTCTTGATATGCAGCTGCCATGTTCTGCAATATAATTGGAACATCCACGCTTATCTTAGCCACGTTTCTATGCATTTTCAGTGCCTTTACGTAGTTTTCAAGTGCCTGCTTTAAACGTTCTTTCTTTTCCTTTTTATTCATCTCATCTTGTGCCATCAGGTCTAAACAAGCCCCTAAGCCAGAATAGGAGCTTGCCAAGTCATATGCATCTTTGTTTCCATACATTATCTCCCTGATAGCGCAAGCATTTCGATAGGCCTGAAGCGCTTCAGTCTTATTATCCATCTTTCTTGAACTTTTCGCTATCTCAAAAATACAATTTCCTCTCGCTTCATAATACATTGACGTGACAGCATCAACCTCATTTTCCTCCTCGGCATTGCCTTCAAACTTCTTTTTGCATTTCATTAAGTATTTGTGTGCCTGATCAAGATCCTCCAATCCTTTATGTGCATTTAACGCTGCCCTAGCGTGGGCTGATTTGCAAAGATATAATGTACCAAGAAGAGGATATCCTAGAGAGACACATAAAGTTAAAGTAAAGCATTACAAGTCTGATAAAGCAAAAGCTTAAAATCTGACAATTTTTTCCATATCTCTACCTGGCATCCGAAGGTAGTTTTTTAGGACGCCGAGAAGCTCAGCTGATCGAAGCAGTGTCCTCCTCCTTCCTCTCGATGTGACCACCCCTCGTCATTTCCTTAGTCTGAAATTACAGAAAGTTGGCGACTCTCCTCACTCTGTGCAGCAAGCTCGACAGGGAGAAGATTTGAGCCACCAATCCTCGGATTGGTAGTCAAGCGTGCTACCACTGTGCAATCAATCCCTGCTGAAATGACAATTCTCAGTGCACGGTCTGAATAACGATCATTTCGCGTGCAAAAAAGTCCTACCGTATGCCCCTTTTTATAGGATGGTTCTGCAACGCACAATACTTATTTGTGATATAAAAGCCCGCTCAAAAATAAGAGCTCGGAGCTGCAAGAAAAATATCATCTGGAAACCCTCTGACGTGAAACTTAGACCCCGTTTACACTATGCCGGTACGAAATGAATACGGCATGAAACTGTGCCGTATTCGTTTTTCTGTCAAAACGGAATCGACGTTTACACTATACCGGCACGAAATGAATACGATAGGTTTTGACCATGCGCAGAGTGAGGATTTGTCAAGGCGCATGCTCTCATTTTCCAGATTATCGCTTCGATGTGAATCCGACATGAAATGATGCCGTATTCGCCGTTTACACTATGCCGGTAGAGCGACGAAGCCAGTTAGCATGCCGTATTCATTTCGTGCCGTATTCAAGTGAAAACTATGCCGGCATAGTATAAACGGGAGGCCAATACGGCACAGTTTCATGCCGTATTCATTTCGTACCGGCATAGTGTAAACGGGGTTTTAAGGAAATAATTAGCGCTATTGCTAAGCAAGTGAGTTTCTGAATTTTCTATGATTGCAGTGAGTAGGCAGTAAAAGAATGTGGAATACATCGGATGTGTGCACCAAACAAACTATCCACATTTGAAAGGTCATGATAAATCGCATACTGCATTGATTTTGATGATCTTTAGAGAAAATCCGGAATTAGATTCCAGGATATTTTGTAAAGTTTGTAATCTTGTTTCTTGAGCTAAAGGCGAGTTTCTTAAAATTTTCATTCTTGAAAATGCGGAGATGATCAAAAACGTCGATCAAATTTTCTAAACACTCGAAGTGAATGGCGAAAAAAAACATTTTCGTATTGATAATATTAGGGATTTAAAACTTGATTAGTTAGAATCTGTTTCACGAGCATTAGCTCAATGCCATGAGTTGCATGAAATCAATCTAATTTTTAACCAAGGATCAGCATTTAGTGCTTTTTTTCATTCAAATATAAAATTTTACAATAAACTTAAATTCATTTCATTTTCATTTTATCATATTTAAACACAAAAACCCTATCAGCTAAAAAAGAACTATTCTTATACAAAATAAACATCTATTTACAAATCAAATAATACAAATTTGCTGATCTTCCTAGGGATCGTGCTTCGGGAAGGATGCTAATTGTTTAGGAATTCCTTCAGTTTCCTTTTGAATGTGCTAATTGTGGAACTCATTCTGATTTCTAATGGGATTTCATTCCACGTTATAGCACCAGAGTAGAAAAAACTGCTTTTGGAGAATTCTAGGTTCTGTGTTGGGGTGTCCAGATCTAACTGATTTCTCGTTCGATGGTTAGATAATTGAGATCTGGTAACAAGCCTCCCTCTTAAGTTGCCCGGGCAGAGACCATTCATTATTTTGTAAATCATCACGGCCCTGTCAAATTTGATTAAGTTTAAGACTGAAAGCCAGTTGCAACTCCACCCATCCTTTAATCTAGAGCCTTCTATTAGCGATCGTGCTCTAGTTTGTAGACGCTGAAGATGATCAAGCTTTGTGTTTGACAAATTGCCCCATAGTTCATCACAGTATCTCAGATGACTCTCAAGCAGTGCCTTGTACACCTGATCCAATTTTGATTGTGGTAATATGTTCTTTAGTTTCCGCAGGGACGAAAGGGCACTTTTAATTTTGCCTTTGAGATTTTAATATTGCTCGTTCCGTGTAAGGTTTTCGTCCACTGTAACTCCAAGATATTTAACTTTTTTAACTCGTTTGATTGGTCCTCCATTTATGTTTACTTCTATTGGACCTTGGATACGGCTAGTTTGTCTTTTGTGACCAACGACCATGGATTCTGTTTTTTTTCGTGTTCAAACTAAGCTTATTTAGCCGTAACCATTCTGCAATATTGTCAACCTCAGTCCTTAGATCATTGCAGAGTTCGTCAATATCTTCTACTATTTCTATACCTATCTAAATTACTATACAACACTACAGGTACGATACCATGGGGAGCGAAATACAATGACTACCCCATGGCCAATATATAAAAACATGAAACATTAAACTGTATACAGACACATTACGAAACAATTAAAGATTAATGGATACTATACTAGACTCTGTCTCATTTCAGATGTCAGGTCAGGGTTTAAATGGGTTGAAAGATGTCACGAGTGCAAATCATTTAATTGTTGATTTAGGAAAGTAAAATGGCCGACATCTGATGTGAAACAGAATTTACAAAGGAAAGAGCTATTTACGATAAAGGATTTGGTGGTTGCTTAGTACATAGCTGTAATCTCAATAGATTAATCAAAGCGACCAGTTTCGTGGATGAAGCGTAAAGTTAATTCGAGTAGATTTCTGTTCAACTCATCAGAAAGGTCTTGATCACCATACAATAAAAGATGCGTCAAAGAATCGTTTGAAAGATTGGTGATTTGTGAAAATGGTCGTAATAATTCAACAATTCCAGCGAGAAGATATTGTCGTTGGACATCAAAAGAAGGGCAGAGCAACAAAAAGTGCTCAGTGTCCTCAATGCCATCGTTTGTTGGGCACATTGGGTTTATTGTATCCCTAAAATTATGCTTGAATTTATGGAAATTTAACTTGCTGAGACCAACCCTAAGTTGTGTAAGGTAGGATAATCCTATTGGATCGTGAATTCCAAAAACAGACTTGGCAGGGGGGGGGCGGATTATTGATAAAAGCTTTTCTTAAAAACAGCGATAGAAGGCGCAAGTCTCAATTCAGGCTCAAGTTTATTCCATTCGGATAAACAGTTTGGATAGAAGCTAGACTTGAATTTTTCTGTTCTTGCCCTTAATTGTCCAATGACATCCTGGTCGCGAAGACGGTACTGCGAATGATGAAGAGGGGGAATTGGTTCAACTGTATACTCAGGACTAAGATTATTTACAAACTTGTAGAACAAGGTTAGTGCTTTAGATAGAAATGCTGTAGGATGCAAGTGAAAATAGCAACTTGCCAGTAAATTGATTACTCAATGCCTTGCTCTTATTAGGCAAGCCTTATGCTACTTGCTCAGTGACAAACTCATCACGGGGGTTGGTCATTCCACTCTGAGAGATGTCTCAATTATGGATTTTTCATGCAGGAGCAAATGATATGTTCCAAAGTATTTCACGGAATAAACTGTATGAACTGCAAATTATAGGACACTTCACAGCATATAAACATTAGCGGAGCTTCCCCCCTGGATATCGCTTGAAATGATAAAATTCTCCAAAGAATAAATGAACCCCCACTAAAAGTTAAAATTGAATCCGTTCTAAAGTAGTGCAAAAATGGCACTCATATTTTCGACCTCTTAAAGATTTACATGATGCATGTGGAAGGTACTCCAACGAGCTTGAGTGCCCATCTGCCAGGGACCATGGCATGGTTTAAAAATGGAGGGGCAAAGAGATAATTTTTAGCCATAGACAAACATACGGCTCAAATCTTTAAAAAGGTAGGTGTAAAATTCTATTGCCGTTTTCTTTGAAATAAATAGCTTGGGAGAAACTTAGGGTTTTTGCTGTAAATCTGCCGCGGCACTTTATTGATATTTTGATTAGTTTCAATATGGCGGCATTTATTAAATTTGAGGCTATGACGTCATCAAATTTCTAAATCCTAAACTACAAAAGCTACATATTTCTGCTTGCCACCATATTGTAGACCTCCATAAACTATGGTTTTTTGAAGGTTATGTAATGTTTCCTCTATTAGTTTAGGATTTACAATGATTTAAATTTTTTCAAAATTTTCCATGAATTTTTTCAAAAATTATCAAATTGCCGCCATTTTGAAAAAAATAAAGATATCATAAAATTTCCACGGCAGACTTACAGCCAAGTACCATAAGTTCCTTTCAAGCAATCCAGTTCAAAGAAAAATATAATAGAACTTTACACCGACCTTTTTAAAGATTTGAAAGATTTGAGCCCTATGCTGCCATAGACAACAACTAAATGAACTGAATTCAATGGGAAAATGAAACATTTTGCAAAAATTGCAGAACTTTATTTAGCACCACCTCTTCCCCTTACTTGGTATAATTCCACAGTCCTTGAGGCCTGGATCACAGAAAAACGTAATTTTGCAATGATAATGCCACTTACCTGCAGCTATAGTGCTCTCTGCGAGCTTTTTAAAGAAGCTGACCCTCCATTCCTTCTTGAACATACCCCCAAGTAACGCTGATGCAACTTGAAGATCATGATAATTATCAAATAACGGAATTCCCACAGTGACATGCTGATCAAATGCAAATTCAAAATTTGCATATTCATCCTGAAATAAATTCCTTGCATCATCATAACTTTTATGGAGCAGTTGTGCAATATCTTGGAACTTTGATTTGTATCTTTGAAGAAATTTCGTCCTGGCTTTTTGAAAGAAATCTTTAATAGTGGAATCATCTTTCTTGCTTTGCAAATAATTTCTAACTTTTGGGTGAAAATCATACTTTCCTGTTTCTTCGTTGAGTAAACTGCTGTGCTTCAATGCATGTAATATGAGCTTGAGCTTGGGTATTTCTATTTTCCCTTCAAACATGAATCCTACATCTTCAGCGGTGAATGGTCTACAATATAGAGACAATGCTACAGCACCAATACGGATTGTGTCACTAACGTTATTGAAATTTGTCTCTAAGAATCCATCAGTGTAAATCTCTATCTCCCTTTCAATGTCTCTCTCTTTTTGCTTGTATATCAGCTGTAGCTCTTCATTTGCATATTTTTCAACAAGTCTAGTAATACCTGTAACATGTAAAACATACTGTAGATAACTTATTGTAGACATTATAAACTATTCAAAACTCCGCCTTCAATGAAGACGCATTGTTCAGATACCAGGTTATCATTATAATGATAACTGAAAATTATCAAAAAAGGTTCATACATTGTAATCAAATGAAACATGACGTAACCACAAAAGTTGAACGGGGTTGATTGCATCATGATGCATTTGATTACAGTGTATGGAACTTTTAGATCATTTTCAGTCACACACTACTTTGCAAATTTCTTTCTTCTTCTTCGCCTTGGGACTCAAGCATGATATTCCATAGCTCGTGCAAGCGAAAACAGATTTCACACACGCTTGTAAGCGATTCGTCGATTCTTTCCCATTTAGCAATCGATAATCGGCTGATCAGTTTTTCTACAGGGTGTCCCAGGAAAACTGTTCGACGTTTGATTAGATATTAAAAAGTAATGATAAAATATACAAGCTCCTGGTTAGACAACCATTTTTAATTAATTTTTGACGCCAGAATCTTGCAAATCCGCTAAGAATTCACGGAGCTACAAGCTTTTGAAGTTCACGTTTGTGCGAAAGCTGAAACCAGACGCCCCTAACTGACTTGTTTTCAAAAAACCGTTCCAAAATCGAGGTACAAGGAGACTGTCCCGTTTTTACCTCTCGTTGATATCAGAGCAAACCAACTAGGACTTCAAAAGTAATTTAATTTTTGTAACCGTTGCAAAAATGTACTTAAGAATGCAAGTATCCAAAAACATGGAATGAAAACTTAATTGATGAGAGACAGGGCCATTCCAAATTGTGCTCAACAGGATTCCTCTAAGCATCAATAACCTTGATTCAATGTAAGAGAAATCTAGTTGATCAAAAGTGCTTTTTAAATTACATTTGATTTGCCTTGAATAAGCGAGATTCTACTTTCACAAAATGTGCAATTTAGGGGCATCTGGTTCCAGCTTTCGCACAAACTTCAGATTCAAACGCTAGTAGCTCCGTGAATAGTTAGCCGATTTGCTAGCTTCTGGTGTCTAAAATTAACATAAAATCTCATTATTATCATTATTAATTTCTTTATAGTAATCGTTTAAAAATAGCTAAGTTACAGCTAATTGATGCCTACCTATTAAACAAAATAAAATCATGATTAAATACAAAGTAAAATAGTTCTAACTAGTTAGTTTAACAATAAACGATATATATATACATTATGATACAATATTTAAAGGCGAGTCTTCAATGTAAATAAAGAGAGATAGATTCAAGAAGCTGCACTACGAACGTTTTGCATAAACGACAGTTGCATTCAATCGCCCTTCCACTCCTTTATGCATTTTTAAACATGAAAATATTCAATGACTGTTTAGTGTCATTTGAGTGTCATTTTGTCACTCAGCAATATGGTAATCTTACCAAGGAGCCTGTTCGTTATTTCCTTATTTTCTAATATTTAATCAAACGTCGAACAATAGGCTGGGGAGAGAAACATTTTTCTGGTAAATGGCTGCCACAGTTCAATTTATCGTTGGTGAAAAGCCCTGTGGCAGCCATTTACCAGAAAAATATTGCTCTCCAGTCTCCCCAGATCCTTTTTCTAAATGTCAAAATGGTCTATTTCTTGGGACACCCTGTGGCAGTTTGTTGTCGAGAGTGGAGAAGACTACTAAACTTTAGAATCCTATTGTAGAAAAATTGGCCACGCTTTTGACTTCAAATTTGGCATGGGTGTCTATGAACATACAGTGTGAGTGGTAACAAAGTTTGATTAAAATCTTTTAGATTAGCGGAGTGGAAAATGAAGTTCTTCTAAAACAAGAAAATATTTTGAAATGAGTCTCCTTCAAAGCCCTGAAAACAAACAATTTTGTTTATCTTTCGATTGCCAAGAATATGGATAATACCATACAGTATCTTTAATAGAATTTCAATAGACCAATTGGTTCCAGAGTAATTAATTTGTTGCTGGAAGGGAGGATTTCTGAAAATTGGCAAGGTGCTCATCAGAGTCAGAGCGGAAGGCAGAGTCACCTTAAGGGGTGGATTTTCTCATTAAGAAATAAATTCTTCTAACATCCAGCCCTGCCATAGGGTAATAGATGATAAAAAAAAATATCAACCCTCAGCCTCTGTACAGTACAAAACCTCACATAGCTCAGTTTTGCACTTGATGGATAGGAAAAATACTTTCTAGTATTGCCCAAGGAAACAGTTAGTATTTGTATCTACAGGCAGAGCATGCCCTCAATAAAACTTAGCATTATTACCAGCAGAGGGAAACCAGATTTACTGTAATTGTTTGTAATATTTGTTTATTGGTAATCTACTCTATATTTATCATTTTGTTATTTGGTAGTTTATTCTATCTTTTATCAATGTTGGTATTTTGTTTCAATTCATTTCATTTTTTAATTTTTTTCTGTGACTTCTCTTGTGCTGCGCAGCAAACTGCAATGGAGCACAAACTGAGGACGGAAAAATGTGAAAGAGTGCAAAGCGAAGGAGAGGACCTCTTCTCGCTTCAAAAGCTCCTTTGCAGCTTTGTTCCCTTTCACTCCTTGGCAGTGGAAGTTTGCTGTGAAGCACAATAGAAGTCATGGAAAATGAACAAAAAATTGAATAAATCACCAAAAAACAAAATTAGTAAAAATTAGAATATATTACAAAGTAAAAATATTACAAAAATTAGCAATTCATCTCGTTTCCCTGTGGTTCCAGTCTGCAGTTCTTGCTGTGCAGGGAGGGAGATCTTCCTGCATCACATTGCCAAAAAAATTAAAGTATATTGTTTATCTATTGTTCTCACCCACACACTTCTCTACACAAGAAACAGCAAGTGCAGCCTGGCATTGGTATATTATAATGGCCAAGCAAGGAACGCAGAGATGTCGGAGCAAGTTTCTCCAACGTTTCTCAATTCCAACTTTTTTACTATGCCCATGTGCTCAAAGTCGGAGATATTTGATCTTGAAACAAATTTTAAGATTCAGTTTCAGTTTTGTTAACAAAGAGATAGGTATGCCTTACATCTAAATAACAAAATTAAGTACTTCAAGGAACTTCCTTTTTCAACTGGCAATCCATTGCTTATGTTTACTCATTTCTTTTATATTTTGCTGAGGAAAATTTCTTGAATAATGGTTAGTGCTGAAGTTTCTTTATTTGGGTGACCTGAGAGTTGTATGTTTTTAAAGAAGTTCTCACAAAAAAACTTAAACTTGTATGTTATTATCAAAGTGATGTTGATGCTTCAATTCAAATTTCAATGTGATGCCTTAACTACTGAATTTTGTTAACAACGCAGCTAAATCTTACAAATTTTTTGCAGATCAAATATACTATCTCAAAATTTCTTAATAGAGCACATAGGGTCAAGTAAAAAAGTCAGAGTTGAGCTAAGTAAAAAATTCCGAGCTGAGAAATGTCATCAGAGACCAGACATTCTTAAAATATTTTTAGTAGGGCTGTAAGCATTACAGCGATTTGAAAAGGAGAAGCATGAGCAGAGGTTATATGGGTTAGGTTTATAACGGTTATGTAATGTAAGTAAAAAATTCCAAAATAATAATGATAATAATAAGCTGAGAAATGTTAGAAACTTGCGATATAATGATAATAATAATGATGGGGATAGTGAGGAGAATATGTAAGGTAAGAGAGTGAGTAGATTAGTTACTTACAACTGTGTTTGTTAGCGGTCTGGGTTTTTAGTCCAGGCAATCATGATATAATCTGTAAAAAATATACCAACCGTCAACAGTTGAACCTGTATTTTGAAGCATTCCACCAAGCAATGTCAAATTCAGTGGAAGAAGCTTGCATATTTTGAGTGCTTTTGTCATCATTTCTTCACTTGGTTTTGAAGACATCTTGAACTTGCCAAGAAGCTTTCGGGCCAAGTAACCATCTAGCTGTCCAACTTTCTGTTGCCTCAGCAGACGAGACACTTCATTGTTGCTACTTTTATTCCTTGATGTAAGCAACAGTCTGATCCGACCACTTCCAGCCTCAATGATCTTCTCTATGACATCAGAGAGCCCAGTATCTTTTTCAGGCATCTGTTTCTCTTGGCCAAAAAACTCATCAGCATTGTCTAAAAACAATATTGATTGCTCTTTTACTCGTTTTAACCTTGCTTCTAGCATATTCACATCAACAATTTCAGTACTTATGACTTGGCCAAATGTCCGGAGGATCTCTACAATAACGACTTCGATTTCCTTTATTTCTCTTAGATCAATCTGCTTGATTGTCTCGAATTTGGTTTCACTGAGGTACTGTTTTGCAAGAAACGTTTTTCCAGTGCCAGCACCTCCATACAAGACAACTCCATGTCCATTTCGCATAAAACTGTCAACTTCTTCAATTAGCTCTTGCCTTCGTATGATCAATGATTCCTGCTCTTTTAGTTTTTCAATCTCATCTTTGTATGTCTTGTTGAAATCATCAATCAGGTCTGCCACATCTGGTGGTCCTTCATCTTGATCGACAAATGGGCCTAAATTTTCCAGGACAAACGTGTCAGTAGCGCTTATTCTATTGTCTTTCGCAAGCAGCCGTAATAGCTCGGGCAAATTTTTGGCAATATCATACCTCTCACCAAATGTTGATTTAAATTTGCCAAGGGCAAGTTCCTGCTGCCTCGCCGTGCATCTCCCGGCAATATTATCCATCAGCGGCTCCAAGGCGACTGCCGCCATCTTAGAATGGTCCTGCTTTTTTCGTTATGACTAGATATGACATATTCCACATTCGCTCTCAGACAACAATATCATCTCACACAGAGACAATTGATAACAACTTGTCATCATTGTCATGTTTTGAAAATGATTTCGACTTTTCTTCCTTCCTGGTAAGCAATTCAAATTTGATTGACAAGCTATGGTAGTAAATCTTCATCGGCCGGTAAGTAGTGCACAAATTATTAATCAGTTGCGAAAACTTCAAAAGCGTGCTGCTAGAATAATAACGAATAGCAACTTCGATGCCCCAAGCAGACCTCTTATTTTCTAATTCATATAATTCAATCGAAAATAACTTTATTTATTACTGATACAAAGATCTAAAGTTACTTATATAAGAGAGGCGAATAAGAAACTGTATGAGCCTCTTATTCCCCGTTGTAGTATGCGTCAGTCTAGCAAGTTTTGTGCGACACTTTGAGCAACAAGAGCGAGAACAGAAGCACATTCCTAACTTGGGAGAAGTTAACATAAAGTAATAGGGTTGCTGAAAATTTTGCGGGCAAAATTTTGAATGATATTTCTTGTACACTCAATACACAGTTGAAATTGTGACCTTCTGTAGTTGAAATACAAAATTGTAACTGCTAAGGATACACACCTCCAAGGAGGCTAATTTGAAGATACTCTCCATTTCTATGCGAGCAAGAAGGACTGGATTCATCGTGCTCTTAATTACAATTAGCAGTAAGGTCTGCAAATATTTCTTGACACTGGGAGGGGGGGTGGGATACCACGTTTGAGAACTTGCTATCGACGTGTGACCACACCTGTTATTCTTACGCTTTATATACTAATAAGAAACTTTATGACTGCTTGCACGCTTTTTCAAAGCGTGCAGTACTTGCGATTTGAAAGCCAAACACTTTTAGTCCTTTGTTCCCTTAATAAATTCATTTATTGAAAGACCGTTGACGAACTGGTTACTGGTGAATCAAAGACAATGGTCTTCAAGTCCCTGAATGAGCTGGCTCCACAACTGTGTGACCTCTTCACCCGAAATTCACTCTGCTGATCACATAGCCTTCGTAATATGGGGACCGATTTGAGGTTACCGATGAAAAGGTCAACAAATGGCCAGAAATGTTTTTCTTATTGAGATGCTAAACTATGGAATAGCCTGTCAGCCGAGTCAAAGCAGGCAACCTCTCTGTTACCTCTCTGTATAGTTTCAAAAAAAAACTATTTAGAAGCAGAACTTTTTTCTTTCGTTTTCATTGCACATCTTGAAACTTATTGTACATAGCTTTTGAATATTGTAAATAAGGATTTATAGTTTAATTTATTTAATAGCTTTTACTTAGTTTCCTTAGATGGTAATTAATGTTTTATTGGAGGGCCCCTTGAAAACCAACTTGTTGAAGGGCAACCCTCCTTAAAAGAATTAAATATGAAAATATGAAATATGAAATATGATGGAGGTAATGAGATTTTACTACTTTTTGAATTCATGGCACAAATTCTCATGGCGCAAAACATGTTAAAGAATTCACAGAGGTTTTTACAAGAGATTGTTCGTCTGACTTGAAGAGGGTGTGAACAAATCTATTCATATGACGTACCCGAGGAGAGTACATCGAGAGTACAAGAGAAGACAATAATACAGTGAGTATTGCCATCAAATCAAATGATTATTTCAAGTCTGAAAAATCATACCCTTGAGCATGGCACATCCAGAGGTACCTTTACTGTGAATGGACCCCCCGCCCCATGCACGCACCTGAATGATATGAGAACAGAGTAATGATAAATGAGTAATGAGTAATGAATTCAAGAGCTCAATCAAGTCCGGGTGGTGAACTGACCGTGAATGGTGTGTATATGGTGTATACGAAAGATAAGACGCAATTTAGTTGTCTTTATCAAAGCAAAGCAAAGTCTTCGAAAAGGTAACGGAGTATACCTAGGTAAGAATTATTTTATGCAGTTTCACACTCACTGTGAGCTGCTTCAACACCGTACAGACGCAAGAATCCATTTCGACTTAGGCCCATTTATAGCCATTTTGGCGTTTTGCTTGTCTGGAATCTGTCGAAATCGTAAACCATGCGTTCCCCAAAAGCAAGGAAATCAAGTCCTAAGAAATGCAAGACAGGACAGGCAGCAGGCAACATTGGAAATTTGAAATTCAATACCTACAACAGTGGGGGTAGTATTTCTTTACCATCAAAAGACACTATAATTCGAGTAATCGAAGCCTGTGATCTCAGATATTATGATCACTTGGCTCTAGCCGATGAGCACAAGGATTCAGTTCTCGTTATTTGGCAAAATGAAAAAGGAGAAGCAGCCCTGCGGGATAACGATGGCATTTTTGACTACGTCAAAAATAAACAACTTGTGTTGGAAATTTATTTCCATGAAACAGACAACCGTTATCGCAAAATCTTAACAATAACATTCCATTTGACGGGCAAAAAGAATGCGGTAGTGGTGTCAGGTCACGCATCGCATGAATGGATCGATATTGAATTTCCGTTCATAAAAGATCTGATTCAGTGCAAAACAAGTGGGAAAACAAAGTCCGTTCTGCTAGCAAAATCAGTGAAAGAGTCTTTTCCCCTGAAATTAATTACCCATCCAGGCAAACGGGGAAAAATGTGTACGATTGTTTTTGATGACGATCATGATGATGATCCAACCCAGAAAACCATCACGGAGAAGCCAAATGCACAGAGCAGTGCAAATAAAATGGTAAATTCGGAATTCGAGCTTTCCAACCATTTCCAACCCCTAAGAAACGACGACAGTTTTGAAATAGCTGACAGCGACATGGATCTCTTCAGTGACACTCCACAAAACTCGCCAATTGGAGACAAAGGTCAGTTATTTCACGAATTTGAAATCCTACGGCAAGAAAATACAAAATTATCTCAGCAAAACAAATTTCTTCAGTGTCAGATAGACGACGTATCTGCCAAACTTCTGGCTCAAGAAGACAAAATCCAATACCTCTACAAAAAGGTTAAAAACTTAGGCAGTCCAAGCAATGTGGAAAAAGACAAAACTCCTCAACACCAAGCGACTGATGATGAGGCCCCCTAAGGGATCTCGGGCTCCGAGTCTCCAGGGCATATTTATATGGGCTCCGGGCTCCCAAAGGCAAAATTGCCGTGCTCCAGGGCTCCACTGCATACTTTTCAGGGCTCCAGGGCTCCACTTCTTAAGATTAGCGAAATATGATTTTGTCAGTTTTAGTAAGCCGTGTAGTGCCAGACTGCATTCTTTGTTTCTTGAGCGAGAAAGTGCAGTTTGTGGTTTAAACTGGATATGCACAACTAAAGCTGATAACAAGCACGAGTCCCCTAGAAAATATCGGATGTCTCAAAAATGTATACAAATTTGGTTGACTCCAGCGATGTGAATTTAGCTTTAACCAATGGCTAATCACTCTCAAAATGTTTCTCGATAGTTACCCTGAACATAGATACCTCGTTTGTTGGTATTGGTGCTTCTTGAAAGCTCAAATTTGGGTGCACTTGCAAACCAAGGCTTTGGCCTATTGGCCTAAGCAAATTCCTGAAGCACATCGAAATTAAGGAACTGAACTTAATGAAAAATTAAGAGACTTCCCAATGGGTGATTGGGGGGGGGGGTAGGGGTGACTTCTGGAAAACAGAATAACACAAGATCCAACATTGTTCAAATTTCATCAAGGCTATCGTTGATTTATACGCCGTGCCTTAAGAAATTGCCTAGGCCAAAAGGCTAAAGCTCGTCTGGTTTGGAGGAAGAGGCAAATTTGAGCTTTCAAGATTAACTTGTCTGCTCTCAAAGTACCAATATCAACAAACGAGGTATCTATGTTTAAGTTAACTAGAGAAACATCTTAGAGTGATCGTACATTGATTGAAGCTAAATTCCCAGCGCTGGATTCAATCAAATCCGTATACATTTTTTGGGACACCCGGTACTTTTGGTTATCTTGGTATTGTGCTGAGAGCTTTTGGGGTTAATGCATCTTGTGAAAAGCAGGAAGACCACTCTATCGATGAAGGTATCTTTCATCTGCTGAAACCAATAAATTCCTTCATACAACTGTAAGAGAAGCTCAAGAGTAGTCAAGTTTTCGTGGGCAACTACAGTATGTGGTCCACAAGGCACGATGTCTTCTCAATTAGCTCATTTATAAGACTATTAAACCATCCATTTTAGCACTGTTAATTATGGAATCAGGGGATGCCTTCTATGCTAAAATAAAAGATATCTCTTCGAAAAATTTTTCTCACGCTCTGATTTATAGAATGACTGCCACTGTCACAAAATTATAAAAGTTTTCTTATCGCTTATGGTAAGTATGATATTGGGAGATGCATTCTGAGCCAAAGTAAAGGGCTTGGTCCCAAAAATTTTCCTGTGGGCAAAACCTCATGTCAATGCCCCTTACTTAATTTACCCTGGCCACGCCACTCCCTTGAAGGTCTGAAAGTAGATCGTTTGCGACAGTGGCGTGGCCACGGAGGGGTAACGGGGGGGGGGGGCAATTGCCCCCCACTTTTGTCAAAAGAAGGTCCTCGAGATTCCTCTAAAACCGAGGAGAAAATAGCTGGGTATAGGTTGGGTAAGAAATAAGAATTTTCCGAGAAAGTAAAATCTTCCATTTAAGCACTGGCAAGCGTGATATTGGGAGATGCATTCTAAGCCAAAGTAAAAGATCTTTTTTCAAAAATTTTCCTCGTGCTCTGATCCTTAGGATACCTGTTCACAAACTATCAAAGTTTTCTTGTCGCTAATGGCAAGCATGATATTGGGAGATGCATTCTAAGCCAAAGTAAAGGGCGTCGTCCCAAAAATTTTCCTATGGCCAAAACCTCATGTCAATGCCCCTTACTTAATTTACCCTGACCGCGCCACTCCCTTGAAGGACTGAAAGTAGATTGTTTGCGAAGATAAATCTCCTTGCAACGTTATCTGTTTGTCAATTTTCACTGCAAGTTCTGATCTTTTTGCCAAGGGAAGAAATACGCTCTGACACAATGAGCTACAAAAAGTATAAATTTCCTAGCGCATAAGGATTGAAATTCTAACTTGAAAAATTTCCAATCATAAAAAATGGCGAGATTTCAAGAAACAATGTCTCGAAGAAACCTGGAAACTTCAAAAATTCATTTCAGGTTGATGTTGAGATCTACTAACAAGCTCAAATAGTTTCACGCCTTATTCATATAGTTTTCGTAATTATATGTTGTCCGTTTTTGCATGGCCTTCACAAATAAAATTGTTTGAGATAAAGGGCTCCACATGGAGAAAGCGATGGGCTCCAGTGCTCCACTATGGAAAACGTTTGGGCTCCGGGCTCTATGCTGTCAAAATGATGGGCTCCAGTGCTCCAGGGACCCCCCCTTTGGGGGCCTCGATGATGGTGATAATGCTGACCAGCCAAATGAGGGAGATGGCACCCATCCACAGTCCGGGGAGGATACTGAGCCTAACACAGCGACTGTTATAGATGAGGATCAGGATGGAAACAACAATGCCGCTGAGAATACGACAAACACCAGTGTTTCTAACAAGAAACCTTGGGCAAATGTCTGCAAAAAGTACAACATGGGAATATGTAAGCGTGTGAAGTGCAGATATCAGCATAAGAAGGTGAAAACTTGCAGATTCTACAACAGTGCATCCGGTTGTAGCAAAGGGACTGATTGTAACTTCCTCCACATCAAGAGCATGATGCAGCAAAAACCTGAATCAAACCCATTGCCATCAGTCAACCGTGATCACGGGAAAGACCAAGTTCAATATGAGCAGATGAGACAACAAATAGATTTCTCCGACAACATGCTAGTCTCTTTTTTAGACAAATTAGAATCGAGGCTGATCAACGCTGTACAATCAACAACAAACAACCAGCCTCCAGGAAATCCAATGATTCCAATGCAGCATCCCATAATGTACCAATTTCCAGAAACAAGAGACCACCAAAACTTCCCATACCAAAGACCAATGATGATGCAAGGCCCACACATCATACAGCAACAATAAACAAAATAAAGAATCTGAAATGTACTTATACGAATGCAGATTGCCTCAGCAATAAAGTAGATGAATTGAAATCAAAATTACATCTGTCGAAATCGGACATATGCATGATTACCGAAGTATTACCAAAAGTGAAACTATATCCCTTAAAGGAAAGTGACATTGCAATACAGGGCTATCAGATTTTTTCTAATATAGATGAAACGTCAAACAGAGGTGTTGCTTTATATTTATCAAATCAACTCCGTGCAAAGCGTCTAGATTACTCATCTGGAGACTCCTCGTTAGAATGTTTATTTGTGGAGATAAAAGTCAATGAAAAGGACAACCTTGTTTGTGGGGTCGTTTATAGAAGTCCTTCAAAAGATAACCATGAGTCTCTACGTCAATTGATATCAAATATAACGAGTGATAGACAACATGACCAAATACTTATCGTCGGAGATTTTAACTATCCAGATATAAATTGGGAAAGCCATTTGTCAAACACTGCTGAAGAAAACCCTGCATCACAGTTTCTTAAATTAACTGATGATTGCTTCTTAACCCAACATGTAAATAAATCAACAACACACAGACACAACCAAACTTCGAATTGCTTAGATTTAATTTTGACCAATGATGAAAACTCTGTTCAAAAACTACTATACAATGATCCTCTTGGTTCGAGTGATCACTTGACGTTAGAGTTACAATACATCGTAGATTTAGAAGAGTCACACAACCACGGTGATAAATCAGAACGTTTCTCGTATGATTACGGTGATTATATGAAACTTAGAAATATATTGAAGGAGATTGACTGGAATAAGGAATTTAAAGGCATGTCAACTGAGGCCATGATGAATTATCTTGAAGCTAAACTTAGCAGCTCCATAGAACAATGCATACCAAAACGCAAAATCAACCCTTCAAAAAACAACGAGAAACAACCGATATGGCTCAATAACTATGCGATGAGAGCGTTAAAAAAGAAACACAATGCATATAAGCGTTGGATAATAACAAAAAAATGGGAATGATTACATACGTTATAGAAGACACTGTAATAAAGTAAAAACTACTATCAGGAACAGAATAAAGGAAATTGAACGAAACATTGCAATGAACATCAAAATAAACAATAAACATTACTGGCGGTATGCAAATTCAAAACTAAAAACCAAATCCCGGGTTCCTGACCTAAAGGTCGGCGACAATCGCTTTACAAATTCTGAGCAAGAAAAAGTTGACGTCCTCAATCAATTCTTCACTTCAGTATTTACTCGTGAAGACCTATCGTCTATTCCGCAAACAGAAGAACGACAGTTCGCCTCTCCGCTCACAGATATTAACATAACTGAAGAATTAGTATTGAACGCATTGAAGTCCTTGAATGCATCGAAATCGCCGGGTCCGGATAGCATCCACCCAAGAGTATTAAAAGAGTCAGCAGAAGTTATTGCTTTCCCTTTGTGCTTAATTTTTAAATCCAGCTTCAGCACAGGAATGATCCCTGAGAAATGGAAATGGGCACATATAACTCCTGTCTTTAAAAAAGGATCTAAACATGATAAAGAAAATTACAGACCGATCAGTCTTACAAGCATAATTTGTCGACTGTTAGAGCGAATTTTCAAGAATGAAATCGTGAAACACCTTGATACAAATGAACTTTTTTCGAATGATCAATACGGTTTCAGAGCAAAACGTTCCTGTGTAACACAGTTGTTAGAAGCCTTAGAAGAATGGACTTCTCTCCTTGATGAAGGTAACAGCATCGATGTAATATACTTTGACTTCGCAAAGGCATTTGACTCCGTACCCCATCAACGACTTCTTTCGAAGTTAAATTCGTATGGAATTAGAGGAAACGTACTTCAATGGATCGTTGCTTTTCTCCATAACAGAAAGCAGAGAGTAGTACTGAATGGTTTTAAATCTTCTTGGACGAATGTTTTAAGTGGAGTCCCGCAAGGTAGCGTCCTTGGACCCTTATTGTTCCTTATTTACATAAACGACATACCAGATTGCATTGAAAATAGTTCCGTGAAGATATTTGCTGACGATTTGAAATTGTACCGAAGAAACTCAGGCAGCAGCCAACCCGTTCAGGATGACATAAATCGAATCGAAAACTGGTCCAGTCAGTGGCAGTTGCCCCTAAATGCACAAAAGTGTTCTAAATTGCACGTAAGCACTAAGAATAGAGAGGAGATAGACTCAAGTACTTATTATATTATCGACCAAAAAGACAATCGTCAAATCGAAATAAAAGAATCGGAAGAGACAAAAGACTTAGGAGTTATTGTTGATACCAAATTAAAATTTCAAAAACAAATCGCATCTTGCATAAAAAAAGCGAACGGTGTCCTCGCTTCGATAAAAAGAACGATCAAGTATTTAAGTCTAGAAACCTTCAACACGTTGTACAAAGCTTTAGTTAGACCCTTGTTAGAATCCGCCGGCGCCGTATGGAGCCCAAGCCTCGTTAAAGACATTCGTTCGCTAGAAAGCGTCCAAAGAAGAGCCACGAAATTAGTGCCATCGCTGAGAAACTTGACTTACACTGAACGCCTTATTGCCCTTGATCTCCCAACTCTTGCATATAGAAGAACGAGAGGAGACATGATAATGGTTTTTAAGATCATGAAAGGTATCGTCGACTTGAACCATACAAACTTCTTCAAGTTAAGCACAACCAAAACAAGAGGACACGAGCTCAAGCTGTTTAAGCAAAGAAATCGCCTGAACGTAAGACGAAACTTCTTTTCACAAAGAATAGTAAAATCGTGGAATGAGTTATCCGAAGAGATTGTCAACTGTACGACAGTATTACATTTTGAAAAACGTTATGATAGCTTCCACCGCGAACACAAATACAACTTCTAGGGTTTTATAGGCCGTAAGCCTCGTATTCCCTCATTTAATATATTATTATTATTATTATAAATCGGAGGGCAAGAACGACGACCAAAGAACCATCTTTGGTATACAATAATTCATATATCGTTCTTTACACCAATATTTTAACACCCATTCTGTAACTTTTACAAGATCCCAGTACAAAAGCCCAGAATAATGAAGCAATTCTAATGCTGCAGGGAACGCAAAAAAGAATTTCACACTCTAGAAATCCCGCTATACAGAGGGGTAAATACCCCGGGGCCCGGGGGGGTACTTGACTAGGGAAGTGACGGTGGTGTGCGGAAAACCTCTCCACACCCTGCACCCTGTCGCATAAAAAATAGGCCAAAGGTATACTCTGTCGAATAAACATTTTGCAACTCAAATATAGTGTAGAACGCAATTTTTGCTTGTGATACCCTGTCGCATAAAAATTTTGCATCTCAAATATAGTGTAGAACGCAATTTTTGCATGTGATACCCTGTCCCATAAATTTTTTACCTATATAATATAATACCCTGTCGCATAATTTTCGTTAGAAAAGGACACCCTGTCGCATAATTTTTACCGTAAAAGGACACCCTGTTGAGCGGCACATCCCGTCAGGTCAAGTATGGGAGTACCCCCCCCGGGGGTATATAGAAAATGCTTAATTGGAATCAATCAAAATTTGATTGATAGCCGAAAGGCTGAAGTATTTCTTGGGATCTTTCTTCTATTTTTCTGAGCTGTGCTCAGAAAATAGTAAAAAAATCACAAAATACTTTGGGGTATCAACCAAATTTTGATCGATTTCAAAACCTCAAATATTCTCCGGATAACAAATTTTCAAACATGCAAGCTTCTTTTTGGTGCACCCAACGAGGACAGACTTGTAACACAACAGAATCCACCGCTTTTGATTGACACCTGAATTCAAAGCGATTAGCGATTGTAAGAAAAGGATTTTCTCTCAACCAGAAATTCAAAAGAAACAAAGCCACAAAACTCACGACTTCTCTTCAAAGTAACCTTCGCGTGCACAAGGCGATAGTTTGCCACACTGCTTTCCGGACAACTTTGATGGCTTCGTTTGTCTTCCATTACTGGTTGAGAGAATTTCCTTTGTTTTCAATCACTAATCGCTTTGAATTCCTGTGTCCACATAAGGTTTGATAATCAATTTTTGGTGATTCTTGAAACAGGAGTACTTTTTTGGGACACCCGATATCACAATTACTTGGTCCCTGGCACGAATATACACAAAAAACAAGATTAGTAACATAATCAAGTATTGGTGATTTTTAAAAAAGTGTCACTTTTTATCGAGTCACCCGGTATTTGGGGTCGCCCGGTATGTGGTGTCACCTGCAATCTTCGAATTACCACAGTTCTTAATTTGTTTGAAGCTTACAGTTTCTTATCAGCAGACATTTCTCACAAAAAAATGTACATATCTGTTAGAAGTTCTGTAAACTCATGGCTGCCATTTTGAGATGATGAGCAAAAATAGTCAGTTTGATTTCTAAGTCTTTCACTGCACCTGCTTTCCCTTCTTTGACGCTCTGTATTGATGCTTCGAGACCCGATGTATGATACAAATGTCTGAAATAGGAGGGAAAACATAAACAGAGTTGGGAAAAATAGGAGACAGAAAACATTCCATTCCTTCTTGGGAGTATCAAGAATGCGTTCTTTTATTCAGTAATATCGCCTCCAAAATAAAACAGGTTACAGTATATGTCATTATTCAATCGTTTTTGCTTAGCTTTCTGTAGTTGTATGTTTAATTGTAATCCAGTTCCATGTTTCATATAATGGTCAAGGGGGAGCAGGGATGTACCCAGGAATTCGAGGGGGGAGGCAATCGATGGTTGTTCTCCTTAATGAATAGTGTCTGACGATAAAGTGGTGTCTGACGATAAAGACACATGGTGTCTGACGATAACGACAAAGAGTCGTTTCAAATAATCAATGAAAAGGGATGGAGCCGCGGCTCCCAGGGCTCCAACCTGGGTACGTCCTTGTAGGGGAGTCATTGTCTGCTCGCTGCAGTATCGTCCTTGCTGTGCTACAGAGTGGTCCATGGGGTTCATATGTAGTTTCTTGAGTAATTCATTATTGTAAATCATTTAATTGAACACTGGGTGAGTCAGTAAAAACAATCCCCGTTTGAAAGGCCAATGCTCCCTGGATATCAAGACGATATTACTGGCAAATGCAATATTTAACGATACGTATGTTAAAATCCATTAAAAATTCGCATGACTGAAATCGGCCTCTCCGTTCTGAAATTATGAAGGAATGTCCCTTCCAAATAGGCCTATAATCAAGACTAAGTTTTCCTAATATTCCTGCCCTCCCCGGGGGGGGGGGGGGGACATAACATGTTCAGGGTACTGGTATGTGCCGTCCATATGGGTGGGTTCGAGAAAATCCTTCAGTTCAGAAACGAGTAGCCGATTTCAGTCAGGTAGATTTATAAACGTATTTGAACATGTCTGCTATTGAATGATATGCTTGCCAATATCATTGTCTTGATATGCAGGAAGCAATTGCCTTTTGAACAGGAATTTTTGGCTCAACCGATGGCAAATGCAAAAGGCAAGCGATCAGTAACCACTCAGTAACTCTGCTGGAATGAAGACAAGTTTTGAGCACAAAGTTCTTTCCAGAAACATAACAACATAACCAAGATGGCTCCAATCAGGGATAAATTATTTATCCCTGGCTCCAATACTCACCTCGTGCGCTCACCAGGGACATCCTCTGACAAGACAAAGCTTCTCTCAAATAGCATCATCTTGTCGTTTGCCATTCTTACTGCAAGAGCACTAGAAATGAATCAAAAGAGATCTAAAGAGCCATTTTCATACAGGGTCCGTTGTGGGCGCGCTGCATTTTTAGACTTTTGGCCTAAGTGGAAAACATGGATTCACAGGTTGAACCATAGTTAACTATGGTTGAACTGATTAGAAAGGTTCGACTTTGGCTGACTTTTCTAGCGGTTCCACTGCTGCAGCGTCGATCCACTTTCCACATTTTCCATTTTTGCCAAATTTGATCAATTATAGACAGTTTAAACTTGCAGCGTGCCCACAAAATACACGAGGTGACAGTGGTTCTGTGAAGGGTTTGTGCTAGGTTTAACGATTACATTTGCAAAGGCAAAAATACTTGAGAAGATCTCATTGGAATCAGAGTTGCAAACGCACCATGAAACATACATAGCAAAATTTTTCATAGTGTAAATGTCAGCCCAAGTGGCAGTTGCGAATAGAGTTGTCCTTGAACCATTCATTGAATCGACCAGCGGCTAAATTGATACACGTATTGAAACTGCAGCTCCTTCAACCACAGTTAATTTTGGTTTTATTTTTCATCTGTCATTTGATTCTTTTCAAATTTTTGCTGCTGTCTTTTGCTTAAGTTTAAAGGCAGTCTGTCACGCAGATAACAGAGGACTGGGTGCTAGCACATATGTAAAATAGAACTACTGAATACTGAAAATGATCAGCCCTGCTTTACACTCTTTTCTTTTTATAAGAATAATGTTTATAAGAATATTCAGGCTCAGAATCCTCCAATTTTTAAGAATAGTATAAGAATATTGCCAGCCTCAGCTGGCATATTTGTGTCTCATTTTTCAGCAGTTGCCTGTTTTATGATGTTCATAACAGAGAATCGCATGACTGACATAAATACTTTAAGAATATGTTCAGGCTCAAAACGAAAATTTCTTAAGAATATTGAGGCTGGACAAAATTTATAGTATTCTTATAAAAAAAAGAGTGTATTTTCAAATGCTTTATCATAGGACATTGTCTTGAGCATTGACTGTTGTAGACAAACAGATGCTTGACCGGCTGCCTTTCAAGAAGTTTAGCTAACATAATACCCTGTATCGTCGCACTAACCAGGTTAACTTTCATCAATCAAATGCTTTCGATATTTTGGACGGACCAAAAACGACCAAAAATTTCTTAAGAAATATCGACGCTGGACAAAAGAGTGTACATAGTAATGTACATAAGATTTTCGTTTGAATGTTGTTATGGCGATATGGCGATATAAAAAAGTGGCAGTGAAGTGTAGGCAAAACAGATCTATGAATAAATAAACAATGAATAATAACAATGTTTATATGAGCGTAACCTCTTCAACACACTAAGTGCTGTTATCAACGAGTCGAGAGTCCTGTAAACAAGGAGTAAATAGATGATTTATTTAATAAAGTCTTCTACTCACTCTTTCTTGTCAATCAAAAGCAGTTTGTTTGTGAACGTTTTCATTGCTTTTTCCAAATCGTTGCAGATTTGTCGCAGAAGCCCTGAAAATGCATTTCAAAATACTGTGTCAGAAAAATATCCAATAAAAAGTAGACTTTCCCCAAGTCTATGAAAGATAGACTTATTAAAGTTGACGAAAAATACTTAAGGCAAGTCTAGTAAAAAAGGTGAAATAATACCCGATGAGTGGTGGGCTAGCAATGGCTTCGAATCATTGCAAAATTATACCGTATACGCTGCGTAGTGGCAATAATTGTGAATCATGTTTAAAGGCTTGGCTTTTCCTAGCTTCCCTTCAGTCCTTGGTTTGACTTGAAAACGGTTGACGCACCTAACCCACCCTCGGGAGGGAGGGACAAGGCTGCTGTCCTTGTCCCATCAAATCTAAACCTTTCACAAAAAACAGACAAACAGGGAAGCATTTCAATTGTCACAGCTTACGTCCACAAAGCTATTACGACTGGCATTGCAAGTACGTCCACAGACCTATTACGACTAGTATTCTGAAAGAGTTTAGACAGATTAGCAAAGATGATCAAAGCTTACCTTGGGGTAAGTTGGGCCTAAGCTACTTGAGGAGCCATTTTGGTATCCAATAAACAATCAAAAGTTTCCAGGCAACAGTGCAATCATCACATAACAACGTTTGTTACGTCAGATTGATTTTCGAGCAAGTATAAAAGTCGAAAGCAACAATTTTCTGCCCTTTGCGATTTGATCAAGTTGAAGTTCAGACGTATAATCCATTGCGAAAAAATTGCAGCTAAACCAAGTTTTTACGAGTGTTTACGAGTGAGAAATTGACGTGTTTACGAAAGAAGGACGATCTCCGAACATTGCATTCGAAAGATGGCGAATATCGTTTGGAATTATAGCTTCGATTCTGAGGTAGGTGATTCGATCTTTTGTTTTTCATTGAATTTGGAGTCGCCTTTGAAGTTCAAGTTGAGCGAAATCGCTAAATTACCTCTGGAACTTTTGGACCTTTTGCTTACCGACTTACCTATTAATGAAGTGGAGCGACTGCAGTTTAGTGGGCGGTGCTAAGTGTCATATTCCTTTTACAAATATTGAACAAAACAAACCCCAACCTTACTTACTCTAACAATACCCTAATTAACACTAACTTACCCCAAGCCAGGGGACAAGTGCAGTTTAGCGGCCGGCGCTAAATGTCATATTTCAACCCTAACCCTATTAACCCTAACCTTAACCATAACCCAGTAATTAACCCTTACCCTAACCCTAACTTACCCTAACTAATGCTAAATTACGCAGAAAACCTTTTTCTGAAACCAACCGTACCGTATGACATATAACAACACAACATTCGAATTCCGCCCGCTACACTGCACTCTAGCCCCAAAGATTTCCATTTATGTAGCTAAACAAGTTTGCATGTTAATATTATACAAGAACTATATCGAACTTGTGTATTTGACTCGTGAAATTGTCTGTTGATTTTTCAAAATATGGGATAAAGAACTAAAAAGCTATCGTTTATATCCTTGTCATTTGATTTTATGAATAAGTCCCCCACCCCATCTCTCTCTTTATGAATAGCACCACAGCCACAGTAATCTGTTTTATTTCTTACAGCTTGCCACCGACCATATCTGGTTTCATGCCAAAAATGAAAGTGACAGTTTGCTACTTATGCATGACAAGATATCAAAGCAAATAGGTAAGTAATTTCTCGTTTTGTTGCATGAATCATTATTTGAAGGAAAAATAGGCCATAGTGCAATCGTAACCAGAAAAACCTAAACCCGATCAGTTTTTGCACACTATACTTTAGCTGTGTTAGAATAGCCCACTTCACAGAAAGAAGAGGATCATGGGTAAGTAGGGCAAAATTTGATTCTTCGAACGCATGTTTCAACAAAATATTTCATTTCTTTCATCTCGGCGTACTATCCAGTTCTTGCTCTTATTCGCTCAAACTTTTATCAAACTTCATGCAAATAACACAGCACTGACCTGGAACATAGAGCTTTGCATTTTCAGTTTCCTTTTCTGTATGGACTTCGCTAAATTGATGTCCTTCCTTTACAAACTGCGGTCTTCTTCGTGATTGACACTCAATCCCAAGTCTTCACTAGTAGACCCCTGCCCCTCTTTTCGATTGCTAGAACCATATACAACACAGCATACGCTTGATTTTCAAAATGAAGGCCCCTCATACCCTTGTTTCAAATTCCAAAAAGTCGAAGAATCAAATTTTTCCCTACTTACCCATGATCCTTTTCTTTCTGTGAAGTGGTCTATTGGCAAAGACATGAGCTTTTGAATCATGTGAAACATATTGAACACTACAAGAAGCAATTGAGGTCGTGCAGGAATAAACCACTCTTAAGGCTGGTTCCCATCTCTCTACGCAATGAACTATAATCGCTTTCGAATCGCTTTCTTGACCGCCAATCTTTCAAATGAGATGAAAGTTCATTTTGCACTGGAAAAGACTTTTGACTGCGAAGCCTAATTTTGGCGACCAGAAAGGTTAGACTCAGGGAAAGGTAGCCCACAGAGAAAACATTGCTAAACTTTAAAAGGTCGTACCAGGCGTGTGCAGATTATGTCTATGAATTACCGTAATTTAATACATGATAATATATTTGGTACGTGTAATACCATCAAAATTAAACGACAATATAATGAATAAATAATAGGTACTAGGAGAAAAACGGACAGAAAAAACAGACAGATTTTTCAGCACACCGAGGCCTTTCAAACTTACGTTATCATCAGAGTGTGTAGACGGATGAATGAATGAATGTGTAAAGCACCAAACAATCTCGCAGATGTAAAAAGCATCACGTTTCGAGCATATAGTCCTTGTATAGCATATAGACTTGCTCCAAGTCTGTTCAGTGGACTATCAGCATTAAAAGAATAGAATTACTCCTGCGGTGGGGGGGGGCATAAGCTCCTTCGCAGCGTCACCTTAATAGCTTACACCCCCGCAGGAGTAATTATATTCTTTTAATGGTGATAGTCCACTGAATAGTCTTGGAGCAAGTCTATTGTCAAGTCAGTCTGTAATCAGTTCGAAACCTCTTGTTTTCTACATCTACCACGGGCTGCAGGGAACTCTGAATTAAAAATTAGATTTTCGTGTGATAACTTTCCGTTTGAGTGGCATAATGGCTTTAGGCCACGCCAATCTGCCACTCGCGGGGATTAAGAATAAGATTGCCACTCGGAACACCAGAACATAAGTAATGAACAGGGAAAACACGATGTTTTGTAAAAAAAAGTCTTATTTTCAATTCAGAGTTTGCTACAGGTCGCGCATCTACGCTATTTTTTGGTACTTAATCATGTATTTATATATTGTCGATGAATTACCGAAATGATTATTGGTTGCAGATATTTAGAAAGTAAATACTCCTTTTAACAGATTACCTGTTTTCAAGAATCACGTATCTTATTGATATCAAAGATGAACGGAATGGAAACACGATTCTGAATAGTCTGATGAGAGAAGCCTATCGAAAAAATTGCTTTTATCAGGTATGCTCAGAAAAATTTCTAATTGTATTGTAATACATTGTGTAGTATTGCATCGTCTCGTATTGTATTGTATTGTATTGTATTGTATTATATTGTATCGTTGCATTGTATTGCAATGTATTGTATTGTATTGTATTGCATTGCATTGCATTGTATTGTATTGTATTGTATTGTATTGTATTGTATTGTATTGTATTGTATCGTATTGTATTGTACAGTAAGTCAAAGACAGAGAGGCATTTAGTTTCATTAGTAAAATACCGGTGGGTGCAATATTAATGTAGCCTGCCTGCAGCCTTAATATTTTGAGGCTGCAAGCAGGTCATGTTAATGAAAATATGCCACCACGCTCATCTATGCTTTTGCTGAGAAAGGGGTATATTTGAAACAAAATCCTAGGACCTAGAATCTCAAAATTGGAGGTATTTTTCTTAAAAGTCTCCTAGATTGTTCAAAAAGGGTATGTTACATGATGTTCATGTGTTATTGAGAATATCCCAAATATATTAAAATGCTGATGAATTCAACACCCTAGAATATAGTGAATTCTACCAGGCCCGAAAACCATTGGAGAACCTGAGTTTTACAGGATTCTACTGTTTTCCAATTAAGGGAAAGGTAATAATCTCCAACATTCCCAAACCTTTCTCCCATAACCAGACTTTATACTAATAATTCCTTTTTTCACTATTGAATTGCACCCACCGGGAGTCAAATATTTCTCCTTGCTTCTAGATCATCATCATGTTTCCTATTTCGCGGGCTCCTCCGCATTAGGCATCTCCTGCACACACCTCTCCACTATTCTTCTCCAGTTTTTTCTGTCTTGTGCTATTTCTACTATATTACTTGTGTCAATGTTTATTCTTTCTAAATCTTTATGCACTTGTTTTATCCAAGTTTGTTTTTGTCCTCCTCTTGGTCTTTTGGTTGTTCTGTTGAACTCTGCTAAAGCTATTTTACATGGGGTATCTTCAGGTAACCTAAGTGCATGCCCATACCATCTGATTTGACTTTTGGTTACGGTGTTGCTCCATTCCTCGTATTCTTCTATTCATGCTTCTAGAGAATATTTTGAAGACTATCTTTGTATAGCAATGCCTGTGGCGCTGCATTAACCCTCTTTCGTACTGCTTCGAGTAACCAAAATAGCTTCAAAATACTTCACAACATCGGACAGAAGTTAAACACATATTTAAAATGCCTTAGAAAATTTAAGTGTTACTCAATGTCAAATAGTTACCTCAATTACTTATTCAATTGTTCATGGATAATTTAAGACACTCTGTAACGAGACATATTTTTAGTGATATTCATTAATCATTCTGTGTATTTAGGGTTCTTTTGTGACAATGAACCTTCTTTGATGGTCTAAACCAGTTGCTACACATCCAGGAAGAATTCCGGCGGAAATCGAAAAGATCAGCGTTAAATCCTCCTGGATAAATTTCCGAATAAAGTATTTCTTGAAAGCTTTCCAGCAAATTTGCAAAATTTTTTGAGAAATACCGGGTGCGCCAAAATAAACTATGCACGTTTGGCAGGCGGCAGGCCACAATAAGTCGTACACTGGACCGATTTTGAAGGTTTATGACTTAATCTTTAGCAGAAAGCCTGAATTAGATTCTAGGACTTTTGCACATTTTTCCGTTTTCAATTTTTAGAGTAAGAAGCGAGTTTCTTAAGATTTCCGTTTTCGAAAACATTGAAAACGATTGAAAACGTCGATCGAATTCTAAAAGACTCCACATGAATGAACAAAGAGACAAAGTTTTCAGGGGGATTTGCGGGCTTAATACGAACTCTCGTACAACAGATTACAATTGGTTGATTTCTAAATCGCAAATCACCACGAACAAGTTTTCTCTTTGTCCATCCATGTCGATTCTTTAGAAAACTTGATCAATGTTTTTTTATCGTTTTCATTGTTGTCGAAAACTAACATTTTAGGAAACTCGCTTCTAGCTCTAAAAACTGACAATGAAAAAATTTGCAAAAAAAACCCAGTGTCTAATTCAGGCCTTCTGCTAACAATTAAGTCATAAATCTTCAAAATCGGTCCAGTGTACGATTTATTGTGGCCTGCCAAACGTGCATAGTTTATTTTGGCGCACCCGGTAGTCATTCAAAATAGCGGGCGTCCCAAAATGATGTATTGACATGTGCAGAGCCGTACATCATGAACCCTGCACAAATTTGAATTAAATACCTATCATTTTGAAGAAAAAAGGCTAACTTAGATGGACAACTTAATTTCATTAAAACCAATCACATCATTCTAGAGTTCAGGGCAATTTTATTTGGAAGCAATAATTTGAAAAGTTTCGAGAGAAGCTAAAATATTTCAATCAAATTGCGTCCCATTTTCATCTATTAGAAGATGAAAATTGCTCAATTATCTTGTGGGGAAGTTGAATAAGCAGCTGAAATATAAAATGCACATATTTTTCCTTCGAATTTGCTGCTGGGAGGATTAGCATGCTTGATTTCGTCTTTTGAGGCTGAAACGTTGGAAAATGTCATGGAAATGTTTATGTTTATTCCCATTTTCATCTATTAGAAAATGAAAATTGCTCAATTATCTTCTGAGGAAGTTGCAGAAGCAGCTGAAATGTAAGATGCACATATATGTCCTTCGATTTTGCTCCTTGGAGGATTAGCATGCACACTTTCATTTTTGAAGCTGAAACTTTTGGAAAACGTTATGGAAATATTTAATTCTCTTTCATATAAGTTAAAAAACTGGCAAGCAAAGTAATTCATAATTCTATCATGATAAGACAGATTGCAGTGAAATGAATTTCTGTGCATGCGTTTGGCTTTTTGCTACAAAATTATTGGTATCAGATTCAAATTGGTCGAACATTCAGGATAGTAAACTTTGCCAAACACCGTCCGATCTTTCATTTTGGGACATCCGGTATACAGTAGATGAAGAATTTGTAAACCTGAAGTATTCTTTTAACAGTCAAACTTTATAACCATTACAAATAAATCAGGGGATAGATGAAGACTGTATAAACCAGAAGTATGAAACAGTGAAATTGAACGTCATTAAAAGTAATGCAGGAGAATATCGCTTACCTAACGGCCAAGGATTGGTCTTGTAGGGGTTGGTATGCACTAATGACATACGAGGCCCAATCCATTGTATGTCAAAATCTAACCAAAAAAATCTCAAATCAATTTGCTTAAATCTAATTACTAGATTTAAAAATGTGTACATATTTTTCTGTAGATTAAAGAACGAATCGACCACATTCTCGAAGATCTAACCAGCTTGTACACAAGTGTAAGTTGACGTAAATATCATATGCTATTCTAATTTACATTTGAATGGAGGAAGCGGTCATGTTGCAACCATACAATAACCTTTTCAATTATTTTTGCATCGTTACAGTTGAAACATTATTTAATTTTGGATTTAGATTGATAAATAAAGTTATATCGGTTGATTAGTTTATCAACATAGGGCTCAAATCATTAAAAAGGTCGGTGTAAAATTCTATTACAACATCATATGAAATGAAATAATGGCTTGGAAGGAACTAAAGGTGTTTTGCTGTAAATCTGCCATGGAAATTTATTGATATCTTGATTAGCTTCAAAATGGCGTCATTTATGAATTTTGAGGCTACGACGTCATCAAATTTCTACATCATAAACCAGAAAAGTTACAGAGTTCTGATTTCCGTCATATTGTAGAGCTTCATACATAAACTATGGTTTCCTTGCAGGTTATATCATTTTTTCTCTATTGGTTTGGGATTTACAATGATTTAATTTTTTTCAAAATTTTCCATGAATTTTTCCCAAATAACTAAATTGCCGCCATCTTGAAGATAAACCAAAATATCAAAAAATTTCCATGGCAGAATTACAGCAAAGTACCATAAGTTCCTGTCAAACCATTCAATTCAAAGACAAATGTCATAAAATATTGCATCCAACTTTTTAAAGATTTGAAAGATTTGAGCCCTATGCTCAGTTTATCAATTTTTCCATTTCGCATGCAACACACGTGACTTGGCTACCCTAGGTTTCGCGCTGTCTCATGCAGCTAGGCTATTTAAATCTGTATATTTACTAATTAGCTGCATAAATCCCTTCGTCTGCAATCACTTATCGGATTTATCAGAGTGTCTATCAAAAGAAACTGAAGCAATTGCTACAAATGCTATCCTTGTTTACTCCTAGCCAGATCATCAAAAGTGTTGTGTTAATATTTTGTATACTTTTGCTTATACTTTTGACATTTTCCTTATGTATTATCAATCGTTTTCTAGGTCACAAGCAGACCAGTAGCATTAGATGTTCTTGTTCAAGGAGAAGCCATTAAAGAAATAATGAATGTTTGGGATGAATTCTTCTTTGCCTGTGCTCAGATGGTAAGTTAGCTTTGATATTTTCTCTAATAGGAAAATTCGGTCTTGATTGTAGGCCTGTTTTGAAAGCTTCTTCAAGGGGATCACTGCAGAAAATATCTAATAATTTCAGAAAATAGTATGTAGTCACTTCCAATCAGGTAAATTTTGAATAGACCTGAACATGTCTGCCATTAAATGATATATTTGCCAATAAAATCTATCAAAAGGGCTCCGTCGTCAAAATGTAAACAAAACGATGATTTTTGCAGTTTGTTGAAAGGTGATATCCCACAGGATTTTCATATTTTTTCAAAATGAAAGTTGTTGTTTGGACATAAATCATTGTACTTCATTAAGAAACAAACCAAACATTCATATCTTCTACGATTGCTCGGATATAAGTGGATTTTTAACGGTCACCTTTTGGTGAAGCCACCAAACAAACTGCAGAAAATAATGGATGAACAATGGATAATTGGTGACACGTGTGACTTTACGGATTTGTTTACTGTTTGGCGACGGAGCCCCTTTTATATCCGGAGAGCAGTTGTCCTTTAAGCAGGGATTGCTTTTTTGGACTCACCTAGTAGGTACTGAGTCTTCGGCGGTTAAAGATTGATTTTCTTCTCATTATTCCTCTACAGAAAGCAATGAGCTTCGTCTATGAGCAGCAGACGATTATCAAGCTTTACAAGCAAGCACGTGAAAGTTCAAGAAAAAGCGAGAAATCTTTGAGGCAAATACAAAGAAAACTCAATGCTCAACTCATTACATGTTCATCGAAAACAGGCAATGATTACAGACAATGCATCAAAACGAATAGATCATTGTTTGGGCTCGAGACACTTAAATGTGAGAAATCCGTATCTGCAGCAGAGAAAGTTGTTGTTATTGCTAGTGGTAGTGCGAGAACTGCTTACGGACAAAATATGAAGAGATGTGGTGATGATCACGTGATCAGATTTAAACATCCTTCAAATAATGAAAGCAAAATTCCTAAGCTATGCAAACCAGTAAACAATACTGCTGTGAAACAACGAATTGCAAATAGGTCTGCAAAATTGCTCAGTAGCTTTCCCAACGCAAATCAAGGCAGTCATAATTCAGGGCAGTGTTCTACTGCTCCAAAAAGGGAGACTGAACAAAATCTGCAATTGCAACCGACAGCCAGCAATAAAGAGGAAATTTCGAAGAGATGTAGCAAATCAGTCAATCGTAAACATCCTTCGAAAGGTATCATTGAAATTCCTATGCAATCTAAGCCAGGGAAAAAGCATAGGACTGCTCAAAAGTCGGTCTCTACGGGTTTCAACACAGACGTCACAAGAGAGGACAATAGCAATAAAAAGTCTATTATAAAACAGAAAAATAGCAAAAACGAAACCGTTGTAAGAAGAGATTATAACAACAATCATGTCATTGTTATAGAGGACAATTGTAATAATAAGGCAATTGTGAAAGGAGACAATATCAATAATAATGCTATTGTAAAAGGGGGCAATGGCTACAATAAGAATGATAGATGTAAACAGAGCCTATTTAGTGCTGCAGATCATTGCTATACCAAATGTCTCAAATCAGATACAATTCCACCAAAAATAGGTGACAATGCCAAAACTTCGACAGACGTGGACAAAGTTTATGATACAGGCAAACTAAATTCGCAAATGGAATTAAAAGTAGAGGGCACCAAACTTATTGAGTGTTTATTACAACAAGTCTCTGAAACGGGCCTAAAAAGAAAAAGGGTTGAAGATAGCACTGAATGTGCTTATAGCTTACCTCAACATTCATCATATGATTTTGAAGCACCACCAAAAAAATTTAGGCTTGAACAAAGAATAATTTGCGACCAACCAAAGGTTGGTTATCATTCTGAAATGCTTTCAAATGGGTGTGTAAATTGTAAAGCTAAACAGCAATTTGCGCGATCTCACTCCAAAATTCCACGACCAATTCAAAATCCAGAGGCCCCTGTTATGTTTGATGTTATTAGTTATTTGAAAGGAATGGTGAGTGAAGCCTTATGATGAAGTAATTAGACAACGAATTTGGGCCACGAGAACTTCTGTCAGCGAAATATGAACGGTACCATTTTATTACGTTCTTATGGCAGAAACTTACAAACGAAATAAAACAAGCAAATTAAATGATCTAATGTTTATCGATCGTATGTAATGTTTAGGTAAATATTAATACATTTATAAAGAGCAAATAGTATAATAAACTGGAATATGGCTCCGTAAAACCTTGGGAAACCTTTTTTGGTAAGGACAATTTGATGGCAAGATATTCTGCCTGAACCTTCAACGGAATGAATTTAGGTAAAGGATTTTTCCAAGGTTTTCTGCGAACCAAATCCGTTTCTTTTAACCATCAGTTCTATATAACTATTGGTATTAAAATAGAAAATGTTGATTAAATCATAGTTTTAGAAGTAGCGTAGTAAACAAGTAGAAATTGAAGTTAAAATTGTAGATAAGTTGTTATCGAGGTTAATATGTGTTCTTAGCCTAACTTTGTATCTCCTTGTATCTTACTCTTCCTGTTCCTGTTAAACAAAGTTTTTCATCGGTTTTAGAAGCACTGTGACTTTGGTGAGATCAAACAAATCAAACAAACGAATTTCGACCGTTCGATTTTCACTAGATTAAACGATATGATCTCCATAGCTGAGTGTACATTTATGACACACACCAGCAATGCAGGGCACAAAATTGAAGCAACATAGTCGCGCACAGCATTCTCAAATAGCGGGTGTCCCAAAATGATCTATCAGCCGACACATGAATCTTACCGAAATGTTTGATTCAGCCAACTAATGCTAGACAACAGCCGAGGTGCCCAAGTCGTTGTTCATCCAATCGAGGCTTTCTCAGAAAGAGGATTCTTGTAAACAAAGTAGAAATGAGGAACACCGCAAAGCGAAAAAAACAATAGCGAATGTGTTATAATTAAAGGGCTGATTATATGAGAGTTTTCAGCCCAGGCTGGAATTTCAGCCCTGTTAGCCAAGGTGACATTGGCGTGCGACTATATGACAAATGCCAGCCCGGGCTGAAATTTACTGCTAGTGCACCAAAATTGTTACAGGTGTAAAACTTCAAAATGGCTGTAGAATCACTAGATTTCGGCTGAGAACTTTCTCTGCTTTCATCTCAGGGGCATCTCAGTGGCGTACCCAAGGGGGGAATGGGGGGTCCGGACCCCCCACTTTTCAAAAAGATGGTCCTCGAGATTTGTACAAAAATGCAATAAAATTTGTACCTCAGGGGGGGGGGTCAGACAGATCTGTCAGACGGTGGTCTTCGAGATTCTTGAACAGCTAGGAGAGAATGGTTTTGTCTAAGGTTTGGTGGAGCAATGTTTTGGGTTTCTAAGAAATGCTTGAACGATGTTGGGAGAGGCATTCTAAGCCAAAGAAGAATGTCTGTTTTCAAAATTTTCCTGTTTTCAAAAGATTCTTGCAAAGGATGCCATTTACTGACTAAACAACGATGAAGTGGCGACAAGAGGCATTTCCTGAATATCATAAGAACAACTAGAGCCAAATCAATTTTACAGTAAAGAAGAAAAGCGATTTTGTAATTCGTACTTGATATGTTAGGTATAAATTCTCAATGCAAATTCAACAAAACATCCTGCCTATTTTGTGTTCATTGCAGTCATGTTTACGATGCAAAATATAAGTAAAAAGGGCGTTTCCCTCATTTTCCGAGAGTCTGAAGGGCGTGGTCACACAATTTTTCCGGGGCTACGCCCCAGACCCCCTCACTCCTGAGGTGCTGCGTACGCCTCTGTTTCATCTGCCGCCCTATCTTTGAGAATCTTCGTGTTATTCTGCTTTAGTGCGAAATTGTATCCAAACTGCGCGAGTGGAAAGGAATTGTTCAGCCCGGGCTGGAAAAAATTGGGATTACATGAGAAATCTCAGCCCGTTTACCCTGACTGAAAATCCTAGCCCGCCTAGCTCGAGAGAGTCGGTTAGCCAGGCTGAAAACTCTCATATTATGGGCCCCTAATAATGATGAATAAGTTAAATAAGTTGTAATGATAAATAAGTTAGGTAGTTTTGTTTAGATTCTTTAAAAGAGTATCACTTACCGAGGTCGAAATCTTTTAACTTCACTTTATCCTTGTTTAAGTTCTCGACACGTTCAGCAAGAAGAATTGCTTTTTTTGCATATGGTCTAACGTTGAACGGCAATATGACACTGTCCGCTATTTTCAAGGTCAGCTGAATGAGTAGCTTTGCAATCGTCTCATGATATTTGAAATCAGGATCTAAGAATCTCTTCACCCAGTCGAAGTTATCGTGCATTGTATGGTACAATGGGTATATGAAGTCTCCTGTTGATTCCTGGTAACCATGAATATAAGCAGAACATCATGTCGCGGCCCCGTTTTTACACTATCCCCGCATGAATAGAATACAGCATAAAACTGTGCCCTGTTGGTTTTTCAGTTCAAACCAAATTACCGTTTACACTACGCGGGTAGAAAAAGAATACGACAAGTTTTGACCATGCGCTGAGCGAGGATTTGTCAATCTGCATGGTCTCATTTGCCAAATTATAACCTCGATACGAATCCGACATGAAGTGATGCGGTAATTGCCATTTACACTATGTCGGTCCCGGGGGGGGGGGTACTTCATTGTTAAGTTGTACTGGACGTGCCGCTCATATGGATGGGTTTTTTCATCCGAAATTCTCTACATATGGGTCTGTTTTTAACCACAATTCTGGTAGATGGGTACTTCTTTGAGAATTTTCTTATTAATCGACCCCATAATGATAATCCAGGCCAAAAAACTTAAATTTTCCTTCGTTTCAAATCGACAAATTCATGCACATGGGTCAAAAATTTCCTGACATTCATGCAAATGGGCTCGAAATTTTTGAATACTCCGTCATACGAATGGGTCCTTTTCTCAAAGTCCAGATTCAGGTCGAATCATGTTGACAATGAAGTACCCCCCCCCCCCCCCCCCCCCGGGATGTCGGTTGAGCGACGAAACTAGTTAGCATGCCGTATTCATCTCGTGCCGTATTCAAGTGAAAACTATGCTGGCGTAGTGTAAACGGGAGGCCTGTAAGGCATAGTTTCATGCCGTATTCGTTTCGTAGCGATTTTGATCTGTTAGAAAGTTATTACGGTTCAAGAGCGCTTAAACTGTTCCAAAACAAAATATTTCACCAGGTGCGCAAAAAGAGTTCAGATGTTTGAAGTTCCAGGGGCCTAGAATACTGCACGGGGGGGGGGTGGGTTCTTCCATAGTAAAGGTAACTACCTGGGGATGTGCCGCGAGCAAGGGTATACCCTTTCGGACTTCTAGTCTAGCCAAGGGTATACTGGTATACTTTTTTGCAATTTTTGCCTAGCAACGGTCTAGCCAAGGGTATCACATTTGACAATATTGGTCTAGCAAACGGTCATGATATCATATTTGGTAAAAATTTGACAATATTGGTCCAGGATCCAGGAAATGGTCAAAATTGGTCTAGCCAAGGGTACCATTTTCGTAAAAATTGGTCCAGAGAATGGTCAAATTGGTCTACCCAAGGGTTTGCCAATGACTTGAACATGTCCACCATTTAAATAATACATTTGCCATATTAGTGTCTTGATGTCCAAGGAGCAATGGTCATTCAGTCGGGTATTGCTTCTTTACTCACGTGGTAGCAAAAAACCGATATCACTTAAAGAGAATCAACTGAGATAAAAGCCCCGCGTGGAAGGAGTTTGGGTATTCTATTACTAGCCTATACACCTTTTCAATTAACGACCTCGTTTTGGAAATTTTTGAAAATTTCTTCCTACGAAACTTTTGACCACGAATTTGGATTCAGCAGCCAAAGTTTAGTCTAGATGCAAATGTTCATAATCCTAATGTTCGCGATTTTGATACTATGACGATAATAAGTTTGAAAATCTATAAGGGATCTGACCGTGAAAATTGCTCCGGGTGTAACTTTACACCCTATCAGTCATTATTTACGGTCAAATCCCTTATAAATTTTCAACTTTATTATCGTCATAAAATCAAAATTGTGAACACTGGAATTATGAAAATTTGCAACCAGACTAAACTTTAGGTGCTGAATCTAAGTCTGATGCCAGAAATTTCATATGAAGCAAAAAAAATTGCATGTACACTCCCGTCACGAAAGTATCCGGACAGCCGAAACAAAATGGCGTCAAATTTGACCGTTGGTCCTTCGACCCCCAAACGGTTCAGCCGTTATGCGGCCATTTCAGGGAGTGGAAATAAACGATTTTACCGCCAAAATTGTGTTTATCGATCACGCAATCAAGGAAGAAATAAAAAATTGAAAAACAAAGCAAGATAAAAGTGTTTTGATAATAAAACATGAAATTAGCTGCGAGGAGAAAATGTAATCGATAACAAAGGAGCCTCCCAACTTAGAACTGATATTTAAGATACTCTTCCAAATAATTCGTTCACTGGAATAGCATCACTTGGTGCAGAAAAGTCTGAAATTTGCAAATATGAAAGAAAATTCAAGTAAAATCCAGATATAATGAAGTTATAAATGAAAAAAGAAACAGTTGCTGCGATCGAGGTAAGGTTTTGTAACAACAGAATTATTGCAATCAAACTCAATACCAAATTGTTGCAAAGAAAATTCGTTAGGGACTGTATAATTTTGCTCAGATTGATTCCCCTATGTAAGATGTACAAAATGATACCAACTTTAGGCCAACCTTTGGCATTAATTATATTTTTGAGGCTTTGATACAAATTTAAACTTACCTTGGCAAAGATGATATCGCAACCCTACAGCCATGGGAGACTCAAATTTAATTTTGCCATTTTATAGCCAAGTGTCTTTTTGCTATCATTCACATGATTCCTAAAACGGCGATCTTTTCTGCTTCATTTGACATAAAATACAATCTTCTCCTGTCATGTAGCAGCCTCCAAGACTGGAAATTTGTTGAACATATTGTCTTGTTTTCGATTGCTTTTCCTTCTCACAGCTAAATTCATATTTTGCTATCAAAACACTTCATTTTGCTTTGTTTTTCATTTTTTCATTTCTTCCTTGATTGCGTGATCGATAAACAAAGTTTTGGCGGTAAAATAATTGGTTTCCAGTCCCTGAAATGGCCGCATAACGGCTGAACTGTTTTGGGGTCGAAGGGCTAACGGTCAAATTTGACGCCATTTTGTTTCAGCTGTCCGTATACTTTCGTGACGGGAGTGTAGAAAGTGCCTATTTTCAACTCAACTCAACGGAGAGCAAAAAGGAAACCATTCTCAGCTGCGAAAACTTAGGCCGATTCGGTTACTTTTAGTTGAAATATGAACCATCACCTTAAATAAAATAGATCTTTTAGCTATTCTTAAAAAGAATCTGAATCGAACGATATTTTGTTACATTTTGCAGAATTTTCGAAGGTGCACAATAGTGATAGCAGCTCTATCGCCACTCCATCGAACGTCAAGCATAACAATGTATAAAAATAACGCTTGATCCAGGCTCTTTTGTAGAATAGCTAAAAGGTCTATTGCTGCAGGGTAATAATAGCTTGTATCAAATTTGACACCCAAACCAAAATAGAGCAGACCCACAAGTCTTTGAAAGTCTGAAACTGAGTCAAGATCAATTCCCTGTTTGCAATTGCATCATTCAAATTGTTTTCCTAAATCCTTCATATCTCTGGTGTGTCGGCCTTGAAGAAAATAAATAAGGTACACAGACCTAAGTTAATCTATCATTGTTGCATAGCAAACCAAATTTCTAAAAAGGATTGCTTCTACAGGGTGTCACAGAAAATTGTTTGACGTTTGATTAAATGTTAAAAAATAACGATAAAATGTACAGGCTCCTGGTAGGATAACCCTGTTTCTAAGATTTTAAATTAATTATAGACGCCAGAATCTTGCGAAACAGCTGAAACCAGAGGCCCCTAACTGACTTGTTTTCCTAAAAGACGTCCTAAAATCTAGGTAAAAGAAGACGATATCAGAGCAATTCAATTAGGACTTCCAAAGTTATTCGATTCTTGTAACCGTTGCCAACATTTACTAAAGAATGCAAGCATCTAAAAACATGGAATGAAAACTTAATCAGTGAGAGACGGGGCAATTCCAAATTATGCTGAACAGGATTCCTCCAAGCATCCATAACCTTGATTCAATGTCATAGAAAGCTAGTTTATCGAAAGTGCTTTTGCAATTCCATTTGATTTGCTTTGAATAAACGAGATTCTACTTTCACAAAATATGCAATTTAAGGGCGTCTGGTTTCAGCTTTCGCACAAACTTGATCTTCGAAAGCTCGTAACTGCGTGAATATTAGCCGATTTGCTAGCTTCTGGTGTCTAAAATTAATTTAAAATCTCAGCAATATGGTTATCTTATCATGGAGCCCGACCAGTGGTTCGTCATTCTTTACTTTCTAATCAAACGTCGAACAATTTTTTGGGACACCCTGTACTCTGTCCTGCATTCAAATCAAAATAGGTACTTCTTTGTGACTCACACGGTACTTTTTCATCATTTCTACGAAAGATATGTCTTCTTCAACTTACTCTGGCTGGAATCTGTGTCCCTTTCCTTTCTTTTTGACCCATGTATCATAAAGATTCTTGTCCTTTTCATCGGGATCCTTGAACTTAAGGGGAGAAAAAGTACTCATCTACTTCATGAAACAGTTGGTAAAGGAAATTTTAGTTTGCTATGGTGTCTCATATAACTTTTTACGAATAGTCTCAAATTGAACAATTTGACTTGAGAGTGAACCTTTCATATCTATTTCTACTGTGCATATTTCAGTAAGACAGTTGACAGTTTAGCTGCAAAATTGCAATAGAAAATTATCTTAAAATATAGTCGAACACACAGAACCGAGTTTAACCTAGGCTACACTAACTACCTGGATCTAGATGTTTCTAGAAGCGTCGTTTGTTATGAAATAGATTTAGAGAATAGGATAGTAAACTGTTAATGCTTTAGAGAAATCAACAGATTGTAGGAGCACAACCACTCAAAACCCACATTAATAGACAGTATCTAAATTACATTGGACATATCTGCAGAGGTTAGAACACTGCGTTGACAAAGAAAATGATGTTTCCAAAGGCAACCAAAGGATATTACAGAGATCCATGGATAAAGATATCATCCCTACTAGGCGTGTCAGTTGAACAGTCAAAGAGAGCCACACAGTCGAGGAAAGAGTTTGCCGAGTTAGTTCAGAGATGCACTACCTCGTCTCCGTGATGGTGAAGACCAAGAAGAAGGAATCTACAGGTACAGGTAGGATTCAAGTTTGACGCTTTTATCCATTTATAGCCAAAAAGGTAGGAGTATCGTGTTTTTCATTTCATGCCTAAATTCTTGATCAATTTTCCGTCCTAAAGTTCTGTCTGACACCAAAAGCAGAGCCCAAACAAATCCGGAAGTTTCTTCCAATCAAGAACATTATTGAAGGCACCTTCCTCGTTTTTCAATTGGAAGTCAGTGTCTTTAGAACATAGCACAAGTTAACCCTCTGTTTTCAGAAGCATTCCGCGTGACAGGAATTTTTTCTTCTGGCTAAAACACAAAGCATTGTCTCCTAATGTTCAGAAGATCAATTCTTGCTTTAGCAAAATATAAACGTACCATTTTTACAATGTCATAGAATGCATCTTCAAGATACGGTGTTGATTTCAGTTCGAGTGTGTGGTTTCCTACGAAGGAAGAGAATTATATCCTCAAAACTACCGGGTGCGCCAAAATAAACTATGCACGTTTGGCAGGCCACAATAAATCGTACACTGGACCGATTTTGAAGATTTATGACTTATTCGTTAGCAGAAAGCCTGAATTAGATACTGGGATTTTTTGCAATTTTTTTCATTTTCAGTTTTTAGAGCTAGAAGCGAGTTTCTTAAAATTTTAGTCTTCAAAAATACTGAAAACGATCAAAAAACATCGATCAAGTTTTCTAAAGAATCGACATGAACGGACAAAGAGAGAACTTGTTTGTGGTGATTTGCGATTTAAAAATCGACCAATTGTAATCTGCTGTACGAGTGTTCGTACTGAGCCCCCAAATCCCCCTGAAAACGTTTTCTCTTTGTTTAGTCATGTTGGATCTTCTAAAATTTGATCGACGTTTTTTTATCGTTTTCAATGTTTTCGAAAACAAACATGTAAGAAACTCGCTTCTAGCTCTAAAAACTAAAAATGGAAAAAGTTGCAAAAAGTCCCAGAATCTAATTCAGGCTTTCTGCTAAATACTTAGTCATAAATCTTCAAAATCAGTCCAGCGTACGATTTACTGTGGCCTGCCAAACGTGCATATTTTATTTTGGCGCACCCGGTAGCAAAATCAGACTATTGATTGCAAAAATCATCGATTTATATCCACTTTCTTCTAAGTCAGCTCTGGTACGTATGTATTCTAATAAGGAACTGAACTCTTTGAAATCTTCAGAAATCGGCAGATATCACGGGAGGATCGATGACGCCAAAAACTAGTTGGCATCCTAAAACGGTCGAAGAGGTCGGAGATCAAAGAAGTAGGAGAAAAAATACCAAAATAATGCACATTCTGAAAACGGAAGGATTGAAACCGAATCACTCTCAGTTCACCTTGAAACTTGTTGGCTATATCAATAGCAAAGATCGGCTAAGGTTTCTTTACACTCATTTCAAGTCAAGTGATCTTGTGACTTGAAATGGGTGACACAAACAATTAACAGTTTTGTCTGCTACCTTCATCTCAGATATTGGAGCATTGACAGGAAAACGTTGTTTAATGAGGAAACGGAGGATAAAGAGCGCGAAGATGAACAATATTTTCATTTCTTCGAATTCTCATATCATTCCATGACAATTCCGTGTTTTGATACAAATTATTAGACAAGTCCATGCTAGTGCACGACAATTGCAATTCATTAGACTAAGCCATTCTATTTACGTTGAGCAAGCTATGCAGCATAGGGCTTGAATCTTTAAAATCTTTAAAAAGGTGGGTGTAAAATTCTATTTCATTTTTCTTTGAATTGAATGGCTTGAAAGGAGCTTATAGCACTTTGCTGTAAATCTGCCATGGAAATTTTTTGATATCTTGATTCCTTTCAAAATGGTGGCAATCTAATGATTTTTGAAAAAATTGATGGAAAATTTTGAAAATATTCAAATCATCGTAAATCCGAAACCAAAAGACGAAAAATGATATAACTTTCAAGAAAACCATAGTTTATGAAGGTCTACAATATAGTCAAAAGCAAAAATCAGTATCTTTTCTGGTTTAGGATTTAGAAATTTGATGACGTCAGCCTCAAATTTAATAAATGCCACCATTTTGAAACTAATCAAGATATCAATAAATTTCCACGGCAGGCTTACAGCAAAAAGCGCTAAGTTCCTTCCAAGCCATTTAATTCAAAGCAAACTGTAATAGAATTTTACACCGACCTTTTTAAAGATTTGAGCCCTATGCTAAGCTATGCTTCTTCATTAGAACCTTCATCTCACACAGTAAATTCATTGTGAAAATATGATTACAAAACAGCAGCAAACCTACCCTCAACAGCAACATCGACATTTAAATAAGCAACTGCTCTGTGTGAAAGTAATTTTGCATGGTCCTGTATGTGATAGAAATTCAACATGATACAAACAAGTAAAATTATTGTTCAGCTGATATTCTGTTGAAATCACAATTATAGACTCGGGGAGCTGTCATTATAAATAACGGGGAAGGAGGTGGAAGCATTTCGGGAGTTCATGCAAAAACTCTTAAAATCCAGCCTTCTAGCAATGTGAATTTTAGACCCTATCTGATTTTGCTAAAAAGTTTGATTCCAAACAATGAAATATTTTTCTTCAATGAGTAACAATGCCTTGCTAGTATTGATCTAAACATGAGAAATAAATACGGAAATAACATACAGAATTGAAATTAGTTTCTCTAAATATCTCAAAAATTTAATCTAAAAAATTTCAGAGCCTTCCTTATCTGCCCCCACCCCTGTCCCTGTTATGATTTATGACGGTTCCGCAAAAGCGATGGAGCCACTATAGAGCAAAATCTTAATTAATTTATCTATTACAACCAGGGCAGATTCTGTAACAATAGCAAAAGTGGCATTTGATTGACACACCATTTTAAAGCACTAGAAATCACAGGCAAAGGGATTTCGATGCCCGAGTAACAAAGCCAAAGATGTAAACAAAGCAGATCGATACCTCACCAATGCCTCAAAGATATCTTGTCCTCAAAATATAACTAACCTTTGAAAACTAACTGGTCTCTAAAATAAGTTGTCTTGAAAAATAACTGGTCCTCAGAAATAACTTGTCCCTGAAATATAACTTGTCTCAAAAAGCAAGTCATCTTGATGAAATATAACCTCACCTTCAAAATTATAACTTGCCCTAAAAAAAACCTAACTTGTCTGCAGAAAATAACAGTTAAAATGTACTTTGAAAAATATTTTATCTGGTGGTTATGGGCTTCCGTATGTAGTGACTGGTGAAGGTGAAAGTGAAGTTGTAGTTATATCGCGAAGTACTGGAGTGACAGAAGTAGCTGAGTGCTAATCGAATCTGTGGCCCTTTGTCATGACGTTCAAGAGGAATAGATCTTCAACAGGAATAGAACTGTTCAAGCCTAGTTCAATTGAATGTTTTGGCTGCAAAGTAAGTGGATTACAATACAGCGCCACAAATTCAGTCGCTGTGCACACGAAATTGAGTTTCATTCATTTTATCAATATTTATACACGAAAAACCTTTCAGCGTATTAACAAATTACGCAAACAAATGAGTACCTATCGAAAGAAGAACGATATATCCAAGCAGTCCCCTACCATTAAATCACATTTACTTGAATCAGAAGCCGAGCAATACATGTTTGAATCACACACACAAATTTGGGAGATTGGCAATGCGTCCTGTTCAGCTTCTGAATTAAATTAATGAAATCTATGAGACAGAGGCTTAGATATGTCCTTCTTCTTTCTATAAATACTCATTTCTTCGCTCAAAGTAAATGAACGGAGATATAGCAATCTAATCTAAACATAGCACAAAAAGAATGACAAGTGCCACTTATGCTTAGATGTATCCTTCTTCTTTCGATGTATGCTCAAAAAACCATTTCCGGAACGCACAACGAGCGGGCTAGCTACCTGGGTTTCAGAGCAATTTTTGCGGCTTTGCTTGTTTTGAATTACTAGTTGGGAGAATTTCCCCCGTCTGTTATCATCAATAGCTTTGAATTCTGGTGTCAATAAAAAGCAACTGATGCCATTGTGCAAACAAAACCTGTCCCTGTTGTCCCCCTAGCGAAGCTACTTTGAACTCCGTTGATTTACTTGAAAAACTCCCTTTCGCGTGAACAACGACTGATTTAGTCACCTATGTTTCAAGGAAACTTTTGCCATCTGCTTTTTTACGTCCATAGCTTGCTTATTCAACCGTTGAAATATCTTTGTTTGCAATCGTAATCGCTTAGAAAGGGCATGTCATTCAAAGGCAAATGTTGCTATCGTAAAAAATCTGCTCATGTTTTAATTATACTGTTTTGCACATGTCTGCAGCTTCTACCATCTTGCAATGGCCTCCCACCATTGGTACGCAAAATAAACTAGCCATATTGAAATACCAAAAGCAATTGAAAGAGACTTTCGCAATCTGAAGGCCAATTGCTCATAACTTACGTATTGTGTCAAATGAGAAAGGCATGCTGCAGTTGAATATGTTAAGGAGCTATTTGCGTTGGGCTCAAGTCACACTTCATACGATTCTACTTTTCTTTCATTGCCACGTTTCATTTTTGACTCACGGTAGTGTAGTCATAGGGGTTATGGGCATTTTCCTGTTTACAAAATCTTTTATGTTTGCTAAAATGCGTGAAGAAGGGCACTTTCAATGTGAGCTGAGCTTCAGAGGCTCGACAATATATATTTGAACAAGGCTCCCCTCCAAGAAGCCCCCTCTCTTACAAGCCCCATTGGAGCCTCCAAAATTAAATAAGCCCCTCAGGGGCTAAGAGAGCTTCTACGCCATTCAGTTCAAGCGTACTTTAGAAGCCAGAGATTTTGGTAAATCTTAAGACTTACCTCGACCCATTCAGTTGATCCCATTAAGCCATGTTCTTCTGCATCCCAGCTGCAAAATACGATTGATCGTCGTGGCTTCCATCCTGAAATACGAATGTATGAAACAAAGAATGTAGAAGAAAAGAGATTCTTGGGAATGCTGTGAATAAGTTGAACAAGTCATGCAATTAAAGCCGGAAGAGAAGGAAAGCACAAGAATAAGGAAACTACGGTTACAGTTTCTTTGACACTGCATGACAAAAGACGGAGTAGAAGAGCTAAAAGTAAAAAGGGCGAGAAGGAGACAGTGGATTACATACCTCCAGAGAGTTGCAGAATGGAGCGGGAAATCAACATTAGATCTCATAAAAAGTATGGACACGCCCGACAACACCTTTCTCGAGGAGTTCAGCCTCGCTTTGATGCCCCTATACAAATGTATAGGAAAATGACCGGAAGTGAATATTTTCGTCGACTTTGAACGTTTCTTGCAGTGATGCGGTGTGATTTTTCCGCGTTAATTTAATCTTAAAAGGTAGTGAATTTATCTAAGAAATGTTTAAAACTAAAATCGTTTTGATTTAAACTTCCTGGTAAACTCCACGCAATTTGACAGGAGTGATGGTCTTATTTTAAGAGATTTTCATCCGTATTTGGGCAAATTTTTCGAATTCATTGTTTTTGGTGAAGTAAATAGCGCCTTGAAAGCCATGACATTTAGAAAATGCCGTAGATCGTAGAAATTGTTTTGAAGCGGCGTGGCCTGCTTGCTGCTTGCTTTCAAGAAAACTTTTTAATTCTGAACGAAACGAAGCAATAAACCAATATGCAGAGCACTAGCGATCCTTTTACTGCCAGTGAAGGACAAGAGATGCTTTCATGTTTTCAAATAAGTCTCCAACCCGCCAGAAAGAATGAGACAAGAAGAAGCAGCTTCCAACGAAAGAACTCGGATATTTATGGATCAAGAACTAAAATCGTTTTGTTTATGATGGCAGATGTCTTTGATGGACAAATGGATAGCAAATTATAGAAAATATGTTATTTGTACTAGGCAAGTTCCTCTCAATGATGGAGCAACTCAATGCAGTCTGGAAATCTTCTCTTGTTGGCTCTAAAAACTCACAAACAAAGAAGATAGGGAAGGATGCTGTCTATCGAAATTGCAATGACTATTTCTGAATGGACAACGGCAATAACTGCTTTTTGGTAATTTTCAGAAACTCATGAATAAGCATGGCAGTAGGGGCTACAAGGTGAAACGGGCGAGCTTTGTCTTTGTCTTTGCAAACAATTGTCTTTGCAGATCAAATTCAGAATAAGTTTCAGACTGTTTCAGAATTGGAAGCATTAACATTTCAATTTTGTGATGATTCAATTGCTATTATCTTACCATCTTCCTATCATCAGAGTAAAATCATCAGAGTATCAATTATTGGATTACTCAAATTTTTTGATATATCATAATATTGTTTTTCATTGAATGCTTTGTTTGAAACAGTCATGTTCCATCAGTTTTGCATCAGTCTTCAGGTATTGAAAAGCAAGAATTGCAGTCTTTTGTGGTTGTTGTCAAATGTTGCTTCAAGGTTGGGCTTGATTGGTAAAGGATAATCCTGTTCTGTTTGGGTCCTAAAATAAAACAGAGACAATATTATTTCCTCCTACTAGAAACGTTTGCTGCATAGCAAATTTCACTTTGTCTCATAGAGTATTGCATGTACAAAAAAGAGCAGCAAACCAAAATAGGAGATGTCTTTGCAAACTTAAATCAGAGCAGCAATACCCTGCTCAAGAAAAAGAAAACAGATTTAAGGGCAAATAATTGCAGTAAACTACCGTATTTATAGGCAAAATAATCAAAGCTGATAATTTTTTGTACAAGGTAGCCTTGATAACATTGTTTTAGTAAGCAAATCTCCTATTTCTAGGTCAGAGCTTCCCCATTAGTCTTGAAGAAAATAAGCAACAATGCAACTTTATGTTTGTTTACATTTAGGCCAAACCCGACGAAAAGTTATCTGAGAGCGAAGTCAAAGTTTTGTTATTATTCTTATTGCCCTGGTGGCCAAAACAGGTAGCAAGTACTCTAAAATACTTTCATTTCTGAAAACATCAGATTAAGTTCGAAAGTGATACATTCAACCAAGGTCAACGTTTGTTTTCTGACTAAAAAGCAGACAAGTTTGTAAAAGGAAGCACGTAAAGTTAACGCAGATTAAATAGTCATGGCTCTCGAGGAAAAATTGCCTTTGAAAATTGTGGGAAACCGGCAAAGGCTACAGCAAAACAGGCAACATTCCTAGAAACTAGATGCTTACAGCTATTGCGTTATATCTCCAAAAGGAGAATTCCTTTCTTAGTTTAGAAAATATTGGAGTTTGAAAAATTTCGGTTAAATTTAGGCCAACAAAAGTTCATTTTCTTGAAACTGCAAGCCGAAGTTCAAGACGAGAAAAAGACAAGTTTATTTCGTCAACAATTGGCGAAAGGTGGCAAAATAGGACAAAACGACATCGAGGAATCCAAAACTTTCTACAAAATTTCCATGAAACAAAGGACAAACGTTAAATTTATGATAAAGTCTGCTTACCTGCTGTGCTGAATCCCGAGATTGTAAACAGAGTTGTCCACGGCCTTTGAAAAATATGAAAAACCAAGAAGCTCTGAGTCCAAAATGTTCAAAGAACTTGAAAGAGCGAAGATACAGCTATTGCGTTATATCTCGATATTTTGCTTTGGGACACTTGGGACGCCTGCTGACGCCATTTATCACAAAATTTTGCTTTCGCGCCACAGCTTTCTTGCAAGAGAGGCCGGAAGTGACGTCAGAATTCAGGCTTGGTGTTGTCGGGCGTGATGGAGAGCAGAGAGATCTAGCATGAACTGGTCGCCGATGCAAATCGATAAGGCACTAGAAGAAGAAGGAGGAGAAGACGAAGACCACAAATAAGCGATACAGTAAATCCCCGCATATAAGAACCTACTTTTTTGAGAGCTAGGCTGAAATAGGTTCATATTTTAAAGGTACTAAGGCAAATTTCAAGGTATAACGGTTCTTATTTGAAGAGTGCCTTGCGTAGGCCATTTTAGAACCTTCGCCAACGCTCTTCAGCCCTATTATTTGTTTTAGCAGGGTTATGATATATCTTATAACCAATGCTAAGCTTTCAATCTGCAAGGGAGGAGATTCAAACTTCAAAAGCCCACTGGGACAAAAATGAACTTAACAATGACAATCCAAAATCAACTTTGCTACCCCTGCTATAAGAACATATTTTTCATCAAACTGAAACAGGTTCTTAATTACAAGGTGCATAAGTTAGGAAAAACAGCCTCTAGGTTCTTATTTTTGTAGGTTCTTATATGCAGGGATTTACTGTATATGAAATCAAGAATATATAAAGTCAAGTATATATGAAATGAAGTCTAATCCTTGACTTAAATAGCAGGTCTTTCAGACCACTCCAAGGCGTAAGTGGTCTGTGTAACTGAGCAGGATTTCACGCTTAAAGTTGTTCTACCGAATGTCCCAAAAAAGTATACAGATTTGGTTGACTCCAGCGATGTGAATTTAGCTTTAATCAATGGCTATTCACTCTCAAAATTGTCTTCGATTGTTAACCTGAAATTACATACCTCGTTTGTAGGTATTGGTACTCTGAGAGCAGAAATATCAATCTTGAAAGCTCACATTTGCGTCAACCTGCAAACCAGAGCTTTGGCCTTTTGGCCTGAGCAAGTTCCTGAAGCAAATCAAAATTAAGAACTGAAATCAATGAAAAATTAAGAAATTGCCCAATGGGTGACTGAGGGGTGTCTTCTAGAAAACAGAATAACACAAGATTGCTCAAATTTTATCAATGCAATCATTGATTTATACGCTGTGCCTTAAGAATTTGCTTAGGCCAAAAGGCTAAAGCTCTGGTTTGCAGGAAGAGGCAAATCTAAGCATTCAAAATTAACATGTCTGCTCTCAAAGCACCAATACCAACAAACGAGGTACCTATGTCCAAGTTTGCTATCGAGGAACATTTTTAGAGTGATTAGACATTGATTGAAGCTAAATTCACATCGCTGCAGTCAACCAAATCCGCATACACTTTTTGGGACACCCGATACTTCTGGAATGTGACTGTATTGGTTGAAATATTATATCATGCTCAGTTACACAGACAACTTGATTAGCAAATCAAAGCTCCTCCTAACGACAGCTCTCGGTACCAGACCACTTAATGCTCGGTTTTTTTCAAGGGCTGATACTTTTAAGCCCCAACTATTTAGAATGTACGGTAGACATTCAAAAACTTCGTCTTGAAATATCAATCTAGCATATCAAGAGCTACCAAAGAACATTGATATTGAATTTGACTTCATATACATTATAAGTGGTCTGGAGCGCAAGCTACACTTTCATGGTAGCCTTAATAGCTTAAAGGAACTTCAGGTTCTTCGTTATAAGTGATAATTGGCAGTGGTAAACAGAGTCTCTTAATCACTGCCTGAAGGTGAATTAATGTGAGATGGTAAAAGAATAAATGTTGTTTCCTGCCTTTAGTTTTAAGCCATCCAAGTGCCTTGGCCACTTCAAGCATTGTCGCAGTACCACTTGATGGATCTGCACCACCAAATGTCCATGCATCTCGATGATTACCAATTAGCACCAGTCGATCTGCAAGAGAATCGAAATCGCTTGCAATTGAAGCCCCGAAATACCGGTGGACCGGTGGATTTTAGACATTATGCTAAGTGTAGAAATGGGTTTGAATTTAATCTGCCAGAATCTGCACTTTTACGAGCTACCTAGATTTGAAGCACACTCTCAAATCGCAAGTGATGATTCTCAAATTGAATTTTCATCCTAGACTGCCACTATGTTTGGTTAATTCTATCTGGTAGGAAGCTCTTTAAGGCTTCGAGTATGAATTTAGTCTATGGCTTAAAATATTTCGCTGCACAAACACCACAGCTTCAAAATGTCATTTTATCAACTGTACGCTGATGATACTTTCCTTGTCTATTTAATACAGAGCAAGATATTTCAATTCTTTTTTCCTTGTTTCTAACCCAAATACGCCATTCTTTCTGTTGGCTTTGCTTTGTAAGAAGTAGAGAAGACCTAATGGAGTCCGCGACCCCTTATCATGACGCTCAGCGATGGGGCTCTACCTGGGATCGAACCCTGCTTGCCTGAATGTTCTGGCTGCAATGTCAGAGGATTACACCAACCAAGCACCACAACACCTTCGACACCTTCTACACCCTCTACACGACAACACCTTTTCCTCCTTTGGGCGTGCATTTGTATGGCGTGCAGGGTAAGGTGATTAGCTGGTTTCGATCCTACCTCACTGAACGAAAACAGTTTTGCAGAATCAATGGTAAATGTTCTATGTCTTTGGGGGTAACCTGTGGCATTCCCCAGGGTTCCTGTCTAGGCCCCCTTCTCTTCATCATATACCTTAACGACTTTGAAGAATGTTTACAGTTTTCTTCGGCGAGCATGTATGCTGATGATACGCACACAACGATAGCCTCTGAAGATATTAACGAACTTGCCGAGATGATGCAGGAGGAGCTACAGAACATTTCTGAGTGGATGAGGGTCAATAAATTAAGTGCCAATCCAAAAAAGACTGAGTTTATGCTTATCGGCCATCCACGTAGAATTAACAAAATTGAACCTCTGGCTCCATTGAAACTTAATGGCACAGAAATAAAACGAGTGACAAAAACTAAATCACTAGGGGTTATTGTCGACGAGAATCTAAGTTGGAAGGAACACTTCAAATCCTTGAAAGGTAAAGTAGCAAGTGGTTTGTCTGCACTGAAAAAACTTAAAAACGTTCTTCCGCAATCTAAGCTATGTGAGGTTTACCATGCGCTGGTTGAAAGTCACCTCCGATATGGGAATGTCATCTGGGGTAGCCTGCCCAACACGAAGCTGCAAACGCTTCAGCGTCTACAGAACAGGGCCTTCTCCATTATTCAAAATGCTAGAATAAAGGACCCCTGGATCAATAATGGGCTGAACGTTGACCAAATCATCTATTTTGACAGATCTATCATGACACACAAAATAGTCAACAAGCAGTGCCCTGAGAGCCTCTGGAACAAGTATAGTCAGAGGAATGAAATTTCTAGGTATAACACAAGAAACAATAGAAATCTCGACATCCCAAAGTTTAAACTTGAGTGTACAAAAAAAAGTTTCCACCTTTCCGGGCTTAAAGCTTGGAATGAAATACCAATCGAAATAAGGGAAATCCCCTCGCTCTATCAGTTTAAAAGAAAATTGAAAACGCATTTAAAGAGCTCAGTAAACCCTAACTAAAACACGACTCCCAGGAAGATCAGATCTCAGCCTGGATCCAATCCTAGCTAATACCAAATTTTAAAATTTTGTTTTTCATTTTTCATTTTTTAAACAAACTTGTAACTTTTGTAGTTTAATTTTGTACTGATGGGATATCGTGTAAAAATATGAATTAATAAAAATAAAAAAAAAAAAAAGATTATCATATACAACAGACTATTTTAAACCTACGCTGAATCTCATCTTTTAGCTCGGGTCATTCACTGTAAACGAACAGCACCCCAACATACCGGGTGTCCCAAAAAAAACGCAACAGATTTAAAAATTCTGACGCACAAGCTATTTCAAATTAATAATCAAATGATTATTTTTATCTCAATCTGCAATTATTAGATTAAATTTTGATATATTTTTCAGAATTTTTGGTGATTTTATTGAAAAATTAAAAATCAACAAACTTCAAATTTGCTGTCAGGGCAAAACCAGAGCTACCAGCATTAGTGCAAAGTATACTATAACCTTAAAAGTATGACAATATCTGAAACTTCACATTATTACGATTAAGCACACAACTCTATTAAGAAACAGTAACAAAGGGATCCCTTACTGATTCATGAGTTATCCATTCTCGAGGGAGCTCTCAGTGATCATTTATAATTGACAGTATAAATCTAATAATGGCCTAGTCATTTTAGAAAAAGTAAGCAACCATCATGGACACTTAACCCTAATCCTACCAGGGGGGGTGTTTTCCACCCCCCCTGTCGGTTTTTTGCAGAGCATTCTTTAACGACAAAAGCTATGACCCTCAAACTCTCTGACAATTACTAATTATCTATTAGCTACATTTTGACAATTAAATTTTTGAACAATAGGTGTCACGTGACAGGTGACACTACCATATTTGGAGCAAGGTATTGGAAAAATTAATGATTTTGATATTTTTACTACCAGAATTAGTTCCAAATGTTGACTATTGTACTTTAAAAGAATCAGCAAACAATTAGCTTTCTATTGTTGTCAATAACAATGGATTTTGCTGATGTCAGCATTCTTAAATGATGACGTCACTCGGGCCGCCATTTTGGGTCATTTTGGCAAATTTTGAAGATTTTTCCAACAAATTTTGTTTAAAAAGCATAGAATTGCGTTATGCAATACTTTAAAAGCATTTCGAACCAATTATTATCAATTTTTGGCAGAAAAACACAGTTTTTAGTTATGACGTCATCAATTTTCGTCATTTTCTTCCAAAATAACGGTCTAAAAACACCTATATGCATCATATTTGAAAGGGAAATGAATAATACGCCAAATAAGAATGGAAAAAGTCATTCAGATTACCTTTATTCCGTTTTTAGAATGAATAAGCTAGAAAACCATATATTTTGACATTTTCCGGCATTATGACGTCATAGTGACGTCACCTAATGAGGTAGCCACGCCCAAAACTACCAATCAGTTAAGAATAGTTAGGACTACGCCCTTGCCAAGTTTCAATGATTTCCCATTAGTCTACGGCCAATTATAGAGGGGGGGGGTGGAAAGCACCCCCCCCCCGGCTATGTTAGATCAAAAAAAGCCCGGTAGGATTAGGGTTAAGAAGCACAACTGTGTTTTGCCAGTAATCTTTATGAAAGTGTCTGATAAATGTTCAATTAAATTGTGTGTTGCGTGTTTGTTAGCAATGTTTGCCATTGTAGGAATTGTCATGTTTTACAATTGACATTATGATTCACCAATGTTAATGCAGCAACTGTTGCTTTTGACCTGGGGGCAATTTTGAAGTTTGCAGATTTTTAACTCCACAACCAAGTCACCAAAAATGCAGGAAAATTTATCAAAATTTAATCTTATATTGCAGATTTGAATAAAGATAAATTGTGGATAATGAGTATGAAGCAGTTTGCACAAGAATTTTTCAAATCTGTTGCGTTTTTTGGGTACAAGTTTTCTGGGGTGGTCGGTTGCAGTCTGGATCCCTCTCATACCTTACATCTAAGTGGTACACAGAGATTTGCTTGCAACGGTGATCTATTTGGCCTAAAATCTGAAATTAATCATCTGTGCTTTATCAAATCTATTTGATTTTTTACAATATTCTGTGTTTAATTCTGCGTCAAATGACATGTAAGTTTCTTGGGTATATTTTTGATAAACGGAGTTTTTTAGTCACTGCCTGAATGGTTACAGTAACCTAAATAGCTTGAAAGTACCTTCAGGTTCTCCGTTATAAGTGGTCCTTGGCAGTGGTAAACAGAATCTCTTAATCACTGCCTAAAGGGTTACAGTAACCTTAATAGCTTGAAAGGACCTTCAGGTACTCCGTTATAAGTGGTCATTGGCAGTGGTAAACAGAGTCTCTTAATCACTGACTGAAGGGTTACATTAACCTTAAGGGTTACAGTAACCTTAATAGCTCGAAAGGAACTTCAGGCTCTCCATTATAAGTGGTCCTTGGCAGTGGTAAACAGAGTCTCTTAATCATTGCCTGAAGGGTTACAGTAACCTTAATAGCTCGAAAGGAACTTCAGGTTCTTCTTTATAAGTGATCATTGGCAGTGGGAAACAGAGTCTCTTAATCACTGCCTGAAGGGTTACAGTAACCTTAATAGCTTGAAAGGACCTTCAGGTTCTCCGTTATAAGTGGTCATTGGCAGTGGTAAACAGAATCTCTTAATCACTGCCTAAAGGGTTACAGTAACCTTAATAGCTTGAAAGGACCTTCAGGTACTCCGTTATAAGTGGTCATTGGCAGTGGTAAACAGAGTCTCTTAATCACTGACTGAAGGGTTACATTAACCTTAAGGGTTACAGTAACCTTAATAGCTCGAAAGGAACTTCAGGTTCTCCGTTATAAGTGGTCCTTGGCAGTGGTAAACAGAGTCTCTTAATCATTGCCTGAAGGGTTACAGTAACCTTAATAGCTCGAAAGGAACTTCAGGTTCTTCTTTATAAGTGATCATTGGCAGTGGTAAACAGAGTCTCTTAATCACTGACTGAAGGGTTACAGTAACCTTAAGGGTTACAGTAACCTTAATAGCTCGAAAGGAACTTCAGGTTCTCCGTTATAAGTGGTCCTTGGCAGTGGTAAACAGAGTCTCTTAATCATTGCCTGAAGGGTTACAGTAACCTTAATAGCTCGAAAGGAACTTCAGGTTCTTCTTTATAAGTGATCATTGGCAGTGGTAAACAGAGTCTCTTAATCACTGACTGAAGGGTTACAGTAACCTTAAGGGTTACAGTAACCTTAATAGCTCGAAAGGAACTTCAGGTTCTCCGTTATAAGTGATCATTGGCAGTGGGAAACAGAGTCTCTTAATCACTGCCTGAAGGGTTACAGTAACCTTAATAGCTTGAAAGGACCTTCAGGTTCTCCGTTATAAGTGGTCATTGGCAGTGGTAAACAGAATCTCTTAATCACTGCCTGAAGGGTTACAGTAACCTTAATAGCTCGAAAGGAACTTCAGGTTCTTCATTATAAGTGATCATTGGCAAATTTTTATATCTGGATTATTTTAAGAATTACAGCGTCTTCTTACTTGAAAACAGTTTTCCGGCTGTGAAGTTGTCCAAATGCTAAATCGTAAACAACAAAAGCTACAGATTTCTACTTACCGCCACATTATAGACCTTTATAAACTATAGTTTTCTTGAACTCTTTCTTGTTTTTCCTCCATTAATTTAGGATTCATAACAATTTAGATTTTTCAAAGATTTTTATGAATTTTTTTTGAATGAGGAGAAAAATGCAATAATTCTGAAAATAATCAAAATATCAAAGTTTGCCAATGAACACTTACAACGCAGTGTCTCAAGTTCCTTTCAAGCAATTAAACAAAGCGAAAGATGCATCAACCAATCATGCAATGTTTTTAAAGAGTTGATTCCTATGCTGGTTTCCTCAAGGCTTTTAAACGATGACCTCGTTTGGAATTAAAAATGTTCAGACCTACCTGGTTCAACATGCCCTTGTAAAGTTCCAATGACATTATATATGAATCTGTCTTCTTTGGTTACTGATACACGCATTCTAACTTTCCTGAAATATAAAATTGCAGGAATTTGATAAACATTTCAAAATCAAGCAACATGAAGATCATGCACTGTGTGCCGCACTTAGCATAGTTTCCAAATCTTTAAAAAGTTTGGTGCAAAATTGAATCAATGGTGGTGGGTTATTGGTGATAACTAGTGATTTGTTACCATGCTGTTCGCGAGTAGACTGATTACGATGAGTCCCAGTAATCGCTATTCAAAACGAGACTATTACACCAGACCGAGACCGCTCTTACTGGGACTCATATTATTACAGCAATATTTTTGGACTGACTTTTTTCACTTTTGAACGCCCTTTGGAACGAGGCTGCTATACACAGTCATGTACAAAGTATACAACAAAATACAACGTCATTAGAATTTCTGCAAATTCGATTGATTGATGTTGACCAACGGAAACTCTAAGCTCAAAGCAGAGTTTAAAGGAGCTTCGAGTTTCGGAGGGCCGGACAGAACAAAGTCTTACGAACAAGAATACCATGAAAACAGTTGGCGACCATATGAAATCTTGTACGTAGGTACTATTTTGCTGCTTTCGCTAAGCATTAACTGATTTATTGTGAAGTTTTCAAATCAATGTGTTTCATTTGAAAACTACAAATGTTTTGCTTTCCTGCCTAGGCCCTTATCGAAACGAGGCAGTCATAGTCATTTCAAAATAATGGCGTTTGATTATGAGTCGTAGTTAGGAGCGTCCGGCAGTATTTCAATAGCGATAACTACGACCATATCATCAGTCTAGTTCGCGAGTATCTTTAAAGTTAATTTCTCACTAAATACAGCTGATAATGATCATTGATAATGATAATTATATACAAAACTGATTTGGCAATGTAAAATGCAGAAACTTACTTGTTATCTTTTGAGGTGATATTGTAACTTGCTTTAAGAGTTCCTTTCCAAGAATTCTCTGGTGGTGGCTTACCGTCAAGAGTGCTGAAAATCAAGGAGAACAAATTCTCTTATGTATGAAATTCTAATTCTTCGCGACAAGGAGATCCTTCATTTTCTAAAGCAGCTTTTGAGCAAGCTTTTATCGCGAAGAATGTTTCAACATCAGTGAGACTCACTGTTCATCGGAAGGATCAAAGATAGATTTTGTAACACAACAGCATCAGTTGCTTTGATTGACAACGCAATTCAAAGCGATTAAAGACAAAGGAAATTCTCTCCAACCAGTGATTTAACACAGGCAAAGCCGCGATGGTTCCTATGAAACCAGTAGGGCAAACTGTCGCCTTGTGCATGTGGCAGGTAACTTTTAAGAGAAGTCATGAGTTTATAACGAAAGATCAAGGGTAAAACTAAAGATCTGCTGAGCAAATTTTGGTTACTTGGTTCAGGAGCTGAGAAGTAATTGTTTCAATTGAGCCCTAAATATTCGATAATTGCAATGCCCGCTTCTCGTCTTCTGAATGAAAGTAACAAAATTCGCCAGGCAGATCTTTAGAATCACCCTTCTTTCATTACTTCATTTGAAAGCCACCTTTCGTGTGCACAAGTCGACAGTTTGCCCTGCCGGTTTCAGAGCAACTTTTGCGCCTTTGTTTAATTTTTGATTTATTGGTTGAGAGAATTTCCCTCGTCCGCAGTCGCTAATCGCTTTGAATTGCGGTGTCAATAAAAGCAGCTGATGCTATTGTGTTGCAAAATCTATCCTTGTTATCAGTAGGTAAAAGGAAACCAAGGAATGGGTTAGCCTGCTTGAAGAATCTTTGTTCCCCGAGATGAAGGTATCTGAATATTTTGCAACTGAATGTCTTTTCGAAAAACGATCATCTAAATTTCTAACTGAGAACAAAGAAAGAGAGGTTCCAACAAAAGAAACTTTTGTAGTTTTAGATAAACCCCATAAACTCCATGTAACGCCTTCTTGACCCAATGAGCAATTGCAAAGAGCACTGTCCCATTTATTATTTTGTGTTTTTGTGCTTTAGCGCATGCAATACCGGGTGAACCAGAAAAAGGTCCCACTGTTGAAAATTAATAGCGGTTCCACACAAAAGCCCCACACAAGCCATCAAACAGTAAGCGTCAAAAATGCACATATATCCGAGCAATCTTAAGAAATATAAATTTTCAGTTTGTTCCTCTGTGAATTACAAATATATATCTTAAAATTACGCTTTCCTCTTGAAAAAAGATAAAAAGTCTGGGTGATATCGCAAATAAAAAACTGCGAGATCACCGTTTCGACAAAATTTTGGAGGCGGAGCTCTTTTAAGGCTGTTCCAGAAAACTGTTTATATCTATGAATCAAATATGAACAGTCATGGATACCCACAAAAGAAAGCTAGTGCTTGCTCACCGTAGCAACTGTTCTGCAATGCCATAACCAATTGGAAGCACTGGCATTGTTGGGAAGTATGTAATGCGACTTTGATTGTACCGATAAAATCCATCTAGGGCAAAAATCAAACAACTATGTCATGGTTAAAGTAACAAAAAAATGTTCTCGTTCGTTGAAGAAATGGCAGTACTTCAGGGGAAGAAACTTTTGCGGGAAGAAACTTTCGCGTTTTTCGCGGTTTTGGCCGAAACATTTCCGAAAACTTTTCCGAAAGATTTTGGCCGAAAACTCGCAAAAGTTTATTTCCACAAAATTTCCTAAGATGCAGAATATAATATTTATGTAATCAAATATTTACATTCCTCTTCTTTGACAACAACCCTTTTCAAACTATGCTACTACAAGCATATTTATGGAAGATTTTGAAGAGTTATTGAAGAGTCAAGGAACGTTTGAGACATTGTGACATTTGACAAGAAACCTAATTCGCGAAAGTTTATTACCGCAAAATTTCCCATTTTGGTCGTTTTGCGAAAGATAATTCCAAAAATTTCGCGTTTTTCGAGCTCGCGAAAGTTTCTTCCCGCGACATTTTCTCCCCTTAAAATAGTACGGGTGAAGTTTGTAATCAATGGATACGGTCTGTTTGACACAAAGTGATTTTACAGCCTCAAGAATAGATTTCACACCTTCAACGCAGCCGACCATAATATTTGCTTTCTTCGTTTCCAATAAAAGCTCTTTTAAGCTCCCGGGGGCTTATTTAATTTCGGACACTCCAGAGGGGGCTTAAAAGAGAGTTGGGTTTATTACATGGGGTTATTCACAAAGTCAAATGAAAAAATCAAACGACTATGTCATGGTTAAAGAAACAACAAAATGTTCTCGCTCGCTGAAGAGATGGCAGTAGCAAAGGTGAAGTTTGTAATCAAAGAATACAGTTCTGTTTAACGTAAAGTGATTTGACATCCTCAACAATGGATTTCACATCTTTAACGTGCAGCCAACCATAAATTGACCTAAATAAGTTTGCATGTTAATTTTGGGTGTCGAATTTATGTACTTAATGAAGAACTGTGTCGAAGTCATGTATTTGACTCATGATACTGTATGTGGAATCCGCGAAATATGGTGTAAAAGAACTAAAAAGCTATTAATCCTTGTCATTTCATTTTGTGAATAAGCCCCTCCCCTCTCTAATGAGCCCCCTCTCTAATGAACCCCCTCTCTTTTAAGTCCCCATCTGGAGTGTCTGAAATTAAATAAGCCCCCCCGAGGGCTCAAAAGAGCTGTTATGGTAGGCCTCTCAACGGGCTTCAACTTAGAGTTTCATATCTCATTTGAATCAATCTGGCACGTGTTTGCCGATTTATGGCATGAGAATCGAGAAACTCAAAATAATTGGCTGCTTCAAAAACAACGGTTCCTCGATTCTGACATTGTTGGAAAACAAAGTAACTGAACTTTTTGAACCAACCACTTATTTTGACATTTTGTGCCATAAATCAGCAACCCTGTACCGGGTGAGTAAAGATAAACGCCCAGCGTTTGAGAGGCTACAGCTCCCTGAATATTTTGCAATATTTGATTGAATAGCTAACATGTTCAATTATTTTTAGAATTTTTCCTGGCTGAAGTCGGTCACTCCGTTCAGATTTTACAAGGGATTTTCAAAAAATTCCTTCGAGAAACCTTAAAAACGTGCTAAAACCATGACCTTACAGCGATGACCTGAGTACGCTTTGCACGTGCTATCCTCTTGGGGGAATTTAAAAAATCTTCCCCCTAATATGAATAGTACATTCAGGGGATTCCATTCTCCAAAGAGGACAAGAGAATAAAGAGAAAATTTGCTCATTGTTTTCATTGGTTTTTGCAGGTTTTTGGAAGGGGCTTTCTGCAGAAAATCTCCCATATCCACGGGAAGGAATGGCCGATTAAAGCCGGGTAAATCACTGAACCTAAATGAACATATCAGGAATAAAACAAGACAATGTTCAATATTATTGCTTTGATATTCAGGAGCAGCATTTTTCAAACGGCGGGCTCTTTTATTGACTCACCCGGTATAAAAGGCAGAACAATTAAAGATAAGGCTCCTCCAGTATAGAAGCACAAACGGGGCACAAATTCTTTGGGACACCCTATATTGTATCATTGGCCAGTTTAGCCCATCCTTGCTTCAAGATCTTACTGTTCTCCTCAAAAACAATTCTCGCACAAAACTACCGGGTGTCCCCTAAAAAAGTACTCCTGTTTGAAAAATGACCAAAAATTGATTATCAAACCTTTGATAAAAAACTTTTTTGAGTTGTTTTGTCAAAGACCCAAAAATATTTACAGATGATGAAATGATTGCATTTGATACAGCAAGAAAAAGAAATCGTACGTTGAAAGACCTTATTTTGAGCAATAGTTTTGAAGCAAAATACTCATTCTTGCGCTAGAGTCAACATTTTCATATTTTTTATCATTATTGAAGTCTCCAATAATAGTGTGCATTCCTTTCTGTAATTCATGACCAAATTAGGAGCTTTACATGCACAAAGAAATTGATCTGGCAATCATCAATGCTTTCTGCAGGGTGATCCAAAACCAGGTAACCTTAAAAAGAGCTAAATTCACTAATTTTGAAAGCAATTACAAGAATAACTATATATTGGATAACAATTTGGTCCTTGATCTACTTGACAAAAAAAGAAAATCGAAGATCGGCTGTGTTATCAAATTTTGATGATTTTTCAAAGGGGAGTACTTTTTTGGGGACACGCGGTAGCTTTAAAAAAGACAATTCATCCTACCTATAGACGGATAACCACGTGACAAAGGATCTCCTCTAAACAAAAGCATTGTTCCTCGTTGGACACCATCTGCAGGAAGATACCAACTATCCGGATACGGTTTTCCGAATGGTGCATACTGCTCAGGATCTGAATAAAGGATAACTCCTTTTACTTTTAGTTTCTCTGCAACTTTCAGCTAGAATTAGAAAATAACGGCGTACTTGATACGTCAGGTAAGCATAGAGTAGCGTCGCCCATTATGGCCGGTCGCCCATTATGGCCGCTTAGTAAGAGAAATTAAATTTCAGGAGACTGGGAACAAGTAAACAAATTGGAATTGCGCGGGAAATCTTTGCTGACGTCAGTTTTAACATAATTGGACCTTCGCTGAAGTTTCAGTTCCTTTGCATCGAAGCCCTACGAGATAATTTAGGGACATGTCAAATCGATTCTTTGAGTTCAATAAGCCGTTACGATACATCGATTTCTATTGGAGGTGAAACGAGCCTTCCTAAAATACCTGTTATTCCAGACTTAATGCAAATTCATATTGAAAGGTCGTTTTACTCCCATCTTCAAAACCTTCAAAAATCCCAATGTAAAGTTGATTAATTTGATTCAAACTTTCAAACATTTTTCACAATTACTTGGTGATATCACCAGTTCATTCGGTTTTTTCATAAAAACCTCCTCGAGGATCTATAATTCGAATACTATGAGCGACGACATGGGCATACACCACTCTAGTTTCCAAATCTTTGAAAAGGTTTGAGTAAAACTTTTTGACCAATTTATGTGGACTGAATTGGCGTCAAAGAAACTTCAGCTATTTCGCTACAGTTCTACCCTTATACTTTTCTGGAATATTCAATATATTCAGAATTTTAGTGTTTTTCTACTTTTCTAAGAATTCAAAAGAAACTTTGAAAAAACTTAAAACCATAGTAATTCCTAAACTGTTTGACGAAACATGAAATTTTTTCATGAAAACCACAGTTTATGGATTTCTACAATATGGTATCAAGCAAAAGTCTGTCACTCTTCTGGTTTACGATTTAGAAATTAAGGTAACTCTGCTTTCCGCTCTAGTGCACAGCGAAATGCCGATTCGCAAAACCGATCTCCTCAGAAAACAGTTAATTTCTCCAATATTATTCGGCCTTTCGAAAAGCGGTAAAAAGGGCGTTGTTCTGCATAATCTGGGCAATCGAAAGATGTATAAATCGCAATGTTTCCGTCAACCCTGGTTTCGCAGATCCTAGTTCAAATCTTTTTGCTAATTTCAGAAAAGTGGATTTATCTCCAAAACTACTCGAAAAAGTTTCGATTTTTTTTCGCTCCATCTTTAGCTAAGTAGTTGATCTACAACTTTGCCAAGTCTGATTGAAAAAGCTAGGCTAGATTTCCTGCAATCGAATTTCGTATTTCTGTTTACTTTTCGACAGCGAAATGGAGAAACCTTGGTCAACAGATTACCATGCTATGAAGCACGCTTGCAAAAGCTCAGGCTTGAAATAACTTTCAGAAGTTTTTCCATTGGCAAACAAATGAACGTCATCTTTTAGGAATACCATACGCAGGTCTCAAAAGACATCCTTAGTGCGCTTGTAAAGTATCATTTGCATTTATTGATTAAAAATTACTGATTTTTACCAGCAACTTCACGAAACCATGCTTTGGGTGTCTTTTGAGACTTTCGTAAGCATTCACAGATTATCAATTTCTTTTAGAGTCCACAATGAGCATAGATTCTTAGATCAAGAACTAATTTTTTTTTGCAAAAACATTCTACGGGTTTTCAAATCGTTCTGCATGGGCTAAACTGTTGACCAACGCTTTCCCCCTTCGATGTCGAAAAGTAAACAGAAATGTCAAATTCGATTGCAGGAAATCTAGCCTAGCTTTTCCAATCAGACTTGGCAAAGTTGTAGATCAACTACTTAGCTAAAGATGGAGCGAAAAAAATCGAAACTTTTTCGAGTAGTTTTGGAGGTAAATTCACTTTTCTGAAATCAGCAAAAAGATTTGAGCAAGGATTTGCAAAGCCAGGGTTGACGGAAACATTGCGATGTATACATCATTCGATTGCCCAGATTACACAGAACAACATCCTTTTTACCACTTTTCGATAGACCGAATAACATTGGAGAAATTAACTGTTTTCTGAGGAGAGTGGTTTTGCGAAACGGCATCTTGCTGTGCACTAGAGCGGAAAGCAGAGTTACCTTAAACGACATCACATCCTAAGGTTTGTTTACACCCATTTCAAGTCATATGATCAATCCCTTGATAAAACAGCTCTTGATTCGTCTAACATGCGTTTTGTGCCATGCAAAGTTGTGCCATGAATGCAAAAAAGAGGATAATACTGAAACTTCCCAAGAGTATGGTCACATGACTTGAAATGGGTAAACAAACCTTAGCCGATTAGGTCTATTTCGAAAAAGTTTAAGATTTCTGAAAAGTCCAGCGGTAGAATTATAGCTAAGTAGCCAGGGTTTCTTTCAAGCCATTCAATTGAAAGAACCTCAGAAGAGCCAAAGAAAACAATCCCCATTTCAAAGGCCACAGCTCCCTGGATATGAAGAGAATAATATTGGCAAATACCAGGTGTCCCAAAAAAGACTCCCGTTTGAAAAATCATCAAAATTTGATTACACCGCCGATATACAATTTTCTTTTTTGTAAAGTATATCAAGGACCAAATTATTTCCCAAGATATAGCTAACTTCGTAATTGCTTTAAAGGTAGCGAATTTAGCTCTTTCGGGGCTAATTGGTTTTGAATCATACTGCAAAAAGCATTCATGATTGCCAGATCAACTTCTTTGTGCATGTAAAGCTTCTAGTTTGGTCATAAATGACAGAAAGAAATGTGCGATATCATTGATGATGATAACAAATCTGAAAATTTTAACTCTTAGGCACGATTGAGTATTTTACTTAAAAAGTATAGCTCAAAATAAGGTTTTTCAACCTGTAATTTTCTTACCTTGTTGAGCCAAAAGCAAACATGTTATAATCTAGAAATATTTTTGGGTCCTTGACAAAACGAGTAAAAAAGAAAATTTTATCAAAGGTTTGATAATTGATTTTTGGTGATTTTTTGAACAGGAGGATTTTTTTCTGGGACACCTGGTATATTATTTATTGTTGGGCACGTTCAAACAGATTAGGAACTATGTACTGACGACAAGACAATCATTGGCGGGGAACTGCATCTCTGCGGAAATAATTTTTCAAATTTCTCCCCGATGTTTCCACAATTTTGCAGCTAAAGTTTCGTTTTTGTACTGGGAGATTCACATCTTGTCCGGGGACGGATTATGCGTCATTTTCTCACCATGGAAATCATAAAAAATGGAAGTGACTGACCTTCTTTTGTCTTGATTCCATGCCATATCTAACAAGTACAACTGCATCAGATAGATTGACACCCATTTTCGCAAGGTATTCAAAATCACTTTCTCTGCCAAAATTAGCATAAACCAATTCTCCCTGGAATAAAAGAAATCTGACTTCTTAGTAATGCTCATCATATAGCCGTCGTAATACGGGGACAGACTTGAAATTACCGATGAAAAGGTCAGCAAATAGCCAGAGGTGTTTCTCGCATAGAGGCGCAAAACTGTGGTTTCCAAAGCGTGCTGGTACCGTGTGAACACAGCCTAAGAATTCCTCGAAGGACATTTAGTTCCTACGTTAAAATAAAAAAAAAACATTAAAGAATGTACTCACATCAAACACACCAGCTGCTGAATATGCAATGAACGGAGGAACAACCCTCGAGTCATTTTCATATTTGTTTGCGCTTTTCTCGATCGATATGTATTTCTTTCCTTCATCTCCATACTCATCTAAAATGGTAATACTTCCAGGCTCCTCTGGAAATGATAAAAGGGCTTTGTACCTTTTTATTTCAACTTTGTCTAGTCCGTATTCTTTGAACTTTTCGGCGACCCATTCCGCCTGTTTCTTGCTTTCAGGGGTACCAGCCATGTGCGGAGCGCGAGTCAGAAACCTAGAAATAAAAACGAACAATATTAAAGGAAAAGTTCGGGGTTTGTATGATTGATGATAAAACACAAGGTTATACTGTTATGAATGGTGTATCGTACTTTTTCCATCATTTTTCGATAAGCGACTTGTGCGTAGTGACATCATCACACAGAAAGATTTCTCCTGGACTTTTGCGTGTGTTGACGTAATTAATAAAAAAAAGTTCATTTGAATGCGTAGTTTCAAAGATAAAAGACGAAAAATAGTGGAAAAAGGTAAGATACGCCATTCATACAACTATGACCTTGTAGTTTATAATCAATCATACCCACCTTGGAATTGTCATTTAAGAAATCTTCTATCAGATGATTATCATTATTAAGTTCTTTAAAGGGTCTGTTTCATCCAGCATGCCTTGCATGTGCCGTCTCTTGGATGGCCATTGTTGTCGCCATTTTCATGGCCCATGAAAATGCCACATGAAAATGGCGACAACAAAGGCCAACCAAGAGACGGCACGTGCAAGGCATGCTGGATGAAACAGACCCTTGTTGGTTACACTGTTTGCAACAGAAAATACAGTTTACAAATATCAACATAAAATACCCTACTTTAAAACCAGATTGAATGTTCGGTTCGACATTTACATATTCTATAATGGCAATTCTCTCCATTCAATTTTTGGGCATGTCTTTAAAGGAACAGACGGGCCTAAAAGATAAGTGATTTTACCAAACAAATTTCACATTTAAGAAAGCCTTGGACTGATAGATTAACATTTTATTTTTGAATATCAGCTGCATGATTCTTATTCCAGCTCACTAGGTAGTCAAAAGACTGGTTTTTGTAGCATAAGAATAAAATATTTCCACCGATTTTTGCTTGTGGCCCATGGCCGAAACCTCCAAAGCCTCATTTGCACGGACCAATCAGACGGAGATTAAACGAAGAAGGCAAAAGAAACCCGTGAAAATCTTGTCTATTGAAGGCCAAACTTGGAGATATTTCCGCCGGCATCCAAAGTTGTATACCCAAACATCTGAAGAGTAGATTTATCAAAAAAAAATTCGGGAAATTTCAAGCAGTTTTTTTGTCCTGATTGCGTTTTATGAAGGTAGGTAAAATTCTTATAAATTTGTATACCAGAGCATCTGGAAAGTAGATTTCTTCAAAACAAATTCGGGAACAGTCAAGCAGTTTTTATCCTGGTTGCGTTTTATGAATGAGAACGACTCAAAAGACCCAAAAGACTGAATATGAAGGGTAAATACTCAGTCGTTTGGTTCATTAGGATCGTCAAAGGCAATGTGTCCATGTAAGTACAGCCGCGTATACACTCTTTTCCAAATATGCTGACACGATGCTGACAAAAAGCATCGAGGAGCGCACAGTGATTGGCAGAATTTAACTGATCACATGCAAAATAAAATTCCAGCTCCGAAAGCGCAACCACAAGTAACCAAATCATCAGTCTGCTCAGGTTACCCCTTGCCACGTAGTGAGCTTCTTTACCAAAGTGATCATATGAAATATCACGTAAACTTGGCATATCCCCCCACGCAAAGCCGTTGTACTTACATGGACACATTACCTTCAAGGAATTTAGTTTCACCGTTCAAGTTCAACCATTTTGGTCTCTTTGTTCCTTTTCCAAGGTGTTTCCAAGTTTTCCAAGGTGAAGGTGTTGTGGCGCAGTGGTGTAATCCTCCGACTTTGCAGCCAGAGCAACAGTCAGGCGGAGCGGGCTCGATACCCGGTAGGACCTCACCACTTGAGCGTCATGACAAGGGGTCGCGGACTCGATTAGGTCTGCTCTATCTCTGCGATCCCAGCGCTTGGCGCTGAAAAATGCAACTTCACCTTCACCTTTTCCAACTACTCAAGCGACTTGGAGCGACCAAATTTGAACCAGGCTTTAATCATAAAACAAAGATGCTCACTTTAAAACTTTTTCCATATGATCTCCATGTATTTGCTCTGCGACCATTGCATGGTATTCAATGTATTTCTTTTCCTCGGCAGATAAATCCTCTTTTTTCTCATTCCTGGCCTCAACGGAAGTGACGTCATCATGTTCCCATGGGAAAAGAAAAACGGCAGCCAAAATAACAGCTATCAAAAGTGGAACAACAGCAAGTGCACGAATGCCATCCATCATATTGACTTCATGATTCGAAACAAGGAGCGTAATTAATTTGTGTAATGAAAGATGTCCTAGGAGGCTAAATACCTTCAGTTACATGACATATCATCTCTGGTTAACAAGTTATCGGTGTTCGTATAATGCAAAACTGTGGTCCTTCAGTACAATAAACAAATGTTATGCATAGAAAAGTGTGTCGTAGAAGGAGTTCCTGGAGGTCAATTAATTTCATTTATTTCTGCCCTCCATAAAAGTTTGAAGTGTAGTTAGATTTCTAATTAAGGGTGGCTTTGGAAGCTAAGTACCTTTACTAATTTGGTTAGTGTTCGTATAATGCAAACCTACAATCCTTCAGCCCGAAAGCGTGGTCGGTTGTGTCGTGGAAGGTGCTCCTAGATGCTAAGTACCTACATAATACTTGATAATACCTCTGTACTACAAGTTATCGGTCTTCGTAAAATGAAAAACTGTTGTCCTCCTGCCCTCTATAAAAATGTGGAGTGTAGTTAGATTTGTAATCCAGGGTGGCTTTGGAGGCTACAAACTTTTACTCATTTAGTCCATGTTCGTATAATGCGAAACTACAATCCTTCAGCTGGGAGCGTAGCCAGTTGTGTCCTAGGAGGTCCTCTTGGAGGCACCTTCATTTACTACTCATCTGAAGAAGGTAGGAAGGGTAGCAACGGAAGCCTTCAAAATAATGCTACAACAAGGCTAAAACGTTCGAGTACACGTGTTGGGCTTCACAACCAAACTCGAGAGAAGCTGTAGTTAACACAAACGGCAGCTGATTGTGACAGCAAAGATTTGATTTTTAAGCAAAGATTTTGCTTCAGACACCAGGCAGCAAAGAGCGTCAAATAAACCAAGGAATACTTTTATAAACAGCTTCCAAATCGAGTTGTAGAGCTATTTATCGCATGGATTCTTCTCAGAACGTCCTGCTGGCTGCTGACAATGCAATCTTCCCACTGTTAATTAGCTGTCTCCAGTTTAAGTAATTGATTAACAAGTAGCTCTATTTCTAATAGAGTTCTCTGTTTGTTCATTGATTGTTTCTACAGTAAGATTCCCAGTGAATTTGATATAAATTGTTGTAGGTAGATTTTGTATCAACCAACGATCTTCGTAACACGATAGAATGGTTTATCGATGTATAAGAATTGTTGCTTGTAAAAGGCAGTTTTCATTGTAAACAATTAGTTAACATGCTCACAAACAAATCAGTTACAATAGAGACTGGACTGAGCGGCTTGAGAAGAACAATGAAAAAGCAAACTGTTGAACACTGCTGGTGCTCGCATACATTAATACATTAGCAGGGGCGGATCCAGGAAATATTCTGACTACTGCCAAGGTGAGGTTATTTGAAAAACTAGGGTGTGGCTTTTTGAAGATAGGCGTGAACTGTGATAACTAGATACACTTGCACATAATATTATTCTTTTTCTTGATATCATGTAAAGAAGGTGATATAGACTGATTGCAATTTCGTAGTTTCGTAGTTATTGCTATTAATAGGCTGATGGACGCTATAACTATAGCCTGCGTGCATACTCAACTATCATGGACCTTCACATTGAAAATTGGGAAGAAATTGTTTGCCTTGACATCACGTCCGATATGGAAACCATAGCAACACTGTACGAAAAGCTGAGTGATGGTAGATGGGCCTAAATTGTCGGCTCAATCCTCAGAAAATAAAACGCCTCAAAATTCAAGTTTCCTCATTCCAAGAATCAACAAACCTTTCAGTTTCAATCAGAATTTCCTCATTTTGAAGGCCATTTCGCTTCCTTCAGCTCACGCCAAAGCAAATTTTCAAACAACCGAAAAGAGGCCATTAAGCTCGTTTCATCATGGGTAGAAAAATCGGTGCCCGCATTGTTTCTTTTCGTCCCACTCTTAAAAATATATATTGTTGTTGTTGTTGTCATTGCTGTTGTTGTTGCGATAACTAGGACTAATTCGTGAGTCGTAAGGTAATATGAGAACTGGAGCAATAGCTTTCCCTGCCATTGTAAAACCTTGCGAACGCAACGGCTTGAGTTTCAGCAAAGATGTTGATAAACTGCCGTAGAATTTTATATTTCTGGAAATTTCAGCTGTATTTAGCATTGAAAGGATTAACTAAAATGAAAGGTTGCAGCAAATCGAAAGAAAAAAGAATGTTTGTACAATTAAAATAGAAGAGAAAAGTGGAAAGCATTGGAAACCCAAAGAAATAAATTGAATTTGGTGCAAAAGAAGAGTGGACAATGTGTGTTCTATGTTCATTTTCCTTCAAGAAAACATTTACTATTATTTCTAATTAAAATTTATATCTGAAAATTTTTGGCATGAATACATGAATATCTCTAAGTGTTCATGATCATAGGCTCTTTACAGTAGGTCTATCCCAAAATCCCAACCCTCTCCTCACCCCTACCACATTCCTAAAGATATCGGGTATCGCAAAAGCAATGATTTGGTACATGTATTTTTTCCTATAAGAAACTGCCCAAAAGAAACTCAACTCTCAGCAAGGGCCCTAGGACGATATTAAAGTCCCATTAAAGTAGATTTCTAATATGCACAATATCTTACCTGATATTATGATTGTCCTTGGTTGTTTCTTTGTTGATTATTCTCCTGGCTTTGCTTTTCAAACGACATAAATCCCTTGTTTTGTAAAGTTGAAATAAACCGCTCCCGGGGCTCCTACCTTGGAGAAAAACAACGGGGATGTCCCTGCCAGAACAAAATTTTATGACCCTGTCCTGGAATGAAATTCTGAAAAACATAATACCTGTCCTGGAACAAGATCACTGAAACTGATGGTTCTCGTGAAAATGATGTTACTAAAAGTACTTTTCGCTAATTGCTAACGCTACTAGCATTCTAATTTAATGAGTTCATGAATTGGAGTATCTTTTTAATTGATGATCTGATCTGTCCTGGAACAAGTAGCTCCAAAGGACACACCGGTCCGGAATAAAGGTGCAAAAGGTATAATCCTGTCCCGGAATCTTCAGCTGAAAATGACACCCTATTGGCAGGCAAATCCCCGGGTGGTCATTGTATTAAGTAGACCCCCCGGGCAACCGCTGCTTGGTACGCTTCTCGTCGGCCATGTTTGATTTAGAAAACTAAACGAAAGTGAGGTTGATCTCAGGTAAAAAAGAAATGGGTCTGTCATGCACTGTTTCTTATCCAATCAGGAAGCTATAAGCGTGTCATGTGATGGTACAAGGCTCATTACCTTGATTCATTCAAGTTCATTTTGAAACGCGCGCCCAACAATACAACAACCAATCGAAATCGTGAGGTGTCCGGACACGCTTCTATATATATGGTAGTGGCTGGGTTAGAAGCCTTGGTATACGAGGAAACAATAAGAAACAGCGCATGACAGACCCATTTCTTTTTTACGTGGACCTGAGATCAACCTCGCTTTCGCTTAGTTTTCGAAATCAAACATAGACATCACTCAAGTATCTTCTAAGTAATATGAAACAGGGAACGAATCAAGATAAAATAAAAATATGCTAAGGATTTCTATCATTGAAATGAATAGTTTCCTAAGTTATAGTTTCGACGCTCTTTTATTTTCCATTTCCCAAGTTCAGTTCAGTTTTTATTTCAAACTGCTATGTCAGCATTTGCAATGACAGGGGGGGGGGGGTAAAGCCAAGCAGCTGCAATTAGGGGTATCTGTGTATCATGATTGTTAACAAATTTATTCATTGAAGTAAGGAGATTGCTTTTCCTTCTCCTTCAAAGATTTGAAATGGAAGATTTTGAGTGGAATTTGAAACGAGAAGCATCGCTGCGTAGGACCTCAGGCGCGAAATACAGTTTGAAATTTGTTTGAATAATGGCAGGATTCAGTTCAAATTGTGTGTGGCTATAGATAATTCCTTAAATGTTTCACTGTGATCATGTGGTAATGAAAGAAACATTGGAGTGTAGCTATAGCTTTCTCTTTATCGAAAATAAGTTAGCAAATTTACTACAAATTATCATGAAAGAAATAGCTATAGATACTTCCTAAAATGTTTCAATTGGAGTGTAGCTATAGCTTTCTCTTTATCGAAAATAAGTTAGCAAATTTACTGCAAATTATCATGAAAGAAATAGCTATAGATACTTCCTCAAATGTTTCAATGCAACCATGTGGTAATGAAAGAAACATTGGAGTGTAGCTATACAGTACGTACCCGCAAATAACAAACCCCCTTGAATAAGAAACAGGCCTTATTTTCTTAAAAAAGGCTCCTTTAATAAGAAACAATTTTAGGTCTGAATTTCCATTTTTTCTTATTTTCAGGATTGTCATATTTTGCTCCTTAATGCCAAAAGATATTCCCATAAATGACTGTGATATAATGTAGTATTCTCAAAACAGAATGAGCATTTCCAAAATTAAAGATTCACACCACAAAAATGTAACATGGTAACAGTGTAAAATGTACCATTAATGTTAAATACACATGCATAAATGGTACTGTCATATACCTTGAATGGACTTGATTACCTATGTATAAGAAACTTTGACCCTGATCATGAAAAGGTCTCTTTAAATAAGAAACTCTCTGAGGCCTCAATCTAAAAATTTGTTTCTTATTTGCGGGTACACGCTGTAGCTTTCTCTTTATCGAAAGTAAGTTAGCAAATTTACTACAAATTATCATGAAAGAAATAGCTATAGATACTTCCTTAAATGTTTCAATGCAAACATGTGGTAATGAAAGAAACATTGGAGTGTAGCTATAGCCTTTTCTTTATCGAAAATAAGTTAGCAAATTTACTGCAAATTATCATAAAAGAAATAGCTATAGATACTTCCTCAAATGTTTCACTGTGATCATGTGGTAATGAAAGAAACATTGGAGTGTAGTTATAGCTTTCTCTTTGTCGAAAATAAATTAGCAAATTTACTACAAATTATCATGAAAGAAATAGCTATGGATACTTCCTCAAATGTTTCAATGCAACCATGTGGTAATGAAAGAAACATTGGAATGTAGATATTGCTTTCCCTTTATCGAAAATAAATTACAAAATTTACTACAAATTATCATGAAAGAAATAGCTATGGATACTTCCTCAAATGTTTCAATGCAATCATGTGCTATGGAAAGAAACATTGGAGTGTAGCTATAGCTTTCCCTTTATCGAAAATAAATTACAAAATTTACTACAAATTATCATGAAAGAGACAGCTATTGATGCTTCCTCAAATGTTTCAATGCAATCATGTGTTAATGAAGGAAACATTTGGAGTGCAGCTATAGCTTTCTCTTTATCGCAAATAAATTAGCAAATTTACTAACAATTATCACAAAAGAGAAAGCTATAGATACTTCCTCAAATGTTTCAATGCAATCATGTGGTAATGAAAGAAACATTGGAATGTAGCTATAGCTTTCCCTTTATCGAAAATAAATTAGCAAATTTACTACAAATTATCATGAAAGAAATAGCTATGGATACTTCCTCAAATGTTTCAATGCAATCATGTGTTAATGAAAGAAACATTTGGAGTGTAGCTATAGCTTTCCCTTTATCGAAAATAAATTAGCAAATTTACTACAAATTATCATGAAAGAAATAGCTATGGATGCTTCCTCAAATGTTTCAATGCAATCATGTGGTAATGAAAGAAACATTGGAATGTAGCTATAGCTTTCCCTTTATCGAAAATAAATTAGCAAATTTACTACAAATTATCATGAAAGAAATAGCTATGGATGCTTCCTCAAATGTTTCAATGCAATCATGTGGTAATGAAAGAAACATTGGAATGTAGCTATAGCTTTCCCTTTATCGAAAATAAATTAGCAAATTTACTACAAATTATCATGAAAGAAATAGCTATGGATACTTCCTCAAATGTTTCAATGCAATCATGTGGTAATGAAAGAAACATTGGAGTGTAGCTATAGCTTTCCCTTTATCGAAAATAAATTAGCAAATTTACTACAAATTATCATGAAAGAAATAGCTATGGATGCTTCCTCAAATGTTTCAATGCAATCATGTGGTAATGAAAGAAACATTGGAGTGTAGCTATAGCTTTCCCTTTATCGAAAATAAATTAGCAAATTTACTACAAATTATCATGAAAGAAATAGCTATGGATGCTTCCTCAAATGTTTCAATGCAATCATGTGGTAATGAAAGAAACATTGGAATGTAGCTATAGCTTTCCCTTTATCGAAAATAAATTAGCAAATTTACTACAAATTATCATGAAAGAAATAGCTATGGATGCTTCCTCAAATGTTTCAATGCAATCATGTGGTAATGAAAGAAACATTGGAATGTAGCTATAGCTTTCCCTTTATCGAAAATAAATTAGCAAATTTACTACAAATTATCATGAAAGAAATAGCTATGGATACTTCCTCAAATGTTTCAATGCAATCATGTGGTAATGAAAGAAACATTGGAGTGTAGCTATAGCTTTCCCTTTATCGAAAATAAATTAGCAAATTTACTACAAATTATCATGAAAGAAATAGCTATGGATGCTTCCTCAAATGTTTCAATGCAATCATGTGGTAATGAAAGAAACATTGGAGTGTAGCTATAGCTTTCCCTTTATCGAAAATAAATTAGCAAATTTACTACAAATTATCATGAAAGAAATAGCTATGGATACTTCCTCAAATGTTTCAATGCAACCATGAGGTAATGAAAGAAACATTGGAATGTAGCTATAGCTTTCCCTTTATCGAAAATAAATTACAAAATTTACTACAAATTATCATGAAAGAAATAGCTATGGATACTTCCTCAAATGTTTCAATGCAACCATGTGGTAATGAAAGAAACATTGGAATGTAGATATTGCTTTCCCTTTATCGAAAATAAATTACAAAATTTACTACAAATTATCATGAAAGAAATAGCTATGGATACTTCCTCAAATGTTTCAATGCAACCATGAGGTAATGAAAGAAACATTGGAATGTAGCTATAGCTTTCCCTTTATCGAAAATAAATTACGAAATTTACTACAAATTATCATGAAAGAAATAGCAATGGATACTTCCTCAAATGTTTCAATGCAATCATGTGGTAATGAAAGAAACATTGGAGTGTAGCTATAGCTTTCCCTTTATCGAAAATAAATTACAAAATTTACTACAAATTATCATGAAAGAAATAGCTATGGATACTTCCTCAAATGTTTCAATGCAATAAAGTGGCAATGAAAGAAACATTGGAATGTAGCTATAGCTTTCCCTTTATCGAAAATAAATTAGCAAATTTACTACAAATTATCATGAAAGAAATAGCTATGGATACTTCCTCAAATGTTTCAATGCATAAAGTGGCAATGAAAGAAACATTGGAATGTAGCTATAGCTTTCTCTTTATCGAAAATAAATTAGCAAATTTACTATAAATTATTATGAAAGAAATAGCTATGGATACTTCCTCAAATGTTTCAATGCAATCATGTGGTAATGAAAGAAACATTGGAGTGTAGCTATAGCTTTCTCTTTATCGAAAATAAATTACAAAATTTACTACAAATTATCATGAAAGAAATAGCTATGGATACTTCCTCAAATGTTTCAATGCAATAAAGTGGCAATGAAAGAAACATTGGAATGTAGCTATAGCTTTCCCTTTATCGAAAATAAATTAGCAAATTTACTATAAATTATTATGAAAGAAATAGCTATGGATACTTCCTCAAATGTTTCAATGCAATCATGTGGTAATGAAAGAAACATTGGAGTGTAGCTATAGCTTTCCCTTTATCGAAAATAAATTACAAAATTTACTACAAATTATCATGAAAGAAATAGCTATAGATACTTCCTCAAATGTTTCAATGCAATCATGTGGTAATGAAAGAAACATTTGGAGTGTAGCTATAGCTTTCCCTTTATCGAAAATAAATTAGCAAATTTACTACAAATTATCACAAAAGAGAAAGCTATAGATACTTCCTCAAATGATTTTTAATGCAATCATGTGGTAATGAAAGAAACATTGGAGTGTAGCTATAGCTTTCCCTTTATCGAAAATAAATTACAAAATTTACTACAAATTATCATGAAAGAAATAGCTATAGATACTTCCTCAAATGTTTCAATGCAATGAAGTGGCAACGAAAGAAACATTGGAGTGTAGCTATAGCTTTCTCTTTATCGAAAATAAGTTAGCAAATTTACTATAAATTATTATGAAAGAAATAGCTATAGATACTTCCTCAAATGTTTCAATGCAATAAAGTGGCAATGAAAGAAACATTGGAATGTAGCTATAGCTTTCCCTTTATCGAAAATAAATTAGCAAATTTACTACAAATTATCATGAAAGAAATAGCTATGGATACTTCCTTAAATGTTTCAATGCAATAAAGTGGCAATGAAAGAAACATTGGAATGTAGCTATAGCTTTCTCTTTATCGAAAATAAATTACGAAATTTACTACAAATTATCATGAAAGAAATAGCTATGGATGCTTCCTCAAATGTTTCAATGCAATCATGTGGTAATGAAAGAAACATTGGAGTGTAGCTATAGCTTTCTCTTTATCGAAAATAAATTACGAAATTTACTACAAATTATCATGAAAGAAATAGCTATGGATACTTCCTCAAATGTTTCAATGCAATCATGTGGTAATGAAAGAAACATTGGAGTGTAGCTATAGCTTTCTTTTTATCGAAAATAAGTTAGCAAATTTACTTTAAATTATTATGAAAGAAATAGCTATGGATACTTCCTCAAATGTTTCAATGCAATAAAGTGGCAACGAAAGAAACATTGGAATGTAGCTATAGCTTTCCCTTTATCGAAAATAAATTAGCAAATTTACTACAAATTATCATGAAAGAAATAGCTATGGATACTTCCTTAAATGTTTCAATGCAATAAAGTGGCAATGAAAGAAACATTGGAATGTAGCTATAGCTTTCTCTTTATCGAAAATAAATTACGAAATTTACTACAAATTATCATGAAAGAAATAGCTATGGATGCTTCCTCAAATGTTTCAATGCAATCATGTGGTAATGAAAGAAACATTGGAGTGTAGCTATAGCTTTCTCTTTATCGAAAATAAATTACGAAATTTACTACAAATTATCATAAAAGAAATAGCAATAGATACTTCCTCAAATGTTTCAATGCATAAAGTGGCAATGAAAGAAACATTGGAATGTAGCTATAGCTTTCTCTTTATCGAAAATAAATTACGAAATTTACTACAAATTATCATGAAAGAAATAGCTATGGATGCTTCCTCAAATGTTTCAATGCAACCATGTGGTAATGAAAGAAACATTGGAGTGTAGATATAGCTTTCCCTTTATCGAAAATAAGTTAGAAAATTTACTACAAATTATCATGAAAGAAATAGCTATAGATACTTCCTCAAATGTTTCAATGCAATAAAGTGGCAACGAAAGAAACATTGGAGTGTAGCTATAGCTTTCTCTTTATCGAAAATAAGTTAGCAAATTTACTACAAATTATCATGAAAGAAATAGCTATAGATACTTCCTCAAATGTTTCAATGCAATCATGAGGTAATGAAAGAAACATTGGAGTGTAGCTATAGCTTTCCCTTTATCGAAAATAAATTACGAAATTTACTACAAATTATCATGAAAGAAATAGCTATGGATACTTCCTCAAATGTTTCAATGCAATCATGAGGTAATGAAAGAAACATTGGAATGTAGCTATAGCTTTCCCTTTATCGAAAATAAATTAGCAAATTTACTACAAATTATCATGAAAGAAATAGCTATGGATACTTCCTCAAATGTTTCAATGCAATCATGAGGTAATGAAAGAAACATTGGAGTGTAGCTATAGCTTTCCCTTTATCGAAAATAAATTACGAAATTTACTACAAATTTTAATGAAAGAAATAGCTATGGATACTTCCTCAAATGTTTCAATGCAATAAAGTGGCAATGAAAGAAACATTGGAATGTAGCTATAGCTTTCCCTTTATCGAAAATAAATTAGCAAATTTACTACAAATTATCATGAAAGAAATAGCTATGGATACTTCCTCAAATGTTTCAATGCAACTATGTGGTAATGAAAGAAACATTGGAGTGTAGCTATAGCTTTCCCTTTATCGAAAATAAATTACGAAATTTACCACAAATTATCATGAACGAAATAGCTATGGATACTGCCTCAAATGTTTCAATGCAATCATGTGCTATGGAAAGAAACATTGGAGTGTAGCTATAGCTTTCTTTTTATCGAAAATAAGTTAGCAAATTTACTTTAAATTATTATGAAAGAAATAGCTATGGATACTTCCTCAAATGTTTCAATGCAATCATGTGCTATGGAAAGAAACATTGGAGTGTAGCTATAGCTTTCTATTTATCGAAAATAAGTTAGCAAATTTACTGTAAATTATCATGAAAGAGATAGCTATAGATACTTCCTCAAATGATTTTCAATGCAATCATGTGGTAATGAAAGAAACACTTGGAGTGTACCTATAGCTTTCTCTTTATCGAAAATAAATTACGAAATTTACTACAAATTATCATGAAAGAAATAGCTATGGATACTTCCTCAAATGTTTCAATGCAATCATGTGGTAATGAAAGAAACATTGGAGTGTAGCTATAGCTTTCTTTTTATCGAAAATAAGTTAGCAAATTTACTATTATTATGAAATAAATAGCTATAGATACTTCCTCAAATGTTTCAATGCAACCATGTGGTAATGAAAGAAACATTGGAGTGTAGCTATAGCTTTCTCTTTATCGAAAATAAGTTAGCAAATTTACTACAAATTATCACGAAAGAAATAGCTATGGATACTTCCTCAAATGTTTCAATGCAATCATGTGGTGATGAAAGAAACATTGGAATGTAGCTACAGCTTTCTCTTTATCGAAAATAAATTACGAAATTTACTACAAATTATCATGAAAGAAATAGCTATGGATACTTCCTCAAATGATTTTTAATGCAATCATGTGGTAATGAAAGAAACATTGGAGTGTAGCTATAGCTTTCTTTTTATCGAAAATAAGTTAGCAAATTTACTATAAATTATTATGAAAGAAATAGCTATGGATACTTCCTCAAATGTTTCAATGCAACCATGTGGTAATGAAAGAAACATTGGAGTGTAGCTATAGCTTTCTCTTTATCGAAAACAAGTTAGCAAATTTACTACAAATTATCATGAAAGAAATAGCTATAGATACTTCCTCAAATGTTTCAATGGAATCATGTGCTATTGAAAGAAACATTGGAGTGTAGATATAGCTTTCCCTTTAACGAAAATAAATTACAAAATTTACTACAAATTATCATGAACGAAATAGCTATGGATACTGCCTCAAATGTTTCAATGCAATCATGTGCTATGGAAAGAAACATTGGAGTGTAGCTATAGCTTTCTTTTTATCGAAAATAAGTTAGCAAATTTACTATAAATTATTATGAAAGAAATAGCTATAGATACTTCCTCAAATGTTTCAATGCAATCATGTGGTAATGAAAGAAACATTGGAGTGTAGCTATAGCTTTCTCTTTATCGAAAATAAGTTAGCAAATTTACTGCAAATTATCATGAAAGAAATAGCTATAGATACTTCCTCAAATGTTTCAATGCAATCATGTGGTAATGAAAGAAACATTGGAGTGTAGCTATAGCTTTCCCTTTATCGAAAATAAGTTAGCAAATTTACCCGTGGCGGAAATTATGGGGGGTTGCAGGGGCAACTGCCCCATCCCCCCCCCCAATTCGATAAGACTCGGAAATTTCCGTAAAAGTCGGAAACGTACGTGGTATCGAAAGTGCAGCAATGGAACGAGTCACCATCAAGAAGTAGACGAGTTTTAAAGTTTTATCAAGTTTTAAGTCACTTGATAACGGGCTAAGCTCGAAACGTCGTGCTTTAGCATCTCTGTTCAAGGTACAATTTTTTTATTTTAAATAGTTATATTAGACAAGTTTTTACCTGACAAGAGCAAACAAAATTCACAAGTATAAAAGCATATTCTAAAGTTCTTATTCACTTTCATTTATTTCAAAAACGAGAAGAAAGTTGTTGGGTATAGGTCCGAGAGTAGCAATATTTCCGAGTGATGTTGGAACGTGATTGGGAGAGACATTCTAAGCCAATGTAAAGGTTGGAGTTCTCAAAATTTTCCTGGACAAAAACTTCAGACAAACTATCAGCGAATTTTCAAAGTTTCCATGTTGAGGACAGGCAAAAATTGGATTGCGAAAAGCGTTCTAAGACAGAGGAGGGGTTCTTCGCGCAAATCTTTGTTTTGAGAAGTGGTTATTCATGTCGTCAAATATTCAGATTTGGCACTGGCAAACAAGGGATCCAAGAGATCTCCTGAGCCAAAATCAGTTATCTTTATTCAAGAACGTTCCTAGGGGATTCTACTCTATTGAAAATGTTATGAAATTGTCAAAATCCCAATTCAGGACTGGCAAACATAGGGTCGTGAAAAGCATTCTGAGCGAAAGAAGAGGGAGTGTCCTCGAAATTTTTCTTAGGCCTACCTTCAGAATACATTCTTGCCTTTTTCTATCAACTGCTGAATATAAATAGTTTTGAAATCTGATATACATATTCTCTTAGCACATTTAAGGAGCCTATTATGTCCGGTCTTCCAGCAAAATACCTGAAAACAAAAGCATTCCCTAGACTCGTAAAATTGACGGTGCTTGCCCCTCCACTCAAAAAGTTGAATTTCCGCCACTGAAATTTACTGCAAATTATCATGAATGAAAAAGCTATAGGTTCTTCCTCAAATGTTTCAATGCAACCATGTGGCAATGAAAGGAACATTGGAGTGTAGCTATAACTTTCTCTTTATCATAAAAGCTGTATTATCGAAAATGAGTTAGCAAATTTACTGCAAATTATCATGAATGAAAAAGCTATAGGTTCTTCCTCAAAAGTTTCAATGCAACCAAGTGGCAATGAAAGGAACATTGGGGTGTAGCTATAGCTTTCTCTTTATCATAAAAGCTGTATTATCGAAATAAGTTAGCAAATTTACTGCAAATTATCATGAATGAAAAAGCTATATGTAGTTCATCAAATGTTTCAATGCAATCATGTGTTAATGAAAGAAACATTTGAAGTGTAGCTATAGCTTTCTCTTTATCGTAAATAAGTTAGCAAATTTACTAAAAATTATCATAAAAGAAATAGCTATAGATACTTCCTCAAATGTTTCAATGTAATCATATGTTATTGAAAGAAACATTGGAGTGTAGCTATAGCTTTGTCTTTATCGAGACTAAATTAGCAAATTGGTTGACAAATTATCATAAAAGAAATAGCTATAGGTACTTCCTCACATGTTTCAATGCAATAATGTGGTAATGAAAGAAACATTGGAGTGTACCTACAGCTTTCTCTTTATCGAAAATAAGTTAACTAATTCATTAAAACCTTTATCAAAGAAATAGCTATAGGTAGTTCATCAAATGTTTCAATGCAATGAATGATGGGTTTCAATGAAAGAAACTTTTGGAATGTAGCTATAACTTTTTCTTGAACGTATAACTAAGTTAACAAAATTGTCAAAAAATGTCAACGAAAGAAAAAGGTATAGGTACATCTTCAAATGATTCAACAGTGGCGGAAATTTTTGGGGGTTGGAGGGGCAACTGCCCCCCCCCCCCAATTCAACAGGACTTGGAAAGTTTCCTTGAAATTTGGGAAATGTAGGTGGAATGGAAAGTGCCGCGAAGAAATGAGTCACCTACAAGAAGTAGACGAGTTTTTATCTGGAAAGAGCAAACAAAAGGCACGAGCTCAAAAAGCATAATTTAAAGTTCTTATTCACTTTCATTTATTTCACAAACGAGAAGAAAGTTATTGGGTATAGGTCCGAGAGTAGCGATATTTCTGAGAAATGTTGGAATGCGATTGGGAGAGGCTTCCAAGCCAATGTAAAGGTTAGCGTTCTCAAAACATTCTTGGACAAAAAATTAAGACAAACTATCACCAAATTTTCAAAGTTTCCATGCTGGGGACAGGCAAAAATTGGATTGCGAGAAGCGTTCTAAGACAAAGTAGGGGCTCTTCATGCAAAAATTTGTAGAGAAGTGGCTATGCCAGTCATCAAATATTCATATTTGGCACAGGTAAACAAGGGATCCAAGAGGTCTCCTGGGCCAAAATTAATTATTTTTACTCAAAAAGTTTCCTGGGGAGATGCTACACCATAAAAAGGTGTTAGAAAATTGTTGAAATCCCAATTCAGGACTGGCAAACATGTGGTTGTGAAAGGCATTCTAAGCAAAAGTAGAGGGTTAGTCATAAATAGTTTTGAAATCTGATATACATATTCTCTTAACACATTTAAAGACCCTATTTATGTCCTGTCTTCCAGCAAAAATAGAAATATCATCATGCGCATGGCCTGGTTTTGGAGGGACTTGTTTCCGAACTGTTGATGTGTGAATGTCTGATTCATTCAAATCTTCCCGTTAAAAATATCAGCATCCCGAAAGTTTCTTCCAAATTTCCCGGCATCAGGATAAGCGCAGGAGGCCTCCTGGCTTGCTTGCAGCATTCTCGTATTTTGTTCATGTCCATAACATAACGCGTCCTGCATGTCTCCCGCCATCTTTGAAACTGAAAAAATTTCGCGCCTAAAAGTACTGAAGATGACCGCGCTCGCCCCAGTACAGAGCTCAAAGTAGACTCATTACAAAAGTCCCTCTAACTTTCGCTGTTGTATTTGTTGTACTCCTTCCTCCCTCACGGTCCGCTCCGCAAGGCAACCAATATTTTAGATGTTTGAAATAAAATCTAAATTAAAAGTTTAAGATTATCAGAATTTGAGTAGTTAAAGTTTCTTCACGGTTTCTTAGAAAAATGCATTTAATCAAAATAATTCTGTAATAGAATAAAATAATTTTGGGGTGTGCAAAAATAAACTATGCACTTTTGGCAGGCCACGATAAATTGTAGACTGAACACCAGACCGATTTTGAAATGAACTAACCTTTAAGATCCTCAATTAGATGCCAGTATTTTTTGTACATTTTTTAGTCTTTTATTTATGGAGCTATAAGCGAGTTTCTTAAAATTTTAGATTTCAAAAACATATTTCTAAAGACTCAAGATGAATGGATAAGGAGAGAACGTGTTCGTGATGATTTGGGGATTTTTAAATTGATCAGTTATAATCCAATGCACGAGTGTTAGTTTTATATTGGAAGGAATGTAAAAATACTTTTAATGATTGATAGAAAGAAATGTATTTCCTTTTGAAGTTTCATTAAATTTATGCTTTGGTGCAGGTTGTGTTCCTGTGTCCACTGTGTCAAGGGGGTTAAAAAGACAAACTAGGAAGCCTGATGAGGCCAGCAAGCAAGGAGTCTTGTTGAAATTTTGATTTTGCGAAGGTTTTGAGACGGCACTTTATTACAACTGCTACAGAATTTCGCAACAGACCAATCTTTGAAATCATGCTCGTGCAGCAGTTAACATTAATCAATTTCAAAATCCCCAAATCACCAAGAAAACGTATTCTCTTTTTGTCCATTCATGTTCAGTCTTTAGAAAATTTCATCTACGTTTTTTGATCGTTTTCAGCGTTTTTGAAAACCAAAATTTTTAAAAACTCGCTCATAGCTTCAAAAAATGGAAACAAAGAATTGTGCAAAACATCCTAGCATCGAATTCAGGCTCTCTGCTAAAGATCAAGTGCAGTCATTGGTTCCAAAGCGAGAGAAATTCGTTTTGGTGCTGATATGGTGCACACTTTTTTATATGCAGATGATTTAGTGCTTGTAGCAGAAACTCCAAATCTCTAAACACAACTTGACGTACTGAAAGATTGTAAGTTTTTTCTGAAGGGATTTTTACGTGTATAAATAATAGATGAATCAGAGGCGATGAATACATAAACATCAGCAGTGCAATACTGCTCCTGATCTTTGTTCGGGATACTGCGAACTCCCCCTTTTGTAAATCACGATGGAAAAGACGATAACTCTGATTGGTTCGCTGATCAATGAAGCGTTCTGGGGCATGCGCGAATTCACAAAGGAAAAATGAAGGAGGATGACCCTGCAAACGCTAGTGCGCACATTCCCAAGCGCTTAAACGGGGGTCTAGCTCTTCTTGAGAAGAGCAGTAAGACTTTCACTGATAGTATCCCGAACAAATCTGAGCTTTTGTCTTGCTTTGTGTATGGATCTAGCTCAGCATTCAAGTGTCGGAAATAAACATGAAGAAACATAGCATCGCCTACTCATGGACAAGAAACTATGGGCATTCAATCAATGCGCTTAAAACTATAATCAGCGGGTTATTCTTAGCGATGGGACAAGTGCAGTGTCACTTAATGCCTTCCCCGTACTCGTTGTTATTTGGCAATAATGTCATACCATATGCTGCACAGGTATTAATTGAATACCTGGCTAGAAGGCATTATATGCGCACGTGGCAATCAGCAACGCATCGTCTGTGGTGGTGGCATCTTCTTGCAGATGTTGTGCTCACAGCATCATCAACAAATCTGAGATCAGCACTTCGGCAGCTCAAGAGATACACTTGTATGTGCATTACGTAACGCATCACTGGTGATGGCGGCATCTTCTTGCAGATGTTGTGCTCGTGGCGACATCAACACATTTCATATAGGCATTTTTTTATTCAAATATAAAATTTTACAATATATCTTACATTCTACTATACCTATCCTAATTACTATACAACACTACAGGTACGATACCATGAGGAGCGAAAGAAAATGACTACCCCATGGCCAATATATAAAAACACGAAATGTTAAACTGTATACAGTCACACTACGCACGATTAAAAATAATTAATGGATACTATAGTACTAGATTCTGTCTCACATCAGATGTCAGGTCAGGGTTGCTATGAATTTAATGATGTCACGAGCACAACTCATTTTTGTTGTAAGCATTTCTGCAGCACAAGCGGTACACAAACAACATCGACGAAAATCCATTTAAGTTTATAAAACATCTTATCAAATTCAAAAACGTTAGATAGACACTAATTTCATTAGTTTTACCATATTGCACGCATTTTGTCCTATTAGACCTAAAATAAGCTACGACCAACAACTTTCATTATTTCAAATAAATTTTCTTATCAATTTTGTAAAGAAACTGCTAACATACCAGGCATTTTACCTTCACATTGGACTTACATGGTGATATGTAAAACCTGCAAATTTTTTAGAAACCATTAAAGCATTGAATTATGTTATTGACTATTTTGATAGTGTTTTCTGTATGCTTGTGTCAAGGAGAAAGTTGTCTATTTCTCTGTGAAAGAGATGACACAATCTTAAAGCTTACTTGTTTTACAAAAATGTCATTTGAGAAGCAGACCTTAATGGGAAATACATTACACACGTACTTAAAAACACGAAAGAAGTCCAACTATAGTGCATACCGTAAAAGCTTTATTAAAAGCTTCCGGGGAAGGGAGGAGGGGGCTTACTTAATTTCGGACACTCCAGAAGGGGTACATAAGAGAGAGGTGGCTTATCAGAGAGGGAGGCTTATTCGCAAAATCAACTGACAAGGATGTATATGATAGCTTTTCAGTTCTTTTACCCCAGATTTGGCCGATTCAGCATACAATTTTACGAGTCAAATACATAAATTCAATCAGTTTTATCACAAACAATATCAAAATTAACATTCAAATTTGTCTAGCTAAATAAATTGACAATCTTTGGTGACCTCTGACAATTGATAAAGTGGGGGGGGGGCTTATTTAAAATTTTGGCTCAGAGGGAGGGGCTTATTAGAGAGAGGGCTTATTTGAAATATTGGCTCAGCGGGGAGGGGCTTAATAGAGAGGGGGCTTATTTACAATTTTGGTTCAGAGGGAGGGGTCTTACTAGAGAGGGGGCTTAATAGAGAAGGGGGATAAATGGAGCTTTTATGGTGTTCGCTTTTTTCTTTATACACCGTGTATCAGTGATGTAGCAGCGTTTTCCAAACCGTACAATAATGAATTTTGCAGTGATCTGAATATCCTACATAAAAACTAACTTAGATGCAGAAATTTATCGCACTAAAATTGGATATATCGTTTAAGAGTTATGGACGATTCTACTTGGACAATTTTTTCACTAAGGAAAAGTCACACTCTGATAAGAACGTAGGTTCGAAAAACCTCAGTGTGCCAAAAATGTGTCTGTTTCTTTGCGTCCGCCTCCTCCATAGTATATAATTTTTAGTAACCAACTTAGTATCAAGATTTTCACGAAGTGTAGAGAAAAGCTAAAAATTTCGTCCCATTTTGTGTTTCAATAAGATCACAATCGCATCAACATCTTCTAAGCAAGCCATGTACATTTCATGTAAGGGGCATATATTTGTAAGAAGGTTTGCTCCATGGAGGATGATCATGCTTGCCTTAAATTTTTGAAGGTGTAGCTTGATACAAACTTTATCGGCATATTTAGTTTCTTTTGAGTATATTTAGAAAATAACTCCCCCAGCAAAATAACCCATAGATCTAGAAAGGTATGGCCCATTTTTGAAAAACAAATTTCTTCATCTAAGTTGGGCTTTCTGTTACAAAACGATTGATATTTCATTCAAATCGGTGCATAATTCATGACAGCACATTTTTGCAAACGCCGTCACATCAATTTGGGACACCAAGTAGGCCAGTCCGACTGCAGCTGTGCTAAAGCGTTCGAAAGAGTTTTAGGGGACAATAAGCACTGCTGCTAGAAAACGCCTTTCTTAAACTACAATTGATGTGTTCTGCATTTTGTACGAAATCTAGCTTTTCCAATAAGACAACTCATTTTAAACAAAACAATGTAAGGAAATTCTTTTACTGCACAATAAAATGTAAAAACTATTACTAAAAAGTAAATTGATTTATTACCGATGGTTCATGTAGAATTTGCAAGAAAATGTGACTGACGACAGCTTCATGCTATTTATTTGGATTTCTTCTGCGTTTTTTCCTTCTTGGTTTATCGTCATCTCTTGGGCAAACGAAGCAAATACACTGTTGAAAAAAGAAGGCAAACAAATTATTTCACGATATTTGCAATATTTGGATGACACAAAACATTTTTTCTTTACTGGTATCGGAGTAGACTGATTACGTAATTCCCTTGCATCCCTGCGGTAAACCTTGATCAACAGGAACTCAATAAAAAGTGATAAAATGACGCTGCATGCCTAGGCCCAATCTCAGATATCACCTCAAAAAACAAGATGCAGCAAAAATCCCTTTGGCACACTGTTGATTGCAACAACTTTGAAAACTTTATTTACAGAGTCGATTGAAGCTTGAATCAGAGTGGAATTGGTGGAATGTTGTGAATTGATTGCCACCACAATTTCTTGTGAGTAAGGGCCCAAACAGCGTCATGTTTCTCAGTAATATAACAAGGACAGATTTTGTAAGACAATAGTATGAGTTGCTTTCGATTCACACCGCAATTCAAAGCAATTAGCGATCGCAGACAAATGACATTCTCTTAACGAGTAATTCAAAACAAACAAAGCCGCAAAAGTTTCTCTGAGACCCAGGTAGCTAGTGCGCTCCATGTGCATTCTAGAAATTGTTTTAAAGGCAAAAATGAGCACATATTAAGAGAAGAAGGATATATCTACACATGCACCTCGGTAATTTCATTTCTTTGGTTCCAAAGCTGAGCAGTAAGTCTTTTAATTACACCCAAAAAAAAGAGAATTGAATCTCCTCCCAATCGGCTCTTGAACCAAACAAATTAAATGCCAGAGGCAGATGTGTAGATATATCCTTTTTCTTTCGATATATGCTCATGTTTGCTCTTGAAAACAATTTCTCGAATGTACAACGAGCGAGCTAGCTACCTGGGTTTCAAAGAAACTTCTGTGGCTTTGCTTGGATTGAATTACTGGTTAGGGCAATCGCTAATAGCTTTGAATTCAGGTGTCAATTAGAGTAACTGATGCTATTGTCTCACAAAATCTGTCCATGATGAGTAATATATTGATTATCTGCCTATCATAGCAGCACTATCATTCAAGTCAAAGAGCACAGGGGAACAAGGGACTCTGGCAATAAATCTAAAATGGGCATATGATTTTGAAAATGAGCAGCTTACATCAAGGGCGCCTACCTTGTAGGAAGTGTGTTTATTCCCAGTACTGTACCCGTGACCCAGAACACAGAGTGACCCAGCACACAGAGTGATTGGTGTCCTGTGATCCAGCCCTATTAATCTGTGTTTTTAGTTACAAGGATTTTCAAATTCTAACGTCTGTTAGTATTGATCAATCAAAAATCACACTGTCTGGTTCCCTGTGGCCAACTTGTATAACAGTTGATCTCGTATTATATCAACACCGGAATTTGAAACCACTAAGTTATTCATACGTCATCTTGACCTTGACAGGATTGACTCTGTGTACTGGGTCACAGGACACCAATAGCTCTACAGTACTGGGAATAAATACAGTTTCTACAAGGTAGGCGCTCTTGCTTACATCAATATGGAAGCGACACAAAATATCTGCGTAGACAACATTAAAGAATGCAACATTACTGCACGATAATAATGTGCAATAGCAATCTATGTGAGACGTCGGAGAAGGCAGTCTTCGTTTAAAGAAACGTTCATAGTTGAAGGGTACTTGATGACACAATTAGAACGGCTTTAATAATACACTAAAAATGAGCATGTCTACATAAAGGGATGCAATGGATAATCGCACGAATGACTGCACAGCTGGTTTTTCTTGATTTGTGATTGGATAATGGATTAGGATTTGATCGACATGGAAATCAATTTAGCTTTCAGAACTGATGATAAGATTTGCTGAGCACACAATTGATCATCCTACATTTTCCCATGGTATTTCTTTGTCATCTATAAAAAGAGAGACTATAGCCTGGAAAAGACGGACGGGGGATGAAACAAAATTAAATTGAGAATTCTTTTCTCCAAATTATACCATATTTCAAAACCTAACCGTTTTAAGTTTCAGTTTCATTTATTCATCAATCAATCCTAAATACGATTCTACGCAATTACTATACAACTACCAATTCTAACGCAGGAAGTATTGAATTCCTATTAAACTGTTAACTTCACCAATTTTCTTTCTGGGAGCCAGAAATTTTTGTAGGATTTTGTTGATAATCTTTAGAACTTCAGCCTTACTTGTAACTCTTTTTCATCTTGGGCTTTTTGTTTGTTTTTTCAAATTTGGACAATCCCATAAGTGTTCAATATATTCTTCATGGGACCCACATCTCCTACGGAAACGTGCAATGGACCGTTTGGTTATCCAGAAGATTTATTCGAAATTCACCAAATTTCTATAAAATGTAGGAAAATGTCACTCGTTGGGACCATGATTCACTGCTGTTGAACCATGGGTAGTTAGACACTGCTGGTGTGCTTCTATGGAGGAGCGCTGGATAATATTGTTTAGTACTGCGGAGGAGATATCGAAAGAACGAAGAGAGAAGAATTCATTTTTAATATTTTCGTTCTTACGATATCTCCTCCGCAGTACTAAACAATATTTCCTCCGCAGATACATATTATCCAGCGCTCCTCCATAGAAGCACACCAGCAGTGTCTAACTACCCATGGTTGAACTCTTTTGCAGAATCGATAAAAGGTATGTTCACTACAGATTGCAGCACTCCTAATTTAGCATACAATGACATAAATTCAAACATGTTTCCGACGTGCCTAGATCTGTCTCAAATAATAAGCCATATGAGATTTGCGATAACGCAAAATTACGCATGCAACACACTACAATAGCTATAATTCGCGGCATTTCCTCGTGACATCTAATTTAAGAGCGACTTTATGTCTTTGCCTAATTCTTGATTGATAATAGGTAGACCAACCAGATTTTGTCTGCTACTAGCGCCAAGCATGTACTTTGGAAATATATCAAAAATAACCTAAGCAACATCTACAGGGTGTCCCAAAACAATTGTGCCCCGTTTGTCTGAAGATTGTGACAAAACGGCAAAAGATTCTCGCCAAAATTGTGCATGATGGTGCTCTTCAGATGTTCAATTAAAGTTTGCCACCATCCCCGTAAAAATCCGTTGAAAATTGATGGAGCTATGACCTTCAGAAGACCAAATTTGCCTGATGACTGAAACCAGCGGTCGGCCATTTTGTCTTACTATTTTGCAGTGATAAGTATCTTCACGTGAGGTAAGAAATAATTTCTGTGAGGTCCGAAATAGTGGAACTCTCCGAGGATTATCGGAATTTTCACGAGAGCTATGACATTAGAGGCTGCTGTTTCATTTTCATTCCATCAAGCTATTTATCGCAGCAAAATAGTAAGACAAAATGGCCGACCGCTGGTTTGGTTTCAGTGATCGGGCAAATTTGGTCTCCTGAAGGTCATAGCTCCATCATTTTTCAACGGATTTTTATGGGGATGGTTGCAAACTTTAATTGAACATCTGAAGAGCACCATCATGCAAAAGTTTGGCGAGAATCTTTTGCCATTTTGTCACAATCTTCAGACAAACGGGGCACAATTTTTTTGGGACAACCTGTATTGCTTACGGCAGCATCAGTAAATTTCATTAAATTTCATGAGTAAATTTCTGAAAATTTCATCAGTAAATTTCTGAAAATTTCATGGACAAGTAAAGTTACCAATAAGGAAGTATCCAACGGAATCAAAAACAATAAAGAACTATATAAGAACATTCAGATAAAGAAATTGAAATATTTTGGTCACCTAGTAAGACACAACGCAATACAACGAACTTTGTTAGAAGGAAAAGTAAACGGCAGAAGAGGAAGAAGGCCGAGGGCAACCTGGTTTAACAACATCAACTAGTGGACAGGCTTAAAATATGCAGAGGCAACAAGAGTAGCATATCATCGTGATGAGTGGAGAAACATTGCATCCAACCCTCGATCCGAGGATTGAACAAATTAATGAATGAATTGCTCACGTCAGCATCAGTATCGTCAAGAAAAGTGGCAAATCGACCAAAATCAGGACATATGCAATAAAATAACATTTGGAGCACAAGTTGCATCCAAACATAAAAATTATGATAGACTGCATCAAATAACACTCGAGCTAACACTACTTTGCAAAAGAAATTTGCGAAATATCGCAATTTTTGCAACTTTTCTCGCGAAAACTGAGATCCGAGAATTTTCGCTTGGAAAATTGTCTCCTTCCCCCTCAGTTGTCAAAATAAATCAATGAAACTATGCAGAATTATCAGAAAATACAAAAATATGGTTGAAGATACCGAGGACTATGCTCTGATTTGCAAGGAAATCCGTGCATTTACACGACCATGTGACAATCACACACTAATGCAACTCGATGATTAAAATCAGGAAGCGACATTAACAAGAACATAAGAACGGAAATTAAAAAATAAAGCTATGATCTTCACATCTGCAGAAATAACAGATCCTGCATTAAAAATTCAGGTTACAATTAGCAATTCCATTGCATTATTGTTGCAGTATGTAAATTCATCAACTCATGTCAATTTACGCATAGGTTCCAAATCTTTAACAAGGTTGGCGTAAGATTCTGTAACCTTCTTATATGAAAGATATGTTTACGAAAGTCAACAATTCTACTGCTCGTTCTCTCAGTTCTGCTGAAATCAACCCCAGGTTGCTATATCAAAGTCGGCTGGGGGCCAGAAATGCTTCTCGGACCGAGACGCCAAACTTTGGAACACTGTTGGCACTGAAGTTAGAAATTCTTCAACCCTGAGAGAGCTTTCAAAAAGGAGGTGCAAAAATGAATGAATCCTCAAATATTCCTTTCATTTTCCTTTTGTTTATTTATGACAAATTGTAAGTTAGTTTAGTTAGATAAACAAATATTGTATATATCATAAAGTATTAGTTATTGTAAGTTTTTAGCATAGCCCCCTGTAAATCAGTTATTAACTGAGGGGCTACCATGGGTAAAAAAGATAAAATAAATCAAATCAACGTATTTATTTGAATTGAATGGCTTGAAAGAAACTTTAGCTACTTTGCTATAATTCTACAGTTGGATTTTTCAGAGATCTTCGATATTTTCAGAATTACAGGATTTTTCTTCTCTTCCAAGATTTCATGAAATATTTGAAAAAAGTTAAAACCATCGTAATTTCTAAAGTGTTTGAGAAGACAGTAGACAGAATAATTTTGAAGAAAACCAAAGATTATAAGCGTCTAGGATATGGTTAGACTTATCACAGGAGTCCTTGTTTTCGCTCCGTCCCCCAACGATACCTCCCACAATACCCATTCCGTAGCGGAATGGCTATAACAGTAAATAATATTTCAATCCACCTTTTCAAGGAAAGAGGCGCGAAAGCGGAAGTTTTTTTGTTATTTGAGATATTGCATTTTTGAGGCCAAACTCTTGTTCTGCGTACAAAGTTTAGCAAAGTAGCAAATTTTCACATTCAAAGATGTTTTCATTTCAAGATTATGACAATCTTAAGAATTTAAAGTCATGAGGGCTTTGACCGTGAAATCAAAGTTTGGACAAATATTTGTCCAAACTACGATTTCCACGGTCAAAGCCCTTATGAATTGACATTCTTTATATCATCATAATTTCTAGATAAAGACAGATATGAATGTGAAAATTTGTCTCAACACAAAACTTTGTACGCAAAACAAGATTTTGGCCTCCAAAATGCAATATCTCAAATAACAAAAAACTTCCGCTTTCGCACCTCTTACCCGGGCTCTTACCTTGAAAAGGTGGATTCGATGGAGCAAAACTTAGACGAACGTCATCATTCTATGATATGGTATCAAGCAGAAGCCTTTCTTTCTTCTAATTGATGATGTCACACCCTCAAACGAGTTTAAATATCGAATACGCCATAATTTCGAAAAATTTTGAAAATTTCTGAAAATTGCAACGGTAGGATTATTGCACAGTAGCTAATTTGTTGTCAAGCCATTCAGTTGGGGTTCAGTTCAAAGAAATAAGTCATAGAATTTTACATCAACCATCTTAATGATATGGAATCTATGCTGATAAATGTTTTAGAGGATATATTGAATAAAATATTATGCCACCCTGCAATTTTCCACCGGATGGGCAAAAATTAAAATGTTTGCAAACTTGTATCTTTGTTAGACTGATTACGATGAGTACCAATAATCGCTATTCAAAACGAAACTATTATGCCAGACCGAGACCGCTCATACTGGGACTCATATTATTACAGCAATATTTTTGGACTGACTTTTTCACTTTTGAACGCCCTTTGGAACGAGGCTGCTATACACAGTCATGTACAACGGAAACTCGAAGCACAAAGCAGAGTTTCAAGGAGCTTGGCCAGACAGAACAAAGTCTTACGAACAAGAATACCATGAAAACAGTTGGTGATAATATCAAATCTTGTACGTAGGTACTATTATGCTGCTTTCGCAAAGCAGTAACTGATTTATTGTGAAGTTCTCAAATCAATGTGTTTCATTTGAAAACTACAAATGTTTTTGCTTTTCTGCCTAGGCCCTTATCGAAACGAGGCAATTTCAAAATAATGGCGGTTGATTATGAGTCGTAGTTAGGAGCGTCCGGCAGTATTTCAATAGCGATAAATACGACCATATCATCAGTCTATATATTTGTACCCAGGGTAGTATTTTTGCAACTATACCGGGTGAGTGAAAACAAGTTAACACGTTTGGCGGGCTGTGGCATAAAATTTTCGAGGCCGAAATTCAAAACTAAACTGTTAGTCTATCAGTCAAAGGATAACTTATATGTGGAAATTCTGTTTAGTAACATCACTCATCTTTTACAGCCAGAAATTAGAAAAAAAGGTTGTTAAAGGGTTTGTATAGGAATGAAAATTTCAAGTTCGATTCCCTTCCAACAGGATTCTCTCTGGGCTACGTTGGTTTTTAGACCGATGCCATGCTCAGGAGAGAGGTAAAAGTGCCATAACTACTATTGAAATGAACCGAACCATTGCTACAGCCACAGTAGAAATGTTGGTAATAATTTCTCACACCCACAAAATCTTAGAAGGCAACAAAAGAAGTGCATCAAAAGTAATATGCAACGTATGGATAATAAAATGTAAAATCTTGCAATAATTTATACGCTATTAAATGACCGAGTCACAAAACAATTAAATTTCAAATAATAGATCTATTCTGAATATCTTTAGCATATATTGTTGCAATGTACGACGAGACTAAGAATCTGAAGGTTGGTGGTTCGAGTCCTCGCCCTGGCGAACCTGCTATAAAGTGCGAGGAGAGTCGCCAACTCTCTGTAATTCCAGGCTAAAGGAATCACGAGGTGTGGTCACATCGAGAGGAAGAACCAGGACGCTGCTTCGATAAGCTCAGCTTCTCAGCGTCCTAAAACTACCTTCAGATGCTAGGTAGAAATGTATAAAAGAAAAAATAAGATCAAATACACAAGGATATAAACGAAATACTGCAATGTTCTCCAACTGCTGTGTAAGATTAAAGGGCTATTATCACCCAAGGTCCTTTGCAGGCACGCTGCAATTTAGGACTGTCTCCAAATCAAATTTGGCCTATTCGGAAACTATGGATCCATACTGCAGGAGTTGAACTTGTAGAAAAGTTTGACTTTAGTTGACTTTTCCATCACTTCAACTTCCGCAGTGCGGATCCATACCATCTGCTAAGGCCAAACTTGATTTCGAGCAATGTGAGGTTGCAGCGCGCCCGCAAAGGACCCTGGGTGACAATGGCTCATTAAAGGGATTTAAAGTGCAGGCAAAGTTTTTTGGGTTTGTCTGAGATGTATTCGGTAAAAAGTGTTGTAACGTACTATGAGAAGAAGATTAATTACACAAGAATGGAAACGACATACTGCTATGTTCTACAATTGCTGTCTGATATCAAAAGGCTTTTAAAGTGCAAGCAAATTTTGTTGGGCTTGTCCGAGATCTCATCAGTAAATTACAGTGTTTTATAAGTATCTGGTGAGAACAGCTGGATAAATGTCAAACAGATGAACCTTTTAGATGAGCTTTGGAAAGGAAGAGGCTGCAAAACGTTGAGGGTTTCTTGCAAAAATCTATGTTTAACTGTAAGTGTAACAGCATTCTGCCTTCCCTTCTGCTTATAGTGCCCGCCTAATTACAGTGCCAGGGAGAGAGTGTTGCCAGACAAATAAGTGCTTCTTTCGTGGAACAAACGTCAAAGTACTTGGAAGTTTTGAATAAGAAGCAGATTCAAAAACAGTGCTCTTGACGGTCAATTTATGAAATAAATTTCACAGCCAGGATCCAGTTTGCTTCAGGAGCTGTTGAAAGGAATCAACAAGAAAACCCCCAAAACACAAATTTTCAAAGACAGACGTTTACATATGCCACCTTTCTTTGCCTTCAGTTAGCGGACAATTTGATCGAGAATTGTGAGAAAGGGATTGCATAAAGTCTAAAAAATTGCATGTAATACGGTAATGCTGGATACTTTGCTATGAAAGGGGACTTGCAGGTACCTAAGTAACAATATGTATCATGGCAGGTAACTTTGTATCTAGGTTTGCAATGGGAAAATCCCTTCTGCATTTGGACTTAGCAAACAAAACGTTGTAATAGTATCTCGGGGAAATCCTGGGAAATCCCATGGAATGGTATTTTTAGGAATGATGTAATGGAGTACGTTATTTTAGGCAATATGCAAGCACAACTTAACACGTAAACTGGGGCATTATTGACTTCTTTTTCCGAATACTGAGTTTAACGCCATAGTTATTGATGAAGATACGTATAATCAATAGGTTTGAAAATAGCAAAGTGTATCCCTAATTTCATTTGTCTTGTCTCATTGATACTGGAATGAATCTAGGCTAGTTGAGGTTACAAATTAGCGTTTAACAACAGGTGTATTAATACTGAGGCAAAACACGAATAACGGCTAAGAAAACTGTTTTCAGCACGAAAAAGAGCATTAAATTGCATTTGAATTAGTCATAAAATATGGGTGTGTCCTTCTCAATGTAAGTATTATTTCTGCAACTTTGTTTTGTATTCTAATGCCGTATAACGCTGTACATTTACTCATTAAATTCAATAAAGTTTTGTCTGTGTGGAACATTCTACTTCGCATATGCAAGCTGAAATAGGACATAGTCCAGTGTTTAGGGTCTACTGGGGTAAAATGGGTAAGTTTGGGACAAAATGATTAGGGCAAAAAATTTTGATGAACTTTGCTAGAATTTTGTTCACACTTTTCCTCTAGCTGCTCTAGCTACAACCGCTTGAACAACGCTCTTTGACATGGTGACTGTTAATTTATCAGTTCAGGGTCCACTGTTTTCCAGTAATCAATACTGCCCATTCTACCCCTAGCCTACCCACTTTACCCCTGCAGACCCTAAATGATTAGATACTGTGCACTCAAGATACACGAATTTTTTCATAAGAAACTAAGAATTTGGGCCAGTACTGAAAGTTTCTTGAAATTATTAGATTTTCAGTAGTCAGAGTTTCTTAGGAGTTTCTTAGAGGTTCCATAACAATCTCCATGTCCACTACCTGTGCCCTCGTGAACATTTCAAAACAATGTTTTTGAAGAATTTCCAATGTTTAGACATTACTCAAGTACCTTACGAGTAATGTGGTACAGAAACAAATGAAAATAAAGTAAAAATATGTTAACAATTTTCTTTATCAAAATAAATACTTTCTTAACTTATAGTTTCCCAGTAATACAGTTTCTTAGTTTGTTGGCGACCTGAGAGTTGAGTTTCTTATGGGCAATTCCTTATAAAAAAATACGTGTACAGCGTTATGATTATATTGACATATTACCAGGTGAATCGGAAAAAGTTCCAACGTTTAAAAAATCCGCAAAATTTGACATTGCAATCTATCTTGAATCTTAAATATTATGAATATCAATATAATTATATCAAATACCATATCAATCAATATTTGTAAATTTTATGTGTTTTTTATTCAACACCTCGAGAAAGAAAAGAACCATCAATATGACAGAATTTTCGAATTTCAATGATTTTCAAATGCTGCAACCTTGTTGAATCACCCGGTATATGCATGGGCAATAATGCACCGTTGATGTGGCCTATATTATGATCAAAATTGTATTTTTACTCACTGTGTTGTTTCTCTTCCACAAGATTGCAAGTACAGCGCTTGATAATGTTGCTACTCCGTAGTTCTTCTCTCGTCACAACAAGGAATCAAATGCCACCAATATTCAAATACAGTTGCGTAGGAGCTCCAACCGTTTCAACTGTATTTGAATATTGGCGGCATTTGATTCCTTGTTGTGACGAGAGAAAAACGAAGGAGTAGCAACATTATCAAGCGCTTTACTTGCAATCTTGTGGAAGAGAAACAACACAGTGAGTAAAAATACAATTTTGATCATAATATAGGCCACATCAACGGTGCATTATTGCCCATGGTATATGGCCAAATCACAAAGAATTTAATCTACTCCGTTCTGTCCAGCACAAAACTTGGTTGAAGCTTCCAAAAATCAACGACAAATGTCAACATAAATAGCATTTTACAAGCAGCAAAACACCATTCGCCAGCTTGAGCCATTGAATATCCAGGTCTGTTAAATTTGACCAACGAGGGTATCAAGAAAATTCCGAAAACCAAGAATCCCAGAATCGTACCAGCTGATAAAAGTCCTCGGAAGATGAGAAACAAAACCCGGCGTTTGCCATGCATGTTGCTGTCTTTATGCGATATATATGTTTGTATAACGGTGTAGAAAACAGCAGACAATGAGTAGACAAAAGCACCGGCGTAATGTGGAATTTGAAGGCCTGTAAGTTGGAATGAAGCAACCATAACTTTACCAATGGTGATCAGCACACCAGAGAAGAAACCAAAACGATTCACCCAGGGCTTGACATCTTCAAAATGGGCTTTCACTTGAAAGTATCGTAAAGTGATGACTGCGAACGTACAAAATGAGCTCAACGAAAGTCCAAGAGTGAAAAGGCTGCTTTGGGGCTGAGAATCTCCAATGTCACTAATGTAAGGCACATCACGGCTTTTAGGCAATTTTAAAGTGTCTCTGTGTCTTGCCATTATGTAAGCAACTGCGGACAGTACGGTGGGTATAACGACAAGGAAGATAGGCAGAGTAATGATGATAATATTACCAACAGTATGCTTTGGCTTTTTATCTCCATGAATATCTCTTTTGCCGTTTGACTGTCCTTCAGATGAACGATGTCCATTTTCCAGTCTCCCAAAATTGAGTTCTATGTCATTCTTGTTGGCAATTACAAGCGATTTTCTTGTTTCTTTTGGCACCATTGCAAGGCATACAGGCGATGTTATTTCTGTGCTATACATGGCTACAAATATCGTTGATATTCCACAGCTTCAAAACAGGTTAACCACCAGCCACGAAATATCGTGTTGAAGTAAACTGATTTCTATACTTTGGACTATAAAGGTTTAAAGATTGCAGCGATTTTTACAATGTAAACCACTGCGCTTTAATTTTTCGATACTTTAATAATCTAACGTTTGTTATGTGGTGACTTTACTTGATCGTTATCACCACTGCCAGGTCTTTAATGTCAATGGTCAATCCTGGGAAATCCATGCCTTATATAAAGAGATATATATTCATACATATTCATCCTAGACATATTTTTACCACCTGCTTCATCCGATACCCCCGTCAATGCGTATTTAAATATTCAGAAACAACGGTGCCTTTCTATCGTGGGAACGCTGTTGCAGACGGAGGCGATGGAATTTATATTGCCACATAGGTCATATGTGAAGCGGCTACAATTACAATGTTGCTGAATAACGCATTATGTCGGTTGATTGTTTAACAGTGACGCAGTTCAAAGGGAGGAACCGAGGGCATAAGGAATCAACATTTTTGGTTGACTAAATCAAACATGAGTACAATGCACCACAAAAGGTGGGTATAACCACAAAAATGTCACCAACATACTTTACATTGAATTATGTAAAATGATTAATAATGCTAAAAGCCATATTTCTTAACTCGAATTTCCCATCACAGTGGCATCTTGAAGATGTAACTTCCGAGCTGTTTTGTGAGTAAAATGCTCAAACCAAAAATGGGATAAACTGCCACAGGTTATGGATATCTTTCGTGAGATAAGGATGCAATAGTGAAATAATTAGGGTGGGAAAAATGTTAAAAATTCGGTAGAGACAATAACCATTGTGTCCTGTGGGTAGCCAAGGGGGGGGGGGGAACATTGTTGTACTTTGAGAAGCGGGGAACACTCACTGGTTTTAAAGAAAGTTGGACTGGCCGACTGCGTCTTGCAACACATAGAGAGAGAGATACTTTTTCTTTTTCATAAGAAGACTTACGACTTGGAAAAGTTCAAAAGAAATTGGCTCTGGGCTTCGAAGCAGTGTTCCTTAAATTATGGCCCTAATTATTATAGCATCTTGTCGACTTTCTTAATTTGTCCTGGATGGAATTTCACCAATTCTTCAGAGTTAATCGAGGACCCCTTTTGAACAACAATAAGCCAAATCATGAACAAACATCATATTTCTAGGACTAATACATATGGGTTGGAAAAGTGATACAATGTTTGCTCAAAACACTTTTCAACTCATTACCAACATTGAAAATATTTCTTAACTTCGTACTGACACCTTATCGCCTTTTGTAGAGACATTCTTAATTTCAAGAAGAAGCCAAGACAGTTATGCAGAGGTGAATTTCTATTTAAAAAAAAAAGAAGTGAAATGCAGAAAGAAGGAATTAGCCAGGCTTTCATTTTAAGTTCTCAAATTACCGGGTGAGTCAGAAAAAAGAATCCCCGTTTGAAAGGTCACGGCTCCCGGGATATCAAGACAATGATATCGAAACGTGCCCAAAATCATGAACAGATTTCCCTAACATCTCTGCCTTACAATGCCTTACAGCAATGACTTGTGAACGCTTTAGCACGTGCTATCCTCTTAGGAGGATGAACAAGTCCTCCCCCTGGTATCGATGACCTATTCCAGGAGGATTCCATTCTCCCAAGAGGACAAAATACATGAATTGATGTGAGTGTCATCAATTTTTAGGAAGGAAAATGTGCTCATTGTTTTCATTCGTTTTTGCAGGTTTTTTGAAGGGGCTTTCTGCAGAAAATCACCCATATCCACGGGAAGGAATGGCCAATTAAGGCCGGGTAAATTACTGAACCTTATTGAACATATTGGAAATAAAACAAGACATTTTTCAATATTATTGCTTTGATATTCATGGAGCAGTGGCCTTCCAAGCGGGGATTCTTTTTTCTGACTCACCCGGTAGATTGGCTGTTATGACTCTTCTGACTGTTACTTGTGTGCTATGTATGTTTTGAAGGCAGCTTGTGTCGTAAGTCTGTTAAGATTAAGGATCTTCGTGACATTTAATGAAATATAGACTTAAAATGAGGTTAATGCAAGAAGTTAAATGGCTGGCGTAAGTCAAAAGCAAAATAGCCTGCAATGTTCCAACATAGTCATTTTTCCAAGAACTTCATAACGTACAAGTTGATTTCGTTATTGGCCAGTGACATAACCAGGGCAATAAGTTTAGTTAAAACTCTCAGTCAGTTTAGCATTTTCCATATTTGGTTAAGTAATGTTTGGCAAGCTATCAGTGACGTAAGACATGAAATCCTACACTTGTTGCGTTACCTGTGCGGTTGAAAGAAGCTGGGAAAGGAATGTTTACTCAGTGATGAACTTTGCTCACTGAGACAGGAAGCTAACCATGATCTTCGCGGCACCAAAGTCGACTTTCTATTTATTACATAAAGTCGCTTCCGGTCTAGGTTCTTTTTGTCTTGCTTGTCATTCGGAGCACAAAGGATTATGGTTGACAATGATTCTTTGACAAGGCAGCTTTGTCATCAGTGATGCTGGACAAGTGAGTGTGGGTTTGTTGGGGATACCAACAGGCTAAGTTGTGAGCCTCAAGGAGTCCCCCAAAAAGGGCCCCAGATCACATGCACAATAACACTTTACGTCAATGACATAATATGCAAATTAGTTTGACGAAACAACTGCAACGATAAGCATGGCATTGTGGGCCGCAACGTTGATTCGCTCACAACAAAGCTGAAACAAAACAATAGGGTCAGCACTTTGTCTCCAAAAGAAAGGGTTTTAACATCACAAAGGTCCTCATTGTAGCTGTAAGCGTTTCAATATTAATTCTTGGGATCAGAGGACAATAGGCCCCTCAGAGCTTCTAAGCACACTTTAAAACATAAAGTGATTTGCTTTTTCCCAACGATAACCAACAGTGGTGTTCTCTCATTCTCTCATCATCGGGGCCTAAGTTTGGGCTGTTAGTGCATTGGCCAAATTTGCACTCAGCTCAACCCCCTAAATTTTGCCAGTTGGGGGTTACAAGAAATAAGCCATATTTTTTTTTCCACAAACCAATGCACTAAATGTCCATGCCAATGATCCGTGCCTCCGAAAGAGACAATGGAACACCAGCATGAAAAGATTAAACAGAAATAGAGGAGGGTGGGTGGGAAAGCGAAAATCAGCCACCAGCCTATCGATGATAACCAGAGATGTTTGCATTCTCAATGTTGAAATCCAAGTGTGAGAACAATGCTAATTTGCAAATGCCTTTATAGGGAACAATCGGAAATTCCCTGAATAATATTGAACCTCGTTTTGCAAGGCCACAGGGGCTTTGATCATTCAGTATTTTCCAAATAACATTCTAAGGCACCAAGCACGGCAGGGGGTGTTTTCATGCAGGTACACAGGGGTACAATAACCGATACCCATCCTTTTAGAGAAGCCATGACACACGACCTCTTTGCCCGAATTAACTGTGATGTAAAATTGCATTTTAATCCCTATCTAACATTGTGACTCTGGTTCTTCAAAAATTAAAACATCTTCATGAAATATATCACATTTTACTTCTTGACATGATATTTTGCTGAAAGAAGATTCTCTTCAGCGTTAGGCCGCAATGTTTTTCTAACTTTCGTTATGCCAGTCTGAGTTACGAAATCGCCGTATTCTTCGAGAGAATTTTCTCAAAAAGCACTATATCTTGACTAACACTGAAACAAGGATTTAAATATAGACCAATTAATCAAGACAAAATGTAAATAAAAAAACCATATGAGACACCATGAAACATTATATCATGTGCCATGTAGGGTAGCATAATCATATATATATATATATACTGGGCTGAGTAAAGAAAGTTAACAGGTTTGGTCGGCTGTGTAATAAAAATACGTGGCCGATATTCAATACTGAAATGTTAATCTATCAGTCAAAGTCTACCTTAGATGTGAAAATATTTCTTGCAGGGCTGGAAAAAAGGTTTTTCTTCCTGGCAGCAAAATTCAAAAATCAGAATTTCCTGCGAAATCGAACCGAAATTTCCTGCAAGTAGGATTATAAGGTATTTCACTGGTTCAAGCAGCATCCTTGGATTTTGCCCAGAATGAACTTGCATTCTAATTAAAATACTAACTTGTACTTGAAAAATAGCTCATCAAGATAAAATGTTACTTGAAAACAGGGTGACTACTTACAGTTAATGAATGGTGAAGAGTATAGCATGGTCATGGAAAGTCTTTTGACCACACATCTAGTCTTCAACGGGAAAGCTTAATCTTACATAACTATAAACCAAGGTAATGTTTAGTGAATCATCTATTTGCTTTGGGTTTCATGGTTGCTGTTCCATTTGAGGATCTAATGAAAGACTCAGTTACAAGGATAAAAGCTTTATTTTGTGTTTTGATGGCCAAAAAAGGTTTTTAATCAATGAAATGATACTTCCTATCTTCATCAGGGGTTCAAAGCTTAAATTAGCAAAGACCTCAATTGTTACCAAATGTTTGGTTCATAAAATATTATCAAGAGGCCGTCAAGAGGAAACAGTTTCGTTGGATCTTCTCTCCTTTAAAATTTGTTTTCATTGATGCTATCTCAACCCGATTTACGTGGCAGAGGAACATTCACATTGACCGTCATTCATTAAGTACAGATTGCAAAATTTATGGAAATGAATTTCAGACTTTCAGTTCGTGATTGATTCCACCCTTACACGTGATTTTCATAAGAAGATAAGAATTGACCAGTTACTGAATAAAGCTTGTTGATTCTAGCAGATTTTGAGTACTGAAAGTTTCGGTTTCATAAAGGCTCTTCAAATTGATTTTGTAGTTAATTGTTGGGATCTCCTGCACCTTCGTGAATACATCATAGCCAATTTTATAAAACTACGCCGCTGTTTATATGCATGTAATAAAGTAGAACAAAAAGCGGAAGCATGCCTCAATGAAAATGTTTCTTAACTGATATTTTTCCAGTACCTGAGTTTCTTAATGCTTTTGACAATATCAGAGAGGTTGGTTTCCCATGAAGAGTCTTTTGAAAACGGGGCACCGGCTGACCAAGAAAGAAGCTTCGGAAGCTGGATCACGTCTAGGTTTTTGAAAGCAAATTTTATGAACACAAACAAGGTGTCAGCATGTAGCTGAAAGGCTAAGCTATTTTTGAGATATTACTTGGTTAAGCTTAAGACTACCCTCTGAAAAACCAGTCCTAAAATATGGTGATTGAGTCATTTCATGGAATCTTTCCTCCTTCTCCCGTCCATGTTTTGGAAGAGGCAACAAAGCTGAATTCCAAATTTTGGATGGTAGCACGATTTTTGAATAAGGAACAGATATCGATTGTTTTTCAAACAACAAATTTCCCCAGATGACCTCAAGTCCACCTCTTGCGTTAAGTTTTCACAAACTGTTGACTGGAAAAGGAGTCTTTATTATTTCACTGAAAATGAGAAATAATGGATTCGAAATTTTCTTTAGATCTTATTATTTCACTGAAAATGAGAAATAATGGATTCGAAATTGTCTTTAGATCTCCTTTATCGAACAGTAATCATAGCCTGAAAAGCCTATGCAGCAACTCAAAAGACTTTTGAATAAACAAACCTTGTTCGATAACTTTTGTTTTCAGAAAGCTACCTATGATCTAGCTTTTGAAGTTTTTTTTTTAGTCCACCGGTGACCGGTATTTGTATTGTACAAATAGTGTGAAATAGTGGCAAGACGTCATTCAAACAAAAACTATCGCAAAAATTGTGTTGCAAATAAAAGGAATATAGAACAAGAAAATAACATGATAATGAGGAATATGCCAGAATATGCCAGAAATTTCCTCCGAAAAAGTGACAAATTTCCTGCGAACCATTTTCGTCAAAAATTTCCTGGCAGCGCCGCTGCCGGCGCTGCCGGACTTTTTCAAGCCCTGGATGCTCATATTTGCTCTTAAAAACAATTTCTGGAACGCACAAAGAGTGAGCTAGCTACCTGGGTTTCAGGCAACTTTTGCGGCTTGCTTTGTTTTTGTTTATGACTTGACCGAATTTTGGGCCTGAAACCCAGCAATATTATGGGAGGCACGTACCAGTACCCCCCCCCCCCCATGGCTCCTATATGCAAGCTTGCAAAAGCAATATAAAGTTTAAAGTTCAAAATTCATTAAAAAAAAACCACTGGACGATTCGAATTTAGCTGAATTCCTTCAATTTGTCACTTTAGAGAGACCTCGCATAATTGCATCATCCATCATATCGCCAGTGCTGTCATGTGGTTTTTGGGGATGAAATACGCATATTTACGGGAGTTTAACCAAAGAAAAGCGCCTCCACGTCAGTCAATTTAGCTTTCCTCAAGGTTAATTCAGGGCAAGCCTTCAAACAAGAGCGTCGGTTGTTGATCCTTTGAAATAAATTCAATCATATTCCTGGTTGACCAAAAAAATTACTCCGTTTGGAGTATCGCATTGCTAAACTTAATGGTTAGATTTAAGGTCTGACCTGATATATTCACAAGGAACACTAAGCAAGAAATAGCAGGCCGCCATCTAGGCCTCCACAGGTAGTTTGTTAATTTACCCCCTGTGTCATACACTGGACGTAGGCTGGAAATTATTTTTACTAACGGCGTGACATATAGCCATTAGGTTTCAATTTCAGTTTGGCCACCGTCATTTTAGCCTGCGTGCAGACTTTACTCCTCCAACAACAGTAAAGTCTGTTCACCTCTAACTCCTCCACAACAGTAAAGTCTGCACGCAGGATACCGTCATTTTCCTTTAGAAAAAATCAGTATCTCGTCTACTATTGGTCAAACATCATGATCAAAGGTGCCGCCTGCCGTCCCAAAAAAGGTCCAGCTAGTGCTATCCAGCTGTGAGCTGTTCGTGACAAGTCGCTTCTTCCTTTCTTACAAGCATACAAGAGGACTTGGGAAGTCCACATACTGGGCCAAAAATCATCCTGCTTTTCAGCTGTCAGCTGTTAAAAACAAGTTGTCCTTTCTTTTCTTTCAAGATGACTTGGGCAAGTTATTTCTATTAAGAGAATATATTTCTATTACCAGCTTGCCTCTGTTTCTAATCTTTTGGTGGCCTGGGAGTTCTCGATTTCTGATAAACTGACTTATACAGAAAAAAAGGATCAATTTGGCGAAGGACTGTAAAAATCTTGAAATCATTTCTAGCAAGAAAGTCAATCTAAATTTAATAGGCAAAATCAATCAGCTTGCCTATATTTCTAGACTTGTGGTGCCTGAGAGCATCCGATTTCTGACCAAACGATTTAAAGAAAAATACATGTATCTAATTGGCAAAGGATTGTAAACATTTCGAGTTCATTTGCAGCAAGAAAATAAATCTTTATAATCAACTTGCCTATCTGAGGTCACCTGAAATATCTAAAGACGTCAACAGTGTTAGTTTTGACATTATTTTCATCAAGAAAACGTTCCTGATCTTATTACTCGAAAAACTGGCTACATCAGCTTATCCGATCATTTGCATCCTTTTATCCACTAAAAATTACAATATATATTACTTACATTACCTACAAATGACTATAAAATACGACTGGAACAATACCCAGAGGAGCAAAAGGCTGTGACCCCGAGGCCATTTAGACATGCAGCTAAAAACTAATATAGTCTGTCTCAAATTACTTGCCACGAGAAATATCTGCGATCAACCTACACCAACAAAACAAAGTGAAAGAAACAACGAAGTGGTAAGATTTTTTCTTTGTCCTGTTTGGTTCTATAATGAGTGCTATTCTGCAGTCCCCACTACACTTTCATTATCATTATCATCATCATAATTATCGTCACCACTACCATCACCATCACCACCAACAAGGACAGATTTTCTAATACAATGGCATGAGTTGCTTTTGTTCACACCTGAATTCAAAGCGATTAGCGATCACAGACAAAGGAAATTCCATAAACCAGTAATTCAAAACAAACGAAGCCGTAAAAGTTTATCTGAAACCATCCTGAAACCCAGGTAGCTAGCTTGCTCGTTGTGCATTCCAGAAATTGTTTTTTAAGAGCAAAGATGAGCATATAGCGAAAGAAGAAGTATATATCTACACATCTACCTAGTGCATTCTATTTCTTTGGTTCAGAAGCTGAGCAGTAAGACCCCGTTTACACTATGCTGGTACGAAATGAATACGGCATGAAACTGTGCCGTATTGGCCTCCCGTTTACATTATGCCGGCATAGTTTTCACTTGAATACGGCACGAAATGAATACGGCATGCTAACTGGCTTTGTCGCTCTACCGGCATAGTGTAAACGGCGAATACGGCATCATTTCATGTCGGATTCACATCGAGGTGATAATCTGGAAAATGAGAGCATGCGCCTTGACAAATCCTCGCTCTGCGCATGGTCAAAACCTATCGTATTCATTTCGTGCCGGTATAGTGTAAACGGCGATTCCGTTTTGACAGAAAAACGAATACGGTACAGTTTCATGCCGTATTCATTTCGTACCGGCATAGTGTAAACGGGGTCTAAGTGTTTTAATTACTCCCAAAAACATAAAGAGAATTAAATCGCCTCCCAATCAGCTTTTGAACCAAACAAATTAAGTGCCTGAGGCAAATATGTAGATATATCCTTCTTCTTTCGATCTAAGCTCATGTTTGCTCTAAAAAACAATTTCTCGAATGCACAACACGCAAAGCTAGCTACCTGGGTTTCAGAGAAACCTTCGCAGCTTTGTTTGTTTTGAATTACTGATTGAGAGAATTCCCTTTGTCTGCGATTGCTAATCGCTTTGAATTGCGGTGTCAATCAAAAACAACTCATGCCATTGTCTTACAAAATCTGTATTTGTTATCACCACCACCACCATCACCAGCAGTATCAAGCCTTTCTCGCAGTCGCATGGAAGAGAAACGACACAATGGGTAAAAACACAATTTTAATCATAACATAGGTCACATTATCAGCGCATTATTGCCCGTGCATAGACCTCTGGGAGGATCCACGGAGGGGGAGGGGGGGTTCTTGGCCAAATTTTGGGTAGGGGTGTGCCGCGAGCATATTCAAAATGGTACCGTAGGCTAGACTAATCTTTACGAAAATGGTACCCTTGGCTAGACCAATTTGACCATTCATTGACCAATTTTTACGAAAATGGTACCTTTGGCTAGTCCAATTTTGCGCAATTTTGACCATTTCCTGGACCAATATTGTCAAATTGGAGGATCACACTTCCACCCTTTTCACAATCTCACTACAAGGAGAACTGGTAAAGCCAAGTGGCAAATTAACTTTGCAAACATCAAATCATTTCAAGCTTAATCGTAGTCTTGAGGTCAACTTTACAATACTGTTTTGCTCGTCAAATCTATCTGCTATAAGCAGGGTAATCCCATATAGAACCACATAGAAAATTATAATACTGTTATGCAATCATTTAGTAAATTTCAAAATCTAAATCTTGAAAGTTGTGCAGGTGGAGCATATTAAAAAAAGTAAACATTAAAAAGGGGTTTTCGAACCAAGTAAACATTTAAAGAAAGGGTTTTCGAACCAAGTAAACATTCAAAGAAACAGTTCTAGCGTTTTGCTTTTGTCTACATTTGAAAATGGGTTTTTTACTTACAAGGCAAGACAATTAACCCTATCTTGAATGCAGAACAAGTTCGAATACAACGTTAGAACCATTCTTAAGGGGCTTGTGCAAGGTTAAAAGCTCGCATTTGTGTAAGGCAAAACATCCAAAAATACCCCATTTCAATTGGGCACGCGATATGAACAATGCATAGCCAAAAAAAATGGTCCTGCCTGTGTGATTTCTTTGTTCTGTTTATTGATAAGCCTGCCTACAATTGCACCTTCCCTTCCAATATATACTTGATATTGACACAATTGGAGATTATCATCATTGTAAATTTATGCTAAATATTTCAATTTGAGCTGAAGGGTTAGTTTGTGTATAACGAACATTAGATGAAAAGATAAAATGACAAAATCTTGGTTCAGTCAAGGGCGCCTACCTTGTAGGAACTGTGTTTATTCCCAGTACTGTTTACGTGACATATTGCACGGGGTAATTGCTGTCCTCTTAATCATTTTCAAATTCTAACGTCTGTTAGTGTTGATCAATCAAACATCACGCTGTCTGAATCCCTGTGGTCATCTTGTACCGGGCGTCTCAGAAAAAGTACCCCCCTTTTGATTGGAAATGAGAATGAAACGAAAAGATATCATTACTCTCCGAGCCGAGTTCACCTAAATTTATCAATCTAGATGCACATACCTTGCAATTAAAAATCGTATACCAAACACCGGAGATACAAGTTTGCAAAGTCAAAATTTACAGTGGGTTTTGAAAAAGGGCTTAGCCATGATTTGTATCATGGCATTTTCCAAAGCACCTGCAAACTTTATTTTTCAGTTTTTTTTGCTTTTGAAAAGAATAAAAGACGCACGGGCATTCCCTGATTAAACGATTCTAATGAAAATGTGGTAAGAATGATAAAGTCTTGCCACATCTCCACAATAGGCGTGCAGGTGCTCCTTTTCCTCTTCTTTAATACAAAACACTTGGGATCGAATGCAATGCAAGGACCGATTCCTCAAAAGAAGAGTCATTTCAAGAACAATTGAAGCAATTCAAGGTATAATCATTTTCAAAAGTAAAAACTAAAGTTCAAAGTCGACAAATCTTTTGCAAAATGTACTATGGCTAGGCCCTTTCTCAAAACCTGATGAAGAGTTATGCTCGAAACGTCGTTTAAATCTTAGTCTTTGTACGATGTCGAATTTTTAAATGAATTTATACTTCCAATACAATCGACGTAAAACACGCAGAACAACTTTATTTTTCATTGCCTTTCTCAAAACCTCTGGTTTCGGGTGCACTCCCAATTTTGACCTTGTGAACTCATATCTCCGACGTTTGGTGGACGATTTTAAAATGCAAGGTATGCGTATTTAAGTTGAAGATCGACAAATGTGGATATGAACTAAAAGAATCCGGAAATTTGATCGTTTATTACATCAACACCGGAATTTAAAACCACAAAATCATTCTAACGACATCTTGACAGGACAGCAATCGCTCTGTATATCATGTCACGAAAACAGTACTGGGAATAAACACAGTCCCTACGAGGTAGGCACCCTTGGTTCAGTTTCAGAGAATTCAAAAATTGCAGACAAGCCGTTTAGCTTTAAGGATTACAACGGTTCAAGACACTTTAAGCAGTTGATTACCGTGGTTAGAGTTACTATTAAATTGACGTAATTTAGCCTCTTGGGTTGTATTTCCATCATTTTCAGATCTCATTATTTCAAGAACTGGCTAAACAAATTTATCCGATTAATTCTACTTAATTAACTATGCAAACATCGACTTAAATAGAACCCAAAAACATCAAAATTCATCTGTCTTAAGAAGGAGTTATTTTCCGAGTACGACTAGCCTCTGTGCAAACTCCGAATGAAAAGAGGAGAAAAGTAGAAAAGCGTTCCTGTCCGGTCTGAGAGTAAGCACGCAGGCTAAGTAAGACAGCCTGATGATTTACATGAAATCAATTTCAAAGGTCTTCGTGCAGCATAGGTTCCAAATATTTAAAAATGTTGGTGTAAAATTCTAGACTCATGACACAGTCCCAGTTATCGCAACAACAACAACAACAAAAACAACAACAGCATTTTTTGCTCAAATTGGGACTTATGGATTTTCACATAAAAATTTGAGACGGAAAGGGCACAGATTTATCTGTGCGAGGAAAGACCAAATCATAAACAAAAATTGTATTATAACTAACTCCGTTGTAGTAAGTTATATATCTTAGGTACACCAGATTGACGGGTCCTTAGCTGATAGTTCACCGACAAATTTCCCTGAAACAACTGCCACGATCGAGTAATTACCTTGGAGATTTGAAAATCTGCATCGTATGAAAACTGGAAAGCAGATGATAACAAGTTCAACACTCTATACTATCTGAGGAAAAACTTTTGAATTGACATAAAGTACCGGTTCAGTCAAAAAAAGAATCCCTGTTTGAAAGACCACAGATCCCTCGATATCAAGACAATAATGCTGGCAAATATGTTATTCAATAATGAACATGTTCAAATATATTCTAAATTTTACCTGCCTGAAATGGTCCACTCTGTTCTGAAATTACAAGAGATTTTCTCGAGGAAGCCCCTCCAAGAAACTTCCAAAAACTGCATAAGATCACGACCATTAAAATTTCTCGTATGTCTATGTCTTAGAGCAATGACTTGTACATGCTTTTGGCACATTTTATCCGTTTGGGAGATGAAAATATCAGTCCTGGGGGCAAAACAACATTATTTCAGACGATTTCATCTTCCCAAGAGGATAAAACATGTAAGAATGTGTTGAACTCATTCAGATAAGGCCGAAAGCTCGGGAAGTGTTGGTCGTTGTTTTGAGCCTGTTTTGACGATTTCTCGAAAGGGCTTTCTGGAGAAAATCCCTGATAACTTCAGAACGGAGTGGCCGATTTCAGTCAGGTAAATGTTGACGCCCATTTGAACATGTCTGCTCCCCAAGATCATCATTTTGATATTCATGGAATGGTGATTTTTGGAACAGGGATCCTTTTTATTGACTTATCCGGTACATTGTATGGAGAGGATACTTGATCAATACATCTGACCTCAACAGTTTAACAAAACTATGTGCTTGGTTATACGAATGTCAACTACTACAGGGGCTTATTATGGAACAACACTCTCATTTACTACGACTATTTTCATAACATTGCAGAGCATGAAAAATCATAGTACAGCAAACAAAAGTACTCATAAATACGAAATATTGTGTGATAAACATCTCAGTAACGCTTGCTATAATATTTTGAAGTAACATGTAACACCTGCCTGTAGGACCTGATCAGAGATTCCCTTAAAAGATTTGCAGTTAAAGGGCTTGTGTAAGGTTAAAAGCTTGCATTTGCAAAGGGCAACACTATCTAAAAGTATGCCATTCAAATCGAAGTTGCACACGCACCGTCAATAATAGCTTGCCAAAGAAAAAATGCTGTGTCTGAGTGTATTCTTTGCTCTATTTATCCCTATTGACCGCTATCTCTGCCTGCCGCAGAATGCGCACTAACATGAGATGGTTACTTGCACAGTTCCCGATTTGTAAAAATATCATACAGACATGTATCGGTTTTTATGTACTAACTAGGCTATAAGCAGTCACACATATCCAATTGACGAAGGAAAATGTTCCTTCTAACTGGTTTATTGAGCAAGAACAGGTCGTTAGTCAGTCGTTACTTGTAATTGCTACAAATTCTGACGAAACTGTGAGATTGTGTTTGAGGTGATAAAGAAATTGTGGAAAATTTAAAGCATTTGACAAGTTTCAACAAGAAATAAATTATCAATCATATGGAATGTTATTACAGCATATATTAGACAATGGAGCATGCATTTTTATGAGACATTTTCAAAATAATCTCAAATAAATGTGCAGCAACAACGACAACAGCACCACCGATTTCACTCCATAAAAGAATTAATTAATTCTGTCTGACAAGCGAACATTCACCAGACCTTTTCTGAGTCAAACAAAGCCTTGAGCTAGCATTATTTACCTTGCCATGACCACTTGCCTGGGGTATTCAAGTCAACAAAAATTCCATTCTCTCCCCAAAGAATTAAAAGAAAAGAGTGACGGTGAAGGTACGTTTTCAGCGCCAAGCACTGAGATCGTGGAAGTAGAGCAGCCCAAATCGAGTCCACAACCACTTACCATGACGCTCAAGTGGCGGGGCTCTACCGGGTATCAAACACTGTCCGCCTGACTGTTCTGGCTGCAAAGTCAGAGGATTACACCACGGCACCACAACACCTTCAAGAGTAGAAACAAGCACAGTAGCAATTGTTATCAACAACAAGGGGTTTTGTGTAGTAACTCTGAAGTCCTTTCGTTAATCGCCCAAAAGAGAAAATACCAATTTGTCGTATCCAACCACAGACTGTTATTGTTGTTCTTTGTTCTTTTATTTACACAGTCACTCTCGCTGCGACAATGCAGTTTCTCCTGGCGGAGGAGCAAAACCATGGGATGACACCTAGATACCAACACTTGTCTCCTAATGCTAAGGTACAGTGATTAAGGTACGATAGCAATTGCTGTCGCTGTTGTTCTCTCGTCTGGGGTTTCAATTTTTGGGCATCATGCGCCTATGCTTGCCTGACATCCAATGTGGAACAGATTCCACTATCTATCAGTATTTAATCGTATATGTCGCATTCTGTACCGGGTGCGCCAAAAATAAACATGCACGTTTGCCAGGCCACAATAAATCGTACACTGGTCCGATTTTGAAGATTTATGACTTAATATTTAGCAGAAAGCCTGAATTAGATTCTAGGATTTTTCGTTTTTTTGCAAATTTTTCCGTTTTTAGTTTTTAGAGCCAGAAGCGAGTTCCTTAAAATGTTCGTTTTCGAAAAAATTGAAAATGATCAAAAAACGTCGATCAAATTTTAAAAGATTCAACATGAATGAACAAAGAAAAACTTTTTCAGGGGGATTTGGGGGTTTAGTACGAACTCTCGTACAGCAGATTACAATTGGTCGATTTCTCAATCGCAAATCATCACAAACAAGTTCTCTCTTTATCCGTTCATGTCGATTCTTTAGAAAACTTGATCGATGTTTTTTTATCGTTTTCAGTATTTTTGAAGATTAAAATTTTAAGAAACTCGCTTCTAGCTCTAAGAACTGAAAATGAAAAAAATTGCAAAAAATCCCAATATTTAATTCAGGCTTTCTGCTAACGATTAAGTCCTAAATTTTCTAAATCGGTCCAGTGTACGATTTATAGTGGCCTGCCAAACGTGCATAGTTTATTTTGGCGCACCCGGTAGTTATTTACTTAATTTTTATCCATTTGCATTTCTTTATGTTAATTGCCATTGTCGTCTGCTACTTGTGGTATCGTCTCTGTAGTGTCGTATAGTGTTAAAAGTATATTAGAATATAACACTTATCGTAATATCATATGTGAATATAAAAACAATGGATTCATTCGAAATGAGTTATGAAGTGCAGTACAGAAAATCCCCGCATATAAGAACCTATTTTTTTGAGAGCCGGGGTGAAAGAGGTTCTTATTTCAAAGGTACCAAGACTAATTTCAAAGGTATAAGTTCTTATTGGAAGAATGCCTTGCGTTCTAAAATCTAAGGCCGTTTTAAAATCTTCACCAAAGATATTCAGCCCTGTTAGTTGTTTTTGCACAATTATCATGTACCTATTAACCAATTCCAAGCTTACAAACAGCAGGGGAGGAGATTCAAACTTTAATAGCCAACTGGGACAAAAATGAACTTAATAACAAAAACCCAAAATCAACTTTGCTACCCCTGCAATAAGAACATATTTTTCATCAAACTGAAACAGGTTCTTAAGTACAAGCTGCATAATGTAGGAAAAACAGCCTCTAGGTTCTTATTTTGGTAGGTTCTTGTATGCGGGGATTTACTGTAGTGGACAGGGAAGTCTTTCCACATTATCCTTAAACAATGGTTTTGATCATGAACTAAAATAGACTTACTTGTTCGTCCAAAAAGTCCTTCAGCCGTTTACTTGAACATTTAATCCCTGCTTCTTTAACAGCTTTGATGAAATCATCTAAGTTCAGTTTCTAGAAATGAAAAGTTATATGTGTAATAGTTGAATCTGGTATTTTTCCCAATCCGATGATTTGCGAAAAATACGCATGCGACTGAGTGTTATGGCTACTGTACCCCTTCAGTGACCAATCTTGGTGTTTTCTCTATTGGTTGTCCAGTAAGCGACAGAAGACGCCATAACACGCCATAACACGCCACGACATAAAGCGACATAGCGACATAGCGAGCTGATCTCCAATACCCAAACCCTAACTAGCACTGGCTCAGTGTTTTGGCCGGTGGGGTCACTGGGCGAGGGAGTAACGGCGGCTGTTGTTGTCGTTGGTGATTTCTTGGTTGGGGTCCCTGTTTCCCAACATTTTCGAATTCGTTAGCTCGACATCTACTACGAAACAAGTTTCTTTCTTTAGTCATCGGTAAATTGGTTTGTATGTAGCTTTTTGTAATCGTATCTTTAATTTTAGTTTAGTTCTATGTCTTTTATGGAATGGCCCCGGTGTAGTCATGATATTTTGCTCCTAGGGGTATCGTCTTTGTAGTGTAGTAAAGTGTTTTGTAAGTAGTGTCGTAGGTAATTCGTCTTTGTAAAAATTATTAGATTGAGTATAAAAAAAAATAACACGCATAAACTATACCGGGTGAGTCAAACAAAGTTTACGCGTTTGCCGAGCTGTGGAATAAGAAATATGAGGCCGATATTGAAAACTAAAATTTTAATCCATCAGTCAAAGAATAACTTGGATAAGACAATTTTGCTTGGTAAAATCACTCATCTTTAAGACTCAAAAATTTGAACAATACCTGTACGGGGTTTGTATGGGAATCGAGAATTCCACACTCCATTCTGGCCCATGATTTATTTCGCATCGAAATTTACATTCAATTCATGGTCTTAAGAATTTTGATTTCAATAGCACGTAAATCATGGATCAAAATGGAAGGTGGGATTTTTGATTCCCATACAAACCCCTTGCAGGCATTTTTCTAACTTTTGGGTGTTAAAGATGAGTGATTTTACCAAACAAAATTTGTTCATCTCAGTTAACCTTTATCTGATAGATTAATTAGTTTTGAATTTCAGCCATATAATTTTCATTCCACAGCCACCCAAACGTGTAAACTTTTTTTCACTCTCCCGGTAGATCATTCGATTCGTCATTAAAAGGAGAGTACTCATGAACCAAAAAGAATTCAGATATCTAAGAACTGCACTGTTGTTAATGCCCGGGGGGGGGGGGGTACTCCCATTATGGCCTGACAGGGGGGTCCAGTCCGTTTGAGGGTCTAACGAAATGGCTACCAAATGGCCCTATTTGTCAAACTCCTACTACCATTTGGGGGGTATTCCAAGGTTCCTGGCCAGTTGTAACATTTCAACTCAGTAGGCTCCTCCGCATGGCAATATGGTCGTTGCAGCACTAATTATCATTGAATTTTGAAATTTTTTTGCTTTATTCAATCAGTTTTTACTATAGAAAATTTTGAAAAAATGCAGAAAATTTTCACTACCAGATGCTCCCAAATGGGCCAAATTTGGGTCCACGAACTACAATTTGGGGCATTCTTTAAAAAAATACTACCATTTGAGGGTATTTTTCAAAATATTTGCTTTGGGCCTCTTTAACCCTGACTGGACCCCCCTGTCAGGCAACAATGGGAGTACCCCCCCCCCCCGGGTGTCAATGATTGACATTAATCTGGCCATAAATTAAGCAAAATTCAAAAGGTTGGCAAAAATGTTGTTCAACTTCATCCTTCATGTATTTAGTGCAGAGCTCATAATGGCCTAATGAGTATCAAAACCTTTAGTCAACAAATTTTCCTCCTAATGTAAATAGCATTTTCCTAACTGGGAATACGTTGCTTTAAATTGCTTCTAGTTCACTAAAAAATAAAGGAAAATGCCTTGAAGTTGTCAGAAATTGTAGGTATAATCTGGTACTTTGCCAACCAAAATATCGGTCAGAAATGTACCCTTTCAAGGACCCATTGTTCAAGAACATCGATTCTTTGAATGTAAGTTCTCGGTTCAACGAACCCCGTGTTTAACGAGATCTGGACTTTTTATGGTCTCCTTGAGGGTTCGTTGTGTGGAGGCATTATTGTAGAATGGTTCTTTTTTTAATATATTCCTTGTTAGTTTACTTCCTTTTCATCATATTAGTATTCATAGTGTTAAGAAAACTAAACTGTTGAAAACAAACGTTTCGATCATAAAATCTTCATCAGTCTCTATATAGTATTAGTATTTATGTTAACTGTAATAGCTGCAGGGTTGAATGTATTTTCATGCTCCTTACGCCATCGTCTCGTAATGTTCTTGTTTGTTCAGTAAATTGTATATTTTAGGAGAATTTATATAAACAAAAAAATTGTAGGTAGATGTGTGCTATCATACAATATCTAAAAAATCAAAAGCATAATCGGATGAAAAATTTTACCGTCCTGAAGGGGTACAGTAACCTTAAAATTAATAAAGGCAAGTATGAAATTAGAAGATGTATAAACAAGTATGTCAATCAGCAAATAGTAGTTTATTTTCAATGCTTTGAGTAGCACTTTCTTTCATGTAAACCATTTGCAAATTTTTCAAAGGCTGGAACTATTTGACATCACATTATTCCACAGCAGACACAGGTGGTCAAGACAAGTGTAACAAGTGGTCAAGACAGTAGTAAGACTCGAGATTCGAGCAGATAACTTATGAACTTCAGCTCATCATCAAAAGCTAAAACAACCATGGGAGGAGGGCAAAGTCCAACCTAGCCTAACTACTCAATACGAGGCTGATTAAAGATGATATCATAACATAAGAAAGTAGCATTGTCCATTCAAAAACAATTCACGTTTCACATTGATATTTACCGGTATGAAATAGTGAACGTTGCGCCCCCGTCCACTAATCGCAAAGTTACAACATAAACTACTATTGCTTGAACCAAAACTAAATCACTACATACCGTGAAAGCGATAATCTTCATCAGTACTAAGCACAAGTTAAAATTAATGTGGAAAAACTATCGCAAGAAACTGACAAAAGAGTGCAGTGGTTGTTTCTCGTCTATAAAGAGCTGCGTTTTATCCAACGGTTAAGATATCAAGGTCGAACAAAACATTAATTCGGCTGCTGTAATAAACAATAAAACAATTGAGTTCATACCAACCTGATATGTGAGAACTTTCTGGTACCAAACTTTGTTGCTTTTTATGAATTTCAATAGTTTCTCCACCAAGCTTCCTTTATTCTGCTACGAGAGAAAGAAAATTTGAGATAAAGGTAAACAGAGACTGCATCAGATCTGGGCTAAAAATTGTATTGCAGGTCAAGTCCAGGAGAATTTCGTAAAACTAGCATGTACTGCATTTAGTTGATTGTTGGAACACTCTTTGAAACACTGGTTCGTATAATCGATTATAAATGTTAGTGAGCCACGGAATAAGGTACATAGGCGTTGTCACACCTTATAGTTAAATTGCGAAATCATACAGAAACGAAGTTGGAAGAGACAGATAAACTGGACTGAAGATTGTATGACGGTTACTCGTTGCTTATTTTTGAAGATTTATTTGGTAGCGTTAGGACGATTCATTGAGTACGTTCATTTTCGTTGTTATGGATGGATGCTAATTACATTATAATTCTACCCTGCGGTAGTAAATAAAGTTATTCGTTGCGTGTTTCATTGCTCTTTATGTCACAAACGAGTATCAAAATCAGAGATCAGAGAATAAAACATACAAAGAAGAACTCGGAATCACATAATGGTGGGCCAAAAACCTACCATTTGTGACAGGCGTCAGATTTTCAAAAGGCTGATGTAAATAGCTATTTCATCTTTTCATTGATTAGATGGCTTGACAGAAACTTTCGCGTCTTTGCTATAATCCTACCCAGCATAGGTTCCAAATCTTTAACTCAGCGTAAAAAGGGTAAGTGTAAAATTCAATGACCTATTTCTTCTGTTTGAGTGGCTTGAAACGAACTTTAGTTATCTATCTTTAATTCTACCGTTAGACCTTTCAGAAGTTTTGAATAATTTTCGAAATGTAAGCGCATGTTGCGTTTCAACTCATTTGAGAGTGTGACGTTATCAAATTTCTAAATCATAAACCAGATGAGTGACAGACTTTTGCTTGATACCATAATGTAGGCATTCAAAAACTATGCTTTTATTGGAAATTATTTCATGTTGCGTCAAACAGTTTAAAAATTACGATGGTTTTAAGTTTTTCTGAAATTTTTCTTGAATTCTTGAAAAAGAAGAAAAACACTCACATTCTGAAAATATTGAAGATTTCAGAAAGTCCAACGGTACAATTATAGAGAAATAGCTAAGGTTTCTTTGAAGTCAATCAGTTCAAAGAAATAGGTCACTCAATTCTACACCAGAATTTTTAAAGATTTGGAACCTATGCTATCCTACCCTTGATTTTGTCTGGAGTCTTGATCGAAATTAAGAAGTATTTCATATTTATTCCAACATATTTGGGGTGTGACGTCATCAAATTTCTGAATCGTAAACCATAACAACAAAAGACCTGTGCTTGATACCATATTGTAGAAATTAATTACCCATGGTATTCTTGAAAATTATTCCATGTTTCATCAAAAATTGTAGAAATTACAATTGTTTTAATTGAAAACGAACATTTCTTTGATTCTTAGGGACAGAAGAAAAACCTAATTCTGCATATATTGGGAATTTCAGAACAACCGAACGGGACAGGGCAGAAACTGCGTAAAATGACATCATCAAGTAATCTGATATACGGAAGTGCTTCGATATAGAAGCTTTTTGAAAAGATAAATCAAGAGTTCAAGGCCAAAGGAAGGAAATATCAAGTTGCCTAATTTAAGGATCTGTTGCAGGAAGCTAGGCGGCTAAAAGTTTTGAAATTTCGCACCGGTGAACGTATTTTCTGCTCTGTCGTCCAACGGTAGAATTATAGCAAAGTAGCTAAAATTCCTTGCAGGCTATGCAGTTCAGTTTCTTTCCTAATCCTTGTTTTTGTTTGGGTTGTGGTTAGAGTCTCCACCCACATTCTTTCCACAAACCAAACATGCTTTCTGCGCATGATCACAGGTTTCCATTTTGGGGGATAACCGTTGCTCGGAACTTTGACGATTCATATCCCCAACAAAATATCAATCACAATCAAACGATAAAAACTTGATAATAATACAGGGTGAGTAAATAAAAAGCAATCCCCCGCTTGAAAGGCTAATTCTCACTGGATATCAAAGCAATGATATTCGCAAAAATATCATTTCATGGTGGGCATGTTCAAATCCATTTTGAAATTTACCTGCCTGAAATCGGCCACTCTGTTTTGAAATTATGAGGGAATTTCTCGAGAAAGACCCTTCAAGAAATCTTCAAAACGCGCCTAAAATTGGGGACATGGTTTTTCCTTTTTCCTCTTTTCTTTTCTTGTCAAAAATTATTGTAAAAAGGATTATATCATGTATTTAGTTCTGATCAAATTCTATTTTCGTTAGAATTTCGCAGACCTTTTGGCTACAAAAGTATCACGCCATTTTCTAACGAAGCATAAAACTTGAATAAACAAAAAACAGGAAGACTTCACAAAAACAACCTCGTGCTAATAACATCAGCAACAACGGCTTTTATCGTCCAATCACGATCTGATAAAATATGTCCTTTGTTTTCTTATCCAATCAAATCGGGGGTAAACACAAATATTATTATTTTAATATAATCATCATATTTCCAACAATTTTAGCATGGCTCCCTGTAAAACATATTGATATGCGCATACTAACCGGTTTTGTGTTGTACAGGAAAATATAAAGCCCGAGGTCTTAAAAGTACAGACCGAGCTTGCGAGGTCTGTGCAATAAGACCGAGGGCTTTATATTTTCCTGTACAACTACAAAACCGGTTAGTATGAGTTTTATTACCTGATAGCTTCTAATTTTGACTTATGCCATTTAGTCAAACTCATTTTGTTACTGTTATGTCGTTTGAGTTCATTGTAAATCTCACAGGCCTAAATTAGTCGCTGTGGTGACAAAAACGCGTCCTTGTATCGTATTATACAAGGCTGCGGGAAAACCGCGGGAAGGGTGCGATTAACCAATAGGATTGGCGGGATTCTTGTATTGCCTCGTTTTTGAAACGTCAGTCAGGTAATAATATTGAATATTGAATGGATTTTTTTTATATTCAATCAAAATTTTACAATACAAGGTACTTATCTAACGCTACTTACAAACTACTTTACTATACTACAAGGACGAATGCCACGGAGAGCAAAAATCTATGGCAAATCCGCAAAGAAAAAATAAGATAAAAAAGACAAACAAACAAACAAAAAACTTTAAGTCTATCTCAAGTTAGACGTCATAAATTTTCGAAAAAGAAGCATTTTCGAAATTTTTGAATGGATTACCATGGATAAAACAGTTAAAATGAAAAATGAACATGAAATGAAAGAAATGTTCTGCCTTACATGCTTTGCACTTGTAATCGCGTTGGGACGATGAAAGTGTCATTCCTGGGAGCATAACAACATTATTCAGGGCGATTTTATCCTCGATAGAGAACAACATGTGCAAAAGCAAGCAGAAATTTTGGTCGTGATTTTATATCTGTTTTGAAAGTTCTTTGCAGGGGCTTTTTCTGGAGAAGCCCTCATAATTTAAAGGTGACCTGAAGCGAAAGTTTTTATTGATGCAAATGAACAGCACTGTCGAATAATAAAGAATCCTGTTTAGATTTCTTTGATATCTCATTTCGTTTTCAAGTTATCCACTGATTCTAAGTACCAGCTGATGACGTCATTTTGCTTGCAAATTACTGCGATAATATATGGAAATAAAGCTGTATCTGATCTTTGAAAGATTACAGTTGCAGGAGACATTTAAGGTAAGCTGAATAAATATAATAGAAATTGTCTCATGAATTGATACGATGTTTAGAAAGGCATTTCAACTGAAGAAAAGTTCTTTGAGTCGATTTCCCTTTGGAAACATAGTCAGCCTTGTATACTTTCTTTACTTTTTGCAAACAAAATGACGTCATCAGCCAATAATGCAAAATAGTGGATAACTCGAAAATGAAACAAGGTATCAAAAAGTTCTAAACGACACCCTTTGTCATTCAACAGTCATATTTATTTGCATCAATAAAAAATTTCGCTTCAGATCACCTTTAAGAATGAAGTGGTCGATTTGAATCAGGTAAATTTTAGAATGAATTTGAGCATGTCTACCATTAAATGATGAATTTGCCGATATCATCGTCTTGATATCCAGGGAGTCGTAGCCTTTCAAACGGGGATTGTGTTTATTGACTCACCCGCTTATATATATATTATGTTACCTCGTCAGTCCTTGAAGACTGTGATGAAGTGTCATCGTCGCTACAGTTTCCGCCTTCGAATGTCATTCGTCCTTCGTCGTTCGAACTAAAAGAATAGAAAATATTCACAGTAAAGAGAGGGGAGCAAATGATATGCATTTTCGATAATGCTTGTGTCCCCAAATAGCTTGTAAGCTTAACATTTTGACACATAAATAAAGTTATTGATTGATTGATTGATTGATTGATTGATTGAATGAACATGTGAAGTACAGTAAGTTTGCAGTGCAGAATGGTTGTTCTAGTAGGCATAACTTCACAAAGGAGGCAAAAAATGACGTCATGTTCTATCGCAGGTACAATCTGAGGCAAATTTCTATAGAGGTCTTTAGGGCATTTCTAAAAAATTGCACAAAATTGCCAGTTTGCTCTACCTCACTATAGTGAAAAGAAAAAGTATACGCATCAATTGTCAATCAGACCCAGGAATAAAACAATTGTATAAACGCAAGCTCAAATCATTGTTATGAGAAACTGAAAAAAAAGAAAAAAAGAGTTTCAAACCCATTGCAAAGAACAAGGGCAGATTTTGTTTTGAACCGATCAGCGCGTTTGCTTACAACTGTGAGATTATCCAATCACACTACGTAATCTAACATCACGTGACGCGCTGTGATTTCACGCAAAATTAGAAGCTGTGATGATGAATACAAAAATACTCCCCCCCCCCCCAAAAAAACTGGCGACGTGCAAGTTGATTTTTGACCAATCATAAAATGTTTTTACATTAAATCTGTGAGAATACAAGCTGATCTAAATTTCTTCCGTTTAGAATTTTGATATTCAACTTAGATCAAGAGAACTTTATGCTTGAAAAACGCCTTAGAATCAAGATGACGACCAATGCTTCAGGTTCAAAATTTTTAAAGTCATATGACATATCCACAATGTCTCCACGCGCAATATTCGATAATTCAAACATTAATTTAAACAAAACATTGAAGGTAATGTGTCCATGTAAGTACAGCGCCGTTGCTATTTTCACGTGATATTTCATGTGATCACTTTGCCGTAGATTTAGAAAGATAGCCAGCTCTAATATAAGCATACTGATGACTTACTTGCGGCTGCGATTCCAGAGCTGAACCCGAAGTATCACAGCAGGCAGCCTCGTTGTGAAATTCTAAATTCTAGTTTTGCATGTGTTCAGTTAAATTATACCAATCACAGTGCGCTCCTCGGGCTCTTAGTCAGCATCTTCTCAGCAGATTTTGACAACAGTGTATACGCTGCTGGCTGCTGTACTTACATGGACACATTAACCTTTAAACGTGATATTTACCTTGAAGAGGACTGGTCTTCCTCTTCTTTATCATCGGGAACCACTTTCCCTTTAGCACTACCAGCTTTCCTTTTGTTAACATCAGCTTTCGTCTTCTTCTGTTTCGTCTTTCTTTGTGCCTTCGGTGGTGGCTCCTCCCAATGCTGAACTAAGAAATATTCACAACAGACTCAATAAACAGAGCAGAAACTTCACGTCATCATACCATCTGATATAAGCAAATTGCTAGAAACTAGCAGTTTTGAGAGATAAATTCAGAGTTTAAGTCATCAGGAACAATATCAATATCATGTTGCCTTATTTCGATAAGCGGACTCAAAGCTGCAACTTTTCATGCAAGGATATGGAGTTTCCACGCAGGGGTGGATATATGTGTCACTATCCTGAGACCTGAAACGGGGACAAGAAAGAGAATAAGAGGCCCTTTACATGAGAAATTTCAACCCGTGTTGAGTTTCAACACGGGTTGAGTTTTAACAGCATTGCTTATTTTGCCTTGCGTTTACATGAAATCTCAACACGGGTTGAGATTAGGTCACATGGTTGCAAACAATGGAAGAAGAAATGTGAGCCCACTCAAATATTTGAATGATTGCGGAAATAGATTCGATCTCCTTTGTTCGCATTCTAATCTCGCCCCGAGTTGAAGAAAATTTGTGTTTACATGAGAATTTCAACCCATGTTGAAATTTCAACACGGGTTGAGTTGCCGAGTTGGGTTGAACCCGTGTTCAGTTTCAACTCGGCCTCCTTCATGTAAACGCGATGAAGGCTTACACCGTCAACCGAGTTGAAACTCAACCCGTGTTCAATTCAACCTGAGTTGAAATTTCTCATGTGAAGGGCCTCTAATATGCAGATTAGGGTTGGACTAATAGCTTTCCTAGGGTTGGATTCGGAGCTATTAAATTATCAGTGGAGAAAAGATAGAAATTCTTTTGACACAAATTTAACACTATTTCCAAACAATCAATTTAACATGATTGGGTACAACCTCCATAACCCATACTGAGAGCATAGAAATTATAAATTTTTATGTGGTTGTTTAGAAAAGAGGTTTCAGAAAATGGACAAAAAAGAGCAGAGATTCAAGATACATTGATTTTGCCTGTTTGCAATGTTGTCGAAAGCTTGTCATTTCAAGTAAGAAAAAACCCTCTGGTCAAAAGTTTGTATTTTTTGCATGAGCTCTTCCGCTTGCTAAATCGGTTCAACGGCAATGTCGATATTTCTTTTTATATATCACAAATAAAAAACAACTAAATCCAACGAAATATAAATATTCTGTGGCTGCCATAGCTGGAAAGGACATTATGTCATCGAGTTCTAACTACGGCAGCCACTTACATCAATGGAACAATATGCATCAAAGTTTAAGAAAAGAACAAGAACAACACGGGCGTCTCAGAAAGAAGAACTCCCTCCACTTTACAGCAGTTGCTTGACTCTCAAACAAGCACATATAGATGAAACACCTAAAGCTACCGCGAGGATTATGTAGTATAACATATCTGCTATTCAAGATACAAATAGGAGTACTTCTTTGCAAGACACCCGCTACAAATACTACAAATAAAATGAAAATGTTGCTGCTGTTTTATGCCTACATTTAATTTGAAAACCTTTTCGTATTTTTTGATAAAAGAAATTGTTGCTTCAAGGATTATTCAATTGATAATGACATTATACTGCGAGTCCCCGAACAGAAGCAAATCACACAAAGGTTTAACATCTAAATTCACATTTAAACCCGGAACTTCGGAGAGCTGATCAAAGAGGTCCTGCCGCATCGAGTCAAACAGGGGGCAATGCAGGAGAAAGTGCTCATTGTCTTCCCTGTCGGTACCACAAGCACAAAATGGAGTAAGACTATCAAAGTTGTGTCTAAATTTGTGTTCATTCAGTGCACTAAACTTCAAACGCAACTTTGTGAGTAATGTCGATATTTGGAAAGCCAATCAGATGATTCAGCCGCGGTCGTCTTTGTGTTCGCCCAGTTAGCATAGCTTTCTTTCGGACTGCATGGTTCGGGCTTCGGGGACTCCGGTGGTGGATTTCGCAGTGGCAGCACCCTCACAGCTCACAGCCAATCAGATGATTCAGCCGCGGTCGTCTTTGTGTTCGCCCGGTTGGCAGAGCTTTCTTTCGGACTGCATGGTTCGGGCTTCGGGGACTCCGGTGGCGGATTTCACAGTGGCATCACCCTCACAGCTCCACAAGTCGTTCGCTTTGAATAAAGAATCTCGCCCCCATTCCCCTAGTAAGCCACCAATTATTTAGTTAATTATCGTATGTAAAGTCTGTCTCAAATTATATATGAGGTGAGATTTGTGACAGCGCAAAATTATCCATAACAGAGGCGGTCATTTTGTCTGTTTTTATTCGTGGAAAACTTTTCACCTGATGTCTAATTTGAGACAGAATGTAGTTTTTCCCCATGTATTGTTGTTTTTTTCCTTGAATATTCATATGTATGTTGTCTTAGTTGTTTGTGGTGCCACGGATCCATGAGATGCATCTCTGTAAAAACGTTGTGTAGCTCTGCCACGTTATACCATGGGTAGTTAGACACTGCTGGTGTGCTTCTATGGAGGAGCGCTGGATAATATATATCTGCGGAGGAAATATTGTTTAGTACTGCGGAGGAGATATCGAAAGAACGAAGAGAGAAGAAAGAGAGAAGAATATTTTAATATTTTCGTTCTTTCGATATCTCCTCCACAGTACTTAACAATATTTCCTCCGCAGATACATATTATCCAGCTCTCCTCCATAGAAGCACACCAGCAGTGTCTAACTACCCATGGTTATACCGTGTATGAACATGATCAGATGTTTGGAAAATGCTACAACGCCCAGAATTTAACACCTGTTTCAAATTGGTCTTCAGTTGTTTTGCCAACAAAAACTGGATGTAGGCATTGAAAATGAAATCAATAATACTTACAGCCATGTTGCATCTTATAGATTTCTCGCATCTTTCCAGCCATCTGTCGTTTAGCAACCTTCCGTATTCCAAATGCTTGTACCCTTTTCTGTCAAAAGAAAGCAAAATATTTAAGCAATCAAATGATCAAGGAAACTTACAAATCAATTACGTGTTTCTTACGCTAGCATTTCCAACGCAATGAAGCTACCGGGTGTCCCAAATAAAAAGTACTCCTGTTTGAAAATTCACCAAAATTTGATTACATGGCCGATGTTCAATTTTCTTTTTTTGTCAAGCAAATCAAGGACTAAATAATTTTCCAAGACATTGCTCATCTTGTAAATCTAGCAAAAAAAAATAGCAAATTTAGCTCTTTCTAGGGCTACCTGGTTTTTAATCATACTGCAAAAAGCACTGATGATTGCCAGATCAATTTCTTCGTGCATGTAAAACTTTTAGTTTGGTCATAAATGATAAAAATAAATGCACACTATCATATCTGAAAAATTTGACCCTTAACGCAAGATTGAGTATTAAAAACTGTAGCTCAAAATAAGGTTTTTCAACGTGTGATTGTTCTACCTTGCTACACCAAAAGCAGACATTTTATCATCTGTGAATATTTTTGGATCTTTGACAAAGCAATTAACAAACAAAACTTTATGAAAGGTTTGATGATCCATTTTTGGTGATTTTTTAAACATGAGTACTATTTGTCGGGATACCCGGTACTTCTAATACCTTGACTCAAGCAATCTCGCACATTTTTGACAATTCCAAAGACAATCCCAAAGTTTGTAGAGCTTCGCTTTCTTTAGAGGTAAATTCAAAAAATGTGGCAGAGAAATGTTCAATTCCTCTGTAATGCGAAAGTGCTTGAATACTTAATCAATCTGAGGAAGATCTGCTCTGGAAAAATGTGTTACTCGACACAATACTCAACGGAGAAAATGTTCAAGTACGGTAGAAGCCAGCATAAAGGAAACTGTTTTTATAGGAGCCTTTAGGTTAAAATCGAATTCCTTGAGCCCTCTAAACGAGAGTTGAGAAAGGCTGAAACTGAGAAAGGTTCTGGTATAATAGCTTTGATGATGCTATTTAATTTAAATATTGCATATGAGAGTAGAAATAATCATAGACTGTTGGTGCATTGATGGATTTTGTTAACAAAAAGAAAGCCACCCAAGTATACTTTTTACTCTCAAACTAACGGTGGTTCTACTATGGAGATGTGTTATGGTGCATGGTGCAGTCACATTATGGAAGTAATGCATCAAATGCAGGACAGGCCTGTGCACATTAACATGGATTTCCTCCCTAAGAACTCGATTATGGGGAATTTTCGAGAATTTTTCAATTCGTAAGAATTCTTGAGGATGCTTTATTATTTTAGGAATCATCGTTTAAAAAATATTAAAGTCGTTCATTTGACTCGAGAGTTCTTATCAGAATGTAAAATCTTATTGAGTATTTCAAAGAATTCTTGAGGATTCTTGTCATGTTGATGAAAAAAGCCACTATTGAAAACCGTTCCATATAAAAGAACTTTGTTGAGAGCCTTGCAGGCTGGAGCTAAGAATATCCACAATCCGTAAAAGCTCTATTAAGCCCCCCGGGGGGGGCATATTTAATTTCGGACACTCCATAGGGGGGGGGTTTAAAAGAGAGATGGGCTTATCAGAGAGGGGGCTTAATTACAAAATCAAATGATCAGGATATAAATGATAGCTTTTCAGTTCTTTGACCCCATATTTGACCGATTCAACATACAGTTTTACGAGTCAAATATATAAATTCGACGCAGTTTGATCCCAAACCATATCAAAATTAATATGCACATTTGTTAGCTAAATAAATGGAAAATCTTAGGCAGTGTCTCGTGGAAGTTGATATAAATGGGGGGACTTAATAGAGAGGGGGGCTTATCAAAAATTTTGGCTCAGAGGACAGGGACTTATTAGAGAGGGGGCTTAATTGAGAGGGGGGCTAAATGGAGCTTTTACTATTCAGGCTGCCTAAGAAAAACCTAGGTTCTTTTATGCGGGTCTCTACTGTAGCGCAATCAACCTTTGATTTGATGAACTTTAAAGCAGCGATGGTTAATTTTAGTCAGTCGGTACATTTCTTTATGTCTTTAACGATGAAAATACGCACCGCTAAAGCTGGTGTACGCAGTGAGTCATAATCTGACATTGGTGTTATTGCATCTCCAGTTTCTGGGTGAATACCAATCCCGTGCGTAAAATTCCTCACAGCGGTGCTTGGTGTCTCCCTAACGTTCATAGGAGCGTGCAATGGTGGCGTAGCAGTTGAGGGTTCTTGGTCTTGCAGAGTTTCGTCGTTGTCGTGCGTGTGTTCAGAGACAGAAGAATAACCATGACCTGCATTTATATCGCCTTCACTTACAAAATCGCTATCACAGTTCAAGGAAGACAAGTCTCCCAGGTTAGAGATCTCATGCTCATCCCTAGATTCCTCGTTTGAAGTTAATTTCTCGCGGTTTACATCAAACTGCATAAGCTCACTTCTTTGTAAATGATAGGTTGCGCCCGACAAAGGTGTACACGCCTCCTGTAGTGATGACTTCATTTTACGTGAATGTGAGTTAACTTCCGGTGACGGTGACGTCATGTCCGTTGCCCCAGGTTCCGTATCCAATGAGATCCGTAGCCTCTGACGGACACTACTAGCATTTGCAGAATGTTTTCGTGCAGCGATCTTCACAACTGACGGACTCCCGGCATTAGATTCTCCATCTTGTGCCATAACGTCATCAGGTATATCACCATTGAAACCCCCGTCGTCAATGAAAGAAACTTGAGGATAGTCATTGCGAGAAGTGGTAAAATTCCTATCAGTACGAGTACTCTCATTATTAGTATTCAAAATCAGACTTGCATTTAGGCCATTATACATTGCAGGAGTTCGCGGCTGACTACCTTTCAAGCTACGATTATCTCCTGCTTGATTTTGCATACAGATATCAACATTAAAACCACCGTCATCCCCAAATGACTGCGAAAAGCTTGGATATGAGACAACACAATCATCCTCGCAGTCAGGATGTTCCACATCTATCGTTAGCTCAGCATTGGCAGAACGGCCACTTAAATCGAGTGGTTTGATTGATGTTAACTGGCTACAGCTGTTCAGGGATCCGTTGCTATCTACCGTAGCATCAACCTTCTCTCTAGTGCTTCTATTTCTTGATATTTCGCTTGTTCTTTCGCAGCTGTTTATGCTATTATTGTCCTGCTCTACGCTCAATCTGTGTGATTGCAAGATTCGATTTTGGCTTAAAGGGTCGACCTCAGAAAAATTCCTACTGGTCTGCAATTCCTCAATTTCGTCACTCGTGTTGGGATTATTCGATGCCACTCGACGCTCCGTTCCAATATCATCACTATCCAACGTCTTTCGGCCAACGATCTCATTTGAAACACGATTCAATAGTTCTTTGAACGCACCCTTCCCTGCAGTATGAGTTGTATCCTGTTTCACCCGCTTTTTCGGTGGAGCTTTCTTTTTTGAAGGAGTCGATCTCTTCGTTTTTGTTTTTCTTTTACACTTATCAGTTTCCTTGTCAGAAACAGTCGAGCTTTCTGATACAAGATTTGTTTTTCGTTTACCTTTTGGAGTTGATTTTCTCCTAGGTGAAAGCATTTTACTGGAGGAAGACTCTACAGCGCCAGCAATTACTTCACTGTGCGCCCGTAACCATTTGCCAGAAGAAGACACAAGAGCTTCTCTTTCCAAATCAATCAACGGACTTTTTCTATTTGTGGTGTGTTCCTGGTGACTCTTTTTCGGTGTTGTATCGATTACTTCATCGCTAGAACTTCCTGAATCTATTGCCCCATATTTACTAGAATTCCCCTGCTCTCCGTCCCTTTCTTCCCTGCATTGGCTAGACAAGACTGCCACGTCTGCATCTACATCAATTGCATCACTTTTCGACGATCCCGAATTATCAAGTGAGAGATTCTGACAGGCACCTTGACTTGTCCCTTGAGAGTGCCCCTCGATACCTTCATTTGACCGTGTACGCTCGCCTTGAGTTGTTGTGACGCAAGGGGACGCTGGTTCAGATAAATCATCATCACTAACTTGATGCTTTCCAAGAAATGACTCGTGATCAACATTAAATTCGATATCTCCACAGTTAAAACTCCTATCTTCTACTCCTACGTTTAAAGACTCGTCAGTAATATGTGCCTCTGCTTGAAAACGAGGTTCATCGACGGAAACGTCATCACATAAATCAATTATGGCATCTGATCTACCTCCTTCATTCCTTAGATGCATATCATCATTTCCACGATCCATTGAATGTAAGTCATCATTTCTACATGCAACTCTGGACGTACTGGGCCGAATTTCCATTGATCTCACAGTTGTATCAATTGCATTGTCTTCATTATCAGTGAGAGCAATAGCTTTCGACGAGTTTATGGATACATTTCTAAGTTCACTCCCTGAGTGATCCTTTTCATTTTCAGTAGCAGGGTCATTATCGTAAACTGGAATGTTGTCGAATAATTCATGGAGCCTTGGTTGGGGAGTGTTAACCTTATATGCGGAAAACAACGACGGGGTCATGAAAGTATTCTCTAATGGCATTGGGGTTGCTCTGTCTGGACTGATCAAGATAAATTTGTTTTCCATCTAGAATAGAAGAAGAACCATAAGAAAACAGAATCAGAAAAGTTAACTGTAAAATGATTTTAACGGCAACAGTATGATAAATGAATGAAAATTCGATAATTTAAATACGGAAAAGAGGACATTTTTACACTACAATTCTTTCACACACAAAGTCTGTCTAAGATTAAATGTCACACCAAAATCTATCGGCGAATGACGACAATAAAAAAGAGTTTGGCATGAGTACTTCGCATCATCACAAATCTTATCTGAATTTGATTAGTTGCAAATAGTAGAAGCACCATTAATCCAAAATTGATCCTGGAAAATGTTCTATCAGTTTATGAACGTCTACGAAATTGCATTAAGACAAGTATGTAGCTTTTATGACTTATGATTTGGCAATTTTATGCCATCATAGCTTCATAACTTGCACAGATGCAGACAAACGTTAATACAAAAGAGCTCTCTCTGCAATTATGGCACACTATTTACGGTTCCCTTACAGCAATTCGCTTGAAGAAAAACGGCAATATCATTTCACAGGTTATTGTCACCCCATTGCATTTGACAGACGCAACAAGAATGGCTTGCTTCCCAAAACAGCTAGGGACATGAGAAGATGTACCATAAACAGAAATTGACAAATCTACGTCACTTGCCTCCTCTTCATGATGGGGTCACGCCGTTAAAATTCTTTGTTTCACGTTTGGTTTAACAAATCTATTCTCCCGTTTTACTAACAGTTGTACGTATTACCTGCGTGTAGGTTAATGTTCAGTAATAATACATAGAGATAGGGCGACATGATTAGTTATAAGAGTTTTGGAAGATTCGCAGCTAAAAAGGGAAACGTTTGATCAATTACATAGGAGCTTTCACTGAAGATTTCTATTCCAAACCAATTCATCATAGCTAAAAAAGAACTCACCGATTTCTCACTCCCAACATCATCTACTCTGCCTTCACAATTTGCTCCCACTTCTGACGTCATCTCAAAGTCATCATCTACTTGACATATTGCTTTATCAAGGCCTTCTGAATCATCACTGTCAAAATAATTTTCTTCTGCAGAGTCTTGTGTGAACGAATCTTCCGCAATATTATCATTCTCTTCATTGCTAATTGGTTGCTTCTTCGGAGAAGCAGGTACCAGGATAACCCGGTTCATACGTTCTTCACTTGGGCCCGGTGAATGGTTTGAACAACCAACCACAATTTCACTCGTAATACTTATAAAATCTTCAATTGCCTTATCTTCGCTTTCGTTATTAACAACTTCATTTTCTGCTTGCTTTCCTTCACCAAGCTCCATGCATTTAGCAAGTGCTTGTGAATCATCCTTACCAAAATAATATTCTTCATCAACAGACTTTTGCGTTACTTCGTTTTCTCTCAAATGACTAATGGATTGCGCATCCGGAGAATGATTTACGTTAATAACATTGTTGGTAGGTTTTTCATTAGCGTCTGGTGAATGATTTAAGCTTCTGTTTCCAACAGCATTCGTTGTAATTAATAAGTCTTCATGTCTCTCTGTCTCGCTTTTATCTAAAACCAGAATATTGTCTGCATGCCCATATTCGCTAAACTGCACACGAGCACTACCACTTGACGGAATTTCCCTGTCTTCTGATTTACTTGGGTCATTTTTGGCCATGTCATCATTCTGCTGCCTGTCACAAATTGCACGAAATGATTCCTCGTCAACAACATCAATATTCGCGTACTCATCAGCAGAGAGAATCGGAATATCATCATTACTGCTGTCACTCATTTTAAGGGAAATCTCTTCGGCTGAATCAGGCGAACGAATTATTCTTTCGCAGAGCCCTGGATCACAATTCTCTGTACTGCTTCTGTTAACTAAATCTCGTTGGATTTCATTTTCCGTTGCAGATGATCCTTTGGACCGATTCTTTTCCCTGCTCGTCCTCTTACATTCAAGGTTCAAAGTTGAAATATCTTCATTACCAAGCTGGGTGGCACCATCTTTCAATCTAGCCCTATCATTAGCCGTAGAAAAGAAATGTCCTCCTTCATTTTGTGAAAAATTTCTCGACACAGTCTCTCCATTAGCTCCATCTTCAACTTGCACCTGAGAGCTCTCTATCACATCAAATGATTTCCTCTTTGCCCAAGCCCTATCGTCAATCGTCGAGCCTACATCTAACAAACCACTTTGACGACCAGTCATCGAACAATAGCTGCCTCGAGAGGATGTCATAATGTCTTCTCTATTGCCAGAATCTACCCTGACAATTTCAGGATCCTCTGGTACTACCTGTTCTCTCTGTGTTGCAAAGAAAGATCTCAGATCATCAGCATCATTTTCGTCAAACGCCGAGTCGTGTTCACCGTCTTCATCTTGCTCCTCCTCATCAACTTTATCCGTATCCTCCGTATCTTCGTCCTCCCATAGAGTTTTCATGACATCGTTTACATCAGGAGTTCTTAAATCTTCGCTTTCAGTGTATTGTCTCTCTTCAAGCTGACTGTCTTCTTTGATGAGTAGGCATACTTCGGACAGAATGTCAAACGAAAATCTTCAATAAATAGAAAGGTATCGAGTGAGTCAAAACATTTATCGACTGAAAATCCTACAACAAAAAAGGCATGCAACTAATTTTCAAGATTTGAAATTCATCACCTCACCGGCATTTCGATTTAATTTTGACATTTTTCTCATCAATTTAGGTGCGAGACTTCAATCTAAATCAAGGATTAGGTTACATCCCTCAATCCCTCACACAGATTTTGACCTGAAACATTCCTTTTGTAGATAAGTATTGATATGAGAGCAAATTTACATTTAAACACTTTCCATATCATTAGAAAAAAATACTTGAGCTAAGGAATACACTATTTTCCCATTTTAATAATTGCGATGCGAATAAAATCGAGCCACTCACTTCTGTTTTTAAACCAAACATACCGGGTGTCCCAAAAAAGTACCCCGTTTGAAAAATTGCCAAAATTTGATTATCAAACGCATCATAAAGTTTTCTCTTTGATTCCTTTAGTCAATGATCCAAATATATTGAAAGAGAATAAATGTTTGTTTTCATTACTTTGAGGGCATGAAATAATGCATTGAAAAATCTCATTCTGAGTTATACTCTTTAAAGGACAAGTCCGGGGTTGGAATAATTGTTCATAAAATGAAAGATCACAATGTTGTGAATGGTGTGTCGTACTCTTTTTCAACCTTCTCTGTCTTTTCTCTGCGAAATAGCGTATTTCAATATGTGAGATGAGCGAAATGACGTCATTATTCTAAACGTAATCTCACCCATTTTGCCTTCGACCTGAACGGTTCAGTTCAGTTCATATAATTTAAATTCCACTACATACAATTTATAATCCCAACTACCAACTATACAAACAAATAACTAAACTACGAGGATAAAAGATAATGTTACAGAAAATTAATACAATAATACTGAAAATTAATACAATATACAAATACAAAGAGGAGCTAAATAAATTGTATGCAGGGAATTACTTAAAGGAGGAGCTCTCTCAATAGGTAAACTAATCGAGGAGAGAGCCCCCCTATCCTAACATATTAACAGGTGGATTTAGATGAAGTTAAATAAATATTCATTTTCTTTTCATAGATTGATAGAAATTGAGGCAGTGAAGATTCAGCGGTTGACTTTTTCTAATAAGTAAATTTTCAATTTTCTTTTGAACAATATTTTTGATGGAGCATTTCGGAGTTCCACAGGTAATGCATTCCAAAGTTTAGCACCAAGATATCGAATTGACTTTAGACCATATTGAAGACTATTTTTTCGGGACATATATAAATCACCTTGACAGGCCTGTCTTGTGGAATATTGATGAACAGATGAACTAAATAAGAAAAAGTCATGAAAGCAACTAGGTGATGTTTTATTAACAGAATCAAAAACAAAAGTTAAGAGTCGGAGTTCAAAAATCTCAGAAAGTATCAGAAGTTTAAAATCATTGAAGATCGGAAGAGAGGGAGACATGCGAGGCTGAAATGATATAGCTCTGACTGCTTTTTTCTGTAATTTGAAAATTGGATCAATGTATGATGCGTATGTTTGACCCCAAACAATAACACCATATTGTAAGAAAGACAGAAACAAAGCATTGTACAAGCAAATTAAAACATCTAATGGAAGTAAATTCCTAATTTTGAAAAACATTCCACATGTTCTAGCTAATTTCTTAGAGAGTTCACTAAGATGGCATTTCCAGCTAAGATGCTCATCCAACAGGAGACCCAAGAACTTAACAAACTTAACTCTTTTAATATGTTTCTTGCCTATTTTGATATCAGAATCAGAGGGAACTTTGACAGATGAAGAATGAAAGATCATATAATTTGTCTTATCAATGTTTAATGATAATCTATTAGCATCAAGCCATTTCTTTACTAATCTCAGTTCTTTGTTGACAATTTTACTCAAGGCAGATAAATCTTTGAATTCATAGTAGATGTTTGTATCATCAGCAAAGAGATAAAAAGTAAGTTTCTTAGAAGCATTTGGCAGATCATTGATATAGAGAAGGAAGAGTAAAGGACCCAATGCAGAGCCTGGAGGTACACCACAAGTGATTGAAAGCAAGTTAGAATTACTTCCATTAACAGAAACATATTGTTGTCTATCAGACAGATATGATCTAAACCACTCAAGGGCACATCCACGAACACCATAATGTTCCAATTTTGAAAGCAAAATTCTATGATTAACAGTATCAAAAGCTTTTTGTAGATCAATGAAAATACCACAACCAAATCTTTTATTATCAAGTGTATTTCTCACAGTTTCTGTCAAACTCACAAGGGCATGATCAATTGAGTGGTTTTCTTGAAATCCAAATTGTAAAGAATATAGAACATTATGAATTTCAAGGAATCTATACAGTCTTCTGTACATTAGCTTCTCAAATATCTTGCTGAAAATGGGTAAAAGAGAAATTGGCCTATAGTTTGATGGTAGTTCAGGATTTCCTTTTTTAAAAAGAGATATCACCTTAGCAATTTTCATTTTATCAGGAAAAATACCAGACTGGAAAGACTGATTCACAAGAAGAGCAAGAATTGGAGAAACCGAGTGTCCAATAATTTTAAGTAATTTTATAGGTATACTATTGGGACCTACAGATTTGGAAGGATTCAAAATATTTATTAGGTCATAAACTTCTATCAAAGTAACTGGAGTAAGGAAAAGTGAATTGCAGGTTCTGTTGGATAAATAGTCAAGAGGAGACTTTGGAGTCATTGGGATTGTCTTTGTTATGCCATCAGCAACATTGACATAAAAATCATTAAAAATATTAGACATTTTAGAAGGGTCTGATGTTACATTTCCGTCTTTGCCTTTGATTTTGTTAATTGAAGAAGAAGTGGAAGACTTATGAGAAATGATTGTCTTGATACCTGACCACAATTTTTTCATATTTTGACTATTAATAGAAAAATAATTATGAAAATACCTTTCTTTACTTTCTTTCAACTCATTGGACACACGGTTTCTAAACTTCCTATACAATTTGAGATTATCAGGAGTATGTTGTTTCTTTAATTTCTGCAAAACTCTGTCTCGGATTCTCATCATCTTTTGTATTCTATTATTAATCCATGGTTTATCTTTCAGCTTCATTTCCTTTCTACTCCTCCTTTTGATTGGAGCATGCTTATTTGTCAAAGTATTAAGATCTTTCAAAAATCTATCAAATTTATTGTTCACATCCAAGTCACTGTTTTCTAAATAAGTGAAATCAATTTGATTGAAGTCATCAAGAAATTTGTCTTCTTTAAATCTAGAATAATCATATTTGAATGATTCAGATTTGCTATGACTAACATTAGTATTTTTCAAAATCAAGAACTGGGGAAAATGGTCAGTAATTTGCATTACAATATTACCACTTGTTATATTAGCATTGGTAGCATTAGTGTATATGTTATCAATAACTGATGCTCTATGTTCAGAAACTCTAGTTGGATGATGAATGCAAGGAAGGAGGCTGTGTGAGAAGAGGTTGTTGACAAAGTCACTTGTTGGTGTATGGGAAGCATAATCTAGAAGATTGACATTAAAATCACCCATTATAAAAACCAGTTTGTTTGAAGATATTTTGCAGAACGAGGCTGTTTTCTTAAAGAACACTCATAGTAATTTCCGACGTCACAATCGAACCTCCAAACCGAGGCTAGCCATTTTATCGCGTTTTCAAAATGGCGACGACATTGGGCCAGAATAGGAACCATTCGTCGTACATAGCTGATTGCTCGTGGCCAATGGTCGAAACCGCCAAAGCCTCATTTTCACGTACCAATCAGACGGCTAAAAAGCGAAGGAGACAAAAGAAAACCGTGAACATTTTTCTAAATTTTACCTACCTTCATAAAACGCAACCAGAACAAAAAACGGCTTGAGATTTCCCGAATTTTTTTAAAGCAATCTACTCTCCAGATGTTTGGGAGTACGAGTTTGGATGCCGGTTAAAATATCTCCAGGATTGGCGGAGTTATTGCCTCTCCAATAGACCAAATCGGTGAAGGCCTGTCGAGACCCGTTTACGCCACTTCAAGTCAGGTAATAAAGCCTCTTGATAAAACCTCTTTTGAATTTTATGAGTTATTTCGCAACGAGCAAACTTTTGCCATGAATGTAAAAAGTAGTACAATACAGGAACTTCCCTAGAGTATTGCCACATTACTTGAAATGCACGAACAAGCCTTTGTAGACTTTTTCAATTCACATAGAAAACGTAGGGGCATTGAATCTTCAATAAAAGAAAATTTAGCGAAAGACAATAGCAAGAACAATTGAAAAAGCAGATTGTGGCGTTTACGGGTCGTTCTTACAACAATCACTATTGTTATTACTATTGTCTCCCGGCCAGAGTTTCTATTGTTCAAGGTTCAGTGCCTTATCGGTTTGTTTGTGGCTATAACTCCACCAATCCTGGAGCTATTTTAACCGGCATCCAAACCTGTACTCCCAAACATCTGGAGAGTAGATTACTTTAAAAATTCGAGAAATCTCAAGCAGGTCTTTGTCCTGGTTGCGTTTTATGAAGGTAGGTAAAATTTAGAAAAATCTTCACGGGTTTCTTTTGTCTCCTTCGCTTTTTAGCCGTCTAATTGGTCCGTGAAGATGAGGCTTCGGCGGTTTTGACTATGGGCCACGAGCAATCGGCTATGTACGACGAATGATTCCTATGATCATTGGCCCTAACTTACGAAAATGTCGTACGAATTTACAACAGAAAAACACCTCAAAACGTCGAAAGAAGTAACAATTCATGTCTGGCAGTTGGTAAGGTTGCTTTTTGACATTAATTGTAGAAATCCCGGACTTGTCCTTTAAGCAACATTTTTAATCTTGTTTCAAGGGTGATTATATTGAAATCGTTTATCATCCTTCAACTGTACAATAGTAGTTAGCATTTCATTCTGACATTTATGACCAAACTAGAAGCCTAATATACAAAAAGAAATTTCGCATGTAATCGTCAGTGCTTTTTGCAGTATTCTTCAAGACCAGGCAGCATTAAAAGGGGCTCAATTCACTAATCTAAAAGCAAATCAAAAGATCAGCTATGTTTGGAAAAATAACTTGGTTTTTGATCTACTTAAAAAAAAAAGAAATTTGAAGATCGGCCTTTTAATAAAATGTTGATGATTTTTTAAACAGAAGTACATTTTTTGCGACACCCGGTAGTTCAAGTCTGTTTTTTGGGAAACTCTACCTTTGGAGGCAAACTGATTATGACTGAATTCTCAAAATTAAGTTAAACTTTCAATCAGGCAACGGAGTCGGAATTTTCAGAACGCTTTTGCTTGCTATTTTTCGTACCATTGTTCAAGTAGTGGATGCATTTTTCTGACCCACCCGGTAAACAATGAAACATATCCCTTTGGGACAGAATTTGCGGTCAGCTGTTGGCTAGAGGTGGACAGCGACACTACAGATCGCAGTATAGATACAGTATGACCAAACTTACAAAGTTTCCTATCTATCATTAGTTTAAAAGAAACAATTCCCAAAGCTTCCCCTCATGAAACATCCAAAAATAGCTCAGTTACGGTAAGAGCTCACGTGAAACTTGTTACTTGCACAAAATTTCAACACTGTACTGTTAACAACAGTCTCTGTTACAACCAAAGTTATTCGAAAAATTCGAAAGTCTATAATCAATAACGTTCTGTCCGACGTTCAACCAAATTGGTGAATATTCGCCCCTTCCTTTGAAACGTATTTAGATGACCTTGAAGAGTCAAAATACAGGAATTTCTCCAGGGAGGCTCAATTACGGTTCAAATTTACTGAGCATTATACCATCATTGAAAACATTGTAAATATTAAAAGCATAGTAAAAATCTGTAAAATGTATCTGTATTTAATCATTTGGAATTTTGTTTATTTTTTAATTTTTTCTTACACATTTTACTTTTTTAGATAGTAGGCTTGAATTAGCTCTTAGTTATAGCTATTGTATCTATATGTATATATGTCTTGTATGAAACATATACCGGGTGAGCCAGAAAAAAGTTCCCACTTTCTAAAATTCGTAGCACCACAAGTACTTCATGGATTTGAATGATTCAAATTCTAGTTGAAAGCCATAAGATCAAAGTATTTTTGAGATTTTTCTCGTCTTCTTACGAGAACTGCAAATATAAGTAAATTCAACTTTACAAAAATTTCATGGCTGCAAAATGACGGAAAAAGGCCTAAAACACTTGATCAAATCGATAGGACTCTCCTCACACAGAACAATACGCACATGCGTTTCACCTCTCTCAAGAGTTACAAGAAATTGATTCTCAAACAGATACTAAAGATTTTCAATCCCATGGCAATAGATGTGCAGACGATATCTCTCACCCATGAGAAATTGCATTTTCTCTGTTGTTCTGAGCGAGGAGTCCTTTATGACTTGATCAAGCATTTTAGGCCTTTTTCAGTCATTTTGCAACCATCAAGTATTTGTAAGCTTAAATTTAGCAATTTTTCCAATGCTCTTAAGAACGCGAGAAAAATCACAAAAATACTTCGATATTTTGGCTGTCAAGCAAATATTGATTCACTCCAATCCATTTAGTACTCTTGATGCTATGAATTTTCAAAAGTGGGAACTTTTTTCTGGCTCACCCGGTATGTGTATATATATGTCTATATGTATATATTGTCTTGTATGTATATAAATATATGTAGGCCTACTTTAAATAAATTGATAATAATAATAATAATAATCATTAGCTGCTTCCCTATATTCTACATTTCTATCTGCTCCTGTCAACGGAAACAAATTCCCTACTTGGCAACTTAAGCTAAAAGAAGCGTTCAAAACTCACTTTTTGGCAAGTTTCAATAACTCTCCAACACAAGAAACGTCATACTGAGAGACCTCACCAGAGTACAAGTACATTAGAAAGGCATTGACTGTCTTTGCGCTGTAATCTTTGAGATCAATGTATTCCTGGTCCTATAAGATAAAACAACGATACGATCTATAATTTTCATACAAGTTAGACAATCACATCAAACATGATGTCAAATATTATTTAATCAATCTCCTTCCATCCCAAGAAAAATCCATCAATACAATCAATTTAACTTGCGCGAAACGCGGTATAATTTATTGTTTCCACACTTTGAATTGAGACAGTCTGGAACATCAATCCAATTGGCCTGAACAGTTCAAGGGTCCGTTCCTTATTACTAGTGATTTTTCGATCTTCGCAGAAATCTTGAAAGGTTTTCCGTTCTCGAGGCCATACAGGCTGCCGGGGAAAGTAGATCTATACCGTCACAATTCAAGTTTATCCTTAGAAACCACCCTAAAGACTTTTCAAATAAATACTGGCAGGCCTCATTAAAAATATTATGTGCCTGTGAGCAAATGATAGGGAGAATGTGCCCACACTCAAATCACTGTCAGCAGAATAAAGATGCCAGCAACTAATGTGTAATGGTATTTTGTGCCTACGAGCGGCACTCTTGAGCTCGCACACGTTAATGAGGCCCGAATACTGGGCACAAAAAGGAGTTGTCTGGACGCATCGAACAGAATGCTGTGATTTTAAATATTTTGAACACCAACAGTCGTTTCCCGGTAGCAACAAGTGACCGTTATACATATGCCGCATTGATCTAACGCAAGTCATAACAAATTTTCTTAGAAGCATTTTTACATTGCAAAACGGTTTGATCTCGTTGTTCCAGACAAATATGCCAATCCTTACCGCTAAAATTCTTGGACATCTTGCAAGAAGAATGATTTTATGAGCTTTAACTGTTGTCCCTTTGGCACACATTATGCTGATGTCTTTGCAAGTTTCATCTTCGAGAAGTGTTTTGAGATTTGAAGCAAGTGACAATCGAGCTGCCGCGTTCAATTTCTGGATTTTCTGAAACGGCAGATAATGATGATAAGAGACGTTATTTCTTTATGAAACTTCGCATGAAACAGTATTCCGATTTTAAAATGTTCTCTCATGATCCATGATTTCAGGTCAAACTGCAAGTCACAATAGTAGACTATATCTTTTTTATAATGCGACACAATAGTATTCGATACATGGCGTAATCTAACTAGAAAAATAAAAGAGCAAACGATCTAATACACCAACTAATTGTTTAATGAAGGAAAAGAAAGAACGGTTTTTAAAGGACAAGTGCAAGTCCAGGGTTGGAATAATTGTTGATCAAATGAAAGATCACAATGTTGTGAATGGTGTGTAGTACTTTCTTCCAACCTTCTCTGTCTTTTCTCTGCGAAATTGTGTATTTCAATCAGTGAAATGAGCGAAATGACGTCATCATTCATGACGTAATTTCGCCCATTTCGCCTCCGACCTGAACGAGGCTGTTTTCTTATGGAACTCTCAAGTAATTTCCGACGTCACAATCTAACCTCCAAACCGAGGCTAGCCATTTTATCGCGTTTTCAAAATGGCGACGACATTGGGCCTAACTTACAAAAAATGTCGTACGAATTTACAACAGGAAAACACCTCAAAACTTGGAAAGAAGTCACAAGTGATGTTTGGCAGCTGATAAGGTTGCTCTTTGACATTAATTGTAGAAAACCCCAAACTTGTCCTTTAAGTGCTATCAAAGCGTTTGTTGCAAATTATATGTAGACATTCGGCAAATATTAGCAGAGGTTGCTCATCATTGATTAAATGTCAAACAGTTATTTATGTTGATGCTTCCTAATCAAGAAACAGTAAATCCAAATTTGATTCTTATTCAGCGAAGTTTATAACAGTTACAGGAGAAATTCACAAAAATAAGGATGTGCGACCTCCCACCAATATATTTCTGGGCTCATTATCAGGTAACATGACCTCACCCCAGGCAATAATCTTCAACACTCTTTGCTTACTTCTTAAAAAGAACTGGGGAAATGTTTGAGACCAAATTCATTTGTCTCGGCACTGCAGCTTGGCCGGCCTACGTCAAAGCCTCAAATTGTCTTTTGGTACTTTGTAACAGGGTACGCCGTAGAGGTAGATGACACTTTTCCCCCTTCTTTTTACGAAGTACACAAAGATTGTTGAAGATTATTGCCTGCCTAAAAACCTGATTCCATATTAATTCGTGATTCCTTTTCCCGTCTAACATTAGATGTAACGTAAAATGTCTGCGAGTAAAAGAATTGAAGTGTTTGGGATGAGTAATTTTGCGTTGTCGCAAATCTCGCGTGATCTCTAATTTGAGAAAGACTTTAATCATCAGTCATTTCCAACTGATAATGAGCTAGTAGACACAACAGATGCTAAACTGATTTAAGCCTGGTTTCCATTAAATGGTAAGGGGATCGGCGACAGTCTGCGATCGTCGGCGATCCCTATCTTCCATCTTCCAGCATCTTCCACCTGCGATTTCAGCAGAGTGTTTCCATTAGTCGGCGACCAGTCGGCGACAGTCTGCGACGCACCTTTACCATGATCCTTTTCAAACCCAAAAGATAGCACACAAGCGTAGCAACAATGACTACTATCATCTAATTGGCTAATCAGAGCCACGTGATCATAGCTTAACAAAAGCGCGTCTGCGATGATCGCCGATCGTCTGCGATGTGTGTTTCCACCGACGGTCTTAAGGATCGTAAGCAAGTGTTTCCATTAAATCGGGAACGCAACGCAGACGATCGCAGACGATCGCAGACTGTCGCCGATCTCCTTACGATCGCTCTACGATTTAATGGAAACCAGGCTTTAGAGCCAAAGTAAAACTCCTTAGAACAAAACTGTATGCTGTAATTACCTGAGCAACTTCGTCATCTCGTACGTCTTCAGCTTTAATGAATCCACTACACTCTAGCTCTGTGTCTCTGTTTATGGAATTTTCACAGTTCATCCCTAGACTGTCAAGAACAGCAACCTTTTCAGCTTGTGTCATTGTAAAGCTTTCCTCAAATATGCTTGCTTTGGAAAGAGGCTCGTTAGGCGTAATATTTCTTGTCTTGGCACCGAAAGAATTGCCACTTCCTCTGTTTTCTTCAACAGCTGTGCTGCTATTTAACTCTTTAGTGAGCCCTTCCGTAGCTTCATTCTGCAATCTCTCTCTTGTCATCTGAAGCTCTTCTTCGAACACTTCACGTACGTAGAAATTCGATGTGTCATGAAGAGAAACTGAAGTTTCAGCCATTTGCCATAAACTAGATTTTGCCATCTAAGAGAACGAATTGCGTAAATAGGAAATATACATTTGGTAAGTCTTTGGCCCGTCCACACGTATCCCCGTCCACGTCCACGTCCACAATAACATTTTCATTTCATTTATAGTTTTTTGTAGCGGTTGTCTTGCAAGGAAGTACTCCTATTTGTATCACGAATAGCAGATATGCAATACTACATAATCCTCGCGGTAGTATTAGGTGTTTCATCTATCTGTGCTTGTTTGAGAGTCAAGCAACTGCTGTAAAGTGGAGGGAGTTCTTCTTTCTGAGACGCCCGTGTTGTTCTTGTTCTTTTCTTAAGATTTGATGTATATTTTTCCATTGATGTAAGTGGCTGCCGTAGTTGAAACTCGATGACATCATGTCCTTTCCAGCTATGGCAGCCACAGAATATTTATATTTCGTTGGAGTTAGTTGTTTATATTTGTGATAAAAAAACACGTATCCACATATTTTTGAAAACGCATCTTTTATGTCCATGTAATAAAGATCTGCGTACACACTAGACTTGTTTCCCTGTGTTCTTTGACTTCAAGATGGCACTTCTGTCAACAGAACAACCCCAACAACAGATGGCACTTCAGTTCCTGTTGAGTAAGGTTTACCGCAACGTCACCGCATTCGAAAGCTCCATTTTCACCCGTCCAAACGACAACAGAAATATGGCGTTTTAAAAAAAATCCCCCTATGGAGAATGCTTTCGAAAAGATTCCTTTTCGGTGCACGAAATTGCCGTCTACGTGTGTGGACGCGAACCCAAAAAGAATAAAAATAGATGCCATTTTCTAAAAAGTTGTCATCCAGATACGTAGTGGATGGGACCTTCCGTTTTTGTGTGACATGATACGCGTGGATGGGACCTTTGTGTGACATGACGTCAAAATGAACAAGATCTCTAGCATGAAGAACTGAAAGTATTTTAACAGTGAGTTACATATGCCAAGGATTTGTTTCAATCATGAATCCGACAAACTATTCCTCAAACGCATGTGTGTATGTGCAGTTTTCTAAACAAAACGTGCTCCTTCTAGCTAGCATACAGTAGAAACAGCATCCGGTCGCTTCCAGGATTCGGTTTGTTAGATCATTGTATTTTTTTTAATTCTTTTTTATATATTTATCAGTGAAAAATTACAAAACTACAAAATAATTTAACAACAACGAAGTAAAGCGAATACAATTCTTTCCTATTTTACAAAAAACTTCTAACTGATACAACACAAACTGCATTAACAATACGATTGCAACATAATACGAGACGATTACAACATAATACGAGACGATTCACAAGACGATTTACACGACTATACCACAAGAGGTGTGATCAAGCGCATCTCTCCTGCAGCCAATAAATAAACAAACAAACACAGACTATCAACAAAGAACAGAAGCTGCTTTTATTCCAATGGGAACCCTTGGTGCCAACTTATGAAATAAATCCCTTTTGTAAGAGATATTCAGATGCCGCCAGAGGCGCTCATTGTATTTCATACCTCACCAAGGTGTAAAATTGGTGCCCCAATGACAAAGGCATCAAAGACCCTCGAGCGCCGATTCTATGGCTGCACAAGTCAATAATACATTCCTCGGGGACTATGCAAAACAATCAGAAAAGATATGCCTGAGCTGAGGAGCTACTGGAATTGTAACACGCTTCTGAATATTCGTACATATAGAAAGCTGCGATACATAAAAACAATGACTTGAGTTGCATTCAATTTCAGGTCAAGTCTGATGTTCTTAACAGGGTTTTACGCACCAAATGCAATCTTGCTGTACCAAAAATGAGAACATGTTATGGCCAAAAATAATTTGCTTTTCGTGGAGCAGATGCATGGAATAAACTCGACTCGGAAGCAAAAATTAGTCTCTTCGATCCAGTCATTCAAAACGAAACTAAAAGCTTTGCATTGAGAATATTCAAGGACAGCTGATATGCAGCGAAAGTATAACCTTTAATTTTCTTCCTTCGAGATTAGTTATTTAATATGAAAGTTGTAAATTGGTTTATATCTTGAAAATGTTTAGGCTCATTATTCATTTATCAATTTATTCGCTCTTTTTTGCTGGGACAATGGGAAAGCAGTTGTTTAATAAAATAAAATTAAATAAAATTTACTTTAATTTACTTTAAAGAGGATGAGCTGACGACGAAAAATAATCAACTGTGTGCTTACTGTTGGCTGGGATGTAATCCTTGTAGGCTCAGCTAAATCCTGTGATGTTTTGTCAAAGTCTGAAAGGCAAAGTAAGTGACATTTTTGAGCAAAACACCCACATTTTTATATATTTTTCAATAAGACCGCAGCTTGTGTGTATAATGTCTCGTTCAATTCCTACCCTGACCATCCCCCCCCCGGGACACCCTCGGGCATTTGCACGAAAAATATTTCCGGCCCCCGGGCATTTGACCGTGGATTTTTCCCCGGCCCCGGGCATTTGAATAGCATTTGACTAGAACAGGAGCTTTTGCTTATACAGTAACTGGGAATATGGCATTTTCTCATTGCCCGGCCCCCGGGCATTTATAACAGAGACCCCCGGGCTGCCCGGGGGGGGGGTGGTCCGAGATATAACAGAGACAGACGAGTTCCTTGGGCCATTCATCATAAATCTTGGGTCGTTGTATGAGACCAGAATCAAGTTTTGAATAATGAATGTTCATATCAACAACTGCATATTTCAACTATACAGTCTTCCCTTTTCAATCTACTCTAAACATTTTCTTACCTTTAACTTTCCGTTTCCTGCATTTATACTTTGAAGCGAGACTACTTGGTGGCAAACACGAGCCAGGATTTTCCTTTACACCATCTTGTAAACACAGCTACAAAATATCGATGAGTAGAAGTCAGGGAGTGACATGAAGGCATACACAAAAATTTTTAAGAAGACATAACTACGAAATGAAACATTGTTGTACTGCGTTACCCAAAAGTTAAGACAAAAATAGTTGCTGCACAAAATAAAGCAACCTGCCAGAAGAAATGATTCACTAACACGTATCTTTGGTAGACTGAATATATGTTCGTAGGTTATCACTATTGATAGACTGATGGACGCTGTAACTACGACTCATGGCCATACGCTTCTAGAAACGGACATGGCCTAAGTCATCTGGTATTTTTTTCTCAAAACCACCGACCCTAAAACGCCGCAAAAAGTTGTTTTCCTGAAGTGCTACACTGCAAAACAAGCTATCAGTACTTAGATGAATGTTTCTTCGAGCTATTAAAGCAAAAAACTCCAACCTATAAGTGATATTTTGCTTGTTTGGGGGCGCAAAAACATCTCGTAAATTCGCTCGCTACTTGGAGATTTTGATCGTTGCAGCAGTTCAGTCGAACGCGTTGTTCGAACGCATTTGTTTGCCTTTGGTGGGAATTTTAAATTGAAGGAGAATCATAGACTGATTACAATAAGTCCCAGTAATCGCTATTCAAAACGAGGCTATTACACCAGACCGAGACCGCTCATACTGGGACTCATATTATTACTGGCCGGACAGAACAAAGTCTTACGAACAAGAATACCATGAAAACAGTTGGCGACACTATCAAATCTTGTACGTAGGTACTATTTGCTGCTTTCGCTAAGCATTAACTGATTTATTGTGAAGTTTTCAAATCAATGTGTTTCATTTGAAAACTACAAATGTTTGTGCTTTTCTGCCTAGGCCCTTATCGAAACGAGGCAGTCATAGTCATTTCAAAATAATGACGTTTGATTATGAGTCGTAGTTAGGAGCGTCCGGCAGTATTTCAATAGCGATAACTACGACCATATCATCAGTCTAGGAGAATCAGCCAATCCGATCAAGTTATTTTAAGTGTTGCATCCTGACTAGTTGGAAACAAATTTGTTCTCCGCAGGAAATCGTTTGCCGCTCTGAGAAGAGTTAGGCCTAGACTTATGACGATGATTCTCTTGTTTCCCTGTTCTCTTTGACTTCTTGATGGCGCTTCAGTCAATAGACTGATTGCAAGTTCGTAGTTATTGCTATTGATAGGCTGATGGACGCTATAACTACGACTCATGGACTTTCACATTGAAAATTGGGACGAAATTGTTTCGCTCGATTTCATGTCCGATATGGAAACCATAGCAACGCTGTATGAAAAGGCGACTAATGGCGGTGGGCCTAAATTGTCAGCTCAATCGTCAGATAATAAAACGCCTCAAAATTCAAGTTTTGAGTGACGTTAGCAATGAACAAAAGTCACAAGTATTCGCATGAATGTTTCTTTAATATGAGAATTAACAAACCTTTCAGTTTCAACAAGAATTTCTTGATTTTAAAGGCAATCTTCATCTAGCAATAGTGCACGCAAACAGGGCACAGCTCCTGAAATTCTCCAACTGCCGAAAAGAGGTCATTAGCCTCGTTTCAAAGGGCACAGAAAAATCTGTGCGCCCATTGTTTATTTTCGTCCCACTTTTTGATGTGAAAGTCCATAAGTCCCAGTTTGAGCAAAAGTATATATTGTTGTTGTTGTTGTCATTGCTGTTGCTGTTGTTGTTGCGATAACTGGGACTATTTCGTGAGTCTATTCAGTCAACAGAGACTCAAAATATTACTCTGAAAAAGTTTACCCTATTAGGCCTAATATGCTGGGATTCCTAGCATACCAATCAGATTGCGAGATTTGGCGAAGAACAATAAGTTTCGAACCTTCAATTCGATTGACGCAGCTTACTAAATTTGAAGGAAGTTGCTGCAGCAGGTACTTGAAGATTTCTCTATGTTTTGGTCTTAAAAACGTGGACATTACAGCATTAAAAGACTTATTTTGCACTCACCAGGTGAACTTTCTCCTTCAGATGAATACCAAGTTTTGTTGATTAAATGTCTGCTTACCGTGGTATCTATCGCATTTCCTTTCTGAGGAGTGACTGTTGAACAGAGCCGAAGCAGACGTTCGATCCAGATTCGATCAATCGAATGCAGAAGTTAGGGTCAGGTTTTTAACTGTTTCATTATGAGTCCCTGTGAGCAAATCTTTGGTAGATAAATAACAATCCTACCACCGTTCGTTATCTTACTCGAGCCTACTCTGTCAGCATTGAGCTGTGCACGTGGAGCAAGAAGTTAACTTTCAACCAAGTAGGAGCCCAAATCAGATGATGAACAAGACTAATCCATAATTTTAATAAAATTTTAGCCAATCCATCATTTTAATAAAATTTTAGATGATGAAATGTTGTAAAAATAGGTTTAGTGCAACCAGGCCAACCCAAACGTCTCTAAAACATTGTGACACTTTGAAGATCGATGTCGATCAAGATGATAATACAGCGAAGGAAGATGTTTAGCTGGATTGTTTGCATGCGCTGAAAACGGTGGATCAAAGCACCTCTTGCGATGTGCTTATGCCTGAGATGAGATCAAACCATTCCTTTGTCTTGCATTGGTTTAGATCGATCCCCCATTTTGACGCCTTTCAAATCTGTCTGATTGTACAATATATGTAACTTACCAATATCTGACGGCAAGATAATGAGCAAACAAAACTTGGTCAATCGTTTAGCTATCAAACAATGTTTTTATCAGTTCTCTAATCCATCTGAAGAAATTGTTTACTTACCTGCTCTTCGATAAGTTTTGTTGCTCTTTGATCTGCAATTTGCTTTGCTTCATCTTCACTTCTTAGAAGAATAACTGGAACTTCCTGGTTCCTACAATAAATCATCCATAAAAACAGTTTCTTGTGTTAGCAGGGCAACAAAATTGAAAGAAAATGGGAAAGAAATGTAGTTAATGAGTATATCTTGACAAAACTTAATAATAAGAATGGTATTCATTTCAGAGTACAATGGATGAAGGATTTGGACCAAGGTGTAACATAATATCGAATATGAATGCAGCTACAGTGCAGGAAAACATGTATGTTACACCAAATATATATGGCGTGGATGGGTATCAAGAACAATAGTAAAACCAAAGGTCGTGTTTGAACAACTGGAGTGGTTTCAACTTTGGTGGAGCAAAAACAAACTTTCCACCATGGCCTAGCTACAGGAACTGAGAAACAAGAACTAGGCCTATTAGCCCAAATGAGAGGAGGAACATCAATATTAAAGAAAAGGGAAGATGTTATATCAAGGAAATAAACAGATTTCATTCAAATTGTGATTTAATCTGAATTTGAATAAAATCTCTAAAAAGTTAATTGAAACAAACTAACCTTATTTTCTTTCTCTGAATTCTCTTTTTCCTTTCAGGTCTCAGACTTCCTTCAGTAACTTTTCCTTCAATTCTGCAAGGGTAGAAACAACTCCAAATCAGAAAAACCAAAATGCAAACATTTATGCCAATTGGCAAACTAAACCCATTCCAAGTGTGCAGATATTGTTTTATTTGCAACAGATGTAAATTTTTTCAAGTTTCTGCTGTTCAAACAAGGCAACAAAGTCACATTTTCAGCTTGTTTGCCCAAATGGTTGCAGCTGTTTTCGAAATTGCTGCTCAACAGGCAGAATTTCAATTCAAATGAGGATCTGCTGACATGAGCTTCATATCGTGCACACTTGAATTTAACTGTTGCTTCATTATATACTAGATAGACCAAAAGCACTTCACATGTTTGAAAATTTGTTATGCGGAGAAGACTTGGGGTATTAAAATGAATCAAAGCTTGGTGATACCCAAAATGTTCATTGTTGTTCTACTTTTCTGAACATAGCAAATACAGGTAAAATAGTGATAAGGAAAAACTCTGTGACTTTAAAATGCGTCATAAGAGGCCAAACACCTTCAATCAAAATTATTAACAATCTCCTCACGCAGATACCTTTCATTCCTATTAAGAGTAAAGAATCATATCTTTATAGAGGCAATGATATTGATCTGATATTCATGTAAAAATCACTATTTTAGCATTGAGGGAAATAGACTAAAATGCTTTCCTGTACAAAAATACAAGGCTAAACTTGGCCTTGTACAGGCCAAGTTTTAGCCTTGTAGAGGGGATTATGACCTTGTTATGACCTTGTACTAACCTTGGAAGAAAATTACAAGGCTATCAGTAAGATTCCAAGCAGCAACCAGTCTAACACAAGGTTTTCACAAGGCTTCTACAAGGCTAATTAGCATTTTTCAAGCCATTTACAAGGTTACAGCAAGGCTATTCCAGGCTATAACAAGGTTACAAGGCCATACCTACAAGGCTTGTACATGGCTATTACATGGCCTTGTATTTTCGTATAGGTTCATACATATTTTGCTAAGAGAAGATTTCACAAATTTTGAAGCATAGGGACCTTTTAGCAATAGACCTTTTAGCCATTCTGAAAAGAATCAGAATCTAGCGATATTTTGCTACATTTTGTAGAATTTTCAAATATGTACAATAGCGATAGAAGCTTCAACGCCACTCGATCGAACATGGTGTATGAAAATATAGAAAAATAGCGCTAGATCCTGGCATTTTTGTAGAATAGCTAAAAGGTCTACTGTCATCAGAGGCCGACAACATTTTTTCCTTCCTAGGAACAGCAAGAATTTCATCCTAACTTCCTGCGAAATTGTTTTTGACTTTACATTGATTCAGTGGATTATACAGCAGCGTAGTTTATACAAGTTGAAGGTAGAATATTGTTCACATGCTACTTGGTGAAATTTTAAACATTCATAAACCAACAACTTCAGGTGTAAACTCAATTAACATAAACAATATTTATATTGTATCAAATTCAAGCAAGATTGCTACGATCTCTTACAAAAGTGTTGGACCCCCTATTGAAAAAATTGAATTTTTGTCCCACCCTCTCTCCGTTTCAATGTTGATTACCTGGCAAAGAGGTGTTTTTCATGCAGATCCACCAAAAGAATGATTCACCTATGCAAGCAACATTGAAATGGGGGAGGGGGGAAAATATTTCCGAAAAACATAGATTTTCGTAGGGGTCCAACACTTTTGCAAGAGATTGTAGGTAGGTAACTCAAAATAGGCACAGTAACTGTAGTCAAGCAACCAGTATGACTTTCGTCATGAAGATGAGCAACCAAAATCACTTTCTTTCCTCCTTGAAACAAAATGCACTACCTAGGCACAAAAAGCAACTGAACAGCTCAATGGTAGGATTGACCTGGATTAAATCTACTACTTACAGCAGCCAATCTTTTTCAAATGTTTGATGCAAGCCTCTTGGTCAAGATTCTGCTTGATTAAAATTACTCCAGCAATTCGATTTTGTTCTCTAGATAACAATATAACAGGTTCTGCCGTGCTTTGACGGCAGCATAAAATTCAACTTCTTTTCAAAAAAATTCCTGCAGCCTAAAAATCTTGCAAAAATTTCCTGGGAACAACGTTCCCCTGCTCCCTCACTTCGTTGACCTCAGTATACATTGCTGAGAAGAATAAAAGAAAATCATTCAAATACTGAACATAAAACACCATTCGGTACTGAACATAAAACACCTGTTTGGCAAAATAACTAACCTGTTTACAGCATTAGAATGTGGCATCTTCAACATATCATTCACTGTTTTCAGGTTCTGTCCCTGGCTCTCATCTTTGTTAGAATCTGCTAAAGATTGCCTGGAATTTTGTTCTGATCTAACAACATATAGCAATTCTCTCCTGTCCACTTTATGACTTTCACAGCATTGCTTCATGTGGCTTATCCTGAGCTGCAAAGCAAATGGCTTTAATTACAATTAAAGATAAATAATAGTTTGTAAGTCAAACAAGCAGCACTGCCTTGACAAATACTGTGATTAAAGCATGATCAGTAATGCTATTTCTTTACCCAACGTAAACTCTGCATGAAAGAATACCTGGACATAGTTTTTTAACAATTTCTGCAGTAGTCAGAAGAAAACAGTAGTGTTGAAACATGAATTTTGTAGCAATGCCAAATGGGTAGTAAGCTTCTCCTTCTACAGACAATTTACTGTATGTATGAAGTACTGTCAAGAAGCACATTTGATAGTTTTCTAGAAACCAACAGGACAGGATACTCACATTTTGAATACAATTTCAATCTTCAGAGTACAATTAGAAAAGATTTGACATATTGTATTTCATTTGGTCCTTTCACATATCAAATTCTAGTCAACATACTTTTCAATGGATACATTTTACAGCATAGCAACTTCAAAAATTTTAATTTTTTCATTCTACTGTATGATGGTGGCAGTAAAATTTGTGATTTTCTTTGCTCTTGAAGAACATTTTTTTCTAACTTTCTTTTTAACTTATTTCATTTTAAGTCTTCATAACTGGTAGTTATAGCAAATTTAGTTCCCAGGGCCAAAGCCAGTTGGGGGGCTGGGGGTGTAGCCCCCCCCCCAGAAGGCCATTTGTAGGAAATCTTACTCCACCTGTCGGATCTTTGTTGTTGTTGCAGGCCCACATTTAGAAAATTTTACTGGGACAATGATGCATAGAACGTGAATTTATTGTCTTTGGAGGATAAAATTTGACATGGATTTTGAATCTACAGCATTTTTTCCTTCATATTGACCAATTTTGAAGGCTGCAATGTTGAAACTATAAAATAATTAAAAAATCTAGTCATAAAAGGAAAACATCAGCCCTTTGGTGCGTGTTTTAACGTATTTTCCTAAAATTGGGGTTGTTGATGTTGGTGTTGATCTTAGAGCATCGGAAAATATTGGTTCTTTGCCCCCGCCCCCAGAATTAAGGCTGGTATCAGGCCTGTTCGTTCCCCTTCTCTTTTATTGCAATTTTATCTTTCAAATTTAACAGAAGGTAATATTGTAAAATTCATTCAGTAACCAAAGGCCACAATGACAATAAAGAATGGATTATCTCAGCATACCACACAGTACAAACCTTGCACACATTATCATGAAAAGGATTCTAGAGAATCCTCAAGAATTCCTTACATTCAGGTACATAAGAACTCTTAAGTGATATGAAAGACAGTTAAGATTTATAGATACAAAGTTTTCTCAAGACTTCATAAGAATTCTTTGGCCAGTAAACATGCCTGTACTGTATGAATATTGCAGCTAACTTACCTGCATAGTGGAGAACTGCATACAACAAATGAGGCATTCAAATTCTTTGCTGCTTTCTTGCAATGATTTACGTTTGGCCTTTTGAATCTGCATAGTTTCCCTCTCAACCACATCAGCACATTTGTTCATGTGAACTTCCCTAGTAGCAGCATTCAATCTTGACAAGTCCTTTTCACACAGTGAACAAAAGAACAGCTCATTGGTCAAATTTTCTTCTGAAATCTTTTCAAGCTCTCTATTCTGAAGTGCTTTTGCAAGCTCTTCATCTTTTAACTCATTATTAGAAACCTCCAGATTTGCACTTCTCTCCTTCGGGCATATAGAAAGTCTGTTCTGAGTGACCGGCTCATATGGTGGAGCTTGAGGTTTAGAGTCTAAGCAAGAGTTGACATGTCTGTTTAATTCTTCTTCAGTTGTATCACCTGAAAATTCTGTTGCACACAGGGGGCAACTTCTTATGGGTGTATCAGTTATTGTAGCCTTTTGGTTCTGTTGAGATGATACATGACCTTGTGAATTTGTTGAAAACTTTAAAGAATCTGTTTTCCTCAAAGTCAAGTTAGCCTTGTCGTCAATATCATTTTGATCATTCATTTCTTCATCTTGCTCTTCATGGGGTGCAAATTTCCTTTGTGCAGTTGTCTCTTTCTTTTCCTTCCGCATAGCACTATCTCTCACATCAGTTTCACTCTTCAAACAAATCTTTGTCTTTCTCTTTAAACTTTTCTTGCCTTTAGCTATCATTGCTATCATTGATGCTTGTTTAGAAGCACTTTTCTCACTGCTACAAGTTGAAACATCTATGCTATCATTCTTAATCTTGTTCGCTTTTGTAAGTTTAGTTTCCTTGTTTTTTCTTACCCTGAATGACTTTTTGGTAGCTTTCTCGTCAAAAGGCTCATCATCTGATTCGGTGTAATCAAAATTATAGTTAACACTGTCACTTTGTGTTCTGCTTGCACTTGTTTTTTTCAGGGGGATGATATTCTTGCTATTGATACCCCTTCTTGATTTACGAGAAGCCATCCTTCTGTTCTAAGTCACTTTGAAGTACCAATTTTGAGAGGTGAATTCATCATCTGAGACAGATTCAACTGCAGTCACTCCTGTAGCATGATGATAATGTTATTTTGAATGCAATCTAGAACTTTAATATTCTTGATTTTTTTCAACAGATTTGCTGCAATTGACTTACAACTCCACAATGCAATCAAAACATCGTTGATAATAGATCCGTAAATAAAGATGGCTGTTCAAGCCATAAAATTAAAGTTATGCAATAAATAAGCTATGTGACAACACTCTGGCTTCCTCTGGCTGTCAATCCTCACATGTTTTGTTTATAGCAACCATTCTTACAAGAAAATTATTATAAAATCAAACCAAGTCTATTGTCACACTACAACTAGTCACTCGATTTGCCCCAATAAACTCATACAAGCAGACTGGCTTCCTACATATTCAATGATAGCATCAACACCAACACAACAACAGGCCTAATCTTCTTTGCGCTCTCTACGCTTTTTAAATTCGTCTTTGAAAGCAATCGCTTGATCTCTGCTCTCTCTTCTCAATTGTGCATTCCTCTCGAACACTTCAGGAAAGAATTTCTTTCTGTTAATAAATGCAATACAGCCAGAAACCAACAGTGTGCCAAGAATGATTTGAGATGGACCAATTCTTACACCCGCCATTTTCTTCAGCTCCGTTTCGCGCGCTGTGGAGCATGCCTCGTTCCCAAGTTCATCATTCATAATCAATCAATATTCATGTTGTGTTGTTGTTGTGTTGCTGTTGTGTTGTTATTGTGTTGTTCTGCGTTGTGTTGTTGCCTTCGTCTGTCCATATCAAAATCAGGAATTGAAAATTTCCAAAATGAGCTGACATTACCATATATGGTGAATAAAAAAGAAACAAATCCCTGTTTGAAAGGCCACTAATCCCTGGATATCAAGACGATGATATTGGCAAGTAACTAATCCATTCTGAAATTATGAGTGATCTTCTCAAGAAATTCCTTCAAAAAGCCTTCAGAACAGGCCAACAATCACAACCAAATGTTCTCCTTTCCAGCAATGACTTTTACATGCAGTAGCACGTGCTATCCATTTAGGAGGATTAACTTGTAGTACCTGGGAGTGGGAGCATAACAACATTTGTCCGGGCGGCTTCATCCTACCAAGAGGATAACTTGTGCCAAAACGCATTAAAGTCGTTGCTGTAGTGCAGAAATATTAGGAAAATTTGGTCGCCATTTGAACCCTGTTAGGAAGGTTTCTTGAAGCGGCTTTCACAGGAGCAAGTGCCTCATAATTTCAAAACGGAGTTGTCAAATTGAGTCAGGTAAACTTGAAAAGGGATGCAAACATGTGCACCATTAAATGATATATTGGCCAATGTAATGTCATCGTCTTCGAGGGGCAAATCACTTCTCAAAATAGCGTACGTGATTTTTGTGATTTTAAAATCACATGATTTTCTTCTGTGATTTTAGTGATTTTTTTGTGATTTTAGTGATTTTTTTGTGATTTTTTCTTGTGATTTTTCTATGATTTTGTGATTTTTGTGATTTTTGTATGGTGATTTTGTGATTTTTGTATGTGATTTTTTTGTGATTTTAAGGAAGGTGTACGAAAAAAAATCAGTGATTTGCCTCTCGATGGTCTTCATATCCACAATCCTTCACAAAAATTGTGAGACTGCATCCCCTTCCCCCTCAGTCAATGCTGATTGGTGTGATCTTGGTGTGATTGCATATAAATTTGCAGTAAAAACATTGCTTAGAACCACAACATTGACTGAGGGGGGCGGGGAAGTTACAGGGGCAAGAAAATATATATCTTCTGTAGTAGAGACAGTGGAGTACTAAATTTGTGGGATTTGTTATGTTGATCTCAATATATTTTGTGAGTGATTGCAGGCAGCAGTGGCTTTTCAAACGTGGATTGTTTCTGCTTTACTTACATGTGTATTCAAGGGTGTTGGACACCCGTGTTTTGTTTAAATCTTTATTTACTATGTCTTGATTTTCGTTTCTTCTTTGTTTCGTCTCAACTTGTGCTTTCAAGGCAAGTCCTAGCCCCCTTGGTACTGAGGAACATATATATATCATCATGATGCACTACCTAAGTTTACAGGCATGGCAAGCTAACTAAACTAAACATGAAACATAACCTAATATAATGAAACTAATATAAAATACAATAACAATATAGTGAAATAAGATAAGAAAGAACTGAACTAAAATGAATCAAAAAGAACTGCGGTGAAAATGTAGCACAAAACTTGTACTAGATATAGGCACGTATACTAGGCTCATTGCGAATGTTCTAGTTTATGATGACTCCAAAAGGTTTTGTTCACGAAGGTTCTTTGCTTTGCATAGGAACATAATTAAAGACTTGGTCTTAGGAAGTGTTCGGCACGACATGACTTCTTTGAACTCGTTTGTTAGGTCCTTATCAGGAGGGAAAATCGTGATTTCAGGGAATTTAAGCATCATTTCGTCCCTTATCTGTGCATATTTATTGCATTTTAATAGAAAATGTATTTCGTCCTCAACATCTTGTGAGTCGCAGTGTTTGCACAATCTTTTATGAAGGCTTAGATTTTTGTGTCTTCCTGTCTCGACGTGTAGATCATGATCCGAACATCGTAGTTTTTGACAGCTAACCTTCCGTCGCACAATTGTGCTAAAGTCATTAGCAAGGATTAAGAAAGCAAGGATTAAGAAGTCTTTGATCTCCACTACTAATGACTTTAGCACAATTGTGCTATAACAAAGGGCCGTCAGCAGTTTGTCAGCATAGCGTTAACGCTCAGCTATTTATATGGACTCAATTCCTTTAAAATCTGTCTTGAAAAGTTTGAAACAACGGAGTTTTCTGTTCTCTTGAGAGGTCTCTTGAGAGTTCTCTTGAGAGGAACAGCCAGAAGGTGTTGTCAGTAGATTCTTTATCAAAAGAAAACAGCAATGAATTTTCGTAAATCAATAATAATTCAACAAATTCAAATTATCTACACAGAAAATACAAATAGCTATGACAATCTTCTTTAAATAACTGTCGAAAGAAATTAGAGTCCGATTATCTTACACAAAGAATAGGAACTGTGAATACCATGCATTTACAACAACACCTATTACATTTCAGCGAGGTCAATGATTTTGGCAACAACAAAACAGGCAATTCGTAAACAAGAAGCGCAGAATTCCGAGATGCGAAGAAGGAATTTATTCAAGGCTGGAAGACTTCTTGAATCTACCTCTGTGACTAACAATTTTTAAGATTGGACTTTTCAATAATTTCCCTTCATTTGCGTTAATTCAAGTCGAGTACGTATACCGTAATTTGTAGCAGTGTTAACTTCCTATAATGAGGCTTGCACACAAGGTCCCTATCTTATGTGTAAATTAAAGAAATTCTTTAAAAGATGTCTGGTGATGAATTATTCGGCTGCTAGGTACCCCACACCTCATCAATTTTCTGAAAAACGTATGACATTCGAGGTTGCTTATTGAGAACATGCTTTAAGGAATCAAATGTGAGGTAGCAAGCGTTCCATCGCCTCCCAAATTCTTCCTACCAATATCTGCCAGCAATAACGGTAGGTCATCTTGTATGTTGAAAGATCGTGGACTTGAAAACCTTTAAAACTAGGGATTCACTAGATTCATTGTCGGCTACCGGCGCATTTTCAGCGTTGCAAAATTGGCGACAAATGGAAAGGCTACATGCATCAATAGTTGAAATACCCGTTGATTTGCCTACTAGTGACACTTAAAGGTCAACTCAAGGTTGGTATTATTGATAATAAATAGAGATTATGCTATTATGAATGGCGTATCGTCCTTTTTTCCATCATTTTCATCTTTCTCTGCGAAATTGCGAAAAAAGCGACCAGAGCGTAGTAACGTCTTCAAACACATACACTCTTTTTTTTATAAGAATATTGTCTATAAGAATATTCAGGCTCAGAATCATCCAAATTTTAAGAATACTATAAGAATATTGCTCAGCCTCAGCTCGCATGTTTGTGTCTCATTTTCCAGCAGTTTCCTGTTTTGCGATGTTCATAACATTCTTATTGTTACAATTGCTTAAGTTTTTCTTTTGTTCGACCATTTCTTCATAATGACATGACACTTGATTGAACTATGTTCCCCTGAAACCATACCAGATTTGAAAAAATAAGAATACTTCAAGAATATGTTAAGGCTCAAAACGAAAAATTACTTAAGAATATCGAGGCTGGAAAAAATTTATAGTATTCTTATAAAAAAAAGAGTGTAGGGTATGTGCCCTCTGACATCAAGTTCAAGGCAAACGAGGGTGCTATATGGTTTTATTGCTTATAAATCGTGGCTGGCTTCTTTATCGTATGATTGTGGAAAATGGCGACTAATTGTGACGCTATATGGCCTAAATCATCAGATTGTTAACGAATTTGCAGCTGCTACGAACGTCAAAATGTGGAAAGAAGTTGGTAATTTGCGGCAGCAAATGATAAGACTGTTTTCTAGCATTAATTATACCAACTGCGGAATCGTCTTTCAGTACTCCTTCAGCCAACAGTGATTTCTACGGACAGGGATGCCAACTGACTAAGTGTCACGGAAGCTGACAGCATGGCATTTGGTCAAAAGATCATGATAACATTCGACCAGGCACCACAGTGATCAAGTGAAAGAATAAGGGGCATATATGGGTCATTAATAACGAGATGCTATCCTATACATTTCATGAAGCTACACGTTTGTTTTTTTGTTTTTAACAAGAAACTTGAATCAGATCATAGTACTAAAAAGTTTCTTAATTTCAGATGAAAATTTCCACTTGCTGGTACAAAAAGTTTCTTAATTTCATTCTTGTTTTTCGATTGTACGAATTATAATGTAATTCCAACACTGGTAAACTAGATATGTTTCTTGCCAGATAAAACAATTAGGAGGGAAAAGTTTTCTCTTACCTTCAAAACGGAAGATTTACTTTCACTCAAGAAAAAGGGTGCAACGACATATTTGCCACTATATCTTTAAATGTAGCATTTAAAACAATTCTTAGCTCTTTTCTAACCTGGTTCTGGAGTTTCTTAAATTTTCGGCCATCATAGTACTATTCGGTATTTGTTTCTGATAAACTAGTTTCTCATATAAGAAACGTGTACGAGCACTTGAAAGAATCATACAGTAAAAACCCGCATATAAGAACCTTACATTTTGAAATCACCCTGTTTAGGTTCTTATGCATATGATACTATTCTTGAAAACAGGATGCAAGGTTCTTAAATAAGTTCTTATCAAAAGAATTGATTACAGATCTTCGGGAATTTAGGCCAAATATAAGAAAACAAGGTTTTCACATATTCACTATCATGACACAATTTTAAAAAGAACAAACATATCTACCTAGCCCTATCTGTATCACATTCATTCATACAAGGAATTTTTTACATATGCTTTGTATCTACTTAAGTATTTGGCTAAATTTCTTAAAAACATTTTATCGCATATTACCAACCAGTAGTTTACATTTAACTTTTTTAAGATAAGAACCTTCGTTGAATTTCAGGACGAATAGGTTCTTCTGTCATGGGGTGAAATTAGAACATCTTAGGCCTTAGGTTCTTATAAGTGGGTGGTTCTTATATGCAGGTTTTTACTGTATTTCAGGGTAAACTGTTAAAAAGGCGAACAATAATAATTGTCTAAATAAAGATCTCAGTGTAAATTTAAAACTAGGGTAAAATGAATCATTCTCGACTCTTATTGTCGTTCTCAGTACAAATATGTGCGAGAAGTGCAGCCATACACTCACTCAGCTCATCACAAACATCAGCTAAACCTTCCAATGAATTTGTCAACGCAAAAACTGATGTTCTGTTTTTCATTAAATGTTTAGCAAATAAAACCATTAAGACATCGCTTTCATTCTCTTCAAATATCATGTCATTGTGATCAGTATGTCCTTTGTACTCTCGCAGTATTTCAATAGCTTTTGCGAATTCTCCATCAGCTATCTGGCGAGACATTTCTTCAATAACGTTTTCCCTCGCGTGTATCTCCTTTTTATCGAATTGCTTCAATTTGCCTTGTGTACCTGCTGGTGATCCGTGTTCCTTTGGCGTTGTTGATTGGCTTCCTGTCTTTATTTCCCCATCTACAAGACTGGTGGCTTCCTCAACAGTATTATCTTTCGCAACATGTGCCTCCGTTGGATTTTCTTCGTTGGCACCGTGTTCTTCCTTCGGTATATCTTTATGTTCCTTTAAATTCCCTTCGTCTGGCTGATTTTCTTCCACATAAGCATTCTGTACTTTCTCACTGACACCCGTATCAACCCCTCTTTCATTTGCCGACTCACTCGCTAAGTCAGCCTCCTCAGCAGGCAAAGTCTCCCCAATCTCCATTTCTGCTTCGATAATGTCTTGCACCACATCGACCAGGCTCGGTATATTCTCATCAGAAACTGTGGCTGCCGTATCAATACTTTCATCAGCGGATGTCATAGTTTCCTTATCGTCAGTCTCATTGAAATTGGTTGAGATTTTCACGCTACCAATCACTGTCTCAATTGACGGTGGCCTTTCGCTTGGTATAACTACTGATTCTGGACTTAATTCAGCGATGTGAATTGCACTGCTGTCTGTCAGTTGCTTAGCTGCGTTCGCAAGCTTTGAAGGTGTCATAGATGCCACAGTTGATTCATCTGGTCTGTCCTTAGGCTTAACAGTTACCTCATTTGTCGTTCCAACACTAACCTCGCTCTCAGGACTGCTAAGTGGACTCTCGCGCGTTGCCTCATATTCTACACATACAGAATGCAAATTCAACTCCAGATCAGTTGCGTCTGGTGCATTACTTGCTACTGTAATGGTCTCTGGTACCAGTTTTTCTTCTATCACTTCGGGCAGATGAGTATTTGGTTCATTCGGAATGACTTCGTGTTGCAATTGTTGTGTTGCTGCTTCTTCATTTATCATTTCTTGACTTGTTGGTACCATCATGAATTCACATTGGTTGTTGTTGTCTACTTCTAAAGCTCCGCTAGCTGGACGATCAGTAACATTGTTCAGCGGTTGATTAGAAGCTATATCACGCTCTCCATGCTCAAATTCTGAATTCGCCTTGTGTTCGTCTGTATTTACCAACTGGCTTACTGTTGCCTGATCTGCAAAACTTGCTGATTTGCCAGTTTCATTTGAAGCCTCACCGTTTTCCCGCTTATCTTCATCTACAAAAAAATGATTTTCCTCCTGCTTCTCAACACGTCCGCCTTCTAATTCATCACCCTGAATTTGCAATTCTTGTAAATTTAGACCTCCTCCCGAGCCCGCCTTATCTAATTCACGTGGTGCTATTCTGGGCTCTGATATTGACTTAATTTTCTCCTGTACTGCACTTAGCTCGTTTGATAAATCGGTGGCCTGCAAATGAAAATATCAAAATTGAGTGTTTTTCGCTGCAAGAAAGACACATTGGCCACTCCTGTTTACTTACTGGGGTGGTACCCCAACAGTGAACCACAAGAATTCTTTTCAGAAGGCCGGTTTTACATAGAAACAAAGGGGAAGTGGGCCAGCCGCTGACATCAAGCTAAACAGCAAAGAAAGCAAAATAAAGTTCTAGAAATAAGTTTAAAATCAACTTTTCTTACAAAACTTGGCCTGCTTCACTCAACTTCTAAAAGCATGACTTTATGGGGAAATTAAGAATTGAAGTGAAAGATATCGGTAGTTCCAAAGGTCACACGATAATCAAGAGACATGCAATCTTTTGAAAAACGATTGATAAGAGACAAGATATCAGCGTTCCCCTTAAAAACTGTATTGGAAATGGGCGCCTTTACCTCGATAACAGAACATCTTTTACATTGAAGTCAAGCATAGGCCTCAAGTATTTAAAAAGGATTGCACGAATGGTTAACGCTGCTTTCATATGATTTAATGGCTTGAAAGAAAATTCAAGGACTTTGCTATGGTTGATTATTGGTAACCCTTGATATCTTGATTATTTTCAGAATTTTAGCATACTTTGTGCTTCAACCAGTTTTGCTACGTCATTAAATTTCTACATCGTAAAACCAGACCCAAATTACCCCGCAGACCCAAATAACTAGCCTCACTACATAAGGACTCTCTAGTTACGCTCATCTAATTGAGTTGAATTGAAGCGCCATCATCAAGTCAAAGAGCACAGGAAAACGAGAGACTCATCGTCATAAGTCTACCAAATAACCCCACCTTACCCTAATCATGCTACTCACCCCCAGTTTCTTCGTCGTTTTGACAATCTTGCTTAAATAACTCTGATATATCTCCAAACACATGACAAACTGCACATGAAGACGATATAAACAAGAACCAAGGTTCAGCAGTCCCCTTTGCAAGCGAGAACTCTTTGTCCTGTGTTTATCATTGTCTTGACCAAAGAATGTGAAACCAAATGAATCATCGTCGTCCTCAGGCTTCTTGGTGTATCTTTGAATCGATTCCAGTTGCTCAATAGCTTGTTCTCTTTTCTCTTGAAGAATCTGAATGCTTTCATTGAGCTTCAACGTGGCGAATTTATGCCTAGAAAGCAACTCTGCGTTCTCAAATGTCTCTTGGTCAATGAAAATATAAGGCATGCGAAGCTGGTTTTCGATCGTCACACCGACAGCAACGTATTTCTCATGAATGGCCACTAAATGAGGCTGGAACTGCTCGCAGCAGTCACGTGTCAAACTCTTCAGCCAATAACAGCTCGCTTTGAGGATCAACGGGAAATATGGAAGTGATTCAACAGCTGAGAATATTGTTGGGGATGACATGAATGACGTCACAAATGATGTCCATCTCGAAGGTATTTCATCAAAATTTGCAACTGCAAGAGTTGAGATAGATTTTCTTTTCTTGTGTTTAGTCGATGGGTTTGAACTCTTGTCTACTTCTGTGTTGTAGTCTATGTTTCCGTCACCTTCATTGTCATCCAGTCCATCTAATGTTGATCCACCACTGAAAATCAAAAGGAAAGTTCGCTAATAAATAAACCAGTCACAATGATATGATGGGATACACAAGCCTCACTGCACAAGGACCCTCAACGCGCCATCATCTCAGTGGATTGAACTGATGTTGTTGCTGTCGCTCTAGTTAGGGCCTTATTTCCCAAGAGCTGTACAACCGGACAAAGTCTCAATCGGCGTCAATTTTTCATCACCCTAGTGTGCTAAAAGCGCTATCTGGCCCCTTTCTCTATTAAGCCCCCTTCTCTAATAAGTCCCTCCCCTCTGAAACAAAATTTTAAACAAGCCCCCCATTTATATCAAATTCCAGAAGGTACCAAAGATTTTCCGTTTATTTAGCTAAACAAGTTTGGATGTTAATTTTGATATGGTTTGGGATAAAACTGTGCCGAATTGATGCACAAAGGACTACAAAAGCTATCATATGCTATCAGTGCTATCAGTAGCTATCAGTATCCTTGTGGTTTGATTTTGTGAATAAGGCCCCCTTTTCTAATAAGCCCTCTCTCTTTTACGCCCCCCCCCTCTGCAGTGTCCACAATGAAATAAGCCCCCTGGGGGCTTAAGGGGGCTCCACCGCCGAACGGTAAACAAGTCTGATAATAACGCACGTGTCCATTTAATTGTTCTCCATTGTTTTCTGCCGTTTGTTTGGTGGCTTCACCCAAGCCACCAAAAAATGCTCGTTAAAAATCCATTTATATCCAAGCAATCGTAAAGGATATGAATTTTTGCTTTTTTCCTCTGTGAAGTACAAAGATTTATCTTCAAAATGACGCATTCATTTTGAAAAAACAGGAAAACTTCCGTGTGATATTGCCCATCAAAGAACCGCAAAATCACCTTTTCTGCCAAAATTTGAAGATGGAGCCCCTTTAACAAAGCTTTTACGGTAAATCATTTTCCTACAATCGCTCATAATTTGAGAATGATACAACTGCTGTCGACAAACTAAATTTTGTTATCTTATTTGATATGTTAGCTTCACAGGTAATATCATTATTGGAATCTGATAAATGATTTAAGAACTACAATGTTCTGGTTCAAACAATGTTCTGGTTCAATACTTATTGTATGGTAATGGAGAACTTTCTGACGAAGTGAATAAAAATATACTCGAACAGACTCTAAGTTTCATTCACAAAACAGGTCGGCTTGGATAACTTCAAACAATCGTTTTACACCACACAACCACTATGCACACTTTTTCCCCGTATATTTTGTAAGTCTGTTTCACATTTGATGTTAGGCACATCAAGGGTGAATGAAAATTCATCCAGACAAAAGCGACAGTATTTCGGACCATTGATATTGCGAATCAGAAACCCAGAGCTGACAGCATATGCGCAAAGTGTTGATCGTTGGGGACTCTGGAGGGGGATCAGTAGCGGTAGCAACTGCTGTCGTTGTTGTTCTCTCGTCCGGGGTTCCTATTGCTCAGCATCATACTACTATGCTGGCCTGACATCCAATGTGAAACGGATTCTAGTATTTATCAGTAATTTATCGTATTTGTAGCTTTTTGTAGTTGTTTATTTAGTTGCTATCTTTTGCATGTCTTTATGTTAATGTCCACGGGGTAGTCATTGTCTTTTGCTCCTTGCGGTCCCGTCCCTGTAGTGTTGTATAGTCTGTAAAGTAATTAGAAAGTATGGTAGGATGTAGTCTAGATGTAACATGTATTGTAACATTTTAAATGATTATAAAAAAAAGAAAAAAAAAGAACTACAAGCTTTCAAATGTCTGAACATTTTGTTGACTCATCCGGAAAAACCATGGCTAACTGAGACGTAGGAAATTGGGTGGGGGGGGGTTGGGGGTTGTGAAGGATGTCACATCCTCAATCAATTTTCAAAAACATTGAAATCCGAGCAAAAATTTTGGGCAAAACTATTGATGAAAATGGTATGATAAAAATATTACACCATTTAAATCAACATGAAATGACATAAATGGCTTAGATAAGTAATTTCGGACAAAATTTTAAATAAAACAATGGAAAAAATTAAAGAAAAGAACAGTAAAAATAAGGGCACTTTCCAATCCAAGACAGTACACTCCCCTCCAGATTTGGTGTCTAACTACGCCTATCACAAGTAAAAAACTATATTATACCTATAGAGCGATGCTGGACTTGGTTCAGGCTTATCAATGACGTCATGATCAGTTTGTACTTCAAAAGGGATTGGTGATTCCTCTTGCTCACTTTCCTCGTCTTCATCATCTGCAGCCATATCTTGTTTCATTGAAACCATTACCGATGACGTCAATGATGTAGCAAACTAAAACAAAACAAAAGAGAACTCAAGTTTACCTGAGAACATAGACTACGGCTGTGTCCACCGGATTCACTTCGTATCAGTTTAATTTTCATACCAAATAGGCGTTTTGTTACGCACGAATCCAATACGCTTTTCGCTCCGGAAGCTCGATTACATAGGGTGTCCCAAAAAAAATTGTGCCCCGTTTGCCTGAAGATTGCGACAAAACGGCATTTTATTCTCGCAAAAATTTCATATGATGTTGCTCTTCAGATGTTCAAATGAAGGTTGCTACCATCCCCGTAAAAATTCGTTGAAAAATGATGGAGCTATGACCTTCAGAAGACCAAATTTACTTGATGACTGAAACCAGCGGTCGGCCATTTTGTCTTACTATTTTCAGTGTTAAATAGCTTCATGGATGGAAAATGAAACAGCAGCCTCCAATGTCATAGCTCTCGTTAAAATTCCGATAATCTTCAGAGAGTTTCACTATTTCTGACCTCACAAAAATTATTTCTTACCTCACGTGAAGCTACTTATAACTGCAAAATAGTAAGACGAAATGGCCCTCCGCTGGTTTCAGTCATCAAGCAAATTTGGTCTTCTGGAGGTCATAGCTCCATCATTTTTTAACGGATTTTGACGGGGAATAAAAGTTTGGCGAGAATCTTTTGCCGTTTTGTCGCAATCTTCAGGCAAACGAGGAAAAATTTTTTTGGGACACCCTGTAGATCAATGTATTGTTTTCAGAAACAATCGCCACCTGAAGGCTTCTGCTGCCTGAGATCTTTTGTCGTGAACAATAAAGTCAAAGAATGGCAAAAACGATAGATGTTATTGTCATGCAGAAGAACAATTGTTCAGGCTACGCAGTGTGGAGTGGAGCGCATCCGTGTGAACAGGCTGTAAACCAGTTGTAAACAGTATGAAAACCAACCCTACATCGTGTGAACAGAAAAAGTTTCCATATGGGATTGGGTCAGTGCATCCGATAGCAAATGAATCCGGTATCAAGTGAACGCAACCTAAAGATCCCAAACAACATTGGCGGACATCTTTAAGAAGGCTGGTGTAAATGGGTAAGACATCTTTCTCTGGACTCAATGGCTTGAAAGGAACTTATGCATTTACTGTAATTACCGTTTACCGTCTGGGTTACCGTTATGTATTACCGTTTGTGTGGCTGCTGTAGGGGAGCTGTAGCTTTAATTCATGGTCTTGGTTTTAACACAGTTGCATAGGTCAGGCTGCAACTTAAAGTTTGAGACCTTGTTTGAGTCAATTTGACACGTGGTTGCTGATTTATGGCAGAAGAAAGGTAAATAAGTGGTTGCTTCAAAAGCAACACTTCTATTGTTCTCCAGCAATGTCAAAATTAAATATATTCCCGAAGAAAGCATTCTACCGTTGTATCTAAATAATTTCTACAACTTTAAAATGGTTAAAGGAATTGAGTCCATATAAATAGCTGAGCGTTAACTCTTATGCTGACAAACTGCTGACGGCCCTTTGTTATCGCACAATTGTGCTAAAGTCATTAGTAGTGGAGATCAAAGACTTCTTAATCCTTGCATTATCCTTAATCCTTGCATTATTAAGAAGTCTTTGGTCTCCACTACTAATGACTTTAGCACAATTGTGCGATAACAAAGGGCCGTCAGCAGTTTGTTAGCATAGCGTTAACGCTCAGCTATTTATATGGACTCAATTCCTTTAATAGAGCTGTTTATCTTCAACACGATACTTCCAGCCATCTTGCAAATGTTGAGATACGACAGACTTTATCGTTTCTAAATTTTAATGTACATTTGAATACGACAGATTTAATTGTTTCTATTTAGGCAGACTCGTATGATCAATTTTGTTTCAGAATTTGAAGATAAAATCAAAGGAAAAGAATACCTCCGACTCTTCTTCATCAGACATTTCTTCATCTTTTGAAATCATTTCCCGTAATTCCTCCTCACTTCCCGATCGTATATGACGGAGATTCTCAAGTGATTCGCCTTTGCCAAGTTCAGTTGTTGAGGTCCATCCGAAACTGCTCATGTCCTCACTCTCCTTGTCAAGCTCATCATCAAGGAAGTCAAATTCAGTGAACACATTGCGAAGCTGTGAAGAAAATATAAAGGAATATCATTACGAACTCTGTCCAAACAGGGAGACCGAGGAAGCTTGGAGATCGAAATCTTGACTTTCATCCTCTGTTATCGACATAAAACATGGTTTTAGCAAAATAAATAAGAAACAGTAGGCTCAATTTTTCGAAACTTAAGAAACTACCCTATCTGAACAACAAAGCTTAGAAACTTTTGTAATTTGCACTCAAACAATTTCCATACAGTACAGGTAATTTGGAAGCCCTTCTAATAAAACTGGATTAACACTACCTTTTCGGCGATAAAAAGATAAGGAACAAATTAGTAACTGTCTGGTGGCAAAACTTGTCCTAAAGTTTAAGAAACTACCTACCAGTACTGGGTTTTTATAAAAAAAATGAGCGTATTTTATGATATCGCAGAAACTCATTGCATTTATGAAACACCTCTTTCGATCAGAGTCTAAACAGGGATGCAGGGGAAGCTTGAAGGTCGAAAGCTTGACTCTCATCAAAATATATAAGAAACAGTAGGCTCAATTTTTCGAAACTTAAGAAACTACCCTATCTGAACAACAAAGCTAAGAAACTTTTGTAATTTGCACTCAAACAATTTTCATACGGTACAAGGTAATTTGGAAGCCCTTCTAATAAAACTGGATTAACACTACCTTTTCGGCGATAAAAAGATAAGGAACAAATTAGTAACTGTCTGGTGGCAAAACTTGTCCTAAAGTTTAAGAAACTACCTACCAGTACTGGGTTTTTATAAAAAAATTGAGCGTACTTTATGATATCGCAGAAACTCTTTCGATCAGAGTCTAAACAGGGAGACAGGGGAAGCTTGAAGGTCGAAAGCTTGACTGTTATCCTCTGTTTTATAAGCATTCAAACGTGGTGTGAGTAAACAACAAGCCAAAATTTTTTATGAAAAACACTATTCTATAAACCCAGGGTACCAGAGCCTAAATGATACCACGGAATCGTATTGCATCTGTGAAACATCTCTTTAAAAAGTCCTTACGAGAAGATAGGGAAAGTTTGAACATCGAAAGCTTGAACTTTATCGGCATAAAAATATATTTTAAGTACACAGCAATTCAAGACGAAAACAGCACAATTCTATGACATCATGGAAACTAAATGCATTCATGAAACACCTTCTTTCAGCACAGCTGAAGACACGATCTCTTCCTCTTTGTTAGTGCAAATAAAATATTTCACTTATTGAGTAAAAAAGAAACCTTGCACAAGCATTATTAATGATATTACAGATAATCAATATTTCGTCATAAGACTTCTTCAGGGATGCCTTTAACTCCTTCTTCTTTCGTAACATTAACTTGCACTCTTTTTCTCACAAAACAATATATGTAGTTATTTAACGTAAGGTATTGTTGAACATTTCTGTAACCATCCAGCTTCCGTTCAGTGCAATTGCGTACGCAGCTTAGTGCGATTGTATAGGCAGTGACACCAAATTTTAAATCCTCCTCCGACTTAAATCCAGGCACGATGCTTGTATTGTGTTTACAAAGACGTAGAATAGCATGACCTGAAGCTGGTAAAATTCACAGAGTGAGAAACAAAAGAACAATTTATGACTGTCGCTGATTAATAACCGCACACCAGAAACTAATAACATAACAGGATCATATCGTAATTTCCTATTTAAGATCAAAAGCCAGTCTGCTTTCGGGAACATGAGTTCTAAGAAACGTATCACAGCTGATGAAGCTATACTCTTTCTTTTTTGGCGTTGGTTCAGGGCAAGGCAAAACGGGTCACTTGCTCTCGGAAAACATGGGAAACGCCCTTTTCAGGATCTACTTCGAAACTTTTTGAAAATCAATCACCTCAGCAGCATTTTTCTTAACGATGGGCATTTTACATGAACAAAAATTGGAACAGAAAAGCATACCGTAGATTTACATACGACCGATTCGTAAGAAAATCTATCGCAAGGAAGGAAAAGATATGAGTTGAAAGTAGACTTTAAGGCATTTCTCAAAATTTTCGATAACGGAACTCAGAATTCAAAAGTAAAACGACATATCACAGTAGAAGTCATAGAAACTGAAACTGCGCAATAAAACAGTCAATTCTCCTGAACAACCAAACCCACACAACCAAATGTTCCAAGTCAATGAAAATCAACCCCCCTCCTCCCAAAGTTTTTAAATGATTTTGAGAAATTAGAAAATCGACCTCTGGGAAAACTGGGGTGGACATGTCCAACAGCGTTTTGATTAGCCTACGCAACTTGATTAACCATACTCCTCAAATCTGCTTCTATCTCAGCAATCACTAAAGCTAACGAAATTTTAAGGGCAGCATCTAGAAACGGTCTTTATTTTGTTAACTTTTTCCATAGACAAGCCAGGATAAACCTATGAAAATAAGCAAAAAGCAGGCAAATATGCCCAAACGGTACTGAAATTAAATCAACGAAATAACCTGCAACGAACATAAAAGACGGTGAACAAAAAGAGGTCAAAACACTTAATGCATGAAGTAAACCGCTGAAAAATTTAGCGCATTAAATGGCAAGTTTGAGCGGCATAGCATGCATAATGCAACATGACAAATCTTGGACAATCTAGAACAGCGCTTGTTAAGAAAACAAATATTTTTGCATACCTGCAGAAACCACCTTAAAAACTGATTTGAAATCTGTCTTGAAATCAAAAATCTGTGTTTCGTTAGATTTTAGTTGATTTCTGTAAAATTGCCAGTTAAGTGCTTCGCATAAGTTTTCTTACAAGTATTTTTTAATTAATAATGAGTTCCAAATGAAACTTTAAGAATTACTAGACGTACTGAACGGTAAATAAATTGCGTCTGGTATTTCTGCTGTATTCTTAATGAGCTCATGACCTTTTAAGTTGAAGACGTTCTTTCAGCGACAGCAATTTTTGATTAAAGTGGGAATTTGATTAAAATCACCATATGCATAAACCCACAGTTACAAGCAGGTAGGCCTCATTGAAAGTAAAAGACGTGATGAATCAATCTCTTGGAGACCAAGTTAGTTTCAAAGCCCAACAGTGTGAAACACTTTCAGATTTATAGGTCAACTTAAATTGTGAAAAGTGTTACGACTTTGGCTCGAAACTTTTCTGAATTTTCTTCGTGATTGGTAAACCCATGAAATTGAGCTCTTCTTAACGGTCAGTTTCTAGCCAGTGGGATTTTCAGAGCGGGCGTTCCAAGTTATTCGATTTTTTACGACAGACAATGTCGCCTTGCTATCGAAAGGTTGAATGACTTTTGATTGTGTAAAATTGTGCCGGCCCGGAAAGTCCATTGACTGGAAACTGGCCTATACTCTAGCAAAATACATTAGCATAGGAAGAACCAGAAGTTTAGTCCTTAAAAAATGGTAAAGATCCTTCACAAGAATCTATTATCTTCCCCAAAATTCCCCTCGGTCATTCCTCCTTCATATTCCGTTCTTAAGTGTATGCCCGAAGAAAGATACTAAACTTCAGCTCTTTCCCCAATGGAATACTGTAGTATTGTGACGAGTATTTACGGTACAAGCCTTGCGCACATCAACATGGATTTCCTGCCTCAGAATTCTTGTTTACAAAAACTTACAGAAAAACTTACAAAAACTTATCTAAACAAAGACCAAAATCGTTTTGAACGTTTCAAGCTACGGTACTAAACGTTTCTTAGAACTTTCTTATAAAAACACAGAGGAAATTAGGTATATCTTCTATCAATCCTAGTAAAAGCTTACTCAATTTCGAATTGTTTACTTCATTCAGGGGGTGGATATTTCACGAAGAATTTTATGAAACTGTGCCTCTATCTAGAGACGACTGCAGTAAATACCGGAATGATACAATAAAGATACTAGCGCGAATATACGGGCGATTTCCTTGATGACATGGAAAATGTTTCTTACATAAAAGTTTCTGTTCCTCATAGCGTAGTTAATTTGCTCATAGCTTCACAATTTTTTTGTTCATTCACAAATTGGGTTTCTTCTAAAGTGCTATTTACAAGAGCGCTTATAGATGTAGATTTTTGGTAGACCAAAAATTCACAGATAGATGTGAACAGAAAGCGAAGAAGGAGATTGAAAATATCAACAATAGAGGAATGACAAAGCTGCAGCCTTTAGCTACCTGAAAGAGGATAACTCTTATGCATGGTTTTCTAAATGAATTCCATTGTTCCAAAAGCTTGCAAAAGAAACCAGTAAACTAAAAGATGATTACCAACCTGTCGTCCTGAGAATCCCGCTTCGTCCATTTTTTCATCCCCCTGCTCATCACCCGATGCCTCACCAGAAGATGCAGCATGTTTACTGTCCACAGCTAAATCACTGGATGAGCTAAATATCACAGACAGGCTCGCCTTGAGCGCGCCTTTGTGTCCGCATAAGGGCAACAGTTGGATCAGACGTTCACGCGTCTTTTTCTACGAAGAAGAAAACAAAATAAATCAAATATCACAGACAAGCTTGTTTTGAGCGCACCTCTGTGTTCACGTAGAGAGAACAGCTGGATCAGATGTTCACGTGTCATTTTCTGCTCATAGAGAATAGTGAATTATGACTATGGATCGGGCATTCCAAGACCAAAGAGAAATGCGTCACTTCATGAACTAAAAATCACAAACAAGCTTGCTTTGAGCTTACGAAGCTAAACTAAATTACGTAGTGTGACATCAGAAGGGCAAAAACTACACAATAGGTTTACAAAAGAGAGCTCAAGTGACTGGTATCTAAAAAATGCACACTTGACCGTGCATTGGAGATTCAATATTTCATTCGGAGAATGAGGCAAGCGACGACAATCATTGTCAACTTCGCTGAAGATGAACCAAGTTTGGTTCGAAACGTACGAAAATTAACATGTTTTAAGACAATTTTACTGTTTATATTTAACCTGATTTGTGTCTCTCAACTTGGAATGTCGTATCTAAAACAACATGGGATGTCGATAAAATGAAGTTTACAATGATTGTTGTCGCTTGCCTCATTCTCCACCATATCATCAAGCTGCGCTTTCCAACGAATTGTCCAATATCTAACTATTTTTCGTAATTCTAGAGATGATTCTCGTTCGTCTACCTTTGCCACATACGTTATGGAAGAGTCAACCAACCATTGCTCAATATTACCCAACATAGGAAAAACCAAAATTTATAAACAGTAGCGCACTGACTCCATGTGCACTCAATCAAATCAAAATAAACAGAGAAAGCAAACATTGTGGTCGGCCGCGTTGGAGGTATGAAATCTATTCTTGAGGCTGTCAAATCGCTTTGTCTTAAACGGAACTGTGTCCTTTTCTACAAAATTCATCCTTACTAACAAAACCAGTTTGACTTGTTTTTCATCAAAATATGGCCTGTTAAACACTCCACGCTTTTTCAGACTCACCCGGTAGAACAAAAAAAAAACGGTGCAAGATGCAAAAAAAGTATTATATGCCATAATTAGAGCTACCTGAGATGCATGTGGCCTTCTCCAACACGACAAAGCATTCGAGTTTGTACCCGAGGGCGACTCTTCAGATTTCCCATCGTTCAGGGTTTCCTTTGACCCATGCTCAAACTTAGCACCAATTAGTGGAGTGGCAGCAACATCGTAAGTGAACTGCAATGTGCGGCCTGGCAGCTCTTTTCTCGTACTTTGTGTCGTAATAGACCAACAACTCTCTGCTAAAGTTAGACTGCTTCCCCAAGGAAGTTTTGGGGCCATTGAAAGCAGTGATGCGATTGAAGCACGTGGCTGTACTAAGACAGATGAACGTAAGCTGTTTCCATCATCCCTTTCAACCTGCTCGTGTATCTGAGACGAATTTGATACAACTAGTTTCAAGATGCTGAGTGAGTCTTTCCATAAGTTAACGTCCTACAAGAAAGAAACATTCGTCTTGATTTGAGTAGTCGTTACTGGTGCCTAAGTACCTGCTAGGTTTTTAGTAGGTCATAGGTTACCCCAGTGGTCAACGCGCTCGCCTTCTCTGCAGAAGGTTGTGGGTGGGGTTGTGGGTTCGAGTCCTGGTTTGGGCGCCTGCAGAGGTACCACTCAGTCATTCTAGAAATTCCGTATGTTTCTCTCCTCCGAGAAAAGCTTAGGCCCAGTTTACACTATATCGGATAGCTATCTGATTACTTGGGAAACATCTTTCAAAGTGTATCTGAAGCTACTGACCGTCAGCTGACGAACTCGAAAACAGGCCTTGAATTACCTTCACTGAGAATATCAACTGGTCAGAAATCTTTTGCCTACAGAGGGGCTAAGGTCTGGAGTGATCTAGATAGTGGTGTCAAAGCGTCCTCATCCCTATACACATTTCGTAGAAAATATAAAGCCAAACTATGACTCGTCTCGTTTTCTTTCTTTTTTTGTCAAAGATTATTGTAAATAGGATTATATTATATATTTAGCTATTATCAAATTCTATTTTAGCATGGCTCCTTGTAAAACAGTATGAAATATTGAGTGGATTACCATGGATAAAAAAGTTAAAATGAAAATCTTCACACCGCAATTTTCGCATCGGATAGAAGTGCAGTTTACATCACGCCAGAGCTATGTCAAAACGCTCTACGCTCTTACAAAAGTTGCAGAATCGAGCGGCTGGAATTGTACACGAAAATTTGATATGGCTGCTACGGCACTAATACACAGCTTAAATTGGCCAACTGTAAGTGATATTATTAGAAGCGAAAGGATGTATTTGAGTATAGTTGGCCCGCATTTTAGATATTGCTGCTCTGTCTGGGGATGTGCTGGAGATACCATTCTAAGAAAATTGCAAAAGCTGCAAAATTGAGCAGCTCGTGTTGCTACAAATAGTCCCTTCGTTGCCATTAATATCACAACTTGGGTGGTTAGCAGTCAAAGAAATGATTGATTTCGAGACAGCTTCTATAGCTTACAAATCCTTGAATGGGCTTGCACTTCCCTATAATGTAGTAAATGTTTAACAAATTGTCCGATTCTTGCAATCGGACCTTACGTATTACCGGTACTGACCTCAAGATTCCACTATGCAAGACTTCAAATGGGCAACGAAATTTTTGGTATCGAGGAGTTACTGTTTGGAACCAGTTAAGGTATGAAATCAAAACTGCTCCTCCGCAAGCTACTTTCAAAACGAGACTAAAAGCGTTTTTGAAAGATTAAAGAGGTTGATAATCTAAATTCAACGTTCAGCACATACGTTTGACTTCTGAGTCCCTTTCCTTTTTATATGTTTTCTTTTCCTTTTATGGGATCTTCAAGTTTATTTGTGATCTTTATATGTAATTAGGTTAGTTATGTTTTTCAGCAGGGCACATTGAAAATCAGTGTATTTAAAACTATTGAATGTATTTAACCCTGTTGAAATAAATAACAATGAAAAGTGAAAAATGGATGAAACGCTACTAAAATGTAAAATCGCAAAATGGCCTCGCACCTGAATACCTTTTCCAACTTGTTTGTCAAAAATTCGACTGGAAATGTCAGAAAACTGAGAAATACAGAAACTGTATAGAAAACTGAGAAATACAGAAGCTACCCTTAAGGAAAACTAACAATGGGTAAAAACTATATCTTTTCGCCGACCTAGGCTTTGGAATGACCTTGAACTTAATGTGAACAGGCATCCTCCTTGCCACCTTTAAAAGAATCAATAATGTATAGTATTTCTTTCATTTGTGGATGTCTTTTTGGGCGGCCCCCTGAAAGCAGTTCTTTGGACTGATGGGGCTAGCGTGTCTAAAAAATTAAAAAAAAAATAAATTGAAATTGAATAGAGGAAAATCCTTTCGCTTTGAAGATGATATGAAAATCACTCCGGGATGGCTTTGGCATGATATATGGTGCTATCCGATACAATTCCACAATTCACTCCATAACCACATTTCTATACTTCGTGAACAATAAGAAACAATCTTTTGTTTAATAAGAAACAATGAAATTGAAAAACAAAGGATTAAAAAACAATGTTGGATTGCTTCCCCATAATGTAAACAGATGGCCTTGTTGGAAAAGTTAGGACAGCAAACACTTACTCGTTGTTAGCTTTCGTCAGGACACTTCTACCCAGTTCTGGAAATTTCGTAGCCATCGTTGTCGTAGTAATTCGCTGAGTAATGCTTGTTCGCTTATCTTTACGTATCTTTAAGAAACTAATTGCAAGAGACATTCCAGGAACATTCTAGCTTAGGCCCATCAGCATGATGTTGTGATGAGCCTCGTTATCGTATCTAAATAGCCTCGTTATTGTAAATTAGGGGTTCTGGAACGATCTGGGGCCTTCTTGCTTACGTCATAACTTGTAATTGTAGCAAACTTTATCATGGCGATTCAGCACTCTAGAATTTTCGATTGTAAACGTATATAAAGGCCAGCTTTGTAGTTAGAATTTAGTGAGAAAGAAAATTACATCGAGATATATCGCATCAAAAGCAAAATCTGTGAGTTCTTTAGTGTCACTGGGAGTTCTATTGGGCGCAGGACTACTGGAGCAAAGAATTCCCCACACTAAAAGTGGCGATCCTGCCAGGACAGACAAGAATTAGGAAAATTCATCAAAGAACAAGATGGCTTCGAAGAAATCATTTGAACGGGATCTTTCAAAAAAGACTCTTCAACTAGAAGACATTGTGGAAACTTTACATTCGGGAGAAAGAGAGGACATTTCGTTGGCATATGAGAGAATCTGCGAAACCATAAAGGATTTGGAAAATGCGAAAGACAAAGCCGTAAATGCCATGTTCGAAGAAGAGGACCAGTCACTAGAATCAGTGAAGGACTGGAGTCAGATGCAGAAACAAGAAATCAACGTATTTCGGGATGTGCGAAGACAGCTGAAGGAAAAGTTGGCCGCCCTTCAGGAGGAAGAGTTACAAGAAAAGCGGCAACAGGAACAACATCAACAAAGGCTCGTTATGGAGGAACAAGCGAGAATGGCAAGGGAACAACTGCAAGCGACAGAAGCAGCCAAAATGCGACAATTACAACTTGAGGAGGAATGGATGCAGAAGAAATTGCAAATGGAGCTCGAGAGCATACAGCAGAAAAGGGAAGACGAAGCAAGAAAAACACAAGTAGTGAAACTTCAGAAATACACCATTACACCATTTAAAGGGGATCACAAGGACTGGCTGCGGTTTTGGAATCAATTTTCGGTGGAAGTGGACGGATCAAACATCTCAGAAATTAGCAAATTCAATTACCTCCTTGAACTGGTCGAAGGAAAACCGAAGGACGATATTCTGGGACTTCCACACACGCAAGAAGGATACGAAGAGGCAAAAAAGATTTTACAGGAAACATATGGGAAGGACATAAAGGTACGAAAAGCCCTTATAGTGGAATTGGAAGGACTGAGGCCAATTACGAGCATCAGCCAGATATGAGAAACTCATGACTTCTATAACAAGCTTGCGAGAGTCGTGCGAACGCTTGCGACGATGAAAAAGCTCGAGACAGCACAGAGCCACGTCTACACTGTAATGGATAAACTGGGACCAGTTAAGGAAGCCTTGGTACAAAAAGACGATGACTGGGAAGAGTGGGATTTAGAGCAGCTTGTGGACAACTTGAGGAAGTATGTTGATAGACATCCGTTGCCAGTCGAGGATTCAACATCATCGAATCGTAATGTTTACAGGAAGCAGTACCAGGAAAACATGCAAGAATGGAAAAAGCGGGACAAAATGATGATGGCAAATGCTTTTCAGAAGAGTTTTCGAAAATCACCTGCATGTGTTTATTGTGGTAAAGGCAATCATCGTAGTACCGACTGCTTCAAGATTTTGGATGTCGCACACCGGAGGGAGATACTGAAGAAGAACAACATGTGTTACAATTGCACAGGGACAGGGCACATGGCCTCAAAATGTAGATCAAGAGGATGCATCAAATGTGGAGGAAGGCATCACACGTCTCTCTGTGACAGTGGCCCCGCAGATCAACAGCAGAGCAAATCTGACGTCAGTCAAGCTTCAGAAAAGGGTTTACGGGCAATGGATGAATCAACAACGCTGCATGCTTCAGTGGTGGCAAAAGTGAACGGAGTAAATGCAAGAATCATGCTTGATAGCGGAGCAGGAAGCTCGTACGTGTGCACAAGTCTTTTGACGCAGTTGGGAATAAAGCCATTGAAAGTCGAAAGAAGAGCTATTGAGCAGATGTATGGTACAATTACGAAGCAAGTGGAAATATATCCTGTAACAATTACATCAAACGTTGTGGATGGGTTCACACTTGATCTGAAATGCATAAATGGAGAAAAGGAAATTTTAACTTACTTACCAAATCCTCGATTCTTGGACCAGATCCGAACAAAGACCCTGGAGCTGAATTTACGATGCTTGGCTGGACATTGTCAGGAAGGGCATTACACCTAAGTTTACAAGCAGAGAAAACATTCTTTCTGAAGTCAACACGCGATGAGTTTGAGCAGATGTGCTCCTTGGAGGTACTGGGACTAAAGGACACCCCCGACAAGCAAGAAGAGTTTCATAAAGATTTCATGGATAAGTTGCAGCAGCTCGACGATGGTACATACATAACACGTCTGCCGTGGAAAGAAGATGCGAGCAGTTTACCAACAAACAAGATACTAGCAATGGCGAGACTTCGCAGCACAACCAACAAACTTGAGAGACTGGGAAGGCTGGAAGAATATCACTCAATTATGGAAGAGCAGTTACAACAAGGGATCATAGAGCCTGTTCCAGAGAAACCGACCGGAGAGATCATACATTGGATTCCACATCACCCTGTCATTCGAGATGAGGCCGAATCAACAAAGATGAGAATTGTGTATGATTGTTCTGCACGTCAAACACTGAAGGACCCCTCACTCAATGACTTTTTAGAAACAGGCCCATCGCTACAGCCTTTGATATTCGACATTCTACTCAAGAACAGAATGCATGAGTTTTGCCTGACTGGAGACGTTAAAAAGGCATTCCTTCAAATCAAGATTCAACCACAAGATCGAGACGCGCAGAGACTATTTTGGTACACTGATCTGCAGGAAAGGCATATCGCTTCGTACCGGTTCACAAAGGTGATTTTTGGATCCGCCCCAAGCCCATACATCCTTGGTGCAACGCTGACCAAACACTTAAATAAGTACAAGGAGCAGCATCCAGAAACAGTCGAGCAGTTAATGCAGAATACGTACGTCGACGATGTGCAATGTGCAGCTGACGACGAGAAGGAGTTATTCAAATTCAAGGAAGAAAGTACAAAGATAATGGCAGAGGGTGGTTTTACTCTGCACAAATGGCACAGCAACGTTGCAGCATTAGAAGCAGCAAAAGATGATCACATGAATATGGCAGAAGAAACATACGCCAAGACGTCTGTTGGAACAAAAGGCAGTGAGACCAAAATTCTTGGCATACAATGGAACAAATTGACAGACACCCTGGAAATCAGTTTCGAAAAGTTTCTCAAGAAGTCAGACGAGGGAAATTTGACAAAAAGGAAAATGTTGTCAGCAATCAACAGCGTCTTTGATCCATTGGGAATTGTCTCGCCTGTGATGATAACTGGGAAGATACTTTACAGCATAACCTGCTTGAAAAAGCTATCATGGGATGAAGCCATACCAGAAGAGATTCAAAAACCATGGAACAAGTGGGTGAAGTCGATTGAAAGCTGCAATTCAGGAATCATCCCAAGAAGTGTTGCACATGGTAAAGCTTCAGATATCATACTACATGGCTTTTCCGATGCAAGCAAGTCGGCCATCTCTGCTGCAGTATACGTCACTTCGCCGAACAAAGAATCAGTTTTAGATCAGCATCTGTTGGTTGCCAAATCGAGAATAGCACCAAAGGATACAACAATTCCACGACTCGAGCTAATAGGAGCACACATGCTGAGCAAACTATTGGACCATGTGAAGAAAACATTATCGGATTACCCAATAAAGGAGTGTCATGGATGGGTGGATAGCACAACAGTTTTGCATTGGATGAAAGATCAAGGCAAGTGGTCACAGTTCGTACGAAACAGGACAAAGGCAATCAACGCAAACAGCTTCATTCAGTGGCACTACGTTCCTACAGATGAAAATCCAAGTGACCTTGGAAGCAGAGGAGCAGAGCTAGAAAAGCTTAAAGAATTTTGGTTTCAAGGCCCATCCTGGCTGAACAGTGAAAGCTCTTGGCCAACCCAGCCAGAAATATCCGAGACAAGTGATGCATCGGAAGAAAAGATTCCCAGGACAGAAAAACAGTTGCTGGCTAAAGAGACAGATCAAGACGCTAGTGACTTAGACAGAATGCTAACAAGGTATTCATACTGGAAGCTGGTACGCATAACAGCATATGTACTGCGATTTGTAGGGCACTGCCGCAAGAAGAAGAAGATCACATCCTTAGCACTCACAAGCCAAGAAACTGACGAGGCAGAGAAGCTGTGGATTCGAAGAGCACAAACAACAGGCAACTTAACAACCACTATAGATTTGAAAAGGGGAGAAGACGGAATCCTGCGATGTGATGGAAGAATACCAAACTACAACCCCATCTTTTTACCAAGAAGTCATCAGCTGGTTAAATTGGTCATCCAAGCCTGCCACCGAAAGATGTTACATGGGGGAGTCTCAGTGACGATGAGCAAAGTTCGAGAGAGATTTTGGGTACAAAAGCTGAGATCTTTCATCAAGAGGATAGTGCACAACTGCAACCTATGCAAGCGATTCAGAGTGAAGCCTTTATCAGCTCCAACCAAGTCTATGCTGCCAGAATTCAGAGCCGAGCTGAAAGATCCTTTTCTTGTCACAGGAGTTGACTTTGCTGGACCAATTAGATACAGGATGGCAAAAAGAAAGGTTGGAAAGGCTTACATTGCACTCTTTACCTGTAATAGTACGAGAGCTGTTCATCTGAAGCTATGCAAAGATTTGACTGCTCCGGAGTTTCAAAGAGCATTGAAGGAGTTTGTTGCACGAAGAGGATCACCAAAGCTGATGGTTAGTGACAACGGAAGGACGTTCATTGCGACAAAGAAGTGGCTAAAGACCTTGCGGAAGCATGAAAACCTTTCAAGTTATCTCATGGAGCAGGGGATACAATGGCGCTTCAATATGTCACGCGCTCCCTGGTGGGGAGGGTTCTTTGAACGTCTGATTGGCATCATGAAAAGAAGTTTATCGAAAGTCGTTGGAAAAAGCACCCTTAGCATCGAAGAATTGGAAGAAGTATTGCTGGACGTCGAGTGTGCCATGAACAACAGACCATTGTGCTACCTTGGAGAGGAGTTTAAAGAGCGTAGCTGTCCACGAAGAAGAAGAAGCCTGAACAGAAACAGTATTTTATATTAAAGCTGTAGTCACACTTTAATAGGGGGAGGGTGTTGGAAAAGTTAGGACAGCAAACACTTACTCGTTGTTAGCTTTCGTCAGGACACTTCAACCCAGTTCTGGAAATTTCGTAGCCATCGTTGTCGTAGTAATTCGCTGAGTAATGCTTGTTCGCTTATCTTTACGTATCTTTAAGAAACTAATTGCAAGAGACATTCCAGGAACATTCTAGCTTAGGCCCATCAGCATGATGTTGTGATGAGCCTCGTTATCGTATCTAAATAGCCTCGTTATTGTAAATTAGGGGTTCTGGAACGATCTGGGGCCTTCTTGCTTACGTCATAACTTGTAATTGTAGCAAACTTTATCATGGCGATTCAGCACTCTAGAATTTTCGATTGTAACGTATATAAAGGCCAGCTTGTAGTTAGAATTTAGTGAGAAAGAAAATTACATCGAGATATATCGCATCAAAAGCAAAATCTGTGAGTTCTTTAGTGTGAACACTCGCAAGGAGACGCGACGATGGCTATCTGGCGTTGTGTGAACATGGCCCCAAAGAAACTGGTTTATAAGAAACTAGTACTACGATGATCAAACATTTAAAAAACTCTAGTACTACGTTCAAGAACAATCAAGGAACTCTAAAATTTTATTTCTAGAATAAGAGTCCGTAGATTACAGTTCGTGCGGCATTGCGTTAAGTTTTGACTGCAAAAAATTTGTAACTTTTTGCCTTAATGTGCATGGTTTATTTGTGGTGACATTATCAATGCAAAATGAAAGCCTTTTGTCGATAAGAAGGCCCAACTTCGAACCATAACGCAATTTTAGACGCCAAAAATAAGAAACTAATTACGAAACTTTAACTACTAAAACACCGAAATTTTCATGCGAAATTAAGAAACTTTTAGTACCAAGTGCTGATCCAAGTTTCTTATAAAAAACGTGTATAGCAACTAAAACTTCATTACCGTACAACAAAAGACTTACCTTCACATGTGCAGTAACGACTTTCAGCAAATGACCATGGAACTGTTTTAAACCAGGCGACGAGGCATCAGAATATTTCAAAATGGCACAGATCATATTCAGCACTGGCTGCTGGAATTGAGTTGGTCCTTGTTCAAGAATCTGTTGAAGGAAAATAGATACGTTGCTAATAGATCATATGAAGTGTACCGTTGAAGAGGGCCTAACCACTCGAAGAAAACCGGCATCAATTTGGTCTTTTGCGCATTTTATTCTTTATTTCAGTGCTGACTAGTTTCGCCCACTATGGCATCTTCAGAGCAACACATTTTGGCATTTCAAATCTATGGGCAATCACTGAGCATAGGTCAAACAAATTTGAAAAAGCAGTCCCATTGGGTTGAATTTTTTATGCTAACAACTGTTACCAGACTAAAGGGTGGCCTTAAAACGTATGGCCACAACTGTAGGCATTGTTGGTGTTCTGCGATTACAGACAATGAGTTAGAAAGGAAGACTCAAGAAAAATGAAAATCGTCCCTTCTGAGTTGTATTAAACGATTAAAGGAGGACATCTGAACGCGCTAGAGCAAAGCTCCCTGCCAAAACTCTTGAGACACTTTGCTGTTTGGAGGAAATTTCAACCCCCCCTCCCCAGCCCCCCACTGCAATGTTGGAAGCAGGTGGAAATGTCATAGATGAGTTCACAGCTATGTGTTCTTCAATCAAATCAATATGTAAAAGGGGATAGGGCCTTTAGCAGTGGAAGGTAGTAGTTGATAGGCAGGGAAGGAATCTTTCAACACAATACTCATTTGTATCAATGAGTTTTGGCCAGGATAGCAAAGGTTCCAAATCTTTATCTCGGCGTAAAAAGGTGGGTGTAAAATTAAATGACCCATTTCCTCTGATTGAATGGCTTGAAAGAAACTTTAGACACTTATCTATAATTCTACCATTGGACTTTTCCGAAAATTTGAATATTTTTGGAAATTACAGCGTATCTTACATTTTTCAACTCATTTGAGGATGTGACGTCATCAAATTTTTAAATGATAAACCAGATGAGTGACAGACTTTTGCTTGATACCATATTGTAGGAATTCATAAACTATGGTTTTCTTTGAAATTATTTCATTTTGCATCAAACAGTTTAGAAATTACGATGGTTTTAAGTTTTTTTGAAAATTTTTCCTAAATTCTTGAAAAAGAAGAACAACACCCTAATGCTAAAAATATTGAAGATTTCGGAAAATTCCAACGGTAGAATTTAGAGAATTAGCTAAAGTGTCTTTGAAATCATTCAGTTCAAAGAAATAGGTCACTCAATTTTACACCAGCCTTTTTAAAGATTTGGAACCTATGCTGGCCAGGATCGTAGATTTAAAAATGACCACTTAAGTGACCGGTATTATGCCATCTGTTACATTACACTCGGTCCTTGCAATGAGATCTCTTCATGGGTATCCTGTTGTAAATAGTACGCTCAAAACGAAAAGTTGTTACCTCAACTAAGAGGGCCAGCATCGTAGTACTCAGATGAGGGAATACATCGAGAATATATTTGCACACAACTTCAATCCATGTATGCACTGATTTTGAATATTCCTTGTCTTTATACAAGATCATAATTTTACCAAGGTTTGATAATGATTTGTCTCTTTCACATGCCTGAAAAAGATATGTATATCGAAATAAAAACAATGCTCATAAAAATCGAACAAAAATATTACCAAACTTTTCCTGACATGAAGCACGATCTATTAATGTACGACATTTTTGGTATGAAATACGCTAATATCAGCTGGAAATGTACAGTTCTTTAGTCGTCCGAATATTTCCGAAATTCCATGAAAAACATCCGAAAATTTTTTTGTCCGAAAATATTTTGTCCGATTGCTCGAAATGTTTGACTTATAATGTATGCATATCCTTGGAAGAATTACAGAGAACAGATACAGCTGTATCTTGTAGCCGCTATAAAGCGGCTGAAGAAACAACCACAGACCCATTGTTTCTTTAAATGTACGCAAAGATTTTGATTATATATAAAACATATAGCCTATGATAAGACGTTTCGGGCATAACCCTTCATCAGTAATAACGAAGCAGAGCATGATTAGGTGGTTAGAGTAGAAAAAGAACGATTGATAGATCAGGTGATAAGTGGAATGCAGCATTGTTTCTTTAGCTACACAATGAAACGGCACGCGTTAAAGTTGTCAAGTACAATAGATTTTATTTTTAACTTGGCCCAGGCCAGCTTTTGAATATGTCGATTCCCTATAAAAGCATCAAACTCTTGACAAGATCCTGACCAACAAAGTTGGTTAAATGGAAAAAACAATTTACCTTCGCAATATTCCCAGCAATTGCAACTGAAGCCTCATCGATATCATCAAAATGATTAACAAGTGTTGGTAGTAAGGCGAGAATATTAAGAGAAAGACCTGATGAGAAAAATATGTTGATAATCAACAGATTACAAAAATGATAGGCAAAGCCCTGCTCACACGGCACAAACTAACCCGGGGCGAAACCTGGGTTAAACTAACCCTGGTTCAACCCGCGTCTGTTCACACGAAAAGATCCTCAAAATGAGTGTGAACGCAAAACTGGGGCGAACCTGGGTTAGTTTTATTCCCGCATGCGCAGTTGGTAAGATAAAAAAGCAAGAATTTGAGAAAATGGCGGACAAAAAACCAAGATGACAATGCTTTGTGCATGCTTACGTTTTGCCGGCAGATTTTTGTTTTTAAAAGTATGGTTTTGGCATCGCATGTGTTTATGAAGAGGCGAGTTTTAGCACGAAAAAGGCGGCTAGAAAAGAATCGAGTTTTTGCTCGAAATCTTATGGCTTCGTATCTCAAGCGTATCATAAAAAAACCTCTTCGTCCTCCCAAGTTGATCTTCGGTCTATTTTTCCTCAATTCATAGCGTATAGAATGACCAAATGAACATGTATAACAGTTTAGAATGAATAAATATCTGTGAAGATAACACAACTTCAGTGCATGAGATCGAAGCTAACCTAGGTTCGCCCCAAGTTTGCGTTCACACGACATTTTCCAAAACTAACCCAGGTTCGACCCAGGCCGAACCCACCTCCTGAGGTGGGTTAGTTTTAACCCGGGACGAACCCAGGTTAGTCGCGTTCACACTCCAAAAATCTAACCTAGGTTAGTTTAACCCAGGTTCGCCCCGGGTTAGTTTGTGCCGTGTGAACAGGGCTCAAGATACAAATATCACTTTGAAAATGGGAACATATTTTCGATCACTTGTAGGTCTAATGAATACAGTAGAAACCCGCATAAAAGAACCTGTTTTTATAAGAACCTAGAGGCTGAAATTCAATCTTTAAAACCCCCTAAATAAGAACCCCTAAGAGGCTGAAACTGGAAAAGGTTCTTATATAATAGCTTTGATGTAAATTATTAAACTGACAAGAATTTTTAGAATTCTTCACATCCTGATCAGACTTCTACATTGGTACAACAGATTTGTTCTCAAGAATTCTCAAGAATTCTCAAGAATTCTCAAGAAATCTCAAGAATTCTTGGGCTGGAAAACAGTGTTAATGTGTGCAAGGCCTGCTCGTATATAAGAACCTTTTTAAGAACCTTACAGGCTGGAATTTAGAATAGCAGCCATTTAATTAAGAACCTATTCAGGCTGCCCAGAAAAAACCTAGGTTCTTTTATGCGGGTTTCTACTGTATGCAGAGCATGGCATTTTCATCATGTGTTTGACTATCAAATAAAGAAATGTTCATGCCATCAGAATTCTTGAATGCAACTTCAGATGATAGATAGACATGACCAAGGGAGTAAATATGCACGAGGTGTCCTAACATAGCAAAATGATTACACCTTACACCTTTGAAAAAATTTAGCATCTGATTAAAATTAAGGAGCAAAATTATTTCAAACTTATGCTGGTGAGCACTCTGGTTTACACATCACTTCCTTGCCGTGTCGAAACGAACTAAAAGTCTGATTTAAACATCGTCTTTTTGCCGTTTCGGATTGAAATGAAGATAGTTAAATCGGTTAAAATGGCCATTTTTCAAAATGCACAGCGAAGTGGCTGATCACACGTACAAATCGAAGACCATGGCCTAGAACTGATTAATTAAACCCGGCAGAAAAAAAGATGTTTAAATCAAGTTGTTTTTTTGCCGTTTGATACGACAGAGCTGGTGAACTCCTACCGTTTTATCTATTCAAAACGGCAGGTGATTTAAACATCGTTTTTATGTCGAATTTAATTGACACTTAGAAGTTTTTAGCAGCATCTATCAAAGTCGACACGGCAAAAAACGATGTTTAAACTGGGCCTTAGACTGATGACGTTGAGTCTCTTGTTTCCCTGCGTTCCTTGAATTGTTGATGTCACGGTGGTCAACATAGACGTATAATATTACTATGAAATAACAGATACACTTTAGGCCCTCGCAGAGTAGTTTCATATGCACCAATCAAATTGCTAGAATCGTCTAGAATAAGTTTTCAACCAATCAGGAGGCGCTTTTTAGATGCAGGAAAATAAGGGACTCAAGGTCATAAGCTTCCAAATTACAAACATTTTTAACCGAATGCTTTTGAAGCACGTAGATTTCCAACTATTCTGCGCAAAAGTATGAAACTGATGTTTGCCACTTACCGTAAAAGCTCAATTAAGCCCCCGGGGGGCTTATTTAATTTCGGACACTCCAGAGGGGAGGCTTAAAAGAGAGGGATCTTATTAGAGATGGGGGGGGGGCTTATTCACAAAATCAAATGACAAGGACATATATGATAGCTTTTTAGTTCTTTTGTACGACATTTTGCCGATTCAACATACAATTTTTCAAGTCAAATACATAAATTCGACACAGTTTTATCACAAACCATATCAAAATTAACATGAAACATATTTAGCTCAATAAATGGAAAATGTTTGGTGACCTCTGGAGTTTGATATAAGTAGGAGGGGCTTATTAGATAGGAGGGCTTAATAGAGAAGGGAGCTTAATAGAATAGAGCTTTTACGGTATTGGACTGTTCTAAGAACAGAATGCAGCCGATTGATTGACATTAGAAAACAAGTGGGTAAAAAGGAAAAGTAGTGCTCACAAGGAAGGATTAGAACGCATCATTGAAATGCTACAGCCGGGTTTTCCAAGCCACTTTTTGAATGGTGTTTCATTAATTTGAACAAGATTTTTCCTATTGTTGATCATTTCAAAGAGCTTTTAAAAATTAGTAAACAAACCAAATGCTGGTGATTTCTAACAAGTTGAAAAGCTTTGGGAAACCTAAAATAAATGAAGAACTAAACTAAGTACCTGATGCAGGAGATGGATCAATGATGGATATATGTGTTAATGTGGTCAGCTTCGCTAGCAGCTGCAACGTCGAGTCTGCAGTCACAGAAGATGTCAGGCCCTGAAAAGGAGGCAGAAATGAATCAACGCAAGACTCCCATACAAAGTTTTAAGAAGAAAAGTGCAAAATTCAAATGGAACGAGATTGAATAGAACTGCAGGGTATTTCGATCGATCAATTAAAATTCAATCACCTAATTTTCTAACTTTCTAATACCTTCAACAAAAGCGATTGCAGTCCAGGAAATCCAGGCCAGTTGAGGCAGCTTAAGATCTTTTCTACTCTCTCGGAACCTTCTGACTTCGTCAAGTCCATGGACTGGAAAACCTGAAAGAGATTAAATTCTATAAAACTCCAAATAATTCAAGAACAAGACCACACCATCAATTCACCAAGATCAACTACAAATTTTCAAAGAGCAGTGCGGCAATTTTGCTTAAGTTTTACATTCAATGGCATTTAAAAAACAAAATTACAAGCTTCCAAATTTAACAGCTGTCAACGTTTTTTAGTTCCGTTGTTAGCTGTTCTCAGACTTTTCCCATAAGATCCCGTTTCCCTTTGATATCTTGCTGCACTTGAAGAAAAGAAATTTGCTGAATAGAAGGTCCGAATCAGCTCCTAGAGTTGTAAGAACATTTTCTAAATTAATAACGAAGAGAAAGTTTGTTAGCTACCCAAGAGGAATCATTAAGAATAAAACAGGATTCCTGCACTGCTTAAAGTTTTTAAATTTAAATCAAATAAGAATGCCTCCAATAAATTTATCTTACCTTTTCAAGAAGCCTAATTGCCATAACAAACTCATGCTCGAAGTCAGACTCCAACAGAGAAACTCCAACCCAAAAGAGACGGGCTAACATGTCCAGTGGATTCTCGGGTAACTGTTGAAAATCCGTCAGCTCTTTCAGCGAGGGTACGTTTGCAACATGATGGCTGGTCAGTCTTGGCAAGATAAGTTCACTCGCATATCTACAAAAAAAAATGATAAAAGATGAACCCGCATATAAGAGCCTTCCTCGTATAAGAACCTACAGGCTGAAATCTTCAGTCACTGCTGCTTTATGTAAGAACCTTTTCATATTGGTTTGATAGGTTCTTTGAAGAAAATATACCGGGTGTCCAAAAAAAAAACGCAATGGATTTGATCGGGACTAACGACAAGAATTTAGGTCCAATCAATCCAAATAATTTTTGATATTATGCTCGATAGCTAACTTGAAGATAGATACGTTTTTTGTTGATATTAGTGCATGGAGAGTTAAAATATCAATCTTGAAACTCTAAATTTGCTTCCATCTCCAAACCAGAGGTTTCGGGTTTTGGCCTAACTGAAAACGCGCTTGAGGAATCTCCTCAGTCATATGCAAAGTGTAGTAGTGTGAGCATGCTAAGGCACACATGTTTAGGCACACATTTCAATTGAAATTTGAAAGCTAAACATTGACAAACATAACAATGCCGAAGGGAAAATTCACAAAGGAATATATTTCTTCAATCATAGTGCACCTGCAAAAGAGCCAAGCACGAATGAGCAGTTTTAAGGATCTTATGCATGGATAATTTTGACTTGGGTATATTTGATTTCTTGTTTCGTAATAATTCGAAGAAAGATTATAAAAATGCATTTCAGTAACGTCATGAAGATTGCAAGATTTAATTCACTTTCACACCCAAGCAAACTATTTTGCGGATTACTTTCTTTTATGAGACAGATGCAATGCTAACTTTTCAAAACTTTTGAAGCACAACAAAGGATGTCTTTTCAGGACAAAATTGATGAACTTGATTGAATTTCTATTCAAATGTTTTCCTCAGCATGAGGCTTTATTCTCTTATTTCACGGTAATTCAGGAGATTCCTCAAAATAGCGCCTTTGCAGTTTAGGCTAAAAGCCACAAGCTCTGGTTTGGAGGTTCAGGCAAATTCGAGCTTTCAAGATTAATATTCCAACTCTCCATGCACCAATATCATCAAACAAGGTATCTATCTTCAAGTTAGCTATCGAGGATTATATAAAAAATTATTGTGGCTTGATTGGAACTAAATTCTCGTCGCTAGTCCCGATCAAATCTGTTGCGTCTTTTTTGGGACACCCAGTACATTAAATAATTTTCCCAATACTGGAGTTTTTACATTTTTAGCGATCTGAGAGCTGAGTTTTTTATGAAGAGTTTCGTAAGAAAAACTACGTGTATTCGTCAAAGACTGACTGATCTTCATAGCTATCTTTACAACTAGTCAGGATGAAATATCGTGCTATCATCGTCTTTAATTCCATTTGATTGAATCCTGAGGTGAAAGTGCTAAACCACGATTGAAATTTTGCCATCGTATCTGGATTGACCCTGATCCTGCAGCGTTAACCTTTCTTGGATTCGAAAACAGAGGTTAACGTGGTTTACCTTTCGGTTTACCATCAGTACCAATATGTCACTTAGGATAGCAACCAAGGACCAGTGATCAAAACCGAGATGGAAATCACGTTCTAAAATTTTATCATTTAGGTGACAGCTGCTTCATTCATGAAACTATGGCCCTCTCTTTATTGAGAGCAAATTCGTACCTATCTTCTGCAGAGACCCAGGGACACGTGGCAGTTAAATATACACGGGATATAGATCAGTCAAACAATTTTACCCGTCCAATAAAATAAACCCATCTCCATAACAAAGCAAAATAATCAGCTTCCAGAACTATTGGCTATCGACAGCTTCTGGTATTTGCAAAATCAAATTGGTCATTTTTTGGGAAACATTGATCAAAAACATTAACAGTGCCCAGCCTTAAGTGTTAAGTGAGCATAATAATACAGGCCAATAATATAGGCCCTGGGGTAGTCATGATCTTTTGCTCCCCTTGGTATCGTTTCTGTAGTATTGTATGGTAGCTCGTTTGTAATCTTAGGTAATTTGTAAATTGTAAATTATTAACATTGAATTTATAGAAAAAAAAACAAAAATAATACAGGCAATCACAACAAGTTTTGTAAATGCTAACCCGTTGCTAGGCAGCAAGTTTGTTAAGCAACACTCAATCATTTTCTCTCACAAGAAACTAAGGTCTGGAGCTGGTAGGTAGTTTATTAAATTTCAAGGACACTTTAGCTGCAAAAAAATTTCAATTGAGTTTCTTATATTTTTGATGCCAGATGTGCAGAGTCAATTTAATTTTGTTAGAAGGGCTCTTAAATCATGGTTAGATTTTGAGTGGAAGTTTGAAATGAGACGCACCACTGCGCAAGAAAAGCTTGAAAATGTTGCTTTTCCATCGTTCCTCTTTCGCCATAACGAGGATCGAATTATTCAGAATAAGTTTGCAGTTTGAAATCATTTTGAATAATGGCGGCATTCAATCCTAATTGCGGCGAAAGAAATGCAAAGGAGAAACAACATTCTCAAGCTTTTCTCGCAATCCGGTGGAAGAGAAACAACATAGTCGGTAGGAATACAACTTTCATAATAAAATAGGCCACAACAACGGCGCATACAGTAGTGTCCAGCATATAAGAAACAAAAATTTAAGAAACACAGACCCTGATTTTCAAAATAATACCCCATCTTATAAGAAACTTGTTCAGGTCTGAAAAAAGCTTGTTTCTTATTTAAAAACTATGGATTGAAACCTTGGAATTTTTCAGCTTTCCAGTTGTATTGAACTGTACCTATTCAAATGAAAAAAAGAATTTTGTATGCAACAAGCACCTTCCTGAAATAACTGTAGCATTTTCTGGAAGTGAAAATTTATAAATACAATTCAAAATAATAATCATCAATAGAGATCATGTCTGTTTCAACAGTATATGATTTTTGTAATAAGGAACTTTACCCTGATTTGCAAGTTTATCTCACTTTATAAGAAACGCATCAGACCAGAAATTGAAAAAGTTGTTTATATGCTTGACACTACTGTAATTGCCCATGAACAGTGTATGTTTGAAAAGGCCATTACCTTTTGTGATGTTTAATAAGAGCAGGGCTGTCGCTGCTTGAACGTTGCCTCGACGGATATCCCAATTCGAAATCAGTGCTGTACGATCGGTTGTGTCCAGACATTGTCGGATTTGAAGAACCAACTACACAATGAGGCAGATGAAGTCGGATGTCATCCATGCTATGGTTGTTCATATCAGGCAATAAGAAATCTTCGAGATATGGTTTTGGTGCCTCCGAAAATGCAAAGTCCACTGCAGATAGGAAGGTCAACAGTATTTCCATAACATAGCCCTGCAAAGAAAGAAAGAAAGGAACTTAATAGCAGACAACAAGCTCGTAGTTATTAATGTGCCTATGCAGGGTAACACTGATTATCGATATCAGTAAGAAGTGATCATAGTACGGATTTTACAGCTAAGAATATGCAAAGTTTACTGCAGATAGGAATGTCAACAGTATTTCCATAACATAGCCCTGCAAAGAAAGAAAGAAAGGAACTTAATAGCAGATAACAAGCTCGTAGTTATTAATGTGCCAATGGAGGGTAATACTGATTATCAATACCAGTAAGAAGTGATCATAGTACGGATTTTGCAGCTAAGAATATGCAAAGTCTACTGCATATAGGAATGTCAACAGTATTTCTATAACATAGCCATGCAAAGAAAGAAAGGAACTTAATAGCAGACAACAAGCTCGTAGTTATTAATGTGCCAATGGAGAGTAATACTGATTATCAATACCAGTAAGAAGTGATCATAGTACGGATTTTGCAGCTAAGAATATGCAAAGTCTACTGCATATAGGAATGTCAACAGTATTTCTATAACATAGCCATGCAAAGAAAGAAAGGAACTTAATATCAGATAACAAGCTCGTAGTTATTAATGTGCCTATGCAGGGTAACACTTATTATCAATACCAGTAAGAAGTGATCATAGTACGGATTTTGCAGCTAAGAATATGCAAAGTCTACTGCATATAGGAATGTCAACAGTATTTCTATAACATAGCCATGCAAAGAAAGAAAGGAACTTAATAGCAGACAACAAGCTCGTAGTTATTAATGTGCCAATGGAGGGTAATACTGATTATCAATACCAGTAAGAAGTGATCATAGTACGGATTTTACAGCTAAGAATATGCAAAGTCTACTGCATATAGGAATGTCAACAGTATTTCTATAACAGAGCCCTGCAAAGAAAGAAAGGAACTTAATAGCAGAAAACAAGCTCGTAGTTATTAATGTGCCGATGGAGAGTAACGCTGATTATCAATACCAGTAAGAAGTGATCATAGTACGGATTTTACAGCTAAGAATATGCAAAGTTTACTGCAGATAGGATGTAAATACCAAATTCATATATATTAATGTGATTGTGGAGGTTTATACTGGTAAAGTAAGAACTCGCAAAAAAGAAACCAGTTTTTTACAAAACCGCCTGCTTAGTTTCTCATCAAAAGGGCATTAAAGGACAAGTCCGGGGTTTGTATGACTGATGATAAAATACAAGATAATACTGCTATCAAATGAATGATGTATGATACTTTTTTCCATTATTTTTCGCCTTCTCCTTGTGAAATTACGTATTCAAATAAGCAATTTCAGTGAAGTAACGTCAAAACGCGCAAACGAAAACGAGGTTGTGTGATTGCTTTTTCGCCTCTTGATCGTTGCAAGCCACTTTATCGTGTTCTTGCGCCATTTTCAATTCATGAGTACACGATAAAGAGGCTAGCAGCGATTAAGAGCCGAAGAAACAATCACACTGCCTCGCTTTCGTTTGTGGGATATGACGTCATTTCGCTCAAATTGCTTATTTCGATACGTAATTTCACAAGGAGAAGGTAAAAAATTGTGGAATAAAGTATCATACATCATTCATAGCAGTATTATCTTGTATTTTATCATTAATCATACCAACCCCGGACTTGTCCTTTAAGCTGGAAACAGGCTGAAAGGTTTCTTATCATATAATTAAGAAACATTCAGTGATTTAAACTCAAATCTTAAAAGAAACCCAGAACAAACGCCATCGAACAGTGTTCTTGTTACCTAGCATTCTCTCTAAATTTATTCAACCATAGCATACATGCCAAGTATAGATGGAGATGCCTTTGCATTCGACATCTCTAAAAAATGTTTGGCATCTGATTTTAACAAAGATCATTGAATACGAATTTATTTAGGATGCTCCTACAAGACACCTTCCTAAAATCAGGCTGAGAAGCTTCTTATATGAGGGCACCATTTCTCAAAAAAATCAGCCTGAGGTTTCTTATAAAGCAGTTTCTATTTTGCAGGTTCTTACTGTAAAAAAGTAAGAGTTTTCAAGGTATGGTTTTGGCACCAGAGCAGATATAAAGTCTACTGCAGATAGGAACTCCAACGAGATTCCCATGACATGAAATGAGAGAGAAAAAGTGAGGGAATGTGAAATTTAAAGATAAGTTATAATCAAAACTGCAGACGATTGCTGTGTGCAAGATAAGGAATGACAGTACTTGGGTTTGTCACGGTTGACAGAAAAAATGTGTGCCACAAGGCTACGAAAGCGCAAATTGAGCTACCGGTCAGGGATGACTATGTCTATAAATAAACTTTTCTGGCAAATCGCAGAAATCAGCAGGCAAATCAAAAGCAAAATCAAGTTTAGCACTAACGCATCAAGGCATGTACATACGAATAATCATACTAATCTGGTTTTTTCAGGGTAAGGATTCAGCATGTAACGAGAAGTTTTCTGTTAAACCTTTGAAAATAGAGTTACAAGTTTGAAAAATCAATCAGCTCGTTGCGAAGTCCGACTTTATGGCCCAAAGCTTTGAAACGCTCATTGAAGCGAAGCAAATAATTACAGAGCAATGAAGAACATTCTAGAGTTTCCAAGATCTTGTTCCAAAGTCACAGGGCAGCATTGGGAAAACATCAACAAATAAGCGAAAGAATGGCTTCCAAATCCAACTAAATGTTTATGTAAACAAAGTATAAAACTATTACTTACATACTATACGAATTAAAACAGCCAGATCAGAACGCGAAAAAGGTATCAGCAAGTTCTACATTTCTTACTATAATGGGTCTCTTTATAGTGGAGCCTTTGAATGTTCCTCTATATTGTGGTTTTGCGTTTTATCTTGGCTTTTAAATACTCATTCTACATCAACCACTTGATACAAATACGAAATGGATGCAGAAAACCAGAATGAAGTAATCCAATACAAGTAGCTTTAACTTGATCGCATTCAAATTGGCCTCAGAACCATGTTTGACCATAAAGAACCACCTTAAAAAGCTTTTGAGAACCTACTTGTAGAGATGTCTTGTCTTTACTCGTTCTAAAAATTCTCTTTCTTGATACACTCATTTTTTACAAGAAACTAAGGTCCCGAGGCTGGTAGGCACTTTCTTAAATTATAAAGCACCTTTGCTACAAAAAGCTGTAAAAGGCATTCATTTTGTTGGAAGGGCTTCCACATTACTTCCGAGGAAGTTATCCTTTTCGATTGAGTCTTGCAGGAAGAGGATTTGGAATGAATCGAGGCCGGTGAAAAAATGTTGAACGCAATGATGATGCTGTCTTCCCTAGGAAAAAAATGGACGCACAGATGTAAGATTTATTGCACCGTGTCTAAAGAATTTATTGCACCGTGTCTATAGTGTATATCATTTCATCTTCGAGCCACCACGATGCCAAGATATTGTGGTGCTGTAGGTATTGACAAATGGTATGCAACACTACGGCAATTTTGATATTTTGAATGATTGAAATAAAGTACCCTAGTGGGTAGACTTATGACGATGAGTCTCTTGTTTCCCTGTGCTCTTTGACTTCAAGATGGCGCTTCAGTCAACAGAGACTCATATTATTACTCTGAAAAACCTGACCCTATTTAGGCCTAATATGCTGGGATTCCTAGCATACCAATCAGAATGCGAGATTTGGCGAAGAACAATAAGTTTCGAACCTTCAATTCGATTGACGCAGCTTACTAAATTTGAAGAAAGTTGCTGCAGCAGGTACTTGAAGATTTCTCTGGTATGTCTTGGTCTTAAAAACATGGAAATTGCAGCATTAAAAGACTTATTTTGCACTCACCAGGTAAAGTGAACTTTCTTCTTCAGATGAATACCAAGTTTCGTTGATTAAGTGTCTGCTTACCGTGGTCGATCCAGATTCGATCAATCGAATGCAGAAGATAGGGTCAGGTTTTTAACTGTTTCATTATGAGTCCCTGTGAGCAAGGTACCGCAGGGATACAAGGGACTCATCGTCATAAGTCTACCTAGTGGGTTCTATAAAGGGTTTGTCGATCAGATGCAAGTCAGATGATCAGATGTCCAGTAATGATCGTCTACAGTCGTTCAGGAAAGTAACATAGGAGTACATCACAAAGCGATGGCACATTTCAAGTGCTGAGAAATTAAGAGAAGAGAAAATAAATTTTGTACATGAATGAAATTTTTCTATGCAATTAAAGGGAAACAAGGAAACCAAAAGTGATGCCCAAATCCCTCTTGAAATCTCTAGAAATAATATAAACTGACCGAAGTGTTTCTAAGAACACAAAACAAGTAATAACATTATTCGGACTCAGAACAATGTCAAAAAATTGCTATTACTGCACAGTAACAAAACGTTTTGATTGACCTAGGGAAATCAAAGCTGCAAATTATAAACGCTTCTTAACTTTTAAGTCCAAGTAGCACGGTTTCTTAACCGTCGAATTTACAACAGAAAAATGCTAACTAAATCAGTGATATAAAACAGTTGAACTTCACCTCCATTTCAGCAGCTGACTAAATTCTGGATTTTTGCAGAAGGAAAATTATGAGTCAGAGCTAGTGCAAGTTTTTGCAGCATTTTGGCAATAACCACAACAAAGTCATGCCTTGGACAGTCGAGAATGCCACTTCAGATGCCGAAGGCAGCATGACTAGGAAGTTCTATTAAACCCAATAAAGGCAGCAGATGAGACCATAAAGCCCCGGCAAAACGACTGGACATTTGCACTGGACATGCACTGGACAAATTTTCAGCGTAAACTTGTTCAGTCGTGTTCAGCGATGTTGAGCGTTGTTCAGTTGATTTTGAAGGCAGTCAAAAATGTTCAGTGGACAAGATTAAATTTCTTTTGTTTTAAGATGTTGTGGAAAAATGTTCAGTCGTTTTGCCACTCCACTGGACATTTGTCCAGTTTGCGCACGCGCATTGCAACGAAACAGTGGACGATTTCATTCACATCTTTTCATTCCAAGCTAAACTGTCCTCCATTGTCAACCCTTTCATGTTATTTACAAATATGCTCATTTATTCATAGTATCTTTAGCCATTCCCTTTCGTCTCTATGGCTTTTCTTCCGTTTTCATCTTGGAAGAATAGTCAATACCATGGCTGGCAATCTTTTTTCTTAATGTCAGAATTTTGACGGCAGAAAGAACGACGTGAATAAAGCCACAAACAAAATGAAAAGAATATTTCTAGCTCCCTGGTGCTCTGTTGAGTATGCTCAAAACTTCCCAAACTGAATTCTCGATCCAAAAAACTTGGCGCATTTCTGTTGCCCAGCAAATGTTCCCTGGACAATGTTCAGTCGTTTTGCCACAACCTAAATTTTCTTGATGTTCAGACTCTGAACAAGGCTAGCAATGTCCAATGAATGTTCAGTGCAAAAGTCCAGTCGTTTTGCCAGGGCTTAACTACCAACCGGATTTTTGGGCAATGAAAATAACCACGACCACAAAACGCAGTCGCGCCCTGAACAGCTGAGAATTTTAATGCCAAACCAGATGCCAAAACCAGCAGGAGGTGAAATGGCTTTATGAACACTGATCTTGATGTAACACATCATCCACAAACCTCACCAAAATCCTTTTCAAATCAAGTACACAGCTTTTCTTATAGCTTTCTAAACTATAACAAACAGCATTTACAGTTGCCTGCTACAGATAAGTACTTCAAAATATTTACATTTGGTGGCAACGAAATCTGAACCTCTGAAACTGTAAACTGATTGTTTTGAAATTAATTCAATACAGTTTTGGTTACTATCTTCATCAACACAAGTCAAAGCTTAGACAACAACTTTGAAAAAAAAGATAACATTCATATATTCCGCGAAATAAAATGTCTGCACGTACGCAGCATTTTAAATGGTCCATCAAACATAGGGGATGCGAGTTTGTAAAGTCAACATTTAGAGTCCACCTGAACTGAAAGCAGAGCCTTTGAAAAGGGCCTACCCATGATTTGATATCATGGTTGTCTTGCAAAGGAATTTCTAACTTTCACTTTGATTCTTAGTTTTTACTTTTGAAAAGAATTACAGCCGCATGGCCACAACCCTTTTTGAACAAGGAGACGATCCTTATGTCAAATTAGACAACTGCCAGGAAAAGTTCAATTTGAAATGAGTAAAATTCTTGAAAGAAAGACCGAAGCTCCTCAAAATAAAAAAATTGCTATTTTCGGTAGGCCAAGTAAAACTCAGAGGTGACACAGAATATGACTCAGCGGTCACATCATTAAAGGTAATGTGTCCATGTAAGTACAGCTGCGTATACATTCTTGTCAAAATTTGCTGACGCGATGCTGACGAAGAGCCCCGAAGAGCCCACAGGGACTGGTAGAATTTAACTGATCACATGCAAAACTAAAGTTTAAATTTCACAACGAGGCTGTCTGCTGTGAGACTTCGGGTTCAACTCTGGAATCGCAACCGCCAGTAAGTCATCAATCTGCTTATATCAGACCTGGCTATCTTTTTAGTACTACGGTTAAATGATCACATGAAATATTACGTGAAAATAGCATAGTCGCTGTACTTACATGGATACATTACCTGCAATGACATATGATAAATATTACCTGCATATCATCACTCTGCTCTGCAACAGATTCAAGAAACCTCTGTAAGACATCCGACAGCATTGTCCAAGTTAATGGCGTGCGTATTCCACGGAACACCTGGAATGACCGACCAGCATAATGCCTTGAGGAGCATGATGTCGCCCAGTGAAGAGCCTCGTATCCCCATCTTTCAAGCAGATGAGCATGTGGCACTGCCTCTTCAAAAATACCTATTACCATCCTCAAGAATGCTTCCAATTGCTCAGCACTCTTGATTGTCGTATTGCGTGGTGTTATGTCTTCGAAGGGCCATAGTGGTCTACAGTCACTAGAATGAAAACAGAGAAATATCACAGGGATAAATATTTTTCCAAGCTTTTAAAAATATGACATTTTTGTTCAGACGATCCTTGCTGCGTTTATGCTTTACTGTTACAACACACAGTTAAAGAGACTGTTTTCTATTCTCGAATCTCCTCGTCATTTATTTCAATTGTTTTTAACTACTCTTGCTTATTTGTTTGTAACCTCTCTTAATTGAACTCAAGTAACTCCTTGTCTCTTTTCTATTCCTTTGTCTTTCTGTCCATGGTTCGCGTAAGTTTTCAAATTTCCACTTGATACTTTGTCACCTCAGGCTTGTCCTCATCAACTGAACAAGTTTTACTGGGGGGTTTTCCCGCCTCAAATGGAAGAATATTTACCCCTGAAATATAGATGAAAGAAGAAATAACTACTTTTCCTGTCTGAGTTACTACTAACGTCCTACCCAGCAAGCATGCAGCAATAAAATTTGTATATGCTCTATTTGCGGTAAAAAAGGATCCAGCAGGTTTCCAAAAATGTCAATGGAAAATATGCAGAGATCAATGAAGTGGCTCGTGTACAAAGCAGATTTTTGAGAGTTAAGCCCTTCCAAATGAAAGCTTCTTCCTTTCTTAGTGCCCTGTATGTAACATTTTGACTTGATAGATGCCCGGTAACTCGTATTGGAATTCAACTGTTACTCATAAAAGGTTTTCAGTTAAATTTTCCAGTTCATGAGAGCATCAAACAACTACAAACAATATGATTCCCTAAAGCAAATCATAGTGCAGGCACCTTTGCTACTGAGACCGGCTGATTGAATTCAAAGATATCCAACTTTACACTAGTTTACAATGTATACCACTTGAGCAAAAGAACAATCCACATTTGAAAAGGAACTGCTCCAGTACAGTAAGAACCCGCAAAACAGAAACCAGTTTTTTCAAAACATCCTGTTTAGTTTCCTATTAAAAGGTCACTAATCTTGAAACAGGCCGAAAGGTTTCATATCACATGTTTAAGAAACCTTCAGTTATTTCAACTTAAATCTTTAAAGAAAACCCAGAGCAAACACTATTGAACAGTATTTTCTTGTTACCTAGCATTCGCTCGAAATTTACTCAACCTTGGCATACATGTTAGGTATATACGTAGATTGAGATGCTTGTGCTGAAGTACCGGGTGTCCCAAAATGATGTATTATTGTTTGATTGCTTATATGTACATAACCAATGAACCGATTTTCAAAAACTATATTCTATCCGATTGCTGAAAGGCTAAATTGTATTCGAGGATGTTGGTTATGGTTTAGGCCCATGTCTTCATGGCGAAAATAAGATTGATAAACCTGCTCAATTTCAAGCCTTAGATGGCATGAAAAAGAAACGGCCTACTTTCCCAGTCAACATTTTAGATGTGATGTAAAAGGCTGAACTTATATGTCGTTCAGAGAATATTTGTCGTTCTGAGAATATGAATTCAGTTAATACTGAGTTAAGAGAATGTGAAAACGAGTTCAGCCTTTTGTATCACATCTAAAATGTTGACTGGAAGAATAGGCCGTTTCTTTCTCATGCCATCTAAGGCTTGAATTTGAGCAGGTTTATCTATCTTCTTTTCGACATGAAAACGCCGTGCTAAAACCACAACCAACACCTTAAAATACAATTTAGCCTTTCAGCAATCGGATAGAATATAGTTTATGAAAATCGGTTCATTGGTTATGGACATGCAAGCAATCAAACAATAATACATCATTTTGGGACACCCGGTATTTAAAAATGTTTGGCACCTGATCTATTTGGGATCCTCCTATAAGAAACCTTCCTAAATCAGGCTGAGAAGTTTCTTATACGAGGGCACCATATCTCAAAAAATAAATCAGCCCGAGGTTTCTTCTAAAGTGGTTTCTATTTGCGGGTTCTTACTATAGCTCAAGTCAGAAACTGCTGCGCTGACATATATGTTTCAAAAGTAGCTCAGAACTCTTCCAAAATCATTTTCAACATACCTTTTTGTGAGAAACTCGATGAGCTCACGAGCTTTTTCCTCTACACTGAGTCCATTGTCTTCAGTGTTGCTCAGTCGCTCCCTTTCGGAACTTTGTGACATAGAGGGACTATTTCTAAAGTAATGAGAGAAACAAGATGTCAAGAAACATACAGGACCAATTCTTTCTCTATTTCAAGGGATCCATGTCGGGCCGGCAGCTTCCGATCAGCTGTTTTATCAAAGTGTCACTCATTGTGGGAACTCGCTGACTAAGTGTTCTTTCCTGCAATGAGTGGCACAGTAGTTGCATTTGTTGTATATTTCTGTGTTTTAATTGATGTAAAAACCTCAAAACAAAGTATCTGCAACAGATACAGTAAAAACTCAAATATAAGAACCTACAATTGTGCAGGTCAGCCTGGGTTCCTAAACCATGAATACAATGGATAGGTTCTTATAAAATGGTAGCCTAATTAGACAATTTTAGCATGCAGGTTCCTAATAAGCTAGGTTCTTGTACGCGGGTTTTACTGTTGTCTGAAAAACAAGAAGAGATACTGATTACTGATTACTGATTACTGATTACTGATTACTGATTACTGATTACTGATCACACGTCTGGCCAGGCGGAAAATATGGATCCACACAGCAGTAGTTCAACTGATAGAAAAGTTGGACTTTTAGCTAATTTTTCTGTCATTTGAACCACTGCAGTGTGGCCCCGTGTTTTCCATTAAGGCCAAATTTGATTTTCAAGGCCGAGTGGTTCAAACCATGATCAGCGCTAACCTTGGATTGAAAGCATAATTCTGTAGTCATTTGCATAGTTCTAATCCAGTATTAGCTTAATACCAGTTTTTAACAACCGGGCCTAGAGGGTCACAAATTGCAGTGAGACTGCAAAGAACCCTGGGAGACCCCTGGTTAGTTAAGGGGCTGGGTCACGTAACCGTAAACAAACCTGTTATCTCTATAATCTATATTGTTGTCCACATGTGTCCATTGTGTTCTGGGCAGATTTTCGTTGATATGGGGTGAATCCACAATAAAGTTGCTACTAAAAAGATACTAATCTACCAATATCTTTGCAATCTTACAACATATGGGTGTTTCGTTTATTTCTCTCCAAGGTTCAAGAGTTCATCTCCAAAATAGCACTTTCGTTTTGAGAGAAATAGTGGAAAATCTGTATCATATGGCCTGTCAAAAAAACTGCAAAATCGTCGTTTCCAAATAAGTTTGTTTGCTTTACGTGACCCCGACCCTTTAAATTTACTTGTTTTCGCAAAGGAGCATCAGAACAGCGATCTAGTTCGTCCATTCATAAACCAACAATACAAATCAACCACAATAATAGCCAAACGCTTACTAACTCTTCCTTAAAATACTTTGAGAAATATATAAAATTTCCCAAATAAAATATTGGGAATTTAGAACAACAGTTACCGCTGCAAAATCCATTAAACCTTGACTAAACAATCTATTTTTGAGCCAGGTGAGACAGAAAAGCAGCGGAATTGTGATTGTTGCTTTCACTCGTATTTGCAGGTCTTTGGGAACTTTCTGAAGAAAATCTCCCATATCCACGAGAACGAGTGATTGATTAAAATCGGGTAAATTACTGAACCTAATCGGCATTTAAACAAACAAGTTTTCAATATCATTGCTTTGATATTTCGGCAGCAGTATGTTTTGAAACGCGTTTCTTTTACTAACCCGGTTAGGGAAGAAACAAGATAATGTATCGAAAAATTGATAGTCCATTATAAACATACCTTTGCACACTTTCTGTATCAGAAACAGCTTGTTCTCCGTTATCCAAAATGCTTCCTTCTTCTGCAATAGCACTGATCGATCCCTTCACACTGATACTTCTGTCTAACGCAATATTTGATACTGATTGAAAATCAAGCAATGCCTTGGCCACAGTGGATCTTTCACCTCTGCACACCAATACAACTACAAGGTTTATCAGAAGACGCTTGCAGTGCTCATGCACCAAAGGCTTCATATGGTCAAGACCTGGAACAAAGACAAAGCGTTAATCAATCACAATAACGAGCGTGACTTTCTTACTGAATGACTGTCTGACCTCAAAGCCCTTCTTAGATTACAAAGTGGACTTTGTAATCAAAAAGGAAAACAAAGTGACGGGCAGCAAATTAAGGACCGTGTTCATTGACTGTCTACAGTTAAGTCTTAAAACAGGCTCTAAATTTTATTAACCGTTTCTATTTAGACTGCTGACAGCTCCAACTTCTAGCAGGAACTACTTTTTGTGCTCTAAATCTGCCGGCTTATATGTTTGTTTTCATTCGATAGCCTTTTTCAATCGATTTTTAAAGGGTTTGTGCAAGGTTAAAAGCTTGCATTTACAAAGAGAAAAAAAAATAGCCTCTTAAAATCGATGTCCCACACATGCTGTGAACAATTGATGCCAAAGAAACAATGCTGTGTCTGAATGCTTTCTCTGTTCTATTTATTCTATTTAAGCCTATATACCATTGCACACTCCCTTTAACATTTTGCTTTCGAAGCCAGCCATTATTATTTCTAGACCAGGCTGTACTGGCGCTAGGTACCACTTTTCGGCGGAGAAATTAGGACTATGATTTTTGGATAGCTCTATGCATTGGTATAACGAAAATCGATGGTAAACGGGAAGTTTGTAATGATCTTGCGCGAAAAGCGTCAATTATCGTTCGGTACTTAGGCCCAACGCGCGGTTTTTAATATTTTCAATCCTTTCTTAGACAGCGCAAGTATGTGATACCTTTTATGCCATTTCTTGACTCTATAATTGTCTTTCGCATAAAATTAATGTTATTAATTCAGAAAATATCGAAATTTACCGAATCTATAGAGCAATTTGAGCATATGACGTCGTTTTTATGTGACATCATCATTGCAAAATGAAAAATTTCGTAACTTATGCTCAGCATGCTCACCCTTATAAGAGTTTGTGAGAACCTCATTTATTGATTATAAAAACGAATGGAGTTGAATTCCCCGTGCCTGCAGACACCTGGAAATGCCGCACGATTGGAAACAACAGACAATGGAAAAGATTGATACGGAATATCAATCTGGGAGACAAGACGTTCCATGATGAATTTTAGCACAATACTACCATTATTAATTCTTTGAGCTTCTTATTTCTTGAATTAAACATGTTTCTATATCATAGCTTTCGCAGATTCCTAGTCAGTCTTTGCGCTGGATGAATAGTTCTAAATATTCTATTTCTACGGGATGAACTTTCTCTCTCGAGTTTGAGGACGCAAAAGTGTTTCAATAAAAATCTTGCAAAGCTGTTATATGACGCTATATATTGAGTTCATTATCACATGAGTTTAGAACACGGAAGCTCAGTTGTTCCCTTTCTGTGTACAACGTGGCTAAAATTATTCGGCTATTTACATATACAGGTTACATTTGGATGAATATAATTCTTAAACTTTGTTGTCACTGCCCATGTCAATCACAACAACTGCTTTGTCCGTCTCAGAAAAGTTGATATAGAAGAACACTGTTCAAACCTCTCATTCATCGAATGAGTTTCAAGTTTTCCATTTCAAACAGACAAAACAGACAGAGTGAATTCGGGTACTTCCAGAATTAGTTTCTGCAACAAACTCAAAATTCTAGCGACAGGATTTGTGCTCTTTGAATGCAATGATAAAATTGACTGGCAATGTGATATACAGTATTGAGCTCCTTTTATTGCTGTGTTTGCGTTCGAAAATTTTATATTACTGCTGTACAGAAACCAATCATATTCCTCAAGAATATCAGCTAATTCTTCCAGCTAAGTCCCAAGATAAACCAAGTGATCTAGATCTATAAGTTAGTTTGTTAAAAATTTGGATTATTTGCTGCAATTTTCTAGCAAGCTGCTTTTCCTATGTACCATATATAGTCACTACCTGTAAAAGTGTTCAAACCTAACATGCATTTCTTCAATGGATCAGACAGGTCGATATTAATAAGCTAAAAGTAATTTGTGGTGCATTCTATTCCATTGTCGAGATAAACTCTGTCTTGCTGGTCAAGCAACGTATTTGGCTTGATGACAACGATATCTGTATTATCTTTGTTATACCATCTTATAATAACGTTCTTGAGAGGATGGACGCTCAACACGTGGTAGCAGTGCAGTAGAAGCTTTGGACCAGCCTCTTCCTGTTTGCTAGCTAGCTCCGCTTTAATTTCGCACAGGGCAAGTGTCACTTGTTACAGTTGTTACCTTTGAGGAGCAGATCTTCTAGCAGTGTGGCAAATTAAATGCCTTCGCCCCTGGTTGCAACGATGGTAACCCTCATACGAAACATCAATTGCCGTTTGTTGTCATCACAAGTTGAAAAGTCACTGAAATTCCGAGGAAACCTTTGACTTGTTTGATGAAATAACCACTTTGCTGAATTCAACTTGAGTTTCTTTCGGCTGATGTTAGGGAGACTTCTTGGTATGTAGCTGCGACAATGTCAACTCGACTATATCCAGACAGCAGCTGCTTCAAAAACTTTTACATTGAATCTTTGTGTGTTTCTGCTGCTTGTGTTATGCAAACAAAACTTGCCAACATGTTGACAAAGGACACAGACGTGATTGGTTTTTAGGACTGACTTCCCCTTGGTGTATCACAGGGCTCTTCATTTTCTTGAGAATGACTTGGATCAACTTGCTTTTGAGATGAATCTTCTTGAATCGTGCAGGTTTGCCAAGTGAACGGAATTGGGCATAAAGTGTATTCAAGTTCTCTCTCAAAGTTTATAGCTTGCCCTCTCTTTGCTAAAGGGAGGTAATACTCCAAGGATATTTTGATCGGATTGCGAAACTTGACTTGACTGGACTCAAGGGATTCTTGACGGAATTTTTGGCTCTCATCCTCGCCAAGACATCTCCTTAAAAAGTAGTCAGGCAGCAATATGGTCTCCAAGAGCAATGCTGCCAGAACTCAAAGCAACAGTCTTTTCTTTCTCAAGATTTAGACGAAAAAACGCTCGGTAACATGCTCCTGTTTGAATATCGCTACCGTTTGATGATGCGCTTCACGAATTTTTCTGTCTGCTAGATATATGATAGTCACAGATGTTTGTAAGTGCTGGCAGCCCTGTTCACCTCTGCAAGTATTTTTGTACTTTCCACTTGCTCTGAACGATTCAACGTCCACTTCAAAATAACTCAACTGTCGCCAGCAAAGCACTTGCTCACTCCTGATGTCATGGCATCTCTGCTGATCATTCGCTCTCATTTCTGATAGGTAGTATCCCGAAATGACTCTTGAACTTGCACTTTTCAGTCCCAGATAGAAATCAAACCATGATCAGCCTTGTTCATTTTCTGGTGCAAAAATACAATGGCAAATAGAACATCATATGAATGAAGTCGTATCTCAAAATAGTTATGTTGAACCGCCATATGAATGAAACGCTGAGTTTGCATAAGATCCAAGTACAAAAGTGGCCAGAAACATGATGTTCCACCTAATTTTTCCCTTGCAAATACTTTAATCAAGATCCTGATACAGTGCCACAATATACTGAAGATGTTAGCATGAATAAAGGAAACAGCCTGTCCGTTGTTTGCAACCGTCCGGGATTTGCAGGTGTCCACAGGAATGAAGTATTTAGTTCGTCTTTATAGGCGTCTTTGTAATCAATAAACGACGTTCCACCCAAGGTCTTCCAGAATAGAACGTCCTGATCGTCAGTTGCGAAATATTTCGTTTGCAGTGTTGACGTCACATAAAAATGACATCATATGGTCAAATTAAAATGTAGATTCGGTAAATTTCGATATTTTCTGAATTGATAACATTAATCTTATGCGAAAGACGATTATACAGTCAAGAAATGGCATAAAAGACGTCACATGCATTCGCTTGTTAAGAAAGGATTGAAAATTTAAAAAACCGCGCGTTGGGCCTAAGTACCGAACGGTAATTGACGCGTTTCGCGCAAGATCATTACAAACTTCCCGTTTACCATCAATTTTCGTTATACCAATGCTTAGAGCTATCCAAAAATCATAGTCCCAATTTCTCCGCCGAAAAGTGGTACCTAGCGCCAGTACAGCCTGGTCTATTCTATTTTGCTTCCAGCGTCTTTTTTATCATTTGTTTATACGTTGCTGCCAGGCAAATAACGATCTTGGATGTTACCAACAATTTTGCACATGCTTTTTAGTGAAATTTTAGAAGAGCTTAACTACCCCCACCCCCATGTCTTGCATGAGTAACTTTGCGAAATTTCACATATCACGCGACGTCTATAATATGAGACAGATGTTAGAGATATGTTTTTTGTAAAGTTTTAGTCGAACGAGAAAACGTTTGATGTGTTCCACCAGAGCTTAACGAGCTCACAAAGGAGGCATAATTCGATTTCCCTAGGATGGTGCATTACTCAGATTATTTAGAATCTCACCCTAACGGGTGAGTGGCCTAGCGGCTTGAAGTTAAGGTTGATCGCATGAAGTCAAAATCCAGATGGGTGACTTTTCCGATGCCTCACCAAGCACTTCACCTCGCTGACCTGCGAAAGGACGTTAACTAGGAGTCAAGCGCCTGGATGGGCCATGCATAGCAGGCTTAAATTAAGCTAGAAATAGCTAGAAAATCTTTCCAGCCTACTTAACATAACTTATTGAATGAATGAATGAATGAATGAATGAATGAATGAATAAATGAATGAATGAATGAATGAATGAATGAATGGATGAATGAATGAATGAATGAATGAATGAATGAATGAATGAATGAATGAATGGTTGATTGAATGAATGAATGAATGTATGAATGGATGAATGAATGCATGAATGAATGAATGAATGTATGAATGGATGAATGAATGGATGGATGGATGAATGAATAGATGATTGAATGAATGAATGAATGAATGAATGAATGAATGATTGAATGAATGAATGAATGAATGAATGAATGATTGAATGAATGAATGAATGAATGAATGAATGAATGAATGAATGAAAAAGAGGTACATGAAGAAGGATTCATACCAAGGAAGCTAACATGCAGCATAAGTGGCAAGTTGATTATCCATTGCACTTCAGGCCGATCTGAAACGATCTCCGTCAAAAGCATCACACCAAAATTGCATCTGCAAAATACAAATGTAATAATCTACCATTGACTACCGAGTGTCCCAAAATGATATATTATTGTTTGATTGCTTACATGTCCATAACCAATGAACCGATTTTCAAAAACTTTGTTTTATTTGATTGCCTAAAGGCTAAATTGTATTTTAAGATGTTGGTTGTGGTTTTACTACGGCGTTTTCATGTCGAAAAGAAGATCGATAAACTTTCTCAAATTCAAGCCTTAGATGGCATGAGAAAGAAACGGCCTATTTTACCATTCAACATTTTAGACGTAATACAAAAGGCTGAACTCGTATTCGTATTCTCTGAATCAGTATTAACTGAATTCGTATTTTCCGAACGACATATATTCTCTGAGCGACATATAAGTTCAGCCTTTTGCATCACATTTAAAATGTTGACTGGGAAAGAAGGCCGTTTCTTTTTCATGCCATCTAAGACTTGAATAAGAGCAGCTTTATCGATCTTCTTTTCGACATGAAGAAATTGGCCTAAACCACAGCCAACATCCTCAAATACAATTTAGCCTTTCGGCAATCGCATGAAAGAAAGTTTTTGAAAATCGGTTCATTGATTATGGAGATATAAGCAATCAAACGATAATACATCATTTTGGGACACCCGGTATACTATACATGCATTGCTGAGCCTCATTTCCAATACCGTTGCTCTGTTTGGGATTATGCAAGTTATACAGAAACAAACCAGTTGCAAAGCTTCAAAGTCACACTGCTAGAATCATAAAGAATACAGTAGAAACACGCATAAAAGAATCTAGGTTTTCTTGAGGCAGCCTGAATGAGGTTCTTGATTAACTGATGCCTTACTCAAGTCCAGCCTGTAAGGTTCTTAAAAGGGTGCTTAAAGTTGGTACAGTGCAAATGTGTTTTTATACATGCCAGTGCATTCCTTTTATGAATTAAAAACCTTTAAACTTATTTCTTTTTGGTAAAGTTTACATCAGGAAAGATTTTGCAGTTTTCAAGTAAAGTATCATCTATTAAACTAATATATAAGAACCTTTAGAAATTGCAGCCTCTTGTGGGTTCTTGCTTAAAAAGTTGTAATCATGGAATTTCAGCCTCAAGGTTCTTATAAAACTAGGTTCTTTTATGCGGGTTTCTACTGAAGCAGCTTGTCCCTCCAAATTGTTTTTTAAACTTGTACTAAATGAATTCCTGCCTTGAATTTTGGCTCAATTTCTCCAATGTAACGATTAAAGGGGCGCGCAATATTACGGAAATGAGGTAACAACTATACCTGTAGAGATGTGCCGGTGGCATTGTTATTGGAAAGATCAATACAATAGGTGCAAAATATCTCGATTCTTCTGGTATCGGTAATGGTATACCCCTTGGTTTGTTAGTATGTGCCATCAACATCCATTGTAATGGCCATAATTCACTTGTGCCAGATTCCTGCTTTTTATGTTCTGATTGAACAGCAATCTTGTTCTGCTTGGCAACTTCGAGAACTATAAAATATGAAAATAACTTCCATTTACTTTAATGGGCTGTGCTTTCGTGTGTATTTCCCAAGGAAATGAGAGACAAAACTTGGCATATTGTATGTACAGTAAAATGGAATACAGAACTTCTAATTAAATCCATTGAAATGTAAGCATCAACCAACCTCGTTCCCAGCGTGTTCTTACGTCATTCACTGATCACAAAGCCGAATGAACACCCTGGTACACTTCGATTAAATCCGTCCAAAATAAGGACAGAATAGCAGCCATTATGGATTTGCAGTTTGCTAGGCAACGCTAATGATGCGACCTCGATTCCAAATAATAAAGCAAAATTGTAATGGTTGCTGCTTTTAATGACAAGATTACGTTGTTGTTATTGGAATAATTAGCAAGTTCTCGAGAAATAATTTATGTTTGCTACTGTTTTCGAATAGCCAATCAAATTGCAGAAAGGCCTCGTGTATCCCAGAGTTGAGGTAGAACAACGAACTCACTCTGGGGGCGAGATTGGCATCAACCTACAGGGTGTCCCAAAAAAATTGTGCCCGTTTGCCTGAAGATTGCCACAAAACGGCAAAAGATTCTCGCCAAGCTTTCATGTGATGTTGCTCTTCAGATGTTCAAATAAAGTTTGCTGCCATCCCCATAAAAATCCGTTGAAAGCTTATGGAGCTATGACCTTCAGAAGACCACATTTGCCTGATGACTGAAACCAGTCGTCGGCCATTTTGTCTTACTACAGGGTGTCCCAAAACAATTGTGTCCCGTTTCCCTGAAGATTGAGACAATACGGCAAAAGTTTCTCACCAAAATATTGCATAATGTTGCTCTTCAGATGAAACCAGTCGTCGGCCATTTTGTCTTACTACAGGGTGTCCCAAAACAATTGTGCCCCGTTTTCAAAAGTTTCTCACCAAAATTTGCATAATGTTGCTCTTCAGATATTCAATTAAAGTTTGCTACCATCCCCATGAAAATCCGTTGGAAAATGATGGAGCTATGACCTTCAGAAGACCAAATTTGCCCGATGACTTAAACCATCAGTCGGCCATTTTGTCTTACTATTCTGCAGCGATAAATAACTTCATGGATTGAAAATGAAACAGCAGCCTCCAATTTCATAGCTCTTGTGAAAATTCCGATAATTATCAGAGAGTTCCACTATTTCTGACCTCACAGAAATTATTTCTTACCTCACGTGAAGCTACTTATCGCTGCAAGATAGTAGGACAAAATGGCCGACCGGTGGTTTCTGTCATTAGGGAAATTTGGTCTTCTGAAGGTAATAGCTCCATCATTTTTCAATGGATTTTTTAGGGGATGGCAGCAAACTGTATTTGAACATCTGAAGATCAACATCACGCGAAAGTTTGGCAAGAATATTTTGCCCTTTGTTGCAATCTTTAAGTAAACGGGGCACAATTTTTTTGGAACGCCCTGTACTTGCTTCTTGATATAAAAAAGAAGCATACAGTTCTCTAAAAATCAAATTGGTCATTATCATATTTGCCAATAGTAAAAACTAAAAGAATAGCAATTTTTTCAAAACTCAAACACAACAGTCTGTCTCTGTGGAAGTTCGTATGGAACGAATGAAATGAAATGTTTGCGACCTGAAAAGTAGCTGGAAGATAAAAAATGAACCAGAAGTACATCATTAGTGAGTTACATGACTAATTAAAGACAAATGACGGATATATGGCGTCTAGTTTAAAAACAGAACAAAAGGTGGCTGAGTGCTTTCATTTGTCCAAACTGATTTAATAATCTCTCGAGATCATCAAGTACAATGGAATACAATAAACCATATTTGGATAGCCCAAGTCCCTAACTTAAGTGGCCTTGTATCTCCCTCATTTGTCTTTAAAGAAGAAGTCCGACGAAAATAGACCTTTTAGCTACTCTACAAAAGAGCCTGGATCTAGCGACGCCTTCATACATCTTGCAGAAATCTGAAGAATTTCCGAATGTATACAAAAGTACAACAGCGATAGAAGCAATAACGTCTTGAACATTTCACATAAAATGTTTCAAATATCGCTCAATCCAGACTTTCTGGTAGAACAGCTAAAATGTCTATTGCTATCAAAATGCATCATCTGACCTGATTCTGCAAAAGCTTTTGCTGATCCAAATGATCCCGATCTTTCTTCACTAGCTCGCCTCTCAGCGGCTACTGGCCTTGCAATGGCACTCGCTTCTGGCTCCACTTCAACGGCATTTTCTTGAACAGGGGTGATGCTCCGGTTTTCTAGTGACACTGCGTTGTTAGATGGAACTGCTTTGTCGACGAAGCGATAGTATGGCGGCTGCTCGCTACGTTCCCAGTTTGTTGATACTGTTTCTGTAAGCTGTGAAATGGAAATAGCAAACTTATGTAGATTGCTAAGATTAATACGGGGAGTTTTTTCTCTATACCGGGTGAGCCAGAAAAAAGTTCCCACTTTCGACAGGCCAGGATAAATCACACACGAGGTCAATTTTAGTTGTTTTGATTTAAGCTTTGGCCATTATCCTATATTATTCTGGGTTATTTTTTGTAGATTTTTCCGCCAATTTATCGATATATTAACGACTTCTTGAAATTTTTTGGCATGCAGACTGCCCAAAAAGACCGAAAAACAGTGATCAAATTTCCTACCGATTGAACTTGGCAGAACAAAGGGAATGTTCTTCGAAATGACTAGGGAATTTGGAAATGGATTAGGTTGTCGCACGAGCGCGCGGTCGTTCAATGATTGCGCAAGTTTAATTTCAAAGAAATGATAAAACAACTGAGAGTCTTTGTATTAATAAAAATGACATTAAACTTGCGCAATCATTGAACGACCGCTCGTGCGACAGATTGTACCTAATCCATTTCCAAAGTCCCTTGTCATTCCAAAGAGCACTCCGTTTGTCCTGCCAAGTTTAATCTGTAGGAACTTTTATCACTGTTTTTCGATCTTTTTGGGAAGCCTGCAGGCCAAAAAATTTCAAGAAATCATTAATATATCGATAAATGGACATCCCAAAAATCTACAAAAAATAACCCAAAATAATATAGGATATTGACAAAGATTAAATCAAAAACAACTAAAATTGGCCTAGTGTGTGATTTATCATGCCCTGTCGAAAGTGGGAACTTTTTTCTGGCTTACTCGGTATGTACACAATCTAAGAATGTACCATATAACAAAAACATATTTTACGGCGACGATACCATTGGGAGCATGATAGGCATGGCTACCCTAAATTATCTTAACAAATAACAACAACACAGATATTAAAGGCTATACCAGAGTTTCTGTTGGTCTCTCCTTAGGGAGAAACGGCTGGCTTAATCAGAAGATATGATGAACTGCTGCTTGGATCAAAAAATTGATGAAAAATATCGGGAGTGCCAGGAGCTCTGTGCATCTTTGACCACCCTTTGAAAAAGTTCATTTTCCCCCAGAAGATTAAGTGATACATTTATATGCTACTCAGTTTCTTCTCAGATATGTCGTAAAATGATTTAACAAGTCCACTAAAGACATCTTAAAGAACTGTCAAAGGTTCCGTGGAGTAGAAGTTCCGAGCATATGTTCCAAATCTTTAATTGGTGCAATGGGTGGGTGCAAAATTCTATGACTTATTTCTCTTAACTGGATGCCTTGAAAGAAACTTTAACTACTTTGCTATAATTCTACCATTGGACTTTTGAGAAATCTTGAAATTTTCTCGAAATTACAGCGTATTTTAGATTTCAACTTATCTGAGGATGTAATGTCATCAATTTCTAAATCGTAAACCAGAAGAGTGAAAGATTTTTGCTTGATACATATTGTAGACATTCATCAAAAATTATTCGGAGAGTCTTAAAATTTTTAGAAATTACGATGGTTTCAAGTTGTTTCTCAAATTGTTCTTGAATTCTTAAAAATGAAGAAAAGCACTCTGAAATTTTGAAAATATTGAATACTTCAGAGAGGGTCCAACGTTAGAATTATAGCGAATAGCTAAAGTTCCCTTGAAGCCACTCAGTTCGAGGAAATGGGTCATTTAATTTTATATCAACCTTTTTCAAAGATTTGGAGCATATGCTGAAGTTCCGTGGCATCTGTAGAGCGATCCAATGATTGGGGGCCGTTCATTCCTGTTTCAATTGACGAATTTTCAAAATTCCCGATAAAACATTTAAACTCAATGAGAAAAACTTTGGTAGCAATGTCATATCTTGCTTTCCAAGGACAGGCCTGCAAATAGAGCAGGGCAAAAATTGATCTCTAAAGGTCTGACACCTTTGTGCCTAACTGACGCGTGCCACTATATATGGAGAATGACACTCGTGAGATTATAGAAATCTTTATATATTCAGTGTGGGTCTAATAACTTCATACGTTATTTGCAGTTTGTCAAAGTTATTCTTATCCTGAGATCTGAAACTGATTAAATTAAATTCTGTCCTAAGAAAGTTGACAATCCTACCTTCAAAGCATCCATCAATTCTTCCACTGTTTTCTTTGTGTTTGCTCTGGCTACGTAAACTGCAACTTTCTTTGCCTAAAAGCACAAGTTTTCAACCAATATCAATGTCGCAAAGTAAAAAAAATTGTTAACAGGACTCAGCGGTAGGTAAAGAAAAGTCAGATATGCCTCCACTTCTGACGAGACGACCAAAGAAAAGATAGCATGTTCTGATCCATAGACGGGGATATACGAGAAAGTGCATAAAGAATAATGCTAGACTTATGGCACACTTTTCGAAACTTGATTGTCGAAGAAAAATTTTGCCATCAATTTGAACTCTGGGTAGCTGCTCTTCAGAGCTATGAACAACTTCGGCATTTCCAATCCTAACAGTAACCGGATCATAACATTTCTGCCCATGGACCACAAGATGGCATTCATATGGTGCCAGATCTATATCTGCCCAAAAACCAAAAGATGGTATTTAAAAGAGTGCATTCCGTTAAGCACTAGCTCTCTTTTCAAATACAACTGCAGTCGCTGATTATTCGCACAAACTTATTTGCTTGAGAATGCTTCCTATAGTTTACAATTTTAGTGCACTGGTATTTCTGTTCACCTTATAAGAACACTTTGTTCACTGTTGCAAAAACAATCGACAAGAGAGTATTAAACGAGGAGAAGAAACTCGATTCTACTCTAATAGAGTACAGCAAAAACCCGCCTTTAGGAAATCCATTTTTCCCTCAGCCTGTTGTTCTCCATTAATTAGTCCATTGTTCTCGTATTGGTCAAGCTAAAATTCAGGGTCAGAGTTTCTTAGAAATTGGCTCTTAAAGGCAGAACTTTACTGTAAATGATTTCCTTTGACAACACTATGTTTTCATGTGTTATCAAAATACACTTTTAAAATATTCATGTGTTCGCAGGCAAAACAGTGAGTGGAGGCTGAGTAAGTAATTCATGCTACTCCGTAACAAATGGTTCGAAACTCTGAAGCTATTAACGTATGGCGGTAAAGACCTTACTAATGAGTTAAATAGAAAAATAATCGAGTTAACGCTGCGTTACATTCATAACACTGGTCGCTTTGATTAATATAATTATAAACACGGTTTTTCGCAATACAGCCACCAAGTTACCAAGTCCTTTCTTTTAAGTCTGTCTTAAATTAGACGTTACATGACATCCTACCAACGCAAACTTGCCACGAATGGCTAATTCAATTGTTTCATTCGAAGATGTCTAACTTGAGATAGACTTTTAGCTTGATGTAATGGCTGCGGAGTTGCCATGGACTTTTGCTCTCCAAGGTATCGTTTTTGTAGTATCGAAAAGTAGTCTTGTAAGTAGCATTGGAAAGTATCTTGTATTGTAAAATTTTTGATTGAACATAAAAAACTCTGAAAGACTTACGTGTGGTAAAGCAGGTGTGCCACATAAACCAGCCATTACGATCAAATACTCAATAACAAGCTGAACATTTGACTCTCTGATGCCACAAAGGGATGCCCATAAAGCCTCGATCTCTTTGCTGAAGTATTCGTCATACTGTAAATGAAAAACAGTATTCAAGCTATGCATTCAAAGATTATTAGAACTATTTTGAAAGCAGCTACTAAAAGCGTTAAACGAAAAAATCACAAACGTAAAGTACTTTAAAGGGGCTCCGTCGCCAAAATGCAAACAAAACGATGATTTTTGCAGTTTTTTGAAAGGTGATATCACACGGGATTTTCATATTTTTTTCAAAATGAAAAGTGCTGTTTGGACTGGACATAGATCATTGTACTTCACTAAGGAACAAACCAAATATCTTCTACGATTGCTCTGATATAAGTGGATTTTTAACGGTCATTTTTTGGTGGCTTGGGTGAAACCACCAAACAAACTGCAGAAAACAATGGATGAACAATGGGTAATTGGTGACACGTGAGCGATTAGCGATTGCTGACAAAAAAAATCCCTCAACCAGTAATTCAAAACAAACAAACCCGCAAAAGTTGCTCCGAAACCCAGGTAGCTGGGGCACTCGTTGTGCATTCCAGAAATCGTTTTTAGGAGCAAATCAGAGCATATATCGAAGGAAGAAGGATATATTTACAGATACACACATACACACAGTAAGTGTTTTCATTACACCTAAAAAGGAGAGAATTGAATCGCCTCCCAATCGGCCTTTGAACAAAACAATTGTAATGCCGGAGGCAGACGTGTACATATATCCTTCTTCTTTCGATCTATGCTCATGTTTGCTTTTGAAAATAATTTCAGGAATGCACAACGAGCGAGCTAGCTACCTGGGTTTCAGAGAAACTTTTGCAGCTTTGCTTGTTTTGAACAACTGGTTGAGAGAATATCCTCTGTCTGCGATCGCTAATCGCTTTGAATTGCGGTGTCAATAGCAACTCATGCTATTGTCTTACAAATTCTGTCCTTGATCCAAATATATTAAAGAAGAACCCAAATTGCACGTACTGTACGCTTTTCGTCAGATGCCAATCATACAATGAAATAAAATAGGCCTCGCAAATATCGTAGATCGTGCATATATGATTCTGAATATGCGATCCGCGACGTTAGGCTTCCCGTTGGCAGTATTGTAGCACCAAACGGAATACTGTGTGTACTTCAAATGAACGCTGGATTGAAATTCATTACTGGGTGAGTCGAAAAAAGGTTTAGACGTTTGGCGGGTGGTGGAATAAAAAGTAAGCGACTGATGTTCAAAACTGAAATGTTAATCAATCAGTCAAAGGCTAACTTAGATGTGAAAATTTTGTTTGGCAAAATCACTCATTTTATAGACAAAGAAATTTGCAAATGTTGGCATGGGTAGTTAGACACTGCTGGTGTGCTTCTATGGAGGAGCGCTGGATAATTTGTATCTGCGGGGGAAATTTTTTGCAGTACTGCGGAGGAGATATCGAAAGAACGAAAATATTCCGATATCTCCTCCGCAGTACTATAAAAATTTCCCCCGCAGATATCTCCTCCGCAGTACTATAAAAAATTTCCCCCGCAGATATCTCCTCCGCAGTACTATAAAAAATTCCCCCGCAGATACATATTATCCAGCTCTTCTCCATAGAAGCACACCAGCAGTGTCTAACTACCCATGATGTTGGTGAGGGTTTTGTATGGGAATGAGAATCGGTCACGTCCTTTTTATTCCACAACCCGCCAAACGTCTAAACTTTTTTGACTCACCCGGTATGCAACTGACATTGTAACATGAGAACCGCTTTCAATATAATCAAACCTGATGTAGTTTCAGTCTGGATTCTAAAATGAGTGTGGTCTAAATCGGTATGCTGCGTTAACTGTGGGTGTTGCTTAGCCTCACTACATAAGGACCCTCTAGTTACGCTCATCTAATTGAGTTGAATTGTTGTTGTTGTTGTCGCTCCACTGAGGGCCTTATAACCATAGAGCTGTAAAACCGGACAAAAATGTCAATCTGCGACAAGTTTTTGTCGCAAACTCATGTGCTGATTAGAGTATGGCTTAGAGGAAGGCGCTTTTTGCATTGATAGCTAGAATGAACATTTATCGAAGTTCTGATAGCAAATTCTATGGTACAGGAGTTCTGGAAAACCGTTTTTGTGGCGCTTTAAGATCAGTGGTTTTGAGAAAAAAGTAGCAGATTGATTTAGGCCCAATAGATCTTTTAGCTAAGATTCGAAAAAAGAATTCGAATCGAACGATAGCTTGATACATTTGTAGAATGTTCGAATGTATACAATAGTGATAGAAGCTCCAACGCCACATAATCGAACCTTGTGAAGAATAGCGAAAAGGTCTATTAGTAGAATCAGTACGGAGATATTCCGTTTCTACAAGCGTAGGGGAATGAGTCTCTCTGTTGACCGAAGCGCCATCATCAAGTCAGAGAGCACAGGGAAACGAGAGACTCATCGTCATAAGTCTAGGTGTTGCTCGCTCCCGTGAAGGCGTTAATTCGAAGAAATAAAGTATACAAACATTCAATGTGATCTATGAATGACATTAATCTGCTGGAACAACGATTAAAACTAAAGTATTATGGAAACAGAGCCTTTTCAATCTGCACTTCCTGACTTTGGAACTTGTATATTGCTTTTATTTGAACAAAACTTCTTACGATGTATCCTTAAACATTACTTTTAGCCGTTCTGAGGATCTTTAATGAGTAGGGACTTTTTGATTTGATTTTTGATTTGATTGGACTTGATTTGATTTGATTTGATTTGATTTTGATTGATGATCTAGATTTTAAACCAGTTACTTTAATTACCATATAGCACGTCAGAGAAAGATAATGTTATATCTGTATTTGCGCTCTAAAAATGTAAAGTTATTATCATTATTACCATTACTACTATATTATATTATACTATATCATTATCCTATACTATAGTAGTATAGTACAGTAGTATACTATATTACTATACTGTATTATATTATTATCATTATGCACAAAGAATTGCATATCCAGTTGTGTTTTACGCAAACAAATCAGAAAGAACCTGCACTAGACTGCGAATACTTTCTTACTACCAATCACAGCCGTGCAAAATCTTCGTGAAGGAACTAATGAGTATAGCAAAAATCATTTGACGATTTAGTCTCTTCTGCTTTCATGCAAATACTCATATTCGAAGCCATTCTGACGCTCAACTAACCTTCGAAGTAATATAAAAGAGATTGGTCAACACCATTTGAGTAGCTTCTACCGATCCCCATCCATCACCTTCCACATTTAATGTCTTCAGCAATTTGCCATTTTCAAACAATTCACCACATTCAAAATCGACATCTTCACTTCTTATCAAAGGCAAGCTCACGTCCACCAACTCCACGTTCTCTAGCCAAGGCAACTGATAATTCAAAAGGCAGCGCTGTCCAACCATCGATGTACTCTCGAATCGAAATGTCATTTCTAAAAAAAGTAAATTAAAAGAGCTGTGTAAGAATTTGGTAAATAATTGTCTTCATTTATTCACATGAATATTACAGTAAATATTTCATACTACTATACGTTTCTAATTACTATACAACACCACAGCGACGATGCCAGAGGGAGCGACAGACAATGACTACCCCATAGTCAATATAAAAGACATGCAACGTTTAACTAAATACAACTACACTACGAACGATTAAAAACTAATGGATACTATACTAGAATCTGTCTCACATCAGATGTCAGGTCAGGCTGATTCTCCCTCTGCGAAAAACATCTATAATCAACGATTGTATTTCCAGCAGCTGTTCTAATTTTCATCTTCAAACCATTTCAATCATTCGCTCAAGACCATGGAGAAATATGTCCTGATTTTCATCAAAATCTAATTTAACATACTCCCAAAAACTGCAACTTCTTGTTGGCTTATTCGGTATCAGGTAATCGATAAGGAGCCAAATGGGCAATATTGCTTACGAAACCGAACAAAAGATTGTCTTGGAATCAGATCAAACCGAGTGAACCAGAAAAAAGTTCCCATTTTTGAAAATTCATAACATCAAGAGTACCGGATGGATTGGAATGAATCAATATTTGCTTGACAGCCAAAAGATTGAAGTATTTTTGAGATTTTTCTCGCCTTCTTACGAGCACTGGAGAAATTGGTAAATTCAAGTTTACAAAAATTTTGTGGTTGCAAAATGACTGAAAAAGACCTAAAATACTTGATCAAATCATATAGGACTCCTCGCTCAGAACAACACAGAAAATGCAATTTTTCATGGGTGGGAGATTTCGTCTGCACATTTATTGCCATGGGATTGAACATCTTTAGAATCTGTTTGAGAATCTATTTCTTATAACTCTTGAAAGAGGCGAAACGCCCGTGCGTAATGTTCTGTGTGAGGAGAGTCCTAACGATTCTCTGGCTCACCCGGTATTTTTGGGACACAAGTGACTTTATAAAACAATTTTGAAATACCTGCAAGCATTGGTAGAGTCAGTTCAGGATGTGACACTGCAAGCTCCCGAGAGAAATTTTGCTGATTGTATGAATATCCCGCAAAAGCTGTACGAAACGGCACCATGTAATTGAAGAAACGTCTAGAAAAGAACAGAAAAAAGATTCCAACAGCCTGCAAAATAAGATCAATATTCCTTGACAACTACCGGACGTCCCAAAAAAAGTATAGGCGTTTGAACAGTTCCTGTGAAGGAGCCTTGTATTCAAAAATTTTTGTTTTCAGTTTATGGTATAGATGAGATCTCAATTTAGATTTTGCGATCTTGAATGTCCAAATTTATTTAAACTATGATTTTAAGGGGAGTTTTTCTTGACAAAAATAAATTTATCGACAGAGAGTACGATGTTCATGACCCTCGATAAATGCTAGGCTTAGATTCAGATTTGTATTTGCAGTCTGACTTCGATTCTAAATGGGGTAAATCGGTTTCAGAGGATTTCTCATACAAAATAAAATATTTTGCAGTTTTCAAGGAAAATTGCAATTTTACAATTTCCAAACATTTCTTTAAATAGTAAATTAAAACGTAACTTACAAAGTAGATATACTGACCAGATACTAGGTCATCGGAATTCCCTACATGATAGGCACTTCACAATTCAAAATGACAGTATGCCAAACATTACATTCTATATTACATTAGAGAACGTAAAAAGCCCTAAATTATAGTTCAATTCAGCTGCAAAAAGAAGAAGCAATGGCATTGATCAGCCAAAACCAAATTTCTCTTCCATCCCTTACCTGTCGAGGAGATGTAAAAGCTGCGCAGCTCTTTCCCGGATTTCAGCAGAACCATCACTTGTCTTGAATAACACAACACACAAAAGTGGAACCAGTCGACATGAGTACAATCTGCAAAAAGAATACCAGGGCTCAAAAAGATATTTTCCTTCCTGGTAGCAAGCTAAGCACCTTCATTTCTTCTTACGTACTTTCTTCTTCTTCCCCGGTATACCGCCCAATTCTATCCCTTTTTCTCTTTCTTTCTGTTTCTTTCTTTACTCTTCCTTTTCTCCTTTCCTTCATTTTTGTCCCTCCTTCTCCCTTTCCTTCCTTTTCTTTTCCTTTTTTCTCTTGTTCCTTCCTGGGAAATTTAAGCATCTCAGCTACCTGCCTGGTAGCGCCGCTACCACGCTACTTCGTTTTTTTGAGCCTTGAATAATACAATTTCACCTGAATACTTAACTACAAAAATAAGAAACAGCTTCATAACATTCCTCTGGTTCAGAAAACGCTGGTAAAAATGTGCATATCGTTCATCCCGTGAAATTTGAGGGAACAACAAGAGATTGCCCATTTCTGGGATCAAAGACCATGCTCTCATTTCGGCCAGCTGTGTAGCTGCTTTCTCTTGACAATAATGAAAATATTAAATCTCAAGCTTCACAAAAAGATCCAAAACATTCAGAGCTCGGCAACATTCTATTCGAAGTTGAAGGTATTGGAAAAACCATTTTGACCATCGAACAAAATTTACACAACAGTAAAAACATTTACAATGGCATCTCTTTGCTATCCTTATGTACAATCTAAATATGTTTCCTGGGACACTACATTCCGGAGTTCAGGCAAATAAGCCAGAAGGTGAACCCTTCAAAATTTATGCAGTAATTTCGTGTAATAAATAAAGAGCTTATGATAAGGCAAACGATCCTTGCATGAACACATATCCATGAAATATAAAGATAATCGGGCGACAAACCTGTTGCAGAAGACGTTCGCAAGTGCCAGAAAGCATCCATTTGCAACACCCTTGCTGCCAGTGTAACATCGATCAATCACCCAATTCAACAAAGCAGGAATCTTCTCATTGTTTTCCAACAACAGTTCGACGCACTCCTGACCAAGACTATGCACTTTTGCGTTATCAGAACCCAGCATTGTATCCAGCAATTTATACAGATATCCATTTGATACCTCTAACGCTTTCTGATCAAACACTTCTCCACAGCATACCAATGCACACATTGCTTCTAACGCTGAAAATTCCAATTCCGCACTGTGTGCCATACTATGCATGCTTGTGCCAAAATTACTGACATTGAAATGTCCACACCAGCCAGCAAGCAGCAGAAACAGATTGTGCCTCGCCTGGTTTTTAAGCAGATTGACTTGCAGCAAAGGTGGTATGCTTTTGATCATCTTGTGGAGGAATTTCGAGAAATAATATCTCAGTTGCATGACAGTGGCATCGTCCTTGTCATTATCAAGCTCTAGGATATACCTCATCCCTTGCATATATTCAGTGATGCTCCCAACCAATGCTGTTGGCTCGCCATCGTATATCAAACTGCATTTGAAACAGCCTTGCTCTGAATTTGCAGCTAATACTCGTGCAACTTGCAAACGTAGCAAATCTCGCTTCTTCTTTTTACGGACGCCTTCTGCTTTACGATCTAATACCTCTCGTATCAAGATGTGCATTTCTTCTATCAACTGGGCATGAGCGGCAGCGACTGTTTTGCCAAGGCCTGTAACAGTGGCTTCTCTGATTTCTGGACATTCACTTTTGATAAGCAGAACTGTGGATTTGAAGACATCACTCAAACTGTGAATATCTTGATTCACTGGCAAATCATTCATTACCTCCGTCTGACTTTGCAAAACTTCTTGGCTTGAAGATGTCGCAGGCACTTTATTCAATGCTGATTTAGGAGGTGTGCAACATGCAAATATCAGATAATTACGCCACAGCCAAATACTTGAGAGATTCGCTTGCTTGCGAGGTGCCTTGATAGAGATCGATGCCCTGCTACTAATCGAGTCGAAATCAACGCTAGGGTCCAGTATGGTGTACATATTGAAGAGCCTGTGAAACACGAATGGCCAGCTGTATTGGAAGGTACACGAGCAATGATTTTGATTCATGTAAATGCGCTCTAAGAAACCTGAAAAGCAATGCGCCCACACATCACGACTTATCCCCGCGACGTTTGAATCTTTCTCGGCAAGCAACGCGGATTTCTCAGCCAGCAACTGAAGGTCCATCAAGGGCGACAGGCCCAGTGATGATTTATCTGATCCGGAGACGTATGTCAAGGCCTTTTCAATGACCGCTGGTGCGCACTCTTCAATAATATCAATAGCCATGACAGCCTCCGTTGCTTTATTCCCAGGCATCGCTTTACCTAATGACCGTACTTCGCGTAAGACCATTAGTGCTAGCTTGCGGTGCATTGCTTTTGTGCTGCATAGCATGACAAGTGCAAAGCCCTCCACACAATGCAGGACGTGAGTGGAGTTCCCTTTGGCAGGGTGGCTGTGCTCTGGTGAGTCACCGGAATGCATGGACATCTCTAGGTATTTGTCACTTTTCGCTTCATGCGATGGTTGCATCACAGCTGATTTCCATTGAACTATCAACTGCAAAACTCCACGTAGACAAGACTCCAAAATATTAGGATTTATGTCTGGGACTTCCCTCAATGTAAAATTGATGTACCCGAGAATAACATCTTCCCGATACTCTGGGAAATCCATGATCAAAGACTGCAGCGCAGTGAATGCTAAACCCCGTAGTTCCTCATCGAGATGCAAAGTTAGTCTCGAAACGAGCTCCACAAGCTCACTTTTGTTCATCCCCTCAGGTACACACTTTGGAATGGCAGCAACACAAGTCCTGAATAAATCAATCTTCGGTTTCCTTTCACCCGTTATCATATCCACAGAGTCTTTATTTGAATACTGAGGATTATTCATGGTCATTGTCCTACCAACTTGAATATCCAGTGTCCGCAAGATCTGATCGAGAGCACGTCGGACACTCGTGTAATACGTCACAACACCAATATTACGAGCTGCTTGCTCCGTGAGCTTTGTGAATGATTTCTTGACTTTTAAGGTATTCCCGGACGGCAAGACACCGATTGTGCTGGGCATTGGTGGGGCACCTTCCTTCCTTTGTAACTTGTCGGCAATAACAAGGAATGCTCTTAACCCAATGTTCATACGTTCTGGATTCAGTTGTCTGTTACTTCTGCCAACATTCAAAAGATCAAAAATGATATCTTGCATCGCAAAGTCGAGTTTCTCCTGAAAGAAAGGAAAAGAATTTAGGATCATTTGTACTAGAAAATTTCTCACTTTAGCCATCCTTCCCCCAGTAGCCGATGAGAATAATTTGAGCATAGCGTCGGAGACTGTATCGAAGTTGAAATCATATGTCTTCCATGAACGCTTGAGTACCTAAGGCATAACAAATACAAATACAGCAAAGTCCCGCCTTTAAGAAACCCACTTTATTACCTCCACTAATGGCTCTCCCTTATACCGCATTTACACAGAACCAGTAAACCAGCTTTATCTAAACCAAGTTGAACTTCAACCAATCAAATGTATTCAACTTGTTTGATTGACCAATTAGAAGGCCTCATTCGAAAACCCGGTTTAGTCTAAGCTGGTTTAACTTGCAAGTGTTCAAATATTAAATCTTACAATATATTTTACATTCTACTATACCTAATTCTAATTACTATACGACACTACAGGAACGATACCATGGGGAGCGAAAGACAATGACTACCCCATGGCCAATATCTAAAAACACGAAACATTAAACTGTATACAGTCACACCACGAACATTTATAAATTAAAAGATACTATACTATATTCTGTTTCACACCAGATGCCAGGCACTCCATCCACCCCAACCAACAACAAACGAGCCGCGCCCGCAGCACCAACATACCCATCGCAACCGCGATGAATTTATTGATGCCACGAGCGCAACTCACCCGCCACCGGCCAAGGCAAGCAAAATGCCCGACTTCCGATGCGAAACAGAATTTACAAGGAAAAGAAACACTAACGACAAGGAAATTAAAATTACGTCCCCCTTGCAGGTAGCAGCAGCTAATCATTAGTAGCATCATTTTATTCAAAGCGTTGTGTTGCATTTATGTATTTTAAAGTTGCCTTAAGAATCTCTGTATTAGAATCAACAGAAAACCTTTCATTACCATACAGCATCATTTTAAGTAATAGCGCGTTTGAATGATTTGACAAACCGTACGGTTGCAACGTTGCGTTTACACTATCGAGAAGATCTCTCCTGTATGCATCGTAAGCATGGCAGTGCAGCAAAAAGTGCTCCGTGTCCTCAACACCATCATTTGTGGGGCACAGTGGATTCAGTGTGTCTCTAAAATTGTGTCTAAATTTGTGCAGATTTAGCTTACTGAGACCAACTCGTAACTGCGTGAGTATTGCAAGACCTTTTGGGTCGTGAATGCTGTAGACTGGCTTAGGAAGTGTGAACACGAATATTGGGTGAGTCAGAAAATGAACCGGGTAAGTCAAAAAAAAGTTTACACTTTTGACGGGCTGTGAAATAAAAACTATACTATATTCAAAACTACAATTTCTATCTATCAGTCAAAGGTTAACTTAGATAAGAAAATTTTGCCAGGAAAAATCACTCATCTTTAATACCCAAAAATTAGAAAAATGCCTGTAAGGGGTTTATGTGGGAATCGAGAATTCCATATTCCATTCTGGCCCATGATCTATTTGGCATTGAAATTTCAAGTCAATAGTCAATTTCAGGAAAAATTCCAAAAGTAATTGAAAATGTTAGCTATTCAATCATATATTGCTTAATATCGTGGCTTTTATATTTAGGGAACAGTAGCCCTTCACACGCCAGGCCTTTATTGGCTAATCAGGTATAAGTGGTTGGCTCAATTTGATCCAACTTTCAAAAATAAAAGTTGGTATGCTTGTATCAGGTATCCCTAAATGGTGTATCGGTGCTTTCCAAAATGTACCAACATGAACAATTTACCGATTTGAATTAAGCTAACCCTTCTTTCCACTCTAGTGAGCAGAGAGTTGCCATCTTGCAAATCCACTCTCCTCGAAAACAATTAGTTCTTCCGATGGGTCTATAGAAAAGCGGCAAAAAGGATGTGTTTTGCACAGTCTTTGCAATCGAAATGCAGATAAATCGTAATGCTTCCACCAACGCTGGCTTCGCAAGTTCTTTAGATTGTTGACCTAAAACTTGGCCAAGTCTGATTTAAAAGCTTCCTTGCAATCGAATTTTATATTTTCGGTTAGATTTCTTGCAATCGAATTACACATTTCCGTCTACTATTCGACATGGAAGGGGACACCATGGTCAACAGATTAGCATACACAGAAAAAGCTGAAAGCTCTCGAGAAAACCAACATTCATTTTCAGAATCTACATGAAAAAGTGACCTGTGTCAACTTAAATTACCGGGTGAGTCAATAAATAGGCCCGGCGTTTGAAAAAATGCTGCTCCCTTAATAGAAAAGCAATATCATTGAAAACTGTCTTGTTTTCTTCCCGATATGTCAATTAGGTTCAGTAATTTACCCGGCGTTAATCGGCCATTCCTTCCCGTCGATATAAGAGATTTTCTGCAGTAAACCCCTTTCGAAAACCTGCAAAAACAAAAACGACAAAAAATTTCCCTTCGTTTTCGTTCCTGGCAATAATGACACTCACATGCATTCATGCATATTTTGTCCTCTTGGGAGAATGTAATCCCCTTGAATAAGTTATTCATATAGGGAGGAGACCTTTTCATTCCCCCAAGAGCATAGCACGTGCTAAAGCGTTCTCAAGCCATTGTTGTAAGGTAAACACATAAACTTGCTCATGATTTTGGCACGTTTTTCAAGATTTCTCGAAGGGAAATTTTTTAAAGAATCTATATTATTAAAACGTGAAGCGAATTTTGTGTGGCGTAAAACTCGAGCACCGTTGCGCTGATCCTCGCGAAACTTTCCAAATATCTTCGTCTTCCCTCTACGGGGTGCAATAGAGATTTTGTTTTCTCAAATTCGCCCCCAAATCAGGGTAAGGGGCGAATTCGGTGACATCAAAGGATTGGCGGAATCCCTTTCAGTTGTCTGTGTACAAGGGAATGATCTTTACACATATCACAATAGTCGGACCAAGTACCTTGGACCTTCGTCTTGGTACCACTTTCTTTCTTTTGAAAGGGCAAGGCCAGAGTTTCGTAGATCGGCTTCTTTTTCCAGCTAAAATATCGTTGGCTCGAGAGGAGAGAACAGGGGAATTTTAATGGGGGCTTCCAATGGGAAAGGGAGATCATGCAAAGGTGCAAGGGACTAACATTCGAAGGTTCCTATTGTTCCACTGCTCCGGATTATACACTTGACATTGAAATATTAGGGCTTTCGTCGTAATGGCTTTCAAAACGGTCGTGAGTCTGTCGTTCATTCAACCATACATTTGAGCATTGTTAAATTTTGAAGCAATTAGAACAAGCTGATTGAATTTGAGTGTAGTCATTATTGTTTTCAGTATAAATTCCTTTCGAATGACGCATTGCAGACCTTCTGTTCTGTCCCAAGACAACATCAGGCCTTTCACAGTGGACATCTGATAAGACTTATAACATCATGGCAGTTATCTCTATGGAATTGTTTTGACAGTCTTGCTTTCATCAAAGGTAACTCGGACTCATTGTAATTAGTCTGCAAACTGCTAGCCAAAAGGAACAGCTTTCCTGGCATTTATCTCTAAATGGACGCTACGCTTCGCTTCGCGCAGTTACAAAACATAGAACGAATGCAAGGAATCACGCCGTAAGTCTAGGCCAAGGCCCTTGAAGGCCTACAAAGAAATCCAACAGAAAATATCATGGATTTCTTCTTTACCAAGGAAGGCTTCAGGGGGCGGCGGCTCAAATGGGATCGCAAATTTCTTCGCAGGGGCATAGAGCTAAAAGAAACGATCTTCTAACATTTCATTTATTTTCAAATTGGTTCCTTTCTGCAGAGATACCGCAGGCGGAGGCAGAAGAGGGGACATAAGGGCAAAGAGAGTCATGTCTTACTCAGAGTTTCTCATTTAATTTCGCCCATCCTAGAGGAGGGGAACAGATACAGTAAGAACCCAGCAAAATAGAAACCACTCGATAAGAAACCTCAGGCTGATTTTTTGAGAAATGATGCCCTCACATGAGAAACTTCTCAGCCTGATTCTTGGAAGGTTTCCTATAGGAGGATCCCAAAAATTTTTCATATTTAGTAATTTTTGTGAAAATCAGGTGCTAAATATTTTTTAGAGATTTCATGCAAAAGCATCTCCATCTACAGTATACTTGGCATGCATGCTATGATTGACCAAATTTGGAGAGAATGATACGTAACAAGAACATACTGTTTGATAGCGTTTGCTCTGGGGTTTCTTTAAAGATTTGAAGGTTTCTTAACCATGTGATAAGAAACATTTCAGCCTGTTTGCAGATTAATGCCCTTTAATAAGAAACCCAACAGGCTGTTTTGAAAAAACTGGTTTCTATTTTGCGGGTTCTTACTGTATGCTCGCTACCACGGAGCGCTTCGAAGGGGGTCTCCAATGAAAGGGATATTTATTCTAAACAGTTTGTGAATCGAACAAGGAATGGGCTTTTATGGTTGAGGGATGCGATAACGACTGACTGTTTCTTTCATTCGTTGATTAATTAAAAACTAGAGGGGTATCGCCCTTTTGGAATGCTTTCATAAGGGTTTAGTCATTTATAACTCTGGGTACCGGGGTGGGTTAGAATTGGTGGGGGTATGAAACTATTCCAAGGAAAATTGGGGGGTATGAAACTTCTTTTGGAAATTTTAGAGGGGGTACGAAAACTTTAATGGTAGATTCTCCAGAAAATTTCTTCAATGACACGATAAGGCCTATGGAATACCATATCCTCGCACAACTGCAACTCTAGCTAGCTTCTTAATGAGGGCCTTCAAATCATCCATTGTACCCCATTATATTTGTATAAAATTCCAGCTCACTGGCCTTCCAAGGTAGTACTTCATTAAGTTAAAATAGCATTGCCTTTCGTCTTTTTATCTCTTTTACAAAACAGAACTTCTGTGATGTGGTTATCTGAAAATAGTTTGATAGATGGCCAGTCGTAGGGTATGAAATCTTTTCCTAATTTTCAATTGGGCTCGAAATTTTTTTGGGATAATTGGAAGGGGTTTAAAAACTCTTAGCTAGCTTAGCAATTCTAGCCCGCCCCGGTACCCAGAGTTATAAATGACTGACCCCTAAGGGAAACAGTTTTTACAATATGAAGCAAAATTCTTGAATACTATGAGTATGATCCTCTACTCTTCCTCTCTTTTTCCTTTAATCTTGGGACAAATTTTGATTTCATCTCCCTATAATATCAATGTTAATGCAGAGAGGTCTGAGTGGCCTACATTTAAAAGCCCACTTTTTTGGAATGAGGAAGGTTGGTAAAGGAGCCATTGCGATGAATTGCAATGCTTTCAAGATGCCTGACGAAAACGAGGTTCGACCATGCGACATATCTTGAGCTCATGCAGCACACAGTTGCACCATTATGGCGGCTTAGGCCCAAGAGAATGCTCTGATACTCAGGGCACCCGGTGGAAAGATCACTTACGTGACGTCAAGAATTCCTGTTGATTCGTCATCTCAAAGGTTGAAAAATCGACGAGCCATCACATTTTAATCCGTGGTGCAACATTTGGGGACCTGCTTAAAATGATTGATAGGTAGGAAAGCCATTTATTGTTCCTTGCAATAGCACTTATACTTCTCCCGGTAGCTCTGGTTGCCGTTGCTTTTCTTCTCTGAGTTCTGAGGGTCTATTTGCTTTCACAGGCCGCAGAGGAGGGAAACGGATATTTCCACTATGAAATTTATTAATGCAGAACCATTTCTGCAAGAATTCAGGAGATGCAGTATTGAAACTTTTTTAGTTTAGTTAATGAAAAGTCGTACATAAGAAGCTTCCGTGATTGTTATAATTCAAAAACTTCGTTTCGAAAGTCGGAGACGGTAAATTTAAGAACAAGAGTAGGCATGGGATCAATTTTAAGAACAAGTCCAGTCAAATTGAAAGTGAGAATCTTAGCTACAACAAAACCCAATTAAGCTTTACCATAGCTAACAGGGCAACTATTACAACACTGAGACATTTATTGGAATCACCGTGCAACATGCTATTAATGAAAGAGCCAAGATTGCAATGCTGTTTTTACATTTGGGACTTTAAAGCGCAAGTTTTCTGGTAACCAGTGCATCAAGAAAGATGGAAGTGATGTTTGATAAATCAAATTGCCAGTAAGAAGAGAGAAAGACCTCTTCTACAGCTTCAGAATCGGGTCAAGAGTTTTCAAAGTGACGTAGGCCCTGCTTAGGTGGCCCATCCCTCCAGAAGAGAAGAAGATCCACATTTTCCAAGAGCATAGCCCAGGCCTAAATCCGCCAGATAAACACATGAAAGATCATTTCCCTTCATAAACATTGCAGAAACAAGGGTCTAGAGAGGGGGTTCCAATCAGGTAGAAATTAAGATAGATTTGAAACTTAGAAATGAATCAAATGTTAAATGATGGATGTAAAAAGTTTGCCTAAATGTTCTCCCACCCAGATTACTCATCTGTTTTGCGTGGTGTGGTTATATGGAAGAAAAATTGCTTTGCTGGTTGCTGGTTATATGCCACAAAGAGTTTGCCGTGGTAACACTGACATGAAAAGGAAATTTGAAGTCAACAAGACTGTTTCATATTGATGTTTGTTGCAGTTTTCGGTCGAAGATTTCCAAGGGCAGGGAATGTCTGTTCAGTGATGAAACTGCGTTTCTACAAACAACAATTAATCTAATTGAAGCAGAGAGTAATTCTTCAAAGCTGCAGTATTTTTGAAGCTAATTTGGAAGTGACAAAGTGTTCTCCGCGAATGGATATAAAATCAAATTGCAGGATTATTTGGGATAGATTTCAAAATCTACTTTTACTGGAAAATTTATGTTTCAGTTGGTGTTTATGATGTTATTGCAAACTTTGTTATGACTGTTGACGCAGTGAAAAAATCCCTTAGAAATTGTGAAGTAGCACAAAAACATTTCACATAAAAACATTGGCTTTCTTTGACAGCACCACAATATAGTTGCAGAAAATAACAAGAAATGAGCCTCAAAACTTTCAACAAACAAATTTAGGAGTAAAGGGCAGTCCAACAATGACAAGAAAATGATTTTAGAGGCTGAAAGTTATTGGCCTAGCAAATTTCAACTATTTGATTACTATCATTTTCATGAACTTTGAAGTCAATTTCCTGGAAATGCGATTTTCGCGAAACTGTGTAATGGATATATTTTTAATTTCAAAACGATAAGAGATATTTAAATGAAATTTTGTCAAAATGTTTGCCGAAGATGGAGCTTCAAAATGAACCTCTGCTTTTACATTGGCTAAGCACAAGGGGATTAAGACCCTTATGTCTACATTTTTTGCCATCAAAATTTAATCATACAAATGGGGATGGCAGGACGATTCGCGACTCTAATGGAATGCTAGGACAATAACCTTGCAAATCAACATTGTTTCGGGGGTGAGGGGGGTGTTTATACCTAATAGCTATGGTTAGAGCTGTGGATTGTCAAGAAATGGCTTAAGTGTTCCAAGGACTTTTGGCAGACATTGTACATACTTGCATGAAGTCCAGCTAATTTCATTGAGATAACTTTAATCAGTAGAGAATGAAAATACTTTTCCGTGTACCATTTTTTGCAAAATTTCGTCTATTTTTGTTGCTATGGCAACATGAAAGGTGCCATTTTGAACTTTTCAGTCCAAAAATCTTACAATCATGCCTATCTACCATCTCAACTTGGTTATATACCCATATTCATAGTAATTCTATGACCGGGAGGATGCTACCTTAAGCACCCAGGAGGCTTATTTAATTTCGGGCCCTCCACAGGGGGGCATATTAGAGAGGGGGCTTATTATATAGGGGGGCTTATTCACAAAATCAAATGACGGGGATACAGATGACAGCTTTTTAGATCATTTACACCGTATTTTGCGGATACAATATACAATTTTACGAGTCAAATACATAAATTCGACACAGTTTTATCTCAAACCACATCAGAATTAACATGCAAGCTTATCTAGGTCAATAAATGGGAAATCTTTGGTAGCCACTACAATTTGATATAACAGGGGGGGGGGGCTTAATACAGAGAGGGCTTATTTAAATTTTGGCTCAGAGGGGAGGGGCTTATTAGAGAGGAGGGCTTAATAGAGAGAGGGGGGGGGCTTAATAGAGCTTTTACGGTAAGTATACAGTGAACTTTTCAGGGTAATAGTTTATAAAGAGTGGAAAGAGCAATGCAAAATGAAAAGAGACAAGGAAAAATAGATGCCGTGTAGAGGGTGTATACTAAGTTTGCAAAATAGAAAGCACAGCAGGGATATAATTCTAAGCAAGACAACTGTTGTTCGTTCTCGCACCGGCTCCCTCTTGCTTTCAATTTTCAAATAAATGCAACAGAACCCCTTGGAGAGTGGAATACGCCACAAACTGACTGCATTGATTTGTAACGCTAAAGAGATCCTCTTAACAAAGTATCAACATTTGGCCTTGGTGTTCAAAGATACTCCCACCAAATTATACGTATGTCCCTCTTCACCAGTGTTCTTTTGAGAACGATGTATTATGGATATTAAAAAAAATGTATATGAATATTTTATCCCTTTGTCACCGGCGCACTAAATTCAACTGTCCATACACCTGAATGACAAATACGACGGCGGGCCAGCACGGCGCCGTAGGCGACGCGCGGCAAGCCTAGTCCTTATAATAGTAAGACAAAATGGCCGACCGCTGGTTTCAGTCATCAGGCAAATTTGGTCTTCTTGAGGTCATAGCTCTATCATTTTTTAACGGATTTTGACGGGGATGGCAGCAAGCTTTATTTGAACATCTGAAGAGCAACATCATATAAAAGTTTGGCGAGAATCTTTTGCCGTTTTGTCGCAATCTTCAGGCAAAAGGGGTACAATTTTTTTGGGACACCCTGTATATTGAGAGAGCAGTAGCCTTTCAAACGCCGGGCCTTTCTTTTGACTCACCCGGTATACAAGAAGGCAGATCAATGGCTCGGAATGACATTAAAAACGTATTTTTACGGTTTATTAGGGTGGCTTGTCAATTTTGGCCAGCAGTGCACATCATTTTGGAACATCCGGTAGTCAGATGAGGAAACTGTTACTTGAACATTAAAATTGTTGAAATTTTCGATGGGACTTACCTGAGCGATAAACTGGATGATTTTGACAAAGATATTCAGGGGGATATTGCGAGGCACAACTGTCCTTGAGCTTTTCGGAAACAGCGTGTCAGTGATACTTCGAAGCCTCCTAGAAATATAAAAAATGAGATATTTTATAGCTGTTTCATATGAATTAGATTTTGTAAAAAGACCTGCTCTGCCCAAAGTTAGCCCGACATGCAAAGTGAAACGAACCGTAGTAATTATCAGTAAAAATCGTTTATGTGTATTTTTCGTAGCCGTATATTTAATTCTAGTTTAGTTACATGTTCTCTATGTTAATGGCTGCGGAGTTGTCACGGTCTCTTGCACTCCGTGGTATCGTCCTCGTAGTTTAGTAAAGTAGCTTGTACGTAGTGTCTTAAGTAGTTCGTTCTTGTAAAATTTTATATTGAAAATAAAAAAAAAAAAAAAAAAATTAGATTTTTCTGGACATTCTTCTTTAAACGGCTTCTCTTCGTATAACGTATCCTTTGAACTGTAGAAGCCATATCACACAGACTGGCGACAGTTCCATTTCATTAGGATCTGTAATGCAGTTGTTGACAAGACGGGCACTATTTTTTATATTTTTTATATCTGAGATCAAATTTTTTTTTCTGTGATGGCCAATTATGATAAGTGGATTAGAAACGCTATGAAGCAACTACGAGCAAGTTGTAAGGCGCTTTACACCATCATATTGTATGGTCACAGAAAAAATATGGAGTAACTTTTACCTGAAGATGATAGTGTATTGCCGCCTTAACTTGTTTTTACTTCATTTTCATTTGTTTCCTGTATCGTATTACTCGCTACGTACTGAAAACCAGAAATAATCACATTTTCCACACTGTAAAATACTGCATCATATGAAACAAAGTGTAGGGAAAATTGCTCATTGCCAAAATCAAAGCACAGACATGAAAGAGGGCAACGAAAAGGTGTCCTATTTATGGGGCCTATCTCCCTAATGTTTCATAATTGGATCAAACCGTTGCAGAGTCCAACATCGATATTGGCAAGCTCACTACCTTATATCGTTTCATCTATTGCTTATTGAAGCAACTGACGTCAAATCAAAGCGTTCCTAGCTGCTAGATGCCATCTGATTCCACATCGACTCAGCTGAATGACTCCATACCTCAACACTCACAAAACAGCCTCTTGCACCATGACATAAGACAAGAAAATTTGCATAAGTTTGCATCAGGAAAGAATTTGCACACCGGACAGGATTCAAGCCCTCTACTATTGTCAAAAAGAACCCACGCAATCTTCGTTAAAAGCAGCCTCATTGGCCCGTGCTACTAGAATCTGTTTGCGGAGACTATCAGAAGCTATATAACACAAAGAATACTACAATGATAACCACTACTATTCCTTAGTAGGCTGGTGATAAGACAACGAACGCTTATCACGGATAACAAGAAGGGTGTTCTTCTCTGGGCTACAGCGTTCTCGTGAGACTCTGCTCAAATGTCACAAGCTATACAACAGGACGAAAACTCTACTGAGGAAGACTTGATAATTTCATTATCTGGGTTGCTTTGCGAACAACGACAAGAGTTGTTGATATCACATTGCTAAGGAAGGCTTGAGAATATCAGTCTTTGGGCTGCCTTGAGAACAACAAGAAGCAGTGACAATATCGCAGAACTATATCGTTTTCAAGAAAGCATATTTATTCAAACCATTCGCGAGGCTCTAAACAAACTACCAGAAGCTAAAAAGCATTTTATTGCAGAATACTATTAGGTCAAAATGGCAAAAAACCTTGAAGAAAAAATTGCTGCTTATAAAATAGTTTTCGTTCCTAATATACTTGTATCATGTGCAAACATTGTTTCAAATGCAATCCTGATTCATGCATTGCGGAAAAGAAACAAAGTTAAAGTGATCACGTTCAAGCTTATATACATACTGAGCATTTCTGATATCTTAAATGGCATTTCAGTCCTAGCTGGAGATATATCAATAGAGATGGCAGCATCTAGAAAGAAGTCTTATTCTATGATAAAAAGCGTAGTAAACGTGATTCAATATTTCCTGAGTGCTTTCTCAGTAGAAATGATTTTACTTACAGCCATTGATCGCTATTTACACATGACGAAAATGAATAACTACAGTCAGATAATGACTCATAGCAGAGCCAACAAGTTAGTATTCTATTGTGCCTTGTCAGCGTTCATCGATGCGTGTGTCACAGCAGTCAGTTACTACTTGAAGTTCTATGAAGAGTTTGTAACCTTTTTGTGTGTCATTGGCCTCGTGTGCATCTTACTCTCATTTGGTTTGTATTACAGAGCATTGAGATCGATAACAATGAGAGTTGATAATGCAACCTTCACTGAAGAGAACAGAAATGTCCGAAATGCTGGAAAAGAAGTGTCAAGAGCAGTTTTCTTCATTTTTGCATGTCTTGCGTTAACTATGACACCTACATTCATCTTGTTCCCATTGCGACTATATATGCCTCAGAAGTCGACATTCGTAGCACTGCACATATTGACCGTAGCATTCTATTTGAATTCGACTTTAAATGCAGTAATAATTATCTACTTTAGTAGCGATTTGAGAAGCTGTGTCCGACAAATCTTCTCTTGTGAAACAAATTAACATTGCATGCTTATTGTTTTAGTAGGAGTACCCTTATATACATACTGAGCATTTCTGATATCTTAAATGGCATTTCAATCCTAGCTGGAGATATATTAATAGAGATGGCAGCATCTACAAAGAAGTATTATTCTATTATCAAAAGCGTAGTAAACGTGATACAATATGCCTTAAGTGCTTTCTCAGTACTAATGATTTTACTTACAGCGTTGATCGCTGTTTACACATGACGAAATGAATAACTACAGTCAGATAATGACACATAGCAGAGCCAACAAGTTAGTATTCTATTGTGCCTTGTCAGCGTTCATCGATGCGTGTGTCACAGCAGCCAGTTACTACTTGAAGTTATATGAAGAGTTTGTAACCTTCTTGTGTGTCATTGGCCTCGTGTGCATCTTACTCTCATTTGGTTTGTATTACAGAGCATTGAGATCGATAACAATGAGAGTTGATTATGCAACCTTCACTGAAGAGAACAGAAATGTTCGAAATGCTGGAAAAGAAGTGTCAAGAGCAGTTTTCTTCATTTTTGCATGTCTTGCGTTAACTTTGACACCTACATTCATCTTGCTTCCATTGCGACTATCTGTGCCTCAGAAGTCGACATTCGTAGCACTGTACACATTGAACGTAGCATTCTATTTGAATTCCACTTTAAATGCAGTTATAATTATCTATTTTAGACGTGATTTGAGAAGCTGTGTCCGACAACTCTTCTACTCGTGTAAGAAAAATTAACATTCAGACTGCCTTCATATGATCCACAGGCACAACTTGATAACGGCATAAAACTGTTACGGATAGGCCTTCCGTTCACACGAACACGGCACATTCCTTGCAGGTGCAATTTGAAAACGGTAAATTTTAAAACAGAAGTCTAACCGGCACATTTGAAAAACGGCATCATGTGAACACTCGAGAACGATTAAACGGAACATTTTTCAAACGTTTTCGAAACGGAGCTGATTAATTTCAGGGATAGATACATTTTAAGGTGTCCCTGTTGTTGTGCAGGTTTGCAACGAATTTGTAACAGTCAAATAGTCTGCCGTTTTCAAATTGTGCCGGTATCGTGTGAACACTAGCTAAAATTCTCGTGCCGCTACATTTCATAGCGTTTTCAAAATGTGCTGGCGTCGCGAAACGTAGGCTCAGTTCTCAAAGGTAGGGATTCGTAGCTCTGTACACAACGAACAAGAACAACGCATTCTTTTTCAATTCGAATTTGAATTCACCATTCACAATTCACCCTCAATCCAAGAATCAACAAGCCTTTCACTGTGAGCCAGAAGTTCCTTATCTTGAAGGCTAATTAGCTTTTAAAAAACGCCTCAAAATTCAATTTTTCAGTGATTAATGTTGCCATGAGTATCCACATGAATGATTCCTCACTCCAAGAATCAACAAGCCTTTCATTGTGAGCCAGGATTTCCTCATTTTGAAGGCTAATTAGCTTCCCTGAGCTTCATCGCAGCAATGAGAATCTCTAACTGTCGAAGGTTGCCATGACTACGCCTTGGCCTCGTTTGGCACAGATTTATCTGTGCCTGGCCGTCTCAATTTTATGCGAAAGTCCATAAGTCCCAGTTTGTGTAAAAAATAATCCAACTCAGTTAAAAAATGTTTAAAAAGTGTGCAAAGTGTTGTTGTTTTTGTTGTTGCAATAACTGGGACTATGTCATGACTCTAGCGGCACCCAATAAACCTTTTAGCTATTCTACAAAAGAGCCTGGATCGAGCATATTTTCATACGCAAGGTTCGATCGAGTGGCGTTAGAGCTTCTATCGCTATTGTACACATTCGAAAATTCTACAAAATGTAGCAAAATATCTTTCGATTCTGATTCTTTTCAGAATAGCTAAAAGGTCTATTCCCTCCTATAGGAATGGACCAAGCACCTCGTCAGGGGGTCAATACGGTCTCTACCTTTCCTAATCTTACTGGTTACTTAGGTAATTGCAGATAGAGCAATGGTACTCACGTCAGCGTTGATGCATGGTTTTCACATTTTACTCGAACGACGTACACCCTGAAACAAAACGCATAAAATTAACCCATATTTCAAAGTTGAAACAAATAACGGTTGGTCAATAGACGAATTCAGCTAATTTTGTTTATACCCACTTCAGGTCAAGTGATCATACACCAGGGAAATCATGTCTTTTATCTGCTTGATACCGTTACTCGTACCAGGCCCGAAGTTCTGAATTGGCATAAAAAGAAAGTTTCCTCAAGAGGACAAGAGTTTCCTCAAGGGGTGATCTCTTTTTCAGTCATTACTATATTTTGAGTAGACTGGAAAGATCTCTAGCTATTTCTAGCTAATTTAAGCCTACAATTGCATGCAGATTAAAGCATGGGATCCTAGTTCAATGTCCCTTCCGAAGAACAGCGAAGTGTGGTGCTTGGTCAGGCATTTGGAAGGCCGCCCAACCAGAGATTTTGACCTAACGTGACCAAGATTAACTTTAGTTACCTAACGGAAATGTATAAGCCACTCAGCCACTCACCCCACTAACATGAGCTAAATATATCTATGCCCTATGCTTTAAACATATGAGAAAATAGAACAACATCTTACTAACGAATGATTTTCACTTGAATCTCACTAAGGCTGTTAAGACAACAACCCTCGTGCCTTGTGAGAGATTCTATGGACATGAAGATGATACTATGGACATGCTGTGGAAACCGGACCCTAAGACCCTAGGACTACTGACACCCTTAGGACCTTTAAGTATCAAAGATGAAAAGGATCCTTAACACCAGAGGATCATCACCACAGACAAACAATAAACCAATGTCACCAAGCTGTCAAACAAGAGGTATCGTATGAGCTTCCTCTCTTCCATCCTACGAACTTTCGCTCGTTCAAACCAAAGCCAGGACGCTGTTAATCATACAGAAAGTTTTTTAAAACAGCACGATAGGAGATACTCAAAATCGTTCTTATACGAGGCATAAGCTCTCTGCATGATTTCTGGCATTGGTTTGAAAGAGTGGAAGTTCATGGGATGGAAGAGGGGAAGTTAACGATACACAACTTCCTGATCATGACCCTCTGGTATTAAGGTTCCTTTTCATTCTTAGTATTTAAAAGGTCCTAGGGGTCTCAATGGTCCTAGGGTCTTATGGTCCGGTTTTTACAACATGCAGAAACTATTGCCATAAGAAGAGCTATGTTCTCGAATAACTTACTTTCACTACCACCGGGTTACCCAAAAAAAGTGAACCGAAAAAAGCGTTAACGGTTAAAAGAATGATCCACAAAAGTCAGTGATTCAAAAGTTGCATTGCGGCGTAGCTGGGATGGCCTGGTTACATCGCTGTTGCTTTTGTATTTTTAATCGACATGGTAAATTGGCTAAAATCAGGATTTAATGAAACAAGATCTAAAACCCTCCAAAATTCATCAAAAACATGGGATCGATTTGATCAATAGGAAACAATAAGGAATACGTTTTGCATAGGTTTGGAACAGATGATAATTCCCAGTGCACGAAAAGAATCCTCAATAACGAAACAAATTTATTCAATACCACAAAGGGATTGTTTGGATGCATCTAATCTGAGCTGCACATTCTCAATATGATCTGCTCATTGTGTTGCTGCCCTGCAGCTGATAAAAATCGTCTTCCTGTTTTGATGAATTTAGACGGGCTTTTGAACTGTATCTGTTCACTAAATCCTTATTTTCGCCATTTTGCAATGTCGATAAAAATAGTGAAAATAATACCAACGTAACCGAGGTATTTATTTAGCAAATAATGTTTGAATCACGGACTTCAGTCTTTCACTCCATTTTGTGTCATGGCTTTTCTAAAACCCTGGTAGCCAAATTTTCATCTTATCGAGGTCTTTAAACAGGTGGAAGTAGGTAGCTTTACCTCTGTCAGATAAAAGAAGGGATCAAGCTTTCTTAAGGATATATGAAGGTGACATGGGTAATAAAGACAGGGAACGAAATGAGTTCTAAGTGCAGCTGACTCCCGAAATAATTAACCCTGGAAGTAACAAGTGTCCTGGTACAAAGAACAAGCCCTTTAATAATAAATTCCTTGTAAATCATCTCCGTTATAACGAGCTCCCTATACAACAAATTTTTCTACCGGGTGTCCCAAAAAAAACTCCTGTTTGAAAAATCACAAAATTTCATTATAAGGCTAATCCTCAAATTAATTTATTTGGCAAATGGATAAAGACCCAAATTATTTTTCCAGGTGTAGCTGATCTTGTGATTGGTATCAAAATTAGTGAATTTAGCTCTTTTAGGGCTGCCTGGTTTTGAAGCATTCTCCAAAAAGCACTGATGATTATCATATTAATTTCTTGTTCGTACGATAAGCTTCTAATTTGGTCACTAAATGTTGGAAAGAAATGCAACAATTATTAGTGTAGACTTGAAGGATAATGAAAAATCTCAAAATAATGGTTCTTTGGCAAGATTAACGACGCTCAGACTGAGTTTTTCCAAGGTGGTATTTTATACCCTTTAAATAAAGAAAACAAACATTTTATCATCCTTAAATATATTTGCATCATTGACAAAAGAGATCAAAAAGAAAATTTCATGATAGGTTTGATAATTAAATTTTGGCGATTTTTCAAACGGTAGTACTTCTTATTAGGACACTAGTTCCCTTCAGAGTTTGTTATACCGGGATCAGCTGTAAAGGGTAACACATGCAAAGAATAAGGCAATTTCTAAGTATACAGATTCAAAATAGAAGGGAAACTACAATCCTCGCCAAAACCTCTTGTCACAAACTGAATTTTTCAGCATTTTTCAACAAAGATCAAAGTGCCTACCATTTCAGCGGAAATATCTCGTAAACCCCCCTTCCCTCCAAGTCAATTTTGTTTGTCTTCACTCAGGACACTTGCTGCATGATATTTTCCAAGTTAGAGAAATCAGCAACATTGACTTGGGGGGTAAAGGGGGGTACTTGCTCTTCAGATCTACTTTTTCCATTTTGTGACAAGGGTTTTGGCGAGGATTGTAGGTAAGGTGATGGCTAAAGATAATAGACATCTTGTTCGAAATAATTTATGATCAAGAAACGTTCGAGAGAGTGAATAAACATGAAATTGAAAGAAAAGGTGTATATACCACAAGAGTCTGTATAAACATTCCATTGCCATTCTTTGAAGTTTGGTGTCCTTTGACTAAAAAACAGTGTGTTGTAAATACAGTCGTAGATATGAAAAAATGCAAATAAGCAATTGAAACAATGTATGTGAAATTAGTCGTGGTTGTGTAAAATGCAAATTTGCAACTTGGAACAATGTATTATAAATATAACTGTATTCAGCAAAATTGCAAATACGAAATTTAAAAAGTGTACTGCCAATATAGTCGTGTTTATGACAAGTGCAAATCAGCAATTTAAAAAAAAAATCAGCAAAAAAATGTATTGTTAATATAGTCCTGGTTATGAAATAATGCTAATAAGCAACTAAAAAAACGTAATGCAAATATAGGCATGGTTATGAAAAGTGCAAATAAGCAATTAGCAAGATGTAGTCCACGTATAGAAGTAGTACTGTAAAATTGCAAACAAGCAATTAAAAAAATGTATCGCAAATATAGTCGTAGTTATGAAAAATGCAAAAATCATTTAAAAACGTATTCCAAATGTAGTCGTATTTATGAACAATGCAGGTAAAAATCAACAAAAAATGCATTTCAAATATAGCCGTGTTTATATCACGTAAACAATTAAAACAACGTATTGCAAATAAAGTCGAAGTTATTAAAAATGCCAAGAAGTAATTAAGAAAATGTATTGCAAATATAGTCGTAATTATGAACAATGCAAGTAGAAATCAACAAAAAATCTACTTCAAATACAGCCGTATTTATTAATAAATATGCACATAATCAATTAAAACAAAACATTGCAAATATAGTCGTATTTATGAAAATGCCTGTAAACAATCAAAACAAACTATTTTACATTCTGTAACCGAATGTAAAATAGCATCGAGAAACAAATAACTTAAGACAGTGCTCACCTTCACATGAGATAAACACATTGTCAGAAATGCATTCCAGTTGGTTAGAAAGAATTGCTTTTGACTGATACACAATAATGCAGTGACGAGTGGATACATAGCCTACAAGATAAAATGAAAGGAAAGTTCATGATAAATACAAGAGTGAAGGTGAAAAATGTGCTACTTTAAATAAAGCATTCGTCAACAAGGAGTGACCTAAATCTCAGTCCGACAGTTGAATGATTATTTCTAAATGCGTTTAGTTGAACCAGTTTTTCTCGATATTATAAATTTAAGAAAACGAGGATTAGTGAAAAGATGCAAGACAAGATGTGCAACTATTTTCCTAATATTATAGTTTTACGACTCAATAAAATCGAGACCCTGTGTTTGATGACTTTCGGTGGGTATTTGGCCTACATGGTGTTATTAAGTCCTTGTCCTTATTACACCATTATCGAGCAAAAATAGTAAATGATAATTGCAGTGTAGGCTTTCTTGCCAAAAGTCCTTTGGAATGTGATAACAGTCTGAAGAATTCTTCAGAATTTGCACAAATCTTAATAACTCGGCAAAACTTTGACTGTCTAAACCCAATTTGTAATTGCAGAACTGGAAAAGAGGACAATGAACACTTTCTCCTGCATTGCCAACAGTTTGACTTGATGCGCGCAAATCTCTTTGGTCAGCTTTCAGCTGCCTGGGACTTTAATGATATGGATACAACAGCCTTGTGTGATCTCCTTTTATATGGCAGTTCACACTTGAATATAATCACCAACAGAATGATCATGGATGCCACTATATTAGACATTAAGGCAAATCAACGCCTTTAGTGAATCTCCAACGTGCCTTGCAGCAGCTACCCCCTTTTACTTTAGTTCTATTGTATTTACTTTGTAATGGCTAGTTTACTGCAAGTGTTTCTCATTGTGGGAACGCGATGACCTTTTGGGTATTTTCCCGCTATGAGGGGCACAGTTAAATGTAAATAGTAGTTGAAGTTATTTTTCAGTTCATATATGAAAAAACACTGGAAGAAGTATGTTAACAGTAAGAAAGAAGTATGTTATATTTTTCAAGGGTTTTGAAAACGATTGTTGTATCATCAAACATAAATCTAAACAACGATGAATCTTGGGATCTTACCAGACAGTGTTTCGCTTTCTTGGCCAACTCCAAAGCATCTTTGTACAACATATCAACAAATTTCTTTACAGCTGGGATACCATATTCTCGTTTTGCTGTGGCTGCTACTGGTATCAGAATTTCAACAAACAAACTAGCGAATGCGTATTTTACTTCCTTGTCTAGATTCTTTTCCAGGAACAAAGTGGCACATTCCTGGAAGGAAATGAAACATCCAGCCAGATAATATCGATTGGGAAAAATTATCGGCGTTTGAACTTTACAGGAGAGGAATGCTTGAGCCAATTTCATTCAGATAATATTTATTCTTTTCACTTCACCCAAGATTTTTACCATTTAACGAAATAATCTCTTTTATGGAGATTTAGTCCTTTAACATTTAGGGACCGGCCATTATTTCTTTCCGGGGCGAGGGTGGAAGATATCTGGGAGGGGTGCCAAAATATCACCTACTTAAAGAGGGGGAACGAAAAATAACGCACATTTTAGGGAGGGGGTATGAAAATAGTTTGAGATACAGTAATGTAAATCCTGTAGAGTTCTAAAAGGCTAGTTCTTCAGGAAGTAGGTTCACTTCTATCTAACACTAGAAGTTCATCCATAATTCTTAAATGCAACTGCTTACTCTTTTCGCATCACATTTGAAATAATATTTTTCTCTCGTACCAGCAGCTGTGACGATGTAAATCTTCATGCAATTTAAATCAAGACATTATAGTACTATTACCATCCATACATGTACTTGGAGGGGGGCTGAAAATGTTTTCTGCAATATGGGAGGGGGCACCAAAATTTTCAGGAAAATCAGAGAGGGGTTACAAAAATTCCACCAAATATTTGTAAATGTCTTCCACCCCTAAGAATTAGTGACCCGTCCCTTAGCATAAGAATTTAAACTAATCTAAGCACCTCCGGGGCCATTTTGAATAATCACAATATTTACCGTGTCATTCAGTAGCATTTAAACTTGCCCTTTTCGTTTTTGGCGTTTGAAATAGAAAATCACGATGATTTTATCAACACTGGAAATTAAAAAGAATCATATCTGCGCCCACAAAATCACAAAATTCCGGCCATTCTCGTAAACCATTACCTGAAGAAATACTGTCATTACTAAATCTGTGACTGCACTTACTTGTAGAAAAAGGAACGACTCTTCAAGTTCCTCGACTGGGAAAAGCTAAAAACGAAAGGATAGGAAGATAATTACATCTGTTCAATAACAATGAGTGATGACATGTTTTGTTAATGGCACAACATGATGAGAAGCTGTCAAAAAGCTATTATTATCTTGTATTTAAGTTCCGTGCAACAGCAATCAACACGTAATAACTGTAGAATATTTACAGAAGAAACAAAACCAAAATTCACAGTTGTGTAGCGAGGGACCTGACCTATTAATCACAAAATATATACCTTTCAAGCAGTAATCTTCCTCTGTAGTAACAAAATAGATCCATCGCAGCTACGAGAACTCTAGGCCGTATCAACCGTTTTTTTAATGCAACAACAACAACTGTCTAAATAGTGCCTTCTTACTGGTTGAAAACTTAAATCTAGCAACTTGATTGGTAAATACGAAACCAATCCATATGGGCCTAAAGGGGGCCCACTTTATAAGAGTAATGGTATGAGTCCCTATTACCAAGTGATATCAGCAAATCAAAGAATGCAGGGAAATAAGGGCCATAAGTTTACCATTATCACGTAAACACTAGCTAAAATTTTAGTACCGTCACATTATGCGGTCATTTTCAAAATGTGCTGTCATCGTGTAAAAGTAGCCTAAGCCAAAGTACGATTTCACGATTTGCTTGAATATGCAACATCAACAAACCTTGATTCTGATAAATTTCAGGCCCATGATAATATTCACAAGGAATCTTGAGTTGCTTTGGTTTTCTTTATATTCTTGCATAAATCTTTTCCTGACAGACTGAAATCTGGTCATTGCCAACACACCAATAACTTCTGCATATAAGGCAGTAACAATAACCCTGTTGGTTTGTGACTGGGTTGACCCGGATCCTGTCTCTTGATCTTTGAAGTGATAAAATGCATGGTTCTCGATGAAGTTTATTTGGCTCTCCTCCACTGGGTGAACTGATAACTGTAAATAGAAATGACAGAGACTGCTTCACTCAACCCAGATCAATTCTTGAAGTACAGCGTTTCTTTATAACTTCATTTTACTTATACCGGTAGCTTAACCGACGCTACAATAGCATTGGGCCCAAATCTTTCAAATCTTTAATAAAAAGATGGATGTAAAATTTCATCACACGTTTTTTTAATTAAATGGCATGAAAGAAACTTATGGTACTTTGCTGTAAATCTGCCGTGGACCTTTTTTGATATCTTGATTTTTTTTTCAAAATGGCGGCAATTTATTTATTTTTGAAAAATTCATGGAAAATTTAAAAAAAATCTAAATCATCGTAAATCCTAGACCAACAGAGGAAAAATTATATGACCTTCAAGAAAAACATAGTTTTTGAAGGTCAACAATATTGTCCCAAGCAGAAATCTGTAGCTTTTCTGGTTTAGGATTTAGACATTTGATGACGCCATAGCCTCAAATTCAAGAAATGCCGCCATGTTGAAACGAACCAATATATCAATAAATTTCCAAGGCAGATTTATAGCAAAAAACCCTAAGTTCCTTCCAAGCCATTTAATTCAAAGAAAACAGTTATAGAATTTTACACCAACCTTTCTAAAGATTTGAGCCCTATGTTCGAAACAGCTTTGGGGATAGTACTTAGTGTGTGGAAAAGGCTAATTTTTGGTCACAGTAAGTCTAAGATGAATGACACTCATCACTACACTACTACACTCATCGAATCACTATTTGACGGTATCCGCCCAGACGACATGTCACGTTTCTATAACGCTTCGCAGTTAAACATCGGAGTTGGGGTAAATAATGCCATTACAGAACATTGCGCCACACTGAGATTTTGAGAGTTACTGGTTAATTTATAGAAATAAATCAAATCTTGAAATCTTGGAAGCTGATCAAATAAATTGAAAACCTTCGCTCCTGCGAATGTCGAAAAGAAAATTTGACTTTATAGAGGCGACGAACAATTTACAAATGTGAGGCGCTGTTTACAAAATCTCTGTCCTAAGGACAAGTTTCTCACAGATTTCTTGAACTAAATTCTGTTTTGCTTTCAAGAGCAGCCCGGTCGTGCGGTTTTTCAATTGTTTTGGGTTGGTTGATAATTGCTACCCATCCTTCCTTCCTCGCAATCGTGAGTGAGAATGTAAGAGCGATTTTAAAACATTGTTTGTAAATTTCCTGTAGAAAAACAAAGAAACCTTTTGCAGATTTACCCCCAAAACAAGATGGCGGTGTGTTTCGACGCTACTGTAACGATATGCCGTCTGCATGAATCACTTTACTCGAAGAAAGCCATAGAATAGTGGCTAGGTCCGCAAAATGAATTACAGAGCTTGCAAATCTTCATGTGATTTCACTTCTAATCCGGCTACAAGAGGAGCATGTTACATAAGAACATCTTTCGAACAAGTTTGCATCTTCGCAGAATCTGTAAATACTTCTCCGTTTGCTCTAACAAGGTAATTTTGTTCAGCTCAGAAAACAGTTCTGACCTACTACTGAAAAAATCCGCGATCTGAAATCATATTCACTAGCCCTCCTGTGCAGCTATATTCTAAACACACCTACCTGCTTGAGCACTTCAATCAAGACGAGACAGAATATGAACTCCACAGCAAGCTAGAAACGGATTTACAATGATAATTATTTTCATTTCATTATACTTATTCGCAAATAAGTTATATGGTAGTAAAAAAAAAAGGAAAACGAAACATGTTAAACACAGCTCTTTTATCTTGCTTCGGATTGGACGAAGATTTCCAACTTCCACGTTAAAAAATATCCTTCACAGTTAAATGAAAATCCTTTTATGTAAAGATTGCAGTACGGTAAAAACCCGCATATAAAAACCTACTAGATTAAGAAAATACATGATAATATAGTGAAATTAGACCCCCCCCCCACTTTTTAAGAGCCCATTATACAGTGCAAGCCTTGTGCAAATTACCATGGATTTCCTGCCTAAGAATTATCGAGTTCTCGTAAAATAATAACTTTTTTAGGCTTTTTATAAGACATAATAAACTTTCATTAGAATGAGCCTGCTTCATAAGGTATCTGATAGAGTTGCCAACGACATAACTCAATTACCTGATGAATAATGTATATCATCTATTTCCTTTTGGGAGTAATGCTTACAACGAGAAAGCAAATGAAATGACACTGAAATGTACTGTTGAATTCGTCAAGCAAACTAAAAGATATCACTGAGTTTTGGTTGTAAACTCCTGTAGCTGGAGATTGAATCATGTGGAATCATACGTCCCGTATTTTCGCAATGGACAGTCACTCGGAATGGGCTGCTGCAGCTATAGTAGTTGCTGTACTTTTTAAGGCGAAGGAAGAAAATATAAAAAAATGCAAAAAGAGATCCGCATGGGTTTAAACCTTGGCTCCAAAAGTTCCCAAAGTTAAAAAGTTCCTTGTCAATGAATGAGCACAGAAACATTCGATGAATTATTGTAGTTGGTTTCGATTCGAATGATATTCGGAAACAAGAGACAGTGGCTCTGCTTCGAAAAACACTGATGAAATACTCTGCCTGCTCCATTCGTTTGCTCATTATGGTTTGCTTTAGCAGCTATTTTTCCTTTGCTGTTTCCTTGTGCAACTTCCATGGCTTCGAGGACAATGCGTCTATTTGCAGAGCTTAGCGGAGGTACTGGTTTTAATCATGATTGACATTCGGTTTAAACTGAAAAGTTGAACACGTCCAACTTTTAAAAAGACTGATCAGTCTAAACTGATGGTGATAAAAGCGTCAGTTTTTGCCGACTACACGATCAGTTTTCTGGTCTTCAGTAAAAACTGCCAGTTTAAATGGATCGTGTATTTCAGCCTTTAGGGTAGCTTTGCCCTCCCCTCTGGTAAGCAACGGGCTTCCGTTTTTGGGGTTCGTCTCTCACTGGAGCGGAGGGCAGAGTTGCCCTAAGCTGAATTTGCACTTGAGGAGCCGTTTTTGACGTACTTTGGATACCGTAAAGTGCGGCAATGCAACGAAGTTGGATTAATCCGACTAGATGCCATTTGCGATACATTGAAAGATTGCCTCAAGTGTTAATTCGGCTTTAGTCCTTTCTTAGTAATGCAAGGTTCATTTCATTCAAAAGTAATAGAAAATTCGTGATGCTGGGTGTGCTAGCAACTCGATAACGTTATGTTTTTTCCTCCACCTCAACAATAATTAAATTTGGGTTTTGTTTTTGGTCTGTTCTAAATGTTATCGATATCAAGAAGAAAAACTTTGAATAACGCAACGTCATTGATCCTCTGCTTTATCTTTGTGAAGCGAAGACAAATTTCAAGATTTCAAATTTAACACTCACGTTTCGTCTTTCCCATAAAGCATCTCGGTCTTTAATACCAACTCTTGAAACAGGCCGTGGTGACTCTGAACCTCTGTGAAGCAGAAGTAAAAAATCCATGATGATAAATGAAACTGACCTTGATTAACAGTATTATCTATAAAATGATTCCATCTGGCCTTATGGTGTCTCTGATCGGCTTGTCTTGAGGTGTGGCTGGGTGATGAACTCTTGCACTGCCTTTCGGGTTCTCTTGGGCATTTCATGCTCTGGTGAACAAGAGCAGATTTTGTAATACAATAGCAAAAGTTGCGTTTGATTGACACCTCAATTCAAAGCGATTAGCGATCACAGACAAAGGAAATTCTCTCAACCAGTAATTCAAAACAAACAAAGCCGCAAAAGTTTCCCCAAAACTGGTAGGGCAAACTCTCGCCTTGTGCAAGCGAAAGATGGTTTTTAAGGGAAGTTATGTGCTTATAGCGAAAGAAGAAGGGTAAATCTAAAGTTCTGTCGCTTAGATTATATTTATTTGATTCAGGAGCGGAGCAGAAGGCATTGTAATTCTCGCGTCTTTAGGGCTTAAATTGAAACGATTACAAAACAGCTCCTAAATCAAATAAACATAATCTAAGCGACAGAACTTTAGATTTACCCTTCTTCTTTCGCTATAAGCACATAACTTCCATTTAAAACCATCTTTCGCTTGCACAAGGCGAGAGTTTGCCCTACCAGTTTTGGGGAAACTTTTTCTGCTTTGTTTGTTTTGAATTACTGGTTGAGAGAATTCGCTTTGTCTGCAGCCGCTAATCGCTTTGAATTGAGGTGTCAATCAAACGCAACTGTTGCTATTGTATTACAAAATCTGCTCTTGTTGCTCTGGTGTGCATTTGGTGGGGGCCTTTGGTATGCCTTGGGACTGGTCTCATCACTTGGAGCAAATTTTTCCATAATTTGCTTTTTGGATATATCAACCTCCAAACATTCTTTCAAGATTTTCAAAAGTTAATAGGATTTTAGTACAGGGGGTGCTCTCTCCTCGATTAGTTTACCTATTGAGAGAGCTCCTCCTTAAGAGATTCCTCTCCATACAAATTTCTAATTTATTGTTATTATTTATATCAACCATTTTGTCGTATTTGTAACTTGTTATAATTTTACTTTCATGTTAGTTTGTTTAATGGATTTTTGTATGTTGTGGAATTTTAAATGAAACTGAACTGAAACTGAACTGAGTGGTCATACGAATAAGAACAAAGCAAGAATGCCTTATCATAATGAATTAAATTCCAAATGGATTTGGACGCAGGGGTTTGCATTTTTGGATGTTAGACCATGGCATGAATTTCTACTGGGTGAGTAAAAAACGCCCGGCGTTTGAAAAGATGCTGCTCCTTGAAAACCAAAGCAATACTATTGAAAACTGTCTTGTTTTACTCCCGATATGTTCAATTAGATTCAGTATTTTACCCGGCTTTAATAGACCATTCCTGCTCATGGATATGGGAGATTTTCTGCAGAAAGCTCCATTTGAAAACCTGCAAAAATGAGTGAAAATGACGAGCAAAATTTCCTTTGTTTTTCTTCCCAGCAATAATGACACTTACATGCCTCTATGTATTTTGTCCACTGGGAGAAAGAAATCCCCCATGAATAATTCATTCATACCAGGGGAAAAACTCTTACATTCCCCCAAGAGGATGGGACGTGCTAAAGCGTGTTCAAGACATTGCTGTAAGGTAAAACATATTTGGGGACTTTGCTCGTGATTTTAGCATGTTTTTTAAGGTTTCTCGAAGGGACTTTCTCTAGGAAACCCCCTTATGAAGCCGGAGTGACCGATTTCAGCCAGGAAAAATTCTAACAATAATTCTACACATTAACTATTCAATCAAATATTGCAAAATGCCATTGCTGATATATTCCAGGAGCAGCAGTCTTTCAAACACCGAGCGCTTTTTTACTCACCAGGTAGTATTACAAATGTTGGGTGATTTACTTGGTATTGACTGCAATTTGCCACAGTTTCACATACACTTGTTTTAGCATACTCAAAATGTCATACATGAGTTAATAATTTCTTACCCCCATGCTCTGCTTGGGCTTCTTGATCTGGTGAAATCGTCTGCATCTTTTCCTGTCTGATATAATATAATATAATATAATATAATATAATATAATATAATATAATATAATATAATATAATATAATATAATATAATATAATATAATATAATATAATATAATATAATATATATATAATATAATGATAAGATATTTTAGATTCTTTACAAGACCCAATTTTCATCTATTCATCTTCCGGGTGAACCAGAAAGAAGTTTCCATTTTTGAAAATTCATAAAATCAAGAGTACTGGATGGATTGGAATGAATCAATATTTGCTTGACAGCCAAAAGATCGAAGTATTTTTGTGATTCTTCTCGCCTTGTTATTCATCAAATCATTATCATCAAATCATAAAGGGCTCTTCGCTGAGAAAAACAGAGAAAAAGCAATTTCTCATGGATGAGAAACATCGTCTGCACATTTATTGCGACGGGATTGAAAATCTTTAGTATCTGTTTGAGAATCTATGTCTTAGTACTCTTGAGAGAGGTGAAACGCCCGTGTGTATTGTTCTGTGCGAGGAGAGTCCTAACGATTTGATCAAGTGTTTTAGGCCCTTTTTCAGTCATTTTGAAAACATGACAGTTCTGTAAAGTTGAATTTACCTAATTTGCAATGCTCGTAAGAAGATGAGAAAAATCACAAAAATACTTTGATCTTTTGGCTATTAAAAAAAATTTGAATCGTTCAAATCCATGAAGTATTCGTGGTGCTACGAATTTTTGAAAGTGGGAACTTTTTTCTGGCTCACCCGGTATGTATATACCTGTAAAATTAAATCATAAAAGTTCCGATATCTAAAACTGTGGTCAGTATTACCCTGCCACTAAGAAACTCATTTTGTAAAATCAGGCTGCTTGGTTTCTTATCAATCCTTTATAAGTGTTATATTAAACCAAATGTTGGACAATGACAATAGTACCATCTGGCAGGCTGCAGTTTCTTACAAGTCAGTTTCTTGGTGGTGGGGTAATACTGTATCCTGGGTGAGTGAAAAAATGCACGGCGTTCGAAAAGAAGAATTCATTATCACAGCAATAACATTTGTAACTATCTTGTTGAATAGCTGGCGCATTAAATTGACTTTAGGAATTACTTTAGGAATTTTCTTGGCTGAAATCGGCCAATTCCATCCGAAAATATGAGGAATTTTTCCTGAGAAAGCTAGCTCGAGAAACCTTCGAAAGTGGCTTAAAATCGTGACAAAATTCCCCAACAACTTCTACCTTGCAGCACGCTTTCCTCTTGGAAGGATGAACAAGTCTTCCCATTAGTATACGAAAAATAGTAAGGCGGTTCCCAGTAGTATTCCAGGAGGATAACATGTGCTGGATACTTGTAAATGTAATTGTTGTCAGAAGAACTAAAAAGATTTTTGGTCGTTGTTTCCACTCATATTTGCAGGTTCTTCTAAAGGATGCTTTCCATAGAGAATCTGCCATAGCCATGGGAAGGAATGAATTAATGACCAATTGAAGCCGGGTAAATTCTTAAATTGAACTATCAGCTATGAAACAAGACATTGATCAACATTATTGCGTTGATATTCGGGGTTGAGGAGAAGTATATTTTCAAACGACATGCATTTTTATTTTGTTCACCTGGTGTGTATATATATATATATATATATATATAGGTCGAAACACAAAATATCAACAAGCCACTTGAGACTCACTAAATATTAATAATTCTATTTATAAATTCTAAATTCTAAAGCGAGAATTTATAAATAGAATTATTAATATTTAGTGAGTCTCAAGTGGCTTGTTGATATTTTGTGTTTCGACCTATATCTTACGGTACCTGGACACTTTTCGTTTCGACCTATATATATATATATATATAGAGTAAAACACAGAAATGACTCAGAACTTCAAGTGACTACAACTTTCAAACGCTACTAGTTTCGTCCGTTCAAGCAGACTCTTCAGGCTAAAATGAATGTTATGCATTCATACCGTTAAATTGATACATGTTATACTTTGATTAATGTGACGTATTGATTGAATATTCGGAAAACGAGGCTCTGTTAATTATTCTGAGCACGATTTAGGGAAGGCTTGTATTTCTGTATGAAGTATTCTTCCTTCTCTTTTCGAAATGTTTCATCCTGGTTTTGGAGCTTGTAGAATGGACAAATTCTAAACATTGGAGAGATATTTTTTGCGCAGTTATAAATATGCTTACTTACATTTAATTTCCTATACTGGTCATGAATTATTTGATTTCGATGGACCGCTGTTCTATGTCTTAATGTGTCACCTGATTCTCCAATGTAGTTCTCTTTACATCCATTGCATGTCAAGACATAAAGGATGTCTCTTACCCCGCAATTCATTTTTGTTTTAATGTTAAAGATTGCCTTGTTGTCTTTGCAGCCTATCTCTACCTGGCTGCCAACAAGAATTTCTTTGCAGGTTTGGCAGCGGGGGTCCTTACATTGAGATATTTTGGGTTCGTTGGAAGTAGTATGGTTCGTTTCGAATTTAGCTCTGGTTAGAATTCGTTTTAGGTTTTCTGGTTGTCGTCTACTAGGTATTAATTTTATTTCTTTCATTGCCTTGTCCATTTTGGGGCTTGCATTTAAAATTGGTATAGATTCCCGTATTACTGAGAACATATCTGGATTCCTTGGATTATTTGTTGATACAAAAGTCAACAGATTGTCTGTTTTCTCTTTTGGTGTATTTAAACGTAATGTTTCTTGTGGAATGTTTTTGGCGTTACTTATACCTTGATTTATCAGAGTTAATGGATAGCCAAGGTGAGTAAGGGTATTTGTAAGTTGTTCTAATCTGGTGTCCAATGTAGATCTCTCGTCAATAATGGTGCATAATCTTCTTGCAAGGTTGTATGGGATGCTTTTTAGTGTATGTTTAGGATGGGATGATTTAAATGGTACATAGTTTTGGGTATCTGTTGGTTTATAATATATGTCTGTTATAACTTTATCATTTGAGATTAGGAGCTGGACATCCAAAAAATGCATCGTATCAGAACTTGATTCCATAGTAAATAGAACAAAAACAAATAAGAATGAGACATGCCAAGCAATCAATGAGGTGCGACATAGACATAATGAAAGTACGAATAACAAATTTCAAATCAAAATACGAAGCAGTTGATCAAACAATGGTATCAGACAAACTACGGACGAACAATATAACCAACAACACAACCAAAACCAATCAACGAAACAAATAAACGAGAGGAACACCAGACCGAAGCATACCAACCAGCCACCTCCAAGCAACAGAACCAACAACTTTCGCCAACAACAACAACAACAACAACAAAGCAGACCAAACCGCAACATCGATTCAGATTTCTGGCAAGACAACAGAAGACTCACCAACAGGCAGGAAAGAGAAACAGACCGAAACATGGCAACAGGCCAAGCAGCAGGAAGCCAAAATGGTTCTTTTTTGTCCCGAGGCCGGGGACGGACAACCAAATTCTAGCAGCAAGTCAACAAATAACAAAACCGAAGCTCCTTATACTAACAAAAAGGGCTATCGGTGACAAGGCAAAACATGTCTTGACACAATTTGGACTTAAATTTACTCCAACACCAAGGAGTAATCATGTAGAACTAAGAAGTGATGTAAAAAAATTCTGTAGGAAATTGCGATTGATTGAATATTGGACGGATAAAAACGATTCTACTAATCAAAATGATTTTGATCCAAGCTTGGTAAAAAATCCAAGTACATTTAATCCCCCAGCACACAGAGACATAATTTTGGACACATATGTAGATTACCTGACAAAATATCCTTTTGATGAAACATGTCAAAATAAGAAAAGAATTTCATGTAACCTCAAAAAGGACGAATGGTCAGCAATCATAGAACTAAAACAAGATGAAAATTTGATAATAAAAGAGGGAGATAAAGGAGGATCATGCGTAGTTATGGACAAAATTTATTATAGAGACAAAATATTGACACTACTAAGCGACACGAATACGTATAAATGTATTGATAACAATACCATTGAAAAAGAAATATTTAATAAAATCAAAAACTTAACAAGACAATTTGACAACGACTTAACAAGAAAAGAATTTGATTACCTTACAAACTTTGATCATAAACCTAGCAATATCTACGGTTTACCTAAAGTACACAAATGTAAAGAAATAATCGACAAAATAGCACTTGAACGAAACGAATGTGTAACTGTAGATTGCCCTTCAAGCCTTACAATGAGACCAATTATAGCAGGGCCACAATGTGTCACAAGTCGACTCAGCGACTTCATTGATAAAATCCTGAGACCATACCTCGACGAAGTAAAAAGTTATATAAGAGATGACATTGATTTTCTTACCAAAATACCACGGGTGGCCGATAAAACACGAAGATTTTTAACATTTGATATTTCAAGCATGTACACTAATATTGACAACGACCTAGGCCAAGAAGCCATAAAATACTGGTTAGAAAAGTATCCTTCCACAAAAGCAAGAAATATTGATGATAAATTCATTTTACAAAGCCTTAAAATAATTCTCGAGAAAAATGTATTCAATTTTGATGGTCGGAAATATTTGCAAATCCAAGGAACAGCTATGGGCACGAAATGCGCTCCCGTCTATGCAACTTTGGTAGTAGCCTACTTGGAAGTCAAACTATACCAAAAATTTGAAGCTAAATTTGGGGAGGAACACCGAAAACAATTTGAAAAGGAATGGCTAAGATATTTAGATGATTGCTTCATCTACTGGGACATTAAACTCTGTCACGAGGACGAACTTCACGAAATGCTAAACGACTTACATCCAAGCATCAAATTTACTATGGAATCAAGTTCTGATACGATGCATTTTTTGGATGTCCAGCTCCTAATCTCAAATGATAAAGTTATAACAGACATATATATAAACCAACAGATACCCAAAACTATGTACCATTTAAATCATCCCATCCTAAACATACACTAAAAAGCATCCCATACAACCTTGCAAGAAGATTATGCACCATTATTGACGAGAGATCCACACTGGACACCAGATTAGAACAACTTACAAATACCCTTACTCACCTTGGCTATCCATTAACTCTGATACATCAAGGTATAAGTAACGCCAAAAACATTCCACAAGAAACATTACGTTTGAATACACCAAAAGACAAAACAGACAATCTGTTGACTTTTGTATCAACAAATAATCCAAGGAATCCAGATATGTTCTCAGTAATACGGGAATCTATACCAATTTTAAATGCAAGCCCCAAAATGGACAAGGCAATGAAAGAAATAAAATTAATACCTAGTAGACGACAACCAGAAAACCTTAAACGAATTCTAACCAGAGCTAAATTCGAAACGAACCATACTACTTCCAACGAACCCAAAATATCTCAATGTAAGGACCCCCGCTGCCAAACCTGCAAAGAAGTTCTTGTTGGCAGCCAGGTAGAGATAGGCTGCAAAGACAACAAGGCAATCTTTAACATTAAAACAAAAATGAATTGCGGGGTAAGAGACTTCCTTTATGTCTTGACATGCAATGGATGTAAAGAGAACTACATTGGAGAATCAGGTGACACATTAAGACATAGAACAGCGGTCCATCGAAATCAAATAATTCATGACCAGTATAGGAAATTAAATGTAAGTAAGCATATTTATAACTGCGCAAAAAATGGCTCTCCAATGTTTAGATTTTGTCCATTCTACAAGCTCCAAAACCAGGATGAAACATTTCGAAAAGAGAAGGAAGAATACTTCATACAGAAATACAAGCCTTCCCTAAATCGTGCTCAGAATAATTAACAGAGCCTCGTTTTCCGAATATTCAATCAATACGTCACATTAATCAAAGTATAACATGTATCAATTTAACGGTATGAATGCATAACATTCATTTTAGCCTGAAGAGTCCGCTTGAACGGACGAAACTAGTAGCGTTTTAAAGTTGTAGTCACTTGAAGTTCTGAGTCATTTCTGTGTTTTACTCTATATTTAACGGTGCACAGATCTTTTTTGCGTTTTAACATATATGAACTTTTAAAAAACAACTTCGAAAGACTCATAGACTTAAAGATGACCCAGATGGACGAATAATTAATTTAAGCAAAAATAAATTTACTGTAGATGTATTTAAATTGTTAAGTAAAGGCCTCAACTTCTGCCCCCGCCCACCACATTTTGATAAACACACATTAGAAAACGACTTAAAATCATTTTTTAGAAGAATAAGATTAAGAGCCTATTTTGGAATATCCAAGTATGAACCAACCATTTTACAATCACTCAAAGAAAGAAACACTTCATTTACGCCAAAAAACATAGATACAACTATCCAAACGTTTGAAATTGCAGTCAAAGAGGACATTAAAAACCACGAAAAACGAAACTTACCACATGATAACCTGACAAAAAAGCAACGTGAAGCCCTCAAGACACTCACAGAAAGAGATGACTTAGTCATAACTAGAGCCGATAAAGGTGGAGCAATAGTTATCTGGGGTATCGAAGAGTACCTCCTAGAGGCCAATAGCCAACTAAACAACACAGAATTTTACCAAGAACTCACAGTTGACCCCTTTGAAGATTACCAGAAAATAATAATAAACTCACTTAACGAAATGCTTTCAAATAATATCATTGACAAAGAAACATCGGATATACTAAAACCAATAAATGTCAAACCTGCTCGCTTCTATTTACTTCCAAAAATACACAAAAAGAACAACCCTGGACGGCCAGTAATTTCCTCAGTTAACTGCCACACCACTAAATTATCAAAATACGTTGATAACTTCATACAGCCCCTTGCTAAGAAAGTTAATTCCTATATACGAGATACAACAGACCTCATAAACAAAATAAAGCACATCAAAAGAATACCACATAACGCAATGCTAGTTACAATGGACGTCAGGTCCTTATACTCAAACATAAAGCACAACGACGGAATATCAGCCCTAAAAGAATGCCTTGATAACAGAGTATCAAAAGAACCACCTACAGAAGTAATAGCAACTCTAATGAACCACATATTAACACTAAACAACTTCAACTTTAATGGAAGACATTTTCTCCAAATAAAAGGTTGTGCCATGGGCACTGTAGCAGCTCCATCATATGCCACCATTTATATGGGACATTTTGAAGAAACCCACATCTATCCAGAAATTAACAATGATTGCCTCTTTTACGCCAGATACATTGACGACATTTTCCTTATATACACAGGTGGTGAAACAAAACTCGATGAATTTCTGACAAACCTTAATACGAAACATGATTCCATTAAATTTGACCACGAAAAATCAACACAATCAGTCGCATTTTTGGACACCTTAATATACATTGATGAAAACAGACAATTACAAACAACGCTTTACACAAAACCTACAGATACCCACAACTATCTACATTTTAAATCTTCCCACCCTAAACATCTTAAAGAAAGCCTACCCTACTCCCAAGCCCTAAGACTACGAAGGATCTGCTCTGATAATAACGAATTGAATAAACACAGTGACAAATTAAAACAACAATTCATAGCACGTGGCTACTCTCCAACTTTAGTTGATAACCAGATAAAAAAAGCTATTGATATCCCAAGAAAAGATACCCTAAAATTAACAAATAAAGAGAAATCTAATCGTATCCCCCTTGTAACAACATTCAACAATACCCTACCCCCAATGGCCCAAATAATCCAGAAACGCTGGGACATTTTAAAACTAAAACCAAATTTAAAAGAAATTTTCCAAGAACCTGGTATGATAGCCTATCGTCGACCAAGGAACCTTAAAGAAATGATAGGAAGCAACAATATTTCGAATAACAAGGTTACCCGTACGAAACCAACTACAAAAACTGTTAAATTTTGCCAACCATGTAATATTAAAAACAGCCTATGCTGCAATCATCTCAAATCTACTAACTCATTCACGAGCTGTGTAACTAAAACAACCTATAAAATCTACCACGAATCTAACTGCAAAAGCAGAAACGTCATATACCTATTAGAATGCACACTTTGCTCTAAACAATATGTCGGAAAATCTGAATGGCCCTTCAACTTTAGACTCAACAACTATAGGCACAGAATCAAATCAACAGACTATGATAAACTACTCCCTGTCGAACAACACTTTCGCTTATCAAACCACGACTTTGCCAGAGATGCTAAATTTACAATCATAGAAAAAATTGAAAAGAACGTATCGGATGAAATTACGTCGATACTAGAATCACATGAAGACAACTGGATATTACGTCTTAGAACTCTCGCCCCAAATGGCCTAAACGGCAAGCTTAACCACCCAGAAAATATAAGACTATAGATCTTTAAACAGATGGACAGGCAACAGAATTACGTTCATTTTTTTGTTATTACATTGTTCCCCTGTGACCTGTCACTTTCTTAATCATACATAATTTGAAACAACTAATTTAACGTCACATTTATAAAAAGAATTTATAAAACTGTTGTATTAGAAAGTATAACTCATTCTCCTGATGATGACCACACGGTCGAAACTAGTTGGGAATTGAGAAAGAATTTATATATATTTATTCCTGCTCGTCTTTATTTTTGTTCATCTTTATATATATATATATATATATCTTATCACAATGTGAGCATCATTGAAAATTCTCAAGAATCCTCTAGAATTATTGACATGTTCATGTACAAAAGGCATATACTGTTATTCAAATTTGTAGGTCTGTTCATTGGCAGTTGCTTAGCATATCAATTGCTCTAACTAAGAGACAATTACATTCCAAGATCTATATTCTAGCAGGAAACAAACATTAAGCAGCAAAAATATCCAAATCACAAATGCAAGAAAAGTATGGGAGCAATGGCCACCAACGTTCCAGCAGAAGAATGCACTTCGGGATAGAGAAAGAGATCTCCCCACAATAGCTGTTTTAAACTTCTCCACTTTGTTAATAGTTTGCTTTCCCATCATGTTTAAATGATATATTTCAAAATGATAATTGTATATGCTGAGCAATGCTAAATATTTTCATTTAAAGCTGGCAAGAAACAACTATCTGATATGTCACTGACTTGTTGACTAATTCCATCAGGCAAAAAAACATTTTGAAGGCGGCTCTGTTTCTCAATGATCTTCAAGTTCTGTACACTAAAAGATTAGGTGATATAGTTGCAGCAAAAGTTGACAACAACCATGGGCAGTGCAGTACAAATTTTAACTATCAAAGAAAGATATTACAAACTATTTGTCAGCCATTAAAAATACCAAGCTCGGAAATGAAAAGGAAGCCTAACGATGCAGAAGCATCTTACTTGATCAAACTGCGGATCCTCTCCTCTCTGCAAAGATTTGGACAAGGGTCTTTCCTAGAAAGCAAAAGGTATAGATTAATTGCTTGAAAGTCAAAATTTTCAGATGCAAACATGCACACTACAATGCAGGTGTCAATGATTTTGTCCGTTTTATATCAAGTTTCAGTCTGAGTTTAAGAATTACTCTCTCTCACTCATTTGCTATTCTAATCATTTGATTTACTCGTTAATACTTCCAATTTACTATTTGCAAGATAACACCCAGGGGTTGCACTAGCCACCATTGGAAGAATCTAGCTCCGAATTGGTAGAAATTTGCATTATTTTTGGAGTGTACTTGATTTGGTAAAATTGTGTTACATTTTCTAGTCATTTTAGCCCCCTGTTGGAAGCTCTAGTCCCTTTGTTGCATGTATTCTAGTGCCAGTCCTGAAAACACCTCCCTTCCATCCCCTAGGCTTCCACCTAACAGTATACTCTCTAGTCCTGGGCTCTTCAAAGGTCCTTGTCCTGTATATGAAGGATCCATCACATGTGAATCATCATCTACCATCCATAAATACACATGACAGACACATGACAAATAAACAACCAAATGAACTCTTCCTGGAACTCACTTCTTCCATGCAAATCTGATTGTACATCAGTACAAATTTCCTCAACCTGTAAAAGCTCCATTAAGCCCCCAGGGGGCTTACTTAATTTCGGACACTACAGAGGGGGGGGCTTAAATGAGAGAGGAGCTTTTTAGAGGGAGGCTTATTAAAAAGGGGACTTCTTCACAAAATCCTGTGACAAGGATTCAGATGGTAGATTTTTAGTTCTTTCACACCATATTTTGCGGATCCAACAAACCCTTTTACAAGTCAAATAATCAATTCAACACAGTTTTATCTCTAATGATATCAAAATTAACATGCAAACTTATTTAGCTCAATAAATGGAAAATATTTGGCGACCTCTGGAATTTGATAGAAGTGGGGGGCTTGAAAGAAAGGGAGGCTTACCTAAAATTTTGGCTCAGAGGGGAGGGGCTTCATAGATAGGGGGCTTAATAGAGCTTTTACGGTATACATTTTATACACAGTACCGGCTGGTTAGAATAAAATATCTCACCCCCATCAGGATTTGTTTTTTTCTCTCTTATATTCATTTCTATGTTCATTAATAATCAACTGTTGTAAATAAGTTTTTAACATTGTGAATTGTATTGAAATTAGGCTTAGGTTAGTTTTTGGCATATCTTGTAAAAGTAATGTTTCTGTCAGGGAGTCCCTTGAGAAACGGTTTCTGCGGAAGGGCAACCCTTCTGAAATAAATCAAATCAAATCATTCCCCCTTGTCAGCCATCAACCATTTAGTTAAGTATTACATGTAAAGTCTGTCTCAAATAAGATAATACATTTGTGATAGAGCAAAATTATTCATGCAAACATCTTGTCTGTAATTACTCATGAGTATATGCACTTCACATCTAATTTGAGACAAAATGTTGCGTTTCTTGCTTCTTTTTTGACATGTTGTTTTCCTTTGATTATTCACTCATATGTCTAAGGTTGTTTTACTTTTGTGTGATAGCTTTTGTAGTTGTAGTCTTAGTAGTCATAGTGTTGTCTTTGAAGTGTTGTTAAGTATTTTGTAAGTAGCATAACTAATAAATTTGTATTGCAAATCTTTCATTTGAGTGTAAAAAACTGTCTTCCTTGAGATCCACCTTCTCAAACCTTCTGCAGTGTAACTATATCTACAATACTTAACAATCATTGAGTCAATAAAATAAAACCCTTTAACTTTGAAACAATATTACCGTTCTCAGAGCTCTTTCAATCTTCCTGTGTGCACAATATGAAAATTCAATAAGTAAACAGTTAATAGCAATTTCCCCTGGTGTGCATTCTCTACTAACACTACTGCTTTGCCTTCTTTCCTCGTCCTGCATTGATTTGAAAAACTCCCTAGTGACTGGTTTCCTTGATGGAGGAACTATCCCTTTATTCAAACCATTTTTTTCTGGGCTATTTGCATTTGAACTGGCTTTTCTTTTTGAGGGAGATGGAGGCAGTAATACATTGCTAGGGCTATGCTTTCCTTGGTGCCCCAGTCTTCCAGGGGCACTTATTTTTCTCCATGTTCTCGCTACCATTTCACGTAATATCTTGCTTCATCCTATTATAACTAGGTTTGTATCAGGCAAATCGCAAAAATCAGCTGACTTGTGAAACAAATAATAAACCATGCAATGCAATGGACTGAAAATAGTAGGCCAGTATCCTATGATGTAAAAGCTCCCATGAGGAATTCCTGTCAGCTGTCAATAACCATCAGGCTTGGGTGGTGCCATAACAGGAGATGCTGTGATATAACTGCTCCTCATGGTAAAATAATAGATGCATAATAGCCCTACTTTTAAGGCAACCTGTTGAACCACAGAATGTAATGCTCTTATTGTTTATCTTAGATGTTGCTAATCACAGGCTAGGATTATAAATGATTACATCATCAAACTTAAATGAAATTAAAAGAAACAGTGCATATGTCAACAGTTGCATGCAAACTGAGAAACCTGTCAGCAGAATGGAAAAGAACACCATCTAAGCAGTGTGAATAAATTGTGGACTCAGACAAGGGGAATAAGAATCTAAGAACCATCAATTCAAAAGCTAAACTTCCTTTATCATGTATGAAACTAGGACATCTAGTGTGATTAAATCAGACCCATTCTAAGATAAATCATGCTACTTTTTGCACTTGTGACACAATTTTTGAAGGGGGAGGCGCTCCAGCCTAAACTTGAAGGGGGCTGATCTACAGCAAGAATCCCGAAGGAGATTGGGAGCTGGGAGGAACTAGTGTTCAGGCGTGCATAATGTTCAAACCTGCCCGGGAGCGGTAGAAATTCTCTGAAAGCCTGCCTGCATATCAATTTTGTACAGCTAGGGTAGAGACGCCTATTACCAGAACCGGTAAGAATTCAGGTATCAAACAGTAAGTTTTTATACATGGAGCAACGAAACAATCCAGAAGTCAAGGGCCGCATGAGAAGCTCAGCTTTATTTCACTAAAAAACTGCATGCCTTGTGGGAAGATAAGAAGAAAATTGGTTGGAGCACGTGTAGTGAGGATTGAAAAAGCAATGTGTCACCATTTTTTCGTTATTATTCATCATCTTACTGCAAGTACATTTCATAAAGAACATTTGAAAAAACTGCCTGCAAAATATTGCTTTCGAAAAAATGCCTGTTCCCATGTTTATACACGCCTGCTAGTGTTGATGGTATGCACAAAATTTTCACAACAGTCTACAGTATGTATGGTGGGGACAACTAAAACAAGTATAATATTGCTACGAAGTAAGGCGCACTCCTTACCAAAATGGGGGTGCCACATGGAGGATTCTTCCTGTAGGGGGCAGTTGCACCCACTTGCTCCCCTTAAATCCACCATTGCAACTTTTCATGGCATGAAATATGTTTTAGAAATAAAAAGACGTTTTGTCAAGAGATTGATCACTTGACTTGAATTGGGTGTAAACAAAACTTAGCTGGTTTTGTCTGATCCTGACAAGCTCAATCATCTCCAGTCCCACCCATGCAGTCCAACTTTTATAAACAAATATTCGACTCACCAGGGGTTCCCTCAAGAGTCTTTCAATTTTCCTCTCTGCAAGAACTGTGAACTCAGTGAAAAGAGCTCTCAGCACAAACTCTCCAGGATTGATGTCATCATTCTGGTTCATACTTCCAGAAAAACTGCCACTTGGTTCATATGAGTAAACAGCACCTCTTTGCCATGGCAGGTGAAAGTGCGCAAATTCATTATTCTCTTCTTCATGACTTTCAGCTTTGTGCTTTTTCATTGCTGTGAAAGAAAACCAGATGGGATAACAATAACCTGCCAAATCTGACAGCTGATCAGACAAACCTAATGCAAAACAACTTGAGATGAAAAGATACTAGCATTCATGTGACTGGAGAATGAGGTAAGATTGTTTACTATAAAAGCTCTATTTAGCCCCCTCCTCTCTATTAAGCCCCCTCTCTAATAAGCCCTCTGAGCAAAAATTTCAAATAAGCCCCCCCTCTATTAAGCCCACTTATATCAAATTCTAGAGGCTACCTAAGATTTTCCATTTATTTAGCTAAATAAGTTTGCATGTTAATTTTGACGTATGGTTTGGGATAAAATTGTGTCCAATTAATGTACTTGACTCGTAAAATTGTACACGTATCTTTTTTATAAGAAACCGCTTATAAGAAACGGCAGGCTCAATTTTTCAAAAGTTAAGAAACAACCCTATGGCACTCAGAAACATTTTGACACTGTACAGTTATAGCAACTGTTTGGGTATTATTTTGAGTGCGAATTATGTTATTTGCTCGTTTTGAGATCTTACTAAGTAATTTGGGTGCCCTTTAGACAAAACAAAGTTAACTCTACACTTCCGGCGGCATTAAATATATAAGAAACACGTAAGAAATTGTTGGTATCAAAATGGCCCAAAAATTTAAGAAACTACCTACCAGTCCCGGACCTTAGTTTCTTATAAAAAAAATATGTGTATAAGCCCCCCTTTGGAGTGGCCGAAGTTAAATAAGGCTCCTGTTGGGCTTAATAGAGCTTTTATGGTAAATGTCTGTAAAATATCCACATGTAATTGCCCATCAACATCTTTATCTAATAGATCCTTTTCTGCAAAAGAGCCTGGATTAAGAGTTGATATTTTCATACATCTTTCAATAGAATGTTGTTAGAGCTTCTATCACCATTGTACAAATTTGAACATTCTTCAAAATGTACAAGCAAAATTGTTCAATTCAGGTTAATTTTTGGATTTGTTAAAAAGCTATTGGCCTACTGTGTACATCTATTGCAATAAAATATCTAGCATGCGAGTGACATATTCCCGAAGATAGCTTGCACTGAAGTCTTACTTGGTTTGAAGCAGAAAAAATGATTCAAAAGTTTGGCATACACCAGATAAATGTAATGAAAAACCAGATGGGCTAATGCCATAATCTGGCTCTATTGTAGGTTTTATGGTTGCCAGCGTGGTCTATGTCAAAAAGCTGTGCCTGATTATGGAATCCACAGTCCACTTTCATAAAATGACCTCAAAGTGACAATTTGCCATTATTCATTCGACGAGTGGGGCCTGCATTCTAGAATAACTGCTCCAAAACACGCACTGCAAACCAAATACATGCCAGATTTTTTGATACAACGATAGCAAAACACTAGGTCTCTTGTTATCATGATAACAGACTTCAGTGTGTATTTTGCAAAGATTCCAATCTGGACAAAGGTCTATGGGAAATTCATTGGTTGGCACCAAAACAAAGATTTGGTGCCAACCTCTTTATGCAAGAGGTATATGGAATCTCCTGCCACATGCACTACCTTATGACGCGCTAAAGGGAAGTATTTTTAAACAGGTGCATATGGTTTCACCTGTGCACATCTTGGAAGTTTTGAACTCTGAGTTGCCAGCTGTTAACCCCAGAGTGCACCCCATGAGTTTGTCCTGCCACAGATTTCCACCAAGAACAAAAGATGTTATTGTTCATATTGTTTTTTTTCTATTGTCTGTGGACATATTGCGTGACAGAACCGATATAGAATGTAGTCTGGTGGTAAGGTTTGCATGGTAAACTAGTTTTTGCAGCAACATTGATTCCAAGGAAGGGTGTCCAGGCGCACATGGATACAGACAGGTGCATATGCCAGCTTAATTTGTTTCTCTTACTTACCTACTGTGTACAGAAAATGCATCTAGTTTGACTTAGATATTAGCCTCCCTTCCCTACCTGGAAAATCCAATCGTTCTTCCATTTCAATATGTTACAAAAAGCTGCAACTTCAGTTATTCCTGTTCTGTAAAATTTCTAAAAAGCCAGCCTTCAGTCTTTCATACCAGAATGATTTACATGCAACTACGTCTCAAAGTCCTTGCAAGTTTATTCTTCAGCACTCAGTAAAAACTCCAAAAATGAACCATTGGCATTGTTAACATAACAATGTTACGTTGTTGGCGTCCATCTTGCTTGAAAACATTATTTAGGCCCATTTTTCAATTTGAGATGAAGAAGCGCATTAATACTATTTATATTTCATCTTGTCATCAAAAACATCTGCAAACGAATTAGTCAAGAGCGGAGAATGTTCAAATCAATTCCAGCTTCAACTGCAAACTTTCAGCAATCAATTTCCAACTGCAATAATTATCACACTTTTTTTCTTTGACAGGTTTCCGCTTCAATATTTTTGATGATCCATCAACAACAACAGCAACATGCAAGGCAATATGACAAAAGGCCCTGGGGACGAGGTTGACATTCGGAGTCAGAGAGTCGGAGAGTCGGAGAATAACAGTGTGACAGACTCATGATGGAACTCCCTATTGTATGTGACAGAGGGTGAGAGTGAGACACAGCATATTCTTGAAAAAATCAAAAAATATGCTAAACTTAGTTAGGACATTTTTAGACCCCAAGAATATACTCATTGCTTGATAGTCAATGAAAACTAAACTAGAGGTTTTGCAGCTTTTCAGCAACTGCACTGCAATATGATTGGTGAAAGCTGAGCTTAGCACTCACCTTGTCAAATTTTTTACTCATCAGCTACCCCAAAAATATACTGATTTTGCACCAAATAGTGTACCCTCAAAGGTATACCAGACGACATTTCTCAAACCCAAAAAATGTCTGACCCCATCACCTACTATTAGCAGGTGACGAGGTCAGATATTTCTTGGGTTTAACGTTGTTTAGTAATAAATAATAAATAATAATAAACAGGGAGTCCCCCCTGGGGTGACTCTACATGTAGTCAATGCAGAAGTTCTCACAAGCTAAACAAGGCTTCGGGGATAATCGAATAAAGCAATAAGTAAAATTATAATTTGATATCTGTTAACGTCTTGTAACATTGTTGACTTGCTACAAGTCTATGGAACGCCGTTTGCACAAAAATGACATAAACATAGTTTATGTTACATAAACTATGTTTATGTGCACATAAACTCAGTTTATGTAACATAAACATAGTTTATGTGCACATAAACATAGTTTATGTACATAAACTATGCTTATGTGCACAAAAATGGACATAAACTATGTTTATGTACATAACTATGTTTATGTGCACATAAACATAGTTTATGTACATAAACATAGTTTATGTCCATTTTTGTGCAAACGGCGTGGTGCCCATTGTTCTGAGACGCGTCTAAATTATTCCCCGAGGATCAGTTTGCAAATTACGGCACTCTTTCTTGTGAATGCTTGGGAGAATTTAGAGTGAAGTCAGTTAACACGTTCCTCATAAAAGAGGGGAAGACAGCACGTGCCGCGTCAATCTTGCACAAATTTGTTTCGAATATTGTTGGAAAGTATGGAAATTACGTTTTTGCGTTTTCAGTCCTAAATAAATTATGATTAACGGTAAAATTAATTTTATGAATACTAAGAAACTAAGCAAGGAGTCTTGTTCGCGAAGAATTAGGCCCAAAGTTAAGAAATCGAAATACAAAGTTCAGAGCAAAGGGGGCGACTCGGTAGTTTAATGATTCAGTTTTTTAGTTTTTTTTTAAACGTTTGGTAACCATTTAGAATTCACAAAATTTGCACATCTCAAGATAAAATTTTCAATCGGCTTTTTCACTACATATTCTGCAAGGTTTAATCTTTAAAACAAAAGGAAGATCATGAAAATCGAGTGAGTGCAAGCTAAGAAATTTGAATTTGAAATTTATTGCTATTTTGTGCCCTTACTGTGCTAAGAAAGAGGCATAAAGTACACTTTGTATGCCTAACTTGAAATAATGCCTCAGGCTACGAATGGAAATCTGGATCACATTGCACCGGTGTTCTGAATGCGATAAGTCCGCTATTGCTACCGACGTGACGCTTTAGGGACTCATTATGACTATGATTATGACGCCTTCTAGAACAATGACTATGACGCCGTTTGCACAAAAATGGACATAAACTATGTTTATGTACATAAACTGTGTTTATGTACATAAACTAGGTTTATGTGCAAAATATTGGACATAAACTATGTTTATGTACATAAACTATGTTTATGTGCACATAAATACAGTTTATGTACATAAACATAGTTTATGTGCACATAAACATAGTTTATGTAACATAAACTATGTTTATGTCATTTTTGTGCAAACGGCGTTCCATACAAGTCTCAGTATAAATCGCAGAGACAGTGCCAAGGCCTCAGATGAGAGGGTTCTAAATGAAGGAGTCAGAAGGAAGGAAGAGAAACTGAGACTTGTGACCCTTGTCAATTCATAATTGGATCTTGTTTGCATGAACTGAACAATAGGATCAGTCAAGGGGGTTCAAATGAATTAATACTTTACGGAAATTCTTTTTGTCCTGTCCCTAATTGGATTAACAAGTGAAAAGAAGGACGGTGATTTCTCAATCGGACCAGAAAGAAATCGTTTCTGGCAACCCCCTGACACAATCTGATGTTGAAAATGATTATAAATGGTGATTGGCTTATTCAAAACTTCAAAGGAAAAGCCGCGGACAGAATCTTGTCCGTACTATTTTTAGGCTGCCGAGAGTCACAAGTCTTCGTTCTTCCCCTCCTCCGCCGCCCTCGCGCTGCGCGCTCGTTCGCCTCCGGCGCGGTATGAACTATACACCATGACAATACGAATAGAAGGCAAACGAAGACTTGTAGCAAGTCAAGTAACTTTGTAATGAATCACATTTGGCTACTGGACGACTTGTGAATTTCTTTCACTTAAAAAAGTAAGCATCGTTATACATTTTATCCATTATTTCTGAGTGGTACAAAAACTGGTTACCTTTTTGGCGCATCTGGTGCATATGTGACGAAGATAAACACTTTCAATTTATCGCAGATTTCCGGTTTAATTTTCATCATTTTGAAATCAAATCAAAGCGGCCGCATTCTACCCACTTCAATGACAAAACTTTATCAAATTAAGATTGAATCTGTTGCCATCACTAGAGAATCTCCTGAAGTCCTTTATCACATTCAAACACGGTTATTTCATACTAATAAAATTAGGCAGTGACGTAATGAATACTGTATAAGCAGGAAACCACCAGTTCGATTAGGCTCTCAGTGCGTTGGTGGATCCACCGATGCCGCCCATTAGATACAGGGTGAGAGCCAAAATCTAGTCCTGAAAATCAAATCTTGTCCAAGCTTAAACTATCGATACACACTGCATGCAGTAGTAGAACTGATAGAGAAGTTTAACTCTCCTATCCGTTGAACTATTGCATTATGCATCTACAGGCTAAGATTTATTTTGAGATTGAAAATGTAGCGTGGGTGTTAATGCATTGCGTAGCCTCGTTTTCAAGGGTGGCTAATTCCATGCTGCATCACAGGGGTCCAGGAGTGTCAGTAAAGACTGTATTTTTGGTTTCTTTAGTTCCCTGTGATCAGGATTATGAAAACTACAGTAGTGTAATTAGATACAGATTACATCTTCGTTTCAGTCGGCCTGCTATTGTTACAGTGGAATATCTTTTCTCTTTTCTGACCGTTACGATGGACTGGATTTGAAAAACCCGAGAGTTCAAACCGCAGCCAATGAGATAACAGCTCTAACCAAGGGCGCCTACCTTGTAGGAAGTGTGCTTATTCCCAGTACTGTACCCGTGACCCAGTACACAGAGTAATTGGTGTCCTGTGACCCAGTCCTGTTAACCCTATTCGTACTGGGGGGGGGCGTTTTTCGCCCCCCCTATCAGTTTTTGCTGCGTTACGCTAAAACGACAAGAGATATAACCACCAGTTTTGGTGACTTTTACTCAAATTTCATAGGCAATTAAATTCTTAACATTTCATTGTTCTACCTCTGATCATGTGACCACAGTAATACCATATTTGGAGAGTAGTCAACAAAAAAAAGCTTAAAATGTCCGTAGTTTTCGTGTCGTTTGCTTGATCGATCTCAAACATGCACCATTCGATTGCATTTGATGAGTACTTTCATTTGATATATAAATTTTTCATATTTGCTGATGTCAGCAAAATTTAATATCTATGACGTCATTCACATTTATGACGTCATTTACCTAATAAAGAAGTGTCAAATATAAATTTTTTTAGTCTAATTTGCTTCATCTTATTAATTTAATTCATTTTGAGTCTATATTTACCAGATAAAAGGGCAGGACTGGCAAAAACCTACGATGAAAGTAAATGCATGCAACAAAAGGCAAATTTAAGGCTAATTGTGCTAAAAATAGATACTAAAACTTTTTGCAAAGTCTGTATTTTTGAACTATAACATGTTTCCTATTATTTAAAACAAATTTGGAGAAAATCGGTCGAGTGGTTGATTAAATAGAATTTTTCTGGTTAAGAAGGTATAAATTTGCCAATTTTCGTCAGTTTTTCGGTTGCCTAGCAACGAATCACGTGACTTATTAATTGCCATTGTTATATTTGAATAGCCAATTGTCTAAAGAACAATAGGGGTAAGTCTCATTGTTATATCTTTTGTAGTTTTGGAGAAAAAGAGGGGGGCGAAAAACGCCCCCCCCCCAGTACAAAATACCTAAAAAATCGCCCAGTACAGATAGGGTTAATCCGTCTTTATTGCACGGATTTTCAAATTCTAACGTCTGTTAGTGTTGACCAATCAAAAATCACGCTGTCTGGTTCCCTGTGGACAACTCGAATAACAGTTGATCTCGTATTACATCAACACTGGAATTTGAAACCACATAGTTATTCATACGTCATCTTGACCTTGACAGGACTGACTCTGTGTACTGGGTCACGGTACAGTACTGGGATACTCTGTGTACTGGGTCACAGGATACCAATTACTCTACAGTACTGAGAATAAATACAGTTCCTACAAGGTAGGCGCCCTTGCTCTAACATAACAAAAGTGTGCCTACTGTACCAGCAGCAGGCGAACTGCAACGATGATGTAATGTGTATCAAATTACGCAGCTGTTTTTTTCATAATCCAGATCCCGGAGAACCAAAGAAACCAGAACTACTACAGTCTTTACTGACATTCAGAGTGTACTTGATGATATGGGCATGAAATAAATTCAGATTTTGAAACTTCATATTTTGGTATTTATTCCAAACTTTCTTTTGTTCCGGATCACTGTGGAATGTTTTTGTAAAAAAATTAGTTCTTGATCTAAGATGTATGCTCATTGTGGACTCTAAAAAGAAACTGATAATCTGCGAATGCTTACGAAAGTCTCGAAAGCCACCCAAAGCATGGTTTCGTGAAGCTGCTGGTAAAAATCAGTAATTTTTAATCAATAGATGCAAATGATACCTTTACAAGCGCACTAAGGATGTCTTTTGAGACCTGCGTATGGTATTCCCAAAAGATGACGTTCATTTGTTTGGCAATGGAAAAATTTCTGAAAGTTATTTCAAGCCTGAGCTTTTGCAAGCGTGTTGACCAAGGTTTCTCCATTTCGCTGTCGAAAAGTAAACAGAAATACGAAATTCGATTGCAGGAAATCTAGCCTAGCAATCAGACTTGGCAAAGTTGTAAATCAACAACCTAGCTAAAGATGGAACGAAAAAAAATCGAACATTTTTCGAGTAGTTTTGGAGATAAATCCACTTTTCTGAAATTAGCAAAAAGATTTGAACTAGGATTTCCGAAACCAGGGTTGACGGAAACATTGCGATTTATACATCTTTCGATTGCCCAGATTATACTGAACAACATCCTTTTTACCGCTTTTCGATAGGCCGAATAATATTGGAGAAATTAACTGTTTTCTGAGGAGAGCGGCATTTCGCTGTGCACTAGAGCGGAAAGCAGAGTTACCTTAAGGGCAGTGCAAAATTCATTACATTACATGGCCGGTGGAGAAGAAAAATTCTCCCAAAAAGATCTTATCGCTCTGTATGAAATTATTGCAAAAAAACCAACTGCACCATCACCCTTTCCTTAAAAAATGTATATGCCCCGTATTCATGAACAACAGATGTTGTATAGTACCACCGATGAATTAGCCAAAGATCATAACAAAATTAATTCTTGTCCTTATGAGTCTGTCAACGAAAAAATTGACTTTGAAGATTTGACTGATAAATCGTTCTTCGAAGGAACCGATAAGGACATTTTGTGTCATTTTTATACACACATCCTTCCATAAGCAGTCCGAAGGAACCGATAAGGACATTTTGTGTTATATTTATACACACGTCCTTCCAAGCATGTTTCAACTTGCATGATCCACAGTTTTGTCCTCAAAATGAACCATTTTATATTTCAAACTTCATCGTGAGCTTATAAAAAGGTACTGCCCCGGTTCATATTTGCATTGTAAAATGTGTTGACCCAGTTCTGTACAAGCTCAAAAAAAGTAGTTGCCACGTTACGTTTTGCACCGGCCATGTCATAAAATAAACTTTACACTGTCCCTTATTTATATGAGGCAAATTAGAGCCAACCTCAAAGCCAACACAAGTTGCCGTTGGAAAGCATTGTAATGTACTTGAAAGCACTTGCAACTAGCTTGTTTCAAATATGTCCTGATGTTTCATAGCAGAACGGTGAATAACAAAATCAGGAGATTGAATGAGAGATCCTTACAAGTAGCTACCCCAGCTACCCTGGGTGGCTGGGTATGGTACCCTGGGTAACAAGTAGCATAACAAGAGCCAAACTATATAATTTGTCAATTGTCAGAGTTCTGATAGGTACATTCGAAGCTGTAAGCAACGTCAAACTCAAGATAGTTCCCAAGGAGCCTGGATTTGTGGCTTCCAAATGATAAGATATGGAAGCCTAAATTTCAGGTTACAGTAGGTCAAATTTGTTTTTCAGGCAGTCAGAAATTGTGGTGGGCCCGCAAATAATCCTGGGCGACAATGGCTGATGAAGAACATCGAGCCTCCCCTGTTATGATCCTGGTTTGATTCATTCAGTTAGATTACGTCAGGGATTTCCTTAAACCGAACATCCTCTAGATGCGAGAATTTTGTATGAACGACTTCTACGTTTCTGATTAAAATCAAAATCAAAGTTGATCTCCAGAAAGTGATCTGTGGAGCCATATCTGATACATTGAAATTGAAGCGAGATATTAGTTTTTGATAAGCAAAAGATGCCGCTAAACCAAATCTGGTCGTTCAGCGTAATGGGTTTGGATTATCTTATATGAGAAATTAAAAAGCTTTTTCTAAATTTTAGATAACGTCAATTCAAAAGCCTTTTAAGGATCTTAGCTCGTGCTCCATTAAACTGGAAGCTTTGAGATTTGCTTTGAGTGGAGAAATTTCTTAGTATCGTGGTCTTTCATGACACGCTCAAAGTGGGTTTATTTTACGAAATCGAGAAATCGTGTTAAGAACTGGATAAATTACATTCTTTTGTAATTTCATCGATAGGATTAAAGATCAGTTCAAAAGACGAAAGCGAGGAAAGAAATCCACGCTGCGAAGTGTAAGCAGTGGTCATCAGACACTTGAAGATCCATTGTCACCCATGGTCCTTTGCGAGCACGCTACAATTATTAGACTGTCTGAAAATCAAATTTAGTCGAAACGGAAACTGTAGATTTTCGTACAACTGATAGAACAATTCAATTAAACGTAAACTTTCCGATCAGTTCAACTACTGCAGTTTGGTTCCATACTTTCCGTTTGGGCCAATTTGATTTTCAGACTGTTTGAAATTGCAGAGTGCCTGCAAGGGATCCTGGATGATGAGTAGCTCTTTAAGGAAACCCAACTTTTTTCACAATATTAATTGCAGACAAAAACTAGAGCAACCAAGTGAATGTAAAGATGTGTCGTCATAATTTTCATCTATGTGTTTTAGTTCTAGAAGGTGTTGCAGCGCAGTGGTGTAATCCTCTGACTTTGCAGCCAGAATAGTCAAGCGGAGTGGGTTTGATACCCGGTAGGACCCCACCACTTGAGTGTCATGACAAGGGGTCACGGACTTGATTAGGTCTGCTCTTTTTCTGCGATCCCAGCGCTTGGCGCTGAAAAACGCAACTTCACCTTCACCTTCACCTTTTGATATGGCTCATTCCCAGTAGCAGTTCAAATAACACACGTCTTTGGGGGCTGTCCCAATGGGACATCTTGTACTAAAAATGTGCAATATTGTTTGTGGTCTATGGAAAATACAGGTATTTTTGCTCGTTAATCTTTAGACGCTGCTTATGTATTTAAGTTTGTGGCAAAGATTATGGTTCATGATTGATCACGATTCAGTGAACGCTTGTCATTCTTGTGGTACTTTCATAAATAAGCAATCCATTTTGAAGTTCTTATCAATTCTCCATATACCTTGGCCTTTTCTTGCCAATCTTACAATCAATATGTTTGAAGGTTTAATTCTGATAGCGATAGCCCATCAAACCAACTTTACAATGCAGTAAGCATCAGCATAGAGATAATAAAGTTCTGAAACTTTAGATCCAAAGACTTTTTAAGATGGGAACTTCTTACAAGAAACTGGAACTTTGTTCAAGGAACTAGAATTGGATTTGCAACATTGACCAACATTGATTTTTCAAATTGCTGCAAGATTGAACTATTTTTGTATTTATGTGGTGGTAGTCCTCTAGTAAATTCGCAAGGCTAAAAAACTTGTCTTGCATAACATCTAAACATCATAACAGAAAATAGAAGAAATGTAATATGCCAGTTTTACTATTTTCAATAATTCTTATTTCAGAGCAATAAATGAGATATGAATTTCAGTTTCTGTCTCGAATCAAGATCATAATTTTAATAGTTATGCTCATTCTCATAGGAAATTCGAATATGTTTCAAACGAGTTGGAAGATTTGATCGGGCGTTTTAGGCCATTTTCCGGCTGTTCTGAAAGACTGACCTTAGAGATTTTTTGAATTTTCCAAAAGACTCCTTGCGCCTTTCTCTTTGGCGACTCATACTGAAAATATGCAATGCATCGTTTCGGGAATTAGTTCTTAGGCAATCTATAACTTTCAAACCGCGCGGAAAGTTAGTATAACGAAGGACAGCAAACGAAGTCAGACAGCAAACCAAAAAAGAAGAGATATCAATGAAAGCAAAGCGATATTTTATTTATCTATTTAGTGTCTAAAATACATAACCATGACATAACTAGAAAATAATTGAACGAAAGGAGCTCGGTTTTTGTTGAAAAATGTAACTATTTTGTAAGCCCTCCGCAGCAGCTACGAATGTTGAAGCGTGAGTGAAGCGAGCGCTTTTTCTACCAGTTCAATGCCATAGCATACGCAACCGTTATTACTTTATATTATATAATAGACTAATTCATAGCTCACTTAGTGACTTGGAATAGAAAACTCCTTTAAAGACTATTTACAAGAGACTTTTTCAAAAATATTGTAACATTATCGAATTCTATTCAGTTGATACATAGCGAGAAATGATGGGACAACTGAACAATTGGTATTATATATAGAAACAAAATGAGTATTATTGCTAAAAAGTAGGGCTTTGGGAGAGCTTTCCTCTGGATGCTGGACAGGGGTCTGGGGCCACAGGTATGAAGGACTCTTCCAAATTTGAATATGATGTAATCTCATTTGCTAGATATACTGTTTCCCAAAGGGGAAACTTGCTACTGGTAGGTGACTGGGGTCATACAAATATATTTTGGAGAAAGAATGTGAATAAGCTGCCATCTCGTTAAACTGCTGTGTCTGACATCCCTGTCACCTACCCATAGTAATATCTCCTTGGTACTGTTCATGGTATTAAACGTCTAATGAAAAAAATGGTTTGAAAGACATGTAATACTGCATTCACACTGCCAAGTCAAACCAGCTTAAGCTAAAATAGGTTATCGATTATTGTTGCATTTTGATTGGTCAATCCAACAAATCGAATTAATTTGATTGGTTGAAATTTAACCTCGTTTAAATAAAGCTAGTTTTACTGCCTCAGTGTGAATGGGGTATTACACGTATTTTCTAACGAAACTAAGAAATTGGCCCAGTACTGAAAATATCTTGACAGTTTCTCGGAAGGTTCCTCAATTTCACGTTATTGTTGGGGAGATGAATTGCTGACCCTATTGTTTTGATACATCGTGTTTCAACTTTGTTTTGTTGAGAGCTTATCGACGTTGGGGCTCACGTTGTCATGCCAATCGCTGTTTTTGTTTCTTCCCCTGTTCTCAAAGGTCAAGGTAATTTGCATTTTACTTAAGTGAAGTAAATCGCTACTGCGTATGCAATCTAGAGTCCTTTTTGGGGGATTTCGTGAGGCTCACAACTTACTCTGTTCGTACCCCCAACGAGCTATATCTTTGGTTATGAGATTTCCTGTGACTTCGTGAATATTTCATCGTCAGTTTTATGAAATCAAACCTCTTTTCATACATTACTCTAGTAGAACCAAGTAATACAGTACAACAAACAAGCAGAAGTATGCTTCAGGCAAAATAAAACAGCCCTAGATGAAATAATGAAGTTTCTTAAGTAATTTCTCCATTATTTGAAGTTAATAATATATTTTGGTGATCTGAGAAGGGAGCTTTGTACAAATAAAATAGTTTCTTGAATAAGAATAAGTGATGGTACTACATTGGTTTTGTTTAGATCAATAAGAAGTGCTATGCATGGTTGACTTAAAGGGGTCCCGTTGCCAAACTGTAAACAATTCTGTAAACACCACTGTTTTAGGCATGTCCATTGTTTTCTGCAGTTTTTCATGGCTTCACCCAAGCCTTCTAAATCGTAAGAAATATGAATGTCTTGTTTTGCCCTCGGTGAAATACAGAGATATATCTTCAAAGTAGCGCCATTATTTAAAAAAAGGTGAAAAGTCCGTGTTATATTGCCGTTAAAAACCTGCAAATTTACCATTTCATCAAAAATCTGGAGAGGGAGCTCCTTTAAGCTAGGCATGGTGGGAGTCATTTACGAAGTCTTCAAGAAGCTTCCGCCGGATTCTGCAGATGATTCGTACATTGAAAACCTCAAATATAAGGTCATTGAGAAGTATTTCCCAAAGCATTGTATTTCTAATATTAAGTTTCGATTATTATACGATATTCTTATTGGATTTTTATCAGGGATATTGTAAACTAAGGTTGGCAATGGATGAAATACTTAACTGGGTAGAAATTTTTTGAATTTTGTAGTTAGGTTTATCAATGGCACTGACTGACGTTATCCCGGTGGGTGCAATGTTAATGAAAACATGACACCACGCTCATCCATATTCTATTTTCACTGGATTACAAACTCCGAATAACAAAAGGGCTAAGTCCCAAGTGGCTAATCGTGCTTCACGTAGCCCTCTGCGCGTGAATTTAAGGCCCCAAGGGGATTCATCGTATTTAAGCATGAGCTGGACCACGCCTAGAGCATTCCAAGCAACAATCTCTGCGAACTGCATCTCAAAATCGAAACAGAGCGAACCGTCACTGCCACGACACAGCCAAGCACAGCAGCCAGTGCAAATTTCTGATGCTGAAGTCACTGCAGTTTTATAAAATCAAGGAGAACCTGCTCAACAACCAGCAATACCAAATCCAGCAATTGCAAATGCACCTGCCCCGAACAACGTGAGTTTTGTTTTCATTTTTTGCAGTTTCTTGCTGTTCTCATAGCTGCACGTGTGATATTTCACTGCCATTTTGGTGCATAGGCCTAGACACAGCGAGTTTTTATGAAGGTTTATCTTCACTAGCTCTTTTACAGCTGCCCTTTGTTTTTTCACCGCATTCTATTTCAACACACAGTTTTTGGTTTTATTCTTTTTGTCTTTCGTTAAGACCCGTTTTTCAAAAAGTTTACTTCAGGGTGTTGCAGCAGTTCTATAGGGTCACAAAAAAGGGCTAGGCCTACTCGTAAATTTCACTCAAACTGAAAAACAAGAAAAGGGTAATTGAGGTTTTAGTAAGGCACGTGCTATATGTTCACAAAACGTATTGTAGGATATTTATTCTTTCTGAGGGGTGTATCATTCTTCAAAAGCGTACGAGACCTTTATTCTATTTTTTGTTTTACTACAGGTTTTTAAGGGATATTTTAATGTTTTTTACTCAAATAGGTTGTCTTTTTGCCTAAGGCGTACGAGATTTTTTGCAGAGTGATACGCCTCTCAATTTTTCTCGTAAACCGTTAAAGCTTAACCTTCTGCTTGCGGTCGTAAAAAACAAACAAACAAACATACAAACAAACAATTTATTATTTAACATTTGAGTAGTTATTTATTTTTATCATGGCATTGAAATCGCTTTCGTTAAAAGCTTAATTTGTTCGCTTCCGTTGAAGCTTAATTCGTTCGCTTCCGTTGAAGCTTAATTCGTGTGCGTCCATTGAAGATTGGTTCGTTCGCTTCCGTTGAAGCTTAATTCGTTCGCTTCCGATGAAGCTTAATTCGTTCGCTTCCGTTTGAAGCTTAATTTGTTCGCTTCCGTTGAAGCTTAAATTTGTTCGCTTCCATTGAAGCTTAATTCGTTTGCGTCCATTGAAGATTGATTCGTTCGCTTCCGTTGAAGCTTAAATTGATTCGTTCGCTTCCGTTGAAGCTTAAATCGTTCGCTTCCGTTGAAGCTTAATTCGTTCGCTTCCGTTGAAGCTTAATTTGTTCGCTTCCGTTGAAGCTTAATTTGTTCGCTTCCGTTGAAGCTTAATTCATTTGCGTCCATTGAAAATTGATTCGTTCGCTTCCGTTGAAGCTTAATCATTCGAGTAGGTTATTTTCTATTCCCCTTTTTGCCGTTAAAACTTATCATTCGCTTACGGTCTAAAACTAGATTAGGTTATTTTTATCCCCTTTTGCCGTTGAAGCTTAGTCATTCGCTTACGGCCTAAAGACAGATTATGGGTTTGTTTTTATTCTCTTTTGCCGTTGCAGCTTTATCATTCGTTCACGGCCTAAAAATAGATTAGGTTACTTTTATTCTCTTTTGCCGTTGAAGCTTAATCATTCGCTTACGGCCTAAAAAATCGATTAGGTTACTTTTATTCTCTTTTGCCGTTGAAGCTTAATCATTCGCTTACGGCCTAAAAAATCGATTAGGTTACTTTTATTCTCTTTTGCCGTTGAAGCTTAATCATTCGCTTACGGCCTAAAAAATCGATTAGGTTACTTTTATTCTCTTTTGCCGTTGAAGCTTAATCATTCGCTTACGGCCTAAAAAATCGATTAGGTTACTTTTATTCTCTTTTTGCCGTTGAAGCTTAATCATTCCCTTACGGCCTAAAAAATTGATTAGGTTACTTTTATTCTCTTTTGCCGTTGAAGCTTAATCATTCGCTTACGGCCTAAAAAATCGATTAGGTTACTTTTATTCTCTTTTGCCGTTGAAGCTTAATCATTCGCTTACGGCCTAAAAATAGATTAGGTTACTTTTATTCTCTTTTGCCGTTGAAGCTTAATCATTCGCTTACGGCCTAAAAAATCGATTAGGTTACTTTTATTCTCTTTTGCCGTTGAAGCTTAATCATTCGCTTACGGCCTAAAAAATCGATTAGGTTACTTTTATTCTCTTTTGCCGTTGAAGCTTGATCATTCGCTTACGGCCTAAAAATTGATTAGGTTACTTTTATTCTCTTTTGCCGTTGAAGCTTAATCATTCGCTTACGGCCTAAAAATTGATTAGGTTACTTTTATTCTCTTTTTGCCGTTGAAGCTTAATCATTCGCTTACGGCCTAAAAAATCGATTAGGTTACTTTTATTCTCTTTTGCCGTTGAAGCTTAATCATTCGCTTACGGTCTAAAACTAGATTAGGTTATTTTTATCCCCTTTTGCCGTTGAAGCTTAGTCATTCGCTTACGGCCTAAAGACAGATTATGGGTTTGTTTTTATTCTCTTTTGCCGTTGAAGCTTAATCATTCGCTTACGGCCTGAAAATTGATTAGGTTACTTTTATTCTCTTTTGCCTTTGAAGCTTAATCATTCGCTTACTTTTGCCTGAAAATCATTCGCTTACGGCCTGAAAATAGATTAGGTTACTTTTATTCTCTTTTGCCGTTGAAGCTTAATCATTCGCTTACGGCCTAAAATTTGATTAGGTTACTTTTTATTCCTTTTGCCGTTGAAGCTTAATCATTCGCTTACGGCCTAAAGACAGATTACGGGTTTGTTTGTTATGCTCTTTTGCCGTTAAAGCTTAATCATTCGCTTACGGCCTAAAAATGAATTTAGAAAATTAAATATAAAAAGACAGTGTTTTAGAAGGAGGCCGTTCCCCCTACACAGGGAGGCAGAAAAAACGGACAAAATAATAAAAAATTAGTTTTGATATTAAACTTTCAACTATTTCTTGCGTTTAAATACATGCTTTCCTTTGTTGCATACAACTGCTGTTATATCTCTATTCGTTGCCTACAAATTTGGCAGACGAAGCTGGAGGCTCTTTTCCGTCAACGTCTTCCACAAAAACTCTTGTCCACACGCTCCATCTCAGCCATTTGGGGATCTTACTAAAGATCTAATACATGGCCTCGTGCGATAGTTCTGAATGGCTGAGCTGGAGGGTACCCCCAAAAAGGTTTTACAAAAAAGTTTTTTCTTAGTTCCTAATCTCTTTTTTAGTCTTCACCAAAAAACCTATCTTTCGATACAATCATGGAAGAACTGAACAGCATGGAATGTTCTCGAAGAGAAATATCTTGGTGTGACTATAAGGGGTTACCCTCTTGCTCAGTCTTTCAGAATTTTCTCTACCTGATAAAAGATATAAAAGACGGTTTTCAAAAATACTCCTTACTAGAATTAGCTTTTCGAAATCCTGATTAATTTTGTGGTTGGAGAGCTTTTCAATCAATTAGATAACTGAAAAACTGCACGAAGGAAATTATTGCAAACTGCAGAGAGGCATTGGGCAGTGGAAACACTGCTGAGACCGTAGTTATGGACCTTTCCAAAGCCTTTGACTGCTTGAATCCTAATTTATTAATCACAAAATTATATCGCAATCATGAAAATATAATCAATCGTTTAGAAAACGACACCCTATCCTTTCAGAGTGGTTTTAAAATAACTGCAAGAAGCTGTGGCGATAAGTGCCAGTGTGTGATTTTTGGTACAATTACTAGGTGTGCTGTTTTAATTACAGCTTAACATATTAATTAGATCTATTTTACTTTATACTTAATAAAAATTTTATTCTTGTTTTAGTAGGCATCAATTAGCTGCAATTTAGCTACAACTTTTAACGCCTACTATAGAGATATTAATGATGGGAACTTCTTTCATTTTAAAAATCAAAATATTTACATTTATACTGGTTTAAAAATATTTCTTAGTAAAAGATATAGCAAAATTTACAATACACAAATTAAGTATAAAAGAGCCGGTCATTCTTCTCTCTTTGTCAACGCAAAGATATGACTGCTAGCACTCAGGAGTTTAATTAAGATTCTGTAATTCTTCAGAGTTCGAGGTGAGCTGGGTTATTCCATGGCTTGTTTCGCATACAAAATATGTAATACGTGCAACGAATCGTAATGTTTGTTATACTTTTTAGCACATAATCCTTTTAGCCCTGGATCGTTCTGAGTTTGTTTAACATTGAAAAAGTATCACAACTGGTTTCAAACATTCCCAAAGAACCCATGGATACATTGCCAAATCTAACAGCATCGTATTTTCGCGAAAGAGTTTTCGACGAGTTCTGAATATTTATGCTTTTTCCGTAAAGCATTCTCATTCGAGTTCGATTCAAATCCCACAGTAAGTTCTATGATATACAGTGTCCGATTAAAAATGATCAAAAATAATAATAATTATGATAAAAATGATAATAATGATAAATATGATAATAATGATCTCTGCAGTCACCCCAAGTGACCCTCCGATAGATTCGCTCGCTGCTAAAACTTTTTTTAGCAATTGCTGAATCCCGGATGGCCTGATAGGGAATTCCACCCTACCGCCACACGCATAAAAGCGCGAAGTAACAAAGGGCAACCACAAAGCGGACGCCAACGCAACCTCTAGGGACCTTCAGATGCAGTGGCAGAATCTAAGCCGTTCCCCCGCACGCAAATACGTCTAATTCCACGTCTGCAGCTCTTTCATTAAGACCCTTGGGTGTAAAAGTTTGAAGTCGATATTGCCAAAACAACTCCTTCCTACGAAGTGAAAAAACATCATCCGCCCCATCTATGATTTTAATACCAACCTGAAAGCTCCCATTATGTCCGTTTTCAAAAAAATGACCGAAAAAACTTGCTTGTGGAACAGGTTTTCCTTTATCGAGAGAGTTTTCGTCGTGTTTGCGTGCATATGTTCTGAAATAGGACTTGTAAACATTAAACCTTTGCCGAAATTTCGTCTTAGTGCTACCCACGTATTTCTTGTTGCATGATTCACACTGCAACAAATAAACAACATGATCAGAGTTGCAATCGTATCGCCCCGAGAAATTTTTGAAAGACCTTGTTGAATCAAAATTATGGAAAGTACCCCCCTCCCTCATCAAAGGGCAAATCTGGCAACTCCTTCTGCCATTGCATCTGAAAGTACCCTTTTCCATCAACTCTTCATCGATACTTGGCAGCTTAGCCCTAACAAGTTTATCTTTCAAACTTTTTGCCCTTCTAAACGTTACAAATATTTTGTCTTAATAATAATAATTAATAATAATAATAATAATAATGTATGGCCGACTATTCTCCTCAACTACCACTAACCGGGAGAAGTCCTGAAAATGTATCAACCATTTGTGTTTCTGTTTTGATGTCATGCACCATTTCAAGGTTCGTTCAAAAGAAAGATTTCTGATTCTGATAAATCACCCTAGCATGTCTTTTCCTAATAACCCTAGCTGTATTAATTTTGAAGAGTTTATCTCCATGACAATTCTGGAACGCCTCCACAACGGTTCATTTTCAATCTGGGGTGAACATGGAGACTGTATCCCACCACGACTATTACAATGAAAACCAGAAAAGCCAAGAATGCGCCATGATGAGCTTTTTTCTCCTTTCATGGACGAAAATGTTGACCAGGGACTTTTTTTTAGACAAAATTGGACGATAATTCAGGCTACGACCACGTAAAAATTACACAAGATAGTAGAGAATATTTTGATTTGTCTTGGAAAGGAAGGTATGTCATTTATAATACGCTACCTTTTGGGTGGAACCCAAGCTCCTACGTATATCAAACGATCGGCTTTGGAGCCTCCCATTTCATTCGATCGCAGGGAGTACCTTTAACGCAGTACATCGACGACAGGCACATTGGCCAGTTGCAGTCACCAAGGAATCTAACGGAGTCATGATCAAATTTAGAAGTTACTGAATCAGCCCCTTTTTATCATCACAGCGTTAACATTAGTTTCATGTGTCTACTTTATAGGCCTTGCAGAGTCTATCCTGTAACCACAGCAACGTATTTTTGTTGTTGGGGCTAATCTCCGTGAAACATGCATTCTCAAGACAAAAAGCAGCTCTTGCGTTGTTTCGTGAGTCTATCTTGAGTTCAAAGTACATCTGCCTTCATAAACTTCAGTCCTTTACAGGAAAAGCAACATTGTTTACTCTTGCAGTACCAGCAGTGAGGCTCTACACCAAACAAATAATGCAAGCTTCGGCAAATGCTAAACAAAAAACAAACAAAAAACAAAAAATCCCGAACTGTAAAACGGAAAAAAAAGTTTTCAACATTAAAATCTCTACAGATGCATCTAACACGGGCTGGGGAAGAGTTCTCATTCTCAGAAACAAAGCTCTTCTCTTGAATCACATGACTATTTGGTTGGATAAAAATTGTTACTAATCGCCGAACAGAGAACAATAGCCTTCCACAAATCATTAATTACCTTCTCCAAGGAGATCTATCAATGTAGTGATGATGTTATTGTCGATAACAATACCTATGACACTTTTGGAACAACTAGGGTGGAAAAAATATCCCACTTAAACAAATATTACCTCTTCAATCTTAGTCAAAAGTTGAACGTCACCTACTCATAAAATGATGTTTGCTCCTTGCTCTTCAATTCTTCTATTGCAGCGGAAGAGGCTGGACAGAATTTTAGAGAGAAACTGCCTTTTGCGGCTGCAAACAACTCTTTCCTTGGAGCACATATTTAACAACAGATTGTATTGTGCAAAAAAAAATTAAAAAATAAAATACAATGCCAGATGGAAAATTGTCTCCTGGGCCGGGTTGTTCAAACCACGATTGGCGCTAATCTTGGATTAAAGGCATGATTCGGTAGTCATTTGTATTGTTCCAATTTGGTATTAGCCTTATATCAGTTTTAAACATTCGGGCCGTGGTATATATTGGTGACCTACTCCTAAACCTACTCTTGAGTTATGGATAGTATATGCTAGGATCAACGTATTTATCATCAGGATACTTATTGATTGTATACAAAGATCACAGTTTTCACTTTGTGTGCCCGGTAAAAACAGCAATTGATGGTGCGCTCTCCATATCTTAGTCGGTTTTGGTAGCAGGGGTGCGTAATCCAGTGAAAATACGTTACTATTTTCACTGGATTACAAACTCCGAATAACAAAAGGGCTAAGTCCCAAGTGGCTAATTGTGCTTCACGTAGCCCTCTGCGCGTGAATTTAAGGCCCCAAGGGGATTCATCGTATTTAAGCATGAGCTGGACCACGCCTAGTGCATTCCAAGCAACAATCTCGGCGACAAAGCGAAAAATCGACCCATCCCTCCTCCCGCAGTGACGGTTCGCTGGTTATCAGCAACCTTGCTACCGAAAACAGCATCTCTGGTGCGCTCTCCATATCTTAGTCGGTTTTGGTAGCAGGGGTGCGTAATCCAGTGAAAATACGTTACGATTTCACCTGGCCCAAGTTTGATACCCCAAGTATTATGAGATTCTACTGTTCTTCAACAAAGAGATATCAGTAAAGTGAATCGTAGTAAAGTGCAAAAATCCCAAACCTTTCTCTCAGAACAAGTTTTTGTACTGTACAGATTTCTCAAGGGCTCAGTGATACTCCTTTAAAGGGTTACCTTTAAAAAGGTTCCATGATAAGGGGTCTTTTTACCAATTAGAAAGTCAGAGAAAGGGGTATCCTATAAAATGGTATCGACGAGCGCATCGGCGTAGGGGTAGATAAAATTTGGGGGGGGCTGTCCGATAAAAAATCCATTGTTTTAGAAAATTTTGAACTACTTGAGGCGGATTTCTGCCCGATTAAGGCTGATTTTTGCAAATTTTTCTGACGTTGGGGGGCTGCAGCCCCCCAGCCCCCCTGTCTCCTACGCCTATGGGTGTACATTATACTGTTGAATTGCACCCACCAGGGTCGCTATGGAGAGCAAGATAGAAATTTTGTGCTGAACTGAGCTATGTGTTTCCTTGGGCACGACCCATGTCTTTGCACATTCCGAATGACGAGTTGCATGACTTGTACTTAACAAATTGGACTGAGCAGCTTGTGACGTTTATGGGAAAGGATCCAATAATCTGGACTGATTATCCATTATTGACCAGAGAAAGAACCTGGAGCACTCACTGGCGCTTAGCGACTTAACCTCTGTGTGGGAGCGACAAACTGTTGAGTTTACTTTGTGCATACTATTAAAGGTCTGGCAAACTTACGTAAATGTGGTTGAATTTTCATGGTACATTGAGTTCTTTTGTAGGGCAAAAACCGACATTATAAAACAAAGCCAAGTAACAGTGATCATTCAAACCTTCAAATGAATGATAGCAAGTCGCATTGAGGAGAGCTTGTGAGAGGTCAGGTTGAATGAATAAAAGTGTAGCAATCATGATATACAAGTGTTGTGTTTACTCAAATTTGTTTGTTTTGTTGTTTATGATTGGTTGTTGTGCTGGTGCTGTACTACCAGGTGAGCCGATGATTTCTTCAAGAATTCCTTCAATTTACTTTTTCTTTTTGCTTTACTATAAAATGAAGCCTACAGAGGATATTGTATTTCATTTTTGGTCATATTTTACACCAAATTTCGACACATTTTAATCAATCCTCGTGGATATTCCGTTGGAGCTACGCAAGCAGTTTCAACAGATTCCAGGATGCTTGTGCAGTTAAGTCTGTTTAAATTAGATGTCATGTGCAATTTGCGGTAGCGCGAAATTGCTCAATGAAAACGCTTCAATTGCTTTTATTCGCAAGCATTTTTGCGTGACAGCTAAATGGAGACAGACATTGGTTTTCTCGTAACAGCAACCGGGACATGGGGTTGTGCATATAATTTTTCTGCATCGCACATTCACAACATGTGTGCCTGTTTTATAGAAATTATCAGACTTTCCTAGGATTTTCGTTGCCATGATTTTAATACAAATTTGCTGAGCTTTTTAATCGTTGTAGGGTGGGGGAGGATGATATTCCAACCAGGGAGCACCTCCCCAGTTTAGTCTAGTCAAGGGCATTGTTTCTCCGTAAAATGGCGTGGCAAGAAGGCATCTATGTTAGAAGCTAAAGCTCTTTTCGTTGGACAGAAAAAGACATATAAATTTGTCAGTTCTTCCATTTGGATCTGTTGTGAACGAGTTTAACTGTTACTTACGAAACTTTCCCGTACAGAACCGTTAAGGTCATGCTTTCAATTCTAACTAATCATCAGTCTCACATTCCGGCATTCAGTAATTGAAACATAGACTCTAGGTCGTGCTGAACTGGGTTGCACTTGCCAATTTGACTCCAGTCATTAGTTGCCTCTGGCAATGGCAGGGTCCTTCATAACTGATTAACGAGAGCAGATTTCTCAAAAAGCTTAATACATCTTACCACAACCAGTTAGCATAAGTGCATGGACGAGAAAGGGCTACCCATATCCCAGCAACTCTTTACAAGAATTTTCTCAAATCTGCAATTCTTTGGCCGAATACAGCAGTTGATTGCTAGCGGGAAGAAGTTCTACTTGCTTTTCCCGAATGGGGGGGGGGGCACTACACATATTTTGAGTACGGGGACGTGCCATCGAGAAGGGTATCGATTTTCGCCATTTTTGTATAAAGAACGGTATCGATATACTTTTTTGGAAAATTGGAATAAGGTCGGGTATCTATTTCCGGAAAATTGGTACAAGGAACGGGTATGTTTTTGAAGCTTCGATGGCACGTCCCCGACCAAAATCTGGTCAAGTACGTCCCCCCCCCCCCCCGGGTTGCTTGTACTTGTTAGGTGTAAGTGAGAGTGAAGTTGCATTTGTTTTGTTAGCGCCAAGCGCTGGGATAGCAGAAGTAGTGAAGACCTGATCGAGTTAACGACCCCTTGCTATGACGCACCAGTGGTGGGGCTAGCACTTGGATCAAAACTTTGGCATTCGTTGCCACTAGAACTAAAAGAGTCTCATACCTTGACAGAATTCAAGCGGAAGATAAAAAAGCATCAATTTAGGAATTACAACTGTATATTGTGTAAGAGATTTGTAAATAATTTAGGATTTCTATAGATATTTATCTATTTGTATAGTCAAAATTTAGATAGGACTATTTAATTTTGAGTTTTCTTTTTTGTTAATGGTTGGCTTTAATTAGCTTCAAGTAGTTATCTTCGAGCCAACCGTAAATAAATAAATTATTATTATAATTATAAAGCCTGCTCGCCTAACTGTTCTTCCTGCAAGAAAGAGGATTACATCGCTGGGCAACAGCACTTCAATTTTTAAGGTGCTATGTATTGACATTTGAGAAATCTCTCTCCAAACTCCTTTGGAACAAGAGTCATGAAATCACCACTATTTCTAAACGATAGAAATTCAAATTCTTTAAAGGAACCTGACTATCAATCAAAGTTTGCCATGCCAAAGACCAACTTTGGGAGCATCATGACAGGGGCTATAAGTTCTGGAAATTACAAGGCCAAAACTGTTTTGGATTGGGGGCAATACTGGGCGAAAATCGCCAAGAAATCGACCGAAATCAGTGCCAGAAGCAATCGTGCCCATTTGTGGCAACTGATGCAATCTGAGTAATTTTGACCGGCTGAATTCGAAAATTGTCGTTACGAAGCCAACTTTCACATTTTTCTCATTTAATTTGCATAATTTAAAGATAGAGGATGTTTAAACATATTTTTAGGTATATTTTCCATCAAACTTGTCGCAAATGATGTCAATAATGTGTCTCTATAAGATAATTTATCATTCTGATACTGTTAAAGATGACCAAATTTCAAAATCATCCAAATTTCTTCTTTTTGCTGTACATAGCATAATGATAGGCTTCTCTCATATGGTACTACTGTGTCACCCTTGGCTATGGACGGGCTTATCGCATCCCAAAATGGGTACCTCTTCGTAAATTTGAATATGTTATTGAACACTGACTGTGCAGAAATTCAAAATTAAGTTTTTCAACCACACACACTTATTAGACTTTCATTAATAATCTACCTGCGCTTTGGAAACAGCGCCTTTGCATAAAGTTGGCTTCACATTACGTTACAGCACTGTGGTTGCGCTGTCACAAATGTTTTTGTTATAAACATAGGGGTTTGTTTAACGGTGCTAAATGACGCTACTAAATATGGACGAATAGCAATGGCAATGGCCGGCTATGGCCTTGGCTCAGTTTTTGACTTTGAAAGTTATTAAAAAACATGCCTGGTGCTCGAATTGGGTGGTCACTTGACGTACAATCGATATTATTGATATATAAGTTATTATTATACAGGGTGTCCCAAAAAAATTGTGCCCCGTTTGTCTGAAGATTGTGACAAAACGGCAAAAGATTTTCGCCAAACTTTTGCATGGTGGTGATCTTCAGATGTTCAATTAAAGTTTGCCACCATCTCCATGAAAATCCGTTGAAAGATGATGGTGCTATGACCTTCAGGAGACTGAATTTGCCCGATCACTGAAACCAGCGGTCGGCCATTTTGTCTTACTATTTTGCAGCGATAAATAGCCTCATGGATTGAAAATGAAACAGCAGCCTCCAATTTCATAGCTCCCGTGAAAATTCCGATAATCCTCGGAGAGTTCCACTAGTTCTGACCTCACAGAAATTATTTCTTACCTCACGTGAAGATACCTATCACTGCAAAATAGTAAGACAAAATGGCCGACCGCTGGTTTCAGTCACCAGGCAAATTTGGTCTTCTGAAGGTCATAGCTCCATTATTTTTCAACGGATTTTTACGGGGATGGTGGCAAACGTTAATTGAACATCTGAAGAGCACCATCATGCAAAAGTTTGGCGATAATCTTTTGCCGTTTTGTCGCAATCTTGAGACAAACAGGGCACAATTTTTTGGAACACCCTGTAGGTTCCAAACTTCAAAAATGTCGGTGCAAAAATTCTCTTATTACTTCTTTGAACTGAATGACTTGAAAGAAATTGAGCTACCTTGCTTTAATTCTACCGTTGCATTTTTCAGAAATATTCTATAGTTTCAGAATCAGAGGTTGTTTCTTTTTTTGAATCACAGAGCATGAAATCTATCTTATATATTTCGGGTCTCTCTTGTTGTGTGGTCATTTTTCCTTCGTTTTTGCATTGCACATGAAAGTGAATTTTTTGTGTCAGGCCCTGTTACATGATGACCTCTTATGGGAAACTTGCTTGCAATGGCGTTGCGAGATGAGTTTCACGAAACATTACACCGTGTAACAACACCCCAAAATTTTATGACGAGTTGCCAGAATTTCTGTTGCGAGCACTGTGTTTCAGTTTCACAAAAAGTAGATCTTGTTTTTACAAGGCAACGGCTTGCACCATAAATAGTTTAAGATTTTCTCCGAAATTTCTGTGTAACACCCCCAGTGAAACTTATCTCACTCATCTATCGTAACCTATCTATCGTAAGATACTTTCGATATTTTGATAGCAGACAACTAAATTGGCTCCCAGCATAGTAAATTTTTTTAAATTTCAACATTCTTCTGGATTCAATTTTCGAACGTCTGTAAGGTGGCGCTGACTAATATTTCACTAATTCTACTATACCCGGCGATTTATGCGGGCTTTTTGTAGTGGTTATGGTTTCTGGTTTCTGAGGTCTGGCAGGCCGGTAACGAGGGGAAATCTAATAAGCTATATTTGAAACTATGCCAGAAGCCATTGAGATATACTCACGTTTTACTCTAGGAGAGCTCCAGCAGTACCTGATTAATTTTAGATCGCATCATTTCATGATATTGCGAAGTCTTTATCATATTAGACCAAACCAATGGGGGTAGCAAGAAGAGTGCATTCGCATCTCTTAAATTGGACCGGAAAATACGTTACCGGCGTTCCCGGGTTAACGCACCAGGTACCTCCTTTGAAGGTGTTGTGGCGCAGTGGTGTAATCCACTGACTTTGCAGCTAGAACAGTCAGGCGGACAGGGTTCGATACCCGGTAGAGCCCCACCACTTGAGCGTCATGACAAGGGGTCGCGGACTCGATGATGCCTATTCTACTTCTGCGATCCCAGCGCTTGGCGCTAAAAACCGCAACTTCACCTTCACCTTCATAGCCTGTGTGCACCAGACCTGTCCAAGAACAGTCAGGTTCTACTCCTTTGGAAGATTTTGGCTTGGCTACATGTTGTGTCTATCTAATATGTCTACAGTTTGTTCTAAATATAGGAATCATAAGCTGTCAACGCCATTTGGTTGCCACGGTTCTTTACCACCTTTGACGACAAAGCAACACATACATCGTGTAAATATTCGATCAACATATCACAGATCCTAGATACATTCCACCAAAAATAGAACCAGGTGTTCTATGGTTATACTACCATGTTTCCTGCCACAAGTTGAAAGGATCATTTTTGGTTACTGACTCATTATGAAGACACTGTTGGTGTTAAATGCGTTTGCTAAATCCCAGATTCTTTTAACAGGTTTTTCGATTAAGTGTTAGCCTACGAATAGAATCCAAAGGAAGAAATTGCCTTAACCCTTCATATCATTGGTCGATAGCGTCCTTCCACATAAGACTCTGGATCAAGATACACTGTTCACATTTTGTTGACGTTTGTCGAACCTTGTAATATACATTCGTGGTAAAAGCTCTCTCAGCACATTCAGTGATCACTCAAAATCCTTTATCAAAGTCCAAAATGTCTGTAGCAATATGTATGCAGCTCCCTGTTTCATCTCTCTGCCATCTGTTTGCCTTGCCTTCCCGGGCGGGGGGGGGGGGATACTTAGTATATTTGTCCGACGGGGATTTGCCACTTTTCAGGGTATCGTTTGAAGTATACTTGTCGAAAATTTTTTCCAGAATAGGTTATCGTTTTAAGCGAAAAATTCTGGAGCAGGGTAAGGAAAATATTTTCGTGGGCGCACCCCCGCACAAATCTAAGTCAAGTACCCCCCTGAATTGCCTCATGCTTCCGCTATCTGTTCTCTGGTCGCTGTTCTTTGCTATTAGCTAGCTTCCTACAAATCCATGTACTGTGTCACCACCATCCACATATCCGCCCTCTGCCTTCTACCTTCTGGCCTCTCGACTCCGCCCTTTCCTCTTTGCTCTCCTCTCAAGCTCCCGAACTAAGTCACGAATTTTTGATAAAACGTACCGTCTTGAAATAATGCCATTGAAAATTATGTTTATATCTGAAATGTCTTTTTTAACTTTCAAACCTATGTAAAAATCGGACCAGTTGATCTATTGAAAATCGCTGACAACTTTTCGTGGTTAAATGCTATGCGATCCTGTGTGCCAAGTTTCAAGTGATTTGACTGGCCTGTTGGGAACACAAATATTTGTTAGTACAGTACCACCAGTACTCCGGAATCCTGTTTCGAGAAATCAGGCCTCTGTCTAAGAGAAGCAAAAATGCGGGAGAATCGACTATGCATGAAAATTTAAACAGGAAACCGCATACGTCAAGCAAGAAGGCTTAAGCGCGGTCTTGGTTAAAACATTATGTCAATGAAATGGCAGCACGGAATGTTATGAATGTAGCTGCAAGGGTATTCCTGCAATTTTTGAAAAAAAAACAGGACTGCTCAATTTTAAATGGTCAAATTTCAAAATAATTTTGGCTATTTCTGGAAATGAGTTGGTTTCAACGGTACTCAAATGCTTAATGCTTAATCCATCCGATTATGACGAAAACGAATAATCGATAATTCTTTGTCTGGTTAAGGGTTACAGTAACCCCAATTAAGGGTTACAGTAACCTTAATAATACTTCCAAAATCAATTAACTGGGTTGAAAAGATCTTGGTAATGATTCTAAAAAGGTTTACACAAGGGATCAATCGAATAAGAAATTTGTAGCTTGAACTTCTCTGCAAAGTTTCCAACTATCACTGTTGCATCGGAATACACCTCGTGAATGCCGCCGAGGCAAATAGCCCTGCACCCCTCGGCCGCAGCTTCTCCATCGACTTCTAATGGCGTGAGGCTAATTTGCATAACATGAACAGGGCTCCACTTCCGGAGATTTCAGCCAATCAGAAGATTATTCCGCCCTGTTGGCCAAGCAGCTTATACAGTCTCCGTTGGGTAACTGAAGCTATCTCAGTCCTCTTGGTCACGTGAGTTAAAATCCGGATGGATGACTGTGACCTTCCAGATTTCAAGATACCTGACCAAGCAACTCATTTGGCAGTCGCTCGGATGTGACATTAAACTACGGATGTCATGTCTGGATGCGGGGGATGCGGCACGCATAGCAAGCCTATATTAGCTACAAATAGCTATAAATCTCTCCAGCCTACTCAAAATAAAGTACTGAATGAAGTGAAGTACCTTCAGAATAAAAATTCAAGTCAGCCTGGCTCTAAAAAAAAAATAGGTTCTGGATTTGCTATGCGAGCGACTGAGAGACAATCCCAACATGGGGTAATTCCAGTAGAGGGCTTGGTATACGAATTTTGCCCGGCCGGGTTATTTGTTTGCTTACAGAGATTTTCTGCAGTTGTGAGTAAATGTTAGTAATTTATTGCTATTAATAGCTATCATGACTAAAATTCCCTTACAGGAGTTGCTGCCCTCGGACAATCCCGGCCAACAATCTTGCAAATCCCTCTGGGAAATATCCGTTTCGTTTTTCCTTATCCATTAAAAATAGCGTTGTAACTATGTGACAGTTAACTGATACGAATGTTAACTGTTGAGTAAGAATAATTGTATTGGACCTTTGCCTTAACCTCTAACATAAAGGTTTCTTGACGATAGAATGTGAGGATTTCTCACGATATAGCATAACAAGAGTCGCGCAAAAATGGCAAGGGTCATCAAAGTTCTATTCAGTGTGTGACTGTTGCAGGATTACAATTATAGACTTTTACGAAGGTGGAAGCAAGCAAATTTAAAGTAGTGAAAGAACGCAAATTGAGATTTTTATGAAACTATCGTTGGGGAAAGTGATTCATTGGTAAACTAACACCTGCAGCCAACAAGAGCAGATTTTTCGCAACAATAATGTGAAAGATAATAATGTAAAGTTGTTGGTGTTTTATCGCGCACCTATGCACCTTTCTGAAAGTACCTACATTCGGTGGTGCTTTACAATTCTATAACTCCCTGAGCTCAGGCATTCTTTTTCCGATTTGTTCTTCACTCTTTTCATTATGGACTTGTGCCAGAGCATATTTCAACGTACAGAGTGGTTAAATGTCCCCACTAGTCATGCTCATTTTCCTAACCAGTGAACTACCCTTTTCAGTCAATAATTTTGTTTAGAATATCATGAAAGCTCCATGAAAGTAGGTTGAAGACAGGATTTGATAGAAGACTCGAAAAAGTAATTGTTGGGGAGACGAGATACGGTTGTCTGAGGAAGCGCATGTATCCCCCCCCTCCCCGTGCAATAGGTTAAAGCTCATGCGCAGTAGCGTTTTTTGTTGGAGCTCTGCCGGGCGCATAAGCATTGACCTACTGCACGGGGGGACACATACGTTTCCTTGGACAAGCCGTATCTCATCTCCCTAACAAGTAACAAGCTATCCATTTTTATAGTATTCCTATGTATCATATCGTGTTTATGCGATTGGTAATCTTATTTCACAGTTTGCGTTGATGTTAATTTAGCATTAGATAATTTTGCTGATAAATATTCGTCATTGTGAATGAGTTTCAAACTCTCATGCTATTTACTTTAAAGATAGCTACAGCAACAAACACTGATTCTATTGCTTGTTAAGCTCGTACAGTAAATGTCTTTATTGATATTGATTATGTAAAATGAAGGTGTTGTGGTGCAGTGGTGTAATCCTCTGACTTTGCAGATGCAGCCAGAACAATCAGGCGAATAGGGCTCGATTCCCAGCAGAGCCCCACCACTTGAGCATCATGACAAGGGGTCGCACTCAGTAGATTAGTCTTCTCTACTTCTATATGCGATCCCAGCGCTTGGCGCTAAAAAATCGCAACTTCTCTTTCACCTTCACCAATGCTCTCTGGTCCATCTGCTGCCCTCTCAATGGATTCTCCACAGGTAAAAGATTCTTAAAAGATGCTCTAAAATTTGTTCAGCCATAAAGTCGGAACTCAAGAGCTTCTATTCTTTTATCCATCTTTCTTTTCAATCAAAAATTTACGATAACAAACCAAAAGTTACACCGATGTTGTATCCATCATTATCATTTAATTAAATGTTATGTACGCGAGGAAAAGGCCACAGTAATTCAAGGCATCTTGTTTGGATCATCACCTTGGGTGCGAGACTAGACTCTCATTGGATCATCTGCCTTCAACGTTAAATTTGCTACGAGAAAAGAACGACACTGAAATATGAGAATGGATATTCGGACACTCATTTTTGTTGTTACTCAACAGTTCACTATTGCATGATATAAAACAACCGCGAAAGAACTTGCAAATCCGCCATAATAACTGAATGTTTAACTTCATGATATGTGAATGTTTTGAATTTCATTGTGCTTAGCTTCTTTGCAATTCAGTCTGACCAAGGGCTGCAGGAAGAGCCTTTTGTAGGCCCAATGACGCAATATCTGGTTGTACATGTAAAATACAAAATATACCAGAATTGTTTGTTGTTGTTTCTTTGTTTATTCTTCCCTTGGTCTTGCTTTGTTTTTCACTCGTTTTCGTAAGTTGAAACCCAACAACCAATCCAACCATTGGTTAGCACCGGCAGCCATTTGCTATTTCGATATAAGGCGAAACCGAACTGGCTGCGCTGCGCTGCCGGTGCCAGGCAGCGATTGGATTGGTTCAGTCTCAAGGGTGCGAAAATGACCGATTTATGCATAACACCAAAATTGCTTTGAGTGTCAGCCATTGAGATATGGTTACCACACAGAAATACATACGACACCGGTCACATGGGACTGAAGTTGGCAATCCAGTTAAACAACAGGAAAATCTGAAGATGAACATATCGGAGTTCACAGCTCCAAATATTTTGCCTTTGAAAGGTGACCAGAGATCAACACTGTGGCCACATCAGATTGATCTGACTTTTCTGATTTTAAAATGTTGTAAAATAGCAACCTCGATGATTGATTAAAGTCCAAAAAAGGATTTGTGTTGACAGGAGATTCATTGCTGAAGAATGGACCGTTTTTGGTCCGTCACCTTTCTTTCACAGCCAGGTGAAAATATTCAAACACACCAATAGATAATATTCAAACGTAGTGATTGGTTTTTGCAGACTAAAAGTTAAAGGTTTATAATGCGTTGATAAATTAGAGACATAAAGAGGCACAGTGTTGTAATCCACTGACTTGCAGCCACGGAGGGGGGGGGGGGTTCTTCCATATTAAAGGTACCTGGGGATGTGCCGCGACGAAGGGTATACTTTTCAGACTTCTACTCTAGCCAAGGGTATACTTTTTGCAATTTTGGCCTAGCAACAGTCTAGCCAAGGGTATCATTTTTGACAATATTGGTCTAGCAAACGGTCATGGTATCATATTTGGTACAAATTTGACAATATTGGTCCAGAAAAATGGTCAAAATTGGTCTAGCTAAGGGTGCCTTTTCGTAAAAATTGGTCCAGGGAATGGTCGAATTGGTTTAGCCAAGGGTGCCAAGGGTACCATTTTCGTAAAAATTGGTCTCGCCAACGGTACCATTTTGAATATGCTCGCGGCAGACCCCTACCCAAAAAATTTAGACAAGAACCCCCCCCCCCCGTGCTTGCAGCCAGAACATTCAGGTGGACGGGGTTTGAAAACTATCAACAGCTCATGAGCCTTACTACAAGGGGTCCTGGACTCGATAAAGTCTTCTTCTCTACTTCTACGATCCCAATGTTTGGTGCTAAACCCAACTCGCAACTTCACATTCATCTTCACTTTCACATTCACTCAGAGACAACGAACTAGTACACCAGTACACGATAGCTAGTGGCGGGTTTAGGGGGCAAAAAGGGTGTTACTACCTCAGTTATTAACGGAAACTCTGTTTTGTGTTCCCTTCACGGGGACATGTGCTCTACGAGCTCCTATGCTTGCAACAAGAACGTAAACTTTTTCTAACAGCTGTTCTAACAGACAGAATGTTGGAAAAACAGTTTCGATAAAAGTCACAAAACTTTCGCACAGCTTCAGCGCGCATTCACTTTACAAGCGGGCTGCGGCTTCAGCACATCCCTTAACAGCAAACTGCCCCCTTCACCTTTTGCCTGGGCCCACTTCTAAAGGAGCCAGAATTTCTCCTTCCCTTTTTAACTACAAGGTCGAAAGTATTCTCCCGTTAAGAAATATCACCAAATTTCCAAATCTAATGCAAACTTTCTTCTTGATTTCTTTTTCCAATGATCCGCGATGATCCAAATATATCTAATGATGATAAAACGTTTGTTTTCATAACTGAAAGGGTATAAAATGACGTGTTGAAACTCCTTTTTGTGAGCTATAATCTCTATCGTAAATCTTGCCTACCCGGGCTTGCTTAAAGGCAGTCTATCACGTAGCTGATTGGGCTGCAACAGAGTCAGAGATCAACACAACGAATTTCTTTGTGAATCTGTGTATTTGAAACAGAGAAGGGCTGATCGTTATCACTTTCTACGGTCGTAGAAAGTCAGGGGATTAGCAGCCATTCAAATGTCCTATTCTTTGTATTGTCACTACCACCCAATCAAATGCGTGATAGACTGCCTTTAAGAGACACGATACTGAGATTTTACATTATCATCCATGTCTACAATGTGGTTTGCGTTTCTATCTGACATTGGTGACCAAACTAGAAGTTTCGTATACAAGATGAGTTAAATCTTGCAGTAATCAATGCTTTTTATGCAGTATGCTTGAAAGCCAGGCATCCCTTAAAAGAGCTAATTTTGCTGATTCTAACAAAATCACGAAATAGCTATAACTGGGAAAATAATGTTGTCTTTGATCTACTTGCCAAAAAAGAAATTTAAAAGATCAGCTACGTAATCAGATTTTTGTGATTTTTCAAACAGAAGTACTTCATTGGGACACCCAGTGTAATGCGAGTGTATTAAATTTGTTGAGCTTGTTTCAATAACGACATTGAAATTTTCTCTTTTCCTTTCTTCAGGTTGCAAAATCAATGACAACGTCTACCCAAACAATGAGTTATTTGTAACAAAAGACTGCAAGACAATGTGCATTTGTCAGCCTGGTAAAGAGCCTGCTTGCTCACCGCTCTGCCCTCCCAGAAAGAGCATGAAGTGTAATGAAAAACATGGTATTGTCATTCGTTATGAGGTGCACTCATTTGAGCCAAAATGCAGCTGTAGGAGAGATACCTGCGTTCAACGGTTCCATGTTGGCCAATAAACTGGGCCTCAAGATATGATGTGATGAGGGTCTTCTGAGCGGTACAGGGCATTGATAGAGACTAAAAGGCTATACAAATGAATTGACACAAGATGTGAGTTGAATGGACAAACAACTATTGCCGCTAATTGTACATATGTTGAATGTTGAAGCATGACCAGGGACCGCGGAGCCGGGGGGCTGGGGGGGCTTTAGCCCCCCCCAATAATTTTCAAGATATAGTTTTTCGATCTCTAGAAATTATGTTAAAATGAGCTCAGCAACTTCTTTTTAAACGTGAAACGGTGTGTGCAAATATGATTCAAAAGAGTAGGTGGCCACTTAGGCTTGATGAAAAATAAGAACTTTTGAGGCATTGAATCTCATTGTTGAGGGAATCAATGAGAGGTTCAACCAGCCCAGCTTTATTTCTTCCAAAAATCTTGAATCTCTTCTCGTTAACTTCGTTAATGCAAGCGATGTTTCGTCTGAAATGAAATACGTCGAGGAGAATTATGCCGACGACGTAAAACTTTCACTTTTGTTACCACAGCTTGAAATATTCAAACTTTTAGTGAAAGATGTGAAGATAGATTGCTTTCATGATATCTGGATGTTTTTGAAACAAATTCCAGTTGCTCAAAGATTGCTAATAAGTGAAATTGTCCAAATTTGTAAACTGCTGAGTGTCAATCCTGCAACAAGTGCAACTGGCGAGCGATCAGTCCCTTTAGCAAGGCGTCTAAAAACTTGGCTTCGCTCAAGAATGTCCCAAAAAAGGTTCAACAACTTAGCAATTCTTCACGATCACAAACAAAGGACAGGCAGAATAAACAATATCGAAGTTGCAACTATTTTCATCAATAGAAAAGAGAACAGGATACGAAATTTTGGGAAATTTCATTAAAATGTTGATTCATTGATGATACAAACTTACTCAGAATAAACAATGTTCGCGTTTTTAGGTTCTGTTATGTTTAAAATGCTTAACTCTGAAAGTATGGCAGCGTTATGTTATATTACCGTATTATCTATTTCTAATGAAATAATTTCAAGAGATTTTTAACTTTGACATAAGACTAAAGCATAGCGTTCCTTTAGGCCTTTTCCTTTATACAAAAGATGCTGCGTGTGGTCCCCGAGCCTTCGCTATCAAATGTTAGACGTACTATAGACTGCAAACTAGTTTCCACTTTTATGGCGATTTACAGCAGGATTTAGTGGTTAAATATGCTGCAAATGAATATCTTTTCCCGGGCGTTGGTTGCATTTATAGCCAAAGTAGAGGGCGTGGTCAGGAAAATTTTTCTGGGGGCTTCGCCCCCAGACCCCCGCCAATTTTCTCCCTACTTTTTAGCCCCCCCAATCGAAATTATGCTCCGCGGTCCCTGAGCATGACAGCATATCCTTACAGTAGATGCTACAATAAAGTTCTTAGATGTTGAGTTTAGTCAGAATTGTTGATTTATGTTGATAGACCTTGATACCATCGTGCTCCTTCGGCCTAACTGAACTGCTGTATTGAAAATGCACACATCTGTTTAAAGAACATTTCATATTTCGTCACAAAGGGAATTTTTTCAAGAAACTATTGTACAACGAAGATGTATTGGATAATAGCTATACAATGTTTTTAAATCGTAAAAAAACTTGTTCTGATCGACAGAGGGTCGATTTTTCCGATTTGCCATTCGAATGTTCTTGTTCAGATTCAATCCAGATTGTGGTTTTTAAATATTGCAGAATTTTATGAAGATGTCTTCAATGAATTTCATAATGGCGGGGCTAGCTTCATTAAGAGTTAGCTTTTAGACTCGGGAAATAATCCCAGTTATCGCAGAAACAACAACATTTGTTTACACACTTTTTCAATTGAGTTGGATGTTTTGCTCAGACAGGAACTTATGCACTTTCACATAAAAAACGAGACAGTACCCTCTGTTTATCTGTACCCTCAGAAACGAGGCAAGGCATAGTTATGGCAACCTACAGCAGTTGGAAATTCTCATTGCTGTGGTGAAGCCCATGGAAGCTAATTGGCCTTCAAAATGAGGAACTCCTGGTTCACAAACTACATTTTTGAGCTTGTACATAACTAGGTCAACACTTTTTATAAAGCAAGTATGTACGGGGGGGCAGTAACATTTTATCAGCTCAAAGATGAAGTTTGAAATTTAGAATTGTTCATGTTAAGGATAAAATAGTAAATTATGCAAGATGAGAAATGCTTGGAAGAATGTGAATAAAATGACGCAAGATTTCCTTTTGTCAGTTGTTTACAAGAACGATTCATCTCTCTTCATCTTCAAAGTCAATCTTTTGTTGACAAAGGCTCGTGTAAGATCAATCATTGATTTTGTTATGGTCTTTGGCTAATTCATCATTGGTACTATACAACATCTGTTGTTCATTAATATGAGGCAGATGTATTTCACAAGGAAAGGGTGACGGGGCAGTTGTTTTTTTGCAACAATTTCACACAGGCGAGAAGATTCTTTTGCAGGAATATTTCTTCTCCACCGGCCATGTCATACAATAAATTCTGCTCTGTCTCTTAGCCTAGGTATTTAAATTGATTTGATAAAATTTTGAAAAAATAGTCTTGGGTGATGGGTCACTTCTTAGAGATTGCACAGAATCGAGGAATTCTTATGCAGAAATTGATTCATTTTATCATCAATGTTGATACCAAAGTTTAATTTCTATTGAAATTTAGTCAGATATGCTATATATGTAAGTCTCTAAACTTGGTAGATGTAGAGTAGCGTCGCCCATTGTGGCCGGTCGCCCATTATGGCCGGCAAGCAAGAGAAATTAAATTTCAGGGGACTGACGACTAGTAATAAAATTGCAATAGCGCGGAAAATCTTCGCTGACATCTGTTTTATTATGATTTGACCTTCACTCAAGTTTCAGTTCATTTGCATTGAAACCCGACGAGATGGTTTGTGCATATCTCTAATTGATTCTTTCAAGTATTGCAAATTCCATGATTCTATTTACATTCCTTCCTCCTTCTTCGTTCGCTCGGCACCTTGCGGTTTTAAATTTTTCAAATATGCTTTGATTTTTCAGAAGTCCTGTCTCTTGAGAGGAAATCTACAATGAAACCAAAGCAAAGTGACTTCTGATTCAGATTTAAGGTTATGAAGTCTGAGTCCTGCTAATTGCTATTTTCGTCGCCCATTATGCCCGTCAGTTTACCAGAGAAGTTTCCAATCGCTTCAAAATATTAAAATGGAACATTTATTAGAAAAAACACCAATTTGGGTTAAAATCTTACTTACTGACTTGGAAAATCATCAAAACCCAAAAAAACGCAGCATTATATAAAGTCTATTTTCATTTTAGAAACTATGCCAAAACTCATCCATCCATGCACAAGAGATAAGGCAGGATTTAGAATAACTCGAAGCGTGTATTTCAATTGTCAAAACTCGAAGTTTAGGTTAATTCTTATTGATATTTTTGGGTTTAAAGTACCAAATGATAAACAAAGAACAGTAATTAAAGCTGTTTTTCTTATTCAAACTTTTTACCGGAGAGTAGTGTTCATTGTTTCCCCTGCGGCCATAATGGGCGATGCTAGAAGACAACGACGTTTTTACCCCCTTCTTTAAAATCTACTAAAATCACTATAAAGAGTTTACGTAAAAAATCAGTACTCTGCGATCTTTTTCTCCATTAGTTGTTGATATAATCTGGCTATTTGGTTTTTTCATTAATTGCTCTTTTTGGATCTTACTCAGAACTTCGCGACGACATGGGCATAATGGGCGACACCACTCTAGTTTTCAGTTCGACTTAGAAGATAAATAGTCGAATGACTTATGGGAAAATTTGATGTAGATAAAGTATACACGTATTTTTTATAAGAAACTGCCCATAAGAAACTCAACTCTCAGATCGCCAAAAAATTGAGAAATTCCAACACTGGGAAAATATAAGTCAAGAAACTATTCATTTTGATAAAGGAAATCCTTGACATATTTTTACTTTACTTTCATTTTTTTCCTGTATTATATTACTCGAAAAGTACTTGAATAATGTCTAAACATGGGAAAAGCGTAAAAGACCGTGTTTTGAAATGGTCACGATCACGAGGGAACAGGTAGTGAATATGAAGATTGGTATGGAACCCCTAAGAAACTCGTAAGAAACTCTGAGTACTCAAAATTTGATAATTTTAAGAATCTTTCAGTACTGGCCCAAATTCTTAGTTTCTTATAGAAAATACGTGTAATTTCGATCATTTTCATGTCGCTATCTTTTTTAGTTGAACTCACATGAAAATTAACAGCAATATGATATTAATTGATTTTTGCTCCACGTCTCGTTCAGGAACAGCTCCCTCCTAGCAAAATCAAATTCATAATTAAAGCATCTTTCTTCATGCAAAAAAGCCTCTGTGTGAGTTAAAAATATGAAGACGTTGATTGGAAGCCTTTACCTCTCAAAATATTTGTCAGATTCATGTGAAATAATAGTACCTTTGTAGCTAATATACCAACTTAGATGGGAAAATGTAGTCTTTTTATATACAATTCTCCTAAATATGCAATTGACTAAACAAACAAAAACATTACGACACGATAGCGCAAAGAGCATGAAAATACATTGCAATCCTGCAGCTATTGCACTTAACATAAATACTAATGCTGATACTAATTACTACTAACACTACAAATACTATAAGTACATATCACTACAAATACTAATATGATTACGAGAAAGTAAACTAACAAGGATGTATACTAAAAAAAGAACCGATCTACAGTGATAATTCCACATAACGAACCCTCAAAGGGACCATAAATAAGTTAAGATTTTGTTAAACACGAAGTTCGTTGAACCGAGAACTTATATTCAAGGGTTCGATGTTCTTGAAAAATGGGTCCTTAAAAAGGGTTCATTAAACAGAGGGTTCAATCGCCCAGGGGGGGGGGGTACTCATTGATTTTCAATACGGGGGGTCCATGCCAATATTTGGGGTCCGAAATTTTATGTTGAATCAACATTTGGGGTCTGTGAATAACAACATGGACAAAAATTCAATATTTGGGGTCCACAAATCTGAAGAAAGGAAGAATCAAGCAATTTGGCCCTGAACTTGCGAATCATGAAATGAATGTCTTGGTATTATTCAAAAACTGAGAAAGATCGAGAAGCTCAAATTGAAATCATTCAAAAACATTACAGACACCCCAGAAATAGATAACAATATTTGGGGTCTCCAAAACGTTGGACTCAATATTTGGGGTCCCCAAAACATCAGGCTTAATATTTAGGGGTCAGCAAAGAAATAGTGGCATGGACCCCCCCCCCGTATTGAAAGTTAGGGAGTACCCCCTGGGGTTCAATCGCTATATGGAGAGATGACTGTGCGCTTACCCTGAATAAAAGATGGCGTTGGTTCATGTAGTTTTGCTGAAATCGGTCGCATCATTCTCATGTTACAAGCTATGTTAAAAAATGTATCATCTCAGAATCCTTCAAAACAGGCTTAAAATCCTTGTTCAATGTGGCTAGAAATTTAGCCCCATAAGCATCATAATCAAGCTCCATCTGTCTAGCTTGTCGCTCAAACATTTACTAGGTAGCTGTACATGGTGATTCTCAAAAAAGCAACCCATCTTTATTTGAAATTCCCCAGGAAATGATGATATTTGAATTAAATTTGTGCATACAGTCTGAAAGCACAATCTATCTTCTTTGCAATGATATCCAGGTTGGGTGAATTGATTGAATTATTCACCACTAAATTTACGTTTTCGTAAGTATGGCCTATTTCAAATGCCTTAAAGGGATAGGACATTTACATGGACGAAAACTCATCTGTGTGAGAGCTTATTTTACCATCCTTGAAAAATGCATCAGATGGGAATAAAGTTGCCTTTTCCCTACCTTAGGGCATCACCTCTGGGTCCTGAACTGTTTCAATAAAATCTGTTTCGTGTTTTTTTTTTCGATAAAAAAGGTATTCATACTGCATACTGTATCTAAAATCGGCCATGCCTACTACAACATCAATTAAATGATAAACAATTCCATCAATGTATCCAAACTGCATATCATTATTATCATTTGGTAAAAAAATGATTGTTCTTCCAAATGGTATACATTACATCTGCTAAAATCCTATCTTTTTCAAGATTTTCAATTATACCGAGTGAGCCAGAAAAAAGTTCCCACTTTCGACAGGCCAGGATAAATCACACACTAGGCCAATTTTAGCTGTTTTTGATTTAATCTTTTGTCATTATCATATATTATTCTGGGTTATTTTTTGTAGATTTTTCGGATGCCAATTTATCGAAATATTAACGATTTCATGAAATTTTTTGGCCTGCAGGCTGCCCAAAAAGATCGAAAAACAGTGATAAAATATGCTCATTATTTTCATTTGATTTTGCTGGTTTTTGGAAGGGGCTTTCTGCAGAAAATCACCCATATCGACGGGAAGGAATGGCTGATTAAGGCCGGGTAAATTACTGAACCTAATTGGCCTAATTGAATTGAATATATTGGCAGGGACGCCGGAGCGATGGTAGGGCAAGGGGGGCGACTAGGAATGTAAGGGCAATCGAGACGGAAGGCGAGCGAAGCGAGCCGAAAATGTGGGGGGTCCGGGGGTACTCCCCCGGGAAACTTTTTATGGCCACGCCCTTTAGATTGGCTTAAAATGCTATCAAAAATGTTCCAACGAGTATTAATCATGTTCTTTCACGAATTTTTTTCGGCTATTTCTCCACATGTCCTCATTCCGAATCACATAAAGTCGCATATTGTTTATTTTGAAGTTGCAATTGCCAGTCATTTTTCGTTACTGGTGTGTTTCTGACAAGGGAATGAAACTATGGCGGCTTTTCTATCAAGTTTCAAAGTAAATTATTGTTTTTCATTGAAAGGGCACCTTTGCCCCCCTTGCCCCCGTTAGGAAAGGGCAGGAGGGGCGCTTGCCCCCCTGCGCCCCCCCTCTCCGGCGTTCCTGTATATTGGCAATAAAACAAGACAGTTTTCCATATTATTGCTTTGATATTCATGGAGCAGTGGCCTTCCAAGCGGGGATTCCTTTTTCTGACTCACTAGGTAGATTTTAGTGAATCTTAAAAGTGATGAGTCAAAGCCACATGAAAAGCTTTACATTTGAAGAAGGATTCTACTCAAAGAAAGACTTATCAAATGAATGACACATTGGTGAAACGCAAAAGTGGAAAAAATTTCCGAATCGACATTGTGAAACGGCACTCCAATAAAGAGAACGACGCCAAATTTTTGCAAAAAGGAACAAGTTAATATAGGAGCCACCAATCTTTTGATATAGCAGAAGCGATTAGCAATTTCAAAGATGAAATATCTTGAGGCTAATATAAAACATACTGCATGGAATGTCTAGAAAGATGGTGGAACCTGGTACCAAAAGTATTGGTACCGGTACCCAGCCTATAGGTGTTGGTACCAACAAAATGTTTTGTCAATTGATGTTTTTGGAATTCTTTGAACAGCTTTTAACAGTACAAACAAAGTTTCAGCTTAGTGGAAGCGATGCAACGTCTGCGACGTGCAGGTGCACAACTGCGTTGTCTTGCAAGCACAGAGTTGTTGCTGTTGTTGTTATTACATCGATTATTTCCACATCAGTGGTTATTTCAGAGAGAGTACAATACAATTTCGCGCCAAAGACAACAGCAACCACTCCACAGTGTTCCAGGGCATGTAATTAATGTGAAAAATGAAAGTATCAGAATTATACCAAACTGATTTTTCTATTGTTCACCGTAGCCTGAGGTATATCAAGACGCAAAAAAATTTCAAATCGGACAATTTAGTGCTGAGAAAACATCATTTCAAGTTGGGCCTAAAAAGTGTACGTAAGTCTTCTTTCTAAGCACAGCAAGGCCACAAAGTAGCACTAAGTTTCAAATTCAAATTTCTTGGCTTGCACTCACCCGATTTTCGTGATTTTTGTTTTGTTCAAAAGATTAAGCCTTGCAGAGTATGTAGTGAAAAAGTGGATTGAAAATTTTATTTTGGGATGCGGAAATTTTGCGAATTCATACTGGTAACTAAACGTTAAATAAACTGAAACTGAATCACGAAGCGCTTCTTCAACATTAAAAAAGAAGAATCTATGTTACAGAATTCTCGGAAAGTCTATTGTAGAATCAGGTTTAAGCTATTGGCAACACGTTTGCAAAAGGGCTTAGTAGAATAAGCTCTGAAATAATTTTGGCGAATTTTTCACGAAGACCAGTTTTGCGCCTTTTCAGAGTAAAAATTGCATTTTTTTTATGACGAAAATCTATTAGCAAAGCCAATATTTCATCATATCTCCACAGTTTCAAATACATGCTTTTTAGCAATAGAAGTATAAAGTCTTTTTACATAATTCACTAATTTTTAAGGTTTTGAAAACATGCAGCCAATTCTACAATGATTTGTTATATCCCAAGGTGAAAAATGCACCTAGTAACATCGAAAAACAGAACAAACACCAAAATAGATACCTAATATGATTAGGGAGTTGATCTCTAACCTCCTTTTGACTATAAGCGGGAAATATTTGTTTCATTGAACATCTAGTTCAGTCTATAGTACAGTGGCAAATACAGACATAATTTGCTAAAAAAGACTTCTTCTTCACTGGCCTTCATGAAAAATTCGCCAAAATTAGTTGAGAGCTTATTCTACTTAGCTCTTTTGCAAAAATGTTCCCAATAGGTTAAACTTGATTCTGCAATAGGCTTTACGAGAGTTCTGAAACATAGATTTTTTGTTTTCAATGTAGAAGGAGCGTTTCGTGATTCAGTTTTAGTTTTTATGAACGATTGGTTACCATTATGGATTTGAAAAATTTGCACATCCCAAGATGAAATTTTCAATCGACCTTTTAACTACATTTTCTGCAGGGTTCAATCTGTCAAACAAAACAAAGATCATGAAAATCGAGTGAGTGCAAGCCAAGAAATTTGAATTTGAAAGTTAGTGCTATTTTGTAGCCTTGCTGTGCTACAAAAGAAGCCTGCAGTACACTTTTTAGGCCTAACTTGAAATGATATTTTCTCAGCACTAAATTGTCCGATTTGAAAAATTTTTGCGTCTTGATATACCTCAGGCTACGGTTGAATATAGAAAAATCAGTGTTGTACAATTCTGAAATTTTCATTTTTTGGCATTAATCACACTAAAATGGAAATCTGGATCACAGTGCACTCTTTGGAATGGGATTGGATGAAGCTGTAGGCCATCACAACCACGAGAAGGATTCGAACAAGAAACAATGTCATCATCAAAGTTGTTCAGCTCCTCAAACACATTGCAATTTATAGGTATTAACATTTCATTCTGAACAGTTGTTTTTGGGGCAGGAAAAGAAAAGCTCACAATCCTCCTTACTCTCTCCTTTCTTGTTTGAAATATTTGTTCATTCAAGTTGTCTATGGTGCCTTTGGTACGTTGTTAGAGGAGCTATTTTCACGACCTCTTTCGAGAACTCCTCGTCAGGGCATTTTTTAACATACTCAGTGGTGGGGGAATTGCCCCACCAGGCCCTATGACTTCCCCCACCACTGATGAGCAAAATGCTACTTTTACCCCAAATGCCTAGGGCACTATGGGGCCCTTTCCAAAGAACGAACATAATGCAAATGTGATTAAATGTGCTGGCAAATAGAAACAGAATATTCTCTTTTCTATCATCATATGATGCTTTGGTGAAATGGCTCCACTACTAAGCCTGGAACCCTTAAGACTCAATCCTAAAATAATTCAGTATCGAAACAGCGTGATCATTTTGCAAAATGTACTAAATTGCAAACAACGCAAAGATTTCAATTCCTCATCCTGAAGCTAAATTGCTAATTTCTCTTAGCTAATGCAGTGCAGTGGCGTGGCCATGGGGGGGGGGGCAATTGCACCCCCACTTTGTCGAAAGATGGTCCTCAAGATTCCTTTAAAACCGAAGAGAAAATAGCCGTGTATAGGTTGAGTAAGAATTTCTGAGAAATGTCAAATCCTCCATTTTAGCACTAGCAAGCATGATATCAGGAGATGCATTCTAAGCTAAAGTAAAGGATCTTTCTTCAAAAATTCCTCGTGCTCTGATTCATAGGATAACTGTCACAAATCTATCAAATCTATCAAAGTTTTCTTGTCGCTAATGGCAAGCAAGATATTGGGAGATGCATTCTAAGCCAAAGTAAAGGATCTTTCTTCAAAAATTCTCCTCCTGCTCTGATTCATAGGACAACTGTCTCAAAAACAACAAAGTTTTCTTGTCGCTTGTGGCAAGCATGATATTGGGAGATGCATTCTAAGCCAAAGTAAAGGGTGTGGCCCTAGAAATTTCCCTGGGGGCTTTGCCCCCAGACCTCCTCATTAATTTACCCTAGAATGCCTTGAAAGTTGTTGAAGTTGGGTAGCTAGCTCAAGCTGCATACAAAAAGAGGCTGGTGCCTAGGCAAACATAAAAAATTTCAAGAGCCTAACTACAACACTGCAGTGGGAACCACAATTCCCCTCAAGGTGGTAGCACTGGAAGCATTGAAGATCAGTGGCGGTGGGAATCAAACCATGAAGAATTTCCCGCCATTTTCTAGACATATTTGGTCCATCAGTGGGTCATTCCATTTCCATTCCATCCCAGTCCCCGCTTCCCCGCCCCCTAGCTGCGAGCTGCGGAGGACTCGCAGCATCAGAAGGAGGTAGTGTTGAATGTGAATTGAAGACAGACAAAATGGCGCCTTTCGAAGGCACAAAATTTGAAATGATAAAATCATGTGAAGACAAACGAGAATACAGGGGATATGTACTACCTAATCAGATGAAAGTGCTGCTAGTCAGTGACCCATCAACTGAAAAATCAGCTGCTGCTGTAGATGTTCACGTTGGTGAGTAATTAAATAAATAAGAAGCTATAAGAAGAGGCCTCTGGTCTGAGAAAGTGGAGCATTCTGAGAAAGTGAAGCATATTTTGAATGAGAGGTTTTATGACCTGTTGTTGCCTGTTCATGCAGTGGAACCAATCCTTGTCTAAATCAAACAATCATTAGATTTATACAGTACTAAGAACGAAAATTGAATAACGAAGGAGACAAACAAAGCCCAGACTACTGATTGATATTGATAAGTTTGCAAAGTGTGCACGTAAGATGCGTGCAGGGACCGTGCAGCCATTGGGCTAGGGGGGCTAAAGCCCCCCACTTTTTTCAAAGATAGGTCTAAAAACTTTCACAAATATGGAATTTTCAATATTTTCATACATGCATTGCAGCATTTGCTGAGAGACCTTCTTGATGGCTAGAGTAGATGTCTCAAAACCTGACTTCATTCAAATATGGCGCAAGCAAATTTCAACAATCTAGCAATATTGAACTTTCATAAACAAGGAGCAAACACGATGTCTCTCTTAGAAATTGCTAACGATTTTGTTAAAAATTAGAATAGGCATCCAACTTTGGCACGTTTGCTCTGACCTCTGACAGATCTTCACTTCAGTGGTAATAGTTTTTATGAGAAGGAATGCTTTGCTGTTAATTTTTGTTGGTTGTAACGACATGTCTCTTTTCATGGTAATTGAAATCTTTTTTGAACCAAATGGACGTATTAAGGGGCAAGTCTTTTATTGAAAAGGGCGTTTTCCGACGTTCTAAAGGGCGTGGTCTCAAAAAATTTTCCGGGGCCATGCCCCCGACCCCCGTTTTCCTCGTTTCGCTTGCCGTTCAGCCTGCCCACTTTGAAACCGCTGCGCGGTCCCTGGATGCGTGCCTGGTGATTGTTTTAAAAAGATGTCTCTGTTGTCCATAGTGCATTCTAATTTTTCTCCGCTGGATGTTCCCGCCAGGGATATGGGCACAGCAGGATTCCCCGCCAGTGGCAATTTGGCACTGTACACCAACTGGCCACCAGACCACAAAAAAAGTAATTTCTCCGCCAAAAACCTTGGTGTGAAAAAATCAGAAGATAGCTCTCTGCCAGCTTTCTCTGGCAGGAGGGCCTCGGAATGCACCCTGGTCTGTTGTTCTTCCTTTGTTATACTTCAAGTTGCGCACGGAAGATCTTCTATGCGCATGACATACAAAGCAGTCTGAGACAAAGCGCAATTGGTAGTCAATTGGTGTGCAAGATGAGAAAATGATATATTTATGATACAAAATAAGGGTATTAATTATGGGATTTTTCAGGCAGCAGGATATATCATGACAGTCATAGCTTACAAGGTTCACACTAACAGCACAATAGGAATCAAATGTCGTCCACGGCGGAATGGGCATATGGGCTCTGGAAACCTCTAAAGTCTCATTTTCACGCACGAATCAGACGGCGAACAAGCGAAGAAAACAAAAGAAACCCATGAAGATTTTTCAAATTTTACCTACCTTCATAAAACGCAACCAGGACAAAAAACTGCTTGAAATTTCCCAAATTATTTTGAAGAAATTTCTCCAGTTGTTTGGGTTTACAAGTTGGATGCTAGTTAAAATAACTGCAGGTTTGGCGAAGTTATGGCTCTCCAATTCACACACAAACCGATAAGGCACTGGACCTTGAACAATAGAAATTCTCGCGGAGAGACAATAGTAATAACGATAGTGATTGTAAGAATGACTCAAAAATGCCAAAATCTTCGTTTTCAATTGTTCCTTGCTATTGTCTTTCCACTAAAGTTTCCTTTGTTCAAGATTCAATGCCCCATACTGTCTCTATGTGAATTGAAAAAAACCTACAAAGGCTTGTTTAGGACTTGCAAGTCATGTTTGCATTTATGGCAGAAGCATTTTTTTTATCAAGAGGGCTTTATTTGTCTGTTGGAGAGGCAATAACTCTGCCAATGCTAGAGATGTGTTAGCCGGCATCCAAACTTGTATACCCAAACATCTGGAGAGTAGATTTCTTCAAAGAAATTCAGGAAATTTTACGCAGTTCTTCATCCTGGTTGCGTTTTATGAATTGAAGGTAGGTAAAATTTAGAAAAATCTTTGCGGTTTCCTTTTGTCTTCTTCGCTTATTTATTTGCCATCTGATTAGTCAGTGAAAATAGGGCTTTGGAGGTTTCAGCGATGGGCCACGAGCAACAAGCAGAAATTGGTGGAAACATTTGATTCCTATGCTCCATGGTAATGGGTTGGAAAACATGCATGATTTGGCCTACGTGCAGCAACGAGAAATAAATTTGAAGGTGCAAGCTAGACTTATGACAATGAGCCCCTTGTATCCCTGTGGTAAACCTTGCTCAACAGGGACTCATAATGAAACAGTGAAGATGACCCTACGGTATTTTGTGAAGTCTCGCTTTCAGATTGCCAGTCAAAAGACAAAAAGCCCAAAAATTTTGCGAAAAATTTTTGCGAAAAACTCCAAGGACTTGTCATTGTTGTAATGCTTCGAAGAACAAAACTTTTTCGCTTATTTCAGGACGTTCAATTGGCTTTCCTAGAGACGTCAAGCCTGGCTTCCACAGTCCACAGAAGACTTCTTTGCGAGAAGGGCGGACGCGTAGTTAAAAGCAAAGCAATAAGTTTCCCCTGCTCCTGTAGGTGGACACACAAAGACATCTTCACCCTTCAAAACTTTTAAATAAACAGCCTTCTGGAAAATGTTTCTGTTTTATGTAGAAGCTCCAAGTCAGCCTTCAATTTTGTTTGGTGAATCAAGACTGTAAAATCGCTAAATCAAAAAAAATAAAAGAAAAACAGCCCTTTTTTGCTACCTTTGCTACTAGACCTTGCCCGATTGGCTGAAAGTTCTATCATAGTTGCCATCACCGTGGTAATTCACAAATCTCGCAATCTGATTGGTACTCTAGGAAGCCGAGACCTTGGGCCTAAATAGGGTCAGGTTTTTCAGGGTAATATTATGAGTCTCTCTTGACAAAATCGCCATCTTGAAACCAAAGAGCACAGGGAAACAATGCACTCATCATCATAAGTCTAGGTGCAAGCTAGCTGCGAGTGTACTTTAAGGTTACGGTAAACGTTTTTAACACGAGACTTGGTTTTCTCTCCCTAAGAGACAAACTAGTAATGAAATCTAGCTGAAATATACATCATTCGATGCACAAGAATGTGGGGATTCTAACCATATCAAAATAATTGGCAAATATTATAAAATGACTTTTTTCAGGCAAATTCATTGCTTAAAAGAGTGTACTATCTTCAAAAGCTATTTTATACCCTTGCGTTTGAGGTAATAAAATCTGACTTATACCAGCAGGAAGTACATATCCTAAGCTTCCAAATTGTATCTTGGATTTTTCAAATGCCTCCTCCCCTTAAAACTACAGGCTGTCAAAAATTGACAAATAATTTTTCTGCCCTCCCACAGTTGTATTTGGCTATTGAAGACGGACTAGAGGACATAACAAGATTTTGAGACACGCTTTGCATGCTCACAATGTGTCCTGGCCATGTGCAATTTTTGAGCGATTCGAACGAATCAAAGGATACAAAATAGCATGTTAGTACCTGTACCAAGTGGATTTTTCAATCCTTTGAAAGGGACTTTTCATACCTGAACAGTTTGCCAATTTTTTGGAAAGTGCACTCAACTTTTCCAATTTTTCAAAATGGCCTATTTATTTGCCATTTATTCCAAAAATCATAAATGATTACTGTTCTTTGAACCAAAATTGTGAAAATCGATACCATTCCCGATGACACATCCCCAGTACCCAGTATTCATCTTTATTTTGAATGAAATACATTATTTGATACCACTACCTTAGCTGGTTCATCCCTACTACCTTAACTGTGACCGTAGCGAGCTACCTCTCTGAAGAAGATAATAAGCATAGCTACCCTCGCTCCTCCCGAGAGGTAGCTTGCTATATCCCAACAGAGCCGTTTCACTAACACTAATTTTGAGGGAAAATTCAAATTCTTTCCAATATGTCTTTCAATCTTACCTATCAAAACAGCTTACTCTTATGGTTAGGTTTATTTATGAAGTTACAGCACAAGGTCCCAGTGTTATTGTTGTAAGTTTACCCAGCATCCATATCTTATTTGGCCTGAATTTGATTTTTCATTTAATTTAGTGGTGGTTTCCCAATCTCTTTCGAATAAATACCATTGGAGGTAATTCAATTGTTACAAGAAGTAATTGAATTGTTAAAAGAAGTAATTAAATTGTGACAGGAAAATGATAAGAAAGAAAGCTTTCACAAAAATTCCACAATGGCCCTACTAAATTCGTTTTGGATGGTTTCCAGGTCATAATCAAATCTAAAAAATTTGGAAATATTGTTGGGATTTTAGAATTTAGTTAAGTTTAAGTTGTTAATGTGGAATCTAGTGACCCAGACATGTAAAACAACATTTGTAGAAGAAGATTACACTAGGCCAGAGATTAACTTTATTGGTGAGATTTCATAAATTTATTCAAATAGAACGAATGATCATTCTCTTTGATGACTACGACAGCCAAAAGATGGAAGTATTTTTGTGATTTTTCTCGCCTTCTTACGAGCACTGGAAAAATTGGTAAATTCAGGTTTACAAACACTTTGTGGTTGCAGAATGACTGAAAATGGCCTAAAATACTTGATCAAATCATAAAGGACTCCTCGCTCAGAACAACAGAGAAAATGCCATTTTTCATGGGTGAGAGATATCGTCTGCATTGCCATGGGATTGAAAATATTTAGCATCAGTTTGAGAATCTATTTTTTATAACTCTTGAGAGAGGTGAAACGCCCGTGTGCGCATTGTTCTGTGTCAGGAGAGTCCTAACGATTTGATCAAGTGTTTTAGGCCCTTTTTCAGTCATTTTGCAACCATGACATTTTTATAAAGTTGGATTTACCTATATTTGCAGTGCTCGTAAGAAGACGAGAAAAATCACAAAAATATTTTGATCTTTTGGCTTTTAAGTAGAATTTGAATCTTTCAAATCCATGAAGGACTTGTGGTGCTACTAATTTTCGAAAGTGGGAACTTTTTTCTGGCTCACCCGGTATATGAATTTGGTAAAGTTTGTTAAAGTAAGGTCTCACTCTGATGACGACATTTGCCAGAAAGGCCTCACTGTACTAGAAATCTTCTTGTTTTTTTTTGCATCCGAATCTCTTTACAACTGTTTGTAAGTACTTTATGTACCAAAGCAAGTTTGATAAATGTATTCATCATTGCTGTTCGCTTCGTTTTACCAAGAATCAACGAGAAACTTTTACGGCAAATTTGTCGATGCATTAGGGACTGTTCATTATTTATAAAGGGGTTGGTACCGAAGAGAAATGGGTTGGGTAAGATAAATTTTCTAACATAAGAAGGCTGGGTAAATATTTTTTCATGTAATTTCAAGGTTGGAAAAACAACATTTTCTCACCAATTAATACCAAATGTTTAAAGTCCAAAATTATCTCATTATCATCATCAATATTATCAACATTATCCATTTCACTTTCAGTGTCTACTTTGTTATCTAATAGTGGAAATGTCCAAATAGATTTTAAGCTTTACCTAGCTGTAATCAGCCACTCATTTTTGAAATTACGAGGGATTTTCTCGAGAGAAGCCTTTCAAGAAACCACAGGGACCCCAGGAAATTGAATAACGCCCCCCCCCACATGATAAAGCCCTGTAGCCTCCTTTGCGATTGCCATTACGTCGTAGCTTCGCAATCGCGAAGGAGGCTACAGGGCTTTATCATTGGGGGGGGGCGTTATTCAATTTCCTGGGGTCCCTGTGAAGAAACCTCCTCGTTTTTTAAGATATCTTTTTTTGTCGAGCAAATGCCTCATAATTTCTGGACGGAGTGGCCAATTTCAGCCAGGTAAATTTTAGAATTTATCTGAACATATCCACCGTTGATTGATTTGCTAGCCAATATTTAACTTTCATTGGTACTTTTTAAACTGCATTGAAGTTATTAGACTGATTCCATGTTTGCAGTTATCGCTTGTTGTTGTTGTTGTTGTCGTTGTCGTTGTTGTTGTTGGGATAACTGGGACTATGTCGTGAGTCTTTGAAGTGATTATGAATAACATATTTTAACTTTTCAGGTCATCTCTCCGATCCTGATGATCTGCCAGGCCTTGCACATTTCTGTGAGCATATGCTATTCCTTGGAACGGAAAAGGTGAGCATCTCTCTTCGTTGAGGCCATTACGTTAAGGGTGCTTGTAAGTTAGATCATATGACACCGTTGCTCATTGACTTACATTGGTTACCGATGACGTACAGACAAATGTTTAAGATCCTACTTACCGTGTTTAAGATTCTTCAGGGTAAAGCCGCTGAATATTTGATGGATATTATTACTTTGTACAATCCTGGTAGATCCTTGAGATCTAATGGTAGCCGGATATTGAATGTACCCCGCTCTAATACAAAGAGTTGGGGCGATAGGGCTTTCAGCATTGCTGGACCCAGGTTATGGAACTCACTCCCCATAGAGCTACGGATGACAACTAACATTGCAGAGTTTAAGTCAAGATTGAAGACTCATTTGTTCAAAATGGCATTCGAGGGATACTTGTATCATTATATCATTTCATACTTAAATTGTAACTATTTCGTACCTAATTTTTCTTTACATTTCACCTAAATTTGTTAAGGCGCCTTTGAATATAATTTTATTGTAGATAAATGGCGCTAGAGCAATGTTCTAATGATAATGTTCTAATAATTCTACAAAATGCATGAAAATATTGTTTTGATGCAGGCTCTTTTGCTCTTTTATAGAATAAATAAAAGGTCTGGGCTGTGGTTGAATCGTTTATGTATGTTTGTATAGTGTATACTGTTTTAAAACTGTCTGCAATAACTTGAACAAGAACGAGCAGGTTTATTTTCAGCAACAATATGCCCCATTATAATCTGGCAAAAATTAAGTATAAGGAATGGCATCGCGACAAAGCGGCTGTCCTGATACACAGGCACCTGTTCCTTAGATGCGCAAAGCCCATTCAGTCATAGTTTAAATTTCAATTTGAAAGAGTTTGTTTTTGAATTAGCAGTGACCATAGCTGTGGACTGAAGGCTCACTACTACCTTTTTCCGTCAAGCAAAATTCTTCGTGGAGTTTCGAACATTTTGCAAACAAATAATAGAAATGAATTGTGCATGGATTGATGTAAAATCCAGCTGAGTGACACAATTTTTGGGCCACAACTCCTTGTCGGCAGAATCACTGTAATTTCTGATAATTTCTATAGATTTCATTGTGACGTCATTACAAAATGGCGCCGAAACTCAAAAAAACAACATAAGAATTTGGAATCTACATGGAAATTTAATCTAAATGACCTTCAAGGGGATAAAATAGGCAGAGTGGTAGGGTTCTTTATCGTTACAGGAAGAAACGTTGTTGGCAAAAATGTGGTCTTAAATAGACCTTTTAGCTATTCTACAAAAGAGCCTGGATCGAGCGTTATTTTTATATGCGAGGCTCAATAGAGTGGTGTTAAGAGCTTCTATCACTATTGTGCAAATTCGAAAATTCTACAAAGTGCACTTTGTAGAATTTTGGAAATGCACAATATTCATAGAAGCTCTAACGCCACTCTATCGAACCTCGTGTATAAAAATAACGCTCGATCCAGGCTCTTTTGTAGAATAGCTAAAAGGTCTATTGTTGGCCACGACTGTGTGTTGCCTCAGATTATAGGGGGGGGGGAGGAGTTGCAGCATCCTACAGAAATGATGCTCAGCTATCGGCTCCCTTTCCCCCCACGCGAAGTTGGTTTATTTTTGGAACGAGAACAGCAAATTTCAACTCGTAACAGCGAACATTAGCTTCCGTGCAGACACGACTTAATAGACACCAGTCAAGTCTGCAACCCACCCAGCCTAGCCTGCGTGCAGACTCAACTATCCCGCACGCAGGCTACACCCAGGCCAAACGAACAGTGAAAGGGGGAAGAGGGGTTGAGTGGGCAGATCTTCTCAACATCTTCTGTCCAGGATTGTAGCTGAACAGTTATTTTAGAACAACGAGATAAAGTAAGAAAGAGTTTTATCCCAAATATAGACTTGCCCCAAGTCTATTTCGTCAAAAAATTGAAGGGAAAAGCGAAGAGCGAAATACAAATCTCATCTGATTTATTTCGTAGTATACTTTCAAATAGACTTATTACAGACCTAAATAGACCTATCCCAAATACGACTGCAATTCTAGAAGCAGCCAAATTAAACCAGCACGCCTAAGGGCAACATAGACGTTTGGTCGACAATGAATTTGTGGTAACATCAAAATCTAAGCCGTAGTAAATGCAATTTTGTCGTAATCTATCTCATTTAGCTGACTGAATAGGGGATTCAATTTCATTAATATTTCAATGTTTCAAATGTAGATTGAGCTATTTCATTGAACGAGTAAATATGTTTTTAACAGTGGTGTTAAATGATATTAGCAAATGTTAAATTCAATTCCGTCTGTCTCTGCCGATGTTTTTGCAAATGGAATGAATGGTCTTCATAGTTAATTCAACCTTGTGGTGAGCGTTTACTCATTTCGCAATCAACAAGATGTTGTGATCGTTCCTGCTACTTGGCTTATTTCGATAAGGATTGAATTTCTAAGCTGTAAATCTAAAATAAAATTCTTGTAAGCTTACATGGCTTTCTCATCATCTATTTCACTTTGCGTCACTGGCGCAAATATGAGAAAAACATCCTAACTGATCACAGATGAGTTAGGAGAAGGTGTTGTGGCGCTGTGGTGTAATCCTCTGACTTTGCAGCCATAACAGCCAGGCGGAGTGGGTTCGATACCCGGTAGGACCCCATCATTTGAGCGTCATGACAAAGGGTCGCGGCCTCGATTAGGTCTGCTCTATTTCTGCGATTCCAGCGCTTGGCGCTGAAAAACGCAACTTCATCTTCACCTTTCCCAGATAATATTCTGCCAGATGAATTAAAAAAACAGTCCCTGTTCGAACCAACTGTCACAGTTCCCTGAATATCAAGATGATCATATTGGCAAAATGTATTATTTGATGGTGGACATTTTCAAATCTATTTTGAATCTACGTTACTGATATCTGCCATTCCGTTCTGAAATTATGGGGGATTTTCTGGAGATAGCTCCTTCAAGAAACATTCAAAACAGGCCTGATTTCACGACAAAGTTTTCCTGATATTTCTGCCTTACAGCGATGACCTCAACATGTTTCAGCATGTTTCAGCATGTTTTGTCCTCTTGGAAGGATGAAGTCCCCCGTAATACCGATGTCCTAGGGATGACACTTTCATCTTCTCAAAGGAATAACAGGTGCTCAAGAATGTAGAAGTCATTGTTGTAAGGTAGAAAATTGGTAGTGATTTTAGCCCTGTTTTGAATGTTTCTTGAAGGGGTTTTCTTGGGAAAATCCCCCATAATTTCAGAATGGAGTAGCCGATTTCAGTCAGGTAAATTTTATAATATATTTGGACATGTCCACCATTGAATGATGTACCGTAAGAGCTCTATTAAACCCCCGGGGGCTTATTTAATTTCGATTACTCTAGAGGGTGGCTTATTAGAGAGGGGGGCTTATTAGAGAGGGGGAGCTTATTCACAAGATCAGATGACAAGGATATATATGATAGCTTTTTGTTTCTTTTATACCATATTTTGCAGATTCAACATACAATCTTACGAGTCAAATACATAAATTAGACACAGTTTTATCACAAACCATATCAAAATTAATATGCAAACTTATTTAGCTCAATAAATGGAAATTCTTTGGTAACCTCTGGAATTGATATAAGTGGGGGGGAGGCTTAATAGAGAGGGGGTTAAGTTAAAATGTTGTTATTAATTATCTATTGCCTTCGTGGTAATTATTTACTAATGACATAATATTTTCTTCTAGTACCCATCAGAGAACGCATTCTCCCAGGTAAGAGAAATTAAATTTGTTTGCTACAAATCAGTCGTAAAAGTGATATCTCACAATTTACGAGAAATGCTTCAAAACAAATATGGTCGATTCAAAGGGTTCCAGTGGCGTAACAGAGCAACTCGTGGCCTATAGTAAATTGGTTATCCAAGGGCCCCCTCCGGCTGCAAATAGACCGAAAAACAATTGCCAAATTTCAAAAACGGAAACAAGCCTTTTATTGGCAAAATTGTTTCAAAGGCAAGACCAGCATAGCAAACTATCGGTAACAGGCGTCATCGAAAGTTTCAAATGAAGGTCATAGAAAAACATTGAAAGGTGGCAAGGTGAAAGGTCCAATGCGAGCAAAGCCAGCAAAGCGTCTTCTTAAGAAAATTTTTTGCACAACACTCTTTAGATTGTCGGAAAATACATCTCTCGTAAAACTTTTTCCATCGAATGGAGGAATCAATGAAAGTCTTTCCGAGGATATTTTTGAAGATTGAGCTTTCAGAATTGGTTTTTTTATCAACTAATCTTCTAAACATCTTCATTTTCTCTGGACGGATTCACAGCGGTGCACAATTCACCAAAGTATGGAGCCCTGTTTAGATGGGCCCTACTCTAAAGTATAACTCAACACGTATTTTCTCCAAATTAAAGAAGTAATTTGCTGAAGATTGTAAGGAGGCCCCCAAAGCTCGGGGGCCCTTAGGAGTTGCTCTAACCCAACTACCGTGCGTTACGCCACTCGGTTCCTCGCTCGGCCATTGCTGATAGTTGTCAACTGTACTACTGGGAGTCTCAGAACGAGGGTTTATCCCTTCAAGTATGGGACCGACGCATTTGTCATTGTTGTTATACATGTACAGTTGCTCGATGATTTAGAAGACCTATACAAATTGGTTCTGCTCATTTAGCATGCTTACTAATTGCAGTGATATGGATGGACGATTATTTCAACATATTTAATTCAAATGAGGGAGGGGGGGGCGTTCTAACTACATCTAACTACATTCAACGTTTCGTTACGTGCCACGAGAAAGAGATAAATCCCTAGTAAAAATTCTGAAAAGTGTTGTTCTTCTGTTGAATTCAGAAAATGTTCTGTTCAATGAAGAACATCTTTCACTGAAGGGGGCAATAAATTTTAAAGGGGCCTTTGCAACTGGCATGCTTTGTGAAGACATCCTTTTATGGTATCTTTGTTGTCACCGTTGGTAAACTAAAGTGACCGACAACAAAGAGATGGCACGTGCAATGCATGGCAGTTATAAAGATCCCTTAAAGTATGCAGGTTTAAAATCGCAAGAGTGGCATCTGCAGACACAAATTTCACGTTGATACAAATTAACTGGTTTGTTGTTGTTGTTTTTTCCTTGAAACATGCCATTTTGTGACATTTTTTGAAAACTATTCATTCTTATTTACAGTTTCTCAGTGAACATGGAGGTCATTCAAATGCCTTTACAGCTCAAGAACATACCACATATTACTTTGATATTCGATCCGAATGCCTGATTGAAGCCTTGGACAGGTAAACTAACAATTTTTATGCTATGTAACACTAACCTGACGCTCGAGACTCTGTTGTTTATTCTGTGAAATGTCTTATCGCTAGACTTTCATAAAACCGTAGGGGAAAATTACAGTTGTCTTAAGGTGATCCAAGGGCGGGCATGTCACACTGGAAACGATGGTCCTACCTTTGTCCGAAAACCGGTAGTTCATGAAAACTTTTGCACCACCTTTGTCCCAAAAACTGGTCGTTTTGGATGACAAATTTCCGCAGCTATTTTTCTTCAATTTGGATGACAATTTTAACATTATGCTTCACTGACGATGTTTGTCCCAAAAACCGGTAGTTTCGATCAACTACTGTTTTCCAAAGCAAGTAGTAATCATAGATATTAAAGTACAAGTGTCCAAAAACCGGTTGCCAGACAATGGTAGGACCTCTTTGGTGAAAGATTTGAAATTCTGGCCTTTTTTTGGCAATTTGCCGGACAAAGGTAGAACCGCTTTTGTGAAAAATTGGAATTTCTGGTCTTTTTTCTGTAAATTTGGCGGACAAAGGTAGGACCGCTTGTGTGAAAATTTGAAATACTGGTCTTTTCTGCTTAAATTTGGCGAACAAAGGGAGAACCAGCTTGCAGGTAAACTTCAGGGTTTTGATTACATGGGAGGTTAGAAAACTTGATTTTTGTGACAAAATGATGGAATAGGAAGATTGATATTCAAATTTCACCTTTGTCCAAAAACTGGTTGCTTTGGACAGGAAAGTCGTACTATGTGATAAAAGAACCAGTTATTTTGTCCAATTCCTCTGGACAAACATGGGGTCAAATATTTTACAGTACTTGCCCGCCCCTGGGTGATCTGAAGCGACATTTTTTGTTGATGCAAATGAATAACAATGTGGACTGATAAAGAATGTCGTTTACACATTTTTGATACCTTGCTTCATTTTCGAGTTATCCCCTGTTTTGTAGGATTGGCTGGTGACGTCATTTTGTTTGCAAAACGCAAAGAAATCATACAAGGTTGACTATTTTTCCAAAGGAAAATCGACTCAAAGAACTTTTCTACAGTTGAAATGCCTTTCTAAACATCATATCAATTCATGAGACAATTTGTATTACATATATTCAGCTTACCTTAAATTTTTCGTACAACTGTAACCTTTCAAAGATCAGATACACCTATATTTCATATATTGTTGTAGTAATTTGCAAACAAAATGACGTCATCTCGCTGATACTTAAAATCAGTGGATACCTTGAAAACGAAAGGAGATATCAAAGAAATCTAAACAAGATTCTTTATAATTCGATAGTGCCGTTCATTTGCCTTAATAAAGATTTTCCCTTCAGATCATCTTTCAATCTTCCATGACTAGGGAATGACAATAAAGCAAACAAGGATTCGAGGGCCAGAGCATGTCTGACACATAGTGGATGGGTTGTGATTTAGGAAATGTTTGAAATCGATTTTTTCTGAATCTTTCTGTTAGACATGTTTGGTAATTGATATGTTTGGTACAGCCGAGCACTTAAGGATACGGTAAACGTTTGTAGGCCAAAAATATCGATTTTCTGATTTCGTCAAATCTCAACAGCCCAACTTTTGAGAAACACAATGATACCATCTTTGGAAGTAACAGAAATGTTGAAAAGGGAGAAATTTTGATTAAAAGAAAGAAACTAAAATTTTTCACACAAAGTTTTCCGATCTGGTTCAAATGTTAATCCTAGTTTTTTGACCCTATTAAGCCGCTCGCTTGCTTAAAAACAAATATGAAACCACACAATGTGTATCAATTCCTTTGTTTGAATGGGTAAATTGCTTTTTGATTGCTTGACCCGGATTAGCTTGTGGCTTCTATGGTTTCGATGTTTTCAAATAAAATGGCACGAGTATAAGTTCCTTTTCCAAGGACTGAAAAATCCACTAGGTACAGATACGAAAAAGCTATTCGAATAGCTCAAAAATTCGCACACGGCCAGCATAGACTTCGAGCATGCAAAGTGTGTCTCATGTCCTCTAGTCCGTCTTTTATATCCAAATACAACTGTTGGGAGGGGGGGGGGCAGAAAACTTATTTGCCAGTTGTTGACAGTGTATAGTTTTAAGGGGAAGAGGAATGTGAAAAATCCCAGGCACACTTTGGAAGCTTAAGATCTGCACTTCCTGCTGGTATAAGTCAGATTTTATTACCTCAAGCGCAAGGGTACAAAATAGCTTTTGAAGGTGGTACACTCTTTAAGCAATGAATTTGCCTGGAAAATATCATTTTACAATATTTGCCAATTATTTTGATATGGTTAGAATCCCTACGTTCTTGTGCATCGAATGATGTATAGTTTTAATAGATTCCGTGTCTAGTTTGGCTGTTAGGGAGAGAAAACCAAATCTCGTGTTACAAACGTTTACCGTAACCTTAAAGAGATATGAAAAGGCTCTAATAGGGGTGTTTGGGAGCAAGAGGGTGGAACCTAGAAAGGGCTAGGAGCAAGGGAGTACGAATTTAAAGGTATGGGAACTGGGGAGCATGGAGCACAGAAAGCTTTCAGGGAACATAAAAAGCAGGTCAATCTAATCCAATTTTGAATAATGATGATATCCATTGTTACACAGGGTAAAGCTCTTTAGCACTCTAAGTGCTGTGATCAGAGAGGGCCCTGTATGAGGGGAGCATGCTGCTTTTAAAGAGACCAAGGGATCAACGACCTCCCCCCCTTCCCCACTATCGGCCTCGACGATAAGTAGCAGAATTCTTTTTGGTATCTTTTCAAATATTGCACCTTTTTTCTTCATCTCGCATTTTATCCAAGATTTACTGAAACACAGATTTAGCTTTGGAATGACAGTTGTCCAATGCTAATTTGTCGTTAGTTCTTCTTCTTTGATATCTCACAATATTTGTGGTGTGATATTGTGAGAAGTGAATCTTTTAACGAATACCCCCCCCCCCTCCCACCCATTTGTCCGTTTACTACTCAACAATTACAAAATAAGCTAGAAAATAAGAGCAAAAAGAGCCGGAGAATATCACGCCCAGACAGAGATTACAGTCTCTTACTCAGATTTCCTGTTTTGGTATTTTCTCATCACACCCATCATTCCCGGAAAAAGCTCGCCAAGAAAGGATCAAACTAAATTGACCCAAAGCTATATGTACACAGTAAAAATCTTTGGTGAATTCATTGGTTTCCGAAGCTAAGTGTAATAAGCCTCTTTGGCTCATAGCTATTAAGGTTTTGTGCTCCACTGAGATCCATGATGAGAATTTTGATAGATTGTTCTATTTTTGTGAAGCCACATTTGCCAAAGTGAAGCAAACAGCTTATCATGGATATATGGTGACGTCCAGGTGGCCATCAGTTGTGTCCTTGAATGAGCGAGTTTATTTTTACTGCAGTTTATTGATAATCGATAATCGATAGTAAATTGGCGTACATGAGCTCAGATTTTTCACAACGTTTCTTGTATGAAATAAACCATACCCAAACCAAGTGTATTTTGTTTACTCATGTAAGAATGCTTTTGTAGGCAGTAGCTTCTTATGATGATTTTAGCTTGAAACCTAGGGTTACTGTTACGGTTACGGTTACGGTTACGGTTACGGTTACGGTTACGGTTACGGTTACGGTTACGGTTACGGTTACGGTTACGGTTACGGTACACTAAGCCAATTTGTAAATACATTGATAATGAAAACAATGAGAAAATCTACCGGGTGTCGCAAAAAAGTACTCCTGTTTGAATAATCACCAAAGTTTTATTATAACGCCGATCTTCAAATTTCGTTTTTTTGGCAAGTAGATCAAAGGCTGAATTATTTTTCTAGGCATAGCTGATCTTGTGATTGGTTTTAAAATTAATTAATTAATTTTTTTTAGAGCTGCTTGGTTTTGAAGCATGCTGCAAAAGCATCGATGATTACCAGATTAATTTCTCTTTGTATATCAAGCTCCTAGCTTGGTCATAGATGTCAGAAAGAAATGCAAACTATTATTGTAGACTTGAAGGGTAATGAAAAATCTCAAGATATTGGCTCTTAGGCAAGATTAACCATGTTGATTAAAGAGTATAGCTCAGAGTGAGGCTTTTCAATGCGTTACTTCATATCCTTTAAGTACTGAAAACAAATATTTCGTAATCTTTAAATATATTTGGATCATTGACAAAAGAGATCAAAAAGAAAATTTGTTGGTAGGTTTGACAGTCAAATTTTGGTGATTTTTCGAACGGGAGTACTTTTTTTGGGACATCCGGTATATAGCTACTTCATAAGAAAATAGCAAAGGCTATAGCTTTTGAGAACTGCAGGTAACCCTCTACTTCTGTTTTTGTACTTTTAAGATTCTTAAAATGTATGATCTTTTTAGCTTAAAAGCCTCTTACTCTTGCTTTTAAATCTGTCTATATAATCTCTCCTCTTTGCCGTTCATGATTTATTTCCAATTATAGCATTTGTTCATCGGTATAGCAAACGACAGACGACGTCACCAAAGTTGATATTTTTCTTGAAAAAAGATAGTTTGCAATATTATAAATTTTTTTTTATGTTGTGTAACTACATAGACTTATCTTTTGTATTTTTTATTAGTTCTTTGTGTTATGTGCTAATTTCTTTATATTTATATCCATGTCTTTTCAGTAGTGGAATTTAAAATGATCATGAACTCACTGAACTGAAAAGTGAAAGTTTTCTTCAGTTCGATTCGAATCCTTCCAATTCGATTATGTTTCAAATATGATACATGCTTACCATGTCATCTTGCAATATAATGATATCTTGTGTTGTGTGTCCCAAAAACATACCCCCACTCTTTACACATGGCAGTCTTTAGTTCAGGTTTTAAAACCCTAGAGTTATGATTACCGAAAGCCGATAGGGCCGATCTATATCTATTTACCTTTTTGCTTTCAGTTGCAACATTTTGTCACGTGTGTCAATACTGTCAAATCCTAAGAATTCTCTTCCTAGCGAATTTGAACAGAATAAGAAACTGTTGCTTGCCAATGGGAGTTTACTCAGCATATTTCTTCGACCAGTAAGGTAGCTGCTATTTTACAGCGATCTTACTAGCTAAAGTTTATTGGCTCATAACTATTGGATATTTTGCATACAGTAAAAACTAGGTGGTCGAAGGTAAACTGTAACTATGTGATAATAGGCATTTTGAACCACAGTTTTTACTTTGGCTCGGCTATTCTGCTAGAATCAATGAAACTTTGGAGTATATCTGAGACAATCCGAAGATGAAAGAGGCCTGAGGCTGGAAGGTTAGTAAAGTCGATTTTGTAGTTCAGTAATGATCACGAATATGTTTTAATTGTAAATTTGACCTTCCTTTAGATTTGCTCAGTTCTTTCTCTGTCCTCTGTTCAATGATGATGCGACGGATCGAGAAGTGAACGCAATAGAATCAGGTAAGGGGGTATTTTTCAAAGTGCTCTTTTTCAGCATAGGTTCCAAATCTTTAAAAATGTTGGTGTAAAATTCCATGACCTGTTTCTTTGAACTGAATGACTTCAAAGAAACGTTAGCTAATTCTCTATAATTCTACCGTTGGACTTTTCTGAAATCTTCAATATTTTCAGAATTAGAGTGTTTTTCTTTCTTTTTCGAGAATTCAAGGAAAAATTTTCAAAAAAACTCAAAACCATCGTAATTTCTAAACTGTTTGACGCAACATGAAATAATTTCCAAGAAAACCATGTCTACAATATGGTATCAAGGAAAGGTCTATCACTCTTCTGGCTTATGATTTAGAGATTTGATGACGTCACATCCTTGAATTAGTTAGGATATAAAATACGCTGTAATTTTGAAAGATATTAAATATTTCTGAAATGTCCAACGGCAGAATTATAATTAAGTAGCTAAATTTTCTTTCAAGCCATTCTACCAAGAGAAATAGGTCATAGAAGTTTACACCTACCATTTTATGCCGATTTAAAGGGGCTGTACAAGCTTAACTTCCAAAAATCCTAAACTTTCTCTCCCTAATGCAGGCAAGTAGCAACAGATACATGAGGATGTTTCCTATACGTTAGAACCCCGTAGAATTCGCTAATGCAATCAGATTTTTTATTCCATCAACGATTATAAAGATACAGTTGGATTATGAGCGACGAGTTTCGGATGTGTTTAGCCTAAACATATGGAAGGCAGTAGGCAGGCTAAAGAAACTGTATGTCATGCGCCAATTAGAGAGGAATTTCTTATTGAATTTGATGATATTGGCTAGCTGATCTTTATCTTTGTTTACAAAAATCTTGTGCAGCCCTTTTAAAGATTTGGAAACTATGCTGACAAAATCGGCTACGGTTTGTTTTACCCATTTCAGGTCATGTGACCACATTCTTGGGAAGTTTCAGTATTGTACTATACTACGTTTTGCATTCATGGCACAAGTTTTCAGGGCGCGAAATATGTTAAGGAATTCAAAAGGAGTTTTATCAGGATTGACCACCTCACTTGAAGTGGTTGTAAACAAACCCTGGCCGATTTTGTTAATGAAACGTCTGACGTAAATTAGATTGTGATTTTCTGGAAGCCCGAATCCTGTGCTTTCATTTGATGAAATGTTTTTGCAGATTAGGTCTTTAGGGAATTCACGAGGAGCGAACAAGTAAGGATAGGTCAAAATGAGGTAGCATCTCTTTCAAGCATTGTTGCAGTTTTATGTTGGTAGGAAAGGAAACCTAACACAGCAAATCTTTAATTGTTCTGATTCTGTAATCAATGCAAGAAGATTTCATGGTAACATTCATAAATGATTTAATCATTTTGGAAAAAGCAATACTGTCACTGCAAAACTTTTCGACAACGAAATCACAGCACTTTAACTTTAGACGCATAGCTTGTGTTTTCAAAGGAGCAAGTTGGTTTTGAATGGCTTTTGCACTAACATGTCTCAAAAGCATAGTATTATTGATTTCAAAAAGGAGTTTTAGCTTCAGTTTGAGATAGTAGCTGTGAGTCTCGTAGTGCGTCCAAGGATACATCACCTGCATTGAATACATCATTTTTTCTTTATTCAATGAAAACAATTACAAGAAACAAAAACAAGATTTATAAGCTACGTGCCATCCATAGCGGGAGAGGACATATTGTCAGTGAGTTCCCACTAGGAATGACACTTATAAATTCAAATATATCATATTAATTTGACGAATACACACTTACATATAGGGACTTACATACAAACATTCACACAGATACATTCACACATAGTACACATAGACAGATACAGCATAGATTCCAAATCTTTAAAAATGTCGGTGTAAAATTGAGTGACCTATTTCTTTGAACTGAATTAATTCGAAGAAACTTTAGCTATTTCTCTATAATTCTACCTTTGGACTTTTCTGAAATCTGTAATAGTTTCAGAACTAGAGTGTTTTTCTTCCTTTTCAAGAATTCAAGAAAAATTTTCAAAAAAAACTTAAAACCATCGTAATTTCTAAACCGTTTGACGCAACATGAAGTAATTTCGAAGAGAACTATTGTTTATGGATGCCTACAATATGGTATCAAGCAAAAGTCTGTCACTCATCTGGTTTATGATTTATACATTTGATGACGTCACATCCTAAAATGAGCTGAAATGTAAAATACGCTATAATTTTGAAAAATATTCAAATGTTCTGGAAAGTCCAACGGTAGAATTATAGATAAGTATCTAAAGTTTCTTTCAAGTCATTTAATCAGAAGAAATAGATCATTGAATTTACACCCACCTTTTTACGCTGAGTTAAAGATTTGGAACCTATGCTGACAGATACAGTCACTAACATGTCAAGCACGAATTCTTTGTTTCCAGAGGATGCTAAGTTTTGTAATCTACAAGATCAAAACGCTTGGATGATTTAATCTACTTTATTGTAGCTTCAAGCCTCATTTTATTGTAGCCTCATTTTCTTTCATTGCAGAGAACCAAAAGAATCTGCTAAGTGATCACTGGAGACTGCATCAACTTGAAAGATCATCATTTGCACCAGATCACCCGTACAATCGTTTTGGAACGGGTAATCCTTCAATACGTTTTCAATCATTTGAGAATCTATTTTAGGAGTGGGAGTAGAGTTGAATTCATATCTTGAAAATATTTTTTGATAAATTGAAACTTGTTTGGGTAAATCAACTTAGGGCTTCGATGTCCGATTAGTCCTGACAGTTTACTTTCAGGGCCATTTTGAAGTTGAACTTCTCCTGCTGTGGACGATTATGGAACAATCCGTGAAGTTAATAAAAGATAGAACCAAAATAAAACAGTATACTACCAGCCTTAAAGCGTTCATAGTAGCGAAATAATGAAAATCACAAACCTCCAATAAGAATGATAATTTTTTGAACAATTGATCTTTCATCAATGTATATCTATTTTGACAACGCTGTAATTTTCGATATGTACTCGTACTCGTTTCTTTTTTGCTTTTAATTTAACGGCCAAAGCCAGATAAGCTGCGCTTTACTTTGGTCGTATGGGATAGAACCAAAGAAATTCCTGAAGATATTACAAGAATTAAGATGTCTTTGTTTCTCACTGCTATTGACGCTACCAATATTGTGCGATAACAAAGGGCCATCTGCAGTTTGTCAGCAAAAAGTCAGGACAGCGGTAACGGGGATGTAATTGTGCCCCGTTTGCCTGAAGATTGCGACAAAACGGCAAAAGATTCTCGCCAAACTTTTATATGATGTTGCTTTCCAGATGTTCAAATAAAGTTTGCTGCCATCCCCGTAAAAATCCGTTGACAAATGATGGAGCTATGACCTTCAAAAGACCAAATTTGCCTGATGACTGAAACCAGCAGTCGGCCATTTTGTCTTACTATTTTGCAGTGATAAATAGCTTCATGTGAGGTAAGAAATAGTTTCTGAGGTAAGAAATAATTGAACTCTCTGATGATTATCGGAATTTTCACGAGAGCTATGACATTGGAGGCTGCTGTTTCATTTCATCCATGAAGATATTTATAGCTGCAAAATAGTAAGACAAAATGGCCGACCGCTGGTTTCAGTCATCAGGCAAATTTGGTCTCCTGAAGGTCATAGCTCCATCATTTTTCAACGGATTTTATGGGGATGGTAGCAAACTTTGATTGAATATCTGAAGAGCAACATCATGCAAAAGTTTGGCGAGAATCTTTTGCCGTTTTGTCGCAATCTTCAGGCAAACGGGGCACAATTTTTGGGACACCCTGTAACGACAAAAAAGAGTGATGAATACCAGATCAATTTCTTTGTGTATCTTACAACAAGGGCAGATTTTGTTATACAATAGCATGAGTTGCTTTTGTTGACACCTCAATTCAAAGCGATTAGGGATTGCAGACAAAGGAAATTCTCTCAACCAGTAATTCAAAACAAACAAAGCCGCAAATGTTTCTTTGAAACCCAGGTAGCTAACTCGCCCGTTGTGCATTCCAGAAATTAGTTTTAAGGGCAAACATGAGCATAGATCGAAAGAAGAAGGATGCATCTACACATCTGCCGCGGGCATTTTATTTGTTTGGTTCACAAGCTGTTTAGGAGGCGATTCAATTTTCTTATTTTTTTGGGTGTTATCAAAACATTTACTGCTCAGCTTCTGGACCAGAGAAATAAAATGCCCGCGGCAGATGTGTAGATATGTCCTTCTTCTTTCGATCTATGCTCATGTTTGCCCTTAAAAATAATTTCTGGAATGCACAACGAGCGTGCTAGCTACCTGGGTTTCCGAGAAACATTTGCGGCTTTGTTTGTTTTGAATTACTGGTTGAGAGAATTTCCTTTGTCTGTGATCGCTAATCGCTTTGAATTGAGGTGTCAACAAAAGCAACTCATGCTATTGTCTTACCAAATCTGCCCATGTTGTATCTTACGCTTTTGATTTTGATTTGAACAGCGGAAAGGAATGCATGCTCTCATTGGAGACTTCAAGGATATGAAAAAGGTCATGGGTTTCGAATTCATTGCATTGGCAGTCATCTAAAAAACGATAGCCACTCAACTTATTTTACTGATTCCGTATGATTCGGTCCGTATGCACTCATTTTACAGATTCCGTATGCTTTCGTCCTCGGAGAAATCCTCAAAGTATCGGGGATGAAGTATCATGGATTTTGCGAAAAAAACAGTGGTTGATTACTGAGTTTGAAGACGGTTTGAATCTCCCTGTGATAGTCTCAGTATAACGGGAATTCTCTTCAATAGCCCCGAAGCACCTTAGTTTTTATCAACATCTGCAGGCATGCTTCCAAGCTAAGTAAGTATGATGATCTGAAATCCAAACGAGTCATTTGCCTCATACCTCATCATTGGTTTCATTTTATACATGAAAGAATATGATTATTTTGAATATTTGAATTTCACCCCCAAAGCTAATTTTTAATGTAAGCCTCTGGCAACGCAATGCATTTGTATTAAAATTAAAACAACTTGTCTTTTTCTACTTTTTAGAGAGCATAGATAGATTAGAAGAGACAGTCATTCCTCTTTTCAGTGGCGCTGAGAATAAAGATGTCAAAATAAAAGAGTATTTAGAGCATCCTCTAGGACCAGATCAGCTACAGGTTTGCTTCTTAATCTCCCTAAGACTTACATCTTATTATCTTTTGCACACCAGTGCATATTTAAGAAGACTATCCGTTTCTATTGCACAAAATTTATAGCCTGATATTAATTCTGTTTAGGATGGTTAATCAACAGTTGCTAGGTTTATTTTGAATGCTGTATCCATTTTGATGGGCTAAGCATCCTGATGGAAAGAGTCCTTTCAAACCGTATGGTTTCAGAAAGCTTGTATGTCCAAGCAGTTTCTTTTGTCAGATTGCACGACAGCTTCATTTTGTGCAGCTTCTGTTCCTAACTAAATCGATGGATATATATAATTACATAAATAAATATTTTTACAGTATTTTGATAATCTAACTAAACATATTACTCAGCAAGTCAAGTATGTGGAATTAAAAAGGTTGATCTGATCTTACAAGTCCCCTTTGCTTGTCCTTCTCGTTCCTTCCTTTCACAGGACCAGCCAGTGTGAGTGTTGCATAAGGGCCTAATTACATGTGCGAGTTGACCCGCCTGTAACTCGTTTACGGCTCATTGAGTTGTCCCGATGCTTTGGTCAAATCCTTCATGAAAACAATTTGTGATTACATGAAGCTTTCGTTTTTCGACCGTGGGTCAACCCGGCCAAGCGAGCTGGCCTTTGCCATGTAATCGCAGCAACCGAGTCAACACCGGGTTGACTCACTGTACACGCATGCACTTTGACCGTGAATCATCAAACAAGGCCTCGGTTTGGTTTTAGCCGGGTTGGCTTAGGGCCAGAGCTGAGCTACAGGCGGGTCAATCCTCCCATGTAATCGCGATCACTGGCGAGTCAGAGCCGAGCTAGATCCGAGCTGCAAGCGGGTCAACTCGCGCATGTAATTAGGCCCTAACTCGCTATGTATGCATCATTTGGCCTTCTTAATGTATTAGATTGTTCCATAGGTTCAATTAGATGTTGTCCCAATTAAAGATTCACAAAGTCTGCACATCACATTTCCCATGCCTGATCTTCAAAAGCACTATGAATCAAAGGTAGTTGTTCTGAAAAGTTTTCTTTTTAATTGGTATATCGTTGCTCATTAAAGGGAATAGACATAGCTATATCGACAAGCTGCTATAAATAGGCTGAAGAAACGCCCACAAACCCATTGTTTCCTTCGCCACACAATGAAACGGCAGACGTCAAAGTTGTTGAATACAGTAGATTTTATTTTTAATTTGGCCCGGGCCAGCTTTTAACTATGTCGATTCCCTTTAAGGATTAATTTGCTGTTTCTGAATAAGATTTTGTTATTTCTCACAATTATATGCTTGATTGCATTTTGAAGTCTAACTTACGTCCGGTTCATGGTGACGGGATGGTGACGGAGCGATTTACCAGTGTCTTGCTCACAAAACCATCTCACCCTAGATAACAGGTGTCCCATAATAAATTTTCCTATGCTTTTAGATTGCTGTGGTGGAACTATAATGTCGTTATCTCTGTATTTGCTAGATTCTGAAAGAACTGAATTCAACTTAGATTTTGATCTAGTTTGCTAAAATCCACTGATCATCGCTGTATTTTAAAACACTCACTGTCAAAATTTATTTATCTGGCCCTCAAAGTAATGTGAATTCCGTTCTTTAGATCACAGATCATATGATTTCCTTGTCGCTGATAAACTATTTTCCTTTTAGCCGGATCATTACGTCGCTCATTTAATTGGTCATGAAGGTCATGGCAGTTTACTCTCCGTCTTGAAAAAGAAAGGTAATCCCAAGTCAATGTTTTGAAGGTTTGAGACACTTCTATGCTTCAGGGAATTGAATTAAATGGAATCTAAAAATGTCTCGAGCCATTTGCGGTCAAATTCTAGCCAATCAAATATCAGTACTTCCTGTGGACGTAGATCAGTGACCCAAATATGGCTCGATGTGTTTCAAGATTTGTTGTCTTTGCACGGCTATTTTTATCAAAGGCTTAAATACCGGGTGTCCCAAGAAAGTGCACCTGTTCAAAATGTCACCAAAACTTAGTTGAATTTATGATATTTGTGCACAAAAACCCTATCAGCTACTAAAAACAACAACAAAACCATAATACCCTAAATGCTATAATACAAAAGTTAAAATACAAATCTACAGAATGCTGCTCTTCCTGGGGATCGTGCTTTGGGAATCATTGCCGACTTAGCAAGAAATCCTTCAATTTCTCTTTGCAAGTGTAAATTGTAGGACTAGTTCTGATGTTCAATGGAATTTCATTCCAAACTTTAGCTTTAGAATAACGGCAACTCCTCTGTGAAAATTCCAAATTTTGCCTTGGCACGTCGATATCTAACGAGTTCCTTAACGGACAGTTAGATATCTGTGATCTTAGTTAGAAAGCTGCGACCTGCGTTCTCATACCTTTCAATGAATTTTCTTTTGGATTTATTTTTCAAAGATTCAAATATGTTTCAAAATGATGAAACTTTTGTTTTCATTACTGTTGCAGAACGTTTTTCTGAGCTATACTTTTCAAGCAACATTGTAAACTTTGCCTACAGCCCTAATTTTTGATGCACCCACTCAGACTGATTATTTGGCCGTAGTTATCGCTATTGAAAGGCTGCTGATATCCTAACTACTAATATTGTGAGTCCCAGTATGAGAGGTCTCGGTTTGGTGCAGTAGTCTCGTTTTGAATAGCGATTACTGGGACTCATCCTAGTCTAGCACCCACCCACAATTTTGAGATTTTCAATATTCTGCAAGTCCACAATGATAGTTTGCGTGTGTTTGTGACACGTATGTCCAAACTAGAAGGTTAATGTGCAATGAGAAATTAATCTGATGATCATCAGTGCTATTGCAGCATGCTTCAAAAGCAGGCAGCCCTAAAAAGAGCTAATTTGGCTAATGTTTGAATCAATCCCAAATTTTGTTCTTCTTTTGTCTATATTTCTACCTTGCATCCAAAGGGGGTTTGAGGACTCTGAGAAGATAAGCTTTTCGAAGCAGCGTCCTAGTTCTTCCTCTAGATATAACCTCGTGATTCCTTTAGCCTGGAATTACACAGAATTGACGACTCTCCTCACTCGGCAGGGTGAGGACTCGAACTACCAACATTCAGATTGGTAGCCAAGCGTGCTACCACTGAGCCATCCCCGCTGTTGATCAGCTATATCTGGGAAAATGGTTTGGTCTTTACTTGCCAAAAAAAATGAATGTAAGGATCGGCCATGTAATCAAACTTTGGTGATTTTTCAAACAGGAATGCTTTTTTTGGGAACCCACCCGGTATGCTTAGATTCCCTAGATTCATTACATCAGTCCCTCTAAATTTCGCTGTTGTTGTTGTTGATGTTGTTGTTAGCAGGGGGAGCGAAACAAGAGACTTTTTTGGAATGAGTTTCTAGATTCCCTTTAAATATTTACTATTTACTTAGTCTCAGTTGTACACCATATTCTTTTCCCAGGCATGCTCATAAATTTCAGGCTCCTCTCCAAATACTAATGGTTAATTCAAGTTTCCTATGAAGGAATAAGCCCGCCCATCTTGATTAACTTAAGGTACTCAGATGTCCATTGGCATTAAGCTTAATTATAGGCTAGCCAGCTACACCAGTAAGTGGAGCTAGAAATGGTTTGGTGGTGACTGAGGTGTAAAAGCCATTTTTCTTCTCATGAGATATAATTAGATTTAGCTCTTGATCAACTGACCACGGTCTAATCATGTTTAGGCTTGTCAAGATGTACAGTCCGGGATTGTCTAGCGATTTCTGAGTTGCAGATTTTGTTGGAGAGACGAGGTACGGTTTGTCCGAGGAAACGTATGTGTCCCCCCGTGCAGTAGGTTAAAGCTCATGCGCAGTAGCGTTTTGGGTTGGAACTCTGCCGGGCGCATGAGCATTGACCTATTGCACGGGGGGACGCATAAGTTTCCTGGGACAAAACGTATCTCATCTCCCCAACAAGATTTATTTACAACGGAAGTGCTCACTTAGATGTGAAATTCATATCACTAAAATTGATCGGAACTTTGATTTGTAAGGCTGAATCTCAATAGCTCGAACTTAGACCCCGTTTACACGGGACCTCGTAGATCCGATCCCATTTTGATCTGCTATCCGTAACCAAACGGGATCGCCTTCGAAATTGATTCCGTTTGGATTCGACCCCAAAAACGTCTCGCGTCAACGGTGGGGATCGGATCCGCACTGGTATGGGTGGGAAGTGATACCAATGAGCTTCTAAGATCTCATTGAAGTCCAATTAGATTCGATCCCGTGTAAGCGCAACCAGTTCTGCATCCTATCCCGCGTAAAAGCCCCTAAAATAATTTATTTGACCCAAACATAGGGTCTTATAGTCTGTCTTAAATAATACGTGAAGATGCCTGCAAATAGAAATAGTGGATGTGTTTTGGATTGACGCTTTTGCGTTATCGTAGACCTCACGTGAGATCATGGTGAGATCGATTTTAAGACAGACTTGTAGATATGTCGAACCACTCGCTATCTCAAATGATTTAGTAATTCTCCCTAATTAGCGTAAGTACAGATAGAGATACGGCAGCCACGGTTATTTCAAAACTTCAATCTCAAAAAGTTTCTTATCATTTGAAGGCTCGAGATAATGGGGTTCAACTGTATGTGATGATTTTGAGAATACTTGTTTCTGAATCAAATTTTGTCCAGTTTACAAAACGCATGTCAACTGTCACTGTCATACTTTGTGAATTTTATCCATCTGACAAACGGATGCTTTTTTCATATAATACAAAGGTGCAGCTGCAGGCAAACTGCACTCAAATCAGTCGGGGTTGTAAAATTCAAAGGCTTAAATTTTTTGCTTTTCCTGTTGTATTCCTTGGTTGTAGTGCCGTGTAGCATAGGGCTCTAATATTTGCAAAAATTTGAAATCATTCTTGCAAACCTTTATTGCCCCGTTCTTTCAATTGAATTGACCAAAGGGAACTTTCATTTAATTTATCATAATCCCAGAGAGAGCACTTTAGATATGATCATCAATTTCTGAATTACAGCATTTATAAACCTCCCGTTAGTGACCTCATCAAATTGCTAAATTGTAAACCATAAAAGCTACAGACTTTTGGTTGCTACCATCTTGTAGACCTTCAGAAACTTAACTTAAAAACCCTGTAATCCTGAAAATGATGGGGCAGTAAAATTTTACACAAATTTTTACAAAAATTCGAGCCCTATGCTGTTCTGCGTTAGCTCATTTTGTGGTTGTTTTGATGGCGAAACTGTGAAAATAGCTGCTTTGAAGATAAAGCAGGATTACCACTTAACCAAAGCCGAATAAGACGAGGATAAAAACAACGCAGATTTTCCTTTCAAAAAGTAACTGAGGTTATAAGTGCTATCCTATCAAGGAACAAAAGTTGGAGCAGCATACCCTCTGACTTGAAATCCATTAGAAGCTTAAATAGCTTTAAACATAAGATTTAAAATCACAAATTAATCTTATCAAGTCTTGCAGATATGGTATGGCGAATAGACCTTTTAGCTATTCTACAAAAGAGCCTGGATCGAGCATTATTTCATACATTTTTATACGCGCAGTTTGACCGAGTAGCGTTATAGCTTCCATCACTATTGTGCACATTCGAAAATTCTACAAAATGTAGCAAAATATCGCTCGATTCTGATTCTTTTCAGAATAGCTAAAAAGTCTATTCAAATATATTTTATTGCTCGCAGCCAATCATTTTTATTTCCATTTCTGAAAGGGACCATTATGGAGACAAGGTCTTTTCTTAACCTTTTATATGATGTCCCTACCATCTCTACTTAGGGGTGTTTTTAGCTGTTTCCTTTATGTGCTAGAGTTGTATATAAACGTAATATGTGATTGTACTTTCTCTCCCCATTATCATTACCCTGCGTGCAGACTCTACTGATTCCCTGAAGAGAAGTGAGTCCTCACTTTTCTTTAGGGAATCAGTAGAGTCTGCACGCAGGCTACATTATCATTGAAAATTTTTACTTTTGATAATTGTATTGGAATTTAGCTTACACCTTTGTAAATTGTTATTTTGATGGCGAATGAGAACTAAGTCACCTCCTTATGGCATTTCGTTGTATTTTGATCAGGTTGGATAAACTCTCTCAGTGCTGGCTCAAGCAAAGGAGCAAAAGGATTTTCATTCTTTGTTGTCAATATGGAACTAACGGAAGACGGACTTGGTATGTTAATCATGAGTTGAAAGAATTTCGGATTCCTACCAATAGACCTTTGCCCAATCCACCTTTTCAAGATAAGAGGCGCGAAATTGGAAGTCTTTTGTTGTTTGAGATTTTGCATTTTTGAGACTAAAATCTTGTTCTGCGTATAACGTTTAGTGTTGAGACAAAGTTTCACAATCATATCTGTCTTAATTTCAAAATTTGGCGATATAAAGAATTATAATTCGTAAGGGCTATGGCCGTGAAATCGAACTGTCCAAAAATTTCCATACATTCTAAATGAAGACATACATGAATGCGAAAATTCGTATCCATTTCTAAACTCTGTATGCAGAATAAGATTTTAGTCTAAAAAAGGGCAAAATCTCAAGCAACAAGAGATTCCGGTTTTGTGTCTCTTATCTTGAAAAGGTGAATTCACTTCATTTATTTCAAACTGGAAGGAATTGATACAAGCATGAATTTAATTTGTTGGATTGACCATTTAGAACGCTACATTTGATAACCTGGTTTAGTTTGAGCTAGTTCAACTTATGAGTGTGGTTGGGCATTAGACGATTAAAATCATGAACCAAAATGAAATTTAACGTCAAAGTTTAATTGGAAAGCTAAAGGAAATGTGCAGCGGTAAATAGGCTTGTCTGTAAGTAAACAGAGAAAACACTCAGGCAAAGCATTGCTCCCTGGGCCATCCATTGTTGACAAACGGTGTGCAATTTCAATATGACTGGGATATTTTGGATGTTTTTGATCTCTGCTAATGCAAGCTTTTAACCTTGCACAAACTCTTTAAAAAGCATAGGTTTACAGTGAATAACCCGAGTTATTATATGGCGTTCGAAAATACGGCTCCTCGGACCGGCAACGCAGCAATTCGATTGGTTCTTGATCGGTCCGTAAAAGCCGTATTTTTCGTTCAAAGCCGTATTGGACCGGGTGTTGCCTTAAAAATCAACAACAAGGGAGGAGCTTCTTGTGTAGGCTTAGGCCGCAAGAAGTGTCAGCCAAAGTTTAGCTTATTCATCGAAGATTTCTTTTCTGTAAACTTTGAAGACGAACTTGCAACTATACACGAAGAAAATGCCAATGTAGTTAACGTCGCAACGAGCAACTACAGTGATGCACAGGACCAAAGACACAAGAGAAAAGTACGATACTATAAACAACGTTCTCAAAAGGTTCTGCCATATAATAAAGCCTTTATTAAACGATTACTCGATCCATGCTGGAACATATTTGGTCCTTAGTTCATTGTACGGACCTCACTGCGTTCGGTCCGTACGTCAAACTGCGATCCAAATATTTTCCAGCATGGACCTCGTAATCGTTTAATAACCGCATATTATAAGATGGGATCTCGTAGGTTTTAGAATAACCTATTGCACTTGATAATCAGACGCATGCCCAAACAGAGCAAAGCCAGCAGAAACAACAGCGTGTTTAGGTTTTCCTGAGGCGGAAGAAGTATCAGAAGCTTGGAACGTAGTTCCCAGAATGCTTTTTGGTGTAAATATTCAGAGAAAGTTTTCAAGAAAATCGTTAGGCTTCACAGTCAGTGAAAATCTTGCAGTCAGAAGCTTTTTCAGACATTTTCTACCTTGGAGGTTACTCTTTTGGCCCACTTTTTATGTAGGTAAACATACGGGATGACTTCATGAAAACAGAACAACACAAGATCTAACGTTGTTCAAATTTTATCAAGGTTATCATTGATTTATACATTGTGCCTTAAAAAATTGCTTAGGCCAAACGGCTAAAGCTCTGGTTTGCAGGAGGAGGCAAATTTGAGCTTTCAGGATCTACATGTTTGGTCTCAAAGTACCAATATCAACAAACAAGGTATCTATGTTCAAGTTAACTATCGAGGAACATTTTTAGAGTGATTAGACATTGATTGAAGCTAAGTTCACATCGCTGTAGTCAACCAAATCCGTATACATTTTTTGGGACACCCGGTACATTTTGGTATTTTCATCCCCAGCGAAATTTTTGCAGACATTTTCAGCGATAAGTCGAGGTTCCTATAAAGGAAACATTTTTTCCACCTCTAGCTCAGGTCATTCATTTTGATATTTTTAAAAATAGAATGAGTTTACTTAATGGGTATTACGAAATTGATCGATTGCAGTTTGTCTGCAAAGATATACTGCTAAATAGCTTACGATGGATCAGAAACTTTCCGCTCACCTTGTAGTTAGATTGGTTTTATGCCATGAGTTTTGATGGAAGATTTTCTCTAGGCCGTGTGGATGACATCATCACGAATATATTCCAGTACATTAACTTATTGAAAAAGGAAGGACCACAAGAATGGATTTTTAATGAAATCAAGGTAAATATCAAAAAGCTCTCTTTACAAATGTTCAGTAACAGAAATTCTGTAAACGGTAAAAGGTTAGAGCTTGTTCACTCAATTTGCATATGAAATTCTCTGTTGTATGCCTATATTCGTTTATCGAAACAGTAGCAAAGCCTTTTACAGACAGCAAGAAATGGCAACTGAAACCTTCATTAAAGCATACCAACAACATACCGAGAGACTCAGAATTGTGTTCCTCTGTTCGAAAAATAATTACAGTAAATTTACTTGGGCTGTAATCGTCAAAATCGAATTTTCTAATAGCACAAGATTGAATTATTTGTTTTTAAATTTTTTGGCCATTGTCAGAATATTAGTCCCGTGGTAAATTCGAAAGATTCAAAGAAAAGCTTTGGAGAACATCCAGAAAATGGCCTAAAACGCACAATCAAAGGCATCTCGGAATAAAAGAAACACAACTTGTCAGTTCTACTATTTTGAAGGCTCCTTTTTCAAAGCAATTATCATGATATTAAAGGCAGTCTGTCACGCAACTGATAGGGTGGTAAGGACAATACAACGAACACGGGAATTGAAAGGAACTTGATCCTGATCACTTTATATGGCCGTATAAAATGATAACGATCAGGCCTCCTTTGTTTCAAATTCAAGTACTCACTAAGACATCCGTTGTGTTGAGCTGACTTTATTACAGCCAATCAGATGCATGATAGACTGCCTTTAATTTCAGTTTCTGTCTCAAATTCAGTTTATTCTTTGGATGTCAAAAGGCCTGGAGATTTGATCGTGCATTGTAGGCCATTTCCCAGCTGTTCTCCAGGACTGATTTTTAAATCTTTTCAATGTGCCAAGAGACTACTACTTAGAGCATTACCAGAGCAAATTGATGATAATTAACTTTTTTGTTATTAGAAAAATCAATCTCAATGATTTTTCAAACAGGGGGTAGTTTTTGGAGTCATCCAATAGTCTTCTAGACATAGAGATGACCGGGCACAGATTTGTTGAAAGAGAGTTTTATTTTCATTGTTTTTTTCATTTGATATTATTTATACACAAATTAACCATTCAACAAATTGAAATATATAACATCTATTTACAATGATAAAAGCCTTATGAATAGAAACCTACAGCCCTATAAAACTTAATCATTGCTGTTCTTCCAGGGAGTTGTGTTTGAGAATCTAGCTCTTTAGATGCGTTTTAAGTTGTTTTTTAAAACGATCAGGTGTTGGTAACTCACGAATTTCGGCAGGTGTATCATTCCATGACTCGAGAGCTGCATAATGAAATCCTTTTTTGCAAATTTAGTCTTGTATCTAGGGATCTGGATATCTTTACAGTGCCCCTTACTGTAGGTCGAGTGAAAAGATCTAGGTTGGTATTTATCCCATAGGCTTTCAGGGCATAGTCTGTTCATAATCTTGTAGGTCATGACGTTACGATCTTAACGGAAAAGATTTTCTACGTTTAACCAGGATGCCGACCAGCCATCTTTTATTCTTGCGTTTGCTATTATTGAATGTGTCCGGTCTTGAAGGCATTGGAAAGCAGCTAGTTTGGTCTTTGAAAGACTACCCCAGATAGCATCGGCATAACGCAGGTGACTCCCAATTAACGCATAGTATACATTACACAATTGGGATTGTGGAACGACACTTTTCAGTTTTTTAAAGCTTCAAGACCTCCACTCAGTTTGCCTTTGGTGCGCTTAAACTGTTCATTCCAACTTAGTTTTTCATCGACTTTCACTCCGAGGGATTTCATCACTTCGAGAGTTTGTTGAGGTCAAGCCTTGGGTGACACTAAGACCCCGTTTACACTGTACCGGTACAATTATGGATCCGGAATAAAAGTGCTACGGATCAGCCTACCATTTACACCATTCCTGTTCATCTGCAACAATTTTGTCCCTTCTATCTACAGAAAAGTTTTGTTCTGGAACAATGTAAGCGCTCTTGAACCGTTCCTGTTCATCTGCAACAATTTTGTCCCTTCTATCTACAGAAAAGTTTTGTTCTGGAACAATGTAAGCGCTCTTGAACCGTAACAACTTTGTACCGGATCAAAACTGTACCGATACTGTGTAAAAGGGGTCTAAGATACTTAGAAGGATCCCTTATTTGCAAATCATGGGAGCATAAGTAGTTTCCAATTTCTCATAAGAAAATTAAAGACATAAATTAGTGCTCTTAACAAAAGGAACGAAAAGGATTTCAACTGTTTAAAATTTCATTGCGCGGAGACTACTTAAGGTATCGGAATGAATCAAAGTTTATTAGAGGATTACGCTAAAGATGGCGGCGAGGACCTTTTTACCAAGATGCACTGCGTTCTTTAATCGAATTCCTATAGAATTGCTAAAGATTCGTAATTCGAACGCAATGCACCTTGGTAAAAAGTTCACTGCCGCCATCTTTAGCGTAATCGTCTATTGATAGCTGAAAGTCTGAAGTTATTTTGTGGTTTTCTTCAATTTTTATGAGCATTGTAAAATCTCACCTGACGTGTAATTTGAAACAGACTTTGTAGATTTATTTCCTAGGTCCAGTTTAACAGGCAGTGTCATCCGATACAAATCCAAATTATCAGATCTTCTCTTATAGGCGCTGGATGACATCACTTTTCAATACAAAGATAAAGAGACTCCCTTCTCATACGTCACAATGCTATCACATGCTCTGCAGGTTAGTGTTTTATGTATCTTTCTATATGACTTGTGCAGCATCGAAGAAGTCTTCAGAAATTTAGTGTCACATGAAATAGACGAAATCGGCAACGATGTTTATACCCATTCCATGTCAGCTGTCCATACCCTAACTAATTCATCCTATATCTGTCGATACAGCTACCTGCGTCACGCTTTTCATAGTACAAAGCCCTGAACTTGTATGAAAGGAGAGTCTTCTCAAGAGGGCAATCATGTGATCTCAAGTGGCAACAGACAACGTCAGCCGATTTTGCCAATTAAAGCTGCATCAAATCAACGTAAAGTTTGGAAATCTGCGTTAATTTAGGGTCTGTTTGTATGAAGGAAAACACCTCACCTCAATTTCTTCTATTTCTATTGCGATTTGTTAGAAAGCCGTTGGCATTAAATTGTACGCTATTTAGTTCAAGTTTAGTAGGCTTTCAAAATAAGTCTGTTTATTTTTTATTTGAAGAAAGGTTTCGAATGGAAAAATTTTCTGCACAACAAAATTTATCAAATCCTGAAAGTGAGTTCGTTTGTACGTCTTGTTTTCAAAGAATCTAATGATTACTTGTATTGTAGATGTATCCTGCTGAAGATACATTGTACGGACCATTCAAGATGGCTCATTTCGATAAAGACCTCATCAAAATGGTTCTAGATCAACTTGTGCCTTCAAACGTACAGTATGTATCGTACATCCCGTTTCATAGTTAATTTAGTCACAGTAGAAAGACGCGTAGAATGCTGTTTTTAGGAAATCGATTATGGATCGATAGAGTATGAAATGGGTATTCAGCTAAGACGCCCTAGACTTCAACCAAAACATGAAGCTCTGGATGACGTCTCTCGCAAAAGTTTGTTTTGTTTGCATTTTCAAAGCCGTTGTAGGGTCTCATTTAATTTTTCTAACATGACAGCCAGCTCGCTAAAGCATCAACTTTAAGGGGTAATTCCAAGGCTGTTTGAAGCCATCTCATAAAACAAGCTAAGTTTCTATTTAGGCAAGATTTTGACGTCCTTTACCTTTTCTTGCTCGTAATTGTAGTCTTCGGTCAAAAATTTCTGATAATTTAGACCTGTACTAGCCAACCTTGTTCCCAGGCCCCAAACGGTCTTCTCGCAATCTCAACCGTCAACGCAGGAGTAATGGCCGTTGTATCAAGGTTGTAAACCAGCCTGATTCGATGCGCCATTTTGTGCTGTTGCACAACGAGGAGGCTACAGGACGCTACTCGACCAGTAGATTAATAGCCTGTGAACGGCCGAAAAAAATTGAAATTCAATGCCGTTCACGGGCTAGTAGATCAACCTCGTTCGAGCTAAATCCGGCGTTACAGTGCGCCGAATTAAGGCAAGTTGACTGATCACTGCACACTAATCAATCATTTGAATATCTAATATTTTCAGGGAAAAGATGCTGGAAAAGAGTTCGATACACTACTCAGAACATTGTATTTTTCCTATTATAAATCATGCGATGCCCGGATTTGCCCTTAAAAGCCTGTTCTACCAATAAAGATCCATCTTCCAGGATATAACAAACCTTCATCTCCTGTGAAAGGCTGTTTTTCTCAGGAAAAAGTAAACTTTTGGTAACTTTGATCAAATTTTGTATGAAAGCACCGCTTGCCTGTGGTATCGGTAGTTTAGAATTATGAAAACAGTTTCCCCCTTTACTGTATACTCGTTGTATCTTGTTCTTGTAGCGTAAAGGTTACATCAAAGTCTTTTGAAGGCAAAACTGAATCCACTGAGAAATGGTATGGCACTGCATATAATCTGAAGAAAATACCATGTGACAAAATAAATGTAAGAAGGATGAAAGGTTGAGAATATTATCACGACCTTATAAAAGTTCCGTATCTTTTTTTAATTGCTTTCCAAGTTACTCAAAAATAATCAGTTTATAGGAGACGAGAGTGATTGAGATTTTAAAGGACAAGTCTGGGGTTGATATGATTAATGCTAGAAAGCTAACTTAACAACTGCTGCCGCAAATTCTTAACTTTTACCCCGTTTACACGGAGCAAAAATAGGGGATCGCGATCCAGATCGTGATCCACAAGGATCGAGATCGCGTTCGAATTGCGTTTACACGGGCGTCAAACGAAAGCGGATCAGGATCGCGATCCATTCGCACATGCGTATTGCACATAGTTACGGAGCCTAGAAACACTACAACAACAATAGACAAAATGGCGGTTGAGTCTACTGCGCTTGCTTAAAGGATTTCGAACGGGATCGCGATCCCAAGAAGCGTTTACACGGCACACTTTTCAGGATCGGGATTGCGATCCGGATCGCGAGCCACCTCTGAAGTGGGATCGAATTCTGTAGCAACTGCTGTCGTCGTTGTTCTCTCGTCCGGGGTTCCTATTGCTCAGCATCATACTACTATGCTGGCCTGACATCCAATGTGAAACGGATTCTAGTATTTATCAGTAATTTATCGTATTTGTAGCTTTTTGTAGTTGTATATTTAGTTGCTATTTTTTGCATGTCTTTATGTTAATGTCCACCTGGTAGTCATTATCTTTTGCTCCTTGTGGTCACGTCCCTGTAGTGTTGTATAGTTTGTAGAGTAATTAGAAAGTATGGTAGGATGTAGATGTAACATGTATTGTAACATTTTGAATGATTATATAAAAAAAAAAAAAAAAAAAAATGGGATCGAATTCTAGGGGATTGCGATCGCGATCGAGTGTTTACATGGCACACTTTTCAGGATCGGGATTGCGATCCGGATCGCCAGCCACCTCTGAAATGGGATCGAATTCTAGGGGATTGCGATCGCGATCGAGTGTTTAAATGGCACACTTTTCAGGATCGGGATTGCGATCTGGATCGCGAGCCACCTCTGAAGTGGGATCGAATTCTAGGGGATTGCGATCGCGATCGCGATCGAGTGTTTACATGGCACACTTTTCAGGATCGGGATTGCGATCTGGATCGCGAGCCACCTCTGAAGTGGGATCGAATTCTAGGGGATTGCGATCGCGATCGAGTGTTTACATGGCACACTTTTCAGGATCGGGATTGCGATCCGGATCGCCAGCCACCTCTGAAATGGGATCGAATTCTAGGGGACTGCTATCGCGATCGAGTGTTTAAATGGCACACTTTTCAGGATCGGGATTGCGATCTGGATCGCGAGCCACCTCTGAAGTGGGATCGAATTCTAGGGGATTGCGATCGCGATCGAGTGTTTACATGGCACACTTTTCAGGATCGGGATTGCGATCTGGATCGCGAGCCACCTCTGAAGTGGGATCGAATTCTAGGGGATTGCGATCGCGATCGAGTGTTTACATGGCACACTTTTCAGGATCGGGATTGCGATCCGGATCGCCAGCCACCTCTGAAATGGGATCGAATTCTAGGGGATTGCGATCGCGATCGAGTGTTTAAATGGCACACTTTTCAGGATCGGGATTGCGATCTGGATCGCGAGCCACCTCTGAAGTGGGATCGAATTCTAGGGGATTGCGATCGCGATCGAGTGTTTACATGGCACACTTTTCAGGATCGGGATTGCGATCTGGATCGCGAGCCACCTCTGAAGTGGGATCGAATTCTAGGGGATTGCGATCGCGATCGAGTGTTTAAATGGCACACTTTTCAGGATCGGGATTGCGATCTGGATCGCCAGCCACCTCTGAAGTGGGATCGAATTCTAGGGGATTGCGATCGCGATCGAGTGTTTAAATGGCACACTTTTCAGGATCGGGATTGCAATCTGGATCGCAAGCCACCTCTGAAGTGGGATCGAATTCTAGGGGATTGCGATCGCGATCGAGTGTTTACATGGCACACTTTTCAGGATCGGGATTGCGATCTGGATCGCGAGCCACCTCTGAAGTGGGATCGAATTCTATGGGATTGCGATCGCGATCGAGTGTTTAAATGGCACACTTTTCAGGATCGGGATTGCGATCTGGATCGCGAGCCACCTCTGAAGTGGGATCGAATTCTAGGGGATTGCGATCGCGATCGAGTGTTTAAATGGCACACTTTTCAGGATCGGGATTGCGATCTGGATCGCGAGCCACCTCTGAAGTGGGATCGAATTCTAGGGGATTGCGATCGCGATCGAGTGTTTAAATGGCACACTTTTCAGGATCGGGATTGCGATCTGGATCGCGAGCCACCTGTGAAGTGGGATCGAATTCTAGGGGATTGCGATCGCGATCGAGTGTTTACATGGCACACTTTTCAGGATCGGGATTGCGATCTGGATCGCGAGCCACCTCTGAAGTGGGATCGAATTCTAGGGGATTGCGATCGCGATCGCGATCGAGTGTTTACATGGCACACTTTTCAGGATCGGGATTGCGATCTGGATCGCGAGCCACCTCTGAAGTGGGATCGAATTGTAGGGGATTGCGATCGCGATCGAGTGTTTACATGGCACACTTTTCAGGATCGGGATTGCGATCTGGATCACGAGCCACCTCTGAAGTGGGATCGAATTCTAGGGGATTGCGATCGCGATCGAGTGTTTACATGGCACACTTTTCAGGATCGGGATTGCGATCTGGATCGCGAGCCACCTCTGAAGTGGGATCGAATTCTAGGGGATTGCGATCGCGATCGAGTGTTTACATGGCACACTTTTCAGGATCGGGATTGCGATCTGGATCGCGAGCCACCTCTGAAGTGGGATCGAATTCTAGGGGATGGCGATCGCGATCGAGTGTTTACACGGCACACTTTTCAGGATCGGGATTGCGATCTGGATCGCGAGCCACCTCTGAAGTGGGATCGAATTCTAGGGGATTGCGATCGCGATCGAGTGTTTAAATGGCACACTTTTCAGGATCGGGATTGCGATCTGGATCGCGAGCCACCTCTGAAGTGGGATCGAATTCTAGGGGATTGCGATCGCGATCGAGTGTTTACATGGCACACTTTTCAGGATCGGGATTGCGATCTGGATCGCGAGCCACCTCTGAAGTGGGATCGAATTCTAGGGGATTGCGATCGCGATCGAGTGTTTACACGGCACATTTTATCAGGATCGGGATTGCGATCTGGATCGCGAGCCACCTCTGAAGTGGGATCGAATTCTAGGGGATTGCGATCGCGATCGAGTGTTTACACGGCACATTTTATCAGGATCGGGATTGCGATCTGGATCGCAATCCCGTATTTTTGCTCTGTGTAAACGGGGTATTTGTTCCACTTTTTGAGGATCGCAACAGCTCTAAATTCAATAAGATTTCTGATGTTTTAGGCCAAATCTGGTCGCTGTGTCGCCATTTTCTTGCATGAGCACGCGATAAAGAGGCTGGCAACGATTATGGGGCGAGAAAACAATAGGACAGCCTCGTTTTCGTTGAAAGTGACGTCTGAAGACACAGATTATTTGCGCTCTTATGGCGTCATTTCACTCAGGTCGCTTTTTTGAATACGCAATTTCACAGAGAAAAGACGAAAAATTGTCAGAAAAAGTATGACACACCATTCATAGCAGTATAATCTTGTATTTTATCATCAATCATACCAACCCCGGACTTGTTCTTTAATTAATTCGTGCTGTTGCCTGATAACTTGGTACAATACTGCAGAAAAAAATTACTGCGTATGCTAGCATGTGTGTCGAATCTTTGCAAAACATTTCAAATTCATTGTGTAAGATGTTATTGCCCTTTTTTCAAATGGATCGCTTGAAGGGAATTTAAGGTAGCTGACCGTATTTCCAGAAAGAGCATTTTTACATCATCAGTATTTTTGGCAGTACAGCAATTTTGTATATTTCTGCTGGTATTGAAGTTGTGAAGTCATCAAACTGCTAAATCTTTAAAGGGGCTCCGTCGCCACACTGTAAACAAATCTGTAAACACTGCACGTGTCCATTGTTCTCCATTGTTTCTGCAGTTCGTTTGGTGGCAACACCCAAGCCACCACAAAGTGCTCGTTAAAAATCCACTTATATCTAAGCAATGGTAGAAGATATGAATGTTTGGTTTTTTTCTCTGTGAAGTACAAAGATTTATCTTCAAAATTACGCTTTCATTTTCGAAAAAACAGGTAAAAGTCTGTGTGATCTTGCCCATCAAAAACTTTAAAATCACTGTTTCGATCGAAATTTGGAGACGGAGCCCCTTAGATGAATGAGTTGAGAAAAGTCCAACAGTAGCAAAGTAGCTAAACTTTCTTTCAAGCCATTCAATTAAAAGAAAGTTATAGCAGCCATTTGCACTGCCGTGTGCGCCAAAATATGTTTAGGCGTTAGAAAATTCCTTGCACCTAAAGGTCCCTCTCAAATTAGATGTCACCTGAGATTTGCGATAACGGAAAATTCCTTTGCAAAACACTTCTGTCGTTGTTATTCACGGGTATTTGCAGGTGAACAATACAAAAGTACACAGTTTTTCACGAGTAATGTCTGCACATTTATTGCTATGGGATCGAAAAACCTTAGTATTTGTTTAAGAACTCATTTCCAACAACTCTCAAAAGAGGTTAAATGCCCTTTATTGTTCTGCTTGGGGGATTTTTCATGATTTGAGCGAGTGGTTTGGGCCCTTTGTCAGACATTTTGCAACCAAAGAATTGTCGTAAAGTCGAATTGACCAATGTTTTCCTTGCGCATGAAAACAACAAGGGCAGATTTTGTAAGACAATAGCATCAGTTGCTTTTGATTGACACTGCAATTCAAAGCGATTAGCAATCACAGACAAAGGGAATTCTCTGAATCAATAATTCAAAACAAGTAAAGCCGCAAAAGTTTCTCTGAAACCCAGGTAGCTAGCTCGCTCGTTGTGCATTCCAGATATTGCTTTAAGAGCAAACATGAGCATAGATCGAAAGAAGAATGATTTTTCTACACATCTGCCTCGGGCAGTTAGTTTGTTTGGTATAGAGAACGATTGGGAGGCGATTAAATTCTCTAATTTTTTTGGGTGTAATTAAAACACTTACATCTCAACTTCTAAACCAAAGAAATAAAATGCCCTGGAATGTACAGTGAGTGCTCTAGCTACCTGAGTTTCAGAGAAACTTTTACGGCTTTGTTTGTTGTGAATTTATGGTCGAGAGAATTTCCTTTGTCTGGCAATCGCTAATCGCTTTGAATTCAGGTGTCAACAAAGCAACTCATGCTATTGTGTTACAAAATCTGTCCTTGCTCATACATGAGAAAAATCGCAAAAATATTTTAGCCTTTCTGCTATCTATCAACCAAAATTCGATTCAACACCTATGCTTCTTTGGCCTACATAGAGTTACCTCACAACCAGTCGAGCAAATATCTGTTATTTATATCGTACTTTTATTTTGCTTATTTGAAACATGATTACAGTTGTTTCATTATGTGAGAGTGATTCTTCATTTCACAGATGTGGAAAGACTGTGGACTATCCTCAGAACTCTGTTTACCAACACCAAATGAGTTCATCCCAACAGATCTTGAAGTCAAGGCGAAACATATAGATGAGGTAATTTGATGATAACTCAGTGTATTTCCAACAATTCTGTTCTTGGGATTTTGATATCTTATTTTTGGTACTACGGATATGTTATAAAGCTTGGTACTCACTGCGCGCTTAAGTGCGTTAAAGTGCGTTTATCCAAGCGCGTTTAAGTTAAACCCTCAGTGAGTATGAAGTTAAACGCGCGGATCAAAAAATTTTGATCTTGGCGTTTAAAGTTCAAAAGCGCCGAAATATGCAACAGATTATCGCATTGAAATTGATATTGTGTTGTCCGTTTTGGTGCGTCAGAATAACTTTTTCAGTAAGAAAATTACTTAGTTTGGTTGTTTTTCCCGGTATTTCCCTCTTTTTCGTGATTCATGTCTTTTTCATGATTGTTGCCTCCCACTGCTGTCTTTTCTGACTGATTCTAGTACCCACAATTTTTTTTATTCATATCTTCTAACTTGTTTTCTTCTTGCAATGTTTGAAATTCTCCTCAAACTATGTAGTCTGATAAGAAATAGTACTCTTTTCCTAAACTTTTCTCTGTCGATTCATCTTGAAACTACGTATTGGCGTTAATGTTGGCGTTTATGTTCTGGCAGTGAGTATGATATTGGATCTTATCCAAGATTCTAAACGCACTTAAACGCGCAAAGATAAACGCACTTACACGCACTTAAACGCATTTAAACCCTCAGTGAGTACCCAGCTTAAGAAAGCTTGTACAGTAAACACCTGCGAACAGGAACCTAGTGCAATAAGAACCTACAGGCTGAAATTCTCTAATTTTCAATTGTTCTATAAGAACCAATCAATCGTATTCATTGTCAGATTGTCCATTGTTTGATGAGAACAAATCCATTGTATGCATTTTCAGATTTTCCATTGTTTCATAAGAACCAATTCATTGTATTCATTGTTCAAGAACCCTGGCTGACTTGCAAACCTGTAGGTTCTTGTACGTGGATGTATACCGCACTTAGAACTTGAGACCTTGCTTGAGTAAATCGGACCAGTAATTGTAGCACTATGACATGAGAGATTTCTGTAAAGTGCATTGAAATAGAACTTTAATTATCATTAATGAGTCAATGGGCGAGTCAATAAAACGAACGGCGTTTGAAAAAATATTGTTCCCTGAATGTCAAAGCAATAATATTGAGAACTGACTTGTTTCATTGCCGATTCGTTCAATTAGATTCAGTAATTTACCCGGCTTTAATCGGTCATTCCTTCCCGTGGATATGGGAGAATTTCTGCTGAAAGACCCCTTTAAAAACCTACCAGAACGGACGAAAACGACAAGCAATATTTCCTTGATTCTCCTTCCTACCAATGATGGTACTTACCTATTTTAGCATACATTTTGTCCTCTTGGGAGAATAGAATCCCCCTGAATAAGTTATCCATACTATTCATAGACCTTTTCATCTTCCCAAAAAGATAGCACGTGCTTAAGTGTGCTCAGGCCATTGCTGAAAGATAAAACATATTGAGGAAATGTGCTCTTGATTTTAGCACACTTGCTAAAGCTTCTCGAAGGGACTTCTCTGGGAAATCCCCTTATGAAGCCGGAGTGACTGATTTCAGCCAGGAAACATTCTAAAAATAATTCTACACATTAACTATTCAATCAAATATTGCAAAATGTCATTGCTTATATATTCAAGGAGCAGTAGCCTTTCAAACACCGGATGATGAAACCAGAACTCTTATATTGCATTGCTGCATATATACAACAGTTTTAACCTATATTCATATTTTAGGACTCTGCGACTTATTTGAGAGCGAGGATGTTCTATTACAATTTTAATGATTTTGCCCCCATTTTGTTTCACAGCAACCTCTAATGCTACTTTCTTATACCGGGTGTTCCAAAAAAAGTACTCCTGTTTAAAAGATCACCAAAAATTGATTATCAAACCTTTGATAAAAGTTCTCTTTGAGTTGCTTTGTCAAAACCCAAAAATATTCACAGATGATAAAATGTTTGGTTTGATATAGCAAGGTAGAAAAATTACACGTTGAAAAACCTTATTTTGAGCTATAGTTTTAAGCAAAATACTAGATCTTGCCTGAGAGTCAACATTTTCAGATTTTTTATCATCATTGAAGTCTCCAATGATAGTGCGCATTTATTTCTGTCATTTATGAACTAGAAGTTTTACATGCACAAAGAAATTGATCTGGCAATCATCAGTGCTTTTTTGCAGTATGATTCAAAACCAGGTAGCCCTAAAAAGAGCTAAATTTGCTAATTTTTAAACCAATTACAAGATCAGCTGTATATCTTGGAAAATCATTTGGTCCTTGATCTATTTGACAAAAAAGACAATTGAAGATCGGCCATATAATCAAATTTTGGTGATTTTTAAGACGTGAGTACTTTTTTGGAACACCTGGTACCATAACGCTGCATTTGCTTGTCCGATTTTCTCAAACAAAGTCTGAAACTCTGAGTTGAAACCTTCTATATACAACAATTTTGAAACTAAAATCACAGCTCCTGCGTAGCAGCCATTCAAACAGCGTACAAGTTTTGGGGACACACTATACCGGGTGAGCCAGAAAAAGAATCCCCATTTGAAAGGTCACGGCTCCCTGTATATCAAGACAATGATATCGGCAAAATATATAGTTTAATGGTAGAAATGTTCAAATCTACTATAAAATTTACCTGACTGAAATCGGCCACTCCATTCTGATATTATGAGGGATTTTCTCGAGAAAGCCTCTTCAAAAACCTTCAAAACGTGCCCAAAATCATGAACAAATTTCCCTTACATTTCTGCCTTACAATGGCCTTACAGCAATGACTTGTGGACGCTTTAGCACGTGCTATCCTCATGGGAGGATGAAAAAGTCCTCCCCCTCCCCCTGGTATCGATGACCTATTCAAGGGGATTCAATTCTCCCAAGAGGACAAAATACATGAACTTATGTGAGTGTCATCAATTTTAGGAAGGAAAATTTGCTGATTGTTTTCTTTCGTTTTTGCAGGTTTTTGAAAGGGGCTTTCTGCAAATAATCACCCATATCGACGGGAAGGAATGGCTGATTAAGGCCGGGTAAATTACTGAACCTAATTGAACACCTTGGCAATAAAACAAGACAGTTTTCAATATTGTTGCTTTGATATTCATGGAGCAATGGCCTTCCAAGCGGGGATTCTTTTTTCTGATTCACCCGGTATGTTTCACCTTAAATTTATATGACCTTGCATGATGTGGTAAAATGATTTCACGAGCTTGCTGCTAATTTTGTATTTATTTCATTGCAGCTGAGTGACATCCCAGAAATTCTAGTGGTATGTGAATTTAGTCCAATTTCGCATATCTTTTTCTTTTCATGAGATGCTACTCGTGTAATCAAGAGGATAGTAACTTGTTATGTTTCATGTTTGACTAGCCGTGTCAGTAAAGGACGTGCCATAGTTAATAATGTCTTTCCATCCGTCGTTTTAAGGCTTTAAGGTTTTGGACAGTTCAAACATCCGAAAACTTTGGTGCTCGACAGTGTATTTAGCGTTCAAAATGTTTTTGCACTAAATGAAAATAGCAAAAAATTATTTATAGTACATAGAAATGTAATGTCTCGCTCACGGAACAGTTATCTTAGAAAGGAATTCGTTGGGAGAGCTACTTTGTGTGAAAATGTACATACAATAGTCTTTCACCAAACTTCACTTTGGCGGTCATTCTCATCATCAATGACTGGCAAGGATTCCTTTGCAGAATTTAAATGAAACACGGTCGTCTGAAATTTCTAATAACGTCTGAAGTTCCCTGAAAAAACTCCGAAATATTTTGCGTTAAGTCATCTTCTTAGATAATTAACACTTTCCTAAGCAACATATAACATTAAAGAAAAAACAACACAGGATGATACTTAAAGCTAAATGTAGGCAGACTAAATGGTAAGTATGAAGAGCTGTAGTGAGATTAGGGGAATTAAGCTAATTTCTTAGTGAGATTAGAGGAATTAAGCTAATTTCTAAGTGAGATTAGGGGAATTCTAATTCTTATTAGGCAAGCTAATTGAGGAGGGAGCACCCGTTATGGGAACATCAATCTATCAAGTTTGATTTTCGTATGAAGTTATAAACTTGTGATCAATGATTTTTTCTCCTAGAATAATGAGCTCTTCCGTGTCTGGTTCAAACAAGACAAGAAATTCTGTTTACCAAAGGCGTGCCTTTATTTTGAATTTTCAAGGTAACACTTTTTGGGTATTTTTGTCAAGAGTTACTTTTGGAAGTAGTTGCTATCTTATGGTTGGTATATCTCCCTGGTTTATACCTGGTGAATTAAGAAGGACACTGGAAGGAATGTCCGATTACTGAACCTAATTGAACATATTGGCAATAAGAGAAAACAGTTTTCAATATCATTGCTTTGACATTCAGAAACGGGGATTATTTTTTTTTGACTCACCCGGTACATCCCAAGTACACATCAACTCAACGGCCATCAAAATTGACTTACCAACATGAAATAGACATCGTTTTTTTTAATTTATTAGAACTATTTTATTTTGTACTTTATGATAATTTTATTTTTGTTTGAGTAGGCATCGATTAGCTGTAATTTAGCTACAACTTTTAAAAGTCTACTATAAATAGATTGAAATTGATATAATAGTAATTGTTATGTTTGGGGTTCTTCTATTGGAACGCTCCTTGGTTACGGCCTACATGCTTCCAAACTTAGATACAACTAATCTATACGTGTTCCTGCGGTATCCTAATCATTCTAATTTATACGCATGATATGTCAACACTACAGTAATAATAATGAGAACGATTGACAAGAACGTTATATTTACAAAAGCGAAAACTGTATGCACAAAGTAATTATTAGTATCTTTTTATTTAGCCCAGTGACATCAAATCATCCAAGACATTGTGCAATCGTGGATATTTTCTTAAACCTGCTCCAAGATTCATTGACTGAATTTTCATACGATGCTGAATTAGCTGGCATTACTTACAGAACGGAACTTCATGTTCATGGAATCCAGGTAATTTGTCTAGAACTTGCTTTTGAGCCTTCGTCCAATATCGTATTGCACAGGCTTATAATCTGGATCGCAGGGAAACAAAGAAATGAAAACCAGGATCTTTACTGGAACTCCTGTCCCCTTGTGGTGTTTCAGGGTATTTTAATTAAACTGTTTGATATTCTGTATTTATATCTTGAGAACCTTCTGGACCAAAGAAATAAAATGCCCGCGCCAGATTTGTATATAGATATATCCTTCTTCTTTTGATCTATGCTCATGTTTGCCCTTAAAAATAATTTCTAGAATGCACAGCGAGCGAGCTAGCTACCTGGGTTTCAGAGAAAATTGTGTGCCTTTGTTTGTTTTGAATTACTGGTTGATAGAATTTCCTTTGTCTGTGATCGCTAATCGCTTTGAATTGAGGTGTCAACAAAAGCAACTCGTGCTATTGTATTACAAAATCTGCCCTTGTTCTTGAGAACCATTTGTAGATTTTGGAGATCTTTGCCTAGAGATGCAATGGATGCAGATGAAAACAATGACAAATATTGCTTGCACAAAGAAATTCCATGGATGCTACGCGTGGAAATTTTGGCTCACACGGGCATCGTAATACTTTCCGAAAATTTTCATTGCCACCGCACCGCGCGTGCAAAACTACCATTGTAGCCGTAGCTTAAGGTTAAATGTAGTTTTTCATGGTTATCCAGGATTATCCTTGATAAAGGGTGAGTAGTCTTGAAGGGCCTGTTGAAAAACAGCTTCTGTTGAAGGGCGACCCACCTTAAAAGAATGAAATATAAAAAAATGCATAGTAAAGAATAACGATTACGTTGCAAATTCGTTTCTTTAAATATCCATTGCATAAGATAGGCCTGCAATTAGGTTCATATTCATGCACGCGGGAACTTCTTATCCATGACAAACGTACTGTTTTTCTACCAGAAAGTTAAACACGGCGTTCTTTATGTTAGAGTACAAAAGGAACCACTATCTTTTTCATTTTGTATCCCCATGTGACTATTCATATAATTGTCATTGTTAGGAAGCAGAACGTTTTTATTCAAACGATAAGTTTTTCTCCAAAATAGCTTTATCGTAAAATCGTGAATAATTGTGGAAAGTAGTGACCGATTTTAACAAAGTAAATTTCCATAACTAATTTAGTCCTTTTTCTGCTGTATGAAACTCCCGGGAACACAATTTGAATAATTTTTGGCTAAAATAAATTAAACTTCCCACGTTTTTGCTGAATCATCCCATATGTTTTTTTTTCATTTTTTATTTCAGCTAAAGATAAAAGGCTACAACAGTAAACAGCTCGTTCTTCTAAAGAAGATAGTGGAAAGAATTGTTACGTTGGAGATGACTCAAGACAGATTTGATATCATGAAGGAGAAGGTAAGTCTATAAACTACACAGAATTAAGAACCCATTTCTAACCATGATTCTTCGCGCACCGAATGAAAAGCAAAGCAAAAAGAACTTAGGCCAGCAACATATCGAACGAGGAAATTCCGAGATTTGATAATGATACACATTAATGATACATTAAAACTTTTATAGCGCGAGACCAAATAAAAAGCTTATTTATCTTTGGTGCTTTACAATTTATAGTGTCCAATGTCCTGTGTATATAAAAGTATCTAAAATATTTTATAAAGCATTATAGGCAAGGTTAAAATAATGTGTTTTACTTTTTGAAAAGATGAACAGTTTCAGAAGTCCTAATTTCCGATGGAAGAGACTTCCAAAGTTTAGATGCGCACACTGAAAATGCTCTGTCACCACAAGGCTTCTGGTGAGATCGTTGTGCTTCAAGATTGATACCATTGACAGAGCCTAGTGAATACTTTGACTGTTTCGACTCAATCAAATTACATATATATTCTGGAGGCGCATTATGAACTGCTTTGTAAACAATAGTCTTGCTCTTGAATTAAACGTGATATCTAATTGGTAACCAGTGCAGCTGCTGTAGAGCTGGAATGATGTGTTCAAATTTGGATAGACCGAGTATTAGCCTAGCCGCAGAACTCTGTCCAAATAGCAAGGCATTGCTGTAATCTAGATGCGATACAGTAAAAACCCGCACATAAGAACCTTCATTTATCAAGAACCTACAGCCTGAAATCATATATTTTGTACCCAATGGATAAAAACTATTTCAGCCTGATATCATAACTAGGTTCTTAATAAAGGGTTTCATTCATTCAATGGGAAATAAATGCAATCTGTTTGCCAATCAACCTCATTCGTGAACTCCAAAAACATTACTTACAGAACTGTAATAGGCAGGGCCTGCAGGGGTAAACTGGGTAAGCTTGGGTTGAAATGGATAGGACCAAGAGTTTAGGTAAGTTTGGCTAAGATTTAGATTCACATATTTCCCTTTGTTAAGAACCTACACCCTGATTACTGGATGTGCCACATTGCATAAGAACCTAAACAGGCTGAGTTCAAAATCTTAGGTTCTTATGTGCGGGTTTTTACTGTAGTACTAAGGCATTTATAAGTCTCCCAAGTGATTCACGACGTAAATACTTTTTATTTTTCCTGATGTTGTACTTGTACTGCTTCAGAGATGCAATATTCATTAAAGAACAAAATATGATCATAAAATGTGTGATTTCTATCTGGAACTGGATGATGTGTCAACTAAATACTTGTTGAATAGAATTCTTGAATAAGAAATTTATTTGCTGCAAGAAATTAGAACACAGATTTTGAGGAGAACATTTGGCTTGTTTAATTGTTTTGTCTTGTTTACATGGTTAGAAGGCCAGACTTATTCATGATCGTAGTTTCCCTATTTGCCTGAACTAATATGCCGCTACAACTACATTTTACATTTTAAATAAAATCCACGAGAGAGCCCTGAGAATCGCATACAGAGATAGTTGTTCAAATTTCGAAGATTTACTGACAAAAGCAAACACAGTGTCCGTTCACCACAAGAATTTACAGTTGCTTGCTACTGAAATTTTTAAAACTCAGAGGAATCTCAATCCAAGTTTCATGAATCAAATCTTTGTAGAGAAAGATACCAGATACACCCTTCGTAGTGGCAGAAATATTTTGGCACCAAAACCAAACACGACAGGGTATGGTATTGAAAATGCACGTTTCCTTGGATCTAAGATATGGCATGCAATGCCATCTTCCTTAAAAGAGTCCCACACTTTGAACAGTTTCAAAACGAAAATTAAAAGCTACGATTTTGATTCCAACTGTAGATTATGCAAGTGGTATGTCAAAAATTTAGGGTTTCTGTAGTGGTAGATTATTTATTATTCTTGTAAGTTGTATATTTAATTTTGTTATTAACATGTATTTAAGTTTTGGTTGGCATTAATTAGCTTCAGCTAGACCAGAAGCCAACCTAAAATAAAGAAATTATTGTTATTATTATTATTATACAACTACAATCAGAAGGCTAATCCCTCTCTGATGTAGCACGATTGAATTGTGGCAATTTTACATCTCTTGATTAACTTTAAACTCTTGAATCTGTTTCAGATCAAGCGAAAGTTGAAGAACTTTGAAGCTGAACAGCCGCATACACATGCCATATTCTATCTTTCTTATCTACTTTCGGAGCAAGCATGGGACAAGTCAGAGATCCTTGATGCGCTATCAGGTAACTACTGTGAAGGTGAATGTAAAGTTGCGGATTTTAGCGCCAAGCGCTGGAATCTCAGAAGTAGCTAAGCGCTAGTCGAGTCCGCAACCACTTGTCGTGACGCTCAAGTGGTAGGGCCCTACCGGGTATCGAACACTGTCCGTCTGACTGTTCTGACTGCAAAGTCAGAGGATTACGCCACTGCGCCACACCACTGTGATGCATCTGATGTCAATACTAAAGTTCTGCTTTTATGTAAGTTTGCCTTAACATCCAAATGTTTTGGACGGAAAGGTTTGGGACAAAATACAGTGGACAAGAAGTTTCGAAAATTTTTTTAAGATTAGAAAACTAGTTCCTTTCTAACAGCTCATTGGCCAAATATTTCGCTCGAAATGGATTATATTTGCATAGAATTGATTTTCTCGTCACAATGAAAGTAGAGTCGAAACGCATCAAGAATAGAAGAAGAAAATAGAAGAAAAGAATAAAAGAACTCCAAGTTGTCTTTTTCTTGTGTTCATCTTTAATTTCTTCATAGGAGTGACGTATTTTCAAGGCAAGATAAACACTTGTTGCTTCAGTCGAACGAATCGTGAGCAAGATATTTATCTAAAATATTTTCAGACTCTCTTTAAGGTAATTTGTAGGAGAAGGCTGCGGACGAGATTCCTTCCGAACTATTTACTGTCCAAAGCAGTGTCGGCGGAAGCTGTGTCGTGTCGATGGTGTTGTTCTTAAGTTAGAGGCGATTTCATAAACATTCCTTATCTCAAATCCTTCAAAACAGGGCTAAAATCCTGTGTCAGATCTGCAAGCAATTTTGTCTCACAGCTATCATAATCAAGTTCTACCGGGTGTCCCAAAAAAAAGTACTCCTGTTTGAAAAATCACCAAACATTGATTATCAAACCTTTGATAAAATTTTCTTTTTGAATGGCTTTGTCAAAAACCCAAAAATATTCACAGATGATAAATGTTTGCTTTTGATACAGCAAGGTAGAAAATTTACACGTTGAAAAACCTTATTTTGAGCTATAGTTTTTGTGCCAAATACTCAATCTTTCCTAAGAGTCAAAATTTTCAAATTTGTTATCATCATTGAAGTCTCCAATGATAGTGCACATTTATTTTTGTCATTTATGACCAAACTAGAAGTTTTACACGCACAAAGAAATTGATTTGGCAATCATCAGTGCTTTTTTACAGTATGATTCAAAAGCAGGTAGCCCTAAAAGAGCTAAATTTGCTCATTTTAAAACCACTTACAAGATTAGCTATGTTTTGGAAAATAATTTGATCCTTGATCTACGTGACAAAAAAAGAAATTTGAAGATCGGCGGTGTAATCAAATTTTGGTGATTTTTCAAACGGGAGTACTTTTTTTTGGGACACCCGGTAGCTTTCCATCGTATCGCTCAAACACTTATTGGGTATGAAAAGAGACTGCTGCATTATCATGAGCTACGGGCTTTCTGGACTTGATCGAAGTCTCGCTCTTGATCAACAAACAAATGGGAACGGGAGAAGAGGAACGAGAAAAGGGAAGGGAAAGGGGAAGGAATGGAATGGAATGGAGAGCGAGATTTGTAAACTACGCGTTCTGAAAACGAGGCTCTATTGTCTGATCTGCGCACTTGTCAAGATCTTGACCGGCGGTTTTTTTCCTTGTTAGCGGGAAGAGCCAATCAAAGTTGAGCATATGCATGCTGAGCCTCGTTTTCGGAACGCGTAGTTTACGAGTCTGATTCTCCTTTCCCTTCCCCTGTGGTTCTTCCTCTTCCCCTCGCTTTCCCCTCCCGTTTGTTTGTTGATCAAGAGCGAGACTTGGAGCAATTATAGAAAATAGTGCCTGTTACTGTTAGCTGTGTTTGGTTGCTCAAAAGAGTAATAGTTAGAACTTTTATGTTTCAGATGTTACCCTGGAAAAGCTGAAGCTGTTTATACCTGAGTTTCTTGGCCAAATGCAAATAGAAAGTTTGATAGCTGGTAACATCACGAAAGAAGTAAGTAACATTTATACCGGGTGAGTAAAAAAAAAGTTTACTCATTTGGCGGGCTGTAGAATATAGAGTATGCGGCTGATATTCAAGACTGACATTTTAATCTATTAGTCAAAGGCTAACTTAGATGTGAACACTTTGTTTGGTAAAATCACTCATCTTTAAGACCCAGAAATTAGGAAATTGCTGGTAAGGAGCTTGTATGGGAACGAAAATTCCATGTTCCATTCTGATCCATGATTCACTTGCCTTTAAAATTGAACTTCAATGCAATGATTAGTTTCAGAAGTAGAATTACAGTTACATTGCAAGTCAAATCTGTAAGGGTACTGTTTTTTGCCTAAAACGAAAAAAATTGATGTCTTCATCGAAAATGCAACAGTTAGAGTAAGATAAATTAGAAATTCGGAAGTTTGACATTTAGTTACCTAAGATGACCAAGTTTCATCTTTCTAGCCTTTGTCAATTCGGAGTTCTGAGGGGGGAGGCTAATTTAGCCCTCCCCCGGCCTCAGGATGCTCTAAAAAGCCCGGTCCAGATAGGGTTAAAGGGGCTGGGTCACGTAAAGTAAACAAACTTCTTTCGAAACGACGATTTTGCAGTTTTTTTGACAGGCCATATTACAGAGATTGTCCAGTATTTTTCTCAAAATGAAAGTGCTATTTGAAGATGAACTCTTGAACTTCAGAGAGAAACAAACGAAACAACCATATGTTGTAAGATTGCAAAGATATTGATGGATTTTTAGAAGTAACTGTGGATTTTTCCCAAGTGCATTTTGTGGATTCACCCCATTCACCAAAATCTGTGCAGAACACAATGGGTGGGTGCCGGCGCGTGCGGGCAACAATATAGATTATAAAGATAACAGATTTGTTTACGGTTACGTGACCCAGCCCCGTTAAGGATCAGTAGAGGTTTTCGTTTATTTAGGCATTTAGTGCCTTGCTTTAAATTTTTGTCATTCATTTATTTCTCTTTCTACAATAGGAAGCACTTGAGATGATTGAAGAGGTCACCAGACTAATAACGGAACACTCGAAAACAAAACCATTACTGCCTTTACAACGACTGAGGCACAGAGAAATTCATTTACCAAACGGTAAACCTATAATGATTTATGTTCTCAGTTCAGTTGCATAGCCAAGCCAACCATCTCTTAGTCTGTTTGTTTGTAGTGGTCTAATGACAAACCGTGTGTTATCATCATTGACATTTCATCTCTGTCGTTGAAATGTAGCGAATAGTGCTTCACATCGTTGGGCAGCGTTGAATAGTCCAGAAAAAGGGCTATGTAGCGGTATGTTTTCATAAAGAAATTTTAGAATCTCAATTGCTCAAAAAAGGTTCACTCAATTCTCAAACAAATTTGTATACGTCCGAAATAAACTCTACCACCGTGTCTCATTTCAAATCTTTGCTCGCTTTGAGCCATGATTAACTAGGGAGACTGTGATAGTTCACATTGGCCTACAATAAAAACCCGCGTATAAGAACCTAGTGGATTAAGAACCTGCAGGCTGAAATTTTGCAATTAAACCCCGATTATATAAGAACCCATTCAGCCTGGAATTTGAAATAGGTTCTTATTTGTAGAGATCATGGGGTCTTTTTCACAACAGAAGTTTGTGGAAGAACCAAAAATGTTTATATTGCCTGATGAGAAGCTTTTGAAAGATTTTCTCTGGATTATATAAACATTTCTGATTCTTCCACAAATTTCTGTTGGGGAATATATCTCATAAACTAAAATGATGTGAACTGACAGTAAATAATAGGCCTGAAGTTTGAATCTGAAGAAAAGAAATACCTGAAAGCCATGAATAAAATAAGAACCAATTTAAGAACCTGAACAGCCTCATTTCCCACTAAATACCCAAAATATAAGAACCTTGTTAGGCTGACTTGCAAAATTGTAGGTTCTTATACGCGGGTTTTTACTGTATTTGTCAAGCATGGAGCTCGGTGTTTGAATGGTTAGTTTTGTCTAAACGTATCCAGAGTACTCTGATGTCTCGGTGGAGTCGCCTTCAAAAATTGTATGTTCCAAATTGGATTAAAACTATTGCTTCCAAAATCAGCATTCTGATTCCGAAAACGTTTTGCCGGCAGCAAGAGGCCTTTTTTATATTCACATAAAATATACAATAAATCTTGCATCCTGTACTGCTATACTTTTCTGATCACTATACAACACTACAGTAACGATACCATGGGGAACGAAAGACAATGACTACCCCATGGCCAATATGTAAAGACACGCAACGTGAAATTAAATACAACTACCGGGTGAGTCAGAAAAAAGGATCCCCGCTTGGAAGGCCACTGCTCCATGAATATCAAAGCAATAATATTGAAAAATGTCTTGTTTTATTGCCAATATGTTCAATTAGGTCCAGTAATTTACCCGTCCTTAATCGGCCATTCCTTCCCGTGGATATGGGTAATTTTCTGCAGAAAGCCCCTTCAAAAAACCTGCAAAAACGAATGAAAACAATGAGCACATTTTCCTTCCTAAAATTGATGACACTCACATAAATTCATGTATTTTGTCCTCTTGGGAGAATGGAATCCCCCTGAATAGGTCATCGATACCAGGGGGAGGACTTGTTCATCCTCCCAAGAGGATAGCACGTGCTAAAGCGTTCACAAGTCATTGCTGTAAGGCCATTGTAAGGCAGAAATGTTAGGGAAATCTGTTCATGATTTTGGGCATGTTTTGAAGGTTTTTTGAAGAGGCTTTCTGGAGAAAATCCCTCATAATTTCAGAATGGAGTGGCCGATTTCAGTCAGGTAAATTTTATAGTAGATTTGAACATTTCTACCATTAAACTATACATTTGCCGATATCATTGTCTTGATATCCAGGGAGCCGTGACCTTTCAAACGGGGATTCTTTTTTCTGACTCACCCGGTACATTACGAATGAGTAAAAACTAATGGATACTGCACTAGATTCTGCCTAACATGAGATATCAAGTCAATGTTGTGAGTAAGAGACGTTTTAGCTGTTCTATACAAGAGTCTAGATCGAGTGATATTTTGATACATTGTTATATGAAATGTGCAACAGCGGGGCGCAAATGCTTTTATCACTACTGTGCACATTTGAAATTCCTCAAACTTCTACAAAATATGTAAAATTATTGTTCGATGCAGACTCTTTCGTAGAATAGCTGAAACATCTATTGTCAGTTTTGACTTCATCCAACTTTTAAAGCTTTTTTGTTCCCCATAGGAGCATTTTATATCTTTGAAAGAAAACATGCTGTTCAGAATAACTCCTGTATTGAAGTTTATTACCAGGTATGAAGCTTGAAGCTGAAGTGCTCTTTTTTGCTATATGACATGTTGTCTCATTTTATTTGCACCAATAATGCTATACTTGATTATTTTAACGGTTGATGTCCTTATCGAGCAATCGAATTTGATCATTGAGATCAAATTTGGTAAACTGATGTTATTAAGTTATTAAGTGAATTACTTAAATAACGAGAAGCATTCATACTCATTTCGAATCAGGGAGGTCCCATACCGTTCTTGCAGTCCTCTTCTCGAGAAATTTCAGATCTCGAAAGAGCTTTGACTTCCAAGGACTTTTCAGAAATTTCTTCCATGTAAGTTTGATTGAAAAAGAGCCTACAGTAGTCTGGCACTTTTTCACGCTATTGTAGCGATTTATCAAGCTATAAACTGAAAATGGTCACCGAGTTGAGTGAATAGACGAGGGGTGTGATCGCCCTCAATGTTGGTCAGAACAAAGATCTAAGAAGAAAGATCTAATAGAAATAAACAATGCTTTGTAACTGAAACAATAGCTTCACCCTCCCCCAATGCTTGACAAATTGCCCGTCACTGCCTATAATGTAGGCATTCTCGGTCATAAATCTTTCAAAATTAAGTTATTCTAAGACCTACGCAACACAAAGACTGTGTTGCTATCTATGCTGGAGCATATTGAGCATTTGGTGTCGGTGTGTTACTGGTTCTCATTTTCTTGTTCCTGTAGACTGAGATGCGCAGTACAAGGAGTAATGCACTCTTGGAATTATTCTCACAGTTGATATCAGAGAAATGTTTTGATCAGCTGCGTACGCAAGAACAATTAGGTATTTTCTTTTCATTCTTTATGGAGCGTAGGCATGAAATCTTCAGAGAGCATTACACGAATGCTTCTTGCGTTTGATTTAATGAATTGAAAGGAACTTTAGACACTTTGTTATCAGTCTTATTCAGCATAGGTTCCAAATGTTTAACTTTGCGTAAAAAGGTGGGTGTAAAATTCAGTTACCTATTTCTTCTGATTGAATGGCTTGAAAGAAACTTTAGATACTTATCCATAATTCTACCATTTGGCTTTTCAGAAAATTTGAATATTTTTGGAAATTACAGCGTATCTTACATTTCAACTTATTTGAGGATGTGACGTCATCAAATTTGTAAATCATAAACCAGATAAGTGACAGATTTTTGCTTGTAGGCATTCATAAACTATGGTTTTTTTCGAAATTATTTCATGTTACGTCAAACGGTTTAGAAATTACGATGGTTTTAAGTATTTTTGAAAGTTTTTCTTGAATTCTTGAAAAAGAAGAAAAACACTCTAATTCTGAAAATATTGAAGATTTCAGAAAATTCCAACGGTAGAATTTTAGAGAATTAGCTAAAATAGGTCACTCAATTTTACACAGCCTTTTTAAAGATTTGGAACCTATGCTGTCTTATTCGCAATCTTTGATATCTTGATTCCCGAATTTTGCATTTTTCTTTTTATTAAAAAAATCCACGAAAACCTTTGATAAAATTTAGAATCGTTGTAAATCCTAAAACATGTCTTTTCATGCTGTCATTTCATCGTGCCTCTCCCAAAAGTAAAAATAACAATAATACAATACACGGAAAGAAAATTTAAAGATCAGCAAGATAATCAAATTTTGGTAATTTTTCAAAAAAGTTTTCCCTTTTATTGCGTCATCTGGTAGAAGATAGCCTTCCATGGCCCATGGCCCTCATATGTTACCCTATAAAATTCAGATTAGAACCACGAAATACTTGATTATCGACTCTGTATTGTCTTTGCATAGGTTATATCGTATTTTCTGGGCTGAGAAGAGCAAATGGCGTACAGGTAAGACATTGAGTTGAATCTGTTTTAAGTTCTCCCTGAAATTAGAGGTCACTTGAAATTTGTGATAACGCAAAGTTACTCATGCAAAACAATTCAATTGTTTCTATTAGCGGAAATTTTCACCTGACATCTAATCTGAGACATTCTAATTAAAGCTCCGGTCAAACGATCCAACATCTCACTGAACATTTCGCCCAACATCATGTTGGCTGAAATGTTGGATCGTTTGACCACCATGTTGGATCACCGAGCATCGTCATTTTCGATGTTGTATGAAATTTGACAGAGATCAAAATGTTGGGTGAGGACGCTTTTTGCAGTTTTTTGAAAGGTGATATCACACAGGATTTTCGTATTTTTTTCAAAATGAAAGTTGCTGTTTGGGCATTAATCATTGTACTTCACTTAGGAACAAACCAAACATTCATATCTTCTACGATTGCTCGGATATTAGTGGAGTTTTAACGGTCACTTTTTGGTGGCTTGGGTGAAGCCACCAAACAAACTGCAGAGAACAATGGATGAACAATGGATAATCGGCGACACGTGCGAGTTTACGGATTTGTTTACTGTTTGACGACGGAGCCCCTTTAATGCTAATTCAAGGACTTTTACTGATCAACGATAGAAGCAATACAATGATTGCACAAATAGGCTGTTCTTGAAAGCAGGCCATAAATTTAGTTCATGAAAGCTGTGAGAAACTTACCTTTGCGACCATAGTTTTGTGAGCAACGCTACAAACTCCATCAATTATAAGTTGCTCATCCCTTCTTTGAAGTCAACCCTTTTGTACAGTTTCCACGCTTTAGAAGTGATTTATTTCTATGAATAAACGAGACACTCTCAAAATCCCAGTGCAACGCTATGTTTTTATAATAGCTTCATCTACCCCAAGTTTGATTTTCGAGTACGAATTGACATGTCGTCTGTATGAATTTGACTCCTATTTTAATGTTAATCACCTGAAGAGCTATTGTCACCCAAGGTCCTTTGCAGGCACACAGCAATTTCAGACTGTCTGAAAATCAAATTTGGCCTACTCTCGAGTACCGAATAATCGTCCTCCCTCCGCTGATTAAGTTTTGAAAAATTCTCCATCCCTTCCACTTTTATTCCAACCCCCCCCTTTATTAATTCTTGAAAAATAGAAATGATAGTGAACATGATTTTTTAATAATTCCTGCTAAGCAAATGTACTTACTGTATTTATTTACTTTATTCTCCTTTGTTTGTCTGACCCGCACGAAAGAAATGTATTAGTAACATGACTAATATAAAAGATACGTGTGTTATTCTCACCCCCCCCCCCAGTGTGGATCCATATTTCAATTACTGCAGTGTGGATCCATAGTTTCTGCTTTGGGCAAAATTGACTATCAGACAGTGTGAAATTGACGCCTGCCCGCAAAGGACCCTGGGTGACAATGGCCCTTCATTGATCGTTCATCAACTTAGAAATGATTTTCTTTATCATTCATCTCAATTTCTTTGATGCAGGGTTTACGATTTATAATACAGTCAGAAAAAAACCCTGCAGTTTTAGATGAAAGAATTGAAGCTTTCCTAGTCAGTGCAAAGGTAAACGATATTGCGTTATTGGTAGATAAAATTGTTATGGATTGTCTATTTTCTAATAACTGTTCATATGGAGAAAGTTTCTCCGGCATTTCCCCATTTCACCGGGAGCACCATTTTCATTTTATTTTTAATTCTTTCCATTTTATTTCATTTTTAATTCACCAAAGGAGATTCGATAAACAAAAGAGATTCCATTCACAAGGGAAATATTTCCTCGCCTAGGCGGGATCCCGGTAGAGTTCAAGCGAGATTTCGCCTGGCCTGGGCAACGTTTTCTCATGTGAATGCTTTTGCTCTTTTATGTGGTAAAGCTACAGTAAATCCCCGCATATAAGAACCTACTTTTTTGACAGCCAGGCTGAAATAGGTTCTTATTTTAAAGGTACTAAGACTAATTTCAAGGTATAAAGGTTCTTATTTGAAGAGTGCATTGCGTATGCCGTTTTTTAATCTTCACCAAAAATTTTCAGCACTGTTATTTGTTTTGGCAAAGTTACTGTGTACCTAATAACTAATTCTGAGCTGACAAACAGCAGGGGAGGAGATTCAAATTTTAACAGCCAACTGGGACAAAAATGAACTCAATAACGACAATCCGAAATCAACTTTGCTACCCCTGCAATATGAACATATTTTTGATCAAACTGAAACAGGTTCTTAATTACAAGGTGCATGATTTAGGAAAAACAGCCTCTTGGTTCTTATTTTTGCAGGTTCTTATATGCGGGGATTTACTGTATATGAGGCAAAATCTCGGCTGAACGGGATTCCCGCTTCACCGAGAAAATGCTGGGGAAACTTAATCTTTATGGACTGGCAAATTTCATTTATCCGAATCTCATCCCAGGAGCTGTTAAACTGTGAAACTGTATAAACAGCTAGTTACAGCAGTGAGCCTAAAATGTCTGCTATGAACATGATTTCATTGATCAGGGAAATGGGAATATTTTGTTTAAAGCTTTGTCTGAAAGTGATCACACTTTTTGTCGGTTAAATGCATCGTAGGGTAGTATTGGTCACCAGTGTTATATTCTAACTGCTTATTGACGCAGCCAGCCGAGACACTTTTTATGTATCACCAGTCAGAAAGCAGCATTTGCAGTGGAAAGAAAGTCAGCAGCCAAATATGGTTGAATAGCAATCAAATAACGCACTTTGATTTGTTGATCACGTCGACATGAAAACGAAGTCAACAGAACTTCACTCTCGTAGCTACCAGCAGATTTACCGGATCTTATTTTCCGTAAGCAGGAAGATCATGTATTTTGTGAAGTTGCCTCAACGCTAGGGTACCTGAATTAATATTTGACAATTAATCCCGCCTTCTCCTAATTATCATGAGTTTCCGCTAATCACCATGAGTAATCGCTAATCACCTAATCACAACGTGCCCCTTCCTTGTCTTCGCAGGAAATGATTGAAGGTTTAACTGATAAAGAATTTCAAAATCATGTCGATGCTCTGATTATGAAGAAACTAGAAGAACCGAAAAAGCTATCTGATGAATGCAATAAATACTGGTCTGAAATTACCTCAAAGGAATACAAATTTAGAAGACGTAAGTTTACAGCATAGGCTCAAAATGGGTGCCGGGCACTAGGGAGTGAGGGAGTGCGGTCGCCCCCAACGTTGGCTAGAACAAAGATCTGTTATTTGAAAACAATGGTAACGAACAATGCTTCTCGATTGAAGTGATGGCCGCGCCCCCCCCCCCCCCCCCCCCGATATTTGGCAAAGTGTCCACCACTGCTCCAAATCATTGACAAAGATAACGTGGATGGCTATTACCTTTTTTAATGTTATTTAATTTGAATGGTTGGAAAAGAACTTTGAATGCTTGGCTGTAATCCTACCATAAATTTCTTTCATATCTTTATTACTGTCGAATTGCCAGTGCTTTATATATTCATACTGTTTTGGGTTGTGACATCATCAAAGGCTTGATTCACACTAATCGTAACAATGAAGCTTTACAGTCAATGCAAGATGAACTTTTATCGCATTTGAAAACTTGGCGATGAGGAAATCGCGATGAAATTTCATCGTGCATTGGGACCCAGCCTTTAGTAAGCATGAAGGTGCTTTTATTTTAAAATATATCTATATTTTGCTGCTTCATTTCAGCAACGCTAAGATACGGCCAAAAATATGTAGAGTAAAACTGTTTCTGGCCATAAAACTACGATTATTTTCCAAAATAATTCAAACTAGATATCCTTCAATTTGGAAAGAATTAAACAAGCGAAACTTGATCCTTGCAAGCGTTGTAAAATTTTGGTTACTTAAGTGGCGTTTACCCCCTTGGAAAGTTTAGGAAATTTCGTACTTCACAAATTTGTCCAGCCTCGTAGACATCATTCGAAAGTGTAGGTCCTCGTAAATAGTACTATGAAGTTAAATTTTGCATAGAGTGACTGGTTTCACCGTCGCCTGTCATAGAATGCGCTGTGGTCAATTTTTTGCTCCTATACTTTCTTAATAAATTTGACAGAAATTACCTCGACCAGGGGTTATTCCGGAGTTCAATTTTTCATCGGGAATGACTCTTGCTGTATTCTGCTTGCATATTCCTTACTAGAAGGCATCAAAGTTTCATAAGATGCCAAATTTGTTTTGCAAGAAAGATAAACAAAACACTTAGGGATTTAGCCCCCTTTAAGTCAAAAAAATTTCTTAACTCTGGAAAGATTCAAGTTCCACTCTTATATCCGTTTTAAATTATACCTAGCAGGCAGTCTTTTGCAATATGATGGTAGTTCTATGACCAAAAACCATTTTACTCTACTTTGTTTTTGGTTGTACTTTAAGCTCGTGGAGTTACGATCCCCAAAGCAACAGCCTCATTTGGAAATTGATAAATGTTCTGTTTTAGCCGCAATAGAGGCAGAAGAGCTCAAGACCATTGGACGGAATGATATTCTTGACTATTATGAGGTATGTACTACTTTGAAGGAAGAAATTTTTGCGAGAAGAAACTTTCGCGGATTTGCCTCAGTACCAGGACTACCTATCCTGCCAAAAGACGTAAATTTACACGACCTGCGAAAGTTTGTTACCGCGAAATGTCGCACAATTCTGCATTATGAAAGTACTCCAATCGACATCTTAGGCCTAAAAGTGGCTTTGTTATTATCACAATTGGTGATCACCAAACTTGCGAATTTTGTCGTTATTTGATCACAAATTTTCAAAATTTCCTTGTGTTTTCTTTCTCTAAACAGCGATTTATTCCTTTGAAGCATCTTTATTCCATCCAACGACGAAGCTTAATTCCGAAAATTTCGCGTTGTTTCGTAGCGACGAACTATCTTCCCGTGAAATTGGCTTCATTTGAAGGTGAATATTTCAGCTTTCAGCAAGTCTCGATAGTTGTAAGATTTGTCATGGTTAAATGAAGGCAGTTACAGATGCTGATGGAACTTAAGTTAGTCTTAAAACAATAAAATGTCATATAGGTCGTTTACACTCATTTTTTTTATAAGAAACTAAGATCTGTGGCTGGTAGGCAGTTTCTTAAATTTTTGGGCCATTTAGCTACCAAAAGTTTCTTATGTGTTTCTTATATTTTTCATTCTGGCAATGTAGAGTTAATTTTGTTTTGTCTAAAAGGCTCGCAAATTACTCAGTAAGATCTCAAAACAAGTAAATAACATGATTCGCACTCGAAATAATGTCCACACAGTTGCTATTAACTGTACTATGTCAAAAAATTTTTGTGTGCGACAGGAAAATTAAAACTGTAAATTGCAAAAGTTTCTTAGCATTTTTTCTATTCAGGTAGGGTTGTTTCTTAGCTTTTGAAAAATTGAGCCTACCGTTTCTTATAAGAGGTTTCTTATATAAAAAAATTGAGTGTAATGTTTTGGATTATTGATGAAGGTACGATCTAGTGAACACTGATCGCTGATATTATTACATCTCATCCAGAAGATGTAATGTAGCAGACTTGGCCGTTAGAGAAGATCTGTGGCTCTCGCTCTCCTCCAGGCTCCCCTCAAATGCCGGAGGGGTGCTGTAGATTTTTCTGATCAAGAAATGTTGAAGAAAGTAAATTTAAATTACTCTCCTCGAGTTCTCTTTTTCCTTTGTTTTCGTGTGTATTCATTTTGGAATAGCTCGCTAAACATAACCAGGAGTCAAAATCACTGCTCTCCTGTCAAAATTTCTATGGCAAGGCTTGACGTAGCAAGCATCGATCTTTGGATTTATTAACCAAAGTTTTGATTTGTGCAACAAAATAGGAATCGTGTGCCATGCAGGGTTGCTCGTTTTTAGTTTGTCAGTGCAGTATTTTGAGAGATGGAAGAAGGTTCACGGTAGACTTAAAGCACAGTAGATAAACTTCCTCTCAAGCTGTTTAAGTCGAAGACTGCCAATTAAAGAACCACCAAAACTGGATTATAAAACCTGTCATGAAATATATCGATTCTTTATCTTACCATGCTCTGTGTTTATGGTTTTGATAAATATACTGGATCTCTTTTTATTGCTTTCAGCAACGCTTTAGCCCGTCAGCTCCTCGAAGACATAAAATGTGTGTTTACATCCTCGGAAATGGCCTCTCGACGGAACATGCTAACAAGGAATCAAGTGAGATAGTCGAGGTAACTTTAAATTTCAGCTGTAGATTTATTCCTGCCTTGTTTACCCGAGAAACGTATATTTAGATGGAAATGCGATGTGTTGCGATGGAATCGACTCTACACTTCATCCATCAAACTAGTTGGTTTGATTAAGATAATTTCAATTCAAGCATACACCACGCAGCCACCAAGTCCGTTTTGTAAATTATTCTTTGTATGTAGTATTTATCGTTTGCAGTACTGTGTGTAAGGTTTATGTTTTTTTGCAATGGCCGTGGGGCAGTCAATGTCTTTTTCTCCCCATGATATCGTTCTTGTAGTATTGTGAATTAGTTTGTAAGTATAGTGCAATTAGTAGATTGTGATGTAAGTTCTTCATGCAGTGTATATAACAGATGCGTACCGGCTCTGCATCAATTGTGAAACAATTTGACCCAATTTCAACTTTATTCATTTATGCAACCCTTGTGTTACAGATGGACGACTTTGGTGACGATATTTATATGAGTTATCTTCATAATTCATATTCGTAATCAGCATATTTGAATAGTCTCTGGATCAATTATGAGGCAATTCCGGCTACTTCAGATTTTGGCCACCTTTTCATAAGTAGGACCTCAGCTGGGACGCAAAAACAAAAATACTTATGTACATGGCTTGCTATCAACATTAAAACCTCTAATCTCCTCATGCCATTGCAGTCATTGGAATGTGCTCCTGAGTAAAGAAACATTTAAGCTAAAATTGAAAAATGTTATGTCATTTTGAAATGTTTTTGTTTTTCGGGTCACAGGGAAGCTTGAGAACACTTTGTATTTGTATTGTTGAGCCTCATTTCCGCTACTGCTATTCTTTGTAGGCCCATCATTAGACTGACTGCCTAAGTCCCTGTTTCCCTGTGGTAAACCTTGCTCAACAGGAGAGACAAGCAACCATCTTTGCCAAGGCGACATAATCAAGTCAAAGAACGCAGGGAAACATGGGACTCCAGGCTATAAGTCTAATTCTATTTCATAAAAGAGTGCAGAGATATATTTGTTAACATATTCTCATTTTTTTACAGAATGGCCCAGAGTACATTACTGATGTTCTTCGTTTCAAAGGTAGTCTGCCCCTGTTTCCAATCGTCCAACCATATGACTCAATTAGACTTGACTGCAAGACCAAGGCGAAATTATGAAGTTTTGTTCCATCACCTTAGCAAAGCATTTCTGCACAACAAAGACAGTTTGCATGAGTCCCGTTTGTTGACACCTCAATTCAAAGCGATTTTCTCAACCAGTAATTCAAAACAAACAAAGCCGCAAAAATTTCTCTGATACCCAGGTAGCCAGCTCGCTCGTTGTGCATTCCATGAATTGTTTCAAGAGCAAACATGAGCATAGTTCGAAGGAAGAAGGATATATTTACACATCTGCCTCGGGCATTTAATTTGTTTGGTTCAAAAGCCGATTGGGAGGCGATTCAATTCTCTTGATTTTTGGATGTGATTAAAACACTTACTGCTCAGCTTCTGAACCAAAGAAATAAAATGCCCAAGATACTTGTGTAGATATATCCTTCTTCCTTCGAACTTTCCTCGTTTTTGCTCTTGAAAACAATTTCTAGAATGCACAACGAACGAGCTAGCCACCTGGGTTTCAGAGAAACTTTTGAGGCATAGTTTTTTTTTAGTTACTGGTTGGGAAAATTTCCTTTGTCTGCGATGGCTAATCATTTTGAATTGTGGTGTCAATCAAAAGCAATTCGTGCTATTGTGTTACAAAATCTGTCCTTGTTTTAGCACAGCATTTCTGCACAAATATAAACGAAAAAGAGCACAGGCATCGTGTCTTTGCAATACTTTAAATTAAATACCGGGTGTCCCAAAAACAACGCAACAGATTTGAAAAATTATAATGCAAAATGTTTCATACACATGATCCAACGATTATTTTTATTCAAATCTGCAATAATTAGATAAAATTTTGATATGTTTTTTCAATATTTTTGATGACTTGGTTGTAGAGTTAAAAAGCAGCAGCAAACTTCAAAATTGCCCCAAGTCAAAAGCAGAGCTGCTGCATTAACAATGGTGAGAGAAACACACGATTTCATTAAACAATGAGCAGACACTTTCATAAAGATTTCTGTCAAAACACAGTCGTACTTATTAAGTGTGCATGAGATGGTTGCTTACTATTTCTAAAATGACTAGGCCTATATTAGATGGGTCATTCCATATAATTTGAACAAAGGCATGTCAAGTCATGTTCGAGAATCGCCCTCAATATTTTTTTAATGTAATTGTTACCTAAAGACAAGGTTAACTTTCAAATTTCAGCTTCATAACTTGAACGGTTAATTTTCTATGGCTGATTGAAGTTTTTAAAGACAGCTCGATCAAAGATGAAGTGACACTTTCAATGATTTTTAATTTCAATTACAGGACTCTGTAACAATTTCTGTTGAGTGAAAATCATTTCAGATGCAGCATATCATCAGCAAAAAAAATATTTGCAAGTCGAAGCTGACAACCTTGCACAGGTGCTTGTCAAAATCCTGCCATGATAATGAAAAATTCTGAATTAAGCCACTTTGGAAGGAACTTGCATGAATTTTCCTGTTAAAACGGCAAAAGCAAATTAACTACTAATGATACTCTTGTGCTACCATGCTGTTAGAAGTCAGAATAAAATAAATAACAAATTCCATGAGCTTCTACTTGAAAAAAAATTAAGTATCAAAATGGCACAAGCTTGTATGTTTGTGCAACTTTAGCAGATTTGAAAAATATTTTACAAATTTTGGTATGAATAATTCCAAATTGCTTCGTCACTTGTTAATGTATACTAGTTGAAGTTTGCCTAGACCGAATAGTTTTGATTGAATCCACTTGCTAGTCAGTGAATTTGCCTTTTGAAAGTAGCTCAGACACCAAAATGGCCGATATGGGGCATGTTCAGTGGCTGCAAAATGTACCGGTCAGTAATGTCAGAGTCTTGAGAATTTTACAACCAGTAGTCTACTCTGTTACCTTCTGCTGACAAGAATTTCATGGTTCAAATGGAATTTTAAGGCAGTAATTAAAATATTTTTGACTGCCTGTTTGTCGAGAAATTGGTAATGTTGTGGAAACTCTCTTCAGTTGGAGCAAGGTAAAAATCTCATGAAATCATCATTGAATAAGGTGAATGCAAAGCTTCACTTACCTTCAAGGATTAAAATGCAGAGATATGTCCCAAATATTGGGTTCCCATGAATTTAAGGGGGGAGGGACATTAATCATGTAATGTAACTACATAACTCATTGACCGAATAAACTTATCAGTTATTCTACAAAGGAGTCACAGAAAAGATCTTTGGAGAGAATGATCTATTGGGGATATGAGGCAGTTTCTTCTAGGTCAAATGTTAGCCTTCAACATGAATTATAAAATGTACAACTAACTTGCAATTTGTCAGTTGATTGAAGATCAGGAAACGTTCTAGTGGGCAAAATTTTGAGACACAAAAACGAAACTCAGTGAAACTTTGATTTGATAGAACTTCAAATGGTAGATTGAACAACAACGTTCAGGAACTCAAAAGCTGAACAAAAGTCATTTATGCACGAGTGTCTAGAACCGAGTCACTACATCTTTTATCTCTCCAGTTGTAAAGTTGTACTGTCTTCCAGCCGAATTGGATGTTGGAGGAACTAACAAGCTGATAATGTGAGCTGTTGGGACCCAGAGATGATGATTTCATGAGATTTTGACCTTGCTCCAACTGAAGAGAGTTTCCACAACATTACCAATTTCTCGACAAACAGGCAGTCAAAAATATTTTAATTACTGCCTTAAAATTCCATTTGAACCATGAAATTCTTGTCAGCAGAAGGTAACAGAGCAGACTACTGGTTGTAAAATTCTCAAGACTATGACATTACTGACCGGTACATTTTGCAGCCACTGAACATGCCCCATATCGGCCATTTTGGTGTCTGAGCTACTTTCAAAAGGCAAATTCACTGACTAGAAAGTGGATTCAATCAAAAATATTCAGTCTAGGCAAACTTCAACTAGTATACATTAACAAGTGACGAAGCAATTTGGAATTATTCATACCAAAATTTGTAAAATATTTTTCAAATCTGCTAAAATTGCACAAACATACAAGTTTGTGCCATTTTGATACCTAATTTTCTTTTAAGTGGAAGCTCGTGGAATTTTTTGTTTATTTTATTCTGACTTCTAACAGCATGGTAGCACAAGAGTATCATTTGTAGTTAATTTGCTTTTGCCGTTTTAACAGGAAAATTCATGCAAGTTCCTTCCAAAGTGACTTAATTCAGAATTTTTCATTATCAAGGCAGGATTTTGACAAGCACCTGCACAAGTTTGTGAGCATCGACTTGCAAATAAATTCTTTTTGCTGATGATATGCTGCATCTGAAATGATTTTCACTCAACAGAATTTGTTACAGAGTCCTGTAATTGAAATTAAAAATCATTGAAAGTGTCACTTCATCGTTGATCGAGCTGTCATCAAAAACTTCAATCACCCATAGAAAATTAACCGTTCAAGTTATGAAGCTGAAATTTGAAATTCAACCTTGTCTTTAGGTAACAATTACATGAAAAAAATTTGAGGGCGTTTCTCGAACATGACTTGACATGCCTTTGTTCAAATTATATGGAATGACCCAGACCGGTATATAAAATTTTTTGTCACATTCTTTCAACTGAATCGTAGACATATGAAATAATTTCATGTTGCGTCAAACAGATTAGAATTTTTTCTGAATTCTCGAAAAAGAAGACTCGAAAAAGAAGAAAAAACATCTATCCTGAAATTATTGAAGATAGATATCAGAAGAATCCAACGGCAGAATTGTAGCGAAATAGCTAAAGTTTCTTTGAAAGGTCATTGAATTTTACACCAACCTTTTTAAAGATTTGGAACCTATGCTGCATGACACATAGAAACGCTGTAATTCCAAAAATAACGACGATGATGTCAAAAGTTCTGGAAATATGGTAAATTGAAATTACGTAATGTTCCCTTAGAGCAATTCACATCCAAACGGGGCACAATCAAGGCATTTTTCATTAAGCGAAAGCGAAAGGGACACTTCCTGAAATATAAAGGACACTTTTTTTATTTATTCAAGATCTTGGGAGCACATGCCCCTAGTGCCCCGTTGGTTCCTACATCTATGCCCTGAACTGTCCCACTCTGGGCCCCCTTTCGAGAAATATTGGAAATATAATAAGTTACCGATCAGAGCTATAGATGCAAGCAAGCATAGACTGTGCATTTTAATTGCGTGATACTATAAGTAGTATTTGTCCTTTAACCAGTATGTTTTAACTAAGAACGATACGCAATCATGAGGGATCAGAGTGAAGATTCTACTGAAAAGCAAACATCTGTTCTCTTTTTTTCTCGTTCAGCTTCTCTGCAGTTTGGTTTGTTTGCTTCTTTCCTTTTGCAAATTATCCCCACAGGGCCGGGGCTAACTTTAACATGCAGATAGCGGGGAAGGGGGGGGGGGGGGGGGGGTTGCCATTTTGACTTGTAAAATCACATCATAGAATTTATGAATTTTTGCGAAAAACATACCCCAAAATTTACGGGCTATTCAAAATGAATACCCTTAGAAATTGTGGCAAAAATCCAAAATTTAACCAATCATATGAAATTATAGTCTGTCTTGTCTCGAATTAATGTCACCTGCAAATGCCCGCAAATATCAACATTAGAAGTGCTTTGCAAAGGAATTCTGCGTTATCGCAAATCTCGTTTGACATCTAATTTTGAGATGGACTGTAGATCAAATTTGATACTGGAAATTTTTTAACATTACGCACCAAAATGTATGACTGTTTGTGATATTAACAAACCGGACACCCTAAAATTTAATTTTCTTCTTGACAAAGAGCACTCTAAAACTGGCACATCCCATATCGGACTTTAGCTTGGTTCGCCGGAGTCGTTGCAACAAACGGCCACAATGACTCCAAAGATTCCATATCTATGTATGTATGTAAAATTTTGCCATACAAATTAAAAACTAAAAATTTACGAAATGAAAAAAAGGCTATTTACATGCGTACAATATGATAAAAACTAAGATCTAGTATAAAAACACCCCTAGTTTAAAATGGCAGGGATAGCATTAAAAGGTCAGTACAACCTTGTTTCCATAATGGTCCCTCCAGGGGTATTATAGAAAAGAAAAGTTTTCATGAAAAAACGAGACAAAAATATTTTGTGTCAAAAGTAGAATGTAATGGCTTATTCCTAAGAAAGTTAAACAGCCTGTTTGGCCTGTTGTTTATGCAGTTTTTAGAAATTTAATAATATATATAGGGACTGCTTTCTTGATTTTGGAGGTCTTTAAAGAAATTGTCCTTTATCTTATGTTTGAAACTGTTAAGTTTTCAGCAGACTTCAGGTCAGAGTGCAGATTGTTCCAGATTTTAACATGTGATTTTATGTGAACATGTGAACAGCAAAAATATACTTTACAACAACCCTGACAACTCCAAGGCTCCAATGACTGGGTTTTCCTGTGAGTCGTTTGCCCGGGGGGGGAGGGGGTACTCCTATTATGGCCTAACAGGGGGTCCAGTCGGTTTGAGGGTCTCACGAAATGGCTACCAAATGGCCCTATTTGTTGAACACATACTGCCAATTGGGGTTATTCCAAGATTCCTGGCCAGTGATAAGATTTCAAGATTGGAGTTTTGAGTTTTCTTGCTTCATTCAATCAGTTTTTACAACAGAAAATTTTGAGAAACTGCAGAAAATGTTTACTACTAGATGCTACCAAATGGCCCAATTTTAGGTCCACGAACTACCAGTTGGGGGTTTCTTTTAAAAAATACTATCATTTGAGGTTATTTTTCAAAATTTTTGCTTTGGCCCACTTAACCCTGATTGGGCCCCCCTCGGGTCGTTTGTTCCCAACTATTCTAATCTAACACCAAGCAAAAAGGCTTATACCGGGTGAGTCAGAAGAAAGAATCCCCGCTTGCGCGGACACTCTGGAAACCGTCACGTGATGGTATTGTTCTCGTAAGACGGTAGATAAGATGTATGTTAGGTACCTTGGCAAAACTACAGTGAAAACGTATAGGAAAATATTTGGAAGATGGTGGAGGCGATGGTAGGCTCTTTAACACCGTCTTACGAACTTTTGGTTGCGCCTCGCCATATGCTTTCTTGGTGTACCTCTGCGATTCCTTTCACCTTTCACCTTTGACTGCACTGACTGCTCGAAACATTTCGCGCCAAGGATTGAAAACAATTTATTTGACGATTTAGAGGTGGATTTGCTTGGAAATGGCTTGGAAAATAGAAGATCTAATCTTATCTGGTGACGATCTTGGCATTCAAAGCTTTTCAACATAGCAGCTCATCAAATTAGGGAGAAATGTTCCTATCAGCCGTGCTGTTGTGGAGGGCCTAGCCAAAACGAAGCTGCTGTCTCACTCTTACCTCACATTCAACATGATCGATTCGGCTTTCATACAGGCTGAAGCATTTTCCTAGCCAGGTATTTATTCATTTGAATAATATTGATCATTTTGAATGACCTTTATCGAGTTTTATCGAGTCGGGCTGGGGGTGTAGCGAGGGAGAGTTCAATCAGTCCCTTTAACAGCAACCGGAGAGATATGACAATTATGGAAAGGGGTACTGTATATGAGGGGCTGATTTCTGGGGTAATTGGTATGAGGGTTAGTGTTCACTTCGGTTAGGGGATTTGTTTGAAGGGTTGGTATTGGGCTTCAGAATTATTAGGATCACGGCTACAAGGTTAGGTAGCCATAGGAGTAGGTTACGTGTCATGTATCTCAGGCTGATATTTAAAACATTGTTTGGAAAGATACGGTTACAATATGCATTTATGGGAAGTACCAGTAGATGTACAGTTTGAGTTTTCTTTCAGATGATTATGGAAAAAATTATTTATATTTATATGGGAAGGGACCCTAGGGGGGGGGGGACTTCAGTAATAGATCATGCATATATGTGCTTTGTTATCTACAAGACAACTGACTGGACAATTATTGCTTATCCTGTTAACAGAACAAGAATTTCCTTTGCTACCTAACATTAAGCAAAAGCATTACATTGCTAGAAATTCTTGCTAAAACTACACCCTAACTCCAGAAATTCACAGTAAGTAGACCCATTTCCATAATATTTTGGCCAAAATCTATATCAAAACCAACCCACATTCCTCTGTGGATGGATATGCTCCTTTACCATGCATTCCATCCGTTATCAATATTCTATAAAACCAAAAAAGGTGATTCTTGATGGATGTGCGCAAGAAGTTAATCTGGGGGCAGGGGCAGGGTAGTGTACAAATAATAGAATTTCTTTAGTATTTGTCAGTTATGACTGATTTTTAATGTGCTGTATTGAATAGCAAAATTATTCATAGAATATTCAAAACTGTTCACCAACTTGGTATCATTATTTTGATAATCTGATTTATGCTGTGATTTTTCATATTGCTGGCTGAAAAACTTTAGGAGGATGCTAAAACTCTTTTTTGGTCTTCTTTTAAGATTTCTTTCATTTATAAATCAATGTTGGATCACAAGAATTTAAAATTTTAGTTTCTGTTTTAGTTCTCTACTCTATTTAGTTTAGTTTCTATTTTAGTTAATGATGATACTTGCACAGCAATGAGGGCTTGAATGCATGTCTGTTCAGTTTCCTGGTAGCCGGATTACTTTTATTTTGTTCTTGTAATTTCTGTAATTGGTTGTTAACTGTCCACCCCAAGTTCCATAAAATATCCACACTATTTGCGACAGATTTTCATTTCACATTTATACAGGGTTGCATCCAAGAGAAACAGCTTATACAATGCCTGTTCCCCAGCAATTAATGGTGAAGAAGAAATGTGTCATCTGTTGAGAGCACTTACATCAGCAGAATCATATCTTCACTCTGATTTTTATGCATCTCAAGTTGACCATGTTCAGTGGTTCTGTCTCTTATAATGTGGATAAATTGTCCAACATGAGTGAAAATTATTCAGATAGCATTAAGATTGAGGCCCTGAAGTGGCTTTTACCGGCAAGGAAACTATATATGATTTAGAGATCACGTTGGAAAATAGGGCGTTTTCCGAGGATCTGAAGGGCGTGGCCCGAAAAATTTTTCCGGGGGCTGCGCCCCCGGACCCCCAAACTCCTCGCGCTTCGCGCTCGATGCCTCCCACGACCTGCTCGCGCTTCGCGCTCGTAAGACGGTCAAAATTTCCGCTGGATCCGCCCCTGAAGCAATAATATTGAAAACTGTCTTGTTTTATTGCCAATATGTTCAATTAGGTTCAGTAATTTACCCGGCCTTAATCGGCCATTCCTTCCCGTCGATATGGGTGATTTTCTGCAGAAAGCCCATTCCAAAATCCTGCAAAAACGAGTGAAAACAATAAGCAAATTTTCCTTCCTAAAATTGATGACACTAACATAAATTCATGCATTTTGTCCCCTTGGGAGAATGGAATCTCCCTGAATAGGTCATCGATACCAGGGGGGGGGGGGACTTGTTCATCCTCCCAAGAGGATAGCACTTGCTAAAGCGTCCGCAAGTCATTGCTATGAGGCCATTGTAAGGAGGAGATGTTAGGGAAGTTGTTCGTGATTTTGGATGATTTTGGGCAGGTTTTGAAGGTTTTTTGAAGAGGCTTTCTCGCGAAAATCCCTCATAATTTCAAAATGTAGTGGCCGATTTCAGTCTGTTAAATTTTATGGCAGATTTTGACATTTCTACCATTAAACTATATATTTGCCGATGTTATTGTCTTGATATCCAGGGAGCCGTGACCTTTCGAACGGGGATTCTTTGTTCTGACTCACTCGGTAGAAGTGAAAATCGGTGAAAATACCGTAAGAGCTAGCCCCCGGGGCTTGTTTATTTTCGGAGACTCCAAAGGGTCACAGAGTCAAATGACAAAGATATAAATTACAACTTCTCAGTTCTTTTACCCCATATTTTGCGAAATAAACACACAATTTTGGCTTAGTATTAACAGAAAATATTTATTGACCGCTGGCATTTGATACAAGTGGGTTGGCTTGATAGAGAGAGGAGCTTCTAAAATTTTGGCTTATAACGGAGGGGCTTGTTAAAGAGGGGGCTGAAAAGAGCTTCTTAGTAATCTGTGAGTTGAGTCTCATATATGGAGAGTTCTTATGAAAAGTGGGAAAGAAAAATCCACTGGAAGTGATAGGAGTCCACTGCGGTCCACTGGCTCCTGATCCATATTTACAATACTGCATTATTTTTCCACCACGTGTTTGGTCAAATATTGTTGTTGCTGCACACATCTCATCTCCGCTGACCGATTCCACCAACGACACTCACACGTGCCAATGTCGTAAAGATTCGACGAGAGCCGCTTCCTCGTGAACTTCACCACTGAAATTTGGCAAATTTAGCGCGACTACTCCATAGAGAGCTCATTTTATCACAGAAGAAGGCTTGATTACTGTTTAGAGAAGACTGCTCCTCATGACTGGCGTGTAGCAAAGAGAAAAGAGAGATGGAAAATGCCTAGGCCATTTGTCGTCATCGGCTGATTCCCGTGGCGCCGGCTGGCTAGAGAAGCAAAGCTTGAAATTTGGCAAATTGTCGTTGATAACAGAGGAAAAGGTAATAATAGAGATGAAATATTTGAAAAGAAGTCTTGGCTTCAAGTAACCAGCAGTGGTAGCTCTGGAAATATGCTTTTATTGATAGCATAAATGCCAGCACTGGAGGTGGTAGGGTAGTGATAGAATGTCATGGTCATGGTTGTGGTTTGATGGGCCTACCTACCAGAAAAACATGGCCTCCCTGCAGAAAATGGCATTGGCATGTACCTTGTATGTAATCCACAAAGGTTGCCTGCTTGGTGCTTCTGGTAATAATAGCAGTTGACAATGGATTCCAAATCTAATTAAATAGAAGACAATCAGAATGCAGTTTGGGTATGCTCAGCATACATATATACCTAAAAGTCAAATCTTTCAATAAGGGCACAGGGAAACCCGCAAATCTTCCAATTTCATGCATGTAAGCCAATGATATCATCGTATTCTGATCACATGACTGAAAATAAGGCTTTTAAGACAGCTTTTCGAGTACCTCCACGAAAATAAAAATGGATATCCGACCAATTAATAAAGATGCAGAGCTGGTTTTACCACAAATAATTTCTACAGGCCCCACTCCAAATTTGTTTTTCTGCACTTGGTTAAAATCTCATCAGGGATTGGTGTTACATAAGATTTCATTCCTTCAAAAATTCGACCAGTTAATAAAGATGCAGAGCTGGTTTTACCACAAATCAATTCTACAGGCCCCACTCCAAATTTAATTTCTGCACTTGGTTAGAATCTCATCAGCGTTACATAAAATTTCCTTCCTTCAAAATTGGCCTATGTTCAAGAATTTTTCAGGAACGCTACAAATAAGATATGGCTTTCAAAATTTCACATGTTATGTGAATTATGTCCAAGGATAACTTGAAAATATTTGTTTGTGTGATTTTTGAAAATCCTTTAAGAATTGAAGCAATCTGCTACCAAGAAAGCTCCTGGGCCTACCTTAACCTGCAGCATAATCCCAGTAATTGGCATTAAATCACTCTCTTTCACAATAGTGACCAATGGAAACATTTAGGAATAAGTCACCACAAATCCAATTTCTTTCCACCTTCATCATCGATAATTTCGATAAAATGTGATAAGATTTCATAGCCTCTGCCGCAAACCATCCAACTACCGTCAATTCAAAGTTTTCTTGTTGCAAACACCTTGGAAGGCTTGCATAAAACAAAGGTTGTGCAAGGCTCAGGTCTCCCATATGACACAGCAAATTGATACCTTTGATAATAGATTGCAGTACCTTTGATAATAGATTAGAATTTAGCCTTGTGCTCTGTAATTTTGTATGTTCTGATGATGAAGCACAGCATGCTTTGAAACGCAAATAACATGGTTTTGTCAAATGAATCTTTGGCACAACATATAAGAACTAGGCCTACAGTAAGTTCTGGCTTACTTCTTGAAATTTCTTTACAGAAATCCACATATTGAATAACCACTATTACTAGGGTAAGGAAATGCCCAGGCACCCCTTGATTCTATAGCTACACAATGAAATGGCAAATATCAGAGTTGTCAAAGACAATAGACTCCCTTTTTTAACTTGGTCCAGGCCAGCTTTAAATGTGTTGATTCCTTTTAACTCTATATTTCTTTTTAGTGATATCTAGAGATGAAGATGGTCAGCAGTACAATGGAAGATCAGAAATCCATCAAAGAAAAAGATGCTTCTGACGCTCGCAACAGTGAAGCTGCTATGGACCAATACTTACAGAGGATAGGCTTATATCGCAAACCAGTTGCCAAAGATGGATCTTGTTTGTTTAGAGCTGTTGCAGAAAAGGTACTGTAGATTTATGTCTGTTAGGCCTGACCATAAGAATTTTAGCAGGGGAGCAGTAGATGGCTCTCCTGGTAATGTCCTGGCAAGCTACACTTGATTTTGGTTGGGGGGGAAACACCCCCCTACCTATAACTCTTGACTGGTAATAGATAGAGCAACCAGACTTGAAAAGATAAAAATTAATCTAAAACTAGCCGTCATCATTGCTTGCATGAGCATTTTTCTTTGTGTGATCAAGAAGAGTGGCAAAATGGGCCAAAATCAGGAAAAATGCGATAACATTTCATTTGGAGTACAAATTCCATCCAAACATGAGAGTTATGAGAGATCACATCAAATAGCACTACCCTGCAAAACATAGTTGCAAAATACTGAAATTTTGCTACTTTTTTCGTGAAAATTAATATTTGAGAATTAGCAATTTTGACAGAATCAATCCCGGAAAATTGTCTCCCTCCCCCTCATTTGTCAAAGTATTTTTTGTGAAACTTCATGAGTCATTGCACAATAAATAGTAGCAAAAAGTCAGAAATAGGGTAAAACAGTTTGAGAGAGCAAACTGCTGCTCCCTTGGACTGCATTTGAGGGAAGCCTTGAGGTGAGCAAAAGCTATGGCTCTCCCCTAACAGCCAAGCCTGGTCTAACGTATTGCTGTCAGAACAGTCATCCACACCAGTTTCAAGCCCTGTACAAGCCCACCACTTGAGCGTCAGTCATGACAAGGGGACTTGATTAGGTCTTCTCTATTTCTGCAATCCCAGCACTTGGCACTAAAGACTACACCTTAACTGCACCTTCACCTTCTTTAGGGTGCACCTTTACTCACCTATTTCTGATTTGTTTGGGGGTGTATAAGTTTCTCTTTTCATATTTTTAGGGGCAGCAAGATATGGCCATTAGGGGGAAGGATGTTTACCCTTGTTAAGAAACTAAAAATTGTAAACAAATCTCTGTTAGCGAAGTTTTCAAAATTTCGAACAAATAGCTGTACAAGCATTCGAAATGCAATGTAGAACGGCTGTCCTTACGTATCCCTTTTGCATTTACATTCTTCGATTATATTAGCTTTGCTGGGCCTTCTAACAGCATTGAAAATAGTCTTCCATCTTAACTGCAGACTATATTTATTCCATTTTGATTTTAGATTTACAACACCCAAGCAAAGCATTTGGAAGTTAGACATGAATGCATAAGCTATATGAAGAAGAATAGTGACAGGTTTAGTGGGGTAAGTTTACTGTACGTCAAACTTTCAAGGAAAGGCACATAGGCATTATGAACAGGGAACCTTTTCTGTGTACTAGAGGTGCTACTATATGTGCCTTTGGCATTCTAAATAATCAAGGCTTCATTAAAATTCCAAAATTAAACCAATCTTAACTCAAGTTGAATCAATCAAATCAGATCAAAATTGTTATTAATGTGTCAAATCAAATGGTATAGATATGTTGAAAAGATGATGTGCACAACGTCAAAATGGTACTATATTAACCCACCCACAGTATGTTGTATCAGAGTATGTTATACAGTAGATAGATTGTATTCCATGTAGTTAAAGCCATGGATGACGGCCTGGGCCGGGTTGTTCAAACCAAGATTAGCACTAATCTTGGATAGCGTAATTCTGTTGTCATTTGCATAGTCCTAATCCAGTGTTAGCCTAATACCAGTTTTGAACAACCAGAGCCTGGATTATTTTGATAGCCCAAGTCGATTTTCACTTGGTACCTGATCAACGTTGTATACCTGTGCTGTACAGTCAGTTTATTGCATTTTATTTTCCTGCCTTAGAACTGTAAACATTGTATTTCATTTCTTGTCCTACACAGTTTATCACTGGATCATTTGAGCACCATCTCTTTGATTTGCAGAATCCAAAGGTATATATGGCTTAAATTTATTTTAATTATTGGGTATGGTGAAATTATATTAATTATATGAGTGGGCTGCCACAACTGGAAAAATAGAAATGAGCTCTTTGCACAACTGCAGGAAATTGCTCAAATGTATGAAAAATATGTGAAGGTGATTTGATATGGAAGAATTGAAGGTATTTCATTGCTCTTATCCCAGGACTGCGGAAGCGATACGGAGTAACTGGATTGAAAAGCATTCATCGTCAAACAGCCTAAATACAAAAGTCTGACAAAGAACGCAGCACCGAGGAAAACATGATATTTTCATTCCTGTTACCGTTGAAACTACAATGTTGATTCTTGTTACTTCAACTCAATTCCACTGTTCTTTGCAACACCTTCAAAACTCGTTTGTTCTTCCTCAGCCTCAAAAATCCCTCTCTACAGAACGATATGTTTATTGCTCAAAATCACGCACCTCACTAACCAAGGCACGTGATTTACCGCGCGCCACTAAAATAGCTTACGGCCAGGTCTGATGTGCACACTAATTACTCCTGGTGTACTTTTATATATGTTCATCATGTTTCAAAACATTGACTATTTTGTCTCTTGGAAACAGGAATGGGCTGGCCAAGTTGAAATAACAGCACTCTCAATGCTTTACAAGTATGTATTACTTTTCTTATTCCTATCAAACTGTACATCCCGATGGTTGCTCTCAAAAGTTTTGATATTGTCTGAATTTTGATGTTGATGCTAATTACGTTTAATTTAACTTATTAAGCCATTACAACAAATACATTTATGTATTTTTGTTCGATTATGCTAGCTATACACCATTTGCAACAAAAAATGTGTGCACCTTTGACAGCTCATGGTAAATTGTAGGCTGGGAAGATTTTCTTGATTGATGATTTGATGTCATTTGAATTCCAAATTATATATTAATTACTTGCAAAGTATTTGCAAGAGAACAGAAAAAGTTATCCCTGAAAGAGCCCTGATCCATTTACAAATTTTAACATATGAGCACAGCTTAATGAAACATGTTTTATTTAAAGTTTGGAAAAACACAATTATCCCAAAACTTAAGATCGGTATCAACTAGAACTAATTTTTTCCAAAGGCATGACATTGTCGTTTATCAAGAGATTAATCAACCTCCACGATGTGTTACAGACAATGGTTTTAAAGACAAGGTATGTGATGTTATTTTCAATCAACATTTTATACAAACTTTTATTCTAGTTACTCGTCTGTCCACTGATTTCTTGACACTATGATCTGCCGCAGGATCCTAAATTTGCGGAAAATATTATTTTTTCAAAGGGATTAGTTGATAAATTCTGTATTCTGCAACTCAAAATCGAAAATCCAAAAATGCTTGTAATTGGAATTTAACAGCAATGGCACCTTAAGAACTTGGCTCCACTCCTTCCTGAAATTATGGTGTCTTTCTACAGTACAGGCCTTGTGCACATGACAAGAATTATTGAGTGAGGAAATATCCACACAAACTGTAATCTTAGACAATTAATCCTGTCTCATGCTGGAAGTTCTTACCTTTGTTTCTTAGATTCTACTCTGTTTCTCAAATGGCAACCACTATGATTGTGTCTTTCCTTATACCTTCAAAGAAAATGCTGCATTACAACAGTGTAAGTATTTTGCTTTCATATGATCAAATAAGCTTTGTGCAGACTAACCAAAAACTTTATCATAAATGAGTCAGAACAAACTATGCTTGTTTAGTGAAAAGTGTGACTTGATACAATGGTTATACTTTCACTTTTGCTACCGGTACAGATACCCAAACCTATAAGGCCCAAAAATGGGGTTTTCTGAACTTATGTGCCATGAAACTATTTATCAGTGCTTGGACAAATGTTCCTTTGACCTATACTTTAGAAAAGGTCATACCTTTGAGCAATATTCTCTTCATTTGAGGACCCAAAAGATAACTAAATTTCCTTGCATCTGCAAGATTTTTAATGTTTCAGCAGCTGAATCGAACATATGCCTTTGTGCAGTTTTGCTGGGAATTTGAAGAAGAGCTAGACAATCATAGAAAATTGATTGAAATCCTGCTTCTGACCAGACGTCTAGAATCAGCTGCTGATTAAGATTTTGTCACTCTTTTCCAGGCATAGGAATCAATCTGTTAAGAACATCGCATGATTGGTTGATGCATCTTTAATTTGATTTATTGCTTTGAAAGGAACTTTGGGTACTTTGTTATAAATGTTCCTTGGCAATCTTTGATGTCATGATTACTTTCAGAATTTATTACTGTGTCTTCTTGGTTTCAAAAAGTTTTACAGTTGTGGCATCATCAATTGGCTCAATCATAAACCACAAAAGCTACATATTTCTGCTTACTGCCACATTATAAACCCTCATAAACTATGGTTTGCTTGAAGATTGTACCGTTTTTCCTCCATTAATTTAGGGTTCACAACAATTTTAATTCTTTTCAAAGTTTTCATGAATTCTTTCAATAAAAAAGAAAATACAAAATAATCATGATAACCAAAGATTGCCCATGAGTACTTATAACAAAATACCTGAAGTTCCTTTCAAGCCATTAAATCAAGCAACAAAAGAGGCATCAACCAATCATCACACAGCGTTTTTTAAAGATTTCCTATGCTCACTTTTTAAAGCAATCATTTGTTGGTGGTGACCTTCTCTTTACGATTGTAGCAATATTGTATGACCACCTGTACAAGAAGGTTTTGCCAGAATGCCAGAGAAGGGATGAGAAGAAGCAAAAAGCTGGAATCAAAAGTGGTGATGTGTCCACCAACAGCAATTGCTTGCTTGGAAATAAAGGTAATGACTGCCCCAACTTTATAACATGGTATCAAGAAATAGATACATCCCTTTGGAGACAGGCCTTATGCAGTTTCCGTTACCCACATTTCGTTCACCCTTTGTGGGGTGATTGGCTGAGCAGCTTATACAATATCCGTCAGGTGACTAAAGTTAAACTCGGTCCAATGAGGTCAAACTCCGGATGTGTGACCTCGGAGGCTTGACCTTGCAACTCTTCTCGCTGTCCTTCGGAAGTGACGTTAAACTAGGAGTCCCATACCTGGATGCGGCATGCATACTGGGCTTAATTTAGCTTTAAGTAGCTAGAAATGCTTCCTGCCCACTCAAAATAAATTACTGAAAAAAGCAGGCCTGAAGATGCATTTGCATGTGCCAAAAGCCACAATTTTGAGTCTTAGCTTCCTGCAACAGATTCTGAAATAAGGCAACACTTGATTTATGGTTTCAAAAAGCTTATATAATTAGACACTTCCTTGAATTATGACACCATTTTTTGCGGTTTCTGCTCTGTCACCTTTTGCTATTCTGAAAAGAGTTTAGATTGAGTGATGTTTTTGTGGATTTGTATAGAAAGCGTTTGATTGAGTGGCGTCATAGCTTCCACTTTTGTTCACATTCAAAAATTTATAAAAAATGAATAAAAATATCTTTAGATTCAGACTCTAGTAGGATAACTACAGGTTCTGTTGCCTACTTCCTTGATTTCTGCTTTCTGATTTTTATTGGGTCCGTTTTCATTTAGGCATATAAAATGTTGCTTTCAATTGTGGTCCATCTTTTTTTATATTAAACATTTTACAAGGCGATTCTGCCACTGGAATTAATGGAGGCATAAATTATGAGAAAATTCCATACATCCACCTTCCTCTTCCCTCAAACCTTCTCAAGATTAGACAAGTTTAAAATGTTTGCTTTGTTTCCGTTGGACTTGAATTGTTTGCTTTAGTTGCCTTGCGGACCAATAAGGGACAAGCCACAAAACTACCAGGTGTCCCAGGTACTCCCATTTAAATAGCCATCAAACTCGATTGCCGTAAAAGCTCTATTAGGCCCCCAGGGGGCTTATTTAGTTTCAGACACTCCAAAGGGGGCTTAAAAGAGAGGGGGCTCATTAGAAAGGGGGCTTATTCACTAACTCAAGTGACAAGGATATATATAGAAGCCTTTCAGTTCTTTTACTCTACGTTTTGCGGCTTCAGCATACAATTTTACAAGTGAGATATATAAATTTGACACAGTTTTATCCCAAAGCACCTCAAAATGAACATGCAAACTTGTTTAGCTAAATGAATGAATCTTTGATCTTTGGTGTGATAGATCTTTGGTAGCTTCTGGATGCATTATAAGTGGGGGGGGGGGCTTATTAAACATTTTGACTCAGAGGGGAGGGGCTAATTAGAAAGGGGGCTTAATAGAGAGGGGACTAAATAGAGCTTTTATGGTATCAACTTTCTTGTGATATATTTTGTCACTGATCTGAAGACATTTAAAGATAATGAAATATTTGTTTTCCTTTCTTAACGGGTATGAAATGACAGGTTAAAAACACTAATTCTGAGCTTTGCTCTTTATCTTTAAATCTTGTTCAAGGGTCATTATTTGAAGATTTTTCATCTCCCTTCACGTCTACAAGGATAGGCTAGAATCTTAAAGGGTTTGTGTAAGGTTGTAAGCTTGCATTTGCAAAGAGCAAAACATTTAAAAATAGCCTATTTAAATCGATGTCCCACACGTGATGTGAACAGTTGATAGCCAAAGAAACAATGCTGTGTGAGAGTTTTGCTTTGTTCTATTTATAGAGAGGCCTATATAGCATAGCACATTCCCTTTGATATACACAAAGAGATTAATCTGGTAATGATGGGTGCTTTTTCAATATGCTTCAAAACCAGGCAGCCCTTAAAAGATCTAAGTTTGCTAATTTTAAAACTACTCACAAGATCAGCTTTACCTGGGAAAATAATTTGGTCCTTGATCTATTTGCCAAGCCAATGGAAGAAATTTAACAATCGGCGGGCAATCAAATTTTAGTCATTTTTCAAACAGGAGAATTTTGGGACATCGGGTAGTTACCATGTGCACCAGGTTGTTGAAAGATTTGAAGCCTTTGCTACAGTGGAATACAAGACTGATTACAGTGAGTCGCAGTTATCGCTCACCAAAACGAGACTACATCATGCCAAACCGAGACCGCTCAAACTGGGACTCATAACCAAACTGCAAAAAAATCCGCCTGCTTGATCCTAGTTTTGGGAGGACCAATCACCTTGCATGAAGCGAAATGCACAAATATGATTGGTTTGTCCTTGCAGTCTGTTTGAAAAGAGGCCGGTCTGTTATTTCAACTTGAACGTAAACAATAGCTGCCATTCCATCCCACAGGAAAAAAAATACTACGGAGATTTGGGTATCGAATCGTAAGCATAGAAGCAATTCACATAGCCTTTTTCATATTCACTTTTCCTTTTTATTGAACTTAGCACACTGTGTGCTGAATTCAATGCAAGTGAAAATGAAGGAGGCGAATAAGGGCATGGGAATTGCATCTATATTTACAATTTGAAATCCAAATCTCCGTAGTAAACATTGTTTCCTCTGGGGGGCCTATCCAGCGCAAAACATAGATCATGGCGGCAGACCATTCGCTTTACGTTTGCATTGATGTATTATGCGGAATATAGATTTCTAAACAGAGGCTCCCCCGAATAGCCCGTAAATTTCACTGTTTGTTTAGGAGTGGTAGTTATTGCAGGGTATATCAGTCTGGCGGAGGAGCGAAACTACAACTTGCAATCAGTCTAGTGGAATACTACCGTTGAAGATAGACAATAGTGCCATTATTCAACATTGTCTTTAGATATATTTTTATCAATTGTAGGAAGAGAAGATATGGCTGCATCCAATCTAATGTGGGAAATTAAACGTTCTCTCGATCCCTCATGTTATCGAAATGTGGCCCTTGAAGTCTGGGAACAATCTAAACAAGGTTAGTAGTGGGATTGCCTTGCTACAAGTCTTCGTTTGCTTTCTATTTGTATTGTCATGGTGTGTTGCTTGTACCACGCCGTAGGTGCAACAAGCCCGCAGCATGACTCCTTTATTTAGTTAGCTCCGCCTCTCTGAGACACTCTATTACTACGCTTGTGACAAGAGCCATTTGGTTTGCTGTACGGGATGTCCCAAAAGAAATTTCAGACGTTTGAAAGATCGCCATACCAATAGTACTGGATGGATTTGAATGAATTGAGTTTTAGTTGATGGCAGAAAGACTACAATATTTTTGTGATTTTTCTTGTGGTTTTATGAGTTCTGAAGATATTGGTAAATTTGACCTAACGAATATCCCATGTTTGCAAAATGACTGAAATAGGACCTTAAAACGCTTGATAAAATCATAAAGCCTCTAAAGAGTCGTAAAGAATTAAAAACTACAGTTTTTCACAGGCATCGGATGTTATCTGCACATTTATTATTTTGTAATCAAAAGTCTTTTGTATTGCTTAAAAAGTCATTTTCTATGTCTATTGAAAGAGATTAGAGGCACACTGTCGTGGCGCTGATTGGGTGAATGAGACAATAATAAAGAACAGAACAAAGCAAGCTTCAGTAATTTCGCTTTTCCTCTGAAATTCATGACGGGGATAACGATCTGATTCCGTTTATTCTCGAGACAAAGTATGATCCAAAGAGCATAAAGACTTGGTAATTCAGAGGCCATGTCTTTGTTGGTGATTTCAACATTACGACTAGCCAATCACAGCCTAGCCTGCGTGCAGACTCTGTCAGAAAAATTGAAAAGAGGGAAAAAGTAGAGTCTGCGCAGCTGAGCCACTTTTCTTGTTCAATGACATCAGTATTTTTTTAACTACTGTCCCTTTCGATGAATGAAAATAAGATCGATAAAGATCTCTATTGGATATTCCAGAAATCTGTGCTAATTATCTTTATCAAATGTAATCAGGGTCACAGAGACTCAGTGATGCATGAATTTAGCTGCAGCGTAAATAAGGTAAATAAAGCAGTAACCAAGGTCAGAACAATAGGGGACAGATTGCTTTTAATCTCATCTGTAGAATCATTGCATTCATAATTTCAATGCTTTGTCAAACGTTTCCTGATTCCAGATATACAACGTTGTCAAAACTAACGAAGACGATTGAATTTCCCAAAACCAATCAAATTTGGTACCTTGATTCCTGGGAAAGTGGATCGGTTGCGCAGACTCTACTTTTCTCTCTCGTTCCTGTCCTATCCTGTCCAAGAGTAATCACAGCAGGCCAATCACAGCCACGACAGTGTGCCTTTAAATGCCCTTGTGTCTTGTTGTGAGTAATGTGTCTTGTTGTGAGTAAGAGATTTCTTAGGATTTGATTGAGTGTTTCGGGCCCTTTTCAACCATTTCGTAACAAACGAATTTTCATAGAGTCGAATTTACCTATGTTTTCTTTGCTAAAAAAAATGAAAAATAAATTACAAAAATATTTCAGTCTTTCTGCTATCAGGCAAAATTTAATTCATTCAAATCCATCCAGTACTTTGGGTATTACGATCTTTCAAACGCCTGAACTTCTTTTGGCGTGTCCTACGACTTGCCACCATGGATACAACACGTTGGAGCATACATTCTCACGATGAACACTGTAATTAAAGTTGTTGTGTAAAATCCTCTAATATGAATTTGGTCTCAAAGCTTCCTTCTCTTCCATTTTTACCGCCAATTGGCCGTCTGGATCATTTTATCTCATATTGCGTATCAGCTGAATAAGTGAAAGTGAATCAGCTGAGCCAGAAGGTGCGGTCTGCCAGATGCCCCAGAAAAAAGGTATACAGATTTGGCTGGGTACAGGGATGAGAATTGAACTTCAATCAACGGCTAATCAATTTCAAAATCTTCCTCAATAGTTAGCTTGAACATAGATATCTCATTTGTTGATATTAGTGCTTGGTGTGTTGAAACATTGATGTTAAAAGCGCACATTTGCTGTCACCTCTAAACCAAAGCTTTGGTGTTTTGGCCTAAGCAACTGCTTGAAGCACTGTGAATGAACAACAATATCCTTGATAAAATTTGAGCAAAACTTAGTCAGATTATATTCCGTTCGCTAGAAGTCACGTATAGTGCCGTTTTCTCATTTTTCTTTAATTTTAGTTTTGAAGTCCGATGTGCGTCCAGAATTTGCATAGGCCAAATGGCTAGAGCTCTGATTTCGACGTGGAGGCAAATTTGAACTTTCGAGATTGATATTTCAACTATCAAAGCACCTATATCAACAAACTGAGATATCTATGTTCAAGTTAACTATCAAGGAAACCAAACCTGTGTAATTTTTTTCTGGGACACCTGATGTAATTTTACAAAGAACCTTCACCCGCCATTAGCCTTTCTTAGCTTCGCTTTCTTTGTCCACGCGACGGCTGATCAAAACAACAGGCTGTTTTTATAAGTTATGAGATCTAATCGTTTGTCTCAGGCTATTCTTTTTAAACACTCTTTTGTCTTATTCTTTGTTTAAACAGAACAAACAAAAATGGACAAAGCATTAGCAACAAGACTGCAATTCAAAATAGGAGAATACTGTTATTTTCATATGAAAGGCTCAGATACGCCAAACGAGAAGCTGAACGCTCGCATAGATGATTATCTTCCAGACCAAGAGACATATCTTGTTTTCGTACCAGATCATAAGGATAGCTACTATGTACCAGTGGACTGCCTGAGTCCAATTCTATCCAATTCTGAAAAACCTGATCAGATATCTTATAACGAACTTCCGGGCTATTATCGAAAAACAGAGGACCCTCCAAAAGATAACATGGGGAATTTCCAGTATCCAAAGAAGAGACAAAAGGGAGGAAATATAAGGGGTGGTAGAGATGATGACTTTAGAAGTAGGAGATTCGATAATCGTAACAATCAGAGGTATGAAAACCGGACTGAAGGTAGATTTGAAGGGGGGAATGACGGATCAGGATACCAACGACGAGACCGGAGAGACAGAAGAGGAGGTGGTGGCAACAGAGGGGGGAGGAATGATAGAAATGATAGGAAGGATTCAGAAAAGACATGGAAGCCAAATGAAAGGGGTAACAGGAAGCAAGATGCATCAAGAGTTTTGTCACCAACTACAGATCCTGATCCACAAGATGTGAAGGTGTCGGGGAGTGATGTTGTTGTTGCTAAGAAAGTTGAAGATCAAGATGAAGTCACTTCTCCCTCTGAAGGAGCTATTAACCCCGAATTTCCTACTCTTAAGCCACAAGAAAAGGAAAAGACAGCTAAGCAAGATGAAAGTCCTGCAGCATTTTGGCAACGAATGCGTAAGCCAATTGCTGCCGGTTGTGAGGATGCAAAGCCACAATCTCCAAGAAGCAGTACGCATATTGCAGAAAAAGAGATTAATAGTAAAAACGATGCAGCGCCTGACAATAAGCCTTCCAATACACCACGAGATAAAGCTATTGATAAAGCTAAAGGGGTAAACACTCAAGGGCCTACAGAAAGTTCAAAAAATATTACTGCAAAGAATGAGGTAAAACAGGAGGGCGTTGCTCCAGCCAACGAAACAAGTAAAGCATCTGAAAGCAATATCTCTGCTGCTAAAGAGCCAGTTACTAGAAAACTGACAAGGCTTGCTCTAGATGAATCGGATACAAAGAACATAGTTGAACCTACTGATATCAACAGTGAAAGAGCCATCCAAGAAATTTCAAAAGCAGACAAAAAGGAAGTTTCAGAGGACTTGAAAGCCGTTCCTTCAAAGCCTCAAACTTCAGGCCCTTCAGCTCTCGGTGATGCTATACCAAAAGAGATTTCCAGTCCGTTAAATGAAGAGAATGCAGATGAAATGAGAAAGGATTTTGTATTCACTGACCACACTTGCAATGATGGTGTGCCAACAGCATTTAGTGACTCACGATTATCAAATGAGCACCAACACGGACTCTTGATGGGAAATAATGATAAAGCTCCTGAGGACGTGGTTGGCAATTCACCGATTGCCATACAAGAGCAAGCAGATCTCAATACGTTTGGAAGAGTGCCACAAGGAGCAAAGGGCGCTGCTACTACTACGGAGAACCAATCTTCTTCAGAAAATACCTGTAATAAAGCATTGCAAGGTCATCAAACAACTTCATTTCCTGATCATATGGTGTCCTTTCCAAGTGGCTTTGATGCCCCTACGGATACAGAATGTGCAGACTCAACCGACAATGTAGGGAACAGTAGCCCGATAACCTTCATGAGCCAATCTGATATATCTACTGAATCTTTAGAAGGGATTGATGATGCAAGTAGCTCCAATGCTGCTGGTGAAATTCTCGCTAAAACGCAAGCACATGTTGAACAAGCATTCACACCAAGTCAAATAATAACCGCAGAGCCTGCTGAAACAAAAGCTGAACAAAAGAGTGAGCAACGTATTCGAATATTAACAAAAGGAAACAAAGATGAGTTCGATTACTTGAATACAAACAATGAAAGCAATGCCACTGTAGACATTCCATTGAGTTCTGTGTCCCGCGAGAGAAGCCCAGAACCTGAGGGAGGCAGAAAAGGACAGTCGAAGAAAGTGAGTTTCGGTGATGTGACAGAAATATCTCAGACTGCTAGTTCTGAAGTGTATACAGAACCTAATACTGTGATGTCAGAAATGATGCCAAATTCTTACGTTGATACAAATGGTGAAACAAGCGATGAAATGTATTATGATGAGAGTGGCAATTTCAATCCTGCAATAGGAATGCACGCACCAGTCTTACCAATGATGATGCACCCAATGGTTGCTGGGAATGAACAAATACAAATCCCACAAACCTTTTCGATGGATCCTGAAGGCAAAGATCTACCCAATCGTAAGTGAAAGATGTTGTTGGTTTTATCTTCATTAGATCAGCAAGGACAGATTTTGTAGCACAATAGTATCAGCTGCTTTTGATTGACACCGCAATTCAAAGCGATTAGCAACTGCAGGCAAAAGAATTCTCTCAACCCGTGATTCAAGACAAAAAATGCCGCAAAAGTTGCCCTAAGACCAGTAGGGCAAACTGTCGCCTCGTACACGTGAAAGACAGTTTTTAAGAGAAGTCATGAGTTTATGACGAAAGAAGAAGGATATATCTTAAGATCTACATCGCTGATTTTTTGTTTATTTTGATTCAGAAGCTGAGTAATGATTGTTTCATTTTGTTGTTGTCGTTTATTTATTTCGATTCGATATTTACATTGCCAACAATATATACAATATACACAAAGTTAACTGATCTAAATCGAATGAAAACCTAAAATTCATTTAAGCTCTAAATATGCCAGAGTTGTAAATGCCTGAACTGCTCAGCTTTTGAATCAAATAAACAAAATCCGTGAGGCAGATCTTTAGATATATCCTTCTTCTCTCTCCTTCTTCGCTAACAACTCCTCCCAAAAACCACCAATCTTTGCAGCTTTCTTTGTTTTGAATAACTGGTTGAGAGAATTTCTTTTGTCTGCAATCGCTAATCGTTTTGAAGTGTAGTGTCAATCAATAGTAGTTCATGCTATTGTCTTACAAAATATGTCCTTGTTGTTTAGATCCTCTTTTAGGAGCTTATTTCTGTATGCCATTACACACGGGTCAACATTTGTTAGCAACGTGATGCTGACATTGTTCCCTTTTTCTTTTGTTCAAATTGTTTGTTATATTTTCAACCTTGGCTGCAATCAAACTGATATACCAATGCAATCATTAAGTTAAGTCTTAAATATCAAGGCATGCCTTTCAACATTGGACTCAAATCTTTAAAATGGTCGGTGTAAAATTCTATTACAGTTTTCTTTGAAATAAATGGCTTGGAAGGAACTTAAAGTTTTTTGCTGTAAATCTGCCGTGGCAATTTATTGATATCTTGATTTAAGTTTCAATATGGCGGCATTTATTAAATTTGGAGGCTATGAAGTCATCAAATTTCTAAATCCAAAACTATAAAAGCTACAGAGTTCTGCTTGCCACCATATCGTAGACCTTCATAATTATGGTTTTTTGACAGTTATATAATGTTTCCTCTATTAGTTTAGGATTTACGATGATTTAAATTTTTTCAAAATTTTCCATGAATTTTTCAAAAGTAATCAAATTTCCGCCATTTTGAAAAAAATTAAGATATCACAAAATTTTCCACGGCAGATTTACAGCAAAGTACCACAAGTTCCTTTCATGCCATCCAATTTAAAGAAAACTGCAATAGAATTTTACACCGAGCTTTTTAAAGATTTGAAAGATTTGAGCCCTATGCTATGCCTTTCATATGATATGTGATGTGAATAAATATTTGTGCCCGAAAATAAGCCCTTCAGCATTCAGTACCTAGTATCTATCTACATTCTCATAGAATACAAAAATAATGTCCACGTTAATTTAGTAAGTAAATTGTTGATTGTGCTGTTCTTCCAGGGGGTCATGTTTTGAAGTCAACGTTTTTGATCAGCCCTTAGGTGTGCTTTCAGTTGTTTTAAAGCATCCGAGAGTTGAGGCCTCTCGTATATCAACAGGCGTATCGTTCCATTATTTTAAAGCCGAATATTTAAAGTTCTTTTTCGCATCTTCTGTGTTTAGTCTTGGAACCTGAAGATCTTGGCACTTTATTGTTGTTTGCATTGAGTGCGTTGATCTCAGCTCAAATTTATCCCATGGCATGCTGTACATAAACTGCCTTACATATCAAGTTAGGTTTCCGCAATATCCTTCAGACAACATTCTGAAAGTTCACCGTACAGTATCACGTTTCCTTTGAAAAATATGTATTTCTTTCCATAGATATCCCAACGATTCGATATTTCTACAATATGGGATTGCAGGTATTTCAATTAAAAATTTTTAGCTTTGTTTTAATTGTTGCTTTAGGTAACTCTGCTTTCCGCTCCAGTGAATAGCGAGATGCCGTTTCGCAAAGCCATCCTCCTCAGAAAACAGTTAATTTCTCAAAAATTATTCGGCCTATCGAAAAGCAGTAAAAAGGATGTTATTCTGCATAGGCTGGGCTATCGAAAGATCTATAAATCGGTATGTTTCCGTCAACGTTGGCTTTGCAGTCTTCAGTTCAAATCTTTTTCGAAAAGTTTCTGATTTTTCTTCGCTCCATCTTTAGCTTGGTAGTTGATCTACAACTTTGCAAAGTCTGATTAAAAAAGCTAGGCTAGGTTTCCTGCAATCAAATTTTATATTTCTGTTTACTTTTCGAAATCGAATTGGAAAAGCGATGGTCAACAGATGTGCACCAGAGCGGAAAGCAGAGTTACCTGAAGATTACGGGAGTAGCTGTACGTCCACTCTGGCCCAGAAAGAACAATTTTGTGATGTCTCTTTCGATAAACCATCTATGGATAAACCGTGCCACCATTCCTTTATCCAACTGCGGCTATAACATTACCAAAACGATGTACGAATTGATCGGTCACATCCCATCTTTTATTGCAAGAAAAATGTCTATCGTCTTATGGTCTGGCAGGCTAGCAGCTTCATGAAACAGAACTGAAATGCTAGGTTTAGTGTTCTTACGAATACGAATAACAAGAAGAAATGTACATCTTATTTTCATAACGAGTAAAAAAGATCGATCTTTTCGACATTTGAAATACTATTTATAGAAACTCCTCATGTCAATTTCACATTTTGGGCGGATATCATAAAAAATATTTTATCTTTTAGAAGTCCTTCGTTAGAAAATCACCCCTTCACAGTCAAGCAACACAGTAGCATCAAAGCAAAGTTGGGCAGTTTGCAAACTCATTGCCCATTCATGGAAGAACAACCCTATTTTTGTAAGATTCTACAACTTTCATCCAAGAAAGAAAGCTCCTCAAAATTCTCATTTTCTGAATACAAATGTTTCGTAAGAGTTTCTTAAAATTTCTCTCAAATTTCTATCGGTGGTGTAGGATCTCTGGGATCTCCTGTGCCTTAGACAAAAATTGTGCGGCAAATTATGAAATCATGCCACAACAGTGTAGATCAGATACGAAATCTCATGTAAGAAGTTACCAAACGAAAAGTGAAATTAATTTGTTTCAGTTTCCAAAATGTTATATTTACTTTAGGCTTGATTCTAATAAAAAAGTTTCTTGTAAGGTTCCAAAATTTTCAAAATTCGAACTGACAGTTTGTCGACGTTCATTCAGAACCACATTTTGTACCAATGAATTGTTAAAAAACGAAATAATAACAAAAATTATTGCTTTTTAGTAATAGTTCGAGTTGGTAATGCAATTTCTGGTTGAAAACATTTTTTGCAACTCATAACTTACTTTGAAAAAGTTCCTTAAATTTGAAATGACCTTTCATTGTTTCTAATAGAGTTTCTTAATTTATGGAAGAGGCAGCAACGGTTTCCTTCAAGCAGTTTCCTGCAGAAAAAATGTATGCTGTTGCATTGATAGAGGTCCGCTATCATAGGAAAAATGTCAAGAAACTGAACTCTCAGGTCACCTAGAATATAAAACGGCAACAGACCTTTTAGCTGCTTTAAACAGGAGTTTAAGTCGAACAATATTTTTGTACATTTTGTAGAATTTTTGAATATGCACCGAAGAGATAGAATCTGCAACGCCACTCAATCGATCTTTTCTCATAAAGATGTATCGATATCTCGCTCGCTCTAGACTTGTTTTGTAGTATTGCTTGAAGGTCAATTGTTGATTGCATGAGAATGCTTGTCACACTCGTTCTTGCTAATAGAAAATGGTTTTACAATACCTATAAGGCCACTTTGCAGCTGGGACTAGAACGTTCTTTTCTTTGTGCTTTCCTCTTTGGAATCTGACTACCTCGTACAAATTTTTAATGAAAGTATGGTCACTTTAAGCTATGATTACCGTCCGAAAAACCTGATCAAAAGAAAATTTCCAATTCTAAATTTCTCTTTTAGAATGAAATAATCGCCATCCTTTCCAGTGAACATTTTGTGAAAATTTAATGGAAAGGTGGATTGGAAGTCGTCTTGCAAAATCTAGTGTTTCCAAAATGACTGCGCTTTGCTTCTTATTCTAAATCAATTTTCCTAAGCAAATTTGAAATTCTGTTTTTCTTTCATCTTCCAAAACATGGACTAGAAATGGATGGGAAAGTCCGACAAATGAATTACCACATTTTTGAAACTAGTTTTTGGGAGAGTAGATATGGCTTGAACTGACGCAGCAACGCCTCAAAGGTAGCTAAGCCCTTCAGCTACATGCTAATACCTTGTTTGTGTTCATGACATTTGTTTTCTGGAAGCTAAGCGTGATCTAGCTAGTGAAGTTTGTGGGTCACCGTGTAATTGACATAAACGTAATACGTATTGATGACATAGTTTCTTTTTCATTTCCAGTTATTTTATATGCAACAACAACCACCAGCCTTCATAAACATGCCAGTATCGCAAATGGCTGCTCCTGCCATGCAAATTCCGCCGCAACCTGTTCAGAATCAAGCACCTTCGCAGTTACAGATGCAACAACGCTTCCAAGCACCGATTGACCCTTCGAATCAATTGCCACCACACGAGCAGGTATGTGCAGAGCTTTGTTAGGGTGAATCTTTTGTTTCCATTCAATATGAAATTTTACAGAACAAACTACTTTAGACACTACGTGCGAACTATTTTACTACACTAAATGTACAATACCACAGAGAGCAGGCGACCAATGACAACCAACCCCGCAGTCATTACATAAAGAACATGTAACTAAACAAGACTGCGTTCACACGATGCTGGCATATTTTGAAAACGGTGAAAAATGTGATGGATAGGCCTCCCGTTCACACGAAAACGGCACATTTTTGCCGGCAGATTTTGAAAACGGTATTTTGAAAACGGAACTCTAACCGGCACATTTTTCGACGCTTTCATAACGAGGCTGGTTGGATTTGGCGGGCTGGTCCTCGATATATATATATATATATATATATACGCCTATGACCCGATACTAGTATAACACAAAAACATATAGATGAGTTTCAGCAGTTACATAGTTCGCTCTTATTTTCTCTGGTGTCGCTTCTCACGCATCCTTTTGTTGTTCTCTTTCCTCTTCTGATCCATTCGGCCACCTACTTCAAACGTCAACTTGCGCCATTTAGGTCGATCATCTACACTTTCTGTTCATGTTTCAAGAACATCGCCTCTTTGCAGTATGTCTTTGATGGTATCTTTGAATCTAAGCAGTGGATGACCTACTTTCCTTTTCCCTTCTGCAAGCTCGCCGTATAGAAGTGCCTTAACTGGTCTTGTCTTTGGCATACGGGCAACATGACCCATCCAACGCAATCTGTTTCTGTTAAGGACGAAAACAAATATATATAGATATATTTATATATTCTCACAAGCTCCTACTCAATATGTAATGAAATAGATATATAGACTCAAAAAAAAACACATTCGTTAAACGTTTCGGCGCAAGCCTTCATCAGTAATCAGTTTACTGATGAAGGCTTGCGCCGAAACGTTTAACGAATGTGTTTTTTCTTGAGTCTATAGATATATTTATATATATTTCTCGATATATCAAAGAATGAAATCCTACAAATAGAAATTGAGGGGGCCAACATTTCATTCCAGTTTATGATAATCTCTGATTGATCACTTCGATAATCACCATTGATCAATAGCCCGATTAGATTGATAAAAAATTAGAGGGATTATCATTCCAAAATGAGAAATCCGATGCATAATAAAAGTGCCGGCATCATGTGAACGCAGTCTAAACTTAAATACACAGCTATGAAAAGGTAGACATTAACGATTATACTGATAGATACTAAAGCTTGCTTCAGTGAATGTGTCATACGGGATGAATGTTTCATACCAAGTCTTTTTGTTCACCCTGTAACCGTCGTTTAACTGTATTTCATGCACAAGTTGTTATTTTGCAAGGGCGTACTGTCAGCCAAAATTGCTCATTCCACAACTTTGGTCACTTCAACATGTATTCAGCAAGTTTGCACTGTCATTTTATTTTTGTTAACTGTTTTTTATCCTTACTCAGCTACATTCGTATAATAAGTCCTCTTTTTATCTTTCTGCTTTGTTCACTTTGTCTTCTTTACGTAAAGTTGGTCTTATCAACTGAAAACGTTTTACTTGGGGGTACCCCTCAGCTATCAAAATTTAACCCTGACTATCAGGTGTCCCAAAATTAATATTTCCTGCCATTGACCCCTTGTCACATGGTCTGATGCTTTTTCATGCCCTGTTCGAAGATGTCAATCAATAAATCATCAGTTTTCAATTGTACAGTTTTTAATTGTGCGCCTTTCCTTTTCGGTATTCTGCACATTGTTAGTTATTCAAGAAAAACACTCTGTATTTCTAGAGACTCCCAGGGGTAACTGATATCTGCTGACGTCCATTAAATGGGCTCCGTCGCCAAACTTTAGACAAATCTGCAAACATCTGCAGCTTGCTTAGTGGCCTCACATAAGCCACCAAAAACTAACCGTCAAAAATCCAATTGTATCCGAGCAATCGTAACAGATATTTATGTTTGAGTTGTTCCTCTGTGTAGCACAAAGATTTTCTTTTAGATAACGCTTTCATTTTGAAAAAAAGATGAAAGTCTGTGTAACACCGAGTGTCCCAAAAACGTATACAGATTTGGTTCACTCCAGTGATGTAAATTTATCTTTAATAAATGGCTAATCACTCTCAAAATGTTCCTCGATAGTTAACTTGAACATAGATACCTCGTTTGTTGGTATTGGTGCTCTGGGAGCAGAAATATCAATCTTGAAACTCAAATTTGCGTCCACTTGCAAACCAGAGCTTTGGCCTTTTGGCCTTAGCAAATTTCTGAAGCACATCTAAATCAAAAATTCAAATTAATGAAAAATTAAGAAACTTCCAAATGGGTGACTGGGGGGGGGTTGACTTCTGGTAAACAGAATAACGCATGATCTAATATTGTTTAAATTTTATCAAGGCTATTGTCGATTTATACGCTGTGCCTTAATATATTGCTTAGGCCAAAAGGCTAAAGCTCTGGTTTACAGGAAGAGGCAAATATGAGCTTTCAAAATTGATATCTCTGCTCTCAAAGTACCAATATCAACAAACGAGATATCCAGGTTCAAGTTAACTATCGAGGAACATTTTTAGAGTGATTAGACATTGATTGAAGCTAAATTCACGGCGCTGGCGTCAACCAAATCCGTATACATTTGTTGGGACACCCGGTAGTGCCTGTCAAAAACTGCAAAATCACTGTTTCAACAAAACTTTGGAGACGGAGCCCCTTTGACTGACACTTCTCATTTCTTATCATAGCCGGAAGACTACATGGCCGTATCCTCCGCAGCGCCCGAACAATACGAGTTAATGCAGCAACAGCAACAATCTTTAGCCCAGGGAAGAGCAATGCATTTACCAAATCAAAGCAACAGCAGCCAATATGAGCAGCCACCACGAATGCGAAGGGGAAGAGGACGGGGATCAGCCTTAGGCCAACAAATGTCAATATCACGTGGTTATAATATATATAACCAAACCCAACAACAGCAACAACAACAGCAGCCATCTCGTGGTGGTAGGCGAACTTTTAACACTAACTATCCACCCGAATGGCAGCAGCAGCAACAACCATATTATTGATTAGAATCGTAGGTATAGCGAATATGTTTGTTAAGAAAGCCTTCATGTTGTTCGTGGCTTTGCTCAACGATGAATGCGAATATTTTTATGGTACACAGCGATCAACTGTACCAAACGACTTGTTTTTGTAACACAGTTATACAGCATGAAAAAGGGGTTCTTGATATTGCAGAAAACAAGGGCTTGACTTTGTGTGTTTCTACTTCCAGACGATCGTTGATTTAAGGACTCTATGAAATTCGTTAAATTCTATTTGCTGCATGTATGCCTCATAAGAAAACTGTTCAGCTTTTCTATGAAATAAGGCCAATAATTTCAAAATCAAGCTTTTTTGTAAGACTAATGTTAAGAGAGAAACCAAACTAAAGTACCCCCAAAAAACTAGATGAATAAAAACATTGTTTGCTTTAAAGTTTGTATTCACATTAAAGCAATGTCAAACAGGCATCAATTGTCCCTAAGTTGTGGGCCTCGAGGAATCACCTAAAATTGGCTCCAGATCGCATGCGCAGTAACGATTTCCTTCATTGATGCAATATGCAAATTATCTTGACCGTTGAGAACAACAGAAGAAACAATAGCAATGATGCGCATGACATCTTGAGGCCCAACGTTGATTTACTCACAAAAAAGTTGAAACACAGGGTGTCAAAGCAATATGGTCAGCACTATGGTTTTCCAAAGGAGCTATACAAACGGGAGCACAATTTTTTCGTTGCCAAGCCATACATCCCGACAGATTTAGATTACCTTTGGACGTTGCAACAACATTCTTTCATTACGAACTTCGGAAGCCTTGCTTGTCGAGGGTAAAAATCCCTTTATTTCCAAATCAAATGCGACTTTCTTGCTCGTTACTTCTAGCAGAGACTAAATTTGCTATTGACAAATACACACTTTTATCTTAGGATGACGAAGCTGAGTGGGGAAACGTTTTCCTCGTACATTATTTCTTGGCTTTGATGCTTGTCATGAAAATTGTGTTTTTGGAATGATAGACCTTCAAGCTACTCTAAAAAGAATCTGAATGGAACGACATTTTAATACATTTCGCAGAATTTTGGAATGTGCACAAAAATGATAAAAGCTCATGCAGACAAACATCGGTTGAACTCCTTTGCAGAATAGTTGAAAGAACTATTATCATATATGTCGTAACGGAGTGTTCGCGTTAACTTTGCAACGACACGACTGCACCATCCTTGCTGAGGCATTCCCATATATATTGTAACGGAGTGTTCGCGCTAGTGTTGCAACGACACGCCTGCAACATCTTGCTGAGGCATTTTTATTATCTTTATCGACCAATTTTTCATTAAACCTAAGCCGTCTAGGTCGTCTAGTTTGCAAAACCGTAACTTTTTATTCAACTCCAGAGCGACATTTTCTCTCGCAAACAAAATAATTTCTGCCCACTCAGAAAATCCCATTGACTGGAGATTAGCCTTTATCCACCAGGTGCTTATATGTGGGTGTTTACTGTTCTAGTTTTTCGGGTAAAATGGGTTCCCCCATCAGATGAAAGATGATCAGATGATACCCCCCACCCCCTTGCACCCTTGGTCAATCTGTAAAACTGGTTTAATCTGAATTGGTTCAAATCTCTTACGTGGTTGGGCATCGTTGAAGAAGACTTGGATTAGTTTCAGGTTGTAGAATTGTAGTTGAAGTAGTTTATTGTGTTGCAAAACTTTTTGCCAGAATAATCTTATTTTTGGTAGCAGATGCATTGGTAGAGATTGGTAGAGAGTGGCTCTTTACCGTTTCATTTAACGTATATCATTTTTGGATGTATATAGGTATCGTAAACAGCGATTTTCGCTCGAAGATATCATTACAGTTTTTAGATGAACGTATGTTTCGGTCAAACTGCATAGATTGCAGTGAAATCGACAGTAGGAATCACCCCGTAGAAGGTGGAGTAGTTTGGAGGTTATACCTCTGTCGCATTGTTTGTTATCCCTTGGCATAACTGAATTACCTCTGCCGCTTTACTGCATCTTATCCCTCCTGCCGCTTTACTGCATCTTATCCCTCCAGCAGGCAAGCTGCATTGGTTGCAGTGAAATCGACAATAGGAATCACCCCATAGAACGTGAAGTAGTCAAGAGGTTATATCTCTGTCGTATTTTTTGTTATCCCTGCGCATAACTGAATTATCTCCGCATGACTGAGTGTACAATGACTTCCCAGTCATGACTCAAGCTTGACTTCATGCTATAAGTCAGGAACCAATTGTCAGTTGGAGTAAGACAAGGTCTCCTATGCAACTGTATGCAGTGCCGCCGAGAACCAGCTCGGGCCCTAGGGTAGCCCTATAGTGAAGGCCTGTTGATTTCGGAGCAGTCTAGGCAGGGCCAGTGATATACTCAGGGGGTCCAGGGACACTCCCCTCTGAAAACGTTTCATGACCACGCCTTAGCTGTCTGAAAGTCAAATTTGGCCTTAGCGGAAAACAGGGATCCAGGTCCTTGCCGTGCGTGCTTTTCTTTCTTGATAATTGATGACTTCATATAAAACATTTCAAGCAAAATCGTTTCGTACCCCATAAAACTTTCTCTTGATATTTTCGTACCCCCACAAAATAATGAAAAAAGTTTCATACGCCTGTCAAAAATCCTCCGCCCTGGTACCGCTCCCTTAAACTGATAGAAAGGTTTGACTTTAGTGGATCTTTCTATAAGTACAATTTTGGCAGTGTGGATCCATACTTTCCACTTAGGCCAGATTTTATTTTCAGACCGTCTGAAAATGCTGCGTGCCTAGAAAGGTCCCTGGCTGACAATGGTTAGAGGTTATTTGCTCAAATAATTAGCTGTACCGAGCGTTGAGAAACTAGGATTTATCCTGCTTTACATTCATTTTCTTGATGCCATCATCAGCAAAATTGCTGAAGGAAAGCTCTTGATACAAGTTTTGCCAACTATCATCTATGTTATGGACTTGCCCAAGTCTCTCCCGTGTTTATGCCGAAACAAATTGCCCCAGTAGGGAAAGCCTAGAGACTTAGCCAAGACCATCTATGTTATTACCTGACTGAAGTTTAAAAAACGAGGCAGTACAAGAATCCCGCCCATCCCATTGGTTAATCGCACATTTCCCGCGGTTTTCCCGTAGCCTTGTATAATGTGGTACAAGGACGTGTTTTGTTGCCACAGCCTTTGTTTTAGGCCTGATAGATTTGCAATTAACTTAAGTGATATAACAGTGAAAAAAAAGCGTGTGACTAAATGATATGAGTCAAAATTATAAACTATCTGGCAGCAAAACTTCTGCTAACCGGTTTTGTCGTTGTACAGGAAAATATATAAAGCCCTCGGGTCTTATTGCACAGACTTGGCAAGGTCGGTCTGTACTTTTAAGACATCGGGCTTTATATTTTCATGTACAACGTCAAAACCGGTTAGTATGCGCATAGTATCAACTGTATTTAGTTCGTTAAATCTTTTATTATTAACGGTTGCTGTAATGATTAATTTTACCATTTTTACATCTATAAAGTTTTCTGAAGGTAAGGATTTATTATTAACTAAAGTTTTGTCTCAAATTAGATGTCACGCGGAATTTCAGTAAAAACAATTGAAGTGTTTTAGATGATTAATTTTGCGTTATCGCAATCTCACATGACATCTAATTTGAGAATGCAAATATGTCCACACGAGTCGCTATTTGTTGCCGGACCCTTGGGCAGTTGCCCCCATGCCCCTTCTCGGTGGGCCTGACTAGACTGATGTAGTCTCGTCTTGGTGAGTGATAACTGGTACTCACAGCAAGGGAGAAATTTGCAAATGACAAACATGGCCGCCTAAAGTCACGTGCAGCGTGTTGCTGCCATGGGATGGAACGTTGATGGCCTACTCACGGTAATTGGTATAGGGCCTACCAATATAAAAGTTGAGGCATTGCACATTACAGCTCCTCCAAAACGGCCGCAGAAACGGGGCACAATTTTTTTGGGACACCCTTGTTAGGGATCTTCAGTTTACGGCAGCATTCTCATGGACTAAACTGACTATAACCACTACATGATAACCTTTGCAATGCCTTTAGTTTGTAAAATGTTATTACGATATCTCGTATGCAGTTGCACATTAAATTATGATGTAGTATAGTCGAATTGACACATGTTTGTTCTGTTATTACTCTTGCAACGCGAATTAAAACAATTTACGTGCTTTGCGTGAGTAATTTTGCGCTAACGCAAATCTCACCTGACTTTTGATTTGTAATTTTGTCGCGCAGTGAAGCCAGTGACCAAAAATAACACAGTTTGTTCTTTTCCGGTTTTGCTCTTTTGTTTGTTTGCACAGATTGATTGAATTAAATGCGTGAAAACAATTCACGAGTGCCTCGCTAAAGCGCATGGAATCGTTCTATAGGAATGTTTTGTGATGCAAGACTTTTATGATACAATGTCAAAGCGTCAAAGTTCACTGTTTGTTGTTTGAAGCGGAGAGACTGTGCAGAGAAAAATATGGACCGAGGAAAGATTTCACAATTCGCCCATAACTGGTTGTTTCTTATAAAAATTTGCTAAAGTAAAAAAGGCAAACGAAGTCAAACTGGTGTCTGAGTCATGGGTAAGTGCATTATTTAGCTCAAAAATTGTACTATAACTTATTAAGTGCAATGGAATGGGTTTTGAGCGAGGAAGAGCTTAGGCCCAAATGATGTCTCTACCAGAAATCATTAGAAATTGCCTCCAATTTTGAGATATGATAGCAGTGAAGGAGTTTGGGTTATTGCTCAGGTCAGTATGCATAATCGCTGAAATTCTTATCTGTATATCTCATTTGTAGCGATTTCTATAGATATTGAACGCAGCTCCGGGCCCCAAACAAGCTATGTGCCTAAACATGTAAACAACTGTGGACGGACATCCACACAACTGATTTATTAAAACAAAAATTGCAAATACTGTGAAGTATTTTAGCATCCATTTCAGTTTTTGTGAGGGTACTAGAAAATTTACCTCGAACGGCTGATTTTGTCTCCTGGGGCTAGAAAGCGCTGATCTCATTGGCTGACAAGCATGAAATTGGATGATTTCCGCATGCTACCAGTGAGGATTTGAGCCGTATCTTGATTTAAGCTACATTGAAATGGGGGGAAGGGAGCGAGGGGACGAGTGGAATTTTCCGAGCGGGCGGAAATTCTTTTGTTAACAAGCGAGGGTTGAATAACTTTTATTGTATAAAATTACGCCCGCGCGGAAAATTCCTCTGACGGGAAACTGGCCTTTAGATCACAACCAACTGAGGATTGTCCATGAATTGAAAGTGAGTGAATGAACTGTAAAACGTGTCAAAACTGAAAAAGTAATACTATTTTTAACAAAAGGTTTCTTGATTTTAAAGCGATGTAGCTAATCAAGCGTGCAAAAACTTCAGCACGAGGGTGGTAAAGAATGTTCGAGTTACTATGAACAGACTTCAGATGTTTCCTCTGCTTTGGTTTGCTTTATCGAATTCACTGAAGAAGGGACATTGCAAGACAGCTCTATTTGATGCCAATTTATTGGTTAGTTGATCCTTTCTCATCTATTTAATTCATTCCTATTTTGTGGATTTTCATTTCTTACAAGCGTGTTAGGCCGTCAAACTTGTGGAAGGCCAAAGCGGCTGTATTTACATCCCTTTTGCATTTCGAGTTTGTCAAGTCGATAAAGAACACTCATTTTAACCCTATTGTACCCGGGGGGGGGGCAAAAAATGCCCCCCCAACCAAACTTTTGATTATAAAACCGAGAGGAAATAGACAAATGAGCTGAAACATCCATGACTTTTCCTAATTTTTAATTGGCAATTAAATTTTAGACTTTCTATTGTCATAATTATAAGTCACGTGACCAGTAGATACCCATATTTGGAAAGTAGTCACAAAGAAAATCACAAAAACAGTCATAAATCCTTTGTCTTAACCTTGATGAAGTTGTGATTGGTATCAAACGATTCCCCTTGCAAAGTACTTTCGTTTGATATATACATTATTCATATTTGCTGACATCAGCAAATTATAGATTCCATGACGTCATGCAAATTGATGACGTCATATCTCTAATAAAGAAAGACAAAATTTAAAATTTTGATATAAATCGATGGATAAACATATTTCTTCATTTTTAAATAGTTTATTGAGGTTTTCATACATTTTATTTGAATTAATTAGCACTTTTTGTGTTTTCAGTACTGAAGCTTATATCTGACATGGTCCCATTGTTTGGTCGCTTGGCAACGAACCACGTGACCAATTAGCATTAAAATCTATAATTAGACTCCTAATAGATGTACTTACTATTGTGCGAAGTTACAATGGCATACTATTTATGGTTTTGGAGATAATTAGGGGGGGCATTTTTTGCCCTCCCCCCCCCCCCCGGGCAGTGGTCTGACCCTAGGAGCCCGGGTAGAATAGGGTTAAGTATCATGAAGAGATTCCAAAGTAGTGGCGAATAGGACAAGTTTTCGATCTTATTTCCAAAATCGCTATCGACGAATGATGAAGCTCAAATCCTCACTGGTTGCCAGAGCACGAAGGAATCATCCCTCCAAATCATCCAATTTCATTATACTGTATACGGTACGGTATCCACCTTCGTTGAAATCCAGTTGAACCTTGTAGGAAGTGTGTTTATTCCCGGTTCTGTACGCGTAGTAATTGGTGTCCTATGACCCGGTCCTGTTAATCTTTGTATATCATAAGAAACTAGTCGAAGTTTTTCTAGTTACAGGGATTTCAAATTCTAACGCCTGTTAGTGTTGACAAATAAAAAATCACGTATAACAGTTAATCTCGTGTGTTATGGATCTTCAATAATACTAGGATTTCAAAATAGTCTCTTCGAGCGATCCGAACAAATTATATATAACAAGCTGATGGCGTCCTTTCGCAACAAACGATATATTTACAAAACTATTTACAATACGAAAACCCTGTATCCATATGTCTATAAATCGTTCTCCTCCAATTCTCAACGTAATACGTATCTCTCAATCTTCCACTCTAAACTATATCAATCTACTCGTCAGTCGAGTCTCAAATCTCCGTACAAGTCCACTCTCAATCTCAATTCTCAAAATCTCAACTCCTTCCTCTTCGTTCCAGTCTCGTGTTCTAAAAAACTCTAATTATGCTAATTATGCACTACCTTCTATACAAAGACGACAATAAAATCCATGCAATTCACAACATACTCCCGGCCCCACAAAGATTGGCAACGCCAATCAATGAGGAATAATCAATCAATCAATAAATCAATAGTCAAACGATAATAGTAAAGTTATCACTCACGTGTCTGTATTGTTCCCACCTCGTGATCACCTACAAACTTGATTTTCGGTTCGTCATCTGCATCTTCTTCTACTTCTGTCAGCTCAACAGGAAACAGCTTTCTCAGTTGTCTTGTTATCGTAGTACTCTTTTGTCCCTTCTGTGTAACTCTGACAACAGCACTTCGCACTTCACCGTCTCTTCCTTGTGACAGTTTTTCGACACGACCCAGTCTCCAACGATGTCTCGGAATTCTATTCTCATAAATCGTTACAACATGGCCTTCAGCAATAAGTGTTCCGCGATTCTTTTTAATTTCACGATGATGTTCTCTCAGCTCTGTTAGGTACTCACGTTGAAATCGACTTCGAAATTGACTAAGAACATTTCGTAAATTGTTTGCGCGTCTCGTCGCAATGCCTGCATTTAAACATTCATTCAAACTAGGCCCCTCCTTCTTCGCTGATGCATCAAAAACAACTCTAAATTTAGTAGTGTCTTTGTCTTCCCTAATTACCATTTTGTGAGGCAAATATGAAACCTTTCCTACTTCAGTGGGCTCATTCAAATCGACTTTTTCAACAATCTCTTTCTCTAATTGATCCTTAATCACATTATCATACTCTGTGGCAAGCTTAGGATTGGCTTTCAAACGATAAAGTAATGAATTCAATCTTGATTTAGCAACAGTGTAATTATCTGGAAGCAAAGGATGCTCATCCTTAAAGGGCATTTTACACTGATATTTTCCATCAACAAAAGCTATGTCAGCTTCAAACTGACCATCAATAGAAGGGTTTTTATTCAAAACTTTGCCTCCCTCAGACTCAACCTCCCAAAATTTCTTGATATCATTAATCAAAGGGTCCGCCTCCCTTTCCTCAAAACAATTTGCCTCAACTCTCATAACATGTGAAGAAAAACTACCATTTTCACTCACCACATCGACTGGACCAGACACGATATAACCCAGCTTTGTTTTCATCGCAACGGGTCCGTTAGCTTCATTTCCACGAATAACTTCATCTTCAACAAATAGCCAAAACATGTCATTTCCAATTAGAATCTCGGAGGGCTTCTCGATCTCTGATTCGTCTCCTGGTTGGAAATCAGCAAGTTGCAATCCTTTGAGGTGTGGGTATTTGTCAACGGCCAAGGCCAATACTTGGTTTGAAATCGGCGAACAAACCGTCGGAACGACGTATGCGGAAATATAAATCTGCATTCCATCTAGAGGAGGGGGGCTTTGGGGTTTCACGGGTTGCGGGTTTGACCAATTTTAGCCCTCGGGTTTCGGGTTTTACGTCTAAATCGTGCGGGTTTTCGGGTTTGGAGATGCTCCACGGGTTGCGGGTTTGGCCAATTTTGATGCTCGGGTTTCGGGATTTCTTTCAAAAATTCAATGTTTTCGGGTTTTCGAAGTCATAAATTCTCTTTTAGTTAGCCGAGATCGAAAAACCAGCTTCCGAATGCTTGAAACGATGCACAGAGTGTCAGTGCGAACGAAAATGTCGGAAATAGTCGAAGATTATTACCGAAAATTGAAATTTTTGCGTTCCGAAGTGCAATTTCGGGTTTCGATTTTTTTGCTTGCGGGTTTTCGGGTTTTTGCTAATTTTGGTCCAGGTTTGCGGGTTCTAGTACCCCCCAATGCCCCCCTCCTAGAGTTTTTACGGCAATCTGCACTATGTCGCAGTCTCTCATTCGTGGACGCTCGTCTCCAAATGCTTTGATCAGTAACCTTTCTCTGCCAATAACTTTCAAATTTAAATCATTCTTCAATTTCCTTGTGACATAGGATTTCTGGCTCCCAGAATCGAACACCATGCGTACAACCGCTTTCTTCGCGTCGTTCTCAGGCGATGTAATTTCGGCTCTCGCAGTCTGCAGCAGAACGCTCGTTTTACTTGAAATGTGCATGTTTGTTGTTATTTTTGCTCTTGGTTCTGCAATGGACGCTGCAGCAGCTCCTTGCGCCTCTGTAGGTCTCTTGTAGGAATCGCATATTGCAGAGTGGTGTTTTCCTTTACATTTGAAACACCCAAACTGAGATCGGCAATCACGCGCGAGATGTCCACTGCGCATACAAATAAAGCATCTGCCTTTCTGTCTTAAAATGTCTCGGCGAGCTCTGTGATCAGTTACAATGTCGCAATTTCTCGATAAATGATCTCTACTGCAACAAAAGATACATACAAACGTGTTCGTTTTCTCTCCATTTTGATTTTGGTCATTTCTCCTAGCTCCTGCGTACAAAATAGAAGCGGTAGGCTGACTTCTTTGAAACCGCGACGGCTGAACGGACGGGGTATAAACTTCCTCTTTCTTCTCGGGGGGCGTGGCAGCAAACGCAAACATGCACTTTTCTCGTACATTTAGTTCTTCTTTTAATTCTCTCAATAACAATTCTAAATTCCACGTGTCGGGCATTTTTCTGGTCAAAATAATACGCAATTCTTGTGGCAATAACTTCAATATCTCAGGGGTTAAAAATGTACCGTACGTTTCCATTGAAACTCCAACGCTCTCCAGGCTGCGGACATTCGATTCAACTTTATCATAAAGATTTCGCAGCTCTTTCACATTCGCAATACTCTTCACTTCTTTCATCTCTTTGAATTTACTCATATGACTAGAAATAATCACTTGTCGATGTCTGTCCAAATCTTTCTTGCGTAAGTCTCATTAGTAGGCTTGTAACCTTCGATAGCACGCGCGGCATCACCATACAAATATGATTTCAGATAGTTGAACTTTTGAACAGGCTCCAGTTCATCGTTCTTGTCAATCGCTGACGCAAAAACGTCCCAAAATGAACTCCACTCAGTTGGATCTCCACCGAACTTCTGCACATGCAAAAACGGCAATTTAACAACATTATTTCTCGATACTTGACTTGGTACTGCCGGAGTCTGATGCAATACAGGAGTAACCAAGGTTTTCGATTTAATTCTCGCCAATAAAACGCGGTGCTTTGCGGCGAAATCCGCGCTTTCAATTACATCTTTCTCAATATCGTCTTCAGCTATATACTCAAGCAATTCGACGTCAAATGTTTTCAACTCTCTTAACTGTTCTTCAATAAATGCGCTGTTCGCAATCAGTTCATCTCGTAATGAGTCATTGTACTTGTCTAATTTATCTTTAACGGCGGCTGCCATTTTCTCTATACTTGTTCGAAGTCCGATCCGCGCGATCGATTTCCTCTTTAATAAAGACATAACTCCTCTCTACTAAACTTTCTGCGAAAAAATATATCAAGAATAATTGTCCATCAGCTGTTCCCGGGTCACGGCACCATGTTATGGATCTTCAATAATACTAGGATTTCAAAATAGTCTCTTCGAGCGATCCGAACAAATTACAAATAACAAGCTGATGGCGTCCTTTCGCAACAAACGATATATTTACAAAACTATTTACAATACGAAAACCCTGTATCCATATGTCTATAAATCGTTCTCCTCCAATTCTCAACGTAATACGTATCTCTCAATCTTCCACTCTAAACTATATCAATCTACTCGTCAGTCGAGTCTCAAATCTCCGTACAAGTCCACTCTCAATCTCAATTCTCAAAATCTCAACTCCTTCCTCATCGTTCCAGTCTCGTGTTCTAAAAAACTCTAATTATGCTAATTATGCACTACCTTCTATACAAAGACGACAATAAAATCCATGCAATTCACAACATCGTGTTACATAAACACCGGAATTTAAAACCACAAAGTTATTCAAATGTCATCTCGACCTTGAGAGGACTGACTCTGTGTACTGCTGTGTCACGGTACGGTCCTAGGACACTCTCTGTACTGGGTCATAGGACACCAATTACTCTACAGTACTGGGAATAAACACACTTCCTACAAGGTAGGCGCCCTTGTCTACACTGGACCGATTTTGAAGATTTAAGTCATAAATCTTAAAAATCGACATAGTGTGACCTGCCAACAGTGCATAGTTAATTTTTGCGCACCCGATATAATTCTATTGCAGGAAATCTAGCCAAGCTTTTTTAATCAGACTTCGCAAAGTTGTAGATCAACTACCTGGCTAAAGATGGAGGGAAAAAATTCAAAAATTTTTCGAGTAGTTTTGGAGAAAAATCCACCTTTTCTGAAATCAGCAAAATTATTTGAACCAGGATTTGCGAAGACTACGTTGACGGAAACAGTGCAATATACATCTCTTGATTGCCCAGACCATGCAAAACAACATCCTTATTAACTGCTTTTCGATAGACCGAACGATATCTGGGGAGATCAGTTTTGCGAAACGGCATTTCATTTCATTTTCATTCATTTCATTTGATTTATTTTAGGAGGGTTGCCCTTCGGTAAAAACCGTTTTTCAAGGGGCCCTCCGATAAAAACTATTACTATACAAAAATACCAAATAAATTACCTTAACCCTAATTACAATAGAAACCATAATATTAAAAACCTATTTACAAGAATTGATTATTTATATACATATTAGAAATAAAAACAAGAAAGAAAAACAAATCCTAAGTCTCTGACAGGGGGCAGAACCTGCAGCGCCAGCACCGGCAGCCCCCCGGCGACACGACAACCCGGAGCGAACAGCGATCGAAACCAAGATAGGCACTAAATCCTTACTGGCTGACAAAATTAACACGTGACACGCCCTAAACCAATCAAATAGAACCGACAACCAACCGCGAAATTTGAAATGTCGGATTTTAGGCCCATTTTTTGGATTTTAGGCCGCTTTTCGACGATTTTACCACCCTTCACCAAAATATAAATCGACAGAAGGGGCAAGAAGATTTTCGAAAAATTTCTTCACAGACCTGTTCCCAATAGTCTAATACAGAGTTAATCATCGTCGCTACAAATTCTGTCAAAATTTGGAGAAATGCGAAAGTTTTCAATTTGACCTCACTGACCTCACTGTAGCTTGCCATAGTAAAAATCTCAGTAATGGCTGAAACGTATTTATATGCACACCGAGAATAAATAGTTTGTTTCCAAGGTCTTATTCTGCTCGTTTAATCATCTTCAAAACAGAGAATGACTCCGTGAATTTAGAGCAGGTGGGCATAGACTTGCAAGCTCTCCATCCTGCTGGGATGAACTCGAAACGCGCTGAGTTCGAAACGCAGTCATAACATAACAGGCCTAAAATCTTTGCCAAATATTCACGTTCACTCACCTTCCTTCATTCAGGACGCCGAAACCAGTATGAATATCCAGTAGTGCATCATTTCATCACAGAATAGCTATCTCCAATTCCTTTTTAATCCAATCTTTCTCTTTTGATAACGAACGAAGTGCAATAATTTTATGAAACGAGCTTCTCGATTTTTTAGTCGTACGCTGTACGCGTCAGACCGCGTCCAGGAATCTGGGGTAAAGGCGCGAAAAGCGTTAGCGTATTGTTTTTGCCTTTTGCCTATCACGTCAGCAGTGTTTTCCGTACATTCGTTTGCCAGGATCCTCTGAAAATCTTTGCAAGCTGTTTGTTCCTGTTTAAATTGTATAAAATGAAGAATACAGGACGTGGAAAAGCAAAGAAATGTTCAAATGCTAAACACGAAGAATGGCGTAGCTCTTCTGACTATTTGATTGATCTTGGTTCTAATCTTGGGAGAGCCAATGTTTTTGTAAGAGCTTTCTGGACAAAATATGAAAAAAGGAGGCCAAGAAAGAATGACAGGTTCTGCACTGATTGTTTGATGAAGTGTCTGAGCAAAAGGAGTTATACCTCAAAGCTGCCACCAAACTACAAGAGTCTACCTTCTTACACTAAGGTAGGTTGTCTCTGTCTTCTCTTTTGAATGTCGAATATTTGAGTATTCTGTAATTTGATATTTTGTTCACAACAAAGACTCCAAATCACCACTTTTTTGCACAAAGTGAATTGATTTGATTTAATTTTTTAATTAGAAACTAAGGACTTGGGTCAGTACTGAAAGTTTCTTAAAAATCTCAGATTTTTAGTACTTTTACAACTCACAGTTTCTCACGCGAGTTTCTCTCAAGTTGCACAACGATATTTATGTGTGCTTCCCGTGCCCGTGTCAACATTTTTCCTTTCCAATGTTTAGGCTTTACTCAAGTGCCTTTGGAGTAATATGATGCGAGAGGCACAAGTGAAACAAAGTCTTAAAGTGAAAATATGCTAAGGATGTCTATATCAACATAATTAGCTTCTTAACTGGAGTTTCTTAATATTTTGGCAATGTCAGAGCTGAGTTTCTTGTGTGCGGTTTCTTATATTATTTACTAGGATTCTATAGAAATGTCAAATTTATATTAGTCCATTCTCTATTTCGCAGTTCCAAGAAGTATTGGCAGAGTTTGTGGCTTCCTCCAGTGACAATGAAACAGTGACCTCACAGACTGGGAGTATCGTGTCAATTGGAAATGAGCCCCCTCGAAGCTCTCAAGATCAAGAAGACACTCTTGAGGTACAGAGCGAAGAAACATTGATGATTATGGAAGAAAGAGAGAAAACTGCTGTCATAGAACTAGAGGTCCCCACTGAGGTTCCTTTGAATGCAGAAATAGAAGCCACTCTTATCGTAATGGAAGGCTCCACTGAGGGCGAAAATGATGAGACTGCTGTGGTTGAAATAGAGGCCACTGTCATGTTTATGGTAGAAACAGATGAAACCACTGAAGCAGAAGCTGGAAATCCTGCTGCTGTGCTACAACTACAGGATACTACTGAGGTAGAAACAGAGACTGCTGTGGTGGAACCAGAGGAGACTGATCTGGTAGAAAGAAATGACACTAATAATGCAGAGAAAGACAAAACTCATATGGTTATGGTTGATACAGAAGAGACTCCCATCAGCTCTCCCATCAATATGGTTATAACCAACCATACAATACCTGGAGGGCATTGGACCAGTTGAGGTTGGAAACAACTTTCTATACATACCACGCAACTTATTTTCTGCTGTAACAAAAATGATTGAAAACAGTATTGATTTACAAGCAGAAGTAGAATGCTGTCACTCATTTCTTTGGGAAAAACATGGCAGCAGCAACATATCACCATTTGACCGTCAGTCCTCAAACAAGCAGGAATCAAATGAAAGAAAATGTGTTTCTATTATTTACATGCTAATTTTTGGACAGTCACAGAAAGCAAATTGGTTTCAGAAAGTCTTGTCAACTCAAGTTGTCGGCAAAGGTATCAGTGACACAGGGCTATCCATTCTAAATAACAGTGGAATTGCTATTTCTAGGAATACACAAAAACTAGATCGCCAAAGATCAGCAAAAAATCATAATCAGGTTGTCAGGAAGTTCATATCTGAAGCAGTCAGTAAACAGAACTTGCTAGTTCTTATGATAGATGACTTCACTAATATTCACACAAAGAGACGACCAAAAGATGAAGTAACATCAACTGCACGCAGTATGGCGACAATTCTCCTGAAGAGATTTTGTAATGTTCCAGCAATTCCAGTACAGAATGAGAAAGTAACCCAGTATCCACAAGGTATAAATAAGGATATGCTGAAAGGTTTCACATTCAGTAATTTAAACAGGCTGTCATACTCATTTGCATCAGCGATGCCAAATTGGATACGTATTGCTTTTTTACCCTGAAATGGAATGGAACAGAGTTGATGATCACGATTATCAAGCACAGCAATGAAATATTCAGTCAATAAGAAAAATGATCGATTGCAGACTTATTGATGAAGTAAAGCTACCCTTGAAGAGTTTTCAGAACTTTCTACAGGCAGCTTTGCATGCAGTTGACCATGGACTTGACCAGTACCTAAGTAGATTTATCTGCCCACAACCAGGAGATTGGCCAGCACAGTTCTATATGAGACAGCTTACATATAATGTCCCCAGTCATGCTCCATCTTGCATTCAAAACATTGTGCCATTAATTGGACCACTTCATGTGCAGCTTAATGCAAGAGAATGTGTATGCCTCCTTAACATAGAGTTTTTTAAGAGAGGTTACAAGTGGATTTTTGGAGAACGTAAGGTTCTTGCAATGAAGCCAAAGGCATGGAGAATATCTCTCCTAGAAGAACTGCTTTACGGAGGATGGACTTTAATTCGTGATCAAGTTACAACTGCTTTTTCTCGCTGCAAAGATATTCAATACCTGACACTCTTGAATCTACTGGACAATTACCTGCCTTTAGTGCTGTCAATTTATTCAGTCATATTCAAATGTGGAGATACTGAGCAATATGTCAATGCAATGTTCAGATGCTGGGTAATGTTCTTTTGTTTTAAGAGACACCACTACAACAAAGCACCTCTTGTATGGCTGAGCAATTACTTGTTTTGGCAGCAGCAAGATTATCCACTGTTTCGCACCATGATGCAAAATCTAAATGCCTTTGATGAATATCCGGTTGAGAATTTTCACTCAGTCCTCAGAGCTCAAAGCCGTGACAGTGATACTGCTGAACTGTTGTCCGAAAAGGCAAGGGCACTTGATGGAGATAAAGCTGGTGCAACTAACTTCTCGTCAGTATTTATTACTCCAAGAAATACTACTTTCAGCAAAGGGAGATTATCTGAGCTTAAGCTCAGCGCAGCTGCATTCATTACTGATGTATTACGTCAAATCAAAGACAACCCAAACACAGCTGTACAGGTGCCAAGACCAAAAAGAAAGCAGAAAAATATGACATACTGGAAACTGCCACACATCTATGGAGAAGGCACTGTTGTTTCATCAAAGGTCCTCCCTCTTGGGTTCCAATTTGTTGGCAAAGAGCCAAACCCGCGAAGGTAAGTTGGAAAATCCTTACTGGTAGTATCAAGTAAGATTACAAAACTATGCCAAGGCAAGGCCTGTTTCTGTTTTTTTAGAAAAGCAGCCATGTGTACAGTAAAGACTCTCAGTTGATCAGATCTCTCAAGAATTCTTAGACGTTGAGAATTCTTGAAGATTGTTTAAACATGTTGAGAATTTTTGAAACAGTCACTAGCTCACTGCTTCAAAGATTGTAAATGACAGATCAGAAGCCCACCACAGAGCCTTGCAATCGGATGTATAGACATTCGCGAATTTCGCAGTTTCGACTAGTGGTAAACAGAATATCCTGTCGCCGTTTTACGTTCTGTAAAGGATGAGAAGTAAGAGGAAGTAAAGATGAACTAATATACATAACAAAACGGATATTTCGCAGTTAAGTAACGACTTAACTGCGACAACTCCATTCTGTTATGTATATTGTACTATATACACTTTATTCATTTACTACTATTTATAACAAAACGGATATTTATAATAACGACTTAACTGCGATAACTCCATTCTGTTATGTATTAAATGATCATACCTTATAACGGATCGACTTTTTCGCGATGGATGTAATCATTCGCGATATTTCAATTTTGTTACACAAATATGCATAACGAAACGGATATTTCGCAGTTAAGTAATGACTTAACTGCGATAACTCCATTCTGTTATGTATTATGTGATCATATCTTATAACGGATCGACTTTTTCGCGATGGATGTAATCATTCGCGATATTTCAATTTTGTTACACAAATATGCATAACGAAACGGATATTTCGCAGTTAAGTAATGACTTAACTGCGATAACTCCATTCTGTTATGTATTAAATGATCATACCTTATAACGGATCGACTTTTTCGCGATGGATGTAATCATTCGCGATATTTCAATTTTGTTACACAAATATGTATAACGAAACGGATATTTCGCAGTTAAGTGACGACTTAACTGCGACAACTCCATTCTGTTATGTATTATGTGATCATATCTTATAACGGATCGACTTTTTCGCGATGGATGTAGTCATTCGCGATATTTCAATTTTGTTACACAAATATGCATAACGAAACGGATATTTCGCAGTTAAGTAATGACTTAACTGCGATAACTCCATTCTGTTATGTATTAAATGATCATACCTTATAACGGATCGACTTTTTCGCGATGGATGTAATCATTCGCGATATTTCAATTTTGTTACACAAATAAACGACTTAACTGCGACAACTCCATTCTGTTATGTATTATGTGATCATATCTTATATCGGATCGACTTTTTCGCGATGGATGTAGTCATTCGCGATATTTCAATTTTGTTACACAAATATGTATAACGAAAAGGATATTTCGCAGTTAAAGATCTAAAGATTTAAAGATCTCGTACGCTTTTCCAGAAGAGTGAGAGTGATGCACCCCTAAAGCGAGCCGGGGCTTGAGTTTCAACTCAATCATCGTGTACATTCATTTTTGTTTTGTAAGAAACCGCTTATAAGAAACGTTAAGCTCAATTTTTCGAAACTTAAGAAACTTTTGCAATTTACAGTTTTAATTTTCCACATAAGAAACTTTTGGTAGCAAAATGGCCCAAAAATTTAAGAAAATGCCTACCAGCGCCGGACCTTAGTTTCTTATAAAAAAATGTGAGTGTAAGCCACCCGTCTGTCCATCAGCGTTGCCCTGCCCTCAGCATTGAGGTTGCTGATTTCAAAGATTGCTGATTTGAATGAATTTTTCAAAAACCATACCCCAAAATTTACGAGCATTCAAAATAGATACCCTAAAATTGTGACAAAGATTCCCTGAAGCGTTATTCTTCTAAAACGACACCCCAAAATGTGTGTCAATTTGTGATCTTAGGGGTAATCGACAAAAGATTTTCGTCCCCGTTAATGGATCTTGTCCGTTAAGATCTGAACCCCTTCCCCCCTGCTTAACTGTCAAATTTTTTGCCTCGGGTCAAAGTTTGCTTAGGCCCTCCGAGGCCTGTAAATACCTACGTTATTTCAATTCATTTTCTTGTTGCCGGCCCAACCACCTTCCGGCTTTTTTAAAGGCGAGTATACTGTAGTTACTGTAAATTTTCAAAGTCGTAAATATAAATGCGACGAAAAAAGCTTATTTACGATCTTAAAGTCTTGTTTAGTTAGCCACATTTCTTATCAGGATTTTCGTCCCCGAAACGAAATTTGAATGGATTCAGGTGAGACCTCCACCCCCTCCCCCTAACGGACAAAATCCGTTAATGGGGACAAAAATCTGTTGTCGATGACACCAAAAATGACACCCTAAAAACTAAAAATTATTTCAGCATGGAGCCCCAAAAAATGGCACATCCCGTACTGGTATATATGGTACACGTTTTTTACAATAAACTTGGGTCAGCACTTAGTACTAAAAGTTTCTTAATTTCGCATGAAAATTTCGGTGTTTTAGTAGTAAAAGTTTCTTAATCAGTTTCTTGTTTTTTGGGCCTAAAATTGCGGTATTGTTCGAAGTTGAGCCTTCTTCTCGAGAAAGGGCTTCCATTTTGCATTGACATTGTCATCAAGAAGGAGCCATGCACATCAAGACAAAAATTTACCAATTTTGCAGTTAAAAGTCAAGAAAAGACGAATGTACCTTTGTTAGAAAGACATATAGAATATGAGAGACACAAAGAAATAAAGTTTTAGAGTTTACTGTTCTTGAGCGTAGTACTAGAGTTTCTCAAATTTTTGGTCATCGTAGTACTAGTTTCTTATAAACCAGTTTCTTATAAAAAAAAAACGTGTAGTTACCCCCCCCCCCCTTGGGTCCGCAAGACAATGTTTCATTACGATTTTTATGTTGATTACTCGACGTTCGTTGGCATGAAAAATCGTTGCGGTTTGCGGTAGGCCTGATAGAATTTGATCGCGAAAAAGTCGATCCGTTATAAGGTATGATCATTTAATACATAACAGAATGGAGTTGTCGCAGTTAAGTCGTTACTTAACTGCGAAATATCCGTTTTGTTATAAATAGTAGTAAATGAATAAAGTGTATATAGTACAATATACATAACAGAATGGAGTTGTCGCAGTTAAGTCGTTACTTAACTGCGAAATATCCGTTTTGTTATGTATATTAGTTCATCTTTACTTCCTCTTACTTCTCATCCTTTACAGAACGTAAAACGGCGACAGGATATTCTGTTTACCACTGGTCGAAACTGCGAAATTCGCGGATGTCATACGATCCTTGCAATCAAATAGTTTAGCATGATATACAACAAGTAAAGGCAGTACCCCCTGCTAATTTGTTTTGCTAACCTTTGTACAAAAATGTGCAGGTGATAATGTAATCAATGGCATTATTTCCACACAAAGTACCATTTTTGGCTCATCATGGGTGGGTGGACTGCCTTTAATGTTCATAGATTGGACAAATCTTTGGAGTAACCTTCTGTTTCTTTTGTCACTGATACAGGTAATGAAAATTGAGATCTTTTCCCAGTCTTTTTTGTCCCAACATTCTGACAAACATATTTCAAGAGAATGGGCATTGAAAATTTGATAACAATATTCATTCTGAACCAAAACCAATTGCATAGCTTTTGATCAACCTAAGCTACTGTAAGTCCATCCTGTGCGGTCAGATGATGGGACATTAAAGGGAAGAGACAATTGGTAAACATATTTGCTTGTAGACAGAAGAAAGAATGCACCCACATAACATTCATTTTTATAAAAAACAGCTTCTAGAAAAAATTTGCTCAATTTGTAAAACTAAGATACTATACCTTAATCTGAAAGCTAACAAATTTAATTCATAATTTGCAGTTTTCTGTTCCCCAGTCACTCAAAGTCAAAACAGTTTTGACCCTAAACTCTACACTGTATTCTTCACTATACACTTGACATGCAGATTGCATTTCATTTTCAGAAAACTGCACACTCAAAAAAGTTTCTATTTACAAATTTGTTTTGACTTTAAATTTGGAAGAGAGAATGGTTTGAATTGTTATTGATACCACTCAAATAGGTTCATTTCTGAGTGTGAAGTTAACATTTAACTAGGCACCTTAGAAGCTTTTCAGTTTCAAAATGTGAAATCAGTCATTCAGATGATAACATCTAATGTACATATGGGTATGCTACAGTATGTGCTGTATTCTTCCATTCTAGGCCTTGTGACCTCCCAGACTGCAAAGAGCAGGTTCACAGTTCAGAAATTCTTCATGGATGTGGACATTCCTTCCATTCAGTATGTATGCCTTCTGCACAACGTGTATGTGTTATTTGCAAAGAAGGATTGGTTGGGGCAGTAGAGTCACTTTCAGAAATAGCATCTGAGACCATTTGCAACTCTGGCTCTGAAGCAAGGTCAGATATTCCTCCAAACGAGGGAGAAGAAGATGATGATGGTGATGATGACATTCCAACTGAAATGGAGCAAACTGAAGCAACCATTGCAGGTGCCCAGTTACAATTACAGAATGAAATTTCAAGTTGGGGAGTCATCCAAGGCCCTTAAATAAAAAGGCTGAAACTGTAAAAAGCTTCATTCAGTCAATTCAAATGAGTGCAGCTATGATAACTGGCAGTTTACCTTCAGATAGAAATTTCATAGCTTTTTTTCATAGCTAGAAATTTCAAAAATCAGAGTCAAATATTTCATAAAGTCAATAATTTTTAACATAATCAATCATTTGCATTGGGGTCATCAATTGAGAATATGTTAGCCTGTTCTCAGTCCCCCACTCCATTTGTTTATGGAAGTGATGGACACACAGGCAGGCTAAGATTCTAGAAATGGGGGGGGGGGGGTTGATTTTTATTTGGAATGAGGAATTTGAATTAAAACCCAAAACAGATTCAATTGATGACATTCTTTGCCTAATCATACCAGCAAAAGGACACACTCACCAAACAAGAATCCCTTGGTCACTCTCTTATGAAACCTTGTGGAATTACTACAGAAGCTCACAACATTTGTGAAGGTCTAATTTATCAAAGAGGATATTCCACAAGGTCACTCGCTTTATGAAACCTTGTGGTTGCCCCTGGGTCAATCGCTTGCTGAAACCTAGTGGGTATTCTGCACCTCTAATACAGGTGTAACCTCATTCCTTTCAAGGAGAAATACTTTTCCTAGGTCACTCGCTTTCTGAAACCTAGAGAATACATGTAAACATGGCTGTGGTCTGTAAGTTGTTTATAATCATGAAAATAAACAGTAAATTAATTTTTTGTTAAGATGAAAACCAAGAGTGGAAATGTTTTTGTTTTCATTTTCAGTGAACATTAGCATATAGATAGTTACTAACTTTTCAGCTATTACGTAATCTAAGGATACATTCGCAACGTCCAGCCATGCTAAACTTTGAAAAATTATCTCAAAATGAAGGTAAACTCCAGGTTACCACTCGATGTCAGTTCTATCTGTGAATGATGTGTCTATGGATCTACAGAAGAATGTAAGTTGTCATCTTTATTCTACTTCAATCATTTTGCCTGGGAAAGCAGTCTATAAGGCTAGCACTAAAGTTAGAAATTATTTGATTTGCATATTAAAAATAGCATTTCTTTTTGTAGGCACAGGTACTGGGGAAAAATTAATATTAAAGTAATAAGAACCTCTTGCCGGTTTTGTCTATATCAGACCAACCACATTATTTGTGATATAACCAGTTCCTGTTTCCACAGAGAAGGAAAAAGAGTATATTTTGTTCTCTATAAATGAAAACCGGAAGTATGGCTGTGTCAAAATATCGAGGTTTGGCCTAATCTAGACAAATTTGGCAAGATTGGCAAGCACCAACAAGTAAATTACTTTTTACAGGTACTGATTACTTTTATACTAATTTTCCCTATTGCCTGTCATGAGCGTAGGGAAGATAAATTTGGGGGGCTGGGAGAAAAAATCTATTGTTTACAAACAATTTGCCTGGCTGAAATCGGATTTCTGCCCGATTATGGCTGATTTTTGCAAATTGTTCTAATGTTGGGGGGGGGGGGGCTACTTGCCTGTGTTGTAAGCAGCTTTTCATTCATGGAAAATTTTACTATTTTTAGAAGATCTCTCAAACACACAAAAGGAAGCAAATAAACTTCAGACCTATAACGTTTGATACACCACTAAACAAAGTGAATAAAAAGGAAGGGAAGGTTACTGAATGTAGCCTCTCTCTTGGACAGATTCAGGATGCTGTCTTTTCTTGCCAAGTGTTTAAAGTTGAGGAGGAACAAGAGGGTGGGGTGGGGGATAACATGCTCCGTTCATTTCTATGCCTATTGTTGACAACGCATTACCAGGTGTTCCAGAATGTAATAGGTTTGCACAGAAATTATGCAGAGGAGCCTCATTTCTAATATTTCGAAGCTGTCATTTTCGGAAACATGTGACTTTAATGTCTAGGCTTTTATATTACATAGCTGTTTTAATCTATTCAATGGTTTCTACAATATCATTGGTCTTTGCAGCATAAATCTGTTGCCATCACAAGAACAGAGGTACAATCTTGAGGAATTCAAGAAATCCTTTCCTTTGAGTATAGCTAATTTTCCTCAAGATTAGGTGCAAAGTTTTTAGTATGATTGCAACATTCTCATAGTCTCCCTGATCAAAATTTGACTCTTTTTCATCATTAATGATAAAAAGCTCTGCTTGGGTAGGCAGCAACTTGAAAAGGATGTTTTTCAGGAAACCCCACAGTCAGATTCTTAATCCTCTTTGCCAGGGTTACATTGGTACTTATTGACTACTTATTGGATAGATGTATTTCATAGAAATTTTCATCTCAAAACTATTGTGCCGGAGAAAAATAAGACGGAATAGACAGTTTTTACAAATAGCATGTTGCCAGTTGTGATACCTGGTGCGCCAAAATAAACTATGCACTGTTGGCAGGCTACGAGCAATTTCTAAATTCCCAAATCACCTCGAAAACGTTTTCTCTTTGTCCATCCATTCGAGTCTTTAGAAACTTTAACCAACGTTTTTTGATCGTTTGCAGTGTTTTGAACATGAAATTTTAAGGAATTCGCTTCTAGCTTCAGAGACTGAAAACAGACTGAAATTCAGGCTTTCTGCTAAAGATTGAGTCATAAATCTTCAAAATCGGTCCAGTGTACGATTTATCGTGGCTTGTCAAAAGTGCATAATTTATTTTGGCAGAGGCAGTACAGTTTTTTTTCAAAATATTGCCGCGCGTTTAGAGACACACTTAATTGTCCGAACTATCCATTAAGTATGTTATGCACCAAAAGAGTACTCTCAACTTCAAGAAATTAGTATCTTTGTGGTTTCTTTCAAATGTGTATCGGTATATCATGTTGCAGGCATGTTGTAAACCTGTAATTGTCATCTAATTAATTATCGACTCATCATCCATATTAATTTAAATTTCATGGACATTTCTGTGGATATCAAAGAATATTTCGCTGTGGAGAGCAAAAGATGCACAGAAGAAGGAGATACACAAAGAATAAAAGAACAAGGCACTGGTTCATAGTCATTCTACTTTTGTACCAAAGCATAATGAAGAACTACCAGATCATCATTGAAACTGTCCAAGGAGAGCAGCTGATAATATTCAGGAATAGAAAGAGAGCATCTACTTTGAGGGGAAATACGTCATTTTAATGGAGATCTTAATAAGCGTCATTATTCATATTCATATTCATATTCATATTCAATTCTTTTAAGGAGGGTTGCCCTTCAGCAGAAGCTGGTTTTCAAGGGGCCCTCCGATAAAAACAATAATTAAAATCTACAGAAACAAAGTAAAAAGCTATTAATTAAATCAAACTATAAAACCTTATTTACAATATTCAAAACCTATGTACAATAATGTTTAAAATTTAAAATCATGCGAAAGAAAAAGAAGCCTGTACCTAAATAGTCTTGAAACTCTTCAGTGAGGCTGCCTGCTTAGACTCGACTGAGAGGCTATTCCACAGTTTTGCACCTCTGTAGGAGAAACATCTCTGGCCATTATTTGACCTTTTCTTGGGTAACCTAAGGTCGGTTCCTGTATTACGAAGGCTGTAGGATGAACACTGCGAATTTCGTGTGAAGAGGTCACACAGGTATTATACTGACATCTGCATTCTGAGCTAGTTATTATCTGAGATATCATATCAGAACTCATGCGAAAGGCTAGAACTCAAATGAAGTTTACAGTAAATATGCTTTCAATCGAAAAATCAAAAGAATTAACAATGTAGAGCTCAGGCCGCAAATTGAATCTCCTGATGAAAACCGAGCCTTAAAGAGACACAATCGCAAATTTTTTGTGTCTGAAAATCTAAACGAGATTCCTCATACATAAAGTAGAGACCTTGTACATTCTGAAAATATATTTAATACACAAAACCGAAAATTTAATTGACCGAGATTTATGAAAAGAAACTTGCAAGGCGAGAATTTGTCTATTGTCTTTCCATTGTTTATGCGCACGTGCCGCAGAAAAGTGTGGGTACAAATACGTCGTTTTTCCTTTCGTTTTACTGTTTTATGATACTTCTAGAAGTCGTACGAAACTACCAAATACATTTTCGGAATGTACAAGGTCTCTTCTTTATGCATGAAGAATCTCGTTGAGATTTTCCGACATCAAAAATTTGCGATTGTGTCTCTTTAAAGAGACGTAATGCAAAAGATATACAAGTGTCGTGATAGTTGAAATTGGACATGATCATGATTGAAAGTACAGTTGTTGAGGGACTGTCCTTAGTTTTAACCCATAGACGAGTCATGCCTTTCGTTGGAACATGTTGTAACTATCTGTTTAGGTAAAAGGAGGCAGCAAAATGTTTTGGGCCATATAACATGCAAGATAATGTCTTGAGCATTTGTTTGATGGCACAATATATTTTGTTGGGGTGTGGGTGTAGGGGTGTGATGGAGCCCACCATTTGCGTAGTTACTGCATGTTTCAACATGTTTCAACATGTTTCAGCACGTTTCAGCTAAGCTGACTTTTCGTCCCTATGCACAATATTTTTCCCTATATAAAAACACAACTCCACTCCTATATGTACTCGTTCTACTTCCTACATAAAAAGAGCAATTGGTCCACATAATTTCATTCAATGTAGGTTATGGAATCTCGATTCAATTAGAATTAACTTGGAAACGTTAGGACATAGCAAAAGGAAACACCAAAGGAACATTGCAGTTTCCAATTTTATTCTCAGCCAAAACATTTTAACAATTATTTCTCTAACACTGAATATTGTCCAAACGCAACTTTTTAAAGGTCGAACTTCAAAATTTGAAACAAAAAATGTTGTTTGCAGTATTTCCAGTTTTATCATGGATTTATGAATTATGCATTTCTTTTTGGCATCTGTTAAAAAACCGATGTCCTTTCTTTGCAAACAATATTTCTGTTTCCTAACCATACCCAAAGATATTTATTCTATAAAACTTCAATATGAAAAAGCTCAGGTAAGAAGCCTAAAATAGGAAGAAACGATGTGCATACAGTTTCATATGCAAATTTGGAAAGAGTGTTCTTTGATATACATGAGAGAGTTTTGGTGGCCATGTTGTGTCTGCATGCTGGTGTTTCTTTTGTATAGGTATCTTATATCAAACCCAATTTAATGACCGTATTTCATCTAATGAAAACCCAGCTACTCATAAACTGCCTTGCCAAGAAAATGTCCTTGAAAAGGAGCAACAGAGGCACCTGCCAATAAAAGACCCTTTCGTCGACGACAATGCTTGGGAAATAGAAAACAACCAAGGAACAAGAAGCTGGAATATGTATTGGGAGAAGATCGATGAAAAAGTAGAATCTTCACCATCTTTAAATGCATTTTTCGAAAGAACCTAGTTTATTCATCTTTCTTGGGCATCTGATAGATGAAATACGGTGTTTAAACATTTGATTAAAGAAATACTTTATTAGCAATTTTGAAAAGCAGAAAAATCTGTGCCATTTGATTTGATTACAGTTGTTTTCATTTGGATTTACAAAATTTCAACAACAATCGCTTTTACTGTACAAATTGCACTTCCGATCTTTCTTCCTTTCTAATTAACAGTAAATATTCAAACATTAAACTTGCTTTATCTAATTCGTAATCAAAAATTATCTTGACTGTTACTTCTTTGCTCGTTTTTTTTTTCAATTCTGGCAGTCTCATTGAGAGGAAATGTGATATATCCTGGATTAACTGTACACTTCTCCGGCATTAAAGACATAAGAAACAGGAAAGAAACTTTTGGTAGCAAAATGTCCCAAAAAATTTAAGAAACTACCTACCAGCCCCGGACCTTTGTTGTAAAAAATACGTGTAGCAGCTCAGAAGAGAGTTTCCATGGAAAATTTGAAAATCGTTGTTAAGTCCGAAAAAACACAGCCTGAATTTAGTTGTGGGAACAAATTTGTTTGTTACATCAATTAGTGAATTACGGTTCAAGTTGAAATGATTACCAAATTTATTTGCAAAATAGAAATTTCCAGTGATGACAAACGCAGGCAGGATGTTTCAGTACTTTCACTTTTATCTCATCATGTAAGGGAAGGAAGCAGGAGCATTCCTTTAATTTGTTCTCCATAAAGAAAGTTAAGATTAGGAAATTACGGTGCATATCAATCAAGCATACCTCTTTATTTAATTTTCTGTTGGGCTTTACTGTAAATAGTAGGGCACGTTCTTACTCTGTACTTTTTGCCATCATTGACAAAAGAACTTGCCCTACCATCACAACTCTCGGGTCAAAACTATTCGTTAATAATTGAGGAGCCAAGGCCCTCCCTCTACCAAGGCCTTGTCCCCTCCCTCTACCCCTCCCTCTGCCCCTTCCTCTACCCCTCCCTCTGCCCCAACCTCTTGCATTTCCTCCTTCTTTTATTCTTCTTTTAACTATGAACAACCTCTCTTGCTTCCTAGGAGCAAAAGTTATGTCGTTATGGCATATCAAACAAAATTCAATGTTTAGAATATAACCTAGCTAGGATTTGATGTTTCTTACCCGCAGACGGAATTGTAAGCAATAAGTTGGATTTTACAAATTTAAACACATGAAGTGAGAGCAAGAATCCAAATTTCAGCAGCACATTTCTCAAAAATTTTCAAATACTTAGGGGTTAGTCATTTATAACTCTGGGTAACGGGGCGGGTTAGAATTGGTGGGGATATGAAAACTATTCCAAGGAAAATTGGGGGGTATGAAACTTCTTTTGGAAATTTTAGAGGGGGTACGAAAACTTTAATGGTAGATTCTCCAGAAAATTACTTCAATGACACGATAAGGCCTATGGAATACCATATCCTCGCACAACTGCAACTCTAGCTAGCTTCTTAATGACGGCCTTCAAATCATCCATTGTACACCATTTGTATAAAATTCCAGCTCACTGGCCTTCCAAGGTAGTACTTCATTAAGTTCAAATAGCATTGCCTTTCGTCTTTTTTATCTCTTTTACAAAACAGAACTTCTGTGATGTGGTTATCTGAAAATAGTTTGATAGATGGCCAGTCGTAGGGTATGAAATCTTTTCCTAATTTTCAATTGGGCTCTAAATTTTTTTTGGGATAATTGGAAGGGGTTTAAAAACTCTTAGCTAGCTTAGCAATTCTAGCCCGCCCCGGTACCCAGAGTTATAAATGACTGACCCCTTACAGTGCGTCCCTTGCCCACCTGCCTTTTTCCTCCGTACTGAAATAATAGGCGTTAGCGTCGATGCCAAATTCTGATTCAACCCTTTGTTTTAAATGCCTCAATGACGTCGTCTCGATTTCCTGAAACCAGAGGTCGAAAAAAGTTTGTGATGATGCTATTCAATGATAAGGGGGAGTTTATTCTCGTAGTTGGATGAATGAAAAACAAATGAGTAAAACCACACAGGTGCAGGATGTTGAAAACGAAAACACTCACATACCTTTTCATCTTCACCATAAATAACTCTTATTTTTATTTTTTCTTTCTCATCATTTTTTGGGGTGTTATCTATGCTCATCTGTAAGAAAGAAAAGGTCACATTAGCAAAACAGCGAAATTCTCCTTGTTGATGCGAGTCTCCAATTTTCTAAGGGTGCAGTAAAATTGAATATCGAGAATTCTAATTGCAAAGATGTTTAGACCTCTACTAAACCAGATCATAAGTTACTCACTTTTTTAATTCTTTCTTTTAATTCTTGATCTTTTATTTCTTTAAATTTTTCTCTTTGCTGCATCTGACGTGATAGGCAAAAGGCAAAAACAATACGCTAACGCTTTTCGCGCCTTTACCCCAGATTCCTGGACGCGGTCTGACGCGTACAGCGTACGACTAAAAAATCGAGAAGCTCGTTTCATAAAATTATTGCACTTCGTTCGTTATCAAAAGAGAAAGATTGGATTAAAAAGGAATTGGAGATAGCTATTCTGTGATGAAATGATGCACTACTGGATATTCATACTGGTTTCGGCGTCCTGAATGAAGGAAGGTGAGTGAACGTGAATATTTGGCAAAGATTTTAGGCCTGTTATGTTATGACTGCGTTTCGAACTCAGCGCGTTTCGAGTTCATCCCAGCAGGATGGAGAGCTTGCAAGTCTATGCCCACCTGCTCTAAATTCACGGAGTCATTCTCTGTTTTGAAGATGATTAAACGAGCAGAATAAGACCTTGGAAACAAACTATTTATTCTCGGTGTGCATATAAATACGTTTCAGCCATTACTGAGATTTTTACTATGGCAAGCTACAGTGAGGTCAGTGAGGTCAAATTGAAAACTTTCGCATTTCTCCAAATTTTGACAGAATTTGTAGCGACGATGATTAACTCTGTATTAGACTATTGGGAACAGGTCTGTGAAGAAATTTTTCGAAAATCTTCATGCCCCTTCTGTCGATTTATATTTTGGTGAAGGGTGGTAAAATCGTCGAAAAGCGGCCTAAAATCCAAAAAAGTGGCCTAAAATCTGACATTTCAAATTTCCCGGTTGGTTGTTGGTTCCATTTGATTGGTTTAAGGCGTGTCACGTGTCAATTTTGTCAGCCAGTAAGGATTTAGTGCCTATCTTATCGAAACCATGACCGCCATTCGCCCCAAGCCGGCCCGCCACCCAAGGACAACCAGCGCCACCGCCGCAGGCCCCACCCCTGTAGTTATCTAAATAGATGTTTTGAAGCTATTCAGAGAGGATGCCTGCTTTGACTCAGCTGAAAGGCTATTCCACAATTTTGCACCCCTAAAAGAGAAACATTTCTGCCCATTTGCAGATGTTTTCTTTGGTACCCTCAGGTCAGTCTCGGTATTTCGAAGGCAGCGGGTGGAGCATTGTGAATTTCTTTTGAAAAGGCTACTCAAGTATTGCGGAGCCAGGTCATTGAGTGACTTGAAGACCATTGTTTTTGACTCATTACTGATGAGTTGTTCAATGGTCTTCCAGCCCAGCCTTTCGATAAGTGGCCTGCTTGGGGAGTCAAAGCTGATATTCGTAACAATCCTGGCAGCTCGGTTTTGAAGCTTCTGTAGCTGCTTGATTTCACTAGAACCACAACAACCCCAAACAGAACAACAGTATCGAAAGTGTGGCTCAACAATACCTGTGTAAAGATTCTCAAGAGTTACCCTTGGTAGAAACTTCTTGGCATGCTTTAAAAAGCCGATGGCCCTTGAGACCTTGGCAGAGACAGCCTTTATTTGCTCTTTCCAATCTAAAGAGAAATCAATTTGGACACCAAGGTATTTTGTTTTTTGAACAACGTCAAGCTCATTGTCACGTATGTTCAATTCCAAATTCTGATTTGTACTTTTGAGAACCTTACGTTTTTGCCTGGTAGTAATAAGCATGGCGTGTGTTTTTGCAACATTCAAAGAAAGTTTATTGCCTTGAAGCCATGTATCCAATCGCCTAAGATCATTGTTAATAGCACCATTCAGCTGAGTTATATTCAATGCCTGGTGACACAAACTGGTGTCGTCAGCATACATGGACACAGTTGAACCCTGGACGGCCAGTGGAAGGTCATTGATATAGATGAGGAAGAGAAGAGGGCCGAGACATGAGCCTTGTGGCACACCGACTTCTACATCCCCTATGTCTGAGGCAACATCATTAACCCTGCAGAATTGTTTACGGTTGGATAGGTATGACCTAAACCAAGACAGCTCTCGCTGCTGAACACCATAAATTTGAAGTTTTTCACAGAGGATGTCATGATCAACAGTATCAAAAGCCTTTTTCAAATCAATGAACACTAATCCCACAAGCCGTCCAAGGTCCAAGCCATTGTACCAGTCATCAGTATTTTTGAGCAAACACGTAAGTGTAGAATGAAGCCTCAGAAACCCAGATTGATCAGGGGAGAAGAGACCATTTTCTTTCATATACTGATACAGCTGGTCAAAAACAAGTTTTTCAAAGAGCCTTGAGATAACGGGTAAGACTGATATCGGACGGTAGTTTGATTTTTCAGTCTTGTCTCCATCTTTGAAAATCGGAGTAACTCTAGCCACTTTCCATGAATCCGGGAACTGGCTAGTTTCAATGGAAGTGTTAAACAAGAAAGCAAGAGAGTTTTCAATGAAAGGTAAGGCCAGTTTCAGAAAGTAGCTAGAGATATTGTCAATCCCAAAGCTCTTTGCAGTTTTAATCTTGGCAAATGCAGCCCTGATTTCTTTAACTTCAATGGTCTTGAAGTTAAACTTAGCCTTATTTGCATTGACTTCATATTCACCTGTAAGAAGAGGGTTGGGGACAGGATCAATTTTGTCTGCTAGTTCCTTGCCTATAGAGCAAAAGAAATTGTTCATAGCATCTGAAATGCCTTTTTTATGAACAGTTTCATTGCCAGCCACTTTGAGAATCTCGCTGTTCACTGGAGCGGAAAGCAGAGTTACCTTAACCAAACCCGATTTCAAAGGAAATAATGGCTGGATAACAGAATACATAAGAAAACGACACAATCTACAATTTCTGATTCCAAATTTCGTGACGAAAAATACATCTACTTGCAAAACAACTTGTTGATATGAAATCATTAGGATGCACTAAAACTAAGCAAATTTATATGACGGCAAATGATGGACACAACTAGTGTGATCCAGTCTAAAAATAGAGCAAAAGAAGGTCACGTGGCACCTATTGTCCAAATTGTCGACTCGTTGTTTGATCACCTACAAAGAACCTCAAATACAATAGGCTATTTTTAGATCGGCACGAGTCGCCCTCCGTGTCCGTCACTTGTCTTTAAAAGTTTCAAGTGAAAAGGAAACAAAATTCAAGAGAATTGATACCGGGGCGTGCACACACGAGACGGCAAAAATAATTCGTTCCCTAAAAGTTGAATTTCTTAACCTTTCATTTTAGTTCGCGCAGAAGTTTTGGCGCTCAAGAAAAATGCGCCTTCAGGGGAATCAACATTGTTAGAAGCTGGCCCAGGCCAAGTTGAAATATTGTCCATTGTATTTGATACCTCTGACACGTACCGTTTCATTATGTAACTAAAGAAACAATGGGTTTGTGGGCCTTTATTTAGCCTACTTATAGCGGCTACTCGATATAGCTATATCGATTCTAGCCTGCTATCCAGCCCGCTATTCCTGGGGTTTGGTTAACAGGCTAAGTCGATTCCCTTCAAAGAGCCATTGTGCTGCGATTCCAGACTCATGGAAATCAATATTGGCCTAAACGGAAACCTTGGACTCACACATCACATGATAAAAGTCTTACTTTAGTAAACTCTTTTATCAGTTCAAGTACTGCACTGTGGATCTTGTCCGCTTGGGCCTAATTTGATTCTCAGACAGTCTGAAATTGTAGCACGCCCGCAATGGACCCTGGGTGACAATGGCTCCTTAAGTCCGGGGGGGGGGCTCATTTAATTTGGGACACTCCAGAAGGAGGGGCTAAAAAGAGAGGGGGCTTATACACACAATCAAATGACAAGGATGCGTATAATAGCTTTTTATTTCTTTTATACCATATTGTGCGGATTCAACATGCAATTATACGAGTCAAATTTGACACAGTTTCATCTCAAACCATATCAAAATCAACATGCAAACCTATTTAGCTCAATGAATGGAAAATCTTTGGTAACCTCTGGAATTTGATATAAGTGAGGGGGTTATTTAAAATTTTGGCTCAGAGGAGATGGGCTTATTAGTAGAGAGGGGAACTTAATATATCAAATGAAAGTACTCATCGAGACGAATCGAATGGTATATATATTGTTGAGATTTAGTAACAAAGAAAGAAATTAGAACCGTTTTAAAGAATTTCTTTGTGACCACTCTCCAAATATGGGCATGTGGTGGTCACGTGATCAAACAATAGGTATTGAAATTTCTATTTTCTGAGTGCCAATTAAATTTTAGGAAAAGTCAAGGAGTTTCAGCATTGTAAGTAGCATCGTTTGGGAGCTATTAAAAAAAATCCGATAGGGGGGGCGAAAAACGCCCCCCCCCCCCCGGTAAAAATAGGGTTAATAGGGCTTTTACGGTATATTTCAGCGAAAATATCCCTTACAACTCTTACAGACCTTGTGAAGTAAAACTAACGTATTTCGACAACGCCAATTTAAACAACTGTATCTGAAAATGACGTAAAAAGCCAAAATGACCTAATTTTAAAATATTTCAAGTAAATTGACTTTAACAATATCAATTGACCTAAAAATCGCAAGCAACAGCTACAAATTACCAAAACATTTCTGAATTAAGGTTTGTCTCAAATTATTCGTTGCGTTACCCTGGATCAGAGTATTTTTAGTATTTGTAAAAAATTAAAGTATTTGAAAAAAATTGAAAAAATTAAAGTATTCGAAAAAAATTGAAAAAATTAAAGTATTCGAAAAAAAAATTATAAAAAAGAGAAAAAGAAAAAAGGAGGAAGGAAAAATATTTATAATTATAACTATAAAAATATTTTTCCTTCCTCCCTTCTTTTCTCTTTTTTTTATTTTTTTTTCATTAAATTTTTTTAAATTTTTTTTAAATTTTTTTTTCCATATACTAAAAATACTAAATTTTTTTAAATTTTTTCTTAATTTTTTTATCTTAATTTTTTTTCCATATACTAAAAATACTCTGATCCAGGGTATCGTTGCGTGAAATGTCTGTGAATAAAAACAGTGCTGTGTATTGCATAAGCATTTTAGCGTTATCACAAATCTCACGTGACAGTGACAACTATCTAACTTGAGACGGACTTTAAATATCTTCAACTCTCCATAAAATATAATACAATTTCAGAAAATACACATCATCTGAAAAATGTAGCCATATGAATTGAATCTTGGCACAACAGATAGTATTTACATCTTGTGGAACTTGCCATAGTACTGCTGGATGAACCAATAAAGGGATTTGTGTTGGAAGAAGGATATACCTAGACTCACAACATAGTCCCAGTTATCGCAACAACGACAAAAAAGCAACACTTTTCTATCAATAGCGATAACTAAGAACTTGTAATCAGTCTAGGGTACACAAGGTGAGTCAAAAAATCAAAATGTTTGGCGGGCTGTGGAATAAAAAATACGCAGCTGATGTTCAAAACTGAAATTTTAATCTATCAGTCAAAGGCTACATTAAATGTGAAAAGTTTGTTTGGTAAAATTACCAACCACTTAGACCCAACAATAAGGAAAATGCTGGTAAATGGGAACAGTTGATTCTGCTCCATGATTTATTTGCCATAGATATCTCAATTCAATATAATTGCCTGTTTCACAGATAGAAGTTAAATATCGATGGTAAGTAAATGAGGGCCAGAATCGAGCGTGGAATTTCAATAGTGTTCTAATTTCTGGGCCTAAAAGATGAGTGATTTTACCAAACAAAATGTTCCCATCAAGTTAGCCTTTGACAGACAGATTAACATTTCAGCTTTGAATATCGGCCCCGTACTTTTCATTCCACAGCCCACCAAACTTGTTAAATTTTCTTGATTCACCCAGTGGTATTCTAAACAGTACTGTACTCTTCTGGCAATGTTAATCTTCAGGACCTTTCACATCCAGCCTCAGATGAAACTAAAACAGAAGAAGTCATTTCATAAAACAATTAACAACGCAATTGCATAAAGAACTAGCATATATGTCAAATCTTCAAAAAAGGCTTGTGTAAATCAACCTCGAACCCAGGGTAACAATATAGTCAGCCAGTCGTTACCATGGTGGCTACAAACAGGGGTAAACAGGGCGTATCATTTTAGCTGAAGAAGGGAGGATAAAAACGATGATAGCCCTGGAATCGAACTAATGCTCGTTAATAAGTTTACGCTACTCAATTTCTAAATCCTCAAATCACCATGAAAATGTTTTCTCTGCCCATTCATGTCGAGTCTCTAGAAAATTTGATCGACATTTTTTATTTGTTTTCGAAAATGAAAATTTTACCGCTTATAGCTCTGAAACCTAAAAACAGAAAAGTTTGCAAAAAATCCTGGAATCTAATTCAGGCTTTTTGCTAAAGATTAAGTCAGAAGTCTTCAAAATCGGTTCAGTGTACGATTTATCGTGGACTGCCAAAAGTGCATAGTTTATTCTGGTGCTCCCGGTATAGCACTTCGTAACTTTTTTCAATAAAAAGAAAAACGTTGCAATTCTGAAAATAATCAAAATATCGCCGATTTCAAATGAAAAAACCAAAATACTGACATACCAAGATACCAAGTAGCAGTTTTAATCCCCACGCGTGGCAAATTGAAGTGACCCAGAAAGAGCCATACGGCCCTCCAGATCATGTCAATCTGAGTCCATCTGCCACGCGCGGGGATCAAAATGGCGCCTTCGGAGGATAGTTAACATAAATTATGACCATCTCGATGTATCAAACGCAAACCTACTTTTTTGATTCAGAGTTTCCTATTGCCCACGGTTGGCCATCGAAATCGACCCCTGGTTTTGATGACTTTCGACGGGGTTTAGTACTGCCTGTTCTCAATAAATCCTTATTTTCGCTAGTTTGCTAGGTCGATAAAAAAACACTTGAATCAGTTATTTCAGTCGATTACTCTATTTTCTGTTACAGATCTTCTTGGTTGACATTTTTCGGATACCCGGTACATAAGGAGCTTCAATAAAGATCAAGCTTCCTACAGCGAATGTTCGCAGGGGGAAAAGACAAGGAAACCAAAAGAACAAACATTTGAATATGAAGAGAGAATTTGAAAGGAATATCGAGCAAATATTAAGGTAAATACTATTTTCTGCCATTACCTGTTCTAATGCGTTTACAATCTCAAGGGCAGTACTACGCTCTTCTGGTTCAATGGCTAATGTTGCCAAGTAAAACCGCCTCAGGCAAGGGAAGCCATCTTCTGGGATTGGAGGCTCCCGTGCACTTCCAATCTAAGACACAAATGATAATAAGTCAGAGATATAGTATTAAAGAATCGAGAAAGAACGAGAGGTATGGAGTCTAATTCGAAGGATTTCGTATTCACAGTCTCAAATTGTTTGTCTTAAACACGGGGGGGGGGGGGGTTCTTCCATAGTAAAGGTACCTGGGGATGTGCCGCGAGCAAGGGTATACTTTTTTCGGACTTCTAGTCTAGCCAAGGGTATACTTTTTTGCAATTTTGGCCAGCAACGGTCTGGCCAAGGGTATCATTTTTGACAGTACTTCGAACGTTTTCGTATTTACAACCTCAAATTGTTTGTCTTAAAGGCCCGATAAGTCACTATTTTTGTGCCGGATGTGTGCCGTTGAACAGGAGTGAGGGTCGTTTAGGGGGGGTATATGTTCCCCTGTTCCATGTTAAATCTCCGCTTGTTCCCCTGTTCCCTTGAGAAAATCCGCTTGTTCCCCGGAGTTTTGGTAGGCATATCTTTCACATTGATAGTTGATATTTTAACTATGCTTTTTTTTTTAGTTTTTGCAAGAGGAAGACGAGCGTAAAAATGTGAAGAAACCCGTATTGACTTTTGATAAAACATTAAAAAACTTTATAAAATAAAAAAATGACCGGCCAAAGTATTTTTAAATGTTATGCAGCTACTTCTTAAATTGTTGCAACCAAACTAATTTGATCATTTGCATCAGTATCACAAATTAGTGTTCGCACAATCAGGAGAGAGGCAAACATCTCAAATGTGCTCCCGGGAAGTTTCTTTTTCTTTTGTTATCAATTCTCATTCCTTCAAATTGTATAAATCCTGGAAAATCCTTTACTGCTTCTGATGAGCGTCATATCTTTTCATTTGTAGTGTGGTTCCTTCTCTTCCTCTGGTAATTTATCTTTACTCTTGCTTGATCTCTATGTTCTAAGATATATGCCAGGAGATTGTGATACGCCTCTTCTTGGATAGTCAATTCTGATTTATCTTCTGAATAAGATCCTGGGGGGGGGGGGGGAGGGGAGGGTGTACGTAACCTAAACATGTACTGGGATTTGCCCGCGAAAAAAGAATTACCCGGCTCCAGAAATGCTCCTTTCAAATGATAGCCGATTGTAGAAAAAACTCGGTCAAAAGTATACTCCAAAACACAAAATTGATTAAATAACAACCCGATCTAACAACAGTTCCCCTTGTGACATGTTTTGACAACCAGCTCCAAAAAAGTTGCCTTCTTTTGATACCCTGCTCAAGAAAAAAATTGGTGAAAACGATACCCTGAAAAACGGTACATCCCCGTCGGACAAATATTTTACCCCCCCCTCCCCTCGACATGACAGATGATACCTTTGGTGTGATTAACTACCTTTCCTCCTTTGTGCAGCGGCGTGGCCAGGGTAAATTATGTCGGGGTATTGAAATGAGGGGATCTGCGGGCGAGGCACCCAGGAAAATTTTTGGGACCACGCCCTTTACTTTGGCTTAGAATGCATCTCCCAATATCATGCTTGCCATTAGCGACGAGGAAACTTTGATAGTTTTGTGACAGTTATCCTATAAATCAAGCACGAGGAAAAGAAACATCCTTTACTTTGGCTTAGAATGCATCCCATGATTCCATATTTGCCAGTGCTAAAAATGAAAGATTTGACATTTCTCGAAAAATTCTTACCCAACCTATACCCAGCTATTTTGTCTTCGTTTTTAAAGGAATCTCGAGGGCCGTCTTTCGAAATGAAATTTGATTTCTTGGAAGTTCAACAGGCTTTCCCCCAATATCCTTAAAAATGAGTATGAAAATGGACTGAAAATCCTTAACCATAGGTCTTCCCCTAAAAATTGGGTGGCACTTCCCTGTCATCCCAAGAACCAAAACCCCTTCGCTCCAGGCGCTGAGCATTACGCTTTCCAATAGTTTACAGATCTTCATCTCTTTGCTTTCATGTAAATTTCTGAGCCTTGGAAAGAACTCATCATTGAACAATGATTTGCGTCTCCATTCGGTGCGGCTTGGCCAGAGCCAGTAAAGTTAGAGGGTAGTAAAATGAGTGGGATCGAGGGCGAAGCCTCCAGGAAAATTGCTGAGGTCATGCCCTTTACTTTGGCTGGGAACAGTCCTACCGATACCATGTTAGCCGGTGCTAAACAGAATTGTTGATCATTTTGTAACAGTTGCTTTTATAGATTGGCATCCCCAGGCGAAAATGTTTTTAAATTAAGTTAATTTTTTAGAATGCCTGCCTTCATCCCTTCTCCACCAGTGCCAAATTAGAAACGTTCATAATTTTGTAACAGTTTTTCGTGAATCACCACATTGGAGAAAGTGTGGGCCGAAACCACATCACACGTTCCCGGTTCCTATGTTTGCATTTGTCACAATCCAATTTGCTTGTCCCCAAAATGGAAGTCTTGACGATTCTGTGATAGTTTGTCAAGGAAAATTTTCAAAAAGACACCGTTACTTTGGCTTAGAATGAATCTCAAGGACCATCTTTCGCTTTGGCAGAAGTAAATTCCATTGAATGTAAAAATCCTTGAATTAATTATTACAGATAGAAATTTCCCTGATCCCTGGATAAGATCTGAAGTTCCCTTGTTCCTTTTTAATTTTGGCCATGTTCCCTTGTTCCCTGGATACATTTCGCATGTTCCCCTGTTCCCTGGAACCCCTAAACGACCCTCCAAAGTGGCTGTAAATATTACCTTTTTTAAATATGTTACTGAGTCTATCAGAGCTGAATTGTTTTGGGAAGAAAAAAGAAGCATTGGATGTCAATTAAACTAAAAGTTTGAAGGTGTTTGCACATTGCCGTCATTTTACCAGTTATGTATTTTAAAACTTGCTCGATTTAGACCCCTATTACCCCAAACCTACCCTAATCAAGATCAAGATTGCATTTACCGTGAAGACAAGCGCAGGATCACCACGCTGCGCAGCTTTTCTCCATGGTGGGTCCCCTGTATCCATCTCCACCAGAATACAGCCAGTGCTCCAAATGTCCGATGCAAATGTGTTCATTGTCCGGCCACGGCAAAGCTGAAAAAGGAAACAAGTTACCGTAAAAGCTCAATTAAGGTCTCAGCTTTGTTTTCTTACCCCATATTTTGCGGAATCAACGTACAATTTTACGAGTCAAATACATAAATTCGAAGCAGTTTTATCCAAAGCAGTATCAAAATCTAAATGCAAACGTGTTTCCTGAAATAAATGGAAAATCTTTGGTAACCTCTAGCACTTGATATAAGTTGGGGGCTTAATAGATAGGGGGGCTTATTCACTATTTTGCCTCAGATGAGAAGAGATTATTAGAGAGGGAAGTTTAATAGAGAGGGGGCTAAATAGTAGGAGATCATGGCTTTAAAGGTAATGTGTCCATGTAAGTACAGCAGCGTATACAATCTTGTCAAAATGTGCTGACACGATGCTGACGAAGAGCCAGAGGAGCGCACTGTGATTGGTAGAATTTAACTGAACACATGCAAAACTATAATTTAAATTTCACAACAAGGCTGCCTGCTGTGAAACTTCAGGTTGAGCTCTGGAATCGCAGCCGCAAGCAAGTCATCAGTCTGCTTATATTAGACCTGGCTATCTTTTTGAGTTCACGGTAAAGTGATCACATGAAATATCACGTGAAAATAGCAAAGTCGCTGTACTTACATGGACACATTACCTTTAAGGAGCCACGGCAAACCACCTACGAACATGTCCACAACCGGGAAGAGGCAGGAATCTTTTAATAATCTCTTGATAAACAGTCGACACAAATTGAGTATCGCAGTTTGCAAATGTAGAATATTTTTTTATACAGCCTGTAGAGTTGCTGGTGACTAAAGAGAGGGAAAAGAGCATACCAGAATAAAATTTCTCACCTCTGGAGATCTGTAGCGAATTGTGCCTCTTCCGTGAGCAGCTGCAGTTACACTTTCAGCAGACATCAAGTCGATCGCAAGGCCAAAGTCACAAATAACAGGACGATAGTGACCTGCGTTGTCGGAGCTCATCATAAGGATGTTTTCACCTAGGTAAGATTTAAATCATTTATGATTTCGCGTCAAGCTTAACAGTTTGGTTTGCTAACAGGTGAGAGCATAGGTTCCAAATCATTAAAATGGTCGGTGTAAAATTATATGACCTATTTCTTTGAATTGAATGGCTTCAAAGAAACTCTACCTATTTCGCTACAATTCCTACAATTCTACTGTTGGACTTTCCTGAAATCTTCAGTATTCTCAGATTTGGAGTATTTTTCTTTCAAGCAAAATTCTGTCACTCTTCTGGTTAGCAATTTAGAAATTTGGTGACGTTGACGTTGCGTGACGTTGCATCCTCAAATGAGTTAAAATACAAAATACGCTGTAATTTCGAAAAATATTCCAGATTTCTGACATGTCCAAATGGTAGAGTTATAGGTAAGTAGCCAAAGTTTCTTTTAAAACTCAAAGAAATAGGTCATAGAATATTACAGCCACCTTTTTACATCGATCTAAAGATTTGGAACCTATGCTCCTGCTCCAGGTGAGTTTTTTTTAGGTGAGTGGAAAGATGAGCAAAATCATACAGAAAACCATCCCCCAGGGAGAGCACTCGGCACAAGCACATCGGCGAGGTAAGTCCGATATTTCTGGGTTAGAATATTGACGAAAGTGATATTTTTGGGTCCAAATAAATTGAAGTTATGTTCACGATATTATTTATATCAAATATTGTCAACATGACATTTCTAGGTTTGTTATAGGCAATCCCAATCTCTATTTGCATTGTCTCATGATATTTCATGTTCGTTTACAGTGTCTAAATATAAAATGAGATGATCGTTTTTGGTTGCAATGAAGCCGAACTAATATTTTTGGGTTGCCTGAAAATTTCTTGGACTGACCCCCACGGATGACTATGTACAAAGTGTCCCCCCTGGGAACCATCCAACCGATTAGTAAAGTCCTAAAGCCAAGCCTGTGGCTCCATTTCTGTCATGTTTTATTTAGCATGGTCGATGATGCACCGATTTTTTGGGAGGGGAGACACTGATTAAAGAATTTCTTACCCATTCGTTGCTCAGTTCTCTAAACTGCATCTCAGTTGATCAGTTTGAGTGTAAAATATATCTGCATAAAATGGTGTTTTCTTTCATCGTTTCTCTCTCGGTTCTGTTTCCTTTAGGCACTCGAGTTGCAACTGGCAAATTTTCAAACTTGCGAAGGAATGAATTTGAAAATTTGCCAGTTGAGACATGAGGACCTAAAGAAAATAGAACAGCGAGAGAATCGACGAAAGAAAACAAAGATTTATGCAGAGTTTGCTGACCTTTTCAATTCAAATTGATCAACGGAGATACAGATAAGAGAACTGCTGGTAAGAAATTCTATAACTACTGTCTTCCCTTCCCAAATAATCGATGCATCATGGCCCATGGTTTTACAACGGTTAGGTCTCGCAGAAATCCCTCGGGGAGGGGGCACTTCACTGCTGGGTCATATATGGTGGTATGCACTGCAAGAATGTCGGTTACAACCCCAATCCCAGCATATTGGCCGCGGTATTGGTGGGATTTTGAGACCGAATCCCAAAACATGGACGAGGTTTCCAATAAGTATTTTCACAGCAAAACAACAGTATAATTGTTATTTATCCCAAATCTAAGCATTCCCACAATTTCTAGGAAAAATTAGACCCCAATCCCAGAAATTTTCCTCAAAAAGTACATCTCATTCCCAGAATTTTTGTGCCAAAAACTACCCCAAAACTAGTGCGCGTCCCCGTATGATTGGAAAGTGAAGTAGCCCCCCCCCCCAGGCAGAAATCACTGATGAAGGTCACTTTTTCATCAATCTTTCTATATATATAATAGCTTTATCCGCATAGAAAAACTATAATTAGTTCTTTTCTGCTTTAGCAGCAACATAAATGTCGTTAACTAGTGCTGTCCAAGTTTGTCTCTCTTGCGCTAGTGTTCTTAAGCTTTCGAGATCATTTATCGATTTGAACTGGGTTATGCTGCTATATCTATTTTTGAACGTGTTATGTTTCTTTAGCATAATTATGTCGTTGTGTAATGAAACTGGCAATGTAATTACTGGTCTTCCGCGAAACTTCTTTGCATTTGATTTTTCAAAATAGTAATTCATTGCTTTCTGCGCTGGTGTTTCTGGGTGTGATCGTAGAACATGTCCAAATAATTTCCATCTATTTCGTAGCACTTCCAGGGATAAGACATCTTCGCCAGTTTGCCTGTACACTTGTTCATTGCTTATGTGTGCAGGGTATTTAACATTAAGTACCCCCCTTAGTTGTTGTCTACGAAAAGAGTTTAAACTTTCTTCTTCTTTCTTTGTTAATCCCCAAGTGCCAGAGTTGTAGAGAAGAATTGGCTTGACTAAGGACTTGTATAACTTGACTTTCAGAGTTTGCATAGCGACAATTGCCAATTGCTTCCTTCTAGACACATCTTCGACGTCTCCCAACAATGATCCTAACTTTTTAACCGTCCTCCATCTTTCTTCGCAATCTTGTTTTATGATCTTTAGATTGATTCCTTGTGTCTTTTCGCATCTGTAAGGAACTTTGATTTTTCTTTCAAGTGTTGTCTCTTCTGTTTTGGATTCATTGACTTTCAGATTATCTTCTAACAATATGTCTTTGATGTATGATTTCAGATCTTCTTGTTTTTGCTTATCAGTTGTTATAAAGTCTGCATCATCAGCATAAATGGCTTCTTGTGGGAAAGTTAGTGTTTCGTCAACATTGAAAAAGGATCTTACCTTGCTTAAAGCATGTTCAAAATAAATGTTAAATAATGTACCACTCAGTGCATCTCCTTGGGGTGAGCCAATGTTGCTTTCAAAAGGTTCCGTATTGACGTTGTTTAATTTGATTTTAAGAGTAGCGTTAGACAATAGTAGTCGAATCATTCTGATTTCATCACTGTTCAGAAATGAAGATAGAATCTCTAACAGCTTTTCTCTTTTTATGGTGTCGAATGCACTGCTCATGTCAATCCCTGTTATGTAGATTTTTTCTTGGTACACATGAACTCTGGCTATAAGCCATTTATGTGCCCAAACTATGTCGGAGGTACTGCGAAATTGTCTATATGCGCTTTGTAATCTGGACAGGAAATTTTCCACTTTTGGCTTCGTTCTTTCTAATTTCAATCTTTCTGCTTCCATGAAATGGATTCCAGGTGGGCACCAAAACTCTAATTTGCCATAACTTGTCAGTGGTAGGATCATATGTGACAACCAAGTACATTTCCAGAATTGACTCATCGAGATCTATCTGATCAGCACAGCCGATTTTATGAAAAGTTTCAAAATTTTAAGATTGTATGGTCTCAAAGGACTGTAAATAAAGAAACTTTAAACGAAACTCACCATGCAGGTAGCCGTACTTATGATCTATCATTTCTAATAAAAAAATTTCTAAAAATAGATATGACGTCATAATTATTCAAGACCAACTGGCACGTGTCCACGAAAAAAATGAAAAAAACAATTTTTTTTAAATCTTTATAATTTTCTAAGAATGATTCATGAAACCAAATTATGCCTATCAAAGCATTGTTAGAAGGTGAAAATATACTTATAAAGTGAAAAATTTGATTTTCGCAAATTCAAGATGGCGGGCAAAGAGATTAAAAATCTTGTTTTTCTGAAAAATGACAAATGCAGCCATATTAGAGAATTTCTCCATAGTTTACAATGAAAACTACTTCGATGATAAGTGATCGTTGCATACTTCGTTTTTCCTTTTGAAACTTTTGTTTTGATTATTGCAAAAAATGCTGACATCAGCATTTTTCCCAGTAGTAAGCAAATGAGTTGGAACATAGTCATGTTGGAAGGAAGAAGGAAGGGGGAAAAAGGGGGCTGAGGATAGTTATTTGGTGAAATTTTGATAATGTCTTGACAAACTAAACACTTTCAAGTCAAAAAAGTCTCACTGTAAAACAGATTCTCAAGATATGCATGAAAAGTGACCGTTAGTAGTACTATGTGAGGATACCCCTGGGGAATCTTATACCGTTTGCGGCCAATGATGCACAAAATTCAAACAAAATTACACAGCTTAGGTGGAAACAACCCTGTTGATCAGTTTTAATCTATTTATTGCCGCTGTAAAACATTTGGGGTCAAAATATCCTTGCAGAAAGTCCGCAAACTAATTTTTGCCATTTTCTTAAAGATGACGTCATTGATGAGGTCACGTGACACATAATTGTTCTATTGTTCTTGGAAAAAATTAAAGATACCTTACAGATTATAAGTTCACAAATGAAAAAGGATATTATCAAAGGACTATGAGGTGATCTGGAATTACATCCATAAGCAGCTTACCTAAAAGTTGGCCCCGACCACTCTGATTAAGGGACACTGGATAAAGCAAGGTAAGAAAAGCCCCACAAACAATTTGGAGATGTCTAACCAATTAAATATCTTCTAAAAACCAATGGACATGTTTTACATGAGAATTGAAACTTACCACCCCACCCCACCCCCAGTTTTGCAAGTTCAGCACGAACCCTCAGCTCGTGGACAATCTGTAATTACAAATGTGCATGCACCATATAGAAAGAATTTTGAAGCACACTTACTTTTGAGGTCTGCGTGGATGATCTTTTGACTATGCATAAAAGCAATACCACTAATTATGTCGTGAAAGAAATCTGTAACTGTTTTTAAATCTAATCTTTGCATCTGGCTTTGCATCTGGCGAAGAAACCCTTGCAATGTTCCACCTAGGAATAAGACAAAAGATAAATAAGACAAATTTCATAATTGAAATGCAAATAAGAATATTCAGATGTTACTTCCTCATTTTTCTCAGAAAATGTACTATTGACAAAAGTATAATTAACGATACCACCGGGAGTATAAATTGTAAATATCTACCCTGGCCATTAAGCTAAACGAATACGAGAAAACTATAACAACCTGTATTCTTTTTATAAGAAACTATTTGGGGCAGTACTCAGAGTTTATTAAAATTATCAGATTTTCAGCAATCAGAAATTCTTACGAGTTTCTTAGAGGTTCCATAACAATCTTCATGTTCACTCAAGGACATGGGTTGAACCCTGGGAGCCGCGGCACCCCCAATTTCATAGATTTAAAAAAAATGAATCATTGTCTCTATCACTAGACACCAGGTCTTATCAAAATTACATGAAGGGGAACAATCATCGGCTCCCCTCCCTTTCAAATTCCTTGGTATGTCGCTGTGTTCACTACCTGTGCCCTCGTGAATATTTCAAAACAATGTTTGGTACAGCGTTTTCAATTTTTAAACATTACTCAAGTACCTTACAAGTAATATTGTACAGAAATCAGTGAAAATAAAGTAAAAATATCTTTAGGATTTCTTTCATCAAAATAAATTAGTTTCTTGGACTTTGTTAATTTTTTAGTGATCTGAGAGTCAAGTTTCTTATGGGCAGTTTCCGATAAAGATATTAATACAAAATAAACAAGATACATGTTGAGGAAATGGCCAGAAAAATATTAGGTATTCATGTTTGAATAGTAAGAAAAAATGTGAACAAAGTGGGCCTCTAATTTTCTTATAAAGAAACAAGAGTGTCCTATACAGGGTGTCCCAAAAATTGATGCCCCCTTTGACTGAAAATTGCGACAAAATGACCTGAGGTTCTCTCCAAACTTTTGCAGAGTGTCCTATACAGGGTACACGTCCCAAAAATTTGATGTCTCAAACCGTGACTTCATTCAAATATTAAGAAAGGGAATTTCAACAATCTAGCGATATTGAACTTTCATAAACAACGAGCAAACACGATGTCCCTCTTAGAAATTGCTAACGATTTCGTTAAAAATTAGAATAGGCATCCAACTTTGCCACGTTTGCTCTGACAGATCTTCAATAGTTATAGTTTTTTATGAGAAGAAATAATTGCTGTTAATTTTGTTGGTTGTAACGATGGTAATTTAAATTTTTTGAAATCTTTTTTGAACCAAACTGTAAACAGTATAAATATAGACGTATTAAGGGGCAAATATTTCATTGAAAAGGGCGTTTTCCGACGTTCTAAAGGGCGTGGTCTCAAAAAATTTTCCGGGGGCAAGCCCCCGGACCCCCATTTTTGCTCGCTTCGCTCGCCGTTCAGCCCCCCCACTTTGAAACCGCTGCGCGGTCCCTGACCATATCTCTATAAAAATCCATTGAGAAATGATGGAGCTATGAATGACCTTCAGGAGGCCAAATTTGCCTGATGACTGAAACCAGTGGTCAGCCATTTTGTCTTACTATGCCCTCAGCACTTCCTTGAATTAAAGACCCCAACCTTGTGTAACATTCTCAACTCTCTCACCTTGCGCATATGCCATCAGCAAGCAGACTTTTTCATCATAATAAACATGCCCATGGTAATGAATTATATAAGGTGACACAGTTAGCCTTGTCATAACACTGATCTCACTTTTATCAAAACGATCTCTGGCAATCTGCAAGAAAAAGGGCTCAGATTGTAATCCTTAAAGGAGTGTCCTTAACCTCAAAATTGAGGAGGAAATATTGTGCCATGCCAATGAGGAAAGCAAGGTCACCATACAAACTACATTGCCATCCTTCAAAATGCATTATGATAGTCTCATGAAGAACTATTCAAACAACCTCAATTTGTTAGGATCTCCTTGTAGATATAACACAGCTGATAAGAAGATAAGAATTGCTGTTGACTCTTTAAGCTTACCACTTTAACAGCATACAGTTTTCCACTATTGACATCAACAGCTATCCTGCACTCTCCAAATGCACCTCTGCCTAGAACTTCTCTCAAATGGTACTGCGTTCCTTCCACACAGATTGATACCTAAAGAGAACAGTAAACAATAGAAATGCAAAACACTACCTAAATGTATCCTTGTGGGAATAGGAAAGATTCTTGAAAATCCTCAAGAATTCCTCTTCTGTTGTGTCTGTTTGTGGTAAATCCATAGACATAGGATGGGACATGGGATGGGTCCAAAATTGAAAAGCAGGTTATTATTGACAGCCAGTTAAAACAGGTTGCATGACTTAATGCCATTAAAGATGTATCTCTATTTAAAGAAAAAGGTCCTGTGAATAAGGGGAAAACTGACAAGGTTTAAGGCTAACTTTTTCAGAATAAATTCTCAAGAATCATTACAAGTGTTCAGAATCTTACACGTTTCAAAAATTCTTAAAATGTTTGTGATGTTAAGCTCTAAGAAAGCTGTATGGGAAGATCAAAGAGCTACCTGAGATTCTGATGTTGTGTCAGAAAGGTAAGAAGCATCATCATCATCAGCATCATCGTTGCTACCAACAGACATATATGTGTCACTTTGAACCACTCTGGTCCCATTTTGTCCCTCTTCTTCCTGTGCAGCTAAAACATTAAAACAATATTCTGGACTGAAGAATTGCTGTTCCTCTGAAAAGGCAAAATCAAAATTTATACTGTCTCTCCTTTTTGCAGCCACTGAGGGAACAGCAAAAGCTGGGGAAATATCCATGGGACTGTCTGGACATGGCTTGGAAGGAGGCTTCTCGTCTGTGTGTGTCTTGAAAGAGAACTTAGCCAGCATATTAGCAATTTCAGTTGTTGAGCTTTTCTCATCAGCAGTTTCTTTGTTCACATCTGGAATTAAATCTGGGGCATCTTGGGGTATCTTCTTTGGGTTTCTTTTATCCTCGTCATCTCCACCATCTCCAGATGAGCCACCATTTCCATTGGGTGCTCCAGCTCCAGATACATTTGGGCTTGCACCTCTTGCTTGTTGTGAAGCCCTGCTTGAAGGTGGTTCATTCTCCTTCTTAGTGGTAGATGCATCCTTCTGTTGATCACTCTGTTTCTCATTACCATGGGTCATTCCATGATAATGTATCTTTGAGGATGTCTTGAATTGCTGTTCAAAGCAAGAGAGGTCCTGGTTCTTTGTAATACCACTTGAATTACATGGTGAGAACATCTTTAGCAATCCTTCCAATTTTTGCAGTGATTCACACTTAATGGCTGTGTGCAGGGGTATATGTTTGGCAAAACATTGTTCTGTTACATATGATGGACCGTGTGCATCTGCAAGGAAGAAATTATAGAAATTAATTCTAATCCAAAATATTGAACTCCACTGCAGATTATATGGGGGCAATGTTGAATCTTAGGGCAATAATGGCCATGACTTGGCCATGAAGTGATGGTTGAAGCCGGAAAACGAACATTCAGAGAGAACAGCCTTTAAACAATATTATGCCCTCACCCCCAGCACATATTCAGCAATAAAATTGTTGTGCACAACACAGCATGTACACAAGATGTTAGTATACACAATATATTATTGTTACTTTTGAATAAAACAGGACCGTCAAACTATCAACACCCTGGTTCGTTCCTTCTTTGAAAGTTCTTTGAATAACTGATAGTGGCTTTCGTTATTGGACCAAAACATGCCAAATTTTGTAAACACGCCAATTTTTCTAAACAACGGTGTTTGGCCAACCTGGCAACATCACATTTTCAGCCCTTATGGCAAACTTACTTGTGGTATTTTCAAGGATTTTCTGTTCTTGAATAAAGTCACCAAACAGGCAAACTAAGCGAAGCGCCACAACAAACACAAGTGCGTAGGCCGTCATTTCGGGTAATCCCCTATCAATTATTATCTACTTCCTCTCTGACAATTTTTACAGATATTTCGGGATTGAAAATATTCTGCACATAAGATATAACATTTCCACTTCGCAAAATATTTTTGAAAGAGCCTTGTATGAGAACGAGTAAAGGAATAGCTTTGACTGCTCGCCTCTTGCTCAAGGCGCATGATCCGATGATTTCATCTCCATCAAATCAGTCCATCCATGGCCTACCTGATTTCCGCTTTTGCTGGCAGTCATCTCCCTTGGCGATGTCATTGCAAAGCTTACATCCCAAGTAGGCGAGAAAGCAGTATGACAGAACTTCATTTATGATCCAAATCAAATGAATTTCGATCAATATTGGCGTGAAAATTTTTACCACGTTCACAAGCCGATGTTGAAGTTCACCACTCCGGCTTAGGCCAACACGAAACGGCTTCCGCGGGTCACAATTTCCATCAAAAGTGACTTCAACAAATGAATCGACTTCGCAATCTTTTAGTCCAGAAAACATCACTTGAAAACTCAATGGAGTAGAGTAATGCTGTATCTTTGAATCTGAATTTTTGGACGTTTTCTTTATCGTCAACTCTTGAATGCGGAATTGCATGAGACATCGGGCAGTGCATCAAGTGAATGATTGAGCAGACAGCAACCTGATTGGTTCATTTTGCAGACGAGGGCTTTGCGCAGGTATGAATTAGCTTAATCCCACACGATGATTGGTTCTTTATGAATGATTGACAGGTAATAAGTTTCACTTTTCGTGGAATTCGGGACTTCACTCTTCTCCTTCGCAGATGACAGGAAGAAACAAGACACATGTTCAAAATCAACCTGGTTCCTAGGGCTCTTTCCGGATGTTAAGTCTATGGCACGCGAAAATCACAAAAACCTGATAATCCTAGTTTATCACTGATAAACTAGGATTATCACTTTGATAAACTAGGTTTATCACGATAAACTGGGTTTATCGACTGATAAACTGAGATTATCAACATTTCTTCGATAAACTGGGTTCATCAAAGTGATAAACTAGGTTTATCAACCAAAAATTTGATAAACTAGGATTATCAGCTGATAAACTAGGTTTATCGAATTCTGTTGTTTATGACATTATCTCGTACCTATTGTTCGTAAACAAGACGCGCTTCAAACGCGAGTGCGTGTTCATGTTTTCTATTGTTGCAATAGGCCTTTCCCATAATTACGTCATCACCCGAGCGGCGCCCATTGCATCATGGGACTCGTAGTTAAAAATCCGATCTCGTGTTGTGATTTGTATGGAGTTGTAAGGAAGTGTGGGGAAGTAAGTGGTTTAACGTGATAGATATTGAAGAAAAACATGGAAAGATCTACTGAATTTACCGATGAGTATTTCCCTAATTTAAAAAAGACTCCAGTCTGGGGATCGGTGCGGCAGAATTGCAGATTTGAGAAGTTTTAGCGGAGGAAGAGGACGAATGTTTAACACGGCCTAACGTCAACATGGCATGGTCAACATGAACCAAAATGGGCAAAGAGAACTAGAGAGAAAGGAAAGCTGTCGTTGGGGGATTCAGATGCTGTGTTTCTGACTGCTTTATGAAAAGAAGACAGAATCCAGAACTTTCATTTTACAATTTTCCCAACGGAAAGAGTGCAGAAAAGCAGGATCTACGAAAGGAATGGTTGCACATGATTTCGCGAAAGGATTTCAAGGACCCAGGTTTTACTTTGACATTTTGGCATAATATCTCTGTTCTTTGATTTATTTGTGGCCCTCTCTCTGCCCTTTCCCGTTTTTAGGTTTTGGCACAATAGTGGGAATATCATTTTTGTATGTTTTTTGCCCCCCAACGAAATGCTTTGAACACATTCTGTGTCCTAAATATAACTTAACATAACTTGCCGTCACATTGTTCACAGACAATATTCGTCGAGCAATGGATCATGGGAAATTAACAGGTGCTGTGTTTGTTGATTTGCAAAAAGCTTTTGACACTGTTGAGCATTCGATAATACTGAAAAAACTTCCCTATTATGGTATCAGTGGTGCAGAACTTTTCTGGGTTCAAAACTATCTGAAAGATCGATACCAGTTTGTTCAATGTGGCAATTCGAAATCTTCATGCCAACTAGTCAAATATGGAGTACCTCAGGGCTCAATTCTGGGGCCTCTGTTGTTCCTTGTACAAATTAATGATCTAACGAATGTTGTCAAAAAATGCAACATCCAAATGTATGCTGATGACACTGTCATATACATGTCTCATAAAAAAATCAGTGAGGTGGAGGAAGCTCTGACAACTGATATGGCAAACATTGCAAAATGGTTAGAGAACAACAGGCTTATCATAAATTTGAAAAAAGGAAAAACAGAAACCATGCTTTTTGGTACTTCCAAAAGACTGCACTCTAAAAATGATCTAAAGATCTGGATGAATGAGCATTTGATACACTTTGTGAGTGGTTATAAGTATCTTGGAGTTCTTTTGGACCCTAGCCTGAATATGAAAGAGCATTTACAAAAGACTTTAAAAAGTGCTGCAGCACGAATTAAGCTTTTGAAAAGAATGAGACAGTCACTAACGAGTCATGCAGCTGAATCAATATACAAAGCAATTGTATTGCCAAGAATGCTGTATTGCTCTACACCGACTCTAAAGATCTCGGACACAATGGGCAAGAAATTCGAAAACCTTCAAGCAAGAGCCATTAAAATCATTCATCGTCGTCCAGAGTATGATAAAGAATGTGGATTTATGACGATATTAAACCAGAAGAAGTTTAAAGCAGATCTTTTAATCTTCAAGTGTTTGCAAGGAACTACAATCGCTAATTTTGCGTCCTATGGTGACAGAATTAACCATAATCATAGTACAAGAGGCAATAAAGCTACTTTGCGCGTTCCAAAGGTCAGAACAGAAGCCGCAAAAAAGTCCTTCTGGTTCCAAGGCCCATCTTGTTACAACGAACTACCAATTGAAATTCGAAGTTTAGAATCCATTGTTGTTTTCAAGCATCGACTTAAAGAACATTTGCAAGGATCATAGATATTTTAGCCAACCACAGGATTTTTAACGATAAACATTGAAGGACATATTAGGCTTTTTTACATTCTATAATGATGGTTTTACTTTTCCTTAATTTTCAAACAGGGCCCTTATTGATAACAGTACTTGTAGTATTGACAAGGTAAACCCTGTATAAATATTTCTCTTATTTTATTATTATTATTATTATTATGTCCCAACCCTGGCTCCTTGAAATCCTTTCGCGAAATCATGTGCAACCATTTCTTTCGCAATTCCTGCTCTTCTGCACTCTTTTCGTTGGGAAATTGTAAAATGAATATTCTGGATTCCGTCTACTTTTGATAAAGCAGGCAGGAAAACAGCATGTGAATCCCCGAACGACAGCCACGACGACAGCTTTCCCTTCTCTTTGCCCATTTTCGTTCACGTTGACAATGTCATGTTGACGTTAGGCCGTGTTGAGCATTCGTCCTCTTCCTCCGCTAAAACTTCTCGATTCTGCAATTCTGTCGCACCGATCCCCGGACAGAGTTTTGAAAAAAGCTAGGAGGGACATACTCATCTGTAAATTCAGTTGATCTTCCATGTTTTTCTTCAATATTTATCACACTAAACCACTTACTTCCGCACGCTTCCTTGCAACTACATACAAATCACAACACGAGATCAGATTTTTAACTACCAGTCCCATGATGCAATGCGCGCCACTCGTGCTATGACGTAATTATGGGAAAGGCCTATTCCGGCCTAGCAACGGTCTAGCCAAGGGAGCATAGGAATCATTCGTGGTACATAGCCGATTGCTCGTGGCCCATGGTCGAAACCGCCAAAGCCTCATTTTCACGGACCAATCAGACGGCTAAAAAGCGAGGGAGAGAAAAGAAACCCGTGAAGATTTTCCTAAATTTTACCTACCTTCATAAAACGCAACCAGGACAAAAAACTGCTTGAGATTTCGCGAATTTTTTTGTAGCAATCTACTCTCCAGATGTTTGGGAGTAAAAGTTTGGATGCCGGTTAAAATATCTCCAGGATTGGTGGAGTTATGGCCACAAACAAACCCACAAGGCACTGAACCTTGAACAATAGAGATTCTGGCCGGGAGACAATAGTAATAACAATAGTGATTGTTGTAAGAACGACCCGAAAACGCCACAATCTGTGTTTTCAATTGTTCTTGTTATTGTCTCTCGCTAAATTTTCTTTTATTGAAGATTCAATGCCTCTACGGTTTCTATGTGAATTGAAAAAGTCTACAAAGGCTTGTTCGCGCATTTCAAGTCATGTGGCAATACTCTAGGGAAGTTTCTGCATTGTACTACTTTTTACATTCATGGCAAAAGTTTGCTCGTTGCGAAATGACTTATAAAATTCAAAAGAGGTTTTATCAAGAAGCTTTATCACCTGACTTGAAGTGGCGTAAACAGGTCTCGACAAGCCTTCGCCGATTTTGTCGATTGGAGAGGCAATAACTCCGCCAATCCTGAAGATATTTTAACCGGCATCCAAACTTGTACTTCCAAACATCTAGAGAGTAGATTGCTTTAAAAAAATTCGGGAAATCTCCAGCAGTTTTTTGTCCTGGTTGCGTTTTATGAAGGTACAGGGGCGCAAATGCAAATTTTTTTGAGGGGGGTGTGTGCTCAAAGGACCGAGTTTCTTCCACGCGGGACCGATTTTTGCGAAATAAATGTTGTTGCAAATGTATGAAAAATAAAGTTTTCCTATCTGCCACAATTTACCGAAAATACAACTATAACAGACAGTGTTTTCCCAACGATTGAAACAGAATTAAACAAACAGTTTTCGACATCAATTTGTCTCTGGCTAGCATCTTAGCCATCTTCCCTTAATGATCCAGTCAAAGCTTCACAGAATAGCCATGTTTTTAGGCATGCACGCTTGCTCATATGGAATCAATAAGTGGCGTGGCCAGGGTAAATTAAGAGGGAGGCAGTGAAATGCATGGGCCTAGGGGCCAGGAAATTTTTTTGGGGCCACACCCTTTACTTTGGCGTAGAATGCATCTCCCAATATCATGCTTGCCATTAGCAGCGAGGAAACCTTGATAGTTTTGTGACAGTTATCCTGTGAGTTATCCTATAAATCAGAGCACGAACAAAATTTTTGAAGAAGCATCCTTTACTTTCGCTTAAAATGCATCTCCCAATATCACGCTTGCCTTTAGCAGCGAGTAAACCTTAATAGTTTTGTGATACCGGGTGCGCCAAAATAAACTATGCACGTTTGGCAGGCCACAATATTTTGAGCACTGGACCGATTTTGAAGATTTATGACTTAATATTTAGCAGAGAGCCTGAATTAGATTCTAGGACTTTTTGCAAATTTTTTCGTTTTCAGTTTTTCGAAAATATTGAAAACGATGAAAAAACGTCGATCAAATCTTAAAAGATCCAACATGAATAAACAAAGAGAAAACGTTTTCAGGGGGATTTGGGGGTTCAGTATGAACTCTCGTACAGCAGATTACAATTGGTCGATTTTTAGATCGCAAATCACCACGAAAAAGTTTCTCTTTGTCCATTCATGTCGATTCTTTAGAAAATTTGATCGATGCTTTTTGATCGTCTTCAGTGTTTTCGAAAACAAAATCTTAGGAAACTCGCTTCTAGCTCTAAAAGCTGAAAAAGAAAAAATTTGCCAAAAACCCGGTATCCAATTCTGGCTTTCTGCTAACGAATGAGTCATAAATCTTCAAAATCGGTCCAGTGTACGATTTATTGTGGCCTGCCAAACGTGCATAGTTTATTTTGGCGCACCCGGTAGTTATCCTAAAAATCGGAGCATGAAGAAAATTTTCGAAAAAACAGTCTCTACTTTGGCTTAGAATGCATCTCCCAATATCATGCTTACCATTAGCAACAAGGGAACTTTGATAGTTTTGTGACAGTTATCCCATAGATTGGAGCACGAAGAAAATTTTTGAAGAAACATCCTCTACTTTGGCTCAGAAGGCATCCCTTACCCGACTTAACCCATAGCCATTCTCTGACAGCCAACACAGAAATCTTTGCATTTCGAGTATCGACGTCCTGAAAAATTCAGGTTCAAGATCAGAGCCAGATCGGGACCGATTTTATCGCGATTGGGACCGAGTTTTGAAATTATTGGGGGGGTGTCACACCCCCCCACACCCCCCCTCATTTGCGCCCCTGTGAAGGTAGGTAAAATTTAGGAAAATCTTCACGGGTTTCTTTTGTCTCCTTCGCTTTTTAGCCGTCTGATTGGTCCGTGAAAATGAGGCTTTGGCGGTTTCGACCATGGGCCACGAGCAATCGGCTATGTACGACGAATGATTCCTATGCTAGCCAAGGGTATCATTTTTGACAATATTGGTCTAGCGAACGGTCATTATGTCATATTTGATACAAATTTGAATGTTGCGTATTGGTCCAGAGAATGGTCGAAATTGGTCTAGCCAAGGGTGCCATTTTCGTCAAAATTGGTCTAGCCAACAGTACCATTTTGGATATGCTCGCGGCAGACCCCTTCCCAAAATTTAGCCATGAACCCCACCGCCCGTGACCCGCACATATTTGGTTTGAGCGCCAAAAACATGAACGCGCACCCGCGTTTAAAATGCTTCTTGTTTACGAACATTAGGCACGAGATAATCTCATAAACAACAGAATTCGATAAACCTAGTTTATCAGCTGATAATCCTAGTTTATCAAATTTTTGGTTGATAAACCTAGTTTATCACTTTGATAAACCCAGTTTATCGAAGAAATGTTGATAATCTCAGTTTATCAGTTGATAAACCCAGTGTATCGTGATAAACCTAGTTTATCAAAGTGATAATCCTAGTTTATCAGTGATAAACTAGGATTATCAGGTTTTTGTGATTTTCGCGTGCCATACAAGTCACTGTTATTGTTCTTGTTATCTAAATTAAAGTTGTACAATGAAATTATAGGTTAATTTAGGCCCCGTCTACACGTATACGTTTTCGTTTGTAAACGCATAGAATGTTTTCCATCCACACTGAAACGCGATTGATGAACATGGTGGATGTGATGTCACCGTTTACAAAAGTATGCGTTTACGACCGTCTACGTGTAAACGCGAAAACAGCGTTTTCAAAACAACTGAAAGCGATGGATGAATAGGCCTACAATGTCTATGACGTCATCGTTTACGAAAGTATGCTTTTACGACCGTCCACATGTAAACGCAAAAACAGCGTTTTCAAAAGTATCCACTTTGGAAAGCGTTTTCGAATGTATGCGTTTAGGGTCACTTGAAACGCCGTTTACGTGTGGACGCAACGCAAGGGGTGAACGTATACCAATATATGCGTTTACGAACGTAAACGTATAAGTGTGGACGGGGCCTTAGTTATCGCCATGTGCCTTGTATTAGGTAGGCGCATTTGACGTATAAAAAAGGAAGAAAAAACAAGCCGATACGGTTTGCAAATTACTAGCTCAAAAGGTGACATATCTCTGATTTTGTGCGAATCGTAGAATTTCGAAAACTTTATGGATGTTCTTTATTCTAACTTTATTCTAAATCTATCAAAAATATTACACTTCGCAGAAATGGAAAATTTTTCTCAATCAAACACAAGCCTTAAAAGCGGTATGTTTCGGATTCATCGCGGAGGATACATCAAAGCATCAAACTTGTAACAAAGTTTGCTAAAGTTTCTACCTTTTGGAGCAGAAGGTTCGAAAGGCCTTCTAGAATTCCAAGTGTACTGTTTCTGTGAATAGACCTATTCTGCCGAAAATCAGAATCGAGCGATATTTTGCTACAGTCCACAGAATTTTAGAATGTGCACAATAGTGACAGAAGCTCTAACGCCACTCGATCGAACCTCGCGTATAAAAATGTAAAACAACGCTCGATCCAGGCTCTTTCGTAGAATAGATAAAAGGTCTATTGGTACAAATGAAACACACCACACGTTTGGTGAATCTACTGGGTGTTCGCAGCCCAACTTTATCTAAGATTTTTGAGGAAATAATAACATTTGAATCAATTTGGCGTATAATACCATCTGAAAGCACGATCTATCTTCTTTCCAGTGATATCCAGTTTAGGCGTATTGATTAATTATTCGTCACTTCATTGACATTTTCGTAAACATGGCCTATTTTAGATGAAGAAAAGTGATAGGACATTTACACAGACGAAAATCTACCTTTGAGAGAGATTTTTGATCGTTCTTAATGTCCTTTAAATGCACCTTATGGAAATAACTTAATCTTTTCCTGAATTCTTTTTCCTACTTTAGCGCATCACATTGATGGTTCTAGGCTCAAAATTTCGTCACAAATTATGTCTCATAATTTTTACGGTGAAGGGATGGTATTGATTTTGCTCTTGCAGCATGATGCATTTGAAATCAGTTATACAATCAATCAAGAATCAAATAATAAATAGTTCTATCAATGTATCCAAACTGCATATCATTAGAAAGAAGAAAGATTGAATTTTCAAACGGTATACATCGAATATAATCATTCTTTTAAGATGTTCAATGGGTTGTGCTTTTTCTGAAACATCCTGTATAAATTTTGCACTTTTAAATATCTGCACAATCCTGCAGATACATGGGACGCAGTGTTACAAGCAAAAATATACTCTTGCTTCAAAATGAATTAGCTTCTTATAACGTTCATGAAACTCCAACTTGACAAGGAAAATATTTATTCGAAAGCTCGTTAAATGTACTTTCAAGCAGAAATGGAATACTACGTTTATTCTTTGCATTATAATGGTCTTTGTACTTGTACATGATGCCTTTGTCCAATTCCCGTCTTTGCTGTAATTCATGAAAGTGAGATGTGATTTTTACCAGACTTCTCTCCTCTGTAACTGCTGTTGGTGTCTTTTCTCTTAACCTAAAACAAAAAATAGGGGACTAACCTTTGGCAGTAACAGTAACACAGTAAAACTCGCATATAAGAACCTAGACTTACTTCCCTCGTCCCAATGTTTTTATTCCATTCCGAAATACGCAGCATGAAATACGCAACTGCGGAGGAGCATAAACTTTGTTCGGTTTGTTCAAAAATTGGGACTCATGAGTTAATGGCTGAATTCTTGGCACGATCGAGGACATGTTTCCATACAGTAACAAAAGAGCCTATCGTTTTCATCATTTTGCTCTATTTTCAAGATTCTATTTCCCGACACTGATATGGAGGCGAAGCCTGTAGAAATTGCCGACCACCCAATATAAAACTCCTCAGAAATAATGTTTTCTGACGAGTATAACAATAGACATGCTATTGGTAAGTACATTAATGGTAGTTTATACTTTTTGGTATATTTCTACAAACTTAAACCCCCTCTGCAACCCATGACAAAAAATGTGCTACGAGTGGCCTATCCAGGCCAAGATTACCATAGGTTCCAAATCTTTAACTCGGCGTAAAAAGTTGGGTGTAAAATTCAATGACCTATTTCTTCTGATTGAATGGCTTGAAAGAAATTTTTGATAGATATCTATAATTCTACCATTGGACTCTTCAGAAATCTTAAATATTTTTGGAAATTACAGCGTATCTCACATTTCAACTCATTTGAGCATGTGACGTCATCAAATTTCTAAATCATAAACCAGATGAGTGACAGACTTCTGCTTGATACCATATTGTAGACATTTCTAAACTATGGTTTTCTTCGAAATTAATTCATGTTACATCAAACAGTTTAGAAATTACGATGGTTTTAAGTATTTTTGAAAATTTTTCTTGAATTCTTGAAAAAGAAGAAAAACACTCTAATTCTGAAAATATTGAAGATTTCAGAAAATTCCAATGGTAGAATTATAGAGAATTAGCTAAAGTTTCTTTGAAGTCTTCAATTCAAAGAAACGGGTCACTCAATTTTACACCGGCCTTTTTAAAGATTTGGAACCTATGCTGCCAAGATTTACTAGGTCAATAATGGAATTTCAAATTACATCATATCATAGAACTTCTAATTCAATTATCATCACAGAATCTCGAATTCGATCATTATGTTAAAATTTCATATTCGATTTTCGAATCCTAAGTTCAAACATTATCTTTGAATTCCACATTCGATTGATTTGCGCATGTGTCATTACCATGGATACTGCGCATGCGCAGTATGCAAAAAAGAGCTCGCATGATTATAGTCTATATACTACTCGGATGCCTTAACGATATAAGATAAATTTACCTTGGTATTAAGAGTATATCATCCCTTTGAGTTTCTAGGTCGTACCATTCACAACAATGGAACAATGTATCCAAATATGGTCGTAAAAAATCCTTTGTAACTGCCAAATCTACGAGCACATCAGCTGGTAACTGAAGAAAGCCCCTAGGGTTGGTCTTCCACTTTGGCACTAAATTCACTGAAACAAAATGCGAACAGTTAAAGCATACTGTCTACCGGGTGTCCCAGAAAAAAGTATGCAGATTTGGTTGAATCAAGCGGTGACAATTTAGCTTTAATCAATGGCTAATCAATTTCATAATGCTCCTCGATAGTTAACTTAGACATACATATATACCCTATTTATTGATACTGGTGCTTTGAGAGCTGAAATAGAACATCTTGGACGTTCAAATTAGTCTCCAAGTCCGAACAAAAGCTTTGGCCTATCGGCCAAAAAGTTCCCTGTAGCACATCGAAAACTTCAAAACTAAAATTAAAGAAAAAACTGCACGTTGGTGACTTACGAAGATACAATGATCTAAGCTCTGTTCAAATTTTATCAAGGCTATCGTTGATCCAAGGGCTTTATCATTTATAAAGAGCTGATAATGCAATAATCGGTTGTATTTGAAAGTAAAAAACCATACCAGAATGGTCCTTCATCATTTCTTTGTTGATTATTTTCTTGGCTTTGCCTTTCAAACGACATAAATCACTCGTTTTTTTCAAGTTGAAACTCAACCACGTTGGCTAGCACACTGGATTTATGTTGTTTGAAAAGCCAAGAGAACAGTCAACAAAGAAAGAACGAAGGACCATTCTGGTATGGTTTTTTACGTTCAAATACAACCGATCATTGCATTAGCAGCTCTTCATAAAGCCCTTGGTTGATCTATTTTGACGTGCTTCCAAAATTTGCTCAGGCCAAAGCGCCACAGCTCTGGTTTGGAGGTGACAGCAAATTTGAATTTTCAAAAGTAATACCGGGTGAGCCAGAAAAAAGTTCCCACTCTCGACAGGCCAGCATAAATCACACACTAGGCCAATTTTAGCAATCTCGTCCCCAGAGTGAGTTCGTTGCTCTACCTCTACTCTGGGATACAAGAGGCCGTTCGGCAATTTGATTGGCTATTCGAAAACAATAGTAAAATCAGATTATATCTTGCTCCCATTCAAAAATGGCCTTTATTGAATCGGTAATTTCACAAAATCAATGGGGTGTATGGGGCAAGTGAGGAGTTTAAGAGGGGTAATGGACCACGGCGCATCCGAATTTCGGAGTTTCAGGAAATGTTGGGCTCATTATGACGTCATAACAGGGGGTTGAAAAATAAATGTTGCGATTTTCCGACCTGAGGTTACGTTTGGAGTCGATGCTCCATGGTTACAAGCCCGATTTCAAAACAGAAAAAAGTTTTCAAGAGACCATTCGTCTGCAAGTCTAATAACGTAATTTGGGGTTCAATATTGCCCCCAGAAGCGGAGCGCGCGCCCCCCAAAAATGGGGAATAATTTCGGCCTACCCCATTTTACACCGTAACTCCGTTTTGCGAGGAGTAAACGGCCGCGGCATGTAAAAAATCAACGGAAAACTGTATTCTTTCACTATAGTACTTTTAATCTCCAATTTATCTCTAAAATTCGCCGAATAACGAGCCATTCTATTTTCAAAGCTGTGGGGGAAATTCTCGAAAATTTCAACTTAGGCCCTTTTCCCACCCAAATGGATCGTGCTCGTTTTCCTACTAAATGCACTTGCTAACCCCGGATTAACGATTAAATACCTTAAAAGGGCTAAAATAGGGTCCTCAAAGAGTTTGTTTTTAATTTCTCAATTTATATACTTCAGAATTAGCGCTAGAGCAACGACCATTTTTCGTCGATTATCGTTGCCTAGCAAACTGCAAATCCATAATGGGGCGCATCTTGCCATATATTGGCAAGATTGATGCCAAGTGTACCAGGGTGTTCTTTCGGCTTCGTGACCAGCGTATGACGTCAGAACACCCTGGGAACGAGGTTGCAATTTTAGTTGTTTTTGATTTAATTTTTTGTCAATATCCTATATTATTCTGGGGTATTTTTTGTAGATTTTTCGGATGCCAATTTATCGATATATTAACGATTTCTTGAAATTTCTTGGCCTGCAGACTGCCCAAAAAGATCGAAATACAGTGATCAAATTTTCTACATATTGAACTTGGCAGAACAAAGGGAGTGCTCTTCGAAATGACTAGGGACTTTGGAAATGGATTAGGTACAATCTGTCGCACGAGCGGTCGTTCAATGATTGCGCAAGTTGAATGTCATTTTTATTAATAAAAATGAATTTCAACTTGCACAATCATTGAACAACCGCTCGTGCGACAGATTGTACCGAATCCATTTCCAAAGTCCCTAGTCATTTTGAAGAGCACTCCCTTTGTTCTGCCAAGTTCAATCTGTAGGAAATTTGATCACTGTTTTTCGATCTTTTTGGGCAGTCTGCAGGCCAAAAATTTCAAGAAATCGTTAATATATCGATAAATTGGTGTCCGAAAAATCTACAAAAAATAACTTAGAATAATATAGGATATTGACAAAAGATTAAATCAAAAACAACTAAAATTGGCCAAGTGTGTGATTTATCCTGGACTGTCGAAAGTGGGAACTTTTTTCTGGCTCACCCGGTAGTTCAACACTCAAAGCAGCAATTTAAACAAACAAACAAGGTATCTATGTTCATTGTTCAAGTTAACTATCGAAGAACATTTTGAGCATGATTAGCCTTTGATCAAAGCAAAATTTTCATCGCTAGGCCCAGCCGAATCTGTTTACCCTTTTGGAACACCTGGTACATACTGTCATATTTTATCATTACTGTCATGTTTATGGTGTTTTATAGTGCAACATGATAAAACTTGTCATGTTTAATCTTATAACTAACTACCGGGTGAGTCAATAAAAACAATTCCCATCTAAAAGGCTACTTCTGCTCCCTGGGTATCAAAAAACGATATTGGCAAATACAAAATTTAATAATGGACATGTTCAAACATATTTTGAAATTTAATTGGCTGAAATTACAAGGTGAGAGTTTGCCCTATTGGTTTTAGAGCAATTTTTGCGGCATTGTTTGTTGTGAATTAGGGAGCTGTCATAAAGTATGGAACAGACCGGGGCGGAAAGGATTTCAAACTTCACTTTCAAATGATGTAGCCCAATGCAAGAAACGAAAAAAATTTCATGGCCCCAATGCACATCCTAAAAAAATTTGATACCCCCTGAAAAGTTTAACAGAAAAGAAAACAGTACCATTACTTAACAGCAATGAAAATGTCAGAAGATACCACTATGATAGAAAATGAAGAGAGTGGTGACAGTGAGACTGACAGTAGTGATTGAAAATTGATAGTGACGGCAATTTTTTTTTGAATATTTTAAATGAACAATTTCATGGCCCATGTTTATGGTTTGAAATAATTTGTTAGCCCAACATTTTCCCCTCAAAAGTTATGACAGCTCCCTTACTGGTTGAGAGAATTTCTTTGGTTGCAATCGCTGATCGCTTTGAATTGAAGTGTCAATCAAAAGCAACTTATGCTATTGAATTACAAAATCTGCCCCTTGTTCAGTGCATTTAGTCATGTACCAGGTGGGTAAAGAAAAAAAAATCAAAACATTTGTAAGCATGTAGTTTCCTGGTTATTTATCAGATTATTTAACACTGATAATATCGTTGTGCATGTTGCATCTCAATTTAGATTATAACATTTAGTTGGTTAAAATCTGTAGTTAGAAATGATTTTTAAATCACTTTATCTCAGAATGATTTGTTTTGCAAAAAATCTCCCGAATTTCAGGTAAGCGAATGTTAGCCAATGGCTTACCTCTCGTTGATATAAGAGCGAACCAATTAGGACTTCGAAAATGATTTAATTCTTGTAAACATTCCTTGAAGCCTATAGAATCAGTACGAGGCAAATCCGTTTCTGTAAGTGTAAGGGAAATGAGTCGTAGTTTCAGCGGTATAACTTCAGTAAAACAGTGAAATACGACATGTGTTAAGTCTAGCAAAGCATTTAGCTGTTAACATACCAGCAATGAATTCCATAACAAATGATTTGAATTGTTCACGATCATGTTCGTCTTTATAATCGGCGCTCTCTTCGTCACGTCGGTTACTAACGGAATGAACAATCACAAGTTGTCCATTTTCGCTCAATGCAAGAGGCTCTATTTTTCGCCAAATTTCATCTGAAATAACAGGGATAATGTTTTAGAGTTAAATTTATCAGATGATGAAGGTGAGAGGAGTGTTAGTTAACTCAAAAGGCATCTAAATTGCGTGCGCTTCAAATTTTGTTTGAGTCCTTTACAAGTTTCACAAAATGTTTTCCCAAAAGTTTTAGTTCTGTTTGAATGGTAGACTTGCTCCAAGTCTTTCTATTCAGTCTACCGTTCCCTTTTCGGTAGTTCCTGGATCCAGTTGTGGAGAGGGGGGTTGGAGGGGGTAAAAGGTCCGGGGCCCGTAAAAATGCTGTTCCCGTACTGGTTATCGCATTGATTACGTTTTTGTGACCGTGCCCTCCTTTTTACAACTAAATCACTTCATAACTTGTTGTTGCTTGCCTGTGACCATTCCATTGTATAGCATATTCCAAAAAAACATTTATGAGGAGTACAGTGACTTACGAAAGACTAGGCTAACGGATCTCTTTGACTAGGGGATAAGATACCATAAAAAAAATTTTAGACATGTAAGCCAGCAAAGGATTGTTTTGGATGTGAATGAATTTCTAATTAATGTCTTTATTTTTCCAACGAAAGAAATGTCCTTGAATTACACGCACGGAGGGGGGGGGGGGGGTTCTTCCATAGTAAAGGTACCCGGGGATGTGCCGCGAGCAAGGGTATACTTTTTCAGACTTCTAGACTAGCCAAGGGTATACTTTTTTGCAATTTTGGCCTACAACGGTCTAGCCAAGGGTATCATTTTTGACAATATTGGTCTAGCGAACGGTCATGATATCATATTTGGTACAAATTTGACAATGTTGGTCCAGGAAATGGTAAAATTGGTCTAGCCAAGGGTACCATTTTCGTAAAAATTAGTCTAGCCAACGGTGCCATTTTGAATATGCTCGCGGCAGACCCCTACCCAAAATTTGGCCAACAACCCCCCCCCCCCCCCCGTGATTACACGTGCATGTGTTCTTTGCAAGAACTTGACATGGAAATTGGAGGAAATTTTCATTGGCCATTTTCCTAGCTTTTCCCTCACTTTCCGGGAGATTAGAGGGCGTGGTCATGAAAAGTTTTCTTGGGGCCCTGTCGTGAAGATTACTCCGAGGCCCGAGCTGGCTCTCGACGGCCTGGATCCGCCATTCCAACCAAACCAATGTTGGAATGGCGAATCCAAGGGAATGGTGAAGTCTATTTGAATGGCTACACTCAGTCTCTGTGAGTAGCAATTGGTGGTTCCTATAACAATAAGAAAGTACCTTTCCTATTGTTGTGTCGTAACGACTTTATAACGTATGTTCTGAAGAGACGACAGTCAACATGCAATGAAAAGCAGCAGAATTTGTCTTTACACATAGAGGGATCATTCTCAGCCTTCTGTTGCCAGCTTTGTGTTTCTTCTGAAAGAGATGGTCTGCCATCCTCTGTAGGTCCTGAAAGGCTGTCTTTAGTAAGACTAGTTCCAATTGATTTCAAAGTTGTTGAAAGTTTCTGTAGCCGAAATATCGCTTTGAAATCTTCTGAAAGAATTTCGTTTGGTTGTGTCCCATCTGACGCCTGGAAGGACAGTTTGATAGTTTCTGTATAAATTTCCAGGGGACACCATACATTTTGTAAAATGTTTCTCGTCAATATTCTTTTTGCTTGTTTAAGGTCCTCAAATTTCAAATGGAAGAAGCCCAGGGATAAATTTGCCTTTAAGCGTTCCTGCTCTAATTGCTGACTCAATTGAAGTTTTAAGCGTTCCTTCTTTGCTATTTTCTGGTGTACCTAAAAGAAAAGGACACAGGCAGCATTTACCAAGACAGTCAATGAAATCTAGCCATGGTGAAATCAGGTTTAGCCACAAGCATATGAGAAAATACATTTTTTTAAAGGCGGATTTTCTAAATTTTCCAACGTATGCTATGGAGTGCTATGGAGCATAGGGCTCAAATCTTTGAAAAGGTGGATGTAAAATTCAATGAAATTTTTCTTTGAATTGAATGACTTAAAAGGAACTAATGGTACTTTGCAGTAAATCTGCCATGGAATGGACCGTTTTCGATATCTTGATTTTTTTCAAAATGGTGGCAACTTAATTATTTTTGAAAAACTTCTTGGAAAATTTTGAAAAAATTTAAGTCATTGTAAATCCTAAAACCAATAGAGGACAAATGACATAAACTTCAAGAAAAAATAGTTTATGAAGGTCTACAATATGGTGGCAAGCAGAAATCAATAGCTTTTCTGGTTAGGATTTAGAAATTTGATGACCTCATAGCCTCAAATTAATAAATGCTGCCATTTGAAATTAATCAAGATATCAATAAATTTTCATGGCAGATTTGCAGCAAAAACCCCTAAGTTCCTTCCAAGCCATTCAATTCAAAGAAAATTGCAATAGAATTTTACACCTTAACCATTTTCAAATATTTGAGCCCTACAGTATGTTGTGCTATGGACTATGGAGTGAATTCATCACGGTTTGTGGTCATAGCGTCTGATGATATATGATATCAAATTAGTAGACTTGCTCCAAGTCTATTCAGCGGACCATCAATAGTAAATCAATAATAAAATAATATAATTTCTACTGCGGGGGCGTAAACTACTAAGGTGATGCTGCGAAGGAGAAATGAGAACGAAACTGAATAGACTTGTCGTGGTTGGAGTATTCAGTTTCGTTCTCACTTCTCCTTCGCAGCATCACCTTAGTAGCTTACGCCCCCGCAGAAGAAATTATACTAGTTTACTATTGATTTACTATTGATGGTCTGCTGAATAGACTTGGAGCAAGTCTATTAAATTAGTTGAGTTATACCTTTAGCTGAAAAATGAGGTCAGATTCCCCTCACATCTTCGAATTTTTTAGAGCTGGCGCCACCACTGTATGGAGAATATCAAATCCTCTGGTTTTGAAGCAATTGAACAATGAAGCTTCTGACAGGCTAAGAGATTGATCGCCTGGCTTGAAATGGTGTAATCAAACTTTAGCCAATTTTGTCAATTGGAAACGCTGTAACTCCTCAAAATCATTAAGATATCTGAACAGGTATTTAAACAAGTATACCCATTGGAAAAGTAGATCTCTTCAAAAAAATTCAAGAAATTTCCAGCAACTTTTTGTCACCATTGCATTTTATGAAGGTAGGTAAAATTTAGCAAAATCTTCACAGGTTTCTTTTGTTTTCTTCACTTATTCGCCCTCTCATTGGTCCGTGAAAATGAGGCATTTGAGATTTCAGCCATATGGGACACAAGCAAAAATCAACAAAAACGTTTGATTCCTACAGTATCTTGTCATAGCCATAAACATCCAGTTTTTGAATGATTTGACACCTGTTCTTGACATTAACATATCAATAACAGGACCGTTGAGAGGAGGGGTAACCAGGGTAGTTACAAGGGAGCCCGGGGCCTTTGGGGGCTCGCAAGAAATAAGGTATGTATCTTTTCCTTGTTGTAGTTCTCTTTCGGGAACGATTTCAGGCCCGTTAGCCCACTGAGATTCTAAATAAAATCTAAAAGCAGCATTTCAAACAGTGTACAGGAGGGCGTGGCCTAAGGATAAAAGGGGCGTGGTCCGAAAAAATTTCCGGCGCCTTCGGCGCTACGGGCCCCCTTTCTACCCTAGCCCTGGGGCCTGGCCCATCTCTTGACGGCCCTGATCACTAATCCTGGTACACGAAAAGAAGGTTAGCCTTTTTAATACCTGCTCAAAGTAGGCAGCCCATTTAAATGACCTATGCAATGCTTCAGTATCCCATTGCTGTATCATACTAGATCTGGACATCCCCAAGACATCAATGAATGATCTTGCATTTTTCAAAATGTCTTCCATCCTCTATGGAAGAAATAGAGCATCATTATTGCACAGAAAATGAAAGATGTAGCAAGACTACAAGATTAGAGGATTTTACATGAGGATTTTACATTACATGATAAGTTAGTGTTTATGATTTAATGATAATCACCTACAGTAAACACCAGACTGGATGCTTTGTCATGCACACAGAAGATCTCCTGTGAGTGATTTTGATGAAATTGGCAAAAATTTTATGATGTTATCTACCTACCATATATAAGTTTCTCTTTCACTGAAAAACAGACAGGTATAAAATAACATATTAACCTACGTCTGCATGCACTTTATGTCAATCTGAGGAAAAGCTAGATCCCATTTTACCACATACTTTTTATAAGAAACTAAGGATTTGAGACAGTACTGATAGTTTCTTAATTTATCAGATTTTGAGTACTCACTCAGAGTTTCTTACAAGTTTCTAAAGCTTCCATAACAATCTTCATGTTCACTAACTGTGCTAGTGTGAACATTTCAACACAAAGTTTGTATATTAAGCCTTTTATGATATTGATATGGGAAACATGTGAAAACAAAGTAAAACTATTTTCAAGCAAATATAAATTGAAGTAAATAGTAGGGGACACCAGGGGCAATTGTAACACAGGGCAGTGACATTGGCTCTCATCCCTTGCAGACAAGTGCAGAAAATCTTATTTTTGCACAGAAAAAGGTTTTACAAAGATTTTAAAGGCCGACTAGTTCAATTTTTCAATTTTCATGATAATAACTTGCTACACTTTTACAGGAGCGTCGTTATACTTTAACATAAAATAAAAGAAGCTAATTATAACAGCAACAGCAACAACAGCAACGAAAGAACTAATCCAAATATGTAGTAACAGAAATACAGCAATAAATTGAATATAAATATAAAATGAATAAATCTAGGGGACAAATCTAGGGGACTACTAGTGAAATGAGTGGAATGACTTTGAATGACGGATATTTGTTTTTAGCTCTTCGAATGTCTCTGTTAGGGACAAATACAAGGGATGCTTCCAAGGGATCCAACTACAATATTATTTTCCTCCAAGAGCGCAATTAATCATTATTTAGACGATATGGTTGATTTTTCAAACAGTAGGCCTACCCTAGACTAGTCTAGTAGGCCTAATCATTTGTTGACGATCTAAAGTGACTAAGAGTTGACTTTCTTAATCTTGTTGCGTTTTGTCCTGCATTTTCAGATCTCAAAACGCTATCATCTGAAATATAGCCTGGATAAATATATATACATACCTCCGTGAAATATTGGTTATCATATCAAATTTAGACGGGCCATGGCCACTGATTAGTGCACTATTAGTTTAGTGAGCTGGGCCTTAGGCCTCAATGTTGGATTTGATTTTGGCGGGATATCCCATCATACGATGCGCGTATTACTTTGATTGCGAAAACCGCGGGAAAATATTTCCAATGTTTCTTTTTTATTTTCCTTCTTTCTTCTTTCTTTTTTATTTCTTTTTTATTCTTTTATTATAGAATTTCGGCGACGGGAGGAGGGGACTTCTCATATTAGATATCTTTGTGCTAAACTTTGGAACATCTGTGGGAACTCAGAAATGCTCCATCAAAAATATCGTTCAAAACAAACTGAAAATTTACTTGCTAAACAAGGTCAAAACCGATGAATCTATTATGACACACAATTTCAATCAATTTTTAAAAATGAAATGCACAACATGTATTTTCACCTGATAGCATCTTAGGATAAGGGGGGTGGGGGCTCTCCTCGATTAGTAGGCCTTTATCTATAGCATCAAAAGGTTCTTAAAAACGGAGTTCTGTAATACACATCTCTAATCTAAAATAAAACGGTTGATTCTGATGCATTTCGAGGTGCTGAACACGAATATAAAAAGTTCACACCTCTAGGGGGCGCAATTTTTTCAAAAACCGGGGGCCTAGTTTTGATGACGTCACAATAGCCTTTTGCGAAAAAATTTTCGATAATTGAATTTGAATTGTTTAGCCCCCAAGAGATCAATCTGATGAAATGTTTTGTATTAGAAACGTATGTTCCAGCTCTTATAATTTCTGATCCACGAGCCCTTAAAGTTTTCAAATATTGCTGACTCAGCGTTTTTTCGTAATTTCTATTTTCGGTATAATACATCCAATTTTTACTTGCAAAATGTCATTCGATTCATCTCAACGAGCTCTATCAGATAGCGCTAATTCTATCTGTGTATACTGTTCTGATTTTGTTTCACAGATGGAACAAATTTCCTTAGTGAATGAACATACATGGAACAAAGGAAATTTGTTCCATCTGTGAAACAAAATCAGAACAGTATACATAGATGAAATTAGCGCTATCTGATAGAGTTCGTTGAGATGAATCGAATGACATTTTGCAAGTAAAAATTGGATGTATGTAACCGAAAATAAAAATTACTAAAAAAAAGCTGAGTCAGCAATTTTTGAAAACTTTAAGGGCTCGTAGATCAGAAATTATAAGAGCTGGAACATACGTTTCTAATACAAAACATTTCATCAGATTGATCTCTTGGGGGCTAAACAATTCAAATTCAATTATCGAAAATTTTTTCGCAAAAGGCTATTGTGACGTCATCAAAACTAGGCCCCCGTTTTTTGAAAAAAATGCACCCCCTAGAGGTGTGAAATTTTTTCATTCGTGTTCAGCACCTCAAAATGCATCAGAATCCACCGTTTTATTTTAGATTAGAGATGTGTATTACAGAGGTGACACGATAGCGCCTCACAGATCAAGGCCTATAGGGACAGGGCAAAATTTATTATATTACATGGCCGGTGGAGAACAAAAATTCTTGCAAAAAATCTGCTCGCCCTGTATGAAATTATTGCCAAAAAACCAACTGCCCCGTCACCCTTTCCTTAAAAAAATGCATCTGCCCCGTATTCATGAACATCAAATGTTGTATAGTACCACAGATGAATTAGCCAAAGACCATAAACAAAAGACTTTGTCAACGAAGAAATCGACTTTGAAGACGAAGAGAAATGACTGATGAATCGTTCTTGCAAGAAACTGACAAGGAAATTTTGCGTGTCCATACACATCCTTCCAAGTATTTCTCAACTTGCATGATCCACAATTTTGGCCTCAAAATTAGCCATTTCATATTTTAAACTTCATCTTGACAGTGGCGTCGCCACGGGGTGGACTGGGATGGACATGTCCACCCCAGTTTTCCCAGAGCTCAATTTTCTATTTTCTCAAAATCCGTTAAAAAAACTTGCGGTGGGGGGGGGGTAGATTTTTATTGACTTGGAACTTTTATTATAACTGATTTTCCTCTTGAAGTTTCGTTATTGAAAATTTCGAGAAATGTCTTAAATTTCAAATCATATCCTTTTCCTTCCTCGTAAATTGATATATCATGTACTTTTCTGTTTTCGTTGTGCAAAAATGCCCTTTGTTACTAAAAGTGCTGCTTGCGATGATTGCTTTTCCAAAAATATCAAAATTGATCATAATAATAAAAAGGGCGTCTCCCACTTTTTCCGAGAGTCTGAAGGTCGTGATCAGTAGAATTTTTTCTGGGGGCTTCGCCCTCAGACCCCCTCATTCTTGTCCACCCCAGCTTTTTTGGGCTGGCGACGCCCCTGCATCTTGAGCTTATAAAAAGGTACTGCCCCTTTCATAATTGCTTTGTAAAAAGTGTTGACCCAGTTCTGTACAAGCTAAAAAAAGTAGATTGACACTAGAGTAACTGACACTAGATTTCATCCGCAAAACAGGTCGGTTTGATTAAAATGGATCTGAAAAGTTTGTTTCACGCCACTCAGTCACTAAGTCCTTTTCTCTTTTTTTTTTTTTCATTTTTTGTTCACTTGTTTACGCCTGTTTCACATTGGATGTTGGGTAATTCAGTGTTATGATAGTGCAGACGACAGTTTAAACTCACACTTAATTCCTGAGTTCAGTAAAATTTTAGCGTCTGTCCAAGGTGACACTAAACTGATACATCCAAAACACAGAAGTTGCCCTACGTCCAATGTGAACCCGACTCTAGTATTTATAGTAGAAATTGTATATTCGTAGCCCTATGTATTAGTACTTGTTTGTATATTTAGATTTAGTTTTTAGTTACCTGTTTTCTATGTTATAGCCATGGGGTAGTCATGGTCTTCTGCTCCTCATGGCATCGTCCTTGTAGCGTAGTAAAGTAGTTTGTAAGTGTTGTTTTAGGTAATCTCGTCTTTGTAAAATTTTATATTGGATGTAAAAAAAAAAAAAAAAAAAAAAGTAGCTACCCCGTCACGTTTTGCACCGGCCATGTTATAAAATAAACTTTGCACTGTCCCTTAGTTTACCTATTGAGAGATTTAAGTGATTCTCTCCATCCAGTTCACTCTTTTCTCTGTATTTGTTTATTGTATTAATTTTATGTATTGATTTCTGTAATATTTTCTTTTTCCTTGCAGTTTAGTTAGCTGTTAGTATAGTAAATTGTACGAAGTGAATTTAAAATAACTGTCAGTTCAGTCTTGTTTTCCTATTCTTGAATGCGAAAGTAATGGTTCGACCATCGGGGACCACAGTGGCGGAGCCACGGGGGGGAATGGGGGGGACAAGTCCCCCCCACATTTCTCTGAGGTCACTCTTCCAATTCGTCTAAATCCGTTAAGAAAATGTCTTAGGAGGGGTTAGGTAGGTATCTTTAGAGCTTGATAAACAAAGAAGGGTGTTTCCTTAGGGTAAAAAGGGCGTTTCCTGAGTATAAAATGGGCGTGGTCCTGAAAATTTTCCTGGGGCTTCGCCCCCAGAACCCCACCTTCCTTCGTCTCCTCCACTTTTTTCAGGCTGGCGCCGCCACTGGGGGACCATCGGCTCTCGTAATGCGTCGTAATGACGTTCCGGAGTCTGGCAGTGCCCTTGGTACATGCAAATCAATCTCAGTGAGAAGCGCGATAGAGTTTCTTTTAACTTATTACAACTTTCGATTGATATATGTACATGTATTTATGAAAGACGTACAAAACTCCAAATCGCATTTCAAATCTGAACGGTATTCATTTTCCCAAACAAATAACAGCTCCCAAACAAAGAACGAATGATATTCCAGTTTATATTTTTAGTTTGAGACTTGCAAGTTTATATTTGTTACTTTAGGGAGATCGTTGTGAATTAAATTATATAATAATAATAAGCGATTTATTTGGTGTCCGAAAACCACTGCCTAGCCTGATAACCAGATCTCTTCCGTCTGTCTACCGTTCCCTTTTTACGGTAGTTCCTGGATCCGCTATTTCATGGATCTGCCATTCCAACATTCCGTCAAGAGAGCTCGAGAGATATCTCTATCTCTATCTCTCGAGCTCTCTGGACGGAACATTGGAATGGCGGATCCAGGAAATGGCGGATCAAGGAACTACTGTACAGGCAACTGTAGACGGACGGAAGAGATAGACTTGGGGCAAGTCTACCCCTGACCAGACCCGACTCATTTCTTTTTAAATTGGGTCTGGTTATCCCTTCAGCGAAACTGCGAGGAGCATTTCGCTCATTCGAAAAAGCGCATAAGATTTTTTCAGAGCAAAATGATTTTTCAGATTTTTTGATGGATTTTTCTTGAAAACGAAAGGATTTTTGCCAAAAGTGTACGAGATTTTTTGCGAGCGAATGCTCCTCGCGAAACCGTTTAATATCTTTGGCACAACACTACGTGTTATTTCACATGCAAGACATCCAATCCAATTTCTTCGATTGTTTTGAATTTTGCAACGTTTGGCAACCCTGATTCAGAATTTTGAATGGGGGTTCGATGTTCATATAACGAGGACTTCTGCATGTTGAGCACAACGAAAGCAACTGGCTCCGGCATTTAACAATGCTGTTCGTAAAGATGTTTAGTATCTATAATGCAATGTTAGCTTTCAGTACCAACAGATAGATACCTTCTTTGCTGGATTTTATTTATTACGTACTTATTCTGCGAATTTTTGAGATCCTAAACAGCCAAGCTTAATTTTTGAAGCCAGTGATGAGAGGGAAGAGCCCAGTTACCAAAATTTGGATTTAAAGAAAGCAAAGTTCCACGTATTTTTTATAAGGAACAGCTTATAAGAAACGGTAGGCTCATGTTTCGATTAGGAAGGACCTACCCGAATTTGAAAAGCCGAAACTTTTTTGCGGTTTCAATTTTCCTTCCAAACAGTTTCCAAACGCAATCGAAATGCCGAGACTATGTACATCAGTTATAGGAACCGTTTTGACATTATTTCGAGTGCAAACTTGCTTGTTTCGAGATCTAATTAAAGAGTTTGCGAGCCCTCTTAGACTTGCCCCAAGTCTATTTTGTCAACTGTAATAAAGTCCCCTCAATTTTTTCGACTCGATTCTTTTGACGAAATAGACTTGGGGCAAGTCTCTGCGAGCCCTCAAAGGAGATCTGAAGACGTATTAATAAACCCGCGAGTACCCCTCTCCCGCCCATGCCAGTCGCATAGCAACATTAGACAAAAAAGAGACCGTTTCCAGCGATAGATGAAATAAATTTATTAAAAAAAAAACATTTATAAAATCCAAAAGAATTATTCTAACTAATTCTCGGAAAATTCGTCTTCAAGTCCACGTTCAATCTCATTATTTCTTGCACTTGCATTCCAATTTGTATGTAAGACCCTTCTTGTCCTTCTTCTCCGTGTAGCCGCATTTTCTTGGTTTACCCTTGGGGCATTTACTGCAAACACAGAATCTATGTGTTTTGCAGACCGCTCCCTTCTTGCCCTTCTTGTAGTTGATGGTGCACACTGTTCTTGTTCTGCAGAAGCGATGAGCCGCTTTACATGCGAACTTCTTCATGAGCTTTTTCAGGATCTTCTTGACCTTCTTAGACTTCTTCTTAGCGGGACCCACCTTCTTGGCGGGGTCCGATTCATCTATGAACAACAAAAATATTCTTCACTATAAGCGAACACGAGCGAACATGAACATATATTTACTACCGATGGTCAAACCTCTATGAAAATCTCGTACACTTCTGTCAAAGATAGAAAGGGATTTCTTTTCATGCGTTTCCAATGTTCAGACATGACAAAAGTAAACATCATACAAGAAACGAGTGAAAATAAAGTAAAACGATGAAGGATTTCTTTTGTCAAAATAGATGCAACCAAAACACACCCTGCATACAAAAATTGTGCCTGATTATAGAATCCAGGTCCCATTGTGATATTCGCCGTTCATTTAATGATATTTGCCGTTCATTTAATGACATTCACCATTCATTTAATGAGTGGGCCCTGCATTCTATAATCGCTCCAAAAATTGTTTATTCCAAGCTTTTCTTACCATCTTCGGAATCTTCCTCCTCATCACTCTCATTGTCTCCATCCTCCTGGTATTCGCTCATGTCATCACCAAATGCTTCATTTTGCTCGTTCTCAATTTCAGGTTCATTCATTTCAATTGCGTCTTCAAGTTCTCCATCATCTTCCGAGTAGTCGCTCTCCTCGTTGACTGGAACGCCTAAATCGAGAGAAAACATTTCTGCACAAAACCTGCTAATGAAATCACACCCTTACTTTGGACAAGGAGGCGCGTTTTCCTCCCGAACAAGCATAATAAATTCCACGGCAACGAAATAAAGGTCTCGATTTTTTATCTAGAACAAAAGTCAGCATGGAAAGTATGCTAAATCCTGGTGTATATACACTTGCACAACTGTTGCATAGAAGAATATAAACTAAAAAGCCAACATTCGTGGAGCCATTTGCTCGAAATACGACCAATACAAAAATACAAAATACGATGCCAAGTTCAGCAAAAAAATTCGCTGCTCATTCTTACCAATAAACGGTAAAAATTTTAAACAATGGCAAAGTGCTTACCTTGACAAGTCAAGACAATGCCGAAAAGAAATACCAAAAGGATCTTCATGATTGTTCTTTTATCTGGAAATAGAAATCCATAGATGAAAAAAATTACCTAAAATCCACTGACAAAAATATGATTTGCAGCAGTAGGGCGTCACATCGGCGTCAACTCACGACGAGGCAACTGCGTAAAGGGAAAAACTATGGAAAACTACAGAAAACTACGGAAACCACAAGCAAACGCACCGTAGAAAATTTGCGCACACGCTTTCTCTGCAAGAAATCAGGCCACACAGTGCACCAAAATTTCCCTAATATCAAGTTGAAATTTCCGAACTTCAGCCTAAAAAAGCCTACATCCACTTTATTAGATCCTAATTTCCCCGTGCATAAATCGCTGGGGCATAAATGTTTATCGACATGTTCATGTAAAACACCAAGAAGAGTGTTCTTGTGCTCAAAATTAGGTTATTTAATAATATTACATTAGAACACAGGTTAACGAAAGGTTTACAAGATCTCAGAATTTAGTTTTTCGTAATTTCCTAGCCCTTTCCGAACTTAGGACACGGGGTTTCGTAAATTCTAGCCATCCTTTGCCAGTGCTTGTAAACCATTATTAGAACTTTAACTTTGCTATAAAAAAGGAAATTGGAAAAAATCAAAATTGTAATGATAGAAGACCCACCTTTACTTCGCTGACACTTGCTCTGATTCCTCTGACTGGTTCGACGATGTATGCTGCCAATGCTACTTGCATGCCTTTTTATAGGAAACTGGTAGCAGTCAATCACTACACAATTTACGTCATTTGAGACAAAAGATTTTCCTCTTTTTGTCTGATTTTTCTGGTAAACAGCAAATGTACCATGGTTACTCTTGACTTTCAAAAGATTTTCCGCCCTCGTTAGCATTTCAAAACTTCTTCCTCCTATTGAAAATATTGCATTTTCAAAGGATCTTTCCTTCATTTGCATTTTTGCATTTCTGCAGTTTTTCCACCAATTGAAATTGAACAAAGCATGAATCATATTTCATATCTCTGTTGTTTGTTCACAAATTCTTTTATTTCAGATTTCTAAACTTCTTCCTCTCATTGTGCTTTGAAAATTCTGCCTTGATTTTCAAGGTTTGTGGTTTAGCCAGGACAGGGGAGAGGGTACATAACATGTTGAGGGTACGGGTATGTGCCGCCCATTGGGGGTAGGTTTTTGCTCAAAATTCTTTAAACAAGGATCCTTTTTCGGCAAATTTTCCTCAAGGGGGGGGGGGGGGTTACTTATTATGTTTTGCTGACGGGATGTGGATTCCTTCTCGGGTATCGTTTTTCCTCTTTTTCAAACACCGAGTATGAAAAGAAGGCGATTTTATTAAAGCCGGTTTTCAAAACTGTTATTTCAATGTTTTTAGACCTATGTCCACGTTCTGGAGTATACTTTTTGTCAATTTTTTGTTAAGTTAGCTACACGTTTTTTTTCATAAGAAACTTGGATCAGCACTTAGTACTAAAAGTTTCTTAATTTTGCATGAACATTTTGGTGTTTTAGTAGTAAAAGTTTCTTAATTAGTTTCTTATTTTTTTGGGCCTAAAATTGCGGTATTGTTCGAAGTTGAGCCTTCTTCTCGAGAAAGGGCTTCCATTTTGCATTGACATTGTTATCAAGAAGAAGCCATGCACATCAAGGCAAAAATTTACCAATTTTCCAGTTAAAAGTCAAGAAAACACGAATGTACCTTTGTTAGATTATTATTATTATAATCTACATAAAGTGCTAGGCACCGGGTAGTGTCAACAAATACACGTTTTTTTTTCTTATGTTGATTTTATGGTCAAAGATTTCCAGTAAGTTCTATCTTGAGCTAACACTTTGGCATTCTCCCCACGTGATATTCAATTTTGCCAATTGTTCTTCTACACATTTCGACCACATTCTAACAATTCGTTCTGCTTCTTCCAGTGCTATCCTTGCAGGTGTGTTTGCTGGCATTCGTAATAAGTGACCGATCCATCTGATTCTTGCTGTTTCAATTGTTTTAGACCATTCTATGTAGTTTATACTGGTTTTGAGTTGGTCATTCGATATTTTTCTGGGCCATCTTATGTTGAGAAGTTTTCTGAGCAGTCTACGTTGATATATATATATATATCATCATGATGCACTACCTAAGTTTACAGGCATGGCAAGCTAACTAAACTAAACATGAAACATAACCTAATATAATGAAACTAATATAAAATACAATAACAATATAGTGAAATAAGATAAGAAAGAATTGAACTAAAATGAACCTACCTACCTACCTACCTACCTGTACCTGTAGGTTCCTCCAAACAACTTCTTCAAAGTCAGAGAGGCGAACTGGTCCGTTTTTGGACCAGCTCGGCGAACTTGTGCTTATTTTGTGTTCCTTTCTTAGCTTGTTCAATGGACACACCCAATATACCAGCAATCTTCAGCCATGGATCCCGAAAGTATTTCTTCGTAGCCTTTGCAAAGAACATTTTTTTGTGATGGAATTGTTCTCATGTCTACATACATGTGCGATGTATTTTAAGTACTGTGCATGTATGAATTCTCGCAGGGGAACTGTTTGAACTATATCGTGTACTTCTTGATTCGTATATTGGAAGCTGTATTCACCTTCATCGATATTCTTACGTTTCCAACAACCCTTAACCATGCTTCTAAGGCATCCTGTCCAGAACACTTCTAGTTTTCGAATTTTCTCTTCTCTGGGAGGCCACGCCTGTACTCCGTATGTAAGCCGTGATCTTACGGGAGTCACTAATTCAAGATTCAAGAACCAAGAACCAGAACCAAGAACCAAGAGCCAAAACACCCTAATTCAAGAACCGGAATTCAAGAACCAACTTTGGACACCCTAATTCAAGAACCGGAATTCAAGAACCATATCTGGACACCCTAATTCAAGAACCGGAATTCAAGAACCAACTCTGGACACCCTAATTCAAGAACCGGGATTCAAGAACCAACCTTGGACACCCTAATTCAAGAACCGGAATTCAAGAACCAACTTTGGACACCCTAATTCAAGAACCAGAATTCAAGAACCAACCTTGGATACCCTAATTCAAGAACCGGAATTCAAGAACTAACTTTGAACACCCTAATTCAAGAACCGGAATTCAAGAACTAACTTTGGACACCTTAATTCAAAAACCAGGATTCAAGAACCAACTTTGGACAGCCTAATTCAAAAACCGGGATTCAAGAACACCCCAAACTTTATAATATTTTTGGCATTTACCACAGGGGCGGATCCAGCATTGCACTTTGGGGAGGGCCATTTGAAGGGAAATGGGGGTCTGGGGGCGTAGCCCCCAGGAAAAATTTTCGTGACCACGCCCTTCAGACTCTCGGAAAACGTGGGAAACGCCCTTTTTGCTTCATCTTAGATCATTTAGCCCATCATTTCATTATGCTTCTCCTCAAATACAAACTGGCATTTATATTTTGTGCAAAAGCTAACGCGCCATCATTTGGAAAGTGAGGGACCAATGAAATTTTTATCATAAGCACAGTTTGAGAATGCTTATCGCTGAAATAAGCTCCACCTCAATGGAAATAAAACTGGCATAAAAACGAGGTATATCTCAAATTCACAAATCAGAGGCATTTCAATGTTAGGTGAAAGAAATGTCCAATTGTAAATTCCGTAATCGGAGTCGCTAGTAAGTTATAAAAATTCTCATAGCTCACCAAGTTTCTACAAGCTTCACTTGTATTCTAAACTTTGCACCTTAAAATTGAAATGACTTGATTTACACTTTATAACTCTCGCAACAGAAAATATGAGTCTTTGTGCGAAATCTATCATAAATAAATGTCAACAGCTAAGTTCACTGGAGGATCCTAACTCGCAGCGACAATTTGACAAAGTGAACGAAACAAATGATTTTCAAGTTCGATTTCCACTGAATGAAATTTTTATTCAGAATCGCATCTTTTCATACTTTTTGATGAATTGTGCTTTAGTTTAAATGAGTTTGTTAGACTGGCTTGTAGTTAGCTGAGTTATCGTGTAGCTGTGCCATGGTTATTTTAGGAAGTAAAGGTTTGAAACTCATTCGTTTCTTTCTCTAAGACAATGGTTTTTAAGCGAAATTCTTAAAGTTTGGGGGGGGCCATGGCCCCCCCGGCCCCCCCACTGGATCCGCGCCTGCCAATGGACCCTGCAGTGTTATGAAGTTTAGATTCCAGAATTCAGAATTAGAAATTCTGTGTGCAAAAGATTTTCAGCCTTCTCTTGCTTTTCATGATTCAAAATTACATAATTTATGCCACATCACATTTATTTCAAAACAGGCTTAGAATATGCAGCATTCTGCCGATGCAGGCCAGTGGCGTGGTGGTGGCCAATATTTTATGATTGATTTTTAGCAATACGACATACATTTCTATGTTTTATACTCTTTGCTTTTGACAAATTTCATAGTGAATGACAACTATCAATTCCAAGTAATCACAAATATGCAAATACCAAACAGAGATTCACCCTCTGCTGCTGTCTGCAGTCACAAGTAGCAGTAGTGGTGGAAAATTAGTATGAAATTAACAAACTTGCCAACAGGGACGTAGGAAGGATCTCAAACTTGAGGGGGCACGACACTTCAAGGGCACTTTTTTCATTAAGCTAAAGGGGCACTTCCGGAAAATAAAAAGGGCACTTCTTTGTTTATTGCAAAATCTTGGAGGGGCACGTGCCCCCAGTGCCCCCCCCGGTTCCTACGTCTCTGCTTGCCAATGTTTTCTGGATCAGGCCATATATATAGACAATGGTTGGTCACAAAGTTAGTGATGTAACTCTTTCCAAAGAAGTGTATCACAAACACACAAGTTTATGGAAATTTAAAACATAGAGCAATAATGGATAGCCTAATTCAACGACCAAACGAATCAGGCTAAATAATGGCATGATTCCACCGTAAATAATCATACATTTTCTTTATGAGTAAACTAAATTTCATCAATCATGCATGGTTGATTGATGTAAAGCATGCATTACACTGCAAGATTCTTTGGTAAATGCCAAAAATATTATAAAATATGGTGTGTCTAACTTTGGTTCTTGAATTATAAAATATGGGGTGTCTAACTTTGGTTCTTGAATTCCGGTTCTTGAATTAGGGTGTCCAAGGTTGGTTCTTGAATTCCGGTTCTTGAATTAGGGTGTCCAGAATTGGTTCTTGAATTCCGGTTCTTGAATTAGGGTGTCCAAAGTTGGTTCTTGAATTCCGGTTCTTGAATTAGGGTGTCCAGAGTTGGTTCTTGAATTCCGGTTCTTGAATTAGGGTGTCCAGAATTGGTTCTTGAATTCCGGTTCTTGAATTAGGGTGTCCAAAGTTGGTTCTTGAATTCCGGTTCTTGAATTAGGGTGTCCAGAGTTGGTTCTTGAATTCCGGTTCTTGAATTAGGGTGTCCAGAGTTGGTTCTTGAATTCCGGTTCTTGAATTAGGGTGTCCAAAGTGAGTATTCTATATCTCGAGCCTTCGAGCCTCGAGCCTTTGAGCCTCGAGCCTTCGAGCCTTGTATTTCGAGCCTCGAGCCTTCGAGCCTAGCATTTCAAGCCTAACAATGTCTAATAATAACAAATTTTAATTGGTATATAGGAATGCATCCCAATTACACGTTTTTTATAAGAAACTAGTACTGCGATGACCAACAATTTAAGAAACTCTAGCACTACGTTCAAGAACAATTAAGAAACTCTCAAATGTTATGTCTGGAATAACAGTCGGTAGATTACGATTCGTGTCGAGGGGCACTTCACTTATTGGATTTTTCTTGAAAACAAAAGAATTTTTCCCAAAGGTGTACGAGATTTTTTGGGAGTGAAAGGCCCCTCGGTTCGCGTGGCATTGCATTTGTAAATATCAAGTTTTGAATGCAAAAATGGGTAACTTTTTGCCTTAATGTGCACGGCTTATTCCTTGTGACAATATCAATGCAAAGTGAAATTTGTCGATAAGAAGTCTCATCTTTGAACCATAACGTTTTTTTAGACCCCACAAATTAAGAAACTAATTTAAGAAATTTTTACTACTAAAACACCGACATTTTCATGCGAAATTAAGAAACTTTTAGTACTAAGTGCTGATCCAAGTTTCTTATAAAAAAAACGTGTGAGTCAAATTAGGGCAAAATTGAAATTCAAAAAAAAAACCATTAAACAAGTCGTTCTCTCGTTCCTGTGCTAAAACAACGGCCGAAGATTGAGCGGTAGGATGGTCTTACTGTCTGTGACGAAAACTCTTTGAAATTGGGCCTTTTCAGTCCTTGAGAAAAATGTGTGTTCTGGCACATTTTTACAAATATACAAATTACAAATTTCGCAAGAATTCTAGCTATTACCTTCACTTGAATCCTAAATTTTCAAAAAGATAATGATTTCGAGGCTCGAAATGCAAGGCTCGAAGGCTCGAGGCTCGAAGGCTCGAGGCTCGAAGGCTCGAAATACAAGGCTCGAAGGCTCGAGGCTCGAAATACAAGGCTCGAAGGCTCAAGGCTCGAAGGCTCGAAGCTCGAAATACAAGGCTCGAAGGCTCGAGGCTCGAGGGCTCGAGGCTCGAAGGCTCGGAGATTAGAAACACTCGTCCAAAGTTGGTTCTTGAGTTCCAGTTCTTGAATTAGGGTGTCCAAAGTTGGTTCTTAAATTCCGGTTCTTGAATTAGGGTGTTTTGGTTCTTGGTTCTTGGTTCTGGTTCTTGGTTCTTGAATCTTGAATTAGTGACTCCCGATCTTACGCATGTCTCTAATAACTTCCTCCTTGTAGTAAGTACTTTACGAAGCTCATTAAACTTTGCCGTTGCCTTTGCTATTTGGTGGTCAGTATGCATTTATTTGACCTTTCATTGTTTCATTTATTGTCCAGAGATGTGAATTGTAAAGCATTATCGGGGTTATCAGGGAATCAAATATTCGGATTTTAGTGGAAATTGGCACCTTTGTTAGAGAGACATAGAATAAGAGAGATATACAGAAATATAGTTTTCGAGTTTCTTAACTGTTCTTGAGCGTAGTACTAGAGTTTCTTAAATTTTTAGTCATCGTAGTCCCGGGGGGGGGTACTTAGTATATTTGTCCGACGGGGATGTGCCGTTTTTAAGGGTATCGTTTTCACCCATTTTTTCTAGCCCAGGGTATCAAAATGAGGCAATTTTTCTAGAGCAGGTTGTCAAAACATGTCAGAGGAGGATATTCGGCTAGCTCGGGTCTGTTTTCGGTCAAATTTCATGTTTTTGAGTATACTTTTCACCATTTTTTTCTAGAACAGGTTATCATTTTGAGCGAAAAATTCTGGAGCAGGGTAAAAAAAATTTTTTTCGTGGGCACACCCCCGTACAAATTTAGGTCAAGTCCCCCCCCCGGGATCGTAGTACTAGTTTCTTATAAACCATTTTCTTATAAAAAAACGTGTATCTACGGAAGCCCGCGGAAGCCCATAGCTATCATTTCGAAGGAAAGATTCTAAAGCTTGGTGAACATTTTTTCTTGAAGTGCACAATTGAAAGTCAAGTATGCCCCCGGGCTTTAGGGGTACTCTGAAGTACTTTGTTTTTTTCATGATTCAGGCCGTTAGGGCCTGGCAGCAGCAAAGAAAGACAACGCAACGAGGTCGTGTATTGTGTAACGAAGACACCAAGTCCTTGTTGTCATTGGCCTATGTTGATCATTGATGAGAAAGAAACTCACTTATGAATTGAAGAATTTTATCTTTTTCAATTTCACTTGTTTTGTATTTTGCGAAAATGACTGAGTAGTGCTTGTTTGTTTGTTTGTTTGCTGTTGTTGTATTTATGAGGCTCTTATAGGAGATGAGCAACAGAATCACGTTAGCCTTGGAAATTGAATAAGTTACGTAGAAGTGAGACTAGCAACACCTGGTAACCATTTATATTAAAGTCAACAAAATTGCTTTGGTCCAGGGCCGTCGAGAGCCAGCTCGGGCCCTGGACCGATTCATAGGAGTGGGCCGTAGGGGGGGGGGTTTGGGGGCGAAGCCCCAAGAAAATTTTCTGGGACCACGCCCTTCAGACTCTCGGAGAATGAGGGAAACGCCCTTTTTAAGAAAGCTACTTTAGAAAAAATTGTTTAGATATTCCATGAAAAAGTTAGCAAGGAAGCGCTTTTTACGGTAAACAATGAAAAGATTCGCTCTTACGAGGTGACTTTGCCAAAGTCACCTCGCAAGGTACGGACACAAAAACTTTTAACATAAGAAAACAATTTTCTATGTCTATGTTTAAGGCAGGTAGCTAGATTGCCATAAAAGTTGCTGCAAGGAGATTTTGCAGCAATAACTAATTTTTGTCGAACGATATTTTTACGGGCCCCTTCGAGGCCCGGGCCCCGGACCTTTTACCCCCTCCAACCCCCCTCTCGAAGGTCCTGCTTTGGTCTACGCGGTCTAAGGTTGTTATGTTTATTTCAGCATCAGAACTGTATCGATTAGATATTAAATCGGATTAAGATCTATAGTCGTCATAGGAATAATTTTAAGACGGAAGAATCTTTCAGTATTGTTGCTGAATATTTATTGTTTATATTGCTATATTTGACACATTAAGATCACGAATCAACCAATCAGATCCTTTGTTTTGATAGTCGAGGAGCAACTACTGTTTGTATTTGATTGTAAAGCATGTTGGTTTTAGCCTGTGCAGCCTCAACTCCTCCTCAACGGAAAAGCAGAGTCTGCGCAACAACGAAACAATGCAAGTACGCTGACACTGCAAAACTGGTAGCCTCTGTCTGATATTCTCGACGCGCGGCAAAACAGATGTTAGCCGCTTCGTGCATGATAGATCAGTGAATAAAACCACAGGAAATCTCAACGAGATGCAAGATTGGCAATTGCTTGAATATAATTTTACTGATGAAACTGAAATGAATTTGCTTCGACGTTCTTGCCTGAAGGAAGCCTATCATGATGAAATATAAACTGAATTATCAAGCATATGAAAGTACATGCTGATGGCATCATTTGGCATTCAAAGTGGAGGCAGTGATAACATTCCGCCCTTTCATTGAGAAGCCTTCGAGGTTGGCTTGATAACGGGCTAGCCCCGGGGGGGGGGGGAACTCCTATACTTTCCTATAGTATCATGCTCGTACAAAGGTTTAACATATGCACCCTAAACGCTGACCTGTTTTAGCGAAATACATACCCTAATCGCGGAAAATTTTCTTGAGAACATACCCTTTCCGGTGTCAATATAGAACTTCTGTAGTTCAGGTACCCTAATCGCTGACAAATCAGTTACTAAAATTACTGATATTGCCGGTGTGATTTGAAGAGGAGAAAACTGCTCCTGACTTCCAACCCCATCTCGTGCTGGTCTGCTAAGTTCTTCAGAGCCTTTTTTAAGGGGTTTTAAGTGGGGAGGCAAATCCTAAAAAGGGGATATGTTAGTCTGATTGGCTAGAAAAGCAAGCTAAAAAATAGGAAATTTACGAATCCAAATATATATCAAATGGGCTAGCTAAAGTCAAACTACAATAGGACAAGAATACTTTGTCAAGAGTGTTGTGTAAGACTTATTTGATATTTGACATATTTGATTTACAAAACTCATGGCGCATTCTCGTGAGCAGCGGAGTGGCCAGAAATTTTAGATAGGTGAAATGAGGGGGTCTGGGGGCAAAGCCCCCAGGAAAATTTTCAGGGCCACACCCTTTACTTTGGCTTAGAATGGCTCTCCCAATATCATGCTTGCCATTAGTGAAAAGGAAACTTTGAGAGTTTTGTGACATTTATCCTATGCGTGAGTAGGGTAGGGTGGGGTAATGTGGGTCTAAAATGAGCAAAATCTCAAAATGGATAGCTGGTAACACGAGACGAAAATGAAAAAAATTTCAAAAGTTTCGTTTAATTGACATTCGATGCTTCTTCTTTCTTGGGGAAAAATCTCAGCTCTGAAAAAGGCAGCTAAATATTTTTAAAAAATTTTCTCTTTTGGCTACTAAAATAGGTCCACTTTTTTCGACGATCGGGAAAAGTGGGACTATTTTCAAAACTTGTACAAAATCGGAATATGAAAGGCTAAATGATTAGAAAAATTAATGGACTTACATTTCCCAACTATTCTCTATTCAATAAAATCACAGTCTTTGCCTTTTATCGCAAGCAATCCCGTCCCCGCGACGAAAATAAAACTACGGTCGTTATGCTGTGATCCACCATCGTTGCGACTTGCAAATCAGTGATCGAATTTGATAATAACAGTCAAATAAAGATGTTTGCAGTATGTTTACTCCAATTTATTAGTTACAAGACAGTAACTGCGGCAATAGGAAACCCGTTTTTTGCATTTTTGACTTAAAATTACGTGGCAGGATCAATACAAGTGCGAAAATTTTAAGCAATTCAAGGCTTCATTGAATCTGAATTATGGCTGAATTCTCAGTAGGCCCACATTACCCCACCTGGTAAAAAATAAAAAGAACGATCGCGTCAATGACTTCAAAACAAACGTTATTTCATTTGTAAAAGACCAAACTCTTACCTCATGGTCATTAAATTGACCAGAAAAGAAAAACAACAGTGGCAGGAGAAAGTTTTTCTGGGCTTAGAAATTCTTGCACAATAGGCCGTTCAGTAAAGTTATTTTATAAAACGAGTGGAGATACATCTGATACAAATTTTTTATGTAAAAAGGCAGTTTATTATGCAGACATTAAAAGAAAAATAGCCAGCCATTCTTCCATTTAACGAGGAAGGATATTTCTGGCGAAAAGCTCAGTAGACCCACTTTACCCCTTAGACCCACATTACCCCACCCTACCCTAACATTTTTAAAGAAACATCCTTGACTTTGGCTGAAACATCCTGTCTCTGGTGGGGTGGTAAACAGTCCTGTTCTCGTATTCCATTCATTTACACATGGCTTTTGCAGGTTGCCTACGCAATGGTGGCGGCAATAGCTTACTTTCTGAAAATCACTTACTTTAAATAAAAAAGGGATAATTTTCTGGGGTCAAAAATTTCGACACTGGAGGGGCAAAATCTAGGGATCGGGGGGCAATTGCCCCCCCCCAGTTTTAATGTTAAAAAAGGCCCTGAAGTTCTTTGACTCGTTACGAATTCTATTTGATAGATTTTGATCAAAATATCATTATAGATGAGCTTAAATTAATCAAATGCAGACAAGTGCACCCTTTTTGATTACAAAGTCCACTTTGTAATCTAAGAAGGGGCTTCGATGTCAGTCAGTGAGAAAGAAAGAAAGTAAGTAAGTAAGTAACCCACTTCCGTCACGCTCGTTAAAGCAATTGATTAACGTTTTATCTCAGCTAATTGGCACTGAAATAAAGAAAGCGCACATAAAGCGCATACTAGACAGAAGTTTCCCGCGATCCTATAGCAACATTTGACGTCGGCTTATTTCATGTTAGACAGATTTGACACCTTAAGATGGATAAATCACCAAGATGTTTACCCTGACGCAACAACAAATTTACCCAGAATTGGCACGTCCTTGACTTCATTAGCAGCAGCTCAATTATGTCAAAACAATCGTTTTCTAGAACGAACGAATCATTAGCCTTATTGATAGTACTCATTATGCAAATAGGTCAACTTTAGAGGATGATGTAACCGGCGGCCTGCACAGAGGCTAGCATTCGCAGTATCACCGAAGGAAGAAGGATCCCCCTCCTACACAGCTACAGAAAGTTGCAGAATCCCAGCAAACAATGGCGCCATTGACAGGGGGAAGGCACGAGATCACACTGAACCAAACCATCTTCATGCATATCATTCTGCACAGAGGTTATCTTCGTGACTGCTTGTCTCAAATTAGATGCCCGCGAATAGCAACAATTGAAACGTTCTGTTGGGTTCTGCATAAGTAATTTTGCGTTATCGTAAATCTCACATGACATCTCATTTGACACAAATGCACCAATAGTTTTGTGCACGAAACTTTTGATTTTTGCGTATCATTCTCGTTTGACATAAAGACCAAAATGTTGCCTTTGATGCGGTTCTTTTTCTTATACAAGGCGCTTGATTTTCCATTGAAGGCGACTTTAGCAGCAACACTCATCTCTCTGACTGTAGCTAAAAACAGCATCTACGGGAATTTGGGGTTATTGGGGTTACGCTCTCAACATTGCACTGAACATCGCTCTACATTTGTAGAGGACAAATGTTGAGAGCATTTTAACACCCTGTTCAGTGATGTTCAGTGATGTTGTGTGGTGTTCAGCGATGTTGAGTGGAGTTTGAAAGAAGTCAAAAATGTTCAGTGGGTCGACTCGACATTTCTATTGTTCTAGGTGTTGTTGAGCGATGTTGAGAGCATTTTAACACTCCGTCCAACAATGTTCAGTCGGCGCAAGCGCACTAACCATTACTTTTTGCGCCAAAGAAAGAAAGAAACAAATAAACTTCCAGAACATATCGAGAGCGTGATCGAATAGTGACGAGGGAGGAGTTTAATTTCATTTAAAAATTCCTACCGCCATTTTGAACACAAACTAACACAAACTACTGTATATGGCGCCAAAACGATTGTACCCAAATAGAGGTTTGCCTCGTCTTGGCTCTCCGAAAGTGAGAAGTTACGTCGCTCAACAAATGTTGAGTCAAATTGTTGAGAGCGTTTTAACACCCCCACTAAACACCACTCAACATCGCTGAACATCGCTCTACAAATGTAGAGCGATGTTCAGTGCAATGTTGAAAGCGTTTTAACCGGGCTTTAGCTTGTTTAGCTCAGGACAGACTTTGTAATCATCCAAAAGGATCTTATGTTTTATGTTTGAAGAATGAAAACATTATGGAGGGGCTTTTGCTCCAACCGGAAGGAATACACCTAGACATATAGGTACATAGGAATTAGGAATGTTGTAACAATGGGCATTATTTGTGCACACAATCGAAACAATCAGCGAAGCATCTGAGATATTTATAGGCATTGTTAATGTATACAATCAAAACAATTCTGATATATTTCGGCCAACAATGAAGTTTCGCGAAGTTGCCAATTCACATTTCCTCGTTAAGGCTAATCACTACTTGCTCATCAAGAAACAAATGTGGCACTGTTATAGTGGCAACTCTTGTCAGGATAGGGTAAAAAAGATTGTCAATATTGTTGGTCATCCTTCAGTTTTACTCAGAGCAGTAGGAAGCATCTTAAACTTGGAGGGGCACGGCAATTTAAAGGCACTTTTTTCGTAAGATTTTTGACGGGAAAAATGTGATATATAGCAGAAAATAGTATGAGTGCTGATAGATATCCGATTTCCTTCACAATGAAACAAATTGAGAAGTAAACATAACTAAATCACGAAGTAAATAATAACAAAATTAAACTACTTTCTGTCCGCATTGGTCTTTAAAAGAGGCTCATTCTGAGGTAAAAATGGCACCTTTTGGTTTGTTGCAAAATCTTAGGGGCACATGCCACCAGTGCCCCCGGTTCCCTACGTCTTTGGACTCTCGCTACATCGAATTTGATAGTTTTGATGCATATCAAGAAATCTGGTCTGCTTCATCAAGTGGGTTCGTTATTAGACTACAGCCATTTCGATATGAACTAAATCGTGCATTGCAATTGCAAATAGATATTCTACTACTTTGAGGCAAGCTATGTGCATGATCTCATTCTTCAAACATGGCTAATGGGGGCCTTTAATTAAATTATGGTTGAATTGGCACCCCTAAAGACGGGCCCGCGCGGGCCCGTGCCTACTTTCAAAAAAGGCACCCTTTCCCGCGCTTCTTTGTACGAGCATGATAACACATCAGGTACCAAGTGGTCCCCCCGGGGGGCTAGCCTATGCTCGAAACGTCGTGCTTATTTCAATTTGCATCAAAGTGCTTATGCCATATTTTACTTGTCTTACAGCATAGGCAACGTCATTGAAAATTTGCTTCTCGATGCAGTATTCTATGTTACTGCCTCGTTGTATATCTGCCTGCGCTGCTGGCAACTTAAAAGTAATGGAAATCTCCTCAAAATTATATCGAATTTGGTATTTCTTAGATCTTCGTAGCTGTAACTTAATTTGTTTTGCTTTCTCAATTCAACCTCGTCCCCAGGCAGGCCCGATACCAGCCTTAATTCTTAGGGGGGCACAGAACCAAAATTTTCCGACGCTCTAAAATCAACAACAACAACAGCAACAACCCCAATTTTAGGAACATACGTTAAAACATGCACCAAAGGACTGATGTGCTCCTTTAATGACTAGATTTTGGAATTATTTTGTAGTTTCAACGTTGCAGCCTTCAAAATTGGTCAATATGAAGGAAAAAATGCCGTAGATTCAAAATCCGTGTCAAATTTTATCCTCGAAAGACAATAAATTCATGTTCTATGCATCATTGTCCCAGTAAAATCTTCTAAATGTGGGCCTGTAACAACAACAAAAATCCGACAGGTGGAGTAAAATTTCCGACAAATGGCCTTCTGGGGGGGGCGCTCTGCCCCCAGCCCCCCACTGGCTTCGGCCCTGTCCCCAGGGCCTTTTGTCATATTATTGGGCAGGAGACGAAAAGGCTCTGTCTTCGTTTCCATTATAACCAAGGGCCCTGGGGACGAGATTGTTTTCGATTCATATTTAGTGAAGAAATCTCCAAACCGTCGAAAGAGAGAACGGGGGAGTGAGAGAAAGAGAAAGAGAAAGAGAGAGAGAAACCTCAAAACCACAATTGTTAAAAACTGTAAAACCAGTCCACAAAATGTTAACTTTTACTGCAATTTTCTCAAAACTCAAAGCTATGTTTTCTGCATACTGGCGCAATGCTTTCAACACACCATTTTTTTATTCCTACAGCTACAAAGTAATGCTGTAGATCATTTTGATCAGCAGGACCCTTTGTGTGCAAGTATCTACACGATTTTTTATAAGAAATTGGTTTATAAGAAACTAGTACTACGAATACGATGAACAAAAATTTAAGAAACTCTAGTACTACACTCAAGAACAGTTTTAAGAAACTCTTAAAATTCAATTTCTGTATGTCTCTTTTATTCTATGTCTCGCTATCAAAGGTACCTTCATCTTTTTTTAACTTTTAACTGCAAAAATTGGTACTTTTTCCCTGAATGTGCATGTCTTATTCGTGATGACAATGTCAATGTAAAATGGAAGCCCTTTGTCGAGAAGAAGCCTCAAATTTGAACAATATCGCAATTTTAGGCCCAAAAATAAGAAACTAATTAAGAAACTTTTACTACTAAAACACCGAAATTTTCATGCGAAATTAAGAAACTTTTAATACTAAGTGCTGATCCAAGTTTCTTTATAAAAAAACGTGTATGTTTCATTTTGGATCATTTGAGTATGTGAAAAGCCCGGGGGGGGGGGTACTTGACTTAAATTTGTACGGGGGTGTGCCCACGAAAAAAATTTTTTTTTACCCTGCTCCAGAATTTTTCGCTTAAAATGATAACCTGTTCTAGAAAAAATTGGCGAAAAGTATACTCAAAAACATGAAATTTGACCGAAAAATGACCCGATCTAGCAGAATATTCCCCTTTAACATGTTTTGACAACCTGCTCCAAAAAAATTGCCTCATTTTGATACCCTGTGCTAGAAAAAATTGGTGAAAACGATACCCTTAAAAACGGCACATCCCCGTCGGACAAATATGCTAAGTACCCCCCCCCCCCCCCCGGGGTGAAAAGAGAGTTGACCATTCACAATTCAAATGTGTTAATTACAGAATGTTCATTGATGAAATAACAAAGATATCATCCAGGTAAAACAAAGAGATCCTTGCACTCAGCAGCTCATGAGGATCAATTTCACAAATAGTACTTCTAAATTGAAGTTCTCTATCGTGTCCTCTATTGCAAGTGTCTTTTTCAGCCATGTTCCTTTTCGCTCATTTCTAAAGTTGTATGAATAATTGGCGGTACGTCCCATGATGCATTTAATTCGACACTGGCTGTTTGAAGATAATTTAAATGTCATTGATAAAACAGCTTGAACGCTGCGAAGTACTTACTTACTTACTTACTGTATCACTGGGAGTATTTTCAGCATTAGAAGCCATGACATCTAGCATCCGTCAAGAAGGACCAGGAGGCGAAAGAGCGCGATCGAACAAAATCCAGATTTCATGGGTTTCGAGGATCCTATCCAGTGAAAATGGATCAAAGACCAACACAGTTACCGGCTGAGCAAGAGAAAAAAGGGTAAGGGTTGAATGATGATGAATTAGGTGCTAGATATAAACTAAATTGATTAAATGTTGGGCCCAAAACGAAGTCACAAGCCAGCCTGAATTTTAGGCCAATGCCATTGGCAATGGATGAATTTTATTAATGGGAGCCTCCTGCCGCCAAATGAGTCCGCCATCATTCTTTGATTCATTTTCGAACTTGGTTTTTTGCAACGATTAGGTCTTATCATCAGGCTTCATCGTTAATTTCTTCCGCTCTTAAATGAATCCATCTGTTATTGAGCATGTCTATCTTTGGCAGGATACTTTGAATTTTACGACAGAAGGCCCCTTTTTGCAGTAGTTTGCAGTCTGTGAATGATATACCTCAAATGTTTCTGTATTCATTTCTTTCAAGTGCCTGCTTAGTTCAAGCCTTCATTCTTGATCGTACTTAAACCAATGAAAATGCCAGACTGCTATGTCTAATCTTAATTTTACAAAATTTTAGGAATTTTTTTTTTCCAAAGAACAAGTTTTTGATAGATACCAAAACCAACAAAAATGTTTGGCAGTTTTGCGGGTTTCTCCTTTGTATGACCGGCGTTTTTGATAATTTGAGGAAGATTAATTGCTAACCACTAATCAGGTTTGAAATAAAGTTTTTTTATGTACGAAGTAAAACGAGTACATTTAGGAGTGGACCAGACTGCTATTTATGTTGTGCGCGCGGAAGATCTTCCACGCGCAATTTCATGTATAACAAAAGAACAACAATAGAACAATTCTTCTCAAAACAATAGCCGGGTGCGCATCTTTCGTGCGCACTTTGCAAACTTATCAGTCTGGGGAGTGGAGATGTGTAACGCACTAACGCCGTCACTCACACTCTCTCTCACTCATGAACCAAGAATGCATTCCGCGAACCAGCTAAGAATGCCAAGAATGCAATCAGTTGCCAACTGCTGTATTGTTGCTGCGCCTCCGCACCATCAGATCACTGCATTTACTGAGACTTTTTTTGGCAGAGCACCAGGAAAAGAAACCATTTGCATTAATTATTCTCGATGTCATGTGATCAATGAAAATCCTAGGAGAAACGTTGTGACGCAGTTCCATTCATGTCCAATTCGACTCATGAACCAAGAACACATTCTGCAAAATGCGAAGAATGCAATCAGTTACCAACTGTTGTATTGTTGCTGCGTCTCAGCACCATCACATCATCGCATTTACTGAGACTTTTTTTTTGGCAAGTACCAGGAAAATAAACCATTTGCACTAATTATTTTTGATGTCATGTGATCAATGAAAATTCTGGAAGAACACGCAGTTTCGATTCATGTCCAATTCAACCACGAACAGCCCATTAACCATATTGCATTGCCCTCTTTACAAAAGTGTTGGCAAACTTTCAATTCGACTGCTTTTACAATTTTGGATACTGGAAGTAAATAGCTTCAATGGTACCCTAGACTTGCTCCAAGTCTACTCCGTTGACTATCAGCGCTAAAGTAATAGCGCTAAAGTAATATATTTACCCCTGCGGAGGCGTACACGAGAGCCGACTGAAGGGCGCTGCGAAGCCGCAGAGGCAAATATCTTACTTTAGCGCTGATAGACAACGGAGTAGACTTGGAGCAAGTCTAATGGTACCCAGGCTTCTGCTTCGAAGCCTAATCCCACATTGGCTAAATTGCTTTCATGTACCATCGCAGAGGTTACAGATAGCCGCGTTCGACCTCAAATAGACTTGCTATTTTCAAGGTTGAGTTGGGTTAGAGCTTCTATCACTATTGTGCACATTCCAAAATTCTAGACAATCTATAAAAATATTGTTGATTCAGATTTTTTTTAAATAGCTAAAAGGTTTATTTGCAGTTCGCAGATGCAGATGCTCTAACTGCTTTGGAAACCTGACACTGGACTCATCTAACATTTGGCCCAAGAAAGTAAAATTTCAAACAAGACATTCCTTTACCCCCTCGAGTTATTGATTGAGGCCTGACGTCTGACGTCACTGAATTTTCTCATGAGACAGATAATGAAATGGTGGCATGAAAAAGCATGTTTTTAGCAATATTGTACAAAATGTTGAATTTCTAACCAAAAAGCCCGTAACTGGGCTGGCTCGCCTCCATATTAACAAGCCTTCATCTGCTTTAAACTTTGTCAGTAACCAGCATTCTTCGTACATGCCTTACGGGCCCTTTAATTGCCAAAGCTAGCTCTTAAATTTGCGAAAGTATAGTTCTCTTGTCTGGTATAGAAGTAATACAGACAGATCTATATCACTGAAAGTGTTTTATAAGGTTTTCATGCACCTTTAAATCCAAATGTTTTCACTTACTGTACATAGGTTTGGGAGGAAAGAAGGTGGCCTGAGACACTTTTTGAAAAATATGGGAAGCAATGTCCAGTTACAGCTTATTGATAAAACCTTCCACATGAGATGAGTCAGAAATTTCCACATTTTTTGTGTTTCTAGTCAACATCAAAAAGTACTGACCTCAAAAAAACTAAAATGAACTGAAAAGAAAAATCAGAGTAAAAAGAGAACTAAAGTAAAAAAAAACATAAGCATTGAATGCTTCAATTAAAGTATTGCAAGTGAGAACTTTTGCCAAAATATTTTTGGAGACCTCTGTTCAGAGGCTGACAAAATGTGGGAACAGGGAAACGCCGTTCCCAGGAAATTTTTGCAAGGTTTTAGGCTGCAAGATATTGTTTCAAAAGAGGATGAATTTTGCATTGCTGTCTGACACAGCAGAACCTGAGCCTGTCATAATTGTCATCTAGAAGACAAAATTGAATTGCTGCAGTAACTTTAATCAACTCGGAATCTTGACCTAGAGGCTTGTTTCAAGAATTTGGAAAGAGAGTGCTTATTGTTAGTTTGGTATCGTCCAGGTCCACCCCATCATTGAGCTGTTTAGTTGCTTTTTGTTGTGCCTAGGTTGTACTTTTTGTTTCAAGGAAGGAAGAAAGTGGCAACCAGATTGCATTTTTGTTGCTCATCTTCATGACAAAAGCCATGTGCATTTTGTTCGCGTACCTACAGTTACCGTGGCTATTTCTGGCTACCTACCTAGCAACCATTCTTAAACTTGTATGCAAAACAAGTATTCGTTTTATGTTATATTGAGTTCAAACCTTACGTTGTTGGTTTATGAACGTGGTCAATTGCACCAAGTAATTGTTGAACTATATTGTACCTAAAACTTGCACAAACTATGCTGTACAATCTACCAAATCAATGTAAAATATATAAAAAAAATCTTTGCAGGAAGTTCGGACAAAATTTTATCCGTTCCCGAAGAAAAAAATGTTGTTGGCCTCTGCCTCTGATCAGGGTCACCAGGACAAGAAAGTTTCAGATAGAAATTTGTCTGAAGCTTATATATACATATATCTATACAGTCCAAAAATTTTGAATTTCGAAGTATTTTTAAATGGTCTTCTTCTGCTGATTTTGTTTTTATTATCATCTTCCCATCTTTATTGCAATTATCTCTTTCCTCAAGGACTAAATTACTGTCAATTCTTGACAAGTTGAGGCATTCAGTTCAAGACAACCAAGAAAGTAGCCAGGTGAGAAGCTATAATTTTTTTGATCATTAGAAATTGATGGAGCAAGCTCCAAAGATTTGTATGGCCATTTTTCTAAATTTCTGAAGATAGCAAAGGAGGACAAGTTGAACATTTCCTTGCATTTGCCCATAATTATGCTTGCATGGATGTCAAATTGACATTTGATACAATCCTAACAAAAAGTCCATTTGGAACCTTACAAAGTTATGCTCATCAATTGAAGTTCAAACTTCCTTTTTCTACCTTCAATCAAACGTTTTGCAAAAAGCAAACTACTAGTGTGCCGGTGGTGGCAGTGGCGGCGCCAGCCGCTGCGAAGTGGGGGGTATCCAGGCATGGGGGTCCAGGGGCGAAGCCCCCAGAAAATTTTTTGGGACCACGCCCTTTAGATCTTAGGGAAACGCCCTTTTTTGAATATAGATACGCCCTTTCCAGATAGAAAACGACGGATGAAATCATTGATATGCATGTGAGAAACTTTAATATAAGGCTTTTTATTGTATTACAACTAGTCCAGACTGGAATCGGCGTATGTTACGCCATATTTATATGGCGGACAGACTCACTCTAAACAATAGAAATAGCAATAGAACAAAAGAAATTGGCGTACATATATGGCGTACGGCGTACATGGATTCCACCTAGGCAACTAGTATTACAAATAGTAAAACTTAAAATTAGTTATATCAGAATGTGTTTGAAATGTACATTTGATCTTGAACACAAGTGCCAAAGTATGTAGTCTAAGGAAGTTAGGTCAGCCTGCAAAGTTGATAATGCTCAAAGGGGAAGTTTTCTTGGCTTGATACTCTATTGAACTGGAGATATCCCACTCACTATTAATGAGCACCCACCACCAACTGCTCAAGTCGTTCTTCTCCCATTTTTGCGCGCAAGTATGTGTGCTGATCAACTTCACTTTGCTATGTGATGACAAACGATACAAAGAGATGTCAGAATGATGAGATCGTATTTAGCATTAGATGACTAAGAAAGCGAGATTAAAGACTGAACACAAACCTACCCCTACCTTAAGATTTTTATGACATTTTTGGACGAATCTAAATTACTACATTTTCAAAAAAGTGGGGGGTATTTACCCCCCCCCCATACCCTCCCGTGGCTCCGCCACTGGGTGGTGGTAATTGGACTAGATATTTTTATGAGAAAAATTAATCACAGGCAAAAACCAAAAATTACCAGAATGGATGGACAGATATTCGGGCATATTTTCCCAAAGTGTTTTGGTTATTGACTTTGCCTGCTTTTCTTTGGCAATGATGGTTAACCTTTGTGATGGTTTTCAGACAGTGGGTTCACTGTGCAGAATGTGTCAAGAAATTTATTTTTCTCAGATATTTGGCAAGTATTCTGTCTATAAACTCCACTGCTTCATTTTTCTTGTCTTGTTTTCTTATTTCCGAATGAGAAAACAACTCTTTGACTATCAGTTCTTGTAATGACATTCTGGAGAGCTCTTGGTACATGCAAACCAATCTATAAACTGGGAGATGCATAAGAAAACTGTTATTTTGATCTTTTTACTACTTTTGATTGATCTACATACATATATTTATGAAAGAAATACAAAGGTGCAAACCACTTTTCAAATCTGAACTTAATTCATTTTCCCAAATAACTGATCGATTTGGTGTCCGAAAACCAATGCCATGAACTTTTAATTAAGACTATTCGATTTGGTATCCACTGTCTTCTTGTCAGTGAAACGGTTTGAAGTCTTTGGCACAATCCTATGTTTTGTTCACACGTTACACATCCAATTTCTTTGGTTCTTGCTTCGTTTGGCAACGGATTCAGAGTTTTGAATCTGGGTTTGATGTTCACAATGACAACTTCTACACTTCCAAGCACAATGAAAGCAATTGGTTTTGACATGTTTTGCATTGAAGAAAGGCTTCCCGTAAAGATGTTTAGTATCTATGATATTGGCTTTCAGTACCAAGAGATACCCTCTTTGGTGGATTTCATTCGTAACATACTTTTCTGGTTTTTGAGAGTTTTTCACAAGTGTCCGATTACCACCGCTGACGCCCCACTTGTGTGCAGCACTACAAGGATGATCTATAGGGAGCACAAGAAAGTGACTACCTGTGGCCATGACATACAGAGCATATAACAAAATTATAACTATTATCTATCAGGGGCAGATCCATTCTGAAATAGAAGGAGGGGCAACCTGGAAAGAAGGGGCCAAGAATGTAATTGAAAGTAAATGCGACTTAGGCGCATGAAAATTTTTGGACTCTCGAGCATGAAAATTCTTTGGTTTTCCTACTAAATGATGCCTTCATTTGTATGTTTCCCTCAGATTCAGATTGAAACAGTTAAAAAGGATGAGGGGTGATTTTCTCAACAAAAGGGGGTGCCAAGCTGAGTTTTCATCATTAAGGGGGGGGGCAGCCTCCATTTGCCCCCTTTATCTGCCTCTGAAATGCCACACAGAAACAGTTTTTGTGTGTGATAAGTACTAGAGCCTATTTTGCCTGGGATATCAGGCCATAATGCTAAACAACAGAAACCTCAGGTCGCAAAGAACAAAAATGTCAGCAACTGCTTGCTGGCACCACTACTCTCCATACAGAGTCCCCATTGTGTAAAATACTGCACCCATGCTGGTCAAGCAAAGGTTCCTAATTCATGATTTAATCAAATTTATAATATTTGCTTTTTTACTAAAAACCAAACCATTTTCTTCTTATTTTTATTGATAAACAAAAGTGCCTTGCTTTACATTTGTACAGAGCAATTCTTAAAGGTCAAGGCTGCCTTGCCATTTCCTACTGTAAATTGCCCTGCAAAATTCTAGGTGCTCAGTATTGGAGGTTTGTCACACCATAGGTTCCATCCAAGTCTAAATTGATATAAAAAGGTGGGTGTAAAATTGTATGACCTACTACTTAAATCATTGAATGGCTTGGAAGAAACTTTTAGCAACTTATCTATGATGCTACCATTGGACTGTTCAGAAATCTTGAATCTTTGTTGTCTGAGGATGTCATATTTCTAAATCATAAACTAGAAGAGTGACAGTCTTGGTTTGATACCATATTGTAGACATCCATAGGCTGTGGTTTTCTTTAAAATCATTTCATGTTTTGTCAAAAAGTTTGAAAATTACGATAGTTCACATTTTTTTTTCCAATTTTTTTTGAATTTATAAAAAAGAAGAAATACATACTAATACTGAAAATATTTAAGATTTCAGAAAAGTCCAGTTCAAAGAAATGGGTTATTGAATTTTACACCAACAATACTCCCTTTAAAGGCTATGCGTCAGTGTAAGTACAGTAGTGTATACACTCTTGTTTCCCAACGAACTCAATAAAAATATACTCCTACTAACTTTAAAATTTATGCACAAATCCGGTCGATTTGATTAGAAAACTTCACACTCCGTTATAAACCACACAATCACAACCACCATGTCTCATTTAAGTAAATGTGTTCTTCTTTTCTTTGCTTCTATTTTGTTCTTTTTTTCGCTGTATATGTTAAACGTCTGTCTCGAATTAGATGCCACGCAATATCTGCAACAATGTCTAATCACCCATCCAAACACTTACATTTTGTTTCGATCGCAGACATTTCCCGTGGCATGTAATTTGAGACAGACTTTAGCTCTAGTTTTAGACTTTAGTTTTAATCTTTAGTTTTAATATCTATGTCAAAATGGCTTCGGGGTAGTCATAGCCTTTTGCTCCTCGGGGTATCGTTCCAGTAGTATTGTATAGTTGTATAGTAATTTTGTAAAGTAGTGTAGCTTGTAAACTTATTTTAATTTGAAAAAGGAAAGGCCACGATACCAGCGTCGATTGTTGCATCTGAAGATGCTTGCGGTGACGAATAAATTAATAAGTTTAAAGGCAGAAACACCGCAATACAACAAAAAAACAACAGCAAATGGTTGAATAAATTTTATGCCAATATTTCGTCCTGCCATGCAGAACTTCTTCAGGGCTGTGATGTAACAGTTATAAGAAAAATTTGAATATGTACAGCGATTTGAAAAGGGGAAATAACGCGTGATTGGTTAGATATGATGGCTACGCAGAGGTTATGTCGGTTGGGTTTACGACGGATGCTAATGATAATGATTGTAAACTTATATTGTAATTTTTAAATGAATTAAAAAAAAAAACACTCTTGTCAAAATATGATTACACAATGCTGACAAAGAGCCTGAAAGAGCGTGCAGTGATTTGCAGAATTTAACTGATGACATTCAAACCAAAATTTCAGCTCCAACCAACCACAAGTAAGTCATAAGTCTGCTTAAGATCACTCCTTGATGCCACATAGTGAGCTCTTTTAAAGTGATCACATGAAATATCACGTGAAGTCTGCATGCCCCCATCAAAGCCGTTGTACTTACACATGGACACATTAATTTTAATTTTTGCCCCTAATTGCAACCTGATTTCAGCTAGTTTTCCGCTGATTTCAGCGAGTCAAATTTGTTCTTGGTGAAAGACTCTGGGAAACTCAAATAATGTCTCGTTCAATTCCTACCCTGACCATCCCCCCCCCGGGCATCCCGGGGGTCAACAAAAATTCCTTGTTCAAATGCCCGGGGGCCGGGGAAAAATTGATGATCAAATGCCCGGGGGCCGGGCACTGAAAAAACGCCATATTCCCAGTTACTGTATAAGCAAAAGCTCTTGTTCTTGCGAAATGCTACTCAAATGCCCGGGGGCCGGGGAAAATGTACGGTCAAATGCCCGGGGGCCGGGAAATTTTTTTGTGCACATGCCCGGGGGTGTCCCGGGGGGGGGGGTGGTCAGGGTAGGAATTGAACGAGACATAAGGAAATAGAAACAGATCAAACTCACTTTTTCCTGGAGGGAAACTAAAAGTGGCTTGCAAATCAATGTTTAGCTACCGTAAAAGCTCTGTTAAACCCCCGGGGGCTTTAATTTTGGACACTTTTTAGTCCTTTTTGCACCACATTTTGCGATTTAAACAAACAATTTTACAAGTTAAATACATGAATTTGACAAAGTTTTATCTGAGAACACATCAAAATTATCATGCAAACTTGTTTAGCTCAATAAATGGAGAATCTTTGGTAACCTCTGGAATTCAATAAAAGTGGGGGGGGGGGTGGAGGGCTTTATAGAGCTTTTATGGTATGCATGCTGGTACTGTACTTGCAAAGATTTGCTTCATTTGAAAAAAATCACCTAAGTGGAAAACCCACTGTAGAGAGACATGACATATAGTACAGGCCTTGCACACATTGAAGTGAATGATGTGTAAGTTTTATGGCACCTATCTTTAAACAGGACAAAGAGAAACCTAAACACACCAGTTTTATTTGGCTTTTGCTTTGTTTCACCAGGTGCTGGATTGTTGAATGCAATAGGCCTTTTATCGTAAAAATATGCTTTTTACATGCCTATGAGATCTCATCTTTCAACTCAAGGTCAAGGTTATTCATTTTTAACTGATAAGAATTCTCAAGACTTCTTAAGAATTTTCAAGAATTCTTCACATTTTGATATTATTGAGTATTCTTAAAGGTGGTGTGAAGCGAAAATTTTTATTGATGCAAATGAATAGCGCAGTTGAATGATAAAGAATGGCGTTTACATTTTTTTGATAACTCATTTCGTTTTCAAGTTATCCACTGATATTAAGTTGCAGCTGATGACGTCATTTTGTTTGCAGATTAATAGGATAACATATGGAAATATAACTGTATCTGATTTTTGAAAGGTTACAGTGGTAAGAAATATTTCAGCTGAGCTGAATAGATGTTATATAAATTGCCTCATGACATGTTGATTGTACAAAGTTTTTTAATTAGATTTCTCTTTGGAAACATGGCCAACCTTGTATACTTTCTTTACATTTTGCAAACAAAATGACGTCATCAGCAAATCGTACAAAACAGTGGATAACTCTAAAATGAAACAAGGTATCAAAAAAATTTAAACGACATTCTTTATCATTCAACTGCGCTATTCATTTGCATCAATAAAAATTTTCGCTTCACATCACCTTTAAGCCATATAATGAAAGATTGTAGATGTTCGTTCTTAAACAGGAACTCTCAAGAAATTCTCAAAGAATTCTCAGGCAAGAAAACCATGCTAATGTGCACAATGCCTGCACGGTAGTTTTTTGTGGTCACTTTAATTGCTCACATTTTCCTCTTCAGACCTTTAATATTTTTTATCACATGTTGCTAAAGGAAGGGGTCATTGGATGGTAGTGAACCAATTCCACCAACGCATTTCAATGAAAACTGAAATATTTGATGGAAAGTCCTGTAATTTTGCAAGATCTGAAAATGCAAGCCAAATATTTGAAAATCTAAAATCCGTATGAAAAGTCGATCCGAAAAGCTCAATGCCACAAGCACTAGAATTTGTCAACACACAAGGTTCTAAAGTTTGGCCCTGGATCACTTCAATAAGCAGCTGAGGGGGTGTGCCATTTTGACATGTGAAATCACACCCTGAAATTTTCGGATCAAAATTTAAATTTATAAATTTTCAGAAGGCCACACCCCAAATTGATAGGAAAGGTATAATGCATACCCTAAAATTTAATTCATGTTAGGAATTTAGACCAAAATTAACATGTGTTAGAGGATTACTAGCAGGAATGGGCCACCATATGATACCCTGGGTACCAGTGTCCAAAAATGAAAGAATGAAAAGAAGATAAAAAAGATTTTCTCAAGAATGAAAATGTCTATGATGATACCAAAAAAATGTATGATCTTACCAGGCCCGTAGGAAGCGGGGGGGGGGGGGTAGGGGGGGCTCAAGCCCCCCCAATAATTTTTTAAAACAATGGTGCTACGTCACATGACTTAATTAGATGTATTGTTCTCTATTGTTTTAAGAACAATTGCCCCCCCAATCCAAAGCTTCTTCCTACGGCCCTGGATCTTACCTGAAGTAACACCCTAGAGTTTATTCTTTTACTTGAAAAAGCACAACCCAAAAATGGCACATATCATATCCTTATGTATGAAAGTGCAAATTTGGAGAAGTCTCCTTTCCAAATACAACAGCTGATGTCATTGTGCAACAAAAGTGCCAATTCAATGAAATTATTGTTGTTGAACCTTCGAAAATTCTACAAAATTCACAAAGGTATCATTCTATTCTGACTCTTCTGCACGGTTTACTTCCGTTCTCTTCTTACCTTGTTGCCACTGAGAAGGTCGTGCGAGAGCCAAAGGCAAGGGCCAACTTGCTTTCACGTTCTCATGAAGCAAGATGTCTCTCAAAGAGAAATATGTGAAAATGTTCAACATGCAGTACTTAGAAGGCGAAGGTGGTTACTTTTGTAAAGTATACCGAGCCGATAATCAAGTTATAACTGACAATGGGAATACAATGCTGATGTCAAAGCAAGGGCCTAAATCAACGACCTGCGAAGTCGAGAAAGGTGACGGTGGAGGAAAACGACGCGATCTTTACACAACAATATACTATCTCATGGAGAAAACAAATGCTCCATGTGTTAATAAATCGGATATCATACATTTCTTTCACGATGGTTGTCCTGTGAAGTATTGCTGGATAAATATGGACACTGGTGAGCTAAAGGAGGCCGTTGTGGGGAAGGATCCATCTCAACGACAATGTTTACACTTGATGGTTCCAAGGGATACACTCAAGTGGGCCGTTGTCTTGGACAATGGTGTCGATGACAGGTGTTCACTTATTTCAGAATGTACTGTTCCTGGGTTTTGCTTTGAAGATCGGACGATGTTCAGCAAAGAAGACTTGAAAACACGATTTCCACAGCATTGGGACAAAATCCAAGAAGGATTTTCTTGACTTATTCAGGACAGCCTGAGTTAGAGAGTTAGTGAGTTACCATCAATGAAGTCTTTAGATCAGAAACTATTTTGATAAAGAAATAGATGTTTTTGCAAATTACAGTACCATGCGATTTATTTCATTGTGTACGTGTTCTGTTGCTTTTCAGAATTTAGCAATATTTGAGTTGAAAGCAACCATGCATTGCATCAGGCTATATTGTAACACAGGTTTTGTTCTCCATTTATTGGGAGATAAAATTACGACTCGCTATGTGTAACTGCTTGAATCGAACGAGGACCAAGACCAATGGACTTTCAAATCATGGACCCATACCATCACTTAACATAAATTTTGTATACAAGTGATAAAGTATTTCGATCAACATCCCTCATTTTCCTGTGAAAAATAAGTGAGTTGTCCACATAACAAAGATTCCATTATATAAAACGTCTAGATATTCCACGACATCCTATTTTGCATGGACCAAAAACTTGATTGAAACTTGTACCATGGCTTTATAGAGCTTTTATGGTATGCATGCTAGTACTGTACTTGTAAAGATTTGCTTCATTTGAAAAAATCACCTCAGTGGAAAACCCACTGTAGAGAGACATGACATATAGTACATGCCTTGCACACATTGAAGTGAATGATGTGAACTTTTATGGCACCTATCTTTAAACAGGACAAAGAGAAACCTAAACACACCAGTTTTATTTGGCTTTGCTTTGTTTTCACCAGGTGCTGGATTGTTGAATGAAATAGGCCTTTTATCATAAAAATATGCTTTTTACATGCCTATGAGATCTCATCTTTCAACTCAAGGTCAAGGTTATTCATTTTTAACTGATAAGAGTTCTCAAGACTTCTTAAGAATTTTCAAGAATTCTTCACATTTTGATATTATTAAGTATTCTTAAGCCATATATGAAAGATTGTAGATGTTTGTTCTTAAACAGGAACTCTCAAAGAATTCTCAGGCAGGAAAACCATGCTAATGTGCACAAGGCCTGCACAGTAGTTTTTTGTGGTCACTTTAATTGCTCACATTTTCCTCTTCAGACCTTTTATATTTTTTATCACATGTTGCTAAAGGAAGGGGTCATTGGATGGTAGTGAACCAATTCCACCAACACATTTCAATGAAAACTGAAATATTTGATGGAAAGTCCTGTAATTTTGCAAGATCTGAAAATCCAAGCCAAATATTTGAAAATCTAAAATCCGTATGAAAAGTCGATCTGAAAAGCTCAATGCCACAAAGCACTAGAATTTGTTAACACTCAAGGTTCTAAAGTTTGGCCCTGGATCACTTCAATAAGCAGCTGAGGGGTGTGCCATGTTGACATGTGAAATCACACCCTGAAATTTTTGGATCAAAATTAAAATTTATATGTTTTCGGAAGGCCATGCCCCAAATTGATAGGAAATGTATAATGCATACCCTAATATTTAATTCGTGTTAGGAATTTAGTTCAAAATTAACATGTATTTAGAGGATTACTGGCAGGAATGGGCCCCCATATGATTACCCTGGGTACCAGTGCCAAAAAAATGAAAGAATGAAAAGAAGATAAAAAAGATTTTCTCAAGAATGAAAATGTTTATGATGATACCAAAAAAATGTATGATCTTACCTAAAATAACACCCTAGAGTTTATTCTTTTGCCTGAAAAAGCACAACCCAAAAATGGCACATCTCATATCCTTATGTATGAAAGTGCAAATTTGGAGAAGTCTCCTTTCCAAATGAATACAACAGCTGATTTCATTGTGCTACAAAAGTGCCAATGCAATGAAATTATTGTTGTTGAACCTTCGAAAATTCTACAAAATGCACAAAGGTATCATTCTATTCTGACTCTTCTGTTGAATAGCTTCAAAAATTTATCAATGATTTAGGCAAGTCTCTATTGTAAGCTCTCGCGGTATTTTGGGCAAGCATACAATTATCACCGTAGCTCGAGCCTGTAAATATGGGGTGCCAGTATATCTTAGGTTTGCCTGTAAATATGGGGTGTTGTGGGACTACTCAAACACCTTGGTTATTGTTTAAGAAGCTATTCAAATTAAAAAATGTGGCAAAGATACCGCATATTGTACAAGACATAGGAAAGACATATTACTCTTGTGGTCACACCTGCTGACTGCTGTTTGTCAGGGGGTGAGGTGAGGTAGCCAACAGATTTCCGCAATTAGTTTGTCTTACCATGATTATTTATTTTTTACGAATTTTTAAGTCCATATAAATAGCTGAGCGTTAACACTGTCCTGAATTTTTTGCTGACAAACCGCTGACGGCCCTTTGTAATCGCACAATAGTGCTAAAGTCATTAGCAGTGGAGACTAAAGGCTTCTTAATCCTTGCATTATCCTCAAGAATTTCTTTGGTTTAATTTCAATAACGATTAAATCACAACTTTTTTTTTATGATTGAAAAGGAGTTTATATTGGCCATGAGCGCGCTATTTACGTGGACTCAATGCCTTTAACCATGTTAGTACTACAAGTTCCTAATTTGTTTCTTATAGTTTAGAAGATAAAATAAACTAATTTATTGATCTCTCAAGAAATTTTGCTTCAAAACGTTGAATAAAGCAATCAAACTGGTGTCCCAAAGAATGTGGATTTGAACAATTCGGAGCAATTAGGATCAGAATACCTTTTGAATTGAGCACAAGAAAACGAAAAGAAAGGAAACTAGACTGGATGGCTGTTCTCGTGGATTCCCTTACAAAGTTATTTTCTAACTTTTACTATTATTGAAACTACGGATTTCCTTACGATTTCTTGTCAGAAAGACATCCATTCGGCAGAAATCCATACATAGGCTGTACACCCCTGGAAAAGGAAAATCCTATCGTTTCCTTCGAAACCAGGCCTTGTATTTCACCCTGATTTCACCTTTGTCTGCTCCACAACTGCTTGTCACCTATGAATAATACCTTTGATCTTGCCGACCTCATATTTACAGGCAAACCTCAAATATACTGGCGCCTTATATTTACAGGCTCGCGCTACGGTGGACTCTCGGGGCAAGGGCCAACTTGCTTTCACGTTCTCATGAAGCAAAATGTCTCTCATGGAGAAATATGTGAAAATGTTCAACATGCAGTATTTAGAAGGCGAAGGTGGTTACTTTTGTGAAGTATACCGAGCCGATAATCAAGTTATAACTGACAATGGGAATGCAATGCTGATGTCAAAGCAAGGGCCTAAATCAACGACCTGCGAAGTCGAGAAAGGTGACGGTGGAGGAAAACGACGCGATCTTTACACAACAATATACTATCTCATGGAGAAAACAAATGCTCCATGTGTTAATAAATCGGATATCATACTTTTCTTTCACGATGGTTGTCCTGTGAAGTATTGCTGGATAAATTTGGACACTGGTGAGCTAAAGGAGGCCATTGTGGGGAAGGAACCATCCCAACGACAATGTTTACACTTGATGGTTCCAAGGAATACACTCAAGTGGGCCGTTGTCTTGGACAATGGTGTCGATGACAGGTGTTCACTTATTTCAGTATGTGCTGTTCCTGGGTTTTGCTTTGAAGATCGGACGATGTTCAGCAAAGAAGACTTGAAAACACGATTTCCACAGCATTGGGACAAAATCCAAGAAGGATTTTCTTGACTTATTCAGGACAGCCTGAGTTAGAGAGTTAGTGAGTTACCATCAATGAAGTCTTTAGATCAGAAACTATTTTGATAAAGAAATAGATGTTTTTGCAAATTACAGTACCATGCGATTCATTTCATTGTGTACGTGTTCTGTTGCTTTTCAGAATTTAGCAATATTTGAGCATGCATTGCATCAGGCTATATTGTTCTCCATTTGTTACGAGATAAAATTATGACTCGCTATGTGTAACTGCTTGAATCGAATGAGGACCAAGACCAATGGACTTTCAAATCATGGACCCATACCATCACTTAACATAAATTTTGTATACAAGTGACAAAGTATTTCGATCAACATCTCTCATTTTCCTGTGAAAAATAAGTGAGTTGTCCACATAACAAAGATTCCATTATATAAAACGTCTAGATATTCCACTTCCAGGACATCCTATTTTGCATGGACCAAAAACTTGATTGAAACTTGTACCATGGCGATGAAAGTTTCATATTGCCTCGTCTAATTGTGCTTGTCCCTGAATTTATCCAGTTTTCTAGTTCCTTTTTTTGAACATTTTGGGCGCAAAGTCGCAAAAAACAAACAAAGATTTTGGGCCCAAAGTTTTCTCTTTGAGATACGGCAGTTCGCCTCACATTTTGGATTTAGCGAATACAATCTTTGGGTTCCTTTGGCAATCAAAACAATCATGATTGTATTGTATTAGATTTTATCATTGTTTCATTTGAAAGAAATTAGATCCCGCTGACTGAATTTGAAAGAACTCTTGACTGTTTTGATTGTCAAAGGAACGCAAGAAATGTTTTGTTATGTTTTATTTCGCTTTGTGACAGCTAGGTTGCAGCCGTGGTTTTGGGTCCGGACTGCAGGACTGCAGAAGCTCAAAGTTTAATGTTAACAATAATAGAAATTGCACGAATTGTTGCCGCCCTTTACAACACCCGGGTGGGAAGTTTCAACTTACAAAGTTTAGAAAATTTGTTAATTCGTTCGAAGCATTAAACAAATTGTTTTTAGAACACTTTTTGCAAGGTTTTTGTCGAAACCTTTGTTACTCAAATTTTGTCTTCTGAAACTCAAGACTGGCACATGAAATCTCCTGGAAGCTCTTATGCAGCCTCTTCGTTCTGGCTTCATTTTTCAACAACATGTTCGATAATCTAAAACAACTATCCTTCCAACTATCTTTACTAACGACATCTAGATTTGTAATATTTTCGAGAAGCAATATTACCAGGATGTTTGTCTTCAATTTTTGCTTTGACCTTCTGCCGAAACAAAATGATATAAAATCGATTACTTATTCCGCACAATTTTATGTTGCCACACTCAATTTCTAGCATGAGTTTGCTGTAACTGCGAATTTCCTATCACAATTTCTCGTTACAAGGAAATTATTTTTACAGACATTTGATTAAAAATAATTTCTCTCGCAGCTCTGACTTGGGCTTTTCCGAATGAAAACTTTTTGAAGAAATTAATTTATGCGAATCAAGACGTAATTTTACTGATAAGCCTCGTTTTGAACAGCCAATCAGATCTTGAATTAGCCTTGTACGTACAATGGTCAGTATCGACGCAGGAGTAATGGCCGTTGTATCAAGGTTGCTGATCCCCATGGTATCGAACTTGTAGTGTAGTCAAGTAATTGATAAGTGTTGTTTTAAGTAATTTCGTTTTTGTAAATTTTTATATTGAATATGACCAGAATTTTATTAGCAAACCAAACCAATCTCGGTTTCAGAGGTTGGTGATAATTTTGACATGAATACGGACTGACTTGAAGGGAACAGGAATTTGGGTGCATTGAATTGGCTTGCAGTATTATGCAATATCATCACCAAAATTTAAATTACACGGCCGATGTTAAATTTTCTATTTTTGTCATGTAGATCAAGGACCAGATTATTTTCCAAGATAAAGCTGATCTTGTAATCGGTTTAAGAATTAGCAAATTTAGCTGCCTGGTTTTGAATCATAGCTACTACGAAAAAGCACTGATGATTACCCGGTCAATTTCTTTGTGCATGTAACGCTTCTAATTTGGTCATTAATGACAAAAAGGAATGCGCGCTATCATTGGATACTTCAATAATGATAAAAAATCTAAAACATTTTACCTCTTAGGCAAGATTGAGAATTTTGCTTGAAAACTATAGCTCAAAATAAGGTTTTTAAGCGTGTATGTAATTTTGCTACCTTGTTGTATCAAAAGCAAACATTTGATCACCTATGAATATTTTTGGATCTTTGAAAAAACAACTCAAAAAGGAAATGTTTTCAAAGGTTTGATAAACAATTTTCGGTGAGTTTTTAAACAGGAGTAATTTTTTCGGGACACACCCGGTAGTTTTATGACTTAAAATAATTTTACTCCAGGTAGTTTTTGTTTTACTTTAGTGTAATTCTGCATTGATATGCAGTTGCTTCGTCACTGGTTTTCAAATGAACTTCATTTTTGTTTTTCAGGAGCCGCAACCAGATGTGAGCTCTCGGTACGTTGGTATATCATTATTAGTGAAATCATTATTGTGACTTGAAATAACATCAGTCAAAGATCCGAAGATCGATGAAACTGCCAGTTCTTATCTTGCAGTTAGTTGACATAAAAATATATATGCCCGTCTCCCTACCCCCGTCTCAAGAATACCCATGAAATGACTATTTTAACCATTTTAAGTTCAATCCGATACGGCAAAAACGATATTTAGATCAGATTTTTAGATACGGCAGATTCTGCTGCTTTTAGTTGTTAGATTCGGCACGGGAAAAACGATGTTCAAACTGGGCCTAAGTATCTTAAGTATCTTTAGTATCTTAAGTATCTTTAGTATCTTAAGTATCCTTAAGTGTCTTTACTATCTCTGTTCAAGGTACAATTATTTTATTTTAAATAGTTATATTATAGCAACATTATACAACACGCATACAAAAAGATTGTTTCTAAGTATCTTAGCCTGTGTTCCAGACCACTTGGAAAGGAAAGTCTCTTATGGCAACTTTGACGTTTGCTCTTTCTTGAACTCTCGACGCATTATCTGACGGTGACTTGCCATTTTGCCCGGAAATTATGAAACTGTAATTCTTGTACTTTTGCAAAATGTTCTCCAGAACAGGACCCATAATTATCGCAAAATTTCTGAAAAAGATACCCATAATTCCGTAAAATGTCTGAAAAGGATACCCATAATTCCGTAAAATGTCTGAAAAGGATACCCATACCGTAAAAGCTCTATTAAACCCCCGGGGGTCTTATTTAATTTTGGACACTTTTTAGTTCTTTTACACCACATTTTGCGGTTTAAACATACAATTTTACGAGTTAAATACATGAATTCGACACAGTTTTATCTCAAACCACATTAAAATTAACATGCAAACTTATTTAGCTCAATAAATGGAAAATCTTTGGTAACCTCTGGAATTTGATTTAAGTGGGGGGGAGCTTAATAGAGAGGGAGGATAATAGAGATTCCAAGGTAATTCCATAGCGTTTTTAAAAAAGTACCCCTAAAAAGGCACATCCCGTACCAGAAAATACTAAGATAGCCCCCCCTCCAGAGAATTTTATCGGCTGTTTTTCCTTTATCTACAAGTTTCAGCTATTTGAGGCATTCCACGGTGCCGACATTCTACCAATCAATTCAGACGGTCTCTTTTTTGAACTCTAGAACCTGGTTACCAAAGATACTGTAAAATATAGCAAATACTTTGATATAACCATTGCAGATTTAGATAAAAAAGTGTTCCTTGTATCTTCTTCCCTAATTCGCCGTCTGATTGTTACGTGAAAATGAGGCTTTTGAAGTTTTCAGCCATGGGTCACAGGCAAAAATCTGGAAAAACCTTCGACTCCTATCTTGACTTTGATGATTTTATAAAATGTTTAAATTTTTCTGGGTCACCCGGTACGTATGATTTGTTTAACTTGACAACACAATTAACCTGCTACGTTAGTCCTTGCATTCTTTTGATATGTTTAATCTGACTTTTTATTTTCTCTCATATAAGTCGTATCAGATCAGTGATAACCAGCCAGTTTAATGAGCGATTCTGAGACTTATGCAAGGAGTCTTCAGCACGGTGTTCTTGTCTTTTAGGGCTGACGAAAAGCACGAAGATGACATCATTGGTGATATTGATATTAAAATGGGAACAGAACAACAATATAAGACGCAAAAAGACAACTCAGCAGATGAATTACCAACGTCAGATGACTTAATGACAAGTGAACCAACAGTCGAAGCAGCTCAACCTTCAGATGGAGTAACCAAGCACAATGATACAGACGGTGGTCTAGAATCCTTCATAAGGATATCGTCAGAGACTGTCGCTGTGAACCTGACTGATCAGTCAGTGACAGGTAAGAATATTCAGAGTCAGTTAAGGGGCTCCTTCGTCAGACTGTAAACAGGTCTGCAAACATCATTGTTTTAGGTACATGTCCATTGTCTTCTGCATTTTTTATTTGATGGCTTCACCCAACCCACCAAAAACTGACTGTTAAAAATCCATAATTCAGAACTATACTACGATTTTTTAAACGTTTCGATATTTATCTTCTTCGGTAACTGTCACATCCATCCATACACCCAAGCGATCATAAAAGAGATACAAATGTTTGGCTTGTTCCTCTGTGAAGTTTAAGGGTTTATCTCCATAAAATGATGCTTTTATTTTGAAAGAAAGATGAATTGCCTGTGTGATATTGCCTATCAAAAAACTGCAGAATAACCGTTTTGACCAAAATTTGGAGACAGAGCTCCTTTAAGGAAATAACAGTTGAAAGGATTTATCAAATGTTTGAATAAACAATATAAATCTGAGACGAAATAGCAACTGATTCAACTGTCACATTTTCATACCAGCAAGTACAGCTTTTATAGCATAGATGTGAAATATTCTTAAAAACATTGCACGATTGGTTATTGTATTATGCTCCTTAGCTACCAAGTCTATTATATAAATGCAGGGTTTGTTGTTAGATTGGGTGTTCCAAAAGAGTATGCAGATTTGGCTGGGTCCAGTGATGTGAATTAGCTATAATCACTCTCAAAATTTTCGTCGATAGTTAACTTAAGCACTGATATTGATACCTCGTTTGATAGTATTGGTGCTTTGACAGCAGAAATATTGATCTTATCAGCTCGAATTTATACCCATATGCAAACCAGAGCTTCATTCTTGAGGCACATCGAAATTAACAACTGAAGCTAAAGCAAAATTAAGAAACTGCCCAATAGTTGACTGGGGGGGGGGGTTATTTCTGGCAAACAGAATGTAATAAGATCTAACATTATTCAAACGTTATCTAGACTATCGATGATTCATTCGCTGTGCCTCAAGAGTTTGTTTAGGCTGAAAGGCCAAAGCTCTGGTTAGCAGGTGGAAGCAAATTTAGTACCTATATTCAAGTTAACAATCGAGGAACATTTATATCGAGTGATTATCGATCAAAGCTACATTCACATTGCTGGAGTCAATTTTTATTGTTTTAGGTATCGGTGAGAATGAAGAAGTAACGGTTGTTCCATTAGAAGTTGATGCTGATGAAGAAATGACTGTTGTGCCATTAGATGATACTGGTCAGCTCGATGTCGACGGAATGGTCGATGGTAAGGATGGGGAGAAACTTGTACGAGTCTGGACTCACGAGGTCCCTGAACAGGATACATCTAATGATTTGGATGATCAGATTTCCAAGGAAGAGATATATGCAGGACTGACTGAAGGTATTTCCTTTCTCGAATATCAGCATTGATCTTTTTTGCTCTCCAGTAAACATTTTTTCATATACACAATCTAAAATTTAACAAAAGATATTTATAAAGATGATACAATTGGGAGCATCATAGGCATGGCTAACCTTTGATCTTAACAAATAACAATACAGGTATACTAAATGCTATACCAAAGTTTCTGTTCTCTTTACAGAGAACTGGCTTAATCAAAAGATATAGACGTAGATATAGACCTGGTTAGATATTTATATAGATATTGGCAATAAATAAGCAATAAAATAGATACTAAAAGTGTGGATGAAGAACGAACGAGAAAAAGACAAACATTTGATGTTTTTTAGCACACTAATGCCTTTCAAGCTATTACTATCATCAGAGTGTGACTGACAAACGGAATTGAAATTTTTATATTAATACTGAGATTAATATATTTACATAATAACAGACGAGTGAGAATAGTGTTAAGACACTCAATCCTCAATTGACACATTCACTTAGCACCATTAGCGTCGATTCTAAAATTTGTTTATTTTGGTTATTATCACCACACAACATTATGTGTACAAGGGTTTGATTTCGCAGTTTTAAGATTCTGTGTAGTTGGAATACTTCGTTAATCGTGCCTAGGAGATCAGGCCTTTTATCATCATATGCATGGCATTGCAACAAGAAGTGTTCAGTATCTTCTATTCCATCAATAATTGGACAATAGAAAACAATGTTATTGTGTGCGTTATTCGTATTAACAAGAGATATTGCTATCTGAAAATTTGCGGTCAATAATACACGAATCTTCTTTTTAGAAACTGCTTGTGAGAATCTCAACTCTAAGATCTCCAAAATATTAAGAAACTAGTACTGGATAAGTATAACTAAACATTTGAAAGTGAAACAACTAATAATGATAGATGTCCTGTGTTAAAAGGTGTGATTGTACATGCTTAGAAATATTGTTAAGAAATAGTCAATTTAATTAGCTAGAAATTTCTCAACACCACATTCCCGTTAAATCAATTCAAGTGCATTGATAAACTATTTTTATCTTGTGCTGTTAGCTCACAGGTAATTTGTCCAACTTAATAAACTGCAACTGCAAGCAATCTGAGTGAAAGTTAACTCCCAAAACATCTCTTACACATTTGGCAAAAATCCTTGTGTTTTCAAGAAAAATGCTTCAAAATCCTTAAAAATTTGGTTTAATCCCGGCTTTTAATTGAGGGGCTTGGATGCCGAAAAAAATTTATATGAAATGTGAGTACAGTTTTGATGGCAATTTCAACTTAAAGGACAAGTCCGGGGTTGGTATGATTGATGTTAAAATACAAGATAATACTGCTATGAATGATGTATGATACTTTTTTCCGCTATTTTTCGCCTTCTCCTTGTGAAATTACGTATTCAAATAAGCAATTTGAGCGAAGTGACGTCATATCACGCAAACGAAAACGAGGCTGTGCGATTGTTTTCTCGCCTCTTAAAGCCTCTTTATCCTGTGCTCGTGCCATTTTCAATGCATGAGTACACGATAAAGAGGCTAGCAGCGATTAAGAGGCGAAAAACAATCGCACAGCCTCGTTTTCGCTTGCGCGATATGATGTCACTTTGCTCGAATTGCTTATTTGAATACGTAATTTCACAAGGAGAAGGCGAAAAATAGTGGAAAAAAGTATCATACATCATTCATACCAGTATTATCTTGTATTTTATCATCAATCATACCAACCCGTTGAAGTTAAGATCCTCAACTGAATTAACTTTACTTGCAGAAGACTTACCAACACACGTGAAATGCACAAGCTGTGGGAAGAAAACCAAGACAATGGCACAGAAATTATCACAGCATCCTGTTCTTGCAGTTATTATGTGCAAGGTTAGTGTATTATGTACCGGGTGTCCCAAAAAAATGTAAACGGATTTGGTTGACTCTAGCGATGTGAATTTAGCTTCAATCAATGCCTAATAACTCTAAAAATGTTCCTCGATAGTTAACTTGAACATAGGTAACTCATTTGTTGGTATCGGTGCTTTGAAAGCAGACATGTTAATCTTTAAATCTCAAATTTGCCTCTTCCTGCAAACCAGAGCTTTAGCCTTTTGGCCTAAGCAAATTCTTAAGGCACAGCGTATAAATAAACGATAGCCTTGATAAAATTTGAACAATATTAAATCTTGTGTTCTTTCCTGTTTTCCATAAGTCACCACCCAGTCACCCATTGGACAGTTTCTTAATTTTGCATTAATTTCAGTTATCAATTTTGATGTGCTTCAGGAATTTGCTTAGGCCAAGAGGCCAAAGCTCTGGTTTGTAGGTGGACGAACATTTGAGCTTTCAAGATTGATATTTCTGCTCTCAAAGCACCAATACCAACAAACGAGGTATCTATGTTGAAGTTAACTATCGAGGAACATTTTGAGAGTAATTAACAATTGATTGAAGCTAAATTCACATCGCTGGAGTTAACCAAATCTGTATACTTTTTTGGGACACCCGGTATTTATTCATATTTTTATATTCAATAAAAACTACCGGGTGAGTCAATGAAAAGTATCCCCGTTTGAAAGGTCACGGCTCCCTGGATATCAAGACGATGATATCGGCAAATATATAGCTTAATGGTTTAATGGTAGACATGTTCAAATCCATTTAAAAATTTACCTGACTTAATCGGTCTACCCGTTCTGAAATTATGAGGGATTTTCTCGAGAAAACCTCTTCAAGAAACTTCCAAAACATGCTCAAAATCACGAACAAATGTCCCTAACATTTTAGCCTTAAACGGGCCTTATAGCAACGACGTCTGCACGCTTTAGGATGTCTTGGGAGGATGAACATGTCTTTCCCCTTGTATGAATAACCTATTCAAGGGGATTCCATTCTCCCACGAGGACAAGATACATGAATACATATGAGTGTCATCATTTTTAGGAAGGAAGACGAAGGAAAATTTGCTCATTGTTTTCACTCGTTTTTTGTAGGTTTTTGGAAAGGGCTTTCTGCGGAAAATCTCCCATATGCATGGGAAGGAATGGCCGATTGAAGCCGGGTACTGAGCCTAATTATTGAACATATTGACAATAAAACAAGACAGGTCTCAATATTATTGCTTTGATATTCAGGGAGCAATGGCCTTCCAAACGGGGGTTCTTTTTTAGACTCACCCGGTACAATTAATTACATTACAACACTGCAAGGTCGATACCGGGGGAGGGGGCAAGCAACAATGACTACCCCGCTGCCGTTCACATCAGCTGACCCCAGATTCTTTAACTTTTTGTCATCCTGATGGCTCTCACAACTGTGCCACGACTGTATGGAAGCCACAATCTAGGCATAACATCTGATCTTGATGAAAGGTGTACATTCATTTGACTCTTTGCTGTCTCTTCTTTCATTTTAGCCCTGCATTAAATTCTACAACTCAAGCTCCTTCAGTAGAGACAAATTCGGAATGGAAGAATTTTGCAAGTGGTGTGGAGATGGCGGTGAATTAATATGCTGTGACTTTTGCGAAAAAGTGTTTTGTCAAAAATGCGTTAAGCGAAATATGGGTTCAGAGTTCTTGAAGATATTATTAAATGCAGACGAAGAAAAATGGAAGTGCTTTTCATGTGACCCAACACAGATAGAGAATTTCACAGATGAATGCAAAGTAATTATGAAAATTCTCAAAAAAATGAAAATGAAAGGGTATGCATTTGAAAACAAGAAAACACACTTGGGCGGGCCTAGTCAGTTTGAAAGGAAAGAACGGTTGATAAACATAGGACACACGTTAGAAGAAAGGGGGTTTACCTCGGATGAAATCATTAAGATCGAAATTGACCCCGATATTAACATATCTGCTGTTGAAGCTAAAGGCAGTGATCAAGTTCAAAGTCCGAAGGGCAAGAGTAAGGGTCATAAATCAAAGGGGAAGCCAAAGGACAAAAGTGGTAATGAAGTATCTCACGCAGAAACTGTGGTAGCACATGCTGACATAGAGGATGTGAGCTCGCCAGGCGTGATTCATAGTGCATGTGAAGTTGAAATTCGTGGAGTGGATATATCATTAGCCAGTACATCCGATCAAGTTAGTAATAAAGACAGGGAAACTGCAAGTCTTGATCAAATCGATCACACTTCTGGTGCGGAAGAAAGGTCTTGTAGCGACCAGGTTTTATCACTTAAGGAAATTAACGACCTAAAAGAAAAATATTTGATTAAGGAACTGAGGGTAGTCATTGAAAGAGTAAAGGTTCCAGACAATTGCATTTTGCCATCTGCTAAGGATGAAGAGTTGGAAAATGAAGATTTTGAAGCTGACGACGAGTCGGAGAGCTCTGAAGCTTCAAAGAAGGATTGTGGGTCGGGTAAACATAACAAAAGTAGGAAGGATGACAAGGGAAATGATAGAATCGTTCAGATTGTTTTACTGTCCGATAGTGAAGAAGAGAACGATACTACGAAAGACAATGCAGATGGTTCTGCAGCTGGGAAAGTAGAGAATAGCGATTCAAGGGCTTATAAAGATAAGAAAAAAGGATCTTCAGAAACTGCAGTGGCTGATGGCAAAGTAACTGAAAATAGCACTGGTAGTGGTAATGAAAAAGTCGCAAAGAAAGGGAAGAAGGAAAGCAAGGGAGGTGATGACCAAGTCAATGAGGACAATATTGATAGCGATAAAGATTCGCAGAAGAAAACGAAGGAGCAGAACAAGAAGTCTTTCAAAACAGAACTCAAACAGGATAAAGATGACAAAAAAGGTAATAAAGATATTAAAAGCGATAACGAATCACGGTCCGGCAGTTTAATTGATTTGGATGATTTAGATTATGATAGCGATGAAAGTGAGTTTAAGCCATCATCAGACGATAGTGATGATGATAGTGGTGATAACGACGATAGCGGCGAGAAGAGCGATAGTGGCGATAATGACGACAAGGAAATGCTTGAAGACGAAGGCGTAGATGCTTTAGTGGCAGATGATGTCAAATTGGAAGATAGCGTTGAGAATTTGAGTGGCGAGAATCGTCAAAATTCCAGTGATAGCGAATATGATTATCAGAGACTTGCAAGCCGGTCGATAAGAGACAGGGGAAAGATGAAAGAAGTTGTTGGTAAAGAAAAAGTCGGAAAGAAAAAGCAAGCGAATCCTGCTAAAGATAAGGCAAGTGACGAGGAGCTCAAAAATGAGAGCAGTGACGATTCATTGCCTCAAACATCGCCCCGGAAACGAAAGCGAAAAGGTAACCCGAGAAAAAAGCATGTCAGCTCTGGGTCAGACTCGGATTTTGCGACTCGAACGAAGAAGCGGCCGAGACGAAGAAAATTGTCGGAGTATTCTTCGCGAAGTGAGAGTGAAGAGAGTGATAGTAATGGGGATGAGGAGAAAGAAGATGAAAAAGGGAAGGGTAAACGGAGGGGTAAAAAGACGAAGAAGGGTGCCGCTGGAAAAGGTAAAGGTAAAAAACGGAAGACAAGAAGTAAAGTGATAAACTCAGATTCAGAAGGTAGTAGTGACGATGATGATGATGATGATAAATCGCCATCGAAAAACAAAGGTCGAAAGAATATTCGACGTTTGCTAGCTGAGGAAGAACTGACCGAGGAGACGCGGAAAGCAAGACAACTGGAAGAGGAAAGACGGCAACGCCTTCTCGAACGTACACAAAAAACGTATGAAGAGGAGCAATCACCGCAGAAGCTTGATATGACCGGAAGAATTGTTCTGGAAATGGATAAAAAGAGTGGGAAGCCATTGGTAGAAGTGCATAAGAGTTTGAGACAGCATTTGAAGCCACATCAAGTTGAAGGGATCCAGTTCATGTATGATTGCCTTTTTGAATCCTTGGAGAAGTTTGAGACTGGCGACCAGGGAAATGGAGCATTACTTGCGCATTGCATGGGACTTGGAAAAACACTTCAGGTACTTTTTTATTTTTGCTTTTTCTATATCATCCAATGATAAGTTACAATGGCATTTTACTAGTTAAACTACTTACAAAAATTACTCTACTACCGGGTGTCCCAAAAAAATGGTATGCAGATTTAGTTGACTCCAGCGATGTGAATTTAGCTTTAATCAATGGCTAATCACTCTCAAAGTGTTCCTCGATAGTTAACTTGAACATAGATACCTCGTTTGTTGGTATTGGTGCTTTGAGAGCAGAAATATCAATCTTGAAAGCTCAAATTTGCGTCCACCTGGAACCAGAGCTTTGGCCTTTTGGCCTAAGCAAGTTCCTGAAGCACATCAAAATTAAAAACTGAAATTGATGAAAAATTAAGAAACTGCCCAATGGTCACTGGGGGGGGGGGGCGACTTCTGGAAAACAGAATAACACAAGATCTAATATTTTTCAAATATTATCGGGGCTATTGTTGATTTATACGCTGTGCCTTAAGAATTTGCTTGGGCCAAAAGGCTAAAGCTCTGGTTTGCAGGAGGAGGCAAATTTGAGCTTTCAAGATTAACATGTCTGCTTTCAAATCGCCAATACCAACAAATAAGGTATCTATGCTCAAATTAACTATCGAGGAACATTTTTAGAGTGATTAGACATTGATTAAGTTAAATTCACATCGCTGGAGTCAACCAAATCCGTATACATTTTTTTGGGACACCCGGTATACTACTAAAACGATACCGCATGCAGCAAAAAGCTGTGTGTACTATGCGGACATAACATAAAAGTTGAAACTTCTGATGGAAAGGAAGAAAAAAGAAAACCAAACAATACAAGTAACTACAACAACAAAGACATTATAAAGGGGGCTATGTTTCAGCTCTTTCGTTCATTAAAGAGCCATTGTCACCCAGGGTCCTTTGCGAGCGCACTACAATTTCAGACCGTATAGAAATCCAATTTGGCCTAGAACGGACAGTATAGATCCACAATGCAGTAATTGAATTGATGGAACAGAACTGACAGAAGCATAGGCTCCAAATCGTTATCTCGGCGTAAAAAGGTGGGTGTAAAATTCAATGACCTATTTCTTCTGATTGAATGGCTTGAAAGAAACTTTAGATACTTATCTATAAATCTACCGTTGGACTTTTCAGAAATTTTGAATATTTTTGGAAATTACAGCGTATCTTACATTTCAACTCATTTGAGAATGTGACGTCATCAAATTTCTAAATCATAAACCAGATGAGTGACAGAGTTTTGCTTGATACCATATTGTAGGCATTCATAAACTAGGGTTTTCTTCGAAATAATTTTATGTTACGTCAAACAGTTAAGAAATTACAATGGTTTTAAGTGTTTTTGAAATTTTTTCTTGAATTCTTTAAAAAGAAGAAAAACACTCAAATTCTTAAATATTGAATATTTCAGAAAATTCCAACGGTAGAATTATAGAGAATTAGCTAAAGTTTCTTTGAAGTCATTCAGTTCAAAGAAATAGGTCACTCAATTTTACACCAGCCTTTTTACAGATTTGGAACCTATGCTACTGACAGAACGGTTTAACCAACGTAGAACTTTTCTGTTAGCTAAGTTCAGCTACTGCAATGTTGATCCATGGAACAAGAACAGATTTTGTAACACAATAGCATGCGATGCTCTTGTTGACATGTGAATTCAAAGCGATTAGCGACTGCAGACAAAGGAAATTCTCTCAACCATAAATTCAAAGCAAACCAAGCCGCAAAAGTTTCTCTGAAAACCAAGTAGCTAGAGTGCTCGATGTGCATTCCAGAAATTGCTTTTAAGAGCAAACATGAGCATGTATCGAAAGAAAAAGGATATATCTACACATCTATCTCGGGCATTTTATTTCTTTGGTTCAGAAGCTGAGCAGTAACCAGTAAGTGTTTTAATTACACCCAAAAATATAAGAGAATTGAATCGCCTCCCGACCGGCTTTTGACCCAAACAAATTAAATGCCCGAGGCAGATGTGTTGATATATTCTTCTTCTTTCGTTCTATGCTCATGTTTGCTCTTAAAAACAATTTCTGCAATGCACAAGGAGCGAGCTAGCTACCTGGGTTTCAGAGAAACTTTTGCAGCTTTGTTTGTTTTGAATTGCTGGCTTAGAGAATTTCCTTTTGTCTGTGATCGCTTATCGCTTTGAATTAAGTTATCAATCAAAAGCAACTCATGCTATTATCTCACAAAATCTGTCCTTGTTGATCCATGGTTTATGTTATCCCAACTTTAGTTTTCAGAAAGGTTAAAATGGCTCTTTAGGGGCCATTTGGTCGAATGATAATTAATACCGTTGTACCAGTTGACCCTAAGAAAATGAAACCTTTTTTGCAAATCTTCAGAGATCGTGAATATATTTCGAATTTACAGCGTATCTTATGCTTCAACTCGCTTAAGTACGTGATGTTACCAAACTTCTATACTTTTGCTTGATACCATACACTCTTTTTTCATGAGAATAATGTTTATAAGAATATTCAGGCTCAGAATCATCCAATCTTTAAGAATTTCTTAAAAGCTCTATTAAACCACCGTGGGCTTATTTAATTTCGAACACTCCAGAGGGGGGCTTTAAACAGAGGGGGATTATTAGAGAAGGGGGGCTTATTCACAAAATGAAATGATAAGGTTGATCTCAGGCTGAGGATACATACAATAGCTTTTCAGTTCTATTTAGACCATATTTTGCGGGCTCGACCTAAAATTTTACGAGTCAAATACATAAATTCGACACAGCTTTACCTCAAACCGTATCAAAATTAACATTCAAACTTATTTAGCTCAATAAATGGAAAATCTTTGGTAACCTCTGGAATTTGATATAAGTTGGGGGGGGGGGCTTAATAGAGAGGGGGCTTATTTAAATGTTTTGCTCAGAGGGGAGGGGCTTATTAGAGAGGGGGCTTAATAGAGCTTTTACGGTATTATAAAAATATTACTCAGCCTCAGTTCGCATGCCTGTGTCTCATTTTTCAGCAGTTGCCTGTTTTTCGATTTTCGTAACAGAGAATCACATGACTGACATACCTAGTTTTTTCAAAATGCTTGCTTTCTATTCGAAACCATATTTCGAAGCGGGACAAAATTTACAGTTTTCTTATAGAAAAAGAGTATATTGTAGATATCCATGAGTTATGGTTTTCTAGAAAATTACTTCATGTTTCGTCAAAATGTTTAGAACATGGTTTTTCAGTTTTTGTCGACATTTTTCTTGAAGAAGAAAGAGACTCTAATTCTGAAAATGATGAAGATTTCAGAAAATTCCAACGGTAGCATTATAGCAAAACAGTAAAAGTCTCTTTGAAACCATTCATTTCAAAGAAGAAGAAAAATTATATACTATGGAGGAGGCGGACGCAAAGGCAAAGAAACAGACAAATTTCTTGCACATAAATTGAGGCCTTTCGAACCTGTGTTCTCATCAGAGTGTGACTTCTATGGCAAAATTGAAAGAAATGGGTCATATAATTTGAGACCAACCTTTTTTGTAAATATTTGAAACCAATACTTGGATGGATGGTTTGCTTTTATGTAAACACTACCTTAGCTACATATGCAAAAATCACATCTAAAAGACTGAAGCATAGTGATACTGTACCGGGTGCGCCAAAATAAACTATGCACTTTTGGCAGGCCACAATACATCGTACACTGGACTGATTTTGAAGATTTATGATTTAATCGTTCGCAGAAAGCCTGAATTAGATACTGGGATTTTTTTTGCAAATTTTTTAGTTTTCAGTTTTTAGAGCTAGAAGCGAGTTTCCTAAAATTTTAGTTTTCGAAAACACTGAAAGCGATCAAAAAACATCGATCAAGTTTTTTAAAGAATCGACATGAGTGGACAAAGAGAGAACTTGTTCGTGGTGATTTGGGATTTAGGAATCGATCAATTGTAATCAGCTGTACGAGAACTCGTACTAAACCCCCAAATCCCCCTGAAAACGTTTTCTCTTTGTTCAGTCATGTTGAACCATTTAAAATTTGATCGATATTTTTCGATCGTTTTCAATGTTTTCGAAAACGAACATTTTAAGAAACTCGCTTCTGGTTCTAAAAACTGAAAACGGAAAATTTTGTAAAAAGTTCTAGAATCTAATTCAGGCTTTATGCTAAAGATTAAGTCATAAATCTTCAAAATCGGTCCAGTGTGCAATTTATTGTGGCCTGCCAAACGTGCATAGTTTATTTTGGCGCACCTGGTATTGCTTTTGTGGCCGAAGGTTGTAACTTGCTGCAGCAAACACCCCCATATAAGCACCTAGTGGTTTAAGAACCTACTCGCTGAAATTGCCAAATTAAACCCCCATTTTATAAGAACCAATCCACTGTATTCATTGCACAAGAGCCCAGGCTGACCTGCATAGTTGTAGGTTCTAATACGCAGGTGTTTATCGTACTATACATTTTACTTTTATGAGCTGACATCAACGTGGTATTGCTCCTAGTTGCACTCTTGATCAACAAATAAACAAACGGAAGGGGGAGGAGAGGAAGGACAAAAGAGAAGGGAAATGGGAAGGAGACGCGGAACGCTTAGTTTACAAGTTTCGCTCTCCTTTCCCTTTCCCTTCCGTTTTCTTCTTCCTCTTCCCCTTCCTTTCCCATCCCGTTTGTTTATTGATAAAGAACGAGACCTGGAGCAAGTCCAGCATTTTTTTCCATTAAAAATTTACAATACATGTTACGGACTACTCTACCTACAAACTACTTTACAATACTACAAGGACGATACCACGAGGAGCAAAAGACTATTACTACCCCATGGCATTGTTTAAAAAACGCTAAACTACATACAATTTTACATAAATGCTACAATAAATTAAAAAAGAAAAACGATGATTACTATACTTTGGCCTGTTTAACATTAGATGTCAGGTTGGGGCTGTAATAACCCAAAAAATGTCCAGCATCAACGTTGCTCCAGTCCAGCATCAAGTCCAGCATCAACGTTGCTCCAGTGCTAGTTATTTCCTTGGAAGCGTGCTGCCATGAACCAATACCTTTCTGCAGCTCCAAAGAGAGTATTCCTTTAGAAATAGCCTTTTGAAGGATATCTTGAGATGGAACCATTTACGTTTCTGCCTCTTTCCAACAGATAATCACGCTTTTACACACGATAATGAACCATCGAAGAATTGGCCTGACGCGGTTTCTGGTGGTGGCTCCTTTAAATACAGTGTACAATTGGGAAAATGAATTTGATAAATGGCTTGAATTGGATGAAAGAATGGATGTAAGTTGAGTCTTTTCGTAATGATAATAAGATTTTTTTAAGAAATCGAGATCCGAGACTAGTGGGCAGTTTCTTGAATTTTCAGACATCTTTGCTACCAAAGTATCTTATGAGTTTCTTTTGTTTTGATACCCAACGGTAGAGTTAATCTATTTTTGTTAGAAGGGCTTCCAAATTACTTAGTAAGATCTCATAACAAGTAACAACAATGTTGCTAGCTCTGTACAGTGTCAACACATCTTTAAGTGACCTGACAAATTAAAGCTGCACATTGAAAAACTTTCTTCGCTTTTCCAATGCAGGTAGCACAGTTTCTTAACTGTCGAGAACTTGAGCCTACAATTTCTTATGAATGTAATTAATATACCGTAAAAGCTCTATTTAGCTGCCCTCTCTATTAAGCCCCCTCTCTAATAAGCCCCTCCCCTCTGAGCCAAAATTTTGAATATGCCCCTCGCTCTCTAATAAGCCCCCCCCCATTTACATCAAATTCCAGAGGCTACCAAAGAAATTCAATTTATTTAGCCCAAAAGTTCGCATATTGATTTTGATATGGCTTGCGTTAAAACTGTGTCGAATTTCTATATTTGACTCATAAAATTGTATGCTGAATGGGGAAAATATGGGGTAAAAGAACTGAAAAGCTATCGTGAATAAGCCACCCTCTCTTTTAAGCCCCTCCTCTGGAATGTCTGAAATTCCATAAGCCCCCCCCCCGGGGGCTTAATAGAGCTTTACGGTACCTGTCATTCCGGATCTTTTGAGAATTTTCTAGAAAGCCCATTATTTGTTGAGCTACAATACAACTGCTTGCACAATTCACAATGGGAAAGGACATAGAGTCATCGAGATCCCACTGTGAATGAGTCTTGAGTCTTGCAACTGTACCAAATGCAACATTCTTCTCAGTACCCTGTGATCAGCTAAGGGAGAAACAGCTGAAAATCTCGATCAAATTTCTGCAGCGTTCCTGCAATAAAGCAATAGACCTTTTAGCTATTCTGAAAAGAATCAAAATGGACCAACATTTTGCTACAATTTATAGAATTTTCGAATGTGCACAAAAGTGATAGAAGCTCTAACGCCACTTGATCGAACGTTGCGTATAAAAATGTATGAAAATAACGCTCGATCCAGGCTCTTTCATAGAATAGCTAAAGGCCTGTTAGTTACAGAAGGACGTGGAATCATATTTGGAGAATGAAACCAGTGTACTAGAAGTGTTGCTCTCTTGGAGTGGCGATTGTTTATGTGAGAGAAACTAGGTCGTTGCAATAAGCAAACTCCAAGGCCTCTCAGATGTGGTCACTTTTTGAAAAATGCTGCATCTATTTGATACCACTATGGATGCCCTTGTTCCAAGGATGAACTTTTGTAGTGGGCAAAGAGCTATATCTTCCTGTGCGTCCTGAAACTTGGAATAAGCGTATTTTTACTCTGTCGTAAGAGTGCATAGTGCATCGTTTCAATACGGGCCCCCTGTATAGCTGTCCTCGTGACTAAATGAGACACCGTGAATATGCAATGAAAAATGATGGAAAAAGATCATAGGTTTCAGCGAGATTTAAGGCCTTCTGCCAGAGAGTATGAGACTGAAAAGGCTTCCTACTTGTCATTCTGTCTTTCTGTTTCTTAACATTTAATTTCCAATGTTTAGTCTCGCCATTTTCATCAAGGTACACGTATTATCGGACTCTGGACACAACATGAAGCTTCGTATCTCTATGTTACGAGATTGGTATAAAAACGGTGGAGTGATGATTCTTGGCTACGATATGTACCGAAACTTGAGCCAGTTCAATAGAATTAAAAACAAGAAGTTCAAGAAAGTTGTCACAGAAACACTCCTTGATCCAGGTATCTTTCTATTTTATTTATTGACTAATGATTTTCACGTGGCCTCAGTGGATGGCAAGTCCCAGTTTAGAGATCTATAAAATGAATCGCTGAATCGCTGATAAGGGCCTGGCGTAATCTCTTCCTTTAAGGCCCTTGGTTTATCATGTATTTAGGAAGGAAACAACTTAAAATGCCAATATTTAACAAAAAGGAACTTGATTGTCTTTCGGGCAAGACAAGGTTTCGGACAAGACAGTGTCATGTTCAATTTTACCTTGTAGCCCAAAAACGTCAAAATTTTGAAAATTCCTAAAATTTATTTTCTTTGAAGAAAAGTTTATCCTTCATACTCGAAAAATTTTTAGGAGTACTCAAGCCACAGGGAAACCAGGAATTAATCGTTGCTAAAAATAGAAATCATCTTTCGAAATAATTGTTGATAAAAAATTGTATTTCTTTGTCCCCTGTGCTTGCTGTTGGTCATTTTTGTGCAAGCTCCCCTGTTTGTTTATTACAACAACACAGACGGAAAGTCTGATTGGTTAAAAATCTTTGATGCATGAGTTCATCTCTGGATTTTCCCTTTCCTCGACCAGATTTACCACTTCAGTCCCCTGTGATAAGCAGGGAAGATGAACCTGAAGGCCCTACTGCGCAAACTCCAATGATCTTACACAGGGGATTCACCCTTTATGCAGAAAACCCGTCAGACTTACGCTGGCAGTGGCTCGAACAAATAGGAAACTGATTATATTTGCTTACTGAAACATCTGATCTTTTTTGGAAAGTCTTTTTTTAAATGGTTTTCTATTGACAGTTAGCTTTGTTCTTTATAAAAAAATTTTCTTTCAGGACCAGATATTGTCATCTGCGATGAAGGCCATATTATACGGAACGACCTTTCTGCAATATCTAAAGCACTTTCCAAGATAAAGACGTTAAGGAGAGTTGTCTTGACTGGAACCCCTTTGCAGAACAATCTTGCAGAATGTAAGTCTGCATTCAGTTTTATTCGAAACATCCAGTTTTCGTGGGCAGATGCTGGCACTAACTACAGGATGTCCAAAAATTGTGCCAATTAAGCTGTCAGTTCAGAGTTGTCCGTTTGTCACTGTTGCATAGGATGGGCTTAAATTTAGAGAATCCGCTGATGTATGACACAAGTTGCTGATGTATCAAACATATCGGCAATGGAACGAGACAGTTTGCAGTATTGTTGCTTGGATGTATTTAGGGAGCATTATTTTTTCAAACGTGAATTTTTATTCACCCGGTAAAAACTCACTTGTTCAGATTTCAGATGTATTCAAGATAAATTTTGCAATAGGATGACTGAATTTGAATTCAAATTGTCTTTCACAGATTTTGTGATGGTAAGCTTCGTGAAACCAAAACTCCTTGGTACGAAGAGAGAGTTCACAAATTTGTTCATGAACCCAATCGTCAATGGACAGTGCTCAAACTCGACTGGTGTTGACGTCAGAACAATGAAACAAAGGTGTCACGTGTTACATGACATGCTGTCTGGTTGTGTACAGGTTTGTATCTTTTCTTTGATTGTGTAAAGGATGCAAAAGGTGGTTAACTAATCATGCATGGCAAAATCCAATCAGTATAGGCCTAAATGCCAAAACATGCTTACATTACTTTTCTCTTCGTTGTAATTCTAACGATTAACTAAGCAGCTAAACCAGTACTGTTTGAGAAGGTTCTATTCACATTTTGTCTTTAAATTTTGTTTGAAATCATCATAAATCTGACTCAAAAACCATATTCTTTGGTGGGTTTCTTGCTCGCTTCGAGTAGCAGATTGCCTCCTCGTGGCTTAAAAGTTGCCCAGGCAAGACCATTGCTTACAATTTTCTTGTGATTAACAAAATAACTTTGCAAATGCACGAAATTGACATAGATGAACAAAATGTTTGTATTCAAATCGCAGCATTGTCAAGAGCAACGTCGATGGAAATAGATAGAAATATACGGTTATCTTCATCAAAATCTCCATTGACGAGTCAAAGCTTAGCCTAAGCATTTCCCGTAGAAATACAGGCCAAACGTCCCACGCAGCCTCACGTCTAACTGCCCCTTTAAAGGGGCTTGGTCTCCCAATTTTGGTTGAAACGGTGATTTTTGCAAGACAATACCACACAGAATTTTCATATTTCATTCAAAATGAAGCGTTATGTTAAAGATAAATCCTCGTCCTTCACAGACGAACAAACCAAACATTCATATCTTTTACGATTGCTCGGATATGAGTGGATTGTTAATGGTCACTTTTTGATGGCTTGATAACTCCAATAACCGAATGCTTGCCGTTCACACTCAGTCTGTTAGGCCTTTTTAGTTGTTCGTTTCCACGACTCCAACGACCTTATATGAACCAGGTTTAAAATTACCGTAGCCTATCAGGCAAATGCAGGGTGTCTCAGAAAATCTTCCCAGTTTTAAACTCAAACAGCCTTCGACCTGCATTTCCCAGCAAAGCAAATAAAGTATTTTCTTAAAGCGTAGTGATGCTGTTAGAAATGAGCATTAGTTCGATAAAATTGAGGAACGGAAAAAAAGGGTGGGGGGGGGGGGTGTCAAATTTGAATCAGGTTTTCAGCATTTATATGCAGCGTTTTACAATATAAACGTGTGTAATTGGCCATACCGTAATGATCTGCCTGTATTTTTCAATTCATCTCACATCAATGACACCCCTACAAATGAACTATATCTGAAGTGTATCAAACCCCATTTCTGTACGCAGGATGAGGTTAGTTCAGCGAAATTGGTAAGCATTTCAATATCAGGTTGGACTTTTGAATCCTTGAGAAATGAACCAGATGCGTTACGACCTCTCACAAATAGTTTTGGCATGTAAAATCTACACTAAATCATTTTCTCCCAAGTAAACAAGGAGAAACATGATTTAGCATAGATTGTTCAGATCAAAATTGTTCCTGAGAGGTCGTATTACATCTGTTTGATTTCTTGATGATTCAAAAGTCCAAGCTGAAATAAATGCGCTTACCACTTTTGCTACATTAGCCCCCCGGGTAGTCCCCCGTCGTGCTTACAGAAATGAAGCTTGATACACTTCAGATATATTTCATGTGCAGGGTTGTTACTCGTATTGATATTGGGAATGGTTAAAATATATAGGCAGATCATTGGTATGGCCGAATGCCAATTACACATGTTAATATTGTAATACGCTGCTTGCAAATGCTGACAAATTCAGTCAGATTTGACGACCTCCCGTTTTTGTTTCCGTACCTCAGATGTTATCAAACTAATGCTCATTCAGTAATGTCTATTAATGCACTTTTCGAAAATTTTTATTTGCTTTGCTAGGATAAGCAGGTTGGTGGATACAGTATTACCCCGCCACTAAGAGATTGACGTATAAGAAACTGCAGCCTGTCAGATGGCACCATAATCATTGTCCAACAATTGGTTTAATATAACATTTGTATAGTATTTATAAGAAACCAAGCAGCCTGGTTTTACAAAATGAGTTTCTTAGTGGCGGGGTAATAGTGTACTTAAGTCTAAAACTGGGAAGCTATTTTGATGGCTTAGATATTTGACCATCGTTTTTAGCTAACTCACTTTGAGATGACCCGCATTTACATAGACAATTAAACGTTTTAAGAAGAGCAACTTTGATTCTCAAAAACTGTGGGAAAAGAAACCAAGTAAATGGTGTGTAATCAGTCTGAAGTACTGGATATTTCTGCATTAGTTGCCCTTTGAGTAAGCTTGCATTGTTAAACTTGCTCTGCTGGTAATTTCGAAACTCTTGTTTTCCAGAGGAAAGACTACTCGGTTTTGACACCCTTCTTAACGCCAAAGCATGAGTACACACTATTTGTTCGGCTTGGAGATAGACAAAGGAAAATGTACCGGTACTATTTGGAGCAATTTGTGTGCGGAAATCTTTCTGAAGTCAGGGCAAGAGGTAGGCTACTGTATTTACTTTACAAGTTATGTTAAAGGAATTGAGTCCATATAAATAGCTGAGCGTTAACGCTAATGCTGACAAACTGCTGACGGCCCTTTGTTATCGCACAATTGTGCTAAAGTCATTAGTAGTGAAGAACAAAGACTTCTTAATCCTTGCTTTCTTAATCCTTGCTAATGACTTTAGCACAATTGTGCGATAACAAAGGGCCGTCAGCAGTTTGTCAGCATAGCGTTAACGCTCAGCTATTTATATGGACTCAATTCCTTTAAATGAATCAAGATCATGTAAAGTTGCGTCTAGGATGAATTGTTGCGTGCAGATGCCCGCAAATAAAACCAACCGAAAAGTTTTGCATTAGCAATTTGCGTGCCGCAAATCTCACGTGACATCTCATTTGACATGGACTTTAGAAGTTATACTCCATTCACACTTGCAAGTTAATCCAGCTTAAAGTTAGTTGACGGAGCTAAAGCCAACGGCTTTCTAGAAATAACTTCAATTCAACTCAATTGAAATGAATTGACCAATCAGCGATTGCCTTTCGTCACGCCACTGAATTGAGGAAGAGGGGAAACCCCTGGATGGAAAACGCACAAGGCTGTGCAACTACAATACAGCAAAATAATATCATCCTCTGTAATCACACTTGCCCTCTTTTCGTGGAACCTTCTTGCATGCGAATATCTTCCAGCATGTGAATATATCCATCTTCCAGCTTTTCAAATTTTGTCATGCACAGACTGAGTTTCTGGGGAGTTTCGTACGTCTTTGGCAACGATTGGCCTAGGCGCCTCGCCTAACTCAACTGTTTCCAAAATCCATTCTGTTAGTGTTGTCTCTGCTGAAGTCTCAAAACCTAATAATAACTGGATATCGTCGTGCTCGTCCAAGAACTCCTCTTCCTTTTCCCCGTACCCCAAAAAAACAAAATGTACAACTTTCCAGCTCGTTGAGTTTGTTACTGTATCTTGCAGGAGAGCACAACTTTGAATCCGTTAGCCATTTTGAATTTGTTTGATCTCGAGAAAACCTGATCACGTGAAAGTGGTGATCACCATAAGAGTTCTCAATTTTCATTGGCTAAGAAACGAGATCTATTTTTAGCTTGCCCAGCTCCCTGCATATGCAGGCGTGGAGGTGGCTATTTATCCCCGTCAACTAACTTTAAACTAATCCAGGTTATGGAATGTTGCATTTTGATTGGTCAGTGCAACAATTATAATGCATTTGATTGGTTGAAGTTTCAGCCTGGCTTACATAAAGCTTGTTTTCTGTGGCAGAGTAGAATGAATGAGATATTTTTTGTGATCGGCGTGAAGTCGTAACCATAGTTGTAACTATAGTCTCTCTCAAATTATATGTCACCTGCAAATGCCTGTCAATAACAACAATGGAAGTGTTTTGCAAAGGAATTTTGTGGTATCGCATATCTCAGTTGATATTTAATTTGAGACGGACTGCAGTTAACATTTTCCAAATGTCGTTACTCCTTCATGTAGCCTATGAACAAGCCCTCTCACTGAACACAAAGGAACAGGGACCGCGCAGTTATTGGGCTAGCCTCTTTTTTCAGAGACATGCGCTAAAATTTTCATTAATTGAGAAATTGTTGTTTTGTGGGGTTGAAGTCATGTTTTTATTTCTGTCTGGAGAAACTACAAATGTTGAATAAGAAGAATCTTGTCATCTAGAATTGTTGATGTAAAATGTTGACAACTGACGACTGGGCTTTGGTCTAACTCGAAAGAATTTCTATGTTGCCTGAAAGTAATGCCCTACTTAACAATACTCACTGGTAAATTTTACCATCGGCTTCAAGTATACAAATGCAGTCTATTTGAATAAGAAACAACTTCTTCTCAACAGCAAGTTGTATGAAGAACTTAGATTATGTCTAATATACGTTTTTAGATTTTGAACTAGCCTCGTTTTACTACCAGACGATATACTAGAATAAAAGGACAACAAACTTAATAAAGTTTTGTTAGACAACGCCTAAGCATTAAATCTTGATTGAACGAAAGCAAATTACTTCATTTGCAGCTCGAAAAACCAACCCAACCGCTCGAAAAGTGTACACAAACCTTTCCCAAAACTAGAATTTGGCCTTTGTAGCCAATCGCTTGTAACGTTCATGTGCTGAAGTATTCAAGGAAACTATCGATGGAAGCATTTGGAACAGTTTCTGTCGGGTGACTGAAGTTAAGCTCAGTCGTGTGAGGTCAAAATCCGGATGGGTGACCTTCCCGGCCCCTGATCAAGCAACTCACTTCGCCGTCCTTTAGAAGGAATATTAAACTAGAAGTCCTATGCCTGGATGCGGCGTGCGTGGTATGCCTAAATTAACTTTGAATAACTAGAAGTATATCCAGCCTACTATAAATAAAGTCGTGAAAAAACGGAGACGCATAGCGTGTATCGTCTGCTTTTTGACACTAGGTTCAGGCATCTTTGCTGACTACCAGTGCTTGATGAAAATTTGGACACACCCATGGGCTGTGAAACTAGAAGCAATCAAAAGAATGGAGAGGGAGAAATTTGACGAGATGGAAGATTTCTTAGATGACAGTGAATCTGAAGCTGAAAGCAGCGAACATGATAAAAAAGATGGCAAAGAAGTGAACGTTCCAAAAGATACGTGGAAGTCTAGTGACAGCGAGGAAGGTGAGTGTCATCGCAAGTCTTAAAAAATTGTGCCCCATTTTTGTGGTTTTTTTATACATTAAATAGCATACCCTATTTGATTGCCTAAAAGCTAAATTGTATTTAAAGATGTTGGTTGTGGTTTACCGCGGCGTTTTCATGTCGAAAAGAAGATCGATAAACCTGCTCAAATTCAAGCGTTAGATGGCAGGAGAAAGAAATGGCCTACTTTTCCAGTCAACATTTCAGATGTGATACAAAAGGCTGAACTCGCATTCGTATTCTCTGAGCGACATATATTCTCTGAACGACATATAAGTTCAGCCTTTTGCATCATATCTAAAATGTTGACTGGGAAAGAAGGCCGTTTCTTTTTCATACCATCTAAGGCTTGAATTTGAGCAGGTTTATCGATCTTCTTTTCGACAAGTAGACATCGCCCTAAACCACAACCAACATCCTCAAATACAATTTAGCCTTTCGGCAATGGGATAGAACAAATTTTTTGAAAATCAGTTCATTTTATGGACATATGAGCAACCAAACGATAATACATCATTTTGGGACACCCGGTACATCATTTAATAACTTACAATACATATTACTTTTAACATTACTTACAAAATACCATACCCTACTACTAATACAATACCATTTGGAGCGAAAACTACGTCTACCTCATGACAACATAAAACAGGAAATACGAACATACCACTGCACGTAACTACTACAGAGAACACTAATTGCTAAAACTACACGTAACTACAAAAAAGAAAAAAAAACGTTTACTTTAAAGGGGACATATAAATGTAATAAAGATGACATTTTACAATACTTTCTAATTACAAATGAGTAGGTTAGGCACAAGATTTAGGGATATTTAATGAAGAGGACCATGATATCATACGAATCGTTCCGTTCTTGAAATATACAAGATAGTTGATTTTAGGATGAAGTTATTTACTTCAAATGGCAACTTTTTATTTGTGTGGTTGCTGTGGAGGAGCTGTAACTTCAATTGTCTCAGTTTGTGCACATATGCATTGGTCACTCAGGCTTTAAGTTAGAGTTTGGTACTTGTTTGAGTCAATCCTACAAGTGGTTGCTGATTGATGGCAGAATTAAGTATATTTTCAAAGAAAGGGTGCTAGCATTGTATTTAAGATTTTCTACATTTTTAAAAGGGGTTAATAATGTTGTTTATCTATAACACAACACTATCAACCCTTTTAGAAATGGAGAGAAAATGTTAATATGACGCCAGAATGAATTTAACATTGCTAGAGAACAATAGAAGTGCTGCTCCCACAAATCAACAACCACATGTCAGATCGACTCAAACAAGGTCTCAAACTCTAAGACCCCGTTTACACGGTAGCGGATCAAAAATGTTGCAGATCAAAGTGTTACGGATCACCTTCCCGTCTACACGGTAGCGGATCAAACTTGTATCGGATCACGGTCTCGTTTAGACGGTAGCAAATCACGAGGCCACATTCAAGATTTCTCGGATTTTCAGTGATTTCCTTTCAACGTCAACATTTCAAAACAAACTGCAATTATGATTAAACCTCATTTGTATGGAAAATACCCTCGTAATGAATCCGAATCAAAATTGATGCGGATCACTTGCGTTTACACGGCGCAGAGCAAGAGTGATTCGATACAAAAGTGATCCGACACAAAACGAGTTCGCTTTCGTAGCAGGATCAAAATTGATGCGGACAGCGGAGCAGAAGTGTATCGGATCACTTCGAGCTCGTGTAAACGGGAGGCTGATCCGCAACACTTTTTGTATCGGATCAAAAGTGATCCGCTACCGTGTAAACGGATTCTAAGTTGAAGCCTGGCCTACGCAACGGTGTAAAAACCGAGACAAATGAAGCCGAACTTTTTTTATTCGAGATTCTTCAGAAAATGACAATATTTGAAAAGATTTGATGCATACTTTGTGAAAGCACAATCTATCTTTTTTACCATTGTATCCTGGTTGAGCGTAATAATTGATTTATTTGCCTCTTGATTGACGTTTTTGAAAGTATACCCAATTTCAGATGCTGAAAAATAATAGGATATTTAGGGTGTGTTTGGTTAGTAATTCCAAACCTAACAAATTCTGAAAAAGGTACACTTTGCAGAGACGGAAACACATTTTCCAATCAAACAAAAAATTCTTCGAGACAGCATGTCTCAGATTCATTCTGGCGAAAATGAGGTTTCCAGTTGAAAAACACGAAGGTGAGACTGGCATGGCGCTTAGTAAGAACGAGTAAAGTTACCGATTACCGTAGAAACGAGCAAATTCGCCTCATTTTCAGACTTTCGCAAATGAAAACGAGAATCTCTCCCAAGTCTGCCAAACCTTCTGCCTTTTGGAGCATAAGGTCCAGCAGACCTACCAAACCTGCCAAACCTACCGTTTTTGGAATTTAGGAGTGAATCACACACAAATTTCGAGTCCACCACCAAGTCAACCGTTTAAGAATCGGTACCAATCAAACAGACCCTTACATAGACGAAAAGCCATGTTTATGAGAGCTTATTTTATCATTCTTAAAAAACTTATCTCATTGGAGTAGAATTGTCTTTTCCCCATTGTAAGATTTCGCCTCAAGTGCTTCAAGGCCTAAAATGTTCGACAAAATCTATTTTGTAATTTTTTACGGTTAAAAGGTGTTGATTTTGCCCTTACAAACATGCTGCATTTGAAATCAGCTATGTCATTTAAATGATAAATGATTCCATCAATGTATCCAGACTGCATATCATTGGAAAGAAGATTGATTGTTTGTTGGGGAGATGAGATCGCTTTGTCCGAGGAAAATTGTGCTATCAGACGGTATCCACTACATCTACTAAAATCTTATTATTTTTCTTGAATTTTCAATTATACCGTAGTTGGGTTGCATTTTTTCTGAAATTCCAGGTATCTCATGTAAGTATAGCGCCTTAATGGGAGGCATGCCAACTTCATGCGATATTTCATGTGATCACTTTGGTAATAGAGCTCACTACGTGGCAAGGAGTAGCATAGGTTCCAAATCTTTAAAAAGGCTGGTGTAAAATTGAGTGACCTATTTCTTTGAACTGAATGACTTCAAAGAAACTTTAGCTACTTCTCTATAATTCTACCGTTGGACTCTTCTAAAATCTTCAATATTTTCAGAATTAGGGTGTTTTTCTAATTTTTCAAGAATTCAAGAAACATTTTCAAAAAACTTAAAACTATTGTAATTTCTAAACTGTTTGAAGCAACCTGAAATAATTTCGAAGAAAACCATAGTTTATGGAAGTCTACAATATGGTATCAAGCAAAAGTCCGTCACTTTTCTGGTTTATGATTTAGAAATTTGATGACGTCACTCCCTCAAATGAGTTGAAATGTAACATACGCTGAAATTTCGAAAAATATTGAAAACTTCTGAAAAGTCCAACGGTAGGATTAAAGATAAGTAACTGAAGTTTGTTTCAAGCCACTCAGTCAGAAGAAATAGATCACAGAATTTTACACCCACCTTTTTACGCCGAGTTAAAGATTTGGAAGCTATGCTGCAAGGAGTCATCTAAGCAGACTGATGAGTTACTTGCGGTTGCGCTTTCGGAGCTGATATCTTGGAGGCCCTTCGTCAGCATCGTGTCTGCATATTTTGACAAGACTGTATACGCGGCTTTAGTATATGGCGTTCGAAAATACGGTCGGACCGGCAACGCAGCAATTCGATTGGTTCTTGATCGGTCCGTAAAAGCCGTATTTTTCGTTCGAAGCCGTATTGGACTGTGCGTTGCCTTAAACTCAACAACAAGGGAGGAGCTTCTTGTGTAGGCTTAGGCCGCAAGAAGTGTCAGCCAAAGTTTAGCTTATTCATGGAAGATTTCTTTTATGTAAACTTTGAAGACGAACTTGTAATTATACAAGAAGAAAATGCCAATGTAGTTAATGTCGCAACGAGCAACTACAGTGACGCACAGGATCAAAGACAACAGAAAAGTACGATGCTATAAACAACGTTCTCAAAAGGTTCTGCCATATAATAAAGCCTTTATTAAACGATTACTCGATCCATGCTGCAAAATATTTGGACCTTAGTTCATTGTACGGACCTCACTGCGTTCGGTCCGTACATCAAACTGCGATCCAAATATTTTCCAGCATGGACCTCGTAATCGTTTAATAACCGCATAGTACTTCTTACGCTATTGCCTTTAACTACATTATTTGCAAGGTTTTCTATTTCAAATCGCTACTTTATTATTTATCATAGAAGCTGAAAAGTCAGCAAGTTCGGAGTCGCTGCAGAGCTCAGCTTCTGAATCTGAAAACCAGGAGAAGTCAGATGATGAAATTGAACAGAGCTCCAGACAACGCTCAACTAGATCAAAGAGTTATGCCAGTCGGTCTAAGGTTAATGACAATGAAAAAGCACACACAAATGATAAAAATACATTATCTCTTAAGTATGGAAAGTCGCAAGTGACTCTTGACAAAGATATATTTGATGCGGACGACTCAGATGAAGAAAAGTCCGATACGACAAATATGGACACAGACGAGATCGTTGTTGTCCAACCGAAGGAAGAACCGGTTCGCGGTATGGGTAATACCAGATCGGGCGTTAAATTTAAAGATGGTCCGGAGATACCGATCGAAGAAGAGAAAGAATGGTATGATGAATTTATTAACGATGGCGATGACACGAATGTTGAACTCAGTGGAAAACTTGTTTTGCTGCTTGAGATTTTAGCAAATGCCGAAATTGTTGGTGATAAATTGCTGGTATTTAGCCAAAGTCTTGTGTCATTGGATTTGATAGAAAGAACGCTTGGAGGGGGGCAGGTTGACGGTAATGAATCTACTTGGTGTAAAGGCGTTGATTATTTTCGTCTTGATGGCTCAACACCTGCAAAGACGAGGCAACGATACGCTGAAATCTTCAACGATATGGAGAATACCACGTGAGTAGCATAGTTTACAATTTACTTTCGGGATTAAGGAATGTATTTCATTGTTTTGATTGGTGAAAGTACCTTGTAGCGTTTTTACTTGTGTGTGTTTTCATTCTAAACAAAAATGAAAAACAAGAATACAAATTTCTTCATTCCAAAAATTACAGTCCTTCACTGAATACACAAGAAACATCGTCATTGAAATTTTTCAAGCAGTCACAACATTTGATTTCAATTTAAACTTTTAAGTGATGAAAGCTGATTTTTAATTTTTTTTGTTTTCAGAGCTCGTTTGTTTCTAATTTCTACAAGAGCTGGATCATTGGGTGTTAATCTTGTTGCAGCAAATCGTGTAATTGTCTTCGATTGTTCTTGGAATCCTTCGCATGACGTGCAGTCAATATTCCGAGTTTATCGATTTGGCCAAGATAAGCCTGTTTATGTCTATCGATTTATATCACAGGTAAGTTCTCTACACGTTTTTTTTATAAGAAACTGGTTTATAAGAAACTAGTACTACGATGACCAAAAAGTTAAGAAACTCTAGTACTACGCTCAAGAACAGTTAAGAAACTCTAAAATTGTATTTCTTTATGTCTCTCTTATTTTATGTCTCTCTAACAAAGGTACATTCATCTTTTTTTAACTTTTAACTGCAAAAATTAGTAAATTTTTGCCTCAATGTGCATGGCTTATTCGTGGTGAGAATGTCAATGCAAAATGGAAGCCCTTGGTCGATAAGAAGGCTCAACTTCGAACAATACCACAATTTTAGGCCCAAAAAATAAGAAATACATTAAGAAACTTTTACTACTAAAACATCGAAGTTTTCATGTGAAATTAAGAAACTTTTAGTACTAAGTGCTGATCCAAGTTTCTTATTAAAAAAAAACGTGTACTTTCTCACTGGAATCTATGCATTAGTACGACCACTTTGATGTGTAAATCTTGCAAATGAAGTTCAATTACATAATTTATTGTATAGCGATGAAGATTTTCCCAATTCAATGAATAGGCAAACTCTTGAACTCTTTTTACATTTTAGCCATGGAATTGATCGATTCGAGTGAAATCCTGAAGTCTTTTATCACATCCATTCATCAGTACCCATCCGTTAAGCTTGTTTTGTAGCTTGTTTGTAACAATTATATTTTTGTCTTGTCTTATTAAGAGCATAGGGCTCAAATCTTTCAAATCTTTAAAAAGGTCGGTGTAAAATTCTATAGAAGTTTTCTTTGAACTGGATGAATTGAATGGAACTTATAGTACTTTGCTGCAAATCTGCCATGGCCATTTTTTGATATCTTGATTTTTTTCGAAATAGTGTCAATTTAATTATTTTTGAAAAAATTCATAGAAAATTTCGAAAAAATTCAAATCATCGTAAATCCTAAACAAATAGAGGAAAAATGATATAACCTTCAAGAAAACCATAGTTTATGAAGGTCTACAATATGGTGGCAAGCAGAAATCTGTAGCTTTTCTAGTTTAGGATTTAGACATTTGATGACGTCATAGACTCAAATTTAATAAATGCCGCCATTTTGAAAATAATCAAGAAATCAATAAATTGCCACGGCAGATTTACAGCCAAACACCCTAAGTTCCTTCCAAGCGATTTATTTAAAAGAAAACTGCAATAGAATTTTACACCAACCTTTTTAAAGATTTGAGCCCTATGTTCTTATTAAGTGTATTGTAAAATTTTACCTTGATGTAATGGCAGCGGGGTGGACATACTATTTTGTACCTCGTCGTGGTATCGTTGATTTGTAAGTAGCTTAATTAATGATAATTTACTGTAAATTTTATAGGAATATACACATGAAAAAGTTCTTTGCCGGATGAGCAAAACGAGTCGCAACGTAAAATGGTTGTAGAAACTGATCTTGTCTCAAATTAAATATCATGTGAAGATGTCCGCGAATAAAAACAATTGAAGAGTCTTGAATGAGTAATTTTGCGTTTTTGCAAAGCTCACGTGATATTTTTTGAAACAGACTTTAGTTTTTTGGTAAAACAATTGAAGAAAACTGCCTCTTTGTGGCATTTTCATCTCGGTGCTTTGGGAAAAAGTAATAGCTAATTTAGGCCATGTTGAATCAGTATGAAGCAGAGCCGCTTTTAGGAGCGTAGGGAAATTAATAGTACACTTGTAGTGGTATCATTTCAGTCAAAATGCAAAAATACGAGGATTGTACAGGGTGTCCCAAAAAAATTGTGCCCCGTTTGTCTGAAGATTGCGATAAAACGGCAAAAGATTCTCGCCAAACTTTTGCATGATAGTGCTCTGCAGATGTTCAATTAAAGTTTGCAACCATCCCCATAAAAATCCGTTGAAAAATGATGGAGCTATCACCTTCAGGAGACAAAATTTGCCCGATCACTGAAACCAGCGGTCGGCCATTTTGTCTTACTATTTTGCAGCGATAAGTAGCTTTATGGAATGAAAATGAAACAGCAGCTCCAATGTCTAAGCTCTTGGGAAAATTCCGATAATCCTCGGAGAGTTCCACTATTTCTGACCTCACAGAAATTATTTCTTACCTCACGTGAAGATACTTATCACTACAAAATAGCAAGGCAAAATGGCCGACTGCTGGTTTCAGTCGTTGGGCATATTTAGTCTTCTGAAGGTCGTAGCTCGATCATTTTTCAACGGATTTTTACGGGGATGGTGACCAACTTTAATTGAACATCCGAAGAGCATCATCATTCAAAAGTTTGGCAAGAATCTTTTGCCGTTTTGTCGCAATCTTCAGACAAACGGGACACAATTTTTTTGGGACACCCTGTATAAGTCTACTATCCCACATCAAAATCAATTATGTCGACTTTATGTATTTGAGTCGTAAAATTGTATGTTTAATCCACCAAATCTTGGGTAAAAGAACTGTAAAGCTATCATATATATCCTTGTCATTTGACTTTGTGAATAAGACCCCCTCTTTAATAAGCCGCCTCTCTTTTAAGCCCCCCTCTGGAGTGTACGAAATTAAGTAAGCCCCCCGGAGGCTTAATATAGATTTTACGGTATCTGGTACGATGTAACTGAAGCATTAGTGTTTTACCGGGAAAGTAAAGAAAAACAACCATGTTTGAAAATGCTGTTCCGTGAATATCAAAGCTATGAGGGAGCGGTCATTTTTAGTCCTGGGTTTCTGGGCACAGGATAGTTTCACACAATTAGACAACATTTCATACCCCATCTTGAATATAGAAGAAAGTTTTTTACCCCATCACCTTTCAGCGACATGGTTTGGTACCCCATCCAGAACTCTTTGAGGACGTATAAAATATATGCACACATGCCAATTTGTCCCAGGCGATTTTCATACAAGTCCATCCAGTGATTCATCATTTCCAGTTGTCTGTTAATTTACGTTTAAATGTCAACTGATAACTTCATGTAAATGTTTTTCAAGCAAAATAGTTTTGCACCTCATAAAAATTTCCCTTGATATTTTCATACCCCCATAAAGTATTGGGAAACATTTTCATGCCCATGTCTAAATCCTCCGCCCTGGTATCCAGGATCATAAATGGCTGCTCCCTTATTTTGGCAAATGTCTTATAAGCCGATGTGTTGAATTAGATATGAATTTTCCGTTCCAGAGTTATGGAAGATTTTCTCAGGAGGGTTTCTTCAGTTACCCGTGTCAGCACCCGTGATGTCCTTTTGGGAAAATGAAGTTCCCTTTAATGACATTGTTACGCTAATGGGGATGATCTTTCATTCTCTCAAGAAAAAAACACATGCTGCAGCATGTTGAAGTAATTGCTGTAATTTAGTTAAAATCTAGTGATTTTTGGCCGTTTTTCACGGTTGATTGAAGGGAAATTCTCGACAAAAGCCCTTGTAAAATTAGATCAGAATGACTGATTTCAGCCAAGAAATTAATTGAATATGTTGGCTATTCAATAAGATATTACCATATATTTATACCTTGATATTTAGGCAACGGTAGCCTAATCGCTAGCCTAATGGCCTCCTTTTTTCGTACCCCATTGGTGATGGTGTCCCAAAAATTATTGACGGTTGATTGAATATTAATATATAAACGATATGATGAACGGACTCCATGATAAGATCATCATGTCGCTAAGATCTTAAATCAATTTTACACACCCGACTCTTGCAAATCCGCTGAATATTCACGGAGTTACGAGCTTTGAAGTTCAAGTTCATGCAAAAGCTGAAATCAAAGCAGTAAATGTGATTCATTATCATGTAAATTTCTATCTTCACAAGGGTACAATGGAGCAAAAGATTTACGAAAGGCAGATCAACAAGCTTGCATTGTCTGGGCGAGTGGTTGATGAGCAACAAATCTCAAGGCATTTTACTGATGAAGAAATAAGAGAACTATATGCTTTTACTGCCGAGGAATACAAGGAGGGAGGCGAATTACCTACTCCGCAGTTGCCAGCAGTAAGTTTTCAGACTTTAGTTTCAAGGGAATCTTTTCCTACCATTGCCAGAATATGATTGCATAACAAACTGTTCTTTTGTAGACGAAGCTGAGTTATGCTCTGCTTATGCTTTAAGGCTTATGTTTTGAAGGTGTTGTGGCGCAGTGGTGTAATCCTCTGGCTTTGCGGCAAGAAAAGTCAGGCGGACAGGGCTCGATACCCGGTAGTGCCCCACCACTCCAGCGTCATGACAAGGGGTCGCGGACTCGATTAGCGCTTAGCTACTTCTGTGATTCCAGCCCTTGGCGTTAAAACCACAACTTCACCTTCTGCAGCAGTGGCAACTCAATCTCTGTCATTTGTCGATCTTCGTTCTCAAGCTAAATTCTTGTTCTTTGGAACCTTAATTAGGTTACAGAGTAGATGTGTATTTAATGCTTTCTGTGGTATCGTTTTGATAATGATTATTTTTCGTCGTAAGTTTTTATTGTTGATATACCACACTAAAACTTCCAACTAAAGCTTGACTGAACTGTGCTAAAACGTGCTGAATGAGTGACTGGCTGAGCGGCTTCTTTAGTTTTCTTTCGGTAGCTAAAGTTGCGCTAGAGTTACAGACTTTTACTTGATACCATATTGTAGACATCCATAAACTATCAAAAAACTCTTGTTGTTGCGTGTAGTGCGATTGTTAGCCTGCGTGCAGACTTCAGTCTGGTTCCCTGACGTCATTTTCGACTAGGGGGACTGGGCTCCACGGAAGCGGTCCAAAATAACGTCTGGACAAAAACCGTAACCATGGGCCGTAACCATGCCGCGACTTGTGCTTTGATTTGCCACCTTTTAGCGGCAAATGGCGGCGGCCAAGCTGCAAAACGATTTTGAAGAATTACTTGAAGAAGTCCTGAAAGCAGCGAGTGATGGCTGGGAAACGTTCGAAAGCTGTTGTAGGATTGTTGAAAGCATTGTTCCGCAGTTTTCTTGTCCACAAGAAGAGAAGTATGCTTACAATATTTGCGACGTTGATTTCGTTAGGCCAAATGGAGCTAGATGTGTGCTACCAAGTATCTAAGGTTCACTTGTATTTTGATTTTAATTTTGTAAGTTTTAAAGGACATTTTGCCTGTAACTATTAAGCTAGCAGGACCCTAATGATAACAATATTGTAAATATTGATAGGTTATCCTGTTAAAATATTCGTAAATTATTATTATTAGTCTATAATTAACGTTTTATTATCAACTGGATTTGTTTAACATAGGCTAGTAGCGCTAGAGGCCTAGTCTTAAATAGCCTGAAATGTCATAATTAATTGGAAATGTTGCTGTCCTTTTCTGCAATGATGATCAAAATGAAATCTCTAATTTCTCCTTCGTTTTTTCTCAGATAGTTTATATCAAATCACATATTCCTTCGAATGTGTTTGGTCCGGATACAGCTCCTGCAAGATGCACATTTTGGCTGGACCTTGCAAGATTTTCAACACATTCCCACAGAAGATTGGACACTGTTTGAATAGGATGAATTCTACCAAATCTTGAGGCATTGCCATATTTCCATTTAGGCCTGTGTAAATATTGTTAAGTATGTAAAAAGAATCTAAAGAATTTCAGATTGATTCTTTCCTGCTCCTAATGTTTGTATGATTCTAAATAAGTCAGTGATGTGGAATGCAGATTTTTTTCTGTGACTACACTGATAATTTTTTTCTGCGACCACACTAAAAGCAACCAAAGATGCTCGAGTCATTGCTGGCCTAAATGTGATCAGAATCATCAATGAGCCAACAGCTGCTGCAATTGCATATGGTCTTGATAAGAAAGAAGGTGAAAAGAACATTTTGGATTAAGGCATTTTCTGTGTGACTACACTGATAATTGTTGTATCTTCTTGTTTGAATTCCTCCACTGACCATAAAATAGTGGGATCTTTTGAATTAAAAATTTTGTTGAAACTGTATTTACCATTAGATGCAAAGGTCCAGAATAGACAATTATGCTCAAGATGGAAGGGAGGAGGTGAGGAACTTTTTACCAAGAAGCTTTTATGGTAAAGATTCAATCAAAGAATGCAATGTGTCAAATGGTAAAACTTCCTCATTGCCATCTTCAGGGTAATGGTTTATTGTGCTCATCAAATTTCTATGAAGTAGATAGTCTGTGCTTTATGAAAAAGGCAGATGAGTTTGAAGCAGAGGCGTAGGAACCATGGGGGCACTTGGAGCGCTTGCCCCCCCCCCAACATTTTCGGTTTTGATGGCAAAGTGTCCTTTTGTTTCAGGAGGTGTTTGTCCTTGAAGTGTCAAGCCCCTCCCCCTCCCTAAGTGCTTCATACGGCTCTGGTTTGAATGAGTACTGTATTGCAGTGCATTGGCTCCTAAAAACAATGGTATCCTATTGTTGTAAAAACAGGCATAATGTTGTGCCTCAGAATAAAATTATGACTGAGTCTACGACAACAGAATGCCATTGCTTTTAGGAGCCAATCAGCTGGGTGACAGTGCACTTTTAATACCAACCAATTGTAACATTCAAGAAATTTATACAGACACTGGTGCATTATTTTTTCAAAAAGTTTGCTAAAGATAGAGAGGAGAAAGATTGGTCTGTAACAAAAGATTCATTAATAAGGAAAGGAAGATCACTGGAGATAGATAGTTGCTTGAAGAATTCTTAGTAGCTTGACAGTGATACTGTTTGGTCCACTTAACTTATCCAGTTTTAAAGACAGGATAAGGCAGGATACTGTACTTCATCAGCTGTGCAAGGGGAGATAAAAACGAATCTAAATTGGAAATGGACAAATAATCCAATGGGGATTTTGGAATTCTTGGGATTTTCTTTGTGATACTACTATAAGCAACATTTGGTAAAATATTTATTGAATTCAGTGGCTATTTTGACAGTTTCCAGGCCTTATACAGTACTTACTGTATTATGCCCTTTATTCCTTTGCATAGCATTTTCATGTTGCTTTTGTGTTCATCAAAATACTTATGGGTAGCAATTCTTTTTGCTTTCTCTAATTTCATTCATAATGCGGTTTCGGAGTTGCTTGATGTGTATGCATGTAGGTCATTGACATAATTTATTAATTTGAACTGATGGAATAGATTGTCCCTAATTTTAATCATTTTCTGAGTGTGCAAATTAATCCAAGGTTTATTTCTAAGTTTCAAAGCCTTTTTGATAATTTTTCTTGGGGTAATGTTTGTCAATAAGATTGTGGAGATTAATTAGAAAAATATCAAATTTTTGATTTAAATCAATAGCATCGTCATTGAGAAAGGATTTTTCAATATCTTTATAGTCGGCAAGAAATTTAGCTTAATCAAAGTTTTTATAATCATAAGCAAAACAGGATGAAGTTTTGTACTCGGGGGTGTTACCATACAGAATAGCAAACTGGGGAAGATACGTATATATATATATATATATATCTATCCATTTATCACATTGATCACAAAAGACTGCTTTTTTATTTACATTTTTGTTGCAAATGCCACAAGGGAAAGGTACGTTGTGTGCGGTGGGTCCTAGATCACTACATTGTTTTCTACAATATGCTCATTTTGTCTCAAAGAGGGAAATACCTGGTTAAAACACAAAAATTAAAGAAAATCGCAAAAACAAAACAGGTTTTAGCCTTTTCTCTTCTTTTAGCCTTTGAGGACTTTTCAAGCTTGCAAAAACATGTTGGTTAACAGATTTGGAGGTTACATTACCATGCATCAATATATTCAGCAAAAAGAGCAATAAAACTGCTGAAGGAATAATACGAATTGTATCAGACCAGCTAGACCATCATAACATTCTAAGATAGGGAATTTCCTCTAACCATCCAGCCAACCACACAAGCCCCACACCCGACCTTAATAAGGCACACCACCAGAGGCCAGGCAGACCCACAGACAGCCAGAGGAAACCCCCCTCAATTCAGCTCAACTAGAAGGATTTATACTTTGTGTACTGTTTTATCAGTCTTACGACATTTGATCACTAGTGTTGCAGGATATGCCAGATAACCATTAGATATTTCTTTGATTGCTATCAATTTTTGCCGCTCAAACATTGCATCATTTTGTCTCTTTGTTACTTCTTTGGAGTACATTTGGTCAGCTCGGATACCCATCTTTGGGTGCTTTCGACAAAGATCAGAAAATCCATTTTTCACAGTCTCACTGTCTTTCCAAGAGAAGAACTTTACATAGATATGACTTAGCCCTTTTTCATCATTTCTGCAACTTGATCAGCTTCAATTTTGAGGTGTCTTGCGATAACTTCTACCAGAATTCCCTCTGTTTGGTCCCATGTTTCATGGGGCTCCTCTTTAATTCCCTTAAGAATTAGGGTTGAGCACATTGATTTTTGTTAGTAGCTTCTTAGATTGAAGTTGTAGAATCTCTTTGAGGTTTGCATTTGCCAAAAGTATCTGCCTTCTAGGCTTTTTCAGTAGTTTTTTGCATGTCCAGCTTGATTTCCATAAATTTACTGTGCATCTCTCTAAGGTCTAAGGATTTCATCTTTTTTGTTCATTCAACAGAGTTTTCATATATCATCCAGGGTTAGGCCTATGTCAGGCAAGTCAATTTTGGGCCTAAGTAAAGTTGCATGCAAGTTCGGCACAGTTTTTCTTTCGTAAATAAAGTGATAGGCAGCAGCAGTTGTACCAAACAAGCATAAATGTATACAAATATTGATATTTCACCGTATCATGTAGATTATCATATTGGATTGAGACGATGCAGGAAGAAGTAAACCAATGTTTTGCCTTGCTTTGCTTTGCTCACACGGCCATATTATTCAACGCCGTTGCGGGGACGTTACAACATGAACAATTTTCATTGAAAATGACGACTTGGCCTAACTGAGCTTCTTGGTGACAAAGGCAAATGGAGCTTCTTTCTTGCATTCTGCAGTAATTCCCATTTATATCATTTTCTGATGAATCATAATTCCTTGAGGAAGATGAATACTTTGCCATCTTCCATCCTCTATGCTTCAGTTGCTTCCACACACAACCGGCTTTCCAAATAAGGAGTGAGAAATTTGAGAAAAAACTTTGGCTGGTTTTTGTCCAGGCGTCAACAAATCGCTTCCCTGGCGCCCAGTATCCTCACGCGAACGCGGTCAAGTTGACGCACAGGGAACCAGGCTGTGCAGACTTTACTTTCCACTGCGAAGGAGAGTCTATGAGGATGCCTTGGCTCTCCTTCGCAGTGGAAAGTAAAGTCTGCACGCAGGCTATGCGATTGTACAATGATAAACAAGTAAATAAAGTAAAATGTAAGCACTTTGATGCGAATTGAAATAAGCACAATATCCATAAACTATGCTTTTCTTGGAAATTATTTCATGTTGCCTCAAACAGTTCAGAAAATACGATGGTTTTTAAGTTTTTTTGAAAATGTTTCTTGAATTCTCGAAAAAGAAGAAAAACACTCTTATTCTGAAAATATTGAAGGTTTCAGAAAAGTCCAAAAGCAGAATAGCAAAGTAGCTAAAGTTTCTTTGACGTCATTCAGTTCAAAGAAATAGGTCATTGAATTTTACACCAGCCTTTTGAAAGATTTGGAACCTATGTTGGATGGGCGACCCTGCAGATGCCTGACCAATGGGTTTTTCTGGCGGCCTGGTGGCTACCGCGCCCGTTGCTTCTGTGCTTGATTTCTGCTGGGTCGACGATGGAGATTTTCGGATCTCCCTTGTCGGTTTAGTGTGGGTTGGGCATGGGAGCGGGGGCTGCGTTGGTCGCTGGATTGTTGGGCATATTTCCCAGTCTATTGGTTTTATGCATTTTTCTTTTATTTTTCGCAGTTAGGTTTTACGGTTGTGTTGTATAAAGTATTTATTGGAAGTAATTCTTAGATAGTTTTAACATGTATATCTTGTAAGTTTTTTTGTGGAGGGCCCCTTGAAAATCAGCCACTAGGCTGAAGTGTCTCCCTCCTTATAATAAATTGAAATAAAAAGAATGAAAAGAAATAGCTTTGATCTTGGTCATGGACAAAACTCGTTGACGCTCCGGGGAAAATTAGGCCCACATCTAAGTTCTAATCGAAAAACAGTACAGATTGTCTATTTCACACGTCCCCTAGTGTGAATGTAAGTCAAATAGGTCTGCAGCAGCAATTACTGCCATCGTCAAGGAAATCCTACTTTCAATAATCACAACATTGATAAAGGTAGGATGAGAGCACTGTCAATAGGATTTATGTACGATTTCTGATACAGTGTCAAGAGTTTTCGCCAAGATTGTAGCAAGGGCGCCTACCTTGTAGGAAGTGTGTTTATTCACGGTACTTTACGCAGTGTCCTGTGACCCAGTCCTGTTAATCTTTGTATATCATAATAAACAGTAAGCTTTTCTTGTTACAGGGATTTTCAAATTCTAACGTTTGTTAGAGTTGACCAATCAAAAATCACGCTGTCTGATTCCCTGTGGCCAGATCGTATAACATTTGATATCGTGTTTCATAACACCGGAATTTGAAACCACAAACTTATTCATACGTCATCTTGACCTTGAGAGGACTGACTCTGTGCACCTCTGGGTCACGGTACGGTTTTAGGACACTCTGTACTGGTCACAGGACACCCATTACTCTACAGTACTGGGAATAAACACACTTCCTACAAGGTAGGCGCCCTTGATTGTAGGTAGCCTTTCAACCTACTTGAAATAAAGTGATGATGATGATGATGATGATGATGATGATGATGATGATGATGATGATGATGATGATGATGATGATGATGATGATGATGATGATGATGATGATGATGATGATGATGATGATGATGATGATGATGATGATGATGATGATGATGATGATGATGCTTTGTTTCAGGATCCGTTGCTTGCTGAAGTGTTAACGCGACAGCATCCAAAATGGATAGTTCAATACCACGAACACGATTTGTTGTTAGAGAACGTGGCAGATGAACAGCTGACCGAAGAAGAACGAAAACAAGCTTGGGCTAGTTATGAGGAACAGAAAGATTCTGCAACTAGAGCAATAGGTAATACAATTTTTCGTTTTTTATTGCAGCAAATTTCGCACTTAACGCTTGGGAATCTCTTTTTTCAAATTTTCTTGTATTTGGAGCAGATATCTTCTGAGATGGAAAATTCTCGGAATGTTGTCGTTCCCGAGTCCTCCATTGTGACGACAAATTTGATCAATGGTATTACTGCACATGATCAAACAGAAGCTCGAATGGGCCTATTTGTGTGTCCAGTGCGTTGTTCCTTGTACATTTACTACCTGGCTATCGTAATTTTTACCGGCAGCACGTCGAAAATATTTCATTGCCCCCAATATCCGCAGAAAACGACTATTTGAATGCATGAAAGCTCAAAATCTATTTGTTATTTATAAAGAAATGTTCAAGGTCATTTTCTCAGCTTCAATCACCCCATATAAGCTCAAGTAAATAATAGTCTGGCATTACAAACTGCCAGAAGCTTAAAACTGAATTACCACTCGCAATGTCGTCCTTGACGCAATCCGGATAACAGCTCAATTGATTTGAATTTTACCATGCCGCGCCGCACTGTGCAGCAAAATCACCTCCAAGTATGTACTTAGCTCAAATGAAATCTAAGCATGTATACCGGATGACCCACAAATACTTCACCAGCTAGATCATAACTAGAGCCCCATCGCCCTGTTCCGATCACTGGCTCCTGTGAGCACTTTGGTGTACAATCTCGGCATGTTTATTTACAAGAGGAATGGGTCCTATAATTAAAAAAGCGCGCGGAAAATACTTTGCTGACGCCATGAGCTTCAAGTTGAGACGTGATTTACTTTTTTCTGGCGTGTGAATCCAGCGATATGGGAAGATGAACGAGGCCTACCTGTGATGGAATCGCAAGTAGTCGCCATTTTTCATTTCATGTTTCCTTGCAGCAATTATATTTTCTCTTGTTTCTCTGATACTGTTTACTAGAACCGCAGTCAAAACATTTCAAACTTTACTCCAACTCTCTAAGCGAAGATTTACTAAAAAATTTCGATCACAATATCTTCTGCTTCCCAGCCGGGGGTAAAGTTCTAACTGCAGTCAGATAGGCCACAGATCGCCCTCTTCCGATCACGAGGTTTGGCTTCGAATTCTGGGATTCTCTCTCAATGAAGAGACGGGGTGGAAGGTGAAATAAACAAAGAAACCTCACCAGGGGGTTTCGTTGACTTTAGATGCGCGTGATGTAGGGTTTTAATTAATGCCAGGGGGCATTGAAGTATGGGAAGGGGGCTATGCTATTGTGTTGCCAGTTATCTTGTAATAGACTGTAAATTTCAATTGTAAATTGCCTATGATGTCATTAAACGAATAAAGAGGCAAAATGTTACTTATCAAACGATAAGAAAAAGGGGGCTTTCATTACGCAGTTCTCAAGTCATGGAATGATACACCTGCCGAAATTCGCGAGTTACCGACACTTGATCGTTTTAAAAAGCAACTTAAAACGCATCTAAAGAGCTAGACTCTCAAGCCAAACACAACTCCCTGGAAGAACAGCAAGGATTAAGTTTTATAGGGCTTTAGGTGTTTATTCATAAGGTTTCATCATTGTAAATAGATGTTATATATTTTAATTTGCTGAAGGGTTAATTGGTGTATAAATAATATTAAATGAGAAAAAAAATAACATGAGATAAATATCTTTTGTTATGTGTATGGCATCCATTTCAATTGGAAACTGCGCTTTCTTGAGCCCTCTGCGGTGGTACCGTCCGAAATTCATGCGCGAGCTTTCGTGATCGGAACAGGGCGATGGAATGAAGATATCGCGATTTTATCGCCGTGTTTTCCGACAACGATTTTACAGAAGACGGTCGCTAAATGTACAATAACTGGTTTCTATATTTTAAACTATGAAATAAGGAATAATTCATTAGCATTAACTTTTCCGATAAAATTTACTTAGGCCAAGTAACTCAAGGTTTCTTTTTCAGTGATCGGAACAGGGCGATGGGGCTCTAGCTCTCTGAATTCAAAAGTTATTGAAAAATGCTTTGTATCATTGTTTGGTTGAAAAGCTTAGCTATCATTTGAGATGCTGCATGGTCATTTTAAGGTTCAAAGAACATTTTGAATCTCGGATTCCTCATTTTAAGTGAAATAATCGCCATCATTTTCAGTCAGCAATTGTGAAAACTCAACCTAGCGATAGACCCGAAGCCGCCCGGGGAAATTTGTTTACCTCTGTTCCTCGTTGAAATTTCGTGCTCCTGAGCAAATTTGGAATTCGGCTTTTTTCACATGAATTACCATATATTTGAAACAGTTTTTTGGGAACTTTAACTGACCAAACAACAGCCCAAAAGGTAGCAGAGCCTTCTTGTGGATAACTTGTTTGTGTTCATAACATTTTGTTTTCAGGAAACTATGTTAGATCTAGCTCGTGAAGTTTTTTTGTATGGGTCACCGTCACCCGAGCCGTTTATAAAATTGGCTGTGCAAAGAAAAGGAAATAGGTAGTGACACATGCCGATTTAGGTAAATGATCTACCTTAACATGAAACACGTACAGAAATTGACTGCAACTGACTTGAGCCATGAATACCGGCTGTCCCAAAAAAATTTATACGGATTTGGTTGACTCCAGCGATGTGAATTTAGCTTCAATCAATTTTTAATCACTCTAAAGATGTTCCCCGATAGTTAACTTGAACATGGGTACCTCGTTTGTTGGAATAGGTGCTTTGAGAGCAGACATGTAAATCTTGAAAGCTCAAGTTTGCCTCTTCCTACAAACCAGAGATTTAGCCTTTTGGCCTAAGCAAATTCTTTATGTGCAGTGTATAAATCAACGATAGCCTTTATGAAATTTGAGCAATATTTGATCTTGTATTATTCTGTTTTCCAGAAGTCGCCCCAGTCACCCATTGGGCAGCTTTTAACTTATCTTTAATTTTAGTTCTTAATTTTGATGTGCTTCAGGAACTTGCTTAGGCCAAAAGGCCAAAGCTCTGGTTTGGAGGTTGACGCAAATTGGAGCTTTCAAGATTGTTATTTCTGCTCTCAAATCACCAATACCTACAAACGAGGTATCTATGTTCAAGACAACTATAGAGGAACATTCTGAGAGTGATTAAATCTAAATTCACATTGCTGGAGTCAACCAAATCTGTATACTGTTTTTGGGACACCCGGTACATGAATAGCGATCACTACGACCACTTCATAAGCGTGGGTCTCATCCACAAACTTAATGTTTACCTGGGAGATTAAGTACACTGCGAAAGAGGTGCATACAACCCCGCGCAACGTAAATCAATGCGCGTTTCATCTCCCTATTCATTCAATCTCCTTAATTTTTACTATTTTAGCGAGAGAAGAAGAACGAATACGATTAATCCAAGAAAGAGTTGCGGCCTTTCAACAACAGCAACAACAATTTCTTGAACTGCAGCGACAACAACAAGTCAACATGGCGAATCAAATGCAACACATTCGGAACATGGTACCATCAATGAACGGCATTGACCAGCCACCAGGAATGATCGGACAGATGCCACCAATGTCATCAATGAGTGCCGAAGAGAGATTCCGTAACTTGCAAATCATGAATCTTGCTAATCTACGCAATCCAATGCCGCAGATGCGCCAATGGAACCAACCCAACATCAGAACGAACTTCTCTTTGCCGGTATCACGCCAAATGAACCCACAAAGTGTCCGCATTATTGAAGTACCCAGGCATCGAAATCCTCAGATGCAAATGAACGTTCCTCGACCCGCTACTTATCGTTTGCCACATCAGGCGATGAATTCCAATGCAGGGACTGGTATCCGCATAGTAAGGGTACAAGGATCGTTACCGCGCAATGCTAACTTTCGGCCATAAGTAATGACTTGTATTTGATAAAGCTGTGGGGTAACTGTTTGTATCCTGTAATAGATTCCGTACATCCATCAATTATGTAGTCCCCCTCCCCCCCCCCAAGTAAAAACCAGTGATCAAGGCATCGTTTTTCGAGACCACTGCAAAACGGCGTATATCAAAATATGCTGTTCTTCCAGGGGGTCGTATTTTTAAATTGACGTTTTCAGTCAGCCCTGCAAGTACTCCTTTAGATTTTTTTTGAAAAGACCAATAATCAGGAGTTCTCTAATATCAATTGGAATGTCGTTCCAAACTAATGTCGAAGTTACAGGAATATCTAGGTTAGATTTTACCTATATTTACACTGCTCAGAAAAACAGAGAAACAATCACAAGAATATTTCAGCATTTTGGGTATCAGCCAGACATTGATTGATTTAAATATCTCAATTACTCTTTCCACAACGAATGTTCAAACATGTGATGTTCTTGTTGGACCACCTGAAGCTCAAACTGGCATATATGCCTTTCAGAAATTGATGCAAGACAGGGTACATTTGTCATGGTTTGCTTCAAAGCTGCGTTTCATTTTAAGTTTATCATTTAAAAATGTCGTGAACAAGCTCATGAAACGAATCGTAAACAAGACGGCTAGCACAATTGAGCTGTAAACTTCTAGATGTTCAGTTGCAATGGCAGACTAGATCCCAGTCTTAATACTTGCATTTAGAAATTGGGATTTTAGAAAATTTTTCTTCTTCCCGTACCTGATTGTTCATCACAAGATTCACCTTCGTACTCCGTGCAAGTCGCTTAAAACTGCTGGTATTTGGCCCGGGGGGGGGGGGGCTACTCCCATTGTGGCCTGACAGGGGGTCCAGTCAGGTTTAAAGAGGGTCAAAGATACTTTATATACATACTTAGCCTCTCTGTTCAATTTTGAAACAGCTACATAGTACTTGTACTATTTTCATTCAGATTTTTAGTTTTATTTTCTCATTTTATTTAACGGTCCAGGCTTGATAAGCTATGCTTCTCCTGGGTCGTATAGAATACACATTTTTAATGAGAACTTTGTATTAGGGTGTATTTCTATGTATAAAATTGAATTGAATTGAATTGAAAGAGCAAAAACTTTGAAAAATACACTCAATTGGTGGTATCTTTTTACAGAAACCCCCAAATGGTAGTTCGTGGACCTAAAATTGGGCCATTTGGAAGCATCTAGTTGTGAAAACTTTCTGCAGTTTTTCAAAATTTTCTATTGTAAAAACTGATTGAAAAAAGAAAAAAAACTTCAAAATTTATTGATAATTATTGCTGCAACAACCATATTGCCATGCGGAGGAGCTTACTGAGTTGAAATCTTACAATTGGCCAGGAATCTTGGAAAACCCCAATTGGTAGTATGTGTTTCACAAACAGGGCCATTTGGTAGCCATTTGGTGAGACCCCCAAACCGACTGGACCCCCTGTTAGGCCATAATGGGAGTGCCCCCTGGGGTGCTTGGACACAAAATTGATGGAACTGAGGTAGCTAGATTTATGTTGGCAGATATTGTCTTGCTGCAATTTTTAATTAGATGCTGTAAGCAGTACAGAAAGTGCATTTTTGTGGTGGATTTCCAGGGCATTCGAGAAGAGCGAAGTATGAAGAAAAACTTGTTTCCTTTTTGGAGAGATTTTGCTCCGCACTGTGTCAAAAAGTCGCTGCTTTAGAAGCACTACCTCAGGATTTTTCACTGGTGGGGAATCCATTAAAATGGCAACTAAAGAGAGCCTTTTAAGCATCGTAGCCATCTTTTAAAAAACTCACTCACAATGATGAATTGTCTTAAGTAAAAAATTACCCAATGCCAAGTTGACATCATCTCAAACTGTCAATGAGAAGACAAACGTGATAGCGAAAAGTTGATACGAGAGACTGCTATAAAATGATTTTTTGTTACTCTGTTAAGCCTTCTGTCAAATCTGTCTTGTGGCTTGTGTTAAGAAGCCTACCTTCATGATATTCTTTAAAGACATTAACACGTTTGTTGATTGACAAGGGCACTTCACTGGTGGGGCAGATGGGCATGACAACAAGGACAGATAATGTTACAATAGAGCTCGCTACTTTTCATTGACACCTAGATACAAAGCAATTTGTGATTGCAGACAAAGAGAATTCCATGCTCGGTTGGTCAAGACACAAACAAAAACAAAGAAAGCCGCAGAAATTGCCCGGAAACTCGGGTCGCTAGCGCGCTCGTTGTGCATTTCAGAAATTGTTTTCAAGAGCAAATATAAGCACATATCGAAAGAAGAAGGATATATCTAAACTTCTGCCTCGGGCATTTTATTTATTTTGTGCAGAAGCCAATTGGGAAGGGATTCAATTCTCGTAATTTTTAGGTGTATTTAAAACACTTACTGCTCAGCTTCTGTACGAAAAAAATAAAATGCCGGAGGCAAAAGTTTAGATATATCCTTCTTCTTTCGATATGTGCTAATATTTGCTCTTTAAAACAATTTCTGAAATGCACAACGACCGAGCTAGCGACCCGGGTTTCCGGGCAATTTTTGCGGCTTGTTTTGTTTTTGTTTTTGTCTTGACCAACCGATCATGGAATTCCCTTTGTCTGCAATCACAAATTGCTTTGTATCTAGGTGTCAATGAAAAGTAGCGAGTTCTATTGTAACATTATCTGTCCTTGTTGGGCATGACTGGTTGGAATTCAGCACCACTTCGTATGTTAAAAGATGACCGGCACTATCTTCAGACTGTGCAAACAAGAGCAGATTTTGTAATACAATAGCAAAAGTTGCGTTTGATTGACACCTCAATTCAAAGCGATTAGCGGCTGCAGACAAAGGAAATTCTCTCAACCAATAATTCAAAACAAACAAAGCCGCAAAAGTTTCCCCAAAACTGGTAGGGCAAACTCTCGCCTTGTGCAAGCGAAAGATGGTTTTTAAGGGAAGTTATGTGCTTATAGCGAAAGAAGAAGGGTAAATCTAAAGTTCTCTCGCTTAGATTATATTTATTTGATTCAGGAGCGGAGCAGAAAGCATTGTAATTCTCGCGTCTTTAGGGCTTAAAATGAAACGATTACAAAACAGCTCCTAAATCAAATAAACATAATCTAAGCGACAGAACTTTAGATTTACCCTTCTTCTTTCGCTATAAGCACATAAGTCCCCTTAAAAACTATCTTTCGCTTGCACAAGGCGAGAGTTTGCCCTACCAGTTTTGGGGAAACTTTTGCTGCTTTGTTTGTTTTGAATTACTGCTTGAGAGAATTTCCTTTGTCTGCAGCCGCTAATCGCTTTGAATTGAGGTGTCAATCAAACGCAACTGTTGCTATTGTATTCCAAAATCTGCTCTTGTTGACTGTGCAGAAAAACATACTATCAAAATGAACCTCAATAGCAATTAGAACATCATGGCAACTCTTCAAGAATTCCCCCCTCCCCTCTCCAATCCATCCTAGGGTTCGATCCGCCACTGTATGAATATGAAGTGTTCAGAAGAGTTATTAACGAGCTAGCTGCCAGCAATTGAAGTTATGGTGCAAATATGAAGATGGACATATATTCGTACTTGCCAAAGAGCATTAGATTGATTCAACATTCGTAAACATTAGTGAATCATAAAATTAGCAAGATAGAATCTTGCGCCATTGGCAACTCTAGTTTGCCTAATAAAGCTATTCAAATTGTCTATCTCGAAGAAAACCAGCTTTATTGCAAAAATTACTGTTCTTTTCAGCGGCAAGCAATGTCGTTAAAGCCTTTGCCGATGAGTAGAAACTTATGAACATGTTAAAGTATTTACTGTGGATCTTTTGAAAAGATATACTGCTTTTGTGTTTTATTGTAAATAGTTGCATGTTGAATAGCCATAGATTTATTACGTTTCTCGCTAGCAGGTGAAATATGGTGTTCTTTTCAAAATTAAAGCTTTTAACTGAGAACCGTATCTTTCATTTGTTTCTCGTGTTGAGGATCAATTTAGGCCGTTAATGGACTTGCTATGGTCTTCTTTCTGCCTTCCAAGTAGCGGGTGTGCCCGAGATTTATTCGCCAAATTTGACGGCCCACCATAAGAACTACTCAAAATATTTTTCAAAAATATTTGTGTTCAATCAATGAAAAGGTTTACTGAGAAATGTTTATGTGTGTGTGTATGTGTATGTGATGGGACAAGCAAAAATTTTGAAATAGGCTAACTTAGACTAGACTGATTATATGTTCGTAGAATATCGCTATTGGTAGACTTATGGACGCTATACCTCACTGGAGCGACAACAACAACATCAATTCACTTCAATTAGATGAACGTAAGTCGAGGGTCCTTGTGTAGTGAGGCTAAACTTAGACCACGTTGACACTGTACCGGTATAGTTTTGATCCGTTACACAGTTGTTACGGTTCAAGAGCGTTTACTACACTGCTCCAGGACATAATTTTCTGCGGACTTACTAAAGTCCAAACTTTCTGTCGATGAGAAGAACAGAAGTGTTACATACACATTTTTTTTATAAGAAACTAGTACTACGATGACTAAAATTTAAGAAACTCTAGTACTACGCTCAAGAACAGATAAGAAACTCTAAAACTTTATTTCTGTATGTCTCTCTTATTCTATATCTCTCTAACAAAGGTACCTTAGTCTTTTCTTGACTTTTAACTGCAAAATTGGTACATTTTTGCCTTGATGTGCATGGCTTCTTCTTGATGACAATGTCAATGCAAAATGGAAGCCCTTTGTCGAGAAGAAGGCTCAACTTCGAACTATACCGCAATTTTAGGCCCAAAAAATAAGAAACTAATTAAGAAACTTTTACTACTAAAACACCGAAATTTTCATGCGAAATTAAGAAACTTTTAGTACTAAGTGCTGATCCAAGTTTCTTATTAAAAAAAACGTGTAAACGAGAGGCCGATCCGTCACAATTTTGTCACGAATTCATAGTTGTACCGGTAGGTACAATGTAAACGGAGTCTTTATTTCGAGATTTCGGATTTCTAGGGCATTGACTTCGCGTCTCTTTTTCAACACTGACACCCGGAGGGGGGGGGGGAGGGAGGAGTACTTCATCGTTAAATGATACTGGACGTGCCGCTCATATGGGTGGGTTTTTTCATATGAAATTCCCTATATGGTTCTGTTTTTAACCATAATTCTGGTAGATGGGTAGTTCTTTGAGAATTTTCTTATCAATGGGTCCCATAATGATAATCCGCACCAAACAACTGAAAATGTTCTTTGTATTTTGCTGGAGAAATTCTAACACATGGGTCAGAAATTTCCTGATATTCATGCAAATGGGTTCGAAATTCTGTCATACAAATGGGGTCCTTTTCTCAAAGTCCAGATGCAGGTCGAAGCACATTCACAATGAAGTACCCCCCTCCCCCACCGGGCACTGACGAGAGGAAGGATGTACGTACAGGATGTAATAAGGAACTGGTTTATAAGAAACTAGTACTACGATGACCAAAAATTTAAGAAACTCTAGTACTACGCTCAAGAACAGTTAAGAAACTCTAAAACTTTATTTCTGTATGTCTCTCTTATTCTATGTCTCTCTAACAAAGGTACATTCGTCTTTTCTTGACTTTTAACTGCAAAATTGGTAAATTTTTGCCTTGATGTGCATGGCTTCTTCTTGATGACAATGTCAACGCAAAATGGAAGCCCTTTCTCAAGAAGAAGGCTCAACTTCTAACAATACCGCAATTATAGGCCCAAAAAAATAAGAAACTAATTAAGAAACTTTCACTACTAAAACACCGAAATTTTCATGCGAAATTAAGAAACCTTTAGTACTAAGTGCTGATCCAAGTTTCTTATATAAAAAACGTGTAGCTTGTATGGTTCGAGTATGATTTACGATTTAACAATTTGATTACGTCACATCTTCAAATTAGCATAATTGTTTACAATGCTGGAATTCTGAAAATAATGATGATATCGTATATATGCTCTCTTTGGGATTATGGAAAATCACCTGAAGTTTCTTTCGAGCAATTCGTTTGAAAGAATGTAGCAATAACATTTTAAACGATCAAATTTAAAAGTTTTGCAAAGATTTGACGCCAATTCTCTCAGCTCATTCCCTTGAACAACTGGACTTGCTACAAATCTCTCTGGCAGAAAAAACGAGGTTCCCCTCGTTTTTGATTACAAAGTCCAACTTTGTAATCTAAGAAGGGGCTTCGATGTCAGGCTGTCAGAAAGTAAGTAACCCACTTCCGTGACGCTCGTTAAAGCGATTGATTAACGTTTTATCTCTGCTAATTGGCACTGAAATAAAGAAAGCGCACATAAAGCGCATACAAGACAGAAGTTTCCCGCGATCCTATAGCAACATTTGACGTCGGCTTATTTCATGTTAGACAGATTTGACACCATAAGATGGATAAATTACCATGATGTTTACCCTGGCACAACAACAAATTTACCCAGAATTGGCACGTTCTTGACTTCAGTAGCAGCTTAATTATGTCAAAACAATCGTTTTCTAGAACGAACGAATCATTAGCCACTTATTGATAGTACTCATTATGCAAATAAGTCAACTTTAGGGGATGATGTAACTGGTGGCCTGCACAGAGGCTAGCATTCGCAGCATCACCGAAGATAGAAGGATCCCCCTTCCTGCTACTTCCTACACAGTTACAGAAAGGTGCAGAATCCCAGCAAACAATAGACCTTTTAGCTATTCTAAAAGGAGCCTGGATCGAACGTTATTTTTATACATTTTTATACGTTACGTTCGATCGAGTGGCGTTAGAGCTTCTATCACTATTGTGCACATTCGAAAATTCTACAAAGTGTAGCAAAAGTTTGTTCGATTCTGATTCTTTCCTGAATAGTAAAAAGGTCTATGGCGCCATTGACTGGGGGAAGGCACGAGATCACACTGAACCAAAACATCTTCATGCATATCATTCTGCACAGAGGTTATCTTCGTGACTGCTTGTCTCAAATTAGATGCCCGCGAATAGCAACAATTGAAACGTTCTGTAGGGTTCTGCATAAGTATTTTTGCGTTATCGTAAATCTCACATGACATCTCATTTGACACTGATGCACCAATAGTTTCGTGCACGAACAAAGCAAACTAGGGGTAATGACTTTTGATTTTTGCATATCATTCTCGTTTGACATAAAGACCAAAATATTGCCTTTGAGGCGATTCTTGTCCTTATACAAGGCGCTCGATTTTCCATTGAAGGCGACTTTAGCAGCAACACTCATCTCTCTGACTGTAGCTAAAAACAGCATCTACGGTCATTTGGGGTTATGAAGAAATCAACATTCAGATATTCTTATGCTTGTTTAGCTCAGGACAGACTTTGTAATCATCCAAAAGGATCTTATGTTTTCCGGCAGAGAGACTTGTAGCAAGTCCATTGAACAACTGATTGATAGATAGTTATAGTTAAGTTATTTATTAAAGTCCTCTACCATAGTATATACACGATTATAGGGACTGTACAAAAATAGGAATATTTACAATCTTAACCCTATCCAGACTGGGCTTTTTGAGCTACTAGAAGACTGGGGGGGGGGGGCTCATTCAGCCCCCCCTCTCTAAAATCGCCATTCCTTCACTTACGAAGACGAAACTCACCATGCAGGTAGCCGTGCTTATGATCTATCATTTCTCACAAAAAATTCTTAAAATAGATATGACGTCATAATTATTCAAGACCAACTGGCACGTGTCCACGAAAAAAATGAAAAAAACAACTTTTTTTTAAATCTTTATAATTTTCTAAGATTGATTCATGAAACCAAATTATGCCAATTAAAGCATTGTTAGAAGGTGAAAATATACTTATAAAGTGAAAAATTTGATTTTCGCAAATCCAAGATGGCGGACACAGAGATTAAAAATCTTGTTTTTCTGAAAAATGAAAAATGCAGCTATAAAGGAGAATTTCTCCATATATTACGATGAAAACTACTTCGATGATAAGTGATCGTTGCATACTTCATTTTTCCTTTTGAAACTTTTGTTTTAATTATTGCAAAAAATGCTGACATCAGCATTTTTCCCAGTAGTAAGTAAATGAGTTGGAAAGAAGAAGGAAGGTGGAAATAAGGGGTTGAAGATAGTTATTTGGTGAAATTTTGATAATATCTTGACAAACTAAACATTTTCAAGTCAAAAAATTCTCACTGTAAAACAAATTCTCAAGATATGCATGAAAACTGATCGTGAGTAGTACTATCTGAGGATACCCCCGGGGAATCTTATACCGTTTGCAACCAATGATGCACAAAATTCAAACAAAATTACACAGCTTAGGTGGAAACAACCCTGTTGATCAGTTTTAGTCTATTTATTGCCGCTGTAAAACATTTGGGGTCAAAATATCCTTGCAGAAAGACCGCTAACTAATTTTTGCCATTTTCTTAAAGATGACGTCATTGATGAGGTCACGTGACACATAATTGTTCTATTGTTCCTGGAAAAAATTAAAGAGACCTTACAAATTATAAGTTCACAACTGAAAAAGGATACTATCAAAGGATTATGAGGTGATCTGGAATTACATCCATAAGCAGCTTACCTAAAAGTTGGCCCCGACCACTCTGAAAAAAACAGCCACCCCCCGGCCCCCTGAATTTTTTTTTCAAAGTTTCACACAAATTCACACTTCAAAAGGATAGAAACTAAAAGTCAAAAAACCATTTCCTGGTTCGTTGAACCAATTTGGAGCAGTGCTCAGTTAAGTAGGTGGGGGGGGGGGGCTGAATGAGCCCCCCCCCCCCCAGTCTGGATAGGGTTAAGCAATGATTTGAAACTGTTTATGTCCTCTGCACGCTGAACTTCTAATGGTAAACCATTCCACGAAGTGGGTCCTACATATCTGAAAGAACGAGGACCCAGAGTCTTACAATTGCACCGAGGAACATCCAGCAGCAACGCACTACAAGACCTCAGTGTCGTCTTAGATATGTGCAATCTAATCATCTCTTGCAAATAGGTTGGCGCCTCTTCTGTTAAACACTTGAAAGTCAGGAAAAGAAGTTTGTACATAATTCGATACTTCACAGGCAACCAATGTCGTTCTATCATAGCAGGCGCAATATGTTCAAATTTAGGAACCAGCATAACCACACGTGCAGCAGCATTCTGTATCAACGTGCATGTTCTGATAATAACGTGTATGTTTATGTTTATGTATGCTCTAACGTGCATGTTCAGCCTTGAGTCCACGTCCTCTCAAAGTGCAGCTGCTTCCTATAGAAATGCTTGCCAATTTTGAGATCACTTGTTCAGAGTTCTTGCAAGAATTCTTCATACTAGCAAAGAACAAATTATTTCCGCTAACTTGTTGACTGGAGTAACAGCACTGTATCAGGCCCGTAGGAAGCGGGGGGGGGCAGGGGGGGCTCAAGCCCCCCCAATAATGTTTTAAAACAATGGTGCTACGTCACATGAATTAATTAGATGTATTGTTCTCTATTGTTTTGAGAACAATTGCCCCCCCAATCCGAAGCTCCTTCCTACGGCCCTGACTGTATCCTTAGTTTTTGCGAACCAAAAATGTCGAAACCAAAAGCGACCGAAAAAGTTTAGTTTGTCCTAAAGCAGAATAACTTTCACGTAAGAATTAGATAGTGAAATTTTGAAGAAAAAGCTCAATGGTGCTTGAAGTTTGGTTGCAGCTGCAATGTTACAAAGTCGATATAAATCCCATATAAATTTGCGCACGAACATCTTTGGCAAATAACATTGACTAATTATGACTGCTTTGGCCGCACTCGTGCCAATCCCTTTTTCTTAATTGGCAAATGGTCTATTCAGCATAGGTTCCAAATCTTTGAAAAGGCTGGTGTAAAATTGAGTGACTTATTTCTTTGAACTGAATGGCTTCAAAGAAACTTTAGCTATTTCTCTATCATTCTACCGTTGGAATTTTCGGAAATCTTAGTTATTTTCAGATTTAGAGTGATTTCCTTCTTTTTCAAGAATTCAAGAAAAATTTTCAAAAAATCTTAAAACCATTGTGATTTCTAAACTGTTTGACGTAACATGACGTAATTTCGAATAACACCACAGTTTATGAATGTCTACAATATGGTATCAAGCAAAAGTCTGTCACTCATCTGGTTTATGATTTAGAAATTTGATGACGTCACATCCTCAAATGAGTTGAAATGTAAGATATGCTGTAATTTCGAAAAAATATTCAAAATTTCTGGTAAGTCCAACAGTAGAATTAAAGATAAGTATCTAAAGTTTCTCTCAAGGCATTAAAACAGAAGAAATAGGTCATGGAATTTTACACCCACCTTTTTACGCCGAGAAAAAGATTTGAAACCTACGCTGGCCAATTCTAGTTTCTTTCGAGAAAATTCTATGACAAGTTCGTAGAAGGAACACAGAACTAAGCTGATTAAATAAAATTGTCAACCCACATTTTTAAGTCAGGCAATTTTCATTCTTTTGTTTCATAAATAATTGTAAAACCAAAATATTCGGAATAGAAAACTGAAAGAGGAAACTCTAAATCCCTCTGATAAAATATTCAGAATTTACGAGACCAAGTAATCAGTACGGCGGCTAGTTCCAGACCCCTACAAATCCCTCATGTACGGGCGAGATTCGTCTCGAAATTTCTCGAAAAAATTGGCCTACAAAAGCAGGCAGTCCAACGCAAAGGCCGTTGCAAAAACACGAAGAACACAGCGACGATGTCTGTACTTGGGTTTGATATAGGAAATTTAAACTGCTTCATTGCTGCTGCAAGAGCTGGAGGAATAGAGACTGTTGCAAACGAACAATCCGAAAGATGTACACCGTAAGTAGTCAACACCTGTTTTTAGGCTTTAGTTTAGGCCATAAGATGAAGGCCGGCTTGTTGGGCCCATATATCTAATTAGCGGACATGCACAGTTATATAGATAGCCTATCGAGAGCCGTGGAACGCTAATGGTTACGTCATGATAAGGTCATGAAAAGAAGGATCCCACACCAGCAAACCTGGAAGCATTCATTTCATACATGATACAAAAAGCGCTCACACCACATATAGAGTAGTTTTGGGTAATATGGAACACTAAACGGAAAGAATTTATTGTCAGCATAATTCATGACACATTTGGCCACACTTGGTATTAGCAATTAGGCCTAACTAAGCATGCTCTGATGTTTCATCAGTAGGCTCTGATTCTGAAACGTTGGTTGTTAATAAGCAAGACAAAAAAATGAACCTAGGTTGAGTTGGGAATTATGGTACACTGTTGGGTATTTCGGAACAAGCTATTTCTATCGTTTGTACACTGGTTAATGTTTGAGATATCTCAAGAAAATGGCAGCCAGAGAAGTCTTTTGCGTCTGATGTCCTTCATTATCAGCGATACGGAGAGTACACAAAATGCTAGCAGCCTAACATCAATAAAAATAGGACAGAAGAGGTATGAAGACTTGCATCAAGTGAAATTAACAAGTTTCTTTCTCATCCCCAGGCCCTAAGCTTTATTTCCTGAATAATGTCCCAAAATACCCAACGTCCCATAATACCTGAAACCACTGCAGGTAAAGCAGCAGTACCATCCACCCTATCAGTGCAGTCTTTAGGGGCCGTCCAAAAATCCACTTCATCATGGACAGTGGAATTTGGCCGCTAAATTCTGATACCCCTCCTTCCTCCCTTAACGGACATACAAAATCTTGTGTTTACCTACCTCTACCTCATTAACAGTCTTATCAAGATCGATATAAACCTTTACCTGTGAGCATGGAAGACATCTTCTTAGGCCCTTTATCTCTCTCTTTGACATTATCCAGTATTGAAACCTTGCACAGTGTGGTGGATGAAATTGTTAGCTTCCACTCTGTCATGCTTAGCGGATTGTTAATAACCCCTCTCCCTGAAATGGCCAAATTACGCCATCTGTGATTAAATGGATTTTTGGACGGCCCATCACTGAGTGATGATTGCAAGTAAATACATTCAGCCAGTGCAATCTTTACTACAGAGGGAGTCATGGACTAAAGATTTCTGTCCCCATTAACGGATTTTATCCATTAAAATCTGAACCCCCTCCCCCCTGCTTAACAGAGGAACTTTTTGTATCTGGTCAAAGTTGCCTAGGCCCACAAATACCTACGTTATTTCTGTTTATTTTCTTGTTGCTGGCCCAAGTATCTACTGATTTTTTCCAGGAAGACGAGTAAGCATAAGAAGTGTAAATTGTCAAAGTCTTTAGTGCAATGCGATGAAAGCAGTTTATTTACTATCATAAACTCTTAGGATTTGATCCCCAAAACTATAATCTTAATGGATTTAGGTAAGACCCCCCCCCCCCCCCCTAACAGACAAAATCCATTAACAGGGATGACAATCTTATTGTTGATTATCCCTAATTCCATCCAGCCTGTGCTGTGCCTTAAATATTATATGAGGATTGCACCACTGTTTACCAGAGGCGGCGCCATTGGGGCCCTTCTCTCCAAGTTGATTAGCACTCTTCTCGATTGACGTCACACAAAATAGCGCATTGCATGCTGGGATATGTTTGCGGACAAAATATTCGATCGCCGTGTGCTTACCTACGCGATCTGTGCGCGACTCATTTCATTCATCCCGAGATTTCGCTTACAAAACTCCTTTTATCTGAAAAATTCAATTCAATATATGGGTAAGGGTCCATGCAAAAACTGTACGAAGCAGATAGATTTTCAAGATGGAGGAAGTGGTGCTTTCGGAGGGTGATGTTCCAGGTTCACATTTCACCAGAGATCCTGAGGAATATTCTGTTCTCGAACTCAAACGCTGGTTGGAATGTCATGGAGGAAAGAAGTCAGGAAGAAAACAAGAACTTGTCGATAGAATAAGATCATTTATCGCAATAAAGAAAGGTATTGATCCAAAAGTTGATGGAGGAAAGTGGTACGAGCAGAAAAGGCAAGAAAGGGGATTACTATCATCGAGTCAACCAAGAAACATAGAGACTCCTGAGCAAGGTTGGGGAACATTTCCAACTACTGATATTCCAATGATGTTCAATTATGGTCATGTGTATCAGTATCTCATCGAGTCCGTTGCTAAGTTTGGCCAAACAGGCCTAAGCCAACATGCCTCAAGTGACAGTGAAGATGACAGGGACTTCCCAAATGACTCATCAGGCTACACTTCTACAGCACGACCACTCCGTAAAGGGATGAATCTGATGAAGAGTGGCTTTGTAAATGATATGCTTGACCATACTGATGACAATTATTATTTCTGCAAAGGACATGTGCATCATTCAATGAAAAACGAGCTACTACTTGCAGTTGAGGTTGTCCTCAGCCATAAAAGTGGGTCAGTCCAGCAGGCCACATGTACCTGCAAGGCTTCCGCTTTTGGTAGATGTGCCCATGTTTCTGCTCTATTGCTAAAAATTGTTAAATTTGTTGAGGTCAATGGTACCAAAGTCAAAGCTCCTTCTACTTCAAAGCCATGCCAATGGAATCGTGGCAAGAAAAGAGCCAAAGACCCAACTGTGGTACATTATGCTTCTTATGATTCAAAAAAGGCTTCAAAACTCAGATTGTATGACTGGGACCCACGACCAATGAATAATCGCAATAACTTTAGCAATGAACATACAAATTCATTTCTTAGAAACCTCCAAGAATACAGTTCCAAAACAAATTAAGTTTCAATGTGGAAATTGTCATTAACAATGAAATATGAAGACTACACCCTTGAAGAAGAAAGAATAACTATTTTGAAAACTCTTGTCAATGATCTGGAGGAATCCTTGAAAGATGTGTTCACAGGCACAGGGGATCAAGTAGAATATACAGAAATACCAGGTACGAAGGAGCAAAGTGCATCATTGAGATGGTTTGAAGAACGAAGATACCGCATTACAGCTTCCAAATGCAAAACAGCCTACTCTTGTGGGGAAAAGCTTTTATGTGAAAGAGGAAAGGAATGCCTAGGGCAGCTCTATAACTGGATAAGGAATAAATTTTGGTTTCCAAAACATATAACAACCAAGGATATAGAATATGGTATTGAAACAGAAGCAACAGCAAGGGATGCATACAAGGCAGTTACTGGCAACTGCATTTCTGAGTCTGGCATTTGGGTTTGCAATAGATTTCCTTACTTGGGAGCAAGCCCAGATGGATTGATAAAAGATGCGAATGCCAAAATAGTTGGTGTTATCGAGATAAAATGCCTCAAAATTTTCAAAGAAAAATCAATACAAGATTTGGTTGAAGAGCGCAAACAAAAAACTTTGTCCTCTACATTGTACAACAGGCAGTGTTTCAAAATAGAAGATGATAAGCTGCTTCTGCGAGAAAGTCATCCATACTATTTCCAAATTCAACTTCAGTTGCTGGTTACTGGGTGCCAATTCTGTGACTTTGTTTTGTACTCTGCAAAAGGACCTCCCTCTATCCAAAGGATCAATGAAAATAAAACATTTCAGGGTAATATGGAACAAGCATTGTCAGCATTTTGGCATAGAGTTTTAATACCGGATTTCTTTGAAATGCGTGTGCCTAGGGAGTTGAAGCCATTCATTTTGCCATAGAATTGATTAATCCTGAACAATATTTTGCATTTATGTTGAACATCATACATTAAAATCAGAAACTTTTGGACGGAAAAGTTTCGGAAACACAACTTTGGACAAAAAACTTTTTGGACGCTTTTTGGGAATTTCGGACAATAAAACTTTCGGACAAATGCTTTTTTCATAATTTAAAAGGATTTAATATTTTCGGACAAAACAACTTTCAGATATCACCTGACTTCAGACAATTAAACTTTCAGACAAAATTTTGTCCGAAAGTTTGATCATCCGAAAGTTTTCGATTTTAATGTATGATATTCATTTGAATTCTTTGAGTTATCATGCAAACTAGCTTGATAAATAATTTATCGACTTGCTTTCCAATGGGTCCTCCATTTTGTTCTGATGTAAAAATTAAAAAAATATGGCCCCTTCCTCCCTCTGCATGCAAAGAACAATAGAAATGATGTCATTGTAGAAATTGATGTATGCATTTGCTATACTCCTTTTATTCCATAACAGCATACATTCTGAATGGATGGCCCCTATTTTGATGAAATGAAATCAGAAACGAGAAAGGAAATCTCACTATTTAGAGTTGCTTTATCATTATCAATGAAATAACTTGTACTTGGACTGGATCACATCTGTCAAAAATCGGTTTTTATTTATAATTTATATTGATAGCCATATGTGTGATATTGTTTTCTGCACAAATTTTGGGTTGATATTGTTTTCTGCACAAATTTTGGGTTGATGATGGAAATGAATCCACAATAAAGTTGCTACTAAAAATAGCTCTGTAATATTTACAACATACTGTATGAATGTTTCATTTTTTTCTCTACGAAATTCAAAAACCCATCTTCAAAATAACACGTTCATTTCAAGAAATATTGTGGAAAATCTCTGTGATATGGTATATAAAAAACTGCAAAATTGTCATTTCAAAATAAGTTTGTTTACTTGAAGTGACCCAACCCCTTTAGCTAAGTCCTTGAATATATTTTTTGAAAGGTTAATTTTATGCACAAAGTGCAGGTTGAAATTTCACAAGACAACATGCTACATACACCATCTGAGATGCAATATGGCTAAGTGACAATGGTATAAGGTTTCCAATAAGTTTGAATTTTTTCAAACGTTCATTGAACCTTTCTACATGTATTCTGGCCTTGGCAATTCTCCTGGTGTCCATCTCCTCTTCTTTTGTCAGACGTTCTCTCTTGCCCAGAAAAGCTGGAATTTTGATTGATGCATGCTTAGGGTTTAACAGGTCTTGGATGGTAAATCCTTTGTCAACCAAAACAACATCTCCATGCTCAATGTGGTCAATAATACCACATTTCTTTGTAATTGATACATCATCAATACTACCCTCATATAAATCTGAAACAAAACAAGCTGCACCATTTGGGGTAACTGCAATGAGTGCTTCGAATGTTGTGTGATGTTTGTAAGAGGAGTATACATTTCCTTGCTGTGAATAGTTCCTTGGCGTTTGCACAAAAAACTCAGTGCAATCAATAGAGCATCTGATGTTTCTGAAACTTCTAAACACTTTTGGCAGCACAGGCTTTAAAATTTTCCTGCTAGGGAACATCATGTATTTCATTTCTTTGAACTGTAGAAACATAAATTGGATCCATGTGTTGAAAATGCGGCTAACAACAGATTCTGATACATTGTAAATATATGCTATGGTTTTCAATGCAAATCCTCGTCTCAACCTCAAAAGGGTTATAAATAACTCCTCTCTAATTGTAAAACTCCCATTTTGACCTGGTTTTGATCCTGCAACTCTCTCCACACCAACACCATTTTTCTCTGATTTTCTGTTACCATACCAGTATTGAAGGTTGAATTTTGCAGGACCTAAAAAGTCTAATAGGATTTCAAACTGTCCAGGGTAAAGCCCTATAAAATACTTGGCCTTCTTCTGATCTTGTAAAATTAATTCAGGGGACATTGTATCCAGTTGAATATTTGTGCCACCTGATTGTGAAATTGTTATTTTGTTTCTTAGTATCATTGTTTCTATTTGGGCACCAAGCATATACTTGTCATAAACTGTTTGTGTGCCCTGATGTACAGCATTGGAGGTGTTAAAAGCAAGCTCTCCTTCAGAGACATCATCACATGGCTGTTCGAAAGTGGCCTCTGATGATTCAACATTAAACAATTCTTGGTCGCCAGCCAAACTTGAGTCGACTTCTGTTCTCGCTTTCTTGGTCAAAAGTGGACATTCGTCCCGTTTTCTTGGAGGTTTTCTCCTCTTCAGTCGCCCTTCCTGTTCCTTCTCCGTCAATGAGGCAAGAATCGGGTCTGGGTTATTTTCTGTTGGTCCCTTCCCATTTATGAAGTGGAGAGAACATATGTAGGTGTCTTTTGTAATCTGTTCCAATTTGCTGAAGTCTTTCCGACCGCAGGCATGCATCCAACGTTTTGCTGCAACTGTTTGTTGGTTCGCTTTTTGCTTCTCCCAATCTGTCATGTGTTCGCGGATCTTTCCCGGCTTGGCAAACCTTATAAATGTGGTACCACTTGGCATGCGCTCTGGATATCTTGAGTCTGACTTACATATACCCCAGCAACAATGTTTCGTAGCCATGATTTACAAGAAAAGCAGCATTCAAACACGATTTATTCACATGAAACGAGCATCAACCTTGGAATAAACATGCAATGATCTGATGAACTGGCCTAATGTTTGTCCGCAATTCGATCCCACCATGCTTTGCGCAAAAACGTCATTGTCTATTTTTAGCAATGGAGAAGAGTGCTATTCATCCAAATCCATAGAGAAATTGTCAAAGGAGGGTTTAGTTAGTCAGATCTGAGTCAGAGCCTGAATTTTGAGGCCAAAGGCGTCTCTTAGCAATAAAAAGGTGTTTCCCAAGGACAAAAAGGGTGTGGTCCTGAATTTTTCTCTGGGGGCTTCACCCTGCATTCCTATCTTTGTTTGTCAACCTCAGTTGTTGATGGCTGGCACTGCTATTGCTCTGTTTACAGCGCAACACACATGCTGTACTTTTTAATGATAAACTAAGAATTTGGGCCAGTACTGAAAGTTTCTTACAATTAGCAGATTTTGAGAATTCAGAGTTTCCAACAAGTTTCTAAAGGCTCCATAACAATTTCCATGTTTACTACCTGTTCCCCCATGAACGTTTCAAAGCAAAGTTTTTTAAAGCCTTTCCAATGTTTAGAAATTACTCATAAGTACCTTTTGAGAAATATTATATGAAAAACAGGTGAAAATAAAGTAAAGATATGCAGAGGATTTCCTGTATGGAAGTAAATAGTTTCTTAAGTTATATTTTCCCAGTATTGGAGTTTCCTAATTTTTCAATGATCTGAGAGTTGAGTGCATATAAGCGTACAATCCAGGGGCTGGGGGGCAGGAGCCCCCAACATTGGAAATTTTTTCAAAAATCAGCCCCAAGGGGGAAAAACCTGCCCCTAGTCAGGCAAAAATGTTGGTAAACAATGGACTTTTTGTTGGGCAGCCCTCTTAGATTCTTTCTCCCTGTAGGATTATGGTTGAGTGTCTTCTTATAAGCAGTTTCTTACAAAAGAATGTATGTATTTACAACTTAGTCTTTGTTTTCCTTGATTTTCTAAGTATGCCCTAATGTGCTTCATTACCTTATCCAGCTCTTGACTTCTGTCACTCTTTAGCCATTCTGCCTTTCCCTTTATCTTCATTACCTACTTATTGTATGACCTGATTCATAAAATTGAGGATATCATGAAAATTCATAAATTATGCATAATATCATAGAATCATAAATCTTTATTGAAAACTACCTGTAATATCTTTCTTTCATTGGACCCTCTCAAATTTGTCTTCATAAAATGAATGGAATCTGTGCTGTACTGTACACCAAGCAGAAACCACCACCATTATGGCATGAAAATTCATGTCCTTAGAACTAAATGCAATTATAAAATAAATCCCTTCAGTCCTTGCTTCCACTAATGTACACCAGTACAAAAGAACATGTCATGAAACTGTGCCATATGGCTGTATACTACTGAACACGGTACTGTATATGTTTTGAGCATGCACAAAGTGAAATTTGTCAAGGCGCATGTTCTCTTTGCCAAATTATCACTATCAGGTTGAATTCTGATATGAACCCTACAATTAAGGGAGTGCTCTTAGAGAGGGGGCTGTTAAGAAGTTTAGCTCTGAGGGGGTACTTTATTCGAAGAGTATGTATTCAAAGGAACCATACAGTGATTATAACTAGCATGACTGAGAAATTTTTGGGGTATTCAGTGAAAATCACTTGTGAATTAGCTTGAAATTTTGAATATAATCGTATTTTCTCTCTGCCAGGGCCTATGTCTCCTTTTCTGAAAGTCAAAGGTTTGCAGGAGCTGCCGCAAAAAACCAGGTGAGTGTCTTATATATAAACAGTATATAATATTATGCAGTATATATACAGTATGCAGTAGTCATTGTTACTGATAAAGGCTTGCGCCGAAAAGTTTACACAAAGTTGTATTTTTTTTAGTCTCTATTTATGTCTTAATACAATTTAGCGAAAGAGTTTTTGAGAATATATATAGTGTACAATATATACAGTATATATGTATATATCCATAAGCTTAAAGGTATTGAAGCCATCTAATGTCTCGTTCAATTCCTACCCTGACCATCCCCCCCCCCGGGCAGCCCGGGGGTCAACAAAAATTCCTTGCTCAAATGCCCGGGGGCCGGGGAAAAATTGATGGTCAAATGCCCGGGGGCCGGGCACTGGAAAAATGCTATATTCCCAGTTACTGTATAAGGAAAAGCTCTCGTTATTGCCAAATGCTACTCAAATGCCCGGGGGCCGGGGAAAATGTAGGGTCAAATGCCCGGGGGCCGGGAAAATTTTTTGTGCAAATGCCCAGGGGTGTCCCAGGGGGGGGATGGTCAGGGCAGGAATTGAACGAGACATAAGTACTTGAACATTTTTGCTGACAAATTGCTGATAGCCCTTTGTTATTGCACAATAGTGCTAACATAAATAGCAGTGGGGAGCAAAGACTTCTTAATCCTTGCATGCTCCTGATAAATTTCTTTAGTTCTGTTTCAATAGCGATGAAATGATGACTTTTGTTTTATGATTGAAAAGAGGTTAGTATTGATCAGAGGCGGGCTCATTATGCTGATTCAATGCCTTTAATTGAATCAAGCTGCTTTGCTGAAAAAATTGATTCCTAAACCATTCAATTGCCCCTGTCAATGTCACTCTGCAAAGTTTGAGGTCTAGGCTGGACTGCAGTGCAGCATTGTAAATAGCAACTGCCTTGAGCATTTGCAATGTCAACTTTCCTGCTACAGGAAAGCATTTTGAACCCTGATTTCTTTTCAAAGAAGGTAAATTTGTGGTACGTCTTGGAAGCAATGTTGGTACAGCACTGGCTTGAATTAGATTTCTTGAATGCGGCACAGCACAGCAGCTGGTGCGGCTTGGCACAGCAAAACAGCAGTTTGATGCATGAGCCTTAGAAAGACAGTAAAATCAAACATTTAGTACTTCTAGGACAACCAATATGGCATTTTAAAATTTTTTTCAAAATGGCGGCAATTAAATTGATTTTGAAAAATTTATGACAAATTTTTGAAAAAAATTTAAATCATCGTAAATCCTAAACTAATGGAGGAAACATTCTAAAACCTTCAAGAAAACCATAGTTTATGGAGGTCTACAATATGGTGGCAAGCAGAAATGTGTAGCTTTTGTAGTTTAGGATTTAGAAATTTGATGACGTCATAGCCTCAAATTTAATAAATGCCGCCATATTGAAACTAATCAAGATCTCAATAAATTGCCATGGCAGCAAAAAACCCAAGTTCCTTCTAAGCCATTTATTTCAAGGAAAACTGCAATAGAATGTTACACCGACCTTTTAAAAGATTTGAGCCCTATGTTGACAAGTAATTGCTTGTATATATACTTTTTACAGGTCATCACAAATGCCAAAAATACTATCAGTAATTTCAAGAGATTGATTGGAAGGAAATTTGATGATCCATATGTACAACATGAGATTCCCAATCTTCCATATGAAGTCATAAAACAGCAAGATGGATCGGTTGGAATCAAAGTGAGTACTTCAAGGAAAGAAACTTAAGAAACTTTTGCCTTTTTGGCCAAAAATCTGCCAAAGTTTATTCCACAAAATTTCCTAAGACCAATTGTAAATACCAGGTGTCCCAAACAATAGTATAGAGATTTGGTTGGGTCCAGCAATGTAAATTTAGCTTTAATAAATTGCTTATCATTCTCAAAATGCTCCTCAATAGCTAACTTGATGTACCATAACTTTTATACAGCTAACTTGATATGGATACCTCGTTTGCTGGTTTCGATCATTTGAGAGCAGGAACATTAATCTTGAAAGCTCAAATTTGAACCCACCTGCAAACCAGAGCTTTCCATTCTTCTGATCTACAACTGAGAAATTTGATGACGTCAATTCCTCAAATGAGTTGAAATATGAAATAAAATGTAAAGTAGATTATAGATAACAAACGTACAATTTATAAATCTGTCATAATTTGAGTTTTACCATAGCATAAGGCCTCTCAAAACACAAACACAGGCACAAAAACAGAAATTGTGCACGTCTTTCTCTGCTGTTTGGTTCAAAAATTATCTGGGGAAGGTGACCCTCTAGGCTCTAGTTAATGGAAAATGAAATTGGTTTTATTTTTTCGTCTCAAAGTTGATGATAAATTTAAATTGATGATATTTGGACCTAATTATGAAGGCAATATATGCCTAAGGCATTGTGCCTAGTACTTACAAAACAAACAAAGAAATTTTTGGGCCGCGATCCCAAGGGGGGTAGGGGGTTTCAATGATCGTGGCCTAAGAGCCGCGATGTGTGATGAAAGGTAATTGTTGGTGGCCCCTTAGCTGCCCTTCATACCACTCTCATTTTTTTAGGTACAGTACCTGGGACAAGATGAAGTGTTTTCACCAGAGCAGGTTCTTGGAATGCTTCTAACAACATTGAAAGGCCATGTCGAGAAGAGCATGGGAATAAAGGCCCAAGACTGTGTTATTTCAGTGAGCACTTGTTATATATTTTATGAGCTATACATGCCTTTCCTATGGCTTTCCTGCCTAATAATTCTTAATAATTCTTGCTTAAAAATTTACATTATTTCATATGGCACAAGAGTTCTTATCATAAGGTGAAGTATTCTGCAAAATTCTTGAGAATTCTTTAGAGTTCTGGTCTTGGTAATGTGCACGTCTGTACTGTAGCATACTGTGTGAACCAGAAAAAGTTTCTACTTTGAAAATTCATTGCATCAAGAGTACTGGATGGATTGGAATGAGTCAATATTTGCTTGACAGCCAAAAGATTGAAGTATTTTTGTGATTTTTCTCGCCTTCTTACAAGCACTGGACAAGTTAGTAAATTCAAATTTAGAAAAACTTGGTGGTTGCAAAATGACTGAAAAAGGCCTAAAATACTTTATCAAATCATAAACCATAAAAGTCTCCTCGCTCAGAACTACAGAGAGAATGCAATTTCTCATGGGTGAGAGATATTGTCTGCACATTTATTGCCATGGGATTGAAAATTTGAAGTATCTGTTTGAGAATCTATGTCCTATTACTCTTGAGAGAGGTGAAACGGTCGTGTGTATTGTTCTAGGTGAGGAGAGTCCTGACGATTGGATCAAGTGTTTTAGGCCCTCTCCGTCATTTTGCAACCAAAAATTTTTGTAAAGTTAAATTTACCTATATTTGCAGTGATCGTAAGAAGACAACAAAAATCAAAAAAATACTTCGATCTTTTGGCTTTTAACTAGAATTTGAATCTTTCAAATCCAAGAAGTACTTGTGATGCTACGAATTTTCAAAAAGTGGGAACTTTTTTCTGGCTCACCCGGTAGTATGAGGCAAGTTGCGGCTTTGAATTTATACAGATTTTATTGATTCTAGCAATGTAGTCCAGCTAAGATATAGATATTTGTTAAGTACATTGATCAAATAGTTTTGTAAAAATTGAACTTGAAAGGATGAAGAAAAAACTATTACCTTTTATCAACACAGAAACTTCGTTCAAATTGTGTAAAATGAAAGGCTCTGATTGATGGGTAAATGCTGGGATTATGCAGGCATAAAGCAACATCTAATACAACTAATCATAGCCAATCTACTTCATAATTCCCCAGTCATTGCCAAGAGTTTTCTCGCCTTCTATTGCAACAAATTGGTGGTCGAAAAATTGAAATATAATTCCAAGGATTTACAAAGATTAATCATTATTCAAATTAGCCTAGTGTGCGATTTATCACAGACTGTAAAAGTGGGTTTGTTACAATCTTTGAATTATTGAGTGTGAAATTGATCAGCCCGTTTTTCAGGAGCAGAACGTGGTACATGTAAACAGTCTTTGAGTATTTGAATGTGCAATTGATCAGCTTGTTGTTATAAGTAGCAGAATCCAAGCTCTGAAAATTCGTTAGTTGGAAACACAACAGCTGATTTTTCAAACTGTTATTTGTTTTTTTTTTGCACAAGGTGCCTTCATACTACACCGACTTCCAAAGAAGAGCTTTATTGTCTGCTACGCAAATAGCAGGACTGAACTGTCTTCGATTGCTGAATGAAACTACTGCAGGTATGACTGGAAATACCCATGTCTTAAAGTTCTATCCGATGCGGCGGCAGACCTCTTTAATAAACTGCCCACAGAAATTAGAAAAGCTAAGACTGCAATGTAATTTTCAACACAAACGCGCAATAACTTATACATAGAAGCAAAGACTTTTAGCTCGACATTAGAATGGATTGAATTTTTATGACTTTCTTAAAATTAGTGTTCACATTGTAAATATTTTATTTAGTTTTTTCTTTTAAATACATGTAAAGTAGTCTGTAGCGACCAGGTGAAGAGCCACTCTGTGGAGATACTGGTCTTGATTTCATTATTATTAATATTATTATTATTATTATTATTATTATTATTATTGCTAGTTATTTGACAGAGATAAATAGCTAACTCAAGAGCTGCATATGCAAGTCAAAGATTAGCCTATTGTACTTGATGATTTTGACACGTGCGTGCATATGTGTTTGGCGTTTCTTTGTCCTATCTTTAGATTGCCTCTACTTAGCTCCGTCAACTAACTTTAAAGATGGCTCCTATTGAGCTGAAACCTTTCTTTTGGACCAACTAATCATGTCCATTTTTAACAAACTGCCACGACCAAAATGAGTGTTTGCTCTGAATAGGTGTCTGCCTTATAGTCAAAATGGGAGAAGCGAACCATATAAATTTCGAAAATCATTGGAAGATAGAGTTTCATGGTTGTGTGACTATCCAAATATTGCTTCTGTTATTTGCTTCCGTTTTACTCAAATATTCCTTCTGTTGGGTGGAGCATAATGGCTTACAGTAGGAGTTCTTTCCCCCTCAAATCACACCAAATAAGAATATTCAAGGATTTTTATGCAAAGTAAATAGAATTAAAATAAGATGCAATTCTATTTTGAATATTGAAAACAAAGCTGGAACACCTTTACGGCTATGACTGTAAAGGGTTATCCACTCACATGAAGTTTGCCACTCACAAGAAGTTTGCTACATAAATATTTGTCAAATTGTGTAACCAAGAATTACCCTCCAATTTGAAGTTTATTTCTTGGAAATCGGTCTTACCATTCTAACTGTAAATATGGTTTCGTTCCTCTTCCGTCCATAAAATTATGTAAACTAATCATATCGATGTGGAAAAAACTTTCTATGGCTATTCAATTGTAAAGGTATCCGTGTGGACGCTGCCTAAACCCATGTGAAATCCCAAAAGTTTTATAAATCTTGCAAGGATTAAGCTTGCTATCTCGTCATTTGTTATTTATAGCTAGTTTGCATTGAACTATTATGCTGTAATATAACGTTTCAATTGCAATAGATTGGTTTCACATTTGATTTTGTAAATTTTTGGTCCTGCTGGAAAAGTACTTCACGCTGCAACCTTTTATCAAAATGATCATATTTCCATTTCTAGTGGCTTTGAGTTATGGTTTATACAAGAAGGATTTACCTGCAATTGAAGAAAAGCCAAGGCATGTTGTGTTCGTTGATGTTGGGCACTCTGCTTGTCAAGTGTCAGTTTGTGCATTTAGAAAAGGGAAAATCAAGGTAACTGGATGCGCTCTTCGCCATCTTTATGCATTCATTGGGACATTTATCTGAGCATTTTATAGCAAGGATTGTGCTCTAGACTTGCTTTGATGAGGTACATTTATCACTCATCAAAACGAGAATGCCACCCATTTGACATTGTTTAACTTGAGGCTCGTGACAATACAGCACAAAATCTGGATTTGGCAGTGAAACATTTTCGTAATGCATATAGGAGCTAGGTTGCCATGCAGGGTCATTCTACTTAAACTTATGCAGATTAAATGCCTGCCAGGTCCAAGCAAAGTATTAAGAAGCTTTTCCAGACAAAGGAGTCAGATGAAAAATAATTGTGCAAAAGCAGTTGGCAAAAGGTCAACTTTTTTTACTTATATATACTTTACCATTGCCCATGATTACAGGAACTCACTTTGAATGAAGTTTCCTATTCGGTATGAAATGAAGCTGAAGTTGAAGTTTTCAGCGCCAAGCACTGGGATCTCTGAAGTAGAGCATACTTAATGTGCCCATGACCCATCGGCATGATGCTCAAGTGATGGGGCTCTACCTGGGATCGAACCCTGCCTGCCTCCAAAGTCAGAGAATGACACCACTGCGCCATAACACCTTCAAAACAAGTTGTGTTTTCGTGCTGAAGCACATATACCGTATCTGAAGTGCTAAATTGTAGTCCAGTGTTTGTGTATGGATGATTATGAATTGTAGATTGAGTGTCTGGAAAGTCTATCTAACAATAGCGATAACGACAACGATTATGACAAGTAAATGTGCTATGATAATGGAAACTTTTTATTCCTTAGAAAACTACTCTACTTGATGACACCCATCAATATCAATTTAGGCATGATGGGGATATTTACAAGTTAGTTCTAAAAGCATGATGAGAAAAGAAAGAAAGAAAAAAAAGAAATGTGCCTTAAAAATTGATTGAAAAATGCTAGTACGTCCGAAATATAATATTTGTCCACATGTCGATAAAAAAAATTGAAGACGTTAAAATTTCTGGATTCACGGTAAAAACCACTCACTGTCTCTCTTACAAAATATATAGTATGTACAACGTATACAGATGGTTATGATTTTCTTTTCTAGGTAAAGTCGCTCTTGCTTACTACAGGGTGTCCCAAAAAACATATGCGCCGTTTGAATGGCTACTGTGGAGGAGCCATAAATTTAATTTTCCTGTTTTTTAGATTTTTCAATAAAAGAGATTTCAACTTAGAGATTGGCACCGAGTTTGTGTAAATCTGACTAGTGGTTGCTGATTTATTGAGAAAGAAAGTCACAATCGCTGGTTGCTTCAAAACCAGAGGATTTTATCTCCGTACTTAACCTGATAACTTGAATTTTAACATTAAATGAACTTAAAATTTACAATTATGCCAGGAAACGCATTTGGGAGTAATTAATGACCATATAGCTCAAGAATATTGACCAAGCAGCATGCTGAACGCAATGTTGTTGGTTTAAAACGACTTTATCTCTTTTGAGAAGCAAAATATCTGATGGACGCATGCCATGGCCTGAAGCACTAGTGCTGCACATTTCCATTTCTAGCAACCCTAGATATATCCAATGTTCTTGGTTGTCACAAAATTCAATGCATGACTGTCTGTCTCAATTCTGAACATCAGAAAACAGGGCTATGTATGTTTTTTCAATCAATTTCGTTGATTTTAACGCAAAGGAGAATAATCAATCCTCTGGTTTTGAGGCAGACAATAATTTTGGCTTTCTTGCTCAATAAATCAACAACTAGTGATCGGATTTATTCAAACTCGGTGTCAATCTTTAATTTGAAGTCTCTTCTGTCAAGAATCTTAAAAACAGAAAAATTGGATGTATTGCTGCTCCGCAGAAGCCACTCAAACAGCGCACATGTTTTTTGGGACACCCTGTCGTTGATAGATTTTGCAACATATTCATAAACCCTTTATATCCGTTGATCTGGATTGTTCCTATTGCTCCCATCGATAAATTTAGGTATTCTAAACGCAAGTATGAGGATGAAAGGTCTTTCAAGAGATTTTTGTAGCACATCTTTTTATAAGCTTCGTTTTTTAATAATAATAATAATGATAATAATGATATTACGAATTTTTATACAGGATTAAGCACTTCAACGTATCTGCTGTTATCAATGTGTGTCCTGATTAACGTAAAAAGAAAGTAAAACTATTAAAACCATATAAAAGTGTGTATAAAATAATGTATAGATCATGAAAAATTTACAGCAGAGATACTTCATCCCTACATGTGCAGTAAAGTTTTGACTGCCTAATTATTTTCTCTCATTATTGTCTCTCATTGTCTTCCATTATTTTCTTGCCTTTTACAGGTTATGTCCACTACTAGCGATCCACTATTAGGAGGAAGGGATTTCGACAACATTCTCAGAGACTATTTTGGTGGAGAATTTCTCGTAAGTCGATCTATTTACCTGAAAACAAGCATATGTTCCAAATCTTTAACTCGGCGTAAACAGGTGGGTGTAAAATTAAATGACCTATTTCTTCAGATTGAATGGCTCGAAAGAAACTTTAGATACTTATCTATAATTCTACCGTTGGACTTTGCAGAATTTTTGAATATTTTGCGAAATTACAGCGTATCTTACGTTTCAACTCATTTGAGGATGTGACGTCATCAAATTCCTAAATCATAAGCCAGATGAGTGACAGACTTTTGCTTGATACCATATTGCAGGCATTCATAAACTATGGTTTTCTTCGAAATTAATTCATGTTGCGTCAAACAGTTTAGAAACTACGATTGTTTTAAGTTTTTTTGAAAATTGTTCGTGAATTCTTGAAAAAGAAGAAAAATACTCTAATTCTGAAAATATTGAAGATTTCTGAAAAGTCCAACGGTAGGATTATAGAGCAATAGCTAAAGTTTCTTTGAAATCATTCAGTTCAAGGAAATAGGTCACTGAATTTTTCACCAATCTTTTTAAAGATTTGGAAACTATGTTCTGAAAACATAGTGATCCATGATTTACGTAGGACAGCCACTTCTAAGACACTTAGTTTCATTTGTCAAATAATGGACGTTATTTGAAAGAGCATGCCACTTAGTATAAGATAAAGATACTTTATAATAAACTTTCAGAAAATGTGATTAGAATATCTGATTCTTTCTAGTAGATGATGGGAATTTTCTTTATTCCTTCTCACTCATTTAGACGTTAGATTTATTGATTAAAAAACCATGTCAAAATGTTGCTCTTGAAGCTATAGCGGTTGGCAAACTAATAGCCTGGAATATTCATTCTTCCTATTGCCAATTCTTTATATTTCAGCAAAAATACAAACTGAATGCAAAATCAAAGATCAGGCCTTGGCTGCGATTGTTAGGAGAATGTGAAAAGATGAAAAAACTGATGAGTGCTAATGCCACGGATCTACCTCTGTCCATCGAATGTTTTATGGATGATAAGGATGTCACTGCAAAATGTAACAGGTGATTTTCTTCATTTTAATCGACATGCCAGAAAGCAAATGCTTCCCTGTGGGCCTCATAATACTGTGCATTCCATAATGGGTGGCCTATCGTGAATCAGCTGCCCTCTCATATTTAAGGAACGCATCATTCGGATCTCAAGACTCATTTCAATTTTATACGCAAATTCTTGGAGTTATTTGTGAAGAAATATAAGAACGTGCTCATTCTTCTTTTAATTCAACTCAGAAAAATTAATAATGATTTATCCAGGACCTCGTTAGAAAAATACGGGATACAGTAGAGCCACGCATATAAGTGACACCATGAAAGAAACTGGGACTCTTTTTCTTCAAGGACAATTGGTTCAACAATAGTCTATTGTATTTCAACGATGGCCAAGGTCTAAAAATGCAGTTTAAGAGCCCTATTGTATTCACCTCACAGATTCGCACGCTGGGTGGTATCATAATATGGCACCTCATTTACGTGAATGGAAAATGATTTCCGATGAAATATTCTGTCAAATACCAAAATTTTCTTTTGGATTTGACCTTTGTCACAGCAGCTTTTATGATATGAACCAGACTGGGAAGACCCAAGGACCTGACATGTCCTTGTTTTTAATTTGATCAGTCAGACACCCGTTGATGTTTCAAATTGTCCGTGAAAAGTTGCAAATAGTAAGTGAATCCCTTTTTTCCGCAAAAGTTTTATATGACCTTGGGAATATCAACTTGGCATGTACAGCTTTTAAAGGACAAATCGGGGGTTTCATAAATTTAAACACAATTTTAAAGATACCACAAATCCTATGTGTCCAACAAATGATGGTATTGAAGATACGGAACACTTTTTGTTGCTCTGCCCTTGTTTTGATGTCCAAAGACGAGACCTCCTCGCTGGAATCTATGCATTAATACGACCACTTGGATATGTAAATCATGCAAATGAAGCTTTACTGCAACTTTTATTGTATGGCAATAAAGATTTTCCTATTTCACTAAATAGACTTATTCTTGAGCTAACGCTACATTTTATCCATGAAACTGGTCGATTCGAGTGAATTTCTGTAGCCACTTACCCATCCCTTCATAAGCCACCCGATTTTGTCCCATAGTTAAAGTAGTTTCTTTTCCTTTATTATCTTTATTTAATGGCCTCGGGGTAGACACAGCCTTTTTGCTCCCTGGGGTTGATCGTCCTAGGGCCTGTTTATATGGGGAAAATCATCCCACCTTCCAGCCTGTGAGCTGAGAGGTGAGATCCCACCCTTCTATACGACCCCTTGTAATTTTCATCTTGCGTTTATATGGAAAGTGAGCCAGCCCGCTGAAGTGGGATGAAAATTTTCCATATAAACGCTGAAAGGTGGGATGAAAAGCTGTAAGGTGGGATGAAATCCTCTGTTTTGCGCACGCGCCAATATGAAAACAAAGGGAAACCTGATCCCTGCTGGCGCCACACACCAATTACGATTGTTATTGTCTGAAATCACGGGCTGGGAGGTGGGATGGAAATGCTGGAAGGTGAGATGAAAATTACATATAAACACACGCAGATTTCATCCCACCTTACACCTAATAGCCTGAAAGGTGGGATGATTTTCCTCATATAAACAGGCCCCTAGTAGTATTGTAGAGTAATTTTGTAAGTAATGTAGTTCGTAATCTGTATTGTAAATTTTATTTGGAATATACCGGGTGAGCCAGAAAAAAGTTCCCACTTTTGAAAATTCATAGCATCAAGAGTACTCAATGGATTGGAATGAATCAATATTTGCTTGACAGCCAAAAGATCGAAGTATTTTTGTGATTTCTCTCACGTTCTTACGAGCATTGGAAAAATTGGTAAATTCAAGCTTACAAAAACTTGATGGTTGCAAAATGACTGAAAAAGGCCTAAAATGCTTGATCAAATCATAAAGGACTCCTCGCTCAGAACAACAGAGAAAATGCAATTTCTCATGGGTGAGAGATATCGTCTGCACATCTATTGCCATGGGATTGAAAATCTTTAGTATCTGTTTGAGAATGTATTTCTTGTAACTCTTGAGAGAGGTGAAACGCATGTGCGTATTGTTCTTTGCAAGGAGAATCCTAACGATTTGATAAAATGTTTTAGGCCTTTTTCTGTCGTTTTGCAGCCATGAAATTTTTGTAAAAATGAATTCACCTATGTTTGCAGTGCTCCTAAGAAGACGAGAAAAATCACAAAAATACTTCGAGCTTTTGGCTTTTAACTAGAATTTGAATCATTCAAATCCACAAAGTACTTCTGGTGCTACGAATTTTAGAAAGTGGGAACTTTTTTCTGGCTCACCCGGTATTATAAAAAAAAAATCGGGGGTTTGTGCTAGAAATGCTAGAAAAACGAACTTACCAACTGCTGCCGCGAACTAGCAACTTTTTTTCAGATTTTGACGTTTGTAACAGCTGTAAATAAGCGAAAGGGGGCTGAATAAGAAACTCTGGGGGAAATTTTTGATTTGGCTTTTTCTAATTAGCTAATTTATTGCGGCTATTCGACGAAAATTCAAAATAAACGTCTCATCTTGGAGATTAGCTTTTGCACTTTCTTCTGGTACCAATTACTCCTCCATAGGTTTTGGATTGCTGTGATATAAATTGATTTCCAACCAGTATTTGTATTGATCTTTCACCCAAAGATCAGTCTGTATCTAGATAAAGATCTTTCCTTTTGAATTTAGCTAATTACAAAGGATCTTCTCCTTTCAAATGCGATATTTGATGCGCAACCCTTGGATTTGTTTACGTGTTTGTTGTCCAGCCCCTTTAAACATTCTGATAATTTAGGCCAAATCTCGTCATTATTTATTTGTCGCCATTTTTTCCATGAGCACACTATAAAGAGGCTGGAAACGATTAAAAGACGAGAAATCAATAGGACGGCCTCGTTTTCATTGAAAGTGACGTCACAAGGCACATATCCTTGCGCGTGATGACGTCAATATGCGCTGGTGGCTTATTGGAATAACGCAGTTTTGCAGAGAAAAATGGAAAATGTTGCAAAAAAGGACGATGCACCATTCATGACAGTATAATCTCTTATTTTATCATCAATCATATCAACCCTGGAGGGAACAGGAAAATGTTGAACTTTCTATTCCATTTGTAGAGCAAAGTTGGAGGAACTCTCTGGTGACTTATTGTCAAGATTTAAAGTGACATTACAAGATGCACTACAAGGGTCAGGTATGCATTTGAAGGTGTTTGCTATAGCAGCCCCACATCACCATTTTAGTTCCAGGGAGCTTTACAATCAGAAAGTATTACTTTTGATCACCAAGTTGTGGCTAATTGCCAAAAACTCTTTAAACTTGTGGTGGGAGGGTTTGAGGTTATACTTACAATTGAAGGAAAAATTCCAATTGCGTTGACCAGGTTTACAGTATGTGTAGCTTTTTGTGAATTGACATTTTAAATACCCAATTTGGGGTAACCTGTAACCTCTGTGAAACGAAGCAAGCAGTCATTTTCTGGCGTACTTTTTGTAGAGAAGTATGATTGGCAATTTCTTTGAGTGAAGAATCGATGAAGAAAATAGCAATAGCTAGAGATGTGAATAATACAACAATTAATGATGAAATCCTTTTACCGCCATCCTCTAACTGTTTTGAATTCGGTTTGTGTTCAGATTTAATTTATATTGAGGAAGATTGTCATAGTCTGTTATAATGAAAGCTATTGTACTTTTTGTCAAATTTCTAACATGGTTGTTTTTGTTAAGATTATTCGGTATTTGACATTCAAGTCATAAATCATTTGGCAAAAATCATGATGTTATATTTTTTATCAAAACCCCAATGGACCTTTTTATAGCTATTCTAAAAGAATCTGAATCGAACGATATTTTGATACGTTTTGTAGAATTTTCGAATGTGCACAATAGTGATTGAAGCTCTAACGCCATTCTATCGAACCGTTCGTATAAATATATATAAGTATCCCTGCATCCAGACTCTCTTGTAGATTAGCTAAAAGGTCTGTCAATTTGATTGAGCTGCTTTTGCTAAATTTTTTACCTAAATAGTGCCCTTGTGAATTCATTTGCAGGTTTGTCAAAGAACGATATTCACTCTGTCGAATTGGTTGGTGGGAGTACGCGAGTACCTGCTGTTAAGGAGATCATTCAGAGTGTCTTCGAAAAGGAGCTCTGTACCACATTAAATGCAGACGAGGCTGTCGCAAGAGGATGTGCTATTCAGGTAAAGTCTGATTGTGTGCGAGTATAAACGATATATCCAGTGACTGCTTTTATTGCAGGAAGGGAAAGATTTTGTAACAGTTTTTCGGCCTGAAAGTCAAGTGAAATTTTATTAAGAACGTTACATATGATTGACACGTATTTCTACGGCCTCGTAGTCAAAGTACAAATCATCCTCGTTCCCAAGGTGTTCTTACGTCATGCGCTGACCACAAAGCCTAATAAACACCCTGGTGCACATTGCACATACCTGTCCAAAAATTGGACAGATTAGCGGCCATTATGTATCTTTAGTTGGTTAGGTATAATTATGTGTAAAACAAATTATGTGACCTTGATTCCAAACAATTCAGTAACACTATAATGATTGTTGCTCAGTGACTAAATTGTGTTGATATCATTTGAATAATTAGGAAGCAACAATGCACCTACAGTATTGAGCTGAGCCCTGACGTTGATTCGCTCACAGCAAAGCTCAAATGCAATGGATTGGAACAAGAGGGTCAGCACTTTGTATCCCCAATAAGCAATGTTTTTCAGACTCTTTGTACAGTTGATTCCCTATGCTGAACTACTGATTCGTTGATTGCTGATGTAACGATGCTTTGTTTTTTCACAGTGTGCTATGCTCTCGCCCACCTTCAAAGTCAGGGATATCGATGTTGAAGATGTTACTCCATATCCAATTCATTTATCATGGAAGGATAGCACTAAAGATGAGATTGGGTAGGTAGTGTCAGTCGAATAAGACAAGTTGTCCTCATACCCTTGGTATACATGTCAATGATGATCAGGAATTCATCTTGATTTCCAATGGCGGACAAAGTTATTTCCTCTCTGGGAACTTTGGTTTATGGCTGAAAAAGGGTCTGCAACATTTCACTGTGGATGAAAATACCTGTATAATAATCTTCGTTTTTACCTACAGTCATGGCCAAAATTTTAAGACGACATTTTCGTCGGTAACATTTGTTGGAGCAACAAGATGCAATGCTATTGTTTTGCGTATTTTACTCTCTTTGAGTTGTTTCAGCTCAGAATTCCATGCAGATTCTGAATTTCGATGTTGCATTTGAAGGTTTGTGCATTTTGCTGCGACTATTGATTATGATCAAATACAATGCCTGCCAAAAGTCTTGGAATACCTTTGCTATTTTTGCCTTTTTTTGCGATTTCCCCGTCTCCCCCTCAAAACGATGTTAATCTGTGATGATAAAATGGGGATGGCAGGACACTCTGGTGGAATGCTGGGGTAATAGCCTTGCAAATCAACATTGTTTCGGGGGTGAGGGAGTGTTTAAACCTAATAGCTATGGCTAGAACTGCGGATTGTCAAGAAATGGCCTTAGTGCTCCAAGGACTTTTGGCAGGCATTATAGATCTCATATTTCTATTGGTAAATCAAATTAACAGTTACATTCATATCTTTGCTCCTCAGCACAAATGATATGAAATCTGATTTCCTTTTCAGTAATATGGAAATATTCTGTCGCAACCACTCGTTTCCTGCTTCGAAGATGTTGACGCTTAAACGAAAAGAACCTTTTGAGTTATATGCTTATTATAGTCCAGACGCAGTTATTCCACACACTGAATTTGATATCGGTATGTGCTATGTTTTTATCATTGGAACGGCTCGTTTTTATGCAGACGAATATTTTTACGAAATCTGCCCCTGTTACCGTAAAAGCTCTATTAAGCCCCCTCGCTATTAAGCCCCCCTCTCTAATGAGCCCCTCCCCTCTGATCCAAAATTGTAGATAAACCCCTCCTCTCTATAATCCCCCCCCCCCCCCCACTTCTATCTAATTCCAGAGGTTACCAAAGATTTTCCATTGATTGAGCTAAATAAGTTTGCATGTTAATTTTGAAATGATTTGAGATAAAACTGTGTCGAAATTATGTTTTTGACTCGTAAAATTATATGTTAAATACGCAAAATATGGTGTGAAAGAACTAAAAAGCTATCATATATATCCTTGTCATTCGATTTTGTGAATATTCCCCCCTCTAATAAGCCCCCTCTCCGAATAATTTTATTTTGCCTTTCAGCTTGGCATTCCACCTAGCAGCTCATACTCTCAGACAATAATAATCATACCGTAAGTCCCCGAATAAGCCCCCAGTATATTATACGTAAAAATGAATTTTTGGATGGAGCTTATTTGAGGAGGGAGGGGGGATTTATTCAAGGAGGGGTCTTATTAAATAAGGTAGATAGTTGATGGCATACTGCGATTCTAGCTGAAAAAGGTTTGGAGAAAAGTGAAAAACATAAGTTTTGAACTAGAATGCACAGGAAATGATTTATTAGAAATGCAACATTATACTATAATGGTGATAAATATTATACTAAGACTAAGGATATATAAATATGTGTAAAATTCACCCTCTGGTGGAATTCAAATATCCCTGGGGGATCCTTATAGAGAGGGAGGCTTATCTGCCAAAATTAGTTGTGAGGTGAGGGATTAATCGAGGAGATACAGTATGAGGAAAAATCACACCTTTCATGCCATTTTCTGGCAGGTTTAACAAAATCTGGCCGTGTTATTTGTAAAATTTTAGCTTGCCTTTCGCGTTGACATTCCACTTCCCAGCTCATAATTCTCAGCAATAGATGATTTGCCACGGTCCCCTGAAAAGCATTTCTAATAGACTAGACTGGCGGTAGACTAATTACACGTTCGTAGTTATGACAACAACAACATCAATTCACTTACAATGAGATGAGCGTAATTTGAGGGTCCTTGTGAGGCTAGACTGACGGGGCTACCGCACTCAAAAAATAAGTACAAAATGAATGAATGAAATGAATTTTATACAATAATGAGCATAAATGGTGTTTGACACCAGTAGCGATCATTTTTCCTGTTGTTTTCATCTTCGCCCATGCGCTGAACGTTTATGGAAAATTTTCATCCCACTTCAGTGATATTCCACCTCTCATAGAGTTCCGTTGGATCTCACCAACGTAAATGCAATATGAAAATTACAAAGAATCTTATTCGAGGGAGGGCTGTCACCTCTCAGCTCACAAATACTTAAAAAAGGTGGTGCTGGTGGTTACTACAGCTTGCTTTGGATTCATGACAATACAGCTCTAACCCTATTTTGGTTGGGGGGGGGGGGCAATGATGAAATCTATGCCAATGAAACTTTATGACTTTTCGGAGCTACCTATTATGCTACCACTAGTAAAGTTTCATTGAAATATTTTGACATTTTGAGGGGCTGGGAGACAATTTTCCGGGACTGTCAGAATCGCCGATTTTCGAATCACAATTTTCGTGAAAAAAAGTAGCAAAATGGTTGTACTTTGCACATTTTTTTGCAGACCAGTGTCATTTTGTGCTCCAAATTTGATTTTGTCGCATTATTCCTGATTTTGGCCAATTATACCGCTTTTCTTACAAAGAGAAACAAAGAAATACAAAGAAAAACGCTGACGTGAGCAATAGGGATGGCTAATTTTGAGTTAATTTTATATTTTGCATGTAGTTGCAAGTGTATTTTGCACGACAGAAAGTTATCTCGTATCGCCTTCATGTCTGTTTTCCCCCTCAAAGGTCGTTTCTTGATAAAGGACGTCACCCCATCAAGCACGGGTGAATCTTCAAAAGTCAAAGTAAAAGTACGTCTCAATATTCATGGCATCCTAGCAGTAACTAGTGCGTCAATGGTTGAATTATTACCAACTCCACCACCCAGTCCAGAACCAGAGAAAAAGGCGGATGGACCTGAACCTATGGAAACAGCACAAAATGAAAATGCAGCTGAACCGCCTAAAGAAAACGGAACAAATGGTACTGACAGTGCAGATAATCAGCAATCAGAGGTAAGTTTCAAGTTTTTCTGTAGTATTTCGTCTACTCCAGTAGCTCCCTCCCTTCTCAGGGGCTCATTGCATTGCCGAGGATGAGCATACTACCGGGTGAGTAAAAAAATATGAATCCTGTTTGCAAGAACAAGGGCAGATTTTGTAATACAATAGCAACAGTTGCATTTGACTGACACCTGGATTCAAAGCGATTAGCGACAGCAGACAAAGGAAATTCTCTCAACCAGTAATTAAAAACAAACAAAGTCGCAAAAGTTGCCCTGAAACCAGTAGGGCAAACTCTCGCCTTGTGCAAGTGAAAGGTGGTTTTTAAAAGAATTTACGTGCTTATAGGGAAAGAAGAAGGGTAAATCGAAAGTTCTGTCTGGCGGATTTTGCTTATTTGATTCAGGAGCAGTTTTGGAAACGTCTCATTTAAGCCCTAAATACGCGAGAATTACAATGCTTTCTGCTCAATTTCTGAATCAAATAAACAAAATCCGCCAGACAGAACTTTAGATTTACCCTTCTTCTTTCGTTATAGGCATGAAACATCTCTTGAAAACCACCTTTAACTTGCACAAGGCGAGAGTTTGCCCTACTAGTTCCGGGGAAACTTTTGCGGCTTTGTTTGTTTTGAATTACTGGTTGAGAGAATTTCCTTTGTCTGCAGTCGCTAATCGCTTTGAATTGCGGTGTCAATCAAATGCAACAATTGCTATTGTCTTAAAAAATCTGCCCTTGTTGTTTGCAAGGCCACTCTTCCCTGGATATCAAGCCCATGTTATTGACAACTTTATCATTTAATGGTGTATATGTTCAAAGTGAAGGGCTATTTTCTTCTGATCATGATTGAAGACTGACGATTTAAGTTGTAAAACTCTTGTTTAAATTAGCTTAAACTAAAGTAACTTATTGCCTCCTCAGGCGAAAGATGAACCAATGTCTACAGATGATACCAAAGCCTCCACAGAGCTGCCTACCGAGGTATGAACCTTTAACGTCTGACATCCTTATCATCATTTTCGTTCTTGACGGTCTTTGGGAGCCTTAGCCTTTTGGGTTTTGTGAACGTCTGCCAGCGACAACATAGAAACGTGCGAATGACCTTGCACAAGATGGATGTAAACATTTACCCTAGTGGACATGAAAGATGAGATGGGGTACTGGCAGGATTTATCAGGCAGCGGCATAAACATTTTTAGCTTTCAACACCCATGAATACGCACATTTAAAAAACAAACGTAAATAAAGCTTTTCTGACCATTGCCATTCCAGTCTGCACCATTATCATTTTGATTGTTTTTGTTTTTCTAAATATGCTCGACCTAGTAGTAACGATAACTATGTCGAAAATTGTCAAGTCTAGCATGTTATTTACGGGACATATCATAATCTCATTGAATCAATTTGCCAATTCGTGGCATTCAATCGAACTTTCTTTGGCATCATAGGGAAAGAAAGAAGAGAACCAACCAGCTACAGAACAGGAAAATAAAGGTACAGAAACAAAACCAGAAGTTACCCCGAAGAAATCGAAAAAGAAGAAACTCACAACAGATCTAAGCATAGAGTCATATGTTCCAGAACTTTCAGAAAAACAATTGAACAATTTAATAGAAGTAGAGAATGCAATGATAATGCAAGAGAAAATAGAAAAAGATAGAGCAGATGCAAGCAATGCTGTAGAGTCATATGTTTACATGATGAGAGAAAAATTATCTGATGTTTATGAACAATATATGCAACCTGAGGTAAGTTTTATGATTCAGTTGGCCTACTTTGTTGGCCCCTTGATTGTAATGAGTAAGTTAGAAGTGAAGGGGGGAAACCATTTTTTTATACCAAGGCCGTTGTCGCACAAGAACGCACCGGAACAGAACGGAACGGAACGGAACGAACGTAACGGATAAAATGGTGTTCACACGGCACTTGATCGATAAGAAGTGTTAACGCATTCTCCCTAGAGAGGACCATAGAAAATATCGTAAACTTGGGTGCCCACATTTAAAGGGCACTTTTTCAGTAAGTCAACATTTTCTTAGCCTATCATTAAGTTCTCTCACCTTTATGCGTAAACAACCTCGTTGTATGGAACTTTATAATCGTGCCATGCAAAGATTAGACGACAAGTCCACAACATGGAACGGAAAGTTACTAGTTACTACAAAGTGTTCACATGAGTGCTAAATCGTTCTGTTCCACTCTGTGGCTCACTTCTTTGAGAAAATGGAACGCTTCTCATGTGAACACCTGCAGAAAATTATTTTTTTAACCTGAGGATCAATATGGTTCCTTTCTTGTCCGTTTCGTTCCGTTTTCGTGTGAACGGGGCTTAAATGGAAGGTAATTTCCTTGCGTCTATGCCTAATTGATAGTTTTCTTCATCTCTTTGCAAAATCTTACAAGAGTTTTTTTCTCCTGAATAACGTGCATGCCAATCTTCTCACAACAGGACAGAGAAAAATTTTTAACATTTCTCGAAGCAACAGAAGACTGGCTTTATGACGAAGGAGAAGGGCAGAAAAAACAAGTTTATGTCAGTAAATTAGAAGAATTAAAGGTAATTAGAAATTCCTTCTATTTTGTAGGATATTGTTTCTCGTTTCAACGGGTATTTTCTCCAAATTCATCACGTTTGAAGTGGAATCAATGATAATTCTATTGAGTATTTTTGAAATTACATAAATCATGCCGTTGAAGTTTTCTGTCATTGATGTTATCAGATTTCTAATGGTAAAATAGAGGAGTGAAAGACTTCTGCCAAAAATCATATTTCAGGCATTCATAAACTATGGTTTCTATGAAAATAATTCCATGTTTCTTCAAGAAGTTTAAAAATTGCGAAATTTTCAAAATTTTCTTGAATTCGTAAAGGCGAAAAAAACCCGCTGATTCTGAAAATGTTCAATGTTTTACAAAACTCCAATGGCAGAATTATAGCAAATTTAAGCTGAAGTTTCTTTGAAGCTCTTTAATCAAAAGAAAGAAGTAACAGCCATTTACACTAGCTTTTTTTAAAGATCATTTTGTAACAAAAAACCTAATTTTAAATAGAAAGAAATACTAGTTACATGTGCCATTCATGGTGGGTAAAGACACAAGGTAATCTGGTCCCCACGATGTGTGACACTTACAGTTCTACGATTGATTTCATGAGATAAAAGACAAAACAAAAAAGCAAAGAGATAAAAAACAAAACAAAAAACGAAGCAAAAAAGCAAAGAAATAACAACAACAGCAACAAAACAACAGAGAAATGTAACAGAGAAAACGCTACACAGGGTGAATATTAGCATGCTGAGAATATTGATGGAGCCGCTTAGCTTTCTTAATGAACGAAACTGTAGCTTTAAAAATCATTCTGTTTGAGACAATGCTAACCCTGGGTTGCCGAGTGCCTCATTGTCCAAAACTGAAAGGTGCAATAGCGGGATGTCTCCAAGCTGACCAAAGAGATCTCTACGAGCATTGTCAAAAGAAGGCAGTGGAGCTCATTTCAAACCCCGCACACTCATACACAGGGGACTAAAACAATCAAAGTCGTGCCTAAATCGACCCTCATTTAGATGACTAATGCCCCATTCTCACTGATACAGTTAGACCAGCTTTATCTAAACCAGGTTAAATTTCAGCCAATCAAATGCACTCGATTTGTTGAACGGACCAGTTAGAAGGCCCCATTCGATAATATGGTTTGCCTGAAGCTGGTTTGACTCGTAAGTGTGAATGGAGTATAAATCCAACTCTAAATCTTGTTGGATTTCTTATACCTGTAATATTATGCACATTGTAAAGAGGTTTACACGGAGGACGTATTTGAACAAGCTATTTTCGTTCGAACTTCCCAAGCGAACGGAATTTCTGAGATCTTCATCTAACATCATTTAAAGGGTTAACGCCTATGCTGCAAGGAGGATGTTTTATGGTCTGTTTAACATTAGATGTAAGCTTCAGATACCCGCGAATAATAACAGTAGAAGTTTTTTGCAAAGGAATTTTGCGTTATCGCAAATCTCAGGTGACATCTATTTTGAGATGGACTTTAGAGGGGTTATTGATTATTGAATTAAATTTGAAGCAGTCTCCTTGGGTTACCGTCCTTTAAGAAACACTCATTGTTGATTCAATTTTCCTTTATGTTTGCAGAAAATTGGCGAACCAGTCGTTGAGAGATATAATTGTCATTTAGGAATTCCATCAGCATTCGATGCATATGGCCAGGCATTTATTCATTTTAGGAAAATTCTGGACCTTTATTCGCAAAAGGTATGTCTCTTCTCGTCCGCTTCTCTACGCGTTGGGCACTTAACTACTTTTTGTAGCAGGTTATGTGCCGCTGAACAGGGTATCGTTTTTAGCTATTTGCTCCCGAACAGGGTATCCATTTTCAGAAATGGTGCTCAGTGGTGAGGTGGCTATGGGTTTCTTGGGGTGCGCCCCTCTTATGTTATATGTTTCCATAAACGCACGCGTTTCTATAACTGCATGCTGTTACAGTATATGTGATATATTTTGCAAAGGCCAGCGAAAAGAAGTTTTTGCAACTTCATTGTAAAATTGAATGAATATGTTTTGAATGAAAATGCGAGCAATTTATGGGAAAATAATGTAATCCTGTATTTGACTTCTGGTTCCTGCAATGTACATTTCGTAAATTACTTGTCTGAAAACAAAAAGTATGGTCTTTTAAAACATGCATAACATGTCATGTCATCAAAGTACATCTCGTCCCACTTCTTTCCTTCCCTGGAAAGTCGCAAAGAAACCTAATTGAAATCAGCGGCGTGGCCAGGTCAAATCAAGTGGGAGGCTAGGAAAACGAGGAAGTCTGGGGGCGAAGCCTACGGGAAAATTTTTCAGAACACACCTGCTACTTTGGCGTAGAACACTTCCAACAATAGACCTTTTAGCTATTCTACAAAAGAGCCTAGATCGAGAATTATTTTTATACGCGATGCTCGATAAAGTGGTGTTAAGAGCTTCTATCACTATTGTGCAAATTCGAAAATTCTACAAATTGCACTTTGTAGAATTTTCGAATATGCACAGTATTGATAGAAGCTCTGACGCCACTCTTCGAACCTCGTGTATAAAAATAACGCTCGATCCAGGCTCTTTTGTAGAATAGCTAAAAGGTCTATTCAATGTGAGCGGTCCTAAAGTAGAATTTGAGAATTTTGTAACAGTTGTTTATACAAATGAGCATCCCCAGGAAAATTTTAGAGCAAACGCAAGTTTCTTTGGCTTAGAATGCTTTTCTGCCTTCAGGCAAATCTTGCGCGAACACATTTTATCTTGTCTTAAAGCGATTCTCGCAATTCTGAATGATTCTCACAGAACAACTCTGTGGTAGTTTGTCTGGGAATTTTTTTCTTTAAAGCCAACCTTTGCTTTTGCTTAGAACGACTCTCCGAGTCACTATCCTGTATGTCTCCGAAAGATTCTTCTCCCCTTCCCCACCTACACCCAATTACTTTCTCCTTGTTTTTTAAAGAATCTCAAAGACCATCTTTTGATATAGCTGGGGGCAAATACCCCAAGCGTGGCCACGCCACTGACTGAAATCATAATAAAGCCTTTCTTCATTCAGATGATCTTGCAAAGACGTCAACGACCCTTTCTTTGTTGAGGACATTTCCCACAGTCAGTAACAGTTCTGCCCGTGTAAGATCAGTTTCGATGTTCACAGCCAAATAATACAAACGGGCAACTTTAGCGCCTCCTGATCTCTATGGGCGCTCCCATTCAGGGGGACATGGCCCCCTGCCACCCCACCACTGATGGTGCTGCATAAAGGGTGCACTATTTCAAATAGTTGCTATCTTGCAGGGTTATAATTGGGATTTTGCAATTCAATTTTTCGTTTGTTTCCTTGCCGAATGAAAAAATAACTCCCGCACAGGGTAGGAATCTCTTAACCTCAGTACATTTATCGGTCCAGTGCACACCCTTTCCCATTTATTCCGCACCTCTATTCATAAAGTTGATGGAGTCAACATATCTGATTTCTTCAAAAGCAGCATCTCGTTCGTTCTCCAAAAATGTCAGAATCAAGTAAGGATTACAAGAAAGGGTTCAACTCTTCTTAAATGTACAAACATTCATAAACAACGCTTGATTTTGACATAATAATAATAATAATGATAATAATAATAATAATAATAATAATAATAATAATAGTAATAATAATGATAATGATAAATAATGATAAATAATAATTACTTTGTTTAAGGTTGGCGTAGTGTATAGCACTAGGCTAATTAATACCAACCATTATCAATAAATACCAAAATGTGACCTAAATGTAACCTAAATTTGCAATAAAATCTTTACATAATCTACAGTTGCATGAAATATTCCAAAACTTAATTTCTCTTTTAAAATACTCTACAGATCGGGTTTTTATTTATATGCAATGGCAAATCTCGCCAGAGATTCTGCCCCAGAAAACTCGCAGTTTCTAACCCATAGGCTGTAGTCCTAGGTTTGTGTGCATAGATGTTGCTCGTAACCCTTAGTTGTAATGTATTTCTCTCTCTGCGACAATTTCTCTCTGCGACAATTTCTTTCATAAAACAAGGATTTAGATTCATCCTTGTTCGGTAAATTTCAGTGACAAGCAACTGTAGATTTCGTTGATGAATGGAGACTGAATGGTCTGTTTAACAGTTCTTCAATTGACATAATTAGAGACAAAGGAATGGCTGTTTTCGAAGCAACTCCTTAATTTGACTTTCTCGTTTCATAAATCATCACCCGCTTGTTAAATTGACTCAATACACCTTTTAGCTATTCTACAAAAGAGCCTGGATCGAGCGTGATTTCTACACATTTTTATACGCGAGATTCGATCGGTTGCCGTTAGAGCTTCTATCACTATTGTGCACATTCGAAAATTCTACAAAATGTATCAAAATATCGTTCGATTCTGATTCTTTTCAGAATATCTAAAAGGTCTATTAAGGTCTCAAACTCTAAGTTGAAACTATTTAGCTATGTAAAGATAACGACAATTAACATTACAGCTCATTCACAGCAGTTACGATAAGGGGACAGTTCATTTGTAACGCCCTATTTACTGACAAAGCATATGTTTAGATATTGTCCTTGTTTCTTAGGATGAAAAATATGTTCATATAGAAGAGGCAGAAATGGCAAAAGTTGCAAAGAAAGTAGATGAAGAAATGCAATGGTTAAACACAAAGATGACTGATTTTCGGAAGACGCCGTTGCATATGACACCATCAGTTACTCCGTCACTCATTTATTCAGAGAAAAAGGTAATTATCGCAGAACTTTGCATTTCAGTTTTTGGTCGCGGCTGTTGTTTGTCAAAGACGTTATACCCAAACTTTTGATCCTCTACATTCGTCCAAACGTTTTGTCTCGTGACTTTAGTAATTTGTGCTCAAAAATCAGAAGTGGGGTAAATGCAGGCAGTGCTAGAAATTTCTTGTATTTAAAGAATAAGAAACAAGTTCAGAAACCTTTAGTAATAAAACGCACACATTTTTACGTTGAATTAAAAATCTTTGAGTACTATGGCCTGACCCAAGTCTCTTATAAAAACATGTATTCACAAAGAGTTGTTTTTTAACACTTGACTTTTGTGAACAATTTTCTTCTTTCTTTTTCAGTCATTAGAGAGTTTTTGCAACCCCATTGTAGCAAAACCCAAGCCGAAAGTAGAGCCACCCCCGAAGGAAGACAAGAAAGAGCAAAATGGGGGAGAAAAGAAAGAAGATGGAAAAGAGAAGGCAAACAACGAACAAAAGGAGGAGGAACAGCCACAACAAACTCCACAAACAGAGGGAACAAACACTGCAGAGAAGAAAGACTTAGATATGGAAGTAGACTAAGAAAGACGATGCCTTTCTTGTTATGTTATTAGGTCACATTTTCAATTTCTGATTTTCGTCGAATAATTCATTTTGGAGACCCAGTTCTGTGCTTTTTCATTGGTTGCTGTTGCTGATTAATTCGCTTTTTCTAGCAGAGGTTGTAGAGGATTACAGAGAACGAGGTATGTAGGCCCATACAGTAAAAATCCGCATGTGAAAACCAGACTGATTACAAGTTCGTAGTTATCGCTATAAATTTCGTTGTTATTGTTGTTGTCAGTGTTGTTGTTGCGACCACTGGGACTGTCTGGTGAGTCAGTGTTAGAACCACACTAGACCCAACAATTCAATTGAACCCAAAAATTGTAAGAAGTGCTGTTGTTGTTGTTATTGTTGTTGTTTTCGTCGTTGCGATAACTGGGGCTATGTAGTGAGTCTTGAAGCACATCTTCAACAACCTTTGTGCAAAAATTTTCGAGGAAAATGTTCTAAATTTGGTGAAAACTGCAGTAAAACTGGCAATTTTTACCATGCACAGAGTATGTGATTTATAGAAAGTTCTTTCCACAGGAATGTGCCCGCATTATCTGCAATATTGTTAGAGTTTGCTGGGCTTGTTAAGTGTCGTTGATATTTGCGGGTTTTTGCTGTGTTGGAATAAATAGAATATGCTTTGCTGTTTCTTGTTAATGAGTGACTTAATTGAAGCATTAGACTATTAAATTAAACTGGCTCAGTTAGGAATAGACTTGTTTAAGTTAACTATTCCCTTCTGCAAGCAAACTATTTTCTCAATCAAAATTTCCCTCAATCCTTCGCAGGAGCTGTCAGAATTAATCAGTAATTTTAGCCGAATTCTACGGATCTAAATACGTCGATATGGAAAGTAAAAACTATGTGAGCATATTCATAACCAATGGAGACACGAGAAAACAAACTAATTTCAAGGAGTATTCCTCTTTATGAGCAGCTTTTTGAGATAAAAAGGCTGGAACATTGGAATGCTCGCCCGGGGGGTAGTATATTTGTCCGACGGGGATGTGCCGTTTTTAAGGATATCGTTTTCACCAATTTTTTCTAGCACAGGGTATCAAAATGAGGCAATTTTTCTAGAGCAGGTTGTCAGAACATGTCAAAGGGGAATTTTCTGCTAGATCGGGTCGTTTTTCGGTCAAATTTCATGTTTTTGAGTATACTTTTCACCAATGTTTTCTAGAACAGGTTATCATATTGAGCGAAAAATTCTGGAACAGGGTAAAAAAAAATTTTTTCGTGGGCACCCCCGTACAAATTTAAGTCAAGTACCCTCCCCCCCCCCCCTGGGAATGCTCGAAACACCTCTGAGCGTCCTCGTCTTCGAAGACGTCCGCACCTTGTTGCTAAAACAGCCTATTATACACGAGAAGACGGTTTTCTTTTTAATAACAAAACAAATCACTGAATCAAGTTCTAACTGAATAGATCTTTCAACATAGACAAGTCGTGCAATCTGCACACCTTGCACGTGCCGTCAACTTTGGTTGGAAAATGTTGTTTATTTTGTTTTGCAAAGAACGCGCGCAAAGGCTGTTGGTTAGCACAGAGTCTTTAATCGAAACATCCGGCGTTTCATATTTTCAACTTGAAATCGGCAAGATATTTTATCATACAATTGCCGGTATCTAAGCGGTTTTATCGGCTGCCTTTCCATAACTTGCGGCTATCTAAAAGAATTCTCTGTGCCGAATCAATTCAGGCGGTCCCTAAGCACACCGATCAAATCCTTACTGGCTGCCAGAGCACGCAGAATCTTCCAAGTAAACGCCAATCAGCAAACGACTTAGTTGCTTTTGATCAGCGAATGAACACTTGAGAAAATTTGACCGCTCATTGGGAATTTTAGAGTAACCTCATAAGTGACATGGCTACCATGTCGCAGCATTGTGCTAATCCATAACAGGTATATGTCCCTCCTGAGTTGTTTACATATTAGGGAAATTGGGAAATATTGCTTTCGTTTGCAAATTTACATGCGTTTTCCGGTCAACCAACATTCGATTGTTCGTTGATGTTTCTTTGGAGTTTATCACACTGACCCTTGTTTGTTTTTTACACGAAAGTGAAGTAGAAGCTATCGCCAGAATTCTACCGGGTGTCCCAAAAAAAAGTACTCCTGTTTAAAAAATCATCAAAAATTGATTATCAAACCTTTGATAGAATTTTCTTTTTGAGTTGTTTTGTAGGGTGCCGGTGGTTGTAATCGGACACTTCAGGAAATCTAAACATTTTCATAAGAAACTTTGATCAAAAACAAAAACCAAAAGTACCAGGTAAATGGTCAGATATTTGGACATATTTTCCCGAAATGTTTTGGTTTTTTTCTTTGCCTGCTTTTCTTTGTCAATGCCAACGATGCTTTTGAGACTGATCTTCACGGTGGTTTTCGTGCAGTGGTGGTTTTCGGACAGTGAGTTAACAATGCAGAATGTGCCAAGAACATTATTTTTCTGGTTATACCTGGCAAGTATTCCATCTATAAACTATTTTGCTTCATTTTTCTTGTCTTTTTTGTCTATTCTTGAATGCGAAAACAATGGTTCGACTGTCGGTTCTTGTAATGACATTCTGGAGAGCTCTCGGTACACACAAAACAATCTAAAAGCTATGAGATGCGTTTGAAAAATATTGTTTTGATCTCATTATTATTATTTTCGATTGAGGTATGTATGGAGCTTTATGAATGAGATGTCAAAATCCAAAAAACATTCACATCTGACCTTTATTCATGCTCCCAAACAAATGATTTATTTGGTGTCCGAAAACCACCGCCATGAACTTTTAAAACTATTCGATATGGCAACAACCGCCGTCCTCCCTTCAGTGAAACTGTTTAAAATCTTTGGCATAATGCTATGCGTTATTTACATGCTAGATCTCCAATCTACGTGATTATTTGAGATTTTTGCTTCTTTTTGGAATGGATTCAGAGTTTTGAATTTGGGGTGTTATCTTCGCAACAACAACTTCTGCACTGCCAAGCACGCACAACGAAAATAACTTCTTTAGCGTGTTTTAAATTCACGAAGGCTTCTCGTACAGTTGTTTAGTATCTACTAATATTTGCTTTCAATACCAAGAAATACCCTCTATGATGGATTTCATTTGTAACATACTTTTCTTTCGGCTTTCGCAAGTGTCCGATTACCACCGCCGTCCGATTACCACCGGCGACACCCTACATGACAAAAAAAGAAAATTGAAGATCGGCCGTGAGTTCAATTTTTGGTGATTTTTCAAACGGGAGTACTTTTTTTGGGGACACCCGGTACAGAAAACTTTAAACAGAATCCTACAGAACATATTCTACAGCGCGCATGAAAACTTAACCTAAGACATCTGCTAAAGGTGTGAAGCAGGTTGTGGGTTTGTTTCTTTGTTTGTGACTAAAGAAAATGAAATTGCTTCTTGTCAGCATTTAGCTTGATTCAAGAAGACACAGAGGAGTTATTGTCAGGGCAGATTTATTTCATCGTAATGCTTGTTATTGGTTGGATGGTTGGAGCAAATATTTTGACAAAGTCTGTCAAAACAAGTGTTAACAAAGATCTAATTAACATTTTGGTGATAAAAGCGATGGTATTTGTTATAAATTCTTCATTAACTGATAAAAAATCTTTGAAACATTTAAAGAAAAGAATCTGACAGGAATGTTCATAAGAGAGAAGCGGACAGGATTCAATCCCAAGAAGATCCGTAAAACTTGAAGTAGAAAGCGGAGATTTCACAAACGAATTTAAGGACTAGAAATGATCATTTGATACACCTTCCTTTAATGACCAACGTTTTGCAACAGCACACAAGAATTTGGAACGCTAAGATGGAGCAAAACAAAACTGTCAATTGCCAACAACTATTTGTTTCTATTGTGCAAGAAAATTCATCAAGCGTCATCATATTTGCTGTTGTAAGTGCTTGTACAACTCTATTTGCAATCAGCGGAAACATCATATTTCTAACAACAGTAGCTGTTGCAAAGAGCCTTCATACCCCTTCAAACGCATTACTGGCTGTTCTCTGTGCAACTGATCTCCTGGTAGGCATGTTTGTCCAGCCGCTGTTTCACACCATACAAATCAAAGAGCTCACAACCGGAGAAGTGCCTACTGTTTTGATACTAATTTACGTGTTTGTACTGGTTCATTTCACAGGGTGGTCATGTTGGCTCATTACTTTCATAAGCATCGATAGATTAATAGCAATATGCTACCCATTTTACTACCAACGAGCGGTAACTTGTAAAAGATATCTTGCCGTTTGCGGGGTAAGCTTCGTTTTACTACTGATATACGCGATTGTGGCAACCATCACGAGACAGTACGTGCTGTACAGACTGAGCAGCTTAATTGGCATAATAGTGACCTTGATAGCAATAGCAATTTGCTACATACGAATCTTAAAAGTGATTCTACGCAAATGTGAAAGGGTACAGCCAATTGGCCAGATAGACAATGATAAGGGCAGAGAAACATGTCAGCAAAAGAAAGAAACTGCAAAAACATACATCATTGCAGTGATCGTATGCGTCTTTATAATCTGTTACACACCAACAGCTATATACAGTACTTTGATTACACTGAAACCGGCATTTTGTGCCACACAAGCATTTTTCTTGCTCTTTAATTCAGGTAATGTTTGCGTGACACTAAATAGCTGCATCAACCCGATCATCTATTGCTTCAGATCTACTGACATAAGAAAGGAAGCACGCAGAATATTCATGAAAGAAAAATGCAGAACGAACGTCGTTCCGTCTAAATGCAACGAGTCAGGGATGTCAAGCTCGTCCCCAGAGTGAGTTTGCTGCTTTACCGCTAATCTGGGACAAAAGGAGTCGTTCGGCAACTATTCGAAAACAATAGCAAAATCAAATTATTACTAGTTCCAATTCAAAAATGCATCTATTGAATCGCTCATTTCACAAAATTGATTGGGTGTATGGGGCAAGTCAAGGGGTTAACGCTACTACAAGAGAAAACGCTTTTCCTTGACCTGAAAAACAGGTCGCAAATCTTTGCTTTTTGGGTGGAATTCTTACTTACAAAGGAACAACGGGTACCGTGTATACTAAATGTATTTACGCCGTTTCCACTACAACAAGCGAAAAACGCTTTCCCTTGACATCGAAAAAGCTGTCACCCCAGCCTGAGCACCCCTATCCTAGATATATCAGAGTACCCCCCCCCCCCCTGGACTGTATCTACTCGAAATGTTATGATTTCAGGAGATTCTCGTGTTGTCCTCAAACCTGCAAATTGTTGATGTGATCTACCCGTTCTGGAACTAACCTGTCTACCGGGTGAGCCAGAAAAAAGTTCCCACTTTCAAAAATGTAGCACCACAAGTCCTTCATGGTTAGTTAAAAGCCAAAAGATTAAAGTATTTTTGTGATTTTCCTCGTCTTCTTACGAGCAATGCAAATATAGGTAAATTCAACTTTACAGACATTTCATGGTTGCAGAATGACCGAAAAGGGCCTAAAACACTTGTACAAATCGTCAAGACTCCTCACACAGAACAATATAAACAGACGTGTCACCTCTCTCAAGAGTTATGAGACATAGATTCTCAAACAGATGCTAAAGAGTTTCAATCCCATGGCAATAAATGCGCAGATGATATCTCTCACCTATGAGAAATTGCATTTCTCTGTTGGTGAGCGAGGAGTCCTTTGGATTTGATTAAGTATTTTAGGTCTTTTTCAGTCATTTTGCAAACACCAAGTCTTTGTAAACTTGAATTTACCAATTTTTCCAGTGCTCGTAAGAAGGCGAGAAAAATCACAAAAATACTCTGATCTTTTGGCTGTCATGCAAATATTGATTCATTCCAATCCATTAAGTACTCTTGATCCTACGAATTTTCAAAAGTGGCAACTTTTTTCTGGCTCACCTGGTATGTAATGTAAAAAGACAATTTAGTAACCAATTGAATCGTCTAGATCATAGACAATACATTTGGGGCAGCAGAAATATACAGAACATCTTCCAAATCTGAAACATTCTATTTGAATATTAACAGGCAATGCAAATATTGTCTGGCCACTCTTTCTACCATATATACAAAGGAAAAGATAGTGAAAAATAAAAGGTTCTCAATACAATGTAAATAGATAAGAAAATTCTAATGAAAATGCGTTACGTTTGTATTTTGTACCATAAAATAAGCAGGTTGAAGCTAAATGGTGTGCTTTATCTACTAAATATGCATGAAACGAGTAAACTACTAATTTGTGATATCACCTATTCACTGTTTAAATATTACTCTGCTACTTAAATGGAAATACTAAACGACTAAAACATGAAAGTATCAGAATTGTACCAAACTGATTTTTCTATTGTTAACCGCAGCCTGAGGTATGTCAAAACCCAAAAAAATTTCAAATCGAACAATGTATAGGGTGAGAAAACATTATTTCAAGTTCGGCCTAAAAAGTTTACTCTTAGTCTTACGGTAATTAAAACACTCACTGCTAAGCTTCCGAACCAAACAAATAAAATGCCCGAGACAGAAGTTTAGATGCATCCTTCTTCTTTCGATATGTGCTCACGTTTGCTCTTCAAACCATTTCTGGAATGCATAACGAGCGAGTTAGCTACCTGGTTTTCACGGAAACTTTTGCGGCTTGCCTTGTTTTTGTTTATAACTTGACAAACCAGGGATGAAATTCCCTTTGTCTCCAATCACAAATCGCTTTCTATCATGGTGTCAATAAAAGCAGCAAATCCTGTTGTAAAATTATATGTCCTCGTTATAAGGTCAAATACATTACTGATTTGATAAAGATTCGATTCCCAACACCCGAGGGGCGAAGTGGGTCAGGATGAAAAGATAACTGATGCAATTGTCATTTTCTAAAGCTAAAAATGGACCAGAATTTGATCATAATTTTTAGCTGTTCTCAAGACATTCAAAAATATTTTCTAGAACAATATGACCGATTTTACTGACATAAATCTGTACATTTAATTCAGCCTTTTGCTTCAAAATGATCCGTAATTTATCGGTGCATAATTCAGCATTTTGCGGTTCGACAAACGCCAATGATGCTAATAGACACCAGCTATGAGCGAGTTTCTTAAATTTTCGTTTAAGGAAACACTGGAAATGATCAAAACACGTCGATCAAATTTTCTAAAGATTCAACATGAATGGACAAAAAAAAACTTGTTCATGGTGATTTGGGAGCTTATAGATTGATTAGTTGTAATCGGCTGCAGGAGCGTTGCTTATTTATGGAAAAATATAACATTACTCTCAGTGATACAAAAAGACTAAATCTAAGCTATATTTATACAACCCTTTGTATCACTGAGAGTATGTTATAAATTCTACAACAACCCTTCCCTATGTGATTTCATCGAATTGTACTTTGGTGAAGCCTGTGTTACGGGGTTAACAGACCCAAGTGAAGCGTCATGAGTTGGTGAAGGTGAAGTTGCGGATTTTAGCGCCAAGAGCTGGGATCACAGAAAGAAGTAGCTAAGTGCTAATCGAGTCGGCGACCCCTTGTCATGACGCTCAAGTGGTGGGGCTCAACCGGGTATCGAACCCTGTTCGCCTGACTATTCTGGCTGCACAGTCAGTTGATGTCACCACTGCGCCACAACACCTTCTAAAAGACCCAAGGCGTCATGAGTTCTTATGCAAACATGCAGCTTTGTTGAATTTGCGATACGGGAAACGGCTTGGCACGGCACTTCATTGCAGCTACTAAAGAAGTTTGCAACAGGCTGCTCGTTAAACTAATGCTCGTGCAACAGATTACAAAAAATCGATTCCTAAATCCCCAAATCACCATTGAAAAAAATGTTCTCTTTGTCCATTCATGTAGAGTTTTTAGAAAATTTAATCGACGCTTTTTGATCGTTTTCAGCGTTTTCAAAACCAAACTTTTGGGAAACTGAAATGAAGGCGAAGTTGCGTTTTTTAATGCCAAACGCTGGGATCGCAGAAGTGGAGAAGATCTAACGAGTCCGCGAGCCATTGTCATGACGCTCAAGTGGTGGGGCTCTACCGGGTATTGAGCCCTGTCCGCCTGGTTGTTCTGGCTGCAAAGCTGTGGTGTAGAGCTGGGGGGGCTCAGGGGGGCTCAGTGGGGCTCAGCCCCCCTAGTTATTTTTTCCATAATTTTGGGGGGCTTTAGCCCCCCTAGTTATACTTAAGAAATGTTGATTTTCTTAATTTGTGTATTATGACAAAAATGACAGAACAAGGTAATGTTATATTCTTTTAAAGAAGACATCCTGGTTTTTGGTTTGCACCAAGATGAGATCTTCAATGACTGTCAAGCTCTTATCTTCCTTGATGTTTGTAAGCATAAGTGGGCCTCCTGTACATCTATGGGGTGCCGTGCCACTAATGTTACATCAAAATGGTTCAGAAACACGAAAGTGCAAATGATAATAGAACAAGGAAGTGCAAACAGACTTCATAAGTGGCAAGGCGATGGGGGTATGGGGTGCCCCCCAGGTGTTTCGAAAAATGGTCCTCGATATTCCTTTAACACGGAAGAGAAATGGATGGGTATAGGTTCGGTGAGAATTTTTCCTTAAAATGCCAAATGCTAGAAGGAGATTACATAATTGAACTGTGTTGTCAAAGCTTCAGCAACGCTTCGGCAATAGCACCGGTAAATATGGAGTCAGAGGATGCCTTCTGAGCCAAAGAAAAGGATGTCTGTTCAAAAGTTTTCTTCGTGCTCTGATTTGTAGGATAAATGTCAGTTGTCACAAAACTATCAAGGTTTTCTTGTTGCTAATGGCAAGCATGATATTGGGAGATGCATTCTAAGCCAAAGTAAAGTATATTTCTTCTGAAATTTTCTTCGCGCTCTGATTTGTAGGATAACTGTCAGTTGTCACATAACTATCAAGCTTTTCTTGTTGCTAATGGCAAGCATAATAACACCTTCAACTCTCCTATGGCTCTTGAAACAGAAGACCATGAAGATGCAAATATCCTAGAATCTGATTCAGGCATTTTGCTGAAGATTAAGCCATGAATCTTCAATATCAGCCAAGTGTACGATTTATCGTGGCCTGTCAAAAGAAGGCAGTATTTTTTGGCACATCGGCAACCCAGTATTACCTTAAGATACTAATGGCATTATATTTCAAACACTGTGTGATGGAAATGCCCTGATGAGCATTTCGACTCCAAATTCCAAAAATTCAAATTAGCTTTCACCTCATCGCCATAATAGTTCAAAATATGCAGATTTTTCATCTGATTGGCCAGATCAACTAGGAGGTCGTCCGATGTTTTGTTGCATTGTCGCAGATCAAGTTCCACAAGTTTTGGCATCTCCTTCGCAGCCCTTCGAAACGGCATACCATAAAGTTCGTGAAGGCCACAGAGATAAAGTTCCCGAATTTTATGGCAGGAATCAAACACAAAGTTGATACCATCATCAGTGACTTCCCAACACCAAGAGAGGTCCAATATTCGTAAATTTGGGCAACTGAAAGAAGAAAGATATGTAAAATGCATCAACATTTGTTAAAAAAGGATATGTGCTATTAGCGCCGCGTTTCGTGCCGCCCTCAAGGGTATACTTTTTGGCAATTTCGGTCCAGGAAAAAGGCCAAATATTGGTAATTTGTGTTTAGAAACCCCAATTTATGGCCAAATTTTTATCTAGGAAATTGCAAACTATGGCACTTTTTATCAAGAAATTAATCTTGCCAAGGGCATCATTTTCTCAAAAATATGTCTAACGGTACCAGTTGAAGATGCTGGTGGAACACCCCTATCCAAAATTTAGCCAAGAGGCCCCCTGGTGTTCAAAATATGCAAGTCAAGCCATCCATTGCTATTATTTTATCCCAGTCCTGTACTAGCAGAGATTAACAAGTAGAATTAGCATCAACTTAACCGCGTGTAACAAACATTTTTTGCCTATCCAACCTTTCACCTTTACTGAAAGAGAATGGGTGCAGTCAAGCCGTACTTACTAACGCCAATGCAAATATGCAAATATTTGCACATTTTGATGGTAGAGGTGGTTGAGTAAAAAACCTGCCAAATCTACCTCTTCCAATGTCTCCAATGAGTCAGTCACCCCTGCAACAGCGTACAAGATCATAATCAAAGATCTTCCTGTCATTTTTCCATTTCAATGATTTTTCGAAGTAACGAGGTGTTAGCGTGAGATTAATTTTAATGAAAAATTGATTAATCAACTTGTCAAGGTTAATTTGTAGTAGCTATAGAGTAAGAATACGTTGAATGGATCTGATGCAAAGGGGATACAAGCTTGCAAATGACAGACTTGCAAACATTTCAACTTCTTTTAGACCTTCTCATTTGATTTTTAGTGGGTGTGTGACAGATCACCCACCATAGTAAATGAGGCGCATGATATTTGATTCTTAAAAATAACACTATAATTGACGCAAAGTAGCGATTGATTTGAAAACACCATAGTTGAACATAATTATTGCTATGTTACGGCATTTGATAAAGTTGTGGCATGTAATGTACCATCTTCAATTTTTCGTCGTAAAATAAAACGTGGACATCTAAAACGTAACTTATTTTCCATGACACTTTCGAATGAATTCATTTTGATCCAATTTTATCTTCATTCTGGGAAGAGCAAAAGACAGTGATATCTACATCTTGTTCAAGACACTGCTTCTTCTTTCTAGACGCTATTTCTTTGTTCGCTTCTCTATATTTCAAAGACATAAGGACTTCGAATTCCAGCCCGTATATAATGACATTATACTGATACAATAAATAAACATTTCGTTGTTTGCTTTCTTTTGTCTGCGATCGCTAATCCCTTTGAATTCCAGTCTCAATCAAAAGCAACTGATGCTGTAATATTACAACAATTGTCTTCGTTAATAGATATCATAAATAAAGACTTTTTTCCACCAAGCGACAACGTAGCGCGATGAGGCAAACGTCGCGCGAAAAATCCTGAGAAAAGTTTGTTGCAAGAAAGTAGGACTGTTACCAACTACATTTCCACAGGGAAAAATTTGCTCAGCAAACAAACAACTTTTCCCAAGGGATCTCATACTCGACATTTGTCGTGTCACGCTATTTTTATTTCCTGATGGAAAACAGGCTGAAATCTGCAGCAATTTTCAAAGCTTAAATTACCTTTCAGAAATTGCATGTAGACATTCATCTGACAAAGAAGAGCATTCTGCAAGATTAAGATAGTCGAGGCCACCTCCTTCCAAATCTTTTAAACTTTTCAGCAAACTAAACATTGAAGCGTTACTGAAGTTTAATCCTTTCTTTAGTTTGAGAAATTTCAAATGTTTCAATTGCTTGATCCATTCCAATGAGTCATCAGTTAGTCCGTCACAAAACGATAGACTGAATTTCCTGCAGCAAATAAAAATTTGTTAGGGTCTTAGTCTATCACGCCTTTCATATTTGCTCATCCTATCGCAATTTTCACGAAGAAATCCTCTGAATCAAAAAGAGGTGAAGACCTTGACTGAGACTATCCCAGGGACAATACATACGGCAAAGAACATAATTATGCAACAATGATGTGATCCGTTCAAGTTGCTCTTAAATCTTGCTTGAAGGCATTGTACACATTAAAGCCCCCAGGTTTATCATGCAAGAGGCAATTTTCATAAATTTGAGAGTTTTAATAAACATAGCATGCAAACCTTGTCATTGTGCACCTTGACAAAAGCCTTGTGGAATCATCTGTCAACTCTGCACCATCAAGAACGATTTGTACCAGATGATCTGCATGAAGACTTGTTAGAATGTCAATTGATGCTGATGTTATCCACTGAATTCCATCAAGGTTGACACATGACAGATCTCTGAAGTTTTTTGCAAGGAAGACTAATCCTTCATCACTGATAAGATTACAATGCGAAAGGTTCACACCATGAATTGGTTTGCCACAAAAATACATCAACGATGCATCAGAAACATTACATCCTTCAAGATTGACATATCTTAAATGGCTGCAATTCTGGCTAAAAAGCTTCAAAATATTGTCATTCACTTGTGGACAAAATGCAAATGAAATCGTCTCGATCTGTGGGCAGCTTTTGAAGACTGCCTCAAAGTCACTTATTGTCATCTCTGATCTCCCTTTGAAGTCTACACTCCTTAGAAGTGAGCACCAAGAAGTGATTACTTTTACCAATAGATCGCTTGAAACATCTTTGAATTCCTTCTCTGTTATTTCTTCCCACAGTGTTCCATCTCTTGCAAATGTGAGCCATGATACACATACTGGGGCAATATATCTGCACAGTTCAGTTGGTGTGAAATATGAGAAGACCTTCAAGATGATTTCATCAGGTAAATCACTGATATTGCAACATTGTTTTTGCTCTGATATTTCTTGCAAATCTGATGCACTATTCACAAGATAATCTTCACCTAAAGTTGTATTAAGGTTGCTTGATTGGTTCTTAGCACAGATGCAGATCTCCTTGCTTGAATTCAGTTCACCATTTTGTAGCTTATTACTTGATGCTTCAGGGCTTTCAAATTCACTGCTTCTGTTTGACAGACATTTATTGCAAATCGAAAAATTCTCTACATTTTCATTGCACTCATGATTTGAGGCTGAGCTAGTATTGACAGGTATCAAATCATCAAAACTCGAATTAGGACATTCAACAAATGAATCATCTTTGAAATATGCATTTTCTACAAAGCCAGAATCTGTTTCACTTTTTTGTTTGCCAGATTGTTCAGGGTTGTGCGAGACTGGGACGATGCTGATGTTTCTTTCAGCCTGGTTTTTATGCCGACTACTTTTACATCCAGTTGTGCAAGCTGGTTGTTCGTCGAGAGATTTGTGTTCTCGATCTAAGTTACCTTCTAAATCTATGATTTCTATGGATTGTAAATCTGCACCTTTTTCAGGCTTCTTACCCTTCTTTCTTGTCACAAATAAGCGACTTTCTTCTTCTTCATTTCCAGACATCTTCCTTGTTCCTTTGTTAAAAAAAAAACATTTGAGCGGAGCCTAAGCCTACTTTCCATGCAGCCTCACTATCACTCTGATAACGAAATGGCGGGAAATATGGCCGGTTGGCGGGAAGGGTTATAGCGGCAACATTGGTAACCAGTGACGCATTTACCTATGGACCCAACTAACATTTTGACAATCAGCATGTAAAACTTGCAAGTTCTACAGAGGTTAAGTCATCTTAAGACCTTATCCTATTCTCGCCCTTGTTTTGTTCACTCCACTTGCATTTAGTGTCAGTCCCCAAAAATGAATCTTGTTTGGACGAGCCCTAAGGCATTTGTGCAAGAAATTGTTGTTGACCCTTAGGCTGTCCAGGTGGGATGGTCATGGAAGGAATTAAATGAGACATAATGAACTAATTTTTACTCAATATTTACTCAGTATTAGAGAGAAGCCCTAATGTTCTGAGTAATTTTATGTTGAAGAGTCTGGTATCCAGGCTATAGAGTTCGACCAACTTTGGGCCAAAGTTAGCAGACTTTGCAGAGAGAAATTTCAAAAGAATTTACAATTTTCATTGTATTTTCGAATGTTGTGCTAGCTTTTTCATTCACGAAACAACGTCCTTTGCAATTTCTTGGAAGTCTACCAGCTTCAGGGGCAGGTTTCCGGGGCCTCTCAGATCCCCGGAATTCTCAGATTCTATGTTGTACCTATAGGGCCAAAAATTGTTATCAAAATCTTTTCAGAAAGATTTCTGAAACCTGTAATAAACTCTGGAAGTTTATACTACTGTAAAACATCTATATACCAAGGACCAGAAATATGAAACCATTGCATTTAGACCACATTTTGAGAGCTAAATTCAAATCTGGAGTCGAAAATTTCATGTAGCAGGCTAAGTTACAACCAGTCTTTAACACAAGGTTTCCACAAGGCTAATTCGCGTTCTTCGTGCCATTTACAAGGTTACATCAAGGCTTTTCTAGGCTAGAACAAGGTTACAAGGCCATAACTACAAGGCTTGCACATGGCTATTACATGGCCTTGTATTTTTGTACAGGTAAAAGAATATTCCCTTTACTCATACAGTAGTGTACCTACTGTATGGGTAATGGCTACCCAAACCTTCAACTGAGCACATGTGTACATTATGTGATGTGCACAGCCAGGAACACTAATGATCACAAATAGTTTAGCTTCTTTACCAGAAAGACAAAACAGGGTTAATAAGCTGAATCATTCTTTATAATAAAAGCAAAACAATTGTACATACAGGCTGCACCAAAAAATGTTCAGGCATTTGTAAAACTGAGAACCTAAATTGAATTTACCCCTGCTTGCTCATAGAAATGTGGGAAAAATCACACACAAATTTTGATCTTTCTGCTATGAATTTAAAATCAATTGTGTGATTTTTCTCACATTGTTATGAGCAAGCAGGCTAAATTCAGCTGTATGAAAATTCATTGGTTGTTAAATGGCTGGAAAAGGGCCAAAAAAATTCTTATCAAATTGTAAAGAATCTCTGACAAAGAATATGCAAGGGCCTTTAAATCTCTCTCAAGTGTTTCAAGAAATGAGCTTTCAAATAACTATTGAATGTTTTTTTATCACATTGCAATAAAGGTACCAATACCCATGCAAGATACACATTTGTTTTTTGTGCGTAAAAAGTTACTTTACAATCCAAGTAAGCATTTTAGGCCTCCTTTTCAGGCATTTTGCAATAAAGCTTCCAAACGTGGTCTATATTTTCTTTGTATCAAAATTTGACGTAGTCCCATGGACTTGAATTTTTGAACATGAAGGTGAATTAAAATTCATCCTACCTAGAGTACTGGATGGATAGCAATGGAATGAATTCTGTCTCATAGCCACAAGACTGTATTTTGTGATTTCCGTAAAGTCTAATTACCTAACTTTCCAAAACTCATAAAAGCACAAGAAAAATCGCAAAATATTTCGGCATTGCGGCTATGAGACAGAATTCATTCCATTGCTATCCATCCAGTACTCTAGGTAGAATGAATTTTCAATGCCTGAACGTTTCATTGGCCCAGCCCTTATGCATATTATACTTTTGCATTCAGCTGACATCACAATTATGACCTTATCCCCACTTAAGCTGTCAGCTTTTCTAATTTACCAGATTTTGTAATATATGAACCAGAAAATCCTTTTGGTACCAATGGGAGTTTCAGTAGGTCTTTCAGTTCATTCCGCAAAGATTTTAGAAGATTGCTTTCCTTTTTTTTGGGTAAGCCACTATCATCATGCCTTTTATCCTCAAGTTCTAGATCAAGTGACTTGGCTGCTTTTTCAAACCATTTCTCCTCTGTTGACTTTTTTCTTTGCTGATGCTCTTCTCTGTCAATTTTCCTAGCAAGAGTGACTCTCTTTTTTATATCTGGAAGCAGCCGCAAATCAACTTCCAGTGAGGGAATCTCTTGATCAAGCTTCATCAAGTCATAGATCTTTTTATACTCCTTGAAATCTTGAGGGCCTTCAAGAATGATGCTGTGGCCTCCTTTCTTTGCTCTGCCTGTTCGGCCACTTCTGTGGATGTAAATCCTTGGGTCTTTTGGTAGATGATAATGAATGATGGTGTCTACATTTGGCACATCTAAACCTCTTGCTGCTACATCAGTGGCAACCATGATTGCATTTTCTGATCCCATGAAACGTTCAAGAGCTTTAAAACGCTGTTTCTGCTGTTTTCCTGCATGTAGTTGTAATGGATTCTTGCCAAGGATCGCAAGGAAATTTGTGATTTTCCTTGTGCAATTTATGCTGTTAACAAAGATCAATGTACGTCCAGGGTGGCATAATGTTATGTATAGAAGATATAAATCTTTCTCCTCCTCTGTACAGATGATCCTTCTTTGGTCAATTTGCTCTGCTGCAATGTGCTGGCTTGAAAGATCTATGATCTTTGCTTTTGAGCTAACATTTGCTTTGTCAACTAGCTTCTGGACACTTTCTTCTCCATCTTTGTCTCTACGCTTTGAGGACTGCTTCTTGTGATAACGAGGAACAGTCAATGTTGCAGAAAACAAGAAAGTCTGCCATTTTCCTTTGCTTAGTGAAATAAGTCTTAAAATCTCAGAAGCTTCCTTGAAATGGCCAAATTCAAGCATTCTATCAACCTCATCTATCACCAGAAACTTGATTTTACCAATCTTTTTCAAATGCGGTTCACCGTCATTAATCAAATTAAGGAGGCGTCCAGGTGTGCCAATTACGACTTCTGGACACTTGCTTAGAATGCGCTCCTGTTTATGTGAAGATAGTCCACCTACAATTGCAGCACATTTCACTGGAATGTATTTTGTAAGATCATTTACATGTTTGTAAACCTGCAAAGCTAGTTCTCTTGTTGGTGTGAGGATGAGTGCATACAATGGCTTTTCTTTGTCTTCTTGTATCAGTTTATTTTCTTGCTTGGATTCTGCTGTATGCTTCAAATCAAGAATGTGTGTCAAAACAGGCAAGGCAAAAGCAAGTGTTTTTCCAGATCCTGTCTCAGCTGCACCAATCACATCTTGGTGATTAAATATTGCAACTGGCAAAGTAGCACTCTGGATTGGTGTTGGTTGATCAAAACCCTTCTCTGATAAAGCAGCCAGAAGTTGGTTGGGGACTCCGAGGCCAGCCCAGTCACTCATGTCACATTTTAGATTTACTTCATTGCTATCAGTACTGTCATTGCTTGATTTATTGTCCTGTTGACTAGCTTCACTGGATTTTTTTTCTCCCATTTCTTGGCCATCACGGGGTACTTCGTGAGAGGCTTGTTTCAGACCCCTTTCTTCACTTTCTTGGTCATCAACTTCCAAGTTCTCCTGCTTATTTTTGGCTTCTTTTCTCTTTTGTTTCTTTCTTTTTCGTTTATTTGCAGCAGTTTTCTTCTTTTTCGATTCCACCTTTGCGAAAGAAAGTGCTTGTTCATCTTTCTGATTTTCTTCTGTTGCTGTCTTAGCTTTTTTAGGTTTTATTGGACCTTCTTCATCATCAACTGGAGAGGGCCTAAATTCTGTCAAGTTGCCGCCAAACTCTGATGGATCGTAGTCTGTTATCTCTTCCAACGAACGAAAGCCACCTTCCTCGAAACCAAAGATATCTTCCTCTTTCACAGCAACACTTTTCCAGCTCCGTTTTCTCGATTGTTTTTTCATTTTGTTTCTCTTTGCCGTGGCCGCCATTTTCTTCGAAAACGTGCACTTGAATTAAGACGCCCCTTGGTTCCCTGTCTCATATAAACCCTATAAGCCGCGCACAAGGAAGGGAAGCACTGGGCACTGGGTACTACTTGGTGAAAAATAAACATACTCTCGACTCGAGTACTGACCCCCCGCCCACTTTAATTTCAACCCCCCCTTTTATTAATTCTTGAAAATTGAAGTGATAGTGAACAGTATCTTTGAATCAACATAAAAAAAGATACGTGTTCAACTAAGAAAACGACGATTGCCCAATTTTTCGAGCCTCCCCCTTCCGATTGTTCCAAGCCCCCGATTATTATTATATCAAGCCATTCCAGCCCCCCAGATTATTTTCACCCCCCCAGTTTATTGGGTACTTGATAGTGGTCTGGAGTACAACCAAAAACTATTTAGAGTAAAATGATTTTTAGGCACTATATCGCACTTACTACCATCATATTGCAAAATACTGCAGACTATATAGGTAGGGTAAGACCCCGGGGGTACTCCCATTATGTCCTAACAAGGGGGTCCAGTAGGTTTGAGGGTCACCAATTGGGGGTATTCCATAATGGATCCTGACCAGTTTATAAGGTTTTAGCTCAGTAGGCTTCTCCGCATGGCAATATGGACGTGTTTTGTTCAATCAGTTTTTACGGAACGATAGAAATTTTTGAAAAACTGCAGAAAATGTTCGCTATTAGATGGTACCAAATGGCCCAATTTTAGGTCCACGACCTACCATTTGGGGGTCTCCATAAAAAAATACTACAATTTGAGGGTATTTTTCAAAATTTTTGCTTTGGCCCTCATTAACCCTGACTGGACCCCCTGTCAGACCACAATGGGAGTACCCCCAGGAGTAAGACAGGGTAAAGTGAACTATTTTGGAGGTTTTTCAATACCCAAAAGAGATTGTACCTGAGGACAAACTTTTAAACGTTGTTTTGACATTATGTCTTTGGGTCAGTTTATCTAGCAGCATTGCATCATTACTTTTGGAGAGAAGCGCTAATGTTCTGAGTAATTTTATGTTGAAGAGTCTGGTATCCAGGGTATAGAGTTGGACCAACTTTGGGCCAAAGTTGGCAGACTTTACAGAGAGAAATTTCAAAAGAATTTACAATTTTCATTGTATTTTCGAATGTTGTGCTAGCTTTATCATTCACGAAACAACGTTATTTGCGATTTCTTGGAAGTCTACCAGCTTCAGGAGCAGGTTTCCGGGGCCTCTCGGATCTCTACCGTTTTCAGAAGAGAAGAGCCCAAAAGACTGAATAGGTAAAAAGTCTCTTGGAAAGCTACCGAAAATAGAATGACCAAAAGGAGGGACTTTCGTAAAAATCACCTGAAGTCTGCAAAGTCTACCGTTTCTGGTAGAATGGCATGGCACAAAAGGAATGGGGTTTTAGCCTCAACCAATTATTCTGTATGTTCTTAGCGTCTACTCTTTCCTGTAATATATATTGCCCATTTCAAGCAAAAGTTCTAGCTATTCTGAAAAGAATCAGAATCGAACGATATTTTGCTACATTTTGTAGAATTTTGGAATGTGCACAATAGTGATGGAAGCTCTAACGCCACTCGATCGAACCTTGTGTTTAAAAATGAATAGAAATAACGCTCGATCCAGGCTCTATTGCAGAATAGCTAAAAGGTCTACACTCATTTTTCTTATAAGAAACCGCTTATAAGAAACGGTAGGCTCAATTTTTTGAAAGTTAAGAAACAACCCCACAGTGATCCGGAACAAAAGAAAGTTTGGAATAAATTCAAAATCTGAATTTATTTCATACCCATATCATCAAGTACAATCTGAATGTTTATGAAACGCAAACATTTTAAAAATTGGACAACGGATAGCCAGGAAAATGAATTTTGAAGTTGGGCCTAATTACTTGATTAGTTTACATAAGCACTTCTGGAATAACGCTGCCTGGATTGAATTTTCAAATCAATATTTCTCTGCTCAGAAAAGTCCGACAACTTTTGTTTTGATCTTATTTCAATCCTCTAGTCGTGTACTTTTAAGTAATTGCAACAATGATTGGAAATATTTATATTGTGGTTCATTTTTATGTGATTCATAATGGCGGAAATTTGTAAAATTCAAATTTCTAAAAATCATTTTAAAAATTCAACAGTTAAAATGTAAAAATTGGGGCAAAATGTATTTACCAAAAAAATTACAAAATTAAAGCAACTATTTGTGCAGGTGTCTACCAAAGGGTTTGTTCTGAATCGTACCCAAAAAATAATTATGGTCATTCTTATTTTTGTGATACAATGGAGATTTTTGAGATTTTTTCAATGTTTTCTGCAATAAAAATAAATCAAGGCCTGCTAAAGCCATCAAAACTGACTCAACTCTATCTCTTTGACATAGTGTCATGAAATATATCCCTCAGAAAGCTTTGCTTTTTATCTTTATACATAAAATTACTGTTTTCAAGCATTTTTTGGTGTCACATCAGCAGAAAACGACCAAAAACGTGTTTTTTTCATGAAAACTACCTCAATAGAGGGACTTTAAGACTTAATTAGTATAAAATTGTCCTTAGAATGATGAAAGTGAATGATTTTCATCACGCCAAGTCTCTTCAAGCCTCAAATGTTTCGGTAGTTATGATGGAAAACACGTTTTTCTTTGCTTCTGCTGACAGGACAAATAAAAATGCTTTAAAACAGTGATTTCATGTAGATCAATGAAACACAAAGCTTTCTGAGGGTTAAATTTCATGAAACTATGTCAAAGAGATAGAGTTGAGTCAGTTTTAAAGGCTTTAGCAGGCCTTGATTTATTTTTATTGCAGAAAACATCGAAAAATCTCAAAAATGTCCGTTGTACCACAAAAATAAGAAAGACCATAATTCTTTTTTGGGTACGATTTAGAACAAACCCTTTGGTAGAAACTTGCACAAATAGTTGCTTTAATTTTGTAATTTTTTTGGTAAATACATTTTGCCCCAATTTTTACATTTCAACTGTTGAATTTTTAAAATAATTTCTAGAAATATGAATTTTGTAAATTTCCGCCATTATGAATCACATAAAAATGAACCAAAACATAAATATGTCCAATCATTGTTGCAATTACTTAAAATTACATGACTAGAGGAATGAAGTAAGATCAAAATGAAAATTGTCGGACCTTTCTGAGCAGAGAAATATTGCTTTGAAAATTCAATCTAGGCAGCGTTATTCCGGAAGTGCTTATGTAAACAAAGGAAGTAATTAGGCCCAAGTTCAAAATTCATTTTCCTGGCTATCCGTTGTCCAATTTTTAAAATGTTTGCGTTTCATAAACATTCAGATTGTACTTGATGATATGGGCATGAAATAAATTCAGATTTGGAAACTTCGTATTTTGGAATTTCTTCCACTCCCTGGATCACTGTGAACCCTACCTGAATTTAAAAAGCTAAGAAACTTTTGTGATGTGCAGTTTTAATTTTCCAATCGCAGTCAGAGATGTTTTGACACTGTACAGTTATTGCAACTGTTTGGACATTAGTTTGAGTGCGCATTATGTTATTTACTTGTTTTGAGATCTTACTGAGTAATTTGAGAGCCCTTAGAAAAAACAAGATTAACTTTACACTTCTGGCATTAAAAATATAAGAGACACCTAAGAAACTTTTGGTAGCAAAATGGCCCAAAAATTTAAGAAACTGCCTACCAGCCCCGGACCTTAGTTTCTTATAAAAAAAAATGAGTGTATTGTCAATTGCAGATATGTAATGAAGTAGGCCTTAATTAATTGTTAATCAACTATTTTTAATTCAGATATGTAATGAAGTAGGCCTTAATTAATTGTTTATCAACTATTTTTAATTCTTGCCTACTGTAAATGAATTATTGATGATGCTGATGAACAATACGCCCTTAGTACGCAGCACTTCTGTGATTATTGTTACTAGTTTTAGTAATTGAGAAAAATCCCTTGATCCCCAGTGATTTTCTTCAAGTTACGTAATTTTCGTTGAATCAACATGAAGTACTAACATGGGAAATCATCAGCAGGACACAGACGAAGGAAAAACACAGCAGCAGCAAGGAAGAAATTACACTGAAGATGATGGAGGGAAATGACGATCTTTTCCGATGGTAAGATGGTAGATATACATTTGATGAAGGTCCTAAAGTTAAGGGGAATGTTGGGAGGAGAAAAGGGCTGAAAATTTCGGACATGTTTTGTTGTTACGGCGAGCTTTTAATGTGGCCTAAATTTGAGGTTATTTTACTTCCGAATTTGACTTTGCCTTTGACTGTTTGACATACGTTTGATATCAGTATTGACCACTTTGTCAATGGTTTCCGGTTGAATGTTGGAATCATGGTGTGCATGGTCTATATGTGTGTAAGATTAATAGAACCAATCCAAAGAATCGGTCCAGGGCCCGAGCTGGCTCTCGACGGCTCTGAATTTTACACCCACTTTTTTAAAGATTTGAAAGATTTGAGCCCTATGCTGGTTATGGTCTGGTATGATTGAATATTTGGATCATGAGTGTTTCTGGCACCAACTTTTTGGCACCACTAGATCTTTTAGCTTTTCTGCAAAGAGTCTGGATAGAATGATGTTCATATAAATTTGAAGACGTCTGACACAATTTTGAATGTGTTCAGATGGAAGTGGAGCTTTAGTGTCACTAGACTTATTGCTATTCATCGTAAATTTTGCTCCTCACGTTTTGTCCAAGCTTGTTCACTTCATCCGGTTTGAGCAAGCGTTTCAATTTGATAGATAAGTAGGTAACAACGTTTTCAGTAATTGTAAGCAAAAATTGGGATCAGTTGCAATATGTTGAGTTTCGATTTATTGAAAATTTGGAATAAAAGCATAAAATGTTGTTTCATCCAGGTTCCAATTTAGAAAAGCTTAAAGGACAAGTCCGGGGTTGGTATGATTGATGATAAAATACCAGATAATACCGCTATGGATGATGTATGATACTTTTTTCCACTATTTTTCGCCTTCTCCTTGTGAAATTACGTATTTAGATAAGCAACTTGAGGGAAATGACGTCACATCGCGCAAACGAAAATGAGGCTGTGTGATTGTTTTTTCGCCTCTTTATCTTAGCAAGCCTCTTTATCGAGTTCTCATGCCATTTTCCATGCATGAGTACACAATAAGGGCTAGCAGCGATTAAGAGGCAAGAAACAATCACACAGCCTCATTTTCGTTTGCGTGATATGAGGTCACTTGGCTCAGATTGCTTATTTGAATACGTAATTTCACAAGGTGAAGGCGAAAAATAGTGGAAAAAAGTATCATACATCATTCTTAGCAGTATTATCTTGTATTTTATCATCAATCATACCAACCCCGGACTTGTCCTTTAAGAGGTCCATGGAGGAACAAAACTTGTGAACAGAATTTTCCTGTGCGTTATGTGGATGCTCAGTTATCCAGCAGCTTTGAGACAGATCCTTGTTGTGGTCAGTTAGTTGGTCATAACGTAAGAGTAACAAGGAACTATGAATCATGAAGAAGCAACTTCTATTTCTTGGTAATGGTAGATTAAATGATACACTCCCCAGTAACGACCTCGCCGGACATTAAAAATACAGCGCGGAAATTGGGGAAATTAAGAAATTAAACATTTGCAATGGGGATTAAAACTATCAAGGTTGGGAAAGGAAATTTTTGGCTATTGTCTATGATGAAACTTGTATAATTTTAGACGGGAAACAAAAGTTTCGACGGGAACCAACAGAAACAAGGCGGGGAAAGTGTTTAAACTTATAAAGTCAAACTTAACGGGGAAACAAAGTTCCTTGGTGGGTCATCCTTCTACCTTGGCGGGGCTTTGTTTCAACGGGGTCGTTACTAAGGGGTGTAATGATGAACTTATAAGGAAAATGATTTTGTCGGATTGTATGGATATCCAAAAGGGAATCTTGTGATTACCTTGTGACCAAACTTTCCATTTGTCTTTATATTTCAGATTATTCATTGGTAGGCTACAAAAGTTTAGGTGCTTTGCGAAGCAAAATGTTCCTGGTCCTTTGAATGCTTTGTCCTTAATCAAAATACTCCTGTAGTCATACAGAACTGAATGAAGGGGGTGGAGGTAACTTCTATGTGGGGGGGGGGGTTGTGGTACATATGTGCCTGTGAGAACTCATAACCAGGGCAATATTTTGAAAAATGTATCCCCATAAGCAAGGCATCATCTTGAAAACACACCCTATAACCGGAGAGCTAAATTTTTTCATGCAAATTGTGACAAGAGTATGCTACATACCATAACTGGAGCTAAAGTCCTTTTCACAAAAGCTTTTCACCAGAAAGACTGCTCGTTTGATGAATACCAAACTTTCTACAAGAGTTACCCCCCATTATACAGAACATGAAAATTATGTTCAGTAGCAGTCCATTTGCTAGAGTTGTGCAGACAATACTCACAGGAAAATCATCAACAAACTCAAAGAATGATGATATTGGAACTGCAAAGGCCATAAAGACAGAGAATTTAAACCATGCCATAGCGTGAAACTCCTGAATATTTTTCCCATGCTTCTGCCTAGCATCCGAATATAATTTTCAGGACAACGAGAAGATAGACATATTGAAGTTATGTCCTCGACCTTCCTCTTGATGTGATCACCCCTCGTGGTTCCGTCAGCCTGCAATTACTGAGAGTTGGTAGCTCTCTCGGCGCTCTACATTTTACGTAACAGGTTCTGCAGGGCAGCGATTCGAACCACCAACCTTCAGAGTGGTAGTCAAGTGCGCTGTAACTGAGCCATCCCCGCTAAATGCCTTCAGAATGTTTCGGTAGAGGCAAAAGAGGCGTTAGTAAAGACAGTTCCTTTCCTTTCCGACGTTATTAGGGGTAGTAATTTCTCCATTAGTGGCAGGCCCAAATAATTTTGAAAACAATGGTTAACTAGATGTATTGTTCTCTATTGTTTCAAGAACAACTGCCCCCCAATCCGAAGCTGCTTCCTACGGCCCTGAGTGGCCATGAGTGATAGTGAATGAATCAATGAAAGTCCTTACCTGCGTTATTGCCGTTATTGCAGCTGACATCGGCAACGGTTGTCGAGTAACCTTGCGTTTTCTGATAGAATGAAATGAAATGAGTATGCTTCACAGATAGTGATTGATAGTGAGTGGTGTTGAGATAAAGACCAGAGATACTGTCTGACAGTGTTCTACTGTAGTTGTATAAGGGAGAAATGTTAAGCAGTGATTTGGCGAAATGAACATGCTCAAGATCAACAATACAGGAGATTCCAATTGCTATGGCTTATTGTATCCTTTTGGTGTTTCAGTTACAAATGCTGACATATGGCCAGAGCCCCTACGCACAACCCACCAAGCATCAGATGCGAGAACCGTTAGTCAGCAGATTCTTGAAGTTTGGATATTGGATATTGGAGTCTACTTAAAATGGTAGAATGATGTTCTTCTTACTTCAAGCATTACTTTCTGATGAAATGGAAACTCTTGCAATACCTACCTACCTACCCAGGCACTCATACCTAGCACCTAAAATCTGGAAGGGTCTACACTCTGACCTAACATCCACTAAGAGTGTCAACAGCTTCGAGCGTAAGATCAATGGCGAATTCTTTAAATACCTCCAATATTAAGAAAACAGCCCTTATTTATATTGTTAAAACTCTAAAAGCTGCAACAAAACTGTCTGTCAAAAATTTTAGAAATGCAGCACTACTGTCAAATATTGAGACAAAATATCGTTTCTCTTTTCTTTTGTGAAAATGTTCCTTTCAATGACACCTCTGGAGGGACCATTATGGAAAGAATGTTGCACTGACGTTTTGATGCTCCCCCTGCCATTTTAACTGGGGGTGTTTTTTTTTGATTAAACCTTCAACTTTTATATTATATTGTACACCTGTAAGTAGACTTTTTTCTTTCTTAAATTTTGTAACATCAATTTTTTATTTCATTTGATAAAATTTTACATTCATACACATATACATAAATGCCAGTATGATTCCCCATTATTTCTGGGCTTTAAACAGTCAAATCTGCATTATTTTGAAAACAGGCAATTTTCTAGTTGTTTTTTTGGGCCTGTCAAGAAATATTATTTTTGGCTACTTCCTAACTTTAGAAAGAACACATGCACCGAAAACTGTGAGAAATGCTTAGAAATTAAGCTAAAGACGCAGTGCTATGATGGATAAAAAAGTTTTACAAATTGGTTGTATTGATTTCATGTATGATTTATCATGGGTACATTTTTGTGACTCACCCCGTAGATTGGTCAAAATTGTTCACTTTTAAAGGCAGTCTGTCCCCTATTGTTCTCAGCTTAGTCACTGCTTTAGTTTTTACTGGAGCTAAATTCATGCATCACAGAGTCTCCAGGATCCTGATTTCTTTGGATCAAATGAATTAGCACAAACTTTTGGAACACCGGGTGTCCCAAAATGATGTATTATTGTTTGATTGCTTGTATATCGATAGCCAGTGAACCGATTTTCAAGAACTTGATTTGATCCGATAGCCTTCTTCGAGGATGTTGGTTGTGCTTTTACACCGATGTTTTCATGGCGAAAAGAAGATCGATATGCCTGCTCAAATTCAACCCTTGCATGGCATGAGAAAGAAATGGCCTACTTTTCCAGTCAACAGTTTAGATGTGATACAAAAGGCTGAACTCGCATTCATATTCTCTGAATTCAGTATTAACTGAATTCGTATTCTCTGAACTACACGTAACTGTAAGTTCAGCCTTTCGTATCACATCTAAAATGTTGACTAGAAAAGTCGGCCATTTCCTTCTCATGCCATGCAAGGGTTGAATTTGAGCAGGTTTATCGATCTTCTTTTCGACATGAAAACATCGGTGTAAAAGCACAATCAACATCCTGGAATACAATTTAGTCTTTCGGCAAAAGGATAAAGTAAAGTTTTTGAAAATCGGTTCATTGGTTCATTTTGGGACACCCGGTATATACAATAGAGATCTTTATCAATTTTATTTTCGTTCATCGAACGGGACAGATTGCCTTTGATCGAGAGTCTTGGTATGATTACCAATTATTAAAGTTTTTAATTTTTGGTATCCTGAAGTGAATTCTTATAAAGAGTTTCTTCAAAGAAAATAGGTATCTGTTATTTGCTTTGACAACAGGTGGTTCCCTCTTTGTGTATACATTACACAGTATGGTGTTTGTTGTCTGCAAAGAAATCTTGTTTTTTGCCATCTTGTTTATTAAAGTGTTTATAATAAAGTGTCATGAAGATTCAGCTGATCTCATACCACATTTTTGTGAGTACTATAGTGCATTAAATATTGATTAAAGTCACGAGAAATGTGCAAGAGATAGATGACATGTTCTCATTGTGTGGGTGACTGTGAGGTGATGCCCACATGGGAGTAAGTAAGTAAGTGAGTAAATAGGCAAGTGAGTAAATGAAGTGCTGGTCTTTCATTGCTGAGAAGAATAAAGATAGAAAGGATGGAGAAGATTGTAGCTGTTCGTCTTTGGCACTGATGGGAAGACATTTTGACATGATCTACTGGGAATTATGACAGGCACGTTTTAGGTTTGGTGCTTGAATAAAATTAGAAAAGGTAATTTGCTGTTGTTTGTTGATGAGAGAAAATAAGATGATAAATTTGGTTGAAGAGAAAGATACTATAGGTTTGTTTTCGGTAATGATTTGAAGAAGTTTTGAAAATAATCTACTGAAGATGAAGGAAGATATGTTTTAAGTTTTGTGCTTGTGTCAATAGAATTAAATTACTGCTGCTTATTACTGAAAGAAGATTATATGATGAAATATTGTTGAAGAGGAAGATATTTTATGTTCGTTTTCGGAAATGATTTGAAGACGTTTTGACAATAATCTACTGAAGATGAAGGAAGACATGTTTTAAGTTTTGTGCTTTTGTCAATAGAGTAGATTTAAATTGATGTTGCTTAGTACTGAAAGAAGAGAATATAATAAATATTTTTGAAGAGAAATATTTTATGTGTTTCTTTTCTGTAATAATTTGAAGAAACTTGACAATAATCTACTGAGAATGAAGGAAGACATGGTTTAAGTTTTGTGCTTGTGTCAATAGAGTAGATTTGAATTGCTGGTGCTTATTACTGAAAAAAGATGACCTGATAAGATGTTGTTGAAGAGAAAGATATTTTATGTTTGTTTTCAGTAGTGATTTGAAGAAATTTTGACAATAATCTACTGACGATGAAGGAAGACATGTTTTAAGTTTTGTGCTTGTAAGCTTGTGTCAATAGAATACATTTAGATTTCTGCTGCTTATTACTGAAAGAAGATGATATGATAAAATATTGTTGAAGAGAAAGATATTATGTGTTTCTTTTCGATAATGATTTGATGAAATATGACAGTGATTTACTGAAACGATGGAAGGTACGTTTTAAGTTTGATGCTCATAATAGATAGGGTTAGTTAATCAACAAACGAGGTTCCTATGTTCAAGCTAACTATCGAGGAACATTTTCAGAGTGGTTAGACATTGATTGAAGTTAAATTCACAGCGCTGGAGTCAACCAAATCCGTATACATTTTTGGAGACACCCGGTAGATGATTACCATTTGCAGTGGCCTTTGTAAAATTTGATGCGTATGCAGTGTTTGAATGTTCGCTTTTTCTTAGTAATTGATGCACCACATTAGATGTTTGTCCCTCTTTGTCATCCCATGTATCGTTAGATTGCAGCTTTGAAATATCATCTGCATTTGGTAGCTTGATTATTACCGGGTGAGAAAGCAACAATCCCTGTTTGATAGGCCACTGCTCCCTGGATATGCACTTCAAGACGATAATATTGTCAAATATCTTTTATAATGGTGAACAAATCCCGGGGGGGGGGTTACTTGACCAGGTTTTGGTCGGGGACGTGCCATCGAAGCTTCAAAAACATACCCGTTCCTTATACCAATTTTGCGAAAAAGTATACCAAAATCGTTCTTTAAACCAAAATCGCGAAAATCGATACCGTTCCTTATACCAAAATCGTGAAGATCGATAGCGTTCCTTATACCAAAATCACGAAAATCGATACCCTTCCCGATGGCACGTCCCCGTACCCAAAATATGTGAAGTACCCCCCCCCCCCTGGGAACAAATCTAGTGGACACGTTCAAAGATCTACCTGACTGAAATCGGCCGCTATCTTCTTTAATTATGAGTGATTTTCTCGATAGAACCCCTTGAAGAAACCTTCAAAATAGGACTAAAATCACGACCAAATTTTCCTGATATTTCTGACTTACTGCAATGACTTCAACACGTTTAGCATGTCATCCCTTTAGGAGGATAAACGTGTCATTCCTTAGAGCATAACACAGTTATTTCGCGCGATTTCATCTTCCCTTAATTAATAAAGACTACGTTACTCCTTCAGCTCTTAACCATAGTTTTATTCATTATCTTTCATCAAGTATCCTTCACATTTTTAAGCTAAGGAACTTTTTATTTGTTGCAGTTCCGTGTAACTTTATCTTGGTCGTGCTAGTTTATATAAGAGTAAGACAATGACGTCTGTAGTAGGTCGAGGTTGGTCTTTTAGCCAGTGACCTATGATCGTTTCTTCTTAAATCCTATTGTAAGAAAATTTATAAAATGTCTCGAAACCACTATTCTTCTTCAAACCGTGGGCAGCACACCACAGATAATAATAGAGATTTGATGCTGTTTTACTGAAGCTGGATTTTTGTTTCTGGGTGAATTTCGAGAGGCAGTACTTTCAGATTACACGAAAGAAGGCTGTTGCAGAGTTTAACCTCACAGCACTCAAGTTTCACGTCTGAAGGAGTCAGGGGCGGCGTGGCAAAAATGAAGGGCCCTGGAAAATTCGTCGAGAAGGGGCCCATGCTTTGTCTCACACCCTTTTCTGAAAATAAGATCTAGCAACTTCTGGTTCCGCAGAAACGATCAATGCAACTAATTGCAAAAAACATGGCGAACGAACAGCAGCGGCGTGGCCAGGGTAAATTAAGTGGGTGGTACTGAAAGGCAGGGGATCTGGGGGCCAAGCCCCCAGGAAAATTTTTGGGGTCACGCCCTTTACTTTGGCTTAGAATGCATCTCCCAATATCATGCTTGCCATTAGCGACAAGAAAACTTTGATAGTTTTGTGACAGTTATCCTATGAATCAGAGCACGAGGAAAATTTTTGAAGAAACTTCCATTACATTGGCTTAGAGTGCATCTCCCAATATGATGTTTGCATTTAGCGACAAGGAATCCTTGATCGTTTTGTGGCAGTTATACTATAAATCAGAGCACGAGAAAAAAAGGTTTACGAGCCATTCATTGCTCATCACGATTTATAAACAACTAGAATACATGTAAATTCGTTTCCAGTTTAGCTTCAGGGGGCCCATATTTGTAAGATTTCTGGGGGCCACCGGGAAAATTTCCCGGTGTCCCGGTGGGCCACGCCGCCCCTGGAAGGAGTAGTAAGATCTAATCTTATTCATTTCATGTCATTTCGTGCATGAGCACTGTTTTGACCATATATTCATCTGTGACTATTACTGTAGACAGATATTTTGTATCGGACATTTGTTGCAATACAGGAACACCATAATACATACAGCCAAGATATTAATTCAGGTTTTTTAATTTTTACACCCATTCCAATTCAAGTGATCAATACTTTGCTGAAGCATCGTTTGAGTTCGTTAACGTATTTCGTGTCATGAAAACTTGTGCTATGGATGCAAGAATTAGTATGATGCTAAAACTTCCCACGAAGATGGTCACATGATTTAAAATTGATAAAACGGACCTTAACCGATTTTGTCTATGACCCCTTTAGCCTAATCTATGAATAGGACAATAATAGACCTGTTAGAGGCCCTTTACATGATAAATTTCAACCCGTGTTGAGTTTCAACACGGGTTGAGTTTTAACAGCATTGCTTATTTTGCCTTGCGTTTACATGAACACGGGTTGAGATTAGGTCACATGGTTGCAAACAATAGAAAAAGGAATGTGAGCCACTCAAATATTTGAACGATTGCGGAAATAGATTCGATCTCCTTTGTTCGCATTCTAATCTCGCCCCGAGTTGAAAAAAATTTGCGTTTACATGAGAATTTCAACCCGTGTTGAAATTTCAACACGGGTGGAGTTGCCGAGTTGAGTTGAACCCGTGTTGAGTTTCAACTCGGCCTCCTTCATGTAAATAGCAAAAATAACTGATTACTCATCAAAAATTAAACTTCTATCGCCATAGAAAAACGAAACTAAACGTATCGGGCCGTGCCCTTCGTCAGTAGTGAAGTCAGTAGTGACTACTGACGAAGGGCACGGCCCGATACGTTTAGTTTCGTTTTTCTATGGCGATAGAAGTTTAATTTTTGATGAGTAATCAGTTATTTTTGCTATTTATCATACATCGCCACACGCTTCACTGTTATTTGAATCCTTCATGTAAACGCGATGAAGGCTTACACCGTCAGCCGAGTTGAAACTCAACCCGTGTTCAACTCAACCCGGGTTGAAATTTCTCATGTAAAGGGCCTCTTAGGCGCATAGGCTCCAAATCTTTAAATCGGCATGAAAAGGTGGGTGTAAAATTCTATGACCTATTTCTTCTAGTTGAATGGCTTGAAAGAAACTTAAAGTTTGAATATTTTCGAAATTACAGCGTATTTTATATTCTAACTCATTTGAGAATGTGACGTCATCAAATTTGTAAATCATAAACCAGAAGAGTGATACCATATTACTTGATACCATATTGTAGATATTCATAAACTATGGTTTTCTTAAAAATTACTCCATGTTGCGTCCAACAGTTTAGAAACCACGATGGTTTTCAGTTTTTTTGAAAATTTTTCTTAAATTCTTGAAAAAGAAGAAAAACACTGTAAATCTGAAGATATTGAAGATTTCAGAAAATTCCAACGGTAGAATTATAGAGAAATAGCTAAAGTTTCTTTGAAGTCATTCAGTTCAAAGAAACAGGTCATTAAATTTTGCACCAACCCTTTTAAAGATTTGGAACGTATGTTCCTTTTAGGTATTCTAAAAAGAATCAGCATCGAACAACATTTTGTAGAATTTTGGAATGTACACAATAGTGAGAGAAGCTCTAACGCCTGTCGATCGAGCGTCGCGTATAAAAATGTATAAAAATAACACTCGATCCAGGCTCTTTTGAAGAATAGCTAAATGGTCTATTCAAGAGCCATTTCACCTAAGCATATAACAATTTTAAAGGTAATTCAGAAGTATACTACAACTTTGTCAACGTTTCGATATTCATCTTCTTCAGTAACTGTCTGAATACTTATCTGAATCACTTATCTACGTTAAATATGAATCCAGATCGTGGTTGAGAGTTGCACGAAGTTTGCTGAATACAGTATTACACCGCCACTAGAAATTCATTTTGTAAAACCAGGCTGCTTAGTTTCTTATAAATATTATGTAAATGTTATATTAACCAAATGTTGGACAATGACTATGGTGCCATCTGGGAGGCTGCAGTTTCTTATAAGTTAGTTTCTTAGTGGCGGGGTAATACTTTATCTTACCGTTTTTGTGCGTCTGAATATCTTTGGGAAACTCCCATCGAATGCCTGTGTTCGAGGGTCTGGAAGTCTGGAACACGGGCTACCATCGAACGACAGAAGATAATCTAAAAGAAGTATCTTATCCAACAAACAGAAGGAAGTAAATGGGATGTGAGCCACAATATTTTTGACGTGTGTTTTAGCCAATCTTTTCAAGAAATCTGTTATACGTTCATTTGTTTCAGAAGGAACTAAGGCCCGAGGCTGGTTGGTAGTTTCTTAGGTTTTAGGGCCATTTTGCTGGCAAAAGATTTTTTCATTTGTCTTAAATTTCGAATCTTTCAAATAACTCTTTTTTTTTAACAGAATTCACACTCAGAAATAAATGAACTTAAACTTCATCATTATCAAAATCCAGCAATGATTCTTTTTTCCAAACTTGAATCAAAGCAACTTTGTGAATAGAAACATTTTGAAAGTGCAGTGTACTGAAAGTGAATGCAATCTGCATGTCAATTGTCAAATGCAGAGTGGTGGAATACAGTGGTTGTTCAATGTCAAAACTATTTTAAGGGATCGATGAAATGAAAACTGCAATTTACCAAAGTTTCTTAGCTTTTTAATTCAGGTGGGGCAGTTTCTTAAGTTTAAAAGATAAACTACTGTTACTAGCCTACTGTTTCTTAGAAGTTGTATCTTATAACAAATTAGTGTGTCAGGCGTGAAACTCAACTGTCTGGAGGAAAAAATTGAAAAGAACACAAAAAGCAACGTACGTAGGATGTAAAATTAACTGGATGTGGTACACCACGTCGCTAGACATATGACGTCAGTACCATAAGTAGCATTGTATGCAGATGCAATTCTTTGAACCATAGCAGTTTAAAAACATTATAGAACTTGTCTTATGAGCCCCAGAAATTTAATTCTTGCGGCATAAAACAGGGATCCTGGGACTTTAAGCATGTTGCACTTTGGGGGCGTCCCCCTGCCTCAAATCATAGAGTAATATGCATCCTGTTGTTAACTTGAACATACTGAACGAAATGTGACATCTACATATGAAACATTACTTGATGACCTAAAGTAATGTTTCATATGTAATTCTGTGATCTGGTTGGTGCTATTAAATTGCATAGAAATAATTACCTTGAAAGCTCTACTCCCGGAAAAGGGGGGGGGGGTACATGACTTGTGGATGGATGGAGGTCTGCCGCCCGATTTTCAGGATTGTGCCCTCTTCTTATTACCGAAACTTGCGTTTGTATCCACTTTTATGATGAATTTTGGCGCAAAACTGCCTATTTTTAACAATTTTTGCGAATTTCAGCGAAACCCCACCCATGTTTATGCAAAATCTGCCGAAAAAGGACCCTTGTTTAGAGAATTTAGGGAGGGCCCAAAAACCCACCCACAAGGGCGGCATACCCGTACCCCGAATATGTTATGTACCCCCTCCCCGGGGCTTAAGACTCCACCGGGGGGAGGAGCTTAAAGGACAGGAAATTTCAATAGAGAGGGGCTTATTCACATTACTACCGAACGCAAATGACAAGGATATGGATGGTAGCCTTTTTATTTTTCATCCTGTATTTTGCGGAATCAACAGACAATTTACGAGGCAAATACACAAATTCGACAAATTTTTTATCCCAAAGTCATATCAAATCAAAAGTAACATGCAGACTTGTTTACTTAAATAAATGGAAAGCTTTGGTAACCTCTGGCATTTTATATGAGTGGGAGGCTTAATAGATCTTTTAGGGTGCTAAAAGATGGTCAGAAGTTAGAGAGGTTAGAAGATGGGGCTAAAGACTTGCACAAAGTTGGTTGCCTCAATGAATCAAATGCTTTACAATCTCATCACTCGTTTTGGGCTATTTCGCAACTGCTTTCAAGGGTCAATTTGAATGTTCTTGCCAGCACTCAACCAAAGAGTGTTCTTCAGGTAGAAAATGTCAGTAAATATAACTATGAACAGCTTTTGAACACTTGTTTTGTAAAAGTACACTAGTAGTTCCAACATTCTCGAAGCTCGTGTAAATTAGATAGAGGTTAACGTTGTGTGATCTGATTGACTGAAGCAGTTGGTTCTGTCGTTGTTAGCAGAGTAGCTGGGACGCCCGCGGAGAGAAATGACCGTATCTGGGGAAAATTGATGATATATGGGGCCTATTTTCTCACAGTATTGTTTATAACTGTTTTGTTTGTTGGTCTCCCATATTAGCTAGCTTTTTATGTGGACCTAAGTGTTTTTGTTTCTACAGGGATAGTTAAAAAATGCATGATGTTTGAAGAAATACTATGCCTTGAATGTCCAATCGATAATACAGTAGTGTCCCGCATTACCCTGGATCAGAGTATTTTTAGTATTGGAAAAAAAATAAAAATAAAAAAAATAAAAAATTTTTTTTTGCAAATACTAAAAATACTCTGATCCAGGGTATGTCCCGCATATAAGAAATAAATTTTTAAGAAACACAGACCCTGCTTTTCAAAATAGCACCCCATTTTATAAGAAACTAGTACAGGTCTGAAAAAACCTTGTTTCTTATTTAACAAAACTAAGCAGAAAACACCTTCCTGGAATAATTATATCATTTCCTGGAAGTGAAAATTTACAAATGCAAATCAAAATAATATGTTTTTATCACAATCATAAAGCTTGTGTCTGAGTGATCGATAGTGCATGATTTTTCTGATAAGAAACTTTACCCTGATTCGAATTTTACCTCATTTTATGAGAAACATGGCATACCTGAAATTGAATAAGTTGTTTCTTATACGCGGGAGACCACTGTAGTTGCAAAAATATTCGATTGGATATGAGAGTTCTTGCTTAAAAGGGCCTATCCTTTCCGGGGTTATACTCCGGGGCTCTGAGACATTTTCTTAAGAAGCCTCTCAGCAAGTCTGAAGAAACGTCTAGAATTGATGATCAAATCTCTTTGGTTTTCCTGCCCGATCCATTGTAGCATGTGTATCAAATGTGCAGAAATTTTTCTCTCTTTTTTGTAGCTTTTAGCATCAATCAAATTCTTCATTGCTCATGACGTAACAAGAAAGGATGGAATGAACGAATTTGGATAACAAACTTTAAGATTGTAACGTTTATTTGCAAGTATGGAGCGGTAATGGGAAAAGAAGAAGCGAAGATTACAGTCAAAATTGGCGGTATGGTTGCTATGTCATGTGTAGACAGGATTGAGGGCCAGATTGGCAAGCAATTGGGAGTTGTGCGTATAAGCGTGTTCCTACAAAAGAAACTCGCAGAAATATTCTACGACCCGGGATTAACATCGGTGGAGAAGCTATGCAGAGCAATAGAAGAGATCGGGTTTGAGGCAAAGCCATCTGAACATGATGACATTGTTAATGAAGGTCTCGATGTCAGTGAGACAATCGTCAAGGTTGAAGGCATGGTCTGTATGTCATGTGTAGACAGTATTGAAGCAGTTATAGGAGATCGTCCTGGTGTTGTGGAAATCAACGTCTCATTAGCGGCAGAGACAGCAACTATAAAATATCTGCCTGACATAGAATCAGTAGAATCGCTCATTGAGGCGATATCAGATATGGGGTTTGACGCATTTTCTGGCCAAAAAGGACAAGATTCGCAAACTAAGAAAAGTATTATTGATATCGAAGGGATGACGTGCAACTCATGTGTCCAGTCGATAGAAAAGATGATATCTGGCGTCGAGGGTGTGCTGAGTATCAATGTATCGCTCGAGGATGGCAATGCAGAAGTTATGTATGATCCATCTTCGATTACCACAGAGAAAATTTGCGGTGAAATTGATGACATGGGATTTGATGCAAGTAAGTATAATTATGATGCTTCTATCGTTATTTTAATGAATTAATCATTCAGTCATTCATTAATTCATTCATTCTGTTGTTCGTTCGTTTGATGTTTGTTTATTGCATCATTTATTATTCATTCATCCATCCATCCATCCATCCATCCATCCATCCATCCATCCATCCATCCATCCATCCATCCATCCATCCATCCATCCATCCATCCATCCATCCATCCATCCATCCATCCATCCATCCATCCGTCCGTCCGTCCGTCCGTCCGTCCGTCCGTCCGTCCGTCCGTCCGTCCGTCCGTCCGTCCATCCATCCATCCATCCATCCATCCATCCTTTCGCACATGCATTCTGTTTATGAAAATTGACAACGCAGAAGCTATTTATGATGTAGACTTAACGACATCAGACTTTGCTTCGAAGTATGCAACATCAACAACGTGGTTTTAGGGGAACAACAATCTAAGGATCTGCAATGTAACACGACAAAAGGGGGTACTTTTAGTGCTGTGCACCACCACACAATCAGAAGCGTCCTTGTGCAATCTCCATCACACTTGCTATGGACGCTACGGTGTATGACCTCTTTAGACTCATTCAGGGACGCCGGAGCGATGGTAGGGCAAGGGGGGCGACTAGGAACGTAAGGGCAATCGAGACCGAAGGCGAGCGAAGCGAGCCTAAAAATTAGGGGGTCTGGGGGTACTCCCCCGGGAAAACTTTTGTGACCACGCCCTTTAGATTGGCTTAAAATGCTATCAAAAACGTTTTAACGAACATTAATAATGTTCTTTCACAAAATTTTTCTGCTATTTCTCCACATGTCCTCATTCCATAAAATCGCATATTGCTTATTTTGAAGTTGCAATTGCCAGTCATTTTTCGTTACTGGTGTGTTTCTGATAAGGGAATGAAGCTATGGCGGATTTTTTATCAAGTTTCAAAGTAAATTATTGTTTTTCATTGAAAGGGCACTTTTGGCCCCTTGCCCCCGTTAGGAAAGGGCAGGAGGGGCGCTTGCCCCCCCCCCCGCCCCCCCTCTCCGGCGTTCCGGCGTCATTCCGAAAGTCTCTTGTTTCGCTCCCCAAACGAACTTGCCGTTACAACAGTCAACTTCGGTCAACTTCAACTAATCATTCAATTCAGAACTTTGACTATTCAGAATTCAGAATTTAGATTAATTAATTGGCCTACTTGAAGCAATAACAGCGACAACAACAACAACAACGATGACAACGATGACAACGATGACAACAAGTAAAAGTTAGAAGGACTTGTGTAACGAGTCTAAGGCCTCTGTATCATTGCAGGGGGGAGGGGGGGGGGGCTCACGCATGTTGTAAGGGATCCTTCTGTGGTAAAGCGATGAAACGATTGCAGCTAAAGATTCAGATTTGTCTTTCTTCGTCCCCTGTTCGTTTGGTCATTTTTTTGTACCTTGGTTCCACATGTTTTAGTTTTGTATCAATAGGCCGCGCAGGAGGATTTTTTTCGTTGACCACAGGGGGCCGAGGTAGAAAGAAGACCAAACGCACAGGAGACAAAGGAAAGCAATTTTGTATCTTTCAGCAGCAATTATTTCCTGTTTTCCCTGTGGGAAAATAGTTGGTAGATACTGCACGTCATCGATCAGGACCTGTACGGAATTATTCTATTGCGGGTGGCACTCCTTTGTATCCCGATGTTTTTATTTTGAATTCGTTGTTCATGGAATTCATTCAAATCAGATGCTGCCCACTTTCGGCAACATTGGAAGCTCGTAGGCTGGACGATCTCAGATTGCTGGAATCAGCTGAAAATAGAAAAAGCTGATAAGAGCATTAATTTCAATAATTGATGATGAAAATTGGAAATGGCGCAAAGAAAAAACTGTTGCTAAAACATCTGCGTCGCAATCTCTGTTATTTGTCTGTCGATAGAAGTATTGGTTAGCCGGCCGACTGTTCTTTCTATTCACGAAGGATTCTGATGTTGTTTGCTCAGTGATGGAATTTTGGAGATATTAAGATAAGGTAAGCAATGCTGACATTGTAGTTTCAGTTCTTGGGCGTTTATAAATTTCATAAGCAGAGTTGTATGCGTTAATTCTGTCAAGCAATGGGAAGTTGTTTACACGGAATTGTCAAAATGTAGCATATTTTGCTTGTTGAGAATGCGTTGTAATTCTGATTTAGATAGTGTTTGTTAGTTGTGCGTATTTTTAATGGTAGCCAGAGCATGCTTCAGTTGAAATAGTTTACTGGTTAATCTTCAAGATTTACTCAAGGATAGCAAGGACAAAGTTTTGAGATTAGAACAATTTTCTGCCGTAACATGAAGCTGTTTACGTGGAATTGGCAAATGTTTATCGCATACATTTGCATGTGTGTAGGTGTTGTAGTGTGATTCTGAGTTCGATAGGGCTACCCCAGCACCTGCATTGTAGTTATTTTTTGACCTCATGCTTGTCCGCTATTTCTCTGAGAAAGGGGTATAAATTCAAATCCTATCTGAGACATAGAATTAAAAAAGGGGTCATATTTTGGTCAACTAGTCAGATATTCCCAGGAATAGGGTACCAAATTTATCACTAATCATCTATCACTAACAATTTGAGGGCAAAACATTAAGAAAATAACAGATTTCGGCGCCATTGTTGAGAGGGTAGGAGGGGCGGTCGCCCCTCGCGCCCCCCTCTCTGGCGTTCCTGAATGTAATGATATTAGTTCCTATTCAGTTCATGATCATTTATTCATATTCCCTCATCTTATCTACTGACTAATGTCAGGTTGCTCAGCATTAGTGTTAAATTTGGAATGTATCACAAAATCACCATCTCAAGGATGTCAGTGAATGTATGGAAAAGGGGGTGATATTTTCTCAAAGAGTCGAAGGAAGAAAGGTACTTTGAAAGGTTTCGTAAGAGATAATGGGTATGAAGTAGATTCTATGGACAAGCATGATATACACTGGGTAATAGGACTGCACATGCCAGGAGGGCTACTTGCTCTTCTTGTGAATATTATTATTCATCTTGCTTGCTGCTCTACGGGCTCATATTCGAGATAGACTGTAAGAATCTCAAGTAAGTGTCGAGAAAGACAAAGTTTTGAGCACCGTTTATCGTCACTTTTTAGTCCAGATGAAAGTTCTCTTCAGCATATGTATTTCAAGCACGTTTTTTTATTATAGATATTTGACCTTGTTTAGCTCAGAATACCAGCACTAAGATTGTGTGGGATTTTTCCGTCGAGAGCAACTGATGTGCTCACCCTGGGAGTTTATACCGTGTTTACATTTTGGGAGCAATTTTTTAGAACTTGCCTATGAAATCTCACTAAAAGGTCGCCCACGCAAAACGAGTGGATTAGTTTGAAAGCAGCTTCAACTGTGCGAGTATTGTCAATTTTGAATAAGTCTATGTGGAACACTGATCTGTGATGTGGAATTGAGTTTTGACAGTGTCTGCTTGTGTCTGTGCAAAGTGTTGTTTTGTCATTAAACCATGAGTAATTAAACTCCGCAGTAAAGGTTTAGCTTGTATTCTTCTGCGGAGGAATATTTATTCGTTCTGTGGAGGAGGTTTATCGATACCTCCTCCGTAGTAGATGCATTCTTCCTCCGCACAAGCGTAAAGCTGTGGCAATCAAGCACAACTGTGGACATGATTAAACGCAAAAGATTCAGATATTAAAGGCAGTCTGTCACGCAGCTGATTGGATGATTAAGACAATAAAAAGAATACGAGAATTGAATGCCACTCGATCCTGATCACTTTCTACGGCCATAGAAAGTGATAACGATCAACCCTCCTTTGTATCAAACTCACGTACTCACAAAGACATCATTGTGTTGAACTGACTTTATTACCGCCAATCAGATGCATGATAGACTGCCTTTAATAATCTCCCGCAGTTACAACGTTTGACAAGTTTGGGGTCCGAAATTGTTTGGCCTGAAATATTTACTGTCCACGATGCTTTGCAGTAAAGCATTTGAGGCATAATGTCTTGCTCGCGAAACATTTTGCATGACCGAAAACAGAGTCCAGAAAAAGTAACCGCTCCGGCTGTGAGCTGGAGGTAGGTTTTGCTTGTTCATGTCATATTTGAGGGAGGTTTAGTCAAATTTGTTTGCTGCTAGGGGGCAGACTAACTCCTGTAGGGGGTCTGCTATGTATGTGCCTTTGAGAATCCAGAGCTGTGACCCATAACCAGTTTTAACCAAAGCCACGATCATAGTACAAATCTTGGACTATTTAAAATTCTGTTTCTGAAAACAATTGCTCTAACTGTCAGTTTCCCCAGTATTTTGGTCTATGATTGTTTATCTTCACTTGAGAGCAGAATAGTACGTTAAAAATTATGAATAACATTTGGTTGAATCTTCGGTCAGACAACGGAGTTTGAAGTTAGCAAGTCGGTTAGATTGTCTTTGCAGTGAAATTTTTCAAACATTGGATACATTATTTTGACTTACCCGATGGCTACGACAATATACACACCTGCCAAATCCACTAATTCTAATTGTAAGCTGGTATCAAAAGAATTATCGTACTTTTTTAGCCTCTTCCTTCTTCCTTTCATTCATTCGTACACATATGCATTCATTTAGTCACAAGGGGCCTAGTTCATAAATTTCTTCGTATCATGCTGTAACTTAAGCAGTAGGTCCTCTATGTTTTATTGAGACTCGTCACAACGAAACTAGTAACAGGATGGCATAACCTGCTTAGATACCCTAGGGTTATTGATTCTTAGTCCCCTTGCTCACTGTGGCAAACCTGTACCGAAGTCACAAACAACACATTGAACACGGTAGTCTACTCAGGTAATAAGTTTATAGATAGAACCTATGAGACTCCGTACGGTATTAAAGCGTTCTCGTTGACTGATTTGACTGTAAGATTTATATGGGCAAGCTTACTCACATTCGCGTTGGAAGCAGAAACTGCATTTGTCATGCATTACCTCGTCCATTAGTTCATTGGTTTATTTATTGATTGATTCGTTCGTTCCGTTCATTCGTTTGTTCATTCATTCATTCATTCATTCATTCATTCATTCATTCATTCATGCATAGACCATTTTGACAGTTAGAAAGGGCCTGGGAGAGCAATCTTTTTTCTGGACAGCTTTTCAGAAACATTTTAGGCAATTCATTTCCTCATGTTTTACCGTGAATTTGAAGCCAATAGATTTGTAGAGTTCAGTTTATCGCTCATGAAAGTCCTGTGGCAGCCATTTATCAGAAAACTATTACTCTCCCTAGATCGTTTTTCTAAATTTCAAATGGTCTATTCATTCATTTATTCATTCATTCATTAATTCATTCGTTCATTCATCCATTCGTTCATTCATTCGTTCATTCAATCACTCATTTATTCATTCATTCATTCGTTCGTTCATCCATTCGTTCATTCATTCATTCGTTCGTTCATTCATTCATTCGTTCGTTCGTTCATTCATTCGTTCATTCATTTGTTCGTTCATTCATTCGTTCGTTCATTCGTTCGTTCATTCATTCGTTCATTCGTTCGTTCATTCATTTGTTCGTTCATTCATTCGTTCGTTCATTCGTTCATTCATTCGTTCATTCATTCGTTCGTTCATTCATTCGTTCATTCGTTCGTTCGTTCGTTCGTTCGTTCATTCATTCGTTCATTCATTTGTTCGTTCATTCATTCGTTCATTCGTTCGTTCATTCATTCGTTCGTTCATTCATTCGTTCATTCATTTGTTCGTTCATTCATTCGTTCGTTCATTCGTTCATTCGTTCTTTCATTCATTCAATCACTCACTCACTCATTCACTCATTCATTCATTTTTTCATTCGTTCGTTCATTCATTCGGTCATTTTATCAGTCAGCGTATCGATGAGCTTACAGATGACAAAAAAGTTGTGGATGAATCCATAAATATACCGAGTTAATAGAAATTGTAACTTTTTGAAAAATCATCGACATTTGATTATATCACCAATCTTTGTATTTACCGACCAAATTTGATGGATTATTGTTGTCTTATTCCTTCAGAGAGAGGCGACGAAATAAGAGCATGAAAAAATCATCTTTTTAGCAATTATAGCTTGCAAAATATTAATTTTTAGTCAAAAGCTATTTCTTGCAATTTCATATGAAGTCTCGAGTCTTACACGATATAAGAGCTTTGTCAAACCATAGGCGAATAATTTAAGTGGTACTGGGAGATGAAAAGTCAATTTTTGTCATCACCTCTTGTGATTTCGGAGTATGCTTTAAAACCGGGTAGCTTGTAAAAGTACAAATTCCCACAATTTCGAAGCTATGTCAAGACTTTGTAATATGTCTAATATTAATATGACCTTGATACAAATGCAAATGACGAAATCAGCCCTTGGTGATTTTTCAAAAAGTTTCACTTTTTTCGGTCACCGGTTACGTTTCTGCAAACGCCGTTACGTCATTTTGAGACACCCAGTAGATTAAGCAAGTACCACGTTTTAACAAGCTCGTTTTATATTATAGAATCAGCAACTCCAGTGTTCAATGTAAGTGCTCCATCATCGCCAGAACCCAGTCCACAACTCAGCGTCAAATTTCGAAAAGCACCACCCAAGGTTAGGCGAGGAGATGCCTTTTACAGTCCGGAACATCCTGATGGCCTCGTTTCAGTATCGCTGAATGACAGTAGCATGGAAACGAAACTAACGACCAAAAGCCTTTATCATGTGACTGGAATGAGCTGTTCGTCATGTGTTGCTAAAATTGAAAGAGAAATTTCAAAGAAACCAGGTAAGTTGATCAAATGAACTTTAAATTTACGCTGTTGTTTCTCACTTCGTTGTCCTCAAGGCACACGAGGGGAAGGGAACGGTATGGGCCCTTATTTTAGGGTACTGTAAACGCCAATAATTTCGGACATTGACATTATTTCAGACGTCCGAAATTTTAATGCTCAAATTTTTGTTGTCCGAAATATTTAGTGTCCGAAATTTTTTTCCAGCATAGAAAATCACAGCAAAAAATTTCAAATGTTTGAAAACGTAGTTTCTTGCTCACAAAACACGCTGCATTGAAAATGTTAAAGGCAACGGGTCCGTGTAAGTAGCATGCTTTGAGGGGAATATTTCGCAAACATGTGATATTTTCCTATGTATTCACGTGACTCGTGTGATCAGCTTTCGTGCGAATACGAGATTGAGTATTGGATGACTTCCTACGCAGTCTAAAGTCCTATGTTTTTCACGTGATCAATATGAAACAGACTCAATCTTAAAGCAAATCAAATCATCCAAAAGCTGCATGCATGTCAGCATTTTGTCAGCAGTTTCAACGAGTGTGCATGCAACTGATATCTGTATGGGCACACTGCCTTTAATTAGTGAAAAATGTTATATTTTCTTAAACTAAATCCATCTAAGCAATCATTCTCATCATCCTCAAAAATGATCATTTATGGAAATTTCAGACCAAGAACCTTTAAAATGAAGCATGGATGACATTTTTAAATTAGCAACAATAAAATGTAAATTTATCGTTCTTTGGTCGTCCGAAATTTTCGTAAAAGCGTCCGAATTTCCGTGAAAAATTGTCTGAAAATTTTTTGTCCGAAAATATTTTGCATAAAATTTTTTTGTCCGAAGCGTTTAATGTAGTTTTTCTGAAATAATTTTGGAGGAACCTCTTTTGCATTTCATGTGACGTTCCTATTATTTTGAAAGCTAAAGAATTTTAGTGTATGATGATACTAGGGTCTAAATTGAGACCTTCGTTTATCCCCTTATTGAAAGTTTATACACTTTGTGGTGGACTCTCCTTCTTCTCCGCCCTTCCTTCTCCATCCCCCCGCAGCGCCTTTTACCTTCTGCTTTTTTATGGCTCGATCGACTGATGCAAGAAAGTGAGACTTGGACAAGTTCAACTATGTGGCTGATTTGAAATGATCACAGGTGATTTGCCACAAAGATGGATCTCCTTTAGGGGTTGCAATTTTGTGACTGGAAGAATCACCAGGGCTAAGTAAATCAAGCACGTTGCGAAATACCACAGGCGTTTTCGCAAGAGGAAAACAAGGAAAGGAATCACTGGATCTTTTCGTAAAAGGATTCTGATTTCTTCAATTATTGTCCTTCAAGTAAGGCCTACAGGATGACCCAAAAAGGGAAAGTTTTGAAAATTTCCCATTTATTGCATTTATTATACCAGCACGAACTTCGTTGATGGAATCGCTAATCGCTTTTAAGCCAATGTATTGAAATCTCGCTATGTTAAGAATTTTCCACCTAATGAAACTTAGACTCACGAGAAAAGAAGATCGAAACAGGAAATAACCTGACTGTAGTCTCTTGAAAGAAAACAACAATTAAGCTGGAAGGAAGTGAATTCTCGCCATTCTTGGTTTTGTCTTATAATCACCAGAAGTAGCGAAGCATTTTGTTCAAGTTATTTTGTTTTTCATTTACTTGCCTAGTAAGTTTGTAGTGAGCTTTTCTCCATTCCATATTTTCCGTTGTGAAACTGTCTTTGCAAGCCTTTCCCCATGCGAACAGCCGTATTTTTACTTGCACTTGAAACTATTTGCAATTGCAAGTAGTTCTTTGCACCTATCAGAGGAAATTGACGAGGTTGCATTTCAGGTTCGTTGCGGTAAACATTGAATTTGAAAGCTTCTCTTTGTTGATTATTTCTAATTTCAAGTTTTACCATCTTTTCTTTCCATGAATTATTGTCTGCGTATTATTTTGTGGTCGTTTATTTGTTGTAATGTAGGTAGTTTGAAGCCAATGAAGATATAGTTTGATAAAGGGAAATGCCTACTCGATTCCCAACAGCAGGCAATATGATCAATTTGAATATGTGCAATTCTCAGTTGGTTGAAATTTTTTTTATTCTGGAAAACTGCACTGTTCACTGTTTTTGCTGAAAGGTGGAAGGATGACCTTACAGGAGCTCCGTCGCCAAAATGTAAACAAAACGATGCTTTTTGCAGTCTTTTGAAAGCTGTTAGCACACAGGATTTTCATATTTTTTTCAAAATGAAAGTTGCTGCTTGGACATAGATCATTTTACTTCACTAAGGAACAAACCAAACAGTCATATCTTCTACGATTGCTCGGATATAAGTGGATTTTAACAGTCACTTTTTGGGGGCTTGGGTGGAGCCACCAAACAAACTGCAGAGAACAATGGATGAACAATGGATGATTGGTGACACGCAAGGAGGATATAAAGCCTATCCCATGATGCAATTTCGTCCGCAGAATTACATCGTGATGGCGCGCGAAAGAAATTAGACGAAAAGATCGACGAAAGATTTTATTGTTTCTTTGTGTAAATCCTGTGTAGATAAATGATAAGTGTCCTTTTCTCTTTTTTAACTCTACTGCTTTCTAACAAAGTTGATAAGATGTAGGGATAATCTTGTTTTCCAATCTTCCTTAAACGGGAAAGTGTGCATGGCTGTTGTAAAGGCAAAAAACGCCAAAAGCATTGGTTAGCTTTCCCACTTTTTAATAGCTGATGCAAGGGACTCGTAGCTGAAATATCAGGGGATGGGACCTGAAACCTTGTTTCTTTCAATGAACCGAGAAGTCCCACGAAGTCCCCATGATTTATAAAGTTACGGTGACTTAAAATTTCTCAAAATTATGGCCTAAGTACTGTAACCTACCGTTCCATTCAAATCGCGATTCAAATAATAAACAGCGAATAGCCTACAGATCTGATGATGTGTATGTTATGATAGAATCTTCATATATGTAATGCAAGTAAATCTCTGGATGCATCTCCAGGTATGGACACTTTATCCTTCGATTGCTTCCATTTTTTCGTTTGACGATGTGGCTATTTTGATTAGGTATGTTGTTCTCTGACTCATATTCATGTGTCATGTCAACTGTCAACTAATTGTTTTGCCACGCGCGCGCACGTTGCATATATCAAAAGTCCCAGGTGCATTGTGGGATACGCTTTACATCCTCCTTGGGTGACACGTGCGAGATTGCGGATTTGTTTATTGTTTGGCGGCGGAGCCCCTTTAATGCTCCATATGGTACCCACGAATCTGTAGATTTCAAACTGGATGGAACATTTCCAATTTAGTATAGGGTGTCCCAAAGAAATTGTGCCCTATTTGTGTGGCTGCTGCCCTGTTTGTGTGGCTGCTGTGGACGAGATGTAGCCTTAATTGTCTCGGTTTGACACAATTGCATAGGTCTGGCTTCAGTTAGAGTTTGGGACCTTGTTTGAGGCAGACTGATAGCACTTCTATTGTTCTCCAGTAATAAGGTCCTAGCGTTGTATTTGAATTTTTTCTGCATTTTCCAAAGGATCAGTTGAGTTGTTTATCTATAAGACAGCACTGTTAAAGGGGCCTTTGCAACGGCATACCTTCCCATACCTTGCACGTGCATCTTTTTCCATCTCTTTGTTGTCGGCCATTTTAGTGGTCCACTAAAATTACCGACAACAAAGAGATGCACGTACAAGGTATGCCGGTTGCAGAGGCCCCTTTAACCCTTACTTGCGGTTGCGCTTCCAGAGCTTAACCCGAAGTCTTGGCAATTTATTGATATCTTGATTAATTTCAAAATGATGGCTTTTTGTTTATTTTTGAAAAAATTCATGGAAAATTTTGAAAAATTTAAGATCATTTTAGATCCTACATCAATAGAGGAAAATGATACAATCTTCAAGGAAACCATAGTTTATAGAAGTCTACATTATGGTGGCAAGCAAAAATCTGTAGCTTTTCTGGTTTAGGATTTAGAAATTTGATGACGTCACAGCCTCAAATATAATAAATGCCGCCATTTTGAAATTAATCTAGATATATTCAATAAATTGCCACGGCAGATTTGCAGCAAAGTATCCTAAGCTCCTTTCAAGCCATTTGATTCAAAGAAAAATGTGATAGAATTTTACACCCACCTTTTTAAAGATTCAAGCCCTAGATGCGGAAGTAGGGCTGGTGACCCAGTAGTCTGGAATCACACATGAATCACATGTTCCATCAGAATACGGAAGTCAATCATCATTCTGTTTCTAGGAAAGAGGCTTTCACTTGTCAGCTTTGCACAACAACGTCTGGTAGTTTGAACATACTGTTGCACTTTCTATTTTCAAGACTGTTGCACTTTCTATACATGTATTGTGTTTATTTGCAGGTATTCGCACCGTTCTTGTTAGTTTATTGGGTCAAAAAGCAGAAGTTGTGTACAGTCGAGACGAACTGGACGAAGTTCAGATTCAGGATTTTATCAAAGATCTTGGCTTTGGTGCTGAAATTTTAGAAGCTGCTGCTGGAGAGCATATCGTTGAAATTCGGGTATTTATGTTTTAACATCTGAATCATTTCTCCATTTTCAGCTATTTCGTCATTGATTAAAGGACAGGTCCGGGGTTGGTATGATTGATGATAAAATAGAAGATAATACTGCTATGAATGATGTATGATACTTTTTTCCACTATTTTTCGCCTTCTCCTTGTGAAATTACGTATTCAAATAAGTAATTTGAGCGAAGTGACGTCATATCACGAAATGAAAACGAGGCTGTGTGATTGTTTTTCGCCTCTTAATCGCTGCTAGACTCTTTATCATGTTCTCGTGCATTGAAAATGGCACAAGAATGCGATAAAGAGGCTTGCAACGATAAAGAGGCGAAATAACAATCACACAGCCTCGTTTTTTATTTGCGCGATATGACGTCACTTTGCTCAAATTGCTTGTTTGAATACATAATTTCACAAGGAGAAGGCGAAAAATAGTGGAAAAAGTATCATACATCATTCATAGCAGTATTATCTTGTATTTTATCATCAATCATACCAACCCCGGACTTGTCCTTTAAAGGATCCCAGACAAGCATGCATTGTGCTCTTTGTGATGTTCTCAGATTCACAGATTTTCACAAATTTTTAGGAGGTTTTCGGAAAATTAATTGTTTGTTCTCTCCAACCCTAGCTGCAGATTTGCTTGTCACCCATTTCTTGTCTGCTTCAATCTTAATAATTTGCTCTTCTCGGGGCGTTTATCCCGCTTTGGAGCCTTTGGAGCGACGGCCATTTTCGATGGCAACAAAATTGAATGTCGGAAGGCGCGCAATGCATGCTTGTCTGGGATCCTTTAAGGAGGTCGTCAGATAGGTCTAGCAACCACCCTGGCTGCCAGACCTAAGCCCACGGTCTAGCATTCCGGGTGGGCGTCGCTGGCCTTGACAAAAAACCCATAGATTCAAGTAACATACCATTTACTCAACTTCTTTGCTTATTTGTGATTCCTAATATGGAAAGGGGCAGGAGTAAAGGAATATAGTGACAACAAACGGTTTTCTCGATGAGGGACATTTCTAACACCCACCAGTAACGCCTCTTTCAGACATTAAAGATACAGCCGGGAAGATTTGAAATTATATTTTCAACGGGGATTGAAATATTCGTGACGGGGAAAGGCATAATTTCGACTATTATCTTAGCCTGCTGCGCGCATCTATGATGATGGAACTTGTGTGATTTTCGACGAGGAAACAATTATATCAGCGGGGAAACAACAGAAGCAAGTCAGGGAAACTTTTAAACTTAAACCTAGGAAATGCAGTGTCTTGACGGGTCATCCTTCTTCCCTGGCGGGACATTGTTTCAGCAGGATCGTGACTGTGGGGGGGGGTGTTTTTTAGTCTTTTCTTCATTATACTGGTTGTGTTTCCGTTCTTTCTCGACCGACATGTATCTTCTTCCAGGTGACTTTGTTCAATCAAACAAAGGATCAATAATTGACCCTGTTCCTAAGCTGTAAAGTATACTAGCAAATACAGTTTGTAATTCCTACACCTAGGAATCTACAAATGGGGTTACTGTTCCCGAAATAATCAGAGCGAAGGACTAAATTGATCTGAGTGGTATTGCAAATGCTTGAAATCCCTTTTGGGTTTATCGCCAATTGGGCTTGTAGGAGCTATCTGGTTTTGAAGTATGCTGCGAGTTCGCAAGAGATGATTATGCTTCGACTCGTATGCTTATGCGGAGGAACATTTATATCGTGCTACGGAGGAGAATTTAAAGTATAAAGTAAAGTACAGTCATCGTTTTAGCGCCCCTTTCTGCAAGTACATATATTCAGGAGCGCTTGACGATTCTATTGCTTCCTCAGATCAGACATTTCTCTTTTCTGATTTTTTCTATACTCCCAGACGAGCATATTATTGACTCGTGTAGCCATACCGTTGACACTTGAGAGTTTTTGCTGTCTTCATCACTGATGTACCAATTTTACACCTTGGTGAGGTGTTGTACCTACGATACGGGTGTTTCCAGGAGGTCACCCATCCAGATAATGATCTGGCCTAATCATGCATAACGTCGGTAATCAAATGGAAACCAGTGTTCTCTTGGTGGAAAATGGTAGGACAACGAAATTCTATTAATCTGTCTTCCGCAGAGGCGTAGGCAAGCAAAACTGTGGTGTCTAACCACCCATGGTTGGGCCTAAAGTGAGCACTTCAAAATACGCCCAGCTGAGTTATCTCATATTTTGGGTCGCAATTCTGCAAAACGAGCGTATTTTGCAATGTATTTTGAATAATACATCTGAAATCGCTTGTAGAAACAGCTTCGGCGTGGGAAAGAAGAAGCTTTGTGGAAAAAATTCCCAGTTTCAGGAAATTAATAGCGTTGTTCAGTCTTTTTAGTTTTATTTTTCGTAGAGCTTTCTGCTCGTTAATGATTTATTAGAGGTATTTCAGCATTTTGCGGCCACTTTGAGATGTTCACCGAAAACATTATTACCAAGAATGCTGAAAGAAAGAAAGTTATGGTCACGAATGGCAGAGCTAGAGGTTTAAGGCGGTACAAATATGAGGTGGTTTTTGATCTAGTCATACGTTTGTATTTGTTTTGTCTTGCCTGTTGTTTGCGATTTTTTTATGCATTCTTAAGTTGTTGTTAATCAGTGCAAGCTCGTGCATTTTATGAGCAAGATTAAGAATCTCAACACAAAATCATTTGAACATTGCTGAGTAGCACAATGTAACGAAGTGGAATTTTCAGATACAGCGCTAGACTGATGGGGAGATGAAGTGCTGACTCTATTGTTTTCAAACATTGTGTTTCAGCTTTGTTGTGAGCCAATCAACGCCGAGGCTCACACCGTCATGCGCATCGTTGCTATAGTTTCTTCCCTTGTTATCAATGGCCAAGCTAATTTGCATATTACGTCATTGAAGTAAATCGTTAATGCGCCCGTTCTGGAGCTCTTTTCGGGGGATTCCTTGAGGCTCACAACTTAGCCTGCTCGTATCCCCAACAAGTTTCGAGAAGAGTGCAAGGAGGGACTGCAACTCAAATTTAGATGATTTTTCATATATTGTTTTGATATCTGAAACCATAGGCAGTTATTATACCGTAAAAATTTTTTCTAACCTCCTCTCTGTTAACCCTATCTCACCTGGGCGTTTTGAAGCGGTCAATACCTGAGGGGGGGGGGGTTGATTCTAACCCCCTCTTTTTCTTCGCTGTTGTAGTAGCTATAAACTTTAAACTTGGTAAATAGATGTACTTTGATGCAAACAATCAAAATCACATGATTATCATGATTATTACCAACATGATTGAAACAATGAAATGAGGCACTAAATTAAATTTTTTTGTTTCAAATTGAGTTGGATATCATCAAATACATGTGTAAGTATAATTTGGCATATATTTCAGATTAATATCTGCAGCAATTAAAAAAAATTATACAAATTTTGTTAACTACACAGTAAAACATTGGTTGCCATGGCTAGGAGGTTATATTTAGCATCGTGAAATGTTCATCATTCAATACATTATAGATATAAAGTCAAAGTAGCAGAGTATTGGCATCCTGCATTGCATACTTTAGCATTGGCGAATAAAAATTTGGTGGGGGGGGGGGTGGAATCCACCCCAGGTGAGATAGGGTTAAGTTCCCCCTACTTATGTCAAGTGCGAGATGTTACCAACGATTCTCCCTTTATTTAGCTAAACAAATTTGCATATTGATTTGAGATGGTTGGGAATGAAAACTGTGTTGAATTTGTGTCGTAGAATTGTATCTTGATTTTGCAAAACATAAGGTAAAAGAGCTACAAAGCTATCATCAAAGTCATTGTCATTGACTTTGTGAATGAGCCCCCTCTCTTATAAGCCCTCCTCTCTTTTAATTCCCCTCGGAAGTCTACGGAATTAATTAAGCTCCCAGGAGCCTAACTAGAGAACTTGAAAGGAGAACTTGCCAGCACACCATCCTTCGAAATAGAAAATGTGTGTCCGATATTTTGGAGGTTAATGTAATAGTGTTTAGTGTTGCTTTGCCAGAATGTTTCTTCGTCAAAGAGAAGTAAAGTACTCTTTCTATTGGTGATATTCCGGCCTTGTGGTTGTGGGAATTGTGGCATGCCGTTTGGTATTTTCCTAAAATGATTTGTTTCAAGTGCGACATTTTGTCATTTACGACCTACTGATTGCACTAATAATCTCTCTCATTTAAAATCCATTCCATTTGTGTACAGCATATGCAACAAGCAGGTGGTGAACATACATCACCATTGCTGCATCCATGTAAAGATTTAAATATGTCTGCGAACATGTAAAATTGTATTTTACATGAAAGTTTACCGAAGCATAGTGACTTGAAGGGGTAAGATGGAATTTGGATTTAAATCACACTCTAGAAAATGCATTTTTGCACTGGGACAGCATAGGTTCCAAATCTTTAAATTGGTGTAAAACTAAAAAGGGCGTGTGTAAAATTGTATGACCTATTTTTTTAATTGAATGGCTTGAAAGAAACTTTAGCTAATGATCTAAAATTTTACCGTATGTTATTCAGAAATCTTGACTATTTTTGAAAATTACAGCATAGCTTATATTTCAACTAATTTGAGGATCTGACGTCATCAAATTTCTAAATCGTAAACCAGAAGAGTGACAGGCGTTTGCTCAATACCAAATTATAGACATTCATAAACTATAGTTTTCTCGAAAATTATTTCATGTGCTATCAAAAAGTTTAGAAACCACGATGGTTTTAAGGTTTTTTCAATATCTTTCTTGAATTCTTATAAAAGAAGAAAACACTCTAATTCTGAAAATATTGAATTTTTTTGAAAAATCCAGCCGTAGAATTATAGCGAAATAGATAAAGTTTCTTTGCAGCCGTTCAATTTGAAGAAATAGATCACATAAATTTACACCCACCTTTTCAACGATTTGGAACCTATGCTCACTGGGACTGTATCAAAAATGCAAACTTTGTATTTGAGAGTGCTTTTGTATCAAACAAAAAGCAAGAGCAGCAAGCTCCTATCTACGTACTGTTACATGTTTATTGCTTCTTCCATTTAATCTTACTTGCTTAACTCCATCCGCTGCCTTAAGATCTTGAATGAACATCTTTCTGAGTCATTGCTTGCCCGCAAGCTAAACATCGTCTTTATGAGGGCAGATGAAACCTATATTTTTATTCTCAAGTGATTTTATTTCTGCACGGACCACTAAAAGCAACTCCTCTCACCAGGCAGGGTCGCCGTGTTACAACGATTTCAAAAGCAAATCAAATCAATACGTAAACAAATCCACGGTTTGTGCATCAAATATCGCATTTTTGAGAGGAGAAATTTCTTTGCAATTAGCAAATTCAAAAGGAAAGGTCAAGATCCTCATCTAGATGAAAGCAAGCTGATCTTTGGGTGAAAGATCAACAAAAATACTTGTTGCAGATCCATTTATATGAAGGTTTAATTTGCATCAGAAGAAAGTGCAAAGGCAAATCTCCAAGATGAGACATTCATTTTGAATTTTCGTTGAATAATCGCACTAAATTAGCTCATAAGAAAAAACCAGATTAAAAACTTCCCCGACTGTTTCTTTTCCAGCAAAGCTCTTTCCAGGGAGGGTCTATCGCTTTGTATCAAAGTCAATCCAGGTCCAAAAATTGGGTATTACGATTCAAGTACGCATACCAGACACACGCAGTCGAAGTTGAGCCACAATGCTGCTGTAAAAAAGAAAATCGAAAGTTTAGTGTTGACCAGACGATATCCAGGGTAGGCTTTGTTGGATCAAAGCCGATCAGAAGAAGAGAATTGGATCTTTCTTTGACGCAGATAATCTACTTTTGGTTGGTAGCCAACAATAGCCGTCCACTCATGACGAATCTTACATACTGCAATTCAATCCTGTAGCAACTTTCTCCCTATAGCAACTTTCTCATGGTTACGAGACAATATAGTCACATTTCAAGAATGCCTCTCTAGTTTTCATTGCGTTCCATGATTTTTGCTTCCTGCTTGTGCTGCAAATTGATAAAGCTTTCCAAAAGCAAAACTTGGTTTTCAGGCTTGTGAGTTATTTCTAGTTTGCGTATTCTGTTTTTACTGTATAAAGATGCAGGTTTTATATTGAGCCATGTAACATTATATATGGATATCAATTTGCTTGTATTTGGTAATCAAAATGGGTGCATTCTTTACATTGGAGCTTGGTGTTAAATGACAATGTGAGTGATGAATTGGTAGCGGTAATAAAGCTAAAAGGACTTGCTGGATTATGGACATTGCAGAAGAATTTGCCGAGAAGAGTTTTTTGCCTCCAAACTGCAGGAGATAGTTTGAGGATAGTTTGTCTTCAAGATGGCTTCATAGCAAATTTTGAGGTCGAGTTCAAGCAATGAGCGTAATCGACTGTGGAGCTACAATGTCTGCCAAATGTCCTTGGAACACTTAGGCCGTTTCTTGGTAATGACACACTTACACTTTTCCACATTTTTAATCCACAGCGATTAGTTGAGGCATCCCCTCCCTCCCAGACAATGTTGACTTGCAAGGCTAATTTCCTACCATTCTGTCAGAGTTGCGAATCGCCCTGTCCTTCTCATTATATCGTCAGAGAACGACATCGTTTGAGATACTTTTAGCAAGCTTTGTAGCTGAGAAGGTGGTAAGAGGAAAGTAATGCATGCAACAGAACGATTATACACAATATAATGAAATTGGCAATCCAAATTGAAGACAAATTTCCGGGGGGGGGGGGGGGGGGTAACTCGAGTCTTCGCGTCTTGGGATGACGGGGACGTGCCGCCCAACTTTAAAGGAGAAGACCCATATTTAACGATTTTCGGTCGATTTTTATACCCATTTTTAAAGCTTTTTTGGGGGAAAAGACTGTTGAATTTCCTAGAAATCAAGTTTCATTTCACTTCAAACGTACATTTATGAAGATAAGGTTACAACCAACCAAGATTCAGAACTAAAACGAAAAATAAATATCCAACGTTAAAATTGACAACGTTTTTGTTACAATCAAAAAGTTCTAGCGTAACAGTTACCTACAATCGCGGACAAAACTCATGAGACAGTTGCATTTTGAGACCCATATTTAGGGATTTTCGAGGTTTCAAAACCGCAGCCTTATGGGCAAGGTAGAACTTTACATGCAGGGAAGACCTCTTTTAACGCAAAAATCAGCTGTCCCAACGAGTTTTGTCCGCGATTGTAGTTACCTTTTGAGACCCATATTTAGGGATTTTCGAGGTTCAAATCCCATCCTTATGGGCGGTACCATGGTACGTATCCGTTGCCCCCCCCCCCCTCGGGAGAAATTGGAAATCTTCTTATAGCACAGAACTTAAAATCGTGTCAAGTATCGAAACCATTTGCTAAATTGAATATTTTCTCTGACGCTGGTCACAGCAGCATAGGTCCCATATCTTTAAACAAGTAACGGTTGTAGTCACCTGCAAATGCCCGCGAATAGCAGCAATGGAAGTGTTTTTCAAAGGAATTTTGCGTCATCGCAAATCTCAGGTGACATATAATTTGAGACGGACTTTAAAGTGAAACATGTTGAAAACTCACCTAAACATGATTATATGACCGATCTTGAATATGTCTTTTGGAGCATTTTTGTCCAGGCTCAAATTGATTTGAATGAGAGTTGATTATAGAATTAGATGTTTAACCTATCCAATTATTCAGATTGCTTATGTCTGTGATGGTTCTTTTTTATCACTTGATGTTAAATTTCTTTGTATAATGTTGCAACGTAAAACTTTTTGGCGGAATATACAACAATGTATAATACAATGTTTTGTGCGAAACTATCAATTTTTGATGATTTTTAAAAGAGTTTTACTTCTTGTTAGGCCACCCGCCGCTCCGGTAGATATGCAACGATCGTGTATGCGAGCCATGTACTACTGGTTGATTCATTTTAATTCTTCACGATCTCGATTTTGCAGCATTGATAATCTTTTTCCTCAGGGCATCTTTTGGATTTTTAATTGGTGGAGGATCTGGCGAAAGGGTGCCTTAAGATAGCCCAAATGACATTTACAAAATCATTATCAGTTTATAACTTTCTTCCAATGATACATTTTTGAAGAAACTAATTATCTAATACCAAGTCAACATCGACACCATACTGTAAAATCAGACTGCAAAAGTGATACAAAGTGGTGTCATAGAAATGGTGATTTTATTGTTTAAAATCTTTTATCAAACCTGTCTTGAACCTAAATTAATCATACCTGGAAACTTTTTTCACTGAAAAAAGTACCTCACTGATGGGGAAATGGGCGTGACTGGTGGGGACATTGAAGGGCTAGTGGGGACTTTCCCTATCACTTTGCTTGTTAAAGGTGATCTGAAGCGAAATTTTTTATTGATGCAGATGAATATGACTGTTAAATGATAAAGAATGCTGTTTAAAATTTTTAATACCTTGTTTAACTTTCGAGTTATCCACTATTTTGTATGATTGGCTGATGACGTCATTTTGTTTGCAAAAAGTAAAGAAAGTATACAAGGTTAACAATGTTTCCAAATGGAAATCGACTCAAAGGACTTTTCTTCAGGTCGAAAGGCCTTTCTAACCATCATATCAATCCATAGACAATTTCTATTGCATTTATTTAGCTTACCTTAGATGTCTCCTACAACTGTAACCTTTTAAAGATCAGAAACAGCTATATTACCATACATTATTGTAGTAACTTGCAAACAAAATGACGTCATCAGCTGGAACTTAGAATCGGTGGATAACTTGAAAACAAAATGAGATATCAAAGAAATCTAAACAGGATTCTTAATCATTGGACAGTGCTCTTCATTTGCATCAATAAAAATATTCACTTCAGGCCACCTTTAAAAGATGCCTCGTTCTTCCAGAAATGAAATCATGAGAAAGTATCTTATTATTTTGTAGATACCAACAATGGACGATGAGTCGTCGATCTATATGCTGACAAGCATCGTTCAGCAAAGACAAGGTGTTACTGCAATCTCTGTAGACCCTCCTTCGCATACAGCTAAAATCAGTTATGAGCCATCAGTTACTGGTGCTCGCGATATACTCAATACGATACGAAAAACAGGATTTCCTGATGCATATCTGAACTCAAAGAAAGGACATGTGACCAGTCATGTCGATGAGATCCTACAGTAAGTGATTTTAGTATTGAAAATCTTATCCAAAACTTGAATATTTGCATTTGAATAGATTAACACCAGAAATTTCGGACGTTAATATTTTCGAAAAGTTAAAGCTTTCGAAAATTCTACCATCCGATAGTTTTACCGTACGGTGTGCGGTGCGGAATCTGTTTGCAATATAGAAAATCACAGTAAACTTTTCACTATTTGAAAATGGAATGTTTGTTGGCGAGCATTATAACCATTGAGAGAATAAAAATTCCTAATGAGGATCCCTTTGAAAACTTGTGACTTCTGATATTATAAACCAATTGAAGTATAGATCGTAGTAAGTAGTAATAAGTTGCAATATGCCATATAAAATGTAATAAGAGCGTTTCTTGTTTTTGTCCCAAATTTTTCCAAAACGTCCGAAATTTCGTGAAAAGGCGTCCGAAAATGTTTGTCCTCAAATTGTTTGTGCGAAATTTGTTCGTCCAAAATGTTTCGCCTTTAATGTAAACGCTCCTACGCTGCTCATAATCCGAAACCAGTCGTCTGATTTTGCAATTGTGGCATGACTAAAAAATAATGGGCACTTCTTCCTGCACTGCCCACTTTTTAATGAGTTGCGTCAAGATCTCCTCGGTCAGCTCTCTCAAATATCAAATGAAGATGCAATGAATATTGATCCCAAAGAACTATGTCATCTAATGTAGTATGGAAGCCCTTCGCTTCCAGTGATAGATAATAGAATGATAACAGAAGCAACCCTCCAAAATATTAAGAAATCCGAACGTTTTATGTAGAGGCTGTTTGCGAAATGGTTGATTGATTGTCCGTCCCACCTGGAGTGAGATTTCTTAATTACGAAACGTATCAATTGGGTAGTTGGTCCTGCTGGTAACCATGTCCATCCAACCAGGTGTTGCTATTTGGTAACTGTAGAAACATATAGGACCAATTCTTTCTTTGTAGTTCAAGGGATCTATGTCCGGCCAGCTTCCGATCAGCCGTTTTATCAAACATCCCTCAGTTCTGCTCAGTGATCAGGCTTTTCGTTTCACATTTTCTTTTAATTATAATTTTTCTTTTGTGTTTAATTCCTTAGTTAATTGTACGTGTCACTCCTTGTGGGAACTCGCTGGACTACGTGTCCTTTCCTGCAATGAGTGGCACAGGAGTTGTATCGTTGCATGTTTCTGTGTTCCAATGATATAAAAAAAGTAAAAAATTTAAAGATTTGCTCCGTTGTTGTTTTTTATTTAATTTAGAAACCGAGTAGAAGGAATCTGCAATTCTCGTGTATTAATAAAACAATTACTACTCAGCTTTTGAATGAAGTAAACAAAATCTGCGAAGCTTATCTTTAGATATCTTCTTTCCCTATAACCTGGTGACTTCTCGTAAAAGTCACCTTTGCGTGCACAAGGCAATATTTTGCCCTACTGGGTTCAGGGCAAATTTTGCGGCTTTTTTGCCCTTAAAGGAGAGAATTTTCTTCGTCTGTAATCGCTAATTACTTTGAATTACTGTGTCAGTCGAAAGCAACTGACAGTGAAGGTGAAGGTGAAGTTGTGGTTTTTAGCGCCAAGTGCTGGGATCACAGATTTAGCCATCGAGTCCATGACCCCTTGTCATGACGTTCAAGTGGTGGGGCCGTACCAGGGAGCTCCCTGGGCCGTACTTGGGATCAAGCCCCGTCCGTCTGACTGTTCTGGCTGCAAAGTCAGAGGATTACACCACTGCGCCACAACACCTTCAACTGATCACTTGTTTTCGTCAGGATATTGTAATAAATTGCGTTATCCTTTCATTTGCAGATGGAAAAGCTCATTCTTATGCTCTTTGGTATTTGGTCTCCCTGTGTTCATCGTAACAGTAACATATATGATTCTGAGCCATCATCATCCACAAATTTATGACATCATGATTGCACCTGGAATCTCTTTACAAAATTTATTGTTATTCATACTTTGTACAATTGTTCAGGTAAGTTCTACGGACCTTTGTTTTTTCTGACTGACAACTGTGAAGCATTAACTCTGTCGTAGGATATTTTATAGCAAAAAGAGGCATGTTGAATATCCGAAGCATAGTAGCATTTTTGTGCGAATGATGATTAGGAGGCCTGAAGATCGTTAGGTCCGTTATTACAGAAGATTATTACCGGACTGACGTTTCAAAAACGAGGCAATACAGGAATCCCATCAATCCCATTGGTTAATCGCACATTCCCCGCGGTTTTCCCGTAGCCTTGTATAATACGATACAAGGACGCGTTTTTGTCACCACAGCAACTGATTTAGGCCTGTGAGATTTACCAGTTACAAAATGCGTTTGATTAAATGCTATAAGCCAAAATTAGAAGCTATCAGGTAATAAAACTCATACTAGCTGGTTTTGTAGTTGTACAGGAAAATATAAAGCCCTCGGTCTTATTGCACAGACCTCGCAAGCTCGGTCTGTACTTTTAAGACATTGGGCTTAATATTTTCCTGTACAACACAAAACCGGTTAGTATGCGCCTAGCATAAGCTATGCCTAATTATGATTTTGATTTTGAATCGTAACTGAAACCATTAGCTGAGAGAGTAGTATTTTTCCCCATTCTCAAATGCAAAGGAAAGTAATACAGCGTCCTTTTAAGTGGGGATGGTGAATGTGAATTGGCAATCTTTCATCAAATCTTTCAGTTCAGGCAATCTTACTTGTTTACAGTTGGCCTGGGGGAGGATACTTCCTGGCTCTAATACGGGAGGGGGGAGGGCGTGCCAATATTTGGGTTCTGTGTCAAAGTGTCAACCATGAACTGCTGGCACCGACCCCCCACCGACCCCCCTCCGACCCCCCTCCGGTGCTAAGCATTTTTTTCACTCGCAAGTTTACATTAGATTAGTTTGCCAAGTAGTTAAGCAGGAACAAATTCACTCACTATCATTGTATTTCATAGCATTTATCCAGGGGTGGTGGTGGGGGTGGGGGTGGGGGAGAGGTGGAGGTAACGGTCATTAGTGCTTTGATTTAGAATAAACCACTAATGCTTTGGTTTAGAACAAAGGCAATTACAAAGAGTGAATACATTTCGCATTTATTCGCAACGGAAAGGATACATTGTCATCTAAGTTCTTGCTTAATTTTGTCTTTCAGTTTGTTGGTGGAAAACATTTTTATATATCTGCATATAAATCATTGAAACATAAAGCAGCAAACATGGATGTGCTGATCGTTCTTGCAACTGGAATATCTTACTCTTATTCGGTAAGTTGCAGCTGTAGGTAAATTTGATATTTTAGATAGTTGCCTTATGTTGTAGTCTATGACTTGTGAACGGAATTTGATAATCTTATGTTCCAGGAAAAATCGTAGTACCGAAAGTACTGGATGGAGCTGAATGACTCGATCTTTGCTTGATAGCAGAAAGACAGGGATTTTTGCCATTTTCTCAAGTCTTTATGAGCAAAGAAAACAAGGAAACTCGACTTCTACGAAAATGTGTTATTGCAAAATGGCTGAAAAAGGGCCTTAAACACTCGATCAAATCATAAGGAATCTTCTTACAGAAAGAACGCAACGGCAGGGCATTTATTCTCTGTCAAGAGTTATAAGAAATGAGTTTTTAAACAAATACTAAGGATTTTTTATCCCATGGCAATAAATATGCAGAGGACATCCGATACCTGCGAAAGACTGTACTTCTGTATTGTTTGGTGTAAGGCATTTTGCAAACAAGAGATTTTCATAATGTCAAATTTACCTATATTTTCAGTATTTAGAAAACCACAAGAAAAATTGCAAAAAGACTTGAGCTTTCCTACTTTTAACAAAAATTCGATTCATTCAAATCCATTCAGTACTCTACAATCCTGGACATAAGGTGTTGAGGAAAAATGACTTTCCCCCATTGTTTAGACCTTATTACCAAAATTCAGTATTCAATATTCAGTATTCAGTATTCATCATTCAGTATTTTAAAATGTTCACTCCCCCCCCCCCCCCATCTCAATGTTGGTTGTTTGTGATGAATAGTCATTTCAGGTATCAGATTTCACAATATCTCCACGAACAACATATTGAACAGGGGGCCGCTAAATGGAAAAAATCGAGACTTGCCCAACATTCTCAACACTTCTGGCGAGGATTGTAGGTACTACAATTTTTCAGCTTAGGCTCCATAATCTTTAACTCGGTGTAAAAAGGTGGGTGTAAAATTCTACGACCTATTTCTTCTGATTGAATGGCTTGACAGAAACTTTAGCTTCTACTTATCTATAATTCTACCGTTGGACTTTTCAGAAATCTTGAATATTTTTCGTTTATTAGAGCGTATCTTACATTCAACTCATTTGAAGATGTGACGTCATCAAATTTCTAAATCATAAGCCAGAAGAGTGACATGTAGACATCCATACATTATGATTTTCTTGGAAATTGTTTCATGTTGTGTCAAACAGTTTAGAAATTACGAAGGTTTTTAAGCTTTTTTGAAATTTTTTCTTGAATTCTTGAAAAAGAAGACAAACACTCTAATTCTGGAAATATTCAAAATTTCAGAAAAGTTCAACTGTAGAATTATAGCGATGTAGCTACAGTTTCTTTGAAGCCATTCAGTTAAAAGAAATAGGTCATTGAATTTTAGACCAACCTTTTTAAAGATTTGGAACCTTATGCTCAATTTTTTGAAATATCTCAACTTTTTTTTGGCACATCCGGTAGTGGTAAGTTGGCACAAAGGGCATTCGTTTTTGCTTCCTAATTGGTACAATAAAGCAACATGTAACACAATGCGGCAGCATCTGTGAAGAGGTACGCCCAAAGAGCCTTACGGAAGCTCAGTGATGTGCTGCAGCATTTTTTGTATAGGAAGAGCACTGAACAGAGACGCATATGGAGATTTGAAGTGACTCTGTTAAATTGAGTTATCTTTTGTGATACATTCTCGTAAACAAAGCAATTCTGTTGGCCTTGGCATCATCACAGCAGCTTTTGGGTTGTTTTACAACTATCGCGAAAAATCTACAACATCTTTTCACCCTGTAACAGTAAAAGGCCTACACTCACGGAAAAGGATGGTTTAAGCGCCAATCTGGTAGTCTTGAAGGTACTCTTGGATACTTCTCAAAACCACCTTATTTCTGTGAGGGTATGAAACATCACCAAAAAATACGTACACTTATTTTTTCATATCCAGATGAAATTCTTACAATACATGTTACTACTTGCTCTAAATATTGATACTATAGAACTATGCAACACTACAGGGACGATAACATGAGGAGCAAAATGGCTTGTTCTGTTCGCATGCGGTTTCGGATGCGACTTTCCTTTCTGTTTCGCGGGCGAAAGTGGCATTGCGCGAGGTCGTTCGAAATAGCACAAAATCGTATTTGCGATTTTGTACGAAAACAGCATTATGTTACTTATGGCGTGTACTGTAAAGTGTCAGGTGTTTATTGATTGTCTTATTTAATTTAGGTAAATTGCGATTGTATTTGTATTCTTTGATGTATTTAGATATACATTTTCAATGAAAACTGAAACTGAAACTGTGTGACTACCCCATGGTCTACAAACAACAAAAACAATAAACACTACAGGACAATACGCGAAAAGAAAAACAAGAAAAAAGAATACTTGAAATTAATCACTGCATGCTAAATACAACATAAATTAACTAAAATAAGCATTTGCGGCAAAAAGACTTTAGGAAAGGAGTTATGAAATGATTCCCTGCGCCCCAACCGAGTTAAATCAATTTTTGTCGTTTTAGGTAATGGTGTTGTTCATAGCGATAGCCGAGAGATCTCGTGTTAGTCCAAAGACGTTCTTTGAGACACCACCTATGCTGTTCACATTTGTGTCTTTGGGCAGATGGCTAGAAAATATTGCAAAGAGGAAAACTTCAGAGGCACTCAGCAGACTATTATCTTTACAGCCAAGTGAAGGTGTTTTGATTAAACTTGAAGATGGCACGAAAAATATCGTCTCGTAAGTATACATGCATTGTTTGGTTACGTATCATCTGTAAATCCACAGAGAAAAATACCGGGCAACACGGGAAATTGCCAGATTTCTGGTCGTCAAGGACTTAACCATTTGTCTACACTGGCGTTTTAGCACAACTCTTGCATTTGGCGTTTATATATAGCCTACTGTTAGTGAACGATGAAGAAGAGGGACAACATCCTCAGAGAGCAGGCATCGAGTTGATCTTTGCGCTTTTTTTCATTTATTCAGCCTACTGTTAGTATTGAAGGCCTAATAGCTACTTAAAGAAACAGGCATCAATTTGGTCATTTACACTTTTTAGTTTTCTTCTAATGCTGACAACTTTCGCCCACTGGGGCATCTTTAGAGCAACTGAATGCCTTTAACAAATCAGCCTACAGCCAAAGAGTTTTTGACAATTTAATCAATGTTCATAGAAGGTTCTTTATTGAAAGCGTTTAAGGTTCATTTCTCTAAGGTTGAGTTTCTTCCTGTTGTTGTTGTTGTTGTTGTTGTTGTTGTTATTCTTGTTCTTCTTTGTCTTTTCATGTCAGATTGCGTCTTCAGTGTTGTTGTGTTATTTCTTGCTGTTGTTGTTGCGGTTTTTCTTCCGTATGATGTAATAAAGCGTTTAGTAGACTTTATAGACATGGTTTACACTTTTGTTATGTGTACCAATGACCACGTAACGTGCTTCGTTATTTAAGTTATTCGATAGCTTATGAGCTATTTATGCCTGAAATAAGGCAGAACGTATATGATTGGTCTTTGTGCTTCCAGACGGCAGCAATTGGATTTTATTGAACCTCCTGAACGGGAGGCGAGAACGCTATCCTCGAGGCCAGGCCACCTATAAGCTAGCCGATTGTACCAATTGCCTTCTGTATTCCGTATTGATCAGCAAAGGGAAGTTAATAGGATGATTGTTATTTTTACTTAAAGAGCCATTGTCACCCAGGCTCCTTTGCGGGCATGTTGTAATTTCAGATTATCTGAAAATCAAATTTGGCCTAAGCAGAAAATATGGATTTGCACTGCAGTAGAAGTCATTGGTTCCACCTGTCTGAATATGAATAATCGCTAAAGCTGATATGATAAAGGATTCATTCACTGGATTTATTTTGATCAAAGTGTGGGAGTCTGCCTTTACAAGTGCAACACAATGGAGAAGACAAAGAGGAACCAAACACTGTTGTTTGCATAAATACGAGCTGGCTCTGGCTCCGAACCGAAGCTTGATGCAGATACTCCACAAGAATTTCAACAAAACGTTTGATGTAAAATCTAGATATCTGCCTTCGTTTTCAATTCCCTTTGCAATAATCCATACAAGTTTGTCGCCATCGCATCTCGTCCTTCTCTCTTTCTGCAAGCAAGCTGTGTTTGTGTTATGTTTTCCTCCCCACGGTGCGCAAAGGTTCCTGGGTGACAATGGCTCTTTAAAGGAATTGAGTCCATATAAATAGCTGAGCGTTAACGCTATCCTGAATTTTTGCTGACAAACCGCTGACGGCCCTTTGTTCTCGCATAATGATGCTAAAGTCATTTGCAGTGGAGACCAAAGACTTCTTAATCCTTGCATTATCCTCAGAAATTCCTTAAGTTTGATTTCAATAGCGATTAAATTACAACTTTTGTTTTATAATTGAAACATCGCTTCGCCTGTTTAAAACACATTTGAAAAGGCACTTGATGAGCCTTGATAATTAATTCAAGCCCCCTCAAGAACGACTCCCTGGAAGATCAGGTTTTATTATCTATTATGTTTATATTTCTTCTAGTTTCAGATCTGTAAGTTTATATTTGTTATTTATTACTGAAGGGATATCGTTGTAAATGAATTATATATATATAGTTGATATTGGTCACGAACGCGCTATTTATGCGGACTCAGTGCCTTTAAGTTGTTTGGCTTGAACCGTTGGATGCTATTTAGATACCTGATTAAGCTTGGAACCTTTATTTCTTTTAGAGAGGAGAAGGTTGATGTCGATCTTATACAAAGAGGAGATATATTACAGGTAGAGTTGCTGTTTTAATTTTGTCAATTTTGAATTGCCGACACTTCTTCTTCTCTTATGTACCTCTAATTTTTCTCCTATTCAAGCTGACTCCTTTTTAATAATGTTGTTTTTGGATAGAGTTTCTCTCATTTTCATACAAAGAACGATAATTTTATTTTTATTTGACTTATTTCTAAAGTCTATATGGTACTTAAAGTCATTGATAGAAAGATAGAAGCGCTCTAATTGTCTTGAAAGGCTATTAATACATTGGCTATACTTACTTCGTGCATTTTGCACGTGGTGTTGGGGTGGAATTCCCCATCGGGCCATTCGGGATTTAGCAATTTAAGCAAATCCTTGGAGGGTTACTGGCTGGTGTCTGCCTTTCTGTTCTCTTGTAAACATGGATGTTGCTGCTGACACTCTCAATCCCATGTGGGTAAAAGGTTAAAAGATAGGCTGTATTTTTGTAATTTATGGTTTGGAATGTGCCTAATCTTGTTTTTTATCTGAAGTTCATGTTAATTTTGTTAACGTTGTAAAAAGCTTCTATTAAAGTCTTCTATTAAAAATCTTAAGAACGGAAAAATTGGATTTATGGCAGCTGCGCAGCAGCCACTCAAACAGCGCACATGTTTTGGGACACCCTATATACCTTGGATTTGTTTTAACGATTAGCTAAACTAAACGGACTCTGTGTAAATCTTATTGAAAATGACAGGAAGTTATACTTTGAAATTTTTTATTTCATTTTTCTTTTGAACATTTAGAGTAGCAGCAGGTCCACATCAGCTTCAGCTGACACATAAATTTAACCTGCTTGATCAAATAGATAATGTATGTATGTATGGCAAACCACTTTTGTGATCTTTCAACAAATTCTATAAACTTGTTAACATTATCCATTCAAATTATCACAGGTAAAACCTGGTGGAAAAATTCCAGTAGATGGAAACGTCAGTTTCGGTTCATCATCAGTTGACGAATCAATAATCACAGGGGAATCATTTCCTGTTACAAAAGGATCGAATGATCGTGTGATTGGAGGAACCATTAATCAAGATGGTGTACTCTTCATTGAAGCGACGCATGTTGGGCAGGACTCAACGCTTGCGCAGATTGTTAAACTTGTAGAAGATGCACAAACGTCCAAGGTAATAGAGTTATTTAAATCCTTTCCGTATCCTTACATAGCAAGAGCTGACAAGGTAGACAATGAGCTGTCTTGATTTACTTAAGTTTACTACTGTATATTTCGGGTGTACCAAAATGAACCTCACTTTTTGACAGACAACTGCAACGAAATTATTAGCCTAGAAAGAGCTGAAACAACCTTTGAAATTATTTTTGATGAGTCACAGGTAGGATAAACGATGAAGCCATATTTTTAAGTTAAGGTCGATGTGTTCAAGTGAGGAAATGCAAAAAAAATCGAACATTTTCATGGAAGTTCCGTTTGGTGCAACCGGGATTGTTGACAGTCCCGGTTTGGTTCTCTTTTTTCAGGGTGAACCAAAATTATTTAGGCATGGTCAGCTTCAGAACTTTTTATAGTACCGGGTGAACCAGAAAAAAGCTCCCACTTTTGAAAATTCATAGCATCAAGACTATTGGATGGATTGGAATGAATCAAATTTGCTTGCCAGCCAAAAGATTGAAGTATTTTTTTGATTTTTCTTGCCTTCTTACGAGCACTGGACAAATTAATGAATTCAAATTTAGAAAAACCTTGATGGTTGCAAAATGACTGAAAAATGCCTAAAATCCTTGATCAAATCATAAAAGACTCGTAGCTCAGAACAACAAAGAGAATGCAATTTCTCATGGGTGAGAGATATCGTCTGCACATTTATTGCCATGGGATTGACAATTTAAGTATCTGTTTGAGAATCTATGTCCTATTACTCTTGAGAGAGGTGAAACGTGTGTATTGTACTAACGCTTTGATCAAGTGTTTTAGGCCCCTTTTTAGTCATTTGCAACCATGAAATGTTCGTAAAGATGAATTTATCTATATTTGCAGTGATGGTAAGAAGACGAGAAAAATCACAAAAATACTTCAATTTTTTGGCTTTTAACTAGAATTTGAATCATTCAAATCCATGAAGTACCTGTGGTGGTACGAATTTTTCAAAATGGGAACTTTTTTCTAGCTCACCCGGTATATTGCTGCAAAATGTTCTGTCAGTAATGTAGGTGTAACAAATGAGTTGTAAGTAGCCAACAGATCTCTCTTTTAATTCATGCATAAAAGGACCCTTTTCAGAATTGATCAGGATACATTCTGTAAACTCAACAGCATCTTCTTAGACTCCCCCAGCTGGTGTTATCCGGGAAACTATTTTTTTGAGGCAAAGTGTTCGGTGAAAATAAATGAAAGGAGCTCTTAAAGTATTGTGTTTATGACTTCCTGAACTGATCGAAAACAAACAAAAAGTTTGTTTCAAATTACCCTGGTTTGCACCAATGTTCTTTAAAAGCGACAATCTTTTATCTTAGTCTTCGTACAAAGTCATATTTTGAAATGAATTACGCGTTTTTATTGATACAAACGACGTACAACACGCACAGTTTGTCAATTTATCCGTTTCTGTTATTTTCAGGCACCAATCCAACGAGTTGCTGATACAATCGCAGGAATTTTTGTACCGACAATCGTATTTGTATCACTGCTGACATTGGTGGCATGGGTTCTCATTGGATTCTTGCATCCTGATTGGGTGAAAAGACATTATGAGGTTAGCATAGCCCTTTGCTAGATGTTTTATTCATCCACACGTCACAGTGGCGTTGAAATCATGTTGCTATCTGTTTTGGGGTAAATATTCAGAAAATGTCAAAGGTTTCTGTAGGAAATTTGGAGAAAGTTGCAAAAACTCGGTCTTAGGAACCCCCTCGCGATGGTGAATAGGGAAAGCATAGGTTGCAATTGTCAGTCAGACCTGAACTTATGAAATAATTGTACGAATAAGCTGTTCTTGAAGGCAAATGGCTCAAATCTTTCAAATATTTAAAAAGGTGGGTGTAAAATTCTAGGAAATTTTTCTTCGTGTTTAATGGTTTGAAAGGAAATTATGGTACTTTGCTGTAAATCTGCCGTGAATATTTTTTGATATCTTGATTTTTTTTTTCAAAATGGTGGCAATTTAATTATTTTTGAAAAAATTCGTGGAAAATTTTTAAAACATTTAGATCATCGTAATTCTAAACCAAGGGAGGAAAAATTATATAAACTTCGAGAAAACCATAGATTATGAAGTTTGACAATATTGTGGCAACAAGAAATGTGTAGCTTTTCTGGTTGAGGATTTAGAAATTTGATGCCATTGATAGTGAAACCTCAGATTTAATGCATGCCGCCATTTTAGAACTAATCAAGATATCAATAAATTTCCATGGCAGATTTACAGCAAAAAGCCCTAAGTTGGAAGGCCAAGAAATTTGATTCAAAGAAACCTGTAATAGAGTTTACACCGACCTTTTTAAAGATTTGAGCCCTATTTTGTTCGTGAATGCAAACCATAAATTTAGTCCAAGAAAACTGCGAGAAATTTGCCTTCACGACGATATTTTTTCATTAGTTCCACAAAGCCCATCAGTAGTAAGTTGCTCATGGCATATTTTTTGAAGTCAACCTTCTTTTTTTTCGACGTTCAACTATGATCTGCTAAAATTTTGCAGTGAGTTGAACCATGACCAATAGGACACCCGATGAACGAGATGTAATTTGAAGGGCCTAATCTACTCTCATCGTGATTTCACTTTGACTACATTGTTCCTTTTACAGTTAAAATATAACCGCAACTTCTGTGCTCTTTGTTGTTTTCTAATCTCGCAATTGCTGACTGACTCGTATGCTCAAAGCCATTACACCCACTTCACTTACTTCATTCACCACAGCTCCGATGTCCTGCAGGACCAAGATTTTGCTATAAAGTGTGTTATACAAAGATTGATAGGATGATTGATAGAACCACAGCGACAGCAGTTGCTACCGCCACTGATTCCTCCCCAGAGTCCCCACCGCCCAACACACTACGCATATGCTGTCAGGTCAGGGTTTCTGATTCTGATTGATTGACCTGAGATACTTTCGACATTGTGTGGATGAACTTTCCTTGACACTTAGAAGGAAATTATATGAATGTAACACTTATGATGGTACCAGGAATTTCCTTAGGAGAGCAGCACAACATTTTTAAACATTGATAGGATTTCTTTGTGAATAGAACACCTCCTAATCGATTGTTTTATTATTGAAATGGATTTGCAAATCATATGACCACATTCATCATTTGTTGCAGTCATCTCTACGAGGACAAAATGAGATCATCATACAGTTTGCATTCAGATGTGCCATTTCAGTTCTCTGCATAGCCTGTCCTTGTGCCCTTGGCCTGGCTACACCAACTGCCGTAATGGTTGGCACTGGAGTTGGTGCACAGAATGGGATACTTATCAAAGGAGGTGAGCCACTGGAAGTGGCACACAAGGTAAGTTTAAGTGTTTCATTAATCCGTCATTGGGGTAAATATATTTCCGTGATGCTAACATTTTTATTCGACAGCTTACGGACCTGGCCGTCGTGAGAGTAAAGGGACCCGGGGGGGGGGGGTAGTACCGGGTGTCCCAAAATGATGTATTATCGTTTGGTTGCTTATATGTCCATAACCAATGCACCGATTTTCAAAAACTTTATTTTATCCGATAGCTGAAAGGCTAAATTGTATTCGAGGATGTTGGTTGTGGTTTAGGCCGATGTCTTGAAGTCGAAAAGAAGATTGATAAACCTGCTCAAATTTAAGCCTTGCATGGCATGAAAATGAAACGGCCTAGGTTTCCAATCAATATTTCAGATGTGATGTAAAAGGCTGAACTTATATGTCGTTCAGAGAATATATGTCATTCAGAGAATACAAATTCTGTTAATACTGAGTTCAGAGAATACGAATACAAATTCAGCCTTTTGTATTACATCTAAAATGTTGACTGGAAAAATAGGCCGTTTCTTTCTCATGCCATCTAAGGCTTGAATTTGAGCAGGTTTATCGAAAACACCGTGGTAAAACCACAACCAACATCTTAAGATACAATTTAACCTTTAGGCAATCAAATAAAACAAAGTTTTTGAAAATCCGTTCAGTGGTTATGGACATGTAAGCAATCAAACAATAATACATCATTTTGGGACACCCGGTACTTGACCAGGTTTTCGTCGGGGACGTGCTATCGAAGCTTCAAAAACATACCCGTTCCTCATACCAATTTTCCGAAAAAGTTTACCCGACCTTATACCAATAATCCGAAAAAAAAATCCGACCTTATACCAATTTTCTGAATATGTATACCCGACCTTATACTTATATACCAAAATCGCGAAAATCGATACCGTTCCTTATGCAAAAATCGCGAAAATCGATACCCTTCCCGATGGCACATTCCCGTACCCAAAATATGTGTAGTGCCCCCCTCCCCGGGAAAGGGACTTCGTCTCCAAATTTTTGTCGAAGCACTGATTTCGTAGATTATGACAGGTGATATCACACAGGATTTTCATCTTTTTTTAAAGCGTTATTTGGAGATAAATATTCGTACTTCACTGAGGAAGAAACCAAAGACTCGCATCTCTTGCGTTTCTCGGGATATGAGTGGATTTTTGACGGTTACTTTTTGCTTGCTTGGGTGAAGGCACGAAACTAACTGCAGGAAACAGTGGACACGTGCCTAAAACGACAGTGTTTACAGGTTTTTTACAATTTGGTAACGGAGATCCTCTCAGCAAAGACACATTCGTTAATGAGAATTTTTTCACTCTTTTTTAATAACTTTACTTTGCACAAAAATCACACGAAGTTGATTCAGTTTTATAGCCGTCAGTTCTACATTTGTAATAAGAACCTATTATTTTACGAATATCTTTAACTTGACAAATCATAGAATTAAGTCAAGTTTTATTTTCTCTCAAACATGAAATCATGTCTGTTCATGAAAGGCTCGTGTGTCATTGTCCCAAAAAGTGCGAGTCAAGAAAATGTCTCAAGTATGCATTTGCATTATGTAGCCTCTAACAAGGACATATTTTGTAATACAATAGCACCAGTTGCTTTTGATTGATAGTAGAATTCAAAGCGATAAGTGCTTACAGACAAAGGAAATTCTCGCAACCAGTAATTCAAAATAAACTTAGCCGCAAACGTTGCCCTGAAACCAATGTGGCCAACTATCGCCTTGTACATGCGAAAGGTAGTTTAGAGAAGTTATGAGTTTATAACGAAAGAAGGAGGATAGATCAAAAGCTCTCCCTGGAGGATTTTGTTTATTTGATTGATTTTCTTTGTTTAATTTTAAGCCCTTAAGTTCGAGAATTGCATTGCATTCTGCTCGGCTTCTGAATAAAAACAAAATCTACCTGGCAGATCTCTAGATTTATACTTCCTTCTTCCACAAAATCTGTCCTTGTTGTACCCTCTAGCCTGTCATATTTTCATAGATAAAATAATTCGAAAAAGGAAAGGCCACGATACCAGCGTCGATCGTCGGATCCGAAGATGCTTGCGGTGACGAATGAATGAATAAATTTCTAGGCAGAAACACCGCAACACGACGAAAAAACAACAGCAAATGTGTGAAAAATTATTTATTACCACTATTTCGTTCTGCCATGCAGAACTTTTTCAGGGCTGTTATGTGACAGTTATATGATTTTTAAATGTACAATAATTTGAAAGGAGAGGTTATAGACTAGTGCAACTTAACACCAATAAATGCATTAACTGGTTCAAGTCAAATCATATGACAGCCAACCCATCTAAATTTCAGTCAATGATTGTTGGCAAAAATGATAACCAAATTAAAGAATTTCAAATAAACAATAATTTCAAAATAAACGTGAGTAATGAAGTAACTCTACTTGGAATTCAAATTGACCAACAACTAAAATTTGACTCACATATCGATAATATCTGTAAAAAAGCTGCCATGCAGCTAAACGCAATCAAAAGACTAGCTAGATTCATGGGTAACAAAGAGAGACAAGTAATCGTGAATTCTTTCATTCTTTGTCACTTCAATTACTGTCCCCTTATCTGGTTATTTTGCAGTAATTCAAGCCAAAAGAAAATCGAGAAAGTCAACGAGAGGGCCCTACGATTAGCACTCTCAGATTATGCTTCATCATATAGTAATCTCCTAATCAAGGCCGAATCTACTACAATTCATATTCATTCTATTAGGCTATTGGCACTTGAAATTTACAAAACTTTGCACAACTTAAATCCAGCATTTATGAAAGATTATTTTCTCCCAAAATCAACCAGCTATAATCTTCGAAAAAATGACATTCTAGTTGTTCCTAATGTCAAAAGTACAAACTATGGCATAACATCGATTAGCTTTTTGGGTCCAAAGGTTTGGAATTCTCTTCCAAATGAAATAAAGTCATCCAAAAATGCATATCAATTCAAAATTCTCATAAAAGATTGGTTTTTCAACAATCAATGCGCCTCCAACGCTTGCAGTCAATAAGTTCCATAATGCAATCTCTAAAATTGCTTCATGTTAGTGTATATTAGTGCTCACACTATCGTAAAACTAACATTAAATAAGGTATTATTATTATTAACACGTGTTTGGTTAGATATGATGGCTACGCAGACGTTATATCAGTTGGGTTTACAAGGTTTATATCATATAGTAACGATAATTATGATAAAAATGATGATGATGATGATGATAATAATAATTATTATTATGTAAGTGTCTTGTGAGAAAATAACAACGATGATACTAATAATGATGGTGATAATGAGTAAGGATAGGTAAGATCAGAGAATGAATGGATTTGGTTACTATCTGAATGTCATGTATCTGAAATATTTTCACAGGTTGCTAATTAATTCCTTATTTCAGTGATAGGGAGTCACAACTTGTCTTTGTCTCATATTACATAAACTTGTACACTTATGTATTTTCTGGAATATGCAGTAATTCTTTTCAGTGATTCTTATTATCAATATGTATTTTCTCTTCAAGGTTACGACGGTGGTATTTGATAAGACAGGAACTGTAACTCATGGCAAACCAAAGGTTTCTAGTCTAACATTGTTTTGCGATCTGAAAGAAATGCCATTCAAGCTTTTGATAGCATTGATCGGTACTGCAGAGTCCAGAAGTGAGCATCCATTAGCACGTGCGGTTAAAGATTATGCAACAGAGGTAAGGCCGTTTGTTGTTGTTGTTGTTGTTGTTGTTGTTGTGGCATAATAATGCGGTGACCAAGAGAAATGTTGCTCCCTTAGCCAGAAGAGTAACCATGTTTCTGTCAACCGCTAAAGGCAGCATAGGTTCCAGATCTTTAAACATATCGGTAAACTTCATCACCCTTTTCTGTGAACTGAGTGGCTTGATAGAAACTCAAGCTACTTTGCTATAGGTCTACTTTTGGACTATCTTAAAATCTTCTGCATTTTCGGAATTAGAGTATTTTTCTCCTTTTTAAAGAATTCAAGAAAATTTTGAAAAAACTTAAAACGATTGTAATTTCTAAACTTTTCGAGAGAATGTAGAATAATTTACAAGAAAATCATGGTTTATGAATGTGTACAAAATATTATCAAGCACAAGTCTCTCGCACTTCTGTTTCATGATTTAGAATTTGATGACGTCACATCCTCAACTGAATTAAAATATGAAGTTATTTTTGAAAAATATTGAAAATTTCTGAAACTTCCAAAAGTAGAATTATAGCGAAGTAGCTGAAGTTCCTTTCAAGCAATTCGGTTCAAAGAAATAGGTTGTAGAATTGTACACGGACATTTTTAAAGATTTGAAGTCTTTGTTGCTGAGGTCCTAAGACACTGATGAGAAATACACCATATGAGATAGAACATTACACCTCTAAACATAGTAGAAATGCAAACATTAGCAGAAATAATAAAATAATAATAATAATAAAAGCACTTATATTGCGCCATATATCCGCAGGGCTCATATACAAAAGTTTACAAAGTTTCATTAAAAATTCAAGTTAAACAATTCATTCAATAAAATACTGTTCAAATAAATGGGTCTTCAAACGAGATTTAAAAGTTTCAACTGTGTTACAAGCTCTAACCGAATAGGGGAGTCTGTTCCAAAGGAAGGGGGCAACATTTACAAAAGCACGATCACCAGCCGTTGCTAATCTGGTCTTCCCTACTTCTAGTAATAGTTCATCACATGCAGATCTAGTGCAACGAGAAGCCTTACGCAATTTCAATAATTCTTTAAGATATTTTGGTGCTAGATCTTTTAAACATTTAAAGGTTAACATTAGTATTTTGTATTGTATTCTACTTGTGACAGGCAACCAATGAAGTTGCTTCAACACCGGTGTTATGTGACAGCGTTTGCGTTCGCCCGTTAACATTCTTGCAGCAGCATTCTGGATCTTCTGCAGCTTTTCGAAAATCGAAGCTGCGCCAAAAAACGAAGGACAAGGGTTATGACAACAATCATATTCATATTTCAAAACAAAATTTCTGTTAATTATCAATTCCAAGTATTATGCAATATTCCAGAAGTAACTGTGACAAAACCACGAGGCTGCAATTATATTCATGATGGCAATGAACAGCTAAAAGTGCATGTTTACGGCAAAGGGCAAAAGCCCGAACGACAATGACTAAAACAAAGCTAAAGGAATTGAAGACTGTAGGGTTGTTAGGTGAAGGACGATCACGCAATATAAGTGGACTTTCTTGGATAAGACTCACTGTTACTTCTTGACAAAAATTAAAGTCAGGAAAGAAAGATAGTTTAGAAAGATGTTTCAGACCCTGTGTACACCTTCCGGATTGTTTTTATCAAAGGTTCTTGTTTGGTTAATTTTGTAACTTCGGCCGTGAAGCTTTTGCATCTCCGTGCTTTGCGCACCGACTTTTCCAAGTTCAAGGAACAAGTTTAACTTGCACGTATTTCTTATAAGAAACCGCCCATAAGAAACTCAACTCTCGGAGTTCTGAAACAATTAAAAACTCCAGTACTGGGAAAATGTCAATTCAGAAACTGTTTATTCTTCTGAAGGAATCCTCCTCCTGTTTTTACTTTATGTTCACTTGTTTCCTGCATCATATTACTCGGAAGGTACTTGAGTGATGTCTAAACATTTGAAAGGCTTCAAAAAACTTCCTTTTGAAATGTTCATGAAAGCATAGGTAGTAAACATGAAGGTTGTTTGGGAACCCTTAAGAAACTCTTGAGTACTCAACATCTGATAATTTAAGAAACTTTCTGTCCTGGCTCAAGGTCTTAGTTTCTTATAAAGAATACGCACAGGGGATCACAAATCTAAATTCAATTTGATACAGTAACAATGTTCATTGTTTCAAATTTTCGTATGAAATAAAGTCCTCAAGTTTTGGCCGTAGTGTTTCTTAAGGGACCAGTCATTATTCTAGAGAGGGATATGAAAATAATTTGAGGAAAATCCTGTTGGGAGTTAATAAAAGCCAGTTCTTCAGGAGGTAAGTTCATTTCTAACACTAGTTCATCTTTAGTTGAGTAATAAATAAAACTGCATGCTCTTTTTCTCATCACATTTGAAATGCTAATTTTCTCTCACGCACTAGGAGCTGTGAAGATGTAAATCTTCACGTAATTGAAATCTTGACAGAAAAGTAACACTATTACCATCCATACTCTTACTTGGAAGGAGGCTGAAAATATTTCGTTTGTTTGTTGTTTGTTATATGAAATTCTGGCGGCAAGAAATTACCGGTTTTTGCTCCCACTTTTTTATTAGGTTCTTGGAATGGAAACACTTGGTCAATGCATAACATTCATGGCTCTCCCAGGTTTTGGCCTGTCCTGCAAAATTAAAGACGTAGACTTCTTGAGAAAATCAACAGATGTGAATGGCCCAAAGTCTAAACTGTTAGAAGTGCGAGTTAATGGTGTTCTCTGTGAACCTGACGCTGATCGAGGCATTAACAGAAGAATTTTTACAGGTTTGTTTTACTTTTTGCATGATTTATAATTTCGTCTCCACATCATATGTATTTGGTCTCAAATGTAATCAGAAATCCATAGCAGTTACCAGAAATCAGAACTTGTTGGCAGTTGGTCGAAAATTATACTGATGACATTCGTCTCAGTTTTGCTCCATTGAATTGAGTTATTATTTACTGTCATAGTCATTCCGTTATGGGCATTGTGAGGGTCTCGTTGGGGGAATGGCTCGAAAACAAGAACTTATGCGATAAGTTTGGTCAAAAATACCAGGTGGGTCAAAAAACTGTTTAGGTGTTTGAAAGCCTGTAGCTCATTATTGTTATCATTTGTCAAATCAACCGTATCAATTCAATTCAATTTCATAATGATAATATGCTACATTATCACTAGTAGTCCCATCAAGGGCTGGCATGTCACATTGGGAACGATGGTCCTACCTTTCTCTGAAAATCGGTAGTTCATGAAAAATTTTGCAACACCTTTGTCCCAAAAACTAGTTGTTTTGATGGCAAATTTCCGCTGTTATTTTTCTTCAATTTGGAGGACAATTTTAACATTATGTATCACTGACGATGTTTGTCCCCAAAACCGGTAGTTTCGACCTACTACCGTTTTCGAAAGCAAGTAGTAATTATAGATATGAAAGTAAAAGTGTCCCAATACTGGTTGCCGGACCGCTTTGGTGATTAATTTGAAATTCTGGCCTTTTTTCGGAAATTTTTTCAGACCGCTTTGTTGAAAAATTTGAAATTCTGGCCTTTTTTCGGAAATTTGCCGGACAAAGGTAGAACCGTTTTGGTAGAAATTTGGAATTTCAGGTCTTTGTTTCGTAAAGTTGGCAGACAAAGGTAGAACTGCTTATGTGAAAATTTGAAATACTGGTCTTTTCTACCTCAATTTGGCGGCTTACAACCAGCTTACATGTAAACTTCAAAATTTTGATTGCATAAGAGGTTAGAAAACTTGATTTTTGTGACTAACTGATGGAATAGGAAGATTTATATTCAAATTTCACCTTTGTCCCAAAAACTGGTTGTTTTTAGCACGAAAATCATACTATGTAATAAAAGCACCGGTTATTTTTTCCAATTCCTCTGGACAAATATGGGGTCAAATATTTTACAGTGCTTGCTCACCCCTGGTGTCATTACAAACGATTTCATAAAGAAAAATGCTTCATCCCAAAATCCTTTGAAACAGACCTAAAAACCTTGATCAAATTGTTTAGCTGTTGGCCAGCTATCATATTCAAGCCATATCTTTCTTTCCTATAGCTCAAGCATTCCCAAGGTAGTGGCTGTCGTATAATCGTGCACACTTGTCACTGTCATTCATAGCTATGTCTATTCTCGTTAAGAAAAATAATGGGTAATGGGGTACCTAGTTTATACTATTGCTAGTTTAAAAATATTTAACTTCCTCTATCAAAGCTGAGCTTTTTTGGCAGGAACCAAGAAGCACTGAATGTCAATCAAACGAAAAGTCTGAAAGTATTTGAACTTTATTGTCGTTTTACCAGCTATGCGTTATGAGATGCTGCTCAATTTAGACCCACATTACACGTTTTTTTTATAAGAAACTTGGATCAGCACTTAGTACTATAAGTTTCTTAATTTCACATGAAAATTTCGGTGTTTTAGTAGTAAAAGTTTCTTAATTAGTTTCTTATTTTTTGGGGTCTAAAATAGCGTTATGGTTGGAAGTTGAACCTTCTCATCGACAAAGGGCTTGTATTTTGCATTGAAATTTTCACCACGAATAAGCCATGCACATTGAGGCAAAAAGTTGCCAATTTTTGCATTCAAAACTTGATATTTAAAAATGCTATGCCACGCGAACCGTAATCTACGGACTCTTATTCTAGAAATAAAATTTTAGAGTTTCTTAATTGTTCTTGAACGTAGTACTAGAGTTTCTTAAATTTTTGGTCATCATAGTACTAGTTTCTTTCAACCAGTTTCTTATTAAAAAAATCGTGTACCCCACCCTACCATATTATAATAGGTAGGGACTTGAGATGTTGGTGTTAATGAGTGTGCTACTCTGAATAAATTATGAGCTTAAAGAAATAAATGTGTTAATCAATCATTAGCTATATAAGGAGCTACACGTGACAGTACATGTGACACTAAGTGCACGTGATATTTGGTGCACGTGATTCAAGGTGTGCACATGATGTGTGTGCAGATGAGCATTCCTACTACAATATGGAGGTTGAACTCCAAAAACGAACATAAGCAAGACAAGTTCCTGTGGTCCGCACATTACACATTTCCGAGTTTGAATACCAGTCTATGAAACTGACAAGCATTTGTATGCTCTTCGCACCTGCAATGTAAAACATGCAAGGAACGGAACAGAACAGACCTTTGTCGCTAGAGTTTTTATCCTTCTTTTTTCAAGGGTGTCTCGAGCTGAGGTTTTTGGAAAATTCATATTTTAAAAGTCTTTTAACGGAAAAAATCAGAAAAATATAAAGATTCAGGCATTATTCACTTTAGCCTTTAAACAATGAATTGCCGTTAAAATCGCTCAAAGGAGAGAATGGATATATTTCTGGAACTGTTCAAACCCTTCAAACGAGGGAACTTTTTTAGGACACCCGGTATGTAAACCAAGTCATCAGCAGAATAAACAAAAAAGGGAGTATGACAACATAAGTTCTGTGAAGCAGTTTATGATCCTAGCGCTTGGGACGTAGCCCTTAGATAAAAGATTGCAACTGAATTTGGCTGAGTACCTCAGGTGGCACATATTTGTTCTTTTTTGTCACTTGCATCCAGATTTTCATAACCTTTCTTTCCAGCTTTCCTCTCCAAGTAAATTATGGCAATCAAGATTGCCAAACCAATAATGCTACCAGCAGCGAGGCAGAGGATGCTTAGGCCAGGGAAAAAATTTGCTGTCACCCGAAACACAGCATTTGTTGTTACTCCCATAATTATGTCTGCGCACATGCCAGTAAATCCGCACATAGACAAAATGATCCCAGCCTCGTCTGTATCAACCCTTTTTGTCATCATTACACGCAACCCAGAATTAGTCAATGCATTAGGAGCCGCAAGCATACTGAAATAATACAGTTCTTCTTTTGAAGTAGACAATGCCTGTGCAATGAAGGTACAACCATAGCTGATAAAACCTAGTGCAACTATGAGCTTATCATTTGCTTTCAAACGTTTTGCCAACAATGCCAGGAAAATTGCACCAAAGCCGCGCACTAGGAAAATCATGAGCACATATGTTCCAACCTGAAAAGAGTCGAAGCTCAAGGGGCTATGTTTTATAAACAGGACAATAATGTAAGTCTCTCCTCTTATCACACAACATGCAAAAGAATACACTACCAATAACAACCAAATATATTTTCCATGAGGCACGGCACAATACTTTCGAATGAAGCCACCTATCTTGCGAAATGATTTTGCAGTGTGTTTAAGTGAATACACCAATGTTTTGGTTAATCTTTGTTTTGTCGTTTGGATGGAATCTTGAACTTTCCATGCAGTTATCGTTGCTTCCTTGGTTTTTGCACCTTCGTCGCATTTTGTTGCATCATTTGCGTCCTTCTCATTCTCGGTTCTTGCTGCATAACTTTCCTTTCTGCTGGTTGCTTCTTCGGATGTATAGATTACAACGGTGGACGCACTGAAATTGCCATCTTCTTCGGTATCATGCAATTTCCTTGTGAGAGGCAGCACGAAGATTATGTAGGCCAAATTCACGGCACTTACAATTATACTGCATATAAATACACTTTCAAAGTTGTATTTCTCTTTCAAGAAGCCTGCGAATGTCGCCCCGATACCTATACAAACGTAGGCTAGACCTGTTAATATTGTCATTCTTACAGTTCGGACAGTGCCTACTGTTGTCATCTCTGCCATAAATGAATTTGCCAATGACAGCCCTCCCTGCAGATCACCAAAAATGCCAGTCACACTTGAGCCCAGTGCCAAAAATGCCAGGTGAGATTCATGAAACATCGCAGACATGAGATAAACTGTGCTCTGCAGCATCAACGCCAGTGGTATTACAAGCATTACTTTTTTCTTTGGTATTAAATCAGACAGCGATCCCATCGGCACGATGAAAAATAACGCAGGTACCATGACGCATATGAAAGTGATGGTATTCCATACTGTGGCATCTTTGTAAACTCGCGTTTCTTCTGGCTTAAATTGAGGCAACGTTAGATTGTTGCACACAGTGGCGTTGTAATGCTGGCTGCAAATCTTTGAGACGATGAGCTGTGGCAAGATTGTAGAATGCATTGAATACACTGCAAAATGCAAAGAGATAACAGGCTCCGTAGCAACGAAAGACTTTATGCGCTTCCAACTTGCCATCTTTATGTCAACGTTGATTGTTCGCCAAAAATAAGAACTGAACCTTGTGTAAATCTTGTCTGCAATGAACATCTTTCAAAGACTCTGCGCTAACTAGCAGCCTTTGCGTGCATTCTTTGCAAACAAAATAATAACAGGAAACTCGGCATTGAAAAAATTCAGTAAGATTATCTCACAACGCCCAGTGACGTTCCAGAAGTACAAAACTCGAAATATTTTTGTAAACAAGTGGGCGTTCTAGAATTGCAATATGGGATTGAACAAACTGCATTGTGGTATAGCTGCACTGCACGGAGACAACAGGCTTGGATGAATGTACGACAGGAACACTTCGATTTCAATAGCCATGAACAAAGGACGTTTTCTATAGCCTTAAAGGAATTGAGTCCATATGAATAGCTGAGTAGTTAACGGCTATACTGACAAACTGCTGACGGCCCTTTGTTATCGCACAATTGTGCTAAAGTCATTAGTAGTGGAGATCAAAGGCTTCTTAATCCTTGCATTAGGGGGGGATTAAGAAGTCTTTGATCTCCACTACTAATGACTTTAGCACAATTGTGCGATAACAAAGGACCGTCAGCAGTTTTTCAGCATAGTGTTAACGCTCAGCTATTTATATGGACTCACGACATAGCCCACGAGAGATGCCATTAACGCTCTGAACTAAGCTGCGCGAGGACATGACACCAAGTCGTATCGCGCAGACATAATTGAATGGCTTCATGTTGTTGACATTTTGAAACTTGGAGGCCAAGAGCTATCGACCCCAGTAAAGCTTCTCGTCTCCATATTCCCCATTTTAGTAATTTTTCACAAACTGCACCTTTGATTGAGTATTCAGGCTAGATCCCACAGGGGATTCTCTTAATTTTTATGCAGCAGACTTGTATAAAGTGATTGTTGAAGATACCACAAACTCCATACCGATATCTCTTGCCATTTCCATATTCCCCGATTCCCCGAATCCCCATTCCCTATCAAAACAAGAAATTCATCCTGCCTGATGAACTTTTTGATGGCATTCACATTCAGAGGAGGAAACATGTGGGATTCCATTCCCGCCAAAATTATTTCAAACCATTATTAGGCATGGTTTCCATCATCATGCAGGAGCTTTACGTGTCAGGCAGACCTAATGATATACAGAGGATCACTGATAAGTTAAACTTGTCGTTAAAGAATGTGGAACAGTGGTCAAATGAAAATTCTCTGGCCATCAATGCAATGAAAACCAAATTTTTAATCAGTGGATCCAAACGACTGTATGATCGTCACCAAATTAAAGAAAAGACCATATCACTGTCATTGGGAGGAGAATCTATTGAACTGGATGAACACCTCGCCTCCTTGGAGTTTATCTCGATAAACAGTTAGATTGGTCCAATCATTTGAAAGAACTTTCTCTAGCTGTTACGGAAAATTATCCATTTTAAAAAAACTGAAGCATTTCACAACCTTAAAATTGAGAAAACAACTTGCTGAAAGCCTAGTGTTGACAAAAATTGATTTCAACGATTATGTTTACTCACCATTATCTGTCACTCAAATAAACAAACTGCAACGATTGCAGAAAGTTGCAGCAAGTTTTGTGCTTGGTCGCTATGCATCTTCAGCTGATATTCTCAAACTTAACTGGCTTCCAATAGTGGAAAGAAGAGAATTTAATTGCATGAAAATGACTTTTAAAGCGATTCACAACGAGAATTGGCCATCCATTAACCGCATTGAAACAAAGAAGACCAGTCGTACTCTTCGTAACAGTAACGAACTGAAGTTGAGCGCATCAATGATCAGGGATACCACCCCACGGAACGTGTGTACAGTACAGTGGGGGGTGTTCAGTACAGTGTGGAGGCATCTCTGAGTACAGTGGGGGCGTTCAGTACAGTGGGGAGGCATCCTGAGTACAGTGGGGGCATACCTTGAGTACAGTGGGGGATGTTCAATACAGTGGGGGCATACCATGATGTGTGCGGGGAAGCATTATCAGTACGGTGGGGATATTCAGTACAGTGGGGAGGCACTTGGAGTACAGTGGGGGTGTTCAGTACAGTGGGGGTGTTCAGTACAGTGGGGGTGTTCAGTACAGTGGGGAGACATCCAGAGTACAGTGGGGGATATTCAGTACAGTGGGGAGGCATCCAGATGACAGTGGAGGGATACCATGATGCGTGTGGGGAGGCATTATCAGTACAGTGGGGGATATTCAGTACAGTGGGGAGACTTAGGCGTACACGAATTTTTTGTAAGAAACCGCTCATAAAAGAAACGGTAGGCTCAATTTTTCTACAGTTAAGAAACAACCCTACCTGAATTGAAAAAGCTAAGAAACTTCTGTAATTTACAGTTTTAATTTTCCTACTGCACTCAAAATGTTTTGACACTGTACAGTTATAGCAACTGTTTGGGCATTATTTTGAGTGCAAATTCAAAATTAACTCTACACTTCCAGCATTTAGAATATAAGAAACACGCAAGAAACTTTTGGTAGCAAATGGCCCAAAAATTTAAGAAACTACCTGCCAGCCCAGGAACTTAGTTTCTTATAAAAAAATGAGTGTATTTTATTCATGACAAACTTTTTCAATTAAGTTTCCAAGCTGTAGTTTTGAAACGGTCTTTGTATGTCACACAGTTTTGGTCATGCAATTTCTACGACGGCTTTTGATACCTTTATCAAAGAAACTTCGGTGACACTTAAAAGATTTACCTCTTAGAGATTTCTAGCTCATGTGAAACGTAGTTACACAGTTTATTGAAGGCCACGCAGTGACCTGTACATGGCGAGAAAAGAGGCAAAGTGGATAAGAAATTCCTTGTTGTGCTACTCAAACGCGCGACACATAACAAAACGAACAGTGGAAAGATGATTCGACAATTGATTAGTATTGATTATAAAGTGTTTACCCCCACTGTACTGAACACCCCCCACTGTACTCAGAGATACCTCCCCACAGTACTGAATTTCCCCACTGTGCTGATTATGCCTCCCCACACACATCATGGTATCCCTCCACTGTCATCCGGATGCATCCCCACTGTACTGAATATCCCCCATTGTACTGATAATTCCCCACATGCATCATGGTATCCCTCCACTGAAATCCAGATGCCTCCCCACTGTACTGAATATCCCCCACTGTACTGATTATGCCTCCCCACACACATCATGGTATTCCTCCACTGAAATCCAGATGCCTCCCCACTGTACTGAATTTCCCCCACTGTACTGATAATGCCTCCCCACATACATCATGGCATCCCTCCACTGTCATCCGGATGCATCCCCACTGTACTGAATATCTCCCACTGTACTCTGGATGCCTCCCCACTGTACTGAACACCCCCACTGTACTGCATACCCCCCCCCCACTGTACTGCACACACGTTCCGTGGGGTGAAACTCCCAATTTCAAAGACAGGCGGTGGTCTCATTTTCATAGCGCTTTCTTTTTTATCCGGAGCGGAGCAATGTGAACGCTTCATCGTTTTCGTTGCGTTTTCATATTAACCCAGACCAATGTGAACAGGTTAAAACGAATCAATACGAAACTGAATACGGAGCGGTGTGAATAGAGCCTAACTGTGCACGGGGAGAACTAATTACGGCCGTGTCTCTGTACCCATGACGGTTGTTGTTGTTCGCAGGGCACCGGGGTACAGGAAGGAACAAAACTACAACGACAGCGTTCATGAGTACAGGGACACTAGGAATGACGAAGGTCCTCTCAAATTAGATATCATGTCAAAATGACCGAGAATTACAGCAATTTTAATGTATTGCATGAATAATTTTGCGTTGTCACAAATCTTGCGTCACATCTAATTTGAGACTGACTGTAACTTATGTAGGAAGCAACAACTTCCATTTCTTAGGGCCTGTTTATATGAGGGAAACGCCTCATTTGCCAGACCCGGGGCTGAAAGGCAAGGCGCTTTCTCTAATGTAGACAGGCCCTTAAACGTTCATGATTTTACTTAAACGAGGTTCGTTATTCCTTGTTTCAGATCTGAATTTCGATGAAATAGCAAGTGATATAAATTTTGATACAAGAGGACCATTTGATGTTTATATTGGCAACAGAGAACTCATGAATAAGCAGACGATCATAATTCCACATGATGTGGACCAAATGCTCAAAGAGCAAGAAGAAAAAGGCAAAACTGGAGTATTTGTGGCTGTGAATGGTGAGATCTTTAGCTGTTTTTGGTAACTCGGAGAGCCTACTAAATTTCACGTTATGGTAAATGAAAAACGCGCTAACAGGAAACAAAGAATATTTCCTAGCCACGAGGAACCACTATCCTCAGCAAAAAATTGCGGCTTATTTTGATAGAACGAAACTAAATAGATACTAAGTAGTGACTCTCTTTAGAAATTGTATCACTGAGGTATTGTTAAAGAGCCATTGTGACCCAGGGTCCTTTGCAGGCACGTTGAGATTGTCTGAAAATCCAATTTGGCCTAAGCAAAAACCATGCATGCACACTGCAGTGGTTGCACTGTTGGAAAAGTTTTGCTTTAGTCGAACTGTTCTATCAGGTCAACTGTTGCATTGTGGATCTTTAAGGTCAAATTTGATTTTCAAACTGTATGCAATTGCAGCGTGCCCTCAAAGGACCACAGACGTAGCATAGGTTCCAAATCTTTAAATCGATTAAAAAGGGTGGGTGTAAAATTGTATGACCTATTCCTATTAATTGAATGGCTTGAAAGAAACTGTAGCTACTTATCTATAATTCTGCCGTTGGACTTTTCAGAAATCTTCCATTCTTTCGAAATTACAGCGCATTTTTATGTTTGAACTCATTTGAGGATGTGACGTCATCAAATTTCTGAATCGTAAACCAGAAGAGTGACACAGACGTTTGCTTGATACCACATTGTAGACATTCATTAACTATGGTTTTCTTAAAAAGATGTTCATGTTTCATCCACAAAGTTAGAAATTACCATAATTTTAAGAAAGAATTTTTGAGCATTGTTGTTGAATTCTTGAAAAAGAAGGAAAACACTCTAATTCTGAAAATTTTGAAAATCTTTGAAAAGTCCAACGGTAGAATTATAGCGAAATAGATTAACTTTCTTTGGAGCCGTTCAGTTTAAAGAAATAGGTCTTATAATTTTACACCCACCTTTTTAAAGATTTGAAACCTATGCTCACAGACATAGAAACCGGGGGCACTAGGGGCACGTGCCTCCCCAAGATTTTGCAATAAACGAAGAAGTACCCTTTTTATTTTCAGGAAGTGCCCCTTTAGCTTAATGAAAAAAGTGCCCATGAAGTGTCGTGCCCACCCCCCCAGTTTGAAATGCTTCCTACGTCCTTGCAAAGGGCCCTGGATGACAATGACTCTTTAAGTCTTGTTTCCATTTGAACGTTGTCTGCTCTTTGCTGCTTGTTTTGGTTTTACGTCAAATGGTCTCAACTAATTTTGCGTCAGTCCTCAATGGCTGAATTAAATCTTGGTATTTTTTTACCAGTGTCATTAATTTGATTGTGTATCTTTTAATTAACAAAAAATGCCTCTTTCGCCAACACCAGAGCCTCCAGTTTGAAGAGCTAATGATCGTTAAGTCTGTTTCCATTTGAACGTTGTCTGCTCTTTGCTGCTTGTTTTGGTTTTACGTTAAATGGTCTCAACTAATTTTGCGTCAGTCCTCAATGGCTGAATTAAATCTTGGTATTTTTTTACCAGTGTCATTAATTTGATTGTGTAGCCATAAATTCACAAAAAATGCCTCTTTCGCCAAAACCAGAGCCTCCAGTTTTGAAGAGCTAACGATCGTTAAGTCTGTTTCCATTTGAACGTTGTCTGCTCTTTGCTGCTTGTTTTGGTTTTACGTTAAATGGTCTCAACTAATTTTGCGTCAGTCCTCAATGGCTGAATTAAATCTTGGTATTTTTTTACCAGTGTCATTAATTTGATTGTGTAGCCATAAATCCACAAAAAATGCCTCTTTCGCCAAAACCAGAGCCTCCAGTTTTGAAGAGCTAACGATCGTTAAGTCTGTTTCCATTTGAACGTTGTCTGCTCTTTGCTGCTTGTTTTGGTTTTACGTTAAATGGTCTCAACTAATTTTGCGTCAGTCCTCAATGGCTGAATTAAATCTTGGTATTTTTTTACCAGTGTCATTAATTTGATTGTGTAGCCATAAATTCACAAAAAATGCCTCTTTCGCCAAAACCAGAGCCTCCAGTTTTGAAGAGCTAACGATCGTCAAAGTAAATCAACGGGGTTAAAAGCAACTTAGCTAGGGGGACTGGGTCCATCTAAATATAGCCTATTGTATTTGATGTTCTTGGTCGATGAAAACAAAAGGAAGATTAGTGGCGCCTGCCGTTCTTTTGTGCTATGTTTAGATTATGTCGCTATATCTCCGTTCATTTACTTTAAGTCTGTTTCCATTTGAACGTTGTCTGCTCTTTGCTGCTTGTTTTGGTTTTACGTTAAATGGTCTCAACTAATTTTGCGTCAGTCCTCAATGGCTGAATTAAATCTTGGTATTTTTTTACCAGTGTCATTAATTTGATTGTGTAGCCATAAATCCACAAAAAATGCCTCTTTCGCCAAAACCAGAGCCTCCAGTTTTGAAGAGCTAACGATCGTTAAGTCTGTTTCCATTTGAACGTTGTCTGCTCTTTGCTGCTTGTTTTGGTTTTACGTTAAATGGTCTCAACTAATTTTGCGTCAGTCCTCAATGGCTGAATTAAATCTTGGTATTTTTTTACCAGTGTCATTAATTTGATTGTGTAGCCATAAATTCACAAAAAATGCCTCTTTCGCCAAAACCAGAGCCTCCAGTTTTGAAGAGCTAACGATCGTCAAAGTAAATCAACGGGGTTAAAAGCAACTTAGCTAGGGGGACTGGGTCCATCTAAATATAGCCTATTGTATTTGATGTTCTTGGTCGATGAAAACAAAAGGAAGATTAGTGGCGCCTGCCGTTCTTTTGTGCTATGTTTAGATTATGTCGCTATATCTCCGTTCATTTACTTTAAGTCTGTTTCCATTTGAACGTTGTCTGCTCTTTGCTGCTTGTTTTGGTTTTACGTTAAATGGTCTCAACTAATTTTGCGTCAGTCCTCAATGGCTGAATTAAATCTTGGTATTTTTTTACCAGTGTCATTAATTTGATTGTGTAGCCATAAATCCACAAAAAATGCCTCTTTCGCCAAAACCAGAGCCTCCAGTTTTGAAGAGCTAACGATCGTTAAGTCTGTTTCCATTTGAACGTTGTCTGCTCTTTGCTGCTTGTTTTGGTTTTACGTTAAATGGTCTCAACTAATTTTGCGTCAGTCCTCAATGGCTGAATTAAATCTTGGTATTTTTTTACCAGTGTCATTAATTTGATTGTGTAGCCATAAATTCACAAAAAATGCCTCTTTCGCCAAAACCAGAGCCTCCAGTTTTGAAGAGCTAACGATCGTCAAAGTAAATCAACGGGGTTAAAAGCAACTTAGCTAGGGGGACTGGGTCCATCTAAATATAGCCTATTGTATTTGATGTTCTTGGTCGATGAAAACAAAAGGAAGATTAGTGGCGCCTGCCGTTCTTTTGTGCTATGTTTAGATTATGTCGCTATATCTCCGTTCATTTACTTTAAGTCTGTTTCCATTTGAACGTTGTCTGCTCTTTGCTGCTTGTTTTGGTTTTACGTTAAATGGTCTCAACTAATTTTGCGTCAGTCCTCAATGGCTGAATTAAATCTTGGTATTTTTTTTTACCATTTGCATTAATTTGATTGTGTAGCCATAAATTCACAAAAAATGCCTCTTTCACCAAAACCAGAGCCTCCAGTTTTGAAGAGCTAACGATCGTTAAGTCTGTTTCCATTTGAACGTTGTCTGCTCTTTGCTGCTTGTTTTGGTTTTACGTTAAATGGTATCAACAAAAAATGCCTCGTTCACCAAAACCAGAGCCTCCAATTTTGAAGAGCTAACGATGGAGACCATGCCGATCCTGCACATGTATATTGTGATTTTCATTGATTAGAAACCACGGAAAAGACATTCTCAAGAGACAATTGTATTATATATTATCAATGATCCAGAGATTTCTTTCCTTTTGCTTTGAATCAAAATCCTGATTTTAAAGCAACCACTTATTGTCTTTCTTCTGCTATAAATTATCAACCATTTGTCATATTGACTAAAACAAGGTCTCCAACTCTAAGTTGAAGCCTGACTTATGCAACTGTGTAAAATTAGAGACAATAAAAGCTACAGCTCCTCCACAGCAGCCACACAAACAGGGCTCAATTTTTTCGGGACACCTTCAACCGCGGGGATATGTTTTCATTTCATAATTTGGTAAATTTTTCGACAAATGGACAAATGGAGAAAGTGTGAGGAGAGCGAATTTCGAACTCGCGACCTCCTGCATTCATGGCAGTTGCTCTACCGACTGAACTATCTTGGCCACACTTATACAGCAAGTGTGCTTCATTGATATCCAGATCAGTGTGGTGACGTAACCTCTATAATGTCTAGCCCACGCGACTCAATGTACCAAACGCAGACCGGCTCTATGCCCTCGACGCAACCCTGAAAGAATTACGTCACCTTAACATCACAATTTTCTCTTCCATTGTCTTACGGTATTTTTGGTAGAATTTATAGCATATAATTTGGTAAATTTTTCGACAAATAGAAGAATGGAAAATTTGTGACGAGAGTGAGTGAGCGACGAGAGCGAGAGCGAATTATTTCATAGAGGTTCTTTCTCTCCAGAAAGGAAGTGATTTTTTGTTTGATTGTTGCTGAGACAGCATTCAAATCCCTTTGTTGTTATATTGCAGGTAAATTGGTAGCGTCAATAGTGATATCAGATTCATTGAAAAGCGAAGCAAAAATGGCGATAGACCGATTACATAAAATGGGCATGAAGGTCATTTTGCTCACTGGGGACAATGAAAGGACTGCAAATTGTATAGCAAGTCAGGTAAGGGCCTACATTTATGATTTTTCGACCAGTTAAGCACTCAATTTCGGACATTTTCCGTTCCTTTGTGAACAGAGAACTTGCAAAAACATTTTTGCTTGCTGGAGTTTTAACCGGCACAATTCAGACATTTGTTTACTTGCATGGGAATAAAATCTTTTAAAAACATTGCTCCATTGGTTGATGCATCTTTCGTTTGATTTAATGGATTCAGGGAACTTTAGGGACTTCTTTATATGTGTTCATTGGAACAAGGACAGATTTGGAAAGTCAATGGCACGAGTTGGGTTTGATTGACACCGCAATTCAAAATGATTAGCGATCGCAGGCAAAGGAAATTCTCTCAACCAATAATTCAAAACAAGCAAAGCCGCAAAAGTGTCTCTGGAACCCAAGTGGCTAGCTTGCTCCTTGTGCATTCCATAAATTGTTTTTAAGAGCAAACATGAGCATAGATCGAGTGAAAAAGGATATATCTACACATCTGCCACGGGCATTTAATTTATTTGATTCAAAAGCCGATTGGGAGGCGATTCAATTCTCTTATTTTTTGGGTTTAATTAAAACACTTACTGCTCAGCTTTGGAACCAAAGAAATAAAATGCCCGAGGTAGATGTTTAGATATATCCTTCTTCTTTCGATATATGCTCATGTTTGCTCTTAAAAACAATTTCTGGAATGCACTACGAGCGTACTAGCTACTCGATCGATGAGAAGAATGGAAACATAAGTGGCTTGTGCCGTCCTTTTGTGCTATGTTTAGATCATGTAGCTATATCTCTGTTCATTTACTTTAAAGATGAAAAGAAAACTGAAGAGAAGATACAAGGAAGGGGAGGACGGAAGGAATGCATAAAATATAGCATGAAATATTAGATAATTGATGCATGTGCAAGGCAAATTTATTTATCGATAGAAACAGAAAAGGATCCAGAATATTTGATCTAGATTACTTTCATTTCAGCTGAACATCGATACAGTATTTGCTGGTGTTCTGCCACACCATAAAGTTTCAAAAGTGAAAAGTCTTCAATTAGCAGGAAATATTGTTGCCATGGTTGGGGATGGCATAAATGATTCACCAGCATTGGCTCAAGCTGATCTTGGTGTTGCTATAGGAACAGGAACAGACGTGGCTGTTGAAGCTGCAAATATTGTCCTTATTAAGGTAAGGAATTTTGAACGCGAGTTTTTCCATCAGAGATGGCAAAATTGTAGATCAACAACCAAGCTAAAGATGGAGCTAAAAAGTCAGACATTTTTGAGTAGTTTTGGATATGAATCCACCTTTCTGAAATCAACAAAAAGTTTTGAAAAATGATTTGCAAAGCCAGCGTTAACGGAAACATTGCGATATTGTGATATATTGTGATAAATATATAGAATGCCAAGACTATGCAGAACAACGCCCTTTTTTAGAATGCCAAGACTATGCAGAACAACGCCCTTTTTTATTGCTTTGCGATAGGCTGAATGATATAGGAACAATTACCTGTTTCTGAGGAGAATGGTTTGTAAAACGGCCATTAGCTGCTCATTAGAGCGAAAGCGAAAAGCAGAGTTACCTTTAAATTAGAGACTTATTGATACAAAATCTTGATTAAATTACTTTTCTTCGTTTTTGGAACAGAATTTTACAGTAATTGAATGTCGGAGAACAATTTAGCTGTTTCGAAGGTAGGATCATTTGCTACCAGAATGGCTAAGTTGTCCGTTAAAAAATGCAACTTTGGATTTCTATGTCCCCATATGAATTTTCAAGCTATCGAAAAATAGAACTTAGCTTTAGGACCTGTTCATATGGAGGCGGGCCAGCCCGGTAAGCGGGCTGGCCCGCTAAGAGAGCTGATTTCGCATTCTGTTCATATGGCAAATCCATCCCGCCTACTGGGATGGAATTGGTCATGTGCCATCGTTGGTGGTATTATTTTGCATGCCCACGCGTGCGTAGTAGAGGCGTTTTCGTCTCGGCAGGCGGGCTGGAGTGTTCATATGGGAAAATTTTGATCTCGCCAAGCGGGATCCCGGCAGTACTTGAGTGAGATCTCGCCTACCGGGCCAGCCCGCCTGCTCATATGAACAGACAACAAACTTTGAATGGCAAACAGGGATAAGGTGAGATCTCAGCAAAAACCTCCAACCCGGTAGGCGGGCTGGCTCGCCTCCATATGAACAGGTCCTTAGGCCCTCAGATAAATTCTTCTAAGGTGTAAACAATCGGTCAAGTCAACAATTTTGGCGTTGAAACCGCCCGTGTTCTGGTCTCTTCACGAACAAAACTTGTGTGACATGCCTCTCGAGACAAACTACATTTGACACTGACGACCATCAACAAGATCCAGATTTCGAGAGAAAATAACTGCTGTTGGGTCTCTTTTTTTGTGAGATATTCCTTGCGATTTGATTAAGTGTTTCAGGACCGTTTTCGGCCACTTCGCAACAAACAAATGTTCGTAAAGTTGAATTTATCTATGTTTTCATTGCTCATAGAAATGTAAGAAAAATCACAAAAATACTTCAGTCTCTGCTATCAAGCGGAGTGGGATAGCTCAGTGCGATTAATTCAAATCCAGCCAGTACTCTAGGTAGACTGACTTTTCGTCCCTTGTTTCCCTGTGTTCTTTAGCCCCCTGTGTCAAAATGGCCTAAACTAGTAGGAGTTCTCGTACACACAGCAAAATCGCTTCAAAGTCTGGTTTAAAGAGCTTCAACATTGAAAAGAATACTTTTAGTACAAAGAATAATGTTTTCCTGATCCTATCGCAAAATACATACCTTTCAAGCAGTAATCTTCTTCTGTAGAAACAAAATAGATCCATCGCAGCTACGAGAACTCTAGGCCATATCAACCGTTTTTGGATGCAACAACAACAACTGTCTAAATAGCGCCTCCATATTGGTTGAAAACTAAATTCTAGCAATTTGATTGGTCAATGCGGAACCACTCCATATGGGCCTAAAGAGGGCCCATTTTATAAGAGTAATGGTGTTAGTCCCTATTGAGCAAGCGATATAAGCAAATCAGAGAACGCAGGGAAACAAGGGACGAAAAGTCATAAGTCTATACTCTAGGTACCACGATTTTTCAAACGTCTGCACTATTTTCGCATAACCGGTATTGATATTATATCGTCCTTGACCCAATACGCAACAGATGATTTCAAAGATTTGCAAAACAATCAAGTTTTGGTAATATTTCAAAAAGTTTCACTTTTTATTGGGTCACCCGGTTCCAAAAACTTTTCAAAAATGTTTCTTTACTTTTTCAGAGTAACCTGATGGATTTCGTAGCTGCAATTGATTTGTCAAAAAAAACTGTCAGCAGAATTCACATCAACTTTCTCTTCGCACTGATATACAATCTGATAGGAATACCAATTGCCGCTGGTGTCCTACAGCCCATAGGAGTTGTTCTGCAACCCTGGATGGCGAGTGCTGCTATGGCAATGTCCTCTGTTTCAGTTGTGTCGTCATCACTTTGGCTTAAAAGGTAGGCGGTATTTTGTGGTTTGATAGCATAGGTTTCAAATCTTTAAAAGATTTGATGTGAAATAAACTATTTCTACCGTTTGACTTCATGAATTCAAAATTCGTGAATGTTTTCGAAATTACAGAGTATTTTATATTTCAACTCACTTGAGGATGTGACGTCATCAAATTTCTAAATCGTAAACCAGACGATTGCGTTCCCGTGTGAAAAAAACAAAAACCGATCCAGAATCTTTCCGTTCCCGTGTCAACAAGTGAACAATCTATTTTTGTGCTCCTCCAGAACGAAGATGAAACGGAACGATTGCATTCCCGTGTGAACGGGGCCTTGAACATAGCTACCTCATTTGTTGATAATGGTGCTTTGAAAGCAGAGATATCAATCTCGAAAGCTCAGATTTTGGTGTCGCCCCCAAACCAGAGCTTTGGCCTTGTGGCCTAAGCAAATTCGTTCAAGCACATTGAAATTAAAAATTGAAATTAAAGAAAACGAAGAAACTGCCCAATGGGTGACTGGGGGGAAGGGGGTGACTTCTGGCAAACAGAATATATTATGATTTTATAATGTTCAATTTTTTTCAAGGCTATTGTTCATTTATTCGCTGTGTCTCAAGAACTTGTTTAGGCCAAAAGGCAAAAGCGCTGGTTTGCAGGTGGATGCAAATTTGAACTTTCAACATTTTATATGTCTGCTATCAAAGCACCAATACCAATAAATGAGGTACCTATGTTCAAGTTAACCGTGATTAGCCATTGATTAAAGCTGAATTCACATCGATGGAGCCAACCAAATCCGTACACTTTTTTTGGACACAAGGTGCATAATTGATTTTTGCTTTTTTTAGGTATAAAAAACCAGCGTTTGATCTGAACGAAGGCTTATCTGAAAAGCGAGTAAGAAGACGGCGACTTGGAAATTACAGATCAAGAAAAACAAAAAGACAGCGAAGTTTATCGGATTCAGAGTATGGATTACTGTCAGATCAAGATGATGAATGAAGATATGTAAATTTATGTTATAGTGTAAATCGGGAAAGTTCTAAACTTCTTTGGCAGGCCCCAAGCATGTCGCGGGCATCGAACAGTACTGGGCTGGCTGTTTGAAGGACGGTAGCCCTCAAATGGGGCTCCCAAATGGGTATACAATTTTCAAATTATTACTCTCTTGCAGGACATTACGATGCATTCCTTGATTGGGAATGTGCAGTTTTCTTTTACCGATTTGAGCTTCTTTCTTTCTTTTCTTGTTTCTTTTGCCTATTTGAACTGATGCTCCTGACAAGATAATCAATTTGAAACAACTGCTCCCTCACAAGGTAAGATTCTTTTTACTCCAGCGGCACACATCGTACATTTATGGGACTAGTGCCCCCTAGGAATGTACCCATTTGGGAGCCCCATTTGAGAGAATGGATACCTGGCTTGAGAGCAAAATAGCTAAAAACAATACCATGTTCAGCGGCACATACCTAGTACAATAAATAGTTATCCCCCGCCCGGGGTTAGCACTTGATCTCCACCATTCTCTCGCGTAAATGCTCCAGGAGAGAAGTTGGCTGCTCTTTTCAACTGGGATAAACCGATAAATTCTTCTCCACAAAGCCTGCTTGTCATGCCTGGGCAGTAGGCCGGTCTCATGTGTCCAGTCAGGTAAGTCAGGACAGTGGCAAATTTTTGAAAGAAAACATTCTTTTAATCAATTCCAGATGCAAGAGGCGCTCTGAAAAGCTTGGGGCAGTTAGATTCTGTTTAAGGGAATTGGACACAACCTAAAGCTGGATTTCTACCAGGGTTAAAAATGTCGTTTGCTGTACAAAAACTTCGCTCTTCGATTGACACAGTGGCGGCGCCACGTGGGAAACTGGGGAGTCGTGTCCCCCCTCCCCCCCCCCCCCCAGTTCTCACCAGGATCGATTTTGCAATTCGTCTAAATTCGAGGAGAAAAAGTCGGGGGAGGGGTGCAATTCTACCGAAGTACTTTTGGTACTTTTGTAATCTCTTGTTTCTTATCGAAAACTACTTGTAACTCGAGAACAGGCTTCATGACTTAGAGTTGATGTTAAAAAGTTGAGCCTCTAGTTTTTCATCAAATAACTAGCCACTAGCCAGCACAGCGTATGCAATTTTTGTTTTGCATAATTTCTTATCAATTTCTGTCGCTCATTGATGCTGACGGGTGCTTGAAGAATGTTTTCTAGCTACTTGTAAAAGCCTAAAAGGGTGTGCCCGAAATTTTTTTGCACTTCGTGGCAACCCAGCTTCCTCGACAATGTCTCATCACTGTGTCTCATACATTTGAGCTCCCAATGTAGTATGATTCTTATTGATATATGTGTTGCCCATTATTAGCAACATAGCAATAATTTGTTTAAGCTCCATAAGTGTTGTGAGAGGATAATGGAATGCAGGCCTGGGCCTAGTATTTGGGGGCAAGTGAACTAACAGGGTAACGAAAAATATGTGATAAGAGAAACACACGAATATTAGTACACAGTATTATTAGTGGAATTTATAGCTCAGATCCGCCTGTATGAATGATAATTTGGTCAGGCACTATTTGAGTTTCTATTCGATATATTTTGTGAGCCTTTTTGCAGAGGTCAAGTATATATAATACTTCTATGAATTGCAATTTATTTCATAATTGAATGTAGGAGGTAAGAATTAAAAGGGCTCCGTCGCCAAACTGTAAACAAATCTTATAACACCGCACGTGGCCATTGTTCCCCATTGTTTTGTGCAATTTGTTGGGTAGCTTCACCCAAGCCACCAGAAAATGCTCATTAAAAGTCTATTTATATCCAAGCAATCGTAAGGGATATGAATGCTTCGAGTTTTCCTCTGTGAGGTACAGAGATCTATCTTCAAAATGATGCTTTCATTTTTGAAAAACAGGTAAACGTCTGTGTTCTATTGCCCATGAAGAAACCTCAAAAGCACCGTTTTGACCGAAATTTGGAGACGGAGCCACTTTACGTCAATGTAAATGAAGCTTTTCAAGCAGAAACTGAAGCATAATGGCATACAAGTAAACAAGGACAGTTTTGTAATACAATAGCAACAGTTGCGTTTTATTGACACCTCAATGCAAAGCGATTAGCGACTGCAGACAAAGGAAATTCTCCCAACCAGTAATTCAAAACAAACAAAGCCGCAAAAGTTTTCCCGAAGCTAGCAGGGAAAGCTCTCCCCTTGTGAAAGCGAAAGGTGGTTTTTAACGACTTCGCGACGACATGGGCATAATGGGCGACACCACTCTACCCTTTATTATATTTTCGGCACCCTTTTTGCCGGTTGCCCCCCTTCAAGTTCGGGCTGGATCCGCCCCTGTGTGAGGAATGTTTCGAAAAACAATGAATTATGCATGCTACGCCCGAAGCACACAATTTAGCCTGTGGAAGAGCAGGTTTAAGGGATGTTTGGAGAGAGAGCCAATCTTCTGGATTTGATACAGTTGTTACGGCCTTAAGCCACAGGGGGTCCAAGAATGTTAGCGAAGATTGTAGTTTTGGTTTATTTGGTTCCTTGTGATCCGTATTTATGAAAACAACAGCTGTGTGATTTGATACACATTACATCATCATTGCGGTCGGTCTGTTATTGTTACACTAGAATATACCGGGTGAGTCAATAAAAAGAATTCCCGTTTGAAAGGTCACGGCTCTCTGGAAATCAAGACGATGATATCGGCAAATATATAGTTTAGTGGTAAACATGTTCAAATTTATTTTAAAATTTACCTGACTGAAATCGGTCACTCCGTTCTGAAATTAAAAGGGATTTTCTCGAGAAACCCTCTTCATGAAACCTTCATAACATGCCCAAAATCATGAACAAATCTCCCTAATATTTCTGCTTTGCTATCCTCTTGGGAGGATGAACAAGTCTTCCCCCTGGTATCCATAACCCATTCGGGGGAATTCCGTTCTCCCAATAGGACAAAATACATGAATACATGTGAGTGTCATTATTTTTAGGAAGGAAAACCAAGGAAAATTTGCTCATTGTTTCCACTTGTTTTTGCAGGATTTTGGAAGGGGCTTTCTGCAGAATCTCCCAGATCCACGGGAAGGAATGGCTGATTAAAGCGGGGTAAATTACTGAAACTAATTTAAGATATTGGCAATATAACAAGACAGTTTTCAATATTATTGCTCTGATATTCAGGGCGAAGTGGCCTACCAAACGGAGATTCTTTTTTTTTTACTCACCCGATAGTACAATGGGATTTGAGAAAACTGCGAGTTTAAACCGCAGCCAATGAGATAAGAGCTCTCACTTATCAAATTACGCAGCTGTTGTTTTCACAATCCGGATCACAAGGAACCAAAGAAACCAAAACTACAATCTTCACTAGCATTCCTGGACCCCCTGTGCTCAAACGAGTATTACAGTCAGCTTGTCATGTAAAGGCCAGTTTCCAGTCAGTGGAATTTTCCGAGCGGACGGAAATTCTTTTGTTTACAAGAGAAAATGTCACCTTGTAATTGAATAGAAATTTAGGCTTGAATGACTTTTTATTGTATAAAATTCCGCCCGCGCGGAAAATTCCACTGACTGGAAACTGGCCTTAAGGGCTGAAATGAGTGGAAGCTTTCTGTTAGGTCTTGACGGGATGTTGATCACTTTGAATTTACTTGATACTTGATCTTGAATTATTAGTAATCATCTGGTAGTTTGAAACACCAATTGCAATTTTTTTAATAAAAATACCTGATTTTATTTTGATTATTAATAGTATTTCTGATATTGTACTAAAAGTGTTTTATTTTGGTGAAGGAAAATAACCAGGGGATTTTCTTTACTACAGATCATATAAATTGAATAGATTTGTTGCACAGCAGAAATTGTGACGTCTTTATTTCTCATTGTCTTGATCTTTCAGTGTCGGGTTCGTAGTAGACTGATTACAAGTTAGTAGTTATTGCTATTGATTGACTGACGGACGCTATAACTACGACTCAGTGACTTTCACATTGAAAATTGGGACGAAATTGTTTCCCTCGCGTCCAGAAGTTCCAGTTTGAGCAAAAAATATGTTTGTTGTTGTTATCATTGTTGTTGTTGTTGTTGTTGTTGTTGCGATAACTGGGACTACTTCGTGAGTCTAGGGTCGTAGGAGGGTATCATAAACGTAATTTATCAAAAACCGTGAAACCGCCGAAATATTTCGGAGAAACCAAAAAGAACCTCTATGTTCAGCTAAAACGTCGTAACACGCATTTTGTATATATAACCACGGTTCTATTTCACAGACGACTGTCTCATTACTATCATGTTTGCGACGCCAAAGTTGAAAGTTAATTCCAATGCCTTATATTCGGTGGTATACAAAAACGGTAGAATTGTCCCTAAAATTATATCAAATTGGGCGGAATTGGGTAGTTTTCATTGCTGTATCTTGAATTATGTAAGAATCTGCCTACTCCAATAGTATTTAATTTAGTGAAGTTTTAAATAGTTTGAAAATGAACAATTCGCCAGGACCCGATAATGTAATTGGGGAACTACTTATTTGGGGCAAGGATTCATTGATAGAGCCCGTCTTAAAATGTTTTTAATCTGGTATTTCCCTCTGGTGCATACCCTGCTCAATGGACAACAAGTTTCTTGACACCTATTCATAAAAGGGCTCCCTCTCAGACCCAGATTTATTATAGGGGTATTGCGGTTAGTACATGTTTTGGCAAACTATATAGCATCGTCCTGTTGAATAGGCTAGAAAAGGAATCAAAGTCGAAAGTTCCTATTTCAGAGAACCAAATTGGGTTTACAAAGGTAAAAGAACATCTAATCACATTTTTGTGCTAAAATCTATCATCGAAACAACAGTGAGATTGAACAAATCATATCTATATGCGGCAACGGCATTTATTAAAGAAGCATATGACAGCGTCTATAGAGATCTCTTACTCTTGAAGGTTTTAAAAAGGGGTATTAAGCTACTCTCACTCATCGTGTTTGTTCGGTTTGCAACATAGTTTATTCAGTTTGAATTAACATTAAAGCCATTCGAAAGCTAATGGGCCGAAATCGAGGCTGGCCAAAGTTCATTCACTTCGCAAAATGGTTGCTCGAAGAAGTGAAGCTATGGTGCTACATATGCCCGGGGGGGGGGGTACTTAGTATATTTGTCCGCCGGGGATGTGCCGTTTTTAAGGGTATCGTTTTCACCAATTTTTTCTAGCACAGGGTATCAAAATGAGGCAATTTTTCTAGAGCAGGTTGTCAAAACATGTCAAAGGGGAATATTCTGCTAGATCGGCTCGTTTTTCGGTCAAATTTCATTTTTTTGAGTATACTTTTCACCAATTTTTTCTAGAAGAGGCTATCATTTTGAGCGAAAAATTCTGGAGCAGGGAAAAAAATTTGTTCGTGGGCACACCCCCGTACAAATTTAAGTCAAGTACCCCCCCCCCCCCGACCCCGGGTACATATGTTGGCATTAAAATCGCTTGTTAGTGCACATATGTTTGCAAAGCAGACAGAAAACAAATAGAAAAGACATGAAGGCAAGTATTCAAATTTTCATGCTACAGCTACTTATCCTGTTGCCTGTGGTAGCAGGTCAATGTGTTCGTACCCTCTCGCCTCACTACATCAGGGATATTGCACTTGATAATGTTGCTATTCCTTCGTTCTTCTCTCGCCACATCAAGGCATCAAGGAATCTAATGCTGCTAATATTCAAATACGGTTGAAACTGTTGGAGCTCCTACGCAGCGATACGCCTCATTTCAAACTTCCCTTTAAATAATATCGTATCGCTGCGTAGGAGCTCCAACCGTTTCAACTGTATTTGAATAATGGCGGCATTCAATCCTTGTTAGCAATATTATCAAGCTTTACTCGCAATCCCGTACTTTAAGGTTACTGTATCCCTTCAGTGACCACTCACGGTGTTTTCTATGGAGTCATGTGTCGGACAAAATGGGTAAACAGTTTTCATCGTTTCATGTTTCGTGGGTAAAGTGTTTTCGTGACTACTATTCGTGGAAATTTCAGATTCGTGGGTCACTTTTCGTCGTTTGACTTTTCGTGGGACCTCAGATTTTGTGCCTGTTAGTGGTTCGCGTGCACCATCAGTTTATTCTTTTCGTGGATTTTCAATTCGTGGGTTTCTCCTTTTCGTCGGTCTGTTAGCCGGCTTTTCAATTCGTAGGTTTCTCATTTTCGTCGGTCTTCTTTTCGTGGGTTTGTCCTTTTCGTCGGTCTGTTAGCCGGTCTTCTTTTCGTGGGTTTTGCACTCATCTTTCTTATCAACTGGTCGATCGTCCACTTAAGTGCTACAACACGTACACATTTTAACCCTATTTTGGCTTGGGGGCAAATTTGCCCCCCCCCCCCCCTAGTAGACTTTTTGTTATAACTCTGCCAGGAGAACAATTACGGCCCTGAAACTTTCTGACTTTTTGGCTGCTACTTATTATGCAACGACTCAAGAAGTTTTATTAAAATATTTTGACAAATGAGGGGGAGGGAGACACTTCGAGACCTGACTCTGTCAAAATCGCCAATTCTCAAATATTAATTTTCGCGAAAAAAAGTAGCAAAATTGCAATGTTTTGCAAATATATTTTGCAGGGTAGTGTTATTTGATATAATTTATGTCAATTAATGGCCTGTCTGCTGTTCCTCTTGGTAGACCGCCACCGTCTCTATGTAAGCTAGGAATCACACTTGAAGCATATTGAAGAAGCATGTTATGTATGTGCTTCTAGGAGGCCAGTAAGTGCTTGAAAAGGGATGAAACCTGGCCAAACCCTGAAAGATTGGGCACATATATCAGTCAGATGCTCCATTTTATAACAAGCATGATCATAGGTATGTCTATCTGCAACAATGTCCAAGCCTTCTGTCTCTCTTATCAACTGTAACAATTGCCGTTTCACGAAATTTCTAACGTTCTCTGTCGGAGAGCTCGTTACATCTGCCATCTTAAAATGTGTTAAACGTGTTGTAGCACTTAAGTGGACGATCGACCAGTTGATAAGAAAGATGAGTGCAAAACCCACGAAAAGAAGACCGGCTAACAGACCGACGAAAAGGACAAACCCACGAAAAGAAGACCGACGAAAATGAGAAACCTACGAATTGAAAAGCCGGCTAACAGACCGACGAAAAGGAGAAACCCACGAATTGAAAATCCACGAAAAGAATAAACTGATGGTGCACGCGAACCACTAACAGGCACAAAATCTGAGATCCCACGAAAAGTCAAACGACGAAAAGTGACCCACAAATCTGAAATTTCCACGAATAGTAGTCACGAAAACGCTTTACCCACGAAACATGAAACGACGAAAACTGTTTACTCATTTTGTCCGACATATGACTCCATAGTTTTCTATCTTGATTATCACGCCCGTGACATAACACGTATAAACAGTGGCGGATTTAGGGGGCAAGTGGGGGCAATTGCCCCCCCCCCTTCACGATGAAAACTCAGCTTGGCGCCCCTCTTTTGGCGAGAAAAGCGCCCCTCTTCCTGACTCTAACGCATAATTTTTCAACTGTTTCGATTTAAATATGGGGGAAACATATAAATCAAGGCGTTATTTAGCAGTAAACAAGGAATTTTTCTTTAAAAAGCGTCCAAAAAATTTTCGCGCGCCCTCGGCGCGCTCAGTTTCCATCGTATATTTGGCGCCCACTTTGCAAGTTGCCCCTCCCCCCTTCAACTTAGGGCTTCCGCCCCTGCGTATAAACTATACATCATTCGATTCGTCATTAAATAGGGAGTATTTACGAGCCAAAAAGAATACAAATATTCGAAAATTGGGCGTTATACATCCGAAAACGTGAAAATCGGACCTTCTCCCCTTCTAGAACCTCCCTGTCCCCCCAGATATGCTTCATTTAAATCTCAATGAGATTTTTGCGTTCTCGACACATTAATCTAGCAAAGAATGTCTCAAATTTCTTTTGCATGCCTTAGCTTCATAATAATTAATAAAACAATTTTGCCCCTCGCTCCCTGGCCTCGTTTTGAAATTCATTCAAATGTTAAATTTGGACCACGCAATCTTTCTCAAAAGTGAGACATCCTTTGGTCCTCCTATGCTTTTTCTCTCTGTCTGCCAAATTTCAGCCAATTACATCAAGCCGTTGGGTACAGGGAGCTGCATGAAGATGAATACCCATTCGTTGCTGAAAAATTGATTTTGAGAAAAGCACTGAAACAGTTTCTTAGCGTACAGTTCTACTATTGAAAATTATTAACTTCAATTTGGCCGCAAGAGTAAACAGAGTAATCCTGTATGTATTTAATGCAGAGTAATTGAGACGATCAAGGCCAAAGCACCACATACTTTAGGCCTATCTACACAAAAATCGTCTTTTTTGCCCTTGTTATAACCGCAAAATCCATTCAACAGGAAATCAAAGGCACTGGAAACCTTTAACCTTTAGTTCTCAAATAATCCTCGTCATCTAAACAGCATTTTCCTAGCAGAAAATACCTTGCTTTAAATTGCTTATAATTCGCTGAAAAATAAAGTAAAATTCCTTGATATCATTAGAAATTGTAGGAAGATGTGTGTGCTATCCAATGATTTAAAAATCCAAAAACTGATCGGAAAAAACTTTTTATCATCCTGAAGTGATACAGTAACCTTAAAGTAATTTGTGATAGTAGTGCTTGTTGAGAGTTGTATCAAAGATATCACAATTGAATTTGGCTCAGTACCTTAGGTGTCACATATTTGTTCTTTTCCGTTACATGCATCCAAATCGTCATAACCCTTCTTCCAAGCTTTCCTCTCCAAGTAAATTATGGCAAGCAAGATTGCCAAACCAATAATGCTACCAGCAGCGAGGCAAAGGATGCTTAAGCCAGGGAAAAACTTTGCTGTAACCCGAAACACAGCATTTGTTGTTACTCCCATTATTATATCTGCGCATATGCCAGTAAATCCGCACATAGACAAAATGATCCCAGCCTCGTCTGTATCAACACTTTTTGTCATCATTACACGCAACCCAGAATTAGTCAATACATTAGGAGCCGCAAGCATAGTGAAATAATACAGTTCTTCTTTTGAAGTAGACAATGCCTGGGCAATGAAGGTACAGCCATAGCTGATAAATCCTATAGTGTAACGATGAGCTTATCATTTACGTTCAAACGTTTTGCCAATAATGCCAGGAAAATTGCACCAAAACCACGCACTTCGAAAAGCATGAGTAAATAGATTCCAACCTGAAAAGAGTTCAAGCTCAAGGGGCTATGTTTTATGAATAGGACAATGATGTTAGCCTCTCCTCTTGACACACAGCAAGCCAAAGAATACACTACCAATAACAACCAAATATATTTTCCATGAGGCATGGCTCGATACTTTCGAATAAATCCACCAATCTTGCGAAGTGACTTTGCAATGTACCTGAGTGAAGACGCCAATGTTTTAGTGAATCTTTGTTTTGTCGTTTGGATGGAATCTTGAACTTTCCATGCAGTTATCGTTGCTTCCTTGGTTTTTGCAACTTCGTCGAATTTTGTTGTATCATTTGCGTCCTTCTCATTCTCGGTTCTCGCTGCATAATTTCCATTGCTGCTGGTTGCTTCTTCGGATGTATAGATTACAACGGTGGACGCACTGAAATTGCCATCTTCTTGGGTATCATGCAATTTCCTTGTGAGAGGCAGCACGAAGATGATATAGGCTAAATTTAAGGCACTTGCAATTATACTTAATACAAATACACATTCAAAGTTGCATTGTTCTTTCAAGAAGCCTGCAAATGTCGCCCCGAGACCTTTTCCAACATGGGCAAAACCTGTTAATATTGTCATTTTTACAGTTCGGACAGTGCCTACTGTTGTCATCTCTGCCATAAGTGAATTTGCTAATGACAATCCTCCCTGCAGATCACCAAAAATACCAGTCAGACTTGAACCCAATGCCAAAAACGCCAGGTGAGATTCTTGAAACTTCGCAGACATGAGATAAACTGTGCTCTGCAGCATTAACAGCAGCGGTATTACAAGCATTACTTTTTTCTTTGGTATTAAGTCCGACAATGATCCCATTGGCAAGATGAATGCTAACGAAGGTACCAAGACGCATATGAAAGTGATCGTGTTCCATAGTGTGGCATCTTGGTAAACTCGCGTTTCTTCTGACTTAAATCGGGTAGGTCACCAGTCGAAAAACTATTTTCTTCCCTGCATGGAACTGAAGGCTGTTTGTTGCACTATAGAGTAATTCAGTCATGCTCATTTCAAATCTGGCATCAGATTTTAATTATTCTAATTGGTTTCCATGGAAACATAGAAACAATGCTCTTAAAGCTGCATCACTTTCGCATCATGGCATTTTATTGATTTTGATGTAGGCATTGATTGCTTGGTATCAAATTGATGCTAAAGACCTAATGAGTGCAGGTATGCCATTTACTCATGGAAAAACTATACAGAAATAATTTTTCTAAGTGAAAATCAGGAAAATATCATTTCCAGAAAACACAGTCACAGTTTCAGAGCCTACATCAAGCATACCCTATCATAAACACACAACTAAGTGCCATACCTGCACTCTCCTGGCTTCAAGCTTTACAATGATATATAGACATTGGTTTTTAGCATTCAAACAACAAAATGCCATGTTGCGAAACATCTTGACTATGCGCGAAACATTGTTTTGAGAAAATGAGAGTTGAAAACTTCAACTTCAATTTTTTGTCACAAGCACAAAAATGGCAACTATAAGATATTCCTGCGTGAATTTATTAACTCCATGGGATTGATGTACAAATACATTGGACTGAATTAAGCTATAATAACAATAAAACATTGTTTCAAATACTATCCCATCAGTCTTAACTGAACCAAATAATCTTTTTGTTGCGTGTAGTGCAATTGTACAATGATAAACAAGTAAAAAAGTAAAATATAAGCATTTTGATGCGAATTGAAATAAGCACGATGTTTCGAGCATACCCCATTATCAAGTTCTTAACTGAAGGTGCCAGCACAGTAGGTCACACCTTCACTGTCTTTTGTTTTCTGCTCCTGGACAGTGCTTTTGAATTTTAGTTCCTTTCGTCTTTTCTTTGCAGCAAGTGAGTGAGCCTTTTCTGCTTTTGACAGTCTCTTTAAGTCTTTTTTCCTCGATACTTCTTCCAAAAAAATGCCTGCTTCCATGTTTAGGACTTTGCACAGCGTGGACTTGAAAGTAGCCCCCATTGAGAACTGACACGCAGCTAGTGAAACAGCAGTTTCCACTGTTTTCCTCCCACTAAATATGGTCTTTGGGCACAATTTCCAAATGATCTGATGCAGAGACTCGTTGGGGTTTTGTGTTTTATTGCTTGAACACCTTTTCAAGAGGCCATCATCTGCAAGCCTTCTGAATATTGGCACAAGCCTCTTTCCAATATCAGACGGCAGCGTTTCATGCTCTTTGTGGCTTCCAGGATCTTCTGACTTGGCTGTTGCTCGCTGCCAAAAGCACCATGAAGTGATACCAGGGGGGCAATGATGGTGCTTGGGGTTGTCATCTGATGATGACATATGAAATAGTATGGCAAATATTCTTTTCTTCAGAAGGTCCACATCATGTGCATAATCTTTGATTGCGCGCCCATAATAATTTTGAATCTTTAACATCTTTGCAGCTGTCAGCTTACCCTTTCCTGATATAGAATTTCCTTGAGCTTTGGATCCTGCAACCAAGTTTCTGAGTGCCGTGCCCATTCTTTTTGACACATGATTTACGCAATCTTCTTTTATAATTTTTACAGTGTCACCATAGATTTTTTTCTCAACGATGGCATCAAATGACTTACTGTCACCATCACATAACATGGCAGTATATCTCATCTTGTGGTCTTCAACAGATCTTCCCCACAAGCGCAAGGCACACTCAGGCTCCATTGCATTTGCACTGCCATTGAAATTCTTCAAACAATTTTGTTGGTGCTTCAATCTCCACTCATCTAGATCTTCTGATTGAGGCTTCTCATCTGCAAGTTTGCATTTCAAACAAAAATTGCTGAGGACTTCATAATCAATTGGCAGGCCTGTCATCAAATCAATTACTGCTGCCATTCCATTATGTGAGGAGTGGCCTCTTCTCTGCCATGACCCATCGTACGAAACTCCTATGTCTAGAATGCCATCTTTGTCTGGTATTATCCCAATGCTCTTGTACGTTTCCTTTATGGCTTGACGTGATTCATCAACAATAATATTGAAAGTCTCTTTACCTGCCTTTTGAAGTTTTGAGTGGTTGCTGGCATAAGCATTTTGAGACACACATTTTGGTAAATTCATTGTCCCACACCACTCATTCATTGCTGCGTACCCACACCCAATTCCTCTGAAGGCCATCGTAGCACGCATATTTATGTCAAAAGGGGCTTTGCTAGATTTTGCCCCACCAACCCTTTTGCATGTGTAGCCAACGTCAACATCATCATCGCAAGTAGGGCACCTGACTTTACTCTTTGAAGAAAAGCCTTGGCATGACTCTAGGTCCAGCTGAAAGGTGAGGCCAACAGACTCACAACTTGGGCAGGCTAACTTGCCGACAAGCTCTTGGAGCCATGTCAATTGCACAAAAAAATAACAGTCAGCCACCTCTGCTGTATTTTTAACTGGACTCAAGGGTTCAGACAGGTTTTCAAGTGTCAAACCAAATGCTTTAAACTTCTTTCCTGTGGCTGATTGCGAGACCATCCTTTGGCCTAGGCCTGCGTCTCCTGTTGGTTCTTCGATTCTTTCTTCACCTTTCTTCCCAAAAGTTCGCGTTGATTTTGGGTTCTTTCTGCGACCAGCGAATTTGTTTTTCGTACGAAACTTAGCTATTCTCATTCTTTTGGCTTGAGATGAAAATGAAGACAGGATAAATCGGTAAACTTGATGAACTGGTGAAGGAAACTTGACTTGAAAACGACTGTTTTTTATTTGCATCGCAACGGCGATAATCAGCTGATTGTCAACTCCACATGCCCACTCTCAGCCAATCAACAACAAGGATGTTAAATTTTGACCAATCATGTTTGGCGACTTTGAGACTTCCATTAACATAGCAAGTTAGCCATTGTTATTTGACCAATGAAACGTCTGATTTTGGTGGCAAATAGGAATGGCAATGCAGCTACAAACGTAACACATCGAAAGAGCGAATTTTACGCTTTCGAACGGTGTATTGGGCCTAAGCATGGTGTGGTTTTGCAATGAGCCAAATCTTGTCAAGTTCGTGCATCAAAGCAACAACTTTCTACTAAATTGATCATACTTGGGGTAAATAAAAGGGCTGCTTTGCCCCCTAAAGATCCCTATTTCCCCAAATACTGTTGATGATCAACAAGAAGGATGCCATGGGATAACTTTTAGCATGAAAACAAAAAAACAATTTTTTTGTCGAAACATCGAAATTTCGACTGGTGACCTAACTTAAGATTGCTGCATACAGTGGCATTGTAATATTGGCTACAAATCTTTGAGACAATAAGCTGTGGCAAGATTGTGCAGTGCATTGACCAGACAAAGAGATACAAAAAGACAAAAGGCTCTGTAGCAAAGGAAAATTTAATGCACTTCCAACCAGCCATCTTTATGTCAACGTTGATTTGAATTTTGTGTGAAAGTGAAATGATATCTTGTTGGAGAGATGAACTGCAAAACCTATTGTTTCAAAACAATAACGGCTAACCAATAATCTGCGATACCTTGGGGGCGCATGCGAACTAACCTGTTATTTTAACCAATCAGAATGGATCTTTCCATGCTCCCTCACAGCTACGAGCAGCAGCAACAACAATAACACAGATTTCCCGCTAAAATCGCCATTTCGTTTGGAGGAAAGATGAGCGGTTGGAAGGCCAGCCAGGCAGGGAAACGGTTCGTAGAGCCTTAATATCTGAAGAGTACTTGCTTCTAGGCTTCAGTTGTTTTTTGTTTTTGTGGTTAGAAGGCCATGGCCAAGTTGTTCGATCGTTAAATTCTTGCTCTTGCATTAACCCTATTGTGCCCGGGCTCCTAGGGTCAGACCACTGCCCGGGGGGGGGGGGAAATGCCCCCCTATTTATCTCCAAAACCATAATTAGTATGCCATTGTAACATCACACAATAGTAAGTACATCTATTAGGAGTCTAATTATAGATTTTAATAATAATTAGTCACGTGGTTCGTTGCCAAGCGACCAAACAATGGGACCATGTCAGATATAAGCTTCAGTACTGAAAACACAAAAGGAGCTAACTAATTCAAATAAAATGTATGAAAATCTCAATAAACTACTTAAAAATGAAGAGAATATGTTTATTCATCGATATATATCAAAATTTGAAAATTTTGTCTTTCTCTATTAGAGATATGACGTCATCAATTTGCATGACGTCATGGAAAGTATAATTTGCTGATGTCAGCAAATATGAATAATTTATATATCAAATGAAAGTACTTTGTAAGGGGAATCGTTTGGTACCAATCACAACTTCATCAAGGTTAAGACAAAGGAATTATGACTGTTTGTGTGATTTTCTTTGTGACTACCTTCCAAATATGGGTATCTGCTGGTCACGTGACTTAAATTATGACAATGAACAATCTAAAATGTGATTGCCAATTAAAAATTAGGAAAAGTCATGGATGTTTCAGCTCATTCTTCTATTTCCCCTCTGTTTTATAATCAAAAGTTTGGTTGGGGGGCATTTTTTTGCCCCCCCCAGGTACAATAGGGTTAACTTTTATGACACAGTTGAATAGAACCACAGGCAAAGACAAGCACAAGCAGGGGTACACTCATTTTTTGTAAGAAACTGAGGTCCGGGGGTAGGAAGTTTCGTAAATTATAGGACTCATGCAGCCAAATGTTTCTAATGAGTTTCTTACATATTTTGAAACTGGAAGTGTAGAGTTAATCTGTTTTTGTCAGTAGGGCGAGTGTAGGCGTCAAATTACTTGCTAACACCCCAAAACCAGTAATCACATAATTGACACTCGAACAATGTCAAAACATTTGTTATTAGTACCGAAACAATCCTTAGGCCGCTACTTCCTTGTTGTTTTTCAAAGAAATTTGCGCCGATGTGAAAATATGAGCAACACCAACAACTATTTTAGCCTAAGCCTACTACGCTTGCGCAGACAAGGTACGGTACCAGACCTCATTAGCCCGGCCGAAGTTGGCACTCAACTCATCTCTCCAACAAATCTTGTATGCATTGAATACGTCACCTCTTCGAAAGCAGGACTTTGAAAGCAACAGGTGGAGTTAAATGCGTCGGTCTATAAATAGAACAAATAAATGCGAACAGTGGGGCGAACACCCACTTTGTTTCCTTTGTGCCACGCGGGAGTTATCCTGCATGCAATTGTAACATTGAAAGAACCAAGAAAGACTGCACACAAGCCGTGCAGGAGTACCTTGAAGGGAATCAAAGCATATATTAAAGAGAATCAACGGAGATAAAAGCCCAGCGCGGAAGGAGTCTGGGTATTCTATTATTAGCCTATTGTATTTGATGATTTCGAGACGATCATGGATATTGTTTAGCAAGAGGAACAATAACTTGCGTAGGAGTTTTCAATGCCCTATTTATTTTTAGATTTTTCTGCTCTCTGCAAATGCAAGCTTTTAACTTTGCACTTAAGCCCCTGTATAAGACTTTGATTAAAAACAGCGATGGGCAGTGATGCGAAGACAATAGGCAGTGACAAATGAAGGGTTATACAAATATGTATTCTACAAGCCTTTAAGCGTTTAAAATAGCGAAATAGTAACAATCATAAACCACAAATCAGAATTATCATTTTATGAACAACTGATCTTTCAGCAATGTATATCTATTTTGACAATGCTGTAATTTTCGATATTTACTCACATTTTTTTTTGCATTTTAATTTAACGGCCAAAGCTAGATAAGCGATAAGCTATGCTTTACTTTGGTCGTATAGGATACAGATCTTTTTATATTTACCTGTAATAACTTTTAGTCCTGTATTCCATGAAAAAAGTTGAACTGAATTGAATTGAGTTGTTGCACCATGTTTATACAACTAACATGCGTCAACCAGAAATGCTGATCTCTGATTTGCTAGAATTTTACCGAAAGTGGCTTGAGCCACTTAGGAAAGAAAACGTCTTGAAACAAAAATAGTTGATTTGTATCAGCAAAATGCCGAAAACACATCTGGTTTTAAGAGGATCAGTACTGCCTTAACCTGGCAGCAATGCTTCAAAATAAAATCGGATTTCCAAATCTGAATATCTTCTGTCTCGCGATTCACATACCATGTTTAGAGTTTATCGTCAGTATCTGGTGATTGTATTAACAACTTGCATTAACAATCAAAAGTGTCCCATTCAAATGGATGTCGTGCACCAGGTACACGCGCAATGAATAATGGATTGCCTATTCATTGCATTGCACGCACTGCATTTTGCATGAAATACATGCATAGATACATTTGCTGGCTGTTATAGCATGTTGCCTAAAAACGCAGCTATGAAGCTGATGTGGACCTGCTGTCTACTAAAATAGAATAAGATAACATGTTTACAAACAATTTCTGATAAGTTCAAAGAAGTTTTACTTTTTGTTTAATTAAAGTCCTCTTGCTATACAGGGTGTTTCAGAAAAAACGCAACCCACCTTACTTCAAGATTCTCCAGCAAACGATGATATTTGAATCACTTTGATGCATACCATCTGAAAGCACAATCTATCGTCTTTCCAATGATATCCAGGCTGGATGAATTAATTGAATCATTCACCATTGAATTTACATTTTTGTAAGTATGGCCTATTTCAAATACCAGAAAGTGATAGGACAACATTGACAAAAACTCATCTGTGTGAGAGCTTATTTTACCGTCCTTGATAAATGGATCAGATTGTAATAAATTTGCCGTTTCCCTACATTATGGCATCACCTCTGGTGCTTCTAGGCTTGAACTGTCTCGATAAAATCTGTTTCGGGATTCTTTACGATGAAAAAATGATGACTGATTTTTCAAAATGTGTTCCAAGTGACCCCGGTCTCCCCTACAATCTTTCTTCTATCTAATGATATGCAGTTTGGTTATATTGATGGAATTATTTATCATTTAATTGATATCTTAGTAGGAATGGCCAATTTCAAATACAGCATGCTGTAAAAGCAAAATCAACACCTTTTTCATCGTAAAAAATCCCGAAACAGATTTTATCGAGACAGTTCAAGCCTAGAAGCACCAGAGGTGATGCCATAAGGTAGGGAAACGGCAAATTTATTACAATCTGATCCATTTATCAAGGATGGTAAAATAAGCTCTCACACAGATGAGTTTTTGTCAATGTTGTCCTTTCACTTTCTGGTATTTGAAATAGGCCATACTTACAAAAATGTAAATTTAGTGGTGAATGATTCAATTAATTCATCCAGCCTGGATATCATTGGAAAGACGATAGATTGTGCTTTCAGATGTTATGCATCAAAGTGATTCAAATATCATCGTTTGCTGGAGAATCTTGAAGAAAGGTGGGTTGCGTTTTTTCTGAAACACCCTGTATAGCAAGAGGACTTTAATTAAACAAAAAGTAAAACTTCTTTGAACTTATCAGAAATTGTTTGTAAACATGTTATCTTATTCTATTTTAGTAGACAGCAGGTCCACATCAGCTTCATAGCTTGCGTTTTTAGGCAACATGCTATAACAAACAGCAAATGTATGTATGCATGTATTTCATGCAAAATGCAGTGCATGCAATGCAATGCAATAAATAGGCAATCCATTATTCATTGCGCGTGTACCTGGTGCAGGACATCCATTTGAATGGGATATTTTTGATTGTTAATGCAAGCTGTTAATACAATCACCATATTGATACAAATCAACTATTTTTGTTTCAAGACGTTTTCTTTCCAAAGTGGCTCAAGCCACTTCCGAAAAAAATCTAGCAAATCAGATATCAGCATTTCTGGTTGACGCAGGTTAGTTTTTTGATAGAATACAGGACAACAGTTATTACAGGTATATATAAAAAGATCTGTATCCTATACGACCACTTTGGCCTTGTTACATCAAAAGTGATTCCGCTGAAAATCGATTCCGCGGAAGCTATTGCTCATAAGAGAACAATAGTTTCCGCGTTTTCCGCGGTTTACGCGACTTCCGCGGAATTCACCTGGTCGTTGAAGAAGTGGAGTGACACCACAGTGAGTGCACTTAGTATGACGTCATGGTGATAGGAATTCGTTGTGGGCGCATTTTGTATCCTCTCTTTATTTTTGCTCTTTGTTTGTTTTCTTTGAATGAAGTAAGCGGGGCGTAAAATATTTATTGTTCATTTATTATTCAAGCCAAGCTAAATGTCATAGTTCTTAGGAAGAAGTAGCCTGCGTGGAGCCTCAACTCACTCTGAAATTCACTCTGATTACGTAAACTTTAAGAAAGCTCGAAACCGTGTGCAGAGCTTAATCAAAAGAAAGAAAAAATCTTTTATCATTGACAAACATAATGAGAATATAGGAAAACCCAAAGATCTATGGAAGTGTTTAAAATCCCTAGGGCTGTCGTCTGGAAAAGATTCATCTTCTAAATTTGTCTGAACAATAACGGGAACCCATGTTTTGATGACAAAACCCAAATGCTGAAACATTTAAGGCTTTCTTTTCAAATCTAGCCTCTGACCTAGTTAAAAAACTCCAACGGCCCCCTCACAAGCTAGATGAAGTCCACAAGTACTACCAACACCTTAACCTTTCCGAGCCATTCTCACTCCCCACTTCTCTTGAAAATGTTCTAAAGCTCTGAGAAGAAATAAACCCTTCAAAAGCAACAGGGTTGGATAATATTGCAGGGAAATTTCTCAAAGATGGTGCAGCTGTTTTAGCAGGGCCAATAACCGAATTGTGCAAGCTTTCAATCCTTCAATCTACTTTCCCTGATGGTTGCAAACAAGCGAAACTAAAACCACTTTTTAAAAAAGGATCAAAAGGCGATCCTAAAAACTACCTATTTCTCTGCTTCCGCAACTTTCTAAAATCTTTGAAAAGATTATTCATGGACAAATACAAAAGTACCTTGATGATAATAAAATCTTATATAGATACCAATCTGGCTTTCGTGTACATCACTCAACGGATACTTGCCTATCCTACCTAAGTGATAAGATCCTCCAAGGATTTGAAACTGGTATGTTTACAGGTATGATTTTGATTGACTTACAAAAAGCATTTGACACAATTGACCACGACATTTTCTTGGATAAAATAGCATGTCTTGGTTTTAGTGACTCTGCCATTTTATGGTTTAAATCTTACCTTCAGGACCGATCATTCTCAGTCAATATTGGGAAGGAGTACTCAAACCCTGGTAATTTGTCTTGTGGAGTCCCCCAGGGATCAATTCTTGGTCCACTCATTAAATTATTTCTTAAAATAAATCTGAAAAAGCGCTGCGTAGGAAACTGCGAATGAAATGCGAAGGCTTAGAGCTGCGAAGGAACTTTGTTACGTTTTCAAAGTTCCTTCGCAGCTCTAAGCCTTTGCATTTCATTCGCAGTTTCCTACGCAGCGCTTTTTCAGATTTATTTTAAGAAAGAATTTACTAATTATTCCTGGGCTCCCTGTGTTGTGTATGCTGTGTATGATCCATGATGAAAAAATCAGGGACCGCGGAGCCGGGGGGGCTGGGGGGGCTTTAGCCCCCCCCAATAATTTTCAAGATATAGTTTTTTCATTTTATAGTTTTTGAGTACCATTCGTTTTGAAATAGGTAAGGCGTCAGGGAGTTTTCCTGAAACAGAACAGGATCATTGCAGAAGAATTTATTTTGAGGCATTGATCTCATTTGAGGCAACCAATGAGAGGTTCAACCAGCCCAGCTTTATTTCTTCAAAAAACTTTGAATCTCTTCTGGTTAACTTCGTTAATGCAAGCGATGTTTCGTCTCAAATGAAATACTTTGAGGAGAATTATGCAGACGACATAAAAATTTCACTGTTGTTACCATAGCTCGAAATATTCCAACTTTTAGTAAAAGATGTAAAGATAGATTTCTTTCATGATATCTGGACGCTTTTAAAGCAAATTCCAGTTGCTCAAAGATTGCTAATTAGTGAAATTGTCCAAATTTGTAAACTGCCGAGTGTCAACCCTGCAACTGGCGAACGATCAATCTCTTTATCAAGGCGTCTAAAAACTTGGCTTCGCTCAAGAATGTCCCAAAAAAGTTCAACTATTTAGCAATTCTTCATAACCACGAACAAAGGACAGACAGAATAAACAATATCGAAGTTGCAACTATTTTCATCATAGAAACGAGAACAGGATACGAAATTTCGAGAAATTTTATTAAAATGTAGATTCATTGATGATACAAAATTACTCAGAATAAAAAAAGTTCACGTTATTAGGTTCTGTTGTGTTAAAATGTTTAACTCTGAAAGTATAGAAGCGTTATGTTATGTTACCATAATATTATCTATTTCTTGAAACGAAATAATTCCAAGAGCTATTTAACTTCGTCATAAGGCCTTTCCCTTTGTACCAAAAGATGCTGCGTGGTCCTTAATCCTTCGCTATCAAATGTTAGACGTACTATGAACTGCAACTATTTTCGACTTTTATGGTGATTTACAGTAGGATTTGGTGGTTAATTATGCTACAAATGAATATCTTTTCCCGGGCGTTTCTTGGCATGAAAAGGGTGTTGGTCGCATTTATAGCCAAAGTAGAGGGCGTGGTCAGGAAAATTTTTCTGGGGGCTTCGCCCCCGGACCCCCTCAAGTTTCTCCCTCCTTTTTAGCCCCCCCAATCGAAATTATGCTCCGCGGTCCCTGTTAAAAATGAACGTCAATATTCTTCGACCGGAAAATGAACGCAGCTCCGGCCTCAAGGTGCCTCATAGCTAATTCATGGCCAAAATTTTCGAATTTTTAACTTCATGCTTTCTAATTCTAAATTTAATATAGAATCTGATTTCTCACTCGAAAAATTTGCCTTGTGGCCCTTTTTGATAAAAATTAAAAATTTGTGCAATGGAGTTGTTAAATTTCTGCTTAGCAACCACTTAGCAACCAGAAAAATTTGTTTTACTGCAATACAAATTCTTTTCAATCCCTGTATTTGATCCATGTCTTCTTCTTGTCCTCGTTTCCCCTTTTCCAAGACAACATGAGGATGTCAATGCTAAAACGAGGCTGTTTATACATGGTACATCTACAGTGAAGCCATTGAACTAAAAATTGGCTTATGCAGTGCAGTTTCGAAATTATTTTGCGATCTTTGATGTTTGTATGATAGTTGCTAGTTCTGAAATGGGAAATAAACACAACAAGAGCAAAAGCTACTGGGAAACGGAAACTTGGTGGCAATAAATCCATTAGTTGCAGTTGACAGTGTTGGAATTGAAACATCAACAGAACAGTAGAGGAGTCGGGATATTTTCTCCACCATCATGTCAAGTCCTTAGGCCAGATGAAGGGCCTACAAGTACAAGGGCAGCAAAAGATTGAGACAAGAAAAGATTGAACAACAGCTCGAGAAAGTCAAGTGAGACTGGGAAAATGAGGAGAAAGCAGTTATAAGATCTGCCAGAAAAGGTTAATGAGGAGAAAGAACAAGAGGGTGCCATATATCTTTCTGGTGCCTGCCTATATGAGCCAAAACATTGTGATGAACACTGCTTGAACTTTAACGGTGATTTACTCAAAGAGTTGAAAATACGGCATTGGGAAACTTTGAGAAATTCTGAAAATTGAACTATAATGCTGATCAACTCCAAATTTCATAATCATTTTTAGTATGCCATACTTCATGGGCCCTAGTAAAAAAAATTCAATCTGATGACTAAAAATAGAATGAGGCTGATGAGATCAATGACGCGTAACTATTGAAATAACATTTATCCGTATATCTTGGTAAAAACAAAAGCTATGTCAAATATTTTACTAGGGCCCATGGACATTGAGGCAAGTGTTCTCCATACCAAATTTCACACTTCTAGGACAACCATGGATTTTCTGAGAATTTTTCAAAAATTCAAATTTGACGGATTGCCACGCCCAAAGTTATGCTAATTTCTTATAATATGATGTGATTTTTATTTTTGATAAATCATTGAAAGCAACTTTACAAAGTTTCATTTGGCTACATCTCAATGCACCTGCAGAAACTCAAATGAAAATAATTACATATGAGGCGCCTCAAAGAAGCCATGTGCCCTAAAAATGTAAAACTACTCTGGATGGACATCCCCACAAATGATTTATAAAAAAACGTGCAAAAAATTGAAGTAATTTAGCATCCATTTCAGTTTTTCAGGGCCTCCGACGATGGGGGGGGGGGGGGGGCCATGGCCCCCACTTTTTTGCAAATCATGCCGTTCTGAAAGGCAGCTCATCATGTTGTATTGTGGTAATTTTTTTGTATCGAGTTTGGCCCCCCCCCCCCACTTTTCTGATCTCGTCGGAGGCCTTGTTTTTGTGAGGGTACCAGAAAATTTACCTCAAACGACTGATTTTGTCTCCAGCGGTGGCGATCTCATTGGCGGATTAGCATGAAATTGGATAGTTTACGCATGCTCTGGCAATCAGTTACCCTGGGTGCACACCCGGGGGGGGGGGGTACTTCATTGTCAACATGATTCGACCTGAATCTGGACTTTGAGAAAAGGACCCATTCGTATGACAGAATATTCAAAAATTTCCAGCCCATTTGCATGAATATCAGGAAATTTTTGACCCATGTGTATGAATTTGTCGATTTGAAACAAAGGAAAATTTCAGTTTTTTTGCGTGGATTATCATTATGGGGCCGATTGATTAGAAAATTCTCAAAGAACTACCCATCTACCAGAATTGTGGTTAAAAACAGACCCATATGTAGAGAATTTTGGATGAAAAACCCATCCATATGAGCGGCACGTCCAGTACAACTTAACAATGAAGTACCCCCCCCCCCCCCGGGGGTGCACAACTCTAACATAGAGTCTGGTACCCAGGCCCCCCAGGGTAGCAACCAGTAAGGATTTGAGCCTTTTTGATTACAAAGTCCACTTTGTAATCTAAGAAGGGGCTTCGATGTCAGTCAGTGAGAAAGAAAGAAAGAAAGAAAGAAAGTAAGTAACCCACTTCCGTCACGCTCGTTAAAGCAATTGATTAACGTTTTATCTCAGCTAATTGGCACTGAAATAAAGAAAGCGCACATAAAGCGCATACTAGACAGAAGTTTCCCGCGATCCTATAGCAACATTTGACGTCGGCTTATTTCATGTTAGACAGATTTGACACCTTAAGATGGATAAATCACCAAGATGTTTACCCTGACGCAACAACAAATTTACCCAGAATTGGCACGTTCTTGACTTCATTAGCAGCTCAATTATGTCAAAACAATCGTTTTCTAGAACGAACGAATCATTAGCCTTATTGATAGTACTCATTATGCAAATAAGTCAACTTTAGAGGATGATGTAACCGGCGGCCTGCACAGAGGCTAGCATTCGCAGTATCACCGAAGGAAGAAGGATCCCCCTCCTACACAGCTACAGAAAGTTGCAGAATCCCAGCAAACAATGGCGCCATTGACAGGGGGAAGGCACGAGATCACACTGAACCAAACCATCTTCATGCATATCATTCTGCACAGAGGTTATCTTCGTGACTGCTTGTCTCAAATTAGATGCCCGCGAATAGCAACAAATGAAACGCTCTGTTGGGTTCTGCATAAGTAATTTTGCGTTATCGTAAATCTCACATGACATCTCATTTGACACAAATGCACCAATAGTTTTGTGCACGAAACTTTTGATTTTTGCGTATCATTCTCGTTTGACATAAAGACCAAAATGTTGCCTTTGATGCGGTTCTTTTTCTTATACAAGGCGCTTGATTTTCCATTGAAGGCGACTTTAGCAGCAACACTCATCTCTCTGACTGTAGCTAAAAACAGCATCTACGGGAATTTGGGGTTATTGGGGTTACGCTCTCAACATTGCACTGAACATCGCTCTACATTTGTAGAGGACAAATGTTGAGAGTAGGGCTGTCCAAATGAAAGATTATAAGTATTCGAATATTCGGTGCTAATTTTACCGAATATTCGGTTATTCGGCGAATAGGGGCGTGGCTAGGGCGTGGTTCAAAGAAATAAAAAATTTTAGTAGTAGGGCACAGATCAATTATTGTATTGGAAATTGTCTTACACATTTTTTTATAAGAAACTTGGATCAGCACTTAGTACTAAAAGTTTCTTAATTTCGCATGAAAATTTCGGTGTTTTAGTAGTAAAAGTTTCTTAATCAGTTTCTTATTTTTTGGGCCTAAAATTGCGGTATTGTTCGAAGTTGAGCCTTCTTCTCGAGAAAGGGGTTCCATTTTGCATTGACATTGTCATCAAGAAGAAGCCATGCACATCAAGGCAAAAATTTACAAAAATTTGGAGTTAAAAGTCAAGAAAAGACGAATGTACCTTTGTTAGAAAGACATAGAATAAGAGAGACACAAAGAAATAAAGTTTTAGAGTTTCTTAACTGTTCTTGAGCGTAGTACTAGAGTTTCTTAATTGTTTGGTCATCGCAGTACTAGTTTCTTATAAACCAGTTTCTTATAAAAAAATGTGTATCACCTTTGGTCCAGCTACAGTGCTAGCCTGCTGGGGAATAACCAAATGAAGCTTGCCTGCATGCACACAGGCTAAATAAAGCTTGCTACATCACATTATTGTGCTTCATTTATTCACCCATAAAATAGCAATACAATGGAGTAAAGCAGAGGAATACAACAAGCTAGCAATACTTCATTGTTTTACACAACAATATCCTTGCCACTGCCCCTTGTCTCGCTTTCCGCCTTCTGTCTAGACAAGACTACCCTGGGTACCAGCCTGTTTTTATGTTAGAGAGGCTGGTACCCAGGGTAAGACAAGACAGTTTGATCCATTCAATCAGTCATACTATTCGCAATATTCGCAATATTCGCTTGTCATTCTATTCGGACTATTCGCTATGTCAACCTATTCGGTTTCTTTGACTGATCATTTTGCATTCCAACCAGTCGACTAGTCATACTATCCGAATAATCGATCTATTCGACTGGTCATTCAATCCGAATAATCGTACTATTCGGTTGGCAGCGAATAACCGTTGCGCTTCACTGCTATTCGAATAGTGATCAGATAACCGAATAGCGATTATTCGACCTTCGGTGGACAGGCCTAGTTGAGAGCATTTTAACACCCTGTTCAGTGATGTTCAGTGATGTTGTGTGGTGTTCAGCGATGTTGAGTGGAGTTTGAAAGAAGTCAAAAATGTTCAGTGGGTCGACTCGACATTTCTATTGTTCTAGGTGTTGTTGAGCGATGTTGAGAGCATTTTAACACTCCGTCCAACAATGTTCAGTCGGCGCAAGCGCACTAACCATTACTTTTTGCGCCAAAGAAAGAAAGAAACAAATAAACTTCCAGAACATATCGAGAGCGTGATCGAATAGTGATGAGGGAGGAGTTTAATTTCATTTAAAAATTCCTACCGCCATTTTGAACACAAACTAACACAAACTACTGTATATGGCGCCAAAACGATTGTACCCAAATAGAGGTTTGCCTCGTCTTGGCTCTCCGAAAGTGAGAAGTTACGTCGCTCAACAAATTTTCAGTCAAATTGTTGAGAGCGTTTTAACACCCCCACTAAACACCACTCAACATCGCTGAACATCGCTCTACAAATGTAGAGCGATGTTCAGTGCAATGTTGAAAGCGTTTTAACGGGGCTTTAGCTTGTTTAGCTCAGGACAGACTTTGTAATCATCCAAAAGGATCTTATGTTCTTTGTCGAGGCAAATTCATTTCAAGCAATTGATCGCTTACAATCAACTCAACTCTCAGATCGCCAAAAAATTAAGAAACTCCAGTACTGGGAAAATATAACGTAAGAAAGTATTTATTTTGATAAGACCTTCAAAAACCTACCCTGGGTACCAGCCTCTCTAACATAAAAACAGAGACCCAGGGTATCAAAAACCATGTTTTGCAATATTCACGAGGGCATTGGTGATTAAACATGTAAAGATATACGGATTCTTTAGAAAACCCGTAAGAAACTCGTGAGTATTCAAAATCTGATGATTTCAAGAAACTTCCAGTATGCACTTGACTGAAATCTTGGGGGCACGTGCCCCCAGTGCCCCCTGGTTCCTGCGTCTCAAGTTCATAGCAAAATATTTCCTTGACGTTATCTGTGTGGGTTTGAGATGATGATTCCTGGACGTATCTATGGGCTTGAGAATAATGACATTCAAAAACACAACAATAGTGTGCTAAAATGAAACCATGAGCGACGGAGCGAAAAGGATATGAAAGTGAAATTCTTCCGCTGACTTGCAAATATATCATTTTAGAGAAGACACATCACGAAAGAACAGCTGAAGTCTACTAACAGTATATATAGTGTATTCTCTCCCATTTAAGCCTCATTATGCGAGGTTTATTTGGCGTCTTTCTCCTTGCGCTACTGCTGGCCATCAGCGTAAACTTCTCACATTCGGCACCCAGAAAGGCACATCTCAGTAAGTATCGACAAGGACGTTATTGAGTCCTTGGAGTTGAAATTATAATTTTGTTCATACTTGTAATTCCTGCTTGAGAATAAACTTAAGAAATAGCATAAATATCATGTTTTTGTATTTTGAATCATACAGATCTTAATTTTCCGCCAGTTTCTTGATAAACATTATTTAAAAATGTTGATTCAAGGAGACAGAATGATTGGTCCTTAGGCCCATCACACCGAGAACATAATTTCTCTCTACGGTTCATTAGAGAACTTCAAAGTCGTACTAATGAACCGCAATTGTTGTAAGTTTGCAAAAAAATGGTCTTGTTGAACACACAGGAAGAAATGATATACTGACGAATTTTTTATGTTTGAAGAAAGAAAACATTATATTTTTGAGCAATGACTTGGGTCTTACCACAAGAAAAACATGTTTGCTTTGCTTGTATGGATTGAAATGAACTTTTTCTGATAAATATAATCCAAGCATCATTGGATTGATTGATAAATTCTTATCTGGGGGCATGGCGGGAAAATGTAAGATTTTATAAAAATCTTCGGATCAGAGATACAGATTTTCTCTTTACATCTGTCAGAGATCTACCCTCCTATGAAGCATCAAATGATAATTGAACAATCCATGATCTACCATTTTTCGGCAATCAACATCACCCATTTCATCCCACCCAGCCTACCCCTGCAGACTCTACTGATACGAGGAATTTGCGAGAATGTTTCAGTAAAAATCACATTTTTACTTATCTTTGAGAAAGAAACATTTGGTTTTCAATTCACTTATTTGCATCACAGGATGTTAGTTTGACGTGACATTTTCCACTCTATTCTTCAATTAACTTTCTCTGCTAGAATTGCCCTCAGTCAGACAGAGATTATTACTTTGCTGTAGTAGCTCTTTGATCTATTTGCAATCACTTAAAATCTCTATCTATCTGACTGATTGTTCATTTACCTGTCTGAAATATGAATAATTTATCAGATGTACAATCTAATTCTGTCTTTACTTTTCTGTATATAGCAATTGACAGGTGTTCTCTACAATTCACTTATATCCAGATGTAATAACAGGTTGCTAAGGCCCTTGTTTGATTTGGAGAAAGGAATTGAATAGAAAATATATGTTGCATGTTGCGAAAGCTATGGGATGTTGCTGTTGCAAAATGAAGTGATGTGTTCTCAGAATAAAATGCATTGATAGCTGCTGGATCGTAATGCTGCTGTTAAAGTTGGGAGGGTTTTTAGCAGGGGAACAGTAAATGGCTCTCATAATGATGTCCACGCAAGCTATTTTCTTTAAATGAATTTCTGGGAAGTAAAGGTGAAGGTGAAGTTGCGGTTTTTAGCGCCAAGCGCTGGGATCGCAGAAGTAGAATAGGCCTAATCGAGTCCGCGACCCCTTGTCATGATGCTCAAATGGTGGGGCTCTACCTGACAAGGACGGAAATTTTTGGTTACGGACATGTAAGCAATCAAACAATAATACAAGAGCTGGGGTACTTGGGTACCACCATCAAGTTTTGTAAACAATTATTATTTGTTAGAAACATCATCAGAATGAAAAAGAAATTTCTCTTGGCATGTTGTCTGCACACTGCTTGCTTTGCCTCAGAGCATGGACTTAGGATAGTTGATGCATTGAAAGAACAATCCCCAAATCCAAATGACTGAATGAACTGTACAGATGTAGCACCAAAACCATTGCAATGGTTTGATGATGGAACGGTGTAAAAGCCCCTGACTTTGGAACTGGAACAGTTCCGTGGGTGGTAATTTGAGTCCCTTTGAATCCCACCTTACCACATTAGTGCCATGACGCATGGTCACATGCTTGATCCAGTCACTGAGACAATTCTGTGATCCCACCCTTGTGCTGAAAACTCCATGTCAGCCATAAGTCTGGCTGTTCGAGGAGAGCAATAGCTCTTGCTTCCCTCCAGGTTTACCTCAAATGCTGGAGAAGTGCTGTGGCTCTCTCAAACTTTCCAGAATAGCAGCAAATTGCTCTTAAAATCTTAGTCTTTTATGAAGGTTTTGTGGCGCAGTGGTGTAATCCTCTGGCATTGCAGCTAGAACAGTCAGGCAGACAGGGTTCGATCCCAGGTAGAGCAACAAGGACAGATAATGTTACAATAGGACTCACTACTTTTCATTAATACCTAGATACAAAGCAATTTTTGATTGCAGACAAAGGGAATTCCATGCTCGGTTGGTCAAGACATGAACAAAAACAAAGCAAGCCGCAAAAATTGCCCTGACACTCGGGTCACTAGCGCACTCGTTGTGCATTTCAGAAATGGTTTTAAAGAGCAAATATTAGCACATATGGAAAGAAGAAGGACATATCTAAACTTCTGCCTCAGGCATTTTATTTATTTTTTGTATCAAGCCAATTGAGAGGGGGCTCAATTCTCGTACTTTTTAGGCGTAATTAAAACACTTACTGCTCAGCTTCTGTACGAAAGAAATAAAATGCCCGAGACAGAAGTTTAGATATATCCTTCTTCTTTCGATATGTGCTAATATTTGCTCTTCAAAACCATTTCTGGAATGCACCACAAGCGAGCTAGCGAACCAGGTTTCAGGGCAGTTTTTGCGGCTTGCTTTGTTTTTGTTTATGTCTTGACCAACCGAGCATGGAATTCCCTTTGTCTGCAATCACAAATTGCTTTGTATCTAAGTGTCAATAAAAAGTAGTGAGTCCTATTGTAACATTATCTGTCCTTGTTGCTCTACCTGGGATCGAACCCTGTCCGCCTGACTGTTCTAGCTGCAATGCCAGAGGATTACACCACTGCGCCACAAAACCTTCATAAAAGACTAAGATTTTAAGAGCAATTTGCTGCTATTCTGGAAAGTTTGAGAGAGCCACAGCACTTCTCCAGCATTTGAGGTAAACCTGGAGGGAAGCAAGAGCTATTGCTCTCCTCGAACAGCCAGACTTATGGCTGACATGGAGTTTTCAGCACAAGGGTGGGATCACAGAATTGTCTCAGTGACTGGATCAAGCATGTGACCATGCGTCATGGCACTAATGTGGTAAGGTGGGATTCAAAGGGACTCAAATTACCACCCACGGAACTGTTCCAGTTCCAAAGTCAGGGGCTTTTACACCGTTCCATCATCAAACCATTGCAATGGTTTTGGTGCTACATCTGTACAGTTCATTCAGTCATTTGGATTTGGGGATTGTTCTTTCAATGCATCAACTATCCTAAGTCCATGCTCTGAGGCAAAGCAAGCAGTGTGCAGACAACATGCCAAGAGAAATTTCTTTTTCATTCTGATGATGTTTCTAACAAATAATAATTGTTTACAAAACTTGATGGTGGTACCCCAGCTCTTGTATTATTGTTTGATTGCTTACATGTCCGTAACCAAAAATTTCCTAAACAAGAATTCACAGGCAGAAAAAACTATAATGTGTGCAAGGCCTATGCAGTATGGTATAGACTAGTAGTTACTAGGTTTCATTTGCCATTTGATATTTTAATAATCCTGATCAATTGAATAACTTAACTTATGATCAGTATATTAGATTTTTGCCATTTCCTGTGTGAGGAGGATGGTGATGCATTTATCAGCCAATATCAACTGTTGTTGGTAAGGTGACCAAACTGTTGCCATGCTCTTTGACCATGAGAACCAACCATTATCACCTTGAAGAAGTTTTTATTGCTGCAATTAAAGTGCTATCTACTGTATATTACAGTATGAAGAAGCAAGGTTGATATGACAAAGAAGCCATTTATGTGAAGGCACCATCAATTTCTTTCATATGGCTACTTTTATTTCCAGCAAGAAAACATCTCTTGTGAATTTTGAAACCTTCTGGTGTTAATAAACCATTAGAGATGAATCATTGCTATGTATCAAGTAAAAGGGTTGAGGAATGGCTAAATCTTTCTAAGCACTAAGTCCTGAAGAAACTACAGGAACCTGAAAATTCTCTAAAATGAAGTCAGTGAGAAAGTAGGATGAAATCTTTGAATGAAATAGATTTCAAGCTAGACACCAGACCCTTTTAGGAATGGTTCCATCGACCAGTTTCAGTCTGTTCAGAATAGTTCTAGTGTGAGGTCAGTCCTTCCTCATTTGCGTACTGTTGGGAAATAACCAATTCCTTATTGGAGGAGCCACAAGCCAAGCAGTGGCCGGCTGGCTTCGATTTTTGCACCGGCCATGGATAAGTTAAGGGGCCCCTAAGTGGGTGTGGTTTAAATGGTGCGGGTGCGGTCATATTAGCAAAATTCGTCGCAATTCCTTGATTTCTTACCAATAGCAAAGCTAAAGTCACTTTCTTTGAAAATGCGTGGCCATGGTAAACTAAGTAAGGGGTGGGCAGTGCAATGAGGGGGTCTGAGGGCGAATCCCCAAGGAAAATGTTTGTGGCTACACCCTTTACTTTGGCTTAGAATGCATTTCCCAATAGCATGCTCGCCTTTAGCGACAAGGAAGCCTTGATCGTTTTGTGACAGTGATCCTATGAATCAGAGCACGAGAAAACTTTTTGAAGAAAGGTCCTTTACTTTGGCTTAGAATGCATCTCCTAATATAATGCTTGCCTTTAGCGATAAGGAAACCTTGATCGTTTTGTGACAGTTATCCTATGAATCAGAACACGAGGAAAAATTTTTGAAGAAAGGTCCTTAACTTTGGCCTAGAATGCATCTCCCAATATGATGCTTGCGGCTTGCCAGTGCCAAGATTTGACATTTCTCGGAAAAGTCTTTTCCAACCTATACCCAGCTATTTTCTCTTCGGTTTTAGAGGAATCTCAAGGAACACCTTTCGACAAAAGTGGGGGGGGGTGGCAATTGTCCCCTCCCCCATGGCCACGCCACTGATCTCGAGAACCATTTTTTTACAGGAATGGGGGGGACCTTTACTTTTTCTGCAACGGTGCTCCTTTCTTCGCCATCCGTATCTTCACTCTCTGACTATATTCATTTCTTTGAACAAATACACTAACACGGAAGGATTCAAATGTGAAGTGAGATGTCCATTATTCAAAATGTAAAACTACCAAAGAAGTCCCTTATTTTGTCAAAGGGGCCCTTTTCCAGTAAAAAGGGGGCCCTTTTTGCAAGATTTTGAGGGGGGCCAGTCCGCCACTGAAGCCAAGTTGGACAGTGCCCTTTTCCTCATCCCTTGTTTTGTTTCCTGTACAAAAATACAAGGCTAAACTTGGCCTTGTACAGGCCAAGTTTTAGCCTTGTAGAGGGGATTATGACCTTGTTATGACCTTGTACTAACGTTGGAAGAAAATTACAAGGCTATCAGTAAGATTCCAATTAGTAAAAAGTGACCCCGTTGAAAGCTGTGCCCCTTTGAGTGAGAATTGTTTCCTACCACCCTGTTGCTATCTGTACTGTATTTGCTATGTATATGTCATTCATCCAGTCTTTCTCATCACAGGCAATCAAGCAAGGGATAAATTTGATGCACTGGAGGAGTTTGAACAAGAACGTGAACAAGACAGAAGGAAATTAGCAAAGAAAAAAGATGCAGTTGTTGGGAACATTCCCCAAGCAGGGGGTAAGTTATGCTCTTCTGGTATACTCTGTGATTGCAAGGAAGGTGGTGAATATTATTCGTAAAAGCATTTATTTACCCTAATATAGATACATTTTTGCTGCAAAGTAGCATAATGTTCTTGGACAATAGCTTTGCAATTGATTCTGTCTGTTTCTTGGTCTGTCTGTCCATGTCTCTCTGTCTGTTTTCAAAAATTTTTGCAGGTGGCTGTCAAATGATATCATTGCAGGTTACAACAGATATTAATGCAGTACTGGGTGAGGCAGAAAAAAGTTCCTACTTTTGAAAACCCGTTGCATCAACAGTACTGGATGGATTGGAATGAATCAATATTTGCTTGACAGCCAAAAGATTGAAGTATTCCTTGTGATTGTTCTCGCTTTCTTATGAACACTGGAAAAATTGGTAAATTCAAGTTTAAAAAAACTTTGTGGTTGCAAAATGACTGAAAAAGGCCTAAAATACTTGATCAAATTATGAAGGACTCCTCGCTCAGAACAACGGAGAAAATGCAATTTCTCATGGGTGAGAGATATCGTCTGCACATTTATTGCCATGGGATTGAAAATCTTTAGTATCTGTTTGAGAATCTATGTCTTATAACTCTTAAGAGAGGTGAAATGCCCGTGTGTATTGTTCAGAATGAGGAGAGTCATGTCTATTTGACTAAGTGTTTTAGGCCCTTTTTCAGTCATTTTGCAACCATGAAATTTTTGTAAAGTTGAATTTACCTATATTTGTAGTGCTTGTAAGAATACGAGAAAAATCATAAAAATACTTTGATCTTTTGGCTTTTAACTAGAATTTGAATTATTCAAATCCATGAAGGATGTGTGGTGCTACTAATTTTGGAAAGTGGGAACTTTTTTCAGGCTCACCCAGTATATATAGAAAATACGATATTAAAGGTAGTGTGCAAGGGTAAAGGGGCTCCTCTATAAATAGAACAAAGGAATCACTCAGACACAGCATTGTTTCTTAGCAAGATAAAAATCTTATTCTTCTATCTCTGGAATTTGACATAAGTGTGGGGGGGGGCTTAATAGAAAGGGTGCTTAGAACTTTTACGGTAATTAAGAAGGGTGCAGAAAAAGCTTATCAAGTAAGTACATAGTAGAATTAAAACATTCTTTGCTCTGCAGAATTGTTTGAAGGTGATATGATCATGGATGATGATTTGAGAAGAGCCGTTCTTGGCGAAGCTGACAAACGAAGCATTCTGAGTAATCCAAATAAAAAATGGCCAGGTGGAGTTGTGCCATACGTGTTTGCTACAGATATTAGTAAGTTGGAAGTTATCTTTTTCCTTCCTGTTACGTCTTTTTATATTTATATCATGGGTAGTTAGACACTGCTGGTGTGCTTCTATGGAGGAGCGCTGGATAATATGTATCTGCGGGGGAAATTTTTTGTAGTACTGCGGAGGAGATATCGAAAGAACGAAAATATTATCCGCAGTACGATAAAAAATTTCCCCTGCAGATACATATTATCCAGCGCTCCTCCATAGAAGCACACCAGCAGTGTCTAACTACCCATGTTTATATCACAGATAAAAACAACTAAGCTACAACGAAATGTAAGTATTCTGTGGCTACCATAGCTGGAAAGGACTTGATGTCATCGAGTTCCAACTACGGCAGCCACTTACATAAATAGAGAAAATATGCATTAAATTTAAGAAAAGAACAACTGAGGCGTCTCAGAAGAAGAACTCCCTCCACCTTACAGCAGATTATTGACTCTAACGAACAAGCACAAATAGATGAAACTCCCAAAGATACCATGAAGACTATGTAGTATACCAGATCTGCTATTCGTGATACAGATGGGAGTACTTTTTTACAAGACACCCGCTACGAAGACTACAAATAAAACGAAAATGTTGCTGCTGTTTTGTGCTTAAATTTAATTTGAAAACCTTTTCGTATTTTTGATGAAAGAAATTGTTGCTTCAAGGATTATTCGATTGATAATGACATTGTACTGCGAGTCCCCGAACAGAAGTAATGCACCTCATGGTTCCCAATGTTGAATAAGAGGTTGTCTAAAAAAAATCCAGTCAGCCCAGAACAAGTGCATTCGCTTCTATCTGCATTTAAACAACACAGTACATGTTGGGACAGCAGAATTCAAAGCTATAAATTGGCTTCCGACAAAGAACAGAGTTGATCAACATACATATGTAAACATAATGAAATTTTTTAAAGGAACAACTCCAGCTTATACTGACGAAATATTCCACCCAATCGACCAAAGCCGAGTGACACGAAGGTCCAAGTTTAAATTGAACCTTCCTTTTCGCAAAAGCAACACTGGCCAAAAATGTTTGTCGTGCTTGGGGCCAAAAATATGGAATAGCCTATCCTCTGATTTAAAGTCCATAACTAATCTCAACTCGTTTAAGCACAAAATCAAAGAAAATTTTTTCCAAAATATACAGAGAGAGGAAAACGACGTATATGTGTTCTACTAAAACCACGTCCTCTCACACATTCAGGATTCGGCCTTTATTGAAAAGCACATTATATATACACTTTTTTTTTGCAACCATCTCTAAGGGGACCATTATGGAAATAAGATCTACTCGATCTTTTAATGCTATCCCTGCCACCATGATTAGGGGTGTTTCTTAATTTATATTAAATGTATTGTTATGTAAATTGTGTATTTTAATTACTCTGTATTATTTTTAAATTGTAAATATTTTAATTTTGTGGTGAATTTAAACATACATACATACATACATGCATACCAATTATCATCTAGATTGACGTTTGACCATTATGTCTCATTCCATCCCTACCCGGACTATGCAGCCAGGACGCCCCTGGTGGGTATTTACTCAAAAATATTCTCAGCCCCGGGCATTTGATTGTAAATTTTTTTCCTGGCCAGGCATTTGACAACACCAGGAGCTTCAGCGTTAAAGTCAAAAATGTTCATTGGGTCGACTCAACATTTCTATTGTTCTAGGTGTTGTTGAGCGATGTTGAGAGCATTTTAACACTCCATCCAACAATGTTCAGTCGGCGCAAGCGCACTAGGCATTACTTTTCGCGCCAAAGAAACAAAGAAACAAATAAACTTCCAGAACATATTGAGAGCGTGGTCGAAAAGTAACGAGGGAGAAGTTTAATTTCATTTCAAAAATCGCTATGGCAAATCGCTATGAAAGCATGGCTTCAGCTGGCAGTGACAGCGAATCAGAAGACATCATGAATTTCAAGCAGCAAGACGGAAAGCAATCTGAAGAAGAAGGACAGGACCGTGGACAGGACGATCATGCTTCAGTTCATATTCTATTATCGATATTCTGTGGCCATTTTGAACACAAACTAACACAAACTACTGACTGTATAAGACGCCAAAACGATTGTACCCAAATAGAGGTTTGCCTCGTCTTGGGTCTCCGAAAGTGAGAAGTTACGTCGCTCAACAAATGTTCAGTCAAATTGTTGAGAGCGTTTTAACACCCCCACTGAACACCACTCAACATCGCTGAACATCGCTCTACAAATGTAGAGCGATGTTCAGTGCAATGTTGAGAGCATTTTAACGGGGCTATGCTGGGTAACTCTAAAAATGTCCTCCATATCATTGCAACAAAAGCCGCAAATAGATGATAATTAAGCAAATTGCAGTCTGTTGTGCATCTGATTATCTACAACAGTCAGATAACACAATGGATGTCCCGTTAATTTGAGCAGTTGCAAGGAATGAGCGACGATTGTTATTACAACTATTCAGCTCGCCAATTCTACAAATTGTCCTTAGCAGTTGTTGCAGTTGTGCTGACTTGCTTTTACCAGATGACTCAAAAAATGTTTCCCTGTTCGAACATCATTGCAGCAAATTTACTTGCCCTATAAACATCAAAAATTGATTTTTCTAATAGCTGCAAGATTGAAGTATTTTTTACATTTTTTTGGTCATTTTCAAGATTGTAGTACTGTGGTAAATTTGAAAGATTAAAAACGTCAGTCTTGCGAACTTTGCGGCTGTTCTAAGAGACTGATTCTGACCAATTCTTTTGAATTTGCCAAGAGACTACTCTCTTTAAAATTTCCAAAAAATACAAAAAATATTTCAATTTTTTGGCTACTGAAAAAGTAAGTTACTATAATTACCGTACAACTACATTTGCTGCCATGATTTTTCAAACAGTGGGAAATTTTTTTAGTTGCTCGGTACACAGTGCTAAATGGACGAAATAGGCCCCCCACAACTCCGTACCTTTTCATTAAATTATCTTGACTACTAGAAATCTAGAACACACTGTCATTTTTGCAGGCCCAAAATCAAAACATTGTGTTCTAAAAGCCATGAAAAGTTTCCACGAGCACTCATGTGTCAGATTCGTTAAAAGAAAAAACCAGAAGGATTATGTTTTGATTAAATCGACACCAAATCTGTAAGTATGAAATTATTTACTTTCTATACCATTTGACTCACATCGACAGTCTCCTTTCTGCGTGTTCCTTCACCAGTTCAAATGTTCCTGCGTGTGAAGCAAATCCTCAAGTATGGAAAACCAGCACACTAACTGACATTACACTCATAATTAATGAGCACAACATCTAAAAAGCTCATGTTCCTTCTTGAATATCATATCATATTTCCTTCTCTGCTTTTGAATTTCTGTTGATTTTGATATTTTCGAAGCTTTCCTGCATTAGTTTCGTAAAATCAGAAGACGCTGTAATTTTGCAGATAGTTAGGATATCAGAAATGCCAACTGTAGAATTACATTCAAGTATGTAATGTAAAGTTTGTTGCAAGCATTTCACTCGAAAGCAAAATGTAGCAACCATTGAAGGCATCGTTTTCAATTTGGCTCCTACCATAAAGCTCTATTTAACCCCCTCTCAACCAAGCCCCCTCCCTAATAAACCCCTCCCTCTAATAAGTCCCTCCCTTAAATGCCAACAATTTTAATAAGCTCCCCTCTCTGCTCCAGGGCATGAAAAAATATTTTCCTTCTTGCGACCAAACAAAATCATGCTTAAATTTCCTGCAAGAAAAATCTGGTTTTGTCAATGAAATCACCATCAGAAACTGGCTCCAACCAGCACGTATCACGTATCACCTTTTGAAAGATCATCTTGCAAGCACTGGGATGTAGAGCTGCTTATTATTCGGATACATGAGATACAATCTACATTTGTTTGACTTTATTTATGTTTTCAATTTGCATGATACAAACAAATGGGGAAACAAAGCATGATACATGAAAGGCCCCTTTAGCTTAATATAGTTTGGAAATTTCCTGCAGGACAGTATTAATGGAAAATTTCCTGCGACCGCCCGGTCGCATGGTCGGGTGGGTTTTCATGCCCTGCTCTGCTCTATTAAGTCCCCTCACTTATATGAAATGCCAGAGGTTAACAAAGATTTCCCATTTAATAGCTAGACAAGTTTGCATGTTCATTTTGCGTTGCATTTGTGTATTTGACTCGAAAAAGTGCATGTTGATTCCGCAAAATGTTGGTTAAAAAGAACTGAAATGCTATCATTTGTATCCTTGTCATTTTGTGAATAAGCCCCCCTCTCTTTTAAGCCTCCCTCTGGAGTCTCCAAATTAAGTAAGCTCCCCATGGGAGGCCTTGATAGAGCATTTGCGGCATCCTTTTCATGTGCTTTACATGCTAAAATTATTACTCTTGTTTCACAGCTGTATGTCATTTGTTGGGAGGAGAGGCGGGGAACAAGGAGTTACAATAGGACACGGTTGTACTCGCCTTGGCACATGTCAACATGAACTTCTTCATGCTCTTGGAACCATTCATGAACAAAGTAGACCTGATAGAGATGCCCACGTCACGATTGTTTGGGACAATATCAAAGAAAGTAAGTTTATGTTGCTTCGTGTTATGATAGATATCCATATCTGACTGAACTTAGAGTGGGTCTAGCACATTATGCTTTCATAAATCCAAGCACAATTTTAGGGATTCCATAAATCCAATGTGCCCCACTAACGATGGTATTGAGACTATGGGACACTTTTTATTGCTCTACCCCTCCTTTGAGGTTGAACTTTGAAATCTTCTCGCTGGAGTTTTTGAATGACTACGACCATTTGGATAAATCGATCTTTCAAATGAGGTTTTGTTTGATGCAACTTTTATTGTATGGTGATAAGGACCTCCAAAATGACCTCAACAGAAATATACTCGAGTTGACTCTACATTACATCCACACAACTGGTCGATTCGATTAAGGTCACCATGAATATAGCACCAAGTCCATTTTCGTAAAGTCTTTTGTCGTTGAGTCCAGTCCATCTTTTCTTTTTATGCCCGTTTCACATTTGATGTTAGGCTTATATAGTGTAAACGACTATCCATCTCGACTGCATATGAATCTTTACAATCAATCAACTATATGATGGAAAGAAACCCAGACTCGTTAGCGGTGTCTTGAAGGATAGGGACCCGGGGGTGGGGAGCAATGACGGGGACAGTTGTTGTTGTTGTTGTTCTCTTCGCTGGGATTCTGATTGTTCACCATTATCACCTATTTTTGGCCTGGCGTCCAATGTGAAACCGGCTCAAGTATTTATTCATAAGAAGGTCTTTATATTTAGCAGTATGTAATTGTATAATAAGTTGTATTTTACGTTTATGTTTGATCCCTGGGATTCTGATTGTTCACCGTTATCACCTATTTTTGGCCTGGCGTCCAATGTGAACCGGCTCAAGTATTCACTCATAAGAAGGCCTTTGTATTTGGAATTTTGCAATTGTATAATAAGTTGTACCCCTTTTAAGTTTATGTTTGATCCCTGGGGGGTAGTCAAGACATTTTGCTCCTCCTGGTACTATCCTTGTAGTGTGGTATAATAAATCGTAGGTAGTGTCTTAGATAATTTGTTGTTGTTAACTTTTATATTGAATAAAAAAACAGATGTTCATTCAGTGCTTGGATATTCAGGCAGGGTATGAAAAAATAATTTTCTTCCTGCGACCGAACAAAACTCTTACTTAGAATTTCGTGCATGAAGACATGAAGATAAATGGAATTATTCGCCTACCATGAGAACATTGGATAACTGGATTCATCACGTACTCATCACCTTCCAAAACGTCACCATGGATACACTTGGTCAAAGTGTCACTCATCATTGTTCGTAACTAATTAGTGATACATTCCAACCACAGCTTTTAAACTCCCTATCTCCGTAGCATTTATTAACTAGTGGAAGAAGATGAAATTGGAACCCACTGCCGGGTGAGCCAGAAAAAAGTTCCCACTTTCGAAAATTCGTAGCACCGCAAGTACTTCATGGATTTGAATGATTCAAATTCTAGTTAAAAAACAAAGGATCGAAGTATTTTTGTGATCTTTCTTGTCTTCTTACAAGCACTGCAAATGTAGGTAAATTCAACTTTACAAAACTTTCATGGCTGCAAAATGAGGGAAAAAGGGCCTAAAACACTTGATCAAATCGTTAGGACTCTCCTAACACGGAACAATACGCACAGGTGTTTCACCTCTCTCAAGACATAGATTCTCAAACAGACACTAAAGATGTTCAATTCCATGGCAATAAATGTGCAGACGATATCTCTCACCCATGAGAAGTTGCAATTTCTCTGTTTTTTGAGTGAGGAGTCCTTTATGATTTGATCACGTATTTTGGGCCTTTTTCAGTCATTTTGCAATCACAAAGTTTTTGCAAACTTGAATTTACCAATATTTCCAATGCTCACAAGAAAGCGAGAAAAATCACAAAATACTTTGATCTCTTGGCTGCCAAGCAAATATTGACTCATCCCAATCAATTCAGTACTCTTGATGCTATGAATTTTCAAAAGTGGGAACTTTTTTCTGGCTCACCCGGTACTATACTAGAAGCCATTGCGCTTTGCCTTTGGACATCAAAGAAATCAAGTTTTTTTCAGTGACCTCATAAGTCGTTTAGTTAAATACACTATGAAAATGAATTGTACACGAGATTCAACAACGTAGATAAGCTACTTTTGCTTGACCTTGATATATTTTGAAAATTTTTCTGCGGGATATTATAAATGACAAATTTCCTGCGACTGCCCGGTCGCATGGTCGGGTGGGTTTTCAGAAGAATGAAATTGCAAATCAGTAACCCTGACCTGACAGCATCTGCGTAGTGTGTTGGGCGGTTGGGACTCAGGAGGGGGACCAATGGTGTTAGCCATTGCTGTCATTGTTGTTCTCTCATCCAGGGTTCCTATTGTTCTGCATCGTGTGCCTATGCTGGCCTTATTTAAAATGTGAAACAGATCCCAGTAATTTATCAGTACTTAATCCACCTTTTCAAGATAAGAGGCGCGAAAGCGGAAGTCTTTTGATGTTTGAGACTTTGCATTTTTGAGGCTAAAATTTTGTTCTGCGTACGAAGTTTAGCAAGGACGCAACTTTTCACTTTCATGTCTGTCGTTATTTACAATTTATGGCAATTTGAGAATTTTAAGTCATAAGAGCTTTGACCGTGAAATCAAAGTTTGGACAAATTTGTGTCCAATCTTCGATTTCACGGTGAAAGCCCGTATGAATTATAATTCTTTATATAGCCATAATGTCGAAATAAAGACAGGTATGAATGTGAAAATTTGTCTCAACACTAAACTTTGTACGCAGAACAAGATTTTAGTTTCAAAAATACAAAGTCTCAACAACAACAAACTTCCGCTTTTGCGCCTCTTACCTTGAAAAGGTGGATGTTAATGGCCACGGGCGTAGTCGTCGTTCTTTGGTGCCTGTGCTATCGTTCCTGTAGTGTCGTATAGTAGTATAGTAATTAGAAAGTATAGTATATGAATAGAAAAAATTTCATGCTTTGTATTCAGGGATGCTCATTTTGATAGCGAGCAAATTACAGGGTTGCAAACTTTTTGACTTTATTTCAAGTCACTGAATTTTGCATTCGAGATTGCTGTGACAATTTCTGTTATTTACTTGCAGAGGAACAGCACAACTTCAACAAGTATAGTTATGATACAGTTGTTACCGAGAAGGATGTGCCATACAACTATGCTGTGAGTTTTTTCAGACTTTTATCATTTCTGATAGGGCAAGAGTAGCCTGCATGCAGACTTTACTGATTTCTTTTCAGAGAGTCTGCGCATCAGCGACCAAATTCTTCCCTCTCTTTTTCCAGTCAGGCCCTTTCCTCTCATTTTCCTCCTCCGCACCCCCAGGTAAAGCCTGTTCACAGGCTGTCAAATTTGCCTCCATGTCCAATTGTCAAACCAGAGGTTTTGCGCTTTGGTCAAACAAATTCCGAAGGACATCGAAATTTAAGACTGAAATTAAAGAAAGATGAAAACCTACACGATGGGTGACTTTTAGCAAACAGAATGTGATATGATCCAAGTTTTTTTCATATTTTATCAATAATATCTTTAATGTATTTGCCGTACTTCAGCAAAAACGCCAAAGCTTTTGTTTGGAGGTGACAGCAAACCTGAACTTTTGACCTTAGTATTCAACATTCAAAAGCACCCATACCAACGAACTAATATCTGCGTATCTAGGTATCTGTGCTCAAGTTAAAGGCTCTTATTCAACCACCATGCCTTGCACGTGCCGTGCGAGGATGGCGAATAACTCACACATATCTTTTATTTCCTTTTTCATTCGTGCATCAGTTATGGTGCCACAACTCTATGTATTATTGTTTCAAAACAACCACAACCAAGAGATGGCGCGTGCAAAGCATGATGGTTGAATAAGAGCCTTTAACTATCCAGGAACATTTTGAATTGATTAGCCATCGATAAAAATCCCAGCCAAATTTGTATTTTTTTGTCTGGGATATCCTAGTTATTTTTAAAATGAAATTTGAAATGAATAAAATATGAAATATGAGTCACATTTCAGGATATATGATCCGAAGAAGCTCGAAATTGATAAGTTTGGAATAAGGATGTGGTCTTTAATTAAAACAAATAGGCTGGGCGGGACACCTGTTGTGGACTCGAAGAGTATGTGGACGTCTTCCTGAACATCCCATCGTTCTCAAATCTTCTTACGAATCTCAAAATCTTTACTGGACACTGGTCTGGAGCGCGTAGCAGAGACTTTTAACATATGAAAATCTTTATCTTTTACTTCGGATAGATTGGTTTGATGTTTTGGCGTTTTTTACTGAAAATCTATAAATTTAGGTGTGGTCCGTAATATAATTATTTTTTCCGCAAATTATGGATCGAATTTTTACGGTATGAATGTTTTATTTTTGCTGTATCTGTTGAAAAATTAAAGTTTGAAAGATAGCTCATCAAAGTTGACGGAGATAAATGGAGGTAATCTATGATATGACCAATAAACGCACACGCAGGCTATTGTTCTTCTCGCTAAACAATATACACGCACGCATCGAAATCATCAAATACAATAGCCTAAATTTAGACTTGCATATGCACCTCTTGAATTGGCGATTTATCTCCGTCAACTAACTCTAAGGGCCTGTTTATATTTTAAAAAACACCTCACCTACCAGTTGAACCAGAAAAAGTTCCCACATTAGAAAATTCATAGCATCTAGAGGACTGGATAGATTTGAATGAATCAATATTTGCTTGGCAGTATTTTTGTATATCGAAGTATTTTTGTGATTTTTCTCGCCTTCTTACGAGCACTGGAAAAATTGGTAAATTCAAGTTTACAAAAACTTTGTGGTTGCAAAATGATTGAAAGAGGCCTAAAATACTTGATCAAGTCATACAGGACTCTTCGCTCAGTACAACAGATAAAATGCCATTCCTCATGGGTGAGAGATATCGTCTGCACATTTATTGCCATGGGATTCAAAATCTTTAGTATCTGTGTGAGAATTTATGTCTTATAACTCTTGAGAGAGGTGAAACGCCCCTGCGTATTGCTCTGTGCGAGGAGAGTCATAACGATTTGATCAAGTGTTTTAGGCCCTTTTTCAGTCGTTTTGCAACCATGAAATTTGTGTAGAGTAGAATTTACCTATATGTGCAGTGTTCGTAAGAAGACGAGAAAGTCATAAAAATATTTTGGCCATTTGGCTTTTAATTAGAATTTGAATCATTCAAGTCCATGAAGTACTTGTGGTGTTACGAATTTTCGGAAGTGGGAACTTTTTTCTGGCTCACCCATTAGAAAAGTGGAATCTTATCTGTCAGCCCCGGTCTGGCAGGTGATATGTGTTCCCCGCAGTTTTTCCTCACATTTAAGTGTTTGTTTTTATCTCTTTAACAGAGCGTAATGCATTACCCAAATCATGCATTTGCAATTGACCGCGAGCAAGCAACTATCATCGCCAAAAGTGACCCCACCCTTACATTTGGGCAGAGAACCATGTTCAGTGTCGGAGATATAAAAGCTGTAAACAGAAGATACGGATGTGCGCCTGATAAGTATTCCAGTGATTTAGTTCAGACGCTGTCTGATCCAGAGGTGATACAGCGCCGTGACTTGAGGGAAGAGATGGAGTATTTGTGAAACATAGTTCATCTTGAAATACCATATTCTTTCGTTTGATGCCTAATCTAGGTCCGGGGATGAGGGTACACGACTTGCAGTCGGATGGGGATGTGCTGCTCAGTTTTCATAAGGATATCCCACTTCTGGTTGTCCTAATTTGTCTATGTACCCACTATTATGAGGGATTTTATTGAAAAACTACCCATTTTAACAGATATTTCATGATTTCAGCTGAAAAGGAAAATCTGCCAAAAGACCCCTTTTTAGAGAGTTTTGCGCTTCAAACCCATTTATATGGGTGGCATATACCCGTACCCTCAATATGTCATGTACCCCCGCCCCTGGGATTTTAGGGCTTAATTTTTGTGGAGCTAATAAGGTAATTAAAACAATCCAATAGCATTTGAGTTACACAGGCTTTAGTTATTTCCATCTGTATCAAAATCCATGAACTTGATAATAATCCGACTTTTCTGACACTGATAAAATTTCTGCACATACGAGTAGGCACTCAAAAGAGAGAATATGGTAATTCGCCACGGTTTCAAGCAGAAGCACATGGCTGATTGGTTCAGAATTGTTCTTACTACGCAAGTCGTAGAGGTAGCTCTTCTGCACTTTACTACTGCCTTCAGGCTAGCATAGGTTCAAATCTTTGAAAATGGTTGGTGTAAAATTTGATAACCTATTTCTTTGAACTGAATGGCTTCAAAGAAATTTTAGCCATTTCGCTATAATTCTACCGTTGGACTTTAAAGAACTAAAGACAAATTCTGAAAAAAACTTAAAACCGTCGTAATTTCTAAAGTTATTGACGAATTTCTACAATATAGTATCAAGCAAACGTCCGTCACTCTTCTGGTTTAGGGTTTAGAAATTTGATGACGTCACATCCTCAAATGGGTTGAAATATGAAATACATCGTATTTTTTAAGATATTCAGTTTGTTTCGCGAAAAGTTAAATTTTTGTTACCAAACTAGTCAGTCATGTGCTTTTGTGCCGTATTTAGCTCTTTTCTTTTTATCAGTAATTTTTTTATTTTCTCCGATTTGATCATCAAGTAACACACGATAAACCCAATATCGTCTCCAGGGCTTGGACTGCGGTGGATATGTTCGCCCCAGCTTTTTCAAGGTGGTATTTTTTCATAAGTGAAAACAGTATTAAAAAAGTTAGGTATACCTTTCATGACTCAATTCTACAGTAAGTCCGTCCCACTTTTTAGAGCTGGTGATGCCCCTGGATATACTGTTCTGCCAGTCATTTTACTTTCCCAGCAATTCTTTCATTTTCCAAGCTCCGATGACAGTACAAGTAAGGACGAAATTACCAAAATGTTCTTTTCTTGAGTTAGCTGATCTGGGACGATTTCAGCGCATCAAACTTTACGATAAACAGTCGTAATTCAAAACGATTTGCTTCTCGACTCTGTTTTACAGCAGAAATTGACAATTATTGTGCACAGTGGCTCAAAAATACGATAAACATTATTCCTTGGAGTCAATAATCATTTTTGTTCCATAAGATTCAGAAGTGCGTTTTTAATGCCATATTTTAGTCATTTGCATCCAAAGTAGGACCACCTTGTGAGGTTAAGCAATTCGTTTCTATTCTGACCTAATATTACCTGAAATGTAATAGTCTTCAAAAGTTATTTCTTGTTGATGAGAACCTTTAAGACGGGTCTAGAGTTTTTGTTCCCCCAATTAGTTCTTTTGTTATTTGTAAGACTAAGTAGTGAGTCCGTCAGTCTGATCCCTAAAAATATAATTTTACATAAACATTTGCCCATGTTCGTAGACTGTATTGACAAATGTTTGATTATTTCAAGCTGAAAACTGCAGGTATCCTTTCCCTATAAAAACACTTGTGGGTCTCGCTAATGTTGCTTGTTGTTCAAGTCAATTATATAATCATTTTCTTCCAACTTTAGTAAATATTATAGTCGAATCAAACCTCTTTGGAATTCTTGGAAATTAGCTGCGGTACACTATTTTTATATGATACTCTTCATATTTTCAAGACTAATTTCAGAGTCTTTAAATCTTCCTTCTATTTTTGTATTTCTGAATTGGATAAAATACTTTTTGCGCAATGTCACTTTAGTCGAATTTTGTGTTTGTTGATTTCTGTGCACAACGGGGTGTCCAACAATTTTGTAAGGATTGGGCGAGTCCAGTGCTGAATTTTTGTGGTGAACAGAAGCACTGGGAGGAGGCAAGGGGGACGTTTGCCCCCCCCCCCCAATGTTCTCCAAAACCACTTTTCTAATTCCGCTAATTCCGGTGTAAACATTGTGGGGGGGGGGGTAAGGCCGATGATATTGGCAATTATACTGTATAAGTGTATAGGTTTGTACGGGATGAGTTAAGAATCTTCAAACATTGCACGCGTCTATATAATCAGTCAGTTAGTATGGTACTATGAAATAGCGTAGATGTGAACAAAGATGCGACGTTTCGAGCACATACTCTTTATCAATTCGACCAGTATATGCTTAAAAGTGGTGTTTTGTTGATCAAACGCTATTCTATGGCACATAGGGTGTTTCAGAAAAGGCAATCAAATTATGATTGAAACTGTTCAAAAATGATAAGATCTCAATAGATGTAATTTTTTACCATCTGACAGCAATCTATCTTCTTGCCAATGATATCCAGCGAAGGCATGTTAACAACAAGGACAGATAATGTTACAATAGAACTCGCTACTTTTCATTGACACCTACTGTAGATACAAAGCAATTTGTGATTGCAGACAAAGGGAATTCCATGCTCGGTTGGTCAAGACATAAACAAAAACAAAGCAAGCCGCAAAAATTGCCCTGAAACTCGGGTCGCTAGCGCGCTCGTTGTGCATTCCAAAAATGGTTTTTAAGAGCAAATATTAGCACATATCGAAAGAAGAAGGATATATCTATACTTCTGCCTCGGGCATTTTATTCTTTTCGTACAGAAGCTGAGCAGTAAGTGTTTTAATTACACCTAAAAAGTAAGAGAATTTGAAGACCCTTCCAATTGGCTCCTGCACAAAATAGATAAAATGCCCGAGGCAGAAGTTTAGCTATATCCTTCTTCTTTCGATATGTGCTAATATTTGCTCTTAAAAACCATTTTTGGAATGCGCAACGAGCGCGCTAGGGACCCGAGTTTCACGGCAATTTTTGCGGCTTGCTTTGTTTTTGTTTATGTCTTGACCAACCGAGCATGGAATTCCCTTTGTCTGCAATCACAAATTGCTTTGTATCTAGGTGTCAATGAAAAGTAGCGAGTTCTATTGTAACATTATCTGTCCTTGTTCATGTTAACTGGATTATCACTAAACTAACGTTTTAGTAAGTATGGTCTATTTAGATACAGAAAAGTTGTAGGACATTTGCAAAGGCAACAGTCATCTTTGTGAGAGCTTATTTTATCACTTTTAAGAAATGCACCTCATCGGAGTAAATTTTTGTATGTTTATACGAAAGAGCATCATCAAATCTGATTGTGACTTTTCACAGCCTGAAATACACTGTCCAATTTATTGGATTCAATTTATTGGACAATGTAAACGCAAAAATTGGATGACATTTCTCAGTTTCAACAAATTGAAACCTCATTTTTAAAAGCTGGACGTGTTCAACTTTCGTGGACTGAAGTCCACACCAACCTTTTTTCGCCGAGTTAAAGATTTGGAACCTATGCTGTTCTGTTTAGCCCCCTTGTGTTTCTTAATCCCTATTGTCTTTATGGTGCCGAGCGAAACCTTACGCCTAGTTTCGTACCTTGTGCATTTCTTTTGGATAGGCAGTGCAAGCTAACATGGCCGCTAAAGCGCAGCGTATTGAACTGACCGAAGACTTTATCAATTTGTGGAAGGAAGAAAAAAGCCTCTGGGATGTCACCTCTCCTCTCTACCGCGACAGAGAAGTGAAACATAAAAGCTTGCTTAATTTGGCGGAACAGCTCTCGATGTTTTTTACTCAGAATTGCAACAAAGACAGGCGCTGCAGCAAACTCATGGTCAGAGTCCATTGTGAAATGAAAGACCCTTCCAAACAATCGTTTCAATGTATTGGTGGAATGTAAACAGAACTTCTCATCCAACTAATTGGAACATTAAATTTATTGAATCCAATAAATTGGATAGTGTATTTCAAGCTTACGGTAAAAATGCCTTGATTTTGCTCTTACAGCATGCTGCATTTGAAGCTGGCCATAACTACTAAAATATCAATTAGATGTTAAATAATACAATTTGATGCCCGCAAACTGCGTATCGTATCACTGGAAAGAGAAGAGAGCTTGTGCTTTCAGACGGTATACATTAGGTCTATTCTAATCTATCCGCTGAAAATGTTCAATTATAGTTAGGTTGCGTTTTCTCTGACATGCCCTGAATATCATTACTAATTATATTGTCGTTGAATTTGGCGGTACTTCTGCCGGCATACCATCACCCTAAAGTACAACCAAAAACTATGTGGAGTAAAGTTGTTTTTCGCCTTAGAACTACGATTATTTTCCAAAATAATGCAAGCTAGATATCATTCGAAAGAACTTAGCGAGCGGAACTTGACTCTTGCAAGCATGCCAAGATGTGTTTACTTAATTAAGGGGGGTTTAGTCCCTTGGCAATTTTAGGAAGTTTTTTGCTTCACAAATGTTTCAAACCTCCCATACATCATTCGAAAGTGCAGGTCTTTGTAAACAGTAATATGAAGTTAGATCTTTCATAGAGCGACTGGCTTGTCCGTCACCTGTCACCAACTGCACTGTGCGTGGTCAGTTTTTTGCTCCTACACTTTCTTGATTAAAAATTTGACATAAATAACCTCAACCAAGAGCTACCCTGAAGCTCACCGTTTCATAAGGAACGACTTTAACCATATTCTGCATGCAGATTCCTAATCAGAATGCATCACAGTTTCATAGGATGCCAAATTTGTTTTACAAGAAAAACAAAAAACTTCAAATTATTCCCAAGGGACTGAGCCCCCCTTAAGTCAACAAAATTTCATAATGCTTGAAAGTTTCCAATCCCGCTCTCAAATATGTTTTAAATGGTACCGAGCATGCAGCGTTTTGCAATGTAATGATAGTTCAGCACAGGTTTCATATCTTTGAAAAGGCTGGTGTAAAATTCAGTTACTTATTGCTTTGAACTGAATGACTTCAAAGGAACGTTAGCTATTTCTCTAGAATTCTACCGTTGGACTTTACTGCAATCTTCAATATTTTCAAAATAAGAGTGTTTCTCTACTTTTTCAAGAATTCAAGAAAATTGTTCAAAAAAAACTTAAAACCATTGTAATTTCTAAACCGTTTGAAGCAACATGAAATAATTTAGAAGAAAACCATAGTTTATGGATGTCTACAATATGGTATCAAGCAAAAGTCTATTGCTCTTCTGGTTTAAGATTTAGAAATTGGATGACGTCACACCCTCAAATGAGTTGAAATGTAACATACGCTGAAATTTCGAAAAATATTCAGAACTTCTGAAATGTCAAACGGTAGAATTAAAGATAAGTGACTAAAGTTTGTTTCAAGCCACTCAAACAGAAGAAATAGGTCACAGAATTTTACACCCACCTTTTTACGCCGAGTTAAAGATTTGGAAGCTATGCTTGATAATTCTATGACCAAAAACCATTTTAATCTACATAGTTTTTTGTTGTACTTTAGTTCATGTCACATAACAGGAGGTCAGAATCAAATAGAATCAATGAAAAAGTCGCATTCCTTTAACCATACAAGAACAAATACAGCTAGTTACAATCATCCTCTAATGTTCACGCAATTTTGTCCTTCCGGTAAAATACCTCATTTTGCTTATATTCTCGCATCAGTTCCTCTTCTACGTTCTTCATTGCCCAGTCATGGTCAACAATTTCCAGTGCTTCCCACTCAGCCTAGGATCCAATTTAAGAGTTACACTGGGCGTGCGAAAAAGAACTTCGCACGTCTGAAAATTTAAGGGAATCACAGTTTAGTTAAAAGCTGAAATATTGTTGTGATTCGCTTTCTGTTGTTCTAAGCATTGGAAATATCTGGAAAATAAATTCATGAAAATTTCTTCATTGTGAAATGCGTGAAAACGGGCCTAAGTCGTTCGAGAAATCTCGTCACTTTAAGCAGAGCACGAGAAAAATTTTGGAAGAAAGGTCCTTTACTTTGGCTTAGAATGCATCTCCTAATATAATGCTTGCCTTTAGCGATAAGGAAACCTTGATCGTTTTGTGACAGTTATCCTATGAATCAGAGCACGAGGAAAATTTTTGAAGAAAGGTCCTTTACTTTGGCTTAGAATGCATCTCCTAATATCATGCTTGCCTTTGGCGACAAGGAAACCTTGATCGTTTTGTGACAGTTATCCTATGAATCAGAGCACGAGAAAAATTTTTGAAGAAAGGTCCTTTACTTTGGCTTAGAATGCATCTCCTAATATCATGCTTGCCTTTGGCGACAAGGAAACCTTGATCGTTTTGTGACAGTTATCCTATGAATCAGAGCACGAGGAAAATTTTTGAAAAAAGGTCCTTTACTTGGCTTAGAATGCATCTCCCAATATGATGCTCGCCAGTGCCAAGGTTTGACATTTCTTGGAAAATTCTTTCCCAACCTATACCCAGCTATTTTTTCTTCGGTTTTAGAGGAATCTCGAGGACCATCTTTCGAAAAAAGTGGGGGGGGGGTGGCAATTGCCCCCTCCCCCGTGGTCACGCCACTGATCTCGAGAACCATTTTTTACAGGAGTGGAAGCGACCTTTACTTTTTCTGCAACGGTGCTCCTTTCTTCGCCATCCGTATCTTCACTCTCTGACTATATTCATTTCTTTGAACAAGTACACTAACACGGAAGGATTCAAATGTGAAATGAGATGTCCATTATTCAAAATGTAAAACTACTAAAGAAGTCCCTTGTTTTGCCAAAGGGGCCCTTTTCCAGTAAAAAGGGGGCCCTTTTTACAAGATTTTGAGGGGGCCCACCGGCCACGGGCCGGTGGGCCGGTGGGCCAGTCCGCCACTGACTTTAAGCAATATGCAAAGACATTTTATGTTTACACTTACTTTGGTAAAAAGTTCGACAAATGGAAGGTCGTGAGTTCGAAACTCGCTCTCGTCACACTTTCCATTTGTCGAGAATTTTACCAAAATAAATGTCATTAACTCTACCAAATATCATGTTTACAAAGGCATTAGATCATATACGTTACTGCTTCTATAGAAGTCCGATTATTTTTCTTGAGGAGATGAGATACTCCTTGAAGGGTATGAAGTTTTGAGGACATTCAAAAGTAACCAGATATGTCTAAAAGCACTGAGACTTATCCATGGTATGGTACTTCACTAATCAGACATTTGGTTTTGTATGGACGAGCAAAAAGAAATTTTGACATTAACAGCAGAATTTTTGTCGATTTCCATCTTGTAAAATTTTTCTGGCAAATACAACGCCAGCAAGACCTTATCGCGTTGTTTACACAATACCGTATAATTTCCAACTTCTGTCAGCAGAATTTTTGTGTCGGTTAGCAAAACGGCAAATTAGTAACTTTGCAGTTTTCAGATTTCACATGCATCGTGTAGACGCACTCTGTCGATAGAATTTTATGCCACTTTCGTCTGGAGGCTAAAATCCTATATGCTTCCTATTGTCCTCTTCGCGCTCATTGTTTTATCCATCTTGATTGATTATTTACGTCAGTTGCTATTGTCTAAGGATAATTAGCATAAAATTCTACCGGCATCGTATAGACGGGAGGCAGAAACGGCACTTCTTTATGCCATTTTCAAATTCTAATAGCATCGTCTAGGCGGGAGCACATTTTCCAAGGCGGCCTAAAGTTCTGCCGTTTTCAAATTCCACCAACATCGTGTAAACGCGACCCAAGAAACTTTTTTTCGGGTCTAATTTCTGCAGAAAGTAGCCGTAAACAACAGACCAGCAACTTTTACACGAATTGACGTGTATTCGACCGAATGACTACTGTACGGTGAAGGGCAACCGATTCAAAATTGTATGTCATAATCTTTAAATTTGACACTGGCACAGGCACTATGTCCAAAAGGTGCAACGAGCCCACAACAAATAAGCCTACGAGAAGGCCCATTATCCACAAGGAGAATGGGTCTATAATTACCCCTGCGGGGTTGTAAGCAACTAAAAGGTCACTGCGAGGGAGAAACGACAAATTTCCTTCGGTTTCTTGTCGTTTCTCCTTCGCAGCGACCTCTACTTAAGTGCTTACGCCCCCGCAGGGGTAATTATACAACAAGTCTCGTCAGCAAGGATTCTAAAGCTGTAAAATACCTCAAATGCTTTTCCTGGATCTGTTGGCATTGGCCCACCACTCATTTGTTCTTGCATTACTCTTCCTTGATCAGCAGCTTTAAAGAATGAAACATATAGATGTTATTCTAACTGATGCATGCATAAATTTACTGTGGAGATAATGCGCTCAAATGCTAAGGAACGGAATACCGGCGAACGTAATTAAAATCCAGTGAACATTTTAAGAACAGATCACAGGAAGCCCAAATTACAGTTCATCTAAAAACATAGTTTCTTATGTTAAAAATACTGATGAGATTTTCACAAAAAAATAAAGAAATATTGTTGCTCTCCTTTCGTTTACCTCCACACTATCGCGCGCCAACTGTAATCGTGAAGCAAATATTTTTAAAAGAGAGATGAGAGAAAAAGAGATAATTTCAAAACCGATCACAATATCAGCTATATATGGGAAGATATTTTATTCATTGATCTACTTGCCAAAAAAATTGAAAGATCGGCCATATGATCAAATTTAGATGATTTTTTCTAACAGGAGTATTTTTTTGGGACACCTGGTACAGTATTCAAAAATTCTAAAAACATACAATCTTTCGTTTGTCTTTCACCAGCTTAAAATCAGACAACAGTAAAGTATCAATTTCATTGTTGAAAGGAAAAACCAACGGAATATTGAAAAATTATTACCATTTTCTTCTCCAAGTATCAAAGAGTACAAACTTCTGAGACCGAACACGTTCAGGAAATACCAGGAAACTGAGCTCACCCTATGAAAAAAAGATCATAGTACAACGTAACTATCTAATATAATTATTTCCGGGGCAAAAACTACTTTTTTACTATTAAATCTAAGAACATTCTTGACGTTAGGAGATAGTTAGCCAATCTTATGAACAACTTCCTGGTCTTCAATTTACAGTTGATTAAAACACAGAAAAGTCACGAAAATATGAAAGAAATATAGATCCGCCAAGAGCCCTCTCTGGTCGAAATCGTACATTGGGCGACCCCTAACAATTTCTCCTGTTTGAAATATAATAGCAGCAAAAGCGTTCTCCCTACCTTTATTTTATTGTTATAGTTTCATTTAAAAGCTAAAAAACTGCAATCTTTTGTATGAAATTTTGGTTGCATTCATATGAGAGCTACTTCACGTAATTTCAAATTTAAAAAATTAATTTTTTTGAAGAGCATCTTGAAAATGGTTGCAAAAACATGATCAAATCTTCAGCCATTGACATACTAAGCTAAGACTAAGACTCTTAATTAAAGCACAATGACAAAAATTACAACCCATTCATGAAATTGCAGTTATGTTACAAAATATTAATATTATGAACTTTATTTCAGTGTCAAAATATTTAGCAATGAGATGCTAATTGAGGACACTCTAACTAAAACAAAATATAAAGAAAAGATTACATTCAAAATAATAAGCTAGCTAAGAGTACTTTAAAAAGTCAATTACATAATTTACAATTTTTACAGCTAAAAGTAATTAATGTTGAAATGTCTTTTATTCTTCTAATTTGATTTTCAAATATTTGCAAATTATACCTATTTCTAATTTCTTAACCTAGCTTTGACCATAACATTGGCCCCAAATTGCCGAAATATTCTATACTATGTTTTCCAAATTTGGCTGTCTTATAATTTGGTAGTTTAGAGTCTGAGTTTCGTGGATCGTAGCCTTTTATCTGTCTTTCGAATATAGATTGCAGTGACTTTAGTGCAAGGTCATTCTTCACTTCATTTATACATCAAAATAGCGTTGTCTTGCACACGCTTACTTATTGTGCAGGGTGTGTTTATTGGCTTTTGCTAGAAGTCTTTCACAGGATAAAATTCAAGTTCTTCAAAATATCTCACTTTCGTTCGAGAGGCTTTTTAGCATCTGTTCCAGCCTTATACAAACTGTTCTTCAAATTTGCAACAAAACTCTAGGCCAAGAACTCTCATATGAAGGCCACCAAAATTTCTTACAAAATATTTCAGTCTTTTACTTCAGAAATGAAACAAATTCTATCAAAATAGAGTGAACGCTTTGCTAGGGGACTTCCTTATGAGCAACATTGTAGAAAATTTAGTATCATGTGCACCAAAAGGGTATCCACCTTTGACAGGCCACAATATATTGTACACTACGTATATTTAAAGATTGATAATTTGATGTCAAAATCCCTGATAATACTTGGAAATTTGACGTTGATTTCTGACGACCGCTTGTGCAACTGCTCGTAACTAATAATTCGCTCATTAATTCACAAGACTTTCCCAGTGTCTTGTCCAGCTCCGTCCATGGAAAATTTGATCAAACTGATTTAGGGTGTTTTCAGAATAATGATTTAAAGAAATCATGTAAAAATGAGGAGTAGGTGGCCGACAAATTGAAAGAAAATTGCGAAGTATAACTTGGAATCTTGGCAAGAGATTAGATTCTCAGTCGTCAAAATCGGCCTTGCACGATTTATCGTGGCCTGTAAAAACAATGGAAAAAGAGGTCAACTTTCTGTCCTTTGCTTTTCTGAATTTGAAAGGATGGAATCTTTTGAATTCTGAAACAAATTCTTCCGAATTCTGGGATGTTAACTTACGAATGAAGTATATTGTGCGCATATCCTATTTATACTGATTCCACTTCAGGACTTGGAGCATTTCTGAATATTTTCAGCCATGCATGACATTGATATTACATTAACATTCAAAATTTCGGACTAGTTATTTCGGAAAAAAATTTGGGACGTTTTTACAAGGAATTTCGGATGTTTTTACCGAAATTTTGGACGACTAAAAAACTACCCAGTGACCCAGAAAAAATTGACCCAAAGCAATCTGCTTTAGAAATAAAAGTACGTAGCTGATGGAAATGCTTCAAACGTTGTTCTGTCGCTAAAAGACTAGCCTACATGTATTTTTTGGAATTTTTTGACACTGTAAATTTCCCGAATTAAGGATTTTGAGAAAACGGGCATGCTTGAAATCCACACAAAGTCATCAAAAACAAGGGATCGATTTAAAACCATTCCAGAAAACAATGAGGAGGATGTTTCATTTCAGCCTGGGAATAGGCAGTTCAGTTAAAAGTTTCCAGAGGAAGTTTATAGTCCCTAGAATTTGCATTTACCTAAGCAGTACCTAAGCTTTACCTGAGCATTTGGAGACGAAAATAAATATTCTTTGTAAACTTGTGGAATTTCAAAGGAATTCAATTTTCCACGCAAATCGAAATCGTCAAGAATTGCTTACAGAAAAGCAGGAGTATCCTTGTCCCTTGAGACAAGAATATTTTAGGTATCTAGGGACTATAAACTTGCTCTGAAAACATTCGACTGAGTTGCCTATTCCCAGGCTGAAATGAAACACGCTCCTCATTGTTTTGAAGATCTGACGAGGCTACAACCCCTATTTTTGACGACTTTTTGCAGATTTCAAGCATGCCCTTTTTCTCATAATCTTTAATTCGGGAAATTCACCGTGCCGAAAAAAATTGCGAAAAATACTCCTAACGTAGGCTAGTCTTTTAGCGACAGAACAACGTTTGGAGCATTTCAATCAGCCACTCAATTTTTTTTCTATAATAGATTGTGTTGGGTCACTTTTTTGGGTCACCCGGTATATATTTTCAGTTTTTTGTGTGCTTATTTCCTACAAAAATGTCTTACATTTATAGATCGGGCTTCGTTTTAGGGATGCTTGGTCAGGATGATGAGAATGATTGCTAAAATGAATTTAGTTTAGGAAATATAATATTTTTCACTAATTAACACCCTCACCACATTCCAAATCAATTTAAAGCGTTTCGTGAGCAAGGCATTACGGTGTCAAAGAGTGGAAATGTTTTGCTGCGATTTTTCTTCGCTGCAAAAAATTTCAGACATAAAAATTTCCGACATTAACGTCCGAAATTTTTGGCTTTTAATGTAAGTGGTATAACATCAAATAGAAACTAACGGTTAACTTTCAATCACACATACCATGAGGCATCAAGACTTGTCAATTCTATTCCTCGTTGAAGCATTGCTTTGAATCTCAATGTTAAAGGGAATGGCACCTTAGCTAGGGAGAGAAAGACAAAGCTACGAGCAAAAGAATCATTAGGAATTTGTGAAATATCAAGTGTGCTGTATCTAATTACTACAATAAATAGCGAAATAGCATTGTCCTTTAATTCTGTGCAGCCAATCCCCCCCCCCCCCCCGGTTTCAACGTTGCTTCAGTCAAACAGCATTGGACCTTGGCAACATTGACTTCAGGGGGAACGGTGATCAGAAGGTCCTAAACGTACGTTTTCGCCTCAAAAATTTAGGAAACATCAGAACAACACTGAAATTTGCCTGTGTCCCAGTTGATTTTGGCCAGGATTGTCTGAAAATGGCTGCCAACAAAAATCATTCATAGCTCGAGAAACCATAGAGATTTTTGCGTGAAATTATACCACCATCATCTCCAGCACAAGGGGTGAGTTCTCATCTAGAGCAGTGTTGCCCATTATGCCCGGTCGCCAATCATACCCGGTCGCCCATTATGGCCGATCACCGTGAGAAATAAAATTTCAGGGGATTGAGGACTGTCAAATTGCAATTGCGTGGGAAATCTTCGCTGACAACAGTCTTATCATGACTTGACCTTCGCTGAAGTTCCAGTCCCTGTGCATTATAACCCGATGAGAGCATTTGTGCATATCTCTAATTGACACGGTAAGCGTAGTCAATAGCAAAAGGCCTATTCTATTAACTATGCTGTAAGTACTTGTCGATTTCATGTTTCTATTTATATTCCTTCTTTTCTTTCACTCAGCACCCTGCGGTTTGAATTTTTTTTCTATCTGGTTTGATCTTTTCAGAAGCCCCGTCTCTTGAGAGAAAATCTACAATTAAACCAAGCAAAGTGATTCCTAATTTAGACTTGGGGTCATTACGTCTGAGTGCTACTATTATCGATTTTTGAAGCCCATTGTGCTCATCAGTTTACCAGGGGGGTTTCCAGTCGCTTGAAAATGTTGAAATATAAAATTTATTCCAAAAAGCATCAAATTCGGTGAAAATCTTAGTTACTGACGTGAAAAATCAAGGAAACCTCAATAACACAGCATTACATTCAATTTATTTGCATTTTAGAATGGTACACCAAAAACTCATCAATGCATGCACGAGGGATAAGGCAGGTTTACAATAAGTCAAAGCCTACATTTCAATGGCCAAAACTCGAGGTTTAAATCAAAATCTTTTGAGATTTTTGTGTCAACAGTATTTGGTGATAAAAACAAACAACACTAATAAAAACTTTTTTCTGATTAGCATTTTTGACCGAGGAGTGGCGTAACTTACTTGCCCATTGGGTGACACTCGAGTGGGCGACACTCGACAAGAAAATGTCATTTTTACTCCCATCACTCCCATCATAAAGATCATGTGAAATCAATGTGTAGAGTTCATGTATAAAACTCTAAACTCAATAAACTCATAAAATCACAAAACTCATAAAACACTAAACTCATAAAACTCTCTGAGCTGTTTCTCCGTTAGTTGGTGATATCGTGGTGGTATCGTGGCCTTTACTTTTTCAAATTATTTTATCACCTTGGTACTTGGATTTTCCATCAATAGCTCTAATTCAAAAGTTCGCGATGACATGGGCATCCATGGCGACACCACTCTATTTATGCTAAAATGGGTGTTGTTCGTTAAAGTCGCTGAGCACTCTCCACTCTCTCAAATGCGGGCACAGCAAATTTCTGCATTTTACACACACATACCCTTGACCCTTGTAAAAAGTGTCACATGGTATGATTCTGAGCTTTCTTTGGAACCGTGTGGACCAAAAACAATTGCACATTTTTGCAAATTCATTATGCAGGGAATACTTTAGATATTGGAAGGAATCAAGGTTTTGTTCATAGACACAAGGCTCAAGTATTTTGTGAATTTTTCTTTTATTTTTCTGAGCATTGTAAATATAGGAAATTTTTAATTTATGAAAATTTCTTCAGTTCAAGTGCGTGAAAAAGGGATCAATACTTCAAGGGAAGAAACTATCCCAGGAAGAAACTTTCGCGTTTTTCGCATTTTTGGCTGAGATTCGCAAAAGTTTTTTCCGCAAAATTTCCTAAAATGTGAAATTCGCGAAAGTTTGTTCTCGCAAAATTTCCCAAAATATAGAATCAAATAATTATATAATCAGATTTTAATTTCCTCTTCTTTAACAACAAATTTTTCGAAATATGCTACTACAAGCTTATTTATGGACGATTCGGAAAAGTCATTGAAGAGTTGGCGAACATTTGAGACAGTATAGAAATGTGATAAGAAACCTAATTCGCCAAAGTTAATTCCAAAATGTTTGAGTTTTTTCGAACTCGCAAAAGTTTCTTCCCGCGAAAATTTCTTCCCGCGAAAATTTCTTTCCTTAAAGTAGTCTCTTCATTTAGAGCAACATGCAAATACATTTCATTTGCCTCAAAGCTTAAAAAGCAACTTCTACAAATGTATCAGATCATCCGTGCTTTTATAAAGATTTTGTTTTTACCTTTTGACGGGAATGAACTAAGCTTGAGGCAGGAGCTTGTTTATTTAATTTTGAGCAAGCGTTTTAGGCCCCTTTCCATGTCCGTTGAAGTTACAGATGATTTGTAAACTAAATTTGTCTACAAAACTCAGAAAAACAGGAGGAAAATCACCAAAATACTTCAGACTTTAGGGTATCAATCAAACTTTGATTACCGTGAAAGCTCTATTAAGCCCCCATCTCTATTAAGCCCCCTTCTCTATCAAGCCGCTCCCCTCTGAGCCAAAATTTGGAATAAGCCCCCCTCTCTATTAGGCCCTCCACTTTTATCGAATTTCAGTGGTTACCAAAGCTTTCCCATTTATTGAGCTAGATAAGCTTGCATTTTAATTTTGATATGGTTTGTGATAAAACTGTGTCGAATTTATGTATTTGACTCGTAAAAATGTATGTTGAATCCGCATAATACCGGGTCTCCCAAAAAAAAGGTAACAGATTTGATGGGGACTAGCGATGAGAGTATCAGTCGAATCGATCCCAAATAAGCTTTGGAGTACTCTTCGATAGTTAACTTGAAGATTAATACCTCGTTTGTTGATATTGGCGCATCGATAGTTGAAATATTAATCTCGAAAGCCAAAATTTGCGTCCATCTTCAAACCAGAGCTTTTGGGTTTTGGCCTAAACTGCTACTCGCTGGTTAGGGGAATCTCCTCAGTCAAAGACATTTTTGGACAAGGATCGGTCCTTTGGGTACCCGTTTGAAAAGAACGTAAAAAACTGAAAACTAACAAAAAATTAATGAATATAGTCACCAAGGAATATTTTTCTCCAGTCAAAAGTACACAAAGCCAAGCACGAATGAGCATTTTTTTATGTTCCCTTGGGCATATACGATTGCTTGTTTCGTAATAATTTCGTGAGAGATGATGCAAAAAAACATTTCATTCAAGCAATGAAGATTGCAAGATAGTCTATGTGTTAAAGCCTACGGGACTTATTTCGCTGATGAATAACCTTTCTCAGGCAGGTGTAATTCAAAGTTTTTGTAGAATCAAGAAAGGGGTCTCTTCGGGGCTAAATTCTTGAATCTGATTGTGAAGGTCAAAGTCAGATTTCCACTGAAATGTGTTCCTAAGCACTAGGTCTCTTGTTTGTACTTGGCTATGATTGAGGAGATTCCACAGCACAGCGAGTTAACGGCTTAGGCCAGACCCTAAAAGCTCTGGTTTGGAGTAGGAGGCAAATTTGGACTTTCAAGATTAATATTCCAACTCTTGATGCACCAATATCAACAAATAAGGTATCAACCTTCAAGTTAACTATCTAAGAGTACTTCAAAACTGATCAGGGGTCGATTCAACTTAAATTCTTATCGCTAGCCCCAATCAAATCTGTTACCTTTTTTTTGGGACACCCGGTATGGTGCAAAAAAACTAAAAAGCTATGATCTGTATATTTGTGATTTGATTTTGTGAATAAGCCCCCCTCTCTAATAAGCCCCTCTCTGGAGTGTCCAAAATTAAACAAACCCCCCCCCCCCGGCATAATAGAGCTTTTACGGTAATTTCAACATCTTGAGTATTCTGGGCATAATGAGTGTTCAAACATATGAAGTTCCTTTGGCCCCCCCGGAATTTGTTGAGAATGCAGAACAACTCAAATGTACTAGCACTTAAAAGGTTCTTTCTTTAATAATCCTTTTGCTTGAGATGCCAGTAGAAGGAGGTAATTTGGATTCATTAACAGTGCAGAATTACAATAAATTGGTAAAAAAATCATTCTCACTTGTTATGAATCCAGAAAAAGTCCAATTGATCCAATTGATTAGCAAAATTAACTTAAAGTAGATAAACCTATCGAAAGAAGACAACTGTTTCTTCTTTCATTGCCGATGTTGTAAGAGCAATATGCCATCGATGTTACAATTTTATAACATTTGTTAAAGTACGATTAAGTTCAGCCCATTATTTTCTTTCCTTGTTAAGCACAAGTGCAGTAAAAATGGCCCTCAAGAGTATTGACTTGCTGTTTGTTAAATCCATCATATGAGCTTATTTTTCTGGAAACCCCAAATACCATCATCATTGTTGGGTCTAAAATTGAAATATGTAAGGTTAAAATGCACCCAATGCAAAAATCTCAGAGAAAGCATGAAAAATGGGAGATACAATATCATCTTCAACTTTTCGTTGTTTTAAATTTCATTGATGATCTGAAAAGCTTGATTCATATTAGAGAAACGCACCAGAAATGCATTCAAAACGTGACAGGAGATAGCGTCAAAACTATTTTTGGACATTTTGAGATTTTTCAGCACATTTGAAGATGTCTGATGCATTTGAATAAGATCAAAAGTTGTGATTCCATTTGGAAGCAACAATTCACTATAATGAGTTTAGAAAATGTTCCATTTCAATTCTGATGCGTTTCAAGCTCAGGGAAGGAAATTACTGTCAAGAAAATGGTATTTCAACTTATACAGTAAGGTGGCTTTTATCACTTCTATATGGTATTAATGCGGAGAGGTTAAAATGCATGTGGGACAATGGCATGAATGAAAAATAACATCATGAATGCAAATTGCAACTTGATATGGATAAGAACTGTGATCATATCAACTTAACAATGTGTCCAATTCATTGTAGTATGACTTTGAAATCAACAGTTTTGGTTATAAACATTTTGAGGAGATAAATACATTAGGGACATCTATTTTTTAGCAGACAAGATAAACATAAAGTAAGCTTTATGCTGTAGAAAGTAAAAATGTTGCTAATGTCAGTATCTTCAGCAAGATTTGGAGCACTATCCAATATTCTAAGGAAAATTTAAACAACACATACAAGTTACTACAGTATATGATTTGCAAAAAGCTTTTTGTTTCAACAAATATACCTTGCATTGGATTCTTTTGAGCTGACTTTGGCTTTTCTGTTTTCAAGTATCCATTTTCCTTATCATTGAAGAACTGCTTTCTCATTAAAAAAGACTGTAAAGAAATTAAAATACATCAGATGCTGCCACATGCAAATCACATGCAACAAGAGAGTAATTTCAATTTGTTATTTCGAAAGGTCTGTAGCAACTTGAAAGTTAAGTTTTCTTCCATCCTGAAAAAATTGTTTGTAATTATGGATATAGGAAAAGGAAACATTTCCATGCTTCGTAGATTGAATTACAAATGCACAATAATTACAGATTAACAAACATTATCAATCCAATGATACTTACATCTCTAGGAATGTACTTTCCATGATCTCTCAAAAACCTAGTCCTCATCAATGCATGGCTAGAAATGCAAAAAACATTGAATGAAATAGTCATTAATAAATAGAATTCTCAAAACAGATTTACCATTTTACGAAATCATTTAATTAAAAACATAATGAATCAAGTAGTCTAATCACTATATAGGGTACTGGCAGTGAGGATTTATCAGGCAGCGGAGTATACCAGACAGTTTTAGCTTTCAGCACCCAATAACACCCCTCATACATTAAAACAAAATGCAGCCTTAGGTGAAGCATTCATAATCATTGCTCTTCCATCCTGCACCATTATCATTTTGATCGCTAATGCTTCTTTAACATATGCTCAACAAGGTAGCTTTCAGGCAAAACTCTCTTAGCGGGGGTCCTGTTGTTCAACATCATCGTCTACTGTTGCCTGACATCTTTGTTGGGGATACTGCGAACTCCCCCTTTTTTGTAAATCACAGTGGAAAAGATGATAACTCTGATTGGTTCACTGTTCAATGGAATGGGTGAAGCGCTTCGGGGCATGGGTGAATTCAATTCACAAAGAAAAAATGAAGGACGATGACCCTGCAATCGCTAATGCGCATATTCCAAAGTGCTTAAACGGGGGTCTAGCTCTTCTGGAGAAAATCCATCAGGCTTTCACTGATAGTATCCCAAACAAATCCAATGGAAACTAGCCTGCATGCAGACTCTGTCAGCTGTTCAAGAGTCTGCACGCAGGTTAATGTGAAACTGACTCCAGTGTTTATCAGTAAAGATTGATAGGTCAGGATGCCACGTGCTTTCCTGTTTGCAATGGTTATTTGGAAGCTTCTTCCCTAAGCTGTTTCAAACTTTGTCATGTACGAGCATTCTTCGTACATGGCTAATGGGTCCCTTTAATTCGTGTCAGTTTAGAAAGGAAGGGAGCTAATAAAGTTATTTTGATACATTTTGAGGGTTTCATCAACTTTGGTGTTTAATCAGCTTTCAAAATTACCATAACAGTTGAGTTGTACGTAAATTTGAGCTTCATTCACGCAGGAAAGGTGAGATTTGTCTGCTAAAGTTTTGAGTTGCCAAAGCCAGGTAGTATAAACATTCGCTCCGAGTCCATTCAGTGTGGTGGTAACTGTAAGAGTGAAGTTTGGCTTCCCTGCTAGTAAGATTTCCCTGCTGAGGCCCAAACAATATTTAGACCCATTCACATTCAGGGTGAAAATTGGGGACAGTTATCATTTTACTACTGCCGATGTTAGCGTTAGCCTCAGTTTCAAGAGTAAACGAGAGGAAAAATATCTTTGGCCTAGAAAATAACGGTTGGCAAGGAAATGAACTCTGCATTCATAAAGAAAATATTTCTGAGAGGCATGCACTTTTTTTGATAAGAAAATCAGTTCTATTTGTGATAAATTTCTTTTGCTCTCTATGGTTTATTTTGAACAGACTTTTGAAATCTCCGTCGTGCAAGGTGTCATACTATGCGCACCTGGTTTACATTTCCTGAATATCATCATTCTATTATTCGTGTAATTATGTTCAAATGTTAGGCCCAAAAAAACACAACGTCAACGAACGCAAACTTGAGTTGCTAATGTTCTCAATACCTTTGCTTGACTTGTTCAACATCTAGCTTCGTTGCAGACTGAAGGAGAATTGAGGCATGGTGACGAATCACACCAACCAGGAAAGTAATGAGAAAAATTGGTACAATCACCCAAATTCTAATCGCTGGATCGAGAAGAAGATCCTCCATTTTGACTTTGCTCTTTCAGCAGTGCAGCTGCTGCGCAGCGGCCTGGTTGAGACTTACCTCAAATCCGTACATGAATTATTGGGATCCTATGTCATAATTGAGGGCAACTGGGAGTCACTTGTTCCCTTCATGCCCCCCTCCCTTCCTCTCAGCAATAAGTGGACGTTTTGAAATGACTCCTCACTAATACACATTCATCGACTTACTGAATGACCTGAACCAATACCAAGGCGTGATTCATGGCTATGAGCATAAGATTTTTGCAACAGAAAAGCACTAACTGATGAAAGGAACTAAAATGTATGATAAAGATATTGATATAAATTATTTGTCATCCTTGGACCATTGCAAGGTTGTTTGCAATGTTGTATTTACACAGAGCATAACTTGTAGCTAGCGTGTTTCTTCAGCTGAACTACCAAGAGAGAACATTTCGACACTCACTTTTCGTACTTTTTCTGATTTATATCTCAATCGAACTCTTCTTAGTATTCTATCAAATCTAAAGATATTTTGGCACATCTGGTGTTTGTAAAAAAGTTCATTTGTTTTTTTTTTGCATTTTTGGCAATTTATCTCCTTGTATGAAAATGTATTTTAGCACCTCGCTGGTCATAGTTAACAGGAGAGAGATATGCCAAGGAGGGGATGCACAAATGGTGACACGAGAAAGTCAATGCTACTATTGATCTTCATATATTTAAATTCATGGCGTAGTTACGAGTAGACTTGCCCCAAGTCTATTTCGTCAAAAAAATTGTAAAGAGGAAAAGCGAAATATTTTGTAGTTTACTTTCAGATAGATAGACTTACTACAGTTGATGAAATAGACTTGGGGCAAGTCTAAATTACGAGTGCTTATTTTCTATTTTTTTTTCGTCAGAAGTCTTGAATATTGAAGTGAGTAGATGCCAAATTTTGAAGTTATCATTAAGGACTGCATTGTTGTTTCATTGAAGTTGTTGAGATCTTATTAAATCTTCAGTTATGCCAGCTTGCTTCTTCGACGTTTAGCTTATTCTGAAAGAGATATACCAGCAACGCGAAACGCGATAAAACTCTCGCACGTTCAATGTTTCAAAAGGCATAGTTGCTTCTTACTTTTATTTTCTTATATGTCACCAAGAAGATGCTTAAAAACGAGTGCATCGTGTTTTTTATATTTGTTTCATCGCACAGTAAAGCCCTTGGAGTTGAGATAACAAATTTTCATAACCATTTTATAAACGTGATTTTAGTGAAGTATTGCCTCCAAATGGATAAAACGTTGTGATTCCATCGAAATATGTTAGGCCATCTTTGGCGTCTACAAAATCTTGTTTATACATCTGGCTAGTATCCACCTTTCTCTTCAAGGCATGTTCATTAGCAAACATTAAGATGTTATACTCCATTCTAAAGGAATGGTTCTTCGAGGGAAGTTCCACTGGACCCCTGAAATTTCTGTTCAATTCCCTCGCTTACGAGCTTGCTACTGGCTCCTCCAAGCAATTATGTGTGTCTTGATCCCTTACTGTATGTAGAAAGAAAACATTGCCACTGCCAATGTCTTGTCTCACAACAACACTTTGTTCTCCCAGCCGTCTGACTTCAGTCAATGTTTTTCTGCAAAGATGTCTCTTAACGTAACGTTTAGTCTCGCTGTTAAATGACACAAGAATGAATGCATTGAAGGAGCTATTGAGACAAATAAGCATCTCCGCAAATCTGATCGCCAACTCAGTTTTCGTTGCGAATCTTTTAAGATCGTAAAACCGTATCGTTGATACTATCACATATGGCGAAAGGCAAAGAACCAGTGTTATTGTTATCAGTGCTGATGCGAGAAGAAATTCTTGTTCTGCGTTTCGATGCGGCGTAACAACGGACGTTTTGATTCTGGAATCTTGATTTACTGCGTTTGTTCGTCGTTTTACTGATCTATATGCCCCAAAGTACAATTGGCATGTAATAGCAAGACCAATGACCAATGCGCTATTAATAACCATTTGCGATATAAAATGGACGCCGTAATGACGGCAAATTGCGACAAATGCGTCGAAAGCTAAGCTCATGAATATCAGAAAGATGACGAGAATCGTTGCTCTCTGTTTTGTGACGATTTGATTGTACTTGCTGAAGTGCCTAATGTGGATGTAGCGATCTACGGCGATGGAGACAATCATGAATCCAGAGAAGTTGCTAAAGGAAAACATCATCCCCCCTCGCATCACGTCAATAAAAGCATGTTGTGCTTCGGTCGTAGCACAATAAAATGCAATTGCACTTACGGTCAATGAGATGCTATTGCAAATATCTGATATGCTCAAGAAGAGGATGAATTTGTAAGAGACTGTGTTAAATTTCTTCAACTTTCTCAAAGAGTGCACCAATATCGAATTTGTTACTATGTTTGCAATAGAAACAATGATATCAGCAATCGCGAAATAGTTGTATACCGATCTGACCAAGATCATGTTTGCAGTGCTTGTGTTAGAAAACTCCCTCACGGGTGTTCATTCCATAATTCTTGAAACTGTACGTAGGTTTCTGTTTCTTAAAGAGATAGGGCTTTCTCCTCTGTAGTTTATTCGCTATTTGACTTGCTACAAGTCTCTCTTCTGGTACTCGTGAAGGAGAGAAAGGAAACAATGCGACATTCGCTAGTTCTTTTGAATATTGTGATCTATCTCTGACGAACTGCCAGAAATTCTGCAATAAATATATCTGCTTTATCTGGCCCCCATCAGCTGTTCTGTCTGTTGATAATTTTCCTGCTCCTCTTCGCTTTCAGCTCAAGGATTGTTCTTTGCAACGAAATATCATTTTCCCCATTTCTTCCGCTCTTCTTGCTGAAATGCTTCTCAAAGTCAATCAAGGATCTTTCAAGAATTGGCAAACATTTACCCTTTATAAATACCTTAATGCTTTACAAATGAGTAAGGCAATGAAAATGTGCACAACATCTGATTGTACGGAAACTGCAAGAATTGACATATCTTATCATTTGCCTTGAGAGTCAATATGAGGTAAAAGCCAAGATTTCTACATCAGAAGCAGTTCTGTTGAAATTTCATCACATTTTCCAGAAAACATTTTGCTGTCAGTACCTGATCAAAGGCATAGAGACAACGAAAAGTCTTTCTACCGAGGTATGTACCTTGCTGGAAGCAATAGTGCTGTATCATTTGTTCTTCATACTTGTCATTGAATAAGTCATTTTTGGAAATTAGCAAGTGCTAATATTATTCATCCACCAATGTGTTCAAATGAATATGAATCCAATCATCTATTATGTATATCTCAATTTTCTACCGTTTACATTCGGAAGGATCAATTACTCCAGTTTTGATAGCTCACCTGCAGAAATTTGCTTTGTGAAGAACAGAAAGTACAGTACCATGAATATACAACGTTTGCCTGAAACAAATTGCAAAAACGTTGCAAACCCACAAAAGGGAAGTTTCGCAAAATGGGTTTGATGAAGAACGGATTATCGCCACAAAAATAGGTATGGGGAAATTCTCACTGATATCAGAGTGCATGCAGTGCACATCGGGGCATTCCATAAAGTCCATAAATTACGGCGTAGAAGGCATGATATCGTAGCACGAGAAATATCTCTAAGGCCAGATAGACAAAGTATCTAACTGCAAATATCGTACTCATCTAATGGATGCGGGGACATTTGCAGGAGCCAAAAAATTAGATTTATAAAAAGTTAAAAAAGAAGTAAGGGAAAAAAGAGAGGTTCTCTTTCTTCCCTCTCTTCTTTTTTCCTTGTTTTTCTTGTTTTAAATTTGTTTGGCTCTGGTACCCAGGGTAGGGGACATGCTGCCCCTTACAAATTTTGAAAACGAAGGCCACTAGAATCGCACTGATGGGCAAATTTCACCTGTAAATACAATGTTTACATCATCAAAATAGCCCGTTATTATGCAGAAGAGTCATAATCTCGTAATCTCAAAGAACTTTTTTCTTTGAGAACATAGTTAGAAACAGTTAGAAGTATTAGGGATTCTTCTTTTTGCAGACAAATAACAAAACAATGTGCTGCAAATAGCTAGATCCAGAACTTTTCAAGAAGGCTCTGAAACGTTAAAAACAGGAGTAATTCTGTCTGGTGTAAGATCCTTGGCAGCTGCGTAACTTTTACAAGCTAATCCAAGGGCGCCTTGTAGGAAAAGGAATTGTGCTTATTTCCAGTACTGTTTTCGTGACATAGTACACCGCCGGAGAGGGGGGGCGTGGGGGGGCAAGCGCCCCTCCTGCCCTTTCCTAACGGGGGCAAGGGGGGCAAAAGTGCCATTTCAATGAAAAACAATAATTTTCTTTGAAACTTGATATAAAAGCCGCCATAGCTTCATTCCCTTATCAGAAACACACCAGTAACGAAAAATGAGTGGCAAATTGCAACTTCAAATGAGCAATATGCGATTTTATGCGATTCGGAATGAGGACATGTGGAGAAAGAGCCGAAAAATTTCGGGAAAGATCATGATTAATGTTCGTTAAAACATTTTTGATAGCATTTTAAGCCAATCTAAAGGGCGTGGCCACAAAAATTTTCCCGGGGTAGTACCCCCGGACCACCCAAATTTTAGGCTCGCTTCGCTCGCCTTCGGTCTCGATTGCCCTTACGTTCATAGTCGCCCCCCTTGCCCTACCATCGCTCCGGCGTCCCTGAGTCACAGAGTAATAATACGATATCAACTGTCATACGAGATGATCACAGGCAACCAGACAGCGTGATTTTTGATTGGTCAACACCAGGGATAAATAGTAGGGATGCGAAACGCAATGGTTTTTAACTATAAACGTCAACACTATTTATCCCTGGTCAACACTAACAGAAGTCACGCCCGACAACACCAAGCCTGAATTCTGACGTCACTTCCGGCCTCTCTTGCAAGAAAGCTGTGGCGCGAAAGTAAAATTTTGTGATAAATGGCGTCAGCAGGCGTCCCAAGTGTCCCAAAGCAAAATATCGAGATATAACGCAATAGCTGTATCTTTGCTCTTTCAAGTTCTTTTAGCATTTTGGACTCAGAGCTCCTTGGTTTTTCATATTTTTCAAAGGCCGTGGACAGCTCTGTTTACAAACTCGGGATTCAGCACAGCAGGTAAGCAGACTTACTCATAAATTTAACGTTTGTCCTTTGTTTCATGGAAATTTTGTTGAAAGTTTTGGATTCCTCGATGTCGTTTTGTCCTATTTTGCCACCTTTCGCCAATTGTTGACGAAATAAACTTGTCTTTTTCTCGTCTTGAACTTCGGCTTGCAGTTTCAAGAAAATGAACTTTTGTTGGCCTAAATTTAACCGAAATTTTTTCAAACTCCAATATTTTCTAAACTAAGACAGGAATTCTCATTTTGGAGATATAACGCAATAGCTGTAAGCATCTAGTTTCTAGGAATGTTGCCTGTTTTGCTGTAGCCTTTGCCGGTTTCCCACAATTTTCAAAGGCAATTTTTCCTCGAGAGCCATGACTATTTAATCTGCGTTAACTTTACGTGCTTCCTTTCACAAACTTGTCTGCTTTTTAGTCAGAAAACAAACGATAACCTTGGTTGAATGTATCACTTTCGAACTTAATCTGATGTTTTCAGAAATGAAAGTATTTTAGAGTACTTGCTAGCTGTTTTGGGCACCAGAGCAATGAGAATAATAACAAAACTTTGACTTCGCTCTCAAAGAACTTTTCGTCGGGTTTGGCCTAACTGTAAACAAACATAAAGTTGCATTGTTGCTTATTTTCATCAAGACTAATGGGGAAGCTCTGACCTAGAAATAGGAGATTTGCTTAATAAAACAATGTTATCAAGGCTACCTTGTACAAAGAATTATCAGCTTTGATTATTTTGCCTGTAAATACGATAGTTTACTGCAATTATTTGCCCTTAAATCTGTTTTCTTTTTCTTGAGCAGTGTATTGCTGCTCTGATTTAAGTTTGCAAAGACATCTCCTATTTGGTTTGCTGCTCTTTTTTGTACATGCAATTCTCTATGAGACAAAGTGAAATTCGCTATGCAGCAAACATTTTTAGTTGAAGGAAATAATATTGTCTCTGTTTTATTTTAGGACCCAAACAGAACAAGATTATCCTTTACCAATCAAGCCCAACCTTGAAGCAGCATTTGACAACAACCACAAAAGACTGCAATTCTTGCTTTTCCAATGCCTGAAGACTGATGCAAAACTAATGGACAAAGCATTCAATGAAAAACAATATTATGAAATATCAAAAATTTGAGCAATCCAATAATTGATACTCTGATGATTTTACTCTGATGATGATAGGAAGATGGTAAGATAATAGCAATTGAATCATCACAAAATTGAAATTTTAATGCTTCCAATTCTGAAACAGTCTGAACCTTATTCTGAATTTGATCTGCAAAGACAATTGTTTGCAAAGACAAAGACAACGCTCGCCCGTTTCACCCTGTAGCCCCTGCTGCCATGCTTATTCGTGAGTTTCTGAAAATTACAAAAAAGCAGTTATTGCCGTTGTCCATTCAGAAATAGTCATTGCAATTTCGATAGACAGCATCCTTCCCTATCTTCCTTGTCTGTGAGTTTTTAGAGCCAACAAGAGAAGATTTCCAGACTGCATTGAGTTGCTCCATCACTGACAGGAACTTGCCCAGTACAAATAACATATTTTCTATAATTTGCTATCCATTTGTCCATCAAAGACATCTGCCATCATAAACAAAACGATTTTAGTTCTTGATCCATAAAAATCCGAGTTCTTTCGTTGGAAGCTGCTTCTTCTTGTCTCTTTCTTTCTGGCGGGTTGGAGACTTATTTGAAAACATGAAAGCATCTCTTGTCCTTCACTGGCAGTAAAAGGATCGCTAGTGCTCTGCATATTGGTTTATTGCTTCGTTTCGTTCAGAATTAAAAAGTTTTCTTGAAAGCAAGCAGCAAGCAGACCACGCCGCTTCAAAACAATTTCTACGATCTACGGCATTTTCTAAATGTCATGGTTTTCAAGGCGCTGCTTACTTCACCAAAAACAATGAATTCGAAAAATTTGCCCAAATACGGATGAAAATCTCTTAAAATAAGACCATCACTCCTGTCAAATTGCGTGGAGTTTACCAGGAAGTTTAAATCAAAACGATTTTAGTTTTAAACATTTCTTAGATAAATTCACTACCTTTTAAGATTAAATTAACGCGGAAAAATCACACCGCATCACTGCAAGAAGATTTCAAAGTCGACGAAAATATTCACTTCCGGTCATTTTCCTATACATTTGTATAGGGGCATCAAAGCGAGGCTGAACTCCTCGAGCAAGGTGTTGTCGGGCGTGAGAAGTTAGAATTTGAAAATCAATGTAACATATGTTATACACGGATTAATAGGACAACAATGTGTACTATGTCACGAAAATCGAATTCTCGAATTTTCTAGAATCAGAAATTCAACGGACATTTGAAGAACTCTTTAATCGAATTTATGCTTCTTTTCTTTATCATTGTGACTGAAGAAGATCTACAGTACATGAGATCGAAATATTTCATTGAAAAGTTCTTGTTTTTCTTGACTCTACTATACTTAAATAACCAAGACGAAACAATCTTTACTTGCAATTGTTACCAAAATAGTACAAAACGCTGAGTTCAAAAACGTAAAACGCTGAGTTCAAAAACGTCATTCAGAACTCTGTAACTATTTTAGGAACAGAGATATTGAGCCTTAAACAGAGTGCAATAGATGCGAGAATTTGGTAGAGAATCACTACCTCCGAAAAGCATCTATTCCATTAAGGCAGAGAGAATCATCAATTGATTTCTAATAGCAATGTTCCAATGCATAATTGAACGGTGAGTTCAAAAAAGTCATTCAGAACTCTGTAACTATTTTAGGAACAGAGATATTGAGCTTTAAACAGAGTGCAATAGATGCGAGAATTTGGTAGAGAATCACTACCAACGAATAACATCTATGCCATTAAAGCTGAGAAATTTATAGAGAATCATCAATTGATTTCTAATAGAAATGTTCCGATGTATAATTGAACGCGGAGTTCAAAAAAGTCATTCAGAACTCTGTAACTATTTTAGGAACAGAGATATTGAGCTTTAAACAGAGTGCAATAGATGCGAGAATTTGGTAGAGAATCACTACCACCAAAAAGCATCTATTCCATTAAGGCAGAGAGAATCATCAATTGATTTCTAATAGCAATGTTCCAATGCATAATTGAACGGTGAGTTCAAAAAAGTCATTCAGAACTCTGTAACTATTTTAGGAACAGAGATATTGAGCTTTAAACAGAGTGCAATAGATGCGAGAATTTGGTAGAGAATCACTACCAACGAATAACATCTATGCCATTAAAGCTGAGAAATTTATAGAGAATCATCAATTGATTTCTAATAGAAATGTTCCGATGTATAATTGAACGCGGAGTTCAAAAAAGTCATTCAGAACTCTGTAACTATTTTAGGAACAGAGATATTGAGCTTTAAACAGAGTGCAATAGATGCAAGAATTTGGTAGAGAATCACTACCACCAAAAAGCATCTATTCCATTAAGGCAGAGAGAATGTCAATTTATTTCTAATAGCAATGTTCCGATGCATAATTCAACGTTGAGTTCAAAAAAGTCATTCAAAACTCTATAACTATTTTAGGAACAGAGATATTGAGCTTTAAACAGAGTGCAATAGATGCGAGAATTTGGTAGAGAATCACTACCACCGAAAAGCATCTATTCCATTAAGGCAGAGAGAATCATTAATTTATTTCTAATAGCAATGTTCCGATGCAAAACTGAACACTGAGTTCAAATAAGTCATTCAGAACTCTGTAACTATTTTAGGAACAGAGATATTGAGCTTTAAACAGAGTGCAATAGATGCGAGAATTTGGTAGAGAATCACTACCAACGAATAACATCGATGCCATTAACGCTGCGAAATTTATAGAGAAGCATCAATTGATTTCTAATAGCAATGTTCCGATGCATAATTGAACGCGGAGTTAAAAAACGTCATTCAGAACTCTGTAACTATTTTAGGAACAGAGATATTGAGCTTTAAACAGAGTGCAATAGATGCGAGAATTTGGTAGAGAATCACTACCACCAAAAAGCATCTATTCCATTAAGGCAGAGAGAATGTCAATTTATTTCTAATAGCAATGTTCCGATTTAAAATTAAACGCTGAGTTCAAAAAAGTCATTCAGAACTCTGTAACTGTTTTGGGAACAGAGATATTGAGCTTTAAACAGAGTGCAAAAGATGCGAGAATTTGGTAGAGAATCACTACCACCAAAAAGCATCTATTCCATTAAGGCAGAGAGAATGTCAATTTATTTCTAATAGCAATGTTCCGATGCATAATTCAACGTTGAGTTCAAAAAAGTCATTCAAAACTCTATAACTATTTTAGGAACAGAGATATTGAGCTTTAAACAGAGTGCAATAGATGCGAGAATTTGGTAGAGAATCACTACCACCTAAAAGCATCTATTCCATTAAGGCAGAGAGAATCATTAATTTATTTCTAATAGCAATGTTCCGATGCACAATTGAACACTGAGTTCAAATAAGTCATTCAGAACTCTGTAACTATTTTAGGAAGAGAGATATTGAGCTTTAAACAGAGTGCAATAGATGAGAGAATTTGGTAGAGAATCACTACCAACGAATAACATCGATGCCATTAACGCTGCGAAATTTATAGAGAAGCATCAATTGATTTCTAATAGCAATGTTACAATGCATAATTGAACGCGGAGTTCAAAAACGTCATTCACAACTCTGTAACTATTTTAGGAACAGAGATATTGAGCTTTAAACAGAGTGCAATAGATGCGAGAATTTGGTAGAGAATCACTACCACCGAAAAGCATCTATTCCATTAAGGCAGAGAGAATCATCAATTTATTTCTAATAGCAATGTTCCAATGCATAATAGAATGCTGAGTTCAAAAAAGTCATTCACAACTCTCTAACTATTTTAGGAACAGAGATATTGAGCTTTAAACAGAGTGCAATAGATGCGAGAATTTGGTAGAGAATCACTACCACCGAAAAGCATCTATTCCATTAAGGCAGAGAGAATCATCAATTTATTTCTAATAGCAATTTTCCGATTCAAAATTAAACGCTGAGTTCAAAAAAGTCATTCAGAACTCTGTAACTATTTTAGGAACAGAGATATTGAGCTTTAAACAGAGTGCAATAGATGCGAGAATTTGGTAGAGAATCACTACCACTGAAAAGCATCTATTCCATTAAGGCAGAGAGAATCATCAATTTATTTCTAATAGCAATGTTCCGATGCATAATTGAACGCTGAGTTCAAAAAAGTCATTCAGAACTCTGTAACTATTTTAGGAACAGGGATATGAGCATTAAACAGAGTGCAATAGATGCGAGAATTTGGTAGAGAATCACTACCACTGAAAAGCATCTATTCCATTAAGGCAGAGAGAATCATCAATTGATTTCTAATAGCAATGTTCCGATGCATAATTGAACGCTGAGTTCATAAAAGTCACTTAGAACTCTGTAACTACTTTAGGGACAGAGATATTGAGCTTTAAACAGAGTGCAATAGATGCGAGAATTTGGTAGAGAATCAAAACCACTGAAAAGCATCTATTCCATAAAGGCAGAGAGAATCATCAATTTATTTCTAATAGCAATGTTCCAATGCATAATTGAACGGTGAGTTCAAAAACGTCATTCAGAACTCTGTAACTATTTTAGGAACAGAGATATTGAGCTTTAAACAGAGTGCAATAGATGCAAGAATTTGGTAGAGAATCACTACCACCAAAAAGCATCTATTCCATTAAGGCAGAGAGAATGTCAATTTATTTCTAATAGCAATGTTCCGATGCATAATTCAACGTTGAGTTCAAAAAAGTCATTCACAACTCTCTAACTATTTTAGGAACAGAGATATTGAGCTTTAAACAGAGTGCAATAGATGCGAGAATTTGGTAGAGAATCACTACCACCGAAAAGCATCTATTCCATTAAGGCAGAGAGAATCATCAATTTATTTCTAATAGCAATGGTCCAATGCAAAATTATATTCTGAGTTCAAAAAAGTCATTCACAACTCTCTAACTATTTTAGGAACAGAGATATTGAGCTTTAAACAGAGTGCAATAGATGCGAGAATTTGGTAGAGAATCACTACCACTGAAAAGCATCTATTCCATTAAGGCAGAGAGAATCATCAATTTATTTCTAATAGCAATGTTCCGATTCAAAATTAAACGCTGAGTTCAAAAAAGTCATTCAGAACTCTGTAACTATTTTAGAAACAGAGATATTGAGCTTTAAACAGAGTGCAATAGATGCGAGAATTTGGTAGAGAATCACTACCACTGAAAAGCATCTATTCCATTAAGGCAGAGAGAATCATCAATTTATTTCTAATAGCAATGTTCCGATGCATAATTGAACGCTGAGTTCAAAAAAGTCATTCAGAACTCTGTAACTATTTTAGGAACAGGGATATGAGCATTAAACAGAGTGCAATAGATGCGAGAATTTGGTAGAGAATCACTACCACTGAAAAGCATCTATTCCATTAAGGCAGAGAGAATCATCAATTGATTTCTAATAGCAATGTTCCGATGCATAATTGAACGCTGAGTTCATAAAAGTCACTTAGAACTCTGTAACTACTTTAGGGACAGAGATATTGAGCTTTAAACAGAGTGCAATAGATGCGAGAATTTGGTAGAGAATCACTACCACTGAAAAGCATCTATTCCATAAAGGCAGAGAGAATCATCAATTTATTTCTAATAGCAATTTTCCGATGCATAATAGAACGCTGAGTTCAAAAAAGTCATTCAGAACTCTGTACTATTTTAGGAACAGAGATATTGAGCTTTAAACAGAGTGCAATAGATGCGAGAATTTGGTAGAGAATCACTACCACTGAAAAGCATCTATTCCATTAAGGCAGAGAGAATCATCAATTTATTTCTAATAGCAATGTTCCGATGCATAATTGAACGCTGAGTTCAAAAAAATCATTCAGAACTCTGTAACTGTTTTAGGAACAGAGATATGAGCTTTAAACAGAGTGCAATAGATGCGAGAATTTGGTAGAGAATCACTACCACTGAAAAGCATCTATTCCATTAAGGCAGAGAGAATCATCAATTGATTTCTAATTGCAATGTTCCGATGCATAATTGAACGCTAAGTTCAACAAAGTCATTCAGAACTCTGTAACTATTTTAGGAACAGAGATATTGAGCTTTAAACAGAGTGCAATAGATGCGAGAATTTGGTAGAGAATCACTACCACTGAAAAGCATCTATTCCATTAAGGCAGAGAGAATCATCAATTTGTTTCTAATAGCAATGTTCCGATGCATAATAGAACGCGCTGAGTTCAAAAAAGTCATTCAGAACTCTGTAACTATTTTAGGAACAGAGATATTGAGCTTTAAACAGAGTGCAATAGATGCGAGAATTTGGTAGAGAATCACTACCACCAAAAAGCATCTATTCCATTAAGGCAGAGAGAATCATCAATTGATTTCTAATAGCAATGTTCCAATGCATAATTGAACGGTGAGTTCAAAAAAGTCATTCAGAACTCTGTAACTATTTTAGGAACAGAGATATTGAGCTTTAAACAGAGTGCAATAGATGCGAGAATTTGGTAGAGAATCACTACCAACGAATAACATCTATGCCATTAAAGCTGAGAAATTTATAGAGAATCATCAATTGATTTCTAATAGAAATGTTCCGATGTATAATTGAACGCGGAGTTCAAAAAAGTCATTCAGAACTCTGTAACTATTTTAGGAACAGAGATATTGAGCTTTAAACAGAGTGCAATAGATGCAAGAATTTGGTAGAGAATCACTACCACCAAAAAGCATCTATTCCATTAAGGCAGAGAGAATGTCAATTTATTTCTAATAGCAATGTTCCGATGCATAATTCAACGTTGAGTTCAAAAAAGTCATTCAAAACTCTATAACTATTTTAGGAACAGAGATATTGAGCTTTAAACAGAGTGCAATAGATGCGAGAATTTGGTAGAGAATCACTACCACCGAAAAGCATCTATTCCATTAAGGCAGAGAGAATCATTAATTTATTTCTAATAGCAATGTTCCGATGCAAAACTGAACACTGAGTTCAAATAAGTCATTCAGAACTCTGTAACTATTTTAGGAACAGAGATATTGAGCTTTAAACAGAGTGCAATAGATGCGAGAATTTGGTAGAGAATCACTACCAACGAATAACATCGATGCCATTAACGCTGCGAAATTTATAGAGAAGCATCAATTGATTTCTAATAGCAATGTTCCGATGCATAATTGAACGCGGAGTTAAAAAACGTCATTCAGAACTCTGTAACTATTTTAGGAACAGAGATATTGAGCTTTAAACAGAGTGCAATAGATGCGAGAATTTGGTAGAGAATCACTACCACCAAAAAGCATCTATTCCATTAAGGCAGAGAGAATGTCAATTTATTTCTAATAGCAATGTTCCGATTTAAAATTAAACGCTGAGTTCAAAAAAGTCATTCAGAACTCTGTAACTGTTTTGGGAACAGAGATATTGAGCTTTAAACAGAGTGCAAAAGATGCGAGAATTTGGTAGAGAATCACTACCACCAAAAAGCATCTATTCCATTAAGGCAGAGAGAATGTCAATTTATTTCTAATAGCAATGTTCCGATGCATAATTCAACGTTGAGTTCAAAAAAGTCATTCAAAACTCTATAACTATTTTAGGAACAGAGATATTGAGCTTTAAACAGAGTGCAATAGATGCGAGAATTTGGTAGAGAATCACTACCACCTAAAAGCATCTATTCCATTAAGGCAGAGAGAATCATTAATTTATTTCTAATAGCAATGTTCCGATGCACAATTGAACACTGAGTTCAAATAAGTCATTCAGAACTCTGTAACTATTTTAGGAAGAGAGATATTGAGCTTTAAACAGAGTGCAATAGATGAGAGAATTTGGTAGAGAATCACTACCAACGAATAACATCGATGCCATTAACGCTGCGAAATTTATAGAGAAGCATCAATTGATTTCTAATAGCAATGTTCCGATGCATAATTGAACGCGGAGTTAAAAAACGTCATTCAGAACTCTGTAACTATTTTAGGAACAGAGATATTGAGCTTTAAACAGAGTGCAATAGATGCGAGAATTTGGTAGAGAATCACTACCACCAAAAAGCATCTATTCCATTAAGGCAGAGAGAATGTCAATTTATTTCTAATAGCAATGTTCCGATTTAAAATTAAACGCTGAGTTCAAAAAAGTCATTCAGAACTCTGTAACTGTTTTGGGAACAGAGATATTGAGCTTTAAACAGAGTGCAAAAGATGCGAGAATTTGGTAGAGAATCACTACCACCAAAAAGCATCTATTCCATTAAGGCAGAGAGAATGTCAATTTATTTCTAATAGCAATGTTCCGATGCATAATTCAACGTTGAGTTCAAAAAAGTCATTCAAAACTCTATAACTATTTTAGGAACAGAGATATTGAGCTTTAAACAGAGTGCAATAGATGCGAGAATTTGGTAGAGAATCACTACCACCTAAAAGCATCTATTCCATTAAGGCAGAGAGAATCATTAATTTATTTCTAATAGCAATGTTCCGATGCACAATTGAACACTGAGTTCAAATAAGTCATTCAGAACTCTGTAACTATTTTAGGAAGAGAGATATTGAGCTTTAAACAGAGTGCAATAGATGAGAGAATTTGGTAGAGAATCACTACCAACGAATAACATCGATGCCATTAACGCTGCGAAATTTATAGAGAAGCATCAATTGATTTCTAATAGCAATGTTACAATGCATAATTGAACGCGGAGTTCAAAAACGTCATTCAGAACTCTGTAACTATTTTAGGAACAGAGATATTGAGCTTTAAACAGAGTGCAATAGATGCGAGAATTTGGTAGAGAATCACTACCACCGAAAAGCATCTATTCCATTAAGGCAGAGAGAATCATCAATTTATTTCTAATAGCAATGTTCCAATGCATAATAGAATGCTGAGTTCAAAAAAGTCATTCACAACTCTCTAACTATTTTAGGAACAGAGATATTGAGCTTTAAACAGAGTGCAATAGATGCGAGAATTTGGTAGAGAATCACTACCACTGAAAAGCATCTATTCCATTAAGGCAGAGAGAATCATCAATTTATTTCTAATAGCAATTTTCCGATTCAAAATTAAACGCTGAGTTCAAAAAAGTCATTCAGAACTCTGTAACTATTTTAGGAACAGAGATATTGAGCTTTAAACAGAGTGCAATAGATGCGAGAAATTGGTAGAGAATCACTACCACTGAAAAGCATCTATTCCATTAAGGCAGAGAGAATCATCAATTTATTTCTAATAGCAATGTTCCGATGCATAATTGAACGCTGAGTTCAAAAAAGTCATTCAGAACTCTGTAACTATTTTAGGAACAGGGATATGAGCATTAAACAGAGTGCAATAGATGCGAGAATTTGGTAGAGAATCACTACCACTGAAAAGCATCTATTCCATTAAGGCAGAGAGAATCATCAATTGATTTCTAATAGCAATGTTCCGATGCATAATTGAACGCTGAGTTCATAAAAGTCACTTAGAACTCTGTAACTACTTTAGGGACAGAGATATTGAGCTTTAAACAGAGTGCAATAGATGCGAGAATTTGGTAGAGAATCAAAACCACTGAAAAGCATCTATTCCATAAAGGCAGAGAGAATCATCAATTTATTTCTAATAGCAATGTTCCAATGCATAATTGAACGGTGAGTTCAAAAACGTCATTCAGAACTCTGTAACTATTTTAGGAACAGAGATATTGAGCTTTAAACAGAGTGCAATAGATGCAAGAATTTGGTAGAGAATCACTACCACCAAAAAGCATCTATTCCATTAAGGCAGAGAGAATGTCAATTTATTTCTAATAGCAATGTTCCGATGCATAATTCAACGTTGAGTTCAAAAAAGTCATTCACAACTCTCTAACTATTTTAGGAACAGAGATATTGGGCTTTTAACAGAGTTCAATAGATGCGAGAATTTGGTAGAGAATCACTACCACCGAAAAGCATCTATTCCATTAAGGCAGAGAGAATCATCAATTTATTTCTAATAGCAATGGTCCAATGCAAAATTATATTCTGAGTTCAAAAAAGTCATTCACAACTCTCTAACTATTTTAGGAACAGAGATATTGAGCTTTAAACAGAGTGCAATAGATGCGAGAATTTGGTAGAGAATCAATTTCACTGAAAAGCATCTATTCCATTAAGGCAGAGAGAATCATCAATTTATTTCTAATAGCAATTTTCCGATTCAAAATTAAACGCTGAGTTCAAAAAAGTCATTCAGAACTCTGTAACTATTTTAGAAACAGAGATATTGAGCTTTAAACAGAGTGCAATAGATGCGAGAAATTGGTAGAGAATCACTACCACTGAAAAGCATCTATTCCATTAAGGCAGAGAGAATCATCAATTTATTTCTAATAGCAATGTTCCGATGCATAATTGAACGCTGAGTTCAAAAAAGTCATTCAGAACTCTGTAACTATTTTAGGAACAGGGATATGAGCATTAAACAGAGTGCAATAGATGCGAGAATTTGGTAGAGAATCACTACCACTGAAAAGCATCTATTCCATTAAGGCAGAGAGAATCATCAATTGATTTCTAATAGCAATGTTCCGATGCATAATTGAACGCTGAGTTCATAAAAGTCACTTAGAACTCTGTAACTACTTTAGGGACAGAGATATTGAGCTTTAAACAGAGTGCAATAGATGCGAGAATTTGGTAGAGAATCACTACCACTGAAAAGCATCTATTCCATAAAGGCAGAGAGAATCATCAATTTATTTCTAATAGCAATTTTCCGATGCATAATAGAACGCTGAGTTCAAAAAAGTCATTCAGAACTCTGTACTATTTTAGGAACAGAGATATTGAGCTTTAAACAGAGTGCAATAGATGCGAGAATTTGGTAGAGAATCACTACCACTGAAAAGCATCTATTCCATTAAGGCAGAGAGAATCATCAATTTATTTCTAATAGCAATGTTCCGATGCATAATTGAACGCTGAGTTCAAAAAAATCATTCAGAACTCTGTAACTGTTTTAGGAACAGAGATATGAGCTTTAAACAGAGTGCAATAGATGCGAGAATTTGGTAGAGAATCACTACCACTGAAAAGCATCTATTCCATTAAGGCAGAGAGAATCATCAATTGATTTCTAATTGCAATGTTCCGATGCATAATTGAACGCTAAGTTCAACAAAGTCATTCAGAACTCTGTAACTATTTTAGGAACAGAGATATTGAGCTTTAAACAGAGTGCAATAGATGCGAGAATTTGGTAGAGAATCACTACCACTGAAAAGCATCTATTCCATTAAGGCAGAGAGAATCATCAATTTGTTTCTAATAGCAATGTTCCGATGCATAATAGAACGCGCTGAGTTCAAAAAAGTCATTCAGAACTCTGTAACTATTTTAGGAACAGAGATATTGAGCTTTAAACAGAGTGCAATAGATGCAAGAATTTGGTAGAGAATCACTACCACCGAAAAGCATCTATTCAATTAAGGCAGAGAGAATCATCAATTGATTTCTAATAGCAATGTTCCGATGCATAATTGAACGCTGAGGTCAAAAAAGTTGTTCAGAACTCTGTAACTATTTTAGGAACAGAGATATTGAGCTTTAAACAGAGTGCAATAGATGCGAGAATTTGGTAGAGAATCACTACCACCGAAAAGCATCTATTCCATTAATTCAGAGAGAATCATCAATTTATTTCTAATAGCAATGTTCCAATGCAAAATTAAACGCTGAGTTCAAAAAAGTCATTCAGAACTCTGTAACTATTTTAGGAACAGAGATATTGAATTTTAAACAGGGTGCAATAGATGCGAGAATTTGGTAGAGAATCACTACCACTGAAAAGCATCTATTCCATTAAGGCAGAGAGAATCATCAATTTGTTTCTAATAGCAATGTTCCGATGCATAATGGAACGCTGAGTTCAAAAACGTCATTCAGAACTCTGTAACTATTTTAGGAACAGAGATATTGAGCTTTAAACAGAGTGCAATAGATGCAAGAATTTGGTAGAGAATCACTACCAACGAATAACATCTATGCCATTAAAGCTGAGAAATTTATTGAGAATCATCAATTGATTTCTAATAGAAATGTTCCGATGTATAATTGAACGCGGAGTTCAAAAAAGTCATTCAGAACTCTGTAACTATTTTAGGAACAGAGATATTGAGCTTTAAACAGAGTGCAATAGATGCGAGAATTTGGTAGAGAATCACTACCACCAAAAAGCATCTATTCCATTAAGGCAGAGAGAATCATCAATTGATTTCTAATAGCAATGTTCCAATGCATAATTGAACGGTGAGTTCAAAAAAGTCATTCAGAACTCTGTAACTATTTTAGGAACAGAGATATTGAGCTTTAAACAGAGTGCAATAGATGCGAGAATTTGGTAGAGAATCACTACCAACGAATAACATCTATGCCATTAAAGCTGAGAAATTTATAGAGAATCATCAATTGATTTCTAATAGAAATGTTCCGATGTATAATTGAACGCGGAGTTCAAAAAAGTCATTCAGAACTCTGTAACTATTTTAGGAACAGAGATATTGAGCTTTAAACAGAGTGCAATAGATGCAAGAATTTGGTAGAGAATCACTACCACCAAAAAGCATCTATTCCATTAAGGCAGAGAGAATGTCAATTTATTTCTAATAGCAATGTTCCGATGCATAATTCAACGTTGAGTTCAAAAAAGTCATTCAAAACTCTATAACTATTTTAGGAACAGAGATATTGAGCTTTAAACAGAGTGCAATAGATGCGAGAATTTGGTAGAGAATCACTACCACCGAAAAGCATCTATTCCATTAAGGCAGAGAGAATCATTAATTTATTTCTAATAGCAATGTTCCGATGCAAAACTGAACACTGAGTTCAAATAAGTCATTCAGAACTCTGTAACTATTTTAGGAACAGAGATATTGAGCTTTAAACAGAGTGCAATAGATGCGAGAATTTGGTAGAGAATCACTACCAACGAATAACATCGATGCCATTAACGCTGCGAAATTTATAGAGAAGCATCAATTGATTTCTAATAGCAATGTTCCGATGCATAATTGAACGCGGAGTTAAAAAACGTCATTCAGAACTCTGTAACTATTTTAGGAACAGAGATATTGAGCTTTAAACAGAGTGCAATAGATGCGAGAATTTGGTAGAGAATCACTACCACCAAAAAGCATCTATTCCATTAAGGCAGAGAGAATGTCAATTTATTTCTAATAGCAATGTTCCGATTTAAAATTAAACGCTGAGTTCAAAAAAGTCATTCAGAACTCTGTAACTGTTTTGGGAACAGAGATATTGAGCTTTAAACAGAGTGCAAAAGATGCGAGAATTTGGTAGAGAATCACTACCACCAAAAAGCATCTATTCCATTAAGGCAGAGAGAATGTCAATTTATTTCTAATAGCAATGTTCCGATGCATAATTCAACGTTGAGTTCAAAAAAGTCATTCAAAACTCTATAACTATTTTAGGAACAGAGATATTGAGCTTTAAACAGAGTGCAATAGATGCGAGAATTTGGTAGAGAATCACTACCACCTAAAAGCATCTATTCCATTAAGGCAGAGAGAATCATTAATTTATTTCTAATAGCAATGTTCCGATGCACAATTGAACACTGAGTTCAAATAAGTCATTCAGAACTCTGTAACTATTTTAGGAAGAGAGATATTGAGCTTTAAACAGAGTGCAATAGATGAGAGAATTTGGTAGAGAATCACTACCAACGAATAACATCGATGCCATTAACGCTGCGAAATTTATAGAGAAGCATCAATTGATTTCTAATAGCAATGTTACAATGCATAATTGAACGCGGAGTTCAAAAACGTCATTCAGAACTCTGTAACTATTTTAGGAACAGAGATATTGAGCTTTAAACAGAGTGCAATAGATGCGAGAATTTGGTAGAGAATCACTACCACCGAAAAGCATCTATTCCATTAAGGCAGAGAGAATCATCAATTTATTTCTAATAGCAATGTTCCAATGCATAATAGAATGCTGAGTTCAAAAAAGTCATTCACAACTCTCTAACTATTTTAGGAACAGAGATATTGAGCTTTAAACAGAGTGCAATAGATGCGAGAATTTGGTAGAGAATCACTACCACTGAAAAGCATCTATTCCATTAAGGCAGAGAGAATCATCAATTTATTTCTAATAGCAATTTTCCGATTCAAAATTAAACGCTGAGTTCAAAAAAGTCATTCAGAACTCTGTAACTATTTTAGGAACAGAGATATTGAGCTTTAAACAGAGTGCAATAGATGCGAGAATTTGGTAGAGAATCACTACCACTGAAAAGCATCTATTCCATTAAGGCAGAGAGAATCATCAATTTATTTCTAATAGCAATGTTCCGATGCATAATTGAACGCTGAGTTCAAAAAAGTCATTCAGAACTCTGTAACTATTTTAGGAACAGGGATATGAGCATTAAACAGAGTGCAATAGATGCGAGAATTTGGTAGAGAATCACTACCACTGAAAAGCATCTATTCCATTAAGGCAGAGAGAATCATCAATTGATTTCTAATAGCAATGTTCCGATGCATAATTGAACGCTGAGTTCATAAAAGTCACTTAGAACTCTGTAACTACTTTAGGGACAGAGATATTGAGCTTTAAACAGAGTGCAATAGATGCGAGAATTTGGTAGAGAATCACTACCACTGAAAAGCATCTATTCCATAAAGGCAGAGAGAATCATCAATTTATTTCTAATAGCAATGTTCCAATGCATAATTGAACGGTGAGTTCAAAAACGTCATTCAGAACTCTGTAACTATTTTAGGAACAGAGATATTGAGCTTTAAACAGAGTGCAATAGATGCAAGAATTTGGTAGAGAATCACTACCACCAAAAAGCATCTATTCCATTAAGGCAGAGAGAATGTCAATTTATTTCTAATAGCAATGTTCCGATGCATAATTCAACGTTGAGTTCAAAAAAGTCATTCAAAACTCTATAACTATTTTAGGAACAGAGATATTGAGCTTTAAACAGAGTGCAATAGATGCGAGAATTTGGTAGAGAATCACTACCACCGAAAAGCATCTATTCCATTAAGGCAGAGAGAATCATCAATTTATTTCTAATAGCAATGGTCCAATGCAAAATTATATTCTGAGTTCAAAAAAGTCATTCACAACTCTCTAACTATTTTAGGAACAGAGATATTGAGCTTTAAACAGAGTGCAATAGATGCGAGAATTTGGTAGAGAATCACTACCACTGAAAAGCATCTATTCCATTAAGGCAGAGAGAATCATCAATTTATTTCTAATAGCAATTTTCCGATTCAAAATTAAACGCTGAGTTCAAAAAAGTCATTCAGAACTCTGTAACTATTTTAGAAACAGAGATATTGAGCTTTAAACAGAGTGCAATAGATGCGAGAATTTGGTAGAGAATCACTACCACTGAAAAGCATCTATTCCATTAAGGCAGAGAGAATCATCAATTTATTTCTAATAGCAATGTTCCGATGCATAATTGAACGCTGAGTTCAAAAAAGTCATTCAGAACTCTGTAACTATTTTAGGAACAGGGATATGAGCATTAAACAGAGTGCAATAGATGCGAGAATTTGGTAGAGAATCACTACCACTGAAAAGCATCTATTCCATTAAGGCAGAGAGAATCATCAATTGATTTCTAATAGCAATGTTCCGATGCATAATTGAACGCTGAGTTCATAAAAGTCACTTAGAACTCTGTAACTACTTTAGGGACAGAGATATTGAGCTTTAAACAGAGTGCAATAGATGCGAGAATTTGGTAGAGAATCACTACCACTGAAAAGCATCTATTCCATAAAGGCAGAGAGAATCATCAATTTATTTCTAATAGCAATTTTCCGATGCATAATAGAACGCTGAGTTCAAAAAAGTCATTCAGAACTCTGTACTATTTTAGGAACAGAGATATTGAGCTTTAAACAGAGTGCAATAGATGCGAGAATTTGGTAGAGAATCACTACCACTGAAAAGCATCTATTCCATTAAGGCAGAGAGAATCATCAATTTATTTCTAATAGCAATGTTCCGATGCATAATTGAACGCTGAGTTCAAAAAAATCATTCAGAACTCTGTAACTGTTTTAGGAACAGAGATATGAGCTTTAAACAGAGTGCAATAGATGCGAGAATTTGGTAGAGAATCACTACCACTGAAAAGCATCTATTCCATTAAGGCAGAGAGAATCATCAATTGATTTCTAATTGCAATGTTCCGATGCATAATTGAACGCTAAGTTCAACAAAGTCATTCAGAACTCTGTAACTATTTTAGGAACAGAGATATTGAGCTTTAAACAGAGTGCAATAGATGCGAGAATTTGGTAGAGAATCACTACCACTGAAAAGCATCTATTCCATTAAGGCAGAGAGAATCATCAATTTGTTTCTAATAGCAATGTTCCGATGCATAATAGAACGCGCTGAGTTCAAAAAAGTCATTCAGAACTCTGTAACTATTTTAGGAACAGAGATATTGAGCTTTAAACAGAGTGCAATAGATGCAAGAATTTGGTAGAGAATCACTACCACCGAAAAGCATCTATTCAATTAAGGCAGAGAGAATCATCAATTGATTTCTAATAGCAATGTTCCGATGCATAATTGAACGCTGAGGTCAAAAAAGTTGTTCAGAACTCTGTAACGATTTCAGGAACAGAGATATTGAGCTTTAAACAGAGTGCAATAGATGCGAGAATTTGGTAGAGAATCACTACCACCGAAAAGCATCTATTCCATTAATTCAGAGAGAATCATCAATTTATTTCTAATAGCAATGTTCCGATGCAAAATTAAACGCTGAGTTCAAAAAAGTCATTCAGAACTCTGTAACTATTTTAGGAACAGAGATATTGAATTTTAAACAGGGTGCAATAGATGCGAGAATTTGGTAGAGAATCACTACCACTGAAAAGCATCTATTCCATTAAGGCAGAGAGAATCATCAATTTGTTTCTAATAGCAATGTTCCGATGCATAATGGAACGCTGAGTTCAAAAACGTCATTCAGAACTCTGTAACTATTTTAGGAACAGAGATATTGAGCTTTAAACAGAGTGCAATAGATGCAAGAATTTGGTAGAGAATCACTACCAACGAATAACATCTATGCCATTAAAGCTGAGAAATTTATAGAGAATCATCAATTTATTTCTAATAGAAATGTTCCGATGCATAATTCAACGTTGAGTTCAAAAAAGTCATTCAAAACTCTATAACTATTTTAGGAACAGAGATATTGAGCTTTAAACAGAGTGCAATAGATGCGAGAATTTGGTAGAGAATCACTACCACCGAAAAGCATCTATTCCATTAAGGCAGAGAGAATCATTAATTTATTTCTAATAGCAATGTTCCGATGCAAAACTGAACACTGAGTTCAAATAAGTCATTCAGAACTCTGTAACTATTTTAGGAACAGAGATATTGAGCTTTAAACAGAGTGCAATAGATGCGAGAATTTGGTAGAGAATCACTACCAACGAATAACATCGATGCCATTAACGCTGCGAAATTTATAGAGAAGCATCAATTGATTTCTAATAGCAATGTTCCGATGCATAATTGAACGCGGAGTTAAAAAACGTCATTCAGAACTCTGTAACTATTTTAGGAACAGAGATATTGAGCTTTAAACAGAGTGCAATAGATGCGAGAATTTGGTAGAGAATCACTACCACCAAAAAGCATCTATTCCATTAAGGCAGAGAGAATGTCAATTTATTTCTAATAGCAATGTTCCAATGCATAATTGAACGGTGAGTTCAAAAACGTCATTCAGAACTCTGTAACTATTTTAGGAACAGAGATATTGAGCTTTAAACAGAGTGCAATAGATGCAAGAATTTGGTAGAGAATCACTACCACCAAAAAGCATCTATTCCATTAAGGCAGAGAGAATGTCAATTTATTTCTAATAGCAATGTTCCGATGCATAATTCAACGTTGAGTTCAAAAAAGTCATTCAAAACTCTATAACTATTTTAGGAACAGAGATATTGAGCTTTAAACAGAGTGCAATAGATGCGAGAATTTGGTAGAGAATCACTACCACCTAAAAGCATCTATTCCATTAAGGCAGAGAGAATCATTAATTTATTTCTAATAGCAATGTTCCGATGCACAATTGAACACTGAGTTCAAATAAGTCATTCAGAACTCTGTAACTATTTTAGGAAGAGAGATATTGAGCTTTAAACAGAGTGCAATAGATGAGAGAATTTGGTAGAGAATCACTACCAACGAATAACATCGATGCCATTAACGCTGCGAAATTTATAGAGAAGCATCAATTGATTTCTAATAGCAATGTTACAATGCATAATTGAACGCGGAGTTTAAAAACGTCATTCAGAACTCTGTAACTATTTTAGGAACAGAGATATTGAGCTTTAAACAGAGTGCAATAGATGCGAGAATTTGGTAGAGAATCACTACCACCGAAAAGCATCTATTCCATTAAGGCAGAGAGAATCATCAATTTATTTCTAATAGCAATGTTCCAATGCATAATTGAATGCTGAGTTCAAAAAAGTCATTCAGAACTCTCTAACTATTTTAGGAACAGAGATATTGAGCTTTAAACAGAGTGCAATAGATGCGAGAATTTGGTAGAGAATCACTACCACTGAAAAGCATCTATTCCATTAAGGCAGAGAGAATCATCAATTTATTTCTAATAGCAATTTTCCGATTCAAAATTAAACGCTGAGTTCAAAAAAGTCATTCAGAACTCTGTAACTATTTTAGGAACCGAGATATTGAGCTTTAAACAGAGTGCAATAGATGCGAGAAATTGGTAGAGAATCACTACCACTGAAAAGCATCTATTCCATTAAGGCAGAGAGAATCATCAATTTATTTCTAATAGCAATGTTCCGATGCATAATTGAACGCTGAGTTCAAAAAAGTCATTCAGAACTCTGTAACTATTTTAGGAACAGGGATATGAGCATTAAACAGAGTGCAATAGATGCGAGAATTTGGTAGAGAATCACTACCACTGAAAAGCATCTATTCCATTAAGGCAGAGAGAATCATCAATTGATTTCTAATAGCAATGTTCCGATGCATAATTGAACGCTGAGTTCATAAAAGTCACTTAGAACTCTGTAACTACTTTAGGGACAGAGATATTGAGCTTTAAACAGAGTGCAATAGATGCGAGAATTTGGTAGAGAATCACTACCACTGAAAAGCATCTATTCCATAAAGGCAGAGAGAATCATCAATTTATTTCTAATAGCAATGTTCCAATGCATAATTGAACGGTGAGTTCAAAAACGTCATTCAGAACTCTGTAACTATTTTAGGAACAGAGATATTGAGCTTTAAACAGAGTGCAATAGATGCAAGAATTTGGTAGAGAATCACTACCACCAAAAAGCATCTATTCCATTAAGGCAGAGAGAATGTCAATTTATTTCTAATAGCAATGTTCCGATGCATAATTCAACGTTGAGTTCAAAAAAGTCATTCACAACTCTCTAACTATTTTAGGAACAGAGATATTGAGCTTTAAACAGAGTGCAATAGATGCGAGAATTTGGTAGAGAATCACTACCACCGAAAAGCATCTATTCCATTAAGGCAGAGAGAATCATCAATTTATTTCTAATAGCAATGGTCCAATGCAAAATAATATTCTGAGTTCAAAAAAGTCATTCACAACTCTCTAACTATTTTAGGAACAGAGATATTGAGCTTTAAACAGAGTGCAATAGATGCGAGAATTTGGTAGAGAATCACTATCACTGAAAAGCATCTATTCCATTAAGGCAGAGAGAATCATCAATTGATTTCTAATAGCAATTTTCCGATTCAAAATTAAACGCTGAGTTCAAAAAAGTCATTCAGAACTCTGTAACTATTTTAGAAACAGAGATATTGAGCTTTAAACAGAGTGCAATAGATGCGAGAAATTGGTAGAGAATCACTACCACTGAAAAGCATCTATTCCATTAAGGCAGAGAGAATCATCAATTTATTTCTAATAGCAATGTTCCGATGCATAATTGAACGCTGAGTTCAAAAAAGTCATTCAGAACTCTGTAACTATTTTAGGAACAGGGATATGAGCATTAAACAGAGTGCAATAGATGCGAGAATTTGGTAGAGAATCACTACCACTGAAAAGCATCTATTCCATTAAGGCAGAGAGAATCATCAATTGATTTCTAATAGCAATGTTCCGATGCATAATTGAACGCTGAGTTCATAAAAGTCACTTAGAACTCTGTAACTACTTTAGGGACAGAGATATTGAGCTTTAAACAGAGTGCAATAGATGCGAGAATTTGGTAGAGAATCACTACCACTGAAAAGCATCTATTCCATAAAGGCAGAGAGAATCATCAATTTATTTCTAATAGCAATTTTCCGATGCATAATAGAACGCTGAGTTCAAAAAAGTCATTCAGAACTCTGTACTATTTTAGGAACAGAGATATTGAGCTTTAAACAGAGTGCAATAGATGCGAGAATTTGGTAGAGAATCACTACCACTGAAAAGCATCTATTCCATTAAGGCAGAGAGAATCATCAATTTATTTCTAATAGCAATGTTCCGATGCATAATTGAACGCTGAGTTCAAAAAAATCATTCAGAACTCTGTAACTGTTTTAGGAACAGAGATATGAGCTTTAAACAGAGTGCAATAGATGCGAGAATTTGGTAGAGAATCACTACCACTGAAAAGCATCTATTCCATTAAGGCAGAGAGAATCATCAATTGATTTCTAATTGCAATGTTCCGATGCATAATTGAACGCTAAGTTCAACAAAGTCATTCAGAACTCTGTAACTATTTTAGGAACAGAGATATTGAGCTTTAAACAGAGTGCAATAGATGCGAGAATTTGGTAGAGAATCACTACCACTGAAAAGCATCTATTCCATTAAGGCAGAGAGAATCATCAATTTGTTTCTAATAGCAATGTTCCGATGCATAATAGAACGCGCTGAGTTCAAAAAAGTCATTCAGAACTCTGTAACTATTTTAGGAACAGAGATATTGAGCTTTAAACAGAGTGCAATAGATGCAAGAATTTGGTAGAGAATCACTACCACCGAAAAGCATCTATTCAATTAAGGCAGAGAGAATCATCAATTGATTTCTAATAGCAATGTTCCGATGCATAATTGAACGCTGAGGTCAAAAAAGTTGTTCAGAACTCTGTAACTATTTTAGGAACAGAGATATTGAGCTTTAAACAGAGTGCAATAGATGCGAGAATTTGGTAGAGAATCACTACCACCGAAAAGCATCTATTCCATTAATTCAGAGAGAATCATCAATTTATTTCTAATAGCAATGTTCCGATGCAAAATTAAACGCTGAGTTCAAAAATGCCATTCACAACTCTGTAGCTATTTTAGGAACAGAGATATTGAATTTTAAACAGGGTGCAATAGATGCGAGAATTTGGTAGAGAATCACTACCACTGAAAAGCATCTATTCCATTAAGGCAGAGAGAATCATCAATTTGTTTCTAATAGCAATGTTCCGATGCATAATGGAACGCTGAGTTCAAAAACGTCATTCAGAACTCTGTAACTATTTTAGGAACAGAGATATTGAGCTTTAAACAGAGTGCAATAGATGCAAGAATTTGGTAGAGAATCACTACCAACGAATAACATCTATGCCATTAAAGCTGAGAAATTTATAGAGAATCATCAATTGATTTCTAATAGAAATGTTCCGATGTATAATTGAACGCGGAGCTTTAAAAATTCATTCAGAACTCTGTAACTATTTTAGGAACAGAGATATTGAGCTTTAAACAGAGTGCAATAGATGCGAGAATTTGGTAGAGAATCACTACCACCAAAAAGCATCTATTCCATTAAGGCAGAGAGAATCATCAATTGATTTCTAATAGCAATGTTCCAATGCATAATTGAACGGTGAGTTCAAAAAAGTCATTCAGAACTCTGTAACTATTTTAGGAACAGAGATATTGAGCTTTAAACAGAGTGCAATAGATGCGAGAATTTGGTAGAGAATCACTACCAACGAATAACATCTATGCCATTAAAGCTGAGAAATTTATAGAGAATCATCAATTTATTTCTAATAGAAATGTTCCGATGTATAATTGAACGCGGAGTTCAAAAAAGTCATTCAGAACTCTGTAACTATTTTAGGAACAGAGATATTGAGCTTTAAACAGAGTGCAATAGATGCGAGAATTTGGTAGAGAATCACTACCACCAAAAAGCATCTATTCCATTAAGGCAGAGAGAATGTCAATTTATTTCTAATAGCAATGTTCCAATGCATAATTGAACGGTGAGTTCAAAAACGTCATTCAGAACTCTGTAACTATTTTAGGAACAGAGATATTGAGCTTTAAACAGAGTGCAATAGATGCAAGAATTTGGTAGAGAATCACTACCACCAAAAAGCATCTATTCCATTAAGGCAGAGAGAATGTCAATTTATTTCTAATAGCAATGTTCCGATGCATAATTCAACGTTGAGTTCAAAAAAGTCATTCAAAACTCTATAACTATTTTAGGAACAGAGATATTGAGCTTTAAACAGAGTGCAATAGATGCGAGAATTTGGTAGAGAATCACTACCACCTAAAAGCATCTATTCCATTAAGGCAGAGAGAATCATTAATTTATTTCTAATAGCAATGTTCCGATGCACAATTGAACACTGAGTTCAAATAAGTCATTCAGAACTCTGTAACTATTTTAGGAAGAGAGATATTGAGCTTTAAACAGAGTGCAATAGATGAGAGAATTTGGTAGAGAATCACTACCAACGAATAACATCGATGCCATTAACGCTGCGAAATTTATAGAGAAGCATCAATTGATTTCTAATAGCAATGTTACAATGCATAATTGAACGCGGAGTTCAAAAAAGTCATTCAGAACTCTGTAACTATTTTAGGAACAGAGATATTGAGCTTTAAACAGAGTGCAATAGATGCGAGAATTTGGTAGAGAATCACTACCACCGAAAAGCATCTATTCCATTAAGGCAGAGAGAATCATCAATTTATTTCTAATAGCAATGTTCCAATGCAAAATTAAACGCTGAGTTCAAAAAAGTCATTCAGAACTCTGTAACTATTTTAGGAACAGAGATATTGAGCTTTAAACAGAGTGCAATAGATGCGAGAATTTGGTAGAGAATCACTACCACTGAAAAGCATCTATACCATTAAGGCAGAGAGAATCATCAATTTATTTCTAATAGCAATGTTCCGATGCATAATTGAACGCTGAGTTCAAAAAAGTCATTCAGAACTCTGTAACTATTTTAGGAACAGGGATATGAGCATTAAACAGAGTGCAATAGATGCGAGAATTTGGTAGAGAATCAATTTCACTGAAAAGCATCTATTCCATTAAGGTAGAGAGAATCATCAATTGATTTCTAATAGCAATGTTCCGATGCATAATTGACTGCTGAGTTCATAAAAGTCACTTAGAACTCTGTAACTACTTTAGGGACAGAGATATTGAGCTTTAAACAGAGTGCAATAGATGCGAGAATTTGGTAGAGAATCACTACCACTGAAAAGCATCTATTCCATAAAGGCAGAGAGAATCATCAATTTATTTCTAATAGCAATGTTCCAATGCATAATTGAACGGTGAGTTCAAAAACGTCATTCAGAACTCTGTAACTATTTTAGGAACAGAGATATTGAGCTTTAAACAGAGTGCAATAGATGCAAGAATTTGGTAGAGAATCACTACCACCAAAAAGCATCTATTCCATTAAGGCAGAGAGAATGTCAATTTATTTCTAATAGCAATGTTCCGATGCATAATTCAACGTTGAGTTCAAAAAAGTCATTCACAACTCTATAACTATTTTAGGAACAGAGATATTGAGCTTTAAACAGAGTGCAATAGATGCGAGAATTTGGTAGAGAATCACTACCACCGAAAAGCATCTATTCCATTAAGGCAGAGAGAATCATCAATTTATTTCTAATAGCAATGGTCCAATGCAAAATTAAATGCTGAGTTCAAAAAAGTCATTCACAACTCTCTAACTATTTTAGGAACAGAGATATTGAGCTTTAAACAGAGTGCAATAGATGCGAGAATTTGGTAGAGAATCACTACCACTGAAAAGCATCTATTCCATTAAGGCAGAGAGAATCATCAATTGATTTCTAATAGCAATTTTCCGATTCAAAATTAAACGCTGAGTTCAAAAAAGTCATTCAGAACTCTGTAACTATTTTAGAAACAGAGATATTGAGCTTTAAACAGAGTGCAATAGATGCGAGAAATTGGTAGAGAATCACTACCACTGAAAAGCATCTATTCCATTAAGGCAGAGAGAATCATCAATTTATTTCTAATAGCAATGTTCCGATGCATAATTGAACGCTGAGTTCAAAAAAGTCATTCAGAACTCTGTAACTATTTTAGGAACAGGGATATGAGCATTAAACAGAGTGCAATAGATGCGAGAATTTGGTAGAGAATCACTACCACTGAAAAGCATCTATTCCATTAAGGCAGAGAGAATCATCAATTGATTTCTAATAGCAATGTTCCGATGCATAATTGAACGCTGAGTTCATAAAAGTCACTTAGAACTCTGTAACTACTTTAGGGACAGAGATATTGAGCTTTAAACAGAGTGCAATAGATGCGAGAATTTGGTAGAGAATCACTACCACTGAAAAGCATCTATTCCATAAAGGCAGAGAGAATCATCAATTTATTTCTAATAGCAATTTTCCGATGCATAATAGAACGCTGAGTTCAAAAAAGTCATTCAGAACTCTGTACTATTTTAGGAACAGAGATATTGAGCTTTAAACAGAGTGCAATAGATGCGAGAATTTGGTAGAGAATCACTACCACTGAAAAGCATCTATTCCATTAAGGCAGAGAGAATCATCAATTTATTTCTAATAGCAATGTTCCGATGCATAATTGAACGCTGAGTTCAAAAAAATCATTCAGAACTCTGTAACTGTTTTAGGAACAGAGATATGAGCTTTAAACAGAGTGCAATAGATGCGAGAATTTGGTAGAGAATCACTACCACTGAAAAGCATCTATTCCATTAAGGCAGAGAGAATCATCAATTGATTTCTAATTGCAATGTTCCGATGCATAATTGAACGCTAAGTTCAACAAAGTCATTCAGAACTCTGTAACTATTTTAGGAACAGAGATATTGAGCTTTAAACAGAGTGCAATAGATGCGAGAATTTGGTAGAGAATCACTACCACTGAAAAGCATCTATTCCATTAAGGCAGAGAGAATCATCAATTTGTTTCTAATAGCAATGTTCCGATGCATAATAGAACGCGCTGAGTTCAAAACAGTCATTCAGAACTCTGTAACTATTTTAGGAACAGAGATATTGAGCTTTAAACAGAGTGCAATAGATGCAAGAATTTGGTAGAGAATCACTACCACCGAAAAGCATCTATTCAATTAAGGCAGAGAGAATCATCAATTGATTTCTAATAGCAATGTTCCGATGCATAATTGAACGCTGAGGTCAAAAAAGTTGTTCAGAACTCTGTAACTATTTTAGGAACAGAGATATTGAGCTTTAAACAGAGTGCAATAGATGCGAGAATTTGGTAGAGAATCACTACCACCGAAAAGCATCTATTCCATTAAGGCAGAGAGAATCATCAATTGATTTCTAATAGCAATGTTCCGATGCATAATAGAACGCTGCGTTCAAAAAAATCATTCAGAACTCTGTAACTATTTTAGGAACAGAGATATTGAATTTTAAACAGAGTGCAATAGATGCGAGAATTTGGTAGAGAATCACTACCACTGAAAAGCATCTATTCCATTAAGGCAGAGAGAATCATCAATTTGTTTCTAATAGCAATGTTCCGATGCATAATAGAACGCGCTGAGTTCAAAAAAGTCATTCAGAACTCTGTAACTATTTTAGGAACAGAGATATTGAGCTTTAAACAGAGTGCAATAGATGCAAGAATTTGGTAGAGAATCACTACCACCGAAAAGCATCTATTCACTTAAGGCAGAGAGAATCATCAATTGATTTCTAATAGCAATGTTCCGATGCATAATTGAACGCTGAGGTCAAAAAAGTTGTTCAGAACTCTGTAACTATTTTAGGAACAGAGATATTGAGCTTTAAACAGAGTGCAATAGATGCAAGAATTTGGTAGAGAATCACTACCACCGAAAAGCATCTATTCAATTAAGGCAGAGAGAATCATCAATTGATTTCTAATAGCAATGTTCCGATGCATAATAGAATGCTGAGTTCAAAAAAGTCATTCAGAACTCTCTAACTATTTTAGGAACAGAGATATTGAGCTTTAAACAGAGTGCAATAGATGCGAGAATTTGGTAGAGAATCACTACCACTGAAAAGCATCTATTCCATTAAGGCAGAGAGAATCATCAATTTGTTTCTAATAGCAATGTTCCGATGCATAATGGAACGCTGAGTTCAAAAACGTCATTCAGAACTCTGTAACTATTTTAGGAACAGAGATATTGAGCTTTAAACATAGTGCAATAGATGCGAGAATTTGGTAGAGAATCACTACCACTGAAAAGCATCTATTCCATAAAGGCAGAGAGAATCATCAATTTATTTCTAATAGCAATGTTCCGATGCATAATAGAACGCTGAGTTCAAAAAAGTCATTCAGAACTCTGTAACTATTTTAGAACAGAGATATTGAGCTTTAAACAGAGTGCAATAGATGCGAGAATTTGGTAGAGAATCACTACCACTGAAAAGCATCTATTCCATTAAGGCAGAGAGAATCATCAATTGATTTCTAATTGCAATGTTCCGATGCATAATTGAACGCTAAGTTCAACAAAGTCATTCACAACTCTCTAACTATTTTAGGAACAGAGATATTGAGCTTTAAACAGAGTGCAATAGATGCGATAATTTGGTAGAGAATCACTACCAATGAAAAGCATCTATTCCATTAAGGTAGAGAGAATCATCAATTGATTTCTAATAGCAATGTTCCGATGCATAGTAGAACTCTGAGTTCAACAAAATCATTCAGAACTCTGTAACTATTTTAGGAACAGAGATATTGAATTTTAAACAGGGTGCAATAGATGCGAGAATTTGGTAGAGAATCACTACCACTGAAAAGCATCTATTCCATTAAGGCAGAGAGAATCATCAATTTGTTTCTAATAGCAATGTTCCGATGCATAATGGAACGCTGAGTTCAAAAACGTCATTCAGAACTCTGTAACTATTTTAGGAACAGAGATATTGAGCTTTAAACATAGTGCAATAGATGCGAGAATTTGGTAGAGAATCACTACCACTGAAAAGCATCTATTCCATAAAGGCAGAGAGAATCATCAATTTATTTCTAATAGCAATGTTCCGATGCATAATAGAACGCTGAGTTCAAAAAAGTCATTCAGAACTCTGTAACTATTTTAGAACAGAGATATTGAGCTTTAAACAGAGTGCAATAGATGCGAGAATTTGGTAGAGAATCACTACCACTGAAAAGCATCTATTCCATTAAGGCAGAGAGAATCATCAATTTATTTCTAATAGCAATGTTCCGATGCATAATTGAACGCTGAGTTCAAAAAAGTCATTCAGAACTCTGTAACTATTTTAGGAACAGAGATATGAGCTTTAAACAGAGTGCAATAGATGCGAGAATTTGGTAGAGAATCACTACCACTGAAAAGCATCTATTCCATTAAGGCAGAGAGAATCATCAATTGATTTCTAATTGCAATGTTCCGATGCATAACAGAACGCTAAGTTCAACAAAGTCATTCAGAACTCTGTAACTATTTTAGGAACAGAGATATTGAGCTTTAAACAGAGTGCAATAGATGCGATAATTTGGTAGAGAATCACTACCAATGAAAAGCATCTATTCCATTAAGGTAGAGAGAATCATCAATTTATTTTTAATAGCAATGTTCCGATGCATAATTGAACGCTGAGGTCAAAGAAGTTGTTCAGAACCCTGTAACTATTTTAGGAACAGAGATATTGAGCTTTAAACAGAGTGCAATAGATGCAAGAATTTGGTAGAGAATCACTACCACCGAAAAGCATCTATTCAATTAAGGCAGAGAGAATCATCAATTGATTTCTAATAGCAATGTTCCGATGCATAATTGAACGCTGAGTTCAAAAAAGTTGTTCAAAACTCTGTAACTATTTTAAGAACAGAGATATTGAGCTTTAAACAGAGTGCAATAGATGCAAGAATTTGGTAGAGAATCACTACCACTGAAAAGCATCTATTCCATTAACGCAGAGAGAATCATCAATTGATTTCTAATAGCAATGTTCCGATGCATAATTGAACGCTGAGTTCAAAAAAGTTGTTCAAAACTCTGTAACTATTTTAAAAACAGAGATATTGAGCTTTAAACAGAGTGCAATAGATGCGAGAATTTGGTAGAGAATCACTACCACTGAAAAGCATCTATTCCATTAAGGCAGAGAGAATCATCAATTTATTTCTAATAGCAAGGTTTCGATGCATAATTGAACGCTGAGTTCAAAAAAGTCATTCAGATCTCTGTAACTATTTTAGGAACAGAGATATTGAGCTTTAAACAGAGTGCAATAGATGCGAGAATTTGGTAGAGAATCACTACCACTGAAAAGCATCTATTCAATAAAGGCAGAATGAATCATCAATTGATTTCTAATAGCAATGTTCCGATGCATAGTAGAACGTTGAGTTCAAAAACGTCATTCAGAACTCTGTAACTATTTTAGGAACAGAGATATTGAGCTTTAAACAGAGTGCAATAGATGCGAGAATTTGGTAGAGAATCACTACCACTGAAAAGCATCTATTCCATTAAGGCAGAGAGAATCATCAATTTATTTCTAATAGCAATTTTCCGATGCATAATAGAACGCTTAGTTCAAAAAAGTCATTCAGAACTCTGTAACTATTTTAGGAACAGAGATATTGAGCTTTAAACAGAGTGCAATAGATGCGAGAATTTGGTAGAGAATCACTACCACTGAAAAGCATCTATTCCATTAAGGCAGAGAGAATCATCAATTTGTTTCTAATAGCAATGTTCCGATGCATAATGGAACGCTGAGTTCAAAAAAGTCATTCAGAACTCTGTAACTATTTTAGGAACAGAGATATTGAGCTTTAAACAGAGTGCAATAGATGCGAGAATTTGGTAGAGAATCACTACCACTGAAAAGCATCTATTCCATTAAGGCAGAGAGAATCATCAATTTATTTCTAATAGCAATGTTCCGATGCATAATTAAACGCTGAGTTCAAAAAAGTCATTCACAACTCTGTAACTATTTTAGGAACAGAGATATTGAGCTTTAAACAGAGTTCAATAGATGCGAGAATTTGGTAGAGAATCACTACCACTGAAAAGCATCTATTCCATTAAGGCAGAGAGAATCATCAATTTATTTCTAATAGCAATGTTCCGATGCATAATAGAACGCTGAGTTAAAAAAAAGCATTCAGAACTCTGTAACTATTTTAGAAACAGAGATATTGAATTTTAAACAGAGTGCAATAGATGCGAGAATTTGGTAGAGAATCACTACCACTGAAAAGCATCTATTCCATTAAGGCAGAGAGAATCATCAATTTGTTTCTAATAGCAATGTTCCGATGCATAATGGAACGCTGAGTTCAAAAACGTCATTCAGAACTCTGTAACTATTTTAGGAACAGAGATATTGAGCTTTAAACAGAGTGCAATAGATGCGAGAATTTGGTAGAGAATCACTACCACTGAAAAGCATCTATTCCATAAAGGCAGAGAGAATCATCAATTTATTTCTAATAGCAATGTTCCGATGCATAATAGAACGCTGAGTTCAAAAAAGTCATTCAGAACTCTGTAACTATTTTAGGAACAGAGATATTGAGCTTGAAACAGATTGCAATAGATGCGAGAATTTGGTAGAGAATCACTACCACTGAAAAGCATCTATTCCATTAAGGCAGAGAGAATCATCAATTTATTTCTAATTGCAATGTTCCGATGCATAACAGAACGCTAAGTTCAACAAAGTCATTCAGAACTCTGTAACTATTTTAGGAACAGAGATATTGAGCTTTAAACAGAGTGCAATAGATGCAAGAATTTGGTAGAGAATCACTACCACCGAAAAGCATCTATTCCATTAAGGCAGAGAGAATCATCAATTTATTTTTAATAGCAATGTTCCGATGCATAATTGAACGCTGAGTTCAAAAAAGTTGTTCAGAACTCTGTAACTATTTTAGGAACAGAGATATTGAGCTTTAAACAGAGTGCAATAGATGCGAGAATTTGGTAGAGAATCACTACCACCGAAAAGCATCTATTCAATTAAGGCAGAGAGAATCATCAATTGATTTTTAATAGCAATGTTCCGATGCATAATAGAACGCTGAGTTCAAAAAAGTCATTCAGAACTCTGTAACTATTTTAGGAACAGAGATATTGAGCTTTAAACAGAGTGCAATAGATGCGAGAATTTGGTAGAGAATCACTACCACTGAAAAGCATCTATTCCATTAAGGCAGAGAGAATCATCAATTTATTTCTAATAGCAATGTTCCGATGCATAATTAAACGCTGAGTTCAAAAAAGTCATTCAGAACTCTGTAACTATTTTAAGAACAGAGATATTGAGCTTTAAACAGAGTTCAATAGATGCGAGAATTTGGTAGAGAATCACTACCACTGAAAAGCATCTATTCCATTAAGGCAGAGAGAATCATCAATTTATTTCTAATAGCAATGTTCCGATGCATAATTGAACGCTGAGTTCACAAAAGTCATTCAGAACGCTGTAACTATTTTAGGAACAGAGATATGAGTTTAAACAGAATGCAATAGATGCGAGAATTTGGTAGAGAATCACTACCACTGAAAAGCATCTAATCCATTAAGGCAGAGAGAATCATCAATTTATTTGTAATAGCAATGTTCCGATGCATAATTGAACGCTGAGTTCAAAAAAGTCATTCAGAACTCTGTAACTATTTTAGGAACAGAGATATGAGTTTAAACAGAGTGCAATAGATGCGAGAATTTGGTAGAGAATCACTACCACTGAAAAGCATCTATTCCATTAAGGCAGAGAGAATCATCAATTCATTTCTAATTGCAATGTTCCGATGCATAATTGAACGCTAAGTTCAACAAAGTCATTCAGAACTCTGTAACTATTTTAGGAACAGAGATATTGAGCTTTAAACAGAGTGCAATAGATGCAAGAATTTGGTAGAGAATCACTACCACCGAAAAGCATCTATTCAATTAAGGCAGAGAGAATCATCAATTGACTTCTAATAGCAATGTTCCGATGCATAATTGAACGCTGAGTTCAAAAAAGTTGTTCAAAACTCTGTAACTATTTTAAGAACAGAGATATTGAGCTTTAAACAGAGTGCAATAGATGCAAGAATTTGGTAGAGAATCACTACCACCGAAAAGCATCTATTCAATTAAGGCAGAGAGAATCATCAATTGATTTCTAATAGCAATGTTCCGATGCATAATTGAACGCTGAGTTCAAAAAAGTTGTTCAAAACTCTGTAACTATTTTAAGAACAGAGATATTGAGCTTTAAACAGAGTGCAATAGATGCAAGAATTTGGTAGAGAATCACTACCACCGAAAAGCATCTATTCAATTAAGGCAGAGAGAATCATCAATTGATTTCTAATAGCAATGTTCCGATGCATAATTGAACGCTGAGTTCAAAAACGTCATTCAGAACTCTGTAACTATTTTAGGAACAGAGATATTGAGCTTTAAACAGAGTGCAATAGATGCGAGAATTTGGTAGTGAATCACTACCACTGAAAAGCATCTATTCCATTAAGGCAGAGAGAATCATCAATTTGTTTCTAATAGCAATTTTCCGATGCATAATGGAACGCTGAGTTCAAAAAAGTCATTCAGAACTCTGTAACTATTTTAGGAACAGAGATATTGAGCTTTAAACAGAGTGCAATAGATGCGAGAATTTGGTAGAGAATCACTACCACTGAAAAGCATCTATTCCATTAAGGCAGAGAGAATCATCAATTTATTTCTAATAGCAATGTTCCGATGCAAAATTAAACGCTGAGTTCAAAAAAGTCATTCAGAACTCTGTAACTATTTTAGGAACAGAGATATTGGGCTTTTAACAGAGTTCAATAGATGCGAGAATTTGGTAGAGAATCACTACCACTGAAAAGCATCTATTCCATTAAGGCAGAGAGAATCATCAATTTGTTTCTAATAGCAATTTTCCGATGCATAATTGAATGCTGAGTTCAAAAACGTCATTCACAACTCTGTAACTATTTTAGGAACAGAGATATTGAGCTTTAAACAGAGTGCAATAGATGCGAGAATTTGGTAGAGAATCAATTTCACTGAAAAGCATCTATTCCATTAAGGTAGAGAGAATCATCAATTGATTTCTAATTGCAATGTTCCGATGCATAACAGAACGCTAAGTTCAACAAAGTCATTCAGAACTCTGTAACTATTTTAGGAACAGAGATATTGAGCTTTAAACAGAGTGCAATAGATGCGAGAATTTGGTAGAGAATCACTACCACCGAAAAGCATCTATTCAATTAAGGCAGAGAGAATCATCAATTTATTTTTAATAGCAATGTTCCGATGCATAATTGAATGCTGAGTTCAAAAAAGTTGTTCAGAACTCTGTAACTATTTTAGGAACAGAGATATTGAGCTTTAAACAGAGTGCAATAGATGCAAGAATTTGGTAGAGAATCACTACCACCGAAAAGCATCTATTCAATTAAGGCAGAGAGAATCATCAATTGACTTTTAATAGCAATGTTCCGATGCATAATTGAAAGCTGAGTTCAAAAAAGTTGTTCAAAACTCTGTAACTATTTTAAGAACAGAGATATTGAGCTTTAAACAGAGTGCAATAGATGCAAGAATTTGGTAGAGAATCACTACCACCGAAAAGCATCTATTCAATTAAGGCAGAGAGAATCATCAATTGATTTCTAATAGCAATGTTCCGATGCATAATTGAACGCTGAGTTCAAAAAAGTTGTTCAGAACTCTGTAACTATTTTAGGAACAGAGATATTGAGCTTTAAACAGAGTGCAATAGATGCAAGAATTTGGTAGAGAATCACTACCACCGAAAAGCATCTATTCAATTAAGGCAGAGAGAATCATCAATTGACTTTTAATAGCAATGTTCCGATGCATAATTGAAAGCTGAGTTCAAAAAAGTTGTTCAGAACTCTGTAACTATTTTAGGAACAGAGATATTGAGCTTTAAACAGAGTGCAATAGATGCAAGAATTTGGTAGAGAATCACTACCACCGAAAAGCATCTATTCAATTAAGGCAGAGAGAATCATCAATTGACTTTTAATAGCAATGTTCCGATGCATAATTGAAAGCTGAGTTCAAAAAAGTTGTTCAAAACTCTGTAACTATTTTAAGAACAGAGATATTGAGCTTTAAACAGAGTGCAATAGATGCAAGAATTTGGTAGAGAATCACTACCACCGAAAAGCATCTATTCAATTAAGGCAGAGAGAATCATCAATTGATTTCTAATAGCAATGTTCCGATGCATAATTGAACGCTGAGTTCAAAAAAGTCATTCAGAACTCTGTAACTATTTTAAGAACAGAGATATTGAGCTTTAAACAGAGTTCAATAGATGCGAGAATTTGGTAGAGAATCACTACCACTGAAAAGCATCTATTCCATTAAGGCAGAGAGAATCATCAATTTGTTTCTAATAGCAATGTTCCGATGCATAATGGAACGCTGAGTTCAAAAAAGTCATTCAAAACTCTGTAACATTCTTAGGAACAGAGATATTGAGCTTTAAACAGAGTGCAATAGATGCGAGAATTTGGTAGAGAATAACTACCACTGAAAAGCATCTATTCCATTAAGGCAGAGAGAATCATCAATTTATTTCTAATAGCAATGTTCCGATGCATAATTGAACGCTGATCTCAAAAATGTCATTCAAAACTCTGTAACTATTTTAAGAACAGAGATATTGAGCTTTAAACAGAGTGCAATAGATGCGAGAATTTGGTAGAGAATCACTACCACTGAAAAGCATCTATTCCATTAAGGCAGAGAGAATCATCAATTGATTTCTAATAGCAATGTTCCGATGCATAATAGAACGCTGAGTTAAAAAAAATCATTCAGAACTCTGTAACTATTTTAGAAACAGAGATATTGAATTTTAAACAGAGTGCAATAGATGCGAGAATTTGGTAGAGAATCACTACCACTGAAAAGCATCTATTCCATTAAGGCAGAGAGAATCATCAATTTGTTTCTAATAGCAATGTTCCGATGCATAATGGAACGCTGAGTTCCAAAACGTCATTCAGAACTCTGTAACTATTTTAGGAACAGAGATATTGAGCTTTAAACAGAGTGCAATAGATGCGAGAATTTGGTAGAGAATCACTACCACTGAAAAGCATCTATTCCATAAAGGCAGAGAGAATCATCAATTTATTTCTAATAGCAATGTTCCGATGCATAATAGAACGCTGAGTTCAAAAAAGTCATTCAGAACTCTGTAACTATTTTAGGAACAGAGATATTGAGCTTTAAACAGAGTGCAATAGATGCGAGAATTTGGTAGAGAATCACTACCACTGAAAAGCATCTATTCCATTAAGGCAGAGAGAATCATCAATTTATTTCTAATAGCAATGTTCCGATGCATAATTGAACGCTGAGTTCAAAAAAGTCAATCAGAACTCTGTAACTATTTTAGGAACAGAGATATGAGCTTTAAACAGAGTGCAATAGATGCGAGAATTTGGTAGAGAATCACTACCACTGAAAAGCATCTATTCCATTAAGGCAGAGAGAATCATCAATTGATTTCTAATTGCAATGTTCCGATGCATAACAGAACGCTAAGTTCAACAAAGTCATTCAGAACTCTGTAACTATTTTAGGAACAGAGATATTGAGCTTTAAACAGAGTGCAATAGATGCGAGAATTTGGTAGAGAATCACTACCACTGAAAAGCATCTATTCCATTAAGGCAGAGAGAATCATCAATTTGTTTCTAATAGCAATGTTCCGATGCATAATGGAACGCTGAGTTCAAAAAAGTCATTCAGAACTCTGTAACTATTTTAAGAACAGAGATATTGAGCTTTAAACAGAGTTCAATAGATGCGAGAATTTGGTAGAGAATCACTACCACTGAAAAGCATCTATTCCATTAAGGCAGAGAGAATCATCAATTGATTTCTAATTGCAATGTTCCGATGCATAACAGAACGCTAAGTTCAACAAAGTCATTCAGAACTCTGTAACTATTTTAGGAACAGAGATATTGAGCTTTAAACAGAGTGCAATAGATGCGATAATTTGGTAGAGAATCACTACCACTGAAAAGCATCTATTCCATGAAGGTAGAGAGAATCATCAATTTATTTTTAATAGCAATGTTCCGATGCATAATTGAACGCTGAGGTCACAAAAGTTGTTCAGAACTCTGTAACTATTTTAGGAACAGAGATATTGAGCTTTAAACAGAGTGCAATAGATGCAAGAATTTGGTAGAGAATCACTACCACCGAAAAGCATCTATTCCATTAAGGCAGAGAGAATCATCAATTGATTTCTAATAGCAATGTTCCGATGCATAATAGAACGCTGAGTTCAAAAAAGTCATTCAAAACTCTGTAACTATTTTAGGAACAGAGATATTGAGCTTGAAACAGAGTGCAATAGATGCGAGAATTTGGTAGAGAATCACTACCACTGAAAAGCATCTATTCCATAAAGGCAGAGAGAATCATCAATTTATTTCTAATAGCAATGTTCCGATGCATAATAGAACGCTGAGTTCAAAAAAGTCATTCAGAACTCTGTAACTATTTTAGGAACAGAGATATTGAGCTATAAACAGAGTGCAATAGATGCGAGAATTTGGTAGAGAATCACTACCACTGAAAAGCATCTATTCCATTAAGGCAGAGAGAATCATCAATTTATTTCTAATAGCAATGTTCCGATGCATAATTGAACGCTGAGTTCAAAAAAGTCATTCAGAACGCTGTAACTATTTTAGGAACAGAGGTATGAGCTTTAAACAGAGTGCAATAGATGCGAGAATTTGGTAGAGAATCACTACCACTGAAAAGCATCTATTCCATTAAGGCAGAGAGAATCATCAATTTATTTCTAATAGCAATGTTCCGATGCATAATTGAACGCTGAGTTCAAAAAAGTCATTCAGAACGCTGTAACTATTTTAGGAACAGAGATATGAGCTTTAAACAGATTGCAATAGATGCGAGAATTTGGTAGAGAATCACTACCACTGAAAAGCATCTATTCCATTAAGGCAGAGAGAATCATCAATTGATTTCTAATTGCAATGTTCCGATGCATAACAGAACGCTAAGTTCAACAAAGTCATTCAGAACTCTGTAACTATTTTAGGAACAGAGATATTGAGCTTTAAACAGAGTGCAATAGATGCAAGAATTTGGTAGAGAATCACTACCACCGAAAAGCATCTATTCCATTAAGGCAGAGAGAATCATCAATTTATTTTTAATAGCAATGTTCCGATGCATAATTGAACGCTGAGTTCAAAAAAGTTGTTCAGAACTCTGTAACTATTTTAGGAACAGAGATATTGAGCTTTAAACAGAGTGCAATAGATGCAAGAATTTGGTAGAGAATCACTACCACCGAAAAGCATCTATTCAATTAAGGCAGAGAGAATCATTAATTGACTTCTAATAGCAATGTTCCGATGCATAATTGAAAGCTGAGTTCAAAAAAGTTGTTCAAAACTCTGTAACTATTTTAAGAACAGAGATATTGAGCTTTAAACAGAGTGCAATAGATGCAAGAATTTGGTAGAGAATCACTACCACCGAAAAGCATCTATTCAATTAAGGCAGAGAGAATCATGAATTGATTTCTAATAGCAATGTTCCGATGCATAATTGAACGCTGAGTTCAAAAAAGTTGTTCAAAACTCTGTAACTATTTTAAGAACAGAGATATTGAGCTTTAAACAGAGTGCAATAGATGCGAGAATTTGGTAGAGAATCACTACCACTGAAAAGCATCTATTCCATTAAGGCAGAGAGAATCATCAATTTGTTTCTAATAGCAATGTTCCGATGCATAATGGAACGCTGAGTTCAAAAAAGTCATTCAGAACTCTGTAACTATTTAAGAAACAGAGATATTGAGCTTTAAACAGAGTGCAATAGATGCGAGAATTTGGTAGAGAATCACTACCACCGAAAAGCATCTATTCCATTAAGGCAGAGAAAATCATCAATTTATTTCTAATAGCAATGTTCCGATTTAAAATTAAACGCTGAGTTCAAAAAAGTCATTCAGAACTCTGTAACTATTTTAGGAACAGAGATATTGAGCTTTAAACAGAGTGCAATAGATGCGAGAATTTGGTAGAGAATCACTACCACTGAAAAGCATCTATTCCATTAAGGCAGAGAGAATCATCAATTTGTTTCTAATAGCAATGTTCCGATGCATAATGGAACGCTGAGTTCAAAAAAGTCATTCAGAACTCTGTAACTATTTTAGGAACAGAGATATTGATCTTTAAACAGAGTTCAATAGATGCGAGAATTTGGTAGAGAATCACCACCACTGAAAAGCATCTATTCCATTAAGGCAGAGAGAATCATCAATTGATTTCTAATTGCAATGTTCCGATGCATAACAGAACGCTAAGTTCAACAAAGTCATTCAGAACTCTGTAACTATTTTAGGAACAGAGATATTGAGCTTTAAACAGAGTGCAATAGATGCAAGAATTTGGTAGAGAATCACTACCACCGAAAAGCATCTATTCCATTAAGGCAGAGAGAATCATCAATTTATTTTTAATAGCAATGTTCCGATGCATAATTGAACGCTGAGTTCAAAAAAGTTGTTCAGAACTCTGTAACGATTTCAGGAACTGAGATATTGAGCTTTAAACAGAGTGCAATAGATGCAAGAATTTGGTAGAGAATCACTACCACCGAAAAGCATCTATTCCATTAAGGCAGAGAGAATCATCAATTGATTTCTAATAGCAATGTTCCGATGCATAATAGAACGCTGAGTTCAAAAAAGTCATTCAAAACTCTGTAACTATTTTAGGAACAGAGATATTGAGCTTTAAACAGAGTGCAATAGATGTGAGAATTTAGTAGAGAATCACTACCACCGAAAAGCATCTATTCCATTAAGGCAGAGAGAATCATCAATTTATTTCTAATAGCAATGTTCCGATGCATAATAGAACGCTGAGTTCAAAAAAGTCATTCAGAACTCTGTAACTATTTTAGGAACAGAGATATTGAGCTATAAACAGAGTGCAATAGATGCGAGAATTTGGTAGAGAATCACTACCACTGAAAAGCATCTATTCCATTAAGGCAGAGAGAATCATCAATTTATTTCTAATAGCAATGTTCCGATGCATAATTGAACGCTGAGTTCAAAAAAGTCATTCAGAACGCTGTAACTATTTTAGGAACAGAGGTATGAGCTTTAAACAGAGTGCAATAGATGCGAGAATTTGGTAGAGAATCACTACCACTGAAAAGCATCTATTCCATTAAGGCAGAGAGAATCATCAATTTATTTCTAATAGCAATGTTCCGATGCATAATTGAACGCTGAGTTCAAAAAAGTCATTCAGAACGCTGTAACTATTTTAGGAACAGAGATATGAGCTTTAAACAGATTGCAATAGATGCGAGAATTTGGTAGAGAATCACTACCACTGAAAAGCATCTATTCCATTAAGGCAGAGAGAATCATCAATTGATTTCTAATTGCAATGTTCCGATGCATAACAGAACGCTAAGTTCAACAAAGTCATTCAGAACTCTGTAACTATTTTAGGAACAGAGATATTGAGCTTTAAACAGAGTGCAATAGATGCAAGAATTTGGTAGAGAATCACTACCACCGAAAAGCATCTATTCCATTAAGGCAGAGAGAATCATCAATTTATTTTTAATAGCAATGTTCCGATGCATAATTGAACGCTGAGTTCAAAAAAGTTGTTCAGAACTCTGTAACTATTTTAGGAACAGAGATATTGAGCTTTAAACAGAGTGCAATAGATGCAAGAATTTGGTAGAGAATCACTACCACCGAAAAGCATCTATTCAATTAAGGCAGAGAGAATCATTAATTGACTTCTAATAGCAATGTTCCGATGCATAATTGAAAGCTGAGTTCAAAAAAGTTGTTCAAAACTCTGTAACTATTTTAAGAACAGAGATATTGAGCTTTAAACAGAGTGCAATAGATGCAAGAATTTGGTAGAGAATCACTACCACCGAAAAGCATCTATTCAATTAAGGCAGAGAGAATCATGAATTGATTTCTAATAGCAATGTTCCGATGCATAATTGAACGCTGAGTTCAAAAAAGTTGTTCAAAACTCTGTAACTATTTTAAGAACAGAGATATTGAGCTTTAAACAGAGTGCAATAGATGCGAGAATTTGGTAGAGAATCACTACCACTGAAAAGCATCTATTCCATTAACGCAGAGAGAATCATCAATTGATTTCTAATAGCAATGTTCCGATGCATAATTGAAGGCTGAGTTCAAAAAAGTTGTTCAAAACTCTGTAACTATTTTAAGAACAGAGATATTGAGCTTTAAACAGAGTGCAATAGATGCGAGAATTTGGTAGAGAATCACTACCACTGAAAAGCATCTATTCCATTAACGCAGAGAGAATCATCAATTGATTTCTAATTGCAATGTTCCGATGCATAACAGAACGCTAAGTTCAACAAAGTCATTTAGAACTCTGTAACTATTTTAGGAACAGAGATATTGAGCTTTAAACAGAGTGCAATAGATGCGATAATTTGGTAGAGAATCACTACCACTGAAAAGCATCTATTCCATGAAGGTAGAGAGAATCATCAATTTATTTGTAATAGCAATGTTCCGATGCATAATTTAACGCTGAGGTCAAAAAAGTTGTTCAGAACTCTGTAACTATTTTAGGAACAGAGATATTGAGCTTTAAACAGAGTGCAATCAGGGGCGGATCCAGGTCCAAATCTGATGGGTGCTGAAGGGAGGCAGAATGGGGGTCCGGGGGCGTAGCCCCCGGGAAAATTTTTGGGGCCACGCCCTTTACTTTGGCTTAAAATGTGACCACGCCCTATATTTTGCTTGAAAGTTTGAATTCTCATTTAGAAAATCAATAACAATTTCTAGAAGACTTTTCAGAAAACGGACAGTGTGTACTGTTTGTTTCAATGAAGGTTTAGGACAAACTGCAAAAACTACTGTTGGACATGGACATATGGCTACCCTGGGTACCAGAGCCTAAAAATTTAAAAATAAAAAAAAAAATAAAAAATAAAAAATGAGAAGAAAAAGGAACTCCTTTTTCTTCTCATTTTTTTTCTTTTTATATTTTTAAATTTTTAGGCTCTGGTACCCAGGGTAACATATGGCAAACTCCAAAGCGCTTTCACGATGAACCAGGGTAAACATCATGGTAATTTATCCATCTTATGGTGTCAAATCTGTCTAACATGAAATAAGCCGACGTCAAATGTTGCTATAGGATCGCGGGAAACTTCTGTCTTGAGTGCGCTTTATGTGCGCTTTCTTTATTTCAGTGCCAATTAGCAGAGATAAAACGTTAATCAATCGCTTTAACGAGCGTGACGGAAGTGGGTTACTTACTTTCTTTCTTTCTTTCTTTCTTACTTTCTTTCTTTCTGACTGACTGACTGACATCGAAGCCCCTTCTTAGATTACAAAGTGGACTTTGTAATCAAAAACATGTCTCATTTGAAGAAGGGTGTTGGATTTCGTTCAAATATGGTAATGAATGGTGCATTCTTCACATCACAAAAGGGAAAAAACAAGTTTATTCAAACCAAATATGTTTGGGAATTCGTGATTACAGCCATTATTCGTAAGACAATTTACTGCTACAAAGCCCCTTTTGTCCAATATTCCATACAAATATGATAAACCCTACCCAACAGGCCAACAAAAACTCGCAGCAACAGCTAACAATTTCTAACTTATTTTGATTACTACCTATTTATTGTTTCCAAAGCAAACATAAATCAAAAGTTTTGCCCAAGTCGTATTGGTAAATATTGATTTAGTTCATGGTAAAATAACAGGGCCTAGGCCTAGCCACTAGCAGCACCGCATACACAAAAATGAAGGGCCTACCGAGATTGCCTCACAGTCGCTGAGCTTTTCCTTTATAACTTCTGGTATCTACTGAAGCTTCGAAACATTCTTGGATCCATTGATATATCCTAAGTCTTCCAAATCGAAACTTCTTTCCCTCGTAGAAGGGATAGCCTTTCTCGCGTCGTCGACATGGCCGCCATGTTTTTGCGCGGCATTCTGTTTCGTAAGCAGTTTGTTCTTCATTTGGTGATTGGCTAATGGTCTAGTCATTTCTATCAGACGTTCCCCTATTGGCTTGCACCCCTCAAGGTTTTTTCCTATTGGCTTGCACCCCTCAGTTTCAAACTACGGGTGCTCCCGCCAATTTCAAGCAACCCTCATGCAGCTCTCTGATTGGTTTGCACCAAGGCGCCTTCCTTACGCGAGTTGCACTGTGCCTGCCTGCCTCTGCAAGAGAATTTGGGCATGGAAACGAGGAGATTCCCCTTATGGATAAAGACTCTTTCTTTGCGATGATCAAAGCTGCGGGAGGATGCCCTCCGATAAATTTATCGTCGATGAATGGGGCTCGAGGGGTAGGGGGGGGGGGCGAACTAAGAAACGAGGATACGGTGATTTCATGGCAATTCATCATTCAACGATTTTAACAAGTGATATCTCACTAATATTTTACAACAGAAGATTGTTTGAAGTTTGCCTTTCCCAAAGTAAATGATTTCCTCGCAACTTTGACAGGTGCTTGCGCACCCGTTGCACCCCCCTGGATCCGCCCCTGGCAATAGATGCAAGAATTTGGTAGAGAATCACTACCACCGAAAAGCATCTATTCAATTAAGGCAGAGAGAATCATCAATTGATTTCTAATAGCAATGTTCCGATGCATAATTGAACGCTGAGTTCAAAAAAGTTGTTCAAAACTCTGTAACTATTTTAGGAACAGAGATATTGAGCTTTAAACAGAGTGCAATAGATGCAAGAATTTGGTAGAGAATCACTACCACTGAAAAGCATCTATTCCATTAAGGCAGAGAGAATCATCAATTGATTTCTAATAGCAATGTTCCGATGCATAATAGAACGCTGAGTTCAAAAAAGTCATTCAAAACTCTGTAACTATTTTAGGAACAGAGATATTGAGCTTTAAACAGAGTGCAATAGATGCGAGAATTTGGTAGAGAATCACTACCACTGAAAAGCATCTATTCCATAAAGGCAGAGAGAATCATCAATTTATTTCTAATAGCAATGTTCCGATGCATAATAGAACGCTGAGTTCAAAAAAGTCATTCAGAACTCTGTAACTATTTTAGGAACAGAGATATTGAGCTATAAACAGAGTGCAATAGATGCGAGAATTTGGTAGAGAATCACTACCACTGAAAAGCATCTATTCCATTAAGGCAGAGAGAATCATCAATTTATTTCTAATAGCAATGTTCCGATGCATAATTGAACGCTGAGTTCAAAAAAGTCATTCAGAACGCTGTAACTATTTTAGGAACAGAGGTATGAGCTTTAAACAGAGTGCAATAGATGCGAGAATTTGGTAGAGAATCACTACCACTGAAAAGCATCTATTCCATTAAGGCAGAGAGAATCATCAATTGATTTCTAATTGCAATGTTCCGATGCATAACAGAACGCTAAGTTCATCAAAGTCATTCAGAACTCTGTAACTATTTTAGGAACAGAGATATTGAGCTTTAAACAGAGTGCAATAGATGCGATAATTTGGTAGAGAATCACTACCACTGAAAAGCATCTATTCCATTAAGGTAGAGAGAATCATCAATTTATTTTTAATAGCAATGTTCCGATGCAGAATTGAACGCTGAGGTCAAAAAAGTTGTTCAGAACTCTGTAACTATTTTAGGAACAGAGATATTGAGCTTTAAACAGAGTGCAATAGATGCAAGAATTTGGTAGAGAATCACTACCACCGAAAAGCATCTATTCAATTAAGGCAGAGAGAATCATCAATTGATTTCTAATAGCAATGTTCCGATGCATAATTGAACGCTGAGTTCAAAAAAGTTGTTCAAAACTCTGTAACTATTTTAAGAACAGAGATATTGAGCTTTAAACAGAGTGCAATAGATGCGAGAATTTGGTAGAGAATCACTACCACTGAAAAGCATCTATTCCATTAACGCAGAGAGAATCATCAATTGATTTCTAATAGCAATGTTCCGATGCATAATTGAAGGCTGAGTTCAAAAAAGTTGTTCAAAACTCTGTAACTATTTTAAGAACAGAGATATTGAGCTTTAAACAGAGTGCAATAGATGCGAGAATTTGGTAGAGAATCACTACCACTGAAAAGCATCTATTCCATTAACGCAGAGAGAATCATCAATTGATTTCTAATTGCAATGTTCCGATGCATAACAGAACGCTAAGTTCAACAAAGTCATTTAGAACTCTGTAACTATTTTAGGAACAGAGATATTGAGCTTTAAACAGAGTGCAATAGATGCGATAATTTGGTAGAGAATCACTACCACTGAAAAGCATCTATTCCATGAAGGTAGAGAGAATCATCAATTTATTTGTAATAGCAATGTTCCGATGCATAATTTAACGCTGAGGTCAAAAAAGTTGTTCAGAACTCTGTAACTATTTTAGGAACAGAGATATTGAGCTTTAAACAGAGTGCAATAGATGCAAGAATTTGGTAGAGAATCACTACCACCGAAAAGCATCTATTCAATTAAGGCAGAGAGAATCATCAATTGATTTCTAATAGCAATGTTCCGATGCATAATTGAACGCTGAGTTCAAAAAAGTTGTTCAAGACTCTGTAACTATTTTAGGAACAGAGATATTGAGCTTTAAACAGAGTGCAATAGATGCGAGAATTTGGTAGAGAATCACTACCACTGAAAAGCATCTATTCCATAAAGGCAGAGAGAATCATCAATTTATTTCTAATAGCAATGTTCCGATGCATAATAGAACGCTGAGTTCAAAAAAGTCATTCAGAACTCTGTAACTATTTTAGGAACAGAGATATTGAGCTTTAAACAGAGTGCAATAGATGCGAGAATTTGGTAGAGAATCACTACCACTGAAAAGCATCTATTCCATTAAGGCAGAGAGAATCATCAATTTATTTCTAATAGCAATGTTCCGATGCATAATTGAACGCTGAGTTCAAAAAAGTCATTCAGAACTCTGTAACTATTTTAGGAACAGAGATATGAGTTTAAACAGAATGCAATAGATGCGAGAATTTGGTAGAGAATCACTACCACTGAAAAGCATCTATTCCATTAAGGCAGAGAGAATCATCAATTGATTTCTAATTGCAATGTTCCGATGCATAACAGAACGCTAAGTTCAACAAAGTCATTCAGAACTCTGTAACTATTTTAGGAACAGAGATATTGAGCTTTAAACAGAGTGCAATAGATGCGATAATTTGGTAGAGAATCACTACCACTGAAAAGCATCTATTCCATTAAGGTAGAGAGAATCATCAATTTATTTTTAATAGCAAAGTTCCGATGCATAATTGAACGCTGAGGTCAAAAAAGTTGTTCAGAACTCTGTAACTATTTTAGGAACAGAGATATTGAGCTTTAAACAGAGTGCAATAGATGCAAGAATTTGGTAGAGAATCACTACCACCGAAAAGCATCTATTCAATTAAGGCAGAGAGAATCATCAATTGATTTCTAATAGCAATGTTCCGATGCATAATTGAACGCTGAGTTCAAAAAAGTTGTTCAAAACTCTGTAACTATTTTAAGAACAGAGATATTGAGCTTTAAACAGAGTGCAATAGATGCGAGAATTTGGTAGAGAATCACTACCACTGAAAAGCATCTATTCTATTAACGCAGAGAGAATCATCAATTGATTTCTAATAGCAATGTTCCGATGCATACTTGAACGCTGAGTTCAAAAAAGTTGTTCAAAACTCTGTAACTATTTTAAGAACAGAGATATTGAGCTTTAAACAGAGTGCAATAGATGCGAGAATTTGGTAGAGAATCACTACCACTGAAAAGCATCTATTCCATTAACGCAGAGAGAATCATCAATTGATTTCTAATAGCAATGTTCCGATGCATAATAGAACGCTGAGTTCAAAACCGTCATTCAGAACTCTGTAACTATTTTAGGAACAGAGATATTGAGCTTTAAACAGAGTGCAATAGATGCGAGAATTTGGTAGAGAATCACTACCACTGAAAAGCATCTATTCCATTAAGGCAGAGAGAATCATCAATTTATTTCTAATAGCATAGTTTCGATGCATAATAGAACGCTGAGTTCAAAAAAGTCATTCAGAACTCTGTAACTATTTTAGGAACAGAGATATTGAGCTTTAAATAGAGTGCAATAGATGCGAGAATTTGGAAGAGAATCACTACCACTGAAAAGCATCTATTCAATTAAGGCAGAATGAATCATCAATTGATTTCTAATAGCAATGTTCCGATGCATAGTAGAACGTTGAGTTCAAAAACGTCATTCAGAACTCTGTAACTATTTTAGGAACAGAGATATTGAGCTTTAAACAGAGTGCAATAGATGCGAGAATTTGGTAGAGAATCACTACCACCGAAAAGCATCTATTCCATTAAGGCAGAATGAATCATCAATTGATTTCTAATAGCAATGTTCCGATGCATAATTGAACGCTGAGTTCAAAAAAGTCATTCAAAACTCTGTAACTATTTTAGGAACAGAGATATTGAGCTTTAAACAGAGTGCAATAGATGCGAGAATTTGGTAGAGAATCACTACCACTGAAAAGCATCTATTCCATTAAGGCAGAGAGAATCATCAATTTATTTCTAATAGCAATGTTCCGATGCATAATTTAACGCTGAGTTCTAAAACGTCATTCAGAACTCTGCAACTATTTTAGGAACAGAGATATTGAGCTTTAAACAGAGTGCTATAGATGCGAGAATTTGGTAGAGAATCACTACCACTGAAAAGCATCTATTCTATTAACGCAGAGAGAATCATCAATTGATTTCTAATAGCAATGTTCCGATGCATAATTGAACGCTGAGTTCAAAAAAGTTGTTCAAAACTCTGTAACTATTTTAAGAACAGAGATATTGAGCTTTAAACAGAGTGCAATAGATGCGAGAATTTGGTAGAGAATCACAACCACTGAAAAGCATCTATTCCATTAACGCAGAGAGAATCATCAATTGATTTCTAATAGCAATGTTCCGATGCATAATAGAACGCTGAGTTCAAAACCGTCATTCAGAACTCTGTAACTATTTTAGGAACAGAGATATTGAGCTTTAAACAGAGTGCAATAGATGCGAGAATTTGGTAGAGAATCACTACCACTGAAAAGCATCTATTCCATTAAGGCAGAGAGAATCATCAATTTATTTCTAATAGCATAGTTTCGATGCATAATTGAACGCTGAGTTCAAAAAAGTCATTCAGAACTCTGTAACTATTTTAGGAACAGAGATATTGAGCTTTAAATAGAGTGCAATAGATGCGAGAATTTGGAAGAGAATCACTACCACTGAAAAGCATCTATTCAATTAAGGCAGAATGAATCATCAATTGATTTCTAATAGCAATGTTCCGATGCATAGTAGAACGTTGACTTCAAAAACGTCATTCAGAACTCTGTAACTATTTTAGGAACAGAGATATTGAGCTTTAAACAGAGTGCAATAGATGCGAGAATTTGGTAGAGAATCACTACCACCGAAAAGCATCTATTCCATTAAGGCAGAATGAATCATCAATTGATTTCTAATAGCAATGTTCCGATGCATAATTGAACGCTGAGTTCAAAAAAGTCATTCAGAACTCTGTAACTATTTTAGAAACAGAGATATTGAGCTTTAAACAGAGTGCAATAGATGCGAGAATTTGGTAGAGAATCACTACCACTGAAAAGCATCTATTCCATTAAGGCAGAGAGAATCATCAATTTGTTTCTAATAGCAATGTTCCGATGCATAATGGAACGCTGAGTTCAAAAACGTCATTCAGAACTCTGTAACTATTTTAGGAACAGAGATATTGAGCTTTAAACAGAGTGCAATAGATGCGAGAATTTGGTAGAGAATCACTACCACTGAAAAGCATCTATTCCATTAAGGCAGAGAGAATCATCAATTGATTTCTAATAGCAATGTTCCGATGCATAATAGAACGCTGAGTTCAAAAAAGTCATTCAGAACTCTGTAACTATTTTAGGAACAGAGATATTGAGCTTTAAACAGAGTGCAATAGATGCGAGAATTTGGTAGAGAATCACTACCACTGAAAAGCATCTATTCCATTAAGGCAGAGAGAATCATCAATTTATTTCTAATAGCAATGTTCCAATGCATAATTGAACGCTGAGTTCAAAAAAGTCATTCAGAACTCTGTAACTTTTTTAGGAACGGAGATATTGAGCTTTAAACAGAGTGCAATAGATGCGAGAATTTGGTAGAGAATCACTACCACTGAAAAGCATCTATTCCATTAAGGCAGAGAGAATCATCAATTTATTTCTAATAGCAATGTTCCGATGCATAATTGAACGCTGAGTTCAAAAAAGTCATTCAGAACTCTGTAACTATTTTAGGAACAGAGATATGAGCTTTAAACAGAGTGCAATAGATGCGAGAATTTGGTAGAGAATCACTACCACTGAAAAGCATCTATTCCATTAAGGCAGAGAGAATCATCAATTGATTTCTAATTGCAATGTTCCGATGCATAACAGAACGCTAAGTTCAACAAAGTCATTCAGAACTCTGTAACTATTTTAGGAACAGAGATATTGAGCTTTAAACAGAGTGCAATAGATGCGATAATTTGGTAGAGAATCACTACCACTGAAAAGCATCTATTCCATTAAGGTAGAGAGAATCATCAATTTATTTTTAATAGCAATGTTCCGATGCATAATTGAACGCTGAGGTCAAAAAAGTTGTTCAGAACTCTGTAACTATTTTAGGAACAGAGATATTGAGCTTTAAACAGAGTGCAATAGATGCAAGAATTTGGTAGAGAATCACTACCACCGAAAAGCATCTATTCAATTAAGGCAGAGAGAATCATCAATTGATTTCTAATAGCAATGTTCCGATGCATAATTGAACGCTGAGTTCAAAAAAGTTGTTCAAAACTCTGTAACTATTTTAAGAACAGAGATATTGAGCTTTAAACAGAGTGCAATAGATGCGAGAATTTGGTAGAGAATCACTACCACTGAAAAGCATCTATTCTATTAACGCAGAGAGAATCATCAATTGATTTCTAATAGCAATGTTCCGATGCATAATTGAACGCTGAGTTCAAAAAAGTTGTTCAAAACTCTGTAACTATTTTAAGAACAGAGATATTGAGCTTTAAACAGAGTGCAATCGATGCGAGAATTTGGTAGAGAATCACTACCACTGAAAAGCATCTATTCCATTAACGCAGAGAGAATCATCAATTGATTTCTAATAGCAATGTTCCGATGCATAATAGAACGCTGAGTTCAAAACCGTCATTCAGAACTCTGTAACTATTTTAGGAACAGAGATATTGAGCTTTAAACAGAGTGCAATAGATGCGAGAATTTGGTAGAGAATCACTACCACTGAAAAGCATCTATTCCATTAAGGCAGAGAGAATCATCAATTTATTTCTAATAGCATAGTTTCGATGCATAATTGAACGCTGAGTTCAAAAAAGTCATTCAGAACTCTGTAACTATTTTAGGAACAGAGATATTGAGCTTTAAACAGAGTGCAATAGATGCGAGAATTTGGTAGAGAATCACTACCACTGAAAAGCATCTATTCTATTAACGCAGAGAGAATCATCAATTGATTTCTAATAGCAATGTTCCGATGCATAATTGAACGCTGAGTTCAAAAAAGTTGTTCAAAACTCTGTAACTATTTTAAGAACAGAGATATTGAGCTTTAAACAGAGTGCAATCGATGCGAGAATTTGGTAGAGAATCACTACCACTGAAAAGCATCTATTCCATTAACGCAGAGAGAATCATCAATTGATTTCTAATAGCAATGTTCCGATGCATAATAGAACGCTGAGTTCAAAACCGTCATTCAGAACTCTGTAACTATTTTAGGAACAGAGATATTGAGCTTTAAACAGAGTGCAATAGATGCGAGAATTTGGTAGAGAATCACTACCACTGAAAAGCATCTATTCAATTAAGGCAGAATGAATCATCAATTGATTTCTAATAGCAATGTTCCGATGCATAGTAGAACGTTGAGTTCAAAAACGTCATTCAGAACTCTGTAACTATTTTAGGAACAGAGATATTGAGCTTTAAACAGAGTGCAATAGATGCGAGAATTTGGTAGAGAATCACTACCACCGAAAAGCATCTATTCCATTAAGGCAGAATGAATCATCAATTGATTTCTAATAGCAATGTTCCGATGCATAATTGAACGCTGAGTTCAAAAAAGTCATTCAGAACTCTGTAACTATTTTAGGAACAGAGATATTGAGCTTTAAACAGAGTGCAATAGATGCGAGAATTTGGTAGAGAATCACTACCACTGAAAAGCATCTATTCCATTAAGGCAGAGAGAATCATCAATTTGTTTCTAATAGCAATGTTCCGATGCATAATGGAACGCTGAGTTCAAAAACGTCATTCAGAACTCTGTAACTATTTTAGGAACAGAGATATTGAGCTTTAAACAGAGTGCAATAGATGCGAGAATTTGGTAGAGAATCACTACCACTGAAAAGCATCTATTCCATTAAGGCAGAGAGAATCATCAATTGATTTCTAATAGCAATGTTCCGATGCATAATAGAACGCTGAGTTCAAAAAAGTCATTCAGAACTCTGTAACTATTTTAGGAACAGAGATATGAGCTTTAAACAGAATGCAATAGATGTGAGAATTTGGTAGAGAATCACTACCACTGAAAAGCATCTATTCCATTAAGGCTGAGAGAATCATCAATTGATTTCTAATTGCAATCTTCCAATGCATAACAGAACGCTAAGTTCAAAAAAGTCATTCAGAACTCTGTAACTATTTTAGGAACAGAGATATTGAGCTTTAAACAGAGTGCAATAGATGCGAGAATTTGGTAGAGAATCACTACCACTGAAAAGCATCTATTCCATTAAGGCAGAGAGAATCATCAATTTATTTCTAATAGCATAGTTTCGATGCATAATTGAACGCTGAGTTCAAAAAAGTCATTCAGAACTCTGTAACTATTTTAGGAACAGAGATATTGAGCTTTAAATAGAGTGCAATAGATGCGAGAATTTGGAAGAGAATCACTACCACTGAAAAGCATCTATTCAATTAAGGCAGAATGAATCATCAATTGATTTCTAATAGCAATGTTCCGATGCATAGTAGAACGTTGACTTCAAAAACGTCATTCAGAACTCTGTAACTATTTTAGGAACAGAGATATTGAGCTTTAAACAGAGTGCAATAGATGCGAGAATTTGGTAGAGAATCACTACCACCGAAAAGCATCTATTCCATTAAGGCAGAATGAATCATCAATTGATTTCTAATAGCAATGTTCCGATGCATAATTGAACGCTGAGTTCACAAAAGTCATTCAGAACTCTGTAACTATTTTAGAAACAGAGATATTGAGCTTTAAACAGAGTGCAATAGATGCGAGAATTTGGTAGAGAATCACTACCACTGAAAAGCATCTATTCCATTAAGGCAGAGAGAATCATCAATTTGTTTCTAATAGCAATGTTCCGATGCATAATGGAACGCTGAGTTCAAAAACGTCATTCAGAACTCTGTAACTATTTTAGGAACAGAGATATTGAGCTTTAAACAGAGTGCAATAGATGCGAGAATTTGGTAGAGAATCACTACCACCGAAAAGCATCTATTCCATTAAGGCAGAAAGAATCATCAATTGATTTCTAATAGCAATGTTCCGATGCATAATTGAACGCTGAGTTCAAAAAAGTCATTCAGAACTCTGTAACTATTTTAGGAACAGAGATATTGAGCTTTAAACAGAGTGCAATAGATGCGAGAATTTGGTAGAGAATCACTACCACTGAAAAGCATCTATTCCATTAAGGCAGAGAGAATCATCAATTTGTTTCTAATAGCAATGTTCCGATGCATAATGGAACGCTGAGTTCAAAAACGTCATTCAGAACTCTGTAACTATTTTAGGAACAGAGATATTGAGCTTTAAACAGAGTGCAATAGATGCGAGAATTTGGTAGAGAATCACTACCACTGAAAAGCATCTATTCCATTAAGGCAGAGAGAATCATCAATTGATTTCTAATAGCAATGTTCCGATGCATAATAGAACGCTGAGTTCAAAAAAGTCATTCAGAACTCTGTAACTATTTTAGGAACAGAGATATGAGCTTTAAACAGAATGCAATAGATGTGAGAATTTGGTAGAGAATCACTACCACTGAAAAGCATCTATTCCATTAAGGCTGAGAGAATCATCAATTGATTTCTAATTGCAATCTTCCAATGCATAACAGAACGCTAAGTTCAAAAAAGTCATTCAGAACTCTGTAACTATTTTAGGAACAGAGATATTGAGCTTTAAACAGAGTGCAATAGATGCGAGAATTTGGTAGAGAATCACTACCACTGAAAAGCATCTATTCCATTAAGGCAGAGAGAATCATCAATTTATTTCTAATAGCATAGTTTCGATGCATAATTGAACGCTGAGTTCAAAAAAGTCATTCAGAACTCTGTAACTATTTTAGGAACAGAGATATTGAGCTTTAAATAGAGTGCAATAGATGCGAGAATTTGGAAGAGAATCACTACCACTGAAAAGCATCTATTCAATTAAGGCAGAATGAATCATCAATTGATTTCTAATAGCAATGTTCCGATGCATAGTAGAACGTTGACTTCAAAAACGTCATTCAGAACTCTGTAACTATTTTAGGAACAGAGATATTGAGCTTTAAACAGAGTGCAATAGATGCGAGAATTTGGTAGAGAATCACTACCACCGAAAAGCATCTATTCCATTAAGGCAGAATGAATCATCAATTGATTTCTAATAGCAATGTTCCGATGCATAATTGAACGCTGAGTTCAAAAAAGTCATTCAGAACTCTGTAACTATTTTAGAAACAGAGATATTGAGCTTTAAACAGAGTGCAATAGATGCGAGAATTTGGTAGAGAATCACTACCACTGAAAAGCATCTATTCCATTAAGGCAGAGAGAATCATCAATTTGTTTCTAATAGCAATGTTCCGATGCATAATGGAACGCTGAGTTCAAAAACGTCATTCAGAACTCTGTAACTATTTTAGGAACAGAGATATTGAGCTTTAAACAGAGTGCAATAGATGCGAGAATTTGGTAGAGAATCACTACCACCGAAAAGCATCTATTCCATTAAGGCAGAATGAATCATCAATTGATTTCTAATAGCAATGTTCCGATGCATAATTGAACGCTGAGTTCAAAAAAGTCATTCAGAACTCTGTAACTATTTTAGAAACAGAGATATTGAGCTTTAAACAGAGTGCAATAGATGCGAGAATTTGGTAGAGAATCACTACCACTGAAAAGCATCTATTCCATTAAGGCAGAGAGAATCATCAATTTGTTTCTAATAGCAATGTTCCGATGCATAATGGAACGCTGAGTTCAAAAACGTCATTCAGAACTCTGTAACTATTTTAGGAACAGAGATATTGAGCTTTAAACAGAGTGCAATAGATGCGAGAATTTGGTAGAGAATCACTACCACTGAAAAGCATCTATTCCATTAAGGCAGAGAGAATCATCAATTGATTTCTAATAGCAATGTTCCGATGCATAATAGAACGCTGAGTTCAAAAAAGTCATTCAGAACTCTGTAACTATTTTAGGAACAGAGATATTGAGCTTTAAACAGAGTGCAATAGATGCGAGAATTTGGTAGAGAATCACTACCACTGAAAAGCATCTATTCCATTAAGGCAGAGAGAATCATCAATTTATTTTTAATAGCAATGTTCCAATGCATAATTGAACGCTGAGTTCAAAAAAGTCATTCAGAACTCTGTAACTATTTTAGGAACAGAGATATGAGCTTTAAACAGAATGCAATAGATGTGAGAATTTGGTAGAGAATCACTACCACTGAAAAGCATCTATTCCATTAAGGCAGAGAGAATCATCAATTGATTTCTAATTGCAATCTTCCGATGCATAACAGAACGCTAAGTTCAAAAAAGTCATTCAGAACTCTGTAACTATTTTAGGAACAGAGATATTGAGCTTTAAACAGAGTGCAATAGATGCGAGAATTTGGTAGAGAATCACTACCACTGAAAAGCATCTATTCCATTAAGGCAGAGAGAATCATCAATTTATTTTTAATAGCAATGTTCCAATGCATAATTGAACGCTGAGTTCAAAAAAGTCATTCAGAACTCTGTAACTATTTTAGGAACAGAGATATGAGCTTTAAACAGAGTGCAATAGATGCGATAATTTGGTAGAGAATCACTACCACTGAAAAGCATCTATTCCATGAAGGTAGAGAGAATCATCAATTTATTTGTAATAGCAATGTTCCGATGCATAATTTAACGCTGAGGTCAAAAAAGTTGTTCAGAACTCTGTAACTATTTTAGGAACAGAGATATTGAGCTTTAAACAGAGTGCAATAGATGCAAGAATTTGGTAGAGAATCACTACCACCGAAAAGCATCTATTCAATTAAGGCAGAGAGAATCATCAATTGATTTCTAATAGCAATGTTCCGATGCATAATAGAACGCTGAGTTCAAAACCGTCATTCAGAACTCTGTAACTATTTTAGGAACAGAGATATTGAGCTTTAAACAGAGTGCAATAGATGCGAGAATTTGGTAGAGAATCACTACCACTGAAAAGCATCTATTCCATTAAGGCAGAGAGAATCATCAATTTATTTCTAATAGCATAGTTTCGATGCATAATTGAACGCTGAGCTTTAAAAATTCATTCAGAACTCTTTAACTATTTTAGGAACAGAGATATTGAGCTTTAAACAGAGTGCAATAGATGCGAGAATTTAGTAGAGAATCACTACCACCGAAAAGCATCTATTCCATTAAGGCAGAATGAATCATCAATTGATTTCTAATAGCAATGTTCCGATGCATAATTGAACGCTGAGTTCAAAAAAGTCATTCAGAACTCTGTAACTATTTTAGAAACAGAGATATTGAGCTTTAAACAGAGTGCAATAGATGCGAGAATTTGGTAGAGAATCACTACCACTGAAAAGCATCTATTCCATTAAGGCAGAGAGAATCATCAATTTGTTTCTAATAGCAATGTTCCGATGCATAATGGAACGCTGAGTTCAAAAACGTCATTCAGAACTCTGTAACTATTTTAGGAACAGAGATATTGAGCTTTAAACAGAGTGCAATAGATGCGAGAATTTGGTAGAGAATCACTACCACTGAAAAGCATCTATTCCATTAAGGCAGAGAGAATCATCAATTGATTTCTAATAGCAATGTTCCGATGCATAATAGAACGCTGAGTTCAAAAAAGTCATTCAGAACTCTGTAACTATTTTAGGAACAGAGATATTGAGCTTTAAACAGAGTGCAATAGATGCGAGAATTTGGTAGAGAATCACTACCACTGAAAAGCATCTATTCCATTAAGGCAGAGAGAATCATCAATTTATTTTTAATAGCAATGTTCCAATGCATAATTGAACGCTGAGTTCAAAAAAGTCATTCAGAACTCTGTAACTATTTTAGGAACAGAGATATGAGCTTTAAACAGAATGCAATAGATGTGAGAATTTGGTAGAGAATCACTACCACTGAAAAGCATCTATTCCATTAAGGCAGAGAGAATCATCAATTGATTTCTAATTGCAATCTTCCGATGCATAACAGAACGCTAAGTTCAAAAAAGTCATTCAGAACTCTGTAACTATTTTAGGAACAGAGATATTGAGCTTTAAACAGAGTGCAATAGATGCGAGAATTTGGTAGAGAATCACTACCACTGAAAAGCATCTATTCCATTAAGGCAGAGAGAATCATCAATTTATTTTTAATAGCAATGTTCCAATGCATAATTGAACGCTGAGTTCAAAAAAGTCATTCAGAACTCTGTAACTATTTTAGGAACAGAGATATGAGCTTTAAACAGAGTGCAATAGATGCGATAATTTGGTAGAGAATCACTACCACTGAAAAGCATCTATTCCATGAAGGTAGAGAGAATCATCAATTTATTTGTAATAGCAATGTTCCGATGCATAATTTAACGCTGAGGTCAAAAAAGTTGTTCAGAACTCTGTAACTATTTTAGGAACAGAGATATTGAGCTTTAAACAGAGTGCAATAGATGCAAGAATTTGGTAGAGAATCACTACCACCGAAAAGCATCTATTCAATTAAGGCAGAGAGAATCATCAATTGATTTCTAATAGCAATGTTCCGATGCATAATAGAACGCTGAGTTCAAAACCGTCATTCAGAACTCTGTAACTATTTTAGGAACAGAGATATTGAGCTTTAAACAGAGTGCAATAGATGCGAGAATTTGGTAGAGAATCACTACCACTGAAAAGCATCTATTCCATTAAGGCAGAGAGAATCATCAATTTATTTCTAATAGCATAGTTTCGATGCATAATTGAACGCTGAGTTCAAAAAAGTCATTCAGAACTCTGTAACTATTTTAGGAACAGAGATATTGAGCTTTAAATAGAGTGCAATAGATGCGAGAATTTGGTAGAGAATCACTACCACTGAAAAGCATCTATTCAATTAAGGCAGAATGAATCATCAATTGATTTCTAATAGCAATGTTCCGATGCATAGTAGAACGTTGAGTTCAAAAACGTCATTCAGAACTCTGTAACTATTTTAGGAACAGAGATATTGAGCTTTAAACAGAGTGCAATAGATGCGAGAATTTGGTAGAGAATCACTACCACCGAAAAGCATCTATTCCATTAAGGCAGAAAGAATCATCAATTGATTTCTAATAGCAATGTTCCGATGCATAATTGAACGCTGAGTTCAAAAAAGTCATTCAGAACTCTGTAACTATTTTAGGAACAGAGATATTGAGCTTTAAACAGAGTGCAATAGATGCGAGAATTTGGTAGAGAATCACTACCACTGAAAAGCATCTATTCCATTAAGGCAGAGAGAATCATCAATTTGTTTCTAATAGCAATGTTCCGATGCATAATGGAACGCTGAGTTCAAAAACGTCATTCAGAACTCTGTAACTATTTTAGGAACAGAGATATTGAGCTTTAAACAGAGTGCAATAGATGCGAGAATTTGGTAGAGAATCACTACCACTGAAAAGCATCTATTCCATTAAGGCAGAGAGAATCATCAATTGATTTCTAATAGCAATGTTCCGATGCATAATAGAACGCTGAGTTCAAAAAAGTCATTCAGAACTCTGTAACTATTTTAGGAACAGAGATATGAGCTTTAAACAGAATGCAATAGATGTGAGAATTTGGTAGAGAATCACTACCACTGAAAAGCATCTATTCCATTAAGGCTGAGAGAATCATCAATTGATTTCTAATTGCAATCTTCCAATGCATAACAGAACGCTAAGTTCAAAAAAGTCATTCAGAACTCTGTAACTATTTTAGGAACAGAGATATTGAGCTTTAAACAGAGTGCAATAGATGCGAGAATTTGGTAGAGAATCACTACCACTGAAAAGCATCTATTCCATTAAGGCAGAGAGAATCATCAATTTATTTCTAATAGCATAGTTTCGATGCATAATTGAACGCTGAGTTCAAAAAAGTCATTCAGAACTCTGTAACTATTTTAGGAACAGAGATATTGAGCTTTAAATAGAGTGCAATAGATGCGAGAATTTGGTAGAGAATCACTACCACTGAAAAGCATCTATTCAATTAAGGCAGAATGAATCATCAATTGATTTCTAATAGCAATGTTCCGATGCATAGTAGAACGTTGACTTCAAAAACGTCATTCAGAACTCTGTAACTATTTTAGGAACAGAGATATTGAGCTTTAAACAGAGTGCAATAGATGCGAGAATTTGGTAGAGAATCACTACCACCGAAAAGCATCTATTCCATTAAGGCAGAATGAATCATCAATTGATTTCTAATAGCAATGTTCCGATGCATAATTGAACGCTGAGTTCAAAAAAGTCATTCAGAACTCTGTAACTATTTTAGAAACAGAGATATTGAGCTTTAAACAGAGTGCAATAGATGCGAGAATTTGGTAGAGAATCACTACCACTGAAAAGCATCTATTCCATTAAGGCAGAGAGAATCATCAATTTGTTTCTAATAGCAATGTTCCGATGCATAATGGAACGCTGAGTTCAAAAACGTCATTCAGAACTCTGTAACTATTTTAGGAACAGAGATATTGAGCTTTAAACAGAGTGCAATAGATGCGAGAATTTGGTAGAGAATCACTACCACTGAAAAGCATCTATTCCATTAAGGCAGAGAGAATCATCAATTGATTTCTAATAGCAATGTTCCGATGCATAATAGAACGCTGAGTTCAAAAAAGTCATTCAGAACTCTGTAACTATTTTAGGAACAGAGATATTGAGCTTTAAACAGAGTGCAATAGATGCGAGAATTTGGTAGAGAATCACTACCACTGAAAAGCATCTATTCCATTAAGGCAGAGAGAATCATCAATTTATTTTTAATAGCAATGTTCCAATGCATAATTGAACGCTGAGTTCAAAAAAGTTATTCAGAACTCTGTAACTATTTTAGGAACAGAGATATGAGCTTTAAACAGAATGCAATAGATGTGAGAATTTGGTAGAGAATCACTACCACTGAAAAGCATCTATTCCATTAAGGCAGAGAGAATCATCAATTGATTTCTAATTGCAATCTTCCGATGCATAACAGAACGCTAAGTTCAAACAAGTCATTCAGAACTCTGTAACTATTTTAGGAACAGAGATATTGAGCTTTAAACAGAGTGCAATAGATGCGAGAATTTGGTAGAGAATCACTACCACTGAAAAGCATCTATTCCATTAAGGCAGAGAGAATCATCAATATATTTGTAATAGCAATGTTCCAATGCATAATTCAACGCTGAGTTCAAAAAAGTTATTCAGAACTCTGTAACTATTTTAGGAACAGAGATATTGAGTTTTAAACATAGTGCCATAGATGCGAGAATTTGGTAGAGAATCACTACCACCGAAAAGCATCTATTCAATTAAGGCAGAGAGAATCATCAATTGATTTCTAATAGCAATGTTCCGATGCATAATTGAATGCTGAGTTCAAAAAAGTCATTCAGAACTCTGTAACTATTTTAGGAACAGAGATATTGAGCTTTAAACAGAGTGCAATATATGCGAGAATTTGGTAGAGAATCACTACCACTGAAAAGCATCTATTCCATTAAGGCAGAGAGAATCATCAATTTATTTCTAATAGCATTGTTCCGATGTATAATTGAACGCTGAGTTCAAAAAAGTCATTCAGAGCTCTGTAACTATTTTAGGACCAGAGATATTGAGCTTTAAACAGAGTGCAATAGATGCGAGAATTTGGTAGAGAATCACTACCACTGAAAAGCATCTATTCCATTAACGCAGAGAAAATCATCAATGGATTTCTAATAGCAATGTTCCGATGCATACTAGAACGCTGAGTTCAAAAAAGTCATTCAGAACTCTTTAACTATTTTAGGAACAGAGATATTGAGCTTTAAACAGAGTGCAATAGATGCGAGAATTTGGTAGAGAATCACTACCACCGAAAAGCATCTATTCCATTAAGGCAGAGAGAATCATCAATTGACTTCTAATAGCAATGTTCCGATGCATACTTAAACGCTGAGTTCAAAAAAGTCATTCAGAACTCTGTAACTATTTTAGGAACAGAGATATTGAGCTTTAAACAGAGTGCAATAGATGCGATAATTTTGTAGAGAATCACTACCACTGAAAAGCATCTATTCCATTAACGCAGAGAGAATCATCAATTGATTTCTAATAGCAATGTTCCGATGCATAATAGAACGCTGAGTTCAAAAAAGTCATTCAGAACTCTGTAACTATTTTAGGACCAGAGATATTGAGCTTTAAACAGAGTGCAATAGATGCGATAATTTTGTAGAGAATCACTACCACTGAAAAGCATCTATTCCATTAACGCAGAGAGAATCATCAATTGATTTCTAATAGCAATGTTCCGATGCATAATAGAACGCTGAGTTCAAAAAAGTCATTCAGAACTCTGTAACTATTTTAGGAACAGAGATATTGAGTTTTAAACATAGTGCAATAGATGCGAGAATTTGGTAGAGAATCACTACCACCGAAAAGCATCTATTCAATTAAGGCAGAGAGAATCATCAATTGATTTCTAATAGCAATGTTCCGATGCATAATTGAACGCTGAGTTCAAAAAAGTCATTCAGAACTCTGTAACTATTTTAGGAACAGAGATATTGAGCTTTAAACAGAGTGCAATATATGCGAGAATTTGGTAGAGAATCACTACCACTGAAAAGCATCTATTCCATTAAGGCAGAGAAAATCATCAATTTATTTCTAATAGCAATGTTCCGATGTATAATTGAACGCTGAGTTCAAACAAGTCATTCAGAACTCTGTAACTATTTTAGGACCAGAGATATTGAGCTTTAAACAGAGTGCAATAGATGCGAGAATTTGGTAGAGAATCACTACCACTGAAAAGCATCTATTCCATTAACGCAGAGAGAATCATCAATGGATTTCTAATAGCAATGTTCCGATGCATAATAGAACGCTGAGGTCAAAAAAGTCATTCAGAACTCTGTAACTATTTTAGGAACAGAGATATTGAGCTTTAAACAGAGTGCAATAGATGCGAGAATTTGGTAGAGAATCACTACCACTGAAAAGCATCTATTCCATTAAGGCAGAGAGAATCATCAATTTATTTCTAATAGCAATGTTCCGATGTATAATTGAACGCTGAGTTCAAACAAGTCATTCAGAACTCTGTAACTATTTTAGGACCAGAGATATTGAGCTTTAAACAGAGTGCAATAGATGCGAGAATTTGGAGAGAATCACTACCACTGAAAAGCATCTATTCCATTAACGCAGAGAGAATCATCAATGGATTTCTAATAGCAATGTTCCGATGCATAATAGAAAGCTGAGTTCAAAAACGTCATTCAGAACTCTGTAACTATTTTAGGAACAGAGATATTGAGCTTTAAACAGAGTGCAATAGATGCGAGAATTTGGTAGAGAATCACTACCACTGAAAAGCATCTATTCCATTAAGGCAGAGAGAATCATCAATTGATTTCTAATAGCAATGTTCCGATGCATACTTAAACGCTGAGTTCAAAAAAGTCATTCAGAACTCTGTAACTATTTTAGGACCAGAGATATTGAGCTTTAAACAGAGTGCAATAGATGCGATAATTTTGTAGAGAATCACTACCACTGAAAAGCATCTATTCCATTAACGCAGAGAGAATCATCAATTGATTTCTAATAGCAATGTTCCGATGCATAATAGAACGCTGAGTTCAAAAAAGTCATTCAGAACTCTGTAACTATTTTAGGAACAGAGATATTGAGTTTTAAACATAGTGCAATAGATGCGAGAATTTGGTAGAGAATCACTACCACTGAAAAGCATCTATTCCATTAAGGCAGAGAGAATCATCAATTTATTTCTAATAGCAATGTTCCGATGTATAATTGAACGCTGAGTTCAAAAAAGTTATTCAGAACTCTGTAACTATTTTAGGAACAGAGATATTGAGTTTTAAACATAGTGCCATAGATGCGAGAATTTGGTAGAGAATCACTACCACCGAAAAGCATCTATTCAATTAAGGCAGAGAGAATCATCAATTGATTTCTAATAGCAATGTTCCGATGCATAATTGAACGCTGAGTTCAAAAAAGTCATTCAGAACTCTGTAACTATTTTAGGAACAGAGATATTGAGCTTTAAACAGAGTGCAATATATGCGAGAATTTGGTAGAGAATCACTACCACTGAAAAGCATCTATTCCATTAAGGCAGAGAGAATCATCAATTTATTTCTAATAGCAATGTTCCGATGTATAATTGAACGCTGAGTTCAAAAAAGTCATTCAGAGCTCTGTAACTATTTTAGGACCAGAGATATTGAGCTTTAAACAGAGTGCAATAGATGCGAGAATTTGGTAGAGAATCACTACCACTGAAAAGCATCTATTCCATTAACGCAGAGAAAATCATCAATGGATTTCTAATAGCAATGTTCCGATGCATAATAGAACGCTGAGTTCAAAAAAGTCATTCAGAACTCTGTAACGTTTTTAGGAACAGAGATATTGAGCTTTAAACAGAGTGCAATAGATGCGAGAATTTGGTAGAGAATCACTACCACTGAAAAGCATCTATTCCATTAAGGCAGAGAGAATCATCAATTGATTTCTAATAGCAATGTTCCGATGCATACTTAAACGCTGAGTTCAAAAAAGTCATTCAGAACTCTGTAACTATTTTAGGACCAGAGATATTGAGCTTTAAACAGAGTGCAATAGATGCGATAATTTTGTAGAGAATCACTACCACTGAAAAGCATCTACTCCATTAACGCAGAGAGAATCATCAATTGATTTCTAATAGCAATGTTCCGATGCATAATAGAACGCTGAGTTCAAAAAAGTCATTCAGAACTCTGTAACTATTTTAGGACCAGAGATATTGAGCTTTAAACAGAGTGCAATAGATGCGATAATTTTGTAGAGAATCACTACCACTGAAAAGCATCTATTCCATTAACGCAGAGAGAATCATCAATTGATTTCTAATAGCAATGTTCCGATGCATAATAGAACGCTGAGTTCAAAAAAGTCATTCAGAACTCTGTAACTATTTTAGGAACAGAGATATTGAGTTTTAAACATAGTGCAATAGATGCGAGAATTTGGTAGAGAATCACTACCACCGAAAAGCATCTATTCAATTAAGGCAGAGAGAATCATCAATTGATTTCTAATAGCAATGTTCCGATGCATAATTGAACGCTGAGTTCAAAAAAGTCATTCAGAACTCTGTAACTATTTTAGGAACAGAGATATTGAGCTTTAAACAGAGTGCAATATATGCGAGAATTTGGTAGAGAATCACTACCACTGAAAAGCATCTATTCCATTAAGGCAGAGAGAATCATCAATTTATTTCTAATAGCAATGTTCCGATGTATAATTGAACGCTGAGTTCAAACAAGTCATTCAGAACTCTGTAACTATTTTAGGACCAGAGATATTGAGCTTTAAACAGAGTGCAATAGATGCGAGAATTTGGTAGAGAATCACTACCACTGAAAAGCATCTATTCCATTAACGCAGAGAGAATCATCAATGGATTTCTAATAGCAATGTTCCGATGCATAATAGAACGCTGAGTTCAAAAAAGTCATTCAGAACTCTGTAACTATTTTAGGAACAGAGATATTGAGCTTTAAACAGAGTGCAATAGATGCGAGAATTTGGTAGAGAATCACTACCACTGAAAAGCATCTATTCCATTAAGGCAGAGAGAATCATCAATTGATTTCTAATAGCAATGTTCCGATGCATAATTAAACGCTGAGTTCAAAAAAGTCATTCAGAACTCTGTAACTATTTTAGGAACAGAGATATTGAGCTTTAAACAGAGTGCAATAGATGCGAGAATTTGGTAGAGAATCACTACCACTGAAAAGCATCTATTCCATTAACGCAGAGAGAATCATCAATGGATTTCTAATAGCAATGTTCCGATGCATAATAGAACGCTGAGTTCAAAAAAGTCATTCAGAACTCTGTAACTATTTTAGGAACAGAGATATTGAGCTTTAAACAGAGTGCAATAGATGCGAGAATTTGGTAGAGAATCACTACCACTGAAAAGCATCTATTCCATTAAGGCAGAGAGAATCATCAATTGATTTCTAATAGCAATGTTCCGATGCATAATTAAACGCTGAGTTCAAAAAAGTCATTCAGAACTCTGTAACTATTTTAGGACCAGAGATATTGAGCTTTAAACAGAGTGCAATAGATGCGATAATTTTGTAGAGAATCACTACCACTGAAAAGCATCTATTCCATTAACGCAGAGAGAATCATCAATTGATTTCTAATAGCAATTTTCCGATGCATAATTGAACGCTGAGTTCAAAAAAGTCATTCAGAACTCTGTAACTATTTTAGGAACAGAGATATTGAGCTTTAAACAGAGTGCAATATATGCGAGAATTTGGTAGAGAATCACTACCACTGAAAAGCATCTATTCCATTAAGGCAGAGAGAATCATCAATTTATTTCTAATAGCAATGTTCCGATGTATAATTGAACGCTGAGTTCAAACAAGTCATTCAGAACTCTGTAACTATTTTAGGACCAGAGATATTGAGCTTTAAACAGAGTGCAATAGATGCGAGAATTTGGTAGAGAATCACTACCACTGAAAAGCATCTATTCCATTAACGCAGAGAGAATCATCAATGGATTTCTAATAGCAATGTTCCGATGCATAATAGAACGCTGAGGTCAAAAAAGTCATTCAAAACTCTGTAACTATTTTAGGAACAGAGATATTGAGCTTTAAACAGAGTGCAATAGATGCGAGAATTTGGTAGAGAATCACTACCACTGAAAAGCATCTATTCCATTAAGGCAGAGAGAATCATCAATTGATTTCTAATAGCAATGTTCCGATGCATAATTAAACGCTGAGTTCAAAAAAGTCATTCAGAACTCTGTAACTATTTTAGGAACAGAGATATTGAGCTTTAAACAGAGTGCAATAGATGCGAGAATTTGGTAGAGAATCACTACCACTGAAAAGCATCTATTCCATTAACGCAGAGAGAATCATCAATGGATTTCTAATAGCAATGTTCCGATGCATAATAGAACGCTGAGTTCAAAAAAGTCATTCAGAACTCTGTAACTATTTTAGGAACAGAGATATTGAGTTTTAAACATAGTGCAATAGATGCGAGAATTTGGTAGAGAATCACTACCACCGAAAAGCATCTATTCAATTAAGGCAGAGAGAATCATCAATTGATTTCTAATAGCAATGTTTCGATGCATAATTGAACGCTGAGTTCAAAAAAGTCATTCAGAACTCTGTAACTATTTTAGGAACAGAGATATTGAGCTTTAAACAGAGTGCAATATATGCGAGAATTTGGTAGAGAATCACTACCACTGAAAAGCATCTATTCCATTAAGGCAGAGAGAATCATCAATTTATTTCTAATAGCAATGTTCCGATGTATAATTGAACGCTGAGTTCAAAAAAGTTATTCAGAACTCTGTAACTATTTTAGGAACAGAGATATTGAGTTTTAAACATAGTGCCATAGATGCGAGAATTTGGTAGAGAATCACTACCACCGAAAAGCATCTATTCAATTAAGGCAGAGAGAATCATCAATTGATTTCTAATAGCAATGTTCCGATGTATAATTGAACGCTGAGTTCAAAAAAGTTATTCAGAACTCTGTAACTATTTTAGGAACAGAGATATTGAGTTTTAAACATAGTGCCATAGATGCGAGAATTTGGTAGAGAATCACTACCACCGAAAAGCATCTATTCAATTAAGGCAGAGAGAATCATCAATTGATTTCTAATAGCAATGTTCCGATGCATAATTGAACGCTGAGTTCAAAAAAGTCATTCAGAACTCTGTAACTATTTTAGGACCAGAGATATTGAGCTTTAAACAGAGTGCAATAGATGCGATAATTTTGTAGAGAATCACTACCACTGAAAAGCATCTATTCCATTAACGCAGAGAGAATCATCAATTGATTTCTAATAGCAATGTTCCAATGCATAATAGAACGCTGAGTTCAAAAAAGTCATTCAGAACTCTGTAACTTTTTTAGAAACAGAGATATTGAGCTTTAAACAGAGTGCAATATATGCGAGAATTTGGTAGAGAATCACTACCACTGAAAAGCATCTATTCCATTAAGGCAGAGAAAATCATCAATTTATTTCTAATAGCAATGTTCCGATGTATAATTGAACGCTGAGTTCAAAAAAGTTATTCAGAACTCTGTCACTATTTTAGGAACAGAGATATTGAGTTTTAAACATAGTGCCATAGATGCGAGAATTTGGTAGAGAATCACTACCACCGAAAAGCATCTATTCAATTAAGGCAGAGAGAATCATCAATTGATTTCTAATAGCAATGTTCCGATGCATAATTGAACGCTGAGTTCAAAAAAGTCATTCAGAACTCTGTAACTATTTTAGGAACAGAGATATTGAGCTTTAAACAGAGTGCAATATATGCGAGAATTTGGTAGAGAATCACTACCACTGAAAAGCATCTATTCCATTAAGGCAGAGAGAATCATCAATTTATTTCTAATAGCAATGTTCCGATGTATAATTGAACGCTGAGTTCAAAAAAGTTATTCAGAACTCTGTAACTATTTTAGGAACAGAGATATTGAGTTTTAAACATAGTGCCATAGATGCGAGAATTTGGTAGAGAATCACTACCACCGAAAAGCATCTATTCATTTAAGGCAGATAGAATCATCAATTGATTTCTAATAGCAATTTTCCGATGCATAATTGAACGCTGAGTTCAAAAATGTTATTCAGAACTCTGTAACTATTTTAGGAACAGAGATATTGAGCTTTAAACAGAGTGCAATATATGCGAGAATTTGGTAGAGAATCACTACCACTGAAAAGCATCTATTCCATTAAGGCAGAGAGAATCATCAATTTATTTCTAATAGCAATGTTCCGATGTATAATTGAACGCTGAGTTCAAAAAAGTTATTCAGAACTCTGTAACTATTTTAGGAACAGAGATATTGAGTTTTAAACATAGTGCCATAGATGCGAGAATTTGGTAGAGAATCACTACCACCGAAAAGCATCTATTCAATTAAGGCAGAGAGAATCATCAATTGATTTCTAATAGCAATGTTCCGATGCATAATTTAACGCTGAGTTCAAAAAAGTCATTCAGAACTCTGTAACTATTTTAGGAACAGAGATATTGAGCTTTAAACAGAGTGCAATATATGCGAGAATTTGGTAGAGAATCACTACCACTGAAAAGCATCTATTCCATTAAGGCAGAGAGAATCATCAATTTATTTCTAATAGCAATGTTCCGATGTATAATTGAACGCTGAGTTCAAAAAAGTTATTCAGAACTCTGTCACTATTTTAGGAACAGAGATATTGAGTTTTAAACATAGTGCCATAGATGCGAGAATTTGGTAGAGAATCACTACCACCGAAAAGCATCTATTCAATTAAGGCAGAGAGAATCATCAATTGATTTCTAATAGCAATGTTCCGATGCATAATTGAACGCTGAGTTCAAAAATGTCATTCAGAACTCTGTAACTATTTTAGGAACAGAGATATTGAGCTTTAAACAGAGTGCAATATATGCGAGAATTTGGTAGAGAATCACTACCACTGAAAAGCATCTATTCCATTAACGCAGAGAAAATCATCAATGGATTTCTAATAGCAATGTTCCGATGCATAGTAGAACGCTGAGTTCAAAAGAGTCATTCAGAACTCTGTAACTATTTTAGGAACAGAGATATTGAGCTTTAAACAGAGTGCAATAGATGCGAGAATTTGGTAGAGAATCACTACCACTGAAAAGCATCTATTCCATTAAGGCAGAGAGAATCATCAATTTGTTTCTAATAGCAATGTTCCGATGCATAATAGAACGCTGAGTTCAAAAAAGTCATTCAGAACTCTGTAACTATTTTAGGAACAGAGATATTGAGCTTTAAACAGAGTGCAATAGATGCGAGAATTTGGTAGAGAATCACTACCACTGAAAAGCATCTATTCCATTAAGGCAGAGAGAATCATCAATTGATTTCTAATAGCAATGTTCCGATGCATAGTAGAACGCTGAGTTCAAAAGAGTCATTCAGAACTCTGTAACTATTTTAGGAACAGAGATATTGAGCTTTAAACAGAGTGCAATATATGCGATAATTTTGTAGAGAATCACTACCATTGAAAAGCATCTATTCCATTAACGCAGAGAGAATCATCAATTGATTTCTAATAGCAATGTTCCGATGCATAATAGAACGCTGAGTTCAAAAAAGTCATTCAGAACTCTGTAACTATTTTAGGAACAGAGATATTGAGTTTTAAACATAGTGCAATAGATGCGAGAATTTGGTAGAGAATCACTACCACCGAAAAGCATCTATTCAATTAAGGCAGAGAGAATCATCAATTGATTTCTAATAGCAATGTTCCGATGCATAATTGAACGCTGAGTTCAAAAAAGTCATTCAGAACTCTGTAACTATTTTAGGAACAGAGATATTGAGCTTTAAACAGAGTGCAATATATGCGAGAATTTGGTAGAGAATCACTACCACTGAAAAGCATCTATTCCATTAAGGCAGAGAGAATCATCAATTTATTTCTAATAGCAATGTTCCGATGTATAATTGAACGCTGAGTTCAAAAAAGTTATTCAGAACTCTGTAACTATTTTAGGAACAGAGATATTGAGTTTTAAACATAGTGCCATAGATGCGAGAATTTGGTAGAGAATCACTACCACCGAAAAGCATCTATTCAATTATGGCAGAGAGAATCATCAATTGATTTCTAATAGCAATGTTCCGATGCATAATTGAACGCTGAGTTCAAAAAAGTCATTCAGAACTCTGTAACTATTTTAGGAACAGAGATATTGAGCTTTAAACAGAGTGCAATATATGCGAGAATTTGGTAGAGAATCACTACCACTGAAAAGCATCTATTCCATTAACGCAGAGAAAATCATCAATGGATTTCTAATAGCAATGTTCCGATGCATAGTAGAACGCTGAGTTCAAAAGAGTCATTCAGAACTCTGTAACTATTTTAGGAACAGAGATATTGAGCTTTAAACAGAGTGCAATAGATGCGAGAATTTGGTAGAGAATCACTACCACTGAAAAGCATCTATTCCATTAAGGCAGACAGAATCATCAATTTGTTTCTAATAGCAATGTTCCGATGCATAATAGAACGCTGAGTTCAAAAAAGTCATTCAGAACTCTGTAACTATTTTAGGAACAGAGATATTGAGCTTTAAACAGAGTGCAATAGATGCGAGAATTTGGTAGAGAATCACTACCACTGAAAAGCATCTATTCCATTAAGGCAGAGAGAATCATCAATTGATTTCTAATAGCAATGTTCCGATGCATAGTAGAACGCTGAGTTCAAAAGAGTCATTCAGAACTCTGTAACTATTTTAGGAACAGAGATATTGAGCTTTAAACAGAGTGCAATATATGCGATAATTTTGTAGAGAATCACTACCATTGAAAAGCATCTATTCCATTAACGCAGAGAGAATCATCAATTGATTTCTAATAGCAATGTTCCGATGCATAATAGAACGCTGAGTTCAAAAAAGTCATTCAGAACTCTGTAACTATTTTAGGAACAGAGATATTGAGTTTTAAACATAGTGCAATAGATGCGAGAATTTGGTAGAGAATCACTACCACCGAAAAGCATCTATTCAATTAAGGCAGAGAGAATCATCAATTGATTTCTAATAGCAATGTTCCGATGCATAATTGAACGCTGAGTTCAAAAAAGTCATTCAGAACTCTGTAACTATTTTAGGAACAGAGATATTGAGCTTTAAACAGAGTGCAATATATGCGAGAATTTGGTAGAGAATCACTACCACTGAAAAGCATCTATTCCATTAAGGCAGAGAGAATCATCAATTTATTTCTAATAGCAATGTTCCGATGTATAATTGAACGCTGAGTTCAAAAAAGTTATTCAGAACTCTGTAACTATTTTAGAAACAGAGATATTGAGTTTTAAACATAGTGCCATAGATGCGAGAATTTGGTAGAGAATCACTACCACCGAAAAGCATCTATTCAATTAAGGCAGAGAGAATCATCAATTGATTTCTAATAGCAATGTTCCGATGCATAATTGAACGCTGAGTTCAAAAAAGTCATTCAGAACTCTGTAACTATTTTAGGAACAGAGATATTGAGCTTTAAACAGAGTGCAATATATGCGAGAATTTGGTAGAGAATCACTACCACTGAAAAGCATCTATTCCATTAACGCAGAGAAAATCATCAATGGATTTCTAATAGCAATGTTCCGATGCATAGTAGAACGCTGAGTTCAAAAGAGTCATTCAGAACTCTGTAACTATTTTAGGAACAGAGATATTGAGCTTTAAACAGAGTGCAATAGATGCGAGAATTTGGTAGAGAATCACTACCACTGAAAAGCATCTATTCCATTAAGGCAGACAGAATCATCAATTTGTTTCTAATAGCAATGTTCCGATGCATAATAGAACGCTGAGTTCAAAAAAGTCATTCAGAACTCTGTAACTATTTTAGGAACAGAGATATTGAGCTTTAAACAGAGTGCAATAGATGCGAGAATTTGGTAGAGAATCACTACCACTGAAAAGCATCTATTCCATTAAGGCAGAGAGAATCATCAATTGATTTCTAATAGCAATGTTCCGATGCATAGTAGAACGCTGAGTTCAAAAGAGTCATTCAGAACTCTGTAACTATTTTAGGAACAGAGATATTGAGCTTTAAACAGAGTGCAATATATGCGATAATTTTGTAGAGAATCACTACCATTGAAAAGCATCTATTCCATTAACGCAGAGAGAATCATCAATTGATTTCTAATAGCAATGTTCCGATGCATAATAGAACGCTGAGTTCAAAAAAGTCATTCAGAACTCTGTAACTATTTTAGGAACAGAGATATTGAGTTTTAAACATAGTGCAATAGATGCGAGAATTTGGTAGAGAATCACTACCACCGAAAAGCATCTATTCAATTAAGGCAGAGAGAATCATCAATTGATTTCTAATAGCAATGTTCCGATGCATAATTGAACGCTGAGTTCAAAAAAGTCATTCAGAACTCTGTAACTATTTTAGGAACAGAGATATTGAGCTTTAAACAGAGTGCAATATATGCGAGAATTTGGTAGAGAATCACTACCACTGAAAAGCATCTATTCCATTAAGGCAGAGAGAATCATCAATTTATTTCTAATAGCAATGTTCCGATGTATAATTGAACGCTGAGTTCAAAAAAGTTATTCAGAACTCTGTAACTATTTTAGAAACAGAGATATTGAGTTTTAAACATAGTGCCATAGATGCGAGAATTTGGTAGAGAATCACTACCACCGAAAAGCATCTATTCAATTAAGGCAGAGAGAATCATCAATTGATTTCTAATAGCAATGTTCCGATGCATAATTGAACGCTGAGTTCAAAAAAGTCATTCAGAACTCTGTAACTATTTTAGGAACAGAGATATTGAGCTTTAAACAGAGTGCAATATATGCGAGAATTTGGTAGAGAATCACTACCACTGAAAAGCATCTATTCCATTAACGCAGAGAAAATCATCAATGGATTTCTAATAGCAATGTTCCGATGCATAGTAGAACGCTGAGTTCAAAAGAGTCATTCAGAACTCTGTAACTATTTTAGGAACAGAGATATTGAGCTTTAAACAGAGTGCAATAGATGCGAGAATTTGGTAGAGAATCACTACCACTGAAAAGCATCTATTCCATTAAGGCAGACAGAATCATCAATTTGTTTCTAATAGCAATGTTCCGATGCATAATAGAACGCTGAGTTCAAAAAAGTCATTCAGAACTCTGTAACTATTTTAGGAACAGAGATATTGAGCTTTAAACAGAGTGCAATAGATGCGAGAATTTGGTAGAGAATCACTACCACTGAAAAGCATCTATTCCATTAAGGCAGAGAGAATCATCAATTGATTTCTAATAGCAATGTTCCGATGCATAGTAGAACGCTGAGTTCAAAAGAGTCATTCAGAACTCTGTAACTATTTTAGGAACAGAGATATTGAGCTTTAAACAGAGTGCAATAGATGCGAGAATTTGGTAGAGAATCACTACCACTGAAAAGCATCTATTCCATTAAGGCAGAGAGAATCATCAATTTATTTCTAATAGCAATGTTCCGATGCAAAATTAAACGCTGAGTTCAAAAAAGTCATTCAGAACTCTGTAACTATTTTAGGAACAGAGATATTGAGCTTTAAACAGAGTGCAATATATGCGATAATTTTGTAGAGAATCACTACCATTGAAAAGCATCTATTCCATTAACGCAGAGAGAATCATCAATTGATTTCTAATAGCAATGTTCCGATGCATAATAGAACGCTGAGTTCAAAAAAGTCATTCAGAACTCTGTAACTATTTTAGGAACAGAGATATTGAGTTTTAAACATAGTGCAATAGATGCGAGAATTTGGTAGAGAATCACTACCACCGAAAAGCATCTATTCAATTAAGGCAGAGAGAATCATCAATTGATTTCTAATAGCAATGTTCCGATGCATAATTGAACGCTGAGTTCAAAAAAGTCATTCAGAACTCTGTAACTATTTTAGGAACAGAGATATTGAGCTTTAAACAGAGTGCAATAGATGCGATAATTTGGTAGAAATTCACTACCACTGAAAAGCATCTATTCCATTAAGGCAGAGAGAATCATCAATTGATTTCTAATAGCAATGTTCCGATGCATAATTGAACGCTGAGTTCACAAAAGTCATTCAGAACTCTGTAACTATTTTAGGACCAGAGATATTGAGCTTTAAACAGAGTGCAATAGATGCGAGAATTTGGTAGAGAATCACTACCACTGAAAAGCATCTATTCCATAATGGCAGAGAGAATCATCAATTTATTTCTAATAGCAATGTTCCGATGCATAATTGAACGCTGAGTTCAAAAAAGTCATTCAGAACTCTGTAACTATTTTAGGAACAGAGATATTGAGTTTTAAACATAGTGCAATAGATGCGAGAATTTGGTAGAGAATCACTACCACCGAAAAGCATCTATTCAATTAAGGCAGAGAGAATCATCAATTGATTTCTAATAGCAATGTTCCGATGCATAATTGAACGCTGAGTTCAAAAAAGTCATTCAGAACTCTGTAACTATTTTAGGAACAGAGATATTGAGCTTTAAACAGAGTGCAATATATGCGAGAATTTGGTAGAGAATCACTACCACTGAAAAGCATCTATTCCATTAAGGCAGAGAGAATCATCAATTTATTTCTAATAGCAATGTTCCGATACATAATTGAACGCTGAGTTCAAAAAAGTCATTCAAATCTCTGTAACTATTTTAGGACCAGAGATATTGAGCTTTAAACAGAGTGCAATAGATGCGAGAATTTGGTAGAGAATCACTACCACTGAAAAGCATCTATTCCATTAACGCAGAGAGAATCATCAATGGATTTCTAATAGCAATGTTCCGATGCATAGTAGAACGCTGAGTTCAAAAGAGTCATTCAGAACTCTGTAACTATTTTAGGAACAGAGATATTGAGCTTTAAACAGAGTGCAATATATGCGAGAATTTGGTAGAGAATCACTACCACTGAAAAGCATCTATTCCATTAAGGCAGAGAGAATCATCAATTTATTTCTAATAGCAATGTTCCGATGCATAATTGAACGCTGAGTTCAAAAAAGTCATTCAGAACTCTGTAACTATTTTAGGAACAGAGATATTGAGCTTTAAACAGAGTGCAATATATGCGAGAATTTGGTAGAGAATCACTACCACTGAAAAGCATCTATTCCATTAAGGCAGAGAGAATCATCAATTTATTTCTAATAGCAATGTTCCGATGCATAATTGAACGCTGAGTTCAAAAAAGTCATTCAGAACTCTGTAACTATTTTAGGATCAGAGATATTGAGCTTTAAACAGAGTGCAATAGATGCGAGAATTTGGTAGAGAATAACTACCACTGAAAAGCATCTATTCCATTAACGCAGAGAGAATCATCAATGGATTTCTAATAGCAATGTTCCGATGCATAATAGAACGCTGAGTTCAAAAAAGTCATTCAGAACTCTGTAACTATTTTAGGAACAGAGATATTGAGCTTTAAACAGAGTGAAATAGATGCGAGAATTTGGTAGAGAATCACTACCACTGAAAAGCATCTATTCCATTAAGGCAGAGAGAATCATCAATTGATTTCTAATAGCAATGTTCCGATGCATAGTAGAACGCTGAGTTCAAAAAAGTCATTCAGAACTCTTTAACTATTTTAGGAACAGAGATATTGAGCTTTAAACAGAGTGCAATAGATGTGAGAATTTAGTAGAGAATCACTACCACCGAAAAGCATCTATTCAATTAAGGCAGAGAGAATCATCAATTGATTTCTAATAGCAATGTTCCAATGCATAATAGAACGCTGAGTTCAAAAAAGTCATTGAGAACTCTGTAACTATTTTAGGAACAGAGATATTGAATTTTAAACAGAGTGCAATAGATGCGAGAATTTGGTAGAGAATCACTACCACTGAAAAGCATCTATTCCATTAAGGCAGAGAGAATCATCAATTTATTTGTAATAGCAATGTTCCGATGCATAATGGAACGCTGAGTTCAAAAACGTCATTCAGAACTCTGTAACTATTTTAGGACCAGAGATATTGAGCTTTAAACAGAGTGCAATAGATGCGAGAATTTGGTAGAGAATCACTACCACTGAAAAGCATCTATTCCATAATGGCAGAGAGAATCATCAATTGAATTCTAATAGCAATGTTTCGATGCATAATTAAACGCTGAATTCAAAACAGTCATTCAGAACTCTGTAACTATTTTAAAACCAGAGATATTGAGCTTTAAACAGAGTGCAATAGATGCGATAATTTTGTAGAGAATCACTACCACTGAAAAGCATCTATTCCATTAACGCAGAGAGAATCATCAATTGATTTCTAATAGCAATGTTCCGATGCATAATTAAACGCTGAGTTCAAAAAAGTCATTCAGAACTCTGTAACTATTTTAGGAACAGAGATATTGAGCTTTAAACAGAGTGCAATAGATTCGAGAATTTGATAGAGAATCACTACCACCGAAAAGCATCTATTCAATTAAGGCAGAGAGAATCATCAATTGATTTCTAATAGCAATGTTCCGATGCATAATAGAACGCTGAGTTCAAAAAAGTCATTCAGAACTCTGTAACTATTTTAGGAACAGAGATATTGAATTTTAAACAGAGTGCAATAGATGCGAGAATTTGGTAGAGAATCACTACCACTGAAAAGCATCTATTCCATTAAGGCAGAGAGAATCATCAATTGATTTCTAATAGCAATGTTCCAATGCATAATAGAACGCTGAGTTCAAAAAAGTCATTCAGAACTCTGTAACTTTTTTAGAAACAGAGATATTGAGCTTTAAACAGAGTGCAATAGATGCGAGAATTTGGTAGAGAATCACTACCACTGAAAAGCATCTATTCCATAATGGCAGAGAGAATCATCAATTGATTTCTAATAGCAATGTTTTGATGCATAATTAAACGCTGAATTCAAAACAGTCATTCAGAACTCTGTAACTATTTTAAGACCAGAGATATTGAGCTTTAAACAGAGTGCAATAGATGCGATAATTTTGTAGAGAATCACTACCACTGAAAAGCATCTACTCCATTAAGGCAGAGAGAATCATCAATTGATTTTTAATAGCAATGTTCCAATGCATAATTGAACGCTGAGTTCACAAAAGTCATTCAGAACTCTGTAACTGTTTTAAAAACAGAGATATTGAGCTTTAAACAGAGTGCAATAGATGCGAGAATTTGGTAGAGAATCACTACCACTGAAAAGCATCTATTCCATTAAGGCAGAGAGAATCATCAATTTATTTGTAATAGCAATGTTCCGATGCATAATTGAACGCTGAGTTCAAAAACGTCATTCAGAACTCTGTAACTATTTTAGGAACAGAGATATTGAGCTTTAAACAGAGTGCAATAGATGCGAGAATTTGGTAGAGAATCACTACCACTGAAAAGCATCTATTCCATTAAGGCAGAGAGAATCATCAATTTATTTCTAATAGCAATGTTCCAATGCATAATTGAACGCTGAGTTCAAAAAAGTCATTCAGAACTCTGTAACTATTTTAGGAACAGAGATATTGAGCTTTAAACAGAGTGCAATAGATGCGAGAATTTGGTAGAGAATCACTACCACTGAAAAGCATCTATTCCATTAAGGCAGAGAGAATCATCAATTTATTTCTAATAGCAATTTTCCGATGCATAATTGAACGCTGAGTTCACAAAAGTCATTCAGAACTCTGTAACTATTTTAGAAACAGAGATATTGAGCTTTAAACAGAGTGCAATAGATGCGAGAATTTGGTAGAGAATCACTACCACTGAAAAGCATCTATTCCATAATGGCAGAGAGAATCATCAATTGATTTCTAATAGCAATGTTCCGATGCATAATTAAACGCTGAGTTCAAAAAAGTCATTCAGAACTCTGTAACTATTTTAAGACCAGAGATATTGAGCTTTAAACAGAGTGCAATAGATGCGATAATTTTGTAGAGAATCACTACCACTGAAAAGCATCTATTCCATTAAGGCAGAAAGAATCATCAATTGATTTCTAATAGCAATGTTCCGATGCATAATTAAACGCTGAGTTCAAAAAAGTCATTCAGAACTCTGTAACTATTTTAGGAACAGAGATATTGAGCTTTAAACAGAGTGCAATAGATTCGAGAATTTGGTAGAGAATCACTACCACCGAAAAGCATCTATTCAATTAAGGCAGAAAGAATCATCAATTGATTTCTAATAGCAATGTTCCGATGCATAATAGAACGCTGAGTTCAAAAAAGTCATTCAGAACTCTGTAACTATTTTAGGAACAGAGATATTGAATTTTAAACAGAGTGCAATAGATGCGAGAATTTGGTAGAGAATCACTACCACTGAAAAGCATCTATTCCATTAAGGCAGAGAGAATCATCAATTTATTTCTAATAGCAATGTTTCGATGCATAATTAAACGCTGAATTCAAAACAGTCATTCAGAACTCTGTAACTATTTTAGGACCAGAGATATTGAGCTTTAAACAGAGTGCAATAGATGCGATAATTTTGTAGAGAATCACTACCACTGAAAAGCATCTATTCCATTAACGCAGAGAGAATCATCAATTGATTTCTAATAGCAATGTTCCGATGCATAATTAAACGCTGAGTTCAAAAAAGTCATTCAGAACTCTGTAACTATTTTAGGAACAGAGATATTGAGCTTTAAACAGAGTGCAATAGATTCGAGAATTTGGTAGAGAATCACTACCACCGAAAAGCATCTATTCAATTAAGGCAGAAAGAATCATCAATTGATTTCTAATAGCAATGTTCCGATGCATAATAGAACGCTGAGTTCAAAAAAGTCATTCAGAACTCTGTAACTATTTTAGGAACAGAGATATTGAATTTTAAACAGAGTGCAATAGATGCGAGAATTTGGTAGAGAATCACTACCACTGAAAAGCATCTATTCCATTAAGGCAGAGAGAATCATCAATTTATTTCTAATAGCAATGTTCCGATGCATAATTGAACGCTGAGTTCAAAAAAGTCATTCAGAACTCTGTAACTATTTTAGGAACAGAGATATTGAGCTTTAAACAGAGTGCAATAGATGCGAGAATTTGGTAGAGAATCACTACCACTGAAAAGCATCTATTCCATTAACGCAGAGAGAATCATCAATTGATTTCTAATAGCAATGTTCCAATGCATAATAGAACGCTGAGTTCAAAAAAGTCATTCAGAACTCTGTAACTATTTTAGAAACAGAGATATTGAGCTTTAAACAGAGTGCAATAGATGCGAGAATTTGGTAGAGAATCACTACCACTGAAAAGCATCTATTCCATAATGGCAGAGAGAATCATCAATTGATTTCTAATAGCAATGTTTCGATGCATAATTAAACGCTGAATTCAAAACAGTCATTCAGAACTCTGTAACTATTTTAAGACCAGAGATATTGAGCTTTAAACAGAGTGCAATAGATGCGATAATTTTGTAGAGAATCACTACCACTGAAAAGCATCTATTCCATTAACGCAGAGAGAATCATCAATTGATTTCTAATAGCAATGTTCCGATGCATAATTGAATGCTGAGGTCAAAAAAGTCATTCAGAACTCTGTAAGTATTTTAGGAACAGAGATATTGAGCTTTAAATAGAGTGCAATAGATTCGAGAATTTGGTAGAGAATCACTACCACCGAAAAGCATCTATTCAATTAAGGCAGAGAGAATCATCAATTGATTTCTAATAGCAATGTTCCGATGCATAATAGAACGCTGAGTTCAAAAAAGTCATTCAGAACTCTGTAACTATTTTAGGAACAGAGATATTGAATTTTAAACAGAGTGCAATAGATGCGAGAATTTGGTAGAGAATCACTACCACTGAAAAGCATCTATTCCATTAAGGCAGAGAGAATCATCAATTTATTTCTAATAGCAATGTTCCGATGCATAATTGAACGCTGAGTTCAAAAAAGTCATTCAGAACTCTGTAACTATTTTAGGAACAGAGATATTGAGCTTTAAACAGAGTGCAATAGATGCGAGAATTTGGTAGAGAATCACTACCACTGAAAAGCATCTATTCCATTAAGACAGAGAGAATCATGAATTTATTTCTAATAGCAATATACCGATGCATACGTGAACGCTGAGTTCACAAAAGTCATTCAGAATGCTGTAAATATTTTAGAAACAGAGATATTGAGCTTTAAACAGAGTGCAATAGATGCGAGAATTTGGTAGAGAATCACTACCACTGAAAAGCATCTATTCCATAATGGCAGAGAGAATCATCAATTGATTTCTAATAGCAATGTTTCGATGCATAATTAAACGCTGAATTCAAAACAGTCATTCAGAACTCTGTAACTATTTTAAGACCAGAGATATTGAGCTTTAAACTGAGTGCAATAGATGCGATAATTTTGTAGAGAATCACTACCACTGAAAAGCATCTATTCCATTAACGCAGAGAGAATCATCAATTGATTTCTAATAGCAATGTTCCGATGCATAATTAAACGCTGAGTTCAAAAAAGTCATTCAGAACTCTGTAACTATTTTAGGAACAGAGATATTGAGCTTTAAACAGAGTGCAATAGATTCGAGAATTTGGTAGAGAATCACTACCACCGAAAAGCATCTATTCAATTAAGGCAGAGAGAATCATCAATTGATTTCTAATAGCAATGTTCCGATGCATAATAGAACGCTGAGTTCAAAAAAGTCATTCAGAACTCTGTAACTATTTTAGGAACAGAGATATTGAATTTTAAACAGAGTGCAATAGATGCGAGATATTGGTAGAGAATCACTACCACTGAAAAGCATCTATTCCATTAAGGCAGAGAGAATCATCAATTTATTTCTAATAGCAATGTTCCGATGCATAATTGAACGCTGAGTTCAAAAAAGTCATTCAGAACTCTGTAACTATTTTAGGACCAGAGATATTGAGCTTTAAACAGAGTGCAATAGATGCGAGAATTTGGTAGAGAATCACTACCACTGAAAAGCATCTATTCCATAATGGCAGAGAGAATCATCAATTGATTTCTAATAGCAATGTTTCGATGCATAATTAAACGCTGAATTCAAAACAGTCATTCAGAACTCTGTAACTATTTTAAGACCAGAGATATTGAGCTTTAAACTGAGTGCAATAGATGCGATAATTTTGTAGAGAATCACTACCACTGAAAAGCATCTATTCCATTAAGGCAGAGAGAATCATCAATTGATTTCTAATAGCAATGTTCCGATGCATAATTAAACGCTGAGTTCAAAAAAGTCATTCAGAACTCTGTAACTATTTTAGGAACAGAGATATTGAGCTTTAAACAGAGTGCAATAGATGCGAGAATTTGGTAGAGAATCACTACCACCGAAAAGCATCTATTCAATTAAGGCAGAGAGAATCATCAATTGATTTTTAATAGCAATGTTCCGATGCATAATAGAACGCTGAGTTCAAAAAAGTCATTCAGAACTCTGTAACTATTTTAGGAACAGAGATATTGAATTTTAAACAGAGTGCAATAGATGCGAGAATTTGGTAGAGAATCACTACCACTGAAAAGCATCTATTCCATAATGGCAGACAGAATCATCAATTTGTTTCTAATAGCAATGTTCCGATGCATAATTAAACGCTGAATTCAAAAACGTCATTCAGAACTCTGTAACTATTTTAGGAACAGAGATATTGAGCTTTAAACAGAGTGCAATATATGCGAGAATTTGGTAGAGAATCACTACCACTGAAAAGCATCTATTCCATTAAGGCAGACAGAATCATCAATTTGTTTCTAATAGCAATGTTCCGATGCATAATGGAACGCTGAGTTCAAAAACGTCATTCAGAACTCTGTAACTATTTTAGGAACAGAGATATTGAGCTTTAAACAGAGTGCAATAGATGCGAGAATTTGGTAGAGAATCACTACCACTGAAAAGCATCTATTCCATAATGGCAGAGAGAATCATCAATTGATTTCTAATAGCAATGTTTCGATGCATAATTAAACGCTGAATTCAAAAACGTCATTCAGAACTCTGTAACTATTTTAGGACCAGAGATATTGAGCTGTAAACAGAGTCGATAGATGCGATAATTTTGTAGAGAATCACTACCACTGAAAAGCATCTATTCCATTAACGCAGAGAGAATCATCAATTGATTTCTAATAGCAATGTTCCGATGCATAATTAAACGCTGAGTTCAAAAAAGTCATTCAGAACTCTGTAACTATTTTAGGAACAGAGATATTGAGCTTTAAACAGAGTGCAATAGATTCGAGAATTTGGTAGAGAATCACTACCACCGAAAAGCATCTATTCAATTAAGGCAGAGAGAATCATCAATTGATTTCTAATAGCAATGTTCCGATGCATAATAGAACGCTGAGTTCAAAAAAGTCATTCAGAACTCTGTAACTATTTTAGGAACAGAGATATTGAATTTTAAACAGAGTGCAATAGATGCGAGAATTTGGTAGAGAATCACTACCACTGAAAAGCATCTATTCCATTAAGGCAGACAGAATCATCAATTTGTTTCTAATAGCAATGTTCCGATGCATAATGGAACGCTGAGTTCAAAAACGTCATTCAGAACTCTGTAACTATTTTAGGAACAGAGATATTGAGCTTTAAACAGAGTGCAATATATGCGAGAATTTGGTAGAGAATCACTACCACTGAAAAGCATCTATTCCATTAAGGCAGACAGAATCATCAATTTGTTTCTAATAGCAATGTTCCGATGCATAATGGAACGCTGAGTTCAAAAACGTCATTCAGAACTCTGTAACTATTTTAGGAACAGAGATATTGAGCTTTAAACAGAGTGCAATATATGCGAGAATTTGGTAGAGAATCACTACCATTGAAAAGCATCTATTCCATTAAGGCAGAGAGAATCATCAATTTATTTCTAATAGCAATGTTCCGATGCATAATGGAACGCTGAGTTCAAAAAGGTCATTCAGAACTCTGTAGCTACTTTAGGAACAGAGATATTGAGCTTTAAACAGAGTGCAATATATGCGAGAATTTGGTAGAGAATCACTACCACTGAAAAGCATCTATTCCATTAAGGCAGAGAGAATCATCAATTTATTTCTAATAGCAATGTTCCGATGCATAATTGAACGCTGAGTTCAAAAAAGTCATTCAGAACTCTGTAACTATTTTAGGAACAGAGATATTGAGCTTTAAACAGAGTGCAATAGATGCGAGAATTTGGTAGAGAATCACTACCATCGAATAACATCTATTCCATTAAGGCAGAGAAAATCATCGGATTATTTCTAATAGCAATGTTCCGATGCATAATAGAACGCTGAGTTCAAAAAAGTCATTCAGAACTCTGTAACTATTTTAGGAACAGAGATATTGAGCTTTAAACAGAGTGCAATAGATGCGAGAATTTGGTAGAGAATCACTACCACTGAAAAGCATCTATTCCATAAAGGCAGAGAGAATCATCAATTGATTTCTAATAGCAATGTTCCGATGCATAGTAGAACGCTGAGTTCAAAAGAGTCATTCAGAACTCTGTAACTATTTTAGGAACAGAGATATTGAGCTTTAAACAGAGTGCAATAGATGGGAGAATTTGGTAGAGAATCACTACCACTGAAAAGCATCTATTCCATTAAGGCAGAGAGAATCATCAATTGATTTCTAATAGCAATGTTCCGATGCATAATAGAACGCTGAGTTCAAAAAAGTCATTCAGAACTCTGTAACTATTTTAGGAACAGAGATATTGAGCTTTAAACAGAGTGCAATAGATGCGAGAATTTGGTAGAGAATCACTACCACCGAAAAGCATCTATTCAATTAAGGCAGAGAGAATCATCAATTGATTTTTAATAGCAATGTTCCGATGCATAATAGAACGCTGAGTTCAAAAAAGTCATTCAGAACTCTGTAACTATTTTAGGAACAGAGATATTGAGCTTTAAACAGAGTGCAATAGATGCGAGAATTTGGTAGAGAATCACTACCACCGAAAAGCATCTATTCAATTAAGGCAGAGAGAATCATCAATTGATTTCTAATAGCAATGTTCCGATGCATAATAGAACGCTGAGTTCAAAAAAGTCATTCAGAACTCTGTAACTATTTTAGGAACAGAGATATTGAATTTTAAACAGAGTGCAATAGATGCGAGAATTTGGTAGAGAATCACTACCACTGAAAAGCATCTATTCCATTAAGGCAGACAGAATCATCAATTTGTTTCTAATAGCAATGTTCCGATGCATAATGGAACGCTGAGTTCAAAAACGTCATTCAGAACTCTGTAACTATTTTAGGAACAGAGATATTGAGCTTTAAACAGAGTGCAATATATGCGAGAATTTGGTAGAGAATCACTACCACTGAAAAGCATCTATTCCATTAAGGCAGACAGAATCATCAATTTGTTTCTAATAGCAATGTTCCGATGCATAATGGAACGCTGAGTTCAAAAACGTCATTCAGAACTCTGTAACTATTTTAGGAACAGAGATATTGAGCTTTAAACAGAGTGCAATATATGCGAGAATTTGGTAGAGAATCACTACCACTGAAAAGCATCTATTCCATTAAGGCAGAGAGAATCATCAATTTATTTCTAATAGCAATGTTCCGATGCATAATGGAACGCTGAGTTCAAAAACGTCATTCAGAACTCTGTAACTATTTTAGGAACAGAGATATTGAGCTTTAAACAGAGTGCAATATATGCGAGAATTTGGTAGAGAATCACTACCACTGAAAAGCATCTATTCCATTAAGGCAGAGAGAATCATCAATTTATTTCTAATAGCAATGTTCCGATGCATAATTGAACGCTGAGTTCAAAAAAGTCATTCAGAACTCTGTAACTATTTTAGGAACAGAGATATTGAGCTTTAAACAGAGTGCAATAGATGCGAGAATTTGGTAGAGAATCACTACCACCGAAAAGCATCTATTCCATTAAGGCAGAGAGAATCATCAATTGATTTCTAATAGCAATGTTCCAATGCATAATAGAACGCTGAGTTCAAAAAAGTCATTCAGAACTCTGTAACTATTTTAGGAACAGAGATATTGAGCTTTAAACAGAGTGCAATATATGCGAGAATTTGGTAGAGAATCACTACCACTGAAAAGCATCTATTCCATTAAGGCAGACAGAATCATCAATTTGTTTCTAATAGCAATGTTCCGATGCATAATGGAACGCTGAGTTCAAAAACGTCATTCAGAACTCTGTAACTATTTTAGGAACAGAGATATTGAGCTTTAAACAGAGTGCAATATATGCGAGAATTTGGTAGAGAATCACTACCACTGAAAAGCATCTATTCCATTAAGGCAGACAGAATCATCAATTTGTTTCTAATAGCAATGTTCCGATGCATAATGGAACGCTGAGTTCAAAAACGTCATTCAGAACTCTGTAACTATTTTAGGAACAGAGATATTGAGCTTTAAACAGAGTGCAATATATGCGAGAATTTGGTAGAGAATCACTACCACTGAAAAGCATCTATTCCATTAAGGCAGAGAGAATCATCAATTTATTTCTAATAGCAATGTTCCGATGCATAATTGAACGCTGAGTTCAAAAACGTCATTCAGAACTCTGTAACTATTTTAGGAACAGAGATATTGAGCTTTAAACAGAGTGCAATATATGCGAGAATTTGGTAGAGAATCACTACCACTGAAAAGCATCTATTCCATTAAGGCAGAGAGAATCATCAATTTATTTCTAATAGCAATGTTCCGATGCATAATTGAACGCTGAGTTCAAAAAAGTCATTCAGAACTCTGTAACTATTTTAGGAACAGAGATATTGAGCTTTAAACAGAGTGCAATAGATTCGAGAATTTGGTAGAGAATCACTACCACCGAAAAGCATCTATTCCATTAAGGCAGAGAGAATCATCAATTGATTTCTAATAGCAATGTTCCAATGCATAATAGAACGCCGAGTTCAAAAAAGTCATTCATAACTCTGTAACTATTTTAGGATCAGAGATATTGAGCTTTAAACAGAGTGCAATAGATGCGAGAATTTGGTAGAGAATCACTACCACCGAAAAGCATCTATTCAATTAAGGCAGAGAGAATCATCAATTGATTTCTAATAGCAATGTTCCGATGCATAATAGAACGCTGAGTTCAAAAAAGTCATTCAGAACTCTGTAACTATTTTAGGAACAGAGATATTGAATTTTAAACAGAGTGCAATAGATGCGAGAATTTGGTAGAGAATCACTACCACTGAAAAGCATCTATTCCATTAAGGCAGACAGAATCATCAATTTGTTTCTAATAGCAATGTTCCGATGCATAATGGAACGCTGAGTTCAAAAACGTCATTCAGAACTCTGTAACTATTTTAGGAACAGAGATATTGAGCTTTAAACAGAGTGCAATATATGCGAGAATTTGGTAGAGAATCACTACCACTGAAAAGCATCTATTCCATTAAGGCAGACAGAATCATCAATTTGTTTCTAATAGCAATGTTCCGATGCATAATGGAACGCTGAGTTCAAAAACGTCATTCAGAACTCTGTAACTATTTTAGGAACAGAGATATTGAGCTTTAAACAGAGTGCAATATATGCGAGAATTTGGTAGAGAATCACTACCACTGAAAAGCATCTATTCCATTAAGGCAGAGAGAATCATCAATTTATTTCTAATAGCAATGTTCCGATGCATAATGGAACGCTGAGTTCAAAAACGTCATTCAGAACTCTGTAACTATTTTAGGAACAGAGATATTGAGCTTTAAACAGAGTGCAATAGATGCGAGAATTTGGTAGAGAATCACTACCATTGAAAAGCATCTATTCCATTAAGGCAGAGAAAATCATCAGATTATTTCTAATAGCAATGTTCCGATGCATAATAGAACGCTGAGTTCAAAAAAGTCATTCAGAACTCTGTAACTATTTTAGGAACAGAGATATTGAGCTTTAAACAGAGTGCAATAGATGCGAGAATTTGGTAGAGAATCACTACCACTGAAAAGCATCTATTCCATAAAGGCAGAGAGAATCATCAATTGATTTCTAATAGCAATGTTCCGATGCATAGTAGAACGCTGAGTTCAAAAGAGTCATTCAGAACTCTGTAACTATTTTAGGAACAGAGATATTGAGCTTTAAACAGAGTGCAATAGATGCGAGAATTTGGTAGAGAATCACTACCACTGAAAAGCATCTATTCCATTAAGGCAGAGAGAATCATCAATTTATTTCTAATAGCAATGTTCCGATGCATAATAGAACGCTGAGTTCACAAAAGTCATTCAGAACTCTGTAACTATTTTAGGAACAGAGATATTGAGCTTTAAACAGAGTGCAATAGATGCGAGAATTTGGTAGAGAATCACTACCACTGAAAAGCATCTATTCAATTAAGGCAGAGAGAATCATCAATTGATTTCTAATAGCAATGTTCCGATGCATAATGGAACGCTGAGTTCAAAAACGTCATTCAGAACTCTGTAACTATTTTAGGAACAGAGATATTGAGCTTTAAACAGAGTGCAATAGATGCGAGAATTTGATAGAGAATCACTACCACTGAAAAGCATCTACTCCATTAAGGCAGAGAGAATCATCAATTGATTTCTAATAGCAATGTTCCAATGCATAATTGAACGCTGAGTTCAAAAACGTCATTCAGAACTCTGTAACTATTTTAGGAACAGAGATATTGAGCTTTAAACAGAGTGCAATAGATGCGAGAATTTGGTAGAGAATCACTACCACTGAAAAGCATCTATTCCATTAAGGCAGAGAGAATCATCAATTTATTTCTAATAGCAATGTTCCGATGCAAAAGTAAACGCTGAGTTCGAAAACGTTATTCAGAACTCTGTAACTATTTTAGGAACAGAGATATTGAGCTTTAAACAGAGTGCAATAGATGCGAGAATTTGGTAGAGAATCACTACCACTGAAAAGCATCTATTCCATTAAGGCAGAGAGAATCATCAATTTATTTCTAATAGCAATGTTCCGATGCATAATTGAACGCTGAGTTCAAAAAAGTCATTCAGAACTCTGTAACTATTTTAGGAACAGAGATATTGAGCTTTAAACAGAGTGCAATAGATGCGAGAATTTGGTATAGAATCACTACCACCGAAAAGCATCTATTCAATTAAGGCAGAGAGAATCATCAATTGATTTCTAATAGCAATGTTCCGATGCATAATTGAACGTTGAGTTCACAAAAGTCATTCAGAACTCTGTAACTATTTTAGGAACAGAGATATTTAGCTTTAAACAGAGTGCAATAGATGCGAGAATTTGATAGAGAATCACTACCACTGAAAAGCATCTATTCCATTAAGGTAGACAGAGAATCATCAATTGATTTCTAATAGCAATGTTCCGATGCATAATTGAACGCTGAGTTCAAAAAAGTCATTCAGAACTCTGTAACTATTTAAGGAACGGAGATATTGAGCTTTAAACAGAGTGCAATAGATGCGAGAATTTGGTAGAGAATCACTACCACTGAAAAGCATCTATTCCATTAAGGCAGAGAAAATCATCAATTTATTTCTAATAGCAATGTTCCGATTCAAAATTAAACGCTGAGTTCAAAAAAGTCATTCAAAACTCTGTAACATTTTTAGGAACAGAGATGTTGAGCTTTAAACAGAGTGCAATAGATGCGAGAATTTGGTAGAGAATCACTACCACTGAAAAGCATCTATTCCATTAAGGCAGAGAGAATCATCAATTGATTTCTAATAGCAATGTTCCGATGCATAATAGAACGCTGAGTTCAAAAAAGTCATTCAGAACTTTTTAACTATTTTAGGAACAGAGATATTGAATTTTAAACAGAATGCAATAGATGCGAGAATTTGGTAGAGAATCACTACCACTGAAAAGCATCTATTCCATTAAGGCAGAGAGAATCATCAATTTATTTGTAATAGCAATGTTCCGATGCATAATTGAACGCTGAGTTCAAAAACGTCATTCAGAACTCTGTAACTATTTTAGGAACAGAGATATTGAGCTTTAAACAGAGTGCAATAGATGCGAGAATTTGATAGAGAATCACTACCACTGAAAAGCATCTATTCCATTAAGGCAGAGAGAATCATCAATTGATTTCTAATAGCAATGTTCCAATGCAAAATTGAACGCTGAGTTCAAAAACGTCATTCAGAACTCTGTAACTATTTTAGGAACAGAGATATTGAGCTTTAAACAGAGTGCAATAGATGCGAGAATTTTGTAGAGAATCACTACCACTGAAAAGCATCTATTCCATTAAGGCAGAGAGAATCATCAATTTATTTCTAATAGCAATGTTCCGATGCAAAATTGAACGCTGAGTTCAAAAAGGTCATTCAGAACTCTGTAACTATTTTAGGAACAGAGATATTGAGCTTTAAACAGAGTGCAATAGATGCGAGAATTTGGTAGAGAATCACTACCACTGAAAAGCATCTATTCCATTAAGGCAGAGAGAATCATCAATTTATTTCTAATAGCAATGTTCCGATGCATAATTGAACGCTGAGTTCAAAAAAGTCATTCAGAACTCTGTAACTATTTTAGGAAGAGAGATATTGAGCCTTAAACAGAGTGCAATAGATGCGAGAATTTGCTTGAGAATCACTACCATCGAAAAGCATCTATTCCATTAAGGCAGAGAGAATCATCAATTGATTTCTAATAGCAATGTTCCGATGCATAATTGAACGTTGAGTTCACAAAAGTCATTCAGAACTCTGTAACTATTTTAGGAACAGAGATATTTAGCTTTAAACAGAGTGCAATAGATGCGAGAATTTGATAGAGAATCACTACCACTGAAAAGCATCTATTCCATTAAGGTAGACAGAGAATCATCAATTGATTTCTAATAGCAATGTTCCGATGCATAATTGAACGCTGAGTTCAAAAAAGTTATTCAGAACTCTGTAACTATTTTAGAAACAGAGATATTGAGCTTTAAACAGAGTGCAATAGATGCGAGAATTTGGTAGAGAATCACTACCACTGAAAAGCATCTATTCCATTAAGGCAGAGAAAATCATCAATTTATTTCTAATAGCAATGCTCCGATTCAAAATTAAACGCTGAGTTCAAAAAAGTCATTCAAAACTCTGTAACATTTTTAGGAACAGAGATATTGAGCTTTAAACAGAGTGCAATAGATGCGAGAATTTGGTAGAGAATCACTACCAATGAAAAGCATCTATTCAATTAAGGCAGAGAAAATCATCATTTTATTTCTAATAGCAATGTTCCGATGCATAATTAAACGCTGAGTTCAAAAAAGTCATTCAGAACTCTGTAACTATTTTAGGAATAGAGATGTTGAGCTTTAAACAGAGTGCAATAGATGCGAGAATTTGGTAGAGAATCACTACCACTGAAAAGCATCTATTCCATTAAGGCAAAAAGAATCATCAATTTATTTCTAATAGCAATGTTCCGATGCATAATTGAACGCTGAGTTCAAAAAAGTCATTCAGAACTCTGTAACTATTTTAGGATGAGAGATATTGAGCTTTAAACAGAGTGCAATAGATGCGAGAATTTGGTAGAGAATCACTACCACTGAAAAGCATCTATTCCATTAAGGCAGAGAGAATCATCAATTGATTTCTAATAGCAATGTTCCGATGCATAATTGAACGCTGATATCAAAAAAGTCATTCAGAACTCTGTAACTATTTTAGGTACAGAAATATTGAGCTTTAAACAGCTTGCAATAGTTGCGAGAATTTGGTAGAGAATCACTACCACCGAAAAGAATCTATTCAATTAAGGCAGAGAGAATCATCAATTGATTTCTAATAGCAATCTTTCGATGCATAATTAAACGCTGAATTCAAAACAGTCATTCAGAACTCTGTAACTATTTTAAGATCAGAGATATTGAGCTTTAAACAGAGTGCAATAGATGCGAGAATTTGGTAGAGAATCACTACCACTGAAAAGCATCTATTCCATAATGGCAGAGAGAATCATCAATTGATTTCTAATAGCAATGTTTCGATGCATAATTGAACGCTGAATTCAAAACAGTCATTCAGAACTCTGTAACTATTTTAAGACCAGAGATATTGAGCTTTAAACAGAGTGCAATAGATGCGATAATTTTGTAGAGAATCACTACCACTGAAAAGCATCTATTCAATTAAGGCAGAGAGAATCATCAATTGATTTCTAATAGCAATGTTCCGATGCATAATAGAACGCTGAGTTCAAAAAAGTCATTCAGAACTCTGTAACTATTTTAGGAACAGAGATATTGAGCTTTAAACAGAGTGCAATAGATGCGAGAATTTGGTAGAGAATCACTACCACCGAAAAGCATCTATTCAATTAAGGCAGAGAGAATCATCAATTTATTTTTAATAGCAATGTTCCGATGCATAATAGAACGCTGAGTTCAAAAAAGTCATTCAGAACTCTGTAACTTTTTAGGAACAGAGATATTGAATTTTAAACAGAGTGCAATAGATGCGAGAATTTGGTAGAGAATCACTACCACTGAAAAGCATCTATTCCATTAAGGCAGACAGAATCATCAATTTGTTTCTAATAGCAATGTTCCGATGCATAATGGAACGCTGAGTTCAAAAACGTCATTCAGAACTCTGTAACTATTTTAGGAACAGAGATATTGAGCTTTAAACAGAGTGCAATATATGCGAGAATTTGGTAGAGAATCACTACCACTGAAAAGCATCTATTCCATTAAGGCAGAGAGAATCATCAATTTATTTTTAATAGCAATGTTCCGATGCATAATTGAACGCTGAGTTCAAAAAAGTCATTCAGAACTCTGTAACTATTTTAGGAACAGAGATATTGAGCTTTAAACAGAGTGCAATAGATGCGAGAATTTGGTAGAGAATCACTACCACTGAAAAGCATCTATTCCATTAAGGCAGAGAGAATCATCAATTGATTTCTAATAGCAATGTTCCGATGCATAATTGAACGCTGAGTTCAAAAAAGTCATTCAGAACTCTGTAACTATTTTAGGAACAGAGATATTGAGCTTTAAACAGATTGCAATAGATGCGAGAATTTGGTAGAGAATCACTACCACCGAAAAGAATCTATTCAATTAAGGCAGAGAGAATCATCAATTGATTTCTAATAGCAATCGTTCGATGCATAATTAAACGCTGAATTCAAAACAGTCATTCAGAACTCTGTAACTATTTTAAGATCAGAGATATTGAGCTTTAAACAGAGTGCAATAGATGCGAGAATTTGGTAGAGAATCACTACCACTGAAAAGCATCTATTCCATAATGGCAGAGAGAATCATCAATTGATTTCTAATAGCAATGTTTCGATGCATAATTAAACGCTGAATTCAAAACAGTCATTCAGAACTCTGTAACTATTTTAAGACCAGAGATATTGAGCTTTAAACAGAGTGCAATAGATGCGATAATTTTGTAGAGAATCACTACCACTGAAAAGCATCTATTCAATTAAGGCAGAGAGAATCATCAATTGATTTCTAATAGCAATGTTCCGATGCATAATAGAACGCTGAGTTCCAAAAAGTCATTCAGAACTCTGTAACTATTTTAGGAACAGAGATATTGAATTTTAAACAGAGTGCAATAGATGCGAGAATTTGGTAGAGAATCACTACCACTGAAAAGCATCTATTCCATTAAGGCAGACAGAATCATCAATTTGTTTCTAATAGCAATGTTCCGATGCATAATGGAACGCTGAGTTCAAAAACGTCATTCAGAACTCTGTAACTATTTTAGGAACAGAGATATTGAGCTTTAAACAGAGTGCAATAGATGCGAGAATTTGGTAGAGAATCACTACCACTGAAAAGCATCTATTCCATTAAGGCAGAGAAAATCATCAGATTATTTCTAATAGCAATGTTCCGATGCATAATAGAACGCTGAGTTCAAAAAAGTCATTCAGAACTCTGTAACTATTTTAGGAACAGAGATATTGAGCTTTAAACAGAGTGCAATAGATGCGAGAATTTGGTAGAGAATCACTACCACTGAAAAGCATCTATTCCATTAAGGCAGAGAGAATCATCAATTGATTTCTAATAGCAATGTTCCGATGCATAGTAGAACGCTGAGTTCAAAAAAGTCATTCAGAACTCTGTAACTATTTTAGGAACAGAGATATTGAGCTTTAAACAGAGTGCAATAGATGCGAGAATTTGGTAGAGAATCACTACCACTGAAAAGCATCTATTCCATTAAGGCAGAGAGAATCATCAATTTATTTCTAATAGCAATGTTCCGATGCATAATAGAACGCTGAGTTCACAAAAGTCATTCAGAACTCTGTAACTATTTTAGGATGAGAGATATTGAGCTTTAAACAGAGTGCAATAGATGGGAGAATTTGGTAGACAATCACTACCACTGAAAAGCATCTATTCAATTAAGGCAGAGAGAATCATCAATTGATTTCTAATAGCAATGTTCCGATGCATAATAGAACGGTGAGTTCAAAAAAGTGATTCAGAACTTCTTAACTATTTTAGGAACAGAGATATTGAGCTTTAAACAGAGTGCAATAGATTCGAGAATTTGGTAGAGAATCACTACCACCGAAAAGCATCTATTCAATTAAGGCAGAGAGAATCATCAATTGATTTCTAATAGCAATGTTCCGATGCATAATAGAACGCTGAGTTCAAAAAAGTCATTCAGAACTCTGTAACTATTTTAGGAACAGAGATATTGAATTTTAAACAGAGTGCAATAGATGCGAGAATTTGGTAGAGAATCACTACCACTGAAAAGCATCTATTCCATTAAGGCAGACAGAATCATCAATTTGTTTCTAATAGCAATGTTCCGATGCATAATGGAACGCTGAGTTCAAAAACGTCATTCAGAACTCTGTAACTATTTTAGGAACAGAGATATTGAGCTTTAAACAGAGTGCAATATATGCGAGAATTTGGTAGAGAATCACTACCACTGAAAAGCATCTATTCCATTAAGGCAGAGAGAATCATCAATTTATTTCTAATAGCAATGTTCCGATGCATAATTGAACGCTGAGTTCAAAAAAGTCATTCAGAACTCTGTAACTATTTTAGGAACAGAGATATTGAGCTTTAAACAGAGTGCAATAGATGCGAGAATTTGGTAGAGAATCACTACCACTGAAAAGCATCTATTCCATTAAGGCAGAGAAAATCATCAGATTATTTCTAATAGTAATGTTCCGATGCATAATAGAACGCTGAGTTCAAAAAAGTCATTCAGAACTCTGTAACTATTTTAGGAACAGAGATATTGAGCTTTAAACAGAGTGCAATAGATGCGAGAATTTGGTAGAGAATCACTACCACTGAAAAGCATCTATTCCATTAAGGCAGAGAGAATCATCAATTGATTTCTAATAGCAATGTTCCGATGCATAGTAGAACGCTGAGTTCAAAAGAGTCATTCAGAACTCTGTAACTATTTTAGGAACAGAGATATTGAGCTTTAAGCAGAGTGCAATAGATGCGAGAATTTGGTAGGGAATCACTACCACTGAAAAGCATCTATTCCATTAAGGCAGAAAGAATCATTAATTTATTTCTAATAGCAATGTTCCGATGCATAATTGAACGCTGAGTTCAAAAAAGTCATTCAGAACTCTGTAACTATTTTAGGAACAGAGATATTGAGCTTTAAACAGAGTACAATAGATGCGAGAATTTGGTAGAGAATCACTACCACTGAAAAGCATCTATTCCATTAAGGCAGAAAGAATCATTAATTTATTTCTAATAGCAATGTTCCGATGCATAATTGAACGTTGAGTTCAAAAAAGTCATTCAGAACTCTGTAACTATTTTAGGATGAGAGATATTGAGCTTTAAACAGAGTGCAATAGATGCGAGAATTTGATAGAGAATCACTACCACTGAAAAGCATCTATTCCATTAAGGTAGAGAGAGTAGCATCAATTGATTTCTAATAGCAATGTTTCGATGCATAATTGAACGCTGAGTTCAAAAAAGTCATTCAGAACTCTGTAACATGTTTAGGAACAGAGATATTTAGCTTTAAACAGAGTGCAATAGATGCGAGAATTTGATAGAGAATCACTACCACTGAAAAGCATCTATTCCATTAAGGTAGAGAGAGAATCATCAATTGATTTCTAATAGCAATGTTTCGATGCATAATTGAACGCTGAGTTCAAAAAAGTCATTCAGAACTCTGTAACTATTTTAGGAACAGAGATATTGAGCTTTAAACATAGTGCAATAGATGCGAGAACTTGGTAGAGAGTCACTACTACCGAATAACATCTATGCCATTAAAGCTGAGAAATTTGTAGAGAATCATCAATTGATTTCTAATAGCAATGTTCCGATTCAAAATTAAACGCTGAGTTCAAAAAAGTCATTCAGAACTCTGTAACTTTTTTGGGAACAGAGATATTGAGCTTTAAACAGAGTGCAAAAGATGCGAGAATTTGGTAGAGAATCACTACCACTGAAAAGCATCTATTCCATTAAGGCAGAAAGAATCATCAATTTATTTCTAATAGCAATGTTCCGATGCATAATTGAACGCTGAGTTCAAAAAAGTCATTCAGAACTCTCTAACATGTTTAGGAACAGAGATATTTAGCTTTAAACAGAGTGCAATAGATGCGAGAATTTGGTAGAGAATCACTACCACTGAAAAGCATCTATTCCATTAAGGCAGAAAGAATCATTAATTTATTTCTAATAGCAATGTTCCGATGCATAATTGAACGTTGAGTTCAAAAAAGTCATTCAGAACTCTGTAACTATTTTAGGAACAGAGATAGTGAGCTTTAAGCAGAGTGCAATAGATGCGAGAATTTGGTAGAGAATCACTACCACTGAAAAGCATCTATTCCATTAAGGCAGAAAGAATCATTAATTTATTTCTAATAGCAATGTTCCGATGCATAATTGAACGTTGAGTTCAAAAAAGTCATTCAGAACTCTGTAACTATTTTAGGATGAGAGATATTGAGCTTTAAACAGAGTGCAATAGATGCGAGAATTTGATAGAGAATCACTACCACTGAAAAGCATCTATTCCATTAAGGTAGAGAGAGTATCATCAATTGATTTCTAATAGCAATGTTTCGATGCATAATTGAACGCTGAGTTCAAAAAAGTCATTCAGAACTCTGTAACATGTTTAGGAACAGAGATATTTAGCTTTAAACAGAGTGCAATAGATGCGAGAATTTGATAGAGAATCACTACCACTGAAAAGCATCTATTCCATTAAGGTAGAGAGAGAATCATCAATTGATTTCTAATAGCAATGTTTCGATGCATAATTGAACGCTGAGTTCAAAAAAGTCATTCAGAACTCTGTAACTATTTTAGGAACAGAGATATTGAGCTTTAAACATAGTGCAATAGATGCGAGAACTTGGTAGAGAGTCACTACTACCGAATAACATCTATGCCATTAAAGCTGAGAAATTTGTAGAGAATCATCAATTGATTTCTAATAGCAATGTTCCGATTCAAAATTAAACGCTGAGTTCAAAAAAGTCATTCAGAACTCTGTAACTTTTTTGGGAACAGAGATATTGAGCTTTAAACAGAGTGCAAAAGATGCGAGAATTTGGTAGAGAATCACTACCACTGAAAAGCATCTATTCCATTAAGGCAGAAAGAATCATCAATTTATTTCTAATAGCAATGTTCCGATGCATAATTGAACGCTGAGTTCAAAAAAGTCATTCAGAACTCTCTAACATGTTTAGGAACAGAGATATTTAGCTTTAAACAGAGTGCAATAGATGCGAGAATTTGGTAGAGAATCACTACCACTGAAAAGCATCTATTCCATTAAGGCAGAAAGAATCATTAATTTATTTCTAATAGCAATGTTCCGATGCATAATTGAACGTTGAGTTCAAAAAAGTCATTCAGAACTCTGTAACTATTTTAGGAACAGAGATAGTGAGCTTTAAGCAGAGTGCAATAGATGCGAGAATTTGGTAGAGAATCACTACCACTGAAAAGCATCTATTCCATTAAGGCAGAAAGAATCATTAATTTATTTCTAATAGCAATGTTCCGATGCATAATTGAACGTTGAGTTCAAAAAAGTCATTCAGAACTCTGTAACTATTTTAGGATGAGAGATATTGAGCTTTAAACAGAGTGCATTAGATGCGAGAATTTGGTAGAGAATCACTACCACTGAAAAGCATCTATTCCATTAAGGCAGAGAGAATCATCAATTGATTTCTAATAGCAATGTTCCGATGCATAATTGAACGCTGAGTTCAAAAAAGGCATTCAGAACTCTGTAACTGTTTTAGGATGAGAGATATTGAGCTTTAAACAGAGTGCAATAGATGCGAGAATTTGGTAGAGAATCACTACCACCGAAAAGAATCTATTCAATTAAGGCAGAGAGAATCATCAATTGATTTCTAATAGCAATGTTCCGATGCATAATTGAACGCTGAGTTCAAAAAAGTCATTCAAAACTCTGTAACATGTTTAGGAACAGAGATATTTAGCCTTAAACAGAGTGCAATAGATGCGAGAATTTGATAGAGAATCACTACCACTGAAAAGCATCTATTCCATTAAGGTAGAGAGAGAATCATCAATTGATTTCTAATAGCAATGTTTCGATGCATAATTGAACGCTGAGTTCAAAAAAGTCATTCAGAACTCTGTAACTATTTTAGGAACAGAGATATTGAGCTTTAAACATAGTGCAATAGATGCGAGAACTTGGTAGAGAGTCACTACTACCGAATAACATCTATGCCATTAAAGCTGAGAAATTTGTAGAGAATCATCAATTGATTTCTAATAGCAATGTTCCGATTCAAAATTAAACGCTGAGTTCAAAACCGTCATTCAGAACTCTGTAACTATTTTAGGAACAGAGATATTGAGCTTTAAACAGAGTGCAATAGATGCGAGAATTTGGTAGAGAATCACTACCACTGAAAAGCATCTATTCCATTAAGGCAGAGAGAATCATCAATTGATTTCTAATAGCAATGTTCCGATGCATAATTGAACGCTGAGTTCAAAAAAGGCATTCAGAACTCTGTAACTACTTTAGGAACAGAGATATTGAGCTTTAAACAGAGTGCAATAGATGCGAGAATTTGGTAGAGAATCACCACCACTGAAAAGCATCTATTCCATTAAGGCAGAGAAAATCATCAATTTATTTCTAATAGCAATGTTCCGATTTAATATTAAACGCTGAGTTCAAAAAAGTCATTCAGAACTCTGTAACTATTTTAGGAACAGAGATATTGAGCTTTAAACATAGCGCAATAGATGCGAGAACTTGGTAGAGAATCACTACTACCGAATAACATCTATGCCATTAAAGCTGAGAAATTTGTAGAGCATCATCAATTGATTTCTAATAGCAATGTTCCGATTTAAAATTAAACGTTGAGTTCAAAACCGTCATTCAGAACTCTGTAACTATTTTAGGAACAGAGATATTGAGCTTTAAACAGAGTGCAATAGATGCGAGAATTTGGTAGAGAATCACTACCACTGAAAAGCATCTATTCCATTAAGGCAGAGAGAATCATCAATTGATTTTTAATAGCAATGTTCCGATGCATAATTGAACGCTGAGTTCAAAAAAGTCATTCAGAACTCTGTAACTATTTTAGGAACAGAGATAGTGAGCTTTAAGCAGAGTGCAATAGATGCGAGAATTTGGTAGAGAATCACTACCACTGAAAAGCATCTATTCCATTAAGGCAGAAAAATCATTAATTTATTTCTAATAGCAATGTTCCGATGCATAATTGAACGTTGAGTTCAAAAAAGTCATTCAGAACTCTGTAACTATTTTAAGATGAGAGATATTGAGCTTTAAACAGAGTGCATTAGATGCGAGAATTTGGTAGAGAATCACTACCACTGAAAAGCATCTATTCCATTAAGGCAGAGAGAATCATCAATTGATTTCTATTAGCAATGTTCCGATGCATAATTGAACGCTGAGTTCAAAAAAAGCATTCAGAACTCTGTAACTACTTTAGGAACAGAGATATTGAGCTTTAAACAGAGTGCAATAGATGCGAGAATTTGGTAGAGAATCACCACCACTGAAAAGCATCTATTCCATTAAGGCAGAGAAAATCATCAATTTATTTCTAATAGCAATGATCCGATTCAAAGTTAAACGCTGAGTTCAAAAAAGTTATTCAGAACTCTGTAACTATTTTAGGAACAGAGATATTGAGCTTTAAACAGAGTGCAATAGATGCGAGAATTTGGTAGAGAATCATTACCACTGAAAAGCATCTATTCAATTAAGGCAGAGAGAATCATCAATTGATTTCTAATAGCAATGTTCCGATGCATAATTGAACGCTGAGTTCAAAAAAGTCATTCAGAACTCTGTAACATGTATAGGAACAGAGATATTTAGCTTTAAACAGAGTGCAATAGATGCGAGAATTTGATAGAGAATCACTACCACTGAAAAGCATCTATTCCATTAAGGTAGAGAGAGAATCATCAATTGATTTCTAATAGCAATGTTTCGATGCATAATTGAACGCTGAGTTCAAAAAAGTCATTCAGAACTCTGTAACTATTTTAGGAACAGAGATATTGAGCTTTAAACATAGTGCAATAGATGCGAGAACTTGGTAGAGAGTCACTACTACCGAATAACATCTATGCCATTAACGCTGAAAAATTTGTAGAGAATCATCAATTGATTTCTAATAGCAATGTTCCGATTTAAAATTAAACGCTGAGTTCAAAAAAGTCATTCAGAACTCTGTAACTGTTTTGGGAACAGAGATATTGAGCTTTAAACAGAGTGCAAAAGATGCGAGAATTTGGTAGAGAATCACTACCACTGAAAAGCATCTATTCCATTAAGGCAGAAAGAATCATCAATTTATTTCTAATAGCAATGTTCCGATGCAAAATTGAACGCTGAGTTCAAAAAAGTCATTCAGAACTCTGTAACTATTTTAGGATGAGAGATATTGAGCTTTAAACAGAGTGCAATAGATGCGAGAATTTGGTAGAGAATCAATACCACTGAAAAGCATCTATTCCATTAAGGCAGAGAGAATCATCAATTGATTATTAATAGCAATGGTCCGATGCATAATTAAACGCTGAGTTCAAAAAAGGCATTCAGAACTCTGTAACTACTTTAGGAACAGAGATATTGAGCTTTAAACAGAGTGCAATAGATGCGAGAATTTGGTAGAGAATCACCACCACTGAAAAGCATCTATTCCATTAAGGCAGAGAAAATCATCAATTGATTTCTAATAGCAATGTTTCGATGCATAATTGAACGCTGAGTTCAAAAAAGTCATTCAGAACTCTGTAACTATTTTAGGAACAGAGATATTTAGCTTTAAACAGAGTGCAATAGATGCGAGAATTTGATAGAGAATCACTACCACTGAAAAGCATCTATTCCATTAAGGTAGAGAGAGAATCATCAATTGATTTCTAATAGCAATGTTTCGATGCATAATTGAACGCTGAGTTCAAAAAAGTCATTCAGAACTCTGTAACTATTTTAGGAACAGAGATATTGAGCTTTAAACATAGCGCAATAGATGCGAGAACTTGGTAGAGAATCACTACTACCGAATAACATCTATGCCATTAAAGCTGAGAAATTTGTAGAGAATCATCAATTGATTTCTAATAGCAATGCTCCGATTCAAAATTAAACGCTGAGTTCAAAAAAGTCATTCAAAACTCTGTAACATTTTTAGGAACAGAGATATTGAGCTTTAAACAGAGTGCAATAGATGCGAGAATTTGGTAGAGAATCACTACCACTGAAAAGCATCTATTCCATTAAGGCAGAGAAAATCATCAATTTATTTCTAATAGCAATGCTCCGATTCAAAATTAAACGCTGAGTTCAAAAAAGTCATTCAAAACTCTGTAACATTTTTAGGAACAGAGATATTGAGCTTTAAACAGAGTGCAATAGATGCGAGAATTTGGTAGAGAATCACTACCACCGAAAAGCATCTATTCAATTAAGGCAGAGAGAATCATCAATTTATTTTTAATAGCAATGTTCCGATGCATAATTAAACGCTGAGTTCAAAAAAGTCATTCAGAACTCTGTAACTATTTTAGGAATAGAGATGTTGAGCTTTAAACAGAGTGCAATAGATGCGAGAATTTGGTAGAGAATCACTACCACTGAAAAGCATCTATTCCATTAAGGCAAAAAGAATCATCAATTTATTTCTAATAGCAATGTTCCGATGCATAATTGAACGCTGAGTTCAAAAAAGTCATTCAGAACTCTGTAACTTTTTTGGAAACAGAGATATTGAGCTTTAAACAGAGTGCAAAAGATGCGAGAATTTGGTAGAGAATCACTACCACTGAAAAGCATCTATTCCATTAAGGCAGAAAGAATCATCAATTTATTTCTAATAGCAATGTTCCGATGCATAATTGAACGCTGAGTTCAAAAAAGTCATTCAGAACTCTCTAACATGTTTAGGAACAGAGATATTTAGCTTTAAACAGAGTGCAATAGATGCGAGAATTTGGTAGAGAATCACTACCACTGAAAAGCATCTATTCCATTAAGGCAGAAAGAATCATTAATTTATTTCTAATAGCAATGTTCCGATGCATAATTGAACGTTGAGTTCAAAAAAGTCATTCAGAACTCTGTAACTATTTTAGGAACAGAGATAGTGAGCTTTAAGCAGAGTGCAATAGATGCGAGAATTTGGTAGAGAATCACTACCACTGAAAAGCATCTATTCCATTAAGGCAGAAAGAATCATTAATTTATTTCTAATAGCAATGTTCCGATGCATAATTGAACGTTGAGTTCAAAAAAGTCATTCAGAACTCTGTAACTATTTTAGGATGAGAGATATTGAGCTTTAAACAGAGTGCAATAGATGCGAGAATTTGATAGAGAATCACTACCACTGAAAAGCATCTATTCCATTAAGGCAGAGAGAGTATCATCAATTGATTTCTAATAGCAATGTTCCGATGCATAATTGAACGCTGAGTTCAAAAAAGTCATTCAGAACTCTGTAACTATGTTTAGGAACAGAGATATTGAGCTTTAAACAGAGTGCAATAGATGCGAGAATTTGGTAGAGAATCACTACCACTGAAAAGCATCTATTCCATTAAGGTAGAGAGAGAATCATCAATTGATTTCTAATAGCAATGTTTCGATGCATAATTGAACGCTGAGTTCAAAAAAGTCATTCAGAACTCTGTAACTATTTTAGGAACAGAGATATTGAGCTTTAAACATAGTGCAATAGATGCGAGAACTTGGTAGAGAGTCACTACTACCGAATAACATCTATGCCATTAAAGCTGAGAAATTTGTAGAGAATCATCAATTGATTTCTAATAGCAATGTTCCGATTCAAAATTAAACGCTGAGTTCAAAAAAGTCATTCAGAACTCTGTAACTTTTTTGGGAACAGAGATATTGAGCTTTAAACAGAGTGCAATAGATGCGAGAATTTGGTAGAGAATCACTACCACTGAAAAGCATCTATTCCATTAAGGCAGAAAGAATCATCAAATTATTTCTAATAGCAATGTTCCGATGCATAATTGAACGCTGAGTTCAAAAAAGTCATTCAGAACTCTGTAACATTCTTAGGAACAGAGATATTGAGCTTTAAACAGAGTGCAATAGATGCGAGAATTTGGTAGAGAATCACTACCACTGAAAAGCATCTATTCCATTAAGGCAGAAAGAATCATCAATTGATTTCTAATAGCAATGTTCCGATGCATAATTGAACGCTGAGTTCAAAAAAGTCATTCAGAACTCTGTAACTATTTTAGGAACAGAGATATTGAGCTTTAAGCAGAGTGGAATAGATGCGAGAATTTGGTAGAGAATCACTACCACTGAAAAGCATCTATTCCATTAAGGCAGAAAGAATCATCAATTTATTTCTAATAGCAATGTTCCGATGCATAATTGAACGCTGAGTTCAAAAAAGTCATTCAGAACTCTGTAACTACTTTAGGAACAGAGATATTGAGCTTTAAACAGAGTTCAATAGATGCGAGAATTTGATAGAGAATCACTACCACTGAAAAGCATCTATTCCATTAAGGTAGAGAGAGTATCATCAATTGATTTCTAATAGCAATGTTTCGATGCATAATTGAACGCTGAGTTCAAAAAAGTCATTCAGAACTCTGTAACATGTTTAGGAACAGAGATATTTAGCTTTAAACAGAGTGCAATAGATGCGAGAATTTGATAGAGAATCACTACCACTGAAAAGCATCTATTCCATTAAGGTAGAGAGAGAATCATCAATTGATTTCTAATAGCAATGTTTCGATGCATAATTGAACGCTGAGTTCAAAAAAGTCATTCAGAACTCTGTAACTATTTTAGGAACAGAGATATTGAGCTTTAAACATAGCGCAATAGATGCGAGAACTTGGTAGAGAATCACTACTACCGAATAACATCTATGCCATTAAAGCTGAGAAATTTGTAGAGAATCATCAATTGATTTCTAATAGCAATGTTCCGATTCAAAATTAAACGCTGAGTTCAAAAAAGTCATTCAGAACTCTGTAACTTTTTTGGGAACAGAGATATTGAGCTTTAAACAGAGTGCAAAAGATGCGAGAATTTGGTAGAGAATCACTACCACTGAAAAGCATCTATTCCATTAAGGCAGAAAGAATCATCAATTTATTTCTAATAGCAATGTTCCGATGCATAATTGAACGCTGAGTTCAAAAAAGTCATTCAGAACTCTCTAACATGTTTAGGAACAGAGATATTTAGCTTTAAACAGAGTGCAATAGATGCGAGAATTTGGTAGAGAATCACTACCACTGAAAAGCATCTATTCCATTAAGGCAGAAAGAATCATTAATTTATTTCTAATAGCAATGTTCCGATGCATAATTGAACGCTGAGTTCAAAAAAGTCATTCAGAACTCTGTAACTATTTTAGGAACAGAGATAGTGAGCTTTAAGCAGAGTGCAATAGATGCGAGAATTTGGTAGAGAATCACTACCACTGAAAAGCATCTATTCCATTAAGGCAGAAAGAATCATTAATTTATTTCTAATAGCAATGTTCCGATGCATAATTGAACGTTGAGTTCAAAAAAGTCATTCAGAACTCTGTAACTATTTTAGGATGAGAGATATTGAGCTTTAAACAGAGTGCATTAGATGCGAGAATTTGGTAGAGAATCACTACCACTGAAAAGCATCTATTCCATTAAGGCAGAGAGAATCATCAATTGATTTCTAATAGCAATGTTCCGATGCATAATTGAACGCTGAGTTCAAAAAAGGCATTCAGAACTCTGTAACTGTTTTAGGAACAGAGATATTGAGCTTTAAACAGAGTGCAATAGATGCGAGAATTTGGTAGAGAATCACTACCACCGAAAAGCATCTATTCCATTAAGGCAGAGAGAATCATCAATTGATTTCTAATAGCAATGTTCCGATGCATAATTGAACGCTGAGTTCAAAAAAGTCATTCAGAACTCTGTAACTATTTTAGGAACAGAGATATTTAGCTTTAAACAGAGTGCAATAGATGCGAGAGTTTGATAGAGAATCACTACCACTGAAAAGCATCTATTCCATTAAGGTAGAGAGAGAATCATCAATTGATTTCTAATAGCAATGTTTCGATGCATAATTGAACGCTGAGTTCAAAAAAGTCATTCAGAACTCTGTAACTATTTTAGGAACAGAGATATTGAGCTTTAAACATAGTGCAATAGATGCGAGAACTTGGTAGAGAGTCACTACTACCGAATAACATCTATGCCATTAAAGCTGAGAAATTTGTAGAGAATCATCAATTGATTTCTAATAGCAATGTTCCGATTCAAAATTAAACGCTGAGTTCAAAACCGTCATTCAGAACTCTGTAACTATTTTAGGAACAGAGATATTGAGCTTTAAACAGAGTGCAATAGATGCGAGAATTTGGTAGAGAATCACTACCACTGAAAAGCATCTATTCCATTAAGGCAGAGAGAATCATCAATTGATTTCTAATAGCAATGTTCCGATGCATAATTGAACGCTGAGTTCAAAAAAGTCATTCAGAACTCTGTAACTACTTTAGGAACAGAGATATTGAGCTTTAAACAGAGTGCAATAGATGCGAGAATTTGGTAGAGAATCACCACCACTGAAAAGCATCTATTCCATTAAGGCAGAGAAAATCATCAATTTATTTCTAATAGCAATGTTCCGATCATAAATTAAACGCTGAGTTCAAAAAAGTCATTCAGAACTCTGTAACTATTTTAGGAACAGAGATATTGAGCTTTAAACATAGTGCAATAGATGCGAGAACTTGGTAGAGAGTCACTACTACCGAATAACATCTATGCCATTAAAGCTGAGAAATTTGTAGAGAATCATCAATTGATTTCTAATAGCAATGTTCCGATTTAAAATTAAACGCTGAGTTCAAAACCGTCATTCAGAACTCTGTAACTATTTTAGGAACAGAGATATTGAGCTTTAAACAGAGTGCAATAGATGCGAGAATTTGGTAGAGAATCACTACCACTGAAAAGCATCTATTCCATTAAGGCAGAGAGAATCATCAATTGATTTCTAATAGCAATGTTCCGATGCATAATTGAACGCTGAGTTTAAAAAAGTCATTCAGAACTCTGTAACTATTTTAGGAACAGAGATAGTGAGCTTTAAGCAGAGTGCAATAGATGCGAGAATTTGGTAGAGAATCACTACCACTGAAAAGCATCTATTCCATTAAGGCAGAAAAATCATTAATTTATTTCTAATAGCAATGTTCCGATGCATAATTGAACGTTGAGTTCAAAAAAGTCATTCAGAACTCTGTAACTATTTTAAGATGAGAGATATTGAGCTTTAAACAGAGTGCAATAGATGCGAGAATTTGGTAGAGAATCACTACCACTGAAAAGCATCTATTCCATTAAGGCAGAGAGAATCATCAATTGATTTCTAATAGCAATGTTCCGATGCATAATTGAACGCTGAGTTCAAAAAAAGCATTCAGAACTCTGTAACTACTTTAGGAACAGAGATATTGAGCTTTAAACAGAGTGCAATAGATGCGAGAATTTGGTAGAGAATCACCACCACTGAAAAGCATCTATTCCATTAAGGCAGAGAAAATCATCAATTTATTTCTAATAGCAATGTTCCGATTCAAAATTAAACGCTGAGTTCAAAAAAGTCATTCAGAACTCTGTAACTATTTTAGGAACAGAGATATTGAGCTTTAAACAGAGTGCAATAGATGCGAGAATTTGGTAGAGAATCACTACCACCGAAAAGCATCTATTCCATTAAGGCAGAGAGAATCATCAATTGATTTCTAATAGCAATGTTCCGATGCATAATTGAACGCTGAGTTCAAAAAAGTCATTCAGAACTCTGTAACATGTTAGGAACAGAGATATTTAGCTTTAAACAGAGTGCAATAGATGCGAGAATTTGATAGAGAATCACTACCACTGAAAAGCATCTATTCCATTAAGGTAGAGAGAGAATCATCAATTGATTTCTAATAGCAATGTTTCGATGCATAATTGAACGCTGAGTTCAAAAAAGTCATTCAGAACTCTGTAACTATTTTAGGAACAGAGATATTGAGCTTTAAACATAGTGCAATAGATGCGAGAACTTGGTAGAGAGTCACTACTACCGAATAACATCTATGCCATTAACGCTGAAAAATTTGTAGAGAATCATCAATTGATTTCTAATAGCAATGTTCCGATTCAAAATTAAACGCTGAGTTCAAAAAAGTCATTCAGAACTCTGTAACTGTTTTGGGAACAGAGATATTGAGCTTTAAACAGAGTGCAAAAGATGCGAGAATTTGGTAGAGAATCACTACCACTGAAAAGCATCTATTCCATTAAGGCAGAAAGAATCATCAATTTATTTCTAATAGCAATGTTCCGATGCAAAATTGAACGCTGAGTTCAAAAAAGTCATTCAGAACTCTGTAACTATTTTAGGATGAGAGATATTGAGCTTTAAACAGAGTGCAATAGATGCGAGAATTTGGTAGAGAATCAATACCACTGAAAAGCATCTATTCCATTAAGGCAGAGAGAATCATCAATTGATTTTAATAGCAATGTTCCGATGCATAATTAAACGCTGAGTTCAAAAAAGGCATTCAGAACTCTGTAACTACTTTAGGAACAGAGATATTGAGCTTTAAACAGAGTGCAATAGATGCGAGAATTTGGTAGAGAATCACCACCACTGAAAAGCATCTATTCCATTAAGGCAGAGAAAATCATCAATTGATTTCTAATAGCAATGTTCCGATGCATAATTGAACGCTGAGTTCAAAAAAGTCATTCAGAACTCTGTAACTATTTTAGGAACAGAGATATTTAGCTTTAAACAGAGTGCAATAGATGCGAGAATTTGATAGAGAATCACTACCACTGAAAAGCATCTATTCCATTAAGGTAGAGAGAGAATCATCAATTGATTTCTAATAGCAATGTTTCGATGCATAATAGAACGCTGAGTTCAAGAAAGTCATTCAGAACTCTGTAACTATTTTAGGAACAGAGATATTGAGCTTTAAACATAGCGCAATAGATGCGAGAACTTGGTAGAGAATCACTACTACCGAATAACATCTATGCCATTAAAGCTGAGAAATTTGTAGAGAATCATCAATTGATTTCTAATAGCAATGTTCCGATTCAAAATTAAACGCTGAGTTCAAAAAAGTCATTCAGAACTCTGTAACGTTTTTGGGAACAGAGATATTGAGCTTTAAACAGAGTGCAATAGATGCGAGAATTTGGTAGAGAATCACTACCACTGAAAAGCATCTATTCCATTAAGGCAGAAAGAATCATCAATTGATTTCTAATAGCAATGTTCCGATGCATAATTGAACGCTGAGTTCAAAAAAGTCATTCAGAACTCTGTAACTATTTTAGGAACAGAGATATTGAGCTTTAAACAGAGTGCAATAGATGCGAGAATTTGGTAGAGAATCACTACCACTGAAAAGCATCTATTCCATTAAGGCAGAAAGAATCATCAATTTATTTCTAATAGCAATGTTCCGATGCATAATTAAACGCTGAGTTCAAAAAAATCATTCAGAACTCTGTAACTACTTTAGGAACAGAGATATTGAGCTTTAAACAGAGTGCAATAGATGCGAGAATTTGGTAGAGAATCACCACCACTGAAAAGCATCTATTCCATTAAGGCAGAGAGAATCATTAATTGATTTCTAATAGCAATGTTCCGATGTATAATTGAACGCTGAGTTCAAAAAAGTCATTCAGAACTCTGTAACTATTTTAGGAACAGAGATATTTAGCTTTAAACAGAGTGCAATAGATGCGAGAATTTGATAGAGAATCACTACCACTGAAAAGCATCTATTCCATTAAGGTAGAGAGAGAATCATCAATTGATTTCTAATAGCAATGTTTCGATGCATAATTGAACGCTGAGTTCAAAAAAGTCATTCAGAACTCTGTAACTATTTTAGGAACAGAGATATTGAGCTTTAAACATAGTGCAATAGATGCGAGAACTTGGTAGAGAGTCACTACTACCGAATAACATCTATGCCATTAAAGCTGAGAAATTTGTAGAGAATCATCAATTGATTTCTAATAGCAATGTTCCGATTCAAAATTAAACGCTGAGTTCAAAAAAGTCATTCAGAACTCTGTAACGTTTTTGGGAACAGAGATATTGAGCTTTAAACAGAGTGCAAAAGATGCGAGAATTTGGTAGAGAATCACTACCACTGAAAAGCATCTATTCCATTAAGGCAGAAAGAATCATCAATTGATTTCTAATAGCAATGTTCCGATGCATAATTGAACGCTGAGTTCAAAAAAGTCATTCAGAACTCTGTAACTATTTTAGGAACAGAGATAGTGAGCTTTAAGCAGAGTGCAATAGATGCGAGAATTTGGTAGAGAATCACTACCACTGAAAAGCATCTATTCCATTAAGGCAGAAAGAATCATTAATTTATTTCTAATAGCAATGTTCCGATGCATAATTGAACACGGAGTTCAAAAAAGTCATTCAGAACTCTGTAACTATTTTAGGACTGAGAGATATTGAGCTTTAAACTGAGTGCAATAGATGCGAGAATTTGGTAGAGAATCACTACCACTGAAAAGCATCTATTCCATTAAGGCAGAGAGAATCATCAATTGATTTCTAATAGCAATGTTCCGATGCATAATTGAACGCTGAGTTCAAAAAAGTCATTCAGAACTCTGTAACTACTTTAGGAACAGAGATATTGAGCTTTAAACAGAGTTCAATAGATGCGAGAATTTGGTAGAGAATCACCACCACTGAAAAGCATCTATTCCATTAAGGCAGAGAAAATCATCAATTTATTTCTAATAGCAATGTTCCGATTCAAAATTGAACGCTGAGTTCAAAACAGTCATTCAGAACTCTGTAACTTTTTTGGGAACAGAGATATTGAGCTTTAAACAGAGTGCAAAAGATGCGAGAATTTGGTAGAGAATCACTACCACTGAAAAGCATCTATTCCATTAAGGCAGAGAAAATCATCAATTTATTTCTAATAGCAATGTTCCGATATAAAATTGAACGCTGAGTTCAAAAAAGTCATTCAGAACTCTGTATTTATTTTAGGAACAGAGATATTGAGCTTTAAACATAGTGCAATAGATGCGAGAATTTGGTAGAGAATCACTACCACCGAAAAGAATCTATTCAATTAAGGCAGAGAGAATCATCAATTGATTTCTAATAGCAATGTTCCGATGCATAATTGAACGCTGAGTTCAAAAAAGTCATTCAGAACTCTGTATTTATTTTAAGAACAGAGATATTGAGCTTTAAACATAGCGCAATAGATGCGAGAACTTGGTAGAGAATCACTACTACCGAATAACATCTATGCCATTAAAGCTGAGAAATTTGTAGAGAATCATCAATTGATTTCTAATAGCAATGTTCCGATTCAAAATTAAACGCTGAGTTCAAAAAAGTCATTCAGAACTCTGTAACTATTTTAGGAACAGAGATATTGAGCTTTAAACAGAGTGCAATAGATGCGAGAATTTGGTAGAGAATCACTACCACTGAAAAGCATCTATTCCATTAAGGCAGAAAGAATCATCAATTTATTTCTAATAGCAATGTTCCGATGCATAATTGAACGCTGAGTTCAAAAAAGTCATTCAGAACTCTGTAACTTTTTTAGGAACAGAGATATTGAGCTTTAAACAGAGTGCAATAGATGCGAGAATTTGGTAGAGAATCACTACCACTGAAAAGCATCTATTCCATTAAGGCAGAGAAAATCATCAATTTATTTCTAATAGCAATGTTCCGATGCATAATTGAACGCTGAGTTCAAAAAAGTCATTCAGAACTCTGTAATTATTTTAGGAACAGAGATATTGAGCTTTAAACAGAGTGCAATAGATGCGAGAATTTGATAGAGAATCACTACCACTGAAAAGCATCTATTCCATTAAGGTAGAGAGAGAATCATCAATTGATTTCTAATAGCAATGTTCCGATGCATAATTGAACGCTGAGTTCAAAAAAGTCATTCAGAACTCTGTAACTATTTTAGGAACAGAGATATTGAGCTTTAAACATAGTGCAATAGATGCGAGAACTTGGTAGAGAATCACTACTATCGAATAACATCTATGCCATTAAGGCTGAGAAATTTGTAGAGAATAATCAATTGATTTCTAATAGCAATGGTCCGATTCAAAATTAAACGCTGAGTTCAAAAAAGTCATTCAGAACTCTGTAACTATTTTGGGAACAGAGATATTGAGCTTTAAACAGATTGCAAAAGATGCGAGAATTTGGTAGAGAATCACTACCACTGAAAAGCATCTATTCCATTAAGGCAGAAAGAATCATCAATTTATTTCTAATAGCAATGTTCCGATGCAAAATTGAACGCTGAGTTCAAAAAAGTCATTCAGAACTCTGTAACTATTTTAGGATGAGAGATATTGAGCTTTAAACAGAGTGCAATAGATGCGAGAATTTGGTAGAGAATCACTACCACTGAAAAGCATCTATTCCATTAAGGCAGAGAGAATCATCAATTGATTTTAATAGCAATGTTCCGATGCATAATTAAACGCTGAGTTCAAAAAAGGCATTCAGAACTCTGTAACTACTTTAGGAACAGAGATATTGAGCTTTAAACAGAGTGCAATAGATGCGAGAATTTGGTAGAGAATCACCACCACTGAAAAGCATCTATTCCATTAAGGCAGAGAAAATCATCAATTGATTTCTAATAGCAATGATCCGATGCATAATTGAACGCTGAGTTCAAAAAAGTCATTCAGAACTCTGTAACTATTTTAGGAACAGAGATATTTAGCTTTAAACAGAGTGCAATAGATGCGAGAATTTGATAGAGAATCACTACCACTGAAAAGCATCTATTCCATTAAGGTAGAGAGAGAATCATCAATTGATTTCTAATAGCAATGTTTCGATGCATAATTGAACGCTGAGTTCAAAAAAGTCATTCAGAACTCTGTAACTATTTTAGGAACAGAGATATTGAGCTTTAAACATAGTGCAATAGATGCGAGAACTTGGTAGAGAGTCACTACTACCGAATAACATCTATGCCATTAAAGCTGAGAAATTTGTAGAGAATCATCAATTGATTTCTAATAGCAATGTTCCGATTCAAAATTAAACGCTGAGTTCAAAAAAGTCATTCAGAACTCTGTAACTTTTTTGGGAACAGAGATATTGAGCTTTAAACAGAGTGCAAAAGATGCGAGAATTTGGTAGAGAATCACTACCACTGAAAAGCATCTATTCCATTAAGGCAGAAAGAATCATCAATTTATTTCTAATAGCAATGTTCCGATGCATAATTGAACGCTGAGTTCAAAAACGTCATTCAGAACTCTGTAACTATTTTAGGAACAGAGATATTGAGATTTAAACAGAGTGCAATAGATGCGAGAATTTGGTAGAGAATCACTACCACTGAAAAGCATCTATTCCATTAAGGCAGAGAGAATCATCAATTGATTTCTAATAGCAATGTTCCGATGCATAATTGAACGCTGAGTTCAAAAAAGTCATTCAGAACTCTGTAACTACTTTAGGAACAGAGATATTGAGCTTTAAACAGAGTGCAATAGATGCGAGAATTTGGTAGAGAATCACCACCACTGAAAAGCATCTATTCCATTAAGGCAGAGAAAATCATCAATTTATTTCTAATAGCAATGTTCCGATGCATAATTGAACGCTGAGTTCAAAAAAGTCATTCAGAACTCTGTAACTATTTTAGGAACAGAGATATTCAGCTTTAAACAGAGTGCAATAGATGCGAGAATTTGATAGAGAATCACTACCACTGAAAAGCATCTATTCCATTAAGGTAGAGAGAGAATCATCAATTGATTTCTAATAGCAATGTTTCGATGCATAATTGAACGCTGAGTTCAAAAAAGTCATTCAGAACTCTGTAACTATTTTAGGAACAGAGATATTGAGCTTTAAACATAGTGCAATAGATGCGAGAACTTGGTAGAGAGTCACTACTACCGAATAAGCATCTATGCCATTAAGGCTGAGAAATTTGTAGAGAATAATCAATTGATTTCTAATAGCAATGTTCCGATTCAAAATTAAACGCTGAGTTCAAAAAAGTCATTCAGAACTCTGTAACTATTTTAGGAACAGAGATATTGAGCTTTAAACAGAGTGCAATAGATGCGAGAATTTGGTAGAGAATCACTACCACTGAAAAGCATCTATTCCATTAAGGCAGAAAGAATCATCAATTGATTTCTAATAGCAATGTTCCGATGCATAATTGAACGCTGAGTTCAAAAAAGTCATTCAGAACTCTGTAACTATTTTAGGAACAGAGATATTGAGCTTTAAGCAGAGTGGAATAGATGCGAGAATTTGGTAGAGAATCACTACCACTGAAAAGCATCTATTCCATTAAGGCAGAAAGAATCATTAATTTATTTCTAATAGCAATGTTCCGATGCATAATTGAACACGGAGTTCAAAAAAGTCATTCAGAACTCTGTAACTATTTTAGACTGAGAGATATTGAGCTTTAAACTGAGTGCAATAGATGCGAGAATTTGGTAGAGAATCACTACCACTGAAAAGCATCTATTCCATTAAGGCAGAGAGAATCATCAATTGATTTCTAATAGCAATGTTCCGATGCATAATTGAACGCTGAGTTCAAAAAAGTCATTCAGAACTCTGTAACTACTTTAGGAACAGAGATATTGAGCTTTAAACAGAGTGCAATAGATGCGAGAATTTGGTAGAGAATCACCACCACTGAAAAGCATCTATTCCATTAAGGCAGAGAAAATCATCAATTTATTTCTAATAGCAATGTTCCGATTCAAAATTGAACGCTGAGTTCAAAACAGTCATTCAGAACTCTGTAACTTTTTTGGGAACAGAGATATTGAGCTTTAAACAGAGTGCAAAAGATGCGAGAATTTGGTAGAGAATCACTACCACTGAAAAGCATCTATTCCATTAAGGCAGAGAAAATCATCAATTTATTTCTAATAGCAATGTTCCGATATAAAATTGAACGCTGAGTTCAAAAAAGTCATTCAGAACTCTGTATTTATTTTAGGAACAGAGATATTGAGCTTTAAACATAGTGCAATAGATGCGAGAATTTGGTAGAGAATCACTACCACCGAAAAGAATCTATTCAATTAAGGCAGAGAGAATCATCAATTGATTTCTAATAGCAATGTTCCGATGCATAATTGAACGCTGAGTTCAAAAAAGTCATTCAGAACTCTGTATTTATTTTAAGAACAGAGATATTGAGCTTTAAACAGAGTGCAATAGATGCGAGAACTTGGTAGAGAATCACTACTACCGAATAACATCTATGCCATTAAAGCTGAGAAATTTGTAGAGAATCATCAATTGATTTCTAATAGCAATGTTCCGATTCAAAATTAAACGCTGAGTTCAAAAAAGTCATTCAGAACTCTGTAACTATTTTAGGAACAGAGATATTGAGCTTTAAACATAGTGCAATAGATGCGAGAATTTGGTAGAGAATCACTACCACTGAAAAGCATCTATTCCATTAAGGCAGAAAAGAGAATCATCAATTGATTTCTAATAGCAATGTTCCGATGCATAATTGAAAGCTGAGTTCAAAAAAGTCATTCAGAACTCTGTAACTATTTTAGGATGAGAGATATTGAGCTTTAAACAGAGTGCAATAGATGCGAGAATTTGGTAGAGAATCACTACCACTGAAAAGCATCTATTCCATTAAGGCAGAGAGAATCATCAATTGATTTCTAATAGCAATGTTCCGATGCATAATTGAACGCTGAGTTCAAAAAAGTCATTCAGAACTCTGTAACTACTTTAGGAACAGAGATATTGAGCTTTAAACAGAGTGCAATAGATGCGAGAATTTGGTAGAGAATCACCACCACTGAAAAGCATCTATTCCATTAAGGCAGAGAAAATCATCAATTTATTTCTAATAGCAATGTTCCGATTCAAAATTGAACGCTGAGTTCAAAAAAGTCATTCAGAACTCTGTAACTTTTTTGGGAACAGAGATATTGAGCTTTAAACAGAGTGCAAAAGATGCGAGAATTTGGTAGAGAATCACTACCACTGGAAAAGCATCTATTCCATTAAGTAGAGAGAGAATCATCAATTGATTTCTAATAGCAATGTTCCGATGCATAATTGAACGCTGAGTTCAAAAAAGTCATTCAGAACTCTGTAACATTTTAGGAACAGAGATATTTAGCTTTAAACAGAGTGCAATAGATGCGAGAATTTGATAGAGAATCACTACCACTGAAAAGCATCTATTCCATTAAGGTAGAGAGAGAATCATCAATTGATTTCTAATAGCAATGTTTCGATGCATAATTGAACGCTGAGTTCAAAAAAGTCATTCAGAACTCTGTAACTATTTTAGGAACAGAGATATTGAGCTTTAAACATAGTGCAATAGATGCGAGAACTTGGTAGAGAGTCACTACTACCGAATAACATCTATGCCATTAAAGCTGAGAAATTTGTAGAGAATCATCAATTGATTTCTAATAGCAATGTTCCGATTCAAAATTAAACGCTGAGTTCAAAAAAGTCATTCAGAACTCTGTAACTATTTTAGGAACAGAGATATTGAGCTTTAAACAGAGTGCAATAGATGCGAGAATTTGGTAGAGAATCACTACCACTGAAAAGCATCTATTCCATTAAGGCAGAGAGAATCATCAATTGATTTCTAATAGCAATGTTCCGATGCATAATTGAACGCTGAGTTCAAAAAAGTCATTCAGAACTCTGTAACTACTTTAGGAACAGAGATATTGAGCTTTAAACAGAGTGCAATAGATGCGAGAATTTGGTAGAGAATCACCACCACTGAAAAGCATCTATTCCATTAAGGCAGAGAAAATCATCAATTTATTTCTAATAGCAATGTTCCGATTCAAAATTAAACGCTGAGTTCAAAAAAGTCATTCAGAACTCTGTAACTATTTTAGGAACAGAGATATTGAGCTTTAAACAGAGTGCAAAAGATGCGAGAATTTGGTAGAGAATCACTACCACTGAAAAGCATCTATTCCATTAAGGCAGAGAAAATCATCAATTTATTTCTAATAGCAATGTTCCGATATAAAATTGAACGCTGAGTTCAAAAAAGTCATTCAGAACTCTGTATTTATTTTAGGAACAGAGATATTGAGCTTTAAACATAGTGCAATAGATGCGAGAATTTGGTAGAGAATCACTACCACCGAAAAGAATCTATTCAATTAAGGCAGAGAAAGAGAGAATCATCAATTGATTTCTAATAGCAATGTTCCGATTCAAAATTAAACGCTGAGTTCAAGAAAGTCATTCAGAACTCTGTAACTATTTTAGGAACAGAGATATTGAGCTTTAAACATAGCGCAATAGATGCGAGAACTTGGTAGAGAATCACTACTACCGAATAACATCTATGCCATTAAAGCTGAGAAATTTGTAGAGAATCATCAATTGATTTCTAATAGCAATGTTCCGATGCATAATTGAACGCTGAGTTCAAAAAAGTCATTCAGAACTCTGTAACTATTTTAGGAACAGAGATATTGAGCTTTAAACAGAGTGCAATAGATGCGAGAATTTGGTAGAGAATCACTACCACTGAAAAGCATCTATTCCATTAAGGCAGAGAGAATCATCAATTGATTTCTAATAGCAATGTTCCGATGCATAATTGAACGCTGAGTTCAAAAAAGTCATTCAGAACTCTGTAACTACTTTAGGAACAGAGATATTGAGCTTTAAACAGAGTGCAATAGATGCGAGAATTTGGTAGAGAATCACCACCACTGAAAAGCATCTATTCCATTAAGGCAGAGAAAATCATCAATTTATTTCTAATAGCAATGTTCCGATTCAAAATTAAACGCTGAGTTCAAAACAGTCATTCAGAACTCTGTAACTTTTTTGGGAACAGAGATATTGAGCTTTAAACAGAGTGCAAAAGATGCGAGAATTTGGTAGAGAATCACTACCACCGAAAAGCATCTATTCCATTAAGGCAGAGAGAATCATCAATTGATTTCTAATAGCAATGTTCCGATGCATAATTGAACGCTGAGTTCAAAAAAGTCATTCAGAACTCTGTAACTATTTTAGGAACTGTAACATGTTTAGGAACAGAGATATTTAGCCTTAAACAGAGTGCAATAGATGCGAGAATTTGATAGAGAATCACTACCACTGAAAAGCATCTATTCCATTAAGGCAGAGAGAGAATCATCAATTGATTTCTAATAGCAATGTTCCGATGCATAATTGAACGCTGAGTTCAAAAAAGTCATTCAGAACTCTGTAACTATTTTAGGAACAGAGATATTGAGCTTTAAACATAGTGCAATAGATGCGAGAACTTGGTAGAGAGTCACTACTACCGAATAACATCTATGCCATTAAAGCTGAGAAATTTGTAGAGAATCATCAATTGATTTCTAATAGCAATGTTCCGATTCAAAATTAAACGCTGAGTTCAAAAAAGTCATTCAGAACTCTGTAACTATTTTAGGAACAGAGATATTGAGCTTTAAACAGAGTGCAATAGATGCGAGAATTTGGTAGAGAATCACTACCACTGAAAAGCATCTATTCCATTAAGGCAGAGAGAATCATCAATTGATTTCTAATAGCAATGTTCCGATGCATAATTGAACGCTGAGTTCAAAAAAGTCATTCAGAACTCTGTAACTACTTTAGGAACAGAGATATTGAGCTTTAAACAGAGTGCAATAGATGCGAGAATTTGGTAGAGAATCACTACCACTGAAAAGCATCTATTCCATTAAGGCAGAGAAAATCATCAATTTATTTCTAATAGCAATGTTCCGATTCAAAATTAAACGCTGAGTTCAAAAAAGTCATTCAGAACTCTGTAACTATTTTAGGAACAGAGATATTGAGCTTTAAACATAGTGCAATAGATGCGAGAACTTGGTAGAGAGTCACTACTACCGAATAACATCTATGCCATTAAAGCTGAGAAATTTGTAGAGAATCATCAATTGATTTCTAATAGCAATGTTCCGATTGAAAATTAAACGCTGAGTTCAGAAAAGTCATTCAGAACTCTGTAACTATTTTAGGAACAGAGATATTGAGCTTTAAACAGAGTGCAATAGATGCGAGAATTTGGTAGAGAATCACTACCACTGAAAAGCATCTATTCCATTAAGGCAGAGAGAATCATCAATTGATTTCTAATAGCAATGTTCCGATGCATAATTGAACGCTGAGTTCAAAAAAGTCATTCAGAACTCTGTAACTATTTTAGGAACAGAGATATTGAGCTTTAAGCAGAGTGCAATAGATGCGAGAATTTGGTAGAGAATCACTACCACTGAAAAGCATCTATTCCATTAAGGCAGAAGAATCATTAATTTATTTCTAATAGCAATGTTCCGATGCATAATTGAACGCTGAGTTCAAAAAAGTCATTCAGAACTCTGTAACTATTTTAGGAAGAGAGATATTGAGCTTTAAACAGAGTGCAATAGATGCGAGAATTTGGTAGAGAATCACTACCACTGAAAAGCATCTATTCCATTAAGGCAGAGAGAATCATCAATTGATTTCTAATAGCAATGTTCCGATGCATAATTGAACGCTGAGTTCAAAAAAGTCATTCAGAACTCTGTAACTACTTTAGGAACAGAGATATTGAGCTTTAAACAGAGTGCAATAGATGCGAGAATTTGGTAGAGAATCACCACCACTGAAAAGCATCTATTCCATTAAGGCAGAGAAAATCATCAATTTATTTCTAATAGCAATGTTCCGATTCAAAATTAAACGCTGAGTTCAAAAAAGTCATTCAGAACTCTGTAACTATTTTAGGAACAGAGATATTGAGCTTTAAACAGAGTGCAATAGATGCGAGAATTTGGTAGAGAATCACTACCATCGAAAAGCATCTATTCAATTAAGGCAGAGAGAATCATCAATTGATTTTTAATAGCAATGTTCCGATGCATAATAGAACGCTGAGTTCAAGAAAGTCATTCAGAACTCTGTATTTATTTTAAGAACAGAGATATTGAGCTTTAAACATAGCGCAATAGATGCGAGAACTTGGTAGAGAATCACTACTACCGAATAACATCTATGCCATTAAAGCTGAGAAATTTGTAGAGAATCATCAATTGATTTCTAATAGCAATGTTCCGATGCATAATTGAACGCTGAGTTCAAAAAGTCATTCAGAACTCTGTAACTATTTTAGACTGAGAGATATTGAGCTTTAAACTGAGTGCAATAGATGCGAGAATTTGGTAGAGAATCACTACCACTGAAAAGCATCTATTCCATTAAGGCAGAGAGAATCATCAATTGATTTCTAATAGCAATGTTCCGATGCATAATTGAACGCTGAGTTCAAAAAAGTCATTCAGAACTCTGTAACTACTTTAGGAACAGAGATATTGAGCTTTAAACAGAGTGCAATAGATGCGAGAATTTGGTAGAGAATCACCACCACTGAAAAGCATCTATTCCATTAAGGCAGAGAAAATCATCAATTTATTTCTAATAGCAATGTTCCGATTCAAAATTGAACGCTGAGTTCAAAACAGTCATTCAGAACTCTGTAACTTTTTTGGGAACAGAGATATTGAGCTTTAAACAGAGTGCAAAAGATGCGAGAATTTGGTAGAGAATCACTACCACCGAAAAGAATCTATTCCATTAAGGCAGAGAGAATCATCAATTGATTTCTAATAGCAATGTTCCGATGCATAATTGAACGCTGAGTTCAAAAAAGTCATTCAGAACTCTGTAACATGTTTAGGAACAGAGATATTTAGCTTTAAACAGAGTGCAATAGATGCGAGAATTTGATAGAGAATCACTACCACTGAAAAGCATCTATTCCATTAAGGTAGAGAGAGAATCATCAATTGATTTCTAATAGCAATGTTTCGATGCATAATTGAACGCTGAGTTCAAAAAAGTCATTCAGAACTCTGTAACTATTTTAGGAACAGAGATATTGAGCTTTAAACATAGTGCAATAGATGCGAGAACTTGGTAGAGAGTCACTACTACCGAATAACATCTATGCCATTAAAGCTGAGAAATTTGTAGAGAATCATCAATTGATTTCTAATAGCAATGTTCCGATTCAAAATTAAACGCTGAGTTCAAAAAAGTCATTCAGAACTCTGTAACTATTTTAGGAACAGAGATATTGAGCTTTAAACAGAGTGCAATAGATGCGAGAATTTGGTAGAGAATCACTACCACTGAAAAGCATCTATTCCATTAAGGCAGAGAGAATCATCAATTGATTTCTAATAGCAATGTTCCGATGCATAATTGAACGCTGAGTTCAAAAAAGTCATTCAGAACTCTGTAACTACTTTAGGAACAGAGATATTGAGCTTTAAACAGAGTGCAATAGATGCGAGAATTTGGTAGAGAATCACCACCACTGAAAAGCATCTATTCCATTAAGGCAGAGAAAATCATCAATTTATTTCTAATAGCAATGTTCCGATTCAAAATTAAACGCTGAGTTCAAAAAAGTCATTCAGAACTCTGTAACTATTTTAGGAACAGAGATATTGAGCTTTAAACATAGTGCAATAGATGCGAGAACTTGGTAGAGAGTCACCACTACCGAATAACATCTATGCCATTAAAGCTGAGAAATTTGTAGAGCATCATCAATTGATTTCTAATAGCAATGTTCCGATTTAAAATTAAACGTTGAGTTCAAAACCGTCATTCAGAACTCTGTAACTATTTTAGGAACAGAGATATTGAGCTTTAAACAGAGTGCAATAGATGCGAGAATTTGGTAGAGAATCACTACCACTGAAAAGCATCTATTCCATTAAGGCAGAGAGAATCATCAATTGATTTTTAATAGCAATGTTCCGATGCATAATTGAACGCTGAGTTCAAAAAAGTCATTCAGAACTCTGTAACTATTTTAGGAACAGAGATATTGAGCTTTAAGCAGAGTGCAATAGATGCGAGAATTTGGTAGAGAATCACTACCACTGAAAAGCATCTATTCCATTAAGGCAGAAAAATCATTAATTTATTTCTAATAGCAATGTTCCGATGCATAATTGAACGTTGAGTTCAAAAAAGTCATTCAGAACTCTGTAACTATTTTAAGATGAGAGATATTGAGCTTTAAACAGAGTGCATTAGATGCGAGAATTTGGTAGAGAATCACTACCACTGAAAAGCATCTATTCCATTAAGGCAGAGAGAATCATCAATTGATTTCTAATAGCAATGTTCCGATGCATAATTGAACGCTGAGTTCAAAAAAAGCATTCAGAACTCTGTAACTACTTTAGGAACAGAGATATTGAGCTTTAAACAGAGTGCAATAGATGCGAGAATTTGGTAGAGAATCACCACCACTGAAAAGCATCTATTCCATTAAGGCAGAGAAAATCATCAATTTATTTCTAATAGCAATGATCCGATTCAAAATTAAACGCTGAGTTCAAAAAAGTTATTCAGAACTCTGTAACTATTTTAGGAACAGAGATATTGAGCTTTAAACAGAGTGCAATAGATGCGAGAATTTGGAAGAGAATCACTACCACCGAAAAGAATCTATTCAATTAAGGCAGAGAGAATCATCAATTGATTTCTAATAGCAATGTTCCAATGCATAATTGAACGCTGAGTTCAAAAAAGTCATTCAGAACTCTGTAACATGTATAGGAACAGAGATATTTAGCTTTAAACAGAGTGCAATAGATGCGAGAATTTGATAGAGAATCACTACCACTGAAAAGCATCTATTCCATTAAGGTAGAGAGAGAATCATCAATTGATTTCTAATAGCAATGTTTCAATGCATAATTGAACGCTGAGTTCAAAAAAGTCATTCAGAACTCTGTAACTATTTTAGGAACAGAGATATTGAGCTTTAAACATAGTGCAATAGATGCGAGAACTTGGTAGAGAGTCACTACTACCGAATAACATCTATGCCATTAACGCTGAGAAATTTGTAGAGAATCATCAATTGATTTCTAATAGCAATGTTCCGATTTAAAATTAAACGCTGAGTTCAAAAAAGTCATTCAGAACTCTGTAACTGTTTTGGGAACAGAGATATTGAGCTTTAAACAGAGTGCAAAAGATGCGAGAATTTGGTAGAGAATCACTACCACTGAAAAGCATCTATTCCATTAAGGCAGAAAGAATCATCAATTTATTTCTAATAGCAATGTTCCAATGCAAAATAGAACGCTGAGTTCAAAAAAGTCATTCAGAACTCTGTAACTATTTTAGGAACAGAGATAGTGAGCTTTAAGCAGAGTGCAATAGATGCGAGAATTTGGTAGAGAATCACTACCACTGAAAAGCATCTATTCCATTAAGGCAGAAAGAATCATTAATTTCTTTCTAATAGCAATGTTCCGATGCATAATTGAACACGGAGTTCAAAAAAGTCATTCAGAACTCTGTAACTATTTTAGGATGAGAGATATTGAGCTTTAAACAGAGTGCAATAGATGCGAGAATTTGGTAGAGAATCACTACCACTGAAAAGCATCTATTCCATTAAGGCAGAGAGAATCATCAATTGATTATTAATAGCAATGTTCCGATGCATAATTAAACGCTGAGTTCAAAAAAGGCATTCAGAACTCTGTAACTACTTTAGGAACAGAGATATTGAGCTTTAAACAGAGTGCAATAGATGCGAGAATTTGGTAGAGAATCACCACCACTGAAAAGCATCTATTCCATTAAGGCAGAGAAAATCATCAATTGATTTCTAATAGCAATGTTTCGATGCATAATTGAACGCTGAGTTCAAAAAAGTCATTCAGAACTCTGTAACTATTTTAGGAACAGAGATATTTAGCTTGAAACAGAGTGCAATAGATGCGAGAATTTGATAGAGAATCACTACCACTGAAAAGCATCTATTCCATTAAGGTAGAGAGAGAATCATCAATTGATTTCTAATAGCAATGTTTCGATGCATAATTGAACGCTGAGTTCAAAAAAGTCATTCAGAACTCTGTAACTATTTTAGGAACAGAGATATTGAGCTTTAAACATAGTGCAATAGATGCGAGAACTTGGTAGAGAGTCACTACTACCGAATAACATCTATGCCATTAAAGCTGAGAAATTTGTAGAGAATCATCAATTGATTTCTAATAGCAATGTTCCGATTCAAAATTAAACGCTGAGTTCAAAAAAGTCATTCAGAACTCTGTAACTTTTTTGGGAACAGAGATATTGAGCTTTAAACAGAGTGCAAAAGATGCGAGAATTTGGTAGAGAATCACTACCACTGAAAAGCATCTATTCCATTAAGGCAGAAAGAATCATCAATTGATTTCTAATAGCAATGTTCCGATGCATAATTGAACGCTGAGTTCAAAAAAGTCATTCAGAACTCTGTAACTATTTTAGGAACAGAGATAGTGAGCTTTAAGCAGAGTGCAATAGATGCGAGAATTTGGTAGAGAATCACTACCACTGAAAAGCATCTATTCCATTAAGGCAGAAAGAATCATTAATTTATTTCTAATAGCAATGTTCCGATGCATAATTAAACACGGAGTTCAAAAAAGTCATTCAGAACTCTGTAACTATTTTAGACTGAGAGATATTGAGCTTTAAACTGAGTGCAATAGATGCGAGAATTTGGTAGAGAATCACTACCACTGAAAAGCATCTATTCCATCAAGGCAGAGAGAATCATCAATTGATTTCTAATAGCAATGTTCCGATGCATAATTGAACGCTGAGTTCAAAAAAGTCATTCAGAACTCTGTAACTACTTTAGGAACAGAGATATTGAGCTTTAAACAGAGTGCAATAGATGCGAGAATTTGGTAGAGAATCACCACCACTGAAAAGCATCTATTCCATTAAGGCAGAGAAAATCATCAATTTATTTCTAATAGCAATGTTCCGATTCAAAATTGAACGCTGAGTTCAAAACAGTCATTCAGAACTCTGTAACTTTTTTGGGAACAGAGATATTGAGCTTTAAACAGAGTGCAAAAGATGCGAGAATTTGGTAGAGAATCACTACCACTGAAAAGCATCTATTCTATTAAGGCAGAGAAAATCATCAATTTATTTATAATAGCAATGTTCCGATATAAAATTGAACGCTGAGTTCAAAAAAGTCATTCAAAACTCTGTATTTATTTTAGGAACAGAGATATTGAGCTTTAAACATAGTGCAATAGATGCGAGAATTTGGTAGAGAATCACTACCACCGAAAAGAATCTATTCAATTAAGGCAGAGAGAATCATCAATTGATTTCTAATAGCAATGTTCCGATGCATAATTGAACGCTGAGTTCAAAAAAGTCATTCAGAACTCTGTATTTATTTTAAGAACAGAGATATTGAGCTTTAAACATAGTGCCATAGATGCGAGAACTTGGTAGAGAATCACTACTACCGAATAACATCTATGCCATTAAAGCTGAGAAATTTGTAGAGAATCATCAATTGATTTCTAATAGCAATGTTCCGATTCAAAATTAAACGCTGAGTTCAAAAAAGTCATTCAGAACTCTGTATTTATTTTAAGAATAGAGATATTGAGCTTTAAACATAGTGCAATAGATGCGAGAACTTGGTAGAGAATCACTACTACCGAATAACATCTATGCCATTAAAGCTGAGAAATTTGTAGAGAATCATCAATTGATTTCTAATAGCAATGTTCCGATGTATAATTGAACGCTGAGTTCAAAAAAGTCATTCAGAACTCTGTAACATGTTTAGGAACAGAGATATTTAGCTTTAAACAGAGTGCAATAGATGCGAGAATTTGATAGAGAATCACTACCACTGAAAAGCATCTATTCCATTAAGGCAGAAAGAATCATCAATTGATTTCTAATAGCAATGTTCCGATGCATAATTGAACGCTGAGTTCAAAAAAGTCATTCAGAACTCTGTAACTATTTTAGGAACAGAGATAGTGAGCTTTAAGCAGAGTGCAATAGATGCGAGAATTTGGTAGGGAATCACTACCACTGAAAAGCATCTATTCCATTAAGGCAGAAAGAATCATTAATTTATTTCTAATAGCAATGTTCCGATGCATAATTGAACGCTGAGTTAAAAAAAGTCATTCAGAACTCTGTAACTATTTTAGGACCAGAGATATTGAGCTTTAAACAGAGTGCAAAAGATGCGAGAATTTGGTAGAGAATCACTACCACTGAAAAGCATCTATTCCATTAAGGCAGAGAGAATCATCAATTGATTTCTAATAGCAATGTTCCGATGCATAATTGAACGCTGAGTTCAAAAAAGTCATTCAAAACTCTGTAACTATTTTAGGAACAGAGATAGTGAGCTTTAAGCAGAGTGCAATAGATGCGAGAATTTGGTAGAGAATCACTACCACTGAAAAGCATCTATTCCATTAAGGCAGAAAGAATCATTAATTTATTTCTAATAGCTATGTTCCGATGCATAATTGAACACGGAGTTCAAAAAAGTCATTCAGAACTCTGTAACTATTTTAGGATGAGAGATATTGAGCTTTAAAATGAGTGCAATAGATGCGAGAATTTGGTAGAGAATCACTACCACTGAAAAGCATCTATTCCATTAAGGCAGAGAGAATCATCAATTGATTTCTAATTGCAATGTTCCGATGCATAATTGAACGCTGAGTTCAAAAAAGTCATTCAGAACTCTGTAACTACTTTAGGAACAGAGATATTGAGCTTTAAACAGAGTGCAATAGATGCGAGAATTTGGTAGAGAATCACCACCACTGAAAAGCATCTATTCCATTAAGGCAGAGAAAATCATCAATTTATTTCTAATAGCAATGTTCCGATTCAAAATTGAACGCTGAGTTCAAAACAGTCATTCAGAACTCTGTAACTTTTTTGGGAACAGAGATATTGAGCTTTAAACAGAGTGCAAAAGATGCGAGAATTTGGTAGAGAATCACTACCACTGAAAAGCATCTATTCCATTAAGGCAGAGAAAATCATCAATTTATTTCTAATAGCAATGTTCCGATATAAAATTGAACGCTGAGTTCAAAAAAGTCATTCAGAACTCTGTATTTATTTTAGGAACAGAGATATTGAGCTTTAAACATAGTGCAATAGATGCGAGAATTTGGTAGAGAATCACTACCACCGAAAAGAATCTATTCAATTAAGGCAGAGAGAATCATCAATTGATTTCTAATAGCAATGTTCCGATGCATAATTGAACGCTGAGTTCAAAAAAGTCATTCAGAACTCTGTATTTATTTTAAGAACAGAGATATTGAGCTTTAAACATAGTGCAATAGATGCGAGAACTTGGTAGAGAATCACTACTACCGAATAACATCTATGCCATTAAAGCTGAGAAATTTGTAGAGAATCATCAATTGATTTCTAATAGCAATGTTCCGATTCAAAATTAAACGCTGAGTTCAAAAAAGTCATTCAGAACTCTGTATTGATTTTAAGAACAGAGATATTGAGCTTTAAACATAGTGCAATAGATGCGAGAACTTGGCAGAGAATCACTACTACCGAATAACATCTATGCCATTAAAGCTGAGAAATTTGTAGAGAAGCATCAATTGATTTCTAATAGCAACGTTCCGATGCATAATTGAATGCTGAGTTCAAATAAGTCATTCAGAACTCTGTAACATTTTTAGGAACAGAGATATTTAGCTTTAAACAGAGTGCAATAGATGCGAGAATTTGATAGAGAATCACTACCACTGAAAAGCATCTATTCCATTAAGGTAGAGAGAGAATCATCAATTGATTTCTAATAGCAATGTTTCGATGCATAATTGAACGCTGAGTTCAAAAAAGTCATTCAGAACTCTGTAACTATTTTAGGAACAGAGATATTGAGCTTTAAACATAGTGCAATAGATGCGAGAACTTGGTAGAGAGTCACTACTACCGAATAACATCTATGCCATTAAAGCTGAGAAATTTGTAGAGAATCATCAATTGATTTCTAATAGCAATGTTCCGATTCGAAATTAAACGCTGAGTTCAAAAAAGTCATTCAGAACTCTGTAACTATTTTAGGAACAGAGATATTGAGCTTTAAACAGGTTGCAATAGATGCGAGAATTTGGTAGAGAATCACTACCACTGAAAAGCATCTATTCCATTAAGGCAGAAAGAATCATTAATTTATTTCTAATAGCAATGTTCCGATGCATAATTGAACGCTGAGTTCAAAAAAGTCATTCAGAACTCTGTAACTATTTTAGGATGAGAGATATTGAGCTTTAAACAGAGTGCAATAGATGCGAGAATTTGGTAGAGAATCACTACCACTGAAAAGCATCTATTCCATTAAGGCAGAGAGAATCATCAATTGATTTCTAATAGCAATGTTCCGATGCATAATTGAACGCTGAGTTCAGAAAAGTCATTCAAAACTCTGTAACTACTTTAGGAACAGAGATATTGAGCTTTAAACAGAGTGCAATAGATGCGAGAATTTGGTAGAGAATCACCACCACTGAAAAGCATCTATTCCATTAAGGCAGAGAAAATCATCAATTTATTTCTAATAGCAATGTTCCGATTCAATATTAAACGCTGAGTTCAAAAAAGTCATTCAGAACTCTGTAACTATTTTAGGAACAGAGATATTGAGCTTTAAACATAGTGCAATAGATGCGAGAATTTGGTAGAGAATCACTACCACTGAAAAAGCATCTATTCCATTAAGGCAGAGAGAATCATTAATTGATTTCTAATAGCAATGTTCCGATGCATAATTGAACGCTGAGTTAAAAAAAGTCATTCAGAACTCTGTATTTATTTTAGGAACAGAGATATTGAGCTTTAAACATAGTGCAATAGATGCGAGAATTTGGTAGAGAATCACTACCACCGAAAAGAATCTATTCAATTAAGGCAGAGAGAATTATCAATTGATTTCTAATAGCAATGTTCCGATGCATAATTGAACGCTGAGTTCAAAAAAGTCATTCAGAACTCTGTATTTATTTTAAGAACAGAGATATTGAGCTTTAAACATAGTGCAATAGATGCGAGAACTTGGTAGAGAATCACTACTACCGAATAACATCTATGCCATTAAAGCTGAGAAATTTGTAGAGAATCATCAATTGATTTCTAATAGCAATGTTCCGATTCAAAATTAAACGCTGAGTTCAAAAAAGTCATTCAGAACTCTGTAACTATTTTAGGAACAGAGATATTGAGCTTTAAACAGGTTGCAATAGATGCGAGAATTTGGTAGAGAATCACTACCACTGAAAAGCATCTATTCCATTAAGGCAGAAAGAATCATTAATTTATTTCTAATAGCAATGTTCCGATGCATAATTGAAAGCTGAGTTCAAAAAAGTCATTCAGAACTCTGTAACTATTTTAGGATGAGAGATATTGAGCTTTAAACAGAGTGCAATAGATGCGAGAATTTGGTAGAGAATCACTACCACTGAAAAGCATCTATTCCATTAAGGCAGAGAGAATCATCAATTGATTTCTAATAGCAATGTTCCGATGCATAATTGAACGCTGAGTTCAGAAAAGTCATTCAGAACTCTGTAACTACTTTAGGAACAGAGATATTGAGCTTTAAACAGAGTGCAATAGATGCGAGAATTTGGCAGAGAATCACCACCACTGAAAAGCATCTATTCCATTAAGGCAGAGAAAATCATCAATTTATTTCTAATAGCAATGTTCCGTTTCAATATTAAACGCTGAGTTCACAAAAGTCATTCAGAACTCTGTAACTATTTTAGGAACAGAGATATTGAGCTTTAAACAGAGTGCAATAGATGCGAGAATTTGATAGAGAATCACTACCACTGGAAAAGCATCTATTCCATTAAGGTAGAGAGAGAATCATCAATTGATTTCTAATAGCAATGTTCCGATGCATAATTGAACGCTGAGTTCAAAAAAGTCATTCAGAACTCTGTAACTATTTTAGGAACAGAGATATGAGCTTTAAACAGAGTGCAATAGATGCGAGAATTTGGTAGAGAATCACTACCACTGAAAAGCATCTATTCCATTAAGGCAGAGAGAATCATCAATTGATTTCTAATAGCAATGTTCCGATGCATAATTGAACGCTGAGTTCAGAAAAGTCATTCAGAACTCTGTAACTACTTTAGGAACAGAGATATTGAGCTTTAAACAGAGTGCAATAGATGCGAGAATTTGATAGAGAATCACTACCACTGGAAAAGCATCTATTCCATTAAGGTAGAGAGAGAATCATCAATTGATTTCTAATAGCAATGTTCCGATGTATAATTGAACGCTGAGTTCAAAAAAGTCCTTCAGAACTCTGTAACTACTTTAGGAACAGAGATATTGAGCTTTAAACAGAGTGCAATAGATGCGAGAATTTGGTAGAGAATCACCACCACTGAAAAGCATCTATTCCATTAAGGCAGAAAGAATCATCAATTTATTTCTAATAGCAATGTTCCGATTTAATATTAAACGCTGAGTTCAAAAAAGTCATTCAGAACTCTGTAACTATTTTAGGAATAGAGATGTTGAGCTTTAAACAGAGTGCAATAGATGCGAGAATTTGGTAGAGAATCACTACCACTGAAAAGCATCTATTCCATTAAGGCAGAAAGAATCATCAATTTATTTCTAATAGCAATGTTCCGATGCATAATTGAAAGCTGAGTTCAAAAAAGTCATTCAGAACTATGTAACTTTTTTAGGAACAGAGATATTGAGCTTTAAACAGAGTGCAATAGATGCGAGAATTTGGTAGAGAATCACCACCACTGAAAAGCATCTATTCCATTAAGGCAGAGAAAATCATCAATTTATTTCTAATAGCAATGTTCCGATTTAATATTAAACGCTGAGTTCAAAAAAGTCATTCAGAACTCTGTAACTATTTTAGGAATAGAGATGTTGAGCTTTAAACAGAGTGCAATAGATGCGAGAATTTGGTAGAGAATCACTACCACTGAAAAGCATCTATTCCATTAAGGCAGAAAGAATCATCAATTTATTTCTAATAGCAATGTTCCGATGCATAATTGAATGCTGAGTTCAAAAAAGTCATTCAGAACTCTGTAACTATTTTAGGAATAGAGATGTTGAGCTTTAAACAGAGTGCAATAGATGCGAGAATTTGGTAGAGAATCACTACCACTGAAAAGCATCTATTCCATTAAGGCAGAAAGAATCATCAATTTATTTCTAATAGCAATGTTCCGATGCATAATTGAACGCTGAGTTCAAAAAAGTCATTCAGAACTCTGTAACTATTTTAGGATGAGAGATATTGAGCTTTAAACAGAGTGCAATAGATGCGAGAATTTGGTAGAGAATCACTACCACTGAAAAGCATCTATTCCATTAAGGCAGAGAGAATCATCAATTGATTTCTAATAGCAATGTTCCGATGCATAATTGAACGCTGAGTTAAAAAAAGTCATTCAGAACTCTGTAACTATTTTAGGACCAGAGATATTGAGCTTTAAACAGATTGCAATAGATGCGAGAATTTGGTAGAGAATCACTACCACTGAAAAGCATCTATTCCATTAAGGCAGAAAGAATCATTAATTTATTTCTAATAGCAATGTTCCGATGCATAATTGAAAGCTGAGTTCAAAAAAGTCATTCAGAACTCTGTAACTATTTTAGGATGAGAGATATTGAGCTTTAAACAGAGTGCAATAGATGCGAGAATTTGATAGAGAATCACTACCACTGAAAAGCATCTATTCCATTAAGGTAGAGAGAGAATCATCAATTGATTTCTAATAGCAATGTTCCGATGCATAATTGAACGCTGAGTTCAAAAAAGTCATTCAGAACTCTGTAACTATTTAAGGAACAGAGATATTGAGCTTTAAACAGAGTGCAATATGTGCGAGAATTTGGTAGAGAATCACTACCACTGAAAAGCATCTATTCCATTAAGGCAGAGAGAATCATCAATTTATTTCTAATAGCAATGTTCCGATGCATAATTAAACGCTGAGTTCAAAAAAGTCATTCAGAACTCTGTAACTATTTTAGGAATAGAGATGTTGAGCTTTAAACAGAGTGCAATAGATGCGAGAATTTGGTAGAGAATCACTACCACTGAAAAGCATCTATTCCATTAAGGCAGAAAGAATCATCAATTTATTTCTAATAGCAATGTTCCGATGCATAATTGAACGCTGAGTTCAAAAAAGTCATTCAGAACTCTGTAACTATTTTAGGATGAGAGATATTGAGCTTTAAACAGAGTGCAATAGATGCGAGAATTTGGTAGAGAATCACTACCACTGAAAAGCATCTATTCCATTAAGGCAGAGAGAATCATCAATTGATTTCTAATAGCAATGTTCCGATGCATAATTGAACGCTGAGTTAAAAAAAGTCATTCAAAACTCTGTAACTATTTTAGGACCAGAGATATTGAGCTTTAAACAGATTGCAATAGATGCGAGAATTTGGTAGAGAATCACTACCACTGAAAAGCATCTATTCCATTAAGGCAGAAAGAATCATTAATTTATTTCTAATAGCAATGTTCCGATGCATAATTGAAAGCTGAGTTCAAAAAAGTCATTCAGAACTCTGTAACTATTTTAGGATGAGAGATATTGAGCTTTAAACAGATTGCAATAGATGCGAGAATTTGGTAGAGAATCACTACCACTGAAAAGCATCTATTCCATTAAGGCAGAAAGAATCATTAATTTATTTCTAATAGCAATGTTCCGATGCATAATTGAAAGCTGAGTTCAAAAAAGTCATTCAGAACTCTGTAACTATTTTAGGATGAGAGATATTGAGCTTTAAACAGAGTGCAATAGATGCGAGAATTTGGTAGAGAATCACTACCACTGAAAAGCATCTATTCCATTAAGGCAGAGAGAATCATCAATTGATTTCTAATAGCAATGTTCCGATGCATAATTGAACGCTGAGTTCAAAAAAGTCATTCAGAACTCTGTAACTACTTTAGGAACAGAGATATTGAGCTTTAAACAGAGTGCAATAGATGCGAGAATTTGGTAGAGAATCACCACCACTGAAAAGCATCTATTCCATTAAGGCAGAGAAAATCTTCAATTTATTTCTAATAGCAATTTTCCGATGCATAATTGAACGCTGAGTTCAAAAAAGTCATTCAGAACTCTGTAACTATTTTAGGATGAGAGATATTGAGCTTTAAACAGAGTGCAATAGATGCGAGAATTTGGTAGAGAATCACTACCACTGAAAAGCATCTATTCCATTAAGGCAGAGAGAATCATCAATTGATTTCTAATAGCAATGTTCCGATGCATAATTGAACGCTGAGTTAAAAAAAGTCATTCAGAACTCTGTAACTATTTTAGGACCAGAGATATTGAGCTTTAAACAGATTGCAATAGATGCGAGAATTTGGTAGAGAATCACTACCACTGAAAAGCATCTATTCCATTAAGGCAGAAAGAATCATTAATTTATTTCTAATAGCAATGTTCCGATGCATAATTGAAAGCTGAGTTCAAAAAAGTCATTCAGAACTCTGTAACTATTTTAGGAATAGAGATATTGAGCTTTAAACAGATTGCAATAGATGCGAGAATTTGGTAGAGAATCACTACCACTGAAAAGCATCTATTCCATTAAGGCAGAGAGAATCATCAATTGATTTCTAATAGCAATGTTCCAATGCATAATTGAACGCTGAGTTAAAAAAAGTCATTCAGAACTCTGTAACTATTTTAGGACCAGAGATATTGAGCTTTAAACAGATTGCAATAGATGAGAGAATTTGGTAGAGAATCACTACCACTGAAAAGCATCTATTCCATTAAGGCAGAAAGAATCATTAATTTATTTCTAAAAGCAATGTTCCGATGCATAATTGAAAGCTGAGTTCAAAAAAGTCATTCAGAACTCTGTAACTATTTTAGGATGAGAGATATTGAGCTTTAAACAGAGTGCAATAGATGCGAGAATTTGGTAGAGAATCACTACCACTGAAAAGCATCTATTCCATTAAGGCAGAGAGAATCATCAATTGATTTCTAATAGCAATGTTCCGATGCATAATTGAACGCTGAGTTCAAAAAAGTCATTCAGAACTCTGTAACTACTTTAGGAACAGAGATATTGAGCTTTAAACAGAGTGCAATAGATGCGAGAATTTGGTAGAGAATCACCACCACTGAAAAGCATCTATTCCATTAAGGCAGAGAAAATCATCAATTTATTTCTAATAGCAATGTTCCGATTTAAAATTAAACGCTGAGTTCAAAAAAGTCATTCAGAACTCTGTAACTATTTTAGGAACAGAGATATTGAGCTTTAAACAGAGTGCAATAGATGCGAGAATTTGGTAGAGAATCACTACCACCGAAAAGCATCTATTCCATTAAGGCAGAGAGAATCATCAATTGATTTCTAATAGCAATGTTCCGATGCATAATTAAACGCTGAGTTCAAAAAAGTCATTCACAACTCTGTAACATGTTTAGGAACAGAGATATTTAGCTTTAAACAGAGTGCAATAGATGCGAGAATTTGATAGAGAATCACTACCACTGAAAAGCATCTATTCCATTAAGGTAGAGAGAGAATCATCAATTGATTTCTAATAGCAATGTTCCGATGCATAATTGAACGCTGAGTTCAAAAAAGTCATTCAGAACTCTGTAACTATTTAAGAAACAGAGATATTGAGCTTTAAACAGAGTGCAATAGATGCGAGAATTTGGTAGAGAATCACTACCACTGAAAAGCATCTATTCCATTAAGGCAGAGAAAATCATCAGATTATTTCTAATAGCAATGTTCCGATGCATAATTAAACGCTGAGTTCAAAAAAGTCATTCAGAACTCTGTAACTATTTTAGGAATAGAGATGTTGAGCTTTAAACAGAGTGCAATAGATGCGAGAATTTGGTAGAGAATCACTACCACTGAAAAGCATCTATTCCATTAAGGCAGAAAGAATCATCAATTTATTTCTAATAGCAATGTTCCGATGCATAATTGAACGCTGAGTTCAAAAAAGTCATTCAGAACTCTGTAACTATTTTAGGATGAGAGATATTGAGCTTTAAACAGAGTGCAATAGATGCGAGAATTTGGTAGAGAATCACTACCACTGAAAAGCATCTATTCCATTAAGGCAGAGAGAATCATCAATTGATTTCTAATAGCAATGTTCCGATGCATAATTGAAAGCTGAGTTCAAAAAAGTCATTCAAAACTCTGTATTTATTTTAGGAACAGAGATATTGAGCTTTAAACATAGTGCAATAGATGCGAGAATTTGGTAGAGAATCACTACCACCGAAAAGAATCTATTCAATTAAGGCAGAGAGAATCATCAATTGATTTCTAATAGCAATGTTCCGATGCATAATTGAACGCTGAGTTCAAAAAAGTCATTCAGAACTCTGTATTTATTTTAAGAACAGAGATATTGAGCTTTAAACATAGTGCCATAGATGCGAGAACTTGGTAGAGAATCACTACTACCGAATAACATCTATGCCATTAAAGCTGAGAAATTTGTAGAGAATCATCAATTGATTTCTAATAGCAATGTTCCGATTCAAAATTAAACGCTGAGTTCAAAAAAGTCATTCAGAACTCTGTATTTATTTTAAGAATAGAGATATTGAGCTTTAAACATAGTGCAATAGATGCGAGAACTTGGTAGAGAATCACTACTACCGAATAACATCTATGCCATTAAAGCTGAGAAATTTGTAGAGAATCATCAATTGATTTCTAATAGCAATGTTCCGATGTATAATTGAACGCTGAGTTCAAAAAAGTCATTCAGAACTCTGTAACATGTTTAGGAACAGAGATATTTAGCTTTAAACAGAGTGCAATAGATGCGAGAATTTGATAGAGAATCACTACCACTGAAAAGCATCTATTCCATTAAGGCAGAAAGAATCATCAATTGATTTCTAATAGCAATGTTCCGATGCATAATTGAACGCTGAGTTCAAAAAAGTCATTCAGAACTCTGTAACTATTTTAGGAACAGAGATAGTGAGCTTTAAGCAGAGTGCAATAGATGCGAGAATTTGGTAGGGAATCACTACCACTGAAAAGCATCTATTCCATTAAGGCAGAAAGAATCATTAATTTATTTCTAATAGCAATGTTCCGATGCATAATTGAACGCTGAGTTAAAAAAAGTCATTCAGAACTCTGTAACTATTTTAGGACCAGAGATATTGAGCTTTAAACAGAGTGCAAAAGATGCGAGAATTTGGTAGAGAATCACTACCACTGAAAAGCATCTATTCCATTAAGGCAGAAAGAATCATCAATTGATTTCTAATAGCAATGTTCCGATGCATAATTGAACGCTGAGTTCAAAAAAGTCATTCAAAACTCTGTAACTATTTTAGGAACAGAGATAGTGAGCTTTAAGCAGAGTGCAATAGATGCGAGAATTTGGTAGAGAATCACTACCACTGAAAAGCATCTATTCCATTAAGGCAGAAAGAATCATTAATTTATTTCTAATAGCTATGTTCCGATGCATAATTGAACACGGAGTTCAAAAAAGTCATTCAGAACTCTGTAACTATTTTAGGATGAGAGATATTGAGCTTTAAAATGAGTGCAATAGATGCGAGAATTTGGTAGAGAATCACTACCACTGAAAAGCATCTATTCCATTAAGGCAGAGAGAATCATCAATTGATTTCTAATTGCAATGTTCCGATGCATAATTGAACGCTGAGTTCAAAAAAGTCATTCAGAACTCTGTAACTACTTTAGGAACAGAGATATTGAGCTTTAAACAGAGTGCAATAGATGCGAGAATTTGGTAGAGAATCACCACCACTGAAAAGCATCTATTCCATTAAGGCAGAGAAAATCATCAATTTATTTCTAATAGCAATGTTCCGATTCAAAATTGAACGCTGAGTTCAAAACAGTCATTCAGAACTCTGTAACTTTTTTGGGAACAGAGATATTGAGCTTTAAACAGAGTGCAAAAGATGCGAGAATTTGGTAGAGAATCACTACCACTGAAAAGCATCTATTCCATTAAGGCAGAGAAAATCATCAATTTATTTCTAATAGCAATGTTCCGATATAAAATTGAACGCTGAGTTCAAAAAAGTCATTCAGAACTCTGTATTTATTTTAGGAACAGAGATATTGAGCTTTAAACATAGTGCAATAGATGCGAGAATTTGGTAGAGAATCACTACCACCGAAAAGAATCTATTCAATTAAGGCAGAGAGAATCATCAATTGATTTCTAATAGCAATGTTCCGATGCATAATTGAACGCTGAGTTCAAAAAAGTCATTCAGAACTCTGTATTTATTTTAAGAACAGAGATATTGAGCTTTAAACATAGTGCAATAGATGCGAGAACTTGGTAGAGAATCACTACTACCGAATAACATCTATGCCATTAAAGCTGAGAAATTTGTAGAGAATCATCAATTGATTTCTAATAGCAATGTTCCGATTCAAAATTAAACGCTGAGTTCAAAAAAGTCATTCAGAACTCTGTATTGATTTTAAGAACAGAGATATTGAGCTTTAAACATAGTGCAATAGATGCGAGAACTTGGCAGAGAATCACTACTACCGAATAACATCTATGCCATTAAAGCTGAGAAATTTGTAGAGAATCATCAATTGATTTCTAATAGCAATGTTCCGATGCATAATTGAACGCTGAGTTCAAAAAAGTCATTCAGAACTCTGTAACATGTTTAGGAACAGAGATATTTAGCTTTAAACAGAGTGCAATAGATGCGAGAATTTGATAGAGAATCACTACCACTGAAAAGCATCTATTCCATTAAGGTAGAGAGAGAATCATCAATTGATTTCTAATAGCAATGTTTCGATGCATAATTGAACGCTGAGTTCAAAAAAGTCATTCAGAACTCTGTAACTATTTTAGGAACAGAGATATTGAGCTTTAAACATAGTGCAATAGATGCGAGAACTTGGTAGAGAGTCACTAGAAGCATCTATTCCATTAGAGAATCATCAATTGATTTCTAATAGCAATGTTCCGATTCGAAATTAAACGCTGAGTTCAAAAAAGTCATTCAGAACTCTGTAACTATTTTAGGAACAGAGATATTGAGCTTTAAACAGGTTGCAATAGATGCGAGAATTTGGTAGAGAATCACTACCACTGAAAAGCATCTATTCCATTAAGGCAGAAAGAATCATTAATTTATTTCTAATAGCAATGTTCCGATGCATAATTGAACGCTGAGTTCAAAAAAGTCATTCAGAACTCTGTAACTATTTTAGGATGAGAGATATTGAGCTTTAAACAGAGTGCAATAGATGCGAGAATTTGGTAGAGAATCACTACCACTGAAAAGCATCTATTCCATTAAGGCAGAGAGAATCATCAATTGATTTCTAATAGCAATGTTCCGATGCATAATTGAACGCTGAGTTCAGAAAAGTCATTCAAAACTCTGTAACTACTTTAGGAACAGAGATATTGAGCTTTAAACAGAGTGCAATAGATGCGAGAATTTGGTAGAGAATCACCACCACTGAAAAGCATCTATTCCATTAAGGCAGAGAGAATCATCAATTTATTTCTAATAGCAATGTTCCGATTCAAAATTAAACGCTGAGTTCAAAAAAGTCATTCAGAACTCTGTAACTATTTTAGGAACAGAGATATTGAGCTTTAAACAGAGTGCAATAGATGCGAGAATTTGGTAGAGAATCACCACCACTGAAAAGCATCTATTCCATTAAGGCAGAGAGAATCATTAATTGATTTCTAATAGCAATGTTCCGATTCATAATTGAACGCTGAGTTAAAAAAAGTCATTCAGAACTCTGTATTTATTTTAGGAACAGAGATATTGAGCTTTAAACAGAGTGCAATAGATGCGAGAATTTGGTAGAGAATCACTACCACCGAAAAGCATCTATTCCATTAAGGCAGAGAGAATCATCAATTGATTTCTAATAGCAATGTTCCGATGCATAATTGAACGCTGAGTTCAAAAAAGTCATTCAGAACTCTGTATTTATTTTAAGAACAGAGATATTGAGCTTTAAACATAGTGCAATAGATGCGAGAACTTGGTAGAGAATCACTACTACCGAATAACATCTATGCCATTAAAGCTGAGAAATTTGTAGAGAATCATCAATTGATTTCTAATAGCAATGTTCCGATTCAAAATTAAACGCTGAGTTCAAAAAAGTCATTCAGAACTCTGTAACTATTTTAGGAACAGAGATATTGAGCTTTAAACAGATTGCAATAGATGCGAGAATTTGGTAGAGAATCACTACCACTGAAAAGCATCTATTCCATTAAGGCAGAAAGAATCATCAATTTATTTCTAATAGCAATGTTCCGATGCATAATTGAAAGCTGAGTTCAAAAAAGTCATTCAGAACTCTGTAACTATTTTAGGATGAGAGATATTGAGCTTTAAACAGAGTGCAATAGATGCGAGAATTTGGTAGAGAATCACTACCACTGAAAAGCATCTATTCCATTAAGGCAGAGAGAATCATCAATTGATTTCTAATAGCAATGTTCCGATGCATAATTGAACGCTGAGTTCAAAAAAGTCATTCAGAACTCTGTAACTACTTTAGGAACAGAGATATTGAGCTTTAAACAGAGTGCAATAGATGCGAGAATTTGGTAGAGAATCACCACCACTGAAAAGCATCTATTCCATTAAGGCAGAGAAAATCATCAATTTATTTCTAATAGCAATGTTCCGATTCAAAATTAAACGCTGAGTTCAAAAAAGTCATTCAGAACTCTGTAACTATTTTAGGAACAGAGATATTGAGCTTTAAACAGAGTGCAATAGATGCGAGAATTTGGTAGAGAATCACTACCACTGAAAAGCATCTATTCCATTAAGGCAGAGAGAATCATCAATTGATTTCTAATAGCAATGTTCCGATGCATAATTGAACGCTGAGTTCAAAAAAGTCATTCAGAACTCTGTAACTATTTTAGGAACAGAGATATTGAGCTTTAAACAGAGTGCAATAGATGCGAGAATTTGGTAGAGAATCACTACCACTGAAAAGCATCTATTCCATTAAGGCAGAGAGAATCATCAATTGATTTCTAATAGCAATGTTCCGATGCATAATTGAACGCTGAGTTCAAAAAAGTCATTCAGAACTCTGTAACTACTTTAGGAACAGAGATATTGAGCTTTAAACAGAGTGCAATAGATGCGAGAATTTGGTAGAGAATCACTACCACTGAAAAGCATCTATTCCATTAAGGCAGAGAGAATCATCAATTGATTTCTAATAGCAATGTTCCGATGCATAATTGAACGCTGAGTTCAAAAAAGTCATTCAGAACTCTGTAACTACTTTAGGAACAGAGATATTGAGCTTTAAACAGAGTGCAATAGATGCGAGAATTTGGTAGAGAATCACCACCACTGAAAAGCATCTATTCCATTAAGGCAGAAAGAATCATCAATTTATTTCTAATAGCAATGTTCCGATTTAATATTAAACGCTGAGTTCAAAAAAGTCATTCAGAACTCTGTAACTATTTTAGGAACAGAGATATTGAGCTTTAAACAGAGTGCAATAGATGCGAGAATTTGGTAGAGAATCACTACCACTGAAAAGCATCTATTCCATTAAGGCAGAAAGAATCATCAATTTATTTCTAATAGCAATGTTCCGATGCATAATTGAACGCTGAGTTCAAAAAAGTCATTCAGAACTCTGTAACTTTTTTAGAAACAGAGATATTGAGCTTTAAACAGAGTGCAATAGATGCGAGAATTTGGTAGAGAATCACCACCACTGAAAAGCATCTATTCCATTAAGGCAGAGAAAATCATCAATTTATTTCTAATAGCAATGTTCCGATTTAATATTAAACGCTGAGTTCAAAAAAGTCATTCAGAACTCTGTAACTATTTTAGGAATAGAGATGTTGAGCTTTAAACAGAGTGCAATAGATGCGAGAATTTGGTAGAGAATCACTACCACTGAAAAGCATCTATTCCATTAAGGCAGAAAGAATCATCAATTTATTTCTAATAGCAATGTTCCGATGCATAATTGAATGCTGAGTGCAAAAAAGTCATTCAGAACTCTGTAACTATTTTAGGAATAGAGATGTTGAGCTTTAAACAGAGTGCAATAGATGCGAGAATTTGGTAGAGAATCACTACCACTGAAAAGCATCTATTCCATTAAGGCAGAAAGAATCATCAATTTATTTCTAATAGCAATGTTCCGATGCATAATTGAACGCTGAGTTCAAAAAAGTCATTCAGAACTCTGTAACTATTTTAGGATGAGAGATATTGAGCTTTAAACAGAGTGCAATAGATGCGAGAATTTGGTAGAGAATCACTACCACTGAAAAGCATCTATTCCATTAAGGCAGAGAGAATCATCAATTGATTTCTAATAGCAATGTTCCGATGCATAATTGAACGCTGAGTTAAAAAAAGTCATTCAGAACTCTGTAACTATTTTAGGACCAGAGATATTGAGCTTTAAACAGATTGCAATAGATGCGAGAATTTGGTAGAGAATCACTACCACTGAAAAGCATCTATTCCATTAAGGCAGAAAGAATCATTAATTTATTTCTAATAGCAATGTTCCGATGCATAATTGAAAGCTGAGTTCAAAAAAGTCATTCAGAACTCTGTAACTATTTTAGGATGAGAGATATTGAGCTTTAAACAGAGTGCAATAGATGCGAGAATTTGATAGAGAATCACTACCACTGAAAAGCATCTATTCCATTAAGGCAGAGAGAATCATCAATTGATTTCTAATAGCAATGTTCCGATGCATAATTGAACGCTGAGTTCAAAAAAGTCATTCAGAACTCTGTAACTATTTTAGGAACAGAGATATTGAGCTTTAAACAGAGTGCAATAGATGCGAGAATTTGGTAGAGAATCACTACCACTGAAAAGCATCTATTCCATTAAGGCAGAGAGAATCATCAATTTATTTCTAATAGCAATGTTCCGATTCAAAATTAAACGCTGAGTTCAAAAAAGTCATTCAGAACTCTGTAACTATTTTAGGAATAGAGATGTTGAGCTTTAAACAGAGTGCAATAGATGCGAGAATTTGGTAGAGAATCACTACCACTGAAAAGCATCTATTCCATTAAGGCAGAAAGAATCATCAATTTATTTCTAATAGCAATGTTCCGATGCATAATTGAACGCTGAGTTCAAAAAAGTCATTCAGAACTCTGTAACTATTTTAGGATGAGAGATATTGAGCTTTAAACAGAGTGCAATAGATGCGAGAATTTGGTAGAGAATCACTACCACTGAAAAGCATCTATTCCATTAAGGCAGAGAGAATCATCAATTGATTTCTAATAGCAATGTTCCGATGCATAATTGAACGCTGAGTTAAAAAAAGTCATTCAGAACTCTGTAACTATTTTAGGACCAGAGATATTGAGCTTTAAACAGATTGCAATAGATGCGAGAATTTGGTAGAGAATCACTACCACTGAAAAGCATCTATTCCATTAAGGCAGAAAGAATCATTAATTTATTTCTAATAGCAATGTTCCGATGCATAATTGAAAGCTGAGTTCAAAAAAGTCATTCAGAACTCTGTAACTATTTTAGGATGAGAGATATTGAGCTTTAAACAGATTGCAATAGATGCGAGAATTTGGTAGAGAATCACTACCACTGAAAAGCATCTATTCCATTAAGGCAGAAAGAATCATTAATTTATTTCTAATAGCAATGTTCCGATGCATAATTGAAAGCTGAGTTCAAAAAAGTCATTCAGAACTCTGTAACTATTTTAGGATGAGAGATATTGAGCTTTAAACAGAGTGCAATAGATGCGAGAATTTGGTAGAGAATCACTACCACTGAAAAGCATCTATTCCATTAAGGCAGAGAGAATCATCAATTGATTTCTAATAGCAATGTTCCGATGCATAATTGAACGCTGAGTTCAAAAAAGTCATTCAGAACTCTGTAACTACTTTAGGAACAGAGATATTGAGCTTTAAACAGAGTGCAATAGATGCGAGAATTTGGAAGAGAATCACTACCACTGAAAAGCATCTATTCCATTAAGGCAGAGAAAATCTTCAATTTATTTCTAATAGCAATTTTCCGATGCATAATTGAACGCTGAGTTCAAAAAAGTCATTCAGAACTCTGTAACTATTTTAGGATGAGAGATATTGAGCTTTAAACAGAGTGCAATAGATGCGAGAATTTGGTAGAGAATCACTACCACTGAAAAGCATCTATTCCATTAAGGCAGAGAGAATCATCAATTGATTTCTAATAGCAATGTTCCGATGCATAATTGAACGCTGAGTTAAAAAAAGTCATTCAGAACTCTGTAACTATTTTAGGACCAGAGATATTGAGCTTTAAACAGATTGCAATAGATGCGAGAATTTGGTAGAGAATCACTACCACTGAAAAGCATCTATTCCATTAAGGCAGAAAGAATCATTAATTTATTTCTAATAGCAATGTTCCGATGCATAATTGAACGCTGAGTTCAAAAAAGTCATTCAGAACTCTGTAACTATTTTAGATAGAGATGATATTGAGCTTTAAACAGAGTGCAATAGATGCGAGAATTTGGTAGAGAATCACTACCACTGAAAAGCATCTATTCCATTAAGGCAGAGAGAATCATCAATTGATTTCTAATAGCAATGTTCCGATGCATAATTGAACGCTGAGTTAAAAAAAGTCATTCAGAACTCTGTAACTATTTTAGGACCAGAGATATTGAGCTTTAAACAGATTGCAATAGATGCGAGAATTTGGTAGAGAATCACTACCACTGAAAAGCATCTATTCCATTAAGGCAGAAAGAATCATTAATTTATTTCTAATAGCAATGTTCCGATGCATAATTGAAAGCTGAGTTCAAAAAAGTCATTCAGAACTCTGTAACTATTTTAGGATGAGAGATATTGAGCTTTAAACAGAGTGCAATAGATGCGAGAATTTGGTAGAGAATCACTACCACTGAAAAGCATCTATTCCATTAAGGCAGAGAGAATCATCAATTGATTTCTAATAGCAATGTTCCGATGCATAATTGAACGCTGAGTTCAAAAAAGTCATTCAGAACTCTGTAACTACTTTAGGAACAGAGATATTGAGCTTTAAACAGAGTGCAATAGATGCGAGAATTTGGTAGAGAATCACCACCACTGAAAAGCATCTATTCCATTAAGGCAGAGAAAATCATCAATTTATTTCTAATAGCAATGTTCCGATTTAATATTAAACGCTGAGTTCAAAAAAGTCATTCAGAACTCTGTAACTATTTTAGGAACAGAGATATTGAGCTTTAAACAGAGTGCAATAGATGCGAGAATTTGGTAGAGAATCACTACCACCGAAAAGCATCTATTCCATTAAGGCAGAGAGAATCATCAATTGATTTCTAATAGCAATGTTCCGATGCATAATTAAACGCTGAGTTCAAAAAAGTCATTCACAACTCTGTAACATGTTTAGGAACAGAGATATTTAGCTTTAAACAGAGTGCAATAGATGCGAGAATTTGATAGAGAATCACTACCACTGAAAAGCATCTATTCCATTAAGGTAGAGAGAGAATCATCAATTGATTTCTAATAGCAATGTTCCGATGCATAATTGAACGCTGAGTTCAAAAAAGTCATTCAGAACTCTGTAACTATTTAAGGAACAGAGATATTGAGCTTTAAACAGAGTGCAATAGATGCGAGAATTTGGTAGAGAATCACTACCACTGAAAAGCATCTATTCCATTAAGGCAGAGAAAATCATCAGATTATTTCTAATAGCAATGTTCCGATGCATAATTAAACGCTGAGTTCAAAAAAGTCATTCAGAACTCTGTAACTATTTTAGGAATAGAGATGTTGAGCTTTAAACAGAGTGCAATAGATGCGAGAATTTGGTAGAGAATCACTACCACTGAAAAGCATCTATTCCATTAAGGCAGAAAGAATCATCAATTTATTTCTAATAGCAATGTTCCGATGCATAATTGAACGCTGAGTTCAAAAAAGTCATTCAGAACTCTGTAACTATTTTAGGATGAGAGATATTGAGCTTTAAACAGAGTGCAATAGATGCGAGAATTTGGTAGAGAATCACTACCACTGAAAAGCATCTATTCCATTAAGGCAGAGAGAATCATCAATTGATTTCTAATAGCAATGTTCCGATGCATAATTGAAAGCTGAGTTCAAAAAAGTCATTCAGAACTCTGTAACTATTTTAGGATGAGAGATATTGAGCTTTAAACAGAGTGCAATAGATGCGAGAATTTGGTAGAGAATCACTACCACTGAAAAGCATCTATTCCATTAAGGCAGAGAGAATCATCAATTGATTTCTAATAGCAATGTTCCGATGCATAATTGAACGCTGAGTTCAAAAAAGTCATTCAGAACTCTGTAACTATTTTAAGAACAGAGATATTGAGCTTTAAACAGAGTGCAATAGATGCGAGAATTTGGTAGAGAATCACTACCACTGAAAAGCATCTATTCCATTAAGGCAGAGAGAATCATAAATTTATTTCTAATAGCAATGTTCCGATGCATAATTAAACGCTGAGTTCAAAAAAGTCATTCAGAACTCTGTAACTATTTTAGGAACAGAGATATTGAGCTTTAAACAGAGTGCAATAGATGCGAGAATTTGGTAGAGAATCACCACCACTGAAAAGCATCTATTCCATTAAGGCAGAGAAAATCATCAATTTATTTCTAATAGCAATGTTCCGATTCAAAATTAAGCGCTGAGTTCAAAAAAGTCATTCAGAACTCTGTAACTATTTTAGGATGAGAGATATTGAGCTTTAAACAGAGTGCAATAGATGCGAGAATTTGGTAGAGAATCACTACCACTGAAAAGCATCTATTCCATTAAGGCAGAGAGAATCATCAATTGATTTCTAATAGCAATGTTCCGATGCATAATTGAACGCTGAGTTAAAAAAAGTCATTCAGAACTCTGTAACTATTTTAGGACCAGAGATATTGAGCTTTAAACAGATTGCAATAGATGCGAGAATTTGGTAGAGAATCACTACCACTGAAAAGCATCTATTCCATTAAGGCAGAAAGAATCATTAATTTATTTCTAATAGCAATGTTCCGATGCATAATTGAAAGCTGAGTTCAAAAAAGTCATTCAGAACTCTGTAACTATTTTAGGATGAGAGATATTGAGCTTTAAACAGAGTGCAATAGATGCGAGAATTTGGTAGAGAATCACTACCACTGAAAAGCATCTATTCCATTAAGGCAGAGAGAATCATCAATTGATTTCTAATAGCAATGTTCCGATGCATAATTGAACGCTGAGTTCAAAAAAGTCATTCAGAACTCTGTAACTATTTAAGGAACAGAGATATTGAGCTTTAAACAGAGTGCAATAGATGCGAGAATTTGGTAGAGAATCACTACCACTGAAAAGCATCTATTCCATTAAGGCAGAGAAAATCATCAGATTATTTCTAATAGCAATGTTCCGATGCATAATTAAACGCTGAGTTCAAAAAAGTCATTCAGAACTCTGTAACTTTTTTAGGAACAGAGATGTTGAGCTTTAAACAGAGTGCAATAGATGCGAGAATTTGGTAGAGAATCACTACCACTGAAAAGCATCTATTCCATTAAGGCAGAAAGAATCATCAATTTATTTCTAATAGCAATGTTCCGATGCATAATTGAACGCTGAGTTCAAAAAAGTCATTCAGAACTCTGTAACTATTTTAGGAACAGAGATATTGAGCTTTAAACAGAGTGCAATAGATGCGAGAATTTGGTAGAGAATCAATTTCACTGAAAAGCATCTATTCCATTAAGGTAGAGAGAATCATCAATTGATTTCTAATAGCAATGTTCCGATGCATAATTGACTGCTGAGTTCAAAAAAGTCATTCACAACACTGTAACTATTTTAGGATGAGAGATATTGAGCTTTAAACAGAGTGCAATAGATGCGAGAATTTGGTAGAGAATCAATTTCACTGAAAAGCATCTATTCCATTAAGGTAGAGAGAATCATCAATTGATTTCTAATAGCAATGTTCCGATGCATAATTGACTGCTGAGTTCAAAAAAGTTGTTCAAAACTCTGTAACTATTTTAAGAACAGAGATATTGAGCTTTAAACAGAGTGCAATAGATGCGAGAATTTGGTAGAGAATCACTACCACTGAAAAGCATCTATTCCATTAAGGCAGAGAGAATCATCAATTTATTTCTAATAGCAATGTTCCGATGCAAAATTAAACGCTGAGTTCAAAAAAGTCATTCACAACTCTGTAACTATTTCAGGAACAGAGATATTGAGCTTTAAACAGAGTGCAATAGATGCGAGAATTTGGTAGAGAATCACCACCACTGAAAAGCATCTATTCCATTAAGGCAGAGAAAATCATCAATTTATTTCTAATAGCAATGTTCCGATTCAATATTAAACGCTGAGTTCAAAAAAGTCATTCAGAACTCTGTAACTATTTTAGGATGAGAGATATTGAGCTTTAAACAGAGTGCAATAGATGCGAGAATTTGGTAGAGAATCACTACCACTGAAAAGCATCTATTCCATTAAGGCAGAGAGAATCATCAATTGATTTCTAATAGCAATGTTCCGATGCATAATTGAACGCTGAGTTAAAAAAAGTCATTCAGAACTCTGTAACTATTTTAGGACCAGAGATATTGAGCTTTAAACAGATTGCAATAGATGCGAGAATTTGGTAGAGAATCACTACCACTGAAAAGCATCTATTCCATTAAGGCAGAAAGAATCATTAATTTATTTCTAATAGCAATGTTCCGATGCATAATTGAAAGCTGAGTTCAAAAAAGTCATTCAGAACTCTGTAACTATTTTAGGATGAGAGATATTGAGCTTTAAACAGAGTGCAATAGATGCGAGAATTTGGTAGAGAATCACTACCACTGAAAAGCATCTATTCCATTAAGGCAGAGAGAATCATCAATTGATTTCTAATAGCAATGTTCCGATGCATAATTGAACGCTGAGTTCAAAAAAGTCATTCAGAACTCTGTAACTATTTTAGGAACAGAGATATTGAGCTTTAAACAGAGTGCAATAGATGCGAGAATTTGGTAGAGAATCACTACCACTGAAAAGCATCTATTCCATTAAGGCAGAGAGAATCATCAATTTATTTCTAATAGCAATGTTCCGATGCATAATTGAACGCTGAGTTCAAAAAAGTCATTCAGAACTCTGTAACTATTTAGGAACAGAGATATTGAGCTTTAAACAGAGTGCAATAGATGCGAGAATTTGGTAGAGAATCACCACCACTGAAAAGCATCTATTCCATTAAGGCAGAGAGAATCATTAATTGATTTCTAATAGCAATGTTCCGATGCATAATTGAACGCTGAGTTAAAAAAAGTCATTCAGAACTCTGTAACTATTTTAGGACCAGAGATATTGAGCTTTAAACAGATTGCAATAGATGCGAGAATTTGGTAGAGAATCACTACCACTGAAAAGCATCTATTCCATTAAGGCAGAAAGAATCATTAATTTATTTCTAATAGCAATGTTCCGATGCATAATTGAAAGCTGAGTTCAAAAAAGTCATTCAGAACTCTGTAACTATTTTAGGATGAGAGATATTGAGCTTTAAACAGAGTGCAATAGATGCGAGAATTTGGTAGAGAATCACTACCACTGAAAAGCATCTATTCCATTAAGGCAGAGAGAATCATCAATTGATTTCTAATAGCAATGTTCCGATGCATAATTTAAACGCTGAGTTCAAAAAAGTCATTCAGAACTCTGTAACTATTTTAGGAACAGAGATATTGAGCTTTAAACAGAGTGCAATAGATGCGAGAATTTGGTAGAGAATCACTACCACTGAAAAGCATCTATTCCATTAAGGCAGAGAGAATCATCAATTGATTTCTAATAGCAATGTTCCGATGCATAATTGAACGCTGAGTTCAAAAAAGTCATTCAGAACTCTGTAACTATTTTAGGAACAGAGATATTGAGCTTTAAACAGAGTGCAATAGATGCGAGAATTTGGTAGAGAATCACCACCACTGAAAAGCATCTATTCCATTAAGGCAGAGAAAATCATCAATTTATTTCTAATAGCAATGTTCCGATTCAAAATTAAACGCTGAGTTCAAAAAAGTCATTCAGAACTCTGTAACTATTTTAGGAACAGAGATATTGAGCTTTAAACAGAGTGCAATAGATGCGAGAATTTGGTAGAGAATCACTACCACTGAAAAGCATCTATTCCATTAAGGCAGAGAGAATCATCAATTGATTTCTAATAGCAATGTTCCGATGCATAATTAAACGCTGAGTTCAAAAAAGTCATTCAAAACTCTGTAACATTTTTAGGAACAGAGATATTGAGCTTTAAACAGAGTGCAATAGATGCGAGAATTTGATAGAGAATCACTACCACTGAAAAGCATCTATTCCATTAAGGTAGAGAGAGAATCATCAATTGATTTCTAATAGCAATGTTCCGATGCATAATTGAACGCTGAGTTCAAAAAAGTCATTCAGAACTCTGTAACTATTTTAGGAACAGAGATATTGAGCTTTAAACAGAGTGCAATAGATGCGAGAATTTGGTAGAGAATCACTACCACTGAAAAGCATCTATTCCATTAAGGCAGAGAAAATCATCAATTTATTTCTAATAGCAATGTTCCGATGCATAATTAAACGCTGAGTTCAAAAAAGTCATTCAGAACTCTGTAACTATTTTAGGAACAGAGATATTGAGCTTTAAACAGAGTGCAATAGATGCGAGAATTTGGTAGAGAATCACTACCACTGAAAAGCATCTATTCCATTAAGGCAGAGAGAATCATCAATTGATTTCTAATAGCAATGTTCCGATGCATAATTGAACGCTGAGTTCAAAAAAGTCATTCAGAACTCTGTAACTATTTTTAGGAACAGAGATATTGAGCTTTAAACAGAGTGCAATAGATGCGAGAATTTGGTAGAGAATCACCACCACTGAAAAGCATCTATTCCATTAAGGCAGAGAAAATCATCAATTTATTTCTAATAGCAATGTTCCGATTCAATATTAAACGCTGAGTTTAAAAAAGTCATTCAGAACTCTGTAACTATTTTAGGATGAGAGATATTGAGCTTTAAACAGAGTGCAATAGATGCGAGAATTTGGTAGAGAATCACTACCACTGAAAAGCATCTATTCCATTAAGGCAGAGAGAATCATCAATTGATTTCTAATAGCAATGTTCCGATGCATAATTGAACGCTGAGTTAAAAAAAGTCATTCAGAACTCTGTAACTATTTTAGGACCAGAGATATTGAGCTTTAAACAGATTGCAATAGATGCGAGAATTTGGTAGAGAATCACTACCACTGAAAAGCATCTATTCCATTAAGGCAGAAAGAATCATTAATTTATTTCTAATAGCAATGTTCCGATGCATAATTGAAAGCTGAGTTCAAAAAAGTCATTCAGAACTCTGTAACTATTTTAGGATGAGAGATATTGAGCTTTAAACAGAGTGCAATAGATGCGAGAATTTGGTAGAGAATCACTACCACTGAAAAGCATCTATTCCATTAAGGCAGAGAGAATCATCAATTGATTTCTAATAGCAATGTTCCGATGCATAATTGAACGCTGAGTTCAAAAAAGTCATTCAGAACTCTGTAACTATTTTTAGGAACAGAGATATTGAGCTTTAAACAGAGTGCAATAGATGCGAGAATTTGGTAGAGAATCACTACCACTGAAAAGCATCTATTCCATTAAGGCAGAGAGAATCATCAAATTATTTCTAATAGCAATGTTCCGATGCATAATTGAACGCTGAGTTCAAAAAAGTCATTCAGAACTCTGTAACTATTTTAGGAACAGAGATATTGAGCTTTAAACAGAGTGCAATAGATGCGAGAATTTGGTAGAGAATCACTACCACTGAAAAGCATCTATTCCATTAAGGCAGAGAGAATCATCAATTGATTTCTAATAGCAATGTTCCGATGCATAATTGAACGCTGAGTTAAAAAAAGTCATTCAGAACTCTGTAACTATTTTAGGACCAGAGATATTGAGCTTTAAACAGATTGCAATAGATGCGAGAATTTGGTAGAGAATCACTACCACTGAAAAGCATCTATTCCATTAAGGCAGAAAGAATCATTAATTTATTTCTAATAGCAATGTTCCGATGCATAATTGAAAGCTGAGTTCAAAAAAGTCATTCAGAACTCTGTAACTATTTTAGGATGAGAGATATTGAGCTTTAAACAGAGTGCAATAGATGCGAGAATTTGGTAGAGAATCACTACCACTGAAAAGCATCTATTCCATTAAGGCAGAGAGAATCATCAATTGATTTCTAATAGCAATGTTCCGATGCATAATTGAACGCTGAGTTCAAAAAAGTCATTCAGAACTCTGTAACTACTTTAGGAACAGAGATATTGAGCTTTAAACAGAGTGCAATAGATGCGAGAATTTGGTAGAGAATCACCACCACTGAAAAGCATCTATTCCATTAAGGCAGAGAAAATCATCAATTTATTTCTAATAGCAATGTTCCGATTTAATATTAAACGCTGAGTTCAAAAAAGTCATTCAGAACTCTGTAACTATTTTAGGAACAGAGATATTGAGCTTTAAACAGAGTGCAATAGATGCGAGAATTTGGTAGAGAATCACTACCACCGAAAAGCATCTATTCCATTAAGGCAGAGAGAATCATCAATTGATTTCTAATAGCAATGTTCCGATGCATAATTGAACGCTGAGTTCAAAAAAGTCATTCAGAACTCTGTAACTATTTTTAGGAACAGAGATATTGAGCTTTAAACAGAGTGCAATAGATGCGAGAATTTGGTAGAGAATCACTACCACTGAAAAGCATCTATTCCATTAAGGCAGAGAGAATCATCAATTGATTTCTAATAGCAATGTTCCGATGCATAATTGAACGCTGAGTTAAAAAAAGTCATTCAGAACTCTGTAACTATTTTAGGACCAGAGATATTGAGCTTTAAACAGATTGCAATAGATGCGAGAATTTGGTAGAGAATCACTACCACTGAAAAGCATCTATTCCATTAAGGCAGAAAGAATCATTAATTTATTTCTAATAGCAATGTTCCGATGCATAATTGAAAGCTGAGTTCAAAAAAGTCATTCAGAACTCTGTAACTATTTTAGGATGAGAGATATTGAGCTTTAAACAGAGTGCAATAGATGCGAGAATTTGGTAGAGAATCACTACCACTGAAAAGCATCTATTCCATTAAGGCAGAGAGAATCATCAATTGATTTCTAATAGCAATGTTCCGATGCATAATTGAACGCTGAGTTCAAAAAAGTCATTCAAAACTCTGTAACTATTTTAGGAACAGAGATATTGAGCTTTAAACAGAGTGCAATAGATGCGAGAATTTGGTAGAGAATCACTACCACTGAAAAGCATCTATTCCATTAAGGCAGAGAGAATCATCAATTTATTTCTAATAGCAATGTTCCGATGCATAATTGAACGCTGAGTTCAAAAAAGTCATTCAGAACTCTGTAACTACTTTAGGAACAGAGATATTGAGCTTTAAACAGAGTGCAATAGATGCGAGAATTTGGTAGAGAATCACCACCACTGAAAAGCATCTATTCCATTAAGGCAGAGAAAATCATCAATTTATTTCTAATAGCAATGTTCCGATTGAAAATTAAACGCTGAGTTCAAAAAAGTCATTCAGAACTCTGTAACTATTTTAGGAACAGAGATATTGAGCTTTAAACAGAGTGCAATAGATGCGAGAATTTGGTAGAGAATCACTACCACCGAAAAGCATCTATTCCATTAAGGCAGAGAGAATCATCAATTGATTTCTAATAGCAATGTTCCGATGCATAATTAAACGCTGAGTTCAAAAAAGTCATTCAAAACTCTGTAACATTTTTAGGAACAGAGATATTGAGCTTTAAACAGAGTGCAATAGATGCGAGAATTTGATAGAGAATCACTACCACTGAAAAGCATCTATTCCATTAAGGTAGAGAGAGAATCATCAATTGATTTCTAATAGCAATGTTCCGATGCATAATTGAACGCTGAGTTCAAAAAAGTCATTCAGAACTCTGTAACTATTTTAGAAACAGAGATATTGAGCTTTAAACAGAGTGCAATAGATGCGAGAATTTGGTAGAGAATCACTACCACTGAAAAGCATCTATTCCATTAAGGCAGAGAGAATCATCAATTTATTTCTAATAGCAATGTTCCGATGCATAATTGAACGCTGAGTTCAAAAAAGTCATTCAGAACTCTGTAACTATTTTAGGAACAGAGATATTGAGCTTTAAACAGAGTGCAATAGATGCGAGAATTTGGTAGAGAATCACTACCACTGAAAAGCATCTATTCCATTAAGGCAGAGAAAATCATCAATTTATTTCTAATAGCAATGTTCCGATTTAAAATTAAACGCTGAGTTCAAAAAAGTCATTCAGAACTCTGTAACTATTTTAGGAACAGAGATATTGAGCTTTAAACAGAGTGCAATAGATGCGAGAATTTGGTAGAGAATCACTACCACCGAAAAGCATCTATTCCATTAAGGCAGAGAGAATCATCAATTGATTTCTAATAGCAATGTTCCGATGCATAATTAAACGCTGAGTTCAAAAAAGTCATTCAGAACTCTGTAACATTTTTAGGAACAGAGATATTGAGCTTTAAACAGAGTGCAATAGATGCGAGAATTTGATAGAGAATCACTACCACTGAAAAGCATCTATTCCATTAAGGTAGAGAGAGAATCATCAATTGATTTCTAATAGCAATGTTCCGATGCATAATTGAACGCTGAGTTAAAAAAAGTCATTCAGAACTCTGTAACTATTTTAGGACCAGAGATATTGAGCTTTAAACAGATTGCAATAGATGCGAGAATTTGGTAGAGAATCACTACCACTGAAAAGCATCTATTCCATTAAGGCAGAAAGAATCATTAATTTATTTCTAATAGCAATGTTCCGATGCATAATTGAACGCTGAGTTCAAAAAAGTCATTCAGAACTCTGTAACTATTTTAGGAACAGAGATATTTAGCTTTAAACAGAGTGCAATAGATGCGAGAATTTGATAGAGAATCACTACCACTGAAAAGCATCTATTCCATTAAGGTAGAGAGAGAATCATCAATTGATTTCTAATAGCAATGTTCCGATGCATAATTGAACGCTGAGTTCAAAAAAGTCATTCAGAACTCTGTAACTATTTTAGGAACAGAGATATTGAGCTTTAAACAGAGTGCAATAGATGCGAGAATTTGGTAGAGAATCACTACCACTGAAAAGCATCTATTCCATTAAGGCAGAGAGAATCATCAATTGATTTTTAATAGCAATGTTCCGATGCATAATTGAACGCTGAGTTAAAAAAAAGTCATTCAGAACTCTGTAACTATTTTAGGAACAGAGATATTGAGCTTTAAACAGAGTGCAATAGATGCGAGAATTTGGTAGAGAATCACTACCACTGAAAAGCATCTATTCCATTAAGGCAGAGAAAATCATCAATTTATTTCTAATAGCAATGTTCCGATGCAAAATTAAACGCTGAGTTCAAAAAAGTCATTCAGAACTCTGTAACTATTTTAGGAACAGAGATATTGAGCTTTAAACAGAGTGCAATAGATGCGAGAATTTGGTAGAGAATCACTACCACCGAAAAGCATCTATTCCATTAAGGCAGAGAGAATCATCAATTGATTTCTAATAGCAATGTTCCGATGCAAAATTAAACGCTGAGTTCAAAAAAGTCATTCACAACTCTGTAACATGTTTAGGAACAGAGATATTTAGCTTTAAACAGAGTGCAATAGATGCGAGAATTTGATAGAGAATCACTACCACTGAAAAGCATCTATTCCATTAAGGTAGAGAGAGAATCATCAATTGATTTCTAATAGCAATGTTCCGATGCATAATTGAACGCTGAGTTCAAAAAAGTCATTCAGAACTCTGTAACTATTTAAGGAACAGAGATATTGAGCTTTAAACAGAGTGCAATAGATGCGAGAATTTGGTAGAGAATCACTACCACTGAAAAGCATCTATTCCATTAAGGCAGAGAAAATCATCAGATTATTTCTAATAGCAATGTTCCGATGCATAATTAAACGCTGAGTTCAAAAAAGTCATTCAGAACTCTGTAACTATTTTAGGAACAGAGATGTTGAGCTTTAAACAGAGTGCAATAGATGCGAGAATTTGGTAGAGAATCACTACCACTGAAAAGCATCTATTCCATTAAGGCAGAAAGAATCATCAATTTATTTCTAATAGCAATGTTCCGATGCATAATTGAACGCTGAGTTCAAAAAAGTCATTCAGAACTCTGTAACTATTTTAGGATGAGAGATATTGAGCTTTAAACAGAGTGCAATAGATGCGAGAATTTGGTAGAGAATCACTACCACTGAAAAGCATCTATTCCATTAAGGCAGAGAGAATCATCAATTGATTTCTAATAGCAATGTTCCGATGCATAATTGAACGCTGAGTTCAAAAAAGTCATTCAGAACTCTGTAACTATTTAAGGAACAGAGATATTGAGCTTTAAACAGAGTGCAATAGATGCGAGAATTTGGTAGAGAATCACTACCACTGAAAAGCATCTATTCCATTAAGGCAGAGAGAATCATCAATTGATTTCTAATAGCAATGTTCCGATGCATAATTGAACGCTGAGTTCAAAAAAGTCATTCAGAACTCTGTAACTACTTTAGGAACAGAGATATTGAGCTTTAAACAGATTGCAATAGATGCGAGAATTTGGTAGAGAATCACCACCACTGAAAAGCATCTATTCCATTAAGGCAGAGAAAATCATCAATTTATTTCTAATAGCAATGTTCCGATTTAATATTAAACGCTGAGTTCAAAAAAGTCATTCAGAACTCTGTAACTATTTTAGGAACAGAGATATTGAGCTTTAAACAGAGTGCAATAGATGCGAGAATTTGGTAGAGAATCACTACCACCGAAAAGCATCTATTCCATTAAGGCAGAGAGAATCATCAATTGATTTCTAATAGCAATGTTCCGATGCATAATTAAACGCTGAGTTCAAAAAAGTCATTCACAACTCTGTAACATGTTTAGGAACAGAGATATTTAGCTTTAAACAGAGTGCAATAGATGCGAGAATTTGATAGAGAATCACTACCACTGAAAAGCATCTATTCCATTAAGGTAGAGAGAGAATCATCAATTGATTTCTAATAGCAATGTTCCGATGCATAATTGAACGCTGAGTTCAAAAAAGTCATTCAGAACTCTGTAACTATTTAAGGAACAGAGATATTGAGCTTTAAACAGAGTGCAATAGATGCGAGAATTTGGTAGAGAATCACTACCACTGAAAAGCATCTATTCCATTAAGGCAGAGAAAATCATCAGATTATTTCTAATAGCAATGTTCCGATGCATAATTAAACGCTGAGTTCAAAAAAGTCATTCAGAACTCTGTAACTATTTTAGGAATAGAGATGTTGAGCTTTAAACAGAGTGCAATAGATGCGAGAATTTGGTAGAGAATCACTACCACTGAAAAGCATCTATTCCATTAAGGCAGAAAGAATCATCAATTTATTTCTAATAGCAATGTTCCGATGCATAATTGAACGCTGAGTTCAAAAAAGTCATTCAGAACTCTGTAACTATTTTAGGATGAGAGATATTGAGCTTTAAACAGAGTGCAATAGATGCGAGAATTTGGTAGAGAATCACTACCACTGAAAAGCATCTATTCCATTAAGGCAGAGAGAATCATCAATTGATTTCTAATAGCAATGTTCCGATGCATAATTGAAAGCTGAGTTCAAAAAAGTCATTCAGAACTCTGTAACTATTTTAGGATGAGAGATATTGAGCTTTAAACAGAGTGCAATAGATGCGAGAATTTGGTAGAGAATCACTACCACTGAAAAGCATCTATTCCATTAAGGCAGAGAGAATCATCAATTGATTTCTAATAGCAATGTTCCGATGCATAATTGAACGCTGAGTTCAAAAAAGTCATTCAGAACTCTGTAACTATTTTAAGAACAGAGATATTGAGCTTTAAATAGAGTGCAATAGATGCGAGAATTTGGTAGAGAATCACTACCACTGAAAAGCATCTATTCCATTAAGGCAGAGAGAATCATCAATTTATTTCTAATAGCAATGTTCCGATGCATAATTAAACGCTGAGTTCAAAAAAGTCATTCAGAACTCTGTAACTATTTTAGGAACAGAGATATTGAGCTTTAAACAGAGTGCAATAGATGCGAGAATTTGGTAGAGAATCACTACCACTGAAAAGCATCTATTCCATTAAGGCAGAGAAAATCATCAATTTATTTCTAATAGCAATGTTCCGATTGCAAATTAAACGCTGAGTTCAAAAAAGTCATTCAGAACTCTGTAACTATTTTAGGATGAGAGATATTGAGCTTTAAACAGAGTGCAATAGATGCGAGAATTTGGTAGAGAATCACTACCACTGAAAAGCATCTATTCCATTAAGGCAGAGAGAATCATCAATTGATTTCTAATAGCAATGTTCCGATGCATAATTGAACGCTGAGTTTAAAAAAGTCATTCAGAACTCTGTAACTATTTTAGGACCAGAGATATTGAGCTTTAAACAGATTGCAATAGATGCGAGAATTTGGTAGAGAATCACTACCACTGAAAAGCATCTATTCCATTAAGGCAGAAAGAATCATTAATTTATTTCTAATAGCAATGTTCCGATGCATAATTGAAAGCTGAGTTCAAAAAAGTCATTCAGAACTCTGTAACTATTTTAGGATGAGAGATATTGAGCTTTAAACAGAGTGCAATAGATGCGAGAATTTGGTAGAGAATCACTACCACTGAAAAGCATCTATTCCATTAAGGCAGAGAGAATCATCAATTGATTTCTAATAGCAATGTTCCGATGCATAATTGAACGCTGAGTTCAAAAAAGTTGTTCAAAACTCTGTAACTATTTTAAGAACAGAGATATTGAGCTTTAAACAGAGTGCAATAGATGCGAGAATTTGGTAGAGAATCACTACCACTGAAAAGCATCTATTCCATTAAGGCAGAGAGAATCATCAATTTATTTCTAATAGCAATGTTCCGATGCATAATTGAACGCTGAGTTCAAAAAAGTCATTCAGAACTCTGTAACTATTTTAGGAACAGAGATATTGAGCTTTAAACAGAGTGCAATAGATGCGAGAATTTGGTAGAGAATCACCACCACTGAAAAGCATCTATTCCATTAAGGCAGAGAGAATCATCAATTTATTTCTAATAGCAATGTTCCGATTCAAAATTAAACGCTGAGTTCAAAAAAGTCATTCAGAACTCTGTAACTATTTTAGGAACAGAGATATTGAGCTTTAAACAGAGTGCAATAGATGCGAGAATTTGGTAGAGAATCACTACCACCGAAAAGCATCTATTCCATTAAGGCAGAGAGAATCATCAATTGATTTCTAATAGCAATGTTCCGATGCAAAATTAAACGCTGAGTTCAAAAAAGTCATTCACAACTCTGTAACTATTTTAGGAACAGAGATATTGAGCTTTAAACAGAGTGCAATAGATGCGAGAATTTGGTAGAGAATCACTACCACTGAAAAGCATCTATTCCATTAAGGCAGAGAGAATCATCAATTGATTTCTAATAGCAATGTTCCGATGCATAATTGAACGCTGAGTTCAAAAAAGTCATTCAGAACTCTGTAACTATTTTAGAAACAGAGATATTGAGCTTTAAACAGAGTGCAATAGATGCGAGAATTTGGTAGAGAATCACTACCACTGAAAAGCATCTATTCCATTAAGGCAGAGAGAATCATCAATTGATTTCTAATAGCAATGTTCCGATGCATAATTGAACGCTGAGTTCAAAAAAGTCATTCAGAACTCTGTAACTACTTTAGGAACAGAGATATTGAGCTTTAAACAGAGTGCAATAGATGCGAGAATTTGGTAGAGAATCACCACCACTGAAAAGCATCTATTCCATTAAGGCAGAGAAAATCATCAATTTATTTCTAATAGCAATGTTCCGATTTAATATTAAACGCTGAGTTCAAAAAAGTCATTCAGAACTCTGTAACTATTTTAGGAACAGAGATATTGAGCTTTAAACAGAGTGCAATAGATGCGAGAATTTGGTAGAGAATCACTACCACCGAAAAGCATCTATTCCATTAAGGCAGAGAGAATCATCAATTGATTTCTAATAGCAATGTTCCGATGCATAATTAAACGCTGAGTTCAAAAAAGTCATTCACAACTCTGTAACATGTTTAGGAACAGAGATATTTAGCTTTAAACAGAGTGCAATAGATGCGAGAATTTGATAGAGAATCACTACCACTGAAAAGCATCTATTCCATTAAGGTAGAGAGAGAATCATCAATTGATTTCTAATAGCAATGTTCCGATGCATAATTGAACGCTGAGTTCAAAAAAGTCATTCAGAACTCTGTAACTATTTAAGGAACAGAGATATTGAGCTTTAAACAGAGTGCAATAGATGCGAGAATTTGGTAGAGAATCACTACCACTGAAAAGCATCTATTCCATTAAGGCAGAGAAAATCATCAGATTATTTCTAATAGCAATGTTCCGATGCATAATTAAACGCTGAGTTCAAAAAAGTCATTCAGAACTCTGTAACTATTTTAGGAATAGAGATGTTGAGCTTTAAACAGAGTGCAATAGATGCGAGAATTTGGTAGAGAATCACTACCACTGAAAAGCATCTATTCCATTAAGGTAGAGAGAGAATCATCAATTGATTTCTAATAGCAATGTTCCGATGCATAATTGAACGCTGAGTTCAAAAAAGTCATTCAGAACTCTGTAACTATTTAGGAAACAGAGATATTGAGCTTTAAACAGAGTGCAATAGATGCGAGAATTTGGTAGAGAATCACTACCACTGAAAAGCATCTATTCCATTAAGGCAGAGAGAATCATCAATTGATTTCTAATAGCAATGTTCCGATGCATAATTGAACGCTGAGTTAAAAAAAGTCATTCAGAACTCTGTAACTACTTTAGGAACAGAGATATTGAGCTTTAAACAGAGTGCAATAGATGCGAGAATTTGGTAGAGAATCACCACCACTGAAAAGCATCTATTCCATTAAGGCAGAGAAAATCATCAATTTATTTCTAATAGCAATGTTCCGATTTAATATTAAACGCTGAGTTCAAAAAAGTCATTCAGAACTCTGTAACTATTTTAGGAACAGAGATATTGAGCTTTAAACAGAGTGCAATAGATGCGAGAATTTGGTAGAGAATCACTACCACCGAAAAGCATCTATTCCATTAAGGCAGAGAGAATCATCAATTGATTTCTAATAGCAATGTTCCGATGCATAATTAAACGCTGAGTTCAAAAAAGTCATTCACAACTCTGTAACATGTTTAGGAACAGAGATATTTAGCTTTAAACAGAGTGCAATAGATGCGAGAATTTGATAGAGAATCACTACCACTGAAAAGCATCTATTCCATTAAGGTAGAGAGAGAATCATCAATTGATTTCTAATAGCAATGTTCCGATGCATAATTGAACGCTGAGTTCAAAAAAGTCATTCAGAACTCTGTAACTATTTAAGGAACAGAGATATTGAGCTTTAAACAGAGTGCAATAGATGCGAGAATTTGGTAGAGAATCACTACCACTGAAAAGCATCTATTCCATTAAGGCAGAGAAAATCATCAGATTATTTCTAATAGCAATGTTCCGATGCATAATTAAACGCTGAGTTCAAAAAAGTCATTCAGAACTCTGTAACTATTTTAGGAATAGAGATGTTGAGCTTTAAACAGAGTGCAATAGATGCGAGAATTTGGTAGAGAATCACTACCACTGAAAAGCATCTATTCCATTAAGGCAGAAAGAATCATCAATTTATTTCTAATAGCAATGTTCCGATGCATAATTGAACGCTGAGTTCAAAAAAGTCATTCAGAACTCTGTAACTATTTTAGGATGAGAGATATTGAGCTTTAAACAGAGTGCAATAGATGCGAGAATTTGGTAGAGAATCACTACCACTGAAAAGCATCTATTCCATTAAGGCAGAGAGAATCATCAATTGATTTCTAATAGCAATGTTCCGATGCATAATTGAACGCTGAGTTCAAAAAAGTCATTCAGAACTCTGTAACTATTTTAGAAACAGAGATATTGAGCTTTAAACAGAGTGCAATAGATGCGAGAATTTGGTAGAGAATCACTACCACTGAAAAGCATCTATTCCATTAAGGCAGAGAGAATCATCAATTGATTTCTAATAGCAATGTTCCGATGCATAATTGAACGCTGAGTTAAAAAAAGTCATTCAGAACTCTGTAACTACTTTAGGAACAGAGATATTGAGCTTTAAACAGAGTGCAATAGATGCGAGAATTTGGTAGAGAATCACCACCACTGAAAAGCATCTATTCCATTAAGGCAGAGAAAATCATCAATTTATTTCTAATAGCAATGTTCCGATTTAATATTAAACGCTGAGTTCAAAAAAGTCATTCAGAACTCTGTAACTATTTTAGGAACAGAGATATTGAGCTTTAAACAGAGTGCAATAGATGCGAGAATTTGGTAGAGAATCACTACCACCGAAAAGCATCTATTCCATTAAGGCAGAGAGAATCATCAATTGATTTCTAATAGCAATGTTCCGATGCATAATTAAACGCTGAGTTCAAAAAAGTCATTCACAACTCTGTAACATGTTTAGGAACAGAGATATTTAGCTTTAAACAGAGTGCAATAGATGCGAGAATTTGATAGAGAATCACTACCACTGAAAAGCATCTATTCCATTAAGGTAGAGAGAGAATCATCAATTGATTTCTAATAGCAATGTTCCGATGCATAATTGAACGCTGAGTTCAAAAAAGTCATTCAGAACTCTGTAACTATTTAAGAAACAGAGATATTGAGCTTTAAACAGAGTGCAATAGATGCGAGAATTTGGTAGAGAATCACTACCACTGAAAAGCATCTATTCCATTAAGGCAGAGAAAATCATCAGATTATTTCTAATAGCAATGTTCCGATGCATAATTAAACGCTGAGTTCAAAAAAGTCATTCAGAACTCTGTAACTATTTTAGGATGAGAGATATTGAGCTTTAAACAGAGTGCAATAGATGCGAGAATTTGGTAGAGAATCACTACCACTGAAAAGCATCTATTCCATTAAGGCAGAGAGAATCATCAATTGATTTCTAATAGCAATGTTCCGATGCATAGTAGAACGCTGAGTTCAAAAAAGTCATTCAGAACTCTGTAACTATTTCAGGAACAGAGATATTGAGCTTTAAACAGAGTGCAATAGATGCGAGAATTTGGTAGAGAATCACTACCACTGAAAAGCATCTATTCCATTAAGGCAGAGAGAATCATCAATTGATTTGTAATAGCAATGTTCCGATGCATAATTGAACGCTGAGTTCAAAAACGTCATTCAGAACTCTGTAACTATTTTAGGAACAGAGATATTGAGCTTTAAACAGAGTGCAATAGATGCGAGAATTTGGTAGAGAATCACCACCACTGAAAAGCATCTATTCCATTAAGGCAGAGAAAATCATCAATTTATTTCTAATAGCAATGTTCCGATTTAATATTAAACGCTGAGTTCAAAAAAGTCATTCAGAACTCTGTAACTATTTTAGGAACAGAGATATTGAGCTTTAAACAGAGTGCAATAGATGCGAGAATTTGGTAGAGAATCACTACCACCGAAAAGCATCTATTCCATTAAGGCAGAGAGAATCATCAATTGATTTCTAATAGCAATGTTCCGATGCAAAATTAAACGCTGAGTTCAAAAAAGTCATTCACAACTCTGTAACATGTTTAGGAACAGAGATATTTAGCTTTAAACAGAGTGCAATAGATGCGAGAATTTGATAGAGAATCACTACCACTGAAAAGCATCTATTCCATTAAGGTAGAGAGAGAATCATCAATTGATTTCTAATAGCAATGTTCCGATGCATAATTGAACGCTGAGTTCAAAAAAGTCATTCAGAACTCTGTAACTATTTAAGGAACAGAGATATTGAGCTTTAAACAGAGTGCAATAGATGCGAGAATTTGGTAGAGAATCACTACCACTGAAAAGCATCTATTCCATTAAGGCAGAGAAAATCATCAGATTATTTCTAATAGCAATGTTCCGATGCATAATTAAACGCTGAGTTCAAAAAAGTCATTCAGAACTCTGTAACTATTTTAGGAATAGAGATGTTGAGCTTTAAACAGAGTGCAATAGATGCGAGAATTTGGTAGAGAATCACTACCACTGAAAAGCATCTATTCCATTAAGGCAGAAAGAATCATCAATTTATTTCTAATAGCAATGTTCCGATGCATAATTGAACGCTGAGTTCAACAAAGTCATTCAGAACTCTGTAACTATTTTAGGATGAGAGATATTGAGCTTTAAACAGAGTGCAATAGATGCGAGAATTTGGTAGAGAATCACTACCACTGAAAAGCATCTATTCCATTAAGGTAGAGAGAATCATCAATTGATTTCTAATAGCAATGTTCCGATGCATAATTGAATGCTGAGTTCAAAAAAGTCATTCAGAACTCTGTAACTATTTTAGGATGAGAGATATTGAGCTTTAAACAGAGTGCAATAGATGCGAGAATTTGGTAGAGAATCACTACCACTGAAAAGCATCTATTCCATTAAGGCAGAGAGAATCATCAATTGATTTCTAATAGCAATGTTCCGATGCATAATTGAACGCTGAGTTCAAAAAAGTCATTCAAAACTCTGTAACTATTTTAGGAACAGAGATATTGAGCTTTAAACAGAGTGCAATAGATGCGAGAATTTGGTAGAGAATCACTACCACTGAAAAGCATCTATTCCATTAAGGCAGAGAGAATCATCAATTTATTTCTAATAGCAATGTTCCGATGCATAATTAAACGCTGAGTTCAAAAAAGTCATTCAGAACTCTGTAACATTTTTAGGAACAGAGATATTGAGCTTTAAACAGAGTGCAATAGATGCGAGAATTTGGTAGAGAATCACCACCACTGAAAAGCATCTATTCCATTAAGGCAGAGAAAATCATCAATTTATTTCTAATAGCAATGTTCCGATTCAATATTAAACGCTGAGTTCAAAAAAGTCATTCAGAACTCTGTAACTATTTTAGGATGAGAGATATTGAGCTTTAAACAGAGTGCAATAGATGCGAGAATTTGGTAGAGAATCACTACCACTGAAAAGCATCTATTCCATTAAGGCAGAGAGAATCATCAATTGATTTCTAATAGCAATGTTCCGATGCATAATTGAACGCTGAGTTAAAAAAAGTCATTCAGAACTCTGTAACTATTTTAGGACCAGAGATATTGAGCTTTAAACAGAGTGCAATAGATGCGAGAATTTGGTAGAGAATCACTACCACTGAAAAGCATCTATTCCATTAAGGCAGAAAGAATCATTAATTTATTTCTAATAGCAATGTTCCGATGCATAATTGAAAGCTGAGTTCAAAAAAGTCATTCAGAACTCTGTAACTATTTTAGGATGAGAGATATTGAGCTTTAAACAGAGTGCAATAGATGCGAGAATTTGGTAGAGAATCACTACCACTGAAAAGCATCTATTCCATTAAGGCAGAGAGAATCATCAATTGATTTCTAATAACAATGTTCCGATGCATAATTGAACGCTGAGTTCAAAAAAGTTGTTCAAAACTCTGTAACTATTTTAAGAACAGAGATATTGAGCTTTAAACAGAGTGCAATAGATGCGAGAATTTGGTAGAGAATCACTACCACTGAAAAGCATCTATTCCATTAACGCAGAGAGAATCATCAATTTATTTCTAATAGCAATGTTCCGATGCATAATTGAACGCTGAGTTCAAAAAAGTCATTCAGAACTCTGTAACTATTTAAGGAACAGAGATATTGAGCTTTAAACAGAGTGCAATAGATGCGAGAATTTGGTAGAGAATCACCACCACTGAAAAGCATCTATTCCATTAAGGCAGAGAGAATCATCAATTTATTTCTAATAGCAATGTTCCGATGCAAAATTAAACGCTGAGTTCAAAAAAGTCATTCAGAACTCTGTAACTATTTTAGGAACAGAGATATTGAGCTTTAAACAGAGTGCAATAGATGCGAGAATTTGGTAGAGAATCACTACCACTGAAAAGCATCTATTCCATTAAGGCAGAGAGAATCATCAATTGATTTCTAATAGCAATGTTCCGATGCATAATTAAACGCTGAGTTCAAAAAAGTCATTCAGAACTCTGTAACTATTTTAGGATGAGAGATATTGAGCTTTAAACAGAGTGCAATAGATGCGAGAATTTGGTAGAGAATCACTACCACTGAAAAGCATCTATTCCATTAAGGCAGAGAGAATCATCAATTGATTTCTAATAGCAATGTTCCAATGCATAATAGAACGCTGAGTTCAAAAAAGTCATTCAGAACTCTGTAACTATTTAAGGAACAGAGATATTGAGCTTTAAACAGAGTGCAATAGATGCGAGAATTTGGTAGAGAATCACTACCACTGAAAAGCATCTATTCCATTAAGGCAGAGAGAATCATCAATTGATTTCTAATAGCAATGTTCCGATGCATAATTGAACGCTGAGTTCAAAAAAGTCATTCAGAACTCTGTAACTACTTTAGGAACAGAGATATTGAGCTTTAAACAGAGTGCAATAGATGCGAGAATTTGGTAGAGAATCACCACCACTGAAAAGCATCTATTCCATTAAGGCAGAGAAAATCATCAATTTATTTCTAATAGCAATGTTCCGATTTAATATTAAACGCTGAGTTCAAAAAAGTCATTCAGAACTCTGTAACTATTTTAGGAACAGAGATATTGAGCTTTAAACAGAGTGCAATAGATGCGAGAATTTGGTAGAGAATCACTACCACCGAAAAGCATCTATTCCATTAAGGCAGAGAGAATCATCAATTGATTTCTAATAGCAATGTTCCGATGCATAATTAAACGCTGAGTTCAAAAAAGTCATTCACAACTCTGTAACATGTTTAGGAACAGAGATATTTAGCTTTAAACAGAGTGCAATAGATGCGAGAATTTGATAGAGAATCACTACCACTGAAAAGCATCTATTCCATTAAGGTAGAGAGAGAATCATCAATTGATTTCTAATAGCAATGTTCCGATGCATAATTGAACGCTGAGTTCAAAAAAGTCATTCAGAACTCTGTAACTATTTAAGGAACAGAGATATTGAGCTTTAAACAGAGTGCAATAGATGCGAGAATTTGGTAGAGAATCACTACCACTGAAAAGCATCTATTCCATTAAGGCAGAGAAAATCATCAGATTATTTCTAATAGCAATGTTCCGATGCATAATTAAACGCTGAGTTCAAAAAAGTCATTCAGAACTCTGTAACTATTTTAGGAATAGAGATGTTGAGCTTTAAACAGAGTGCAATAGATGCGAGAATTTGGTAGAGAATCACTACCACTGAAAAGCATCTATTCCATTAAGGCAGAAAGAATCATCAATTTATTTCTAATAGCAATGTTCCGATGCATAATTGAACGCTGAGTTCAAAAAAGTCATTCAGAACTCTGTAACTATTTTAGGATGAGAGATATTGAGCTTTAAACAGAGTGCAATAGATGCGAGAATTTGGTAGAGAATCACTACCACTGAAAAGCATCTATTCCATTAAGGCAGAGAGAATCATCAATTGATTTCTAATAGCAATGTTCCGATGCATAATTGAAAGCTGAGTTCAAAAAAGTCATTCAGAACTCTGTAACTATTTTAGGATGAGAGATATTGAGCTTTAAACAGAGTGCAATAGATGCGAGAATTTGGTAGAGAATCACTACCACTGAAAAGCATCTATTCCATTAAGGCAGAGAGAATCATCAATTGATTTCTAATAGCAATGTTCCGATGCATAATTGAACGCTGAGTTCAAAAAAGTTGTTCAAAACTCTGTAACTATTTTAAGAACAGAGATATTGAGCTTTAAACAGAGTGCAATAGATGCGAGAATTTTGTAGAGAATCACTACCACTGAAATGCATCTATTCCATTAACGCAGAGAGAATCATAAATTTATTTCTAATAGCAATGTTCCGATGCATAATTAAACGCTGAGTTCAAAAAAGTCATTCACAACTCTGTAACTATGCAAGGAACAGAGATATTGAGCTTTAAACAGAGTGCAATAGATGCGAGAATTTGGTAGAGAATCACCACCACTGAAAAGCATCTATTCCATTAAGGCAGAGAAAATCATCAATTTATTTCTAATAGCAATGTTCCGATTCAAAATTAAACGCTGAGTTCAAAAAAGTCATTCAGAACTCTGTAACTATTTTAGGATGAGAGATATTGAGCTTTAAACAGAGTGCAATAGATGCGAGAATTTGGTAGAGAATCACTACCACTGAAAAGCATCTATTCCATTAAGGCAGAGAGAATCATCAATTGATTTCTAATAGCAATGTTCCGATGCATAATTGAACGCTGAGTTCAAAAAAGTCATTCAGAACTCTGTAACTATTTTAGGACCAGAGATATTGAGCTTTAAACAGATTGCAATAGATACGAGAATTTGGTAGAGAATCACTACCACTGAAAAGCATCTATTCCATTAAGGCAGAAAGAATCATTAATTTATTTCTAATAGCAATGTTCCGATGCATAATTGAAAGCTGAGTTCAAAAAAGTCATTCAGAACTCTGTAACTATTTTAGGATGAGAGATATTGAGCTTTAAACAGAGTGCAATAGATGCGAGAATTTGGTAGAGAATCACTACCACTGAAAAGCATCTATTCCATTAAGGCAGAGAGAATCATCAATTGATTTCTAATAACAATGTTCCGATGCAGAAGTGAACGCTGAGTTCAAAAAAGTTGTTCAAAACTCTGTAACTATTTTAAGAACAGAGATATTGAGCTTTAAACAGAGTGCAATAGATGCGAGAATTTGGTAGAGAATCACTACCACTGAAAAGCATCTATTCCATTAACGCAGAGAGAATCATCAATTTATTTCTAATAGCAATGTTCCGATGCATAATTGAACGCTGAGTTCAAAAAAGTCATTCAGAACTCTGTAACTATTTAAGGAACAGAGATATTGAGCTTTAAACAGAGTGCAATAGATGCGAGAATTTGGTAGAGAATCACCACCACTGAAAAGCATCTATTCCATTAAGGCAGAGAAAATCATCAATTTATTTCTAATAGCAATGTTCCGATTCAATATTAAACGCTGAGTTCAAAAAAGTCATTCAGAACTCTGTAACTATTTTAGGAACAGAGATATTGAGCTTTAAACAGAGTGCAATAGATGCGAGAATTTGGTAGAGAATCACTACCACCGAAAAGCATCTATTCCATTAAGGCAGAGAGAATCATCAATTGATTTCTAATAGCAATGTTCCAATGCAAAATTAAACGCTGAGTTCAAAAAAGTCATTCACAACTCTGTAACATGTTTAGGAACAGAGATATTTAGCTTTAAACAGAGTGCAATAGATGCGAGAATTTGATAGAGAATCACTACCACTGAAAAGCATCTATTCCATTAAGGTAGAGAGAGAATCATCAATTGATTTCTAATAGCAATGTTCCGATGCATAATTGAACGCTGAGTTCAAAAAAGTCATTCAGAACTCTGTAACTATTTTAGGAATAGAGATGTTGAGCTTTAAACAGAGTGCAATAGATGCGAGAATTTGGTAGAGAATCACTACCACTGAAAAGCATCTATTCCATTAAGGCAGAAAGAATCATCAATTTATTTTTAATAGCAATGTTCCGATGCATAATTGAACGCTGAGTTCAAAAAAGTCATTCAGAACTCTTTAACTATTTTAGGATGAGAGATATTGAGCTCTAAACAGAGTGCAATAGATGCGAGAATTTGGTAGAGAATCACTACCACTGAAAAGCATCTATTCCATTAAGGCAGAGAGAATCATCAATTGATTTCTAATAGCAATGTTCCGATGCATAATTGAACGCTGAGTTCAAAAAAGTCATTCAGAACTCTGTAACTACTTTAGGTACAGAGATATTGAGCTTTAAAAAGAGTGCAATAGATGCGAGAATTTGGTAGAGAATCACTACCACTGAAAAGCATCTATTCCATTAAGGCAGAGAGAATCATCAATTGATTTCTAATAGCAATGTTCCGATGCAAAATTAAATGCTGAGTTCAAAAAAGTCATTCACAACTCTCTAACTATTTTAGAAACAGAGATATTGGGCTTTTAACAGAGTGCAATAGATGCGAGAATTTGGTAGAGAATCACTACCACTGAAAAGCATCTATTCCATTAAGGCAGAGAAAATCATCAGATTATTTCTAATAGCAATGTTCCGATGCATAATTAAACGCTGAGTTCAAAAAAGTCATTCAGAACTCTGTAACTATTTTAGGAATAGAGATGTTGAGCTTTAAACAGAGTGCAATAGATGCGAGAATTTGGTAGAGAATCACTACCACTGAAAAGCATCTATTCCATTAAGGCAGAAAGAATCAACAATTTATTTCTAATAGCAATGTTCCGATTCAATATTAAACGCTGAGTTCAAAAAAGTCATTCAGAACTCTGTAAGTATTTTAGGAACAGAGATATTGAGCTTTAAAGAGAGTGCAATAGATGCGAGAATTTGGTAGAGAATCACTACCACCGAAAAGCATCTATTCCATTAAGGCAGAGAGAATCATCAATTGATTTCTAATAGCAATGTTCCGATGCATAATAGAACGCTGAGTTCAAAAAAGTCATTCAGAACTCTGTAACTATTTTAGGAACAGAGATATTGAGCTTTAAACAGAGTGCAATAGATGTGAGAATTTAGTAGAGAATCACTACCACCGAAAAGCATCTATTCCATTAAGGCAGAGAGAATCATCAATTGATTTCTAATAGCAATGTTCCGATGCATAATTGAATGCTGAGTTCAAAAAAGTCATTCAGAACTCTGTAACTATTTTAGGATGAGAGATATTGAGCTTTAAACAGAGTGCAATAGATGCGAGAATTTGGTAGAGAATCACTACCACTGAAAAGCATCTATTCCATTAAGGCAGAGAGAATCATCAATTGATTTCTAATAGCAATGTTCCGATGCATAATTGAACGCTGATCTCAAAAATGTCATTCAAAACTCTGTAACTATTTTAAGAACAGAGATATTGAGCTTTAAACAGAGTGCAATAGATGCGAGAATTTGGTAGAGAATCACTACCACTGAAAAGCATCTATTCCATTAAGGCAGAAAGAATCATCAATTGATTTCTAATAGCAATGTTCCGATGCATAATTGAACGCTGAGTTAAAAAAAGTCATTCAGAACTCTGTAACTATTTTAGGACCAGAGATATTGAGCTTTAAACAGATTGTAATAGATGCGAGAATTTGGTAGAGAATCACTACCACTGAAAAGCATCTATTCCATTAAGGCAGAAAGAATCATTAATTTATTTCTAATAGCAATGTTCCGATGCATAATTGAAAGCTGAGTTCAAAAAAGTCATTCAGAACTCTGTAACTATTTTAGGAACAGAGATATTGAGCTTTAAACAGAGTGCAATAGATGCGAGAATTTGGTAGAGAATCACTACCACTGAAAAGCATCTATTCCATTAAGGCAGAAAGAATCATCAGATTATTTCTAATAGCAATGTTCCGATGCATAATTAAACGCTGAGTTCAAAAAAGTCATTCAGAACTCTGTAACTAGTTTAGGAACAGAGATATTGAGCTTTAAACAGAGTGCAATAGATGCGAGAATTTGGTAGAGAATCACCACCACTGAGAAAAGCATCTATTCCATTAACGGAGAGAGAATCATCAATTGATTTCTAATAGCAATGTTCCGATGCATAATTGAACGCTGAGTTCAAAAACGTCATTCACAACTCTGTAACATGTTTAGGAACAGAGATATTGAGCTTTAAACAGAGTGCAATAGATGCGAGAATTTGATAGAGAATCACTACCACTGAAAAGCATCTATTCCATTAACGGAGAGAAAATCATCAATTTATTTCTAATAGCAATGTTCCGATTCAAAATTAAACGCTGAGTTCAAAAAAGTCATTCAGAACTCTGTAACTATTTTAGAAACAGAGATATTGAGCTTTAAACAGATTGCAATAGATGTGAGAATTTGGTAGAGAATCACTACCACTGAAAAGCATCTATTCCATTAAGGCAGAGAGAATCATCAATTTATTTCTAATAGCAATGTTCCGATGCATAATTGAACGCTGATCTCAAAAATGTCATTCAAAACTCTGTAACTATTTTAGGAACAGAGATATTGAGCTTTAAACAGAGTGCAATAGATGCGAGAATTTGGTAGAGAATCACCACCACTGAAAAGCATCTATTCCATTAACGGAGAGAAAATCATCATTTTATTTCTAATAGCAATGGTCCGATTCAAAATTAAACGCTGAGTTCAAAAAAGTCATTCAGCACTCTGTAACTATTTTAGGAACAGAGATATTGAGCTTTAAACAGAGTGCAATAGATGCGAGAATTTGATAGAGAATCACTACCACTGAAAAGCATCTATTCCATTAAGTAGAGAGAATCATCAATTTATTTCTAATAGCAATGTTCCGATGCATAATTGAACGCTGAGTTCAAAAACGTCATTGGAACTCTGTAACTATTTTAGGAACAGAGATATTGAGCTTTAAACAGAGTGCAATAGATGCGAGAATTTGGTAGAGAATCACTACCACTGAAAAGCATCTATTCCATTAAGGCAGAGAAAATCATCAGATTATTTCTAATAGCAATGTTCCGATGCATAATTAAACGCTGAGTTCAAAAAAGTCATTCAGAACTCTGTAACTATTTTAGGAATAGAGATGTTGAGCTTTAAACAGAGTGCAATAGATGCGAGAATTTGGTAGAGAATCACTACCACTGAAAAGCATCTATTCCATTAAGGCAGAAAGAATCATCAATTTATTTCTAATAGCAATGTTCCGATGCATAATTGAACGCTGAGTTCAAAAAAGTCATTCAGAACTCTTTAACTATTTTAGGAACAGAGATATTGAGCTTTAAACAGAGTGCAATAGATGCGAGAATTTAGTAGAGAATCACTACCACTGAAAAGCATGTATTCCATTAAGACAGAGAGAATCATCAATTGATTTCTAATAGCAATGTTCCGATGCATAATTGAACGTTGAGATCAAACAAGTCATTCAGAACTCTGTAACTACTTTAGGTACAGAGATATTGAGCTTTAAACAGAGTGCAATAGATGCGAGAATTTGGTAGAGAATCACTACCACTGAAAAGCATCTATTCCATTAAGGCAGAGAGAATCATCAATTGATTTCTAATAGCAATGTTCCGATGCATAATTAAACGCTGAGTTCAAAAACGTCATTCACAACTCTGTAACATGTTTAGGAACAGAGATATTGAGCTTTAAACAGAGTGCAATAGATGCGAGAATTTGATAGAGAATCACTACCACTGAAAAGCATCTATTCCATTAACGGAGAGAAAATCATCAATTTATTTATAATAGCAATGTTCCGATTCAAAATTAAACGCTGAGTTCAAAAAAGTCATTCAGCACTCTGTAACATTTTTAGGAACAGATATATTGAGCTTTAAACAGATTGCAATAGATGCGAGAATTTGATAGAGAATCACTACCACTGAAAAGCATCTATTCCATTAAGTAGAGAGAATCATCAATTTATTTCTAATAGCAATGTTCCGATGCATAATTGAACGCTGAGTTCAAAAACGTCATTGGAACTCTGTAACTATTTTAGGAACAGAGATATTGAGCTTTAAACAGAGTGCAATAGATGCGAGAATTTGGTAGAGAATCACTACCACTGAAAAGCATCTATTCCATTAAGGCAGAGAAAATCATCAGATTATTTCTAATAGCAATGTTCCGATGCATAATTAAACGCTGAGTTCAAAAAAGTCATTCAGAACTCTGTAACTATTTTAGGAATAGAGATGTTGAGCTTTAAACAGAGTGCAATAGATGCGAGAATTTGGTAGAGAATCACTACCACTGAAAAGCATCTATTCCATTAAGGCAGAAAGAATCATCAATTTATTTCTAATAGCAATGTTCCGATGCATAATTAAACGCTGAGTTCAAAAAAGTCATTCACAACTCTGTAACATGTTTAGGAACAGAGATATTTAGCTTTAAACAGAGTGCAATAGATGCGAGAATTTGATAGAGAATCACTACCACTGAAAAGCATCTATTCCATTAAGGTAGAGAGAGAATCATCAATTGATTTCTAATAGCAATGTTCCGATGCATAATTGAACGCTGAGTTCAAAAAAGTCATTCAGAACTCTGTAACTATTTAAGGAACAGAGATATTGAGCTTTAAACAGAGTGCAATAGATGCGAGAATTTGGTAGAGAATCACTACCACTGAAAAGCATCTATTCCATTAAGGCAGAGAAAATCATCAGATTATTTCTAATAGCAATGTTCCGATGCATAATTAAACGCTGAGTTCAAAAAAGTCATTCAGAACTCTGTAACTATTTTAGGAATAGAGATGTTGAGCTTTAAACAGAGTGCAATAGATGCGAGAATTTGGTAGAGAATCACTACCACTGAAAAGCATCTATTCCATTAAGGCAGAAAGAATCAACAATTTATTTCTAATAGCAATGTTCCGATGCATAATTGAACGCTGAGTTCAAAAAAGTCATTCAGAACTCTGTAACTATTTTAGGATGAGAGATATTGAGCTTTAAACAGAGTGCAATAGATGCGAGAATTTGGTAGAGAATCACTACCACTGAAAAGCATCTATTCCATTAAGGCAGAGAGAATCATCAATTGATTTCTAATAGCAATGTTCCGATGCATAATTGAATGCTGAGTTCAAAAAAGTCATTCAGAACTCTGTAACTATTTTAGGATGAGAGATATTGAGCTTTAAACAGAGTGCAATAGATGCGAGAATTTGGTAGAGAATCACTACCACTGAAAAGCATCTATTCCATTAAGGCAGAGAGAATCATCAATTGATTTCTAATAGCAATGTTCCGATGCATAATTGAACGCTGAGTTCAAAAAAGTCATTCAAAACTCTGTAACTATTTTAGGAACAGAGATATTGAGCTTTAAACAGAGTGCAATAGATGCGAGAATTTGGTAGAGAATCACTACCACTGAAAAGCATCTATTCCATTAAGGCAGAGAGAATCATCAATTTATTTCTAATAGCAATGTTCCGATTGAAAATTAAACGCTGAGTTCAAAAAAGTCATTCAGAACTCTTTAACTATTTTAGGAAGAGAGATATTGAGCCTTAAACAGAGTGCAATAGATGCGAGAATTTGGTTGAGAATCACTACCATCGAAAAGCATCTATTCCATTAAGGCAGAGAGAATCATCAATTGATTTCTAATAGCAATGTTCCGATGCATAATTGAACGCTGAGTTAAAAAAAGTCATTCAGAACTCTGTGACTATATTAGGACCAGAGATATTGAGCTTTAAACAGATTGTAATAGATGTGAGAATTTGGTAGAGAATCACTACCACTGAAAAGCATCTATTCCATTAAGGCAGAAAGAATCATTAATTTATTTCTAATAGCAATGTTCCGATGCATAATTGAAAGCTGAGTTCAAAAAAGTCATTCAGAACTCTGTAACTATTTTAGGATGAGAGATATTGAGCTTTAAACAGAGTGCAATAGATGCGAGAATTTGGTAGAGAATCACTACCACTGAAAAGCATCTATTCCATTAACGCAGAGAGAATCATCAATTGATTTCTAATAGCAATGTTCCGATGTATAAGTGAACGCTGAGTTCAAAAAAGTTGTTCAAAACTCTGTAACTATTTTAAGAACAGAGATATTGAGCTTTAAACAGAGTGCAATAGATGCGAGAATTTGGTAGAGAATCACTACCACTGAAAAGCATCTATTCCATTAACGCAGAGAGAATCATCAATTTATTTCTAATAGCAATGTTCCGATGCATAATTGAACGCTGAGTTCAAAAAAGTCATTCAGAACTCTGTAACTATTTAAGGAACAGAGATATTGAGCTTTAAACAGAGTGCAATAGATGCGAGAATTTGGTAGAAAATCACTACCACTGAAAAGCATCTATTCCATTAAGGCAGAGAAAATCATCAGATTATTTCTAATAGCAATGTTCCGATGCATAATTAAACGCTGAGTTCAAAAAAGTCATTCAGAACTCTGTAACTATTTTAGGAACAGAGATATTGAGCTTTAAACAGAGTGCAATAGATGCGAGAATTTGGTAGAGAATCACTACCACTGAAAAGCATCTATTCCATTAAGGCAGAGAGAATCATCAATTGATTTCTAATAGCAATGTTCCGATGCATAATTAAACGCTGAGTTCAAAAAAGTCATTCAAAACTCTGTAACATTTTTAGGAACAGAGATATTGAGCTTTAAACAGAGTGCAATAGATGCGAGAATTTGATAGAGAATCACTACCACTGAAAAGCATCTATTCCATTAACGGAGAGAAAATCATCAATTTATTTATAATAGCAATGTTCCGATTCAAAATTAAACGCTGAGTTCAAAAAAGTCATTCAGCACTCTGTAACGTTTTTAGAAACAGATATATTGAGCTTTAAACAGATTGCAATAGATGTGAGAATTTGGTAGAGAATCACTACCACTGAAAAGCATCTATTCCATTAAGGCAGAGAGAATCATCAATTTATTTCTAATAGCAATGTTCCGATGCATAATTGAACGCTGAGCTCAAAAAAGTCATTCAGAACTCTGTAACTATTTTAGGAACAGAGATATTCAGCTTTAAACAGAGTGCAATAGATGCGAGAATTTGGTAGAGAATCACCACCACTGAAAAGCATCTATTCGATTAACGGAGAGAAAATCATCATTTTATTTCTAATAGCAATGGTCCGATTCAAAATTAAACGTTGAGTTCAAAAAAGTCATTCAGCACTCTGTAACTATTTTAGGAACAGAGATATTGAGCTTTAAACAGAGTGCAATAGATGCGAGAATTTGATAGAGAATCACTACCACTGAAAAGCATCTATTCCATTAAGTAGAGAGAATCATCAATTTATTTCTAATAGCAATGTTCCGATGCATAATTGAACGCTGAGTTCAAAAACGTCATTGGAACTCTGTAACTATTTTAGGAACAGAGATATTGAGCTTTAAACAGAGTGCAATAGATGCGAGAATTTGGTAGAGAATCACTACCACTGAAAAGCATCTATTCCATTAAGGCAGAGAAAATCATCAATTATTTCTAATAGCAATGTTCCGATGCATAATTAAACGCTGAGTTCAAAAAAGTCATTCAGAACTCTGTAACTATTTTAGGAATAGAGATGTTGAGCTTTAAACAGAGTGCAATAGATGCGAGAATTTGGTAGAGAATCACTACCACTGAAAAGCATCTATTCCATTAAGGCAGAAAGAATCATCAATTTATTTCTAATAGCAATGTTCCGATGCATAATTGAACGCTGAGTTCAAAAAAGTCATTCAGAACTCTTTGACTATTTTAGGATGAGAGATATTGAGCTTTAAACAGAGTGCAATAGATGCGAGAATTTGGTAGAGAATCACTACCACTGAAAAGCATCTAATTCCATTAAGGCAGAGAGAATCATCAATTTATTTCTAATAGCAATGTTCCGATGCATAATTGCACGCTGAGTTCAAAAAAGTCATTCAAAACTCTGTAACTATTTTAGGAACAGAGATATTGAGCTTTAAACAGAGTGCAATAGATGCGAGAATTTGGTAGAGAATCACCACCACTGAAAAGCATCTATTCCATTAACGGAGAGAAAATCATCATTTTATTTCTAATAGCAATGGTCCGATTCAAAATTAAACGCTGAGTTCAAAAAAGTCATTCAGCACTCTGTAACTATTTTAGGAACAGAGATATTGAGCTTTAAACAGAGTGCAATAGATGCGAGAATTTGATAGAGAATCACTACCACTGAAAAGCATCTATTCCATTAAGTAGAGAGAATCATCAATTTATTTCTAATAGCAATGTTCCGATGCATAATTGAACGCTGAGTTCAAAAACGTCATTGGAACTCTGTAACTATTTTAGGAACAGAGATATTGAGCTTTAAACAGAGTGCAATAGATGCGAGAATTTGGTAGAAAATCACTACCACTGAAAAGCATCTATTCCATTAAGGCAGAGAAAATCATCAGATTATTTCTAATAGCAATGTTCCGATGCATAATTAAACGCTGAGTTCAAAAAAGTCATTCAGAACTCTGTAACTATTTTAGGAATAGAGATGTTGAGCTTTAAACAGAGTGCAATAGATGCGAGAATTTGGTAGAGAATCACTACCACTGAAAAGCATCTATTCCATTAAGGCAGAAAGAATCATCAATTTATTTCTAATAGCAATGTTCCGATGCATAATTGAACGCTGCGTTCAAAACAGTCATTCAGAACTCTTTAACTATTTTAGGATGAGAGATATTGAGCTTTAAACAGAGTGCAATAGATGCGAGAATTTGGTAGAGAATCACTACCACTGAAAAGCATCTATTCCATTAAGGCAGAGAGAATCATCAATTGATTTCTAATAGCAATGTTCCGATGCATAATTGAACGCTGAGTTCAAAAAAGTCATTCAGAACTCTGTAACTACTTTAGGTACAGAGATATTGAGCTTTAAACAGAGTGCAATAGATGCGAGAATTTGGTAGAGAATCACTACCACTGAAAAGCATCTATTCCATTAAGGCAGAGAGAATCATCAATTGATTTCTAATAGCAATGTTCCGATGCATAATTAAACGCTGAGTTCAAAAACGTCATTCACAACTCTGTAACATGTTTAGGAACAGAGATATTGAGCTTTAAACAGAGTGCAATAGATGCGAGAATTTGATAGAGAATCACTACCACTGAAAAGCATCTATTCCATTAACGGAGAGAAAATCATCAATTTATTTATAATAGCAATGTTCCGATTCAAAATTAAACGCTGAGTTCAAAAAAGTCATTCAGCACTCTGTAACATTTTTAGGAACAGATATATTGAGCTTTAAACAGATTGCAATAGATGTGAGAATTTGGTAGAGAATCACTACCACTGAAAAGCATCTATTCCATTAAGGCAGAGAGAATCATCAATTTATTTCTAATAGCAATGTTCCGATGCATAATTGCACGCTGAGTTCAAAAAAGTCATTCAAAACTCTGTAACTATTTTAGGAACAGAGATATCGAGCTTTAAACAGAGTGCAATAGATGCAAGAATTTGGTAGAGAATCACCACCACTGAAAAGCATCTATTCCATTAACGGAGAGAAAATCATCATTTTATTTCTAATAGCAATGGTCCGATTCAAAATTAAATGCTGAGTTCAAAAAAGTCATTCAGCACTCTGTAACTATTTTAGGAACAGAGATATTGAGCTTTAAACAGAGTGCAATAGATGCGAGAATTTGATAGAGAATCACTACCACTGAAAAGCATCTATTCCATTAAGTAGAGAGAATCATCAATTTATTTCTAATAGCAATGTTCCGATGCATAATTGAACGCTGAGTTCAAAAAAGTCATTCAGAACTCTGTAACTAGTTTAGGAACAGAGATATTGAGCTTTAAACAGAGTGCAATAGATGCGAGAATTTGGTAGAGAATCACTACCACCGAAAAGCATCTATTCCATTAAGGCAGAGAGAATCATCAATTGATTTCTAATAGCAATGTTCCGATGCATAATTAAACGCTGAGTTCAAAAAAGTCATTCACAACTCTGGAACATGTTTAGGAACAGAGATATTGAGCTTTAAACAGAGTGCAATAGATGCGAGAATTTGATAGAGAATCACTACCACTGAAAAGCATCTATTCCATTAAGGTAGAGAGAGAATCATCAATTGATTTCTAATAGCAATGTTCCGATGCATAATTGAACGCTGAGTTCAAAAATGTCATTCAGAACTCTGTAACATGTTTAGGAACAGAGATATTTAGCTTTAAGCAGAGTGCAATAGATGCGAGAATTTGGTAGAGAATCACAACCACTGAAAAGCATCTATTCCATTAAGGCAGAGAGAATCATCAATTGATTTCTATTAGCAATGTTCCGGTGCAAAATTAAATGCTAAGTTCAAAAAAGTCATTCAGAACTCTGTAACTACTTTAGGTACAGAGATATTGAGCTTTAAACAGAGTGCAATAGATGCGAGAATTTGGTAGAGAATCACTACCACTGAAAAGCATCTATTCCATTAAGGCAGAGAGAATCATCAATTGATTTGTAATAGCAATGTTCCGATGCATAATTGAACGCTGAGTTCAAAAAAGTCATTCAGAACTCTGTAACTACTTTAGGTACAGAGATATTGAGCTTTAAACAGAGTGCAATAGATGCGAGAATTTGGTAGAGAATCACTACCACTGAAAAGCATCTATTCCATTAAGGCAGAGAGAATCATCAATTGATTTGTAATAGCAATGTTCCGATGCATAATTAAACGCTGAGTTCAAAAAAGTCATTCACAACTCTGTAACATGTTTAGGAACAGAGATATTGAGCTTTAAACAGAGTGCAATAGATGCGAGAATTTGGTAGAGAATCACCACCACTGAAAAGCATCTATTCCATTAACGGAGAGAAAATCATCATTTTATTTCTAATAGCAATGGTCCGATTCAAAATTAAACGCTGAGTTCAAAAAAGTCATTCAGCACTCTGTAACTATTTTAGGAACAGAGATATTGAGCTTTAAACAGAGTGCAATAGATGCGAGAATTTGATAGAGAATCACTACCACTGAAAAGCATCTTTTCCATTAAGTAGAGAGAATCATCAATTTATTTCTAATAGCAATGTTCCGATGCATAATTGAACGCTGAGTTCAAAAACGTCATTGGAATTCTGTAACTATTTTAGTAACAGTGATATTGAGCTTTAAACAGATTGCAATAGATGCGAGAATTTGGTAGAGAATCACTACCACTGAAAAGCATCTATTCCATTAAGTAGAGAGAATCATCAATTTATTTCTAATAGCAATGTTCCGATGCATAATTAAACGCTGAGTTCAAAAAAGTCATTCACAACTCTGTAACATGTTTAGGAACAGAGATATTGAGCTTTAAACAGAGTGCAATAGATGCGAGAATTTGATAGAGAATCACTACCACTGAAAAGCATCTATTCCATTAAGGTAGAGAGAGAATCATCAATTGATTTCTAATAGCAATGTTCCGATGCATAATTGAACGCTGAGTTCAAAAAAGTCATTCAGAACTCTGTAACTACTTTAGGTACAGAGATATTGAGCTTTAAACAGAGTGCAATAGATGCGAGAATTTGGTAGAGAATCACTACCACTGAAAAGCATCTATTCCATTAAGGCAGAGAGAATCATCAATTGATTTGTAATAGCAATGTTCCGATGCATAATTGAACGCTGAGTTCAAAAAAGTCATTCAGAACTCTGTAACTACTTTAGGTACAGAGATATTGAGCTTTAAACAGAGTGCAATAGATGCGAGAATTTGGTAGAGAATCACTACCACTGAAAAGCATCTATTCCATTAAGGCAGAGAGAATCATCAATTGATTTGTAATAGCAATGTTCCGATGCATAATTAAACGCTGAGTTCAAAAAAGTCATTCACAACTCTGTAACATGTTTAGGAACAGAGATATTGAGCTTTAAACAGAGTGCAATAGATGCGAGAATTTGGTAGAGAATCACCACCACTGAAAAGCATCTATTCCATTAACGGAGAGAAAATCATCATTTTATTTCTAATAGCAATGGTCCGATTCAAAATTAAACGCTGAGTTCAAAAAAGTCATTCAGCACTCTGTAACTATTTTAGGAACAGAGATATTGAGCTTTAAACAGAGTGCAATAGATGCGAGAATTTGATAGAGAATCACTACCACTGAAAAGCATCTTTTCCATTAAGTAGAGAGAATCATCAATTTATTTCTAATAGCAATGTTCCGATGCATAATTGAACGCTGAGTTCAAAAACGTCATTGGAATTCTGTAACTATTTTAGTAACAGTGATATTGAGCTTTAAACAGATTGCAATAGATGCGAGAATTTGGTAGAGAATCACTACCACTGAAAAGCATCTATTCCATTAAGTAGAGAGAATCATCAATTTATTTCTAATAGCAATGTTCCGATGCATAATTAAACGCTGAGTTCAAAAAAGTCATTCAGAACTCTGTAACTAGTTTAGGAACAGAGATATCGAGCTTTAAACAGAGTGCAATAGATGCGAGAATTTGGTAGAGAATCACCACCACTGAAAAGCATCTATTCCATTAACGGAGAGAAAATCATCAATTTATTTCTAATAGCAATGTTCCGATGCATAATTGAACGCTGAGTTCAAAAACGTCATTGGAACTCTGTAACTATTTTAGGAACAGAGATATTGAGCTTTAAACAGAGTGCAATAGATGCGAGAATTTGGTAGAGAATCACCACCACTGAAAAGCATCTATTCCATTAACGGAGAGAAAATCATCATTTTATTTCTAATAGCAATGGTCCGATTCAAAATTAAACGCTGAGTTCATAAAAGTCATTCAGCACTCTGTAACTATTTTAGGAACAGAGATATTGAGCTTTAAACAGAGTGCAATAGATGCGAGAATTTGATAGAGAATCACTACCACTGAGAAGCATCTATTCCATTAAGTAGAGAGAATCATCAATTTATTTCTAATAGCAATGTTCCGATGCATAATTGAACGCTGAGTTCAAAAACGTCATTGGAACACTGTAACTATTTTAGGAACAGAGATATTGAGCTTTAAACAGAGTGCAATAGATGCGAGAATTTGGTAGAAAATCACTACCACTGAAAAGCATCTATTCCATTAAGGCAGAGAAAATCATCAGATTATTTCTAATAGCAATGTTCCGATGCATAATTAAACGCTGAGTTCAAAAAAGTCATTCAGAACTCTGTAACTATTTTAGGAATAGAGATGTTGAGCTTTAAACAGAGTGCAATAGATGCGAGAATTTGGTAGAGAATCACTACCACTGAAAAGCATCTATTCCATTAAGGCAGAAAGAATCATCAATTTATTTCTAATAGCAATGTTCCGATGCATAATTGAACGCTGAGTTCAAAACAGTCATTCAGAACTCTTTAACTATTTTAGGATGAGAGATATTGAGCTTTAAACAGAGTGCAATAGATGCGAGAATTTGGTAGAGAATCACTACCACTGAAAAGCATCTATTCCATTAAGGCAGAGAGAATCATCAATTGATTTCTAATAGCAATGTTCCGATGCATAATTGAACGCTGAGTTCAAAAAAGTCATTCAGAACTCTGTAACTACTTTAGGTACAGAGATATTGAGCTTTAAACAGAGTGCAATAGATGCGAGAATTTGGTAGAGAATCACTACCACTGAAAAGCATCTATTCCATTAAGGCAGAGAGAATCATCAATTGATTTCTAATAGCAATGTTCCGATGCATAATTAAACGCTGAGTTCAAAAACGTCATTCACAACTCTGTAACATGTTTAGGTACAGAGATATTGAGCTTTAAACAGAGTGCAATAGATGCGAGAATTTGGTAGAGAATCACTACCACTGAAAAGCATCTATTCCATTAAGGCAGAGAGAATCATCAATTGATTTGTAATAGCAATGTTCCGATGCATAATTAAACGCTGAGTTCAAAAAAGTCATTCACAACTCTGTAACATGTTTAGGAACAGAGATATTGAGCTTTAAACAGAGTGCAATAGATGCGAGAATTTGGTAGAGAATCACCACCACTGAAAAGCATCTATTCCATTAACGGAGAGAAAATCATCATTTTATTTCTAATAGCAATGGTCCGATTCAAAATTAAACGCTGAGTTCAAAAAAGTCATTCAGCACTCTGTAACTATTTTAGGAACAGAGATATTGAGCTTTAAACAGAGTGCAATAGATGCGAGAATTTGATAGAGAATCACTACCACTGAAAAGCATCTTTTCCATTAAGTAGAGAGAATCATCAATTTATTTCTAATAGCAATGTTCCGATGCATAATTGAACGCTGAGTTCAAAAACGTCATTGGAATTCTGTAACTATTTTAGTAACAGAGATATTGAGCTTTAAACAGATTGCAATAGATGCGAGAATTTGGTAGAGAATCACTACCACTGAAAAGCATCTATTCCATTAAGTAGAGAGAATCATCAATTTATTTCTAATAGCAATGTTCCGATGCATAATTAAACGCCGAGTTCAAAAAAGTCATTCAGAACTCTGTAACTAGTTTAGGAACAGAGATATCGAGCTTTAAACAGAGTGCAATAGATGCGAGAATTTGGTAGAGAATCACCACCACTGAAAAGCATCTATTCCATTAACGGAGAGAAAATCATCAATTTATTTCTAATAGCAATGTTCCGATGCATAATTCAACGCTGAATTCAAAAACGTCATTCAGAACTCTGTAACTATTTTAAGAACAGAGATATTGAGCTTTAAACAGAGTGCAACAGATGCGAGAACTTGGTAGAGAGTCACTACTACTGAATAACATCTATGCCATTAAAGCTGAGAAATTTGTAGAGAATCATCAATTGATTTCTAATAGCAATGTTCCGATTCAAAATTAAACGATGAGTTCAAAAAAGTCATTCAGAACTCTGTAACATGTTTAGGAACAGAGATATTGAGCTTTAAACAGAAAGCAATAGATGCGAGAATTTGATAGAGAATCACTACCACTGAAAAGCATCTATTCCATTAAGGCAGAGAGAATCATCAATTGATTTCTAAGGGCAATGTTCCGATGCATAATTGAACGCTGAGGTCAAAAAAGTCATTCAGAACTCTGTAACTATTTTAGGAACAGAGATATTGAGCTTTAAACAGAGTGCAATAGATGCGAGAATTTGGTAGAGAATCACAACCACTGAAAAGCATCTATTCCATTAAGTAGAGAAAATCATCAATTTATTTCTAATAGCAATGTTCCGATGCATAATTGAACGCTGAGTTCAAAAACGTCATTCAGAACTCTGTAACTATTTTAGGAACAGAGAAATTGAGCTTTAAACAGAGTGCAATAGATGCGAGAATTTGGTAGAGAATCACTACCACTGAAAAGCATCTATTCCATTAAGGCAGAGAGAATCATCAATTGATTTCTAAGGGCAATGTTCCGATGCATAATTAAACGCTGAGTTCAAAAAAGTCATTCAGAACTCTGTAACTAGTTTAGGAACAGAGATATTGAGCTTTAAACAGAGTGCAATAGATGCGAGAATTTGGTAGAGAATCACCACCACTGAAAAGCATCTATTCCATTAACGGAGAAAGAATCATCAATTGATTTCTAATAGCATTGTTCCGATGCATAATTGAACGCTGAGTTCAAAAAAGTCATTCACAACTCTGTAACTATTTTAGGAACAGAGATATTGAGCTTTAAACAGAGTGCAATAGATGCGAGAATTTGGTAGAGAATCACCACCACTGAAAAGCATCTATTCCATTAACGGAGAGAAAATCATCATTTTATTTCTAATAGCAATGGTCCGATTCAAAATTAAACGCTGAGTTCAAAAAAGTTATTCAGCACTCTGTAACTATTTTAGGAACAGAGATCTTGAGCTTTAAACAGAGTGCAATAGATGCGAGAATTTAATAGAGAATCACTACCACTGAAAAGCATCTTTTCCATTAAGTAGAGAGAATCATCAATTTATTTCTAATAGCAATGTTCCGATGCATAATTGAACGCTGAGTTCAAAAAAGTCATTCAGAACTCTGTAACTACTTTAGGTACAGAGATATTGAGCTTTAAACAGAGTGCAATAGATGCGAGAATTTGGTAGAGAATCACTACCACTGAAAAGCATCTATTCCATTAAGGCAGAGAGAATCATCAATTGATTTGTAATAGCAATGTTCCGATGCATAATTAAACGCTGAGTTCAAAAAAGTCATTCAAAACTCTGTAACATTTTTAGGAACAGAGATATTGAGCTTTAAACAGAGTGCAATAGATGCGAGAATTTGGTAGAGAATCACCACCACTGAAAAGCATCTATTCCATTAACGGAGAGAAAATCATCATTTTATTTCTAATAGCAATGGTCCGATTCAAAATTAAACGCTGAGTTCAAAAAAGTCATTCAGCACTCTGTAACTATTTTAGGAACAGAGATATTGAGCTTTAAACAGAGTGCAATAGATGCGAGAATTTGATAGAGAATCACTACCACTGAAAAGCATCTTTTCCATTAAGTAGAGAGAATCATCAATTTATTTCTAATAGCAATGTTCCGATGCATAATTGAACGCTGAGTTCAAAAACGTCATTGGAATTCTGTAACTATTTTAGTAACAGTGATATTGAGCTTTAAACAGATTGCAATAGATGCGAGAATTTGGTAGAGAATCACTACCACTGAAAAGCATCTATTCCATTAAGTAGAGAGAATCATCAATTTATTTCTAATAGCAATGTTCCGATGCATAATTAAACGCTGAGTTCAAAAAAGTCATTCAGAACTCTGTAACTAGTTTAGGAACAGAGATATCGAGCTTTAAACAGAGTGCAATAGATGCGAGAATTTGGTAGAGAATCACCACCACTGAAAAGCATCTATTCCATTAACGGAGAGAAAATCATCAATTTATTTCTAATAGCAATGTTCCGATGCATAATTGAACGCTGAGTTCAAAAACGTCATTGGAACTCTGTAACTATTTTAGGAACAGAGATATTGAGCTTTAAACAGAGTGCAATAGATGCGAGAATTTGGTAGAGAATCACCACCACTGAAAAGCATCTATTCCATTAACGGAGAGAAAATCATCATTTTATTTCTAATAGCAATGGTCCGATTCAAAATTAAACGCTGAGTTCATAAAAGTCATTCAGCACTCTGTAACTATTTTAGGAACAGAGATATTGAGCTTTAAACAGAGTGCAATAGATGCGAGAATTTGATAGAGAATCACTACCACTGAGAAGCATCTATTCCATTAAGTAGAGAGAATCATCAATTTATTTCTAATAGCAATGTTCCGATGCATAATTGAACGCTGAGTTCAAAAACGTCATTGGAACACTGTAACTATTTTAGGAACAGAGATATTGAGCTTTAAACAGAGTGCAATAGATGCGAGAATTTGGTAGAAAATCACTACCACTGAAAAGCATCTATTCCATTAAGGCAGAGAAAATCATCAGATTATTTCTAATAGCAATGTTCCGATGCATAATTAAACGCTGAGTTCAAAAAAGTCATTCAGAACTCTGTAACTATTTTAGGAATAGAGATGTTGAGCTTTAAACAGAGTGCAATAGATGCGAGAATTTGGTAGAGAATCACTACCACTGAAAAGCATCTATTCCATTAAGGCAGAAAGAATCATCAATTTATTTCTAATAGCAATGTTCCGATGCATAATTGAACGCTGAGTTCAAAACAGTCATTCAGAACTCTTTAACTATTTTAGGATGAGAGATATTGAGCTTTAAACAGAGTGCAATAGATGCGAGAATTTGGTAGAGAATCACTACCACTGAAAAGCATCTATTCCATTAAGGCAGAGAGAATCATCAATTGATTTCTAATAGCAATGTTCCGATGCATAATTGAACGCTGAGTTCAAAAAAGTCATTCAGAACTCTGTAACTACTTTAGGTACAGAGATATTGAGCTTTAAACAGAGTGCAATAGATGCGAGAATTTGGTAGAGAATCACTACCACTGAAAAGCATCTATTCCATTAAGGCAGAGAGAATCATCAATTGATTTCTAATAGCAATGTTCCGATGCATAATTAAACGCTGAGTTCAAAAACGTCATTCACAACTCTGTAACATGTTTAGGTACAGAGATATTGAGCTTTAAACAGAGTGCAATAGATGCGAGAATTTGGTAGAGAATCACTACCACTGAAAAGCATCTATTCCATTAAGGCAGAGAGAATCATCAATTGATTTGTAATAGCAATGTTCCGATGCATAATTAAACGCTGAGTTCAAAAAAGTCATTCACAACTCTGTAACATGTTTAGGAACAGAGATATTGAGCTTTAAACAGAGTGCAATAGATGCGAGAATTTGGTAGAGAATCACCACCACTGAAAAGCATCTATTCCATTAACGGAGAGAAAATCATCATTTTATTTCTAATAGCAATGGTCCGATTCAAAATTAAACGCTGAGTTCAAAAAAGTCATTCAGCACTCTGTAACTATTTTAGGAACAGAGATATTGAGCTTTAAACAGAGTGCAATAGATGCGAGAATTTGATAGAGAATCACTACCACTGAAAAGCATCTTTTCCATTAAGTAGAGAGAATCATCAATTTATTTCTAATAGCAATGTTCCGATGCATAATTGAACGCTGAGTTCAAAAACGTCATTGGAATTCTGTAACTATTTTAGTAACAGAGATATTGAGCTTTAAACAGATTGCAATAGATGCGAGAATTTGGTAGAGAATCACTACCACTGAAAAGCATCTATTCCATTAAGTAGAGAGAATCATCAATTTATTTCTAATAGCAATGTTCCGATGCATAATTAAACGCTGAGTTCAAAAAAGTCATTCAGAACTCTGTAACTAGTTTAGGAACAGAGATATCGAGCTTTAAACAGAGTGCAATAGATGCGAGAATTTGGTAGAGAATCACCACCACTGAAAAGCATCTATTCCATTAACGGAGAGAAAATCATCAATTTATTTCTAATAGCAATGTTCCGATGCATAATTCAACGCTGAATTCAAAAACGTCATTCAGAACTCTGTAACTATTTTAGGAACAGAGATATTGAGCTTTAAACATAGTGCAACAGATGCGAGAACTTGGTAGAGAGTCACTACTACTGAATAACATCTATGCCATTAAAGCTGGGAAATTTGTAGAGAATCATCAATTGATTTCTAATAGCAATGTTCCGATTCAAAATTAAACGATGAGTTCAAAAAAGTCATTCAGAACTCTGTAACATGTTTAGGAACAGAGATATTGAGCTTTAAACAGAAAGCAATAGATGCGAGAATTTGATAGAGAATCACTACCACTGAAAAGCATCTATTCCATTAAGGCAGAGAGAATCATCAATTGATTTCTAAGGGCAATGTTCCGATGCATAATTGAACGCTGAGGTCAAAAAAGTCATTCAGAACTCTGTAACTATTTTAGGAACAGAGATATTGAGCTTTAAACAGAGTGCAATAGATGCGAGAATTTGGTAGAGAATCACAACCACTGAAAAGCATCTATTCCATTAAGTAGAGAAAATCATCAATTTATTTCTAATAGCAATGTTCCGATGCATAATTGAACGCTGAGTTCAAAAACGTCATTCAGAACTCTGTAACTATTTTAGGAACAGAGAAATTGAGCTTTAAACAGAGTGCAATAGATGCGAGAATTTGGTAGAGAATCACTACCACTGAAAAGCATCTATTCCATTAAGGCAGAGAGAATCATCAATTGATTTCTAAGGGCAATGTTCCGATGCATAATTAAACGCTGAGTTCAAAAAAGTCATTCAGAACTCTGTAACTAGTTTAGGAACAGAGATATTGAGCTTTAAACAGAGTGCAATAGATGCGAGAATTTGGTAGAGAATCACCACCACTGAAAAGCATCTATTCCATTAACGGAGAAAGAATCATCAATTGATTTCTAATAGCATTGTTCCGATGCATAATTGAACGCTGAGTTCAAAAAAGTCATTCACAACTCTGTAACTATTTTAGGAACAGAGATATTGAGCTTTAAACAGAGTGCAATAGATGCGAGAATTTGGTAGAGAATCACCACCACTGAAAAGCATCTATTCCATTAACGGAGAGAAAATCATCATTTTATTTCTAATAGCAATGGTCCGATTCAAAATTAAACGCTGAGTTCAAAAAAGTTATTCAGCACTCTGTAACTATTTTAGGAACAGAGATCTTGAGCTTTAAACAGAGTGCAATAGATGCGAGAATTTAATAGAGAATCACTACCACTGAAAAGCATCTTTTCCATTAAGTAGAGAGAATCATCAATTTATTTCTAATAGCAATGTTCCGATGCATAATTGAACGCTGAGTTCAAAAACGTCATTGGAACTCTGTAACTATTTTAGGAACAGAGATATTGAGCTTTAAACAGAGTGCAATAGATGCGAGAATTTGGTAGAGAATCACCACCACTGAAAAGCATCTATTCCATTAACGGAGAGAAAATCATCATTTTATTTCTAATAGCAATGGTCCGATTCAAAATTAAACGCTGAGTTCAAAAAAGTCATTCAGCACTCTGTAACTATTTTAGGAACAGAGATATTGAGCTTTAAACAGAGTGCAATAGATGCGAGAATTTGATAGAGAATCACTACCACTGAGAAGCATCTATTCCATTAAGTAGAGAGAATCATCAATTTATTTCTAATAGCAATGTTCCGATGCATAATTGAACGCTGAGTTCAAAAACGTCATTGGAACACTGTAACTATTTTAGGAACAGAGATATTGAGCTTTAAACAGAGTGCAATAGATGCGAGAATTTGGTAGAAAATCACTACCACTGAAAAGCATCTATTCCATTAAGGCAGAGAAAATCATCAGATTATTTCTAATAGCAATGTTCCGATGCATAATTAAACGCTGAGTTCAAAAAAGTCATTCAGAACTCTGTAACTATTTTAGGAATAGAGATGTTGAGCTTTAAACAGAGTGCAATAGATGCGAGAATTTGGTAGAGAATCACTACCACTGAAAAGCATCTATTCCATTAAGGCAGAAAGAATCATCAATTTATTTCTAATAGCAATGTTCCGATGCATAATTGAACGCTGAGTTCAAAACAGTCATTCAGAACTCTTTAACTATTTTAGGATGAGAGATATTGAGCTTTAAACAGAGTGCAATAGATGCGAGAATTTGGTAGAGAATCACTACCACTGAAAAGCATCTATTCCATTAAGGCAGAGAGAATCATCAATTGATTTCTAAGGGCAATGTTCCGATGCATAATTGAACGCTGAGTTCAAAAACGTCATTGGAACTCTGTAACTATTTTAGGAACAGAGATATTGAGCTTTAAACAGAGTGCAATAGATGCGAGAATTTGGTAGAAAATCACTACCACTGAAAAGCATCTATTCCATTAAGGCAGAGAAAATCATCAGATTATTTCTAATAGCAATGTTCCGATGCATAATTAAACGCTGAGTTCAAAAAAGTCATTCAGATCTCTGTAACTAGTTTAGGAACAGAGATATCGAGCTTTAAACAGAGTGCAATAGATGCGAGAATTTGGTAGAGAATCACTACCACCGAAAAGCATCTATTCCATTAAGGCAGAGAGAATCATCAATTGATTTCTAATAGCAATGTTCCGATGCATAATTAAACGCTGAGTTCAAAAAAGTCATTCACAACTCTGTAACATTTTTAGGAACAGAGATATTGAGCTTTAAACAGAGTGCAATAGATGCGAGAATTTGATAGAGAATCACTACCACTGAAAAGCATCTATTCCATTAAGGTAGAGAGAGAATCATCAATTGATTTCTAATAGCAATGTTCCGATGCATAATTGAACGCTGAGTTCAAAAATGTCATTCAGAACTCTGTAACATGTTTAGGAACAGAGATATTTAGCTTTAAACAGAGTGCAATAGATGCGAGAATTTGGTAGAGAATCACAACCACTGAAAAGCATCTATTCCATTAAGGCAGAGAGAATCATCAATTGATTTCTATTAGCAATGTTCCGATGCATAATTGAACGCTGAGTTCAAAAAAGTCATTCAGAACTCTGTAACTACTTTAGGTACAGAGATATTGAGCTTTAAACAGAGTGCAATAGATGCGAGAATTTGGTAGAGAATCACTACCACTGAAAAGCATCTATTCCATTAAGGCAGAGAGAATCATCAATTGATTTGTAATAGCAATGTTCCGATGCATAATTGAACGCTGAGTTCAAAAAAGTCATTCAGAACTCTGTAACTACTTTAGGTACAGAGATATTGAGCTTTAAACAGAGTGCAATAGATGCGAGAATTTGGTAGAGAATCACTACCACTGAAAAGCATCTATTCCATTAAGGCAGAGAGAATCATCAATTGATTTGTAATAGCAATGTTCCGATGCATAATTAAACGCTGAGTTCAAAAAAGTCATTCACAACTCTGTAACATGTTTAGAAACAGAGATATTGAGCTTTAAACAGAGTGCAATAGATGCGAGAATTTGGTAGAGAATCACCACCACTGAAAAGCATCTATTCCATTAAGTAGAGAGAATCATCAATTTATTTCTAATAGCAATGTTCCGATGCATAATTGAACGCTGAGTTCAAAAACGTCATTAGAATTCTGTAACTATTTTAGTAACAGAGATATTGAGCTTTAAACAGATTGCAATAGATGCGAGAATTTGGTAGAGAATCACTACCACTGAAAAGCATCTATTCCATTAAGTAGAGAGAATCATCAATTTATTTCTAATAGCAATGTTCCGATGCATAATTAAACGCTGAGTTCAAAAAAGTCATTCAGATCTCTGTAACTAGTTTAGGAACAGAGATATCGAGCTTTAAACAGAGTGCAATAGATGCGAGAATTTGGTAGAGAATCACCACCACTGAAAAGCATCTATTCCATTAACGGAGAGAAAATCATCAATTTATTTCTAATAGCAATGTTCCGATGCATAATTCAACGCTGAATTCAAAAACGTCATTCAGAACTCTGTAACTATTTTAAGAACAGAGATATTGAGCTTTAAACAGAGTGCAACAGATGCGAGAACTTGGTAGAGAGTCACTACTACTGAATAACATCTATGCCATTAAAGCTGAGAAATTTGTAGAGAATCATCAATTGATTTCTAATAGCAATGTTCCGATTCAAAATTAAACGATGAGTTCAAAAAAGTCATTCAGAACTCTGTAACATGTTTAGGAACAGAGATATTGAGCTTTAAACAGAGTGCAATAGATGCGAGAATTTGATAGAGAATCACTACCACTGAAAAGCATCTATTCCATTAAGGCAGAGAGAATCATCAATTGATTTCTACGGGCAATGTTCCGATGCATAATTGAACGCTGAGGTCAAAAACGTCATTCAGAACTCTGTAACTATTTTAGGAACAGAGATATTGAGCTTTAAACAGAGTGCAATAGATGCGAGAATTTGGTAGAGAATCACAACCACTGAAAAGCATCTATTCCATTAAGTAGAGAAAATCATCAATTTATTTCTAATAGCAATGTTCCGATGCATAATTGAACGCTGAGTTCAAAAACGTCATTCAGAACTCTGTAACTAGTTTAGGAACAGAGATATTGAGCTTTAAACAGAGTGCAATAGATGCGAGAATTTGGTAGAGAATCACCACCACTGAAAAGCATCTATTCCATTAACGGAGAAAGAATCATCAATTGATTTCTAATAGCATTGTTCCGATGCATAATTGAACGCTGAGTTCAAAAAAGTCATTCACAACTCTGTAACTAGTTTAGGAACAGAGATATTGAGCTTTAAACAGAGTGCAATAGATGCGAGAATTTGGTAGAGAATCACCACCACTGAAAAGCATCTATTCCATTAACGGAGAGAAAATCATCATTTTATTTCTAATAGCAATGGTCCGATTCAAAATTAAACGCTGAGTTCAAAAAAGTCATTCAGCACTCTGTAACTATTTTAGGAACAGAGATATTGAGCTTTAAACAGAGTGCAATAGATGCGAGAATTTGATAGAGAATCACTACCACTGAAAAGCATCTTTTCCATTAAGTAGAGAGAATCATCAATTTATTTCTAATAGCAATGTTCCGATGCATAATTGAACGCTGAGTTCAAAAACGTCATTGGAACTCTGTAACTATTTTAGGAACAGAGATATTGAGCTTTAAACAGAGTGCAATAGATGCGAGAATTTGGTAGAGAATCACTACCACTGAAAAGCATCTATTCCATTAAGGCAGAGAGAATCATCAATTGATTTCTAAGGGCAATGTTCCGATGCATAATTGAACGCTGAGGTCAAAAAAGTCATTCAGAACTCTGTAACTATTTTAGGAACAGAGATATTGAGCTTTAAACAGAGTGCAACAGATGCGAGAACTTGGTAGAGAGTCACTACTACTGAATAACATCTATGCCATTAAAGCTGAGAAATTTGTAGAGAATCATCAATTGATTTCTAATAGCAATGTTCCGATTCAAAATTAAACGCTGAGTTCAAAAAAGTCATTCAGAACTCTGTAACTAGTTTAGGAACAGAGATATCGAGCTTTAAACAGAGTGCAATAGATGCGAGAATTTGGTAGAGAATCACCACCACTGAAAAGCATCTATTCCATTAACGGAGAGAAAATCATCAATTTATTTCTAATAGCAATGTTCCGATGCATAATTCAACGCTGAATTCAAAAACGTCATTCAGAACTCTGTAACTATTTTAGGAACAGAGATATTGAGCTTTAAACATAGTGCAACAGATGCGAGAACTTGGTAGAGAGTCACTACTACTGAATAACATCTATGCCATTAAAGCTGAGAAATTTGTAGAGAATCATCAATTGATTTCTAATAGCAATGTTCCGATTCAAAATTAAACGATGAGTTCAAAAAAGTCATTCAGAACTCTGTAACATGTTTAGGAACAGAGATATTGAGCTTTAAACAGAGTGCAATAGATGCGAGAATTTGATAGAGAATCACTACCACTGAAAAGCATCTATTCCATTAAGGCAGAGAGAATCATCAATTGATTTCTAAGCGCAATGTTCCGATGCATAATTGAACGCTGAGGTCAAAAAAGTCATTCAGAACTCTGTAACTATTTTAGGAACAGAGATATTCAGCTTTAAACAGAGTGCAATAGATGCGAGAATTTGGTAGAGAATCACCACCACTGAAAAGCATCTATTCCATTAACGGAGAGAAAATCATCATTTTATTTCTAATAGCAATGGTCCGATTCAAAATTAAACGCTGAGTTCAAAAAAGTCATTCAGCACTCTGTAACTATTTTAGGAACAGAGATATTGAGCTTTAAACAGAGTGCAATAGATGCGAGAATTTGATAGAGAATCACTACCACTGAAAAGCATCTATTCCATTAAGTAGAGAGAATCATCAATTTATTTCTAATAGCAATGTTCCGATGCATAATTGAACGCTGAGTTCAAAAACGTCATTGGAACTCTGTAACTATTTTAGGAACAGAGATATTGAGCTTTAAACAGAGTGCAATAGATGCGAGAATTTGATAGAGAATCACTACCACTGAAAAGCATCTATTCCATTAAGTAGAGAGAATCATCAATTTATTTCTAATAGCAATGTTCCGATGCATAATTAAACGCTGAGTTCAAAAAAGTCATTCAGAACTCTGTAACTAGTTTAGGAACAGAGATATCGAGCTTTAAACAGAGTGCAATAGATGCGAGAATTTGGTAGAGAATCACCACCACTGAAAAGCATCTATTCCATTAACGGAGAGAAAATCATCAATTTATTTCTAATAGCAATGTTCCGATGCATAATTCAACGCTGAATTCAAAAACGTCATTCAGAACTCTGTAACTAGTTTAGGAACAGAGATATTGAGCTTTAAACAGAGTGCAATAGATGCGAGAATTTGGTAGAGAATCACCACCACTGAAAAGCATCTATTCCATTAACGGAGAAAGAATCATCAATTGATTTCTAATAGCATTGTTCCGATGCATAATTGAACGCTGAGGTCAAAAAAGTCATTCAGAACTCTGTAACTATTTTAGGAACAGAGATATTGAGCTTTAAACAGAGTGCAACAGATGCGAGAACTTGGTAGAGAGTCACTACTACTGAATAACATCTATGCCATTAAAGCTGAGAAATTTGTAGAGAATCATCAATTGATTTCTAATAGCAATGTTCCGATTCAAAATTAAACGCTGAGTTCAAAAAAGTCATTCAGAACTCTGTAACTTTTTTAGGAACAGAGATATTGAGCTTTAAACAGATTGCAATAGATGCGAGAATTTGGTAGAGAATCACTACCACTGAAAAGCATCTATTCCATTAAGGCAGAGAGAATCATCAATTGATTTCTAAGGGCAATGTTCCGATGCATAATTGAACGCTGAGGTCAAAAAAGTCATTCAGAACTCTGTAACTATTTTAGGAACAGAGATATTGAGCTTTAAACAGAGTGCAATAGATGCGAGAATTTGGTAGAGAATCACAACCACTGAAAAGCATCTATTCCATTAAGTAGAGAAAATCATCAATTTATTTCTAATAGCAATGTTCCGATGCATAATTGAACGCTGAGTTCAAAAACGTCATTGGAACTCTGTAACTATTTTAGGAACAGAGATATTGAGCTTTAAACAGAGTGCAATAGATGCGAGAATTTGATAGAGAATCACTACCACTGAAAAGCATCTATTCCATTAAGGCAGAGAGAATCATCAATTGATTTCTAAGGGCAATGTTCCGATGCATAATTGAACGCTGAGGTCAAAAACGTCATTCAGAACTCTGTAACTATTTTAGGAACAGAGATATTGAGCTTTAAACAGAGTGCAATAGATGCGAGAATTTGGTAGAGAATCACAACCACTGAAAAGCATCTATTCCATTAAGTAGAGAAAATCATCAATTTATTTCTAATAGCAATGTTCCGATGCATAATTGAACGCTGAGTTCAAAAACGTCATTGGAACTCTGTAACTATTTTAGGAACAGAGATATTGAGCTTTAAACAGAGTGCAATAGATGCGAGAATTTGATAGAGAATCACTACCACTGAAAAGCATCTATTCCATTAAGTAGAGAGAATCATCAATTGATTTCTAAGGGCAATGTTCCGATGCATAATTAAACGCTGAGTTCAAAAAAGTCATTCAGAACTCTGTAACTAGTTTAGGAACAGAGATATTGAGCTTTAAACAGAGTGCAATAGATGCGAGAATTTGGTAGAGAATCACCACCACTGAAAAGCATCTATTCCATTAACGGAGAAAGAATCATCAATTGATTTCTAATAGCATTGTTCCGATGCATAATTGAACGCTGAGTTCAAAAAAGTCATTCACAACTCTGTAACTATTTTAGGAACAGAGATATTGAGCTTTAAACAGAGTGCAATAGATGCGAGAATTAAGTAGAGAATCACCACCACTGAAAAGCATCTATTCCATTAACGGAGAGAAAATCATCATTTTATTTCTAATAGCAATGGTCCGATTCAAAATTAAACGCTGAGTTCAAAAAAGTCATTCAGCACTCTGTAACTATTTTAGGAACAGAGATATTGAGCTTTAAACAGAGTGCAATAGATGCGAGAATTTGATAGAGAATCACTACCACTGAAAAGCATCTATTCCATTAAGTAGAGAGAATCATCAATTTATTTCTAATAGCAATGTTCCGATGCATAATTGAACGCTGAGTTCAAAAACGTCATTGGAACTCTGTAACTATTTTAGGAACAGAGATATTGAGCTTTAAACAGAGTGCAATAGATGCGAGAATTTGATAGAGAATCACTACCACTGAAAAGCATCTATTCCATTAAGTAGAGAGAATCATCAATTTATTTCTAATAGCAATGTTCCGATGCATAATTAAACGCTGAGTTCAAAAAAGTCATTCAGAACTCTGTAACTAGTTTAGGAACAGAGATATTGAGCTTTAAACAGAGTGCAATAGATGCGAGAATTTGGTAGAGAATCACCACCACTGAAAAGCATCTATTCCATTAACGGAGAGAAAATCATTAATTTATTTCTAATAGCAATGTTCCGATGCATAATTCAACGCTGAATTCAAAAACGTCATTCAGAACTCTGTAACTATTTTAAGAACAGAGATATTGAGCTTTAAACAGAGTGCAACAGATGCGAGAACTTGGTAGAGAATCACTACCACTGAATAACATCTATGCCATTAAAGCTGAGAAATTTGTAGAGAATCATCAATTGATTTCTAATAGCAATGTTCCGATGCATAATTGAACGCTGAGTTCAAAAACGTCATTCAGAACTCTGTAACTATTTTAGGAACAGAGATATTGAGCTTTAAACAGAGTGCAATAGATGCGAGAATTTGGTAGAGAATCACAACCACTGAAAAGCATCTATTCCATTAAGTAGAGAAAATCATCAATTTATTTCTAATAGCAATGTTCCGATGCATAATTGAACGCTGAGTTCAAAAACGTCATTCAGAACTCTGTAACTATTTTAGGAACAGAGATATTGAGCTTTAAACAGAGTGCAATAGATGCGAGAATTTGGTAGAGAATCACTACCACTGAAAAGCATCTATTCCATTAAGGCAGAGAGAATCATCAATTGATTTCTAAGGGCAATGTTCCGATGCATAATTAAACGCTGAGTTCAAAAAAGTCATTCAGAACTCTGTAACTAGTTTAGGAACAGAGATATTGAGCTTTAAACAGAGTGCAATAGATGCGAGAATTTGGTAGAGAATCACCACCACTGAGAAAAGCATCTATTCCATTAACGGAGAGAGAATCATCAATTTATTTCTAATAGCAATGTTCCGATGCATAATTGAACGCTGAGTTCAAAAAAGTCATTCACAACTCTGTAACTATTTTAGGAACAGAGATATTGAGCTTTAAACAGAGTGCAATAGATGCGAGAATTTGGTAGAGAATCACCACCACTGAAAAGCATCTATTCCATTAACGGAGAGAAAATCATCATTTTATTTCTAATAGCAATGGTCCGATTCAAAATTAAACGCTGAGTTCAAAAAAGTCATTCAGCACTCTGTAACTATTTTAGGAACAGAGATATTGAGCTTTAAACAGAGTGCAATAGATGCGAGAATTTGGTAGAGAATCACTACCACTGAAAAGCATCTATTCCATTAAGTAGAGAGAATCATCAATTTATTTCTAATAGCAATGTTCCGATGCATAATTGAACGCTGAGGTCAAAAAAGTCATTCAGAACTCTATAACTATTTTAGGAACAGAGATATTGAGCTTTAAACAGAGTGCAATAGATGCGAGAATTTGGTAGAGAATCACAACCACTGAAAAGCATCTATTCCATTAACGGAGAGAAAATCATCAATTTATTTCTAATAGCAATGTTCCGATTCAAAATTAAACGCTGAGTTCAAAAAAGTCATTCAGCACTCTGTAACTTTTTTAGGAACAGAGATATTGAGCTTTAAACAGAGTGCAATAGATGCGAGAATTTGATAGAGAATCACTACCACTGAAAAGCATCTATTCCATTAAGTAGAGAGAATCATCAATTTATTTCTAATAGCAATGTTCCGATGCATAATTGAACGCTGAGTTCAAAAACGTCATTCAGAACTCTGTAACTATTTTAGGAACAGAGATATTGAGCTTTAAACAGAGTGCAATAGATGCGAGAATTTGGTAGAGAATCACTACCACTGAAAAGCATCTATTCCATTAAGGCAGAGAGAATCATCAATTGATTTCTAATAGCAATGTTCCGATGCATAATTAAACGCTGAGTTCAAAAAAATCATTCACAACTCTGTAACTACTTTAGGAACAGAGATATTAAGCTTTAAACAGAGTGCAATTGATGCGAGAATTTGGTAGAGAATCACCACCACTGAAAAGCATCTATTCCATTAACGGAGAGAAGATCATCAATTTATTTCTAATAGCAATGTTCCGATGCATAATTGAACGCTGAATTCAAAAACGTCATTCAGAACTCTGTAACTATTTTAGAAACAGAGATATTGAGCTTTAAACATAGTGCAATAGATGCGAGAATTTGGTAGAGAATCACTACCACTGAAAAGCATCTATTCCATTAACGGAGAGAAAATCATCATTTTATTTCTAATAGCAATGGTCCGATTCAAAATTAAACGCTGAGTTCAAAAATGTCATTCAGCACTCTGTAACTATTTTAGGAACAGAGATATTGAGCTTTAAACAGAGTGCAATAGATGCGAGAATTTGATAGAGAATCACTACCACTGAAAAGCATCTATTCCATTAAGTAGAGAGAATCATCAATTTATTTCTAATAGCAATGTTCCGATGCATAATTGAACGCTGAGTTCAAAAACGTCATTGGAACTCTGTAACTATTTTAGTAACAGAGATATTGAGCTTTAAACAGATTGCAATAGATGCGAGAATTTGGTAGAGAATCACTACCACTGAAAAGCATCTATTCCATTAAGGCAGAGAGAATCATCAATTGATTTCTAATAGCAATGTTCCGATGCATAATTGAACGCTGAGGTCAAAACAGTCATTCAGCACTCTGTAACTATTTTAGGAACAGAGATATTGAGCTTTAAACAGAGTGCAATAGATGCGAGAATTTGATAGAGAATCACTACCACTGAAAAGCATCTATTCCATTAAGTAGAGAGAATCATCAATTTATTTCTAATAGCAATGTTCCGATGCATAATTGAACGCTGAGTTCAAAAACGTCATTGGAACTCTGTAACTATTTTAGGAACAGAGATATTGAGCTTTAAACAGATTGCAATAGATGCGAGAATTTGGTAGAGAATCACTACCACTGAAAAGCATCTATTCCATTAAGGCAGAGAGAATCATCAATTGATTTCTAATAGCAATGTTCCGATGCATAATTGAACGCTGAGGTCAAAAAAGTCATTCAGAACTCTGTAACTATTTTAGGAACAGAGATATTGAGCTTTAAACAGAGTGCAATAGATGCGAGAATTTGGTAGAGAATCACTACCACTGAAAAGCATCTATTCCATTAAGTAGAGAGAATCATCAATTTATTTCTAAGGGCAATGTTCCGATGCATAATTGAACGCTGAGTTCAAAAACGTCATTGGAACTCTGTAACTATTTTAGGAACAGAGATATTGAGCTTTAAACAGAGTGCAATAGATGCGAGAATTTGGTAGAGAATCACAACCACTGAAAAGCATCTATTCCATTAACGGAGAGAAAATCATCAATTTATTTCTAATAGCAATGTTCCGATTCAAAATTAAACGCTGAGTTCAAAAAAGTCATTCAGCACTCTGTAACTATTTTAGGAACAGAGATATTGAGCTTTAAACAGAGTGCAATAGATGCGAGAATTTGATAGAGAATCACTACCACTGAAAAGCATCTATTCCATTAAGTAGAGAGAATCATCAATTTATTTCTAATAGCAATGTTCCGATGCATAATTGAACGCTGAGTTCAAAAACGTCATTGGAACTCTGTAACTATTTTAGGAACAGAGATATTGAGCTTTAAACAGATTGCAATAGATGCGAGAATTTGGTAGAGAATCACTACCACTGAAAAGCATCTATTCCATTAAGGCAGAGAGAATCATCAATTGATTTCTAATAGCAATGTTCCGATGCATAATTGAACGCTGAGGTCAAAAAAGTCATTCAGAACTCTGTAACTATTTTAGGAACAGAGATATTTAGCTTTAAACAGAGTGCAATAGATGCGAGAATTTGGTAGAGAATCACAACCACTGAAAAGCATCTATTCCATTAACGGAGAGAAAATCATCAATTTATTTCTAATAGCAATGTTCCGATTCAAAATTAAACGCTGAGTTCAAAAAAGTCATTCAGCACTCTGTAACTTTTTTTAGGAACAGAGATATTGAGCTTTAAACAGAGTGCAATAGATGCGAGAATTTGATAGAGAATCACTACCACTGAAAAGCATCTATTCCATTAAGTAGAGAGAATCATCAATTTATTTCTAATAGCAATGTTCCGATGCATAATTGAACGCTGAGTTCAAAAACGTCATTGGAACTCTGTAACTATTTTAGTAACAGAGATATTGAGCTTTAAACAGATTGCAATAGATGCGAGAATTTGGTAGAGAATCACAACCACTGAAAAGCATCTATTCCATTAACGGATAGAAAATCATCAATTTATTTCTAATAGCAATGTTCCGATTCAAAATTAAACGCTGAGTTCAAAAAAGTCATTCAGCACTCTGTAACTATTTTAGGAACAGAGATATTGAGCTTTAAACAGAGTGCAATAGATGCGAGAATTTGATAGAGAATCACTACCACTGAAAAGCATCTATTCCATTAAGTAGAGAGAATCATCAATTTATTTCTAATAGCAATGTTCCGATGCATAATTGAACGCTGAGTTCAAAAACGTCATTGGAACTCTGTAACTATTTTAGGAACAGAGATATTGAGCTTTAAACAGATTGCAATAGATGCGAGAATTTGGTAGAGAATCACTACCACTGAAAAGCATCTATTCCATTAAGGCAGAGAGAATCATCAATTGATTTCTAATAGCAATGTTCCGATGCATAATTGAACGCTGAGGTCAAAAAAGTCATTCAGAACTCTGTAACTATTTTAGGAACAGAGATATTGAGCTTTAAACAGAGTGCAATAGATGCGAGAATTTGGTAGAGAATCACAACCACTGAAAAGCATCTATTCCATTAACGGAGAGAAAATCATCATTTTATTTCTAATAGCAATGGTCCGATTCAAAATTAAACGCTGAGTTCAAAAAAGTCATTCAGCACTCTGTAACTATTTTAGGAACAGAGATATTGAGCTTTAAACAGAGTGCAATAGATGCGAGAATTTGATAGAGAATCACTACCACTGAAAAGCATCTATTCCATTAAGTAGAGAGAATCATCAATTTATTTCTAATAGCAATGTTCCGATGCATAATTGAACGCTGAGTTCAAAAACGTCATTGGAACTCTGTAACTATTTTAGTAACAGAGATATTGAGCTTTAAACAGATTGCAATAGATGCGAGAATTTGGTAGAGAATCACTACCACTGAAAAGCATCTATTCCATTAAGGCAGAGAGAATCATCAATTGATTTCTAATAGCAATGTTCCGATGCATAATTGAACGCTGAGTTCAAAACAGTCATTCAGCACTCTGTAACTATTTTAGGAACAGAGATATTGAGCTTTAAACAGAGTGCAATAGATGCGAGAATTTGATAGAGAATCACTACCACTGAAAAGCATCTATTCCATTAAGTAGAGAGAATCATCAATTTATTTCTAATAGCAATGTTCCGATGCATAATTGAACGCTGAGTTCAAAAACGTCATTGGAACTCTGTAACTATTTTAGGAACAGAGATATTGAGCTTTAAACAGATTGCAATAGATGCGAGAATTTGGTAGAGAATCACTACCACTGAAAAGCATCTATTCCATTAAGGCAGAGAGAATCATCAATTGATTTCTAATAGCAATGTTCCGATGCATAATTGAACGCTGAGGTCAAAAAAGTCATTCAGAACTCTGTAACTATTTTAGGAACAGAGATATTGAGCTTTAAACAGAGTGCAATAGATGCGAGAATTTGATAGAGAATCACTACCACTGAAAAGCATCTATTCCATTAAGTAGAGAGAATCATCAATTTATTTCTAAGGGCAATGTTCCGATGCATAATTGAACGCTGAGTTCAAAAACGTCATTGGAACTCTGTAACTATTTTAGGAACAGAGATATTGAGCTTTAAACAGAGTGCAATAGATGCGAGAATTTGGTAGAGAATCACAACCACTGAAAAGCATCTATTCCATTAACGGAGAGAAAATCATCAATTTATTTCTAATAGCAATGTTCCGATTCAAAATTAAACGCTGAGTTCAAAAAAGTCATTCAGCACTCTGTAACTATTTTAGGAACAGAGATATTGAGCTTTAAACAGAGTGCAATAGATGCGAGAATTTGATAGAGAATCACTACCACTGAAAAGCATCTATTCCATTAAGTAGAGAGAATCATCAATTTATTTCTAATAGCAATGTTCCGATGCATAATTGAACGCTGAGTTCAAAAACGTCATTGGAACTCTGTAACTATTTTAGGAACAGAGATATTGAGCTTTAAACAGATTGCAATAGATGCGAGAATTTGGTAGAGAATCACTACCACTGAAAAGCATCTATTCCATTAAGGCAGAGAGAATCATCAATTGATTTCTAATAGCAATGTTCCGATGCATAATTGAACGCTGAGTTCAAAAAAGTCATTCAGAACTCTGTAACTATTTTAGGAACAGAGATATTTAGCTTTAAACAGAGTGCAATAGATGCGAGAATTTGGTAGAGAATCACAACCACTGAAAAGCATCTATTCCATTAACGGAGAGAAAATCATCAATTTATTTCTAATAGCAATGTTCCGATTCAAAATTAAACGCTGAGTTCAAAAAAGTCATTCAGCACTCTGTAACTTTTTTAGGAACAGAGATATTGAGCTTTAAACAGAGTGCAATAGATGCGAGAATTTGATAGAGAATCACTACCACTGAAAAGCATCTATTCCATTAAGTAGAGAGAATCATCAATTTATTTCTAATAGCAATGTTCCGATGCATAATTGAACGCTGAGTTCAAAAACGTCATTGGAACTCTGTAACTATTTTAGTAACAGAGATATTGAGCTTTAAACAGATTGCAATAGATGCGAGAATTTGGTAGAGAATCACAACCACTGAAAAGCATCTATTCCATTAACGGAGAGAAAATCATCAATTTATTTCTAATAGCAATGTTCCGATTCAAAATTAAACGCTGAGTTCAAAAAAGTCATTCAGAACTCTGTAACTATTTTAGAAACAGAGATATTGAGCTTTAAACAGAGTGCAATAGATGCGAGAATTTGATAGAGAATCACTACCACTGAAAAGCATCTATTCCATTAAGTAGAGAGAATCATCAATTTATTTCTAATAGCAATGTTCCGATGCATAATTGAACGCTGAGTTCAAAAACGTCATTGGAACTCTGTAACTATTTTAGGAACAGAGATATTGAGCTTTAAACAGATTGCAATAGATGCGAGAATTTGGTAGAGAATCACTACCACTGAAAAGCATCTATTCCATTAAGGCAGAGAGAATCATCAATTGATTTCTAATAGCAATGTTCCGATGCATAATTGAACGCTGAGGTCAAAAAAGTCATTCAGAACTCTGTAACTATTTTAGGAACAGAGATATTGAGCTTTAAACAGAGTGCAATAGATGCGAGAATTTGGTAGAGAATCACAACCACTGAAAAGCATCTATTCCATTAACGGAGAGAAAATCATCAATTTATTTCTAATAGCAATGTTCCGATTCAAAATTAAACGCTGAGTTCAAAAAAGTCATTCAGCACTCTGTAACTTTTTTAGGAACAGAGATATTGAGCTTTAAACAGAGTGCAATAGATGCGAGAATTTGATAGAGAATCACTACCACTGAAAAGCATCTATTCCATTAAGTAGAGAGAATCATCAATTTATTTCTAATAGCAATGTTCCGATGCATAATTGAACGCTGAGTTCAAAAACGTCATTCAGAACTCTGTAACTATTTTAGGAACAGAGATATTGAGCTTTAAACAGAGTGCAATAGATGCGAGAATTTGGTAGAGAATCACTACCACTGAAAAGCATCTATTCCATTAAGGCAGAGAGAATCATCAATTTATTTCTAATAGCAATGTTCCGATGCATAATTGAACGCTGAGTTCAAAAACGTCATTGGAACTCTGTAACTATTTTAGGAACAGAGATATTGAGCTTTAAACAGATTGCAATAGATGCGAGAATTTGGTAGAGAATCACTACCACTGAAAAGCATCTATTCCATTAAGGCAGAGAGAATCATCAATTGATTTCTAATAGCAATGTTCCGATGCATAATTGAACGCTGAGGTCAAAAAAGTCATTCAGAACTCTGTAACTATTTTAGGAACAGAGATATTGAGCTTTAAACAGAGTGCAATAGATGCGAGAATTTGGTAGAGAATCACAACCACTGAAAAGCATCTATTCCATTAACAGAGAGAAAACCTTCAATTTATTTCTAATAGCAATGTTCCGATTCAAAATTAAACGCTGAGTTCAAAAAAGTCATTCAGCACTCTGTAACTTTTTTAGGAACAGAGATATTGAGCTTTAAACAGATTGCAATAGATGCGAGAATTTGGTAGAGAATCACTACCACTGAAAAGCATCTATTCCATTAAGTAGAGAGAATCATCAATTTATTTCTAATAGCAATGTTCCAATGCATAATTGAACGCTGAATTCAAAAACGTCATTCAGAACTCTGTAACTAGTTTAGGAACAGAGATATTGAGCTTTAAACAGAGTGCAATAGATGCGAGAATTTGGTAGAGAATCACCACCACTGAAAAGCATCTATTCCATTAACGGAGAGAAAATCATCATTTTATTTCTAATAGCAATGGTCCGATTCAAAATTAAACGCTGAGTTCAAAAAAGTCATTCAGCACTCTGTAACTATTTTAGGAACAGAGATATTGAGCTTTAAACAGAGTGCAATAGATGCGAGAATTTGATAGAGAATCACTACCACTGAAAAGCATCTATTCCATTAAGTAGAGAGAATCATCAATTTATTTCTAATAGCAATGTTCCGATGCATAATTGAACGCTGAGTTCAAAAACGTCATTGGAACTCTGTAACTATTTTAGGAACAGAGATATTGAGCTTTAAACAGAGTGCAATAGATGCGAGAATTTGGTAGAGAATCACTACCACTGAAAAGCATCTATTCCATTAAGGCAGAGAGAATCATCAATTGATTTCTAATAGCAATGTTCCGATGCATAATTAAACGCTGAGTTCAAAAAAGTCATTCAGAACTCTGTAACTATTTTAGGAACAGAGATATTGAGCTTTAAACAGAGTGCAATAGATGCGAGAATTTGGTAGAGAATCACTACCACTGAAAAGCATCTATTCCATTAAGGCAGAGAGAATCATCAATTTATTTCTAATAGCAATGTTCCGATGCATAATTGAACGCTGAGTTCAAAAACGTCATTGGAACTCTGTAACTATTTTAGGAACAGAGATATTGAGCTTTAAACAGATTGCAATAGATGCGAGAATTTGGTAGAGAATCACTACCACCGAAAAGCATCTATTCCATTAAGGCAGAGAGAATCATCAATTGATTTCTAATAGCAATGTTCCGATGCATAATTGAACGCTGAGGTCAAAAAAGTCATTCAGAACTCTGTAACTATTTTAGGAACAGAGATATTGAGCTTTAAACAGAGTGCAATAGATGCGAGAATTTGGTAGAGAATCACAACCACTGAAAAGCATCTATTCCATTAACAGAGAGAAAATCTTCAATTTATTTCTAATAGCAATGTTCCGATTCAAAATTAAACGCTGAGTTCAAAAAAGTCATTCATCACTCTGTAACTATTTTAGGAACAGAGATATTGAGCTTTAAACAGAGTGCAATAGATGCGAGAATTTGATAGAGAATCACTACCACTGAAAAGCATCTATTCCATTAAGTAGAGAGAATCATCAATTTATTTCTAATAGCAATGTTCCGATGCATAATTGAACGCTGAATTCAAAAACGTCATTCAGAACTCTGTAACTAGTTTAGGAACAGAGATATTGAGCTTTAAACAGAGTGCAATAGATGCGAGAATTTGGTAGAGAATCACCACCACTGAAAAGCATCTATTCCATTAACGGAGAGAAAATCATCATTTTATTTCTAATAGCAATGGTCCGATTCAAAATTAAACGCTGAGTTCAAAAAAGTCATTCAGCACTCTGTAACTATTTTAGGAACAGAGATATTGAGCTTTAAACAGAGTGCAATAGATGCGAGAATTTGATAGAGAATCACTACCACTGAAAAGCATCTATTCCATTAAGTAGAGAGAATCATCAATTTATTTCTAATAGCAATGTTCCGATGCATAATTGAACGCTGAGTTCAAAAACGTCATTGGAACTCTGTAACTATTTTAGTAACAGAGATATTGAGCTTTAAACAGAGTGCAATAGATGCGAGAATTTGGTAGAGAATCACTACCACTGAAAAGCATCTATTCCATTAAGGCAGAGAGAATCATCAATTGATTTCTAATAGCAATGTTCCGATTCAAAATTAAACGCTGAGTTCAAAAAAGTCATTCAGCACTCTGTAACTTTTTTTAGGAACAGAGATATTGAGCTTTAAACAGAGTGCAATAGATGCAAGAATTTGATAGAGAATCACTACCACTGAAAAGCATCTATTCCATTAAGTAGAGAGAATCATCAATTTATTTTTAATAGCAATGTTCCGATGCATAATTGAACGCTGAGTTCAAAAACGTCATTGGAACTCTGTAACTATTTTAGGAACAGAGATATTGAGCTTTAAACAGATTGCAATAGATGCGAGAATTTGGTAGAGAATCACTACCACTGAAAAGCATCTATTCCATTAAGGCAGAGAGAATCATCAATTGATTTCTAATAGCAATGTTCCGATGCATAATTGAACGCTGAGGTCAAAAAAGTCATTGGAATTCTGTAACTATTTTAGTAACAGAGATATTGAGCTTTAAACAGATTGCAATAGATGCGAGAATTTGGTAGAGAATCACAACCACTGAAAAGCATCTATTCCATTAACGGAGAGAAAATCGTCAATTTATTTCTAATAGCAATGTTCCGATTCACAATTAAACGCTGAGTTCAAAAAAGTCAATCAGCACTCTGTAACTTTTTTAGGAACAGAGATATTGAGCTTTAAACAGAGTGCAATAGATGCGAGAATTTGATAGAGAATCACTACCACTGAAAAGCATCTATTCCATTAAGTAGAGAGAATCATCAATTTATTTCTAATAGCAATGTTCCGATGCATAATTGAACGCTGAGTTCAAAAACGTCATTGGAACTCTGTAACTATTTTAGTAACAGAGATATTGAGCTTTAAACAGATTGCAATAGATGCGAGAATTTGGTAGAGAATCACAACCACTGAAAAGCATCTATTCCATTAACGGAGAGAAAATCATCAATTTATTTCTAATAGCAATGTTCCGATTCAAAATTAAACGCTGAGTTCAAAAAAGTCATTCAGCACTCTGTAACTATTTTAGGAACAGAGATATTGAGCTTTAAACAGAGTGCAATAGATGCGAGAATTTGATAGAGAATCACTACCACTGAAAAGCATCTATTCCATTAAGTAGAGAGAATCATCAATTTATTTCTAATAGCAATGTTCCGATGCATAATTGAACGCTGAGGTCAAAAAAGTCATTCAGAACTCTATAACTATTTTAGGAACAGAGATATTGAGCTTTAAACAGAGTGCAATAGATGCGAGAATTTGGTAGAGAATCACAACCACTGAAAAGCATCTATTCCATTAACGGAGAGAAAATCATCAATTTATTTCTAATAGCAATGTTCCGATTCAAAATTAAACGCTGAGTTCAAAAAAGTCATTCAGCACTCTGTAACTTTTTTAGGAACAGAGATATTGAGCTTTAAACAGAGTGCAATAGATGCGAGAATTTGATAGAGAATCACTACCACTGAAAAGCATCTATTCCATTAAGGCAGAGAGAATCATCAATTGATTTCTAATAACAATGTTCCGATGCATAATTGAACGCTGAGTTCAAAAAAGTCATTCAGAACTCTGTAACTATTTTAGGAACAGAGATATTGAGCTTTAAACAGAGTGCAATAGATGCGAGAATTTGGTAGAGAATCACAACCGCTGAAAAGCATCTATTCCATTAACGGAGAGAAAATCATCAATTTATTTCTAATAGCAATGTTCCGATTCAAAATTAAACGCTGAGTTCAAAAAAGTCATTCAGCACTCTGTAACTTTTTTAGGAACAGAGATATTGAGCTTTAAACAGAGTGCAATAGATGCGAGAATTTGATAGAGAATCACTACCACTGAAAAGCATCTATTCCATTAAGTAGAGAGAATCATCAATTTATTTCTAATAGCAATGTTCCGATGCATAATTGAACGCTGAGTTCAAAAACGTCATTGGAATTCTGTAACTATTTTAGTAACAGAGATATTGAGCTTTAAACAGATTGCAATAGATGCGAGAATTTGGTAGAGAATCACTACCACTGAAAAGCATCTATTCCATTAAGGCAGAGAGAATCATCAATTGATTTCTAATAGCAATGTTCCGATGCATAATTGAACGCTGAGGTCAAAAAAGTCATTCAGAACTCTGTAACTATTTTAGGAACAGAGATATTGAGCTTTAAACAGAGTGCAATAGATGCGAGAATTTGGTAGAGAATCACCACCACTGAAAAGCATCTATTCGATTAACGGAGAGAAAATCATCAATTTATTTCTAATAGCAATGATCCGATTCAAAGTTAAACGCTGAGTTCAAAAAAGTCATTCAGAACTCTGTAACTATTTTAGGAACAGAGATATTGAGCTTTAAACAGAGTGCAATAGATGCGAGAATTTGATAGAGAATCACTACCACTGAAAAGCATCTATTCCATTAAGTAGAGAGAATCATCAATTTATTTCTAATAGCAATGTTCCGATGCATAATTGAACGCTGAGTTCAAAAACGTCATTGGAACTCTGTAACTATTTTAGGAACAGAGATATTGAGCTTTAAACAGATTGCAATAGATGCGAGAATTTGGTAGAGAATCACTACCACTGAAAAGCATCTATTCCATTAAGGCAGAGAGAATCATCAATTGATTTCTAATAGCAATGTTCCGATGCATAATTGAACGCTGAGGTCAAAAAAGTCATTCAGAACTCTGTAACTATTTTAGGAACAGAGATATTGAGCTTTAAACAGAGTGCAATAGATGCGAGAATTTGGTAGAGAATCACAACCACTGAAAAGCATCTATTCCATTAACGGAGAGAAAATCATCAATTTATTTCTAATAGCAATGTTCCGATTCACAATTAAACGCTGAGTTCAAAAAAGTCATTCAGCACTCTGTAACTTTTTTAGGAACAGAGATATTGAGCTTTAAACAGAGTGCAATAGATGCGAGAATTTGATAGAGAATCACTACCACTGAAAAGCATCTATTCCATTAAGTAGAGAGAATCATCAATTTATTTCTAATAGCAATGTTCCGATGCATAATTGAACGCTGAGTTCAAAAACGTCATTGGAACTCTGTAACTATTTTAGTAACAGAGATATTGAGCTTTAAACAGATTGCAATAGATGCGAGAATTTGGTAGAGAATCACTACCACTGAAAAGCATCTATTCCATTAAGGCAGAGAGAATCATCAATTGATTTCTAATAGCAATGTTCCGATGCATAATTGAACGCTGAGGTCAAAACAGTCATTCAGAACTCTGTAACTATTTTAGGAACAGAGATATTGAGCTTTAAACAGAGTGCAATAGATGCGAGAATTTGGTAGAGAATCACAACCACTGAAAAGCATCTATTCCATTAACGGAGAGAAAATCATCAATTTATTTCTAATAGCAATGTTCCGATTCAAAATTAAACGCTGAGTTCAAAAAAGTCATTCAGCACTCTGTAACTATTTTAGGAACAGAGATATTGAGCTTTAAACAGAGTGCAATAGATGCGAGAATTTGATAGAGAATCACTACCACTGAAAAGCATCTATTCCATTAAGTAGAGAGAATCATCAATTTATTTCTAATAGCAATGTTCCGATGCATAATTGAACGCTGAGTTCAAAAACGTCATTGGAACTCTGTAACTATTTTAGGAACAGAGATATTGAGCTTTAAACAGATTGCAATAGATGCGAGAATTTGGTAGAGAATCACAACCACTGAAAAGCATCTATTCCATTAAGGCAGAAAGAATCATCAATTGATTTCTAATAGCAATGTTCCGATGCATAATTGAACGCTAAATTCAAAAACGTCATTCAGAACTCTGTAACTATTTTAGGAACAGAGATATTGAGCTTTAAACAGAGTGCAATAGATGCGAGAATTTGGTAGAGAATCACAACCACTGAAAAGCATCTATTCCATTAACGGAGAGAAAATCATCAATTTATTTCTAATAGCAATGTTCCGATTCACAATTAAACGCTGAGTTCAAAAAAGTCATTCAGCACTCTGTAACTTTTTTAGGAACAGAGATATTGAGCTTTAAACATAGTGCAATTGATGCGAGAATTTGGTAGAGAATCACTACCACTGAAAAGCATCTATTCCATTAAGTAGAGAGAATCATCAATTTATTTCTAATAGCAATGTTCCGATGCATAATTGAACGCTGAGGTCAAAAAAGTCATTCAGAACTCTGTAACTATTTTAGGAACAGAGATATTGAGCTTTAAACAGAGTGCAATAGATGCGAGAATTTGGTAGAGAATCACTACCACTGAAAAGCATCTATTCCATTAAGGCAGAGAGAATCATCAATTGATTTCTAATAGCAATGTTCCGATGCATAATTAAACGCTGAGTTCAAAAAAATCATTCAGAACTCTGTAACTATTTTAGGAACAGAGATATTGAGCTTTAAACAGAGTGCAATAGATGCGAGAATTTGGTAGAGAATCACTACCACTGAAAAGCATCTATTCAATTAAGGCAGAGAGAATCATCAATTGATTTCTAATAGCAATGTTCCGATGCATAATTGAACGCTAAATTCAAAAACGTCATTCAGAACTCTGTAACTATTTTAGAAACAGAGATATTGAGCTTTAAACATAGTGCAATAGATGCGAGAATTAGGTAGGGAGTCACTACTACCGAATAACATCTATGCCATTAAAGCTGAGAAATTTGTAGAGAATCATCAATTGATTTCTAATAGCAATGTTCCGATTCAAAATTAAACGCTGAGTTCAAAAAAGTCATTCAGAACTCTGTAACTATTTTAGGAACAGAGATATTGAGCTTTAAACAGATTGCAATAGATGCGAGAATTTGGTAGAGAATCACTACCACTGAAAAGCATCTATTCCATTAAGGCAGAGAGAATCATCAATTGATTTCTAATAGCAATGTTCCGATGCATAATTGAACGCTGAGTTCAAAAAAGTCATTCAGAACTCTGTAACTATTTTAGGAACAGAGATATTGAGCTTTAAACAGAGTGCAATAGATGCGAGAATTTGGTAGAGAATCACTACCACTGAAAAGCATCTATTCCATTAAGGCAGAGAGAATCATCAATTGATTTCTAATAGCAATGTTCCGATGCATAATTGAACGCTGAGGTCAAAACAGTCATTCAGAACTCTGTAACTATTTTAGGAACAGAGATATTGAGCTTTAAACAGAGTGCAATAGATGCGAGAATTTGGTAGAGAATCACCACCACTGAAAAGCATCTATTCCATTAACGGAGAGAAAATCATCAATTTATTTCTAATAGCAATGTTCCGATTCAAAATGAAACGCTGAGTTCCAAAAAGTCATTCAGCACTCTGTAACTATTTTAGGAACAGAGATATTGAGCTTTAAACAGAGTGCAATAGATGCGAGAATTTGATAGAGAATCACTACCACTGAAAAGCATCTATTCCATTAAGTAGAGAGAATCATCAATTTATTTCTAATAGCAATGTTCCGATGCATAATTGAACGCTGAGTTCAAAAACGTCATTGGAACTCTGTAACTATTTTAGGAACAGAGATATTGAGCTTTAAACAGATTGCAATAGATGCGAGAATTTGGTAGAGAATCACTACCACTGAAAAGCATCTATTCCATTAAGGCAGAGAGAATCATCAATTGATTTCTAATAGCAATGTTCCGATGCATAATTGAACGCTGAGGTCAAAAAAGTCATTCAGAACTCTGTAACTATTTTAGGAACAGAGATATTGAGCTTTAAACAGAGTGCAATAGATGCGAGAATTTGGTAGAGAATCACAACCACTGAAAAGCATCTATTCCATTAACGGAGAGAAAATCGTCAATTTATTTCTAATAGCAATGTTCCGATTCACAATTAAACGCTGAGTTCAAAAAAGTCATTCAGCACTCTGTAACTTTTTTAGGAACAGAGATATTGAGCTTTAAACAGAGTGCAATAAATGCGAGAATTTGATAGAGAATCACTACCACTGAAAAGCATCTATTCCATTAAGTAGAGAGAATCATCAATTTATTTCTAATAGCAATGTTCCGATGCATAATTGAACGCTGAGTTCAAAAACGTCATTGGAATTCTGTAACTATTTTAGTAACAGAGATATTGAGCTTTAAACAGATTGCAATAGATGCGAGAATTTGGTAGAGAATCACTACCACTGAAAAGCATCTATTCCATTAAGGCAGAGAGAATCATCAATTGATTTCTAATAGCAATGTTCCGATGCATAATTGAACGCTGAGGTCAAAACAGTCATTCAGAACTCTGTAACTATTTTAGGAACAGAGATATTGAGCTTTAAACAGAGTGCAATAGATGCGAGAATTTGGTAGAGAATCACAACCACTGAAAAGCATCTATTCCATTAACGGAGAGAAAATCATCAATTTATTTCTAATAGCAATGTTCCGATTCAAAATGAAACGCTGAGTTCCAAAAAGTCATTCAGCACTCTGTAACTATTTTAGGAACAGAGATATTGAGCTTTAAACAGATTGCAATAGATGCGAGAATTTGGTAGAGAATCACTACCACTGAAAAGCATCTATTCCATCAAGGCAGAGAGAATCATCAATTGATTTCTAATAGCAATGTTCCGATGCATAATTGAACGCTGAGGTCAAAAAAGTCATTCAGAACTCTGTAACTATTTTAGGAACAGAGATATTGAGCTTTAAACAGAGTGCAATAGATGCGAGAATTTGGTAGAGAATCACAACCACTGAAAAGCATCTATTCCATTAACGGAGAGAAAATCATCAATTTATTTCTAATAGCAATGTTCCGATTCAAAATTAAACGCTGAGTTCAAAAAAGTCATTCAGCACTCTGTAACTTTTTTAGGAACAGAGATATTGAGCTTTAAACAGAGTGCAATAAATGCGAGAATTTGATAGAGAATCACTACCACTGAAAAGCATCTATTCCATTAAGTAGAGAGAATCATCAATTTATTTCTAATAGCAATGTTCCGATGCATAATTGAACGCTGAGGTCAAAAAAGTCATTCAGAACTCTGTAACTATTTTAGGAACAGAGATATTGAGCTTTAAACAGAGTGCAATTGATGCGAGAATTTGGTAGAGAATCACTACCACTGAAAAGCATCTATTCCATTAAGGCAGAGAGAATCATCAATTGATTTCTAATAGCAATGTTCCGATGCATAATTAAACGCTGAGTTCAAAAAAATCATTCAGAACTCTGTAACTATTTTAGGAACAGAGATATTTAGCTTTAAACAGAGTGCAATAGATGCGAGAATTTGGTAGAGAATCACTACCACTGAAAAGCATCTATTCCATTAAGGCAGAAAGAATCATCAATTGATTTCTAATAGCAATGTTCCGATGCATAATTGAACGCTGAATTCAAAAACGTCATTCAGAACTCTGTAACTATTTTAGAAACAGAGATATTGAGCTTTAAACATAGTGCAATAGATGCGAGAACTTGGTAGAGAGTCACTACTACCGAATAACATCTATGCCATTAAAGCTGAGAAATTTGTAGAGAATCATCAATTGATTTCTAATAGCAATGTTCCGATTCAAAATTAAACGCTGAGTTCAAAAAAGTCATTCAGAACTCTGTAACTATTTTAGAAACAGAGATATTGAGCTTTAAACAGATTGCAATAGATGTGAGAATTTGGTAGAGAATCACTACCACTGAAAAGCATCTATTCCATTAAGGCAGAAAGAATCATCAATTGATTTCTAATAGCAATGTTCCGATGCATAATTGAACGCTGAGTTCAAAAAAGTCATTCAGAACTCTGTAACTATTTTAGGAACAGAGATATTGAGCTTTAAACAGAGTGCAATAGATGCGAGAATTTGGTAGAGAATCACCACCACTGAAAAGCATCTATTCCATTAACGGAGAGAAGATCATCAATTTATTTCTAATAGCAATGTTCCGATGCATAATTGAACGCTAAATTCAAAAACGTCATTCAGAACTCTGTAACTATTTTAGGAACAGAGATATTGAGCTTTAAACATAGTGCAATAGATGCGAGAACTTGGTAGAGAGTCACTACTACCGAATAACATCTATGCCATTAAAGCTGAGAAATTTGTAGAGAATCATCAATTGATTTCTAATAGCAATGTTCCGATTCAAAATTAAACGCTGAGTTCAAAAAAGTCATTCAGAACTCTGTAACTATTTTAGAAACAGAGATATTGAGCTTTAAACAGATTGCAATAGATGTGAGAATTTGGTAGAGAATCACTACCACTGAAAAGCATCTATTCCATTAAGGCAGAGAGAATCATCAATTGATTTCTAATAGCAATGTTCCGATGCATAATTGAACGCTGAGTTCAAAAACGTCATTCAGAACTCTGTAACTATTTTAGGAACAGAGATATTGAGCTTTAAATAGAGTGCAATAGATGCGAGAATTTGGTAGAGAATCACCACCACTGAAAAGCATCTATTCCATTAACGGAGAGAAAATCATCAATTTATTTCTAATAGCAATGTTCCGATTCAAAAGTAAACGCTGAGTTCAAAAAAGTCATTCAGAACTCTGTAACTATTTTAGGACCAGAGATATTGAGCTTTAAACAGAGTGCAATAGATGCGAGAATTTGGTAGAGAATCACTACCACCGAAAAGCATCTATTCCATTAAGGCAGAAAGAATCATCAATTGATTTCTAATAGCAATGTTCCGATGCATAATTGAACGCTGAGCTCAAAAAAGTCATTCAGAACTCTGTAAGTATTTTAGGAACTGAGATATTGAGCTTTAAACAGAGTGCAATAGATGCGAGAATTTGGTAGAGAATCACAACCACTGAAAAGCATCTATTCCATTAACGGAGAGAAAATCATCAATTTATTTCTAATAGCAATGTTCCGATGCATAATTGAACGCTAAATTCAAAAACGTCATTCAGAACTCTGTAACTATTTTAGGAACAGAGATATTGAGCTTTAAACAGATTGCAATAGATGTGAGAATTTGGTAGAGAATCACTACCACTGAAAAGCATCTATTCCATTAAGGCAGAGAGAATCATCAATTGATTTCTAATAGCAATGTTCCGATGCATAATTGAACGCTGAGTTCAAAAACGTCATTCAGAACTCTGTAACTATTTTAGGAACAGAGATATTGAGCTTTAAACAGAGTGCAATAGATGCGAGAATTTGGTAGAGAATCACCACCACTGAAAAGCATCTATTCCATTAACGGAGAGAAAATCATCAATTTATTTCTAATAGCAATGTTCCGATTCAAAAGTAAACGCTGAGTTCAAAAAAGTCATTCAGAACTCTCTAACTATTTTAGGACCAGAGATATTGAGCTTTAAACAGAGTGCAATAGATGCGAGAATTTGGTAGAGAATCACTACCACTGAAAAGCATCTATTCCATTAAGGCAGAGAGAATCATCAATTGATTTCTAATAGCAATGTTCCGATGCATAATAGAACGCTGAGTTCAAGAAAGTCATTCAGAACTCTGTAACTATTTTAGGAACAGAGATATTGAGCTTTAAACATAGCGCAATAGATGCGAGAACTTGGTAGAGAGTCACTACTACCGAATAACATCTATGCCATTAAAGCTGAGAAATTTGTAGAGAATCATCAATTGATTTCTAATAGCAATGTTCCGATGCATAATTGAACGCTGAGTTCAAAAAAGTCATTCAGAACTCTGTAACTATTTTAGGAACAGAGATATTGAGCTTTAAACAGAGTGCAATAGATGCGAGAATTTGGTAGAGAATCACCACCACTGAAAAGCATCTATTCCATTAACGGAGAGAAAATCATCAATTTATTTCTAATAGCAATGTTCCGATTCAAAAGTAAACGCTGAGTTCAAAAAAGTCATTCAGAACTCTCTAACTATTTTAGGACCAGAGATATTGAGCTTTAAACAGAGTGCAATAGATGCGAGAATTTGGTAGAGAATCACTACCACTGAAAAGCATCTATTCCATTAAGGCAGAGAGAATCATCAATTGATTTCTAATAGCAATGTTCCGATGCATAATAGAACGCTGAGTTCAAAAACGTCATTCAGAACTTTGTAACTATTTTAGGAACAGAGATATTGAGCTTTAAACATAGTGCAATAGATGCGAGAACTTGGTAGAGAGTCACTACTACCGAATAACATCTATGCCATTAAAGCTGAGAAATTTGTAGAGAATTATCAATTGATTTCTAATAGCAATGTTCCGATGCATAATTGAACGCTGAGTTCAAAAACGTCATTCAGAACTCTGTAACTATTTTAGGAACAGAGATATTGAGCTTTAAATAGAGTGCAATAGATGCGAGAATTTGGTAGAGAATCACCACCACTGAAAAGCATCTATTCCATTAACGGAGAGAAAATCATCAATTTATTTCTAATAGCAATGTTCCGATTCAAAAGTAAACGCTGAGTTCAAAAAAGTCATTCAGAACTCTGTAACTACTTTAGGACCAGAGATATTGAGCTTTAAACAGAGTGCAATAGATGAGAGAATTTGGTAGAGAATCACTACCACCGAAAAGCATCTATTCCATTAAGGCAGAGAGAATCATCAATTGATTTCTAATAGCAATGTTCCGATGCATAATAGAACGCTGAGTTCAAAAACGTCATTCAGAACTTTGTAACTATTTTAGGAACAGAGATATTGAGCTTTAAATAGAGTGCAATAGATGCGAGAATTTGGTTGAGAATCACTACCACTGAAAAGCATCTATTCCATTAAGGCAGAGAAAATCATCAAATTATTTCTAATAGCAAGGTTCCGATTCAAAATTAAACGCTGAGTTCAAAAAAGTCATTTAGAACTCTGTAACTATTTTAGGAACAGAGATATTGAGCTTTAAACAGAGTGCAATAGATGCGAGAATTTGGTAGAGAATCACTACCACCGAAAAGCATCTATTCCATTAAGGCAGAGAGAATCATCAATTGATTTCTAATAGCAATGTTCCGATGCATAATTGAACGCTGAGTTCAAAAAAGTCATTCAGAACTCTGTAACTATTTTAGGAACAGAGATATTGAGCTTTAAACAGAGTGCAATAGATGCGAGAATTTGGTAGAGAATCACTACCACCGAAAAGCATCTATTCCATTAAGGCAGAGAGAATCATCAATTGATTTCTAATAGCAATGTTCCGATGCATAATAGAACGCTGAGTTCAAAAACGTCATTCAGAACTTTGTAACTATTTTAGGAACAGAGATATTGAGCTTTAAATAGAGTGCAATAGATGCGAGAATTTGGTTGAGAATCACTACCACTGAAAAGCATCTATTCCATTAAGGCAGAGAAAATCATCAAATTATTTCTAATAGCAAGGTTCCGATTCAAAATTAAACGCTGAGTTCAAAAAAGTCATTTAGAACTCTGTAACTATTTTAGGAACAGAGATATTGAGCTTTAAACAGAGTGCAATAGATGCGAGAACTTGGTAGAGAGTCACTACTACCGAATAACATCTATGCCATTAAAGCTGAGAAATTTGTAGAGAATCATCAATTGATTTCTAATAGCAATGTTCCGATGCATAATTGAATGCTGAGTTCAAAAACGTCATTCAGTACTCTGTAACTATTTTAGGAACAGAGATATTGAGCTTTAAACAGAGTGCAATAGATGCGAGAATTTGGTAGAGAATCACCACCACTGAAAAGCATCTATTCGATTAACGGAGAGAAAATCATCAATTTATTTCTAATAGCAATGTTCCGATTCAAAAGTAAACGCTGAGTTCAAAAAAGTCATTCAGAACTCTGTAACTATTTTAGGACCAGAGATATTGAGCTTTAAACAGAGTGCAATAGATGCGAGAATTTGGTAGAGAATCACTACCACCGAAAAGCATCTATTCCATTAAGGCAGAGAGAATCATCAATTGATTTCTAATAGCAATGTTCCGATGCATAATTGAACGCTGAGTTCAAAAAAGTCATTCAGAACTCTGTAACTATTTTAGGAACAGAGATATTGAGCTTTAAACAGAGTGCAATAGATGCGAGAATTTGGTAGAGAATCACTACCACCGAAAAGCATCTATTCCATTAAGGCAGAGAGAATCATCAATTGATTTCTAATAGCAATGTTCCGATGCATAATAGAACGCTGAGTTCAAAAAAGTCATTCAGAACTCTGTAACTATTTTAGGAACAGAGATATTGAGCTTTAAACAGAGTGCAATAGATGCGAGAATTTGGTAGAGAATCACTACCACCGAATAAGCATCTATGCCATTAAAGCTGAGAAATTTGTAGAGAATCATCAATTGATTTCTAATAGCAATGTTCCGATGCATAATTGAACGCTGAGTTCAAAAACGTCATTCAGAACTCTGTAACTATTTTAGGAACAGAGATATTGAGCTTTAAACAGAGTGCAATAGATGCGAGAATTTGGTAGAGAATCACCACCACTGAAAAGCATCTATTCCATTAACGGAGAGAAAATCATCAATTTATTTCTAATAGCAATGTTCCGATTCAAAAGTAAACGCTGAGTTCAAAAAAGTCATTCAGAACTCTGTAACTATTTTAGGACCAGAGATATTGAGCTTTAAACAGAGTGCAATAGATGCGAGAATTTGGTAGAGAATCACTACCACCGAAAAGCATCTATTCCATTAAGGCAGAGAGAATCATCAATTGATTTCTAATAGCAATGTTCCGATGCATAATAGAACGCTGAGTTCAAAAACGTCATTCAGAACTTTGTAACTATTTTAGGAACAGAGATATTGAGCTTTAAATAGAGTGCAATAGATGCGAGAATTTGGTTGAGAATCACTACCACTGAAAAGCATCTATTCCATTAAGGCAGAGAAAATCATCAAATTATTTCTAATAGCAAGGTTCCGATTCAAAATTAAACGCTGAGTTCAAAAAAGTCATTTAGAACTCTGTAACTATTTTAAGAACAGAGATATTGAGCTTTAAACAGAGTGCAATAGATGCGAGAATTTGGTAGAGAATCACTACCACCGAAAAGCATCTATTCCATTAAGGCAGAGAGAATCATCAATTGATTTCTAATAGCAATGTTCCGATGCATAATTGAACGCTGAGTTCAAAAAAGTCATTCAGAACTCTGTAACTATTTTAGGAACAGAGATATTGAGCTTTAAACAGAGTGCAATAGATGCGAGAATTTGGTAGAGAATCACTACCACCGAAAAGCATCTATTCCATTAAGGCAGAGAGAATCATCAATTGATTTCTAATAGCAATGTTCCGATGCATAATAGAACGCTGAGTTCAAAAAAGTCATTCAGAACTTTGTAACTATTTTAGGAACAGAGATATTGAGCTTTAAATAGAGTGCAATAGATGCGAGAATTTGGTAGAGAATCACTACCACTGAAAAGCATCTATTCCATTAAGGCAGAGAGAATCATCAATTTATTTCTAATAGCAATGTTCCGATTCAAAATTAAACGCTGAGTTCAAAAAAGTCATTCAGAACTCTGTAACTATTTTAGGAACAGAGATATTGAGCTTTAAACAGATTGCAATGGATGTGAGAACTTGGTAGAGAATCACTACCACCGAATAACATCTATGCCATTAAAGCTGAGAAATTTGTAGAGAATCATCAATTGATTTCTAATAGCAATGTTCCGATGCATAATTGAACGCTGAGTTCAAAAAAGTCATTCAGAACTCTGTAACTATTTTAGGAACAGAGATATTGAGCTTTAAACAGAGTGCAATAGATGCGAGAATTTGGTAGAGAATCACTACCACCGAAAAGCATCTATTCCATTAAGGCACTCAAAATCATCAATTTATTTCTAATAGCAATGTTACGATGCAAAATAGAACGCTGAGTTCAAAAAAGTCATTCAGAACTCTGTAACTATTTTAGGAACAGAGATATTGAGCTTTAAACAGAGTGCAATAGATGCGAGAATTTGGTAGAGAATCACTACCACCGAAAAGCATCTATTCCATTAAGGCAGAGAGAATCATCAATTGATTTCTAATAGCAATGTTCCGATGCATAATAGAACGCTGAGTTCAAAAAACGTCTCAGAACTTTGTAACTATTTTAGGAACAGAGATATTGAGCTTTAAATAGAGTGCAATAGATGCGAGAATTTGGTAGAGAATCACTACCACTGAAAAGCATCTATTCCATTAAGGCAGAGAGAATCATCAATTTATTTCTAATAGCAATGTTCCGATGCATAATTGAACGCTGAGTTCAAAAAAGTCATTCAGAACTCTGTAACTATTTTAGGAACAGAGATATTGAGCTTTAAACAGAGTGCAATAGATGCGAGAATTTGGTAGAGAATCACTACCACCGAAAAGCATCTATTCCATTAAGGCAGAGAGAATCATCAATTGATTTCTAATAGCAATGTTCCGATGCATAATAGAACGCTGAGTTCAAAAAAGTCATTCAGAACTTTGTAACTATTTTAGGAACAGAGATATTGAGCTTTAAATAGAGTGCAATAGATGCGAGAATTTGGTAGAGAATCACTACCACTGAAAAGCATCTATTCCATTAAGGCAGAGAGAATCATCAATTGATTTCTAATAGCAATGTTCCGATTCAAAATTAAACGCTGAGTTCAAAAAAGTCATTCAGAACTCTGTAACTATTTTAGGAACAGAGATATTGAGCTTTAAACAGAGTGCAATAGATGCGAGAACTTGGTAGAGAATCACTACCACCGAATAACATCTATGCCATTAAAGCTGAGAAATTTGTAGAGAATCATCAATTGATTTCTAATAGCAATGTTCCGATGCATAATTGAACGCTGAGGTCAAAAAAGTCATTCAGAACTCTGTAAGTATTTTAGGAACAGAGATATTGAGCTTTAAATAGAGTGCAATAGATGCGAGAATTTGGTACAGAATCACCACCACTGAAAAGCATCTATTCCATTAACGGAGAGAAAATCATCAATTTATTTCTAATAGCAATGTTCCGATTCAAAAGTAAACGCTGAGTTCAAAAAAGTCATTCAGAACTCTGTAACTATTTTAGGACCAGAGATATTGAGCTTTAAACAGAGTGCAATAGATGCGAGAATTTGGTAGAGAATCACTACCACCGAAAAGCATCTATTCCATTAAGGCAGAGAGAATCATCAATTGATTTCTAATAGCAATGTTCCGATGCATAATAGAACGCTGAGTTCAAAAAAGTCATTCAGAACTTTGTAACTATTTTAGGAACAGAGATATTGAGCTTTAAATAGAGTGCAATAGATGCGAGAATTTGGTTGAGAATCACTACCACTGAAAAGCATCTATTCCATTAAGGCAGAGAAAATCATCAAATTATTTCTAATAGCAATGTTCCGATTCAAAATTAAACGCTGAGTTCAAAAAAGTCATTCAGAACTCTGTAACTATTTTAGGAACAGAGATATTGAGCTTTAAACAGAGTGCAATAGATGCGAGAACTTGGTAGAGAATCACTACCACCGAATAACATCTATGCCATTAAAGCTGAGAAATTTGTAGAGAATCATCAATTGATTTCTAATAGCAATGTTCCGATGCATAATTGAACGCTGAGTTCAAAAAAGTCATTCAGAACTCTGTAACTATTTTAGGAACAGAGATATTGAGCTTTAAACAGAGTGCAATAGATGCGAGAATTTGGTAGAGAATCACTACCACCGAAAAGCATCTATTCCATTAACGGAGAGAGAATCATCAATTTATTTCTAATAGCAATGTTCCGATGCAAAATTGAACGCTGAGTTCAAAAAAGTCATTCAGAACTCTGTAACTATTTTAGGAACAGAGATATTGAGCTTTAAACAGAGTGCAATAGATGCGAGAATTTGGTAGAGAATCACTACCACCGAAAAGCATCTATTCCATTAAGGCAGAGAGAATCATCAATTGATTTCTAATAGCAATGTTCCGATGCATAATAGAACGCTGAGTTCAAGAAAGTCATTCAGAACTCTGTAACTATTTTAGGAACAGAGATATTGAGCTTTAAACATAGCGCAATAGATGCGAGAACTTGGTAGAGAATCACTACTACCGAATAACATCTATGCCATTAAAGCTGAGAAATTTGTAGAGAATCATCAATTGATTTCTAATAGCAATGTTCCGATGCATAATTGAACGCTGAGTTCAAAAAGTCATTCAGAACTCTGTAACTATTTTAGGAACAGAGATATTGAGCTTTAAACAGAGTGCAATAGATGCGAGAATTTGGTAGAGAATCACTACCACTGAAAAGCATCTATTCGATTAACGGAGAGAAAATCATCAATTTATTTCTAATAGCAATGTTCCGATTCAAAAGTAAACGCTGAGTTCAAAAAAGTCATTCAGAACTCTGTAACTATTTTAGGAACAGAGATATTGAGCTTTAAACAGAGTGCAATAGATGCGAGAATTTGGTAGAGAATCACTACCACTGAAAAGCATCTATTCCATTAAGGCAGAGAGAATCATCAATTGATTTCTAATAGCAATGTTCCGATGCATAATTGAACGCTGAGTTCAAAAAAGTCATTCAGAACTCTGTAACTATTTTAGGAACAGAGATATTGAGCTTTAAACAGAGTGCAATAGATGCGAGAATTTGGTAGAGAATCACTACCACTGAAAAGCATCTATTCCATTAAGGCAGAGAGAATCATCAATTGATTTCTAATAGCAATGTTCCGATGCATAATTAAACGTTGAGTTCAAAAAAGTCATTCACAACTCTGTAACATTTTAGGAACAGAGATATTGAGCTTTAAACAGAGTGCAATAGATGCGAGAATTTGGTAGAGAATCACTACCACTGAAAAGCATCTATTCCATTAAGGCAGAGAAAATCATCAATTTATTTCTAATAGCAATGTTCCGATTCAAAAGTAAACGCTGAGTTCAAAAAAGTCATTCAGAACTCTGTAACTATTTTAGGAACAGAGATATTGAGCTTTAAACAGAGTGCAATAGATGCGAGAATTTGGTAGAGAATCACTACCACCGAAAAGCATCTATTCCATTAAGGCAGAGAGAATCATCAATTGATTTCTAATAGCAATGTTCCGATGCATAATAGAACGCTGAGTTCAAAAAAGTCATTCAGAACTTTGTAACTATTTTAGGAACAGAGATATTGAGCTTTAAATAGAGTGCAATAGATGCGAGAATTTGGTTGAGAATCACTACCACCGAAAAGCATCTATTCCATTAAGGCAGAGAAAATCATCAATTTATTTCTAATAGCAATGTTCCGATTCAAAATTAAACGCTGAGTTCAAAAAAGTCATTCAGAACTCTGTAACTATTTTAGGAACAGAGATATTGAGCTTTAAACAGAGTGCAATAGATGCGAGAATTTGGTAGAGAATCACTACCACTGAAAAGCATCTATTCCATTAAGGCAGAGAGAATCATCAATTGATTTCTAATAGCAATGTTCCGATGCATAATTGAACGCTGAGTTCAAAAAAGTCATTCAGAACTCTGTAACTATTTTAGGAACAGAGATATTGAGCTTTAAACAGAGTGCAATAGATGCGAGAATTTGGTAGAGAATCACTACCACCGAAAAGCATCTATTCCATTAAGGCAGAGAGAATCATCAATTGATTTCTAATAGCAATGTTCCGATGCATAATAGAACGCTGAGTTCAAAAAAGTCATTCAGAACTTTGTAACTATTTTAGGAACAGAGATATTGAGCTTTAAATAGAGTGCAATAGATGCGAGAATTTGGTAGAGAATCACTACCACTGAAAAGCATCTATTCCATTAAGGCAGAGAGAATCATCAATTGATTTCTAATAGCAATGTTCCGATGCATAATTGAACGCTGAGTTCAAAAAAGTCATTCAGAACTCTGTAACTATTTTAGGAACAGAGATATTGAGCTTTAAACAGAGTGCAATAGATGCGAGAATTTGGTAGAGAATCACTACCACTGAAAAGCATCTATTCCATTAAGGCAGAGAGAATCATCAATTGATTTCTAATAGCAATGTTCCGATGCAAAATTAAACGCTGAGTTCAAAAAAGTCATTCACAACTCTGTAACTATTTTAGGAACAGAGATATTGAGCTTTAAACAGAGTGCAATAGATGCGAGAATTTGGTAGAGAATCACTACCACTGAAAAGCATCTATTCCATTAAGGAGAGAAAATCATCAATTTATTTCTAATAGCAATGTTCCGATGCATAATAGAACGCTGAGTTCAAAAAAGTCATTCAGAACTTTGTAACTATTTTAGGAACAGAGATATTGAGCTTTAAATAGAGTGCAATAGATGCGAGAATTTGGTAGAGAATCACTACCACTGAAAAGCATCTATTCCATTAAGGCAGAGAAAATCATCAAATTATTTCTAATAGCAATGTTCCGATTCAAAATTAAACGCTGAGTTCAAAAAAGTCACTCAGAACTCTGTAACTATTTTAGGAACAGAGATATTGAGCTTGAAACAGATTGCAATGGATGTGAGAACTTGGTAGAGAATCACTACCACCGAATAACATCTATGCCATTAAAGCTGAGAAATTTGTAGAGAATCATCAATTGATTTCTAATAGCAATGTTCCGATTCAAAATTAAACGCTGAGTTCAAAAAAGTCATTCAGAACTCTGTAACGATTTTAGGAACAGAGATATTGAGCTTTAAACAGAGTGCAATAGATGCGAGAATTTGGTAGAGAATCACTACCACCGAAAAGCATCTATTCCATTAAGGCAGAGAGAATCATCAATTGATTTCTAATAGCAATGTTCCGATGCATAATAGAACGCTGAGTTCAAAAAAGTCATTCAGAACTTTGTAACTATCTTAGGAACAGAGATATTGAGCTTGAAACAGATTGCAATGGATGTGAGAACTTGGTAGCGAATCACTACCACCGAATAACATCTATGCCATTAAAGCTGAGAAATTTGTAGAGGATCATCAATTGATTTCTAATAGCAATGTTCCGATTCAAAATTAAACGCTGAGTTCAAAAAAGTCATTCAAAACTCTGTAACTATTTTAGGAACAGAGATATTGAGCTTTAAACAGAGTGCAATAGATGCGAGAATTTGGTAGAGAATCACTACCACTGAAAAGCATCTATTCCATTAAGGCAGAGAGAATCATCAATTTATTTCTAATAGCAATGTTCCGATGCAAAATTGAACGCTGAGTTCAAAAAAGTCATTCAGAACTCTGTAACTATTTTAGGAACAGAGATATTGAGCTTTAAACAGAGTGCAATAGATGCGAGAATTTAGTAGAGAATCACTACCACTGAAAAGCATGTATTCCATTAAGACAGAGAGAATCATCAATTGATTTCTAATAGCAATGTTCCGATGCATAATTGAACGTTGAGATCAAACAAGTCATTCAGAACTCTGTAACTATTTTAGGAACAGAGATATTGAGCTTTAAACAGAGTGCAATAGATGCGAGAATTTGGTAGAGAATCACTACCACCGAAAAGCATCTATTCCATTAAGGCAGAAAGAATCATCAATTGATTTCTAATAGCAATGTTCCGATGCATAATAGAACGCTGAGTTCAAAAAAGTAATTCAGAACTTTGTAACTATTTTAGGAACAGAGATATTGAGCTTTAAATAGAGTGCAATAGATGCGAGAATTTGGTAGAGAGTCACTACCACTGAAAAGCATCTATTCCATTAAGGCAGAGAAAATCATCAATTTATTTCTAATAGCAATGTTCCGATTCAAAATTAAACGCTGAGTTCAAAAAAGTCACTCAGAACTCTGTAACTATTTTAGGAACAGAGATATTGAGCTTGAAACAGATTGCAATGGATGTGAGAACTTGGTAGAGAATCACTACCACCGAATAACATCTATGCCATTTAGGCAGAGAGAATAATCAATTTATTTCTAATAGCAAAGTTCCGATTCAAAATTAAACGCTGAGTTCAAAAAAGTCACTCAGAACTCTGTAACTATTTTAGGAACAGAGATATTGAGCTTGAAACAGATTGCAATGGATGTGAGAACTTGGTAGAGAATCACTACCACCGAATAACATCTATGCCATTAAAGCTGAGAAATTTGTAGAGAATCATCAATTAATTTCTAATAGCAATGTTCCGATGCATAATTGAACGCTGAGTTCAAAAAAGTCATTCAGAACTCTGTAACTATTTTAGGAACAGAGATATTGAGCTTTAAACAGAGTGCAATAGATGCGAGAATTTGGTAGAGAGTCACTACCACCGAAAAGCATCTATTCCATTAAGGCAGAGAGAATAATCAATTTATTTCTAATAGCAATGTTCCGATTCAAAACTAAACGCTGAGTTCAAAAAAGTCACTCAGAACTCTGTAACTATTTTAGGAACAGAGATATTGAGCTTGAAACAGATTGCAATGGATGTGAGAACTTGGTAGAGAATCACTACCACCGAATAACATCTATTCCATTAAGGCAGAGAGAATCATCAATTTTATTCTAATAGCAATTTTCCGATGCAAAATTGAACACTGAGTTGAAGTAAGTCATTCAAAACTCTGTAAGTATTTTAGGAACAGAGATATTGAGCTTTAAACAGATTGCAATGGATGTAAGAAATTAGTAGAGAATCATTACCACCGAATAACTCCTATGCCATTAAAGCTGAGAAATTTGTAGAGAATCATCAATTGATTTCTAATAGCAATTTACCGATGCATAATTGAACGTTGAGTTCAAAAAAGTCATTCAGAACTCTGTAACTATTTTAGGAACAGAGATATTGAGCTTTAAACAGAGTGCAATAGATGCGATAATTTGGTGGAGAATCACTACCACCGAATAGCATCTATTCCATTAAGCCAGAGAGAATCATCAATTTATTTCTAATAGCAATGTTCCGATGCAAAATTGAACACTGCGTTCAAAAAAGTCATTCACAACTCTGTAACTATTTTAGGAACAGAGATATTGAGCTTTAAACTGAGTGCAATAGATGCGAGAATTTGGTAGAGAATCACTACCACCGAAAAGCATCTATTCCATTAAGGCAGAGAGAATCATCAATTGATTTCTAATAGCAATGTACCAATGCAAAATTAAACGCTGAGTTCAAAAAAGTCATTCAGAACTCTGTAACTATTTTAGCAACAGAGATATTGAGCTTAAAACAGAGTGCAATAGATGTGAGAACTTGGTAGAGATTCACTACCACCGAATAACATCTATGCCATTAAAGCTGAAAAAAATTTTAGAGAATCATCAATTGATTTCTAATAGCAATGTGCCGATGCAAAATTGAATGTTGAGTTCAAAAAAGTCATTCAGAACTTTGTAACTATTTTAGGAACAGAGATATTGAGCTTTAAATAGAGTGCAATAGATGCGAGAATTTGGTAGAGAATCACTACCACCGAAAAGCATCTATTCCATTAAGGCAGAAAGAATCATCAATTGATTTCTAATAGCAATGTTCCGATGCATAATAGAACGCTGAGTTCAAAAAAGTCATTCAGAACTTTGTAACTATTTTAGGAACAGAGATATTGAGCTTTAAATAGAGTGCAATAGATGCGAGAATTTGGTAGAGAGTCACTACCACTGAAAAGCATCTATTCCATTAAGGCAGAGAAAATCATCAATTTATTTCTAATAGCAATGTTCCGATTCAAAATTAAACGTTGAGTTCAAAAAAGTCACTCAGAACTCTGTAACTATTTTAGGAACAGAGATATTGAGCTTGAAACAGATTGCAATGGATGTGAGAACTTGGTAGAGAATCACTACCACCGAATAACATCTATGCCATTTAGGCAGAGAGAATAATCAATTTATTTCTAATAGCAATGTTCCGATTCGAAATTAAACGCTGAGTTCAAAAAAGTCACTCAGAACTCTGTAACTATTTTAGGAACAGAGATATTGAGCTTTAAACAGAGTGCAATAGATGCGAGAATTTGGTAGAGAATCACTACCACCGAAAAGCATCTATTCCATTAAGGCAGAGAGAATAATCAATTTATTTCTAATAGCAATTTTCCGATGCAAAATTGAACACTGATTTGAAGTAAGTCATTCAAAACTCTGTAACTATTTTAGCAACAGAGATATTGAGCTTAAAACAGAGTGCAATAGATGTGAGAACTTGGTAGAGATTCACTACCACCGAATAACATCTATGCCATTAAATCTGAAAAAATTTTAGAGAATCATCAATTGATTTCTAATAGCAATGTTCCGATGCATAATAGAACGCTGAGTTCAAAAAAGTCATTCAGAACTTTGTAACTATTTTAGGAACAGAGATATTGAGCTTTAAATAGAGTGCAATAGATGCGAGAATTTGGTAGAGAGTCACTACCACTGAAAAGCATCTATTCCATTAAGGCAGAGAAAATCATCAATTTATTTCTAATAGCAATGTTCCGATTCAAAATTAAACGCTGAGTTCAAAAAAGTCATTCAGAACTCTGTAACTATTTTAGGAACAGAGATATTGAGCTTTAAACAGAGTGCAATAGATGCGATAATTTGGTGGAGAATCACTACCACCGAATAGCATCTATTCCATTAAGCCAGAGAGAATCATCAATTTATTTCTAATAGCAATGTTCCGATGCAAAATTGAACACTGCGTTCAAAAAAGTCATTCACAACTCTGTAACTATTTTAGGAACAGAGATATTGAGCTTTAAACTGAGTGCAATAGATGCGAGAATTTGGTAGAGAATCACTACCACCGAAAAGCATCTATTCCATTAAGGCAGAGAGAATCATCAATTGATTTCTAATAGCAATGTGCCGATGCAAAATGGAATGTTGAGTTCAAAAAAGTCATTCAGAACTCTGTAACTATTTTAGGAACAGAGATATTGAGCTTTAAACAGATTGCAATGGATGTGAGAACTTGGTAGAGAATCACTACCACCGAATAACTTCTATGCCATTAAAGCTGAGAAATTTGTAGAGAATCATCAATTGATTTCTAATAGCAATGTTCTAGGGGGACAAACTTTCGGATGAGCAAGACCGAAACTTATGGTACATTCTTTCTTCTTATAAGAATATTGTTTATAAGAATATCCAGGCTCAGAATCATCCAAATTTTAAGAATATTATAAGAATATTGCTCAGCCTCAGCTCATATATTTGTGTCTCATTTTTCAGTAGTTGCCTGTTTTGCAATGTTCATAACGGAGAATCGCATGACTGACGTGTCTCATTTTTCGAAAAGAATGTTCAAAACTTTATGATTGTTAAGAACATTCTTATTGTTATAGCTGCTTAAATTTTCCTTTCGTTTGACCATTTCCTCGTAATGAAAGGACATTTCTTTTAAATATGTTCCCCTGAAACCATATCAGATTTTAAAAAATAAGAATACTTTAAGAATATGTTCAGGCTCAAAACAAAAATTTGTTAAGAATATTGAGGCTGGAAAAAATTTATAGTATTCTTTTATAAAAAAGATTGTATGGAGACATAGCTAGGCCTAAAGATTTATCAAAGCAAAATACGGTCATTGCTTACCACAGCTCTTATGAAATTTGTTTTGCCACAGTTTGTTTACATTTTTATCTCATATTACTCAATACTTGACTTGAAAATGTATTGTCTTGTACACCTTGTTTTTATGAGAAATTACTTGAAAGATACTCAACTCACATTTATGCAACTTTTATTTTAGCCAAGGACACCCTGGGACTTATGATAGCTGCTGTATTTTCATCTGTTTCCTTGTTTCCTGTATCATATATCTCGGAATTGGAAGTACTTCTTGGACAAGCTTCGAAAAACGTCGTTTTGAATGTTCACGAGGGCATCGAAAGTAAACTTGAAGATAGCAAATTTCGAAGGATGACATATCCAAGAGCATAGACTACTGTATGTGACAAGCTCTTTTTGATATGCACTTTCTTTCATGCAGGTTTGTACAATACACTCTTTTTTTTTATAAGAATATTGTTTATAAGAATATCAGGCTCAGAATCATCCAAATTCTAAGAATATTATAAGAATATTGCTCAGCCTCAGCTCGCATATTTGTGTCTCATTTTCCAGCAGTTGCCTGTCTTGCGATGTTCATAAGATTCTTATTGTTACAATTGCTTAAGTTTTTCTTTCAGTCGACCATTTCTTCATAATGATATGACAATTCTTTGAACTATGTTCCCTTGAAACCATATTAGATTTGAAAAAATAAGAATACTTTAAGAATATGTTAAGGCTCAAAACGAAAAATGTCTTAAGAATATTGAGGCTGGAAAAATTTATAGTATTCTTATAAAAAAAAAGAGTGTATGAGAGCGTGCGGGTGCATGACAGAAGACTCACGAGAAACGAGATAGTCCCAGTTGTCGCAACAGCAACAATGCCAAAAGCGATAACTACGAAATTGTAATCAGTCTAGCAACACGAGTCATTGTAGTAATGTAAAATTTGTCTCGAGTTTAGATTGACCTGCAGTTTTAACTTTGTTTGTGCATAGTTAATAAAATTTATTAACTATGGTTTGTGCGTCCCGAGGCCTTGGTCATTTCTTCGTTTTTCGCGCCCTTTTTGGCCTTTTGGCCAGATATATCCCAAAGAGCGCTGTCTTGACAATTTGACAGTCACATATTCCACTTTGTAGCGTCTCATTTGAAATGAGCCAATGAAAGAACCAAGAAGTGTCAATGTCATACTAGTCCGGTAGCAGAAAGGGGGGTATTACCACCAAGAGAGGTAATTTATGAGACTAGACTTTTTTGGTCAATTTTGGGGTGCTGAATCCGAATCTCGATGTTCTTTGGTCAGGCGAGGGGCCGTTTACAAGATATGGGGGTATTTGCCCCCAAAATTGGGGCAAAATGAAACTTTAGCAAAAATATCAACCATCATCACCAATACAATTATATAAACACAAAACGCAAGTCTAAATGTCGTTTAATTTATATACGAGCTTCTCAATTGTGTCTCGTGTCATTTTTGCTTCTTTTGGGGGCGGAATTGCCCCCAAAAGGGGCAAAGAACTATTGTGCTCGAAAATTATTTAAAAATATTCAATTATATCAAAATTGATGTGCTGAATCCGAATTTGAATGTTATTTCATCAATTTATGAACAAGTGAAGAGATATGGGGGCTTTTAACCCCCAAAAGGGGGCAACCTGTCATTTACAAATCCGAATTTTTTTGGAATTGCTCAAAAATATCTATTTGCATGAAATCTGAGGCACTGAATTCGAAATGTAATGTTATCTAATGGAATTTGGAATAAATGTTAAGATATTAGGGGTTTTACCCATTGAGTGATAGAAAGTTATGGGATACAGTACTAAAACGCTAACAGCAAGGTGCCAAGCTGTTAAATTTGGAGATATGATATGATGATGACGCGCATCAGTTGCTATACATGACCAGATCCTGAAACTGATTTGTATTAAAATGATTTTAGAAGTTAAACAGTTGTATACAACCAATAAATTCGTTAAGTAACGAAAGTAGATCTCCAAATTAAACAAGTCAGATTCTCCATACCGTATTAGATGAATATTTCTGGACAGTATTAGTTTCCTTTTTCAACTTACTCTTAATTGTCACTATCGTCAAAATCTGAGAGTGAAACATCTTCCTCACCCTCTTCTTCTTCTACATCCCTAATTCCGTATCTATCTGTGTCTATCAAACAGCAGATCTGCAACATCCTCTGGATATGCCCCCTCTATCCACTTCACATTCATCTCAAGAAGCCAACCACGAAAGTGCGGAACACCGCATAACATAAGTGGTCGATATACACCCCTCCACATTCTTGCGACAAAAATCGCTCGTTTGCAATGCAGTTCTAAGTTGCTTTGACAAAGAGAGAGGAGGGAGAGATCAACAATCTTTTGCAGTCTTTTTCATGCTTCTTCCAAAACTAATTTTCCCTGGCCTCGTTTACGGAAGCATGTTTTTCTTTCCGAAGATTGAGCACACGAAATGTTCTAATGCTTTCATTTGATCTTCTGTGAGATTCCGACTTTCTCCAAGACAACTAAACAGATCTAAAAATTGAGGACTATTCTTGACGTATTTCCAGCACGATTGATTCCCCTTTCGAGGAAAGCTAGATAAACAGTCAATCCCACTGAATGAATGAAGAGCCTCTCGTGCAGAAAGATTGCGAATGGAGTGTCCATGGATGTACCAGAACTAAGACAGTGATGTACTCTTACATGTGATGATGTACTCTTACTGTTTCATCATTAATCACGCCCGTAATCTTGCTGGCCATGGAAAGCAATGATGTGAACATATACATTGACAACGGAACTGGGAAGAGTCTAAGATGCTCGATTTGAGTGCCTGCAAATCATCATCAGAGAAACAAAGGAAGCCTCTGCTGGGATTGCATTCATTCAGTGGGAATGACTGTGCATCTAGCTTTATTCGAAAGGGGAAGAAATTGTGCTGGAAATGCGTCAAGAAAAGTCCTCAATTTTTAGATCTGTTTAGCAGTCTTGGAAAAAGTTGGAATCTCACAGAAGATCCAATGAAAGCATTAGAACATTTCGTGTGCTCAATCTTCGGAAAGAAAAACATGCTTCCGTAAACGAGGCCAGGGAAAATTTGTTTTGGGAGAAGCATGAGAAAGACTGCAAAAGATTGTTGATCTCTCCCTCCTCTCTCTTTGTCAAAGCAACTTAGAACTGCATTGCAAACGAGCGAATTTTGTCGCAAGAATGTGGAGGGGTGTATATCGACCATTTATGTTATGCGGTGTTCCGCACTTTCGTGGTTGGCTTCTTGAGATGAATGTGAAATGGATAGAGGGGGCATATCCAGAGGATGTTGCAGATCTGCTGATTGATGGACTCGGATAGATACGGGATTAGGGGTGTAGAAGAAGAAGAGGGCGAGGAAGATGTTTCACTCTCAGATTTTGACGATAGTGACAATTAAGAGTAAGTTGAAAAAGGAAACTAATACTGTCCAGAAATATTCATCTAATACGGTATGGAGAATCTGACTTGTTTAATTTGGAGATCTACTTTCATTACTAAAACGTTTTATTGGTTGTATACAACTGTTTAACTTCTAAAATCACTTTAATACAAATCAGTTTCAGGATCTGGCCATGTATAACAACTGATGCGCATCATCATCATATCATATCTCCAAATTTAACAGCTTGGCACCTTGCTGTTAGCGTTTTAGTACTGTAACCCATAACTTTCTATCCCTCAATGAGTAAAACCGCTAATTTCTTAACATTTATTCCAAATTCAATTAGATAACATTAAATTTCGAATTCAGTGCCTCAGATTTCATGCAAATAGATATTTTTGAACAATTCTAAAAAAAATTTGGATTTGTAAATGACAGGTTGCCCCCTTTTAGGGGTTAAAAGCCCCCATATCTCTTCACTTGTTCATAATTTGATAAAATAACATTCAAATTCGGATTCAGCACATCAATTTTGATATAATTGAATATTTTTAAGGTAGCTCATATACAACTGATTGAACTTTTACAGTTGGCAATGTATTGCCATGAATCATCATGAGAAATAAAGCGGACAGGAATAGAAAATTTTTCATTATGTAAAAATTTGAAAAATTTGCATAATTATGACGTCATCAGCATAATTAGTGGAAAACCACATGGTATTTTGATAAAAGATAGGAAGTGAAGCACTTGCAGTATACAGACTAAACTTTGTACAAGTGCTTTCATGGTTGCTGTTCATGGTTAGGACTAAAAAAATTGGCCCAAAATAGCTTAAGCAGAGAGTTGTGAATAAAATCCAGCAAAATTCTAAAATTTAGGGTCGCTCGGGAATTTTTAATTGAATTTTAGTGAAAATTACATAACAGACTCAAAACATTTTTAGTCAAAGCTCTTAACAGAGCTATGAAAAGAGTACATGCAAAATTTGAGAACCATATCAGTTATTATTTCAGAGAAATCCTTTTTTAAAGTTAGGAATGTGCCCAAAAAACAAGTTTTCTAGAAACGCAATTTAAAATTTGGATAACCTAAAATCCACCTGTAACATAAGATTCTGCACCCTCCTGTTCTTTTTCCCTATCAGAATATCCTTTCTTAAAGCTTCTCAATGTTTTTCTTCTTTTCTTTCCCTGTAGAGACATTTTTCTTTCAATATTTCTAATTCTTTGACGAGTTCTCTTGTTTGAGCTGTTTGTCATTACTACACCAGCAGCAAATCCAAAATGTTTCAAAATGTCAGATACCGCATTTGGCCCTTCATTAAACTGCATTACAGCAGAATTTACAGCACATTCAAGGAGATCCTGTTCAACAAAATCTCCTTTTGGACACTTTCTCCAAATCACATTATTTAATGACTCATTTGCATTTTGTGTCTTTCCATGCAGGCATCTTGACAGCAACTCATCACTGCTGAGATCTTTAAAGATTGGCTTGATCAGCTCATGGATCCACATTGGCAAATTTATTGATTCTTTTCTTGTGTTTGTGCCTGTTACCTTATCTTTTTGGAATTTGCACCATGATTTTGCATCTCTTGGGCAATACTGGTGTCTTTTTTCATCATCATCATAATTTGTGCAATGATACAATATCGCACCCACTGCCTTTTTCATTTGGTACAAATTCCCCTGGTTTTCCCTTATAGCAATGCCATAGAAATTCTGCAAGCTGTTTATGACTTTATCAGTGAGCTTTCCTCTTCCTGACAGTGGGGTTGATGAATTTTTGAATGATTTTCTCAAATCACGCAAGCGCGTACCAAGCCTCTCTTGTACATGGCCTATGCACTTTAGCTTACGTGGCTTTATACCATAATCTGAATAAGGATTTGCTGCAGAAACTTCCTTGAATGAAGATGTATCACCATCCCCAATGTAATTATGATAAATCAGCTTGTGCTTCTGAACAGAGGATGTAAACATGGCAATTGCTCCAGCACCTTCCATTGCTCCAGAAGACTTTGAATGATTTTTCTTACAGATGTGCTGCAATTTCCACCATCATATTCAGTTGTACCTTTCTTTGATTCCCACTTTTGACACAGCCTGCAATACTTTGACATGACATGTTTATCAACGCATAGACCATTGCAAATTGCTGTCACTGCACCATTCAAGGAAGCATGTCCGCGCTTCTGCCATGTTCCATCAATTGAGACATCACATAACATTACTGAAGGGTCTCCTGCAAGCTTTTGTTCTGTTTCATTGTGGACTTTCTCGGCAGCTTTCCTCATGCTTTCATTGGCTGCATTCTCGTATGCTATGATCATGTCCCCTTTGATATTTTCATAGCCTGGCCAGGACAATCCATGCATGTTCATAATTCTTGAGAAGTTGTCAATTCCTTGATGACCCTTTCCTATTTCCCTGAATGCTGTTACAAGTCGAACATTGGACTCAAAGAAAGACCTTCCACCTGTAGCCTTTGGCTTAGTTTTGCTTGATGAATACTGGCTCATTTCCCAATTACAACAGGTACACTTTAGTGTCAGCTTATGAGCAAGGCCCATTCTGTTTTTAAGGACATCATCAATTTCCATTTTACTGCCACAATCCAAACATTTTCCAACAGTACTAATCATTTCCTTCATGATCTTGAAGTTGATTATGATGAAATAATCTTCAAACTGTTCGCCAATAACTTCATCAAGTCGCAATCGTTTCGAGCCAGGAGGAGTTCCACACGTTTCTTGTTGGTTGTCTGCTGCGATGTTTGGGTTAGGCCCATTCAGTTTTCTTTTCATCCCACTGCCTATTTCTACTTGTACAAAACGGTTCCCGTGGAACTTACTTTTCTTTTTGTATTTCTTGTTCTTTTTTGAACCCATAACTTTCTTCTTCTCAACGTTAAATTAGGGTGTTGGACGTTGAACTTGACTGATTCTTAACTGCTCCGATACTTTCACAGAAAAATCCAGAACTGATTTCATTGCTTTGCTGCAGTTCAAGCAAACTAAAAGGTCCCGTATGTGAACAGAGGGTGCCCAAATGATAGAAAGGAAAAGAAATCAATGAAACATAGGGAAATCGTAAGCATAACTGCATTAGAGGGGCAAGCTTTGATTTTTGGGGGCTTAATTTACATGAAATGCGTTGCTATGGCGTTGCTATGGAAAATTAATGTCCCCACTCTGCAAAATACTGAAGAAAAAACATATTTCAGTTAAAAAGATAGCCAAAACGTGCTGATAGGTGCAATCTATGGTAATTTTGACACAAGAAACTTCCTAAAAAAATTTTTCAAGAAAAATTGAAAAATCATCAATCGGTTGTATAGGAGCTACCTTAAATCATTTTCGAGCACAATAGTTCTTTGCCCCTTTTGGGGGCAATTCCGCCCCCAAAAGAAGCAAAAATGACACGAGACACAATTGAGAAGCTCGTATATAAATTAAACGACATTTAGACTTGCGTTTTGTGTTTATATAATTGTATTGGTGATGAAGGTTGATATTTTTGCTAAAGTTTCATTTTGCCCCAATTTTGGGGGCAAATACCCCCATATCTCGTAAACGGCCCCTCGCCTGACCAAAGAACATCGAGATTCGGATTCAGCACCCCAAAATTGACCAAAAGAGTCTAGTCTCATAAATTACCTCTCTTGGTGGTAATACCCCCCTTTCTGCTACCGGAACTATACATTCTAAGAAGAGTTGATGTTGAGAAGATATTGAGAAGAGCTGGTTGTTGTTGCTGCAAAGCTTGCCTCTTCAATCCAAACAAAGATGGCGGGAAAACACAACTCCATCGCGCTCATTTTACTTCTGTTAGTTCACTGCCTTAACTGTTATGAATATGACATTTCGATCGATGGCCATCAGGCAGATGCATCACATTTAGCAAGTACGCTTGAGGCATTGGAAACACTTCGAAACTTCGCCTCGAAAATTGATTTTGGAGAAGGTGATTACAGTGGGCCTAGCAGGCCTGCAGGAGCTGCGGAGGGGATCTTCAAAAGGTTCACCCAAATTTACAAGAGGTCTTACATTGACAATGAAACAGAATATGGGTTCAGGAAGGCTGTCTTTTTGGTGAGGACATTTTTTGGTAGTTAACAAAGCATGAGTGAGTTTCTTATTTTATTTGTCATGGATGATCTTGACTTCTCTTTTTAGTTTTAAGCTTGTCACACACTCACACAAAGCCTGCTGTAAATGTATGATGGGAAGTGGGCACTTGTCACACGCAAGGAAAACGATAGATAAACACTAGAGGACATTTCGTGCACACCCATAAGCGTACGGGAAGAAAAAATCTAGGGGGGTGGCCTGACACAAAGTCCATGTTTACCAACATTTTTGCCCAACTGAGGGCAGATTTTTGTCCGATTGGGGCTGATTTTCGACGATATTTCCAACATTGGGGGGGGGGGCTGCTTTTTATGTTGTGTGTCTTTACCAAGGACTTTCAATAAGCAATTTCAAGTACACCACATGAAGAGCAATGGATTCATCCTTTTAAAACAAATAGCCAGATGTGGATTTTTTTGTGTTATGCACTTTGCAAACTTATCAGTCTGCAGGCAACCAATGGCTTGGCCCATTGGTGGTCCATCTGACTTTCTTTCATTTTCTCCAATAAATAGGATAGCCTCAAGAGACATTTCAGACTGAACAAAGAGGAAAGCAAGTATGAGTCTTCAGCAAAATTTGGAATAAACAAATTTTCTGATTGGACACCTGATGAATTTAGGAGTAAGTGAAATTTAGATTGATTATGATGAGTCCCTTGTATCCCTGTGGCAAATCTTGCTCAACAGGGGCTCATAATAAAACTATATGATAAAGCTGACTCTATTCTCTGCATTTAATTGATTGAATCTGGATCAATGCTTCGGCTCTGTTGAATGGTCACTCCTCACGCACAAAGGAGATGCAGTAAAACCACATTAGCAGACACTTAATCAACAAAACCTAGTATAAATCTGAAGAAGAAAGTTCACCTTACCTGGTTGGTGCAAAGTAAGTCTTTTGATGCTGCGCCTTCCATGTTTTTAAGACCAAACTTACCAGAGAGATTTCCCTGCTTTATGTAGGAATTTGGATTAAATCTTGTCAACTGCATCAATCAAATGGAAAATTCAACAGCTTTTGTTCTTTACCGAATCTTGCAATCTGATTGTATCTCTTTTCCTGTGTTTCAGGTGTATAGCCTTCAATTTTTGTTTGATCAATTTTCACATTTAAATTTAAGGTTTACTGAGGAGCCAACAATTTAAAGGAGATAGAAAGAAGATTTTAACAAATTCGGAATTCCAAGGTGTCACACAGGGTGAAAATAAAGCTTGTACCTATAGACAGGAAGATCCACCCAAAGCGGTTGATTGGTACTTTTTTATATATTTCATATCTGCCATTTTAATATTGTCTGTAACTCATTTTGTTATGAGCACGCATTAGAATAAAATCTTTTTACTGGTTCTCCTCAGTTTGTAATGTCATTTGATAAAAGGGTTTTTGAGATTTGCATTTTGTTTCCCTATTTCATAGTATTTTATTTGAAGACAGGTTTACTGTATGTATACCTCATGGAACTGAAACTGTTCTGATCATTGCATAAACATTCATTGGCTATGTCTTTGTTGACCATTTATTATGTCACATGCTGAGAAACAGTGGGGTCGTGGGATGGCTCCAGCTGAAATGTGGAACACGGAACGGAACATGGAACGAAACACGGAACGGACTGACTAGAATTTATGTGGAACAGCTATTTGACTGAAATGCAAAACAGTTTGCAGGAAAGAGTTAATGAAATGCGAAGCAAACTTTGATTGCAAACTCAAATGCAAAGCAGATGTGACTGAAGTAGGGAACAAAATTGACTGAAATACAAAAAGATTCTAATCAGAGATCAAGACAAATATTGGCAAACCAAATTTTCCGGGGGGGGGACATTTTAATGGGAATGTGCAGCCCAAATGGAGGCGTTTTCTTGTTATTATTCATTATTCCATAAACAACAACTTCTGAGTTATGCCCCCCCCCTCTGAAATATTGCACAATAAACACAGTGGACGTCCACATGTCCATGGACATGGCTATGTAGGGGGTATACTGTACTTGAGGTGGGAATGGATGTCCAAAATATTTTCCGACAATAAGCCAAAACATTGAAAGAGCATCATGAACGAATAAACAGCTGCCCCACCTCTGATGGACCATGCCATATAATCTAGGGCTGCTACACCAGATTTTCAGACACAAGGGGACACACCCCATGGACACACAAACATTTTCATGAAGAAACTTACGTTCAGGGCTGGCAAGATTCTGAAATTGAACAAAAAAGGATCCTTAATCAAAGGTCGAATGGTATTTAAAAAACATCGGTTCTAGCACTTTTCCCCCCTTTCCTCCTTTCTCCTCCTGTATTTAATGATCAAGAGCGAGACTTGGAGCAAGTCCATCGGGAGGGTGATCCGTAACACTTTGATCCGCAACACTTTTGATCCGCTACCGTGTAAACGGGGTCTTAGTCAAATGGCTGTTCCGCATTTCAGTCAAATGGCTGTTCTACATTTTAGACAAATTGTTTCACATTTTAGTCATTTTGTTTGGTACTTTGTTCCTCGTTTTGTGTTCCATTCCGTGTTCCCGCATTTCAGCTGGAGCCAATGGGATCACTGCTCTCAGAAAATTTCTTTGAATATTGCTGTACAGGCCTTGTGCACATTAACATGGTTTACTTAGCTATGAATTCTCAAGAATTCTTATTAATATTTTTTGTTTCTTGAGAATTCTTGTCTGAAAAAATTTAGTCTTTCATATTACTCAAGAATTCTCATCAGATTATAAAGAGGTGTGCATATGACTTTTATTGCTGGCCAAAGGAAATTTTTCTTCCTGTTGAAGCTTTTTTCTATTATTTGTAAAAATTGTTTTCAAAGTTATAAAATAAAACAAGTTGGTAGTTTTTTGCACTGTTTCTTTGCAATGAACAAGTCTAAAAATTTCTTTTGAGAAACTTTTAATGCAGCAAACCTTTATCTCATAATTTACTCTAGCAGGAGTAAATATTCTCTCAGCTTCTGTATTGTGTTCTGAAAAAATATTCATCCATATTCAAACCCAAGACCTTAATTCCAACTTAAGCTAGTATTTGAACTTGATTCTCTTTTATTTGACTTAGGAGAAAACATGGGAAGATGACTGCAGTGAAGAATCAAGGTCATGTGAGTATATTGTATTACTTAGAGTGAGATTTATATCCTGCATAGCTTTCAAATGCAGCCTTCTGTTTAACATGGCCATGAAAGACATCAGAAAATAATAAGAAACACAAATCTTTTTGTGATACAATCCGAAATAATGTTATTTATATTTTTCTAACAATAGATCTAATTTGAAGCATTCATTGCCAATCTTTGGTTAAAGTTAGGTTAATTCCATGAAAACATAACCCCTTTCAAGTGAAAGAATTGATGATCAATAATTGTAAAGAAGAAAGTATTTTGTGTTTGAAAATGCTTGAAAGAATGCAAATAAAGCACATTTCTCTGTATGACACATTCTTCTGTCAGAGTACTGATGACTACCAGTATCTAGTAATAATGATATTTGTCAAAGTTTAAGATTATACACCATATTAAACGATTTTTAATGAGCTCAACTCTCAGATCGCTAAGAAATTAATAAACTTTAGTACTGGGAAAAAATTATTCAATGGAACTATTTGTTTTAGCCAAGGAAATCTTTGGCATATTCTTATTTTAGTTTATTTGCACTTGTTTCCTGTATCATATTACTTAGATGGTACTTGAGTAATGTCCTAGGATTGGAAAGGCTTCAAAAACTTCATTTTATTTGAAATGTTAGTCACATGAAGTAAACATGAATGATTGCTGTGATATTCATAAAAAAACTGGTTAGAGACTCCATGTCACATTTCTGCACTCTGAGTACTCAAAATCTGATAATTTCAAGAAAACTTCAGTTCTGCCTCAAATTCTTAGTTTCTTACTGAAGATATGTGCACATTGTGTTTCTGCTGATGTTGCAGTTACTAAACAAACCTTGGCCTATGGACAGGCCTCAAGCCTCCCAGATCCAAGAATTGCTCATAGGACTTTGAAATTATTGTTAGATAGCTGTGTCAAGTATATTAATGGACGTTTTTAATTCATTTTGTAGTGTGGCAGCTGTTGGTAAGTTGACATCTTCGGACATCTTCAACTATTATTTTAGTCTTTGTGAAACACGTTTGTTCAGTATGTTTATATTGGCTAAGTCAATATAAAATAATAGACCACCAATTTGTGTTACCATTGATGATTAATTTTAAGTCGGCAAAAAGCTGCAATAACAGGGGATCAATTTTAATCAGTTGCAGTGCTATAACACAACCATTCTTCAAAATCGTGAAAATTGATACCGTTCTTCATGCCAAGGTCGCAATGATCGACACCGTTCCTTGTACCAAAATTGTGAAAATTATGCTGTTCCGAGTGGCATGTCCCTATTGACCAAAATATACATAGTACCTTTGCCTGGCTATATTATTTTGGTGTAGACAATATCACGCTATTTTCCTTTATTGGTGTTTTTATTTTAAGATTGACATTTAACAAATTTTGCTACCAGCCCCAGACCTTAGCTTCGTATAAAACAATGCGTGTATTCCAATGATTCTCTTTACTTTTTGTGGAAGTATCGCTGTTAGACATGGTACAAGTCTATTTTTTCCAGATAACTGAAAAATGCATGTCAGAAGAAGTGAAGGCAACCAATGTTACACGATCATATACATTGGTGAAGATATTTTTAAACTTTTCGTTTACTTCAATTTCACCACAAAATTTTTATCAACAGGGCATTTGTTGCAACTGAACAAGTGGAGAGCTACTGGGCAATAAACAACTTAGGGCTTGATGCATTAAGTGTGCAGGAATTCATTTCTTGTGCTCCATCCCTTGGTTGTAATGGTGGTAACACTTGCCAGGCTCTTAATTGGCTTCAGACTGCAATTTATAATGAGGTACTTGTACAGCGCATAGGCTTCCAATCTTTGCAAAACTTTAGAATTAATTGTGTAAAATGTTATTGTCCCTTTCTTTCAACTGAATTGATCACAGGGAACTTAAGGTCGTTTACCATAATCCCAGAAAGGGCTTTCGACATCTTGATTAATTTTGGAATTACAGCGTTTTTAAGTTTATGAAAAGATGTGCTAGAGGTGTTATCTGAAGCTTTAAAGGGTCTGTTTCATCCAGCATGCCTTGCACGTGCCATCTCTTGGTTGGCCTTGGTTGTCTTCATGGCCAACGAAAATGGCGACAACAAATGCCAACCAAGAGACTGCACGTGCAAAGCATGCCGGATGAAACAGACCTTTTAACAAAAATTGAAATCATCATCAATTCTAAACTTATTGAGGAAGATCAATATGACCAATTCAAGAAATAGTTTATGTTTTTGAAGGTCTACAAGGTGGTCACAAGCAAAAGTCTGTAGCTTTTATGGTTTACGATTTAGCCATTTGATGACGTCACAGCTTGAAAACTAGCAACAATTTTGAAATGCTGGAAAGTAAACTGAAAATAATGACGACATCCAAAATGCTCATCTAGGATTATGGGAAATAACCTAAAGTTTCCTTCAGGCATTTCATTTGAAGGAATGGGGCAATAACATTTACGCGACAAATTTAAAGTTTCGCGAAGATTCGAGGCCTATACTCTAATACCGTTTGGTTCAAAAAATATTGTTCATGTTGTTTTGGACTGTGTTTGCCAGGGCTAAAAACAAATGTCCTTCTTGTTAGCAACTCAATCACCTTTGTTTCTCCTTACGTACTTTCTTCTTTTGTCCAAATTTACTGCTCAATTATATCCCATCTTCTTTCGCTCCTTCTTTCATTTTCTTCTCCCTTTCCTTCGCTTCCTTTATTTCTTTCTCTTCTTTTCCCTTCTCTTGCGTTCCTTTCCTCTCCTTCCTTCTTGGGAAATTTGAACATTTCAGCTACCTTCCTGGTAGCGCCGCTAACACGCTACTCCGTTTTTTAGCCCAGGGTCCGGTTGTTAAAAACTGGTATTAGGCTAATATTGGATTAGGACAATGCAAATGACTACAGAATCATGCCTTTGATCCAAGATCAGCGCTAATCGTGGTTTGATCAACCCGGCCCTGAGAGCGATTTATTTTTCCTAATGTATAGAGAAAAAATTCGGTCATATAAGGCCTAGTTTAAACATCGTATTTTTGCCTTGTAGAATCGAATTGTAGTAAAGACGGCAGAATCTCCCGTTTTTTAGAAATCTGAATGAAACATGGTTTTTTGCAGTGTTGGATTGAAACTGAAATAATTAAAATGGTCATGCTTCAAAATGCGCAAGCACAGTAGTGGCTGATCGCTCATAGAAACTGCGGGCCATGGCCTATAGTTAATTGATTAAACGCGGCAGAAATACGATGTTTAAATCAGGGAGCTATCAGGGAGCCATGTATAGCTCCCTGGTTTAAATCAAGTAGTATTTCAGCCGTTTAAAACGACAGAGGTGGCGAACTCCTGCCATTCCAACCATCTAAAACGGCTGGTCATTTAAACATCGTCTTTATGTTGAATTGAATTGACACTTGGAAACTTTTAACAGCATCATTATTAAGTTCGACACGGCAAAAAATACGATGTTTAAACTAGGCCTAAATATTGCAACTAGCCAAGAAGAGGGATCTGGTCTGGTGAGATCTCTGACTGTCCAACAACGCTAAATATTAGGTTGATATTTTGATTATTATCGTGCAAAATTTCTTATTTAAAGGGCAAATTACTTATCAACCATTTTGCAAGTAGCGTCTTGTGTACTATGAATTACGGCATCTGTAACTGTATTTTACTTCGCTACGACTCACTAATTAAGCAAGAACACTAAGCACACTCAGGAAAGGCAACATGAATTACCGTAAAAACTCTTGTTAGCATGCCTCTCTAATAAGCTCCTCCCTTCTTAGCCAACATTTAAGATAAGCCCCCCTCTCTATTAAGCCACCCCCCACTTATATCAGATGCCAAAGATTATCGATTTGTTTAGCTAAACAAGTTTGCATGCTAATGTCGATGTAACCAATAATATGATAAATAAATGATTTTAGTACCACAATAGCTTAGATGTTAAAAACACGACGTTTCGAGCATATACTCGTTATCAAGCCAATGCCGATGTGGTTTGGGATAAAAAGCTGTGTCGAATTTGTGTATGCGACTTGTAGAATTGTCTGTTGATTCCACAAAGTATGGGGTAAAAGAACTAAAAAGGTATATTTATATCCTTTTCATTGGACTTTGTGAGTAAGCACCCCCCCTCCCCCTCTAATGAGCCCCATATCTTTTATACCCCCCTCTGGAGTCTCAGCCCTCTGGTAGCCTGCGTGCAGCCTCCACTCCTCCTCAAAGGGGGAGTTGAGAGGCTGCACGCAGGCTAGCCTTCTGGGGGCTTAATAGGTTTCTAGGGTATATCTACTCAGGCACAAATTACGTGATTTGTTTAGAAAGCTACAGAGGCTGGTGTAATAGGCTGTTATTTGAGATTGTTGCTATAGTTTGTAGAAAATGGAACTTAAACTATGGTATTACGTGCATGCACTTATATCGAAGAAGGACAGATTTGGTAGCACTCTTGCATCAGTTGCTTTGGTTGACAACCCAATTTAAAGCTATTAGCGATTGCAGACAAAGGAAATCCTCTCAACCAATAATTAAAAACGAACAAAGCCTCAAAAGTTGCCCTGAAACCAGCAGCGACAAACTGTCACCTTGTTCACGCGAAAGGTGGTTTTTAAGAGAAGTCATTAGTTTATAAGAAAGGAAGATATGCCTTTCTTGGTGCATTCGGTAGGGTCTAGAGATGGAAAATATATCATGGTCCTATGTCCATGTATGGCTTCAGCATTTGTTGTCTTTGCCTATTGTAGTTTACAATGACCTAATGATTCATTGTCTTAATCATCTTTTATAGACAGAACGATATCGGCTTGTTAATGCCTCAGAGTACCCATATGAGGCCAAAGAAACTTCTTGTAAATTCGGCAAAACGTAAGTATGAGCATCGAAATTACTACCGTACTACTTTTTCACTTTAATCAACAGATGCCAATAACTACCGCTGCTTTTCGTAAAATTGTAAATAATAGAAAACAGCTTGAACATACCGGGTGTCCCAAAAGAGTACTCCTACTTCGAGCCTACTGTGCGTTAGTGCACGAGCGCCGCTCGCAGGCACAAAATATCATTAAACGTTAGTCGCTGGCATCTTTGCACTACTGAGAGTGATTCGATTTCAGGCAATTTTTCCCAGTCATTTGCTCACAGGCACAAACTATTTTAACGGGGCCTGTCCAACTTAAGATATCATCCAATTTCGATTATCAAACTTATCATAAAATTCTTATTTGATCTCTTATGTTTGTTTTCATTGCTTAAAGGGGATAAAATGACATGTTGAAAAACCTTACTCTGAGCTAGCCTCACTATACAAGGACCCTCAACTTACGCTCATCGAACTGAAGTGAATTGTTGCTGTTGTTGTCGCTTCAGTGAGGGCCTTATGTAGGAGCTTAATATGCAAAGAGAAATTAATCTAGTAATGATCAGTGCTTTTGCAACATGCTTCAAAACCAGGCAGCCTCAAATAGAGCTCAATATGCTACATTTAAAACCAATCATAAGATCAGCTATGCCCAAGAAAATAATTCGTCTACTTGCCACAAAAATAGGTTTAAAGATTAGCCATGTAGTCAAATTTTGATGATTTTTAAAGCAGGAGTACTTTTGGGGACGCCCGGTATTTTTTTCTTTTTTTAGATCAATTTAAAACAACTACAACTCTAATATTTACATTCAACTGTGCCCCTCATAGCAGGAAAAGACCCAAGGTCATCGTGCTCCCACTATGAGAGACACTTACAATAAACAATCCATTACAAAGAAGATATAATACAACAAAAATAAAAGGGGGGGGGGGAGGTAGCTGCTGTTTGGAGTTTCACTTAAAGCATTGAGTAGTCTGAATGTAGTGGCATCCATGACCATTCTATTGCTGATTATATTCAAGTGTGAACCTAGCCTACGCGTAGACCCATTATCCCAAAGGAGGAAAGTCTTGCCAAGAAAATCTTAGGCAAGATTTCCTCCTTTGGGATAATGGGTCTACGCGTAGGCTAGTGTGAACCGCCATATAAAAGGAGATCGCACAAGGCTGTTGTATCCATATCATTAATGTCCAGGGCAGGGATTTCTGAAAGCTGACCAAAGAGATCTGCACGCATCAAATCGAACTGTGGTATTTGTACCTTAGTAAATGTTTCTAAAAGCATTTGAAGATTGCGTAAAAATTGTCCTGGCAATGTTATTCACAGAGTACCTTAACGTAAAGTTTGATAGACGTCCAATTAAAATCATTTGCAATTTACTGAGTTATGCTAATAGATACAAAATTATCAGGCAATAAGGATCAATTCATTTTTTGTACCGAATTTGTTTTTAGAAGCAAGAAAGGAGCCACTATATCTGGTGTTTGTGGATGTGCTAGGTATGAACGATACTTGACTGTAGTTATTTCTCAAGAAGTTACAATAACAGTTTCTTACTTTTTCAAACAAAATTTCACAGCTGGCAAGCTTTGAGCCCAACTTTCCTATATATGTATGGATGCGTTCTTTTGCATCAAGACAATGTTTTTGGCGCTGCAAATTTTTTTGTTCTGTACCTTTAACACACTATGATCGAAATGAACGAATTTTGTTGTTCTGTACATTTAACACACTATGATCGAAATGAACGAATTTTTTTGTTCTGTACCTTCAACACACTATGATCGAAATGAACGAATCTTGTTGTTCTGTACATTTAACACACAATGATCGAAATGAACGAATCTTGTTGTTCTGTACATTTAACACACTATGATCGAAATGAACGAATTTTTTTGTTCTATACATTTAACACACTATGATCGAAATGAACGAATTTTGTTGTTCTGTACATTTAACACACTATGATCGAAATGAACGAATTTTGTTGTTCTGTACATTTAACACACTATGATCGAAATGAACGAATCTTGTTGTTCTGTACATTTAACACACTATGATCGAAATGAACGAATCTTGTTGTTATGCACTTTTAACACACTATGATCGAAATGAACGAATTTTGTTGTTCTGTACATTTAACACACTATGATCGAAATGAACGAATCTTGTTGTTCTGTACATTTAACACACTATGATCGAAATGAACGAATTTTGTTGTTATGCACATTTAACACACTATGATCGAAATGAACGAATTTTGTTGTTCTGTACATTTAACACACTATGATCGAAATGAACGAATCTTGTTGTTCTGTACATTTAACACACTATGATCGAAATGAACGAATTTTGTTGTTCTGTACATTTAACACACTATGATCGAAATGAACGAATCTTGTTGTTCTGTACATTTAACACACTATGATCGAAATGAACGAATCTTGTTGTTATGCACATTTAACACACTATGATCGAAATGAACGAATCTTGTTGTTCTGTACATTTAACACACTATGATCGAAATGAACGAATTTTGTTGTTCTGTACATTTAACACACTATGATCGAAATGAACGAATTTTGTTGTTCTGTACATTTAACACACTATGATCGAAATGAACGAATCTTGTTGTTCTGTACATTTAACACACTATGATCGAAATGAACGAATTTTGTTGTTCGGTACATTTAACACACTATGATCGAAATGAACGAATCTTGTTGTTCTGTACATTTAACACACTATGATCGAAATGAACGAATCTTGTTGTTATGTGCTAATTTAAACCGAAGTAAAATTGCTAAGCAGACCAAAAAGCATTGTTGGTCAATGAACGCACCTTACATTTCTCATGCTGTAGAACAACTATTAGAAAGCAGAAAAACACAACTTCACTTTCAGCTGATCTTTTTTTGAAAATTTGATGTATAGTGTCTGTTACCCAATTCGTGGCTAAATGGGCAAATTTGGATATTGCGTTATCGCAAAATTGAATGTGAATCTCTCCTCAGCATGGTAGGTAAAGAAGATATCATGGTGAAAGTTGTTGCCCAGAGGGGACCACTTGGTGTCAATGTCAATTCCATTTTGTGGCACGATTACGTCAGTAAGTATGCAATGTCATTATTATCATTCTGAAAAAGTCCCTTCGAGAAACCTTAAAGAAGGTGCTAAAATCACGAGCAAGTTTCCCTAATATGTTTCCCTACAGCAATGACTTGAGCACGCTTTAACACATGCTATCCTCTTGGGGGAATGAAAACGTTCCCTCTAGTATTTTTATTGAATCACCCTTTAGAAATTCTGTCCTTCGGAGCTCTCTTCTTAGCTTTGGCCCCCACAACGCACAGCTTACAGGGTTTTAAACGCTCACTAAATGACCTCGATCTTGCCTCTCTCTGCTAACTTCTTCCTTCTTCCAAATCCCTACGTATTCTCATGATAGGTGTTAGCACCCTTCTTAAAGACATAAACAGACTGAAAAGGCACAAAATCAACGAAATGCATTTACCGTTTCATTTAGAATGCTTATTGCTGAAAACAATTCACACTTACATACTCCATGGTCTGAAGCAATTGTTAGAAACGTTATAATAACGCTGTTTGTGACACAGGGAGCCCCCTTAAAAAGTAGTATAGAAACTAAATGAAGTGAGGCCTCTGCGTCGGCGAGTGAGACATGGACGAAGCGTGGCATCTGGAAAGGAGCAATGATAAAGGAACTCATTGCTCCTTCGCAGATGCCGTGCCTCGTCCATGTTTCACTCGCAGACGCAGAGGCCGCATCTCGTTTAGTTTCTACGACATTTTAAGGGGGCTCCCTGTGTTTTTGAATGTATTTTATGATCGTTTGTAGGTGGTATTATCCAGCGACATTGCTCTGATCTGACAATAAATCATGCGGTCCAACTGGTTGGCTACAACTTGTCAGGCCCAGTTCCCTACTGGATAGTGAGAAATACATGGGGACCCGATTTCGGTGAAGATGGATATCTAAGAATAAAAGTGGGAGAGAATTTATGTGGTAAGGAGAAGGAATTGATTGTTTTAGTAGGGTTATTTTAGTAGGGGATGCAAAATGTTATTCCAAAGATTGTTTGGTACGCCTTTGCATTGCAGTTAAGAACTCTATGCAACTTTATGAATGCATTAAGATATTCTCAACCTCGTTGCAAGGGTGTTCTTGTCATACTCTAGTCAAGCAGCCAAATGAACACCCTGGTACACATTACGAAAATCTGCCAAGAAAATGGACAGATTAGCGATCACTATGGATGTACAGGTGAATCTCCACTAGGCGGAAAAATTCGAGCGATTCGAATTATTCCGAGTCAAATTTTTGCAAGTGCAAAGAGTCGTCATCTCCACTTGGCGGAAAAACCTGTGCGATTCGAACTCTCCTGCTGCGATTTTCTTCGTTCCGCTAGATGTTCAGTTTCCGTGGTAACAGGTCTTCAAATCGCGCTGATCGGTTCTTCGAGAGAACGGTTCGGCGAAAAGTAGAAATAGATCCTACTTTTCTGCGCTCGACTTTTTCCGCGGCGACTTTATGTTCAACGGTAACTGTGCATGTGCAATCGCGGAAGAAGTCGAATCGCTCGATTTTTCCGCCTAGTGGAGATTCACCTTATGGTTGGCCAGGTAACACTAATCATGCAGCCTCGATGTCAAGCAAAATAACCTCTTTTTAATGATCGTTGCCTAGATACTAAACTATGTTGCTGTTGTTTGAATAATTAGGAAATTTCTGAATGATGATTAGAATTTTCTATTGTTGTTGAATAACCAATCAGATTGGAGAACGGCCACTTGTATCCCAGAGGTAAAGCAGCAAACTCACTTTGGAGACGAGGTTGAGATATTCTTTATCCAAGGGATAGAATCCATAACCTATTGCACCACCCAACAATTTCTGTCATGTAGAAATTAAAATGATCTTTGTGCTTAACTCAGTCACAACTCCTGGGCACTTCCAGCTCTTTGGCTACATATTCTTTGTTTACACTTTGATGTTTAGTTGAAGTGAAACGCGTTATTTTGTAACTTTCTTAAGCTTGGTTCACAGGTTCGCACTAGCATAAAAGGCGTTAGAAATGCACTCAAAGTTCGACGAGGAAAAGTCGTCAATCATTTTTGGCTCAACTGTAAGATTTTGTCCACGTCTTTGACATCATTTGCATGGAATTGAAAAACTTTGATCCCAATTTGATCTGATGACTCACCAGGAATACGTTTGAAACGAGTTTCGAAAATGCATTACCTCAACTCTGAAGCATTTTTGCTCTAGTGCGATTTAGGTTTTAGCATGTAATCATTTTTCTAGGTGTGGCATTAGAACCATCCTTTATCTACATATGAAAGCTGCACGATTGTCTGAAACGAGGCTCTGGAGGCTAACAGTGAGGTTTCTGAAGAGCTTATTACCTAGGTGAGACATTTTTGCGCTCTCCACAGAGCATCAAGAGAAGCAAATCACATAGGTGACTAATCTGACGATATTTGAACATAATTCTTTATACTTTTTTGGCGTACTATCTCGTATTAATTACGTTAGACCCCAGTGCTCAAATATCAGCAATGTGACATTGGTGCCCTAGCTGGCTAGGCAAACTTCCATGACAAAACTACAAAGGCCATAACTCTCCAATTTAACCTTTAAGGGCTGGCGCAGGCATAAAACATGTTGCCCCATTGTCAAATTATGCGTGAGCATGTTCTATGTTCTCCTTTGAGCACGGGGGGGGGGTTCTTCCATAGTAAAGGTACATGGGGATGTGCCGCGAGCAAGGGTATACTTTTTCGGACTTCTAGTCTAGCCAAGGGTATGCTTTTTTGCAATTTTGGCCTACAACGGTCTAGCCAAGGGTATCATTTTTGACAATATTGGTCTAGCGAACGGTCATGATATCATATTTGGTACAAATTTGACAATATTGGTCCAGGAGATGGTCAAAATTGCGCAAAATTGGTCTAGCCAAGGGTACCATTTTCGTAAAAATTAGTCTAGCCTACGGTACCATTTTGAATATGCTCGCGGCACACCCCTACCCAAAATTTGGCCAAGAACCCCCCCCCCCCCCCCCGTGCCTTTGAGCTTGGAATTGTTTCTGAGACGCGTTATAGTTACCATCACTCATTTTTATTATAATTTCGCGTAAATTGAGGAAGGAGAGTACCAAAATTTTTTGAAGATTTAGGGAAGGCCTGAATGCTCTTAAAGAAAATAGACATAGCTATATCGAGTGGCCGCCATAAAAGACGCTTTACGCACCCATTATTTTTTAGAGACACAATGAAAGAGCACGTGTCTAAGTCTTGGTCCAGGCCGGCTTTTAGCCATGTCAATTCTCTTTAATGAGGATTGAGGAGTAATTTTCTTCCGGACAGTTCCTACACACCCAGTACAAACTGAAATCGAAGTTGATGTTTAGGCAAGAAATTTGTGAAGAATATTAGAAAAATACTGCAAGATTTCACCAGTGATTAGTTTCGTGACTAATAATGTAACTGAAACTGAAATTGTAAATAAATCGATGAACAGTTTTTTAATCTTAAGTAGCAGAGTGTTTATACAAATTTACATTGCAGCTACTCATTGTCGCATTGATACAAGCATTTGCATCTAAAATATTATTTCCAGAAGTCTGTTGAGTTACAGAACCATAGTCACCCAGGGTCCTTTGCAGGCACGCTGCAGTTTCAGACTGTCAAGAAATCAAAAGTGGCCTAAGCTGAAAAAATATGTGTGTGCACGCGTGCGCACTGCAGAAGTTGAACTGGCAGAAAAGCCAATAGACCTTTTAGCTATTCTGAATAGAATCAGAATCGAATGATATTTTGCTACATTCTGTGGAATTTTTGAACGTGTACAGTATTTGATAGAAATTCTAACGTCACTCGATCGAACCTCGCATATAAAAATGTAAAAAATTAACAGTCGATCCAGGCTCGTTTGTAGAAAAGCTAAAAAGTTCTATTGAGGCCAAGCTTTTGATCAGTTCAACTGTCTGGATCAATATTTTCCACTTAGGCCAAATTGGATTTTCAGACAGTCTTGAGATTGCAGTTCGCATGCAACGGATCCTCAGTGACAATGGCTGTTGCAAGCTTCCCCAGAGAGCAGCTAGGAATGTTGCTTTTGGGAAGCGTGCGCAGAAAGTACTTCAAAGTTCTCCCGATACCTTCTTGCGACAACATGTGTTTGACAATGAAATTCACCGGCTTAGAAGTGGTCGGTTCAATTCGTCAAGGTTGCCACATTATACTTGTTCAGAGAGTTTTGGTCCGGTCTCTTGATTTGGACCTCATGCTCAATCTCTTGCCGAAAATTCGTTTACCCCCTTCTGGTTGATGATGTGTTTTTGTCGGCCTGCTTGTTTCTACGATAGCACGCTCTTTCCTGTCAAGAGTCCTTGCGATAGTGTATTTAAATACTTCTAATACTGGCTCAATCTCCTTCGCAGCCGATACTTCAAATATTCCGCAGTCAATGTCACGTGCCACACCCTTCGCCTCCACAGTGGTTACTTGACGCTGTCTATGTAAGTCTGATTTGTTTCCGACGAGAACACAACAGTTTCGATCGTAACCACCTTTCATCTTATCGATGCATTTTTTAAGATGTTTTGCTTCCTCTAAACTTTCTTTGCTGACGATCGAATACACCAGCACGAAGCCATCAGCCCATCGAATCAAATCTGAAGGATCCCGCTGTAAGAAAAGTAAAAGTGGTCAGGTGTTGTACTTGGCTTTTAGCCAGGGAGCTAAAGTCGTTTGCTCCCAGTTTTAACGCGAAACATTATGCTAGATTACGACGAGGTGTGGTACCAAGCGCAAAATTTATTGAAGGTGGGGGTCGTAGGGGTTATCAAAACCCGTAAAGCTGCCATGCCAAAATAAAGTGAAAATCTGTAAAATTTTCTCAAAAATTATATCGAATTGGATTTTATTTCGAACCTACGTAGGCTGCATCTTAAATTTTGTAATGATTTGCCTTCTCGAATCATAGTTATTTAATGAAGAAATCTGCAAAAAGTGAGACAGAAAGTTACCATAAAACCACTATTCTTACGGCCAAAAACCATAAAACTGTGCTTAAAGAGGCTAAAACCTCGATCTGTCAACCCCTATGACCCCCAATGTAAGGAGTCCTCTATTTAGGCAGAAAATCGAACAGAAGAAATTGTGAGTTTTGCATGCTGGAATCAATGCAGGAAATTTAAAGTCACCCAAAAGTGTTTTCAAACTGTTTAACCCAACAAATTAACCCAAAATTATATGTTACGTTTCTTTGAGATTGCCTAAGTCGATACAAAAGCATTCTGACTGAATTTGGCCATGTTATTTTCAAAATGTTTTGAGCAAGTCTTTAAACTTTTTGTGATCATCAATTAAAAATTTACAACACACGCTACTTATTACGCTACCTACGAAATACTCTGCCACGAAGACGATACCACGACGAGCATAATATCATGTCTAGCCCGTGGCACGAGAAAGAAGATAGAGAAAAATGCGAAAACTACTTATAACTACTTCTTCAAAACGAAATTCGCAAAAAGGGGGACTTGGCGATTGCTTGACGGATGGCAGACATTCAAATGAATTCAGTCAAATCGACCAGTTTCATGGATAAAAAGTAGAGTTAAGGGGAATGTAAGCATACAAAATTGGCTCAAGCCACTTGCGATCAAAATCTAGCCTATCAGTTATCAGTATTTCCTGTTGACGTAGATCAGTTACCCAAATATGGTGCGGCACGTGCGATAGCCTACTGTCTTCGCGTAGCTATTTTTATCAAGGGCTTATATATGCTTAGATTCCCTTTAACTCGAGGATAGTTCTATTATGTAATTTCATCAGGGAGGTCTTTAAATTAAAAGATGCGTCAAAACCTCGTTTGAATAATACTGTGTCCAAATGGTCGTATTAATGCAAGGACTCGAGCGAGAAGATCTCGTCGTTGTAAGTCAAAAGACGGACAGAGCAACACAAAGTGTCTTTAAATTGATCAGGTTATAGACTGAATCCCAATTTCTTGCATCCGGGAGAGGCTCAAAGCTTTTGCCAGACTTCAACAGAGTACGAGATGTAATGTGCCTATGGTATTAGTTATGCTTATGAGTCTTTGGAAAATCATTCCTTACCTTTCCACCATTATCTATGATCTTGACGTCAATTGATCTGCCACGTATGACCAAGTTATGCACATACGCAGAATCCATACCATTTGCATATTCAGTGATGAACCTCCTTGTTAGAAATCGCACAGTCAAGGCTGAAAAGGAAGGTATGGTCGTTTACTACGCAGCACAGCAAAGATATTGAAACGAAACGACGATACAATGACTTTTGTACATTTTTTGCAACAAGGTAAACTACTCCAAATTTTAGGACCTGTTCATATGGAGGCGAGCCAGCCCGCTTACCGGGCTGGAGGTTTTTGCCGAGACCTCACCTTATCCCTGTTTCCCATTCAGAGTTTGTTGTCTGTTCATATGAGCAGGCGGGCTGGCCCGGTAGGCGAGATCTCACTCAAGTACTGCCGGGATCCCGCTTGGCGAGATCAAAATTTTCCCATATGAACACTCCAGCCCGCCTGCCGAGACGAAAACGCCTCTACTACGCACGCGTGGGCATGCAAAACAATACCACCAACGATGGCACGTGACCAATTCCATCCCAGTAGGCGGGATGGATTTGCCATATGAACAGAATGCGAAATCAGCTCACTTAGCGGGCCAGCCCGGTAAGCGGGCTGGCTCGCCTCCATATGAACAGGTCCTTAGTCTGACTGTAAGCGGCAGACTCACATCCATCTGCAAGTCATGTGCCCCGTCCTCAAGGACGGTTAATTTCATGCTTTAGGCGAAAGGGAAGTGAAAATAGCTAGTCCCCAGGTCACACGGGATTGATCCATTGTTCTCTATTGTGTTCCGTAGTTTGTTTGGTGGCTTCACCGAAGCACCAAGAAGTGCTCGTTGAAAATCCACTTATATCCAAGCTTGGTTTTGTCCTCAGTAAAGTATAAAGATTTATCTTCAAAACGATGATTTCATTTTTGTAAAACCAAGTAAACGTGTGTGTGATATTGCCCATCAAAATACTTCAAAATCACCGTTTCGACCGAATTTTGGAGACGGAGCCCCTTTAGCACACGTAAGGAGAAATGTGGCCACATCTGCAGCTGCAGCGACGTGCTGCTAAACAGAGCGACCTTTCTAAGTTATTTTCATGCAGCATCAAATTAAGTCACCTTTAAAAATATGGCCCAAAAAACCAGAAAATTTAGAGACAGTAGAAACTCGTGAAGAAGAGAAAAAATCTGTTGTATTGAGTGCCAGTGAGAAAGTGAGTGCTTCAGTTGGGAAAGTTATGAATGTGGAAGCATTTAGTAGCATACAGCACTTGTATCGTGTGACAGCATGGGTTAAAAGGTTCGTTTCTAATTTAAAGGCTAAGCGAAGGGGAGTTCTTGTAACTAAAGGTGTGTTGACAAGAGACGAAATTGTGAATGCTAAAGGTTTTTGGGTAACCGGCATGCATAATGATCGTAACAAATCTATAAACACCGCACGTGTCCATTGTTCTCTATTGTGTTCCGTAGTTTGTTTGGTGGCTTGCAATGTATGCCGGAAGCACCAAGAAGTGCTCGTTGAAAATCCACTTATATCCAAGCTTGGTTTTGTCCTCAGTGTATAAAGATTTATCTTCAAAACGATGATTTCATTTTTGTAAAACCAAGTAAACTAAGAGCCTTTGTTCGGGATACTGCGAACTCCCCCTTTTGTAAATCACAATGGAAAAGACGATAACTCTGATTGGTTCGCTGATCAATGGAATGGATGAAGCGGTTTGGGGCATGCGCGAATTCAATTCACAAAGGAAAAATGAAGGACGATGACCCTGCAAGCGCTAGTGCGCATATTCCAAAGCACTTAAACGGGGGTCTAGCTCTTCTGGAGAAAATCCGTAAGACTTTCACTGATAGTATCCCGAACAAGCCTTAGCACGTGAAATGCAAAAATATGCCCTTTGTTTATTGGCTTTCCTTGTAATGTAAACAATCTTTCCTTGTAATGTAAGCAATTTGTTTACTTACCTGATTTGCCAACATTGTTAAGTCCAAGAACAACCAATCTGACCTGGTCTGAATTTGACACCATCATTTAACAGATAACTTATATTGACCTTGGAAGGAAAATCGAAGTAAAGTCACACGAAGTTAAGGTGCAAATAACGCAAATAAACAAATTACGAGAACAAAATGTTACAATCTTCAACAATAGAGGACAAGACAAATCTTACCTGAAAGGTAATGTTCCCCTCCTTCCCCTTTTTCAATGAAAACTGGCCGAACTTGTTGACGGAATGTTATCTTATCGCGTTGTATATTTTAAAATTTCATGCAATCATACAGCTTGCGTGCAGACTCAACTGGTTTTTCCTTCTACAGAAACTATTGAATGTAAATTTTGACAAGACGTTTAATGCAATTCATGTTGCCGTGAGTAAACAGTAGTGGAGGCTGCACGCAGGCGCGCAATCATATCGGTTACACAAATCAACGAAATACAACAGTCAAAATTACCCCTGCGGAGCACAGTGAGCCACATTTTAATCTCAATGTTTTTCAGCTCTAAAACAAGAATTCAAGCTTCCATAATACTTTCATTAACGAATTTCTCACGCTTAAAGTTCTTAATCTTCTTGTGTCAGCCAATTTAAGACAGACCTGATGACGTCACAGGAAAGAAGTTTTGAGAGACTTTCACTTGAGGAATGCTGGAGGTCGTGGCCTTGAAAGCATTGATTTCGAATCACGGAAAACAGAATGAAAGAACGTGGGATCTTTGCAAAACTACAAAATAAATTTCATTGCACCATTCTTTCAAATTGATTGCTCAAAGGGAACCCTAGCTAATTTGCCATATAGTATAAAGCACCCGCGTATGGGGCGCCATTCCCGTCAAAATTGCTTTTCGATTTCCTTGGTCTATGAATTAATTTATGTGGTCTATGAATTAATTTATATGGTGTATGAATTAATTTATATGGTCATTGAATTAATTTATATGGTCATTAGATGAATTAATTTATATGGTCATTAGATGAATTAATTTATATGGTCATTAGATTAATTAATTTATATGGTCATTGAATTAATTTATATGGTCATTAGATTTATGGTCATTGAATTAATTTATATGGTCATTAGATGAATTAATTTATATGGTCATTGAATTAATTTATATGGTCATTAGATTAATTAATTTATATGGTCATTGAATTAATTTATGTGGTCTATGAATTAATTTATATGGTGTATGAATTAATTTATATGGTCATTGAATTAATTTATATGGTCATTAGATGAATTAATTTATATGGTCATTAGATGAATTAATTTATATGGTCATTAGATTAATTAATTTATATGGTCATTGAATTAATTTATATGGTCATTAGATTTATGGTCATTGAATTAATTTATATGGTCATTAGATGAATTAATTTATATGGTCATTGAATTAATTTATATGGTCATTAGATTAATTAATTTATATGGTCATTGAATTAATTTATATGGTCATTAGATTAATTTCTATGGTCATTAAATTCATATGGTCTTTGAACTAACTTTTGTGGTCTTTCATTTTGCATGGTTATTTACTCAATTTGCCGTCATTTGCCTTGGTTAATTTTTTAGGTCATTTGTATTGTTTTTTTGCGAAGTTGTCAACATCCAAGGAAGGGAAAGGTGCATGACCAAAGGTGCATGACCAAAAGCGTACGGTCCGTAAATCTGTCAACTTCCCACATTCAAAGAGTAAACTGATGGGGGGGGGGGGAGGGGGTATGAAAGTCTGGAAAATGTTCATGGTACTTTATGGATGATTTTCCCTTTAATTTCTCACATTTCCCAACTCCAACGCATATTTTCTTCATAAACTTAGCATCAGATCATAAAAAATTAAGAAACCTGAGTAATATTACCTTAAAGAGACTCATTTCGTTCGAAGCTACTCATTTTTGCATGAGATACTTGGCTTTGAAATTTGTACCACCAATTCTTGTAGCAAAAGCAATCAAGAAGATCTACCTAGCAATTTTCAGTGGGGGATCTCCTTTTGTAGAACATTTTGTAGCCTGCGTTATGAGGAAGCCCCTCTATCTATGCGTTAATCAAGTGGTAATGAATAACATACCCTGGGTAACAGAGCCTTGAAAATGTAGGAAAGGAATTGTTTTTCAATTTTTCATTTTTGTTGCTCTGGTACCCACATGGCCCGGGGTGGGGGGTACTTGACCAGGTTTTGGTCGGGGACGAGCTATGGAAGCTTCAAAAACATACCCGTTCCTTATACCAATTTTCCGAAAAAGTATACCCCCTGATACCAATTTTCCGAAAAAGTGCGAAAATCTATACACTTCCCGATGGCACGTCCCAGTACCCAACATATCCCCCCCCCGGGCCACAGGGTATGAGTAATAAAGCAAAGCATGAAAGCAGAAATACACTAATTTGTTTTCATGAGAGACTACATTTAAGAAACTGCAGTAGCTTCTCGCAGAAAAATTAAGAAACTCTACCAGAAGCGATCAGATGCCAATTAGCCTGTGTCCCAGACCACTTGAGAAGGAAAGTTTCCTTTCCAAGTTTCCTTTCCTTTCCAAGTGGTCTGGAATAATAACAATTCAAAGTTACGAAACTTTTCCATTTTTAGCTATGGTTTGTGATGCGTTTTTAATCAGAAAAGTGCAATTTTTGCAATTGACTTGGTTCTTTAATGTATTCTTGGTTCAAAAAGCAGACCTCGAATTTAAGAAACTCTGCAAGAAACTTTTAGTAAAAGAATTGAGCCCAAACCGTAGTAAAAAATTTGTAGTAAAATTCAGAGCAAAGTATTTTATGAAAAATTGTAGCTTTAAAACGAAACAAGGCTCTTTAGAGTAATATTACTCGAGTCGAGTGATCTGATAAATGAGTCTCTAGTTTTGTACGTAGAAGATAGGGGCCGAGACCTACGAGAAATTAAGGGGGAATCTTTAAAGTACACATTTAAATGTTCATACTTTCATACCCCCTCCCCCCCCCCATCAGTTTACTCTTTGAATGTGGGAAGTTGACAGATTTACGGACCGTACGCTTTTGGTCATGCACCTTTGGTCATGCACCTTTCCCTTCCTTGGATGTTGACAACTTCGCAAAAAAACAATACAAATGACCTAAAAAATTAACCAAGGCAAATGACGGCAAATTGAGTAAATAACCATGCAAAATGAAAGACCACAAAAGTTAGTTCAAAGACCATATGAATTTAATGACCATAGAAATTAATCTAATGACCATATAAATTAATTCAATGACCATATAAATTAATTAATCTAATGACCATATAAATTAATTCAATGACCATATAAATTAATTAATCTAATGACCATATAAATTAATTCATCTAATGACCATATAAATTAATTCATCTAATGACCATATAAATTAATTCAATGACCATATAAATTAATTCATACACCATATAAATTAATTCATAGACCACATAAATTAATTCATAGACCAAGGAAATCGAAAAGCAATTTTGACGGGAATGGCGCCCCATACCCGCGTACAAGATCCCACTATTTTGGAAGTCAGCCTGGGGTAGTCTAATTTGACAGTTTCAGTCTGCAGGTTCTTAATCCACTACTAGCCTAGTATCCTGGCCTAGTGGCACTAGGTTTTTACATTCTTGTGTTTACTGTAATTCCAGACAGAACATTATTGACATCTTTATCAGTTTCAAAAATTAAATGCATTTTTTATGCCTTATGAAACTATAGGAGAAGAGGTATCTAACAAAGCTTTGGTAAATTTTGAAAGCAAAATAAATTCTAAACTGATTGAGGAAAATCAATGTGATCAATGAGAAACCCTCAGTTTTTGAAGGTCTACAAAATGGTTAGACTTATGACTTTTCGTCCCTTATTTCCCTGCGTTCTTTGATTTGCTGATATCACTTGGTAATAGGGACTCTTATAAGGTGGGCCCCCTTCAGGCCCATATGGAGTGGTTCCGTATTGACCAATCAAATTGCTAGAATTTAGTTTTCAACCAATAAAGAGGCGTTATTTAGACAGTTGTTGTTGTTGCGTACAAAAAACGCTTGATACGGCCTAGAGTTCTCGTAGCTGCGATGGATGTATTTTGTTTCTACAGAGGAAGATTACTGCTTGAAAGGTATGTATTTTGCGATTAGTAGGTCAGGAAAACGTTATTCTTTGTACTAAAAGTTTGCTTTTCAATGTTTGAGCTCTTTAAACCAGACTTTGAAGCTATTTTGTTGAGTGTTAGAGAACTCCCGCTAGTTTAGGCTATTTTGAATTAGGGTAGTGGTATGAGTCCCTATTGAGCCAGTGATATCAGCCAATCAAAGAACGCAGGGAAGCAAGGGACGAAAAGTCATAAGTCTCCAAAATGGTTGCAAGCGAAGGTCCGCACCTTTCTTTGTTGATGAATTAGCAGTTTGATGACGTCACAACTTCAAAACAAGCAGGAATGTAAAAACGTTGTAATTCCAAAAATACTAAAGATATCAAATTGCTCTTTCTGGGATTACACGTTTTTTTTTATAAGAAACTTGGATCAGCACTTAGTACTAAAAGTTTCTTAATTTCGCATGAAAATTTCGGTGTTTTAGTAGTAAAAGTTTCTTAATCAGTTTCTTATTTTTTGGGCCTAAAATTGCGGTATTGTTCGAAGTTGAGCCTTCTTCTCGAGAAAGGGCTTCCATTTTGCATTGACATTGTCATCAAGAAGAAGCCATGCACATCAAGGCAAAAATTTACCAGTTTTGCAGTTAAAAGTCAAGAAAAGACGAATGCACCTTTGTTAGAAAGACATAGAATAAGAGACATAAAGAAATAAAGTTTTAGAGTTTCTTAACTGTTCTTGAGCGTAGTACTAGAGTTTCTTAATTTTTTGGTCATCGTAGTACTAGTTTCTTATAAACCAGTTTCTTATAAAAAAAAAAACGTGTATGGCATGATACCCGAAGTTCCCTTTGAGCAATTCATGGAGCCAGTTTGCTCTCTGTAATTAATTGTGAGTCAACAGGAATTTAACGTTTACGGGAGACGAGGGAAGCTCCGGGAGAAGCGTACGACGAGTCAGTTGAACAAACTTTTAACTGAAGGAATTAATAAAGCTTCCATAACGTAACATAACATGGCATCTAATGATGACACAGAAACAACGTCAACGTTGGTAAAGTTTGTGAATCTATGTATGAATGTATCGCCCCTAAAATAGTGAAACATAATATTGATAAGAGACACCAAAGCTACTATTTATTTCACTTGTTGTTGAACCAAGGCAATATCATCTCACATGTTGACGTCTTCACGAAACGAAACTCTTGTAGAAATGAATAGAGCAAATGAGCAGTTTTCGATAAAATAGCTTGTTAGGAAAAGGCAAGGTCAAATGCTGATAAATACTTAGAGAGGAGAGATAAGACTCACTTTACAGCTGAACTGATAAAGTCACCCAACCTCCTCAGAAAAGATAACTTACAAACTTTAGTAGTTTAGTACAAGGCGAGGTTTCTTACCTTCCAGCTTCTGTTTCGCTGAAGCTTCCCAACAAATAACAAGTTGACTTCGATCTAAGCTTGTGAAAGAGATCCCTGCCTTGTGTTGGTTACGTTAAATTTGTTTTGCTGTGATGTGGCTAGTTCGTCAATGCTTGTTGTTGACTTTTGATTTCGTGATGGCAAAAGGTGATGTGCAAATCAACATCTAAGCTTGCTATCAATGATCTCTTTTGTAGCAATAACCAATCTGTTTAAGAGTTCCCTAATTCAATATCCTTTTGGTATTATGCTTTGTTTAAAGCTTGCTTTAAAGCCAATCAAGTACGGCTAAGGAGGCACCTTGGTTCTTATCAGCTTTAGAGAAGGAGAACCCAGATAATCTAGATAAGATACACTGCTCCAATGAGAGACTGCCTGGCTGGCATTGAATACTCAAATCGTTGGTATGCTTGGGGTAATGAAACTTAGTGTGAAGCAGGCTTGAGCAAATCAAGAAAATCCTTTGGAGGGTTTCTAACTGGTCTCTATTACTATGGCTTGGGGGTAATGCTTCTGTGACGAGCATAGTGGTGATGAGGCACTGGCATGAGAACTGGTTCCTAGCCCAGCCCTATCTCGCAAGTTAGTCAGAAACTGAGATTCAATTCTGGAAAAAATAAGACTTAAGTATCGATTGGTAAATGGTAGGATCACATAATGCCCTTCAAGAGCAGATTATTAAAAGGGGGTATATCTAGCTCCCTCTTGTAAATTTCATTACTATCCAATCCAATGTATACAACTTTCGTGTTGTCAGAAGGCAATAACTACGTAAAAGTTTCATCATCAATTTCAGACATAGCACGTGGTTTGCAACAGTGATCTACCGATGATGTTAGAAAATATGATAGCGTAGGGCTAGTCTAGTATGTCCAATATAATTTAGAAGTTGTTCAGAATTTAGACAGAACAAAAAATTTTCGTGAAGGAGTTTCTCTTGCAAGTCATCTGTTTAAAAGTGAAAAGAAAATAAGAGCAAAACAATTCCTATACCTTATTCTGACCTCTGACCACTAATACTTTGACCTCTGAACTTGAATATGTGACACCACCTTTAAACCTGCTGCTTTGACTTTTGCCTTACCACACACAGCATCGCGTCTTCTTTATGTGATCGATACCACCAACGTCAATAGGATAGCAAAAAATTGTCGTTTCCCTTTCTAGTGAATGACGCTTTGAGCAACAACGAGAAAACTGCTAAGAGCATTCAATATGACCTCATATCTCCAGCAGCACTTTATCTAAAGAATGATTCCGTGCAGTAGAGCTGATCAATGACATCTTGCAAGGAAGCAGAAGAAAGGAACTGTTTGCTACTGCATTCTTGTTTTATCGTTGAAGAAAATTTGTTTGATTTCTTCCTAATTAAAGGGAATCTAAACATATGTAAGACGTTGATAGAAATAGCCCTGCAGGGACAATAGGCCAGGACACGTGCCGCACCATATTTGGGTAACTGATCTACGTCAACAAGCAATACAGATGTCTGATAGGCTAGAATTTGACCCGAAGTGGCTTGAGCCACTTTTATCTGCTTACATTCCCTTTGAAGTGCTAATTATGTTTGACTTTATTATATAATTAATTTCAGAAGGTACTCTCAAGTACCGAATAATCGCCCCCCCCCCCCGCTTATTAATTTTTGAAAAATAAAAGTGATAGTGAACAAATTTTTTTAATAATTCCTGCTAAGCAAATGTACTTTCTGTATTTATTAACTTTATTCTCCTTTGTTTGTCTGACCCGTGTTACAAACGTGTTTTACATACGTGGTACCCATGTTAGATGCGTGTTTTACTAAGAAAACGAAAAACGACTATTCTCAATTTTTCCAACCCCCCCGATTGTTCCAACCCCCCGATTATTATTATTTTTAGCCATTTCCAACCCCCCCCCCCGATTATTCTCACCCCCCCGTTTATTCGGTACTTGAGAGTATGTGAACTTTCATTGTAGGTGTATGGAAACTTTAACTTTACACTGCTTTGCAAGTCAATCATCATGAAGCGCGAATTTAGCAAGACTAAAGATTCATATTTCTGAACAGACAAAAAGATTTGCCTTTGCGAAGAATTGATTTCACACTTCTGAGTTCACTCGATCAAATAAGAATAAAAAGTGACAACAAAATAGTATGGTTGGTTGCGCAGAAGGTGTGAAATCTATTATTGAGGCTGCGAATCGCTTTGTCTTGATTAGACGCGTATCCTTTGTTTTACAAAATTCACCCTTTTTGTTGCAAAAGAAAAGAAAGTGTTAAGTAAATAATGGCTATACCTTGTTCTGACCTTCTATCTGTGACACTGTGGCCTCTGACCCTCGAATCTGTGACAGCACCTTTGAACCTGCTACTTCGACTTATGCCTCAACAAAGTAACCTCGTCTTGTTTATGTGATCGATACCACCAACGTCAATAGTACAGCAAAGAAATTATAATTTCCCTTTCAGAGAATGTTGCTTTGAGTAAAAAGGAGAAAACTGCTGTGAACCATTCAATACGAGCTCAGATCTCCAGCAGCACTCTTCCAAAGAGTGATTCCACGCAGTGAAATCAATCAATAACAGCTAACAATTAGCAGAAGAAAGGGAACTGTTTGTTGCGTCAATACTGCACCATCTTTTGGTACTGTACTGATACAAATTCTGTTGAAAGCAAATCTGACAGATGTCTCCTGTTCCTTTGATTGCCGTTTCGCTTCCAGGCTTGGTATTTCCTGCACCGGTACTGCGAAATCAAAGCAGCATTCCTTGGAAATTGAGAAAGGAATATCTAATGACTGTTGATAACAGTTTTGAATCAATTTTTAAGATTGGACTGTACCGGTCTTTTAGAAGATTGTCATACCAATAGTTTCCTATATTGATGTTACCGGCAACAAAGAACAGTTTAATAGTTTATCTAACTTGTTGTACCCGCACCATTTACGTCATTGAACTCGTGAAGCCTTTGCCAAATACCGATCAATCAACGGATGGTCATTGCATTATCCTTCTACCATCCTACATTTGCTTTTCATTCCAGGAAAACGATAAACAAGATTGAGCAAATAGGCGCCGTCGAGTATCACACCTTAAAGGGGCTCCGTCGTCAAAATGTAAACAAAACGATGATTATTGCAATTTTTTGAAAGGTGATATCACACAGGATTTTCGTATTTTTTTTCAAAATGAAAGTTGCTGTTTGGGCATTAATCATTGTACTTCACTTAGGAACAAACCAAACATTCATATCTTCTACGATTGCTAGGATATAAGTTGATTTTTAACGGTCACTTTTTGGTGGCTTGGGTGAAGCCACTAAACAAACTGCAGAGAACAATGGATGAACAACGAATAATCGGCGACATGTGCGAGTTTTCGGATTTGTTTACCGTTTGACGACGGAGCCCCTTTAAACCTGTTTTGAACGAATGTAAAAAAAATCAGAACCGTGATCCTTTGTGGCGCCAAAATAGACTTTTCCGTTATCTGGAAGTCGTTTTTGGCCAGGTTCTCCTTCGTCTTGCTTTCCATAAGGCCCACAAAGGATCATGGTTGATAAAAGGTCTTTAAATAGGGTTAACACCTAAAGTCTGTCTCACAGTGCAGCTTTCAGATGGAAGTATCCGTTATCGTCGAGCTCATCTATCTTCTAATAGGACTGAGACTCCAGTTTAAAGTTTAAACCAGCTGTTTCATTTTGAGATCTTGACCTAATCTCGTAGCTCGTAATTTGGTTTATCTGCAATTCACATTGATGCTATATGAAGATAAACCCCGATTCCTCCGCTTGAATGGAGAAGGTTCACGCCTGTGACTGTTCTTCTGGCAAGTGTGTCCATGAAAAGGGTTGAATTTTATTCAAATTTACCTTATAATGCTCAAGTATTCTTACATATTTCGCGTCTCAGTAACAGAGTTGAGTTGTATTTCTGCCATGCAATTTCTATCTAATACTTTTAAACGGTAAGATTCATAAGATTTAGTTTATTACTGTTCTTGCTTCATTTCTCGTACATGGTGCTGCTTTGCTTTAGCTCGTTTGTGATCGAACTGTGTAGATGTCTCCGAAGACGAAGCGAAATTGGGCTAGCCGGTGATGATGGAGCGCTCTGACAAGATCATATCCTCGCGTCAATCCTGCTGGCCTGAAACAAGCCATTGCTGATCCATAAAACTTAAATCACCAACCAGCCTCAAGAGAAGGAGAGGGCACAGCTGCTTCGAAACTGTTTCCCGCCATTTTGCAAACCTGACAAAGCACGATGGGTAACGTTTGTTGTTTGAAGGCACAGGGACAGTATAGTGAGCCAATGAACAGTCTCGCAGGTTTTAACAAAAATAAAGAGGTGGAATTTCACACTGTCAGTAGACTCTTTTATTTTCTACGAAGGACCCTCTTGATGACTTTTAACAGTATAACGCAAGCACTAAACCTAACGATTTAATACAAAATTTAATAATCCTTTGAACATAACTCTACACGAAAATACTCTTTAATTCTAGTTGCATAATTCTGTTGAATTCGTTATTGTAATTTATTTTATTAACCACTAATAAATTTAACTTACAATTTATAATGACTCATGCAAAAATTCTATATGAAATAGGGAATGCAAAGATATTTTTACACTTAACATAACATAATGAACGTTGAAGACGATATGTCCTCTTCATCAAAAGGTTACGTTCTAATATTTCGCAGCAATAACAATATCATTTTTAAATGTCGCTTTCGATATACAATCTGATAGATAGCTCGGCCAAACGAAAGTGTAGACAAAGTTAAGGCCAATTCGCACTTCAGAAATTTCTCTGCAGAATGGAAACAACTTCTTTCAGGCAAATCCTCCCAAGTACAGGGGGGAGGGGGTGAAGTTATTACTTATCCTTTCGTAGTTTCTTTTTCCTTTATTGTCTTTATTTAATGGCCTCGTAAACACAGCCTTTTGCTCCCTGGGGTTGATCGTCCTAGTAGTCTTGTAGAGTAATTTTGCAAGTAGTGTAGTTCGTAATGTGCATTGTAAAATTTTATTTGGAATATATTACAAAAAAAGTTATTGCTTCAATCCAAAAAGCACTTTTCATCATCATTGTTTTCAAATGAAATATCTTATTTCTGGCCAAAATTGGGGAGTACCCATAGAGTGTCATTTGAGAGAGATTTTAAATAATAACTTTTACCCTATGCACACTAGCAAGTCAAACCAGCTCAAACTAAACCAGGTTATCAAATGTTACATTCTAATTGGCCAATCAATAAATCGAATTCATTCGACTGGTTAGAATTTAACTCGGTTTAGCTAAAGCTAGTTAAACGGTATCAGTGAGTGAATGAGGTATTGAATTACAATGAATTTACTTTTTCTAAGTCTTGCTCTGTTTTACAGATGAAACCATCAGCGAAGTATTTTGTGACCATATCTTTGGCTCTTTGTTTGTCTGCAACGAAATCAAGAATCACTTTACCAAACGTGAACCGCAAAGGGAAACGATTGATTTCGCCGATTTTGTATGTCCATGGCTGAAGTCACAAGCGGCTATTTGTGTTATAATTTGGCAGTAGGGTTTAATAGAGACATGAAATCGAACGTCATGCTTAACTAAATTGATTTTGAAGAATACAGTCACGAAATAGAAAATTGGTCACAGCATTTTTCAAAATATTCTTAAAGGACAAGTCCGGGGTTGGCATGGTTGATGATAAATACAAGATAATACTGCTATGAATGATGTAAGATACTTTTTTCCACTATTTTTCGCCTTCTCCTAGTGAAATGACGTATTCAAATGAGCAATTTGAGCGAAGTGACGTCATATCGCACAAACGAAAACGAGGCTGTGCGATTGTTTTTCGCCTTTTAATCGCTGCTAGCCTCTTTATCGTGTACTCATGCATTGAAACTGGCATGGGAACACGATAAAGAGGCTTGCTACCATAAAGAGGCGAACAAACAATCACGCAGACTCGTTTTCGTTTGCGTGATATGACGTCACTTCGCTCAAATTGCTTATTTGAATACGTAATTTCACAAGGAGAAGGCGAAAAAAATAGTGGAAGACTCGTCCTTTAAACGGTTGAGATAAATACCAGATGTCCCAGAGAGAAGTATACAGATGTGGTCGAGTCCATCCAGGTTAACCTTAAAGAGAATCAATGGAGATAAAAGCCCTGCGCGGAAGGAGTCTGGGTATTCTTTTATTAGCCTATTGTATTTGATGATTTCGAGACGTTCGTGGATATTGTTTAGCAAGAGGAACAATAACATGCGTAGGAGTTTTCTTTGTCCTATTTATAGATTGCCTCTACTTAGCTCCGTTGATTCACTTTAAGCAGTGGCTAATAAATTTCAAATTGATAGCTAACTTGAAGGAAGATATCTTATTTGTTGATTTTGGTACTTTGAGAGCTAAAATATTTTATTCATTAACTATCAATATTTGATATTTATCAGTCTTGACAGTTCAAAGTTTTCCCACACCGAAGCCAGAGCTTTGGTATTTTGGCCTAAGCAGATTCCTGAAGCACACCGAAATTCAAAACTGAAATTTAAGAAAAGTGAAAAAATGCCACAATGGGTGACTTATAGCAAACATAAAATAATCTTAGTTTTTCCACATTTTTTATCAAGGATATTATTGATTTATTTCCTGTGCTGCAAGAATTTGCTTAGGCTGAAATGCCAAAGCTCTGGTTTGGAGGCTACAACAAATTTGAGTTTGAACATTAATACAATCTTGCTCTTATATTTTGACGGCATCAGCCTGCGACACTTGTGGAAGCCCCCGGAGTTTATATTTTTTGAATTTTGAATGGATCCAGACTGGAAAGTTGTATAGCGCATGAATATCTTCCATGAGAAGGAGTAACTGTGAGATTTTCCTGATCTTATTGGGCCTTTAAATTAAATGCGCAAATTACTAACTTTCCAGTCCGGAATAGGATCAGTATGAGACCGTCGTTGGCCTAATTCAACGTATTTTTATGTTATGTTATGTTATGTTAATACTTCGACACTCAAAACACTAATCAATATCAACAAACACGGTATCTATGTTCAAGTTAACAATCGAGGAAAGTTTTGAAATTGATTAGCAACTGATTAAAGCTACGTTCTCATCGGTGAACCCAACCAAATCTATACACTTTTTTCTGGGACACTTAGTATTTTCTACGAAGACTAGTAAATAAGTTTTTCATCAAGAAAAAGAATTCAGGGGCAGTTTCCTTGTTAAAACACCCACAAGGGAAATTAGAGTGGTTTTTACCAAATTTTGATAAAACTTCTCCTTCCCATCGTCCCTTACAATTTGGAGCTCATTGTGTGCGGCAATGTGCGGCAATGTGTGGCAATGCAGTCCACATCTCGTTAATATTTTTAAATGGAATTTTTCATTTGAAAACTTACAGTCTGCAGGCCGATCATCCAATATCTTTCGTGAGAGCTGTCTTGCGAGTGTTTTGAACAGGACCTGAATAGAAACAATGCATTTATTGAATGTGGTTCAAAATTTGATATTGTGCCGTAGAAAAGTTATAAATTGGTTCAGAATTATCTGCTTTTCATTCTTTAGAGTCGTTGTGAACAAGGGCAGATTTTTCAATGCCAATAGCATTAATTGCTTTTGATTGACACCTCAATTCAAAGTGATTAGCGACTGCAGACAAAGGAAATTCTCTCAACCAGTAATTCAAAACAAACATACAAAGCCGCAAAAGTTGCCCTGAAACAAGTAGGGCAAACTCTCGCCATGTGCACGCGAAAGGAGGTTCATAAGAGAAGTTGTGTGTTTATCAAAATAAACGAAAGAAGGGTCAATCTAAATATCTGCCTGGCTGGTAGATTTGTGTATTTGATTCAAAAACCTAGCAGAAGGCATTGTAATTCTCGTGTATTTAGGGCTTAAATGAGACAATTGCACAACAGCTACCGAACAGAATCAAAGAAATGAAATCCGCCAGGCATATATGAAGATTGTCCCTTCTTCTTTCGTTATAAGCATATAACCTCCCTTAAAACCCACCTTTTGCGTACACAAGGCAAGGCGAGAGATTGCCCTACTGGTTTCGGGGAAACCTTTGCGTCTTTATTTGTTTTGAATTACTTGTTGAAAGAATTGCTTTTGTCTGCAGTCGCTAATTGATATGAATTGAGGTGTCGATCAAAAGCAACTGCTGCTATTGTATTACAAATCTGCCCTTGTTGTCGTTGTGGTAGTCTGGTACATGAAATAAGCCTCCTTGCGTCATCATTTTAGAATCGGTGTTATTCAGAAATACTAGCTTTCTTACCTTCATATCTCTTTTTCTTCAAAAGTTTTTCACACATGCTACCTGCATATTTTTGTCAATTCTATAAAATCTTTCCTACTCTCAAACCCTTCAAAAGGTGAACTGTGCCATGTGCTAATATGCTATAAATATTTTCTAGAAGACACGGAGACTTAAAATCATGCGAATCATCGACTTGGATCTAAAAAGCTCATAGATATAAAGAAAAGCCAAATTATTGTGAAAACTAGTAATCACAGATTACTCATCAAACCTCACTTAACTATGGTCTTTATGTGAACCTAGCTTTATAATCTTACAATCACACATTGGTGCAGTTGCCCATCGTATTGATTGTAGTGTAGTTTCATTCAGGGTAGAGTTGAATAAAATGTTTGTAATGTAATAGAATGGGCTTATATAATGATAAAACAAGTTATCTTACCTTGTCAGCAATTCTTCTATGTTGATGATATTTCGACAGGATCTTAACAACAACTGCCGCTACGTCTTTAATCTCAAGAGGATTCCTGGTATCAGGATGAATAATTTCTTTGCGATCAACTCGTTCTTCGCTCTTTGTTTCTGCAGATATCGTTTTATTACGAACTTTTCTCTTTAGTGCACCATCATTTTCTCTCACAGGCCCGTTGTCGCCTTTCTTGCTCTCAGATATGATCATTTTCTTGACGCGTTCTTTGCTCTGTGACGGCGAATCAAACGTTGAAGGTTTCCCAGCTATTCTGGGCTTTTGAGCAGAGGTTTTACTTTGACAGTTTCCAGACTCAGATTTTCGTGTCATCAGTTCCAAATATGTATTCCTTTGGACCTTATTTCCTCTGTGGCCGGATGGCACATTATGCTTGAAAGTTTCTTTCTTGTGATTATCAGTATCAGAATTATCGCTCTCAACAGCAATACACGGCAGTTTTGGTAGTTTATCGAATATGTCTGAAGATTCATCTTGCTTACATAATTGCTCTGTGCTTCGAGTTATAGTGAAACTTTCCTCTGAAAGTTTTGGCTGATTTCTTCTGTTCAGAGTGCTTCTTGACTTTGCTGAAGCTTCCTTAAAATTGTTATCCAGTGTGCAATGTTTTGAAAATTTATCATTGTCGTTGAATTTCAGCTTCTTAGAAGGATGCACGATCGTATGTGGTAATGACTCTTCATCAGAGCTTGACTCTAATGTTATTACGTCATTGCTGACACAGTTCCCTGAATATGGCGAAGATGACTTTGCCAGCGAATCGGTAAATGAGTCATTCACTGTGGATATTGTCACACAGCAATTCTGGTCTCCTTCTGCTTTATGAGTTGCAGTGCTGCAAGTTTCTTCAACTCCTGCGAATTTTAATTTCGGAATTCGGTCGTTGTTGCTCCTGTCACCACCAAGTTCAAGTTTTACTCCACATGCTATAGTAGGAGAGCTATTTCTCTTTAAATCGTTCATGGTACCACTTTCATTATTTTGATCAATATCCATGACTTTTTCTGCTGCATCAACATTGGCAACGTGATTTTCTATTGCAAAATCCATTTTCTTCAATCTTTTTGAGAGATCGTTTTTATGTAGGATGCTGTTTGAGCTATCACTTTCTGACGCATTCGTAGTTTCTTTTTTGGAGTATGTGCTGTGTGATTTTTGTTCGCTTTCTCTAAAATTCCCGGGCATTGACTGACAAGTTTTGACTTTAGACACCTCATTTGTGACAAGTTTTTTAAAAGCATTCCCTTCATCAGAATCACCCATATTTTCCAACTCTGCATCTAGATTCATTTCTACTCTCTTGTCACAATTCCCTGTATTTCCTTTGTGTTTCTTTGTTGGAGGCACGAAGCTTACCTACGATGAAAATTTTCACTTTAGCTATGGCTGCAATTTCAACGTGAACTGAGCTCTTTGTCTTTGGTTATGGCTTTGCGGTTTGAAACCTTTCTTCTGCGAGGGCGCGCTGAGACACAGGAATACAAGAAAGATATATTCAAATAACACGAGGCAGTTAGGCCTAATAAACCCACGTTCAGTTGCACACAGCAGTTGAAGACGAAACAGAGATGCAAAGAAGACAAGAAATTAGGACAAGGATCAAAACAAGGTAAATAAATATGTAATCAAAACGTTCGTGTCCTAACACCCTTGCTATTACAGGAAACCATTCGAGTGGTGTAGTAAAGTAGGTAAATTTCTCACCTGTGCTCATAAAGAGCACAAAAAATAACATAAAAAATTGAACAATCCCTGAACAACACAATACCACTCTCCACGCTTGCTTCTACATCATCACCATGGAAAAAGCGATTACAAATATTTCGATGTTACTAACTGCATCGGTATGAAAATCTAGGTGCAGGCTCAATAGTTCTGAGCAATATTTTCGATCAATTCAACAAGGACAGATTTGGTAAGACAATAGCACGAGTTGGTTTTGATTGACACCGCAATTCAAAGCGATTAGCGATCGCAGACAAAGGAAATTCTCTCAACCAGTAAATCAAAACAAGCAAAGCCGCAAAAGTTTCTCTGAAACCCAGGTAGCTAGCTCGCTTGTTGTGCATTCCAGAAAAAGTTTTTAAGAAAAAACATGAGCATAGATCAAAAGAGGAAGGATATATCTACACATCTATCCCGGGCATTTAATTTATTTGATTCAAAAGCCGATTTGGAGGCGATTCAATTCTCTTATATTTTTGGGTGTAATTGAAACACTTACTGCTCAGCCTCTGAACCAAAGAAATAAAATGCCCGCGGTAGATGTGTAGATGTATCCTTCTTCTTTCGATATTTGCTCATGTTTGCTCTTAAAAACAATTTCTGGAATGCACAACGAGCGTGCTAGCACCTGTGTTTCAGAGAAACTTTTGCAGCTTTGTTTGTTTTGAATTTCTGGTTGAAAGAATTTCCTTTGTCTGCGATCACTAATCGCTTTGAATTGCGGTGTTAATCAAAACCAACTCGTGCTATTGTCTGAGCAAATCTATCCTTGTTGATCAATTCTATAACTTTCTTTCAGAACTCTGACTTGAAGAACTAAGATTCAGATAAAAAAAACTTTGAAAAATCTGGAGTAACTATGAACCTGAGTTTCCGGAATCCCCTCCAGATAGAATAAGAAATATTTCAACTTCACAAATTACCTTTCTCTTTTCATTTTTCCTTTTGCCCTTTAATTTCTCAGATGCTGTCTGGAAACCGAACTGGCTGTAGGACAAAGAATATTTTACAGCGTAGGGCCCAAATCTTTCAAATTTTAAAAATGGTGGGTGTAAAATTCAATGACATGTGTCTTTGAATTGAATCGCTTGAAAGGAAATTACGGTACTTTTCTGCTAAATCTGCCGTGGACATTTTTTTATATCTTGATTTTTTTCCAAAATGGTGGCAATTTAATTATTTTTGAAAAAATTCATGGAAAATGTTTTTGAAAAAATTCATGGCAAATGTTTTTAAATGCCGCCATTCTCAAACGAATCAAGATATCAATAAATTTCCACGGAAGATTTACGGCAAAAAACCCTAAGTTCCTTCCAAGACATTTATTAAAAAAAACCGTAATAGAATTTTACACCGACCTTTAGATTTGAGCCTTATGTTCTATTAAAAAAAAGCATGAATTTTGAAATCGCTTCTAAAATAACAAATCACGGAGAAGCTGTGGACGGTCACTTTTTTTAACGTCAAAGTGAGACATTGTTAAAGAATTGTATGTTTTTGGGCTTTGCATACCGGGCGACCCAATAAAAAGTGAAACTCAAAAAAATATCACAAAAGTCTGATTATGTTGCCGATCTTTGAAATGTTCTTTTTGTGTATTTGTATCAGAAACCAAATAATGCTGAAGGGAATAGACATAGCTATGTCTCGTAGCCACTATATCTCGTACCCACTAGAAGATGTTGTGGCGCAGTGGTGTAATCCTCTGACATTGCAGCCAGAACAGTCAGGTGGGCATGGTTCGATCCCAGGTAGAGCCCCACTACTTGAGCGTCATGACAAGGGGTCGCGGACTCGATTAGTCTTATTCTACTTCTGCGATCCCAGCGCTTGGCGCTAAAAAGCGCAACTTCACCTTCACTATAAACAGGCTAAAGAAAACGCCTACACACCCATTGTTTCTTTAGCTACACAATGAAGTAGCACGTGTCAAAGTTGTCAAATTCAATAGATTATATTTTCAACGTGGCCCAGGCCAGCTTTAACTATGTCGACTCCCTTTAATGGGTGATTCTTATTTATTCTTTAAGGCGAGAGACGATGGGATTACGGCATGAAAAAAATGTTTAGTTCAATAATATTTCACAAAATCGAGTTTTCAGCCACAAAGCTATTTTTTGTGATTGCACACGAAGTCTCGAGTCTTACATGATATAAGAGCTTCGTCAAGGCCACAGGCAACTAATTTAAGTGGGACAAGGGGAACTTTCTAGTTCATGATCATTTCTTTTTAATTCGGAGTATGCATCAAAACCAGGTCACTTGTAAAATCACAATTTCTTACGAATTCCGAGCTATTTCAAGACTTTGCAATGTTTCCAATATCAGTTTAGTCCCCTTCTTTGACAAGACCTCCTCTCTAATAAGCCCCTTCCCTCTGAGCCAAAATTTTAAATAACCCCCTCTCTATTAAGCCCCCACCAACCCACTATGTCAAAATCCAGAAGTTACTAAAGATTTCCCATTTATTTAGCTGAACAAGTTTGCATGTTAATTTTGATATGGATTAGGACAAAACTGTGCCACATTTACATATTTGCCTCGTAACATTGTATGTTGAATCCACAAAATATGGGGGAAAAGAACAGAAAAGCTATCATATATATCCTTGTTATTTGATTTTGTGAATGAGCCCTCTTCTCTAATAACCCCGTCACTTTTAAGCCCCACCCTCTGGAGTGGCCGAAATTAAATATGCCCCCCGAAGGCTTGATAGAGTTTTTAGGGTATGTCCATCATCAATTTGGTCTTTAATACAAATGCAGCAGAAAGTTTCATGATCTGTAATACAATCAAAGTTTGATGATTTTTCAAAACGTTATTGTTTTGCATCACCTCATCCGGTAGGAATAATGGAGTGGATATGAAAAGTGTTCCAAAAAGTCAATTGAGACCAAACTTTGTCTCACTTAAAAACCTCATCTTGCTCAGAGCGACCTTCGTTCCCATGATTGTCCTAAATTGCTGAGTTTGAGTGAAGCAATGTCTACTGTATCACCTATCCAATAGCCTGTGTTTCAGACCACTTGAGAAGGAAAGTGGTCTGTTAACCAAGCACTAATCCGTGTTCACCTTCATCTGAAGAAAAATTAATATATGCAACTAATAATTCGCATAATCACTATTTGTTTTGTTATCAAAGGAGCCTATTCATGTGAAGAACTCTCATTACCAAAGAATAGAAAATTTCAATGTCTGCTAATCCTATTGACTTTTTACGATGAAAGAATAGGAGAAATTGCTGAGTTTGAGTAAAGCAATGTCTATTGTATCACCTATCCAACGACTTTGCGTAAAATAGTTGTAATCTAATTTTATACCTGAGCTTATGGTGTTCTGATCCATGAGTATTCTTCATTCTATCGTCTTGATTTGATTTCTATGATAGACAAAGGACTTTGATATAGTAAGGGATAAAGAAAATGGCACGTCCCCGTACCACCAACCTGTTAAGATATCTCCCGAGATGAAAAAGCATTTTTCGCATCGTTATTGGATATCATTACCCTATTATCAGGGCAGCCACTCTTACAATCTGAGTGGCTGAAAAAGTTCGAATGCGACGTAATCATAGGGCATTGTTATCCGGTAATGCCCACTCATTACGTAACAACTCAGCTTCGAATTCGAACCACAGCTCAGTGCTTCGAACACGTCGAGCAACAATTTCGAACAGCAACGAGTGGCTTCGTCTGCAATGTCTACATGCTAGGCCAACGATCACTTCGGTTTCAAAATTATATTTTTACTCTGTTAAAAACAAGACCTTCACCCTGCCCTGACCATAAGTGGCCGATTGAAATATTTCAAATTTTGTTCTGTCGTTAAAAGACCAGCCTACATTATGAGTATTTTTGCAATTTTTCTGGGCACGGTAAGATTCCCGAATGAAGGATTTTGAGGAAAAGGGCAGGCTTAAAATCCTTGAAAAGTCGTCAAAAACAAGGGATCGATTTAAAGACATTTCAGGTCTTCAAAACAACGAGGAGCGTGTTTCATTTTGCCCGAGAATACCTTTAAGTACCTAGGGACTATAAACGTGCTCTGAAGACTTCCGACTGGGTTGCCTATTCCCAGGTTGAAATGAAATACGCTCCTCGTTGTTTTGAAGATTTCAAATGGCTGTAAATCGATCCCCTGTTTTTGAAGACTTTTTGAGGATTTCAGGGATGCCCTTTTCCTCGAAATCCCTAATTTTGGAAATTTACAGTGCCGAAAAAAATTGCGAAAAATGCTCATAACATAGGCTAGTCTTTTAGCGACAGAACAACGTTTGAAGCATCAAAATCGGGCCCTTACTTAATTTTCTGTAACAGATGGCGTTGGGTCACTTTTTTCTGGGTCACCCGGTATAATAACTGTTTCTTTAGGGCAATACCGAAAATATTAACCCTCAGCCTCTGTACAAAACCTCGCTTTTCGGGTTAATATTTTCTGGTATTGTCCTCCAAAAACAGTTATTATCGGCCTGAGAATAGATACTCATTGGTACTCATCAAAGGAAAATGCGGTGGACAAATCCTCCCCAGTCTACGCCTGGCACCATCTCCGGGAAAGTTAAACTCTTACTTACTGCTATGAGCTCTGAAGCTGTTTGGAAGACACTTGTCATCTTTCTTTTATGTTCAGCGTACCCAATTGTTGCCTCCATCCTATCTTCTGCTGCAACCTAAAATGAAATTACCGTCAGAGGTCAACATTTTAAATTCCTTTTAACTGCAAAGATCTCTTGTGACGAAGCATTCTGTTACACACCATTTACGAATATCGGAAGACCTTGACTTTTGGGCCCAGGAGGGGGGCACTCAGCACATACGCATACGGGGCGGGGGGTCAGTCCGAGAAATTTTCAGGAAACCCAAAAATATCAGTTTAGCTTCATTGCAGCCCAAAAATATCAGCTCATTTTATACCTTGACATCTGTAAAAGAACATAAAAGATCCTGAAACAATGCAAATTGAGGCCAGGATAGCCTCTGAAGAACCCAGAAATTTCATTTTGACTATATTTGATGCCTAAAAATATCATGGCCACAATTTCAGTCAATTTAGACCCAAAAATATCACTTTTGGCAATAGTCTGACCCAAAAATATCGGACTTACCTCCCCGTATGTGCGTGTGCTGAGTGCCCCTCTGGGCCTTTGGGAGGCTTTGGGATGCAACAGATGTTGCTACAATGCAACTAAATGGATACAGATGATGATGACTAACTATCTACCGGGTGAAACAGAAAAGTTCTCATTTTTGGATATTCATAGCACCAACAGTACGGGATGGATTTCAGTGAATATTTCTACTGAATAGCCAAAACAAAAGGCAAAAGTAATCTTGTGATTTTTCTCGCAGTTTTATGCGCACTAAACATATAGATAAATTCGACCTTAAGAAAATTTCCTGGTTGCCAAATGCCTGAAAGAGAGCCTGAAACATCTGATCAAATCATAAGGAGTCTCCTCACACAGAACAATACGCAAGGGCCTTTTACCTCTCTCAGGAGTAATCAGAAATAGATTTTGAAACAAATACTGAAGTTTTTCAATCCCATGGCAATAAACGTGCAGACGATATCTTTCATCCGTTAAAAATTGCACTTTCAATATTGTTTTGTACCAGTAGTTTCTTCATTATTGAATCAAGCATTTTTAGGCCTTTCCAGGCATTTTGCAACCAAGAAATTTCCGTAAAATCAAATTTACCAATGTTGACAGTGCTCACAAGAACACGAGAAAGATGCAAAAATACTTCGATCTTTCCGCTTCCAAGTAGCATTGATCCATTCCAATCCATCAAGTATTCTTGGTACCATGAATTTTAATACTGGGAACTTTTTTCTAGCTCATCCGGTATAAAAACAACTGTACTTCCCCGGTCCTACCTTGCACTTTACACTTTCAATATCCAGTATCTTTTGCAGAATGCTCTTTGATAGAGCTAATCACAGTTTAGAGTTCTATTTATGTACTTATCACTATTTCATCAGCAAACCTCAGACTGGCTGCGACAGAAACCATTAAAGAAAAAAACATCGCTTTAATTTCCAAATTCTCAAATTCCCGATTCGTTGTTTACGTCGTAAAAATGATAAATTCCTCGCCAAAGGTGAAAAGATAGCAAAGTACGCTGCAGTAAATCCCCGCATATAAGAACCTACTTTTTGAGAGCCAGACTGAATAAGGTTCTTATTTCAAAGGCTCTCAGATTTATTTCAGGGTATAAACTTTTTCATAAAGGTTCTTAATGGTTCTTATTTAAAGCCTCATTTTTTTGTAAATTTTCATCAAAGGATCACCAAACGAGTCATCACCAAGAGATTTTTAAAGCAATTCATTTCTTTTGGCAATATTATTATCAACCTTACTGTACATCTACTCGGAAGCTTACAAATAGCAAGGGATGAGGTCCAAATTTTAACAGCCAATCAAAAATTAACTTTATTACTCTTGTGATAAGAACATATTGGTTTATCAAAGTGAAACTTAATTAGAAGGTGCACGATTCAGTAAATACAGCCTGCAGATTCTTATTTTTGTTGGTTCTTGTATGCGGGGATTTACTGTATGCCACAGCTGTCAGTTATCTTCTCTCAATAACCCTATGAATAGCAACATAGGGCTCAAATCTTTAAAAAGGTCGGTGTAAAATTCTATAGAAGTTTTCTTTGAGATGAAAGAGCTTGGAAGGAATTTTGAGTTTTTGCTGTAAATCTGCCGTGGCAATTTATTGATACCTTGATTATTTTCAAAATGACGGCACATTAAATTTGAGGCTATGACGTCATCAAATTTCTAAGCCCTGCAGAAAACATACCAATTTCTGCTTGCCACCATATTGTAGACCATTCATAAACTATGGTTTTCTTGAAGTTATATCATTTTTCCTCTACTGGTTTAGGATTTACGATGATTTAAATTTTTTTCAAAATTGTCCATGATTTGTTCAAAAATAATTAAATTTCTGCCATTTGAAGAAATAAAGATATCAAAAAAATTCCATGGCAGATTTACAGCAAAGTACCATAAGTTCCTTTCAAGACATTCAATCAAAGAAGAATGTCATATAATTTTACACCCACCTTTCAAAAGATTTGAGACCTATGCTATGAATAGCTTCGTTTCACACTCAAAAGTAATTGGCTCTAAAAGACAACGAAAATACTTGCCTTTAAACTGGAATCTGGATTAGAAGTAGCAGATACGTTTGACGAACCTAAAATGAACTGTGTTCCTTCTTTTGTTGCTTTACTGATTTCAGAAGCCTGAAGGAAAAATAACTGCATTAAATAATGAAAAATGAGGAAACAATACAATGAGACAAAACACGGAATACAACATCTCAGACAAATGAGAGGCTTAGGCTATGTTCACACTGCTCGGTATTCGTTTTTATCCGTTTTCATCTTGATTCGCTTTACCTGTTCACACTGCTCTGAGTTAGTATGAAATCCGGGGGGGGGGGTACTCCCATACTTGACCTGACGGGATGTGCCGCTCAACAGGGTGTCCTTTTTTTGCGGTGAAAATTATGCGACAGGGTGTCCTTTTCTAACGAAATTTATTCGACAGGGTATTATAATAGGTAAGAAAATTATGCGACAGGGTATCACAAGCAAAAATCGCGTTCTACACTGTATTTGAGAGGCAAAATTTTTATGCGACAGGGTATACTTTTGGCCTATTTTTTATGCGACAGGATGCAGGGTGTGGAGAGGTTTTCCGCACACCCCCGTCACTTCCCTAATCAAGTACACCCGGATAAAAAAGAAAACGCTATGTAAACGAGACCACCGCCTCCCTTTGAAATTGGGAGTTTTGGCGCCAAAGAATTTCACTAACTTCGAGTGAGTCATCCATGTTGAGAGAAGTTGTTCAAATTGGCGCGAGCCGAGCATGTTTTTGAGTTGTTGTTGTTGTTGTTGTTGTTAGCGTTTTCAAACGTATCCGTGTTTGTATTTCGGTGTTCATACTGCGTTGTTGTGTTTTCAAAAGTCTCCGCTTTCAGGGTGGAGCAGTGTGAACGCAAGGCGAAAACGGATAATTTTTTATCCATTTTCATATGAATACGGAGCAGTGTGAACAGGGCTTTAAAGTGAATGACCTGAGCCATATGGCGTTCGTCTATAAATAGGACAAAGAGAAACATAAACACTTTATTGCTTTCTTTGGCTTTGCTTTCTTGCACCAAGCGTTGGATTATCAAATACAATAGGCTATTTATAAACCTATGAGATCTTGTCTTTTTTAATTCAGGTTATTCCCTTTAACGACGCCAGTGAATAACGTATCGACCAACGAAGATTTATGACAAGAGTTGGGCAACGAATTATGGTCAGTCTTTTCCAAACTGTAATAAATTAGGTCATAAAGAATTCAAGACTCAAAAATGGCTTCCACATTTCGCAGCAACGGTGCATAGTCTGTTAGAAGCTCTGTTACTACTTACCTTTTTAAGTGCATTCATTCTGTAAATAGTTGCAACCTTACAGGAGCTGAATACGTCATATTCCATATCAACAGCAATCTTCTCCACATTAGGCAAATCCCTGGTACAATCAAAATACGGAATTGCATTAAAGATATGTCAAGGGGAATACGGAAAAATAAACTGAAATCCTAAATTCACTTAGGACGGATACATTCCATGTTAGAAAGTCTGCTAGCAACGACTGTGGCCATAGAAAGAAGTTCCAAAGGGGGTAGGGGGGGGGGTGTCATTTGACTTTCATCAGTACGAGGGTGAACACTCCAAGGAATACTTTTTCACCCGGCTCTAGAATTTTTTCCTCAAGGTATGATAGCTGGCGTTAGAAAAAATCGGCGAAAAGTATACTCCAAAACGTAAGAAATGCACTGGAAAATGATGAATACCAACTCGCTCTAAAAGTACCCTTTCTGACAACCAGCTTTAGAAAAATCACCTTCTTTCGATACACGTCATTAGAAAAAAAGAGGAGAGAACGATACCGGGAAAGGAGTGCACATAGCGTCAGCAAAACATACAAAGTGCCCTCCTGGGAATAAGATACAATGCTACCTAATGATATTCGACCGATGAGCTCTTTTCGCTGCACGGGTAAAGCTTCTCTATAAAATGATATGAGCTGATTTCGATAGGAAAAGAAACTTGCCAATTTGTTTCAAGAGAAGGAAAACAGAAATTGCAAGATAAGAAACAATTTCAGACTGGAGAAAGGGAAAAAGAATGAATTTTGGGACGAATAGTTACCCCTATTTCGCTGACAGACCGTACAGTCGATGACCGTAAAAGCTCTATTTAGCCCCCCTTCTCTTTCAAGCTCCCTCTCCAATATGCCCCTCCCTTCTAAGCTAAAATGTTAAATAAGCCCCCTCTCTATCAAGCCCCTTACGTATATCAAATGCCAAAGGTTGCTAAAGATTATTATTTATTTAGCTGAACAAGGTTGCATGTTAATTTTAATCTGGTTTGGGATGAAGACTGAGTTGAATTTGTGTATTTGACTCGTAAAATTGTGTGCTGATTCCGCAAAATATGGAGTAAAAAATTAAAATTGTCATTGCGAATAAGCCCTCCCGCTTTTTTCAGCCCCCCCCCCCCCCCCAGAGTCACCGAAATTAAATAAGCCCCCGGGGGAGGCTTAATAGAGCTTTTACGGTATATACAATACTATGGGCGTTCATTTCGACAACAACAGCTGGGGCATAGCAATCCTTACCCTATGAAATAAGAACTTACAAACAATTTTGCCGGTTCAAATTGGGAGTCAAGACCTCGATAGGGGATTGCAAACTAGTGACGTAAGTTAATCATAGATTGTTACCACAACTTTTTGTTGATATTTAGATTTTCATAACCGTAAGGTGATTTAGCAGAAATATAGCACCAATAATGTAAAGCTATATAGGTACCTTTCGTTGAACTTTGCATAGTTTTCTTTCAAAGCTTCTTCTATCATATTGAGGCAATGTTCTCTGACCTGGAATATGGAAATATTTTCAAATTCTATGCTGGCGAGAAGCAATTAGATCAACATGATAGAAATAGCAAATTAGCCAATAGCATTGTTTTATCCACAACTGCTACACCAACATACGAATTTTAATGACAGAGAATTTATTTAAAGCTGGATAGAAACAAATTGTTCTCCAGAAGGTAACTGATTCAGACCAAATATTTACAAACATCTATTACCGTAAAAGCTCCATTAAGCCCCTGGGGGGGGGCTTATTTAATTTTGGACATTGGGGAGCTTATTAGAGAGGGAGGCTTATTCACAAAATCAAATGACAAGGATTTATGTGATAGCTTTTTACTTCTTTAACACCATATTTTGCGGATTCAACAATTTTACGAGTCAAATACACAACTGTGACATAGTTTTGTCTCAAACCATATCAAAATTAGCATGCAAACTTATTTAGCTCAATAACTGGACAATCTTTGGCAACCTCTGGAATTTGATATAAGTGGGGGGGGGGTTTAATAGAGAGGGGGGCTTATTCAAATTTGGCTCTGATGGGAGCTTATTAGAGAGGGCAGAGCTTTTACGGTATTTCAGCTAATTACAGATGTTACATTTACAGTTGTCTCCATTTCTATCTTACCTTAACTTGTAGCTTCGGAATTTTCTTGAAATTGTCAGCACTCTTCAACCTCGAAGATTTAGCTGACAATACGAAAAAGAATACGTTCATTAGATCTTTGGTGAAATAAATCTAGGAAAGCAAGCATCAACATAATTACAAATAGTCGCAATCACAATAACAACTTCAACGCTGTGGAGGTAAATTGACAGAAAATCAAAGTACTTTTGAACAACCTACACATTGCTTGGATACCGTGACAGCATTCTAGTGTTTTCATTAGCAGCGTGAAGATCAAATGTTGGCCTACCTTAGGTTTTTTCCGTTATGGCCTAATGCCCAAAGTCAACAACAACATACCTCCAGTCTTTGTTGACTTAAGCATGCATCCATTAAATGTTGAAAGCACCACGTTTGCTCTTCTTCTGTCTTCATCTTCACTCGTACTATCAAAACTGCCAAAGCACACTGCAAGCGAACCAGCTACCCACCATCACTCCTGGGCCTAATTTTAAAATGCACCTCCACTTTCCCTCCTGGAAATAGGCCATAACGGACAAAAACTAAGGAAGGCCAACATTTGATCTTCACGTTGCCCGTGGTGTTTTGAAGACCAAGACAGCTCTCAGAACCTGAAATCTTACCCCTGGGTGTCATAATCTGTTAAGACACGATTAAAACTGAACATAATTTGAATAATTCTTTTATTGCTTGTCTCCAGATGTTGCATTTTGATTGAAGATGTACGACACCAAAGGTGAAATAACAAATTTATGACATAAAATTAAGGCAATGTTCACAAAAAGATCTCTTTATAATATTGATGTAGGAATATCCGGAAGCCATCTCTCCACGAAGTTCGGCCCCGTGCAAGATCAGGGTACATATATCTTTGATATTTCAGAATTAAGAGATAGCGTTAAGCAAAGAATTCTCACCAATGCGTTCAGCTTCAAGCTTCTCTGTTCTAGACACAGAAAGAGCTTTGAATCCACCGCCAAGCTAAAAAATAACATAGAAGAGAGCTGTTAATGTAATCGTAGAATAAGAAGTTACAGCCCTGAGTACTCTACAGAGTTTTCCTGGCACAGTACAGATATGCGTAAAAGAACTACGCAGTTCCAAACTGGATTTGAATTGAACCTTCCGCTGTTGAATACATCCTTAGATCAAAAGAGCTTCTCTTTCAGAGGAGCCAAACTATGGAATAAATAAGGATCTGAAGTCAAAACAACTTATCTGCTTTTAAGAAAATTAAGAGAATATTTTCATGTTACTTTTATTAGGCTGTTATATTCTGTGAATAAAATTGAATTTTTTTGATAAGGCAATTACAGAAAGTTTGCGTGGCAATAAATTGAATTTTTTTTGGCTTACCTTTCTTTTCTTAAATTCAGACTTGAGCAGGTTTCTCAATTCTTTCTTTTCATCTTCTGAATCGTAATCCGGTTCCTCATATTCTTGGGCACTACAACGTTGCAAAACGAGTACAGTTAAAATACGTCAAACCGTAGAAAGTACACCAACAAATTATACAGATGAATTTCACATGAGAATTGCTTTTTACTATTTTATGTGGCAATCTGTCTTTCTGATTGGCAAATCAAGTGATGACTGATTAGTTTACTGGAGAAACTAGAGGAGTGGAATGACCGAGCGGCTTATACTGTTTCAGTTAGGTAACTGAAGTTACGCTCGGTCGTGTGAGGTCAAAGTCCGGATGGGTGACCTTTCGGATGATTGACAAAGCAACTCACTTCGTCGTCTTTTGGAAAGGACGTTAAACTTGGGCTTCCATTGCCCAGATGCGGCATGTACTGTATAGAAGTCCTAAATTAGCTAGAAATAGCTAGAAATCCTTCCAGCATACTTAGAATTAAGTAATGAATAAAATAAATGAACGAACGAACGAACGAACGAATGAATGAATGAAAAGAGGATCGGTCTCGATAATCGAGGATCGGTCTCGAATTTTGTGTGAGATTCTTTAGAAATGTTGGCGTGTGTTAACCTCCCCAACAGCAAATATCAAGCAATAATTTCTTGCCTCCCTTGCGAATCAAACATTGGATTATGGAAACCAGAGGACCGGAATAATTTTGGCAAGAAAAACTGCTATAGTGCAGTTTATACACGCTTTCAAAGTGTTAAAACTTGCAAATATCAATTAAGGGTTTGTATTTTAACTATATTGCTACGAGTCCTCCTGTACTGACTCAGTGGCGGACATTTTGCCAAATATTGCGGGGCGCGAAGCCATTGTTTCAATTGAAAAGCATTGTCTATTTCCATTATTTTCATATGAAAGTTCTTTGTTTTAAGTAACACTGGAGGCAACCGCATTCCCTCGCCCCCAAGTGTGCGCCACTGGACCTAAATAAAATCCTTCCTGGGAATAAACTCTTTTTTATCACAAATGAAAAAACAACTAAACTACAATAATCGATTTCATAGAAACAGAAACACTGAAAATGGTCTATAAGTCCATAAACCACGAAGCGACTGAGTATCTCACGGGGCTGTTCCAAAGGTTATCTGAAACCAGCGCCAGGCAGCTTCGTAATAAAGCAACTAACATTTATGTCCCTTTTCTAAAATCCGCATATGGCCAAAAATGTTTCTCGTATAGAGGAGCAAATCTTTGGAATGGTTTAGACAAAGAACATAAGCTGGCCAACACTTTCACCCATTTCAAATCATCATTTAAAATGCCAGATCTTGAGCATTGATTTACTTGTCCTTTTATTTTAATAAATATTTATCATACCTAGATTTTGTATCAAAATATTGTAATTTTGTAGTTTTTTTATTTAACAGAGCAGTTTGTAAATCTATAGACCTTTTAGCTATTCTGAAAAGAATCAGAATCGATCGATATTTTGCTACATTTTGTAGAATTTTCGAATGTGCACAACTGCGAAAGAAGCTCTAATGCCACTCGATCGAACCTCGTGTATGAAAATATATAAAAATAATACTCGATCCTGGCTCTTTTTTAGAATTGCTAAAAGGTCTACTAAATATTATCAAATCAAATCAATCGAGTTCCAATTACGACAGCCACTTACGTCAATGAAAACTGTGCAGTAAATAATATACAGTGAAAAAACTCTCATATCAAAATCATATCACTTACATTTCACGTTGACCTTGCCTCCCCCCACCATACAATTCACCAGGAACAGCTTCTGCTTTGGCCATTTTGGTACTATTCTGGAAAGCTGCTCCTACAGCCTGTTTCCTGAAACGCTCTAGCATCTTCTCAGCTTTTGTTTTATTTCTGCAGGCGTCACATCCTCGGTTACACTGTAGAAATTGAACAAGAGCAACATAATAGCAGATCATATATACCGGGTGCGCCAAAATAAACTATGCACGTTTGGCAGGCCACAATAAATCGTACACTGGACCGATTTTGAAGATTTATGACTTAATCTTTAGCAGAAGGCCTGAATTAGATTCTAGGACTTTTTGCAAGTTTTTCCGTTTTCAGTTTCTAGAGCCAGAAGCGAGGTTCTTACAATGCCGTTTTTTGAAAACATTGAAAACGATCAAAAAGTGTCGATCAAATTTTGAAAGATTCAACATTAATAAACAAAGAGAAAACCTTATCAGGGGGATTGGGGGGTTTAGTAGGAACTCTCGTACAGCAGATTACAATTGGTGGATTTCTAAATCGCAAATCACCACAAACAAGTTCTCTCTTTGTCCATTCATGTGGATTCTTTAGAAAACTTGATCAATGTTTTTTGATCGTCTTCAATGTTTTCGAAAACTAAAATTTTAGGAAACTCGCTTCTAGCTCTAAAAGCTGAAAGTGAAAAAAAATGCAAAAAATCCCAGTATCTAATTCAGGCTTTCTGTTAACGATTAAGTCATAAATGATCGAAATCCGTCCAGTGTACGATTTATTGTGGCTTGCCAAACGTGCATAGTTTATTTTGGCGCACCCGGTACATTATTTAACATTGGTTAATATATAAATAATAAATACTAATTTAAACCAACCTACATAAATATAAAACCCTACATCTGAATATAAAAAAAAACCGTATCCTGTTTCGTTATAGGCATATTCTGCAGGTGCAATATTCTCCAGCCCAAATTTCTATTTTGTTTTTAAAACTTGGGAGTGTCGGTTCTTGTTTCATACTATCATCAAGGGTATTCCAAAGGAAACTGCCCCTGAAAGATAAAGATTCTATTCCATAAGATGTCGTCTTTGTCTGTGAAAGTTTGCAAAGATTTTTTGCTAAAAGGTTATAGGCCACATATTTCTTCTCAAGAAGTTCCCATACTATTGATGGATTCATATTATTCAATGACATGTATATTTCAGTGATCAATTTCTGGACATTTTTACGTGGATGGTAAAGCTGTTACTGCGAGCGAGTAACGACTGAAACGAAGATTCATAGTCATTGTGGACTTTAGTGCACGTTTATGAGCTCGATCGATTTTCCTGTTTGCACCTTTATTGCAGAATAGCCATATCAAAGGGCAATAATTGGAATTCGACAGGATCACCACATTGCAAATTGATAATGCGTACTCTCTGGAAATGTACATATTTTAGCCTAGAAAACGCATTGATCTTTTTGTTGATGTTATCATGCTTCGTTCAAAGCTCTGACTTTACAGGGGTGGGAAGTTTGAAGCGAAGCTTCTAGGTGAATGTTTTGCACTCTTGTAATTGCTTATTCTACCCTATGTAGAACACTCAGAAAGCCTGAAATGACCAAAAAGGAGTCGGATTCTCCATGGACGATCAAATACGAATAGCTAGCAAAATTCAATTTGATCTTTGGCATAACAGCCCAAAAAAGAAAAATTCCACATTCGTTGAATTTTTGAATGTTGGTGATTTTTCAAGCCCTAGAACTTGTTCAGTGTCAAGATATCAGAAAAAGCTATTGAAGCTCTGTATGGGTGTGTCACATTGATATGGGGGTGTCACATTGTTAGTGGGGGTGTCACATTGTTAGTGGGGGTGTCACATTAATCTCTACCAGACCGTTTATCTATTCCATGACAGAGTTTGGAAAACATGAAATTCGTCCACATTATGTTGCTTGCAAACGTTTCGAATCCATAAAATTGTGCAATCGTGTTGTTGTTATACTTAATATATCCGTATTTTAAATCTCTAATTCTGAACAACTGAATGTCTACAGTGGAACCTCCATATAACGGACACCTGTGGGACCAATGTTAGTGACCGTTGTAGAGAGGTGTCCGCTGTATGGAGGTGTCATATTTTGTCATACTGTATTTTGGGACGAAAATATTTTTCCGTTGTTTGGATGGAGGTGTTCGATGTATAGAGGTGTCCGTTAATGGAGGCTCCATTGGATTGTACAAAATAACAAGGGACCAACCTTGGGTCTATCATCCCCGAAGAACATGGCAATACTGTGATGTCTGCATCTGAAACGACATTTTGTGAGTAAAAATTAGCTTATGGCGGTATCATCTGTCTACTCATTTCGATTTTCAAGCCGTATTACTTTTATTTACCACTGTCTTATGAACCGAAATCAGTGTGGACGGAAGTTTAGTGTGATGAATAACTTGACCAGTTTCTAACAAAGATACATATTTTCATTTACCGGATGAGTCACAAAAAGCCCCTCCGTTCCATTAGCTGTATCTTTACTAGCCTCACTACACAATGACCCTCAACTTATGCTCATCTCATTGAAGTGAATTGATGTTGTTAATGTCGCACCAGTGAGTAGTTATAGCGTCAATCAGTCTATCAATAGCAATAACTATGAATGTGTAATCAGTCTATATCTTTACAAACATTCAGCAAGTTTATATGGTAATTGCTTCTTAAATATTAAAGTCTCCCTCAGATTATGCGACTTTTCCTTTAGAGAAATATTAGCCTTGGCTTTACTTTCACAAAGAGAATTGGGAAGGATCTATTCTTGTTTGAAGTTATTTGTACTGAGACAGTTTCTAGTTCATACTAAACTGCGGTAAGCAGAATTTGTGAGAAAAAATTGAGATAACGTTCAAGAAATCTTACTGCTTATTGTCTAACACTTACTGGACTTCTTCGCAGTATTTAACCAGTGCTTCAAAACTCATCTCAGAAGATTTCCCAATGGGTGCTTCTTTGCTGTCGCCTCTGGCTGACTGTTTAAACTAAGAAAAAACAAAGGAATTGGTAGATATCTGCTTTGCCCATAGCAACAAATAGTTGATACAGCTTCAAAGGGGGAAGAGGGCAACAAGTTAGTCCTGGATAGAAATGAAAAATGCCCTTTGCTTGTGTTCTGCCTAGGGAGCACTTTCATATACATGTTAAAAGAGAAACCAAGCGACTATACGATCTCAAAGGCAAAAAATAAAAGAACTGCGGTACATAGATTTGACTACCAGTCCTCAATCTTCAGGTAAACCTAATCTTATTATCGCATCATAATAAAATTCTCTTTAATAATTGTTCACAATTTTCTGCACTTCTTTATTCGCCAAGGTTCTCTAGACTCATTTTATAAGTCTCATCATCGCTCATTGAATTGGATGGTATCACTCATACTCATATGAGAGAAAATAAAAATCCGATTAAAAATGTTGAACGAATACAAGGAATCACTTCGTAAGTCTAAAGGTTCTCTTTCATCTGGAATTTTCCTGATCCAATGAATATTTCCTTCCAACAGTACCACACCTCAACTTTTGCCGCTATTCCGTCACGAATTAGGCAAATCAAGCTGACACAAAAAATTGACAAGCGTTACTGATTAATGAAGTCATAGTTGCTCACCTTCTTAAGTCTTATTTCTCCTTGCAACAAAAAGAGAACCTTGTTCCTTTCCTCCCTAGAAGAGTTACATAAGATAGTTATCATTTACATCGAAATCACCCCAGCACAGTAGATGTGTAGATATCCTTCTTCTTTCGATCTATTCTCATGTCAGCTCTAAAAATGATTCCTGGAATGCGCAACGAGCGCGCTAGCTACCTGGGTTTCGGAGAAACTTTTGCGACTTCGTTTGTTTTGAATTACTGGTTGAGGGAATTTCCTTTGTCGTCAATCGCTAATTGCTTTGAATTCAGGTGTTAATAAAAGCAACTCATCCTATTGTGTTACAAAATCTGTCCTTGTTGCAGCGAAGTATTTATGTATTAATGATGTTATTATTCATGATTTACCTGGAGTAGTACAGTCTACAAAATGATGGCTTTCCGTCTCGACCTGCTCTTCCTGATTCTTGATAATAGCCTTCCATTGATTTGGGGAGGGTCCAGTGAGCAACAAACCTGAAATCATGAAATACTTTAACATGGAATACTTGTCAAAATACTTTAACACGCAATTTCAAATGATATGCAGATTTATAAATGATTGTCGACGCTTGCATCATCCTCTGAAACCATGAAAATCGCTAATCGAAGCAGTAGCAAACAAAATATTGCAACGCACTTTTCTGTCGCTGTTTGTGTGTTGGACAAATGAGAAATTTTTCATGCAAGGATACTCATGTGCTATTTACTTTCTTCCTTATGGGGTGCAATTTCTCGTTCTCTCATTGGTTCGAAGCTGTAGATTGGACAAAATTTATCCAAAGAGTCAATCATTTACATATATATCGATTTCTTCTCCAATCTGTGTCATTCCGTCTTTAATGCGGGATCAACTATGATGCTGAAATAAAAACATTTTCATCGATTTTGATAACAATATTTTACCGAAACATTGTGAAGATTTTGATAGCTTTAATTCATTTTGTTTCGCATCCTGCACCCATTTCGACGCGCTCCGCTGAAAAGCTTGGTCAGAAACTGTTTATTGAATCATGGCTGGATTGCCGAAGAAGACAGACATGGTACTATCCGTGCCCTCTAAAAGGTCCAGCTTAGCTTCATCAAGGGTTTTTGCTGGTTTCCAATGGACCGATAAGGGTTGGGGGGTCTGAAATTTATCACCAGAATAACGTCAAACGGCAATGAAATCGATATATGACTGACCTTTAACTGTTTAGAGAATTTCCAGGCACTTTTAGAAAAAGCTTCAAAACAAGCTTTTGTCAACGTTAATAGGAAAAATGTCAATTCTAAATGTGTATTCTTACCATCAAAAATGTAAACGAACCCGTTACACTGCTTTGATAGTGAAATGATTGAAAAATTGACTTGTACTCTTCAATGCATACCTAACTGATGCCTTGTCAACACCCATCCCAAAACTTATGGTTGCTGCAATAACGGGTATGGTACCATCCATCCATTCATTTTGAACTTCAGTACGTATTTTGCCACTCAGTCCTAGAAGAAGAAATATTCAAACAAATGATTTGCAGTACAGAATTTAAAAATAGCCTTAAATAAAGAACTCATCGCAATAAACCCGCAAATGCAACATTGAACACTGCAGTCTGTGGAAAGAAACTGTTAAAGGGGCTCAGTCGTCAAACAGTAAACAAATCCGTAAACTCGCACGTGTCAGGGATTATCCATTGTTCATCCGTTGTTCTCTGCAGTTTGTTTAGTGGCTTCACCCAAGCCACAAAAAAGGGACCGTTAAAAATCCACTTATATCCGAGCAATCGTAGAAGATATGAATGTTGGCATAACGGAATAACCAGACCCAGGACCAGTAGGACCGGACCCTAACGGACCAGACCCTAGGGGAATACCCATTACTTTCCTTCCGGCGTTTGTTTGCAATGGCGGCCAACACAGAAGTTTCACTCCAAAGTAAGATAAGGCAGTCACTGCTGTAAGTAAATTCTACCTTCTGGATGCCAGAACAAACGCAAAAATGCATGGTATATTAAATCGTCTAACCAGCAGACAAACTTTGATCCAGCCTCAAGCCATTGCCCACTGGGCCTAAGCATTTAGCTACATGGACTAAATATTTTACCTCTCTGCCTTGCTTGGTGATTCAAGTTGTTGCAATGACGTCGTGATGCCAGCCACGTTGTATTCCATCTCCACAATCTCAATTTCTGGACTTGATTCTGGCTTCTCCATGCTCTTTGCAAGTTAGTTTGGGACTGCGAAATCATTTAGCAGGCACCTTTTTGATAACATATTTGTTCGTAATGTTTATTGTGAAGGCACGCATTGACCCGGGCATTGACCCCATTTGTCTTTGGTAAATCCTATGATCACAATATTGCATCTCAGAAAGTGCATTTGTGTGCATTTGTTTGCTCGTATCATGCATGTGCACTCACCTTTTTACAGGGCCGTAGGAAGCAGCTTCTGATTGGGGGAATTGTTCTTAGAACAATAGAGAACAATACATCTAATTAATACTTGTGGCGTGGCACCATTGTTTTCAAAATTATTGAGGGGCTTAAACCCCCCTGCCCCCCCCCTCCCGCTTCTTACGGGCCTGTATTTTTATAAGAAACAGCTCTTAAGAAACAGTAGGCTAAAATTTTCGAAAAATACTACCCCACCGCCTGTATCAATATGCTAAGAAACTTTCGCAATTTTCATTCAAAAATACTATTACGGTTGCTATTACTGTACCGTGTCCAATTAGTTTTGAGCGCCAATTATGTTATTACTTTTTGTTTTAGATCTTACTAAATAGTTTGGAAGCCCTTCTAACAAAACGAAATTAATTCTACATTTTAGGCACTAACAATTGAAAAAACAAATTACAAACTTTGATGGCGAAATGTCCTAAGATTTAAGAAACTACCTAACGACCTGGGACCTCAGTTTCTTATCGAAAAATATGAGTGTAACCCATACATTTGTAGATACATTTGACCAACTCCCCCTCCCCCCAATGATTTTCTGGGGCCACCATGGGAGCTAACAAAGTCCCGAAGTATTACCTGCGTGCCTGAGAAATTTGAACTCTAAGCGCTGAGAACCTGCAGCTTGGAGGCTGGGCAGTCTGAAAGCTTCTCTTCGATGAACTCAGTTGAGTGGGCCTGAGGGCTAACAAAAGAACATATGTGAATTCGAGGGTCACTCATTCGCAAAAGTGTGCGAGATTTTTGAGTGAAATTCTCCTCCTTTCGGTGACTGACTTCCTATCCAACGTCAAAGCGAGGGTAGGGCATTCCCCTAGGGTCTGGTCCGTCAGGGTCCGGTCCTAGTGGTCCTGGGTCTGGTTATTCCATTATGCCATGAATGTTTGGTTTGTTCCTTAGTGAAGCACAAGGATTAATGCCCAAACAGCAATTTTCATTTTGAAAAAATACGAAAATCCTGTGTGAAAAACTGCAAAAATCATCGTTTTGTTTACATTTTGACGACGGAGCCCCTTTAAGTCCTGTAAAAGAGTAACAACCAAATTAACCTATAACTAGGGAAAATACTATAACAGAATAACAGAAAGGTTATTGAATGTGCATAAGCGACATCAAACGTTACTGCTATTCTACATGTTATCTGCCGATGTGCAGTCCTACAGTCCAACAGTTCAAAAAAACCATGATTGTTCACATGCCTTCTTGTTACATACATCTCAAGCAAGATTTTTCATTTGTTTTACGGATGCTGGATCAACGATAGCTACTCTAAATTCAGTGAGGATATGAAAATACGAAAAAATAAAATAAGATAAACCTGCATGATAAGCCTTGGTATGGATCCCACTTTGCGTTAACTTTCCAGCCATCATATGACATTCATCTCTCGTTCTGCAATAGACTATCCCACAAGCTTGATCTTTCTGAAAACGAAGCAACAAGTAGTTCAATATTCAAATGATGTGTTTAGAATACATTGGCAAGGGCAAGTGCCCCCAACATGAGATAATCTTATCTTGGTTCCTATTTTTGGCTAGAAGTGTTTCCCTCATCGCGACACTGATACATTTTTCAACTCCTCCAAACAGATTGTGGGCAAAAAGAAAACCAAACAGTTTTCTTCAATAGGAGTCCAACAATTTGTGTGTGATTTTGGTATGCCTACATTGTCTGTTTTCTGTGCCATAACTTCAAATTGCCCTTTTCAATTCAGGCTGGATCTGTTCCAGTTGCGACATGCCAGAGAGACTTTCAAATATCTCCTATTTTTGTTACCTTAATAAACATGGTTTTGATTTTATATGCAATTCAAAATTATTGTGCTCCATGGTGTCTTCTTTCCGTGTTGTTCAGACTTGCTCCAAGTTTAGCTCATAAATCTGACTCATTTGAAAAACAGTTCTTGCAAACATTCTTGAATACATTATTCTAGAATATAGACCTGGAGCAGATCTATTCATTCTTCAATAAATATGGGAAATTTGGCCTAACAGTGACAGCAAAATATGAATCAAATACCTTGTGTTCAGAAGCACTCGCAATTTTCCCCAGAGATTTCTGAATGAACTCAACAATGTCACTGTGCGGATCTGCCAGAATACCTTTATATCTATGAAGCAGAAAGAGAATTTAATGGATGCTAAAATTATTAGTACAGTTTAATGACACCAATGCAAATGAAATAGAGGGGCTGCACCCTAAATGTTCGGCTTTCGAAACAAAGTTTATCTAGAAATAAGGAAATGCCATAGGACTGGGCAAATAACGATAAAAATGTTCAGTAACTCTTTTCAAAGCTGAATTTAAATGTAACGACTAGCTTCTTGTTTGTCTAGGTAAATATTCAGCTCAAACGCAAGTCGGTCTGAAAGGCTTAATCTTTGGCATGGCATCTAATTTGGACATACCATAAATTTATGACGACGCCTTCGCACTCGCACTTACCTTGTTGAACTTGTCTCGTCGGAGCAAACCTACGCAGGATTATGAAACTGATCCTGTCAGGGGAAGGAATAAGGAAGTCTATGGGATATTTTTGAAAATCTAGCAAATGGATGAGGGGTTTGCAAGAAGTATGAAATTATGTGGTTACATTTCAAAATATTGATACCAGCTGTTCCAAAAAAGTACTCCCGTTTGAAAAATCTCAAAAATTTGATTTCATGGCCGATCTTCAATTTTCTTTTGTTGTCAAGTATATCAAGGACCAAATTATTTCCCAATATGTAGCTGATCTTGTAATTGGCTTAAAAAGTAGCAAATTTTGCTCTTTTTAGGGCTACCTGGTTTTGAATCATACTGCAAAAGAGCACTGATGATTGCCAGATCAAATTCTTTGTGCATGTAAAGCATCTAGTTTGGTCATAAGTGACAGAAAGAAATGCACACTATCATGACAGACCTCAATGATGATAAAAATCTGAAAATGTTGACTCTTAGACAAGATTGAGTATTTTGCTTAAAAACTATTGCTCAAAATAAGGTTTTTCAACGTGTAATTTTTCTACCTTGCCATATCAAAAGCAAACATTTTGTCATCTATGAATATTTTTTGGTCTTTCACAAAACAGCTAAGAAAAAAAAATTTATCAAAGGCTTGATAATGAATTGTTGGTGATTTTTGAAACAGGAGTACTTTTTTGGGGACACCCGGTAGATAAAATGCTGAAATTGACTGCAGGGGGAAGTTAGTTCGTGAATGTGAAACCTTGAAATCAACAAGGCAGTAATTGACATAAAAATTAAGATTGATTATTTTACCATTATCTAGAGTTTTATGACATTGACCTTATGACTTCTAACAGGGGAGTCAGTAAGAGAATTCAGAATCCACAGGCCGGCCAATAGTGGCGCAGGTAGGTAGGTCTGACCACTACTGAGATAAAACCCTTGTCTTCTACATTCATTGTAAATTTCTGTGATTAAATGAAATAAAGGACGTTAAAATATTCACCTGACATCATAGAATAAATTTGGTCTATGACAACTTGTTTTGAATACAGCAACAGGCAAAGTCAATTTGAGAGATTTCAAGATATCTTCTTTAACATGAGCTGTGGCAGTTGCAGTTAGGGCAACCCATCGTGCATCAGAATATTCTTCTCTTAACTTTCCTAGTTTAAGATAATCAGGTCTAAAATCATGTCCCCATTGTGAAACACAATGGGCTTCATCAACAACAAAGAATGAAATAAGTCCTCTCTTGTGTAATGATTGAAGAATGCCGCTGAAGTGTGCAGTTGCTGCCAATTCTGGTGTGATGTACAGAAGTTTAACAGATGGCCTCAAGGATCTAAGGTCATCCAAAATTTGATTTCTCTCTTTCACACCAAGCTTTGAATTAATACTTTCAGCCTTTATTTTCAGAGATTTCAGATAGTCAACTTGATCTTGTATCAGTGCAATAAGAGGGGAGAAGACGATTGTAATGCCATCCAGAATAACAGCTGGCAGTTGGTAGCACAGAGATTTGCCAGATCCAGTGGGCATGGAAATAAAGACATCCTGTTTCTCTGTAAAAAGAATAGCAAGAAGATCATTAGATACAATAAAAACTGCAGTATTCAAATCAAATTAGATCCCCTCCTAATGCAAGATATTTTTTTGGTCCCTCTTCATTCAAAACATCAAATGAAACTATCATTTCAAAAATGTTTGGATCTGGCCAGACTGGAACACCCTCCTATGTACCATTTCTGCACTTTTTATGAATAACTTTCATCCAAGCATTTTGTTTACTTTATTAAATTTTCCTCTGCTGCATATTTCCAATAATAGTTAGTTAGTCAGTTAGTCACACTCTGATGATAACGTAAGTTTGAAAGGCCTCAGTGTGCTGAAAAATCTGTCTGTTTTTTGCGTCCGTTTTTCTCCTAGTACCTATTATTTTCCAATAATATGTGCATTTACATACTATTGGTGACCATTTTAATCTCTACTTGGAAATCCCCTGCGTACTTTTTTAACCTTCCAGTCTGTCAGTCTGTGATGACTGAGTGGATCTCATATGCATGTTCCACCCAGTGTGCAGAGTGTGGCACTTTTCAACGAGATGTCAGGTGTGCAAGGAGAAATTTCTCTTTGTTCTCTATGTCTATTTTGAATAGCCTATTTAAATCTCTGGTGTCCAAGTATTACTGTGTTCCCATGGATTTCATTCATGATTATGTTCCTTCCATATTGTTATCAGAAGTATCGCCCTGTCCAGTAATTTTGAATTTTGCCCGTTACTATTCGGTTAGGCCTTAATTCCTGGCTGCACCCCCAACCCAGGTTGGAAAATTTGTATTCAGTAGCAGACCCAGCTACAATAAATCTGTGTGCTACCAGAATATCCAAATGGAATTATAAACTACTTTTGTTATGAGTCATTCTCTCATAGACATAGGTTCATACGCGATTTCTAAGTGGTGACAATTACCAATTGAATGATAGTGTTCGCAGAGACTGGAGGTGCAACCCTGGGGGGCCAAATCGAGCTGCCAATTAATTGAACTGATGACGATGTGATGTGGATGATGCGCGCGCCTGCCCAATAATAAGGCAGGGAAGAAAGAAAAATACTTACTGTTAACAACTTTTTTTACAGCTTGTTCTTGAAGTTTCGACTTGAAATCATCGTGATTAAAAACATCCTTTAAGCTGGCCAGTAACCTTGCATATAACAAATCTGGGCAACAATCTTCTATCGTCTTATTTTTTCCTGCCAATTTTTCCGCCATTTTCCATTTTCCAAAATATTTTTTGCTAGCCTCGATTCTAGGTTTCACCTGAAAATGAGTACGAGGCAAATCGATAAGGACTGCCAAAATAGAAATATTCTTCATCAAATTTCACGAGGTGAGGTGTCGTTGCTGATAAAGGTGAACAGAATATCACGCAGAATATAACAGTGTTTACTTCGGCGGTAAGATGCCAGGGTTCTTTTTGAAGGGTAAAGCTGCTGCCAAGAGCAAGAAACCAAAAGTAGGGGTGAGTATAATCCCTGGCTGGCCAGGTATTGAATGAAGAAAGAGGATTGAATTGAATGAAAAGATTGATTGAATGAAATGAAAGAGAGACCTGTACGAAAATACAAGGCCATGTAATAGAATAAACTAAATCTAACATGTAAAAACCCGTGCGAAAATATATGGGTTAACCTAAATAAAAATAGAAAAGATTCAATCGTAGGTATCATCTACAGACACCCAAGTGGGGACATAGCAGATTTCAACCATCAATTAGAAAGAACAATTCAGGAAATCCACAAACTAAAAACCGATAGATGTATAATTATCGGTGATATAAATATAGACCTAATCAAATACAATCAACCTGGTAAAGCAAGAACAAAAGATTACCTAGATATGATGCTTTCCCATGGATACCTACCGCGCATTACCTGTACGAAAATACAAGGCTAAACTTGGCCTTGTACAGGCCAAGTTTTAGCCTTGTAGCGAGGATTTTGACCTTGTTATGACCTTGTGCTAGCCTTGGAAGAAAATTTACGAGGCTATCAGTAGATTCCAAGTTGCAACCAGTCTAAAACAAGGTTTTCACAAGGCTAAGATCAACCTTGTGCTAGCCTTGTGAAAATTAGGCTATTCCTCATCAACTGAATAAAATATTCATGCGAAAGATGTTAGCCTTGTTGTAACCTTGTTCAGCCCTCGTATAACCTTGGACACACATGCAACTTGCCGTTCCGTCTGAACAAGGTTTCCCGCAAGGCTAAGATCAACCTTGTGCTAGCCTTGTGAAAATTAGGCTATTCCTCGTCAACTGAATAAAATTTTCATGCGAAAGATGTTAGCCTTGTTGTAACCTTGTTCAGCCCTCGTATAACCTTAGGACACACATGCAACTTGCCGTTCCGTCTGAACAAGGTTTCCCGCAAGGCTAAGATCAACCTTGTGCTAGCCTTGTGAAAATTAGGCTATTCCTCGTCAACTGAATAAAATATTCATGCGAAAGATGTTAGCCTTGTTGTAACCTTGTTCAGCCTCAGCCCTCGTATAACCTTGGACATATATGCAAATGTGTCGTTACAACTTTTCTAACCCGGGGGGGGGGGGGGGGAGGTAATACACATATTTTGGGTATGGGCACGTGCCATCGGAAACGGTACGCGATTTTGGTATAAGGAACGGTACAGTATCAATTTTCACGATTTTGGTATAAGGAACGGCATCAATTTTCGCCATTTTGGTATTTTGTATACTTTTTCGGAAAATTGGTATGAGGTCGGGTGTATATTTTCGCAAAATTGGTATAAGGTCCGGGTATACTTTTTCGGAAAATTGGTACAAGGAACATGTATGTTTTAAACCTTCGTTGGCACGTTCCCGATCAAAACCTCGTCAAGTACCTCCCCTGGGGTTTAAGCAAGGTTCCATTCTAATAAAATATTTATATCGAAGGATGTTAGTGTAGTTGCAAGCGTGTTAACCTTGGACTCATCTGCAATGTCTTATGAAATATATCTCTTCCTTCCCGAACTAGAATTTTGACAAATAAAGAGGTCCTAAATGCTTAATAGAAATAACCTATTGCATATTCTGTCATCAAGGACAATATTGTGAGCATTTTTCAAGACTTAATAACCAGTATATGCTTTAGAGATCAGGACTTTCCTTCCATGCATTTCCATCGTACGGTCATTTTACTGATTATTGGATCCTGTCTCTCTGAGGTCTTTTTGCTGTTTTCACCTACAGATTTACTCCATTTTTGTTAACATACGATAACAAGAGATAAGATTTCAAACGACAACAGCTACGTATATATACAACTTTTAACTTTTACAGTTACTCCAATTGTTATTGTGACAGGGGCTTTTTGACAACAACTTGTTTCTGTTCCGGTTCAGTTTATAACGTTGTCAAGCTCATTAGGGAGCTCACAGACATACCCCAAACCATTATCTGAGAAGTTGATGTGAATGCAGCTAGATATGACACTTGAAACTGGAACAGCAACAAAGTTGCGGTTCTTCATATCCACTGTCGTGATATGGCATCTGGTTGTGGATTGGTATAGTGGGTTCAGTGTTTTCCCAACAGCAAAGTTATAACATACATTTGAAGTATTGATTTCAATAAATCTTTCAATCTCCATGAATAAGTGAGTCTCGTTGGAGTTAAACGCTACGACCGAATTATTTCGGCGAACCGCTCGTTGGTAGTCTTTCCCATAAACCAAATGTTTGTTGTTCAAGAGGATTCTGTTGTATACTTTGCAGTGAACAGAGGTGAGCGCAAACCCGAAAAAGTTCTCAAGTGCTTCCATTTCGTCACCTTCCAGCAGTTTTACTTTTACTGTCCCAAGTCTTTTGATTCTTGTACAAATCACACCAGTTGTTTTAGGAAATGAAAAATTGCTAGAAAGACGTTTAATTAGAGCATCACATGTACCTTCTTTCATGTAATCAGCTTCTGAATCCAGTAATAGAGGTATTTGGTGCGTGAAAAATATTGCCTCAACGATTTGGGTTGCGATACTTTGCGTTCCATGGATAAAATTCAGCACAACTCTGTTTTTGTCCTCGAACGAGAAGCAGTCATGCGTGAAGAGTGGTCCAAGATCTCTGACCTCATCAACGATATGCAAAAGCTGATGAATGTTCAAAGTTAAATACCGACTACCGTAAAAACCAGCAAAGTGCTCCACAAACGACTGTAGGCAAGTTTCAGCTTCAACCAGCTCCTGTTCCGAGATGGAATCCTTCAACAGGAGAAATGTCCCTTGAACAAGGAGGATGTAATGGTTTAGAAGGTAGTCTGGTAGCACTCCGAAGAGACAAGGAACACCGAAATAAAGAAGAAAAGACTTGAATTCGGACGCTTTCCAGAATTTCAATGAATCAGAAATTGATCTTGGGAGTCTCTTGATTGCTGAGTTGGGCTTTAATTCCCCTATTCTCGTTTCTACGATGCCTTGCTTTGATGCAATGGAAAATTCTTCTTTTGCATGTTCTGGGGTAAACCAAAGGGAGAGGAGTAACTTCTGTACACCAAGGAGAACGCAATGCATATAATCAATACCGATGCCCCTCACAACATCAAAATGCTTTAATGTCATAAACAAAGATGGTCCCTTTACACCGTTCACGGAGGCTCCACGAATGCCGTTGTCCGTGTTTTCCAATGATTTCATTGCATCGCTTTTCACTGATGTGGCTGTCCTTGCAGGTCCTTTTGGGTCCTCGTACTGAAAGGGGAAAGCATGTGTGTGGCCTCTAGCTCCAACTTTAACTGTTTCTCCCTTTTGCATGCATTTGATACAGCTGTACGAGCCATTGTATTGAACGTGATTAGATACTAGTGCCCTTGCTGGTAGATCACATATACATGACAATAAGGCTCCTCTAAGAATGAAATCTCCTCGCTCTGGGGAATTTACTTCAACGCCTTGCTCCAGCGACTGGAGTGAAGACGTTGTAGGCCATAGAAAGTTCAGCATTAAAGGTTTTCTACTGCTGAACCAAAGTCCTGCCAAAATCAGATTTTCTTTCTTCATTCTGACACTTAATGGCAATTCATTGATTATCAAATAAATTGGCCAGATGCTCATTTTGGAAGATTTGAAAACAGGTGCACCATCGGTGTTTAGTATAAATGATATGCTATCTTTTGAACCAAGAAATCCATTGATGGATTGTTCTTTGTAAATTCTCCCGTCATAGATATCCCTTAATGTACCATCCTGTTTCCTGTCAAATCTATGTTGCAATTGCTGGTAAAAGTTCGATCTAGCAAAGAATGATTTGATTTGGCTCAACAAAGGTACCTCAATAAAGTATGCTGCATCTTGAGAGTTGAAGGACTGCAAACAACGCTTGTTGGTGCAAGAGTTCTGATGAGTATTTAGTAGGGGCGTCAAACAAAAGGAACAGTAGTAATGCAGTTTGACAGGGCATTTAACCTGCATGAAGATCCTCTTGAACTGTTCGAAGTTTCTTGCCATAATGTTGCTAGCTGGAAGGATAGCACAAATAATTTCAAATATGTCACTCATCGCAGTATGTGTTACATTATGTTTGAGTAGAAACAAGCTAAAAAGCAAGAAAACAGTACTAAGAGTGACATTAGCTCCTGCATACAGAGGCATGTGCAGGACATCTGGGCCCCCTTCATCTGAATCCTCGGACATCCTATCTGCTCCTTTGGCACTATTAAATGTTTCAAAATTGTGGGGTGCGTTCTGTGCTCTCAAGTCTTCCTCATAAGTGAAATAACAGTTGCTGTCATCTTCAGGTGTTGAAACTTGTGGAAAATTTTCTTCAAACGTTGGAATATCAAAAACATTATTGATATCATCATTTAATGTACCATTAATTTCTGCCTGGCACAAATCAGTCCTCGAAAATACCCTTACATTCTCTTCAACACATTTTTCTTTTGTGTTAGTTTTTGCGTGTTCGAATAATTCAATGACAACAGCATCAAATAGGTCACTCTTTAATGTACTGCTATCAGTACTGTTATTGCCAGTTTGTGGGTGTTCTGCTTCTTCTTCTGCTATTTCTGTTGGTAAATCGTCCACCGCATCTTTCCCAGGAACAACGGCTGGTGACGTTGAGTTACTTATAGTACGGATTGTTAATGTTTGTGATGAAAAGCGTTGCACCTCCGGTTCAATTTGAATTATTTCCTTCCTCTTATAAGGGCCTCTGCGTCTTTTCTTAATTTCTTTTCCTCGATTCATGATAGCAATTCGTTGACAACGAAAATTGTGGAATCTTTCGAAGATGAACTGATCTTTTTCTTGTTATGACCTAATACTCTTCGGAGAGCAGGTCAAATAACGTTGAAATTGAATAAAATACTATAAAACTTTCACAGCAACCACAATTACAGCCTAATACTCAACAGCATCCCCAAGAACATCTTTTAATTTGGAGTAGATAGTTGCAATGAGACGTCACTCCACGCTATCCTCGAATCATACATTCAATGAAATTCCATGCTTGCTTGACCTCACGCCGCTAGACTGTTTTCGCCTTTTAAACCTCCCCCCCCCCCCCCCCCACTTCGGGCACTCCCTCTGGACAGCAACGCAGTTGCACCAAAGTATAAGTTCAACGAAATTGCAAAAGGAAAGGCATTTCTTTGTATCATTCAAAATACCTAAAGCCTGATTCACGCCATAAGTCTTTCGGGTAGTTAGGGTCGTGCAGAAAGACCCAAGAGACAAAGGACTCAAACTTTGAATCTTTGTCTCTTAGGTCTTTCTGCACGACCCTTACTACCCAGAAGACCTAGTGTGTGCCAGGCTTAATCGATTGCGAAATCCCCATTCATCACGCATGAAACAATTTTCCCTTTGTTCATTCATGTCGAGTTTTAAGTACTGAAACTATTCCAACTATATAAACAATGAAATAATATATAAACAATGATAAAATATAGACATTAAAACTACATTACAGTTATCCAGTGAAAACTCTTGGGAACATTGCACACTGATGAGACTGGATGAGACTTGAGGTGCGAAAATTGACCTTCTGTTTTATTTGAGCATCGAAATTTCTCAACTTTTGACCGTGTGTGTTGATAGCCAATGCGGAGATCATTTCGCGTCTTTCTTAACAGATCAAGTTTATATCAAGATAGAATTATCATTCGCTGACCTAACTACGATAATATTAAAATGTCATACTGTTGTGTATTTTTCTATGCTGACAACACTTTTGGAAGCGTTAATAGAAAGGATGTCGTCGTCAGGTCTGGGTACGGTCCTGGGGAAACAGTGGACGTAAAATGGAAGTCACATACTGGAAACTCCTATTTCTTGGGGAAAATCTTGAAAGTTGGCGGTAAGTGGACTTGTTTACAGTTAACAGAACAGTACATAATCATTTATTATAGTTCTGATTCAAGATACTCGCTAAATTAACTCTTCAGCACAGCATTAGTTAAACTCGACAGCATGACAGGTGATGTAGCATAGACATTATCCGCTTTGAAAGAAATTGGAGAGAAAGTGCCCCCTTCGCAAAGACGTCCCTTTTACAAGTTTTTTCATTTAAAAGAAACAAGAAACTTGGTTCGGCCTATTATATTCAAAGATTCTTTGTTAGACATTTATTAGATATGCAAATTGCTACTTTTTAGTACTGAAAGTTTCTTCATTTGTTTCTTATTTTTGAGTGCAGAAACCATTAGGTCGTTAATAACTCTTCAACAACATATTTAACATTGTATCTTGAGTTTTCGAATTTTGGTTCTGAAAATTTCTTAGTTCTTTTCAAACTTGGTACTGAGGTTTCTCAAATTTTCAGACTAGTTTCTTGTAAACTACCGGGTGTAAGCCAGAAAAATTCCCGCTTTCAAGAATTCATAGCACCAAGAGTACTTAACGATTAAGTTCTAGTTAAAAGCTGAGACTGAGTATTTTTGAGATTTTCTCTTTTTACGAGCACTGAAAATATAGGTAAATTCGATTTTGCTAAAATTTCTTTGTTTGCGAATTGCCTGAAAAAGGGCCTAAAACACTGGATCAAATTGTGAAGAATCTTCTTACATGGATCATAGATCAATAAACAAAGGCATTTCATCACTCTCAACGGGCAACGTAAAGATCAAATATTGGCCTTTCTTATTAGTTTTTGTCCATTATGGCCTAATAATGGCCAAAAATCAACAACTTTCAAAACATACTTCCAGTCATTTGTTGGACTTGCCCAAATCGTCTTCTATACTAAAGCATATGCTTAGCATCAATTAAATGTTGAAAGCACCATGTTCTCCTGGAAGCGCATTCTAAACTTAGGCCTAAGGAGTAATGGTGGGTTCCTGGAACTCTTGCATTGTGACTTGACAGTTTCGATAATACGAGAGTATATGAACACAGAAGAAGAACAAAATTGTGCTTTCAACATTTAATTGATGCTAAGCATGCTTTAATCAACAAAGGTATGTTGCGAAGGTTGTTGATTTTGATTTTTGGACGTTAGGTCATAACGGACGCAAGCTGATAAGGTAGGCCAATATTTGATCTTCGCGTTTCCGGTGCTCTCAAAAGCTAAAACCTGTGTATGCTTTTAATTTGCTGTATAACACATACTATAGTACGTATTTCAGTCATGTTTGAAATGTTGAAATTGAAAGAAAATTCATGATTATCCTTCCTTTTGACCATCCTTTCTTCTTCCCGATTTTTCATTTCCAACTTCTTTCTTTCTCTATTTCTTCCTTCTCTCTCATTTTAATCCCTCCCGTTCTACTTATTCTTTTTTCCCTTGTTCTTCCTTCAAGCAGAATTCAATTCATTCCAATCCATCATAGTACTCTTAGTGCTATGAATTTTCAAAAATGGCAAGCTTTTTCTGACTCACCCTGTATAGTGTCTTATATACGAAAAGTTGTATGCTGGACGTTTGACAGTCGAGTGATTGCTATTCATCATTCCCCATATTTTAAATACTTCAAAATGTCACTGAAGTTGTTAATCTTTGTCGGCCATTGTTGATGATAGAGAATTTTTGATTTTCGTTATTTTAGATTAATTTTGTAAAAAATTTGTACGGGTGTTTTTTTGTATCTGTAAAACTTATTTTCACAGACAAAAAACAAATGACAGAGTTTGTCGGATTTTGTGCAGCAAGGTACAAAGAAAACAACGAGGAGCTGGAGGTCCTATTGACCAAACTTATAGCTACACCTGATGAAAACCGGGAGGAGACACCTGAGGAATTGAACGAAAATCCAGGGAAGCGTAAGCGGAAGTTAACTTTTAAAATGGCAGAAAGTGTGGCACAGGATAAACAGGAGGATTTAGTGAGGGAGAATGACCAAATTTCAACGAACGATGTCGAAGCGACCAAGTCGAAACGGCCCATACAGCCTAGCACAACTACGGCAGGTTCGAAAGTAGCTTCTAAAAAGCAAAAGAGAGCCCTGGTACCTCCCCAAAAGTCTGTTGAGGGTACAGACAAAGAGAAACAGAAAGCAATTTCTGCAAAAAAAAGAAAGGAAATGATGAAGAAAGCGGAGGAGTACACCGGAGCCGAGCTTGGCAGAAATCTCAATATTCCTGGTGGGTTTGCAATACAATTTAGTAACAAGGCTGAGCAACCACAAAGAGAAGAGAATCCTTTACAGCAAAAGCAGCATGTTATCAGTCAGGCAAAACTCGTTTCAACTGAGCGGGTCGCAAAGTTATCGAACAAAGTAACTTCTCCCACCAACCCACATAAAAACTTCAGTCAACTAGAGCAACAGCAAAAACAACAACATGTTTCATTTATGCAAGTATCCCGTCACGTACAAGAGATTCCGACCGAACGGCTTCAAGCTCCATTATCCGCCAGCCAAACGCCAATCCAACCTTACTATGTGAACTACACGCAAGGTTCCCAGCCTCAAGAAGTTTTAACTCCATTATCCACAAACCAAACGCCAACCCAACCGTATCATGTGAACTACACGCAAGGTTCCCAGCCTCGAGAAGTTTTAACTTCATTATCCACAAACCAAACGCCAACCCAACCTTATCATGTGAACTTCACTCAAGGTTCCCAGCCTCAAGAAGCTTTAACTTCACTATCCACAAACCAAACGCCAACCCGACCTTATCATGGGAACTACAGGCAAGGTACCCAGTCTCAAGAAGTTTTAACTCAATCATCCACCAGCCAAACACCAATCCATCCTTATTATTTGAACCACCCGCAAGGTACTCAGGTTCAACAACTTTCGACTGAACGGCTTGTCCAAACCCCGAACGAGCATCAACAAAATATTTCCCCTTTGAACATCTCAACGAATGAACAGAAAGCTATTGCACAGCCATCGACATCAGAGCACAACCAAACATTCTCCACTCTCCTCTTCAAAACGAATGAACACTCAGATATTGATCCCGAAGAGATCCTGAGCGATTTAGGAAGTGAGGGAGCAAGCAGTAGAGAGACGGAGGGCCAGGACCTCAAAGCAGAGAATCAAAAGCTAAAAGAGAAAGTCGCGAATCTTGAGAAAGAAATAACGGCCTTGAGAGAGAGTGGCGAGTGCAGTAGCAGAGATGCAACTGCTATGGTATCAGGTAGGCTAGATAATACTGCCAATTTTTCCAGTTCAATTGCGGCCTTTGCAAAGCTCTCGTATCAAGTGTTTATTATTTCTTAAATCAAATATTTAGGTCTACAAACGGCAACCGCACTCCAAACTGTCAAAGGTTCTTAAAAAGTCCCACTATTTGAGTATTCAAAGATTATTATTTATTGTCATTATTATTACTTTCTTTATGGTAGGCGTTTAAAAATAGCTATGTCACAGCTAATTGGTGCCTCAAATTGATGCCTCAAGGGTTCCTTAGAAGTTTCCTTTTTTGATATTGAACGATGCAGCAGCTATACATGAGACAAGTGAACAGGATCTGGAATGATCAAATGGGTAGGTCAAGACAGAATTGGCATTAAGTAATACTGCTTTTAAGCTTTTCACCACTCAAGAATTATTATCTTGATGTGAAAAATTTCTTGAGAATACTCTGATAATTCTATATCATAACGTACACAAGGCGTGTGAAAATCATAGCTCCTCAACTATTAAATCAAGATTTGCAGTATCACGGGGCTTAGTTCAAACGGCCAAGCTTACACATTTTACCTTCATATGATTTCATGAAGACGTTTCTTAATAACTTTTATCCAGTAATACTCAAGTTTCTCATATTTTTTGCGAGAACTGAACTTGATATCATACGAGTCTCCTGTAAAGATGTATTTACTATTGTTTAATCGTTTATCTAAAAGAGCAAACTGCCAAGGGCTGCTTATCTCTCAATTTACTGGGAAATCGCTGACCAATTTGTCATACTGTTTGATGCAGATTTTAGGGGCAACTGACCATACTGTCTCTGTGCTATGTGCAGCCATATTCAATTGTTTATAGCTTGCAATGACTTTCAGTTTGCAGAATGTTAAAAGCAAAACTTTCTTTGTAGTTCCAAGACCAGTGATAGCTTGGATGCATAACGTCATCCAAAATGCAATAGCTTCAGATGATGATACGTCTTATACCATCAATGCTAATTTGGAACCAGCAAAGGTAAGAACTCATTACATATAATGGGTCGAACAAATAAAGTAATCCCCAGGATAAAAAGATCTGTGAAAAACTTTATAAACGCAGTATTTTTATGAAATTTATACGACAATTAGTCGCATCGTAAAATACACAGACTATATTGAATGAAATACAGTTTCTTTGAACAGTTGTTCAATGTAAGTTTTTGCATGCATTGCTGAGATCGCGGTTCTTCCTGTAGCTAGTACGGAAGGCACAACATAACTACTACCGAATGATATGATTGGCTGTTATGCCCATCGATCTCTTTACCTTAAGGCAATGAATGGAGCCCAGCCATCTGAGCAGCCTTACCCATTAAATACCATGCACCCTTTGGTGTGTGACATCATTCGACCATTGTGGTCTGGTCACAGGGACCCCAGGAAATTGAATAAGGCCCCCCAATGATAAAGTCCTGTAGCCTCCTTTGCAATTGCGAAACTATGACGTAATGCCTTTCATCAGAAATCGAAAGCGAGGCGCGTGAACAAAAGAAGAGGAAGAGAAAAGAGAAGAAAATTTTCTTCTCTTTTCTCTTACTCTTCTTTTGTTCACGCGCCTCGCTTTCGATTTCTGATGAAAGGCATTACGTCATAGTTTCGCAATCGCAAAGGAGGCTACAGGGCTTTATCATTGGGGGGCCTTATTCAATTTCCTGGGGTCCCTGTGATAATTCCTAAAAACTACATTGATCAAGGCTGTTGTTACAAGTGCCAACCTCTGACTACAACTTTTCTGTATATACCATATTCACTTTGTCTGAGACTTGCTAAAGGATTTGCTAAAGTTGCATTAAGCACCAGAAAGTTTTCTTCGATTTAGATTCTGCATATTGCACATTCACGTTTCAGAGCAGCAAAAGATTCTTTGATGTATGTGAAGAAATTCCTAACAATGAAAGTGGATGGGGCTATCTGATTCCATAGCTGACTCTTGCAAGACCAACGTTGAGAGCACTATTTATAGCTATTGTAACTTTTATAATGTTTACCAGCTATATGTAGAGCATATTTTGAATGCACAATCTTTCATTGTAGTCTACGTACTTGGCGAAGACAAGATTATTGAAAGAGGCCGATGTTCTCGTTGATAGAGAAGAACTCAGGAGAGTTCTTTCCAAAGCACAGCATTTGGGAGAGGCAGGCGGGGCTAAGAAATTACTGAATGGCGTCATCCGTTTAGTTTTCACCAAGGAGGAACTGGCGCATTCATGCGGGAAAGGCTTGAAAGGATTGAAAGGCTTGGAAGGCAAGAAGAAACCGCTTGATGCCACACGTTGCATCATCTGTGAAGGTAAGATTTCCATGTCCTTGTGAGGAATCTTGTGAGCCAGAATAGTTGAAAATCGTTAATCAAAGTTGTATTGGTAAGTTATTGCAATTGCAAAGATATTTGAAATTGTTGATCCAAATAAAAATCCGCCCATAAAAGCTACATGTCTGCAGCTTTATGTACATATACAGATTAAAAGGCATATCTAAATAAAACCTACAATTTTGCGTGCATCGATAATAATTCATCAATCAATTAGGATAATTCATCTGCAATCAGTTTATATATTCTTGACCTTAACTTTTTGCTGTGACACTTACACACCCCTATATGGCCTTTATTTCAATATTTAGATTACTTGAGGTCATGGTGCCAGGAACACAATCAGAGGACACCAACCGAGAAAGAGATCAATGGTTGCTACACAAATCAAATCACATATGCCCGGGAGAAGTTAGGTCTTTTGAAGTCTTCACAGGCGAGGAAGAAGGGGCCAAATGAGTCTTAAAGTGACACTACTAGGACTTCAAAGACCCTCATCTAAGTGCCCCGGTGAGAGATCCAATAATGCTCGCTGGAGTCTCTCCCTGTTGATCGAAAGACATTGTACAATTGTCACCAAGGACCTCCATTTTTGCACTGAGGACAGTTGGGGGGGGGGGATAATTTCTCAAATTTCTCCTCGGGGCTTGCTAATTTGCAGCCGAGGCTTCGCATCTTGTCCGAGGACAGTCTGGCGTCTATTTTTCACCGGAGAAAGCACAAGGGTAGGATGTGACGAGGCACTTCGACGGGGTTGTCTTCAAGAATGCACATAAGAATATGTGTCGAGCTTAAAGGCGTTGAAAATATTTATTCATTATTCATACTATTCGAATGTTCATTAATCATCCGGAAACATGAAAAAAGAGCTCTATCAACGTTGTTCAATGACTTGAGAGCTCCCTGCTCAATGAGTATACCATACACACGCAAAATCCTCAAAATTTCATGGCAGTGGTATGTAAATGTTTGCATTACGAAAGTCCTCCTCTCACCTGTGACCTGTTTACAAGGAAGATTGTATAATTTCCTACAAATAAATGCTGTGAATTTAGCTGCAATCAATGTCTAATCAATCTAAAATTTTCCTCTATAGTTGACTTGAACATAGATACCTCATTTGTTGATATTGGTACTTTGAGAGCAGACATGTTAATCTTGAAACTTCAAATTTGCCTCTTCTTGCAAACCAGAGAATTAGCCTTTTGGCCTGAGCAAGTTCCTGAAGTACAGCGTATAAATCAACGATAGCCTTGATAACATTTGAATCATATTAGATCTTGTGTTGTTTTGTTTTCCAGAAGTCACCCCCCCCCCCCAGTCACCCATTGAGAAGTTTCTTAATTTTTGATTAATTTCAGTCCTTAATTTCGATGTGCTTCAGGAATTTGCTCAGGGCAAAAGGCCAAAGCTCTGGTTTGCAAGTGGGCGCAAATTTGAGCTTTCAAGATTGATCTGCTCTCAAAGCATCTCGTATACAAAAAAACGAGGTATCTATGTTCAAGTTAACTATCGAGGAACATTTAAGAGTGACTGGCCATTGATTAAAGCTAAATTGACATCGCTGAAGTCAACCAAATCTGTATACATTTTTTGGGAGACCCCGTACAACAGGCATCCAACAATTTCATTCAGACAAACCTCAGTTAGTTTTGTGGGCAACCTATGTGCGGAAAAATCTTCCTGATTCTGTTAAATAAGCTTCATTCGGGAAACAAGGCTGTGGAGTGGAGGCGGGATGCTTATCAAATATGTATACATAGAAATACTGCTTATGTTTATATTTAGATAGTTGATTTGAATTAGTCATTTATCGTTGCCGTTAGATTATTGTATTATTTTAAAAGATTATTGTATCAAACGAGGTATCTATTGTTCTCTAATTCGCAATCATCGGAGCCAGTTGTTGTTGCAAGGCTGTAACAAAGTTATGATTGGGCCACAAACCTTGTTTTAGCCTTGGAAGAGCGAGGTTATGAACAATTGATTTACGAGGCTACTACAAGGGCTCTACAAGGTTAGAATCCCAATTTCTACGTAGGCCTCGTGATAGCCTAAAACTGGAAAAATATTGCAAGGTCATGCCTAGGTTAAGCTAATTAGCATTTTTCGAGCCATTTACGAGGCTACAACAAGGCTTTTTCTAGGCTAGAACAAGGTTATAACGAAAAATTACCACAAGGCCATAACAAGGTTATCATTAGGCTACCAATAACCTTGTTATAGCCTTGGAAGAGCGAGGTTATGAACAATTGATTTACGAGGCTACTACAAGGGCTTTACAAGGTTAAAATCTCAGTTCTTACGCAAGCCTTGTAATAGCCTAAAACTGGAAATATTTTGCAAGGTCATGCCTAGGTTAAGCTAATTAGCATTTTTCGAGCCATTTACAAGGTTACAGCAAGGCTTTTTCCAGGCTAAAACAAGGTTATGACACAAGGTTACCACAAGGCCATAACTAGGCTACAACCAGGCTTACTTACAAGGCTTGTACAAGGCTATTACATGGCCTTGTATTTTCGTACAGGAATATTTGGTAACAGAAATCTTGCAAACTTTGTTGAAACTTTGCAACACACTCACTGGGAACCATTATATTCACAAGCTGACCCCAATGCCTGTGCAAATTTCTTCAATAATGTAATTAGCCATGCTTACAAAAAATCCTTCCCTTTGAAATCTATTTCCAGTAAGAGAATTAAGGACAAACCTTGGATCTCTACATCACTGAAAACAAGTATTACGAAAAAGAACCGTCTTTTTTATATATACACACGAAACCGTACCATTGACAACAAAAAAAGATATTCGCAATATCGCAACATTTTGATTTCTTGCATCAGACACTCCAAAAAGATGTACTTTCAAGAATTGTTTGATAAGAAATCTACAAGAATTACAAAAATGTGGGCCGTTCTTGGTAAAATGCTAAACCCAAACAAGAAATCCCAATGCTCTTCTATTAAAGAAATAATTTCTGATGGAATTTCGTACAAAGATGATTCAAAAATAGCAAATGCATTAAACTCCCATTTCTGTAACATTGGAAGTAAAATTTCTTCAAAAGTACAAAACACAAAGTTTCACTTTTCCTCCTTTCTTAAAGCACCACGAGACAAAAGCTTCTTTTTAGAAATGACAAATATAAACGAAGTAATCAGTGAGATAAATAAATTGAAGACAAAAAAAGCTGCTGGCCATGATGGTGTAAAACCTGTGATAATAAAAAAATCTTGCCTTGTCTTGGCCAAACCCTTGACACACATTTACAATGCCTCTTTTGAGACTGGAATAATGCCAGACATTTGGAAAATCGCAAAGGTAATCCCAATTTTCAAAAAGGGTGAAAGACATAACCCAAATAACTACAGGCCCATTTCCTTGCTATCATGTTTTGAAAAAATATTAGAACGCCTATTAGCAAAACGCATGATTTCATTCTTAAAGAAAAACAAAATCCTCTATGAACTACAGTTTGGCTTCAGAGAGCATCATTCAACCGTTCATGCCCTTTTGGAACTCCTTGACAACATATATCAAAATCTGGATGATAACAACTCTTGCATCGGTGTCTTCCTGGATCTCTCAAAAGCTTTCGATACCATAGATCATGATATACTTCTTAAAAAACTATTTCATTATGGCTTCAGAGGGAAAATTCACGATTGGTTTGTCAGCTATCTCCAGAACAGGAAACAATATACTTGTGTGAACGGAACAAAGTCTACCCATCAGCAAATCCATAAAGGGGTGCCTCAAGGATCAGTATTAGGGCCCATACTTTTCACTTTATATGTTAATGATATGCCAAATGCAACTTCTGCCAAACCAAGACTATTTGCCGATGACACTTGCATCTTTACTTTTCATGTAAATATTGCAAAATTATCCTCATCAACAAATCAAGAACTTAAGATGCTCAATGGATGGCTAAAAGCAAACAAACTATTAGTAAATACTGACAAAACAAATTTTTCCATTTTCTTACCTTCCAAAAACAGTCCAACATCAACTAGCACCATATCAATGGGGGATGAACTTAGTAGAGCCGAGGAGATTAAATACCTTGGCGTTAGGATAGACGAAAAGCTATCTTGGAGTTCACATATCAATAAGGTCAAAAGTGAAACAATTAAATTTTCTTCTATATTTGCTAAAATTAGACATTCTATACCTAAACAATGCCTGTTAACCTTGTACGACTCCCTTGTAACTTCTAAGATAGGTTATGGGCTCGAAGCATATGGGACAGCTGCGACCAATAAACTAAATGAACTCCAAGTCCTACAAAATAGAATTCTGAAAATAATTCACTTTAAAGATCGTAAATATTCTACAAATCGCCTCCATAAAGAACTTAACATAGTTAAAATTTATGATCTTTACCGCATGAAAATCTTGAAATTAATGCATCAAGTGCACTTCAGCAAAGATAAATTACCCGAAGTATTTCAAAATTACTTCAAAACCAACGAGAACTCTCATAGATACGAGACCAGAAAAAAATCAGATTATAAAATAGTGAAATCTAATAAAAAGTGGCGTGACTACACCATACAAAACATTGGTGCTCGCATGTGGAATAACCTTCCTCCTTCCTTAAAGTCAATCTCAAAACAAAAACACTTCCGTAAAAAACTTAAAGAAAGCATCATCTTAGCTTACCAAAATGAACTATAAAAGATCTGCATGATCAATAAGACTTACAAACCAATAACATTCCTTACTAACAAAAATATATCTTACTGTTGAATTTTCCTAGCTTTTGTACTATGACGTATTTTTTCTTTTTCGCGTATCCTTTTGAATTTTAATTTACGGCCCAAGCTAGATAAGCTCCGCTTTTCTTGGGTCGTGTAGAATACATTTATTTTTTATATTACATTGTATTAGGTTGTTGTATTCTGCGAATAAAATTGAATTGAATTATGGCCTTGTAACCTTGTAATAGCCTGGAATAGCCTTGCTGTAACCTTGTAAATGGCTTGAAAAATGCTAATTAGCTTTGTAGAAGCCTTGTGGAAACCTTGTGTTAGACTTGTTGCAGCTTGGAATCTTACTGATAGCCTTGTAATTTTCTTCCAAGGTTAGTACAAGGTCATAACAAGGTCATAATCCCCTCTACAAGGCTAAAACTTAGGCCTGTACAAGGCCAAGTTTAGCCTTGTATTTTTGTACAGGGAATGAATGATGAAAGACAAACAAAAAGATGAAAATTATATGTCAACATGTGATGTTAACGTGATTGAAAATGTAAAAGAAAATGTAAACTACTGATCAACTAGTAAATTTACTAACAGATTCCGTAGTAAATAACCGATCGGTTAGTGAAATTTGATAGGTTGCACAGCCGCTGAAAATAGTACAAAACCGCAGCTTGAAAATACTCCCATCGCATTCAGCATGTAAAAAAACGCTATTTCACTGGGTGGAAAAAATTCTACCGGTGCAAAGTAGAGCTACGTTCAAATTAGGATTGATGCGCATCTTCTACACACACAACACATTAGAACCAGATGAACCAACTAAAATAACTATTATAAGCCTAATGTTTTTCTTCTCACAAATCTTCGTAACACGCACTCAAGTGCTTAATCCTTTCAAAACATCCTTTCAAAACAATCTGAGCTGTGCAATTGGTGATAAAAGAATATCTATTGTTTTAAACTATTGTTCTCAACTGTAGAAATTGCGAAATTTTCTGCAAAAATCTTTTTTCTAGGTCATCTCAACTAGTACGCTTAAAATACAAGCCTTCCAGTCTGGGACTGCATTTCATTTTGCCCATAGAAGATCTTCCACCCGCTCAATTCAAGCAGAATAAAGGAAGAAAAATATGGTCATTATTTTAATAATAGCCAGGTGCACATTTTCAGTGCGCAATTTGCAAACTTTCCTGTGTGGTCATGATGTCAGAATTGCACTGCTGTGTTACCTGTGTCTGCAAAACTTGCACAGAATGTTATTTTCCAAATACTGAACGTTGGCATGGATGAGCTTTCAAAACTGTTTGTTACATTAATTGGATAAACATTTGTTGATTGTTTGGTAGATTTAAATGTATCAAAAAATGCACACACATTAGATTTCTGGTTGCTGTTTTATCAACAGGGTAAGAGAAAAGCACAAGCGGTAAAGGCTGCACATAACGAAGATCTTGACAGTGACTCAGATGTAATCAGGTATTTATAAAGTGAATTTCAGCAAATTTTTGCTAATCTTTCTTTTCTCAGACAAGAGCGCGAGATGTACATTCAAATGTCAAAGTGATTTGTATGCAAAGTGGTTGACGAATTGATTAATTAACTTCATATCATTATATTTAGTGGTGATGACAAAGGTAACAATGATGTTGAAAGTGATGACTCAATAGAGGAAACTGCACAAGAGAAAAGACTCAGACTTGCAAAAGATTACATTGCAAAACTAGAGGAAGAAGGCAAGTTACATATGTGTTGTAAGATGCATTCAATGACAGAAAGGAGAGCCTTATTTGGAGCTGTAGTATTTTGAGATATATTAAACTCTTACTTTGCAGAGTGACCCAAAAATTAGTCTCCAACTTTCAAAAAGTTATGCAGCAAAATAAATGTTTTTATACCAAATACTGCAAAAGCTCTATTTAGCCCCCTCTCTTTTAAGCCCCTGTAATATCCCTGATGTAGGGAGGTGAGAGGGTACGAACACAATGACCTGCTACATGCTTGCGTAGTACTGAACTGATTCTAAATTGTATGACATGCTTATTTTCATAAATGCTACTGAACAATACATTGGCATAGGGTGTCCATAGTACAAGATACTACAGCCCCCCCACTTATATCAAATTCTGGAAGCTGCCAAAGATTTGCCATTTATTTTGCTAAGCAAATTTGGATGTTAATTTTGATATGCTTTGGGATAAAACTGTGTCAAATTCATGTATTTGACTTGTAAAATGTTCTGTTAGAATCCGCAAAATATATGGAGTAAAAGAACTGAACAGCTATCATATATATCCTTGTCATTGGATTTTGTGAATAACCCCCCTTTCTGATAAGCGCTCTCTCTTTTAAGCACCCTCTTGAGTATCTGAAGTAAAATAGGCCTCCTGGGGGCTTAAAAGAGCTTTTATGGTATGATATTTATATGGTACAGACTACTGTATTTTTAGCTGCTTTTTAGAAATGCAAAATCTTTCTGAGAACTTCACTACCATTTTAAGCGTTTCTGCAAGACTGACTCCTATGGAATATAGAAATAGATGCAACAGACCTTCATGGCTCATGTGGCCTTTTCGAATAGAGTGTCTTAGACTAGAAGCATTTGCAATGAAGAGGACTTCCTATCTGTTGCCACTATCTCCTTATGCAGGTGGATGAGTAGTTTAGAAAGTTGTTGAAGTTTTATTAAAATGTTAAAATTTTTAGAGCGACTGAAGGCAATAGCAACAGAAGTGGACAGGGATGCAATAGCACATCGTCTGCAAGAAGATGTTGTAAGTTCAATATACTTTTAATTGCAGTAGAAATGATAAATACAATAAGAATTGGGTTACCAAATTATTGAAATTTCTTCCTAATTGTTTGGCCTATCAGGAACTCTGAAGTTATTTGCCATTTTCTCCAAAATTTAAGATTTACCTCAGGCATTTGAAAATTTGTAAAACATTGGAATTTGTCAAATTTTGCTGAAGTACTTATTGCAATTTTTCTTTTACTATGCTATCACTATATGTTTAAAATCTGTCCTAAATTAGATGGGTCATGTGGGAATTGTGATAATGCAAAGTTTCTCATGCAAGACATTTCAGTTATTTTTTTCACGCACGTTTTAACCTGTCATCTTATTTTAAATGGACCATAAAGAGTTGAAGAAATACAGGAAAAATTGCTAACAGACCTCACCTTGTCGGCTACGAAGCAGAGATTGTGTTAATGCCATCCATCCAGCATTCTACCGGGTGTCCCAAAATGATGTATTACTGTTTGATTGCTTACATGTCCATAACCAATGAACCGATTTTCAAAAACTTAATTTCATTTGATTGCCTAAAAGCTAAATTGTATTTTAAGATGTTGGTTGTGGTCTTACCACGGCGTTTTCATGTCGAAAAGGAGATCGATAAACCTGCTCAAATTCAAGCCTTAGATGGAACGAGAAAGAAACGGCCTATTTTTCCAGTCATGTCAACATCTTAGATGTGATACAAAAGGCTGAACTCGTATTCGTATTCTCTGAACTCAGTATTATCTAAATTCGTATTCTCTCAATGACATATATTCTCTTAACGACATATAAGTTCAGCCTTTTGCATCACATCTAAAATGTTGACTTTGAAAGAAGGCCATTTCTTTTTCGTGTCATCTAAGGTTTGAATTTGAGCAGGTTTATCGATCTTCTTTTCGACAAGAAGATATCGGCCTAAACCACAACCAACATCCTCAAATAAAATTTAGCCTTTCGGCAATCGGATAAAATAAATTTTTTTAAATTTGGTTCATTGGTTATGGACATATAAGCAATCAAACGATAATACATCATTTTGGGACACCCGGTATATACCACAAATTTTTTAACACCTGAGACCTTCTTTTGTGTGCATCCGATATGTGATGTACCTTGCAAAATAGAGATCCATTCAATTTATACAAACTATGCCAGCTGTGCCAATGGTTCATTGACCGTTTGACAGTCAATGTAGAATATTTGAAAAATGTTTGTGATGTTCTCACCAGGCAACTTACAAGACCATTTTTATGAAAAATTTAAAATTGAAAAAAAACTGATTCATGTTCCTGTGTTTGAGTTGGTATTCTTAAGCTACTAGAAGAAAGTTTCTCTTGTGAGGGATTCAACAAACTTTTTTGCCACTTTTGGTATTTTATTGCAAAATTATTGAATTGGGGAAATTATCCCATTGTAATTTTGTAATTTACAACATATATTGGCTGCAGTCACACTAGGCGTTTTTACCTCATTGTAGCTTTTTAAAACGATGGGTTGATTACGCTGTGATATGTGACCACATTTTCATTTCACATACAACGCTGTTACAGCGCTTTGGTCCTGAGAGCTGCTTCCATATGAAAGCTATCAGATACAAAAACAACGGACAAAACGTGGTCTCGAGTTATATTTTAGCGTTGTTTTGGAGAATAAACCAATCACAGCCTTGCGCAGTTGCCACATGATGAATCATATCACTGTGTGACTGGGTCTCATTGTACCGTTATGTTGCCGTACTTTTTGGCGCCAGAAACAAATTGCAAGAAAGTGAAGCAATTCACATTACAACGGGAAAATACAGTAATTTGCTTTGTCATTGTTTTGTTTTCAGTAATTTATTTTAAGTGGGCTGAAAGGATTTTTAACTATTTAAAGCTAATGGAGGCCCACTATGCATGCCGTTTCTAGGCATTGGACCCCTAGTTTAACGTCCCCTCCAAAGGACGGCGAGGTGAGTTGCGAGGTCAGGCCTCCGAGAGGTCACCCATCCGGAGTTTGACCTCACTCAACCGAGCTTAACTTCAGTCACCTGAAGGAAACTGTTTAAGCCGCTTGGCCACACACCCAATTGTTGAATTGTAGGTATCCAGAGCTCCATTTTGAGGCCATATCTTCATTTTGATACACTTTTACATAAATTATCTAACTTTTATTCATGCTATTTTGCAGCTCAACGAACAAGGTATTCTCCAAAGAACAGTTGCAGGGCAGGTTAGTCTCTCTTTCAATCTAGCAGATGTATCGGAATCACATGTACTGGGTGATGGGAAGAACAACTTTCGGTGTTTTTTGTATTACCAAACTTCGAACATTTTATCAATGTTTAACTTTCCTTTTAACGTATAGCATCAAAGATCTACAGTACAGGTCTTGCGCCAACAGACGATTACGCTAAACCTGATGGTGAGGAACTTTTTACTCTTTACCAAGATGCACTGCGTTCTTTAATCGAATTCATATAAAATCACTAAAGATTCTTCCGAATGCAATGCATCTTCGTAAAAAGTTCCTTACTGCCATCTTCAGCATAATTGTCTATTAACATGAAGGGAATTCTTTAAGAATTTTCAAGAATTGTACGCACTGTTATATCGCATTATCAGCCATATGGAAAGCTGTAATTTTTTTAAAACAAGGATTCTTCGGAAACTAAAGAGAACTCTGAGGCAGGAAAACCATATTAATGTGCATAAGGCCTGTACTGTCATTAGATTCAAATTTTTGTCAACGGCGTTCAATTAGCGAATTTCTGATATTTTATGAGCTACCTGACTTTGAAGCTACCTAATATAGTTCATCTTAATTTTTCATCTGCTATATGATATCTTACTTGAACTTCATGATGTCTTGGGATAACTCATGGTGCAATCCAGGGAAAATATTCTTCCATTTGCATGAGTAAAAAGACTTTTTAAGTTTGGTGTAGTACTTTACAATAAATGACAAAAATTTTGAAATGGAAGAGACGAGGGTTTATGCGAAGAAGACAAGTAAGAGAGTATACACACATATAACGAGTTATGCTTTACTATATAATATATAACGGGTGTCTTGATAACGGGCTATGCTCGAAACGTCGTGCTTATTTCAATTCGCTTCAAAGTACTTATATTTTACTTTATTTACTTGTTTATTATAGTGCTTGAATATGTTTATTGCCAATATTTCGTCCAGCTTAAACATGTGTACATATTTAAATTTTGAATATAACCGTCATATACCAGCCCCGAAGAAGTCCTGTATGGCAGGACGAAATATTGGCAGTAAATAAATTCAAGCACATTTGCTCTTGTCTTTTTCGTCACGTTGCGGTGTTTCTGCCTCAACAAATTTATTAATTCATTCGTCACCCTAACTATCTTTGGATCCGACGATCGACGCTGGTATCCTGTCCTTTCCTTTTTCAAATTATTTTATACGAGGATAGTTACAGTACAACAACCAAAATAATGAAGAGATTCTATGAAAGAAATGACCTATGTAAGAGTGTATTATAGCAAAACGGCATGACATGAAAACAACAGAAAACTGAATAGAAATATCATATTCTCTGTGCAACTGTGCACTATTTGTATGTAAGTGTCTACTTTTTTGGTATCCAAAGTTAGCATAGGTTCCAAATCTTTAACTCGGCATAAAAAGGTGGGTGTAAAATTTAATGACCTATTTCTTCTGATTGAATGGCTTGAAAGAAACTTTAGATACTTATCTATGATTCTACCGTTGGACGTTCCAGAAATTTGGAACATTTTTCGAAATTACAGCGTATCTTTTATTTCAAGTCATTTGAGGATGTGACGTCATCAAATTTCTAAATCATAAACCAGATGAGTGACAGACTTTTGCTTGATATCACATTGTAGACATTCGTAAACTATGGTTTTCTTCGAAATTATTTTATGTTACGTCAAACATTTTAGAAATTACGATGGTTTTATGTTTTTTTTTTAATTTTTCTTGAATTCTGGGAAAAGAAAAAAAACACTCTAATTCTGAAAACATTAAAGATTTCAGAAAAATCCAACGGTAGAATCATAGAGAAATAGCTAAAGTTTCTTTGAAGTCATTCAGTTCAAAGAAATAGGTCACTCAATTTTACACCAGCCTTTTCAAAGACTTGGAACCTATGCTTCCAAAGTTACGATGCTTGCACAGTTGTTTAAACCCTTTCTGACCTTGGTGTTTTGAAACACTCAATGCCTAGGGAGGGACGGATTCTGTCCCCCTGTTTATTTCTGTTGTTAAATGAGATGTGACAACCTAATTTGGCACACGGGTTGTTCATGATATATACGGTGAATATTTGAAACCATAATTCAAATAGTAGTGTTGTTGTGCTTGCTGGAGCATAATAATCATTATGATGTTGTATGATGCCATATCATATAAATGAAAGCATATTAAAGTTCCTCAAATTAAAATTTTCATAAAGAAATGAAAAACATATATCATAATATTTATAAGTCCTAAACTTAAGGTTTAGTTGAACCAATTAAAAATGATTAAATTAAGAGGGATGCAAAGTATATTTTTACACAGTGTGGCATGACAACTTGGTAACCATGGAGACAATGCTCAACATACAATGCTCAAATACTTACAATTTTGTTGCTCTATGATACTTGTTAAACTTGTTAAATCTCAGTGGCCTTCTGCATATATCAAAAAATTGTAAACAAAAATATACTAAGGAGGCGCAATTCGCCCCCCTCCCCCAGGTCAGATAGAGTTAACACGGAGGACCAATGCGAGGACAAATTTTAGCCTTCCGGATTAAAAGTCTACGAGGCTTGGAAGAATATTTATCCCTGGTGCAATCAAACATGAGCAACATGAAATTCTCGCCGCTTGATTTTTTTTCATCATGATGGCTCTCTTTGTTCTAGTTTTCTGGATATGACAAAGACAACATCAAGATTCTAAAAGGTCACCAGCTGTCTGTGACATGTCTGGTAATTTCACAGGATGGTGATTTCGTTTATTCTGGATCGAAAGACGGCAGTATCATCAAATGTAAGTTCGTATTCCCGAGATTGTTTTGCTTTCCGGGCTGGTAATCGGATGATAAGCAGTGTCTTTAGTCTATGAATCCTTGAATTCGCTTGCATCTTTCTCCCTGTATGCAGTCAATGTTTCAAAAATTGTCCGATTCCTGCAATCGGACCCTACGTAATTCCAGTACTGTGGAGGCGCGTTGTAGTTTTGAAAATTTACTGGGGGCTATATGTCTAAATGTCAGTGATAAATAGGTACGTAATTAAGACGTTCATTGGTTCATTGTAGATGCATGTGACCGCTTGCATCTACGTATGTATTTTTGGCACGACTACACTCATTTTTTTATAAGAAACTAAGGTTCGGCGTTGGTAGGCAGCTTCTTAAATTTTTGGGCCATTTTGCTACCAAAAGTTTCTTACGTATTTCTTACATCTTTAATGCCGAAAGTGTAGAGTTGATTTTGTCTTGTCTAAAGGGCTCCCAAATTACTCAGTAAATCTCAAAACGAGTAAATGACATGATTCGCATTTAAAATAATGTCCAAACAGTTGCTTTAACTGTCCAATGTCAAAATATTTTTGAGTACGATAGGGAAATTAAAACTGAAAATTACAGAAGTTTCTTAGCTTTTTTCAATTCAGGCAGGGTTGTTTCTTAGCTTTCGAAAAATTGAGCCTATCGTTTCTTATAAGCGGTTTCTTATAAAAAAATGAGTGTATGTTTATAGGAGCGTGCAATTGTTTACTCGATCTCTTTTGAGCTAGCTCGGGCCGTGCGCGGTCATACGTTTTGTATGAGAATGGAATTGTCGAAGTTAGTATGATACAGTCCTCTATTTAGATCAAGCCTGGTCTCTGTGTTATTCCTGCACTGGTGTGGTATTTGTAGCAGTTGGATGGACGTTTCCACAAGTAGTGACCTAAGGATTCCACTGTGTAAGACTTCAAATGGCAACTGACCCTTTTATATCGATGAGTTACTTTTTGGGACCAGTTCAGCTATGAAATCAAAGCTGCTCCTTTTCTAGCTACTTTCAAATGAGGCTAAACCTTTTTGAAAGATCGTCAAAGAGGCTGATTTTGCCAATCAACGTTCAGCACATGGGTATTTCTTCTCCTTTTTTGTGTGTATAGAATCTCGAAGTTGATTTTTAATTTGTATAGCAATCCATTTTAATATTAATAATACAAATTTTTATACAGGATTAAACACTTCAACGTTTCTGCTGTTATCAATGTGTGTCCTGATTTACATAAAAAGAAAGTAAAACTACTAAAACCCTATAAAAGTGTGTATAAAAGTGTGTATAGATCTTAAAAAGCTTACATCAATTTTATTAACATCATATATTACATATCTAAAATAAGTAAGTTTAAGTAAAATATTGCTTAAGATGCTGTTCATAGGCATTGAATGACTCAGTTTTTCGCATGTCAACAGGCAGTTCGTTGTAGATTTTTGCTCGCATGAAATGAAACGATTTGCGTGCATATTCAGTTTAGTTTTGGGAAGCTTTACCAGACATTGATTGTTCCTTGTTTGCATTTTGTGATCATTGATTTCAAAGTACGCTTGAAAAATATCGCAAATGCCCTTGTAAAGACAATTGCGTACAAGCTTACATACACAGATTTTATTAGCATTTGTAAGTGAATGAATTTCTTCGCAACTGTTCGAATTCCCTTGTATTGTTCTTAATGAGCGATCATGAAATGATGCTAGTCGTTTACATTGAGTGTCCGTTAGCTTCAGCTGTAATATTCCAGAGTATGTGAAGGTAGGCGGAATCTGTGAGCGATAAATCGCATTCGCCTTTAATTATGTTATTTACGTTTTTAAATAGGGTTCTTTGAAAATCAGTTTACGTAAAACCATCAGTCATCAGATTAGGAGGCCAATGCGTTACCTCTAAGCCATCCTTGCACCAAATGCCATTATAAACGAATTTTCCTATTAAAGTGATTTGGCAAGGTTTCTACACAGTAATTTGGAATTTGCCAAACACAGAAAATTAGCACTATTTCCATTGACATATAGTTGTCAGTTGCCATCATTCACACTTGACAATGGACCCGATATTAAGAGAACCAAATGGATCATGATGAGGACTACGTTCACTCGCTCCTGTTACATTTTGAAGATAGCAACAAAAAAAATGACAGTACCAATTCCATGACAGTAGTCAATCTCTGCGACGATTAGGTTGAAGTTTGCTTACAAGAAACTTATCTGCTATAGGCCTAACAAATCAATCAAGCCCGTATGGAAAGCGTCACAAAATGTCTACTTTTCATTGCTTTCAGTCTTCACGCGACGCCGTTTTAAAATTGTGTCGGTCATAGCTCAGTTTTCAAATTCTGCCTCTTTCTAAACCTGCCCAAAGCGTGTCCGTCATAACTTCCTCCGTTTTAATATTTGCACTGGCATCGTGTGAACATAATCAAACATGTTTTGCAAAATGCTTAACGAAACCTATTTAAAGGTAATGTGTCCATGTAAGTACAGCAACTTTGCTATTTTTACGTGACATTTCATGTGATCACTTTACCAAAGGACTGTAAATGTAGCCAGCTCTAATATAAGCTCTAATATAAGCAGACTGATGACTTACTGGCGGTTGCACTTCCAGAGCTGAACCCGAAGTCTCACAGCAGGCAGCCTCGTTGTGAAATTTAAATTATAGTTTTTGCATGTGATCAGTTAAACTCTACCAATCACAGTGCGCTCTTTGAGGCTCTTCGTCAGCATCATGTCAGCATATTTTGACAAGAGTGTATGCACGGCTGTACTTACATGGACACATTCCCTTTAAGGCTCGAGAAACATTAAAGTTGTCTCTTGCATTTTGTGAAGTCTTGTGCATCGGTAAAGGTAAAGAGGAATGCTAAGGGTTTCATTTCATTATCTCACTTTAGGGTGCCTAAAGTCTGGTAAGAAAGAGTTCAAAATATTTGGTGATAGAAAATCAAAATCCAAAGATGAAAAAGGTTCAGCAAAAGGTCATAAAGGAGATGTGTTGTGTTTAGCAACATCAACAGATGGCAAATATCTGGTATTATTTCAAATTTCGTTTTTGTTTATTTTTTGCCTTTACTTCAGATCTATTTTTGTGGAAGTTTAGTCTCCTAGTATACTTTATGAGAAGCTGCTTGCTTAAGAAATCGTGCTACCTGGATTCGAAGAGCTAAGAATCTTTCGTTGCTTCGAAACAACAGTGATCAAATTTTCTAAAGATTAAGTTAGGCAAGACAATAAGAAACCATTGGAAACAACCTGGGAATCAAGAAGTGAATTAATTGTGATCAGCTGCACGAGCGGTCGCTTGATTCTTGTACAATCTTTGAAATCAGCTTTGTGCACTATTCATGGTGGCCTGTCAAAAGTGGGAATTTATTTTGCTCACCTGGTAGTAGAGTTGAAAACGAAACGTCTAATAGAATACGCTTTTGCTGATCCATGAAGCGAAATGAAATAAAGTAGATCCAGCCAGCATAGATTCCAAATCTTTAAAAAGGTTGGTGTAAAATTGAGTGACCTATTTCTTTGAACTGAATGACTTCAAAGAAATTTTAGCTAATTCTCTATAATTCTACCGTTGGAATTTTCTGAAATCTTCAATATTTTCAGAATTAGAGTGTTTTTCTTCTTTTTCAAGACTCCAAGAAACATTTTCAAAAAAATTTAAAACCATCGTAATTTCTAAACTGTTTGACATAACATGAAATAATTTCGAAGAAGTCCATGGTTTACGAATGCCTACAATATGGTATCAAGCAAAAGTCTCTCACTCATCTGGTTTATGATTTAGAAATTTGATGACGTCACATCCTCAAATGAGTTGAAATGTAAGATACGCTGTAATTTCCAAAAATATTCAAAATTTCTGAAAAGTCCAACGGTCGAATTATAGATAAGTAGCTAAAGTTTCTTTCAAGCCATTCAATCAGAACAAATAGTTCATTGAATTTTACACCCACCTTTTTACGCTGAGATAAAGATTTGGAACCTATGCCGATCCAGCCTGTTCACTTTGTTAAATAACAAACTGATGACTTCTTTCAGGCAAGTGGTGGAAAGGAGAAAGGTATTAACGTTTGGAATGCAACAGATCTCACATTTGTTCGAACATTCAACGGCCACAAAAGTTCTGTCACGGTAAGTTTCACTTAATACCGGGTGTGCCAAAAACAGTTTAGGCATCTGACAAATCGTGGTACCTGCACTACTGGATGGATTTGAATGAATCGAATTTTGATTGATAGCAGAAAGACTGGAACTGTTTGGTGATTCCTTTAGCGCTTTATGACTGATTACAAGTTCGTAGTTATTGCTATTGGTAGACTGATGGACGCTATAACTACGACTCATGGACTTTCACATTGAAAATTGGGACGAAATTGTTTCCCTTGACGTCACGTCCGATATGGAAACCATGTCAACACTGTACGAAAAGCTGAGTGCTCCAGGCAATGGCGGATGGGCCTAACTTGTCGGCTCAATCCCCAGATAATAAAACGCCTCAAAATTCGAGTTTTTAGTGACGTTAGCAATGAACAAAAGCCACAAGTATCCAGATGAATGTTTCCTCAATCCAAGAATCAACAAACCTTTCCATTTCAATCAGAATTTCCTCATTTTGAAGGCCACTTATAGCTCCTGTTAGCTCACCACAGCTGAATAGAAACTTCCCACTTCCCACTGCAACTTCCGAAGGCTGCCTCGACTACGAATTAACCTCGTCTTGGACGTAAATAGAAAAATCGGTGCCCCCTTTGTTTCTTTTCGTCCCACTTTTTGATGTGAAAGTCCATAAGTCCCAGTTTGAGCAAAAAATATGTTGTTGTTGTTGTTGTTGTTGTTGACATTGGTATTGTTGTTGTTGTTGTTGCGATAACTGGGACTATTTCGCCAGTCTATCGCGCTTTTATGAGGAAGCAAAACATAGGCAAAGTCAGCTTACACTCGATTAAATCGTAGGGAATCTCTCACACACAATAATATGCAAGGGCATTTACTTCTCTCAAAAGTTATGAGAAATGACTTTTTGAATAGATGCTAAAATCTTCCAATTGCATGACCATAAATGTGCAGACGACATTCCAATACCCGTGAAAAATGTTCTTTTGCGTTGTAAGAAGTTTCTTTGAGATTTAATGGAGTGTTTTGGGAGGTTGTTTTAAATATATAATCCAATAAAAAGTTCCAATGACATATTACTAGTTACACTAATTACAAAATTACTCTACCATACCACTAAAACGACACCAGAGGGAGCAAAAGGCTGTGTCTACCCCCGCGGCCATAACATAATGTTAAAACTACTAATAAATACAGAGCACAAAAAAGAAAACTTGACAATACACGTAACTACTCTAAAATAGACCAAATCCCCCTTGCAGGTTGCAGCAGCTAATTATTAGTAGCAGCATTTTATTCAAAACATTGTGTTGCATGTATGTATTTCAAAGTTGCCTTAAGAATTTCTGTATTAGAATCAACAGACAACCTTCCATCACCATACGTCATCCTTTCAAAAAACAGCGCATTTGAAAGATTTGACGAACAGTACAGTTGCAGCGTTGCGTTTACACTATCGAGAAAATCTCTCTTGTATGCATTGTAAGCATTGGGAGGTTTTTTGGGCATTTCGCAAACAAGGAATTTCCATAAAGCCAAATTTACGTATAACTTTAGTACTCACAAAAACGCTTGAACAATCACAAGAATACCTCGGTCTTTCGGCTTTCAGACAGAATTTATTCCACTGCAATCCATCCGGTACTTTAGATATTATGAACTTTTATTTCGTTCAGTTCGTACCCTGACCATCCCTCCCCGGGATACCTCCGGGAATTTTCTGAAAAAAATATTCCCGGCCCCCGATCATTTGACCGTATATTCCCCCCGGTCCCCGGACATTTCAGTGGCATTTGACAAGAACGGGAGCTTTTGCTCATACAGTAACTGGGAATATGGCATTTTCTCAGTGCCCGGCCCCCAGGCATTCGCCACATAGAAGTGCCAGGCCCCTCGGGCATTTGTGCAAGAAATTTTGTTGACCCCCGTGCTGCCCGGGGGGGGATGGTCAGGGTAGGAATTGAACGAGGCATTTCAAACGCCTGGACTTCTTTTGGCGCACTTGGTTGTGTAGATGTCACAAATTGTCTTGTTGCTTACTAATTACTGGTGCTTCAACCAACTGCTGTCCTCTATATACCAGGAGAAGTAAAACTATCACTTGTTTCTATGGCATTATTTTTTGCGAAATTGCAAGAGCCCCTATGCTGTGTATTTTAAGCTTTACTTCTTCTTCTCATGTGCCGTCTACTCGTTGTACTTAGGCTGCTACGAATTGATTCCACTTTCCTTTATCCTAGGCTTTTCTTGCAAGCCATCCATAATGTTTCTTCTCACCCAATCTCCAATGTTGCCTATCCACATAGTTCTTCATTTTCCTCTGGGTCGTCTTGATGGTATTCGACCTTCCAGTATGACACGATGTAAACTTTACTAAGTGAGTGAAAACCAAGGAGCGCGGAAGGAGCGGGAGGCGAAACGACCTATTGTTTGAAGATCGATGTGTGATGCAGAATTCGAAAACGAGGCAAGGCAATGTGCTTGCTGGGAGCTACGATTTTGAAAAAATGGCGGCAATACGATGTTGCAATGTTGTTGATTGCAGTCACTTCGTTCAACACTTTTGCAGATATGCAGCTGCACGACATGGAAAAAAACATGTTTTTATGGAATACTGTAACTTGATATGATCTGAATAGTGTAATTTCCTGTTCAATTACTTGCATTACCGACATACGTTGCTCCCTGGTCAAAACGTTGTGTAATACCTTTGTTGATGTCCAATGTTTTCTTGTCAAGGGTTTGGCTTTTCGTAAAGGCACAAATCAACTGTTCAGTGCATCCATGGATAGGTCAATTAAAGTATGGAATCTTGATGAGATGACCTACATCGAAACATTGTGAGTAAAATAAATTTGATGACTTTTGATTCGTGTATAATTCTTGGTACCATAAAAATACCAGGTGCCCAAATTGGACAACCAGTTTGAAAATTCGTATCACATGAAATGCATAAATTGATATGGATTAGTCAAACTTTGAATGATATTGGGAATCGGGCCAATTTTTTTGCAATTTTCTTACTTGTAGCATTCTGAAAGAAGGATCCGATGATCTGAATTTAGAAAAGGTCTGAATTTCATAAACGTTTGAAAAATGTTACAAAATGCCATATTTAGTCATAAAGAATCTTCTTCGTGCATATTCATCTGTTGCAGTATATTATCTTTGCTGTTCTTTGGATGTTCTCTTCTCAATTAACCTAGTTAAATGTGATTGGTTTCACAGTTTTTTCTTGATTTACCGGGTGTCCCAAAAAATTCAACAGATCTGAAAAATGTTAAGGCTAACAGTTGCAAACTCATTATCAAATATGAGAATGTATTATCATCTTATTTATTATTACTCATTATCATTATCAAACTGATTATCATGTTCTCTAATTGTCTAGTATCTTGTGCACAAATGCTGGCAGCTCTAGTTTGACCTGCGAGAAATTTCAAGTTTACTAATTTTTGACTGTACAAACAAGTTGTCAAAAGTACTGAGAAAAATAGATCAATATTTAATCAAATTATTGCACGTTTGAACAAGAATATTCGTTTGATAGTAAGTTTTTAAAACTGTTTGCCTTAGAATTTTTCAAATCTGTTATGTTTTTGGGGACATCCGGTATATCAGATTAAAGGGGCTATGCCGCCGTCTCGTGGAAATTCTAGCAAAATATGGTGAATTAAAACTTTTCTCCTGAAGCTTCGCTAAACCTTTTTTGGAAAATAACAACACATTCTAGTAGATTAACCATCGCAGATTTTGTGTATGCTTTTAGATATTCCGTAATACCAACGATTGCTGGGATACAGAATCCCCCTGGATAAGTTTGTCACACTAGGGGGAAGACTTTTTCATCCTCCCAAGGGAACTGGGGGTGCTACAGTGTGTTAAAGTCATTGCTGTAAGGTAGAATCTTTAGGGAAATTTGTTCATGATTTTAAGTTTCTCGAAGCGACTTTATCGAGAGAATCCCTTGTGAAATATGAACGGAGTGACTGATTTCAGCCAGGGAAAATTATATGAATAATTGAACATGGTGGCTTTTCAATAAGACATTGCAAAGTATTTTTGCTTTGATAGTTAGGGAGCATTAGCCTTTCAGACGGCATGTGTTTTGTTCTGACGTACAAAGTACTATTCCTGATGTTATTCTTCCCATTTAGATTTGGCCATGAAGATGGAATAACAGGAATCGACAGCTTAGCAAAAGATCGTGCAGTCACGTGTGGGGGAAGAGACAGAACAGTACGGTTATGGAAGATTCCAGAAGAATCACAATTAGTATTTAGGGCTCATAAGTAAGCTTTTCTGTTTATTTTTTTACAAATGTTTCTTTGATATTTGTGCAATGGAGAAACACTTATCTGAAGAAAACGTATAGTAAATACCTGCGTATAAGAACCCAGTGGATTACAATGCTTCAGGCAGAATTTATCTGATCAGACCCCTATTTTATAAGAACCCATCCATTGTATTGATTGCGCAAGGACCCAGACTGACTTCTAAATTATAGCTTCTTATATGCAAGTGTTATGTCTCGTTTAATTCCTACCCTGACCATCCCCCCGGGCAGCCTGGGGTCAACAAAAATTTCCTCGGGTCATCGGGTCGATTGTATTGATTAAAATTGTGCCTAAATTTGTGCCAATTCAGCTTAACAGTATGCGTAAATGACGATTACTAACCACTGGGTGTCCCAAAAATGCTCCTGTTTTAAAATCACAAAACTTGATTATCAAACCTGTAACAAAATTTCCTTTTTACTTGATTTCAATGATCCAAAATATTTAAAGATGATGAAATGTCTTTTTAATACTTAATACGGTTGAAAAATTACACCTTGTAAATACTTTTTAAGAAAAATCGTCGATCTTATCTAAGAGCCGAAATTTTCAGATGCTTATGATCCTTGCAGTGTCCAATAACAATAATAATAATAACAATGATAATAATATTAATAATAATAATAATCATGGTTTTCTTTAAAGTTTGTTAATAATACAAATAGTTTTCTCTAAAGGGAAGAGTAACTAATTAAAACCAACTATTTAACTACAAAACTAAATCTAGCAAATTATTTACATATAGTACAATTGCATTTGTCCCCGTTCCACGTTTTGATAGTGTGTGGTTTGTTCTTTCATTTATGACCAAATTGATAGCTTAATATGCACAAGAAAGTGATCTGGTAGCCACCAGTACTTTTTGCTTTATGATTCTAAACCAGGCAGCCGTAAATAGAGCTAAATTTGCTAATTTTTAAACTAATGACAAGATCAGTTACCGTATATCTTGGAAAATGATTTGGTCTTTGATCTACTTGACAAAAAATAAATTTGAAGATTTTTTTTTATTCATATAAAATTTTACAATAAATCTTACATTCTACCGGGTGTTCCTAAATGATGTATTATCGTTTGATTGCTTATTAGACTTATGACGATGAGTCCCTTGTATCCCTGCGGTACCTTGCTCACAGGGACTCATAATGAAACAGTTAAAAACCTGACCCTATCTTCTGCATTCGATTGATCGAATCTGGATCGAACGACTGCTTCGGCTCTGTTCAACTGTCACTCCTCCGAACAGAAATGCGATAGAAACCACGGTAAGCAGACACTTAATCAACAAAACTTGGTATTCATCTGAAGAAGAAAGTTCACTTTACCTGGTGAGTGCAAAATAAGTCTTTTAATGCTGCAATTTCCATGTTTTTAAGACCAAGACATACCAGAGAAATCTTCAAGTACCTGTTGCAGCAACTTCCTTCAAATTTAGTCAACTGCGTCAATCGAATTGAAGGTTCGAAATTGATTGTTCTTCGCCAAATCTCGCATTCTGATTGGTATGCTAGGAATCCCAGCATATTAGGCCTAAATAGGGTCAACTTTTTCAGAGTAATAATATGAGTCTCTGTTGACTGAAGCGCCATCTTGAAGTCAAAGAGCACAGGGAAACAAGAGACTCATCGTCATAAGTCTAATTGCTTATATGTCCAGAACCGATGAACCGATTTTCAAAAACTTTATTTTACCTGATTGCCGAAAGGCTAAATTGTATTTGAGGATGTTGGTTGTGGTTTAGGCCGATGTCTTCATGTTAAAAAGAAGATCGATAAACCTGTTCAAATTCAAGCCTTACATGGCATGAAAAAGAAACGGCCTCCTTTCCCAGTCAATATTTTAGAAGTGATGCAAAAGGCTGAACATATATGTCGTTCAGAGAACATATGTCGTTCAGAGAATACGAATTCAGTTAATACTGAGTTCAGAGAATACGAATAGGAGTTCAGCCTTTTGTATCACATCTAAAATATTGAATGGAAAAATAGGCTGTTTCTTTCTCATGCCATCTAAGGCTTGAATTTGAGCAGGTTTATCGTTCTTCTTTTCGACATGAAAACGCCGTGGTAAAGCCACAACCAATATCTTGAAATACAATTTAGCCTTTAGGCAATCAAATACAACAAAGTTTTTGAAAATCGGTTCATTGGTTATGGACATGTAAGCAATCAAACAATAATACATCATTTTGGGACACCCGGTACTATACTTTCCTAATTACTATACAACACTGCAGGGACGATACCAAGGGGAGCATAAGACAATGACTACCCAATGACCAATAAAAAAGACATGCAATGCTAGACTACATACAACTAAGTACACTACGAACAATTAAGACCAAATGGATACTATTCTAGATTCTGTCTAACATTAGATGTCCGGTCAGGCATACGATCAAAATTTCAATTTGAAGATCGGCATTGTAATTAAAATTTGATGAGTTTTGAAACAAGAGTACTTTTTTGGGAAACCCGGTACATAATATAGGGCTCAAATCTTTGAAAAGGCCGGTGTAAAATTCTATTGCAGTTTTCTTTGAAATAAATGGCTTGGAAGGAACTTAGGGTTTTTTTGCTGTAAATCTGTCGTGGCAATTTATTGATATCTTGATTAGTTTCAATATGGCGGCATTTATTAAATTTGAAGCTATGACGTCATCATATTTCTAAATCCTAAACTAGAAAAGCTACAGATTTCTGCTTGCCACCATATTGTAGACCTTCATAAACTATAGTTTTCTTGAAGGTTAGATAATTTTTCCTCTATTAGTTTAGGATTTTTGATGATTTAAATTTTTTCAAAATTTTCCATGAATTTTTTCAAAAATAATTAAATTGCCGCCATTTTGAAAAAAACAATATGTCGAAAAATCCCCACGGCAGATTTACAGCAAAGTACGATAAGTTTCTTTCAAGTCATCCAATTCGAAGAAAACTGCAATAGAATTTTACACCCACATTTTTAAAGATTTGAAAGATTTGAGCCCTATGCTCCGGTACATAGGACCAACTGGAAGTAAACTATTCGTTACTTTATTTCATGATCTATCCTCTTTAACCAATTATCGATTATTTTTACAGTACACCAAGTATAGACTGCGTTGCAATGATAAATGAAGAATATTTTGTATCTGGAGCTGACGATGGGTGAGTTGATTTCAATTGAGTCGAAAGACAGTCGGTAGAGGTGAATGGTCGCTGTTGTAGCAAACAATATGGCGAGTAGAAATTACTCAGTATCAGCACATCCTCGTGCTCTTTACATAGTTTGATGTATGATCATACGGTAATGATCTTAATTAAATGGAATATGATTAAAAATCAGTTCAGTTTCGAAGTTATCGTCGCTTTTACTTCGGGATATTTCAGCACGTTCTCCCAGATGAAAATATTTCAATATTTCATGGAAGTATCTAAGAGGCCCTTTACATGAGAAATTTCAACCCGGGTTGAGTTGAACACGGGATGAGTTTCAACTCGGTTGACGGTGTAAGCCTTCATCGCGTTTACATGAAGGAGGCCGAGTTGAAACTCAACACGGGTTCAACTCAACTCGGCAACTCAACCCGTGTTGAAATTTCCACACGGGTTGAAATTCTCATGTAAGCGCAAAATTTTTTCAACTCGGGGCGAGATTAGAATGTGAATAAGGGAGATCGAATCTATTTCCGCAATCATTCGAATATTTGAATGGGCTCACTTTCCTTCTTCTATTGTTTGCAACCATGTGACTTAATCTCAACCCTTGTTGAGATTTCATGTAAACGCAAGGCAAAATAAGCAATGCTGTTAAAACTCAACCCGTGTTGAAACTCAACACGGGTTGAAATTTATCATGTAAAAGGCTTCTAAGACAAAGCATAAGCAAAATCGTGCTTTTACAGACAAAACAGACAATTATGATTTTCTTGTGTCCTTTTATGGAGTTCAAGCTGTTTACTGTTGGAATTCGCTAAAAAATTGAATTTATTTTGATTTTGAGCTGCATGTTTAACTATCTTACTTTTACTAAAATAACAACTCAAATCGAGAAACTTTTTTTAGGACACCTGGTGCACCGTTTGAAATAGATGTATAATCTTTGATTTATTAAGATTTACGGTGAAAAGCAGCAAAGGACTCAAATCTTTCAAACCTTTAAGAAGGTCGGTGTAAAAATTCTATTGCACTTTTCTTTGAATTGGATGGCTCGAAAGGAACTTATGGTACTTTGCTCTGCCCTGGAAATTTTTTGATATTGATTTTTTTCAAAATGGCGTCAATTTAATATTTTTTAAAACTTCATGGAAAATTTTGAAAAAGATTTAAATAATCGTAAATCCTAAACTAAAAGAGGAAACATTATATAACCTTCAAGAAAACCATAGTTTATGAAAGTCTGGCAAGCAGAAATCTTACAATGGTGGCAAGCAGAAATCTGTAGCTTTCCTAGTTTAGGATTTAGAAATTTTATGACGTCATAGCCTAAAATTTAATAAATGCCGCCATATTGAAACTAATCAAGATATCAATAGATTGCAAAGGCAGATTTACAGCAAAAACCCTAAGTTCCTTCCAAGCCATTTATTTAAAAGAAAATTGCAATATAATTTTACACCAACCTTTTTACAGATTTGAGCCCTATGTTGTGAAAAGCTATTTCAAGAAAAATGCATTTATTACCATGGGTTTTGAATGTTGTTTTAACAAACCTGTATCATCAACGTAGCAAATTTTGAAGGCTACGCATGACTGAGCAAGATGTGGTCGCTTCTGTGCATCTTTCTCCTGGAAGTTTGATGCTAGATGTTTGGTTCTTCTGCTTAAAGGAAAGGAAGAATGGACCTACTTCTAAAAAGAGGAGATATGCGCCAATTACATCGGTAGAAAATATTTAAGATGTAGAGATTTCTTTCAAATTCAAGAAGTGCTTCCTCTTTTCACGAAATTGGTAATGGGGAAAACCTGTCTTTGACATTTGTTATATCATAACAGCTCTGCAATTAATTCGCAAAATTGTATGTCCTTCGTGACGTGTTTCTTATTGTTTTTAGTTATCAAAAATTAGTTATTAGCCAAAATCACTGAAATGGAATTGCTCAAAAACGTCCAAAGATGTGCAGTTCAGCTTGATTTGGACTCACGCATTCTTTTTCCTTAGGGAATGCTGACACATCCATGTCATTAAAAGTAGGACTCTGTGCTAAAAACAGTCTTTTATCAGTTAGACAGCTTCCATGTTATCTACAAAAAGGTTAAAATTGATTTCATCCATTTTTCATTCCAGATCGCTATCTATATGGAACGTGCACAAGAAAAAGCCCTTGACAACAATACGAAATGCACATAAAATCCACAAGACACAACAATCGGAGGATATAGATTGTAATGAATCATGGGTAACTTCAGTTGCTACTCTCACAAATAGCGATCTTGTCGCCTCAGGTAACCAATATTTTTGTCTTTCGTCTAATGAGAGTGAAGTCAGAATTAATACATACGACATTTCACGTGACTTTATCAGTTCGTGCTTGAAAATCAGACTTGGGATAAATGAAGCCATGACAAGGCATACCGTCGCATTGGGATTTTGAGAGCGTTTGGTTTAGTTATTGAGCTGAATCAATACTCAAAGGCTTGGAAGCTGTTCAGATCATTTAGAACTTTAGTGGCTAGATAGGCGAAAGTCGAAAAGGAAAGGTAGAGTGACTTCAAAGAAGCTACGAGCAACCTACTGGGTGTCCCAAAAAATGTATACGGACTTGGTTGACTCCAGCGATGTGAATTTAGCTTCAACCAATGTCTAATCACTCTAAAAGTGTTCCTCGATAGTTAACTTGAGCATAGGTACCTCGTTTGTTGGTATTGATGCTTTGAGAGCAGACATGTTAATCTTCAAAGCTCAAATTTGCCTCTTCCTGCAGACCAGAGCTTTAGCCTTTTGGCCTTAACAAATTCTTAAGACACAGCGTGTAAATCAACGATAGCCTTGATAAAATTTGAGCAATATTAGATCTTGTGATATCCTGTTTTCTAGAAGTCACCCCTAGTCACCCATTGAACAGTTTCTTAATTTTTCATCAATTTCAGTTCTTAATTTCGATGTGCTTCAGGAACTTGCTAGGCCAAAAGGCCAAAGCTCTGGTTTGCAGGTTGACGCAAATTTGAACTCTCAAGATTGAGATTTCTGCTCTTAAAGCACCAATACCTACAAACGAGGTATCTATGTTCAAGTTAACTATCGAGGAATACAAAATCATCGCCGCTACAATGTTAAGTTTCTCGCAGCTCTCCTGAACTAAATGTATGGTTAGCTTTCAAGAAGAGCCTTTTCGTCCAATTGTTTCATTGGTTTAGGTCTGACTGACAATCGAAAATCTGGGGAAAGGCAATCAAATGCAGCCATCACTTTGCAGTTTTTTCCAAACCTTTCATTCATCCGTTGATCAATGACATCAAGAGACAAATAGTAAACATCTCTTGTAAAACGTGCTGCTGGGTCTGTCAAGACTTCATCGCTGGATCTTTCGTCAAACTGCCTTTCCTTTTTCCTGCTTCTTTTTGCAGCAAACGATGTGTGCACCTCGGCCTTTCCTGCTATGTTTCTAGCTTGTTGGGTTAATTCTGTGGGCAGAGCCTCATCTCTCAGTGATGTAAGATTTCTGACACAAGTGTCAACCAGCTGAAAAGCTTCATGTAGATCGATTGTTCTTCCTTGTAGGGTTTTACACTTTTCAAATATCTTTGAAATTGCAAAAGTTCCATTTAATTTATAATTTCATTTTCAATCTCTATTACACGCTGGCCCCGCCAGTTTTCAGAACTGCCTTTATATGCTAGGGGTAGCCTTAGGATAGTTGAGTCTGCACGGAGGCTAGCTAGGGGTGGCAGAAGCGACTTCAATGACCTAATATGATCCAGGGTTATGACTCTTTTCCACTTGGTCGTTTGAGTCATTTGAATCGCTAGGGTCGCTGAAAAATGTGCTTCCACTAGCCTGATAGGCTCCACCATTTCGGTTCCACCATTTCTGACCCTGACCTGACCCGGGTTATTGCTTGAATCGTTGAAAATGAAGAAAAGCCCTCATTTCTGAAAATGTTGAAGATTTTAGAAAAGCCCAATAGTAGAATTATTGCCAGAAAGCTAAAGTTCCTTACAAGCCATGAGTAGTAAGATTTCCGAGATTTTGTGAGAGTTTTAAGATTTCCAAGATTGCTCGAAAATTTTGAAAATGTTCAAAGATTTTTTGAGATTTTGCAAGATTTTTGAGAATTCGAAGGATCCTAGAGATTTTCAAAAAGAGTTTTCTGAGAATTTATACTATGTTATTAGAATTGGAATTAGTGGGAGGTTTTTGAGATTTCTAGAGATTTTTGAAGATTTTTATGGGAATTCCAAGATCTTTTGAACATTTGGAGATCTTCAAGATTTGTTTAGATTTTTGAAGATAATGTACTAGATTTTTGGAGTGATATGTAGATATTGTTGGATGTTTGGCGTAACATAAGTGATACTGTAAACTAACCATATGATGGATTATGTCTGGAAGGTTTTTTGCCATGATATCAGTGTTATCGCAGCTTAAGATAAACAAAATTGATCTAAACCTCAAGATTACTCTTTATCATCTTGTCCATGGCAACCAGTTTATATCCCATTTTCGTCCTGTAAAGTGTCTGATAACTATTTTTCCTTATCGTGTTAAGCTTCATGACACATTTTATGAAATGAAATAAGCAGGGGACTAGTCTTGGTTATCATCAGCACTGGGAGGAGTCTGTTGTTGACATTTGGGTTATAAGTCGCATTTCTGTTTCATTGAATTAAATTTTAGTGAATTAGTTGAATGAAGAATTAGCAAAATCAGGGCCCTTATTGATAACATCACTTCGTCGAATAAGCGTGCGTTAGCGTTACACGTGACTCGAAGCTGCAAAAGAGCGATAGGCTCGAACCAGTCGATCAATTTTAGGGGACCCTATAACTAGCTCTCCGCCCAACATTATCGTTAACGAAACTTACAGCATAGGTCCAAATCTTTAACTCGGCGTAAAAAGGTGGGTGTAAAATTCAGTGACCTATTTCTTCTGATTGAATGGCTTGAAAGAAACTTTAGATACCTATCTATAATTCTACCGTTGGACTTTTCAGAAATTTTGAATATTTTTCGAAATTACAGCGTATCTTACATTTCAACTCATTTGAGGATGTGACGTCATCAAATTTCTAAATCATAAACCAGATGAGTGACAGACTTTTGCTTTATACCATATTGTAGGCATTCATAAACTATGGTTTTCTTCGAAATTATTTCATGTTGCGTCAAACAGTTTAGATATTACGATGGTTTTCAGTTTTTTTTTGAAAATTTTTCTCGGATTCTTGAAAAAGAAGAAAATCAGTCTAATTCTGAAAATATTGGAGATTTCAGAAAAGTCCAACGGTAGAGTTATAGAGAAATCGCTAAAGTTTCTTTGAAGTCATTCAGTTCAAAGAAATAGGTCACAGAATTTTACACCAGCCTTTTTAAAGATTTGGAACCTATGCTGAAACTTACTACCCAGTTACTATATTGAACTTACGTAAGGTAGAAAAATTCCGTGTTAGATGGATGGACCACTGATCAACTATTTCCAAACAGCTTCACCACGTGCAACGAAGACCCTTTACTTTGCAAAATCCAATCACACGATGAGGAGAACAGCCAATCATATCAATCCCAGGGAATCCCTTTATTTCAATTCAATTGAGTGAACATCCCTTTCATTCCTTTGAATTTTTAGTGTATGCAGTTTTGACCAAAACGAAGCAAATCAAATTTCCACTCTTGAAGAGGCACTGACGCAAATTTCTAGGATCCGAAAATTGAATGAGAAAAAAGGCATGTCCGGGTTATTAAAACATGGGCGGGCCTTTGAAGTACTAAATTGCTGGCATTTTTCGACGTAAATTGTTATGATACTTTGTGATTCTTTAAGAATAAATTAGATTTGATAAACGCACAGAATGATTACATTGTAATTCAGTTTTAAACTGGAAAGTGCTCACACCAGAAAACACGTTAATTGATTAGGAAAATATTTACAACAATTCAATTGATTATTTAACCTCCAACCTTTGAAACAATTTCACAATTTACAAATTCCACGGTGGGCTGCGAGTTTTTGGTTATTAAACCTTTTTATCAGCTACGGATCTCTGCAAGAAGAAATATCTTAAATATTTCATGCAAACGTTTTGCTGGAAAAAATAACATCATTTTGTTTGCTTGTTTTTCGATTAAATCTAAAAGATGAAATATCTGGAAATCCTAGGCCTATAAAATTTCATTACGATGTTCGTATTTTATTCAATGGAAAATTGATCGTTTGAAAATGTCCCGATCGGTGTGTCTTTGTACATTAATGCTGTAATCTTTTGTTGCAATTTCATCCCTTGGCCTTTTTTGAAGAAAGGTCGAAAATTCAAGTGGAAATATTCTAATTCGATAACCCTCCTCGTCAATATGAATTTCTTTAATAAGAAGGGGCATACGATGATTCAAAATATTATTTATTATTTCTTGTTTACCCGAGTTGAGTAATGTGTTATTTTGGAAACTCAAGACGACGGACGTGATTACATGAGCAGGGCTGCCTCTGCTAACAGGGTCACCTCGGTAAACAGGGCTGCCTTGGTCAACAGGACTGCCTTGGTAAACATGGCTGCCTCGGTCAACAGGAATGAAATACTGCGTGCGATTACATTTACTAATTCAGCAGGGCCACGCAGCAATGTGGTGGGAAAAATCTAATTATTGGCTATAAGGCGCGTTGATGCATGCGCAGTTAAAAAGCTTTGGCAAACCAGCCCTGTTTCCAGCCCTGCTAAGAGATTAGACGAGACAAACATCATTGCTTCATGCTTTCTTCGATCAGGGCCAGCCCTGTGATGCAGAAGTGGGATCCCAGCTGCCAAGGCTGGCCCGCTTACCATGTAATCATGTTTCAGATTCATCAAATGTCTCCTGTTAAAAATGGATCTTGCGTAGAATCGCCCTCCTCGGATTATAGGGCAAGCTCTGCCCACAATCGAGATGCTAACGTAGGATTGGCAATTTTCGCCTGATTTTTCAGCCCACTGTTTTTCGATTTAAGAATGGAACTTTTATTATCTCTTACCTAATATTCGTTGCTCGCCAAAATATTCATGAATACCTAATGACTCCCGAAGATCTGATGCTGGAAAGCAGGCTACGATTCAGAGCGGTAATCAAACAATTCACGCTCACAAAGCTAAAAAGAAGTCGTGCCGCCTACATCTTACCGGCACTGCGTGAACGTATCCCAATTAGACCGCGTTCACGCTGCTCTGTATTCGTATTAAAACGGATAAAAAAGTATCGTTTTCACCTTGCGTTCACACTGCTCCACCTTAGAAACGGAGACCTTTGAAAATGGATACTTTTAAAAACGGAGGCTTTTGCCAATCCAGAAACGCAGCGTAAACACCGAAAATGCAAAAACGAATACTTTTGAAAACACTAACAAGGACAACAACATGATAAAATGCTTAGCAAGTGCAAATTTGAACTAGTTCTCGACATGGCTGACTCACTTAAGGTTAGTGTAATGCTTGGATAGTTCTTTGAAACGCTGTTAGCAATTCTCCGTGCTGTAAGCGTTGGTGTCGTTTTCATGGCGTTTTTTTCCACAGCAGTGTAAATGCTTTATCGTTTTCGCAGCGTTTTCACATTTACCCAAAGCAGTGTGAACGGGTAAAACGCGTTAAAATGAAGACGGATAAAAACGAATACGGAACAATGTGAATATTGCCTTGGTCAGTTTTGCATAATTTTTCGAAAACAGGTCCATATACCAAGTAGATATAGTTCAAAAGTGTGACACTGCAATAAGTTATTTGAGCTTTGGAAATGCATTACCTGCCGTCCCAACATCTCTAAGTTATGTTTCAAACTTTTCGGCTACTACAGAAACGTGTTTACGATGCGAATGCGGATCTTGCTTACATTTTTGTTGCTTCCAGCTTGAAGTTTGTTTGGTGAAATTGTATAATCTTTTAAAAATAATCTTTTAAAAATTATATCAAATTGTATAATCTTTTAAAATTCTTATTAACAATTAAATTTTTATAATATCATAAAGATGAAATTCCTGATATATTTGTGCTTTGTGTTTAGTATTTTTTCTCGTGGAAAAAATTACAGACATAATTTTGTAAATTATATTTAACAATTATAAGAGTTTTACTGGAAACGACAAATTAATAACTGTTCATTAAAACATTCTGTTACTAATTCATTCATAACATTCTTGATTCGCTGAAAACTTTAAAGTGCTTTTATGTAGGTTTGTAAACAATTTGTTATTTTCGATCGCCAATTTCGGCATGTTTCAAGCAGTCACATTCTTAAGTGCTTTCTTTTATGGCCGAGTAAAGCACATGGCGCGATAGTCACGCTACGGGTTCGAGTTTTCAATGTGGAAAGCCGACTGGTTTGGACATCGAGGTGGTGAATAACAGATGATTTTTTTCGAAGAGGCATTTAAGAAATAGTAAGGGGCAAAGACATGAGCCTTGTGGCACCCCAGCGAAGTCCTTATCCTATTTTATCATTTATAATTTACATGATTTATCATTGGTTTCTTGCTATGGTAATTTGGCCTTCCTATTGTCAGAAGTGCTGTTGCCTAAGCCTATTAAGCAGTTCATTTGTTTTTTATTGGGGATTTGTGGTACTTTATGTGGATCTCCTTGTATATCCCTGTATGCTGTCATCGGCAGCAACAGCTAGAGCCTTTGTTGATTTTGTTAAATGAGAGCAAAAGTATTTTACTCATTGAAGATTACTTGAAATAATCGGCTGATTTGACAACTGAGAGATTCTTTCTTTCTTCATACTAGGTTTGTTTTTATCTTGAATTTGCTTAGAGTCTCCTTATTTCACAGTTATGTTTCGCTGTATGCAACTGTGGTAGTCTAAACAGGAACTGATGACAAGCATACCTTAAATATCAATGGATGTACATATCTGAAGAAATGTTCATGATACCTACCTTGTTTTAGCTTTGTTTTGCTGTTACGATGAATTGATTTCGGTGAAACTGTGGATTTTGTTGATCGTTCGATCATCTGCTGAGTAAATGGAAGCTATATGCATTGTGGTCACTGTGTTAACTCATTTAAATGTTCTGCTGTGAAGCGAATGTTCATGAAAGCTTGCTTGCATGCTTGTACATAATAAATTTACGTCTGTGTTCACATCATCAATATGAACAGTAAAATGCACAAAGGCCACAACTTCTTTTCTGAGGGGGCCATGATGCTCAATTTTGCAAAGTTAAGCATTTTGATATGAGGCAGAAGAACCGAAGTCACTTTTAGACTCGAAATTATGTTGTCACGAGCATTCGAATAAGCTAGTGTGTCAGTTGACCTGAATAAAACTGCGTCTTTTTAGAAATGACCTTAATTTATACACAATCGATCATTTCAGCCAACGTTTTTTACACGCATTTGAGATCAAGTGATTGTGAAAATGTTTTTATTTTTCACACCAGTTGAGAACTTCGTATCATGAAAAACATGATATGTAACTGTATCATACGAATGAAGAGATGGTTGTCCAAGTGTATGGTCACTTAACCTGAAAAGGGTATAAACAAAGTTAACTAAATTTTTTTATTGAGGAACAGGCACTACGTGTGGCCAAAGAGCCACGTAGGACTTTCCCATGTGGTTTGGTGATGATTACCAATTTGTACCAGAAGTGCACGCAGAAAAAATCAGATTTTAAAGTTGCTATGATAAAAACATTTTTTGGTTTGCGGATAAATTGTATGACGACATGTGCCTTGAGGGTGTGTGGTTTTTGAAGGAGAAGATGCAAGTAAAAAGTAGGACAGCATTGATTTTATTTAAGAAGATGAATCAAAATGATAAATATCATCGAAATAATTGTGACTTGCAAGTCTTTGAACACCTTCTCCCCTCCAAATTCGAGTTGCTGATAAGCCTTTCAAGGATTTCTCAAACAAGTAGCACTATGGAAAGAGAGGCGTCAGAAGACAGAAATCGTTGCGGAAGAAAAACTCGTGGGAATTAAAAGTTGCAATTGTTTTTGTCTATAATTCGCAACTTCTAATTCCCCCAACTATTAAATGTTACCCAATATTCAAGCGACTTTTTCTCGAATAATCTTCTTTTGATCCGTACCCTTCTATACTATTTCTGTTGCTAATGTTTTTTATAAGAACATTTTTCATACACAATATATCTAAGCTATTGTTAGATTCAAACCAAGAAATTTTAACTTTGTGAAATTTCCGAAGTTAGGAACATTCGATTCCTGGAAGGAAAAAATTAATTGTCATTGTACAACATTTGATTCCCGCGACTTTAAAAAATCAAATTTCCCAAGAAAAAATTTTGCAACATTTTCTTCCAGTAACGATTTCTGACAATGAGGGAAATTCGTTTGTGCATTCATATCAAATCAAATTATTGATTTTAAATAGGAATCAATCTTCACTTTGTCGTAATCATCATCATCACTAAACGGTTGGATCGTTCAGACGATCTGCCGTGGCACCTCTACAGAATCTCATCCAATTGTCCCTTTCTTGTGCCTCTCTAACTACCCTAGCATTACTGAGTCCCGCAATCTATATTAGTATTTTCTGAAGCAAATTTTGTTGCACGTAAAACTCGAGCACCGTTGAACTGATCCTCGCGAAACTTTCCAAATATATTCTTCTTCCCCGTACTTGATGCAAGAGAGATTTTGTTTTTCAATTTCTCCCCTAAAGCAGGGTAAGGGGCAAATTCGGTGTAATCAAAGGATCCACAGATTCGCCTTGCCGGGCTTCTACGTAATAGGGGGAGAATCTTTAGACATGTCAAAATTGCGGGACCATTAGTTCATTGGAGCTTTGTCTACTCCCACTTTCTTTTTTAGAAGAGGCTAGGAGGAGATAGCCTGTGTTCAAGACCACTTGGAAAGGAAAGTGGTCTGTGCAACGGAGCGCAAAATCCGTTTTCAGAAACTTTCTTCACAATCTGAAGAAAAGTTAGTATATTCAACTAATAATTCGCATAATTACTATTTGTTTTGTTATCAGAAGGAAAAGCCTGTCTCGTGCGAAGAACTCACACTACAATACAAAGAATAGGAAATTTAAATGTCTGCTAATGCTATTGACTTTTTACGATCAAAGAGTAGGAGATTTGAATGCCTGCTAATCCTATTGAGTTTTTACGCCCGTACAAAGTGATAACGATCAGCCCTGGTGTGTTTCAAACACACATATTCACAAAGACATCCGTTGTGTTGATCACTGACTTCATTGCAGCCAATCAGATGCGTGAAAGAATGCCTTTAATCATTTCGCAATTCAATTCATCGTCTCAACAAGGATTAGCGCTCCGTTTCACAGACCACTTTCCTTGTCAAGTGGTCTGGAACACAGGCTAGGAGGAGAGGGCAGATTTACATAGATAAGCCCCCCTTTTCCACCTAAAATATAATTGGCTCGAGCGTGTTCTTTGTATTGTCCTCCAATCTCATTTTGGGCCTTCAACGTTTGCGTTTGCTACATACTATTCCAGTGAGAAGATCGTACCTAAGTCCTTTGTTTCTTATCACATGTACAACGAAAAGAGAGCTTCTGTTTGTCGATATAATTAAGCAGAAGTGGTTTTCTTCCGATTTTGCTCATAATCCATTCGTTTACGATTTGATTAGTCGTAATACGCACTAAATTTGGCCACAATACCACGTAAATTTTGTATGTGGTTTGCATTAAGATTGCTTAGGTGTACCAGAAAACAAAGCAAGAAGATAACAATGTCAAGGTAATATGATAAAACATGTTTTCGTATATTGATAAACTACGTGATGACTTGCGCCTTGAGCAGTATATGGTTTTTAGCAACTGGAAGGTCAAGCAAATACTGGCAAATTCCTTCTTGTTTTCAGTAGATAAATCAAAAAGAAAAATAGCATCGAAAAGTGATGATTGTTGCAAAACTTTGAACTTCTTCTCAAAATAGTCTCAAGCAAAGAGGATTGTGGAAAGAGAGACAGTATATTCGTTTTCGTATTTAGCGTTCAATTTAGGTAGAAATCAAACTTCAGTTGGTTGTAATACGCACTCATTTGGCCCCAGTACCACGTAACACATTTGTATGTGGTTTGCTTTAAGATTGCGTAGGTTTACCAGAAAAACAAAGCAAGAAGATAGCAATGTAAAGGTACTTTGACGAAACAGGCTTTAGTGTATGGATAAATTGTATGATGACATGTTGGTTGTAATACGCACATATGCACTGATTTTGCCACAGTACCACGTAACACCTTTGTATGTGGTTTGCGTTACGATTGCTCAGGTGTACCAGAAAAACAAAGCAAGAAGATAGCATGTAAATGTACTTTGACGAAACATGTTTTCGTATATGGATAAATCGTATGATGACATGTATGTATGAGGGTTTAGGAAGACGTCAGTCGACAAATACTAGCGAGATTTAGCGAGACTCTTTTGTTTGCGATGATGAATCAAAAACGAGAAATAACATCGTAATGGGGTTTACTCCTTCTTCCTTCCGATAAGATAGCCAGATAACCCATCGCTTTACGTTTGAAAGAACTCAAATAAATATCGGGTGACCCAGAAAATAGTTACCCAACACAATTTGTTATAGAAGAAAAAGTAAGCGGCCAATTGAAATGCTTCAAACGTTGTTCTGTAACTAAAAGACTAGCCTATGTTATGAGTATCTTTCGCAATTTTTTTCGGCATGGCAAATTTCTTAAATTAAGGATTTTGAAGAAAAGGGCATGCTTGAAATCCTCAAAAGTCGTCAAAAACAGGGGATCAATTTTAAGCCATTTCAGATCTTCAAAACAACGAGGAGCGTGTTTCATCTCAGCCTGGGAATATCTTTAGGTACCTAGGGACTATAAAATTCCCCTGAAAACTTTCGACTGAGTTGCCTATTCCCAGGCTGAAATGAAACACGCTCCTCGCTATTTTGAAGATCTGAAATTGCTGTTGATCCCCTGTTTTGACGACTTTTTGAGGATTTCAAGCATGCTCTTTTCCTCAAAATCCTTAATTCGGGAAATTTACCGTGCCGAAAAAATTTCGAAAAATATTCATAACGTAGGCTAGTCTTTTAGCGACAGAACAACGTTTGAAACATTCCAATCGGCCCCTTACTTCTATTTCTATAACAGATTGCGTTGGATCACTTTTTTCTGGGTCACCCGGTTTTTAAACAGAGAAGCAACAGATTAATTTGCATTTTCATGAATGTACGTTTCAGAAACTGCATCAATAACTATATTATGAAATAGCTGGCATTTGTTTGCCTTGTTTTTTAAGTCAAAAGAGTTTGAAATTTCATCATGGCGGTATTCAATTGTTTTTGAAAAAATTCATTCCAATTTTAAACAAACTAAAATCGTCGTAGGTCTAAAATCAGTAGAGGGAAATTGATGCCATTTTCAACAAACCATAGTTTATAAAGGTCTACAATATGGTGGCAAGCAGAAATCTGTAGCTCTTCTGGTTTAGGATTTAGAAATTTGGTAAAAAAAGTCACAGTCTCAAAATGATAGATGCCGCCATCTTGAAACTAATCAAGATATCAAAAGATTCCACGGCAGATTTACAGCAAAGTACCCTAATTTCCTTCCAAGCCATTTAATTCAAAGAAAAATATAATAGAATCTTACACTCGCCTTTTTAAAGATTTGAGCCGTTTGCTATTACATACTGCACAATGTGAATACGTTTTCGAGTGATCCATAGTAATGTGCTTGCAAAATCAGCAAGTTTCATAATCGTATCAATGGAAGCTCGATAGAAAAGACTCTCGCTGTTGAACGAAATTGTTTAAGTGGTTTTCGCCGTTTGACAAGCACAGTTGAAGTTCACTCAGTTTCATCCATTCATACTTTCCTGGATCATTGAAATATTTCAACAGGGTAAACCTTGTCAATGAGAATGTACCATACTTTGAATTATGTCCACATCCCGGTCCACATGTGATGAAAAAATTCTTTTATCTAGTCTATAGAATCTAAGGATCAGCAAGTTTAGTATTCTGCCAGCTAAACAACTGTTTCAAAAGATCATGATATCGCAGCTTTTTATTTATTTATTTATTTATTTATTTACTCTCGAGTACCGAATAATCGTCCCCCCTCCCGCTTATTAATTTTTGAAATATTTTCCAACCCTCCTCACTTTCATTCCAATCCCCCCCCCCCCATTTATTAATGCTCGAAAAATGGAAATGATGGTGAACATAATGTTTGATTTGATATAAAAAAGATACATGTTTAACCCTACCCAGACTGGGGGGGCTCATACAACAATAGACCAATTATGTATCACATGACTTCATCTATGACGTCATCTTCAAGAATTTGTCAAGATATTCTCAAGATGACACCAAATTTCTATCGTCAACCCCTTAGTTCCCCCTTTCTCCTTCTCCCAATTCCTTTGTTTCGTACTGGGAAAAGATTGCTGATGTCATCATCTTTTGCAAAAATCACAACAAGATTTACAAAAGGACAAATGAAGTATACAATAATCATTTATCATTGAACTAGTTTTCATTGTAGTATATGTCAGAAAAACAAGATTTTTAATCTCTCTGTCCGCCATCTTGGATTTGCTAACATCAAATTTTCCAATTTCCGCCTTCTAGCAATGCTTTGATCGACATAATTTGGTTTCATAAGTCAATCTTAGAAAATGATTTAGAGTTTTTTTTAAAGTGATTTTTCTCATTTTTTATGTGTACTCTTGCCAGTTTGTCTTTAATAATTATGGCGTCATATCTATTTTTCGATTTCTTTTTAAGTAAAAGAATACATCGTAAGCACTGCTACCTGTGTTGTGATTTTCTTCACCATAAAAGAAGGAATGGCAATTTTAGAGAGGGGGGCTGAATTAGCCCCCCCCCCTTAGTCTTCTGGTAGCTCAAAAAGCCCAGTCTGTGTATGGTTTACATCGAACCATTTCCCACCCCCCCCCCCCCAATTATTCTCATCCCCTACCTTTATTCGGTACTTGGGGATGTTAAACAAACTCGGTAAGAAAACCGAACACTTATCCAGAGCGTCAGAAATTTTGCTATTCCTGCGGACTAATATTCCTTGACAATTATTTCCTGCCAGTTTTCTTTCGCAAAAGTGCACCGAAGATACCAAAACAAACCACTTAAACATCAGGTATCTAGCCTGCATGCAGATTCTTTGACCTTTGAAAATAAGGGAAGCTGGATAATCGAACTGGCCTTTTTGAGATGCTCGGTGTGGTGTCGCGAAAGCAACAATTTATTTGAGTACTAGTAGTGGGGGAAATCGAGCTTAGTACAAACATCAACGAAACTTTTTTGAATGGTTTGAATAAGGATTCAATAAGAATGAATAGTTTGCCGAATCATATCAGTTTGAATAATTTTGGCCCAGAAAAGCTACCTTGGTTCCTTGATTGATTTTAGAAAACAACGGTAAACTAAAAACAGACTAAAGATTAAAGATCTTGCTTCTACATACTGTAACGTGAACATCTTTTGTCCAATCCATTGCCTTCTTGCAATGAAAAAAAGATTCTTTCCAGTTATCATCCTTCCTCAAATCAAACAAGCTTCTTTGAATTTTCTCTGGTGTCGACATCAGAAATGGAGGATTTACTGTGAATTCTGAAAACATCAAAATTTCCTGCAGACAGTATCCGAGCGTCTGCAGGCATTCTGACGCTCTGCTTATAACATAGAATTATGAGCATTTGCTTGAAAAACGTGCAAAGTTTTACGAGAATCTCATTGCCCTCCGTGCAGCTTCTGAGTGAGACTTCTGAGTGAGACAAATAAAATCAATGTTGTTGTTGTTGTCGTTGTTGTTGTTGTTGTTCTCTCGGCCTGGGATCTCGTTGTTCGGCATCACGCGACTATGCTGGCATGTCATCCAATGTGAAACAAGTTCCAATATTTATCAGCATGTAATCGTCTTTAGGTTGATGGGCCAATCGGTCGTCATTGTCTTTTGCTCCCTGTGGTATCGTCCCAGTAGTGACATATAGTTGTATAGTAATTGGAAAGTTTGGTAGAATATAACATATATTGTAATATTTTATATGAATAGATAAAAGCAATAAAAGATTAAATAAATCGAGGCCGCAGATATTTAAATGTTTCGATCTGGTTTGATTTGATTTGAAATGTGCTTTTAAATTTTCCAGATTTCCCCCGCATTTTTTAGACCAATAACCCCCCCCCCCCCGGGGGGTATGAGCGATTCGAGGGAAATAGATTGTCACACGTAACTTTGCCTTTCTCTTGCAATGTTTGTCACACAAATTGCTGCTATTGATTTGATCAAAATTTCACTACCACTATATTTGCACAAGAAGTTTGTGGTACACGTATTTTTTATAAGAAAACCGCCAACAAGAAACTAAGACTCTCAAATTGCCAAAAAATTAAGAAACCCCATCATGTTTTTCATTATTCTCACTTGTTTCCTGTATCATATTACTGAGAAAGTGCTTGAATAATATTCTAAACATTGGAAAGCCTTCAAAACACCTTGTTTTGAAATGTTCAGGAGGGTACAGATCTGATAATTTTAAAAACTTTCAGTACTTGTCCAAATTCTTCGTTTCTTATGAAAAAATACGTGTATGATACAGATTACAGTTACAGCTCTTTGGGTTAGCTTTACTGTCACCCAAGACGTTTAATGAAATCTTTTCTTTTCAGCAGGTTCTTGTGATTCATGCATTCGTCTTTGGAAATGTGACAAAGGTTACCGTTCATTGCATCCACTTTTCACGATACCCGTGGTGAGTTTATTTTTCATTGCCCTTTACCATGAGCACCAGAGGAGACAAAATGAGTGATTTGAATATGGCCTAAGCTACTCTCATCGTGATTTGACTGCGTAGTTAACTCATTCCGCTGTTAAGATACAATGACAACTTACTCCAGTTCTTCTTTATCGTTTCCCAATCTCGCAATTTCTGCCTTAATCGCATTTCCCAAGCCAACACAAACAGCATCACAGCTCATGAGTCCTTTCTAACCGCCATTCTGCATCAACGGTTTCTGAAAGAAGCTTCGCTCCTCCGCAAGCAACGTTTCAAAAACAAGATGGTAGTAGGTTGTATAGGCTAGAAAAATAAGATTCAGACAGTAATGACAGCAATTGCAAGATTAAAAAACGACAGAGAATGCTGTAGTAATTTCCCATTGTATATTAATTGCAAATTCAAATCAATGTCTTCTATTGCTCATTCCTTTATCATCAGAATTATTCTTGTTGCAAAGCAATTTCTTTGAACGATATTACGTGCCTTGTCAGATTTTACTGGAATTTTGCGTTTATGAGTATGAGCACCTGATTTGCTCCGTTATTGTCATAATATTTTTTGACAATTCGGGGTGAGTCAATAAAGAGAATCCACGTTTGAAATGCCACGGCTCCCTGGATATCAAGACGATGATATCGGCAACTATACAATTAAATGGTAGACATGTTCAAATCTACTTTAAAATTTACCTGGTTGAAAGCGGCCGCTCCGTTCTGAAATTATAACGGATTTTCTCGAGAAAGCACCTTCAGGAAACCTTCAAAACGTGCCCAAAATCACGAACAAATTTCCCTAACATTTCTGCCTTACACGGGCCTTACAGCAATGACTTCTGCACGTTTTAGTGCATGCTATTCTCTTGGAAGGATTAACAAGTCTTCCCCCTGATATGAATAACCTACTCAGGGGACTCCATTCTTCCAAAAGGACAAAATGCATGAATACATGTGAGTGTCATCATTTTTAGGAAGGAAAGCGAAGGAAATTTTGCCCATTGTTTCATTCGTTTTTTGCAGGTTTCTGCAGAAAATCTCCATATCTACGGGACGGAATGGTCGATTAAAGCCGGGTGAATTGCTGAACTTAATTGAACGAATTAGCAATAAAACCAGACATTTTTCAATATCATTGCCTTTGCCTTGATATTCAGGGCGCAGTGGCCTTCCAACCGGGGATTCTTTTTTTGACTCACCCGGTATTTTATCACGCGAATTGAAATCGGGCTTTCTTAATTGGGATGCTGCTACTGTTTCACACTGCTTTAATAGTTCGCTGAAAATGGTTTCATATCCAAGGAAGAAGTTATCTGAGCCACTTTGTGCATTGTTCATTTCTGTGTTAAACAGTTCATAGATAATCTTTTCCAAGTTAATTACTGGTTAGCGAAAGTAGCAGCTTGTTATTTCCCTTGTGACCTATCCATTGTCTATCCCCTGAAAGTTTATCCATTAGACAAAATGCTGTTAGTGAAAAATAGTTAATTTTCGATGAGGTGGATTTTAGGAGATAACAAAGAAGATAGCTGGAATATGACAATGAGTATGGGCTGGACAACATGTTAGGCTTAGAATTAGTTTTGATAGCGGTTTTGGTGTTTAGATGATTTCTCAAATCCATAAGAAAATCAAAGGAAGTTCACAGAGATGAAACGTTTTGAGCTTCACCCTTACATAAGATACATTGGATACATTTAGTTAAGGCTGTTACGTCCAACACAATGGGCAGTCCCCTGTTGGTTAAACGTGTTTCAACAGGACCAATAGACCTCCGCGTGAGCCAGAAAAAGTTCCCATTTTGAAAATTGATAGCACCGGGAGGACTTGATGGATTGGAATGAGTCAATTTCTTCTTGATAGCCAAGAGATTGGAGTATTTTTGTATTTTCTGCCATTTTTATGAACACTGGAAATATACCGGGTCACACAAAGAAATCTTTACGAGCTAGATCTTCCTTAAATGGCTCTCTGAAATCAAAAGCTATCGACAACTGCTTGGTATCCCCGTTTAGCTGAAAGGCTGGGCTATCTTTTGAGATGCTGCATTGTCTCTTTAAAGGACAAGTCCGGGGTTGGTATGATTTATGATAAAATACAAGATAATACTGCGATGAATGATGTATGATACTTCTTTCCACTATTTTTCGCCTTCTCCTTGTGAAATTACGTATTCAAATAAGCAATTTGAGCGAAGTGACGTCATATCGCGCTAACGAAAACGAGGCTGAACACGATAAAGAGGCTTGCTGCGATAAAGAGGCGAAAAACGATCACACAGCCTCGTTTTCGTTTGCGCGATATGACGTCACTTCGCTCAAATTGCTTATTTGAATACGTAATTCTTCTCCGATGTCGTGTAGCTGCGTGCAATTTTGACCAAAATGGGCTGAAACCAATCCGATGCGAAAAGCAATCCGGTATCGTGTAACCCAGGCCTAAAGCATCGACTGAAAAAGGAGTGGGAAGTCCGAGAAATTAACGAATTGCCATATTTTTAAAGTGTTTTGTTGGATGGTCACAGCTTAAACTGACCAAGCAACATCTCAAAAGGTAGCTCAGCTCTAGATGAATGTTTCTTCAAGCTATTAAAGCAAAAGAATCCTACCCATAAGTGATATTTTGGTTGTTTGGGGACGCAAAAGATCTCGTAAATTCGTTCGCTACTTTGAGATTTTGATTGTTGAAGCAGTTCAGTCGAACGCATTGTTCGAATTCGTTTGTTTGCCTTTGGCGGGAAGTTTAAATTGAAGAAGAATCAGCCAATCCCATCAAGTTATTTCAAGTCTTGCATCCTGATTGGTCCAGGAACAAATTTGTTCCTGGCGAGAATTTTTTTTGCCGTTTTGAGAAGAGTTGGTCCATAAGGCCCTTGACTGGAGCGACAACAACGACATTAATTCACTTCAATTAGATGAGCGTAAGTTGAGGGTCCTTATGTAGTGAGGCTAACTCAGCTCTTCAGATACGTGCTGACACCTTGATTGCGTTGATGACGTTTGCTTTCTGGGAGCTAGGCGTGATCTAGCTCGTGGACGTTTTTTCGGTCACCCGGTTGGTAAATTCAACCTCACGAAAATTTCATGTTTGCGAAATGTATTGTAACTTTTCAATGGAATAGAGAAAAACTGAAACAAAAATATTACCCTATCTAACTTCGCTAACTTTCAATATCATACTTTTCTCACTATTTTCGTTATTTTCCCACCACAGGATGGTTTTGTGAATTCATTGGCATTCTCAAATAGTGGAGATTGCATAATTGCTGGAATAGGACAAGAACACAGACTTGGTCGATGGTGGAGATTTAAGAACGCTAAAAACTCGATACAAGTAATACCATTATTGAAAGAAAGTAGTGAAGAATAATGGTAAATTATCCTGTCTAGATTTTAATCTTGTTTTGAATCGATAACATGTGTTTGTGTAAAGATACTTACTCCTTGCATCCATGTTAACAGGATGTCCACATTCAAATATCGGGCGTCCCAAAATGATGTATTATAGCTTGATTGCTCATGTGTAAATAACCAATGAACTGATTTTCAAAAACTCTATTTTATCCGATTGCTAAAAAGGCTAAATTGTATTTGAGGATGTTGGTTGTGCTTTTACACCGATGTTTTCCTGTCGAAAAGATGATCGATAAACCTGCTCAAATTTAAGCCTTAGATGGCATGAAAAAGAAACGGCATGAAAAAGAAATTGCCTAACTTTCCAGTCAACTTTTTAGGTGTGATACAAAAGGCTGAACTTACATGTCATTCAGTGAATACGAATTCAGTTAATACTGAATTCAGAGAATATGAATACGAGTTGAGCCTTTTGTATGACATCTAAAATGTTGACTGGAAAAGTGGGCCATTTCTTTCTCATGCCATCTAAGGCTTGGATTCGAGCAGGTGTATCAATCTTCTTTTCAATATGAAAACATCGTCGCAAAACCACAACCAACATCTGCGAACACAATTTAGACGTTCGGTCAAATAAAACAAATTTTTGAAAATCGGTTCATTTGTTATGGACATATAAGCATTGCATCATTCTGGGACACCCGGTATAGCAACACAATTTCTGTCCGTTTTTTCAAGTTTATTTTAAAGAGCCATTGTCACCCAGGGTCCTTTGCAGGCAGGCTACGATTTTTTTCTTTTATTAATTCATATTTTTACACGATATCCCATCAGTACAAAATTAAACTACAAAAGTTACAAGTTTGTTTTAAGTGAAAAATGAAAAACAAAATTTAAAATTTGGTATTGGCTAGGATTGGATCCAGGCTGAGATCTGATCTTCCTGGGAGTCGTGTTTTAGTTAGGGTTTACTGAGCTCTTTAAATGCGTTTTCAATTTTCTTTTAAACTGATAGAGCGAGGGGATTTCCCTTATTTCGATTGGTATTTCAAACTGTCTGAAAGTCAAATTTGGCCTAAACGGAAAAAGTATAGATTCACAGTTGAACAGCTGCACTGGCTTGCACTGTTGAAATAAAGCGAAACTTTTTATCAGTTCAACTACTGCAGTGTAGTTTCTGTTTGGGCCAAATTTGATTCTTTAAGGACTGAATTCTTGCTTGTCTGCACAAGTCTTTTTGATAAGTGTGTTTACCAGTGGATTGCCTTTTTCTTGCTTCTTCATTTGTGTTTTCGATAACAAGGACAGATAATGTTACAATAGGACTCGCTACTTTTATTGACACCTGGAAACAAAGCAATTTGTGATTGCAGACAAAGGGAATTCCATGCTCGGTTGGTTAAGACATAAACAAAAACAAAGCAAGCCGCAAAAATTGCCCTGAAACTCGGGTCCATAGCGCGCTCGTTGTGCATTTCAGAAATGGTTTTCAAGAGCAAATATTAGCACATATCGAAAGAAGAAGGATATATCTAAACTTCTGCCTCGGGCATTTTATTCATTTTGTGCAGACGCCAATTGGGAGAGGATTCAATTCTCGTACTTTTTAGGTGTAATTAAAACACTTACTGCTCAGCTTCTGTACGAAAAAAATAAAATGCCCGAGGCAGAAGTTTAGATAGATCCTTCTTCTTTTGATATGTTCTAATATTTGCTCTTTAAAACCATTTCTGAAATGCACAACGACCGAGCTGACGACCCGGGTTTCAGGGCAATTTTTGCGGCTTGCCTTGTTTTTGTTTATGTCTTAACCAACCGAGCATGGAATTCCCTTTGTCTGCAATCACAAATTGCTTTGTATCTAGGTGTCAATAAAAAGTAGCGAGTCCTATTGTCACATTATCTGTCCTTGTTGTTTTCGATATGATGATACTGTTTGCAGGCCAAATCAAGTAACTGTGCTGTGCGCTCACAGCAACCATTTAAGAAATTACCTTCCTTCTCCTGCATGGCTGATTGAGTTTGCCTGCAAACAGTACCTATTGAAAGAAGCAGAGTGAGCAGCAAGAAAATGGCAGTCCAATTGCAAAACATATTTGCAAAAGGTAAGCAAAACTGGCTCCCATTGCTTTATGAATCATTAATGAAGCACGCACTGATATCTTAACTCAAAAGTATCTTCCTCAGGCACTTGTTTAACCAAAAGCAATATGTCTTTCAGGATCAGCTTAACATTCTTTAAAGCTTCGGTTGCATAAGTTCGAACTTGCGGCTCATAAGGGCTCATAGGGACATTTTCCAGACAAGTTATTGATTTGCGGAGAAGTGACGATGATAAAAAGTTAAAATCCATATCAGGGAGACCAAAAGCATTTCTCCTTTGAGGCCGATCTCCACCAGACGATCTTTTCGACGATCGTTCCAGAAATTTGCAGCGAAAACGCTGTTTTGATCTCCATTTGTGTTCCTTTCATCCGCTAATACGGATTCCATAATTTCCAAAATTTGAATGAGGCTTAAAGTGCCACTAAAGGTTCAGCGATTTTTGCGGAAATTGATAGAGATTGTTTTTCTGAGCCAGAAACAGAAAACATTTTCTCTTTACGACCTCTGGTTATTTTTATATGATTTCTCAAAGTTCCGTTTTTTGAGCCTATTTGGGGTGTCAAGGACGCGGAAAAACGATCCAAGAGGAGGCCTAGGCACGAGACGTCTTTACGTCATACCGGGAATAGATTGAGTGACTGAGAACGAAAACACGCAAACTTGTTTCATTGCATCCGCGCTCACTGGCACTTCTGACGACGAGAAAAAGAGAAAATGCCTGCACGATGCCAAGTTGCTGAATGCGACAATGTTCCCGACAAAATTAATGGCATTTCATTGCATCCCATCCCTTTTTGCAACGATGAGCGCCACGAAGCAAAACGACGACGGAAGAAATGGATCGACTGGGTGAAGCTGAAGCGAGCAAAATGGACTCCAACGCAGCATTCCTGTATTTGCTCGGCACACTTCACCCAAGATAGCTTTGAGCGCAAAGTATTTATACCTGGCAGCAAAAGACGCCTTGTTTGCGACAACATTGGAGTTCTTGCCTTTCCGACAGTGTATAAAGCCAAGGAAACGGAATCACAACAAGTTTCAAGGAGGAAGCAAAGAAAGGTAATTAGGCCAGAATTTTGTGATGTCTCTAAATGCTGAAATGGGCCTAGAGTGGTTTCGGGTATTTTGGGTTGTCGGGTATTTTGGGAAATTATTCAGTAAATGAAGCTTAGCGGCCTCGAGATGAGAAAGAAACTTATTAATTTCATTTGGTTCAACTCTTTTGCCATATTTTGATCGATGTTATTGTTAGGCAGCTGTAGCATTTTGTGTACTCTCTATATCGCTGATAATGAAGGACATCGGACGAAAGTGATTTCTGGCTACCATTTTCTTGAGATATATCTCAAATATTAACCAGTATACAAACAATTGAAATAGCTTAGTTACAAAATACCCGACAGTGTTCCATAATGCCCAACTCAGCCGTTGTTCATTTTTTGTCTTGTTTATCAACAACCAACGTTTCAGAATCAGGGCATACTGATGAAACATTAGAGCATGCTTAGGCCTAATTGCTTATACCAAGTGTTGGCAAATGTCTCATGAATTATGTTCACAATTTATTTTATTCCCTTAAATGTTCCATAATACCCAAAACTACTCTAGTCCTACGCTTTCCTTCATAATCATAGTTCATTCAAGCTATCTAACTGGCATTTGTGAATCTTCGTTTTTTCCTGTCACAACATGTTTACATTTACTGTTTGTATAAATGAAATAACGCTGCATGATTCTTTATTAAATTTAGATTGTCAGAGAGTCATTGACGTTGGCCTCCCCTGCAGTGGCTTCAAGCTCAACATCAACAAAGTCAGCACAAGATTGTGAAGAGTCAGGTGCCAATGAAGTGACCGATGAAACTTCCGATGGTGAAGAAGAAATTGACAATGATTTAGATGGAGGAGAAAGCCAAGAAGCTACGAAGGTTTGTGTCATTATATTATATGCCTACCTTTCCATCAATAGACGATTGCGCTAAAGATGGCGGTGAACAATTTTTTACGAAGAGGCACTGCGTTCTTTAATCAAATTCCTATAGAATCATTAAAGAATCTTAATTCGAACGCAATGCATCTTGGTAAAAAATTCCTTGCTGCCATCTTCAGCGCAATCGTCTACTGTTGCTTTGTTTGTCAAATCCTTGCACACCTTTGTGAGGTTGAGGTGGGTGGGGGTGGGCACTGACATCATATATATCATGATCATGTGTTGGTTGTTTATTTTTTGCTTCCTGACAATAATTATGACACCATAATAATGACATTTGATAAACAAGTAATATTTTGTTTTGCTACATGTCATACCTAGTAAAAATACAAACACAGCACACTATGGTTTGGTTTGGTCAGTGTGTGCAATGCAAACCTGCTTTGATTTATTGTGAATTTATTTTTTAGCAAATGCCACAATCTAAAGATTGCCAAACACAGACTGTGCACTGTATTAGATGCAAGAAATTGACAACACTCAATCTTATGGCCAACAATAGAATCATTTCGTTGAATAGTACCATAACAGGACTTAGAAAAAGAATAAAAAGACTGCGTCGTAAGTAAAGTTCTTTAAAGTTTGTATTTTTGAGAAAGGTGGAATGTTTGCTAAACTTTAGTAGTATTACAAGACAAATATCTGTGATGCAACAAAGTCATTACACATATTTTTACAAGAAACTAAGGTCCGGGGCTGCTAGGCAGTTTCTTAAATTTTTGGCCATTTTGCTGTGAAAATTTTCTGACGTGTTTCTTATATTTTTGATGCCAGAAGTGTAGAGTTAATTTGGCTTTGTCAAGAGGGCTCCAAAATCACTTACAGTAGTAAGATCTCAAAATAAGTAGTAAATAACATATCCCACTCAAAAAATTTCCAAACAGTCGCTATGATTGTGCAGTGTCAAAACATTTATTAGTGCACTTGGAAAATTAAAACTGCAAATTACAAAAGTTTCTTAGCTTTTAGATTCAGGAAGGGTTCTTTACTTAACTTTTGAAAAATTGAGCCTTTGTTTCCTATAAGCAGTTTCTTATAAAAAATAGGTTACACCTGTGCATCAATCAACTGAAGATAATTCACAGTAAACAATTTGTCTTATGTCACTGCAGGGGCCCTGATCAGTGATAATAAAATGGGCGGACTTAGTAAAAGGTATACATACAGTATAGCCTCTTTGCAATTTCAAGTATTAATTGCAATTAACATTATTGTTTGTATTGGTCTAAAAATACAGTATCAGTAAGATACTTTTACTATCTGTCAATGAAATAGAAAGTAATGCACTTCTGTGATACTTCTTCAGAACGACTGAACAAGAGAACGGCACTTAAAAAGCAGAAGATTGTCAGTTCATATCAGAATGATGAGGACGAAAACGAATCAATTGATTCTGATGATAGTGAAGATGAGATCATGCATGAAGCAGATGAAAGTTTCCATGTTGAAGATGAAGAAATGGAATGCGACAATCAAGTGGATGAATCGGATGAGTTTGAAACTGAAGAAGGAACAGAAACGTGTGTTTCCTTGACCTTTACTTTTGATTTTGTCATAAGTAGTTGTGAGGCCTTCATTCTGATTATTTTCTTTTTCCGGCTGAAAATTTGACTGGATCAAACTCCTGCCTTAAGCCTTTCTTTCCACACTATTATTATTAATTATTTTAGATTAAAGGGTAAGGGCCTGCAGGGTAAAATGGGTAGTGTTAATTGTGGGAAACAGTAGACCCTCAACTGATAAATCATTACATGTATTTTATTTGTCAGGGAGGGTAGTTTCAAGTGGTTGGAGCTGGAATACTGTGAACAAAGATTTTAGCAAAATCATTTGTACCCCATACTTACCACTCAATTTGCCCCAATAAACCCTATATATTGTTGCATTACCACCAAATAAAATGAGTGACACGGTGGTATAATTCTCTCATGTTGCTTTCAGAATGCTTCAGTCATACTATACGGTAGGTCAAAGCACCACCTTCATCACATTGTTTCTGAAAATGCCCTTTTACTATTGCAGCCTAAAGACCAATGACAATCTCAGAAAGGAACCCAAATTTATTGCATTTTTGACACAAATACTATTGCTGTTCAAGTTCTGTAATCTCTGCAAATCAGAAAACCCTGTTGTCAAAGCAAGTAATTGTGGCACAATGTTAGTGGTGAAGAGCCATTGCATCAATCCAAATTGCATGCACGAAGAGCTTTGGAGAAGCCAGCCACAAATGCCTGGTACAAGGATAGCTGCAGGAAATTTTCTTCTCAGCATGGCAACTCTTTTTGCTGGAGGCTCCATTTCAAAAGTTCTTCAGATCTGTAAACATATGGGCCTCTGCTCAGTATCACTTGTAACTTTCTTCAACCATCAAAAGGTTTGTTATCATTTTCAATAGATTTAATGGTCTATTAATTCTTGTTTTCTCCCTTCACATTCTTCAAATGCAGAGCTCACCTAAGAGGCAATTGCCCACATGTTTTAGTCAGATACATATGTTGTACAGTACCTTCTTTGCTTAACTACAAAATGAAGCTTTTGATAGGTACTGGCTTGTTGTGGGGCTTTCTGATGATAAAGTTCTTGCGATTTTGATGTACTGTAAATTTGGCAGCTTAGACATTTGAAACTGTACAATACATCAAGACAGAATGAATGTATATATACTGCAGATGCTTTATCATTCATAGGGTGCTTTCTCTTTTCATAGACCAAGTTGTTCCCAACAATATACATATATTGGAAAAAATACCAGGCTCAATTGCTTCAAAAGCTGAAATCATCAGAGGAGCGGCTGACATTAGCAGGCGATGCTAGACATGACAGCATGGGGCATAATGCCAAGTATGGTGCATATTCCATTTTATCATGTGCAGAATCAAAGATAATACATTTTGAGCTAGTTCAGGTATAGAATTCATTATTACATATGATACAATGTGCACAATAATCATAAATTGGTATGGTGGTGTCCATAAAAGTGCAAACTTTTTATTTGTATATGTTCAAGTAGTTAACATGTTTAAAAGTTAGTACATTTCACATATCTTTTGGCGATGACATAGTTACTTCTGTGTGTTCCAAAATTATCATAAATACAGTATGGGTTAATTTTTGCAACACCTCACAAGCATGCTTGATTTGAGTCTAGCGCCTGCTTTTTCAAATAATGCAAATGTTTAGGGACCAGACCTTTTAGCTATTCTGAAAAGAATCTTAACCAAGCAACATTTTCATACCTTTGAAAGAAGTTTGGATGTGCACAAAACGATGGATGCTCTATGCCACAGAATTGAACCTATATCATATAATATGTATGAAAAATATCACTCAAGCCGATCTTTTCTAGAATAGTTAAATCGTTTTATTGAACTGTAATCCTAGCTACCAACTAATTTTTTGATTGAATTTCGTCCAGAAAAACCAGGCTGGAAGTAGCAATGCCATGGAGATGTATGGCTTCAAGAAATGTCTGGAATACTTGCTGTCACAAGGTTTTCCAATTAGAACGTTTGTTTCAGACCGTCACAACAGCATCTCAAGCTTCATGAGAGATGATCATCCTGAAATACGGCACAGATTTGATCTATGGCATGTTGCCAAAAGTTAGTTGATTATCAACTTATATACAGTATCAGTTTTGTAATAAAGTGTTTTCAAACCATGGTAGGCATTAAGAACAACAAGAGGATCATTGAGAGAAGAATTCAAGTAAAGAGTGAACAGAGCTAACCGTAGTTTCATGCATTAACCTACAACATACAGGCATCTGTTTGATCAGAGGTCTCGTCCATAGCCAAGAGAAGAGTCTAGTTTTTATCCATCAATCTCAACGATAATCAAGACGAAAACGAATAGCCAATACAAATCTACTACCCTTGTATTTATAGTAAAATCCAGTTCAAAGTCCAGTAAACAAAGTCTAGACGCTTTTGTCTAGGAAACCCAAAAATACTATTATTTATTACAACCATGTCTCATGAGAGTTTCTTATCCATACTATGTCTAAATCATGTCTCTCGAGGGAGTTTCTTATTCGCACTTGTCTGAAAAGTGTCTCTTGAGAGGGTTTGACCCCCGTTTGACCCTTGGACTCATCATCGTTCCTAACAGGCATCACTTTCCAAATTTGATCCTTATTGCTCATTGCTACTTTTTTCCAACTTACAGTGTAGTAATGAATGGATGGATGTCTATACTGTCAAATATTCAGCATCTATCGTTGAAGGTTGTACTCTTGACATGGAGCTTTTCATTCACAAAACTTAAGCTCATTCAATACATAATATTTTTAGTGTTTGGTCTGAAAACAAGAGGCACTGTTGGGGCATATTGCATCCACATGTGAATACTACTGTTTGCTGGAATAATCAAGGTGCAGTTGTGGGTGAATACAAGTCTTGCCAGAATTTTTCATGGATTAGATGGTTGGGGCTTCTTTCCCTTTCACTGCTCCTTAGCTAAACATTATTTTGTTTTCAGAAGGAAAGTATACAGTATTATGAGTGTTTCCATTTCTTTCATAGAAATTACTAAAGTGCTAACAAAGTTGTCAAAGGAAAAGGACATGGAATGCATTTATGAATGGATTGGAACATGCAAGAACCACCTATATTGGGCTGCCACCACTACTGCAGATGAAGATGACAGAGTTATTGTGGCAAAATTTAAAGCTTTCTTTGATCATATTGTCAATCAACATGAAAATTTGCCAGATCCTTTGTTCAATAAATGTAACCATGGACCAAATATTCGGAATCGTAAATGGCTTATCAAAGGTGACTAAAATACACAATACAACAGTACAATAGTATTATGTACAAGCAAACAAAAATTGTGCTGTTTTGTGCAAATATTTTGCAACTGACTATAAAATATTTGCACCATTGATGTCTTTCCGTTCATTTAGAGGGCATACAACAGAAAATTATGAACAATTTTGAATAATTCACTTAGGCGAGTTTTGTATGAAATGAAGTGATGGGATGTGTGGCTTTTCAGTATCATATTGGTCCTTTTGTCTGGTGATATGTAGATGAAAGGAAGACAGTTTTCCAAAGGCTCAGGAGGTATACAATAGTTTACAGTGGGTGACGTTTCATTGTTGATTGGTTTCATTTTCTACAATCTGGATTAATTTTCCTTCATCTTCCATATTCAACTATCATTTAGGGACGTTAGCCACATGAAGTTTGCTGGTGGGCACATCCCAACACTATTGTAAGTCAAGTAGCCCCTGCCCCCTGGATCATTAATCATGTGAATTCCTGTCATCTTCTACTCCTGTTTATGTGATTTTTAGCAACTCTGAATGCAATTCTTTAAACACCTGCAAATCAGGGCTTTTTATTCACGGTTAATCCAAATCGGTTTTTTTTTCTAGACTGTCCTGCCCATGAGAAAATAAAGAAACATCTAACAAAACCTGGGTTACTGAAGGGTATAGGACAAGTCTCAAGTGATGCTCAGACAAGCAGCCTCGAGGGATTTCATTCGGTTATAAACCACTTTGCCCCAAAGATGATTTGTTTCTCATTTGCTGGAATGATGTGCAGGTATGCTTTTCGTTAGGATAATGACATGAATTGTATGAAGTACCAATTGACGAGGATTCATCCATGTTACAAGAATCCATTCCAGAACCATACAAAGCAGCTCTTTGTCAAAAGAGAAACTCAAATTTTGGGGCTATGAGAATAAATCTTCATTAGAAATGCACCGGGTGTTCCATAAAAATGCATTCAAAGTACCAATATCAACAAAACAAGGTATCTATGTTCAAGTTAACTGTTGAGGAACCTGTTTAGAGTGATCAGACATTTACAGCACAGGAGTCAACCAATCCGTATACATTTTTTGGGACACCTGGTACATTGTCATTGGCAGTATCAGGTGCACCAAAAAAACTATCCAATTTTAGCAGATCACGATAAATCATATACTGGACCGATTTTGAAGATTTATGACTTAATCTAAAAGCGTGAATTAGTAGATTCTAGGATTTTTTCAGATTTTTTGTCAGGTACATAAACAAGCTTCTTAAACTTTTCATTTTCAAAACAGAACACTGAAAATAATAAAGAACATCAAATCAAATTTCTGAAGACCTTCTGAAGAAAAGAATTTCTAAAGAAACAGGCTTGTACTGTAGCTCTAACAACTGAAAGTATTTTCTTACACTTTCTAACAAATAAGAGGTTGGAACTGAAAACATTTTCTGACACTTTCTACGAAACAACACGTTGCAACTGATCCTAGCCCTAAAATATGACATTACAATAAATGATTCAGTGATATTGAAGTTATTTTCAATTTCTAGGACAATCTTGGCTATAACCCACTTCAATCACAATGTTAATAGGGAGGTGAAGAAAAGACAGGATGGTGCACCTCGTATCAAAGTCACATACCCAAAGTTTAAAAATGGGGAGGCAACAGTGAGAGATGTAAAAGTTGTACAAAACTTTGGTATGTCATTTTCCTGTATTGTGTAAAAGTTATGAAATAAAAATGATCTTTGAATGAAACATGCTTCTATCTATTATGGGTGTTACACTTCCAAATTTGAGCTCTTTGATTTTTCAAAAAGTGCATGATCTTTTGTTTTATTATCAAAGTACACTCTCTGAGAATACTGAATTCTGGTCACATTTTTATATCAAAATTAAAAATCAGACACATACTGCTCCAACTATTCCAACTTCAGATTGAATTTCACAACGCAATGAAAGATATTCCAACTTCAGATTTCAAAAAAACTTGAAGAAATAACTGTAACTGACTTTGATAGACATGATGGTGTGATGCTTTTGGCTTTTAATCCAGTCATAAATCAGATGATTTTTGAAAATAAATGATTGTTTTTGCTTCACAGATTACATTGATGATATATATGAAACATTCCTGGATTGTGTGAAAACCCCAGTTTTGTTCAGAGAAGCTGCAGATGAGCTAAGGGACATAACTCCACCACCAATGAACACAATGCTAGAGAAACAATCAAGAGACGATGCTGTCGCAAAGTCCATGGAAAGGAAAGCAATGGGAACTGTCAGTGTTCCTCCAACAACTCCAGGTAAGCTGCAAAACGGTTACTGAAAATATTTTGAGATAGTTGAAGGATCATTCATTGAATTCAATGATCAAATCATTGAATGTCAATATGTTTGAATTAGCTGAAATATTCTAAATTTCTGCACCCTGGCATATATATCCCCCCAGAAATCTGCACAATCATTCATATCCAATTTGTCGCCAATTTTTGGAAGATTATATTTTGCAAAAAGCTTTTAGAGCTATATTTTGAATAAGTACACAGTAGTATATATGTGCCATAATATTATATAAAGTGTACCGTTGAAGAGGGCCTAACCATTCGAAGAAAACAGGCATTAATTTGATCTTTTGCGCTTTTTATTCTTTATTTCAGTGCTGACTAGTTTCGCCCACTAGGGCATCTTCAGAGCAACCAGAGTGCCATAATATTATGTATATTTTTCAATGTGAGGAGTACAGTATTATGTCTCGTTTAATTTCTACCCTGACTATTCCCCCGGGCAGCCCGGGGGTCAACAAAAATTACCTGTGCAAATGCCCAGGGGCTGGGCAAATTTTATGTGGCGAATGCCTGGGGGCTGGGCACTGAGAAAATGCCATATTCCCAGTTACTGTATAAGAAAAAGCTCCTGTTTTTGTCAAATGCCACTCAAATGCCCAGGGGCCGGGGAAAAATTGACGTTCAAATGCCCCGGAATATTTTGTGAGCAAATACCCGGGGGTGTCCCGGGGGGGGGATGGTCAGGGCAGGAATTGAAGGAGACATTACCCCACCACTAAGAAAGTTACAGATGGCACTATAGTCATTGTCCAACATTTGGTTTTATATAACATTTACATGATATTTATACGAAACCAAACAGCCTGGTTTTACAAAATGAGTTTCTTAGTGGTAGGGAAGTACTGTAGCTGAAAACCTAGTGCATGTATTGTTTGATAAAAATTTCTTTCCAACTAATTGTTTGTTGATTCATATTCCAGTGGAAGCGATTGTCAATCAGCAAACAACTGCAAAGAAAGTGAGAGCAGCACCACTTTGCTCATTGTGTAAGAAGCCAACAAAAGGCCATAAATTTGTAGAAGAGTGCCCAAAAAACAAGAAGAATTGAGATAAAGATAAATTCATGGACAAATCTCATTTTTAGCAATTGAACAACTATTGTTAGTTGGCAATTATTGTAGTTCTAAAGTTGCTAAATTCATTCATTATTTTCATCATCTTGAAACCCCCTTACAGCATCATATGTAGCTGGGAATTTCCTTCTGATAGCGTCATAGGCACAGGCAGGAAGGGGGATTCTTTTGTTGCCAAGATATCCATGAATTAGTCTCGTGAAGTTGCGATAAGCTATGCTGCGTAAGAACCTGTAATTAGATGTAAAATAAGTATTCATCCCTGCAGGGGCGGCTGGGAGCCAAAAAGTTTAGGTATTAGTTCCCAAATTCCCCTCAAAAGCAAACTGTTAACAATTTATTCGCGAAGCGAATGAATTGTTAACCAAACCAGCTGGGGGTATGGGGGGCGCTGTAAGCCCCCCATTGGGGTCCAGGGGCGAAGCCCCTGGAAGATTTTGCTTTCTACAAGAAATTCAACCCCAGATTTTCTCTAAATTGCCGCAAGATCGCGCAAGATCTAGTTGTTCTTCAAAGTAGAAAAACTGCAACATCTATGTGGTGCAAAAGCATTTTGCGATATAGAGAGGCTTTGTTGTTGTGGATTTCAACTTCCCTTCGTCGTGCTTCATCAAGTGCACACCCTTCATCAACATTTCCAAGAAGCCTGTAAGTAGTATGGTTGTTGACATGTTTCCGGGAATGTTGATGTTTGTTAATCATAATCATAAACTTATTTACAGTTGGTTTTGATCTAGTTAACAACAACTAATTAACACCAACTATCTATAATATACAATATACAATATAACAAAAAGATAAAAAACCCTAATGAATTATCCTAAATTAAGTGCAAATGTAGCACGTACAGTTATTGCCATCCCAGCAACGTATTTCTTTCTTGAATTTCATGAGAGAAGTTGTCAATTTTAGGTCATCACTAAGATTGTTCCACAATAGACTCCCTCTAAAGGTTTGCAATTTTCCAGAAGTTGGACCCACACAAGTAGCCACTTTCTTTGAAGAACGCATTGCTGGCCTGTTGAAAACGATAAAACATCCAGCTTTAGTAAAAATAACAAGGGCAATGTAAAAATAGAATTAACACGTATGATAACAATTCAAAACAATTCAAAGAATGTACTCATTTTTCTAAGGTTTAACTTGTTAAGTTTGTTTGCATGAAAGCTGTGTCAGTGTCACCTTCTGTCTCTACTAAACTGGTGGATAACGGCTACGGCCAACTCTTGCTCATACATTTAAGAGCTAGACGCCACTTCCTGCATTCTTTGTTAAAGGCTCCTGGCCTCAAACTTAGAGCCGCAGGGTATTAGCTTTCAGATTCTAGTACCATCAACGGAGATAGCAAGAAACAGTGCACTAAAAAGCTTTTCTCGCTGTTTCTGTTACTTTTGAGTAACTGTGCTGTTTAGACTAAATAACCTATCATTACAACTTACTCTTGCTCAATTTGACCAGATTATATGAAATAACAGCATAGATGAATCATGACGATTGAAAAAATCGAATCTCAAGTACTTTTTCGTCGTTGTACGTGTGTACGTGTGTTCATGTATGGCCAAACCAAAATATCGTGAAATAAAAGAAAATCACTCCAAAACTTACCGATGATATATCACCCATTACGAGGCAGGGCCAGCAAAAATAAGTATTTTTCTCTCCACCTCCGCAAGCCCAGGCATATGTTTCATACACTGAGTCAGATTATTTGTTCTTCAAAATAACTCTTAGACAAGGTTTCCCATCTTTTTTGAAACGCAATCGCTGTTCGTGCGTTAAAGTTCTCTGCGACGACAACAACGAAAATATACAGCCCCAAAACCCCAAAGATACACCCCAACCAACGGTACCCTGCTTCTACAACACGCGATTCATCTTTACAGCAGAACGATAATGATAGTGGATGCAGTGGCCGCCAAGGGATTAGAAATGAAAAACTAATACCTTCTCGCTGTTGACCTATTCTTGTAGCACAGCGACATAAAAGGATTTTACGTCATTGAGACTGCTCCAGACCAAAGAATTTTGTGGGAGGGTATTAGAATTCAGATTCTAATACCAAATCATCGGAAGGCCAGCCGCTCCATTGAAAACGGCAGAGTCACTTTCTCTCTATTGAAAATATGTCAATAAGGATTAGTACGCATTATGTTGAAATAAAAGGAAACCAAAAATAGCCATTCAAGTACGAGATTTCCATACCTTCAACGATATGGGCACAGTTCTACATCAACACTCTTTTTATCAGAAGTGACGTAATAGAAACGAATTCACTACAGGTTCGTCGGCATGAAAAATTCTCTATTTTTGAAAAATGAGGTCACTATTTCTTGAAAAAAAGAGGTATTAGACTAATACCCTGAGTACCAGCCCCAGACGCCACTGCCATGTGAAGTTTAGATAAATAGCACATACACCACTATGCAACAAGTTTTTCCAAAGCCATTGTATTAATGTTAGCAAAGCCAATATCCATGAATAAATAGCAAATACCCCAAAGGGTGTTTGTGGGGCTTATTAGAGGGACTGGACTTATTCACAAAGTCAGAGAACAAGGATGTTAAGTGATAGCTTCTTTATTGCAGTTCTTTTGCCCCATATTCTGCGACATCAACATGTACAGTTTTACGAGTCAAATACACAAATTTGACATGGTCTTAAATCCCAAACCATATCAAAATTATCAGGCAAACTTGTGTCGCTAAATAAATAAAAAAACTCAAGTAGCCAATAGCATCTTACTTAATTGAGAGGGGAGGGTTCAATATAGAAAGGGGTCTTATTCAAAAATTTAGTTCAGAAGGGAGGGACTTTAATATTAGAGAGAATGGCTAATAGAGAGGGGGCTAAGAGCTTTTACGGTATTGGTTGTGGAACAATTTTGGCAAAATTTGGTCATACTAACTGTTTTTCAGATCCTGTTCGCTGATATCTTGTGGCGTTCTTTCTTTTATATGCGCCAGCTGACAATCGCAATCCATATTTGTTTAAGCTGACTGCCTCAAATCCTGGATGCTCAGTGACACAAGTCAAACTTGCACCAACATCTTCCAAAACTTCGAAATCATTCATAGCAAGCACACATCCCTCAATTTCAGTGCAGCACCAACATTCGTTTTCATTCTGCAATGTCTCCAAGGAGCACTTGCCACATTTACACCTGTATGAATAAACAGAATGGTTTTGAGGTCATGAGCGTACAGGAAGATAAATCTTGGGGCTGCCTATGAAAAATCCCATTGATTACTTTCATTTTTCTCACTTACAATAGATTTGATATACTATTGACAAAGAAAGCATTATAAAAGTATAGAGAGTAGTTAAAGGCAACTTAGAGGTTGAAATGGTATATGGTATAAGAGTATCTATGAATAAGTACAATAATAGTTCAATTTCATTACAGAAGATGGGCCTCCACAAAGTACATATGCATTAGGAAAAGGGGAGGGAGTCTATCCCAGGGTGGCATGGCAGTGGCAGTCTCATGTTGGCCTACCATTATATAAACTGTGCACCTTATTTGATCTAGTACTATATGTAGAGTGTATACTGAATGCTGTGTTTTGTTTGTTGTCATAAAGATAAACCTTTCTTGCAAGTTTTCCAGTCACAAACTTTGAATGCTGCTTTTTGTCTCGTGTCTATCAAGACTTTATTAAAAATTATTAGTTTACTTGCTCCACACTTGGCTAGCTTGTGAACAAGCTCCTATTCCTTGCCCTACCGCTGTGAGCCTAATAAACTTGAATCACGAGTTTAGGCCCGTTGACAGATGAACTCCTTTTAAATTCTCACTCACCATGTTTGCAATCCTTCGGTGCCTTGAAAACGCCTCAAAAGTCGCTGATTGCGTTCTGCTATTTGCCTGATCTCCCTGTTATAATTTGCCATAAATTCTTCGTCTGCGAGTGGCTCATCTCGGTACGGTCCTTCGTCTGAGTCAAAATCGTCGTCATCATGGTTCAAAGACACTGCTGCCACTGCACCTTCCAGCTCTTCTTCAACTTCCAAGTCATAGTCGTTGTCTGAATGTGAACTCGAGTCGTCACTTGAGGCGGAAAGATCATTTTTCGGAGATTCCATGATCGCAAATGACTTGGAAAAACTTCAGGATCAACCAAAGTTGCAGAGAGCACGCGTTACTTCTTCCCTATGAGTTATTGTATTGATTTTATTCATTCCCGGTATGACATCAAAGGCAGATTCGTTCCCAGTTCTCCAAGTTACACGTCCTTGACACAAAATTGGGGGTGATAATCACCCTTTTTCCCATTGAAGAACTCCTAATAATCAAGTTTAATTATTCTTATCGACCACACTAGGTATTTTTCTTTCGAAAAGTAAAAAAATCGCTGAACGTTTAGTGGCACTTTAAGAAATCATGCGATTCCACTGTAGACTTATAGCTTTTCGTCCCTTGCTGCCCTGCGTTCTTTGATTTGCTGATATCACATGCTCAATAGTCCAATAGGGACTCATACCATTACTCTTATAGAATGGGCCCCCTGTTTCAAAATGGCCTAAACTAGTGGGAGTTCTCATACACTCAACAAAATCGCTTCAAAGTCTGATTTAAAGAGCTTAAAAGCAATCTGTCCCCTATTGTTCTGACCTTGGTTACTGCTTTATTTACCTTATTTACGCAGCAGCTAAATTCATGCATCACTGAGTCTCTATGACCCTGATTTCTTTGGATAAAGCGAATTAACACCAACTTCTGAAATATACAATAGAGATCTTTATCGATTTTATTTTCATTCATCGAAGGGGACAGATTGCCTTTAAACATTGGTAAACAAACTTTTAGTACAAAGAATATTGTTTTCCTGACCTACTAATCGCAAAACACATACCTTTCAAGCAGTAAGCTTCCTCTGTAGAAACAAAATGTATCCTTCGCAGCTACGAGAACTCTATGCCATTTCAACGGTTTTTGTACGCAACAACAACAACTGTGTAAATAGTGACTCCTTATTGGTTGAAAACTAAATTCTAGCAATTTGATTGGTCAATACGGAACCGCTCTATATGGGCATAAAGGGGGCCCACTTTATAAAAGTAATGGTATGAGTCCCTATTGAGCAAGTGATATCAGCAAATCACAGAACGCAGGGAAACAAGGGACAAAAAATCATAAGTCTAATTCCACTGGCAAAAAACTCAGCCAACAAAATCCTCAATCGAAAAGTAAAAACCACCTCTACTTTTCATCCAGTGAATTTTTCGATGCTGCTATCAGAAATGCTTTACTGTGCATGTGTCGTCGCGATTTTTTATGACGATCGTCCAGAGAATCATCCAGTGGAGATCGATGTTTAGGATCATTTGCATAAATTGTAAAATTCGGCTCACAGCAATATTTTTCCAGACATCTTATTGGCTTGTGCGAACGTTGCGAGACTATAGTGGACGTAAATGACTGGAGTACGAGATTTTAAGGATTTCTAAGCTGGGGTATTCGTCGTACATAGCCGATTGCTCGTGGCCCATGGTCAAAACCGCCAAAGCCTCATTTTCATGGACCAATCAGGGAGCTAAAAAGCGAAGGAGAAAAGCAGTTTTCCAGAACTACTGTACCATAAAGCTTGCTATCAGGACTTAGATCATGTTCATTCTAGCCATAAATGCAAAAAGCGCCTTCCCCTAAGCCATATTCTAATCAGCACATGACTTTACGACAAAAATTTGTCGCAGATTGACATTTTTGTCAGGTTTTACAGGTCTATGTCCATAAGGCCCTCAGTGGAGCGACAACTACAACAAAAATTCAACTCAATTAGATGAGCGTAACTAGAGTGACCTTATGGAGTGAGGCTAAGTAGCACACATGGTAAAAATGGAAATTGCCCGAATGTTTGATCAGTATTTTGCAATGCATCGCATTCTGTAGCAATACCTTGGGATGCAGTGATTCATTTTATAAGAAAGGTGCGAATAGAGGTGGAGAGAATACAGTGAAAGGTTCGAGAGAAAGAAATCTTGTTTCAGAAACTTTCTTTGGTTAAGCTAGTCTATGCTTTTGTTGATGATTAGTGATTTCGTTAAAATGGCTTTTGTGACCATCTTTTTTTCTCTGTAACGACAGCTGATAATGATTTTTTTTTTTTTTTAATATATTCAATCTAAAAAATTTACATGACAGATTACTACCTACACTACTTAATCTACTTTACAACACTACGACTACGATACCAAGAGGAGCAAAATACTTTGTCAACCCCGAGGCCTTAAAAAGAAGAAAAACATTGAAAAAGTACATTTATATAAACCAGACAAACAGAGCTACGAGCTAAGGCATCTTGCAACCAAACAATTTCGAGTGAAGATTTGCAAGGTTTAGAGCCAAGAAAGGCAATGTAAAATCTATTATTTGGTTGCAAGCTTCCTTAAGACACATAATTGCAGAAAGAAAACAAACAAACAAACAAAAAGACAAAACAAAACAAAAACAAATTACTAAAAACAGACACATACAGAAGGGATTTGGGTGCTCTATTCAGGGATTCCAGTAACCTTCAACCAAATCGTTCCGTTTCAGAAATGTACTTAATTGTTAAATTTAAGATTAATTTGTTTGCTTCCAAGGGCAAATTTTTGTTTCCGTACAGAAGAAGTTGCAACATATTGATATCTGAGCCCTCAGAATATCCATAAGCTTCGAGTACATCATTGAAACCAGCGAGAAGACTGCATCTATGCTCTCTGAAAGAATTGCAGAGCAGCAAGAAATGCTCCGTATCCTCTATGCCATCGTTTACTGGACACATTGGATTGATTGTATCTTTAAAATTATGTTTAAATTTGTGGAAATTGAGTTTGCTTAGCCCCACCCTTAACTGTGTTAAATTTGCAATCCCTTTTGGGTTATGAATACCATATACAGAATTAGCAGGAGGCCTAATTTGAGAAAATAATTTTTCCTAAAGACGCTAACAGAGGGGGATTCTCTTATTTCGGGATCAAGCTTATTCCATTCAGTCAAGGAGTCAGGGTAGAAACTAGATTTAAATTTGTCTGTTCTTGCCTTTATTTGCCCTACTACTGGCGGATTCCGAAAAGAGTAGTTATTTTCATGCAATGGTGGAATAGGGTCCCTTGTATAATCAGGGGTCAAATTATTGGCAAATTTATAAAAAAGAATAAGACGTCTACTCCATCTTCTTGAGCTCAACGATTCCCATCCAAGTTCATTGTACAACTTTTCCCGAGATGTTCCTCTCCAAGTTCCTGTCACTGCTAGGGCAGCAGAATATTGAACAGATTCAAGTTTTTCCATCATGTAATTTTCAGAACCATCCATCCCATGTGGTACATGATAAATTACATCGCCGTAATCTAGGTGGGGTCGAACATACAATTTATACAACTCATTCAATGTATTTCTAGGGAGATATTTGGACATGAACTTCACCATTCCAATCGCTTTTCTTGACTTGTTTATGGCTGCTTGTATATGAGCTGAGAAAGAAAGTTTAAAATCTAGTATGATGCCTAAATGTTTATGTTGATCAACTGTCGACACAGGTGACGCATTAAAGAGGATCACGGGATGGTTAGTTTTTATCTTTTTCTTTGAAAAGACTAATTCAACTGCTTGCTTTCGGGGGTCTGGATTGAAGGACATTCTCCAGTCGTGTGCCCATAATGCAATATGACTCAGGTCATGGTTCATGTCGCTAGCAGCTAAATTAGGGTCTTGTACGATTGTAAAGAGTGATGTGTCATCTGCAAACAGTTTCACATTACATTTCAAATTCTTTGTCAGATCATTTATGTATATCAAGAAAAGCAAAGGGCCCAAAATCGATCCTTGCGGTACACCAGCAGAAATATTCCCCCAGGTGGAAGCCTGACCGTTCAAGACAGTCCTCTGTTTTCTATTTGACAAGAAACTCTTAAGGAGTAACAATAGATTTCCCGAAACACCACATCTCCTAAGCTTAAAGATAAGGCCCTCATGCCAGACCCTGTCAAAGGCCTTAGAGATGTCAAGATAGACGGAACGAACTTCTAGTGTAGGATTGCAGTCAAATGCTTCAAAGATTGAATGAGTTATGGAAAGCAGTTGATTTATTGTTGAATCACCTGGACGGAAGCCTGATTGGTTGGGGTTTAAGAAATTTTCTCTCTCTAAATGTGAATACAAAGACTCGTAGATAAGCTTCTCTAAAATTTTGCTAAAAATTGGGAGGAGAGAGATGGGACGATAATTTTCCTTCAAATTTTTCTCATTTTTCTTGTGAACAGGTACAACATTTGCTCGTTTCCAGGTTTCAGGGAAGATGCCATGATGCAAACAATGTTCGAAAATCAATCTCAACGGTATTATTAAAGACTCGTCACACATTTTTATCATTCGCACTGAAATTTCATCCCATCCGTGTGCTTTGTTCGAATTAAGATTCCGAATGATCTTCAGTATTTTATCGTCGGAGATGACAATTTCTTGAAGCTGGTATGCTGTCACAGGCAAATCACTGGGAATTTCACTGCCAGTATCTAATGTTGTGCATTGAAGGATAAAATAATCATTGAATATTTGGGCCTTTGACGCAAAATCTAGCACAAAGATATCATTTTCTAGGAGAGGGGGTATTTCGGGTATCTTAGCCTTGTTGAGGATTTTATTGATTAGAGACAAGTACTTTTTGGTGCCAGTTGAAGGATCCGATAATTTACGACCAACATTAGTAAAATATCAATTTTTGGTATCTTCCACAAGTTTTGATCCTTGAGCTATCATATTTTGAATACCTTCAACCATATCGTCTGGTTGACCCTTTCTAATAAATGATTTAAAAGCACGATTTTTCTTTTTTAAGAAACTTTTTATGCTCGGAGTGATCCATTGCACCTGATGGGGCTTTATTTTTTTTTAGCTCGTTTGGTATGAAATTTGAACAGATATTCAAAAGGACTTCGTTAACTTGGGAAAGAATTTGTTGCCTCTTGACGTTGTTTTCTGTTATCACTTTATGTGACAAAAATTTCGGCGTAGGTTAATTCTACATTCTACAAAGCTGCTGTTCATAGTTGCGCAAAGGAGCATTTAACAAAATGCGCGTTTAACCCCAGGGCCGTCGAGGGAGAGGCCGGGCACCACGCCCTTTTATCCTTGGGCCACGCCCCCCTATGCACTGGTAAGACACTGCTTTTAGATTTTTTTTAGAATCTCAGTTGGCCCGCAGGCCTGAAAACGTTCCTGAAAGAAAACTACAACAAAGAAAAATACATACCTTATTTCTTGCTGGCCTACAGAGGCCTCAGGCCCCCTGGTAACTACCCTGGCTACTCCCCTCTCTGTTCTGAATATCCCCCTACTATACAGATGATGCCTCACTACACACATCATGGTATCCTCCCACTGTACTCCAGATGCCTCCCCACTGTACTGAACACCCCCGTCCCCCACTGCAATCAAGGTATCCCCCACTGAACTCCGGATGCCTCCCCGCTATACTGAATTGCCCCATTGTACTCAAACATACCTCCCCACTGTACTGAACATCCCCAACTGTACTGCACACTCCCGGTGGGTGCAATTCAACGGTAAAAGGTACATCACGCTCGTCCGTACCATTCCATAGGATACCGTTTTCTCTGACATTCTAGTTGATGAAAAAACCCCTTATCATGGAAAATTTTGAAGGTAACCCCCCTTTAAAGGAGTACCACTGAGCCCTAAAGTAAACTGTACAGTACAAACACTGTTTCTAAGAGAAAGGTTTGGGATTTTGGCACTTTATTACGATTCACTTATACTGATATCTCTTCTCTTTGTTGGAAAACAGCAGAATTCCATAAAACTTGGGGTATGAAACTTGGGCCAGGTGAATTTTGACTTTTATTTTAGGGTCCCGAGTCCACCAGCCAGCATTTCACTGTTTTTGGGTTGGAATATTTTCTGAAGAAAAATAACCCGTTTTTCCTAAGATTCTACAAACAACTTTCATAAAAAGGAATATAGCTCTATAAATTCTCAATTTACTCTGTATGTTACGATTATTGTGGTAGATTTTTCCCGGTTTATGGGGTCATACCATGGGTAGTTAGACACTGCTGGTGTGCTTCTATGGAGAAGAGCTGGATAATATGTATCTGCGGGGGACATTTGTTATAGTACTGCGGAGGAGATATCTGCGGGGGAAATTTTTTATAGTACTGCGGAGGAGATATCTGCGGGGGAAATTTTTATAGTACTGCGGAGGAGATAAATTAATATTTTCGTCCTTTCGATATCTCCTCCGCAGTACTACAAAAAATTTCCCCCGCAGATACATATCATCCAGCGCTCCTCCATAGAAGCACACCAGCAGTGTCTAACTACCCATGGTCATACTTTAAAATTTTGCCCTGGTTACGGGTCCTAACTCTGAATTCTCAAAGACACATATATACCAGACCCCCTATAGGAGTTACCCCCTCGCCCTTTGCTTTCTAGCCCTCTCATCCCAAACAGAGGCTCTGAAATCACTTTCTGATTGTTCTTTCCAGCAATTGTTCTGGTTTGAAAAGTATTGACGTCAGTTATGTGTCTGGAATGGAAGGGCAATTAGCGGTGTTGCCTTCCAATGAAGAAAGTACAAATAGAATTGTAATGTAATGTTTAATGTGTTGTTGTTCAATTTCAATGACCTCTGAAAACAGAATAGGTTGTAAACATTAGGCCTCTCAATTCAGATCACCCATCATGTTCAGCAGCCGAGGATAGTGATAACACCCCTCAACTCGTTTCACGTTTTTAATCAGGCAAAGGGCGACGTGCAAATCGATGGTTTCTTTGTAAAACTGCCTTGTAAAATAGCAGTCAAGTCCTAGTCATTGCTCATAAACCATAAAAAGACAGCAGGTAAAAATAAAACTTACGGAGACTCCTAAAATAAGACTGCAGGAAATCAGAAGAGTCGACAGGAGTCTGAAAAACTCCCATAGCTAAACTTTATTTCGAGTTGGCCCAAGACGTGGCCCCTGTCTTCTTTGAAGGATTTTCTTCAGCTTCAATTTCTGCACATGTGGTTTCTGTGAAAAACAGAATGCACGCATTCGTTGCCGATCCCTTACTTCCAGTTATCGTCCAATATTTCACACCATTTTACTCTTCCTTCCCTCTTCTCATTTCATGAAGGCCTATTCTTTAATAAGAGACTTAGCCAATCTAGGTTTAGTAGCCATTTGCTGCCAAAAGCTGGTCGAGAGTATCGTAAATGTTAATTTTCTCAAGGAACAATTCAAGTACTATTTTATTGTAAAAACTATCAACAGTTTGAAAGCAATTTTCCATGCTGCACAACAATGTCAAAACCTTTTTGCGTGACAACTCAGATGGTAGTTGAAAACATAAAAGGGGATGTTTCTCTTGAGAGAAGGGGGAGTCCCCGAGAAAGGGCTAAAAAGGCATTTAAAAATTAGAAAATGTTGCAATTGTGGCACCCTGGAGCGCCAACCCCTCTCCTAATAACTCATATTTTGAGGTAGAAACCCCTTAAATATAGCAAGGCTGTCAAAAGATAACATTTAGCAAATAAACTGGGGAAAATGGCCTTTGAAGGGTAGGAAATGTGCAATTTCCACTCGACCCCCCTCCAGCACCTAAAAAATCCCCGGACCTGAATCCCTCTCCAAATGGGTCCCAATGCATATCAAGCGAAAAGAGATCCCACTGGGATGTTTAACAAATCAGAAAATCCCTCAATGGGGTGTTGAAGGGCACCCATTTTTTGACGTCATGAGCAGCGCGAGAACAATGGAATGACAAACGATTTCGAGCTCAACACAAAGGGAAACAAAGGGCTTGGCAAGCCGAAAGTGGGGTGAGGAATTTGGCGAATAACCCCTCGACCAAAGTGTTGACTGGAAAAAGAGGACGTTTCCAGGAGGAACGGAATGTTGGGCGAATAACCCCTCGACCAAAGTGTTGACTGGAATACTCAGTGCAATATATATACCATACTCAGTGCCATATACATACAAATCTTGAATTCAGAAAGTTTTTCAGAAGTTTTTCTACCTACCTTGGGAAATACTTTTTTGGCCCACCCGTCATGTTAGCCCCTTTTGCCGAATTTGCTTGTAGTTGCTCTTGCAACAAAGGGAACTGGCATTGCTTTGATATTCTTGGTTTTATTTAGACTGCCTTGTGCATTTTCAAATATCTGAATGCCCGTTGTATTTCTGTCATATCATCGCAGCCTGTGTCCTCACTCAAATAAAAGAGTTGTCTATGTAACTGAATGATATGATGTCACCGTGGCTAACTTGAAATTGGCTTGCGCCAGTCATCTACAATAATCTGACAAAGACGTCTGTGAACCATAGATATGCCATGAACCAAGATAGGGCTTTGGTCTCGTTCGATCATGTGTTCACTCAACGCAGATTGACTGTTGTTGTCATATGTTTAAAAGCCGTCAGGGCTAATCATTAGGCATTGTGCGCCAAGAATGAGAAAAACAGCACGAACACAAGCTGAGAACTTGTTGCTGTATATATTTACAGTTATCCTATCAGGCTTGAAGAAGGACACGAAGAACAGGCCACTCTGCTTTCCTCTGGGCGCCTTGGACGACCGATTTCCTCCCCTGTATCCATTGTAATTGGACATTCCATTCGTTATGGAAAGGGGTCCACAAATCTGAAGAAAGGAAAAATCAAGCAATTTGGCCCTGAAGTTGCGAATCATGAAATGAATGTCTTGGTATTATTCAAAAACTGAGAAAGATCGAGAAGCTCAAATTGAAATCATTCAAAAACATCTCAGGGACCCCAGAAATAGATAACAATATTTGGGGTCTCCAAAATGTTAGACTCAATATTTGGGGTCCCCAAAACATCAGGCTTGATATTTAGGGGTCAGCAAAGAATTAGTGGCATGGACCCCCCCGTATTGAAAGTTAGGGAGTACCCCCCCTGGGATGGAAAGAGCGATCCAAGACAAAAAGTTGGCTCAGTGTCGCAGACGTTCAGATAATTTGAAAATCCTTTCGCATTGCACTATGGGACAGCACGCAAGGGCAAGGCCTTATGGTTAGCAGAGAGTCTTTAATTGCTTGTACCATGTATGAGATTTGGAAACATTTTGATTGAAAAAGAGCTATTTAAAAATTCAAAATTTGATAATTTTACTGACCGTAGAGATTTGTTCCTGTTGCACAGTGATTTCCGTTGGCACTCATTGATTACAAAGTACTTTGTAATCTAAGAGGGGGCTCCAGGTCAGTCAGAAAGAAAGAAAGAAAGAAAGAAAGTCCGTCACGCTCGTTAAAGCAATTGATTAACGTTTTATCTCTGCTAATTGGCACTGAAATAAAGAAAGCGCACAGAAAGCGCATACAAGACAGAAGTTTCCCGCGATCCTATAGCAACATTTGACGTCGGCTTATTTCATGTTAGACAGATTTGACACCATAAGATGGATAAATCACCACGATGTTTACCCTGGCACAACAACAAATTTACCCAGAATTGGCACGTTCTTGACTTCATTAGCAGCTTAATTATGTTGAAACAATCGTTTTCTAGAACGAACGCATCATTAGCCACTTATTGATAGTATTCATTATGCAAATAAGTCAAGTTTAGAGGATGATGTAACCGGCGGCCTGCACAGAGGCTAGCATTCGGCACAGAGGTTATCTTCGTGACTGCTTGCCTCAAATTAGAAGCCCGCGAATAGAAACATCCTGCAGGGTTCCGCATAAGCATTTTTGCGTTATCGTAAATCTCACATGACATCTAATTTGAGACAGATGCACCAATAGTTTCATGCACGAACTAAGCAAACTGGGGGTAATGACTTTTGATTTTTTGCGTATCATCCTCGTTTGACATAAAGATCAAAATATTGCTTTCAAACGATTCTTGTCCTTTTACAAGGCGCTTGATTTTCTATTGAAGGCAACTTTAGGAGGGGGGCTTTGGGCTTTCACGGGTTGCGGGTTTGGCCAATTTTGGCCATCGGGTTTCGGGTTTTCTCTGAAAAACGTGCGGGTTTTCGGGTTTTGAATCTTGGACGGGTCTCGGGTTTTGCCATTTTTTTAGCTCGGGTTTCGGGTATTGTAATTAAAACGTACGGGTTTTCGGGTTTTAGACGTCAAGCGGGTTTTCAACTTCGAGAGGACAGTGCGACTATTTATTTTCAGCAATTCATTTCGTGTGGGAAGAAATGTTTTCTAGCTACTTAAAGCAAATTTAAACCCACTATGTTACTATGTATGCCGCATCCAGGTATTGGAACCCTAGTTCCTTTCGAAGGACGGCGAGGTGAGTTGCGGGGCCAGGCCTCCAAGAAGTCACCCCTTTCCCCCCATCCGGTTTTGACCTCACTCGACCGAGGCTAACTTCTGTCACCGAACGGAGGAAACTGTATAAGCCGCTAGGCTCGCGGCTAGGCTACTCACCAATTGGTTATGAACATAAAACTATTGTAAACATCTTGACAGTAAAACTGAATAAGAAATGTCAAAAGTACACAGAGCCTTCAGCCTTCTTACACGCAGCCAATACAGTAAATTCTGTTTATAAAATGCCCTTGTTCTTAGAGCTTTTGATGCTTCCTAGCAGTGTCGCTCTAAGATTTGCTAGGAGATTTTCCTCCGACTTCTCGTTTTACCTTGTGCGCAATAAACGAAAAGTCGGAGGAAAATCTCCTTGCCAATCTTAGAACGACACTGCTAGGAAGCATCAAATGCTCTCTAAGAACAAGGGCATTTTACAAAGAGAATTCACTGAATTAAAGGGAGAAAAATCCCTGCTTTGATATCTCCCACTTTTCGGACATTCGACTTATCAGAATTATTAGAGGCTGAGCAGCCACTTATCGTGCTGCTGTACGACAGAGGATGGTCAGACAAGAAACTACAATTGCAAGCATGGCACCCTTCTTTGAATTTTGAAGAAGATGACGAAAGTGGCATGGCCATGGGGGTTATGGGAGGGCAATTGCCCCCCCCCCCCAATTTATGTGGAAATATGGTTCTCGAGATTCCTTTAAAACCGAAGAGAAAATAGCTGGGTATAGGTTGGGTAAGAATTTTCCGAGAATGTCAAATCTTCCATTTTAGCACTGGCAAGCATGATATTGGGAGATGCATGCTAAACCAAATTAAAGGATCTTTCTTCAAAATGTTCCTAGTGCGCTGATTTATAGCATAACTGTCACAAAACGATCAAGGTTACCTTGTCGCTAAAGGCAAGCATGATATTGGGAGATGCATTTTAAGCCAAATTAAAGGATCTTTCTTCAAAATTTTTCCTCGTGCTCTGATCCATAGGATACCTGTTCACAAAACTATCAAAGTTTTCTTGTCGCTAATGGCAAGCATGATATTGGGAGATGCATTCTAAGCCAAAGTAAAAGATTTTTTTCAAAAATTTTCCTCGTGCTCTGATTCGTAGGATAACTGTTCACAAAACGATCAAGGTTACCTTGTCGCTAAAGGCAAGCATGATATTGGGAGATGCATTCTAAGCCAAAGTAAAGGATATTGCTTCAAAAATGTTCCTAGTGCGCTGATTTATAGCATAACTGTCACAAAACGATCAAGGTTTCCTTTGAAAAACTTGTTTTTGACCAACTGTACCAGCATATGAAAGGAAATGGCCTTTTCACAGCTGACCAATCTGGGTTTTTACGCCTTCACTCCACGTTGACTTGTTTGCTTAAAATGAACGATGATTGGTACAATGGGCTTGATCTCGGTAAATTGGTGGGATTAGTGTTTATTGACCTGAAAAAAGCATTTGATACGGTCGACCACGACATTCTTTGTAAAAAGCTCGAACTTTATGGCGTGCAGCAGCGAGAGCTATCTTGGTTTAGGTCCTACCTATCCAACCGCAAACAATTCTGTAGGGTTAAGGTGTTGATTCAGATATCCAGGAAATAGAAGTGGGAGTCCCACAGGGGTCATGCCTTGGCCCCCTTCTCTTCCTCATCTATATCAACGATCTTCCCCAGGCTGTCCAAGATTCCTCTGTGACTATGTATGCTGATGATACCAGTCTGTGCCAACAGTCGAACAATTTGACTCAGTTGAATGGGGCTATAAACAGTGATCTTAGAAAACTGGACACTTGGCTGCAAGGCAATAAGCTGTCCTTGAATGTAGCAAAAACTCATTCAATGCTTATATCTACAAAGCAGAAACACAACTCTCTCAAAAGTCGAAACGAAGTCTTGGAACTGAAAATACGTGACAATGAGCTCGAAGTAGTTCAAAAGACAAAGTACCTTGGAGTGCAAATCGATAGCTCTTTGGACTGGAAGGAGCAAATTAAGGCAGTTTCTACCAAGGTCTCCAGGGCAATCGGCTTTTTAAGACATGCTAAGTCTTTTCTACCTAAGGAGAGTTTGAAAACTCTTTACACAGGCATTGTTGAGCCCCATTTTCGATATTGTTGTTCTGTTTGGGGTTGTGCTGGTTCTACAGACATAAACCAGTTGCAAAAGCTTCAAAATCGTGCTGCTAGAATAATTACAAATAGCAGCTTTGAAACCCCAAGCAGACAACTTATCGAGGAGTTGGGCTGGAAGACTATCGTAGAACTCATTGATGTTGAGTCTAAAATGATGGTCTTCAAGTCGCTCAATGATTTGGCTCCACAATACCTGTGTAACCTTTTTATCAAAAACTCAACAAGTTCCTCCCGCAGTCTCAGGAATACTGAAACTGATTTAAGGTTGCCAAAGAAAAAGTCAACAAATGGGCAAAAATGCTTTTCTTTCCGGGGAGCTAAACTATGGAATAGCCTCCCAGCTGAATCTAAGACGGCATCCTCCCTGAATGGTTTTAAAAAGTCAATAAAGGGTTAATCTTTCTTTCAATTGTAAATATTGCATAATTGTAAATAGGGTTTTAAAGTTATGGTTTTTTAGTGATAGGTTATTTTAGCTGTATATTGTAATTAAGTTTTTATTGGAGGGCCCCTTGAAAAACAGCTTCTGCTGAAGGGCAACCCTCCTTAAAAGAATGAAATATATGAAATATGTCGCAATGGCAAGCATGATACTGGGAGATGCATTCAAGCCAAAGTAAAGGATATTGCTTCAAAAATGTTCCTAGTGCGCTGATTTATAGCATAACTGTCACAAAACGATCAAGGTTTCCTTGTCGCAATGGCAAGCATGATACTGGGAGATGCATTCTAAGCCAAAGTAAAGGATCTTTCTTCAAAAATGTTCCTAGTGCGCTGATTTATAGCATAACTGTCACAAAACGATCAAGGTTTCCTTGTCGCAATGGCAAGCATGATACTGGGAGATGCATTCTCAGCCAAAGTAAAGGATCTTTCTTCAAAAATGTTCCTAGTGCGCTGATTTATAGCATAACTGTCACAAAACGATCAAGGTTACCTTGTCGCAATGGCAGGACCGCCGAGAGGGGGGGGGTAGCCGGGGCAACTGCCCCGGGGCCCGGGCCCCGCCAGGGGCCGGGAAAATGAACGTTTGTTTTTTCATTGTATGTTGCAATGATATCATCGACCTGGGCAACGCAAGGGGCCCCGGCAAAATCGAATTTTCTTCTTGTCTACTGCACATTGCACTTTGAAATGATCTCACGGGCCTCAGTTAATTTTGAAATGATATCACGGGCCTCAGTTAATTTTGTTTGTAATAAACTTTGCGTTGAGTTGGAATTTTCTGGCCGAATGTAAAACAAATGCACAGGAGTCGAAAGGGAGTTTAGCTACAATCTCCTCGCTGCTATCTTCTATGCAATTGTCTCCTATATTTGGAAGTAATGCGTTATTTACTCCGAAGTTGTTTCTTTAAATCGTATTGAGAATAAGCGACAGGAAATATTGCTTATGCTGTTGCTGATGTTTTCGAATAATTAAACCCTGTCAGCAAGTTACTACCTTTCTATCTACTTTCTTCAGGCCCGTCGGAAGAGCTGTCATTTTTTTTATCATATTATGCAAATCAAAAGTAATCTATATCCTCGTGAAACTGAAGTCCTATATTCAAAATTTTCCGAAAAGACCCCAATCAGCTGTGATCCTTTGCTTCTTTAAATGGCAGATTCTCAAAAAATGATGCGTTTTCCAGCGATTTAAAAGGGCGTGGTCATAAAAAATTTTCCCGGGGGCAAGCCCCCGGACCCCATTTTAGCTCGCTGCGTTCGCATCGCGTTCTAGCCCCCAATATAAATTTCGTTTCAAAACAGGCCTGGTTCTTACAGTGCATTATTTTGCAGCTAGAAATCAATCAGGATTGGACATTGCGTTGGACTTTAGTCTGAAAATCCGACAAAAAGATTCACAATTTTTATGTTCTGGAGTTCACGAAATGTTCCCAATTGTGCGCTCTTAGTAGACTCATTCGAAAAGCCTCTTGTTTTGCTCCCCTTGCTGACTTGATGCAACAACTGGGGCGATAACAGCAACAACAGCAACACGCGAAAGGTAGAGAGACTTATGTAATGAGTCTACGCTTTTGGTTCCAGTATCAAGCAAGGGGCCCGCATCAACGATTTGCCCCGGGGCCCACCCTCGCTCTCGGCGGCCCTGCGCAATGGCAAGCATGATACTGGGAGATGCATTCAAGCCAAAGTAAAGGATCTTTCTTCAAAATGTTCCTAGTGCCCTGATTTATAGCATAACTGTCACAAAACGATCAAGGTTTCCTTGTCGCAATGGCAAGCATGATACTGGGAGATGCATTCTAAGCCAAAGTAAAGGATATTGCTTCAAAAATGTTTCTAGTGCGCTGATTTATAGCATAACTGTCACAAAACGATCAAGGTTTCCTTGTCGCAATGGCAAGCATGATACTGGGAGATGCATTCTAAGCCAAAGTAAAGGATATTTCTTCAAAAATGTTCCTAGTGCGCTGATTTATAGCATAACTGTCACAAAACGATCAAGGTTTCCTTGTCGCAATGGCAAGCATGATATTGGGAGATGCATTCTAAGCCAAAGTAAAGGATCTTTCTTCAAAAATGTTCCTAGTGCGCTGATTTATAGCATAACTGTCACAAAACGATCAAGGTTACCTTGTCGCAATGGCAGGACCGCCGAGAGGGGGGGGGGGGTAGCCGGGGCAACTGCCCCGGGGCCCGGGCCCCGCCAGGGGCCGGGAAAATGAACGTTTGTTTTTTCATTGTATGTTGCAATGATATCATCGACCTGGGCAACGCAAGGGGCCCCGGCAAAATCGAATTTTCTTCTTGTCTAATGCACATTGCACTTTGAAATGATCTCACGGGCCTCAGTTAATTTTGAAATGATATCACGGGCCTCAGTTAATTTTGTCTGTAATAAACTTTGCGTTGAGTTGGAATTTTCTGGCCGAATGTAAAACAAATGCACAGGAGTCGAAAGGGAGTTTAGCTACAATCTCCTCGCTGCTATCTTCTATGCAATTGTCTCCTATATTTGGAAGTAATGCGTTATTTACTCCGAAGTTGTTTCTTTAAATCGTATTGAGAATAAGCGACAGGAAATATTGCTTATGCTGTTGCTGATGTTTTCGAATAATTAAACCCTGTCAGCAAGTTACTACCTTTCTATCTACTTTCTTCAGGCCCGTCGGAAGAGCTGTCATTTTTTTTATCATATTATGCAAATCAAAAGTAATCTATATCCTCGTGAAACTGAAGTCCTATATTCAAAATTTTCCGAAAAGACCCCAATCAGCTGTGATCCTTTGCTTCTTTAAATGGCAGATTCTCAAAAAATGATGCGTTTTCCAGCGATTTAAAAGGGCGTGGTCATAAAAAATTTTCCCGGACCCCATTTTAGCTCGCTGCGTTCGCATCGAGTTCTAGCCCCCAATATAAATTTCGTTTCAAAACAGGCCTGGTTCTTACAGTGCATTATTTTGCAGCTAGAAATCAATCAGGAATGGACATTGCGTTGGACTTTAGTCTGAAAATCCGACAAAAAGATTCACAATTTTTATGTTCTGGAGTTCACGAAATGTTCCCAATTGTGCGCTCTTAGTAGACTCATTCGAAAAGCCTCTTGTTTTGCTCCCCTTGCTGACTTGATGCAACAACTGGGGCGATAACAGCAACAACAGCAACACGCGAAAGGTAGAGAGACTTATGTAATGAGTCTACGCTTTTGGTTCCAGTATCAAGCAAGGGGCCCGCATCAACGATTTGCCCCGGGGCCCACCCTCGCTCTCGGCGGCCCTGCGCAATGGCAAGCATGATACTGGGAGATGCATTCAAGCCAAAGTAAAGGATCTTTCTTCAAAATGTTCCTAGTGCCCTGATTTATAGCATAACTGTCACAAAACGATCAAGGTTTCCTTGTCGCAATGGCAAGCATGATACTGGGAGATGCATTCTAAGCCAAAGTAAAGGATATTGCTTCAAAAATGTTTCTAGTGCGCTGATTTATAGCATAACTGTCACAAAACGATCAAGGTTTCCTTGTCGCAATGGCAAGCATGATACTGGGAGATGCATTCTAAGCCAAAGTAAAGGATATTTCTTCAAAAATGTTCCTAGTGCGCTGATTTATAGCATAACTGTCACAAAACGATCAAGGTTTCCTTGTCGCAATGGCAAGCATGATACTGGGAGATGCATTCTAAACCAAAGTAAAGGATCTTTCTTCAAAAATGTTCCTAGTGCGCTGATTTATAGCATAACTGTCACACAATTTGGGATGAGTGATAACGTGAAATAACAAAGAATGATAACCTTGCAACTAAATATTTTTTGTTACCAAGTGCACTTTTCGGGATTTTTTATTTTATATTGGCGGGTTTTCGGGTTTTTCAAAATTTTCGTCCGGGTTTTCGGGTTTTTCCAAATTTTCGTCCGGGATTGCGGGTTCTGGTACCCCCCAAAGCCCCCCTCCTTTAGCAGCAACACTCATCTCTCTGACTGTAGCAGCATCAACGATCATTTGGGCTTATGGAGAAATCAATATTCAGTTTTCTTATGCTTGCTTAGCTCAGGTCGTACTTTGTAATCATCCAAAAGGATCTTATGTTTATAACAACCTCTTATGAGAAACTGTGGTAGCTTAGAAAGTTAAGAAGCTTTGCCAGCAGCGATCTGAGGTCGATTTTAAGTTTGGAAATCTTTTGAATTTTAAACATGAACTTCAAACTGTTTCTAGACAGAAAGTGTACTACCAGCCCAACTGCAACATTGAAGGGTGTTATTGTTGTTTATGATTTCGTTTTCTCATGTAATGGATTATGATAGGTGTTGATATTCAATTCTTAGAAAATTAAGAAAATTTACAAGAAACTTTTACTGTTAGAATTGGGTCCACAATTAAGGGCCATTAAGAACCGTACTCAGAGCTCAGAGCCAAGTTCCATATAGAATCGAGCTGATCTCTCAAATTAAAGGGGTGTGACATTTGAAACCGCAGGCCCCTAAACGACTTGAAGGAGATTACTCAACATCGTATCTCTCGTTGATATCAGAGTGAACCAAATAGGACTTCGAAAGTAATTTATGTTCTGTAACCATTAGCAAAGTTTACTGAAGAATCCAAGTGTCTGCTTTCATGTGATCAGTCCGTTTTCATGTGATCATGAGAAACAGAACAGTGATACCCTATGCTACTTTCAATTCCCCAATTACCATTTACCTATCAATTACCTCGACAATTCTTTTCAATTACCATTTGCTTTGCTATGAAATTAGTGAGAAACAGAACAAGGATACCCTCTGCTACTTTCAATTCCCCAATTACCATTTACTTATCAATTACCTCGACAATTCTTTTCAATTACCATTTGCTTTGCTATGAAATGAGCGAGAAACAGAACAAGGATACCCTCTGCTACTTTCACTGTAATGCTATCGAAAAGCCTCTGATTTTAGCTTTCTTGCAAACTTAAAGGGAATACAAAGACCAGCATGCTTTGTACAGAGTCGGTGAATTGCTCTGCACAGCTACCAGAATAACTGACTGTACAAAATTCACAAAAACAAAATAAACGATGGCAAAGGTTGCTGGTCTTTGTACTCCCTTTAAGCTTCAAAAACTCACAACTCCGTGAATATTCAGCGAACTTGCAAGGTAGTAGTGGTTGGTAACTTGGTCTATGATCTATTTCTATTTCTATTAAATGATATCTATTTGGGTTTCTGGCCATCTTCTCAGAATTCACCATCCGAAATCATCGAAATTAATCAGTTCAAGCGTCTCTCAATTCCTACAAACCAAACCCTTGAAATATGCACATTTTGCTATGGATTTCATTGCGGATTTCACAAATGTTGAGAAAACCGAAATTCTTGTTTGAAGCAGTCACTTTCTCTTGTTTATAGTTACAAGAAGATTGCGAAGAGGCTTACCAAAATGGAATTTTTGCCTTCATCATGATTTTTAGCAATTGTTAATCAGAGAGAATCCACCAAAGGCTAACCTGAAAGCGCAGTAAGGCGAGCGATTCGTAACCTCACAATACGGGTACAATCTTATTGCCATGCAATGTTTCGATAAGAGCTGGTACGATTTTTGACGCACCTGGTACAAGATTTTTGTGCACAAAGATAAAGATCAGCTGGCCAATATCATCAAATTCAATGAGAAATTCCCCTCTGAATCTGATTCGCGCGTGGCGTTCAATCCACCTTTAGCACAGTCTGTGATAAGAGGCGCGAAAGCGGAAGTCTTGTTGTTGTTTGAGATTTTGAATTTTTGAGGCCAAAACCTAGCCTACGCGTAGACCCATTATCCCAAATGAGGAAAGGGTCTACGAAACAAAAAGCAAAAGCTTGCTACTGAGGTTTCTAGATTTCTGGAAACTTAATTTATGCAGCCTTTGTTTCAACCATAGAAATATTTATTTTCTATGGTTTCAACGCGTTTCACAAATAATTTGAAAAGGGTATTAGAATGACTAATTGGACGGCCGGACCTGGCCGCCGAAGCAAGCCTTTGCTCTTTGTTTCGTAGACCCTTTCCTCCTTGGGGATAATGAGTCTACGCGTAGGCTAGCCAAAACCTTGCTCTGCGTACAATATATCCCTTATCCCTTTCCTTGGAAAAATGGCATGCGTTTCACCTTTCCGAGAAAGCGTACGAGATTTTTTAAAACAATAAGATTTTCAGGGTGTATGGAGTCGATGCCTGCAGATGCGCGCATAATAACATGTGCAATTCTCTCAACCTCTACGAGGGTTACCGATCCAATTTAAATGGTCGTCAAGGTAATCTCGCCTTGTCGAAAAGACATGTGTCATCGGCATTACAAATGATTGATAATGTTTTCATTAATGTTTCAGTTTCTTTTCAAATTGTTGCTTTTGGTTTTCGCGCTGTTGTTGCATTTCATCCATATCTCTTTCTTTTGTTATTGCATGACGTGCGATTCCTCTAGGGGAATCCCCATCAGTCATCAGAGCGAGGCACCGTTGTTGCCACACCATAAAAACAGCGAAGTTTCATTAGCCGGTCGCATTCACAACTTTGATTTCAAAACTAAGATCAAGAAGAGAGCAGGTAATCCAAGAGAAATATTTTTAACTCATAACAAATAGGTAACTAACTGAATTAAAATCACAAGAAACCTGCAAGCCATCTGCCCTGACAATATCAATAACGTTGTGGCCTAAACAAGGAACTACAACAGGAAGACACAAAATGTCAGACTTCTTCGTTGATATCAGCGACGATAAAAGAGATATATCCGAAGAAATTGGAGACGTTACAATAAACAGATCAATTTATAATGATGTCCAATTTTCAAGCAAGTTTCTCAAGCCTGTTAAAGAGGAAAACACGAGTACGAAGCTGCGAGAATGTTGCTCAAGTTTGAGGTGCTCGAAGAACACACTGGTGTCTTTCATCTTCTCTGTGTTGCCTGTTCTACGATGGCTGCCCAAGTACGAAGTGAAGAAAGATGCGATCAGGGATTTCGCTGGAGGCCTTACAGTTGGAATCATGCAGATACCACAAGGTACGATCATATTTCTCCCTTAAATTATTACGCAAGAAATTATTTTTCCTCTCTCTCTCTGAATCCCCTGTCATCTGTGTGTATCATGATGTCATCATGACCCTGTAAACATAGTTTTATGTGGTCACAAATCAAGATTATTGCAAAATGATGAGGTCAAAGTCGTGAAATGTTTTACGTTTTTGCAGATACAGTTGTCCATTTTCAAAAGGTGTCGTTTAAAATCTCTAAATTTGCATCAAAACAGTTGCAAAATATCGATCGTAAAAGCCTCTCGCGTTTCATAGTAGTTTCAGATGCACACTTGAAAGTCACTTGAATAAATTTATTGCTGATGCTTCCTGCCTCCTTGACAGAATGAATTGCGGATACCGTATGTTAGAAGTCTTTCCTGAAATCCTAGAATTTGTAAGATTTGACCCACACCAATCACTGATCAAAACAAAATTTTGAAACTCCCTTGAAATACCTGGGAAACTAGGCTACTGGGAAAAAGGAAGGGAAATGTTGTTTTTCTTCCTGGATGCCAGCGTGGTGTGCCTTTCTAGAGACTGATTTGTTCTCCGAAGATGTCCGAAAAGTGGCTTAGAATTCGGAAGAGAAATTACGATAAAAGCTCTATTTAGTCACACCATGTCCATGATTTAGCCCTGATCCCCTCCCCAATCAGCCCTTCCCTTCCTAGCCAACATTTTAAATAGCCCACCCCCCAATCATGGTCTGGGATAAAACTGTTTGGAGTATATCTGACTCCTAAAAGTCCACGTTGACTCCCCGCTGACTCTGCAAAATATGGTGTGGAGGGGAGGAGCTAATAAATAGCTATCATTTAGATTGTTGTCATGTCACTACATGTGAAAAAGCCCGTAATAGACAACCAAAGGCATCGTGCCTCTCTATGGCTCTGTAAAACAAGAGCACAGCAGAAGGACGGGACAGGAACAGGGATGGCGCCAGCGGGGGTGCTAGGGGGGGCAGGAGCCCCCTCCAAAATTTCACTCAGCCCCCCCATCGGCACTTAAATTTTCGACAATTTCTGCGCACTGTCGGCATTTTCATAACCTAAACCTCCAGATTTCTTTGCTGCGTTGTCATCTCAGTGAACTTGAATTTACCTCGTTCATAAAAAATTCTGACTGTCGGCACTCTGGCAGTATTTGCCCCCCTAGCATTTCTTCCCTGGCGCCATCTCTGGACAGGAATAGATTGCCCCCTGGCTTCCTGCCACCAAGATATCGACACAGGATAAAAATATCAAGGATTAGATTAGTAAACAAACAAAATGGATTATTGAGCTTTTCAGCCGTAAATAGATTTCTTTTAGAGCAATGAGAATCAACAATTGAATATAAACCAATACCTTCGTCTCGACCTACAGTTTTATCATAGTTCTTTCTGTCCCGGGGGGGGGGGGGGGGGGGTACTTGGTCTACGAAAATATGGGGACGTGCCGCTGGAAAATGAGAAAAGGTACCCTGCCCTGCCCCGGAGTAAAATTCTCGAAAATGATTCCCTGTCCCGGAGTAAAATGTTAAAAACGATACCCTGTTGTTGAGTTTCTGCATACAAAATAGTACGCTGCCCTGGGAATTTGATAGAAATTTGATAGAAATCTATCAAAAAAGCGGAAATGTTGCCATGCAAACGATTTATATCACACTCGCATAGTGCAAGTGGCTTACAACAACGATGTTACGTTGTGAATTATACAAAATATGAACCCGGTCATGGAGCCGACTGTACAAAAGTGATACCCTGCCCCGCAGTAAGCATCCTGAAAATGATACCCTGTTCAGCGGCACGTCCCCGGGGATGGAAAAATATACGAGTACCCCCCTCCGGGCCAGGGGGTTTCTGTTTCTGTCTCACTGAATACTCCTGCCAGTTATTTCGAAAGAGGAAATTCCACAAACATGGTTCTTATGACTATGTTCTTATGAAAATCATCCACTTTTCAGTCTCGTGCTCCTTTGACGTTTATGACGTCAGCATTTTCAGCAAGAACAATCTGAAAGACAGACATTCTACCTGCAGAAGGGGTGCAGTTTGGAACAGGCGAACGCTGAAGGGTTATCCCATGACAGTAGCATGTAGGGATTTGTCGGTCTTCGCGGTACACTGCCCTGCGAAGATCTGGTCTGACCAAGGCATGCTTTTGCAGTCTTGTCTCGCCAAGGGTATCATTTTACTATAACTGAATAGATGCTTGCAATTCATCTCTTCGAAAACCTGAGCATTTTTTAGCACAACTACTGCCGCAAACTTGAAATTTAAATTTAGTTTAGCAAATTTTTTCGGCGAGACAAACTTTTTAAGGCATTTTTATTTTACCAAACTACATCAGGACTAACTGCTAAAGAGGAGAACCTTCCAGTTTCTGATTGTGCCAGGGGTGGCGCCAGGGGAGGGCTAGGGGGGCTACAGCCTCTCGTCTGAAGCATCTAGCCCCCCCGTCGGAGGACATTTTGGGTTCTTGTTGGAGGAAATTTGGCAAAATGACGTATAAAAAATGCTTATTCCAGCCATTTTACCCCCCCCTGTCGGGAGCTCCAGCCCCTCTGTCGGAAGATTCCTGGCGCCACCCCTGCTAAAGAGAGCATTTGTGATCGAGTCATACCTCTTGCCAATGAAATTGGGACATGAAAAATAAAGGGGGAAGATTGAGCATGATGGCTCGAGCGACCTACCTACCTACGACGGTGCCCTGGGAAGATTGGGGAGGAGGACATGTTTTCCCCATTTTCCAAGATTTTTCTTTGGTTGTAACGAAGAATGCAAAACAAAGGATAGTTCGGTTTACCTTTTGTCCTCCCTAATTTCGAAATTTAAGAGTCATCCTCTAACTTTTTTAAGCCTGGTGCAGCCATTGCAGTAGACGAGGTGGGAGTTCCTTGTATCTGTGCAACTGCAAATACTGCAACGTAAGAGGTGGTATGTCTCGTTCAATTCCTACCCTGACCATCTCCCCGGGAAGCCGGGGGGTCAACAAAGGTTCTTTGTTCTCAAATGCCCAGAGACCGGGGACAAATTTACGGTCAAATGCCTGGGGGCCGGGGAAAAATTTACGGTCAAGTGCCTGGGGGCCGAGCACTGAGAAAATGCTATATTCCCAGTGACTTTATAAGCAAAAGCTCCTGTTCTTGCCAGATGCTACTCAAATGCCCTGCAAATGCCCGGGGGCCGGGGAATTATGTACGGTCAAATGCCCAGGGGCCGGGAATATTTTTTGTGCAAATGCCCGGGGGTGGCCCGGGGGGGGGGGGAGTGGCCAGGGTAGGAATTAAACGAGATATTATTATTCATTATCAAATTTAGCAGAGCGGTTTTGCAACTGAACCCGAGACCAACAGCGGGCATGGTTGCGAATCAGAGAAATTTGTTTTACGGGAAACGAAAAGATTACTCGATGTTTCATGAGATGTTGCGAAATAATGTTATAATGAACAGGCTTCATGGCAAGATAACCCCCCGCTCCTGAGATCTTAAATTGATTTTTGATGCCATAATTTTGCAAATCCCCTGAAAGAAAATTGACTGAGTAGCGAGATTTTGGAGTTCAAATTTTCGCGACAGCTGTAATCAGAACCTCCTCGACAGTATGGTGGTGACAGTGGCGTGGGACCACCAAGGAACGTGTTCATTTTATCGATATTTTCAAGATTTGATAAAAAATCGAGCGGTTTTTTAGTACGCCTTGTAGATAATCCAGGCAAGCCCCACAATAGAATATCTCTTGGCGTTGTTATGCTGCTTTGGAAAGCGATGAAGATATTTGCATTCTTTTTGATGAACTTGATAAAGATGAGCTTGAACCCTCACCAACTGTTTTATATATTTTGTAGATTCAGTTCTTAAAGGATGGATGGTCCGTGGCACTCCTTTCTCACCCCTTTCTTATACTCCTTTAAAATGAATTTTCGAGCTTTATGGTATGGTGTGATAAATAAGTAGGACAGAGAAAGACATAAACACGCCATTGTATCTTGGTGGCTCGTCTTTTTCTCACTTCAGGCTTGGTTCCAACTCCGAAAACTAGCTAGGCGTTTACTCGCGCAAAATTGCGTGCGTTAAAAATCGCATTTATTTTGGAACCATCCTCGGAACTCCCTCTTCTTAATTGGCCCAAGAACCTTTAACTTCAATTATCTATTAGCCAATTGGGCCTGGGCTCCGACTAAAATTAAAGGAATTGAGTCATGATAAATAGACCATCTTTGCACTGTATCATGTGACCCATGTGAGAAAGATCCCAAAGAGCTAAAAGAATCTGCTGTTACACGATGCGTAGCTATGTGTTTCATGTGATCAGTTTCATTTTACATGAACGTCAGCCAATCAGATGCGCCATCCAGAGCCATGAGTCAGCAAATTCTGACAGATAGGGTATACCTTGCCGTCTTCTTCTTCTTTAGTCACGTGCATCTATTTTAGTCATGTGCATCTATCAGGCAGGTGTCTCATTCAAGCCTTCCAGATTTCTCGATCTTGGGCCGTTTTCTTTAATTGTACTTAACTTGTTTTGTTTTTTATTCCATCAATTAGTGTCAAACGTCTTCTTCCCCTAGTTCTTTTTCCTAGGTATTTTCCTTCCATCTTGCCGTTTTATGCTGATTCAATTCCTTCAAAAGAAACATATGGATTTCGAAGTACTGTTGCCTTGAACTGAGTAGTAATGTAAACAAACATCACCATGGCTTCTGAAAAATGTTTTTTATCAGAATGACTGAATTATTGTTTCACGCACCTGATGATAGCACAGAATCCCCCAATCAGTTTTGGGCCCCGGGCCCCAACAAACTTAAATGTAGCAGTGCTCAGTCGGCGCTAATTTTGAAGCTTTGTTTCCAGTGTTAGATTCCAATCGGGCTGATAAGTGTTAAAGTTCTTTTCGTTGATTTAGAATAGGGCGTCCCGATCCGCGTCAATTCATGTTCACTTTTAATCCCGATCCGTTCGGGATTAAAAGTGAACATGAGTTGACGCACTTGGTTTAGTGCGAGTTAAGGCGTTAACGCCTGGTGGCAACCATAAGCTTTGAAGGTCTCTTCTCATTTGCATTTTATCCAAAGCTGCCTGAAAAGTTCGTTGTTGTTTAGAGCAACAAACGTGCTACTCGGTCGCACGATTTGAGCTGTGGATCTTCAATTCAGTCTTCCCCGTTATTCACGGTTGTTTCTTGTTTATCTTATTTGCTTTAGGACACACAACGAAAGTAAGCCCCTGCGGTTTGCCTTTTCGGAGAAAATACTTCAACGATAACCAAGGGCTGCATGGAATGTGCAGAATGGGCCCAAGTTGGACCAAAGTGCGACACGTACTTGTCCTTGCAGAGAAAATTAGTCACATCTTACTTTCGAAGGTGTTGTGGCGCAGTGGTGTAATCCTTTGACTTTGCAGCCAGAACAGTCAGGTGGAGTGGATTCGAATACCCGGTAGGACCCCACCACTTGAGCGTCATGACAAGGGGTCGTGGACTCGATTAGGTCTGCTATTTTTCTGCTATCCCAGCGCTTGGCGCTTTAAAACGCAACTTCACCTTCACATTTCCCCGCTCTTCAGCTTTCCCTGACATGTCAGACATTCTAATCTTCTCCCCAGCATTCTGATCTAATACATGTTCACTTCATTCACAATATGTATTGCCCCATTTTGTAGCTTTTTGTTTGACCCCTGTATTGCTTCCTTTGCCTCCTCCATAGCATTTTCGCAGGCAGCTCTGGGTTATCGCTAGACTAGCTACACTAGTCCCTTAATTTTACTGTTGTTGTTGTTGTTGTTGTTGTTGTTGTTGTTGTTGTTGTTGTTGTTGTTGGTGGCCAACTCAATTAGCGACAAATCAGTTCCAAGGAGCATACAGAGATTGTGTAGCCAATCTAGGTTATCGCACGATTTGAAGGAAATTTGGAAGAATGGAACTGTGGCTCCGAGGACTCCCCTTTATTGGAACGAGGTAGCGTCTTTCTCTTAGAATACATCCAATAAATGGGGCCACCCGCTGCTCACCCTGATCGCTTTTGATCCTATCAATGCACCACTATGACCACTATTATCAGTGTCCCTTGTTCAATCCTCGGGGTTCTACCTTGGCAAAAGATAACGGAGATGTGCCTGCTATAGGAAACATTTCAGACCCTGCCCTGAAAGGAAATATTGGAAAACGCTATACTCGTCGTGGAATAAAATTCAACAAAATGGCTAATGCTATTGTTTTTTGAGTGGTTTCCTAGAATTTTCGACCTATCCTGGAAAAATAACTGTTATTAGCGGTAATTTTATGGAACCAAGATGATGCGAAGGGTTTAGTCCTGTCCCCAGGTGTTTGATCTATTTAGTAGACCCCCTGGGGTTCAATCAGGATATTGCATAGTTGGTGCCAAGGGTGCGAGTGGTAGGGCAGAAAAAGACAACGAGATGCTATAAGTGAACAGATGCAGCGCCCTTTCAGATGAATTATGTAAACAACGAACATAATTGCTTAGGCAAAAAAGTAACGAGAGGAAGAAACCAAGTTTGCAGGAGAACGAGAACGACAAGTTTTAGAGACTGACACAATTCTTCTAAATGACACCAAAACAATGAAGAGGCTGGATGCGAAATAGTTGATCAGTTTTCCGCCCAAAATTGTTGTTCTTAATCAAGGCCAAAATGTCAACTGGGCAGTTACACTGCAATTCGTATGTAACTTAATGCCTGGCCGGGTTGACCCACTTTACTGTTTTCCTGGAGGACATGACCGAAGCATTTGGACAACTCAATGAGCCGTAAGCGAGCTACAAGCGGGTCAACTTGCCTATGTAGTCTGGTCCTATAACGCCACCAAACCAGAACTGTTGTACCATAAAGCTAGCTATCAGAATTTAGATGAATGTTCATTCTAGCCATACATCCAAAAACAGAACTACCGGGTGTAAGGCCCCAAAATCAACTCATTGTATTATTGTTTGATTGAATTTTTATCGTTTCCATGTACAAAAATGCCCATAATCAATGAACCTTGAGCTTTGAAGCTGTTTTTAGTTTCTGTCCTTCAAAAAATGCTATCTTGTCTTTGTATGTATTTGCCACATTCATTGTACCAAACCCCAAAAGCAAAGATTGACCTTCCTCTATGCAGACATGATTTGTTTTGAATCTTCAAACACATGATGATTGTCCATTCTCAACCATTTCTGCTTGTTCTCTGTCTGATTCCCGTTTCTTCTTGGCGTAAACTTTCCTTTTTTGATTGCTTAAAGGCTAAATTGTATTTCAAAATGTTGGTTGTGATTTTACCAGTTTTTGAAAATCGGCTCATCGGTTATTGACAGATAAGCAATCAAGCGATAATACATCATTTTGGGACACCCGGTATTACAAATTTTTTAAAGTTGCCACTCTAGCACTGGCAAACATGAGATCAGGAGAGCTGTTTTAAGCCAAAATATAAGATGTGTCCTCAGAAATTTCCCCTGGAGTGAAGAACCCTCATCTCAATGTCCCTAGTTAATTTACCTTGGCTACGCCACTGCACAATTCATGGACATTCTTGAAAAAATGATCAAACATCGTTTTGGTTAAAGCTTCAACTGGGTGTGCGAACCACCGTTTGAATTTCTTTCCAGACTGCAGGCAAAAGTTAATAAGACATACAACGGTTCTGATATATCATGTAAAGATCAATCAATACCTTTTCTTGCTCTTTCCCATTTTTCCCACAAAACTTTTAAAACGAGAAAGGTTGGACCTTACAATCCAGGGTTGGAGGAAGGTCAAAGACTTTTTGCAACTCTACAGTAGGATACATTTCCTCGACCATCAGTTGGCATCCACTAACGCGGTCAAAACCTTGGCACATTTTCCGTGGAAAAGGCTGACTATTGGTCTCTGTGACAAGCTAACTCCAAATGAATACATTGCACTGATTTGTCTCCTCTTGCTCCTTTCGGATCTTACCGAACTATTTACAGAAACCAGGTGACCATTGTCAGACAAATGGTGCTGTTGTTCGACTTGATTTTTAGGATGTGTTCAATTGGTAATATGAAACACACCAAATTCTGAAAATGTAAGACCTTGCAGAGATGAAAGCATATTTCCCAATCAAATGCAAACATTTTTAAAACGGCAGGCCTTTCAATCACCATGGTGAAAATAGAACTTTGCCCGTGAAAACGAAAATCTCTCCGAAGTTGCCAAACCTTCTGCCTTTTGGAACAGAAGGTTCAGAAGGTCTTCCAGACCTACCAAACCTAACGCTTGAGAATTTCGGAGCCAATCAAACACAAATTCCGAGTCTACGAAAACTACCGGGTGAGTCAGAAAAGATAATCCACGTTTGAAAGGTCAAGGCTCCCTGGATATCAAGACAATGATATCAGAAAGTATATAGTTTAATGGTAGAAATGTTTAAGTCTACTATAAAATTTACCTGACTGAAGTCGGCCACTCCATTCTGAAATGATGAGGGATTTTCTCGAGAAAGCCTCTTCAAGAAACCTTCAAAACGTGCCCAAAATTACGAAAAAAGTTCCCCTACATTTCTGCCTTACAATGGCCTTACAGAAATGACTTGTGGACGCTTTAGCACGTGCTATCCTCTTGGGAGGATGAACAAGTCCCCCCCCCCTGGTATCGATGACCTATTCAGGGGGATTCCATTCTCCCAAGAGGACAAAATACATGAATTTATCTGAGTGTCATCAATTTGAGGAAAGAAAATTTGCTCATTGTTTTCATTCGTTTTTGCAGGTTTTTGGAAGGGGTCTTTCTGCAGAAAATCACCCATATCGACGGGAAGGAATGGCCGATTAAAGCCGGGTAAATTACTGAACCTAGTTGAACATATTGGCAATAAGACAAGACTGTTTTGAATATTATTGCTTTGATATTCCTGGAGCATTGGCCTTCCAAGCGGGGATTCTTTTTTCTGACTCAGCCGGTACTATTTCAGAATTGTTACCGATCAAACTCTCCCATAGAGTCAAGCCTACCCTAGAAAGGTTAATTTGATTTAATAAATTTATTAGCAACTGAGAAGATAAATTTATTTCTAAACTCGTATAATCTTCATTTCAATGCAGGAATGGCTTATGCAATGCTCACCACCTTACCTCCTATCTATGGACTATACGTCTCATTTGTACCAACGCTTGTCTACTTCTTCTTTGGCACGTCACGACATATTTCTCTTGGTAAGTTTTAAATCTCTCTCAACTCCAATTAGATGTCCATTGAAAATGTCAGCGAATAAAAAAGTATTCAAGTGTTTTGCATGAGTAACTTTGCGTTTTTGCAAGTCTCACGTGACTTCTGATTTGAGATGGACAACTTCAGAAATACATGCAATAGAAAATATAGTTTCTGCTTTGAAAATCACGCTGCAAAAAAAAGAAGCCAATTTATCTCTGAATGAAATGAATTTATTTCGTGAGACAGCGACAGAGTGAAGTTGATGATGGATAGATAAAACTGGTCGAGCCTGCTCTTGCACAAAAAGTCGAGATCGCCTTTACTAATAGCTGCGGAAGAAGAATTTTAGAAAGAATGATCAATCTTTTACGGAGGAAAATTTGTTCCAATATTTCTCGTTTTGAATAGAACATTGATGGTACTGAATTAGGGATGATGATGATGCTGATGATGATGATCATCATCATAATAAAATGATGATGATGATGATGATGATGATGATGATGATGATGATGATGATGATGATGATGATGATGATGATGATGATGATGATGATGATGATGATGATGATGATGATGATGATGATGATGATGATGATGATGATGATGATGATGATGATGATGATGATGATGATGATGATGATGATGATGATGATGATGATGATGATGATGATGATGATGATGATGATGATGATGATGATGATGATGATGATGATGATGATGATGATGATGATGATGATGATGATGATGATGGTGATGATGATGATGGTGATGACGATGATGATGATGATGATGATGATGATGATGATGATGATGATGATGATGATGATGATGATGATGCTGATGATGATGATGATGATGATGATGTCCCTATTTCCTACAGGCACTTTTGCAGTCGTCTGCTTAATGAATGGCGAAGTAATTCAAGGCATGACTAGCAAATTTACCCCAAAAACTATTGTTCCACTACTGAACAGCTCCATGAATGCTACTGGATCCTCTACAGCCAATGCGTTATTAGAAAGTGAAATCGCTGCATACAGGGTTCAAGTTGCTGTATCGTTATGTTGTATTGTTGGCCTGATTCAGGTATGAGTCTTCCAATTCTCTTATTGATCCATCTGACGGTGCCTTTAGCCCTATTTTAACCGGGGGGGGGGGCGTTTTTCGCCCCCCCTGTCGGATTTTTTTAAATAGCTCCCAAACGATGCTACCTACAATGCTGAAACGCCTTGACTTTTCCTAAAATTTAGTTGGCAATCAGAAAATAAAAATTTCAAGACCTATTGTTTGACCACGTGACCACCATATGCCCATATTTGGAGAGTGGTCACAAAGAAATTCTTTAAAACGGCTCTAATTTCTTTCTTTGTTACTAAATCTCAACAATATATATAGCATTCGATTCGTCTCAATGAGTGCTTTCATTTGATATATAATTTATTCATATTTGCTGACATCAGCACTTTATTATTTCTATGACGTCATCAATCTTTGTGACGTCATATTCCTAATGAATGGGTAATTTTTGCATACAAGACTGATGGAATTACCTCAAATATCGATGAAGGTACTTGATTTCATCAATAATATGCGAAATTAATGGTTTTAAATCATAATTATCGAGCAAACAATTTTGCATTGAATCAAATTTTCATTATTTAATTAGTTAATTTATTAGAAACCACAAATATCTGTATGAAACCATATGGAACTACAAATTAATGGTGTCAAGCAGGTATTTGGATGGTTTTTTGCCAATTTTATCAAGCTATTTGCTAATAATTGGCCCTTTTTGCAAATAGCTCGATTTTCGCAAAATTTGCATTGTTTTTGGTTGCCTAGCAACCAATCACGTGACTACTGATTGATTGATGCTATTTTTAGATTCTCCTTTGTTCAATTATGACACAGTGCAAGTTTCATTGTCATAGCTGTTATAATTGCGGAGAAAAACAGGGGGGGGGGCAAAAACGCCCCCCGGTAGAAAATCACTTTTTACCCGGTTAAAATAGGGTTAATATAAGATTGGAACTGTAATTGTAATCCAAGATCTTGCAAGGTTTTTATCTGAAACTTATCTTCGTATGAAGAGTTCAATGATAGACGAGAGATGTACTAGATGCTATACCGGGTGTCCTAAAATGATGTATTATTGTTTTGATTTCTTACATGTCCATAACCAATGAACCTATTTTCAAAAACTTTGTTTCATTTGATTGCCTGAAGGCATAGCTGTCTTTCAAGATATTGTTTGCGGTTTTACCAAGGCATTTTCATATCGAAAAGAAGATCAATAAACCTGCTCAAATTCAAGCCTTAGGTGGCACGAGAAAGAAACAGCCTATTTTTCCAGTCAACATTTCAAATGTGATGCAAAAGGCTGAACTTATATGTCGTTCAGAGAATACACGTCGTTCAGAGAATACGAATTCAGTTAATACTGAGTTCAGAGAATGCGAATAGGATTTCAGCCTTTTATATCACATCTAAAATGTTGACTGGGAAAGAAGACCGTTTCTTTGTCATGTCATCCAAGGCTTGAATTTGAGCAGGTTTATCGATCTCTTTTTGACATGAAGAAATCGGCCTTCATCCTCAAATACAATTTAGCCTTTCGGCAATTGGATAAAATTTGTTTGTGAAAAAATCAGTCATTTCCTTCCATATTTTGAGATGCAGCGGTGAAAATAAGTCATTAAAAGAAGTGTATCAGAACTTTCTGCCTTTTAGCATCAATGCTTCCTAGCAATATAATGAATAGTCCCCTAGGGATCCATAGCATCAATGCTTCCTAGCAATATATTGAATAGTCCCCAAGGGATCCAAAGTAAATTGACAATAGTTTTTAATCGTGTGCCCTAACGCAATGCATGTCTCGTTTCATTTTTTTGGTAGAGAAACAGTATCTTTGCAATGGTTTAGAAGACACACATGCAATTACTTTAAGCCGTTTTATAGGAGTCTTATTGAACACGATTTCTCTAAAATTTCTTGAAATTATGGGACGAAAAGACCATTTTCGACCCACTAAATTTCATCTCTAAGTTAGACTTTCTCAGAAAGAATTTACGCTTAAGTATTATTATTTGTTAGCAAATCAGTCTGTTAAAACAGCATGATCCTGGCTTATGTTGCTTTTGATTGGCCCATTTGAAGATAACTTTGGGTGATGAAATGAAACTATTTCGATTTACACCGTTGGGTTCGGAGCTGTTTTTATTGCAAACTAACCACAGTACCAAAACTGAGTCAGTGGAAACAGAAAATTACGTGTCAATGCTACGGAAGGTTAATTTCTTGTAGCAGTGGGTATTTTTACGAGATTATTGAATTCCTATGAAAAGTGAATTTGAATATGTGGATGTTGATGATGATGAATATTATCATTATGATGATTATGATGCTTATGATGACAAAGAAATATCGTTTCTTTCTCACAGATCGTTCTTGGCATTATCAGACTTGGCTTTGTAACCATGTACCTGTCAGACCCACTGGTCAGTGGTTTCACAACTGGTTGTGCATTCCACATCCTCAGCAGTCAAGTTCGACATTTTCTTGGTCTGACAGTCCCATCTGGAACGAGCAGTGGACTTTTCGGATTATTTAAGGTAGCTGCTCCGTAGAGGTTCTTTTCACGGGCAATGTGCAATGGTAAATAAGGTGTCTACAAATATAACATAGAAAACACTTAGAATCCGCATTGTTTTTTTGGCTATCCATTGTTCACGCGTATGTGCAGCTTCAATTTGACTGGGGTATTTTAGGATTTTTCGCTCTTTGCAAATGTTAGCTGTTAAAGAGCATATGTCGCGATAGCAGTTGGTTGATACAACAAAGAAGTTTAGAATGGAATTCCATTGTTTCGTGCTTTTTTATTCTGCTTCATGAATTTTTACTGCCGTGAAAATTCAGCCTTGGTCCTGTGCTTTGTACTAAACAAAGGAGATAATTGTATTGCATTAGACAATCAGGTTCACGACACATTCCCTTTAACCTTGCACAAACCCTTTAAAGGTAAACTGTCATGTCGCTGATTGGATAAATAAGACAATCCAAAAGAAAAGAATTAAGCAAGCTTCAGTTATTGCAGTTACCACAGAAAAATTTGATGATAACGATATGATTCCTTTTGTTCGGGAAAGAAAGCATGACCCCAGCGCATAAAGGCTTGATTAATAAATTTCACTACAGTACATCTTTTTTTATTGATTTTATCTGAAGATCTAGCCAATCACATCCATTACAGTGTGCCTTTAATGTTGTTGTTGAAAAGATTTCTATGTCATGTAAAAAGCCATAAATTCTCTATCGTGCTGATCCAAGATCTGTAGAAGTTGAAGTTCCTTCCTAAATTTGTAAATTTCTACTAAGGTTCCGTTTACATGAGAAACTCACACCGGTTTGAAATTTCACCCGATCTGAGTTGAACTCGGTGTCTGGTCAAACCCCTTGTGGTGTTTAAATGAAAAATGTGATTTCTCACTCAAACCGGGGTGAAACTCAACTCGCCTGTTCAGATCGGTTTGAAATATGAACGCAAAAAATTTTCAAATCGGTGTGAGATGCAGTGTATAAGACTGAAAGTTCACAGTGGCCTATTATTTTGCTTAGCGCTCAAGACATGAATGAACAACAACACGGGTCTCAGACCGGGCGAAACTTCATGTGAACGCAACTTCATGTGTTGTTGTATGGTGCTGTTGTTTATTAATGTTGTTTATTGTTGTTGTTTTTGTTCTTTGTTGTATATTGTTGTTGTTGCTATTGTCTATTATTGTTGTTGTTGTTGTTATAATTATGCTTGTTGCAAAGGCCCCTTTAACAAATACACGCTCAAATGATTCATCTGTGGTCGTATTTCTTTTTCAGCTGTATTACTATTTCCTAACACATCTGAAAGAAGTGAATGTTAGTGCTTTGGTCATTGGGATAAGCTGTCTGGCCAATATTTACACCGGTGTGACATTTCAGACCGGTTTGACTTTCTCATGTAAACGGACCCTAAGATCAATTATACATTTGAAAGCTGACAAATTTCTATGCGGCTTCGTTTAGGATATTGAATTGTCTTGAGTTCGTTTAGGACATTGAGTTCTTATTTGTTCAATGATGACAATTCACTTCAAACTCATCTTGATGGTTGAGTAGGGTTGTCTTGATTTCTTAAAGAGGTCTTTGCAACAAGCATACCTTGCACGTGCCATCCCTTTGTTGGTGGCCATTTTGTGGACCTTGAAAATGGCGAAAGCAAAGAGACTGCATTGTTGTCGTTGTATATTGTTGTTGTATGTTGCTGTTGTTTATTAATGTTGTTTATTGTTGTTGTTTTTGTTCTTTGTTGTATATTGTTGTTGTTGCTATTGTCTATTATTGTTGTTGTTGTTGTTGTTATATTTATGCTTGTTGCAAAGGCCTCTTTAACAAATGCACGCTCAAATGATTCATCTGTGGTTTTATTTCTTTTTCAGCTGTATTACTATTTCCTCACACATCTGAAAGAAGTGAATGTTAGTGCTTTGATCATTGGGATAATCTGCACAATCATTTTATTCGTTTTGAAATATTTGAACCAAAAATATAAATGGAAGTTTCCGATACCTGCAGAACTAATAGTGGTAAGTACTTCCATCTTATGTCTGCAAATGACTAGATCATTTAGCTATTCAGCTAATCATCTGTCACTTTGCCCATTGTATACAGTCTTTCGATAATTGAACTTTTTTCTAAATTTCATCGTACGAAAGTTTCATTTTTAAAGATTTATGGCTTAATCTTTAGCTAAAGCCCTGAATTAGATTCTAGAATTTTTTATAATTTTTGCAGTCTTAGAGTTTCAGCTAGACTTGCCTCAAATCTATGTCTTCAGTCTTCAGACCATTCCCTTGGATCCGCCATTCCAATATTCCGTCAAAAGAGCTCGAGAGATCTCTCGCGCCCTCTTCTGGAATGTTAGAATGATGGGTCCAGGAACTACCAAAAGAGAATGGTAAGACGGACTGAAGAGATAGACTTGGGACAAGTCTAAGTTTCAGCAAAAGATTAAGGCCCGTTTTATAAGTCGTGCTGCGCCGTGCCGAATCGAGTAAATTTCGAACAATTTTGTCTGGTTCGGCGCGGCGCGACTCTTATAAAACCAAATTGACACTTGGTTCGACTGAGTCGAACCATATGCCAAAGGCTTCTCGACTGGGTCGACCTGGTGCGACTTATAAAACCAAATTTCAGTTGCGCTGTGCCACAACATTTTCACACATGCGCACAACGACAAAAGCCATTGTTTGCTGTGGATGTGCAACCCAACCATACCCAATATTTTCATATTTCATATTTAATTCTTTTAAGGAGGGTTGCCCTTCAGCAGAAGCTGGTTTTCAAGGGGCCCTCCGATAAAAACAATAATTAAAATCTACAGAAACAAAGTAAAAAGCTATTAATTAAATCAAACTATAAAACCTTATTTACAATATTCAAAACCTATGTACAATAATGTTTAAAATTTAAAATCAAGCGAAAGAAAAAGATGCCTGTACCTAAATAGTCTTGAAACTCTTCAGTGAGGCTGCCTGCTTAGACTCGGCTGAGAGGCTATTCCACAGTTTTGCACCTCTGTAGGAGAAACATCTCTGGCCATTATTTGACCTTTTCTTGGGTAACCTAAGGTCGGTTCCTGTATTACGAAGGCTGTAGGATGAACACTGCGAATTTCGTGTGAAGAGGTCACACAGGTATTGCGGAGCCAGCTCATTTAAGGACTTGAAGACCATTGTCTGAGACTCATAGGCTACAAGTTCGTCAATGGTCTTCCATCCCAGCTCTTCGATAAGGGGTCTGCTTGGGGCATCGAAGCTGCTATGCGTTACAATCCTAGCAGCACGTTTTTGAAGTTTTTGCAACTGATTAATTTCAGTTGAACCAGCACAGCCCCAAACAGAACAACAGTATCGAAAGTGGGGCTCAACAATACCTGTGTAGAGAGTTCGCAAAGTTTCTTGTGGGAGAAAAGACTTGGCATGTCTCAAAAAACCAACTGCCCTGGAGACCTTGCTAGAAACTGCCTTGATTTGTTCTTTCCAATCCAAGGAGCAGTCAATTTGCACACCAAGGTATTTTGTCCTTTTGACTACTTCAAGCTCATTATCGCGAATTTTCAGTTCCAAGTCTTTATTTTGACTTTTGAGAATGTTGTGTTTCTGCTTAGTAGAAATAAGCATGGAATGAGTTTTCGCAACATTCAGGGAAAGCTTGTTGCCTTGTAACCAAGTGTCCAGCTTCCTAAGGTCACTGTTAATAGCCTCATTCAGCCGAGTCAAATCATGAGACTGGTAGCATAAACTGGTGTCATCAGCATACATGGAAACGGTGGAATCTTGGACAGCTTGTGGGAGATCATTGATGTAGATGAGGAAGAGAAGAGGCCCAAGACATGAACCTTGCGGAACGCCAACTTCTATGTCCCCAACTTTTGAATCAACCCCATTAACCCTACAAAATTGTTTCCGGCTGGAAAGGTAGGATTTAAACCACGAGAGTTCACGTTGCTGTACACCGTAAAGCTCGAGCTTTTTGCAGAGGATATTATGATCTACAGTGTCAAATGCCTTTTTGAGGTCAATGAACACTAAACCCACAAGCTTACCAAGATCCAATCCATTGTACCAGTCGTCAGTATTTTTAAGTAAGCATGTTACTGTTGAATGAAGGCGTAAAAAGCCGGATTGGCCAGATGAAAAATGACCGTTATCATTCATATACTGGTACAGCTGGTTTGTTACTAGTTTTTCAAAGAGCCTTGAGATGACAGGCAAGACTGATATTGGTCTATAGTTAGACTTGTCAGTCCTATCTCCATCTTTGAAAATTGGAGTAACTCTAGCAACTTTCCATGAGTCGGGAAAGCGACTTGTTTCAATAGATGTATTAAACAAGAAAGCAAGCGAATTTTCAATGAAAGGCAGTGCAAGCTTCAGAAAGTAGCTAGATATGTTGTCAATCCCAAAGCTCTTTGCTGTTTTAACCTTGGCAAATGCATCCCTGATCTCCTGCACTACAATAGTCCTGAAATGGAATTTTGTCTTATGCTTGTTAATTTCATAGTCACCTGCAAGGAGGGGATTTGGGGCTGGATCGATTTTATCGGCAAGATCCTTACCTACTGAGCAAAAGAAACTGTTCATTGCATCAGAAATATCTTTTTTGTGAACAGTCTCTGAACCAGACTCTTTAAGACAATCAATGTTGCTAGACTTTGATCTCTTATTGAGGAGTTCGTTAATTGCCTTCCATGACTCTTTCATGTTACCTTGACATGCAGAGATCTTATTAGTGTAATACTGCTTCTTTAGTTGGATGTTTAGGACATTGACTTTATTACGGACCTGTCTATATGAGTCCATAAGGATTGGGGATTTTCTTTTGGCTGCAGACTTTTTTAGCCTATCCCTGGTCTGCATTAGCTTCTTTAGGTCTTTGTCGATCCAGGGGCAGTATTTCTCAGAGACACGCATTTCAGTCATTGGGGCATGTTTCTCTATGATCAAAGAAAATAGGTTTGACCAATTGCTTACGAGAATATCTATGTCATCCGTTTCAGTAAGCATTTGCTCCCAACATACGCCAGAAACATCAGCCAGGAATTCTTCTTCATTAAAATTCTTCATCTTCCGAGTTTTGATCATTTTATGGCCTTTTTCTACTGCTCCATTAAATTTCCGAATGCAGTAGACCATATAATGATCACTCAAGGATACTTGATGCACTCCGGATCTTACAATGTTTCTGGCACATGTTGTAGCAATATGGTCAATGATGGAAGAGGTAGTTAGAGTGACCCTAGTTGGTTCCTCAATAAGCTGTTTGAAGCTGAATAACCCATAGAGATCAAGCATGTGCTTTGAATCATTGTCTATGGGCTGATCAGCTTGCTTTGGAATGAGATCACAATTAGTGTCTCCTAAGAGGATTAATTCTTTACCCTCTTTGTCCAAAAAAGAAAGAGCCTTTTCCAGCTTATTGAAGGACCCAACAGGGTCGCTGGGTGGCCGGTACCAAACGAGAACAAGAAAGGACTTGCTTTTAGGTGGTTTAACCTCAATGCAAATGAGTTCCAGGTCATCAGTAGGGACATCAAGACGACGTTTGTACTTGACAGAGTCCCTAATATAAATAGAAACACCACCACCATTGCATGTCCTATCTAGACGTTCTTGCTGGTAGCCAGCCACACCTCTGAGCGCACTCAATCAAATCAGAAAAAATAGAGAAAGCAAAGCATTATGGTTGGCAGCACAGAATCTATTTGTAAGGCTGTCAGATCGCTTTGTCTTAAAGGGACTGTAAAATGTTTTTGTAAACAATCGGAAAGTACGAGACAACCCGCGCATGTGACCAAGGCCTTGGGATTTCAATGGCGGCCAGCTTCATCGCAGCTTCTACGTAAATTTCATTTCTGTGTTTTCTTGCATATGTCTACGAAATGTGATGGAACTTATGATATCCAGCAAAACTTTCAAATATTCGGCGTTAGAAAAATAGAACAAGTCCTCCACCAAAGCTTTGATCACCAAGATTGTGGCAGATACTGTGGATTAATATTCTCTGTGCAAAATCACTATTAGACATGTTGTGTTTAGCGTAAACACATTGGATGATTTGACACGCAGATCCACGCAGAGCCACGCAGTGCCACGCAGAGAGGACGGGTTGTACAGCCCCTTTAAACAGAAACAGAACTGTATCTTTTGTTTATAAAATTCATCCTTGCTGTTTTGTGTACGTTTCATCGTGGCCTGTCAAAAGTGGATTGATTTTTTGGCTCACTCTGTATAAAGTCTTTACCTTTACTTGTCTTTTCAAGAAAACAGTGAGTTTTCTAGCCTGCGTGCAGACTTTGGTTACTTCTCCACTCCTCCCCAGCGATCAAAGTCTGCGCGCAGGCTATGAGTTTTCGTGAAATGTTGATTTATTGTTCTTTAGGTCGTCCTTGGTGCTGGAATATCATACGGTGGAAAATTCCATAAAAATTTTCAGACGCCGATTCTAAAAAGCGTTCCGAAAGGGTAGGTACTATTTCCCATCAGCTAACATAGCACAACTTGAGAAAGTCTTCTTTTTAATGTATTATTATTATTATTATTATTATTATCATTGTTATTATTATTATTATTATTATTATTATTATTATTATTTTTATTATTATTAAAAAAAGTGTTCTTTAACATATATCATAATAATTTATAGTTTTGGACATAGTGACAATTTTCTCGATCGTTTGGAAGGGAGATATGAATGGGTAACGTCTGATTCAAGAAGCGGGCAAAAAATTCGACGATGAATCTTGGATTCAGATCAAACGAACGGTACTCACACCCTTACTTGCTTGCAGATAGTTGCACATCTAAAGCCTTGTAATTGCGTTTTGGAAAATAAGCCTTATTTCTTGTATTGAAATGCAAGCAGCCAATTGGATCAGACGGAAATGAAGTTGATCCTTTCTTATCTATTTTGCTTTCTATCAAAAATGCTAGTGTCAGACCCCATTTACGGGATCTGCTCTCCTAGCCAACCCAAATCAGCGATCGATCCCGAGCATTCCAGTGTAAATGGAAGCACACCTGCACCAGCACGCATACCGAACGAGATCGATCCCGTGTACGGAGTCCTAGCAAATATGACAACGGCGTTCTCATCAAGTTGAAAGCATCCATATAGCATATTTTCATAACTGTATTTTAATGTCCGGCGGGGTCGGGGGGGGGGGGGTGTTATGACGTTCTCCTCAAGTTATAAGCATCCATATAGCATATCGGCTTCATGTTTAATTTCATAATTTCCCCGCTGTATTTTAATGTCCGGTGGGGTCGTTACTGGGGGGGGGGGTGTTATGACGTTCTCCTCAAGTTATAAGCATCCATATAGCATATCGGCTTCATGTTTAATTTCATAATTTCCCCGCTGTATTTTAATGTCCGGTGGGGTCGTTACTGGGGGGGGGGGGGTTATGACGTTCTCCTCAAGTTATAAGCATCCATATAGCATATAGCATACGTTCGCGGTTTCTGTTCTGTCAAGCTGGCTGAGACAAGATGATAGGGAGCATAACAATCACTTTTTGAAATCATTGAAATATACCTTTCCATATAATCCTTTAACCGGTGAGTCCCTTTACTGAATAAAATGATGCATGCTATAATTGTGTGTACTTGATATCGCTGTTGTTATTGTTCTGAAAGTTATCGTTGTCGCTTTTGTTGTTCATAAAGTCATGTAAGTTGTTCTGCATGCCGTTGAGCATTAGACAAGTCCTGTTAGATATTCCTATTTGACAAACAAATCTTGAAACATGGTGTCAGGTGTGGGATTTGAGCCTACTCCCATTTGCTCATGACATCAAAAATTAAGGACGTATTGTCGAAAAACTTACGCACATGCGCGCGCAGCTTCTGCTCTGTCATCTTGACCAGCATGAACAAGAAATTCAATGTCATCCAACAGGTTCTTCCTGGTATATTTGCATTTCAATTCTCTTCACAACTGTTCATAACTTAAACAATTTTTTTAAACTTTTTCTTTGTAGCATGCCTGCCATAACTTTGCCTTCTCCCAGCATCATGAGCAGTATCATCGCGGAAGGATTCACTATTGGCATTGTCGCATTTGCAATCAATGTTTCATTAGTCAAGGCTTTTGCTAAGAAGAACAATTATGAGACTGATTCTAACCAGGTATGTTGATGAAATTATTGCCGACCGAGCCAAATTGTTTGATTTATCATGACTTACCAGGTGACCGTGAAAATTTGATGACGGAGCTGTATAAAGTTTGCTCCCTAATTTCACATATTAGTATATAGATAGGGCCTTCTTTGCTCCCTAATTTCACATATTAGGATATAGATAGGGCCTTCTTTGTCTGGCATTTTCCCTGTTAGCTTTGGATGTGAGATTATTTTTGAGATACGTCTAGAACTGTTTGACTGCTTTGTCGTTTGAGAAAAATCTAGACATTTTGGCGAGTTTCACTCAGCCCTTATCTGAACTCAAGAACCTATCGTATGATGTATATGAAGGCAGGAACGTCACAAAACGACTCGATCGTATGATAAGCCCTACATTGGTTGATATAAACAATTATACCAAGATAAAACCATGTGAAGAACGCCTAAAATAGTAACTTTAATCTTACGGGTTTTCCTGTCTGATGAATTCTTTGGATGAAAATTAACTTGTTGACAGGTCATCATTTTATCGCGATCTTGATCACCAAAATCTGTCATGTATTATCAATGAGTTTAATGGTAAGTAACCTGGATTGGAGAGCTTTCGTATTTGTCCAGAAGGCCATTGGATCTAATCTCCTGACTTCCATGTGGAAAGATGGGGAATTATACATAGCTATTCATTCTTTCAAGTTAGTTAACGGAGAGTAATTAGGGAACTCAAGAGCTGCATATGCAGGTCTGAAATTAGCCTATTATATTTTATCATTCTGTTGTATTACTCTCGTGCCCACATCTGTTATTCAATCTTTTAACTGATTCAACACATTCTAGCGCGTGTGCCCATAGGAAGCCCAGGCGGTTGATTGAACGATAATAAGTTCAAAATTTCAAAACAGACGATGGTAATATACCTTTGTATCTTATCTGTTGCACTACTCTACGGCTGCATTGTGTTTCCTTTGTTGGCTTCTGTACTGCGTAATTGTTCGAATACGAGAGTTCGATGTGAAGTAACACTACGCCTTCCTGTATACAATTACATAATAATTTCATATAGGAAGGCGTAGTGTTACTTCACATCGAACTCTCGTATTCGTACAATTACGCAGTACAGAAGTCAACAAAGGAAACACAATGCAGCCGTAGAGAAGTGCAACAGATAAGACACAAAGGTATATTACCATCGTCTGTTTTGAAGTTTTAAACTTATTATCGTTCAATCGACCGCCTGGGCTTCCTGTGGTGTGCCCACATTGTTTAGCGAGAGAAACATGGCGTGCATGGCCATTTGTATTCACCGGCATTGGAATACTGGCATCGGCATTGGAACTGGCATTGGCATTGGAATTGGCATCGATTATTGCATAAGTCCACAAGTACTATGACGCATGCAAAACTAACCAGGGGGTGCGCAACAGCGATTTGCGCGAGTCTCTATTCATTTATTCCCAATTATCTAACGCTAATGGATTTGAGCATTATGAATGAGGATTACTGATATTATACGGAGAGTTTTAAATCCTATAAGAGCATACCTGAATTGATTAACTACGCTTTTATAGGAACACTTTCAACTGAGCTAAAATTAAATTAGATTTCTGACTTTACCCCGGCTGGAGCGGTACACGACTTGTTTTCAGAAATGTACCCTCTTCTTATTACCGAAACTTGCCTTGGTACCCAGATTTATGAAGAATTTTTTCGGAAAACTCCACATTTGTAACTATTTTTGCAACTTTCAGCGAAACGCCACTAATAAATGGAAAATCTGTCGAAAATGACCCTTGTTTAGAGAATGTTGTTCAAAGAAAGTTGGGCCCAAGAACCCACCCATATGGGCGGCACATACCCTTACCCTGAACATGTTATGCACCCCCCCCCCCGGGATTTTACGTTAAAGACAGATCAGAGCTCTTCATAATTAAAAGTTCATCAGAGTTTGAAGTTTTGAACCTTGAATATCTTTGAATCTCGTGAACTTATACTTAATTTGAGAGTAAAAGTTGTTAGTTTGATCGTGAAGTTACGCATAATTCGTTGACTTCTCTGGTTCAACTTCAAAAGTTTGGTTCATCATCATTGCTGAAAAATGAAATTGATGGCAGCATATTTTACAATCTAAACCACACTCTCGAATGACCTGTAATATGAAAATCTTAAAACCTTAGAATCTTAAAACCCGAAAACTAACATAAAAGCATCAAACCCTCAGTCCTGGGGGCAAAAATTGGCCAAACCCGCAACCCAATCAAAGCCCGAAGCCCTTTCACCGTATGAGGAGAATTGTCTTTAGGAGTTATTGAATTGACAGAGTTTGTTCACTGCATTGAAATACTCGTACAAATTACTGTGACGGACCCCCTGGCTAGTTTTGCATGCGTCATGGTACTTACGCAATATCGATGCCAATGCCAATGCCAATGCCAGTTCCAATGCCGATGCCAGTATTCCAATGCTGGAGAATACAAATGGCCGGCGTGCATTGGCATTTTCTTTTGTCCTATTTATAGAATACCTCCACTTAACTCTGTTTGTTCACTTTAAGTTCTGACAGGAGAAGTAGAACTCCCTAAGTGTAATTCAAACAGATGCAGTCGAAAATGAACTTAAAGGGAGTACAAAACCAGCATGCATGGTGCGAAGACAGCTACTTTCTCTGCACAGCTTCCAGAATAACTGACTGTACGAAATTCACAAAAGCAAAGACAAACGATAGCAAAGGCTGCTGGTCTTTGTACTCCCTTTAAACTGACCGCAAACTTGTTGTTTTCTTCCCTTGTTATTAGCCTACTTCCGTTTCTTTCTGCCACTGACCCCTGGGGGGGGGGCACTTAATTATCTTTTGTACAGGGTATGTGCCACTGAACGAGGTATCGTTTTCAGCAATTTTACTACCAAACAGAGTGTCAGTTTTCTCAAATGGTGCTCTCGAAAGGGTACACAATTGTGAAATAATTGCTATCTTACTGGAGTTTAATTTGGAATTTAGAATTTCGAAAACTTGCTCCATTATTGATTTAGTGCTCCCCTGGTGCTGGCCTACACGTTTCCATCTACACTATGTATTGTTGCATGATTTTTGAAACAAAACGAATTTTGAGTTTCGGGGCATCAATTCGCGAGCTGCATAAGTATAAATAATGCATTAAGATATGAGGTAAACTTTTAGACCAACAGCCAAGAGAAGTAAAGTATGGAGTTATCTTGAGTTTATCGTTTGTTCATAGCTTGAGAACAAAATGAAATTGCAAGATCGATCGCGTTATCTATTTCTCGTATTTTTTCGAATAGCGTTAAAGACTACAGTACACTTCAGTCATAGACACAACTTTCCCTCTAAGTCGTAAGGATTTCAGCAGTCTTTCCTGAATTCAGAGAATGTCAATTTCATTGTTATTGTATTAAAAATAAGTCATGTATTTCCAAGACAATCTTGCGCGTTGGGAATCAATTATAACTAACCAGGAAAGAGGCCAAAGTTGTGTCTTTTGCTTCTTTGAATTTGAAAGAGTGGAATCTTTTTTTTATTGCAATCAATCTTACATTCTACTACACCTTCCTAATTACCATGCAACACTACAGGGACGATGCCAAAGGGAGACTACCCCTGGCCAATAAAAAAGACACGCAACGTTAAACTACATGCAACTAAGTACACTACTAACGATTAAAACCAAGTGGATACTATATTAGATTCTGTCTAACATTAGATGCCAGGTCATGTTTGCGATGAACTTAAAGGCTGATTTCCAGTCAGTGGGATTTGCCGAGCGGGCGGAATTTTTGACAATAAAAGGTTGCTCAGCCGTAACTTTCTATTCAATTCCAGGGCGACATTTTCTCACGCAGACAAAGGAAATTCCGCCCGCTCGGAAAATTCCACTGACTGGAAATCAGCCTTAAAGGCTGATTTCCAGTCAGTGGAATTTTCCGAGCGGGCGGAATTTCTATTGTATGCGAGAGAAAAAGTCGCTCTGGAATTGAATAGAAAGTTACGGCTGAGCGACCTTTTATTGTCCAAAATTCCGCCCGCTCGGAAAATTCCACTGACTGGAAATTAGCCTTTAAGGCTGATTTCCAGTCAGTGGAATTTGCCGAGCGGTCGGAATTTCCTTTGTCTGCGAGAGAAAATGTCGCCCTGGAATTGAATAGAAAGTTACGGCTGAGCGACCTTTTATTGTCTAAAATTCCGCCCTCTCGGAGAATTCTACTGACTGGAAATTCGCCTTTCGAGACAAAATGTCGCCCTGGCATTGAATAGAAAGTTACGGCTGAGCGACCTTTTATTGTCTAAAATTCCGCCCGCTCGGAAAATTCCACTGACTGGAAATTAGCCTTAAAGGACAAGTCCGGGGTTGGAATGATCGTTGATAAAATGAAAGATTACAATGTTGTGAATGGTGTGTAGTACTTTTTTCCAACCTCTCTTTTTTCTTTGCGAAATTGTGTATTTCAATCTGCGAAATGAGCGAAATGACGTCATTATTTATGACGTCATTTCGCTCATTTCGCCTTCGACGTGAAGGAGGCTGTTTTCCCGTAAAACTCTCAAGTATTTTCTGACGTCACAATCGATCCTCCAAAACGAGGCTAGCCTTGTCGCCTACTCTTACAAAATGGCGACGACATTTTTCCTAACTTACGAAACATGTTGTACGAATTTACAACAGAAAGAGATCTCAAAACTTGGAAAGAACTCACAACTGGTGTTCGGCAGCTGGTAAGGTTGCTCTTTGACATTGATTGCAGAAACCCCGGACTTGTCCTTTGAAGAGTCAGGAGCGCAGCTCTTCTTGTTGGTTAGCAGACATAATTATGCCCGGCATCCAATGTGAAACAGAACTTACACAAAAATAAAACAGAGTGAGATCTAATGGACTCTGAAACGAATTAATCCGAATAGACGTTTCAGCTATTCTAAAACAACGTTCGAATCGAACGATATCTTTATACATTTGGATCAATTTTCGAATGTGCACAATAGTGATAGTAGCTCCAACGCCACTCGATGGATAGCCTCACGACATGAGGACCCTCTAGTTACGCTCATCTAATTGAATTGAATTGTTGTTGTTGTTGTCGCTCCACTGAGGACCGAAGCGAAGCGCCATAGCGAAGCGCCATCATCAAGTCAAAGAGCACAGGGAAACGAGAGACTCATCGTCATAAGTCTACTCGATGGAGCCTCACGTCGCGTATAATAATGTTTAAAAATAATGCTCGATCCAGGCTCTTTTGTAGAACAGCTAAAAGTTCAATTCGACTGTACTGTATATATTCTGTTGTGTATGATTGAAGCTCTGTTGTGTCAGAGTTGAATCAATCGATTGCTATTGACAACTTTTTGCTTTTATTCTAGGAGCTGATTGCTTATGGGCTAGCAAATTCAGTTTCTTCATTTTTCTCCTGTTTTCCTTCCGCTGTATCTCTCTCGAGGTCATTGATACAAGAGTCGCTTGGTAGCACTCAGGTGAATTTCATTTCATAATGTTCTGGTTGCTTTCTATAGTTTGTTAGCTCGAACAGGTTTTTACGGAACAACAAAATGCAATCAACTCTCCCTTAAGTAAAGACTTTCATTACCAACTGATTGAATGCTTGATCGTGACTAAATCAACTTGGAAAAGTCAGTGTTATTTGAGAATGTTCATTCAGTTTGGTCCAAGTAAAGAAAACTCTCTCTCTCTCACAATGGCTAGGGTGTCCCAAAAAATTTTGCCCCGTTTGCCTGAAGATTGCAGCAAAACGGCAAAAGATTCTCGCCAAACTGTTGCATCTTCAGATATTCAATTAAAGTTTGCTACCATTCCCATAAAACTCCGTTTGAAAAATGATGGAGCTACGACCTACAGAAGACCAAATTTTCCCGATGACTGAGACCAGCGGTCGGTCATTTTGTCGTACTAGATAAATAGCTTCATGGATGGAAAGTGAAACAGCAGCCTCCAATGTCATAGCTCTCGTGAAAATTCCGATAATCCTCAGAGAGCTCCACTATTTCTGATCTCACAGAAATTATTTCACTGCAAAATAGTAAGACAAAATGGCCGACCGCTGGTTTCAAGCATCAGGCAAATTTGATCTTCTGAAGGTCATAGCTCCATCATTTTTCAACGGATTTTTACGGGGATGGCATCAAATTTTATTTGAACATCTGAAGAGCAACATCATATAAAAGTTTGGCGAGAATCTTTTACCGTTTTGCTGAAATCTTTAGGCAAACGGGGCACAATTGTTTTGGGACACCTAGATGTATTGGTACACAGTTGGAAAAGTGCAAGAACTGAAGAAATCTATGGATAAAATCAATCGAAATTTTTTTCATTTCATTTCATCTTTCGTTATTTTTACACGGTAGCCCCATCAGTCGAATGGAAAGTTTTACAGGTGGCCGTCTCAAACTTTACAATAGTGTTAACGAGAAAGAAATTTGTTAACAATTACATCTATTTACAATATACAATTTACAATATCGATAATACAATATACAAAATGAAAAGTTAACTAAAAGTTTAGGAGAGGGTGCTTGTTTTAATTTCAGAGGCAATTTATTCCAAGTCTTTGCACACCGAAAAGATATTGGTTTCTGCCCACTGCAAGTTTTCATCCTTGGAACAAGGACATTGGCAATGGCTTTGTAAAATTGATCGCTGAAATCAATTTAGCGTAGCAAATTATGTGCAGGATCATTAACACATGTTTGAAGATATCGGTTCACCTGTTAATGAAGTCTTTTTATTTTTTAGGTTGCCGGCTTAATGTCAGTGTTTTTAGTACTTCTTGTCTTGTTCTCCATGGCGCCATTGTTCGAGCCATTGCCAAACGTAAGTTGGATTGTCAGGCAATTTCTTTGCTGATTTCTTACAGTTTATCAGAGGAAACCGAAAAATGGGCCCGAAACAACAAAGAATTGTCATTGACCAATAAATTGGCAGTAGTGTAGCTCGTAATGTGCATTGCCAAATGAAATGAAATCGGCCGAAAATCTAAGCAGTTTTGAAATATGATAAGGAAATGGGATTGCCCAAACTGTGAAATGTAGTGCCTGTCAATATGTATCTATAAATTAGTTTTCTTTATTGAGTTAGATTATTATGATATTATAAAAGTATTTTTTTATGTACTATGTATTCACCGATCTAGATTAGTTTACTTGTACATTTGTATATGGTAAGCTAGATGATGTAAATGAGCGATGTCAAATAAGTTGACCAACAATCAAACAAAAGTACAATTTTATTGGAATATATTTATAAGAGAGAAAAAAATGGCTAAAATGTGGCCACTTGTTTTGATATATTCCTTCTGGAAGCTTTATATTTATCTTGTTGGGGAGGGAAACTATCTTGTTATCAAAAAGATAAATCATAATCTCCCTTCTATAAACTATATAAATGCAATAAAGGAATTCGAAAATTGAGTTTACTATATTTTCGAATTTCTTTGTTATCAAAAAGTTACTTATGAGATATAAACTAGCAAAATACTGATTGAGTGTTTTCTAAGTATACTGGGCCGCTAGCTCTATTACTTACAGGGCTCAAAAAACTTTTCCTTCCTTGTAGCAAGCGAAGTACCTTTGTTTCTTCTTATGTACTTTCTTCTTCTTTCCCAATATACTACCCAACTCTATCCCACTTTGTTTCTCTCCTTCTTTTCTCCTTTCTTCCCTTCCTTCTCTTCTTTTCCTTCCATTATCTTCCCTTCCCTTCAGTTCCTCTTTCCTTTTCCCTTCTGCCTTCCTGGGAAATTTGAGCATTTCAACTTCCTTCCTGGTAGCGCCAATACGACGCTACTTCGTTTTTTTTATCCCTCGTTACTTCTTTTTAGCTCTTACTTTAAAGTCAGTCAAGATCAGAGATGTCATTTTATGGTTCCAGCAGCTTGAGAATCTCGTTTTATGCTTCATAGATCTCTTCAATTTACATTATATCATTGAGTTATCTCTCCTTTGTAGGCCGTCCTTGCTGGCATTGTTCTCGCTGCTTTAAAGGGTCTGTTTAAGCAGTTTACCGTTTTGGTAAGCTTGTGGAAGATCTCAAAGATCGACTGGGTGAGTTCCGAACTATTTCAAATTTTGCTATTCTTTTCGTCGACTTCTTAAATTACAAGTATGTCATTTAAAATACTAGCTTCTTTGGTATATTGGCAGCCAAAGTAAATTCGATTGGAGAGCTGAACACTATATTTGTTCAGAAAACATGTTTCCAAATATGATACATAGTAGGATTGGTTCTTATGGGGGTCTAATTTGACAATTTCAGCCTGCAGGTTCTTAATCCACTTGGTTCTTAAGCGAGTGTTTACTATGTTAAAATCAAATGTGTCTTTCTTTGGAAAGGAGAGTGTATTTTCTTTGTATTAAGATGATAAGAAAATGAATAATCAAATACGTAAATAGTTTACCCCATGAGATACCAGGACGAATGAATCTTGATGCATCTCAGGAAGAAATTACTTGTATTCAAATATGTCCTGGGTCGACGGACCCATAACAATGTGAAGGTGAAATGAAGATGAAGTTACGTTTTTTAGCGCCAAGCGCTGGGATCGTAGAAGTAGAGAGGACCTAATCGAGTCCGCTATCCTTTGTCATGACGCTCAGGTGGTGGGGCTCTACCGGGTATCGAACCCTGTCCGCCTGACTGTTCTGGCTGCAAAGTCAGAGGATTACACCACAGTAGCACAACACCTTCACTGCACCACAACACCTTCGCCACAACTCAATAGAAATAGGTGATCGTAGTTGCGATAATTTATTCATTTTAATGCTTCAATTTTGGCGGTAAACATGTAATTTATGTGGCATTTTATCATGTTCACATTGTTTTTCAGTTTGTTTGGTTGACTAGTTTCCTTGCTGTTTTGTGTCTTGGTGTTGATTACGGATTGGCAGTTGGATTGGTCATCACATTATTGACAGTTGTTGCAAGAACATCGAGGTAAATTTTGCGTCTTTGTTTGAAGCCCATAAGAACAGCATAATTATCTCAAATTATAATCTACCGGGTGGCCCAAAAAAGGTAACAGATTTGATCGGGGCTAGCGATAAGAATATAAGTCGAATCGATCCCTAATAAGTTTTGAAGTATTGTTCGATAGTTAACTTGAAGATTAACACCTAGTTTGTAGATATTGGTGCATCGAGAGTTAGAATATTAATCTTGAAAGTCCAAATCTGCGTTCATCACCAAACCAGAAGAGCTTTTGGGTTTTGGCCTCAACTGTAAACGCGCTGGTCAGGGGAATCTCCTCAATCATATATTTTTTGGACAAGCATCCATCGTTTTTGGGTACTCATGTGAATAGAATATAAAAACTAAAAACTGACAAACGAATTATTGAATAAAGTCAACTGAGAATATCTTTTCCTGCAGTCAAAATGTCATAAGAACAGCAAAATTATCTCAAGTTATATTCTATGGTGAGATACACTGAACAGACGTTTTTAAAGATAGTCTTGAATTCTAGGCTTGAGGCTGGAAGCTCCAGACGAAATAAATCGTGTTGAATGCAGATTCTGTATTACTACAGTAAGAACCCGCAAAATAGAAACCAGTTTTTTCAAAACAGCCTGTTTAGTTTCTTATTGAAAGGTCATTAAACTCGAAACAGGCTGAAAGGTTTCTTATCACATGGTTAAGAAACCTGCAATGATTTCAGCTTAATCTTTCACGTAAACCCAGAGCAAACATTTTCTCTAAATTTACTCAACGTGCCAAGCCAAATTTATCATTATAGATAGAGATGCCTTTGCATGAAAATGTCTAAAAATGTTGGGCACCTGAGTTTCACAAAGATTTTCAAATATGAATTTATTTGGGGTCCTTCCATAAGAAACCTTTCTAAAATCAGGCTGAGAAGTTTCTTATATGAGGGCACAATTTCTCAAAAAAATCAGCCTGAGGTTTCTTATAAAGTGGTTTCTATTTTGCGGGTTCTTACTGTATTAGTAACGCAGAGAGAAAATAGGCCGCTTTCTTCGAACTCACAGTGTACCAAACACTTAATATTCCCTTTGAAAACCCGCTAACTTTCATTGGGTAATTTGTTTTCTGTCCTCCTTTCTACAGGCCATCTTTGAATGTATTAGGCCGAATCCCTGGCTCAGAAGTTTACAAAAGTAACAACAAATATCATGTAAGTTCTTGTACGTAACAGCTCACGTAACAGTGTTGCATTGGAGCGCCTTTAAGGCTCTATCGCTTAGATTGAAATGCACAACTCACTATCCAGCTCTTGTTTTGCGTATTTATGTTAAAAATGCAACTGGTCTTAGAGCTAATACCTGATAAAGGCTGATATTTGCCCTTATTACTGCAAGGAAAGTTTTATTTGACTTTATGGTATATGCTGGACTTGCTCCAAGTCTCGCTCTTGATAATGATAAAAAATACGGGAGGGGAAGGAGGAAAGGGGGATTTCCGGACCCCCTTTCCTCCTTTCCCCTCCCGTATTTATTGATCGAGAGCGAGACTTGGAGCAAGTCCAGGTATATGCACGAGTTTGTACTCCAAATGCTACTGCATTTCACATAAATTTGTAAGTACAGCCGTTTATACACTCTTGTCAAAATATTCTGACATGATGCTGACATGATGCTGACGATGAGCCCCCAAGAGCTCACTGTGCTGTGATCAGAATTTAACTGATCACATGCAAAACCAGAATTTAAATTTCAAAACGAGACTGCCTGCTGTGAGACTTCAGGTTCAGCTCTGTAAACGCAACCGCAACTAAATCATCAGTTTGCTTATATTAGATCCATGGCTGCCTTTTGAGTTTCATGGTAAAGTGATCAAATGAAATATCACGTGAAAATAGCAAAGTCGCTCTACTTACATGGACACATTACCTTAGTCTATTAGACCATTTTGACATTTGGAAAAAGGATCTGGGGAGAGCAATATTTTTCTGGTAAATGGCTGCCACCCACAGGGCTTTTCAACAACTATAAATTGAACTGTGGTAGCCATTTACCAGAAAAATGTTGCTCTCCCCAGGCCCTTTTCTAAATGTGAAAATGGTCTATTAATCTAGACTGATTACGATGAGTCCCAGTAATCGCTATCCAAAACGAGACTATTACACCAGACCGAGACCGCTCTTACTGGGACTCATAATATTACGGCAATATTTTTGATAAAAATATGTTCGTTGCGTGTGGTACTATGTAACTGAACAGTAATATAATATATAAATGATTTAAGTACCAAAAATAGCTAAGATTTTTAAAATACGACGTTTCGAGCTTGTACTCGTTATCAAGTCAACTCGTGATATTTCATTTCATGGTAAAGTGATAAATGCAGTAGCATGTACTCGTTGACTTGATAACGAGTACATGCTCGAAACGTCGTGTTTTAAACATCTTAGCTATTTTTGGCAATATTTTTGACTGACTTTTTTCACTTTTGAACGCCCTTGGGAACGAGGCTGCTATACACAGTCATGTACAAAGTATACAACCAAATACAACGCCATTAGAATCTCTGCAAATTCGATTGATTGATGTTGACCAACGGGAACTCGAAGCTCAAAGCAGAGTTTCAAGGAGCTTGGCCTGACAGAAAAAGGCTTGTGAACAAGAATACCATGAAAACAGTTGGCGACAATATCAAATTTTGTACGTAGGTACTATTTTGCTGCTTTCGCTAAGCATTAACTGATTTATTGTGAAGTTTTCAAGTCAATGTATTTCATTTGAAAACTACAAATGTTTGTGCTTTTCTGCGCCTAGGCCCTTATCGAAACGAGGCGGGCATAGTCATTTCAAAATAATGGCGTTTTATTATGAGTCGTAGTTAGAAGCGTCCGGCAGTATTTCAATAGCGATAACTACGACCATATCATCAGTCTACTATTAATCTGCAGCTATTTCATATGCAACCACGCTGCAATCAGTAATGGTTTTTTGTGATTTCATGGTATTCTTCATAAATTGGTTAATTTTGAAATAGCATTAAAACTTCACAAATGAAGTTCTGGGTAAGAGATTCAATATCTGCATTAGACTGACGACGTGATTCCTTGTATTCGTTCAACGTTTTCAATCTGATGTTTTTATTTTCACTTAAAATTCATACAAAGGTTCTCATATAAAGATACTCATACATGGACTCACGGCAAAACAGATTCAAAACAGAGACCTGAAGATCTTACGGAGATCTTAGATCAGATCTTACGAGATCATACGAGATCAGAGATCTTACGAGAGATCTGAAGAAAAATCGAACGTCTTCCATCCTTCGAGCGTCGAAGGAAAAGTCGAACGGCGCTTCAAACCGTCGTTTCGAGCCATGCTTTGCTTCGAAAAGTCGAATTTTGATCTAATCAATTAGACTGTTGATATGGTCGTAGTTATCGCTATTGAAATACTGCCGGGCGCTCCTAACTATGACTCATAATCAAACACCATTATTTTGAAATGACTATGACTGCCTCGTTTTGATAAGGGCCTAGGCAGAACAGCACAAACATTTGTAGTTCTCAAATGAAACACATTGATTTGAAAACTTCACAATAAATCAGTCAATGCTTAGCGAAAGCAGCAAAATAGTGCCTACGTACAAGATTTGATATTTTCGCCAACTGTTTTCATGGTATTCTTCATCGTAAGACTTTGTTCTGTCCAGCCAAGCTGCTTGAAACTCTGCTTTGAGCTTCGAGTTTCCGTTGGTCAACATCAATCAATCAAATTAGCAGAAATTCTAATGGTGTTGTATTTGTTGCACACTTTGTACATGGTTGTGTATAGCAGCCTCGTTGACAAGGGCGCTTGAAAGTGAAAAAAGTCAGTCCAAAAATATTGCCGTAATAATATGAGTCCCAGTATGAGCGGTCTCGGTCTGGTGTAATAGCCTCGTTGTGAATAGCGGTTACTGGGACTTATTATAATCAGTCTACTAATCAACCAATCAAACGCTAGAAGTAGGCACGTGGTCTGACCTTATCAAGGAAATAGTTACCTAAATTAGTCCCCGTTTTGAAGCTGTATTGTTATGAGTTTCAGTGCGAAGCCATAACATCATCCAATTCAATGCGGAAAACTGAGACTCATGTAATCATTCTATATCTGCATGACTGATTTACTCTTAGACCCAGGGGGCTAGGGTACGTAGAAAAGAATCCTTTTGATTCGTATTGAAATATAATTTTAGTTATTTCATTGTTGAAAATTAGTAGGGTCATTGTGTTCTCGACAATTAAAAGCAGAAAAACTTTCTGAGACACCCAAGGTAAGAAATGGGGTTTTCTCAAGTATATTTTGAAAGAAAGTATATAGGAAGGAATTTTGACTATTTTTTTCTTTATCCCCCAGGTTCAAGAAATTCCAGGAGTTAAGATCATCCAGTACAGTGCACCTTTGTACTACGCCAATATTGAACATTTCCTGAACCAAGTACTGTTGCTCACAAAGTCAGAACCTAGCGTCTCAAAGCAAAACAGAAACCTTAAAGTTTTCAGCGTTAAGGGAATAGAAAATACTTCTGTAACTTTGGAAGAGATATCACCATCAAATGGTGGCTATGCTGCAGGAAAATATGAGAAAACAAATGGTCACACACAGAATGGTCATGAACAAAATGGCCACACCAAAAATGGTCACATACAGAACGGTCACACAGAAAATGGTCACATACGGAACGGTGACATCGAAAATGCTCACACAGAGAACGGTCCCAAAGGAAATGGTCACATAGAGAACGGTCCCAAGGAAAATGGTCATATGCAAAATGCTGACATAGAGAATGATCACATACAAAATGATGACACAGAGAATGATCACTTACAAAATGATGACCAAGAGAATGATCACATACAAAATGATGACAAAGAGGACTGTCACATACAAAATGGTGACATAGAGGACTGTCACATACAAAATGGTGATATAGAGAATAGTCACGTACAGATGAATCACACGGAAGATTGTTCCAACCAAAATGGTCACATTGAAAATGGTCACATTGAAAATGGTCACACACTGAATGGATACGGAAATAGTTCTACCAATGAGGTATGTTTAATGTTTCTTCCCTTCTTTTTTTGTTGTTATCATACAACTGTTTTGTATGTTGTTATCATCCACTCACAGAAATAAGGTGGTTATTGACGTACCTTCAGAGTACCCCTACAGGTACTTCAGAACACCCCTGAAGGCACTTCAGAGTATCCCTAAAGGTACTACTGGGTGCGCCAAAATAAACTATGCACGTTTGGCAGTCCACAATAAATCGTAAACTGGACCGATTTTGAAGATTTATGACTTATTCGTTAGCAGAAACCCTGAATTAGATACTGGGAAGTTTTGCAAATTTTTTCATTTTCAGTTTTTAGAGCTAGAAGCGAGCTTCCTAAGATTTTAGTTTTGGAAAACATTGAAAACGATAAAAAAACATCGATCAAATTTTCTAAAGAATCGACATGAATGGACAAAGAGAGAACTTTTTCGTGGTGATTAGCGATTTAGAAATTGACCAATTGTAATCTGCTGTACGAGAGTTCGTACTGAACCCCCAAATCCCCCTGAAAACCGTTTTCTCTTTGTTTATTCATGTTGGATCTTTTGAAATTTGATCGACGTTTTTTATCGTTTTCAATGTTTTCGAAAACGAACATTTAAGAAACTCGCGTCTAGCTCTAAAAACTGAAAATGGAAAAATTTACAAAAAGGTCCTAAAATCTAATTCAGGCTTTCTGCTAAATACTTAGTCGTAAAGCTTCAAAATCGGTCCAGTGTACGATTTATTGTGGCCTGCCAAACGTGCATAGTTTATTTTGGCGCACTCGGTATAGTACTCATTATCCTTTCTAAACGTCTTCTTTTGCCATAAGCAGCCCCACTCACACCCCCAGATGGTGCGATGCTTCTATGAGTGTTTAGTAATTGGGATGTTTTGCCTTTGCTCTTTTGGATTATAATTGGAGCTTCCGAACGATGCTAGCTATAACGCTGAAACTTCATGAATTTTACTAAAGTTTAATTGGCAATCACAAAACAAGAATTTAAATACCTATTGTTTGACCATGTGACCACCACATGCCCATATTTGGAGAGTGGTCACACAGAAATTCTTTAAAATGAATCTAATTTCTTTTGTTGTTACTGAATTTTAACAATTTATAGATACAATTCGAATTTGTATCCATGAGTACTTTCATTTGATAAATGATATATTTATATTTGCTGACATTAGCAATTTATTAAATCTATGACGTCAGCAGTCTTTATGACGTCATATTTCTAATTTATTTGTAATCTTTGCATGCCAAACTCATGGAATAACTTCAAATATTGCTGAAGGTACTTAATCCCACCAAGTATATGCGAGATTGATGTCTTTTAATCAAAATCATTGAGCAAACAACTTTGCATGCAATCATCAACTTTGCATTGCATGCATTGAATCAAATTGTCATTAATTAAGCAGTTGATTAATTAGAAACCAAAAATATCCATATGAAATCATATGAAACTACAAATTAATGCTATCAAGCAGGTATTTGGATGGTTCTTTGCCGATTTTATCCAGTTATTTGGCAAATAATTGTGCACGATGTTTCATCGCATGCAATCAAATATCAGTATAAATAATTGTGTTTTATTTCGTTTCTCATTTATTTCAGAGCAAATGTTATTTGTTTGTAATTAATTTTATGCACCAGAAGTTGACAAATTCGCTAAATATTCACGTGGTTACGAGCTTTTGAAGTTCAAGTTTGTGTGAAAGCTGAAAGCTGAAACCAGAGACTTCTCTATAGCATTTGTTGTGAAAGCAGGAAACTATCGTTTGTTTCGTTTCTCGTTTATTTTAGAGCAAATCGACTGGGATTTCTTCGATAGCCCAACTTCCTCTAACATTGATTGAAACTTATAGATTCTTCGAGGAAACGTTTGGAAGTGATTTTGTCTCTAGTGATTAAGTTTTTCATTAAATTTTTCTTGGATAGTTAAGAACTTCTTTCAATAAGAACGTCATATTTCACATTTTCTAACAGCACGAGATACCACAATATACGACGTCATCTCCAAAACTAACCAAGAGAAGACCAAGTGATCTACCTCCTTCACTTGGAGAATGTGTTATACAACCAAAGATGAAATGCTTCGACACCTCTCCAGGCAATGAACAACTTCACAGTATCGTGGTGGATTGCTCTTTGTTCAGTTACATTGATTCAATGGCTGTTTCGACATTCGGAAACGTAAGTTTTGCGACAATACGTCCTTAATTGTTGATGTCATGAGCATGTGGGAGTAGGCTCAAATCCCACACCTGACACCATGTTTCAAGATTTGTTTATCTGATTGGAATATCTAACAGGACTTGTCTAATGCTCAACGGCATGCAGAACAGCTTGATGACTTTGTGAACAACAAAAACAACAACAATAACTTTCAGAACAATAACAACAGCGATATCAAGTACACACAATTATAGCATGCATCATTTTATTCAGTAAAGGGGCTCAACGGTTAAAGGATTATATGGAAAGGTATATTTCAATGATTTGAAAAAGTGATTGTTATGCTCCCTATCATCTTGTCTCAGCCAGCTTGACAGAACAGAAACTGTGCACGTATGTGCGAAAATTCGTAGCTTTTAGCCCCCACCCCCCCTTAGCTCCCTGCAACATATCCAAATATTAGGGGACATTTGATATTTTCTTCCTTGGGCCTGAAACTCTTGATTTATCATTTTGAAAAGCGTATATATCCAAATACTTCCTTTTATCAGATTGCTCGATAACATCATTATATGCAGTTTCTGCTCTGTCAGCCAGCTTTAGGTATAGATGTATAGACTATCATCATCATTATTATGAGCTCTTTCATCAAGCTATGTACACAACTGATAGCGAATTTTAGATTATAGCCACGTGTCTCCAACATTTTCAATAAATTATCCTGACGATTATTTATGGCCTGTAGTATTTCCTGTACGGTGATTATGTAAAGATAGGAGTGTCTGAAATAGGTGTCAATATTTTTGAAATTCTTAACAAATTCAGACTAACCAGGGTGAGTCAAAAATGATTTGGTGCTTGAAAAATGCTTCAATTTTGAAAATAACTAGATATCAAAGATTGTCAATGAACACTTATAGCAAAGTACTTGGAGTTCTTTTCAAGTCATCGAACCAAGCAAGCTATGCATTACCTATTAGTGCAATTATTTTTAAATACTGGGTGTCTCAAAAAAAGTACCCCCTTTTGACTCAACAAGGCAACAAAACGATAACATTTCGGGACTTTTTGAATTCATGGCTACATTTGTTGGTCTTCAACTTAAATGCACATAACTTGCATTTGGAAATTTTTTCCACCGAACACCGGAGATATGACTTCACAAGGTCGAAATTTGGAGTGCACCTGAAACCAGAGGTTTTGAGAAATGGCCTAGCCATAATTTGACACCAAACAGGCATTTTGCAAACGAATTTTCGACTTTGACCTTTACTTTTTATTTTTGAAAAGATTTATACCTTGAATTACTTCAATTGTTCTTGAAGTGACTTTTCTTTTGAGGAATCGATCCTTGCATTGCATTCGATCCCAAGTGTTTTGTATTAAAGAAGAGGAAAAGGAGCACATGCCCGCTTATTTTGGAGATGTGGCACGACTTTATCACTCTTACCACATTTTTACTATATTTGTTTAATCAGCGCCATGTCCATGCATCTTTTATTCTTTTCAAAAGCAAAGCACGGAAACTTAAAGTCTACAGGTACTTTGGAGAATGTCCACGATACAAATCATGACCAGGCCCTTTTTCAAAACCTCTGGTTTTGGGTGCACTGTAAATTTTGACTTTGCGAAACTGTATCTCCGGTGTTTGGTGGACGATTTCTAAATGAAAGGTATGTGCATCTAAGTTGAAGATTGATAAATGTAGCTGTGAAGTCGGAAAGCAATGATATCTTATTGGTTGGTTCCTATTTCCAGTCAAAAGGGGGTACTTTTTTCTGAGACACCCGGTACTTAATGCCTTTGCTAGATAATCTAAACGTGAAATTACATGCTGATTTGATTGGATTTGATTGGATTAAACTTGATTGGATTTGATTGCAAATCACAACTTGCAAACCTATGAAATGTCTGTATCCTTTTAGATGGTAAAAGATTTCAAGAAAAAAGATATCGAAGTTTTCCTAGCTTCCTGTTCTGGTGAGTTCCATAATCCATAAAGCCTACCAAAGGCCCATTCTCATGCAGTTGTCTCTATAAGCTCTTTTATCATTCAAGATTTGAAAATTAATCGAAATCGTAAAAGTTTAAATTTTAAAGAGTAAGGTTTTTTGAGAATTTGTATATAGCTTTTAATTTATGGACACGAAGATCTTATTTTCGTTTATGATTCGTGCAAGAAGAACCAAGAGACTATAACTAAATTGGTTGGCACTTACAGGCATTACATTTGCATTTTGGACCAAAAGATTAAAGATTTACAAAAGATCCTAGGATCTGATTCTGTCGTGGCCTGTCAAAAATGGATAATTTTTTTGGCGCACCTGGCATAACTGCGTCGAACCATTAGCTTCTGGAAGCAAAAAATTCTCACAAATTAAAAGATATTTCAAACCTTTGCAATTCATCTAAAGTTGATTAACAAGGGCAGATTTTGTTATACAATAGCAGGGAGCAGTTGTCAATTGAAAGCGATTAGCGACTGCAGACAAAGGAAATTCTCTCGACCAGTATTTCAAATCAAGCAAATCGGCAAAAGTTTCCCCGAAACTAGGAAGGCAAACTCTCGCCTTGTGCACGCGAAAGGTGATTTTAAGAGAAGTAATGTTCTTTTAAGGAAAGAAGAAGGGTAAATTTAAAGATCTGCCAGTCGGATTTTGTTTATTCGATTCAGAAACCGAGCAGAAGGCATTGTAATTCTCGCGTATGTAGGGCTTAAATGAAACGATTATAAAACAGCTCCTGAATCAAATAAACAAATCCGCCTGGCAGAACTTTAGATTCACCCTCTTTCTTTTGTTATAAGCACATAACTTCTCTTAAAAGCTACCTTTCGCATGCACAAGGCAGGAGTTTGCCCAGCTGGTTTCAGGGCACCGTTTGCGGCTGTGTTTGTTTTGAATTACTGGTTGGGAGAATTTCCTTTGTCTGCAGTTGCTGATCGTTTTGATTGAAGTGTCAATCAAATGCAACTGATGCTATTGTAGTACAAATTCTGCCTTTGTTAAATTGATTTGGTCCTTGGCACAAATGCACACAATAATTTTTTATAATCGGTAATGTAATCAAATTTCATGATTTTTAGAAGGGTAAGGTTTTTATTCACTCGGTATAGCTTGATAGATATGTTAGAAAATACTCTTTTCTCGTAGATAATGTAATGTCGATGCTGCATACAGGAGGATTTTTGGAAGTTCATGGTCGCCACCGAATTTTCATCACAGTTCATGATGCTGTCATGCATTGCTTATCTGCAACAACGTTGGTAAGACATGTTCTAGTGCAAAGTTTTATTTAAAGGGGCTCCGTCTCCAAATGTCGGTTGAAACAATGATTTTGCAGTTTTTGATAGGCAATATCACACAGACTTTTCATCATTTTCTCAAAGAAGAAATCGTTATTTGGAGATAAATCTTTGTACTTCACAGAAGAACAGACCCGGCGAAAAGAGAAATTTAGTTGTATTCTACCGTGTACCTCGCGATGAGTAGAGAGATACTACGGAAAAGAGGAAGTAAAATTTCGTTTTCTTTGAATTACTTGTAATCAACTGGCAGATCTGAAGGACTTTATTATTACCAACGTCACGCATTCCATAGCTCAGCCCCACGAAATGAAGACTCCCCTCTTCTAATTTTACTCAGAACTTTTCTTCTTAACTATGCAGCAGCCTTCTCGTCTAACTTAGGAAATTACATTCTATATAATCTAACATATTGTTCAACCTAGAAATTACTTTTAAGGAAAGAAACCTTCGTGGGAAGAAACTTTCGTGCGTTGGAGAAAATGCGAAATTTTTGGAATCAATTTTAACGAATCAGTCAAAATACACCCCTTTACGTTAGTAAAGGGATGTTAACGCCAAGGCGGACATTATGATTTTCTAGCCCCCCCCCCCTCGTGCCCATGCCTCCATCCTGTCACAAAGCGTGCTCTCCCTCTCAAGAAGTCTTCCGTTCAGAAGCTAAATTCAAGTTACAAGGTTTCTTTCAAGTTGAGCAATTCTCCCCTCTCCCTCCCACCCAGCGGTTTGTGGTTTTTGCCCAAAAGTCACCCAGGGTCGTATCTAAGTGTTCTGGTTTGTGCCTGGTTGCAGTTAGGCCGCTCTATGTAGCGCGGCGGTTCTGTTTATTGTTGTTCCTTATATATTATATGTTTACAGAATGCAAGAATGTATCAGAAGTTGAAAGAGTTAAAGGAAATGAATGTGTGAGAAGTGATATTTCTTACAGTATTTTACATTTGGCAAACTGTTGTTTCGTTCATGTTTCAGAAAGTTGATAGAGTTAATGGAAATGAATGTGTGAGAAATGATATTTCCTACAGTATTTCACATTTTGGCAAACTGTTGTTTCGTTCATGTTTCAGAAAGTTGAAAGAGCTTATGGAAATGTATGTGTGTGAAGTGATATTGATTGTAGTATTTTACATTTGGAAATCTGTTGTTCTCCAAAGATACGACCCCAATAAGCTGCCACACTTTCCGTTGTGTTTTCTTCAATGTCCTTCTGCCGGGGCGAGTTGCTTTGTTTGGAAAGATCCAATATGGCCGTCTCTGTTCCAGTGATTCCCGCCGCGGGGCGTTAATGGAAATTTTTTCGCGAGAATAAAATTTCGTGATTTTGAAAATAAGATAAAAAATTGGGCCGGAGAACATTGCACCTGCAGAATATTATGTAGGTTGGTCTTAATTAGTATTTATTTGTACTATTGTAAACCAACATTAAATAATGAAGAAAATGAAAAAAAAAATGAAAAATGATTTTAGGTTTCTGATCAAATTTTGTAATGTCTCAAATATTCCTTGACTTTTCCATGAATCTTCTGAATCGTCCATGCATATGCTTGTTGGTAGCATAGTTCGAAAGGTTTGTTGTTAAAGAAGCTTATATTGACTAACAAGAAGAGGGGTATCAATATTTGATGAAATGAATCTTTGATTCCATATCATAGGAAATTTCGCGAGAGTAAGTTATCGCGTGCGTCATATTGTAGGAAATTTCGCGAAACAAATTCTCGCGAATTTCAGGCAAAAGCGCGAAAAATGCGAAAATTTCTTCTCCTGAAAGGTTCTTTGCTTAAAGTAATGAAAGTAAGACATTTTATTCTTACTGAGTTTTCATAAACTTTTAATTGCAGCGAAATGGAATTTCTTCATCTGGAGCGAGCACAAGTGATATGGGTGAGAGTAACCCAAGCTTAAGTGACGAAGAAGTTCAGTCAACCTTGTCACATGGAGACAACACTAAATTATGAGAGCCATCGGTAAGACTTTATTTGGATATATTTAATCTGCGTGGAAAGAGTTTCTTATTACGGAAGCCGAGCAGACCCATGGAGCTTATTCAATCGTGGCCAAAGTACTTGGGACAATTCGCAAAATTGCACTACTTTGGGTCTTTGATTGTATGCCCCCCGCTCCCCCCGTTTCAATGCTGCTTGAATCAAACACCATTTGACCTTGGCAACAATGAATTATGGGGAAGGGCGAAGGGTTCCTTAATCGGCTTGCTGTAATTTTGTGCATTTTCAGTGTCCTTATTACTCGGTACACTTTAACCAATTTTATAGATCCATGTGTAGCAAAACCAGTAGTTGAATTTTTCGGATTCATGTGTAGCAAATAATTGAATTTTGTAATTTTTTGATATTCCGTTTCAGCATGCTTTAGGTGTAAAGTCCCTTTGAGTCCAGTTCAAACTTAGGGTTTTCTACTTTTTTTATCGTCTGGCCTGCATCACTTACTTATGGTATTTTTTATTATGCTCCTTCGAATAGGCCTCACGCTACATCCAAATGAAAACATTCAGTTTTTGAATACATCATTAGGGTGAGACCCCGTTTACACTATGCCGGTACGAAATGAATACGGCATGAAACTGTGCCGTATTGGCCTCCCGTTTAAACTATGCCGGCATAGTTTTTACTTGAATACGGCACGAAATGAATTCGGCATGCTAACTGGCTTCGTCGCTCTACCGGCACAGTGTAAACGGCGAATACGGCATCATTTCATGTCGGATTCACATCGAGGCGATAATCTGGCAAATGAGAGCATGCGCCTTGACAAATCCTCGCTCTGCGCATGGTCAAAACCTATCGTATTCATTTTGTGCCGGTATAGTGTAAACGGGGTCTGAGGACGTGCACTGTACGGTGATATACAATAACTTGAATTACAACTAGAAAAAGATACTTGAAAAATCGAGCTCACAGTTTGTCAAATCGCTTTTCTTCCAGGTATGACAAATCATGCTCTCCAGCTTGGTCTCAGTTTCGTTAGTCCTTAAAGACTGCTGACTACTGCTGTGATGCTCCGAGGCTCGTAGCTGCGATGGTGAGCAATCACTCCGCCCAGTTTTAGTTTTTTACATGGGGATGTTGTCTGTTCTAAGAATAGGCTTACCGTAAGTCCTCGAATAATCCCCCACTTCGAATAAGCCTCCACCCAAAAATATCTTTTGTGAAATAAGCCCCCATCCTCGAATAAGATCCCATGGGGCATTAATCGATTGCTATTTTAATGAATCTTTTCGTTCTCTTTTTTGATTGACTTTCTTCTTCTTTCTTTCAACGTCCTTGGGCTTAGATATTGCTTCGAAAACAATATATCCCAATACATCTGCTGTGCTAAACATACTGACCAGCCTCGAGTAAAAGAAGACAATTAGTCCTGGTCATTGTTTTGATAATGATAATCTTCTTTGAAGTTGGTCTATTTACAATAGTAATATAATTACTAATTTATACCAACTATTTACAAAAACAACTTTAACAGAAAATATACAAATTTACAATTCTGGCTATTTACAAATCCGGCAATTACACTTATCGCCAAGCCAATGCTTGATCGCTCTTTTGAAAGCTGCAACTTTGAAAGTGCTTTTATCTGGTAACTAAGGGTGTTCCAAAGGAGGCTTCCTCTAAAGGATAATGACTGTGTTTTGGCAATCGACATACATTTTTTGTTTGACTGCTGCTAAATGCCCCCCCCCCCGAATAAGCCCCCACCCCAAATATTTGTTTGCAAAATGATCCCCTGGAGGCTTATTCTAGCACTTACGGTAGTATTTCAATGTAGATTGGATAACTAAACTAGGAGGCTGGGAAGGCTAAAGTGGAGTAGGTAGCTCAATTCATGCTCATTTACTGTGGACTTGTTACCTGCAGTCCCTGTTTTCCTGTACTCTGTGACTTAATCATGTCGCTTCGGTCAACAGAGAACCATATTTTCACGCTGAAAGCTTGACCCTCCCACTCTAACTATTTCCAGTCAGATCAATCAGATTAAGAACTTTGGCAAAGGACTATGGTGTCCTAACTTTGACCGATTGATTTTACTCGAGCGAAGTTGATGCGGAAGCCAGCTGGAGATTTCTCTGGCAATTTTTAGTATAACAATCAGTGGTGGAAAAAAATTTTACGTTCGTGCGAAGCAACCTCAACCTAAAATTCTTCCTTCGATTATTTTATCAATGTTTTCTTGTGCCAAATGTCAAAGCCTTATTGACTGCACAACGCCTATGAGCACCAGAAGAACACAATAAAACATTGCCCTTTTCTTTTGATCAGTTTTTCCTTCTATCTTGCTTTCCTCTTTACATTTTCAATGTCTATTTTCACTTTTCATCCTTCCTTCTTTCCCCGTTCCATTTTTCGTTCTTGCTCATGTCCTCAATCCTTTCTTCTATTCCTTTCATTCCTTCTTTCCTCCTTTCTCGTTTCTGTTCTCTTTCCTTCAGCTTGTTCTGTTCTTCTCCTTTTCTTCCTTCAAGACAAACGAGCTTCCTGCGAAGCTGCATCGTGGCTCCATGCACTTTTTCCACCTCTGATAAAAAGCATTGAAATAGTTGAAGACTCGACAGGTATCAGGTCAAATATTCTTCTTTGTATCCATGATATATTTTGTTGATTAGGGACCGTTCATTATTTACAGAGGGGTTGGCACTGAAGAGAAATGTTTTCTTGTCCAAAAAATCTTCTTACCCAACTCTAAAAGTGACAGCAAAAAACATCTCCCCAACAATTTTCAGGTTGAACAAATTTTGTCCGACCCCTACCTATAAACATGGTTTTAATGTCAAACGATGTAAATTGTAAATTCAATACTGTAAATATTGATGACAAAGATGAGCAAAGTAGACACTGAAAGTGAAATGGATAGTGTTGATGATATTGATGATATTGATAATTTTGGACTTTAAACATTTGGCCTTAATTGATGGGAAAATTTTGTTGTCACAACCTTGAAATTACATGAAAAAATATTTACCAACCTTTTTATGTTAGAAAATTTATCTTACCCAACCCATTTCTCTTCGGTACCAACCCCTTTATAAATAATGAACAGTCCCTTAATTGCCATTTCTGAGGAGTAAGTTCAGATACCTAACAGAAGCTATCTATGCTGCTCGGTCATTCACCCCATACCCGACCCTCCCGACCCCAAAAATAGGATAGGAAAGTCGTCTGGTCTAGGTTCTGTTTGTTTTACACCCACCCTGTTTTGCTATTCATTCAGCGAACAAAGTTTCCTGGCTGGCAAAGCGTCTTCAGCGCCCCTCATTTTACGAGCAAATGCTTCCAGAAATGTAATAACGTTCTGTTAACGAAGGCCTTAGTTTCAACATCGTTTTTTTGCCGTGTCGAATCAAACTGTAATTAAAACGGCAGAATCTGCCGTGTCTGAAAATCTGATTTAAGCATCGATTTTTGCCGTGTCGGATTGAAATTAAAATGGTTAAAATGGCCATTTTTCAAAATGCACAAATGCAGTGGCTGATCAAACGCAGAAACCGCAGACCATAGCCCAGAATTGATCGATTAAACGCGGCAAAAATCCGATGTTTAAATCAATTGGTTTTTCTGCCGTTTGATACGACAGAGCTGGTAAACTTGTGCCGTTTTATCTATTCAAAACGGCAGGTGATTTAAACATCGTTTTTATGTCGAATTTAATTGACACTTAGAAGTTTTTAGCAGCATCTATTAAATTCGACACGGCAAAAAACGATGTTTAAACTGGGCCTAAGTAATTAGACTAATTTTTCACGACATCTTGGAAAGGTAATTTTTATGTCAGTATGTTAGAAGGATTTTGTCAGAAATATGGGGTGGATTCTTGGGAAACATTATCATAAAATGTGATATTTTGTGTTAGTACAGCGGTAGATTTATTCGTTGGAAGATTAACTTGTGCAGAGAGTACTTTAGGGCTGCTCTCCATATCGAGCATTTTGAGCACGCGCGGGCGCTGCTACCAAATAGGAGCATGCGTTGTTGACCTGGGGAGGAGGGGTAACTTAAGTTCTCCATTGTACGGGGTTGTGCCATTTCTAGGGTACCTTTTTTATGATAGAGTCCTGATTTATGGGTATTGCTTTCAACGATTTTTGATATTTTCCGGATGGGTATGAGTTTTGTAAAACTTTATTTATGGGTGAACTTTTTTTTCGGCTTTTCGGAATTTATGGGTATACTTTTCAGATATTTTCCGGATTTATGGGTGGTAGTTTTAGGCTTTGAATGGCACAACCCCGTATCTTGGAAACTTAAGTTACCCCCCCCCCCCCGGGGGTTGTTGATGAAACCTTAGCGATCAATTTGATCGCAGCGTTCAAACTTCGGGCGTTTTTGGAGTGGGAATGAGTTCAACTCCCATCGCAAGTGTTTGCGATCGCCACCGAAGGAACCAATCATGTTGCAAGAAACTGACATCATGCACGATCTCATTTTCAACATGGCCAATGAAGAAGTGCGCGCCAAAATCAAATGGAGATTAATTCCAGAGATAGATTAGGGAACACGCTCGATCATGCTCGCAGCGTTCGTGCGCTCAAAACGCTGGATATAAATTGGGACTTGGAAATTTTTAGAAAATTTATTAAGTTAAAGTTAATGTCAAAGGGGCTCCGTCGTCAAACTGTAAGCAAAACGATGATTTTGCAGTTTTTGAAAGGTGAGATCACACAGGATTTTCGTATTTTTTTTCAAAATGAAAGTTGCTGTTTGAGCATTAATCACTGTACTTCACTAAGGAACAAACCAAACATTCATATCTTCTACGATTGCTCGGATATAAGTGGATTTTTAACGGTCGCTTTTTGGTGGCTTGGGTGAAGCCACCAAACAAACTGCAGAGAACAATGGATGAACAATGGATAATCCCCGACACGTGGGAGTTTACGGATTTGTTTACTGTTTGACGACGGAGCCCCTTTAAAGTTTGGTTTTCTCGGTAATATGGAACAAAAACATTGGCTTCAAAAGAAACGTTTCGACTCAAACTGTCTTTAAACAATGTGTGGAAAAAGTCGTTGCTGCCTCGTTGCGCACATATTCAGGTTACCCAGTAGAATTTCGCAAACAAGTAGCCTGCACATGCGTAATGGTATGTCTGAGTCACGTGGCATATCAGTACGAATTGAATTGTGTTTGCAGAATGTTTATGTTTGTTTGTTCTTGTTGCTCAGAATTTAGAATCGGAAATATTGCATTCAGTGATCGAACCATTTGTAAAATATTTTTTTCTTCTGATACTTGTCATAACAAATCATCAGCTAAGAAGTTTTCTCCGCCCTACCAGGGGCGTAGCCAAAGTGGGTGTACCGCAACCCCAACTTTTAATTTTTCGGAAAATTGGTTGGAAAGTTGCATCATTACCAATTTGTATCACTTCAACAATCAACAATCAAATGCAAGAAACCCTCATTTTGTTGACAATTTCGGGGTCTGCATCCTCCCAATAATTGTCCTGTGCTTCGCCCCATGCGCACTGTTGTCATCTTCCTTTCGGATCTTATCTAATGACTAGCTGAAACCAATTTCGGAAGGAATATTTATCAGATTGTTTCGTTTCTCTGCGCAGTTTTCAAGGTCTTTACCACATGCAGATTTTTTAGAATGGAAGGAATTGAAGGCAACAGCAAGGGTGAATTTGTAGAACAAAGGATAATGTTCTGTTTAAGACAAAGCGATTTGGCAGCCCCAGGAAATAGATTGCACACCTTCGACACAGCCGACCATTTTTTGTTTTTTCTGTTTAGTTTTCTTTTATTGAGTGCACTCATGGGTCTGTTCTTAAAGGGGCTAGATAAGAAAGTGTCTGGGAAATTTTTGATTAGGCTGCTTTCTGATGAGCTAAGTTATTGTGACTATTCAATGAAAATTCAAAATAAATGTATCATCTTGGAGATTCGCCTTTGCACTTTATTCTCATTCAAATCAGATCTCCATATGTTTTGGGATTGCTGTGATATAAATGGATTTGCAACAAGTATTTTTGTTGATCTTTCACCCAAAGATCAGCCTGTATCTAAATAAGGATCTTTCCTTTTGAATTTAGCTAATTACAAAGGAATTTCTCCTCTTAAGACAGCCAAATTGCTTTGTCTTTTCGGAAACGTGAAGCTTTTGTTTCACAAGATCTTCCTTTTTATGTGACAACTTTTATGTGACGAATTGTGAAATTGACAATAATATAACCAAATAGAGCATTGTGTTGTATAGATATCTAGATTCAGTTAGTATAGGTATCTTCATAGTGTCATCTGTGGACGTTTCTCGTAAATAGTGCGAGTATGGGCAATAATGACGGATAATGCGGAGTGAAATATACTGCCGGGCGAGTCAAACAAGTGTATCCGCGCGTTAAAAACCCGTAATGCAAAAACAGTAACACCAATTTGGAAAATTTCTTTGAATTCATTTTGAAAATTGTTTGAAAAAAACTTATTTTGACACTCAGAAAAAACTTGCTATCGCCTGATTACAGCAAAATTTCAACGCATTTCATTTACTCCAGACTCCCCGGTTTTTAGGATTCGGGAAATGGTCCACCCACTCCGTCGATTCCAGAACCCTCGTCAATTTTGGGCTCGAGAGTATACGCCTTAGGCTACGGTGCACAATTTTTACACCAAATTGTCGTTGTATTATTACCCTCGGTTTAGATTAATTTAAAATCCAAATGTATTTATAATACGATAGAATTCAATTCAATTTCTTCATCGTTTCTGTATGAAATGATTTTATACTAATAGAAACTGATGTTTGGGGTATAACGTTTATAAAATGCGTTGTTTTTTATTGACGATTTTGTATTTAGGTTGCAATTTTAAATCGTTGGTTTTTTTCTGCAAAATGATGAAACGGAAACATCCTGTCTTCTTTGTTTTGTCTTAGCAGAATAGGGTCTTGTTTATGGAAGGGATCTAATGGTTGACCTGCATGGCATTTGATCAAACTTTCAAGGTTTGCAAGGCAAGGGTTTATTGGAGACAGACGAAGCCCTGAACACTAAAACTCGCGCCAAAAAGTTTATAATGCTGCATAAAGGCCCATAAATTACCCATGATCCCTTGTCGCCCAATGTGTAGAAAATATCCTTCTTTCGATCTATGCTCATGTTTGCTCTTAAAAAATATTTCTGGAATGCACAACGAACGAGCTAGCTACCTGGGTTTCAGAGAAACTTTAGCGGCTTTGCTTGTTTTTAATTAATGGTTGAGCCCGGGGGGGGGGGGTCACTACCATATGTACCAGTACGGGATGTGCCATTTTTTGGGGTACCTTTTTTCAGGCTGAAAATAAATTTTAGGGTGTCATTTTTGGTAACATCACAAATGAACATAAATTTTGGGGTGTCATTTTGGAAGAAAAACGCTTCAAGGTATTGAATTTAATCTAATTTCAGATACTTAGTCAGAATTTTGAATTTTGGTCACAATTTTAGGGTTTCAATTTGAATGCCCTGTAAATTTTGGGGTATGGTTTTTGAAAAGATTCATAAATTTTAGGGTATGATTTTACAGTTCAAAATGGCACACCCCCGTCATCCGCCTATTGAAGTGACCCCCCGGGTGGTTGAGACAATTTCCTTTCTCTTCGATCACTAATCGCTTTGAATTGCGGTGTCAATCAAACGCAACTCAAACGCATACTATTGTATTACAAAATCCGTCCTTGTTGCTTTCGATCAAATCAGTACAACCATAAGAGAGCAACAAAAAGAGGCAAATAAACTTGTTTTCTTTCAATGTTCTTACTTTTCACTTCCCTAACTAGAACTGATAAACACTTAATGATAAAATATCATACAATTATCTGTAACGTAGAATCTTTACGAGATCTCTTGTGAAAAAATACAATTTATAGCATGTTTGACAGCAACAATAGGCGTATTTTAAAATGGTCACCATCGATTCAACAAAAAGAAACTCAAAACTTTGTTCTAGACTCGCTTGTTTCGTATTGCAAACACGTGAAAACGATACAGTAAAGTCCAGCATTTAGAAAGCCACTTTACAAGAACTCAGACCCTGCATTAAAAGTTGGTTTCTCCAAGGGGGGCTTTGCAGTACTGGAGACTTTGAAAATGAATGCTTAAAGGGAATGTAAGCATATAAAAGTGGCTCAAGCCACTTGCGGTCAATGTCTAGCCTATCAGATATCAGCATTTCATGCTGACGTAGATCAGTTGCCCAAATATGGTGCGGCACATGTCACATCATATTGTCTTCGTAAGATTATTTTTATCAAAGGCTTATATTTGCTTACATTCCCTTGAAAGTTCGTCTCAAATTAGATGTCACCTGAGATTTGCGATAACGCAAAATTCCTTTGAAAAACGCTTCTATTGTAGTTATTCGCCGGTATTTGCAGGTGACATGTAATGTGAAACAGACTATACCATTTGTTAGCATGCAGTAGGCACCCGCAAATAAGAAACACACATGTAAGAAACTTAGATATTGAACTTTCAAAAAAGACAATGGCTAAAAAAGGGTTCATTGTCTTTGAACAAGTAAATAGCCCAGAACCAAAATTGTGTCCCCTGTACGCGTGTACATGAATTTACTTAGAAAAGATCGCAGTGCTTCCTATTCGTAAGTACCTATAGCCTACGAGTAAACCCATTATCCCAAAGAAGAAGAGGTCTACGAAACAAAGAGCAAAAGCCTGCTACGGCCGCCCAATTAACCGTTCTGATCTGCTATTCAAATAGTGTGTGAAACGCGTCTATACAAACGAGGCAGCATAAATTAAGTTTCCACAAATCTGGAAACCGCAGTAGCAAGCTTTTGCTCTTTGTTTTTAGCCCCTGTCTTCTTTTTGATAATGGCTAAGGTACCAACTGTACCACGAGAAGACTAAACCACAACAGGTGGCCTAAACTGTCATTTTTGGGGTTGCTACGCCTAGCGTCTTGAACGTACGTCTAGCAACGGGCTGACTGTAATTTTCCTTTTCCGTTATAAGTCAAGTTCCATGTTATATCGGCAAACAAAAGTCTGGACAACTTTACCATCCCAGCCACAAGTCCAGCAAGAATCTTGCTTCAGATCCCACGCTAGGCCTTTGATGTAATCTTCATGAACTTTGCGTTTTAACCTGGTGAAGAATTTGGATGAATCACTAAGGGTGTGTTTGATTGCTAGCAATTCTGACAACGGTACCGGGTGTCCCAGAAAAGAGTATGGGACAGATTTGGTTGGGTCCAGCGATGACAATTTAGCATTAATCAATAATGGCTAATCAATTTCAAAATGTTCCTCGATAGTTATCTTGAAAATAGATACTTCGTTTGTTGATAATGATGGTTTGAGAGCAGAAATATTAACTTTGAAAGATTTAGCGTTTTGCCTAAACGAATTTTCTTGAAGCGCAGCGAATAAATCAACGATAGCCTTGATGAAATTTGAACAATATTGATGTTGTCAATTTCAAAATGACGTAGTTTGGCTGTTCACTTCCGGAAAACAAGAGTATTTAGGAAAAATAGCAAGAAAAAAAACTGCAAGTCAGAAGAAGCAATTACTGATTCTTGTGTAAACTGACACAAGATGAAATCAAAATGCAAACACAAAATCCAATCCACAAGGAAATATGCAAGACTAAATCAAAATGTCAAACGAAATCATAATTCTGATTTGAATCATAAATAAAAAGACAAGATGAAATCAAATCATAGATTGAAAGCCGAACGGAAATCCTAATTTGAAATGGGAATGTGACACCCAACACTAAATCCAAAGTAAGATGAAATCCAAATGTAAATACAAAATCCCACTGTGAACACGAAATGAATAAAAAATTAAAATTTGCAAGACGAAATCAAAATCTAAAATGAAATCTAAAGTTGAATCATAAATGTAAGGCGAAAACTGTCTGCTTCAAATCTTGGTGGATGCTATGTTGGGAGCCCCTCGTGCGCACAGTACATATTTGAAAGAAAAGTCTCGTTTCCACGTTCAAATGGCCATTTGCAGAGCGAAATCAGTCATGCGCTAAGTGAAATCGCTCATGCGCTAAGTGAAAAACAAATCGAGCGCGCTTATGCTCTGTGTAAAATTTTCAACTTAGGAAGTGTAGTTTCTGAAGTTTTGAAAAGTTGGGGCAACTATTTCTTGTAAGCATTTTCTTATAAAAAATTGTGTGCACTCTACTTCCTCTTTATTCCATTCCTCTCAGGGCTTTTTGAAAAAAATCAGGTCCGGGCTGGCAGATAGTTTCTTGAAATTTGGGGCTAGTTTGATACCAAAAGTTTCATATGTGTTAATGCAAAAGACCAATTATTTTATGTGTCTCGAAGGTGCCTATATTTAGAACATGTTTCGACAAAATGTATAGTAAAAAAATAAGCTGATTTGAAGTTCATGACCATATCCTTCTTTCCTTCTTTCTGAAGTTGAAGTCAAATTTGTCAATGGAAACTTTTTGGAGTTTGCTGAAATGAATGCAATCTTTACTTTAGTTTTCAAGTTGTGAGCCAGGAAAAATAAAAACTGCAAATTACAAAAATTTTCTCAACTTTTCAAATTCAGGTTGAGCTTTTTCCGATATTTAACAAAATTGAATCAACCATCATCATAGTAATAATCATAATCATGATTATGAACATCATTATCAAAGCGATGCCCGATGCTCTCCTCGAATTAGCCACCAACCGAGCTGAAGACTCAGCAGCGCGACTGTGGGCCTACTGCTATTCTTATAAAGCGCGCTTGAAAGCGAGCTCGATTTGTTTTTCACTTAGCGCATGAGCGATTTCACTTAGGGCATGACTGATTTCGCTCTGCAAATGGCCATTTGAACATGGAAACGAGACTTTTCTTTCAAATATGTACTGTGCGCACGAGGGGCTCCCAACATAGCATCCACCAAGATTTGAAGCAGACAGTTTTCGCCTTACATTTATGATTCAACTTTAGATTTCATTTTAGATTTTGATTTCGTCTTGCAAATTTCAATTTTTTATTAATTTCGTGTTCACAGTGGGAATTGTATTTACATTTGGATTTCATCTTGCTTTAGATTTGGTGTTGGGTGTCACATTCCCATTTCGAATTAGGATTTCCGTTTGTCATTTTGTTTAAGCTTTCGTCTCGGCTTTCAATCTATGATTTGATTTCATCTTGTCTTTTTATAAGCAACTCTATCAATTGAAAGAAACAGAACTAAAATTGGATAGCTACTTGTGGGGTGAGTGGCCGAGCGGCTTATACAGTTTCCGTCAGGTGACTGAAGTCAAGCTCGGTCGAGTGAGGTCAAACTCCGGATGGGTGACCTTTCGGAGGCCTAACCTCGCAACTCACCTCGCCGTCCTTTGGAAGGGACGTTAAACTAGGGGTCTCTTGCCTGGATGCGGCATGCATGGTGGGCTTAAACTAGCTTATTATACTTCCAGCCCACTAAGAAGTAAATTACTGAAAAGAAGAATAAGTAGAAGGAACAAAGAACAAGTATGTAATAAATAAACAATACTTACAGTGATGAATTGCTGAAACAATCTTGAACATTTAGGGACAAGTCGTCCGACACACTTGCCAGTAGACTCCCACTGCTGATAGATGTAATTAAGAATATCAGTGTTAATTCAAATATGATTAAATTTGATGACCTTTGGGGACTTTGTGGTCAACAAAAAACTTTTTAAATGCATGAAAATAACATTAATGAACAATATGCTACAATTCAGTTCACAAGATTGTCAAGAGCAACGTCGATGGAAATAGACAAAATATGTGACTATCTCTGTTAAATTTCCATTGATGAGTCGATGCTAATAACCTAAGCACTTTCCATACAAATACATTTCAAATGTCCCATGCAGCCTAACGTCCAGCTGCCCCTTCAATTTTGGGCAACCAGGTAGTCCTAAACAATTTATCATGTTTCTCACATAGTATCACAAGCCCTATAACGTTTGAGAGCGTCTGAGACCTAGAGTACTAGATATCGGGTCCAATAATACCACAAAAAAGAGCTAGAATGCAAGAGAGCTCGTTACACCGTACCACAAATCTTGTAGAGCCACCTTGCACGAGAGCTACCACACCAGACACCATGTCACATGATAACTTAGATGCTCGGCAATCAGAGTGTCAAAGAGCTAAAGTGTCTCAAAGGAAGTCATTGTATTGTTACAAAGGCTCTGAATGCCTTATTGGGAGTTTTCCATATCTTTCTTTCTGCAATGTCACCAAAGTTTTTATGAAAAATCGAAGATATAACATCACATTACCCTCCTTGTGAAAAGGAAACACGGTTGATGGGCTTCGTATGAACATCAAATTTGGTAAGACATTTGTTTGGATTCCTTGTATCAATAATTGCTATGCTACCATTGCTATAACCTGCAAAACAAAACGCGTTTAATTACATCTTTCTTCTGCTTCAGAAATCTGCAACTTTTGATAAAACGGACTTCCAAAATCGTTTGCTTTGTCATAGTTTCTTGGAGCTTACAGCGGCGGATTCAGAACTAGAGGAGTCTAAGCGTAGTTTTATTCATTTGACCATTTCATTACACAACTACTGCATAATGCATTTGCCAATCTTATTGTTCTGATATGCAAGGGAGCAGTCAGTGGCCTTTCAAACGAGGACTGTTGTTTACTCACATAGTAGATCTAAGTTATATAAATTCTCAACCCTAGTTTTAGCCAGAAGAAAGCTTTCATTTTTGGCCACATCTGCAGAAAAGGACCTCTTATTGGGTATGGTATCACCTGCTTTAATGGCAACATCAAACAGATATGTGGTGATAAAGGAATTGCGGAACAGGTTAGATTATCACAGGGCAGAGGCTACAGGAGAAGTTTTATTGAAGACCACGGAAGATCAGCTACTGATTTATCTGTTACGTGATGTGATGATGATGATGATGATGATGATGTTAGCCTTAATGCTAGAAAATGTTCTAGCATTTATCATGGTAAAATGTGGACAGCAGATGCTTACCAACAGCTACCCATGCTTTATTTGGATGCCAGTTCACTGCACATGGATATGCTGATGCTTCTGATACTGAAAAAAAGAAATTACAGATCATAATATCACAGAGACAAGAAATAAAATAGCCCAACTTAGGCTATTTACTTGGTAAGTAGGAAAGATGTACCCTCAGTTTGAACAGTCATGTTGCAAAAGCTACGAAAGTGATTATCAAATTTCAAATCAAATTTCATATATACATATTTATCATAATTTCATATATTCATATAGAACTTCCGGACTCATAGAAGGAAGACGTGTTTTTAGTTTGCTCTGAATTTTATCAAAATTGATATGTTTTAACACAAGTTATATTCACTGTGGATATTTAGTAGTATTATTTGTCCAAGCTTTTTTACATTTTTCGCTTGCATTTCACATAATGGATTCGAATGCACACCAGAAATGAGTAAATACACTTTGAATGAAAGAAGAACGTGCATCACGATAGTGTCGCCTGTGAATGAAATCCCCTCGTGGATTTCGCTCTTTGACAATCGTTATGGAAATCACCTAAATCGAATTGATGGCTTTGCTGTGGAAAAAAAAGATGATCATGGTAAGAAGACCTCTTTCTCCATCATTAATCATTCGGCAAAAAAATCAAAGAAGCCAGTTCTCACTTTGACCCTTTATTCAACGGGAACTATCATGGCACAGGCCCAAGAAACGTCATTGGCAATCTGGAAAGAACTTGAAATGGAGAATGTTTTCAAAGTTAAGGAAGGTAGTTTAAAACCAGAAGATTCTCTTGAAAATTTCATCGAAAGACTGCAGATTGTTAGCCCTATTATTCCTCTGCCAGAAAACATTCCACTGCCTAAAGATGACTCTGATTCCGAATCCGAATTAAATATCGATACCGATCACAACATGAAAGCAAACCCATCAGACAAGTACTCCCAAGAACACACTCTAGATAAAATACTTGATCGTTTGGTTAACCTAGAAAATGATAATATCAATCTTAAAATCACAATTTCGCAGTTGACATCAGACTTATCCGAAAATGTCATTGAAATCTTGACTTTGAAAAATGACAACAAAGCACTGCGCGATTCAATCAGTGAACTGAAATCAGCCAAAGATAAAATCTCCCAACCTACTTGCTGTGAAACGGATACAAATAATCTTCAAAACAAAATTAAATCGCTGGAGAAAAAGTTTGGTGATTTAAAATCAACGGTGACCGACCTAAATAAAGATCATTGTGAATCGCATCAACAATATTTAAATTTTTTGGAAAACTATAATGATGGAATTTGTTGCGACAAAACTGGTGAACGCCTTTCCCAGAAAAAAATCTGCTCAATACAACAGGATGTGCTCGTTGCGCAAGATGATGTGCAAAAACTTCAATCAAATTTCGATGCCCTTAAAAACAAGATGAACGATAAGCTCAACCATTTTACACAGCTAGTGAAAACAGCAACTGTTCCAAGCCCCCAAATCAACCCTGATACACCCATGTCAGTTCGTTCAAAACCTGTCGCTGAACAAGTAAGCTTGGAAAAGGCACCCCCGCTTTGCGAAAACGGATATGCAACAGGGGAAACAGCATCTTCACAGCATTCCTATGCAGCGTCAGCTATGAAGTCATGCGATGCATCAACAAGTGATGATACCATCAAAAACACTGCGCCTGTCATCAACAAGATTAATCTAAATGAGAAAAGTACATTAATCATTGGCGATTCTATGTTGAAATTGATAAACACAGCCCGATTTGACAACAGCGGTAGAACATTCATTCAAACCATCAGAGGCGGCAAAATAGAAGATATTTCCTCTTACATATCTAAACTTTCGCCTTGCAACCCCAAATCTATCGTGCTCCACGTGGGAACAAACAACCTGTCCTCTGATTCCCGTACCACGATCGTTGAAAAATTTGAAACCATAATTCAACAGATCAACAAGAATTTCCCGTCTGCCAAGTTAATAATTTCTGAAATCATTTATCGCGAAAAAAGCTATGGCCCAAACAAGGATGACTCTGAAATTACATACATAAACAGAGCGCTACAAAACCTTGTCAAGAAATACGGTGCACATATCATAAGTCACAACAACTTACGAGACCCAAATTACAGGTACGATGGCCTGCATCTCACCTACAAAGGAACCTCGATTTTGATAAATAATATCAAAACAACGTGTTGGCCCTCAACACCAAGACAAAGTAAGCAAATGGCAAACACACAGCGAAAACAACAACCACAACAACCACAACAACCACAACGACCCAACAACCTTCAACAAACAAAACCAGTTGATGGAAGAGAATCTGAACAGGCGCCGCAAACAAACAACGCGAAGAACATCGATGCAACAAACCTTCAACCATTTCATCAAAATGGCGTTTTCCCAAATGGAGCCCTACCTTTGCCTAACTTTCATCAACAAAATCGTGGATTCTTTTGGCCCTATGGAAACAATAATTTCTCATATTTTCCTTCATTCCCACCCTTTACAATGGGACCTGGACCACAATGGCCAAGAACTTACGGACAAGCATACTAACAAATATACTACAAATATCCACTAACCCAAAATAAAGATCCAAAATAAATTCAGGACTAGCAAACTTACCGTTTTATTCAATCGCAAACAATGATATCAATTTACTCTTTAAATCAGATAAATTGAAGCTTAATGATCTAATAGATAATCATAATTTAACTAATTATATTTCTGATACAGTTAATGAAGTGAATAAAAATGAATATTATACAATTGATTCCATAAACAAATTAAACAATAATGATATTGATATATCAATCTTTCATTTAAATATACGTAGTCTAAATAAACATTCAGCAGAACTTATAAATTTATTGAGTGAAATTAAAATATCTTTCGACTGCATTTGTCTCAGTGAGATAAATAAAACTAACATCAGCATGTTCAAAACTCTTTTAGACGATTATGTCTTCCACCCTATAATTCCTGAACATGGTAATGTAGGCGGTGTTGGTATCTACGTAAAACAGCACATCAAACTAAGTATACTAAATAAACTAAATCTAACATGTAAAAACCCGTGCGAAAATATATGGGTTAACCTAAATAAAAATAGAAAAGATTCAATCGTAGGTATCATCTACAGACACCCAAGTGGGGACATAGCAGATTTCAACCATCAATTAGAAAGAACAATTCAGGAAATCCACAAACTAAAAACCGATAGATGTATAATTATCGGTGATATAAATATAGACCTAATCAAATACAATCAACCTGGTAAAGCAAGAACAAAAGATTACCTAGATATGATGCTTTCCCATGGATACCTACCGCGCATTACATTACCCTCAAGAATAACGGATCACTCAGCTACTTTGATTGACCATATCTTTGTTAAAGAAAGAAATCCAGCTGAGACGTCAGACTCAGGTAATATTTTCACCGATATCTCAGACCATTTTGCAAATTTTTACCTGGTTCAAAATGCAAATCCTCCGGGTCGTCAACAAAGACAAAAAGTTCGAATATTTGGTAACAAAAATCTTGCAAACTTTGTTGAAACTTTGCAACACACTCACTGGGAACCATTATATTCACAAGCTGACCCCAATGCCTGTGCAAATTTCTTCAATAATGTAATTAGCCATGCTTACAAAAAATCCTTCCCTTTGAAATCTATTTCCAGTAAGAGAATTAAGGACAAACCTTGGATCTCTACATCACTGAAAACAAGTATTACGAAAAAGAACCGTCTTTTTTATATATACACACGAAACCGTACCATTGACAACAAAAAAAGATATTCGCAATATCGCAACATTTTGATTTCTTGCATCAGACACTCCAAAAAGATGTACTTTCAAGAATTGTTTGATAAGAAATCTACAAGAATTACAAAAATGTGGGCCGTTCTTGGTAAAATGCTAAACCCAAACAAGAAATCCCAATGCTCTTCTATTAAAGAAATAATTTCTGATGGAATTTCGTACAAAGATGATTCAAAAATAGCAAATGCATTAAACTCCCATTTCTGTAACATTGGAAGTAAAATTTCTTCAAAAGTACAAAACACAAAGTTTCACTTTTCCTCCTTTCTTAAAGCACCACGAGACAAAAGCTTCTTTTTAGAAATGACAAATATAAACGAAGTAATCAGTGAGATAAATAAATTGAAGACAAAAAAAGCTGCTGGCCATGATGGTGTAAAACCTGTGATAATAAAAAAATCTTGCCTTGTCTTGGCCAAACCCTTGACACACATTTACAATGCCTCTTTTGAGACTGGAATAATGCCAGACATTTGGAAAATCGCAAAGGTAATCCCAATTTTCAAAAAGGGTGAAAGACATAACCCAAATAACTACAGGCCCATTTCGTTGCTATCATGTTTTGAAAAAATACTAGAACGCCTATTAGCAAAACGCATGATTTCATTCTTAAAGAAAAACAAAATCCTCTATGAACTACAGTTTGGCTTCAGAGAGCATCATTCAACCGTTCATGCCCTTTTGGAACTCCTTGACAACATATATCAAAATCTGGATGATAACAACTCTTGCATCGGTGTCTTCCTGGATCTCTCAAAAGCTTTCGATACCATAGATCATGATATACTTCTTAAAAAACTATTTCATTATGGCTTCAGAGGGAAAATTCACGATTGGTTTGTCAGCTATCTCCAGAACAGGAAACAATATACTTGTGTGAACGGAACAAAGTCTACCCATCAGCAAATCCATAAAGGGGTGCCTCAAGGATCAGTATTAGGGCCCATACTTTTCACTTTATATGTTAATGATATGCCAAATGCAACTTCTGCCAAACCAAGACTATTTGCCGATGACACTTGCATCTTTACTTTTCATGTAAATATTGCAAAATTATCCTCATCAACAAATCAAGAACTTAAGATGCTCAATGGATGGCTAAAAGCAAACAAACTATTAGTAAATACTGACAAAACAAATTTTTCCATTTTCTTACCTTCCAAAAACAGTCCAACATCAACTAGCACCATATCAATGGGGGATGAACTTAGTAGAGCCGAGGAGATTAAATACCTTGGCGTTAGGATAGACGAAAAGCTATCTTGGAGTTCACATATCAATAAGGTCAAAAGTGAAACAATTAAATTTTCTTCTATATTTGCTAAAATTAGACATTCTATACCTAAACAATGCCTGTTAACCTTGTACGACTCCCTTGTAACTTCTAAGATAGGTTATGGGCTCGAAGCATATGGGACAGCTGCGACCAATAAACTAAATGAACTCCAAGTCCTACAAAATAGAATTCTGAAAATAATTCACTTTAAAGATCGTAAATATTCTACAAATCGCCTCCATAAAGAACTTAACATAGTTAAAATTTATGATCTTTACCGCATGAAAATCTTGAAATTAATGCATCAAGTGCACTTCAGCAAAGATAAATTACCCGAAGTATTTCAAAATTACTTCAAAACCAACGAGAACTCTCATAGATACGAGACCAGAAAAAAATCAGATTATAAAATAGTGAAATCTAATAAAAAGTGGCGTGACTACACCATACAAAACATTGGTGCTCGCATGTGGAATAACCTTCCTCCTTCCTTAAAGTCAATCTCAAAACAAAAACACTTCCGTAAAAAACTTAAAGAAAGCATCATCTTAGCTTACCAAAATGAACTATAAAAGATCTGCATGATCAATAAGACTTACAAACCAATAACATTCCTTACTAACAAAAATATATCTTACTGTTGAATTTTCCTAGCTTTTGTACTATGACGTATTTTTTCTTTTTCGCGTATCCTTTTGAATTTTAATTTACGGCCCAAGCTAGATAAGCTCCGCTTTTCTTGGGTCGTGTAGAATACATTTATTTTTTATATTACATTGTATTAGGTTGTTGTATTCTGCGAATAAAATTGAATTGAATTGAATTGAATATATTATTGAAATTATAAAAGCTGTGACAGAACTGTCTATCAACAATCCAGAGAATGCAGCATTGCTCTCAACTTTGAGACATAAATTTTTGCTTTCTTTTCTTTTGTGAAAACTTTTCCTTCAATGACACCACTGGAGGGACCATTATGGAAACAAGGGTTGCACTGACCTTTTAATGCTATCCCTGCCATTTCAAACTAGGGGTGTTTTTAGATTACATTTTTAACTTATACATTTGCATTATATTGTACACCTGTAATTAGACTTTCTTAAAGTTATTTTACATTTGGTCTTAATTTAGTTACTTTGATGGCAAATTTTACACACATACACACATACATACATACATAATCCTTCATCTCAAGTGGACTGCAATGTAATTTTTAACATTTTCTTGTAATGTTAGATGTTTTACTTCTCTCAGAAATTAGTCACTAGCCAAAAATCACTCTCCTAGAATCACTGAAAACAGTCATAAATGTGCTGTTTGTTCTCACAGGGCCCTTATTGAAAAGGTTTTAACCTCTATAAATACTTCTATTATTATAATTATTATCACTATACAGCTTCTGATACAAAACATTCTATTTTGTTCCCTGGTATTGGTTGGCGGCAATATTGACATCAAAATACTTCTGTCCTTATAAAGCAACACCACATGCCAAAACAACTGAATTAAATACCATTCTAACAGTTGGAAAATGAATCAAACACAGCCATCTAAGTCTTTTTTCAGCAAAGGCTACAGAAACCAATGTTTGGGAATATACCTTATTTGAGGGCAAAGCCATGCATTAAAAATTATGAAAACAATTCCAAAATTTAAGCTAAAGCCTCAGTCAGGCAATGGAGCTGGGCATTTTTCAAATCAGTTTCATAGTTTTCAGAGTATGATTTTCGAATAATAGTGGATGCATATATTCATGAACCATCTGAGAAACTTAGCAGCAGACACTTTAGTAAAAGTATAGCAGGTTGGGACGCATCTATTACCTATTAAGCAATTGGAATCATATTGTACCAAGTGCCCACAGAAAGATTCTCTTCCTTAATGAATAAAATCAATACAAAGCAGTTACAACAAAAACTATAAACAAACTTACACAAAATTTGTGCTGGGTTAACTTCTCTTGTGTCAAAGATGTATGCATTACCATCCTAAAGAAATGAAAGTTTGCAGTCTTCTAGAGCACAGAAGAAGTCCAGGCATAGGAATCTAATATCCTATCTAGAATAGCAAATCTAAGAACACTATGCATGCCTTCCTTTACTTTGGAATGTGTAACAATTTACTTTGCTCTTGATTAGCAAAGGAAGCAAAATCAACAACGTCACAAATTTGGTCTTTTCATTCTGTGAAAAAATTGTTCTTTTAAATTATATTTCAGCTCAACAACGAACAAAATATATGATGCATCACAAAAAAGCTAAGTGTTGTTTGGAAGTAAGCTAACTTGATCTCAGATTTCATTATTGAAGAGAAAATCTCCTTGTGTATGGAATCTTCCTTGACAATCTTTGACTTCAATCTTTCAACAAAATAGTAAAACATTATTTTTACTTACCTCAGATGCAGATGTCATCAAATCATGGAATGTTTGACTCCAAGACACAGAAAGAACTTTATCATAATGCACTAAAATTAATAGAAGCCTATATAGACCCCTTTATTTCAAAAGGCTAATACTTGTAGGCAATTATGAAAAAACTTTTAGAGCAATAACAATCAATGTAGGTGGTGGTCATTCGCTTTTCATAAGAAAATCTGAAGATACAAAAACATTTGGATGTCAAGTGCAAAAAACTAAAGAACTTTAACCAATGTTGCCTTTGCATGTAGTGTCTCTAAGAGCAAAGTGACACCAGCAAGTGTTGTGAAATGAGTTGTTCTAAAGCAGGTGCTTTGATGAGGTGCTAAATGATTCCCAGTTACTTGTGGACAAATATTCATGTATCATTGTCTTCAAATAACAGTTTTGCTTTATCCTTTCCCATTTGTAAAATAGTACAGGTAGGTCTCTCCTACATTGTTAGAAAATTTAGAAGGCAAGGTTCAGGCAGAGCTTCTATAGAGATTTCTAGAGATTTGCTGAGTTGAAAAATCAAAATCAAAATTGACATTTGCTGATAAGGTTCAAACATACCTTGAAAAGTGTGCACAGACAATTCAACAGCCAAATCCCAAATCTTAACACTGATGAAGGAAAATGAATCTGAAGTTCTCAACAAAATTTAATGATGCATTAAAAAATAAAAGTTAAGACTATACACAACTTCCTTTGGATCAATTTGGTCCATCCAAAAATGGTAATATTTCAACATCGTTCAAATAACAAAGTTTGATAAATGTTGGCAGATTTGCAAAAATCGCTGAGTCATGATGATAGCTTACGCTAATCTGATTGGCTGTAATTCAAACTGCACACATGATATTCTCACCTGGATATGTTCTTAAAGCTTCATTATCGGGGTTTCCCTTTGAAGTCAACAAGGTGCAATTTCACATAGCAAAGAAAACAAAAAGGATCTGACGACCGTCTCTCATGGCGTTACAAGACAACTGATAAAGTGAGGCTGTGAATATAAAACAAAGCGCTCGCATGAAAATTTCAGGATTATCTCAATAGAGGACAGCAATATGCTTGGGGCCAAGGGATTCAATTGAATAACGAGTTTTTGTGGGGAATAACAAAAAGAGTTAGGTTTAAAAAATGCGAAACATAGGCCACGCGCCACGAGACGCCAGGCGGGACAGTCAGCGGATCCGATGTAGCCTTGTATTTGTGAAGTTCATCTCTGATCACATGAAAACAGACTGATCACATGAAAGCAGACAGACCCCCAGCGGAGAATCGCTATTTACCATGACTCAATGCCTTTAAGTTCTGGAATTGGAACTCAATGTTTCAAAGAGTAATTGTCACCCACAATCCTTTGTGGGCACGTTGAACACTGTCTGGAAATCAGATATGGTCTGAGCAGAAGCCATGGATCCACACTGCAGCAGTTGAACTGACAGAAAAGTTTTACTTTAGCAGAACTCAGCGCCAGAGGTGGAAAAAGTATCGGAACCTGGGAACGTAGTTCCCAGAAAATTTTTTGGGTTTAACTTTTCCCAGAAAGTTTTCAAGAAAATATTGAGGCTTGAAAGAAATCTCTAAAATTTGAAGTCATACTTAAAAATCCTGGGAATAAATGACTTTTATGAATATGATGTGCCAAGAAAGTTTTACTTGATTGGAAAAATTTGCTTTTATGTCAAGTATGTGTGTATGTTTTAATACTATTGTTGGAAAAGTCCACAGAAAAAGTTTGTTGACGATGGGTGAAATTTGATTTACAACACAGGCCTTGCCAGATGAACATGGCTTTCCTGCCTAAGAATCTTTGAGAATGTTTTAACTGCTTTAAAAATTCTATGTAGAAAATTGTATAATCTGGCAAAAGCACCAGAATGTTTACCCTAATGTGCTGAATTATTCAAAATTCTTAAGAACTCTTGTCATGTTAATGTGCACAATGCCTGTGCCACATTTTGGTGGTGCTGGAAATTACATTCCAAAGATTTCTAGCCACAAAGACTGGGCCTATGGAGCCTAAAATAGCACTTTATCTTGTATTTCTATTTACATCACATCCTCATTTTATTAAGTTGTTACCAATTCAAAATATATCAATACTTTTGCTCATCCTTTCTTCAAAAATTCACAGTTGCCCTGACTCATGCCTTCATTTTGTTGAAAGTTTTTTGAGTAATTACTGCATTGTTTTGCATGTGCAGGAGAATACACATATTCTGCATAGAAAGTTTTTCAGCATTACTCTGTGGCTGAATTAGTTTTCTTTTCCCAGAAACATTTTCAGGATATCTCAAATTCAGGGCTGCTTAGAAGGTGTTTTGTGCCTGGGAAAACAGAGTCATGTAATGTCTTTTTAGCTCTTGTATCAAAGAAGTGCCGGGGCATGGCATCCCCGTGTGCCGTAAGATGATGCAGCTCAAACTGCAACATAAGTTGAGTTGCTCTGCTCAGTTTCAGAACATCAATAAAGCAACATTTTGTATTTTGTATAAGCTGTCCAAATAAGAAATCAGACCAGCACCTCATGAAATTTAATGAAATTTAATCCAAATCAAGCCAGCTCCAAGTTGTTGAATAGACTTGATGACGATGCCGTGCTTTAAAATCGCTTCATGCATGTTGACTTGGGCCTAGGCCTAAGTGACTGTTTGTTAGCTGTAAGTGCATCATCACATCAATCAGAGCAGTGCTTGTTTTGACCTTGATATGAGACATACTACCTCAGTTCATTGGATCAAAAAGCAAAGGACGTTCTTCTTACATTCTTTGTGGCAGTTGCAACGTCAAATATTGGTCTTCTAAAAAATATTTGATTTGATTCAAAAAATTTAATGACCGCCATTTTAAACCGAAAGCGAGACTTTTGGCGCAATTTTTCTCCATTGAAATCGAGGCCACAAAGTAACAGACTATTTTGATTCCATTTGTTAACCCTACCTGACCTGGGGGGGGGGCGGATTCCGCCCCCCTACTACATTTTTGTTTACACCGTTTTCCACACATGCAGCAGGCCTCTGATACTTCGTAAGTTTAACTTTGTATCATAGAGCAATAAAATTGCAACAATTTGGACATTCTATTTTTAGCCTTGTTTCCATGGTTACCAATTTTTCATACTCCACTCTGTGAAAAACATACTTTGTATCTCTTTTAATCATGTTTAATTGGTCCAATTAAGTCTAAATTAAGAATTTATATATATTTTGATCTATATCTTTCATTTCTTTATGAAAAGTCAAGTTTCATGACCTTTTAGCAAGCTTTCATTTATATAAAGTCATCTGACATCATAATGATCATCATGCTATAGCAACAACAACAACAACATCACTAATTAAATTATTATTTCAACTGTTCATTGTTTACATAATGAACTACCTTTGTGCCAAGTCTGGCTGCCATATCTCTTATGACAACAGAGATAAACAGGGGGGGGGGCGGAATCCGCCCCTCCAGGCATTGAGTGTTTCAAATCACCCAGGTCAGATAGGGTTAACGGTTAATACCACAGTAAATAACATAGAGGTACACACAAGAGTTGATGCTTTTACCACCTGCAAAATTTTGCAGAAATTTTTCAGCTATAAACCTAGGTTCCCAGAAAGGAAAAAATTTTTTCCACCTCTGCTCAGCGCTCAAACACGCTACCAGGAAGGTAGCTGAAAAATTGAAATTTCCCTACAGAAGGATAGGGGGAAAAGGGAAAGAAATGAAGGAATGGAAGAAAGGAAAGGGAAAGAAAGAAGAAGAAAAAGCGATAAAATTGGGCGTATACAGGGAAAGAAGAAGAAAGTGTGTAAGAAGAAATGAAGGTGCTTTAGCTTGCTACCATGAAGGAAAATATTTTTTTGAGCCATGGCTGAACTGTTCCAGCAGTTTAACTGCCGTACTGTGGATCTATAGTCTCTGTTTAGGCCAATTTTGATTTTCAGACAGTCTAAACTTGTAGCGTGTCCGCAAAGGATCATGGGTGGCTATGGCTCTTTAAATTATATCAATAATTCTTACCTTCCATCCCAACTGCCACTAATAATTTGCTGGTGGCTATTGTTTAAATCTATTGAACAGCAAATATCATCATGCTCCATGAGAGTTAATGAATTTTCAAGTGTCTTTCCATCATTCAATATTTTCCATATATCAACTCCTCCTGAATCTGATGCAGTTATGAGCCTTTTGCTGTCAACCCAACAGACATCAGACAGACCAGCATCTGTACTTGATCTTACGTCAATGTGTGGGATTTCAGGAGCAAATGATGGGTCTGAATAAACTGACAGAAATCCATCCCACTGTCTTGATGCCAAGTTTGAACCAATTAAAGCCAACTGACCCTCTAAAATTTGAAAACAATTTTGTTCCATGCAGTTTATATGCATTGTTCGCTTTAGAAAAATACGTGGCACAGTATCATGATTGAAAGGTAAGAATTCTACAACTCTTTGAGAGCAAAATGGTATGCAATCAGTTAATTGCTATTTTACTGATCTCCCACGCAGGGAAAGGGACCGCCCAAAAATCCATTTTATCATTGATAGTGGAATTTGGCCAAGGAGTAGGGGATTTATTAACAAGCTGTGAAGCGTTATAGAATAGAGCCTAACAATTTTTCAATCATATTTTGTAAACTTTCATCACTGGATAATGTCAAACAGACATACAGACATACCTATTAATTCCTGCCCTACCCTACCTCACAAATTAATTCCTGCCCTCTGCCCTGCCCTACCTCACAAATCGCCTCCTACCTCGATAGCATTTTTACACCAATCAACCAGCAACTGCCAACCTATGTCAAGGACACATCACATGCCCTACGCTTATTCAAAGGATTGAAATTCAATGGCCCAAACCGGTTCCTGTTCACTATGGATGTCAAGTCATTGTACACGTGCATTCCACATGCAGATGGATTGATAGCATTGAAATTCTTCCTGGAGCAACGCCCTAAACAGTATCCACCAACCAACACTCTTCTTCGCCTCGCCGAACTCGTTCTTACCACAAATACGTTCTCCTTCAATGGTGGCTTCTATCTGCAAACATCCGGAGTTGCAATGGGTAGCAAACTTGGTCCCAGCTATGCATGCCTCTTTGTTGGATATCAAGAACATCTGATCATGAATTCCTACCATGGACCATTTCCTTGCCTCATCAAAAGGTACATGGATGATATCATTGGTGCCACTTCTCTTCCACTCGAGTCACTGCAAGAATTCATCGATTACACCAACAATTTCCACCCAGCTCTACAGTTTACCCACAATATCACCGAACAAAGCCTGCCTTTTCTGGACATCTTGCTTACAATTACAGATGACACAATTTCAACCACAATTTATTACAAAGAAACCGATGCACACAGCTTCCTCGATTATGGTTCTTCACACCCCAAAAAATGCAAAGATTCAATCCCTTATTCTCAGCTACGCCGTCTCCGCCGCATTTGCACCCATGAAGAAGATTTCCATTCCAAAGCAAAGGAAATGGCCTCTTTCTTCCACCAGAACAACTATCCAGAAACAGTAACTAATTCAGCCCTCGAGAGAGTTAAGCAACTATCACAAGAAGATGCCTTACTGCCTGTTGACAGAAGCCAAACCAATAGCCGCATTCCTTTCACTCTCACCTACCATCCACTCAATAACAGGATTAATAACATCATCTACAACAACTTTCGAATATTGCAAGATGACTCTCATACCAAGGATATATTTGAATCACCTCCTCTTATGGCCTTCCGAAGAGATAAGAACATCAGAGACACACTTGTCCGCACAAACCTCAAGACCAACGACCCACCAGGTACCTTTCCATGTAACCACCATCTTTGCCAAACATGTACACACATCAACAGCTCTACAGCCATCACTAATGGAAACAGAAATTTCACCATCCGATCTACATTCACGTGTTCCTCTTCGTCCGTCGTTTATTGCATTACCTGCACCAAATGCAACATTCTGTATATTGGAGAGACGTCAAGACAAATCAACAACAGATTCGGAGAACATTTGAGGATTGTTAGAAACAAGACACATTTAGAAGAACAGCACGAGCACGATCCGGACAGCAACATTTCACACCATTTTACCCTACCAAACCATTCTACAGATGATATGTCAATTCTCGGCCTCCTATATGCATCTACAGAAAGCAATAAAAGAAAAACATTGGAGAAACGGATCATTTTTAAACTTGGAACATTGTACCCTTCAGGACTCAACAAGCAATTGACATATCTCCAATAACATTCTATTTATCACAATTTTATTCCTACATCTCTTTCTTATTCTCAGTCCTCTTTACGTCACATCGATTCCCTTGATTACTATTCTTATCCTTCGAATCTGCCGTTCTTTTAGCTTGATTAGTGTCGGTTCTACTGATCTTTCTTTGCTTGATAACGGGCTATGCTCGAAACGTCGTGCTTATTTCAATTCGCATCAAAGTGCTTATATTTTACTTTATTTACTTGTTTATACCTATTATAACTACAGTTAACATTTTTAAGGCATCTCTGGGCTGGAGTACAGTTTAGCAGGCGACATTCAAATGTTGTGTTGTTGTTTGTCATACGGTACGGGTTAGGGTTAGTTTCAGCATAGCGTTTTCGGTATAATTTAGCCTTAGTTAGGTTAAGTTAGGGTTAGTTAGGGTTGGTAAGGGTTAGGATTGGAATATGACATTTAGCGCCGCCTGCTAAACTGCACTTGTCCTGGCATCTGAATAAAATCATTTTAAATTTATTTTTATGCTCCTGTATAATAGTAATTTGGAAATTTGTTCTATTTTTGTTGCCCAGTTGGGTAACAAGGTTGAGTCAAATTCCAATGAGCTTGAATACTGTTGCCAGGGAGGGCAACGTTTCCCAGACCGAACTAACTGATGAAAGTACAGCTAAGCTTTATTATGGCAGTCTAGCAATCAGCAAAGATTGCAATTAGCATTCATATTATATGATTTATCAATGCAATCCTCCCCTCGCTGGTTCCAAAACTTTACCTATTTTCTTATTACGTAAAACGTTGCACCCGCGGGCGCGGTTACCAGGGAGGGTGCTCACACGAGTGATTTTGATGGGCCTAAAAATATAGGGATGGAAGTGGTATATAAAAGAAAGGATTAAAAAGGTTCCTTCTTACCCTTGTTAAAGCTCAACGCTTCGAGATATTTTGTTACTTTTCCCATCATCTTTGGGTCTTGTTCTCTAAGATATTTCGTCACTGCCCCCAACATCTTTAGGTCTTTTTCTCTCGCTCACATGCAAGGACACCACAAATTTCGACGAGATGGAAATGCGCCAAACGCCGCGCCAATTGATAACGAGGCACACTAACTTCTCGCCTCAGCCTCCTACTCCTACAAGTATTTTGCAACAAAACAAAACAAAGTGATATTTCTATGACCAGAAACAACTTTGGGGCTGCAAAATCTTTTGGGTACTTTAGGTCCAGACCGACCTCCATTTGAATGTCTATATCTACTGCCCTTCTCTGTTGTAGGACAGCATGGCATGGCAGCATGCCAACTAGAAAAGTACGGTGGCCCAAAGTAGTATCACTACCACATTTCCCAATCTCATTGCACGTAACGAAAAACCCACTACACATTTCAAAACCTCACTTCTAATTTCAGAATGCACCACACATAATGAAATCTGCTCTACCGTATTTTCCACATTGGTAGTTCCATTCCGTTCCAGGTTTCAGAGAGAGCTTGAAGAAGTCTTTTTCTTTCATGGCTCCTACTAAAGCACGGAACGCGAAACGAAACGCGAAACGAAACAAAACGGCGGAACGGAACAGCGGAATACAAAATACGGAATAAATGACTAAATGCGCAATGGAATTATTAAAATGCGAAACGGAATTACTAAAATGCGTAACAGGCTGCTTGACAAAGAAGCAATCAATGAAATACCATATTACTAAAATGCGTAACAATTGCTAAACTAAAATGCTAAAGGGCATATCAAGCCTCCTTTTCGTTTGCTGCTCTGATAAAAACGGAACAAGAAATGGAGCAAGAGAACTGCAACTGCTCCACCTCTTTGGTCTTTGTTTTCTGGTAATAATGTTATTTCTGGGTCTACTTGATGTATTTGTGATGGGGTATGGACAGGGGGAACTTTAAATTTACCATAATTGCCACAGCCGCAACTTCAATATAAAAATTATGGAAAGCTATTAGAACTAAATGATAAAATGATGAAGAACCAGGAATTCTGGTCTGGTTCTCCACATTCCTCAACTCCCCGTCTCAGGATCTGAGTTAGAGTTGTGCCAAAGGAAAATCTGTTGTTAATTGTAGAAGAATGCAGGAAACCATCCCTGCGATGTCTTTCCAAAGTCATTTTTGCAAAGGCAGAATAAGGAAGAAGAAAAGTTTTGGCAGGCCTGGGCAAAAATTTCACGATACCTTGGTTTATACAGTAGTTGGATAGACTTCTGTATTTTGGCATAGGTTTCTTAATCTAGATAATCTGCACCAAGTAAAAAACAATTTGCTATAATAAATCAAGAACATAATTTGGGTAATTGGTAGTTACGTACAATTTCTATAATAGCAGCTTTCAAAATTTGATAATTCCAGTGCACTCATCTTTTTATAAGACCACTGGCGAGAAATATTAGGTTCAATTTTCAAAAATCAAGAAACCAACTGAGCTTTCAGCTTTAAAAAGCTGAAAAATTTGCAATCTGCAGCTTCAACTGTGCCAATATCATTCAATTCATGTTTTGACACTGTAAAGTTTTGATGAAAAATGTTTGACATATATTGTGTTTGGGTATGAATTAGTACTTTGTTTTCAGATGCCAGTTACTTTCTCTGAACGAAAAAGAATAAATTCTAGACCTTGAGGAATTGAAAATATAAGAAACTCGCAAGGATTGCAAAAACTCGCGAAACTTATCAACTTAGACCCAAGTTTCTTATAAAAATTAGAGCATAATTCTTTTTAACTATTAGCATTTTTATCAGTATTTATTCACTCTTTTATTCACTGCCGTTTCGCCTTTTAGTAATCGTTCCACATTTTAGTAATTCCGTTTCGCATTTTAGTAATTCCGTTACATATTCCGCTGTTCGGTTCCGTCGTTCTGTTTCGTTTCGCGTTTCGTTTCGCGTGCCGTGTTTTAGTAGGAGCCTCTCTCACTTCGTAAAGGAGATTCCTATTTCTATTTCTATAGCAGTATATTTCACAGAAATATTCGGAGGGAAGTCTTTTGAGATGTTAATGTGGCGGAAGAAGTTTACGAAATTTAAAGATTGTTATTAGATACAGCCTTTGTCCCTTTCAGGAATACATAATAACCCATGACAAAGTGCTAAACGTATGTTTTGAAAAAAATTAGAATTGAGTGACGTCTGTTATGTTCTGATCAAGACGAAAATTATGTTTTACGATCTTGGCCTAAAAAAGGTACCATATCTTGCAGTAAAATCAAGGGTGGCAATCGGTGGCAATCTGAAGCGCAGATGAGGTGAGTTTCTTTCACGTACGAGTAGAAATGAAATGTGGGCAGGTATTCATTACAGGTCTCTTCCTGCCTGTTTGATAGAGAGAGACCCAGCTTCCATCATGTTTTCATTAATTCTTCAAACATAAACATATGATCCTTTTGGATGATTACAAAGTCCGTCCTGAGCTAAGCAAGCATAAGAATACTGAATATTGATTTCTTCATGACCTTAAATGCCCAGGGGGGGGGACACTCAGCACATACGCATACGGGGAGGGGGGGGGGTCAGTCTGAGAAATTTTTAGTAAACCCAAAAATACCAGTTTAGCTTCTTTACAACCCAAAAGTTTCAGCTCATTTTATACCTTGGCATCTCTGTAAACGAACATAAAAGATCCTGAAACAATGCAAATTGAGGCCAGGATTGCCTCTAAAGAACCCAAAAATATCATTTTTGACCATATTTGATGCCCAAAAATATCAAAAATATAATGTCAGTTTATTTGGACTCAAAATATCACTTTTCTTTGGCAATATTCTGACCCAAAAATATCGGACTTACCTCCGCGTATGTGCATGTGCTGAGTGCCCCCCTGGGCTTAAATGATCGTTGATGCTGTTTTTAGCTGGTACAATCAAAGAGATGAGTGTTAGTGCTAAAGTCACTTTTAATCGAGAATCAAACAGAGTGCCTTTTATTAGGACAAGAAGAGCCTGAAAAACAATTTTTATCATTATGTGAAAATAAAAATGGATATTCGACCAAAGGTACAGAGCAGAGCTGGTTTTACCACAAATCGATTCAACAGGCCCCACTTCATGCATATTTCTCTTTTTGCATTTGGAAAATCTCATCAGGGATTGGCGTTACATCGAATTTCATTCCTTCGAAAATTGGCCTATGTTGGAGAACTTTTCAGTAACACTACAGATAAGATCTGGATTTCAAAATTTGAAATGTTACGTGAATTATGTCCAGGAATAACAAGACAATATTTATAATACAAATTTATAATACAAATTATAATACGGTTTAATATGATGAGTCCGTTATTTAAGGCTGTTTTTAAATTTTGTACCACGAATCATTTGTTTACCCCCAAAAATAAGAGAAAATAAGAAACTATCTAAGAAACTTTTACTGCTAAAACACCGACATTTTCATGTGATATTAACAAACTTTAGTACAAACTGCTGATCCAAGATTCTTGTAAAAAACGTGCATTTCTGAATTACACGTTTTTACATAAGAAACTGGCTTGTAAGAAACTGGTACTTGGAATTGCGAAAATTTTAAGAAACTCTAACACTATGCTTTTACTCAGAAACTTTTAAAGCCGAGTAGAAGGAAATCATGGGAAAATTGTAGTTAAGCCCATTATTTTTCAGTAAAATTCCTGATAGATTTATGTTTTGAGTCAAGTAGAACTTTCTTCTTGCTAAAAGTTGTGCTGTCTGTCAAGACACGAATACGTGGCAGTGGTAGAAACTACATGCATCCAAAAAATAAGAAGCAAATTAAGAAGCTTTTAGTACTAAAAAGCTGACATTTTCATGTGAAATTAAGAAACATTTGGTACTATAGGCATATCCAAGTTTCTTATGAAAGAAAATACGTGTAAGTTCACCAAAAATCCAATTTCTTTCCATCATTCTATCATCGATATAATTTCGATGAAATGTGATAAGATTTCACAGGCTCTGCAGCGAACCGTCCAGCTACCGTTTATGCTTAATGTGATGGGCACAACACCCCGCCCCTGTATGGTGTATCCACCACGGCAAGCATAATACCCCACTACGTTACCATAATGCCTCGCCCCCGTATGGCGTATCCATCATACACGTTTTTTTATAAGAAACTTGGATCAGCACTTAGTACTAAAAGTTTCTTGATTTCGCTTGAAAATTTCGGCATTTTAGTAGTAAAAGTTTCTTAATTAGTTTCTTATTTTTTGGGCCTAAAATTGCGGTATTGTTCGAATTTGAGCCTTCTTCTCGACAAAGGGCTTCCATTTTGCATCGACATTGTCATCAAGAAGAAGTCATGCACATCAATGCAAAAATCTACCAATTTTCCAGTTAAAAGTCAAGAAAACACGAATGTACCTTTGTTAGAGAGACATAGAATAAGAGAGACATACAGAAATAAAGCCTTCGAGTTCCTTAACTGTTCTTGAGCGTAGTACTAGAGTTTCTTAAATTTTTGGTCATCGTAGTACTAGTTTCTTATAAACCAGTTTCTTATAAGAAAAACGTGTATCAGACATAATACCCCATCCCCATCCCTGTATGGCGTATTCACCACAGCAGGTATAATACCCCACCATGTTAGCATAATACCCCGTTCTCCACATCTGGCATACTACCCCACCATGTGCATAATACTCCGCCCTCGTATAGCGTATCCACCACATCAAGCATAATACCCCGCCCCTGTATGGCGTATCCACCACAGTGGTGTGTATTGGTTCGCTTGCGTGTGCTTGTGGCTATAATTAAAGCACGGAGCACGGAATATGGAACGCAGAAGGAATCTAGAGTAGGCCTATGGGATCTGAAAATTCTTTCTCATAAAACATCGTTGTGAATGTTAAACTGGCTAACTTGAGAATGGGCCATTCAAACTTTGAACTTTGAACTTTGAACTTTTTCTGAACCAAACTTGTTGACTTGCGAGATTTTGCCTTCCTGTGTTGGAATTTCTGGAATTTGTGTTCGGTTAGTGTTTGCCTTTGAATTGAATTGTTTTTACGATTTGCTTTGTTGTTACTAAATAGAAAACAAACTGGACACATAACATGAAGATCTTGTTTATTCTTCTCTTTGGATTGGCCCTGGTGAGTCAAGGTATGTGATTTACTGTTGTCCTTTTAAAGCTTCATTCTATTTAGTTGCCTGACTTATCACTCCATGTACCCCTAAGAATGCGTTGTCCCTCACTCTCTGCTCGAAAAGATAAAAGGTCGTATCACTGCTACACCGCAGGAGGTACACCGTACTCCACGTTTACGCCGTACGGCGTACTGGTACACCTTTAGATCTGTAACGGAACGGGTCAGCCTCCCATTTACGTTGTTCCTCTCAATTTCTTGTCTGTAGAAAAGATTTTCTGGAGCATTTTAAGCGCTCTTGTCTTGAACCGTAACAACTCTGTGACAGATCAAAAATATATGTGTACAGGGTAAAAAGGGTGTAATAATCAGGTTTTTCAAACGTCTAAAAATGTCTAACTCATTTGGTATATAGTTCAGCATCAGGATGAAAACACGGTCTGATTGAAAACTTGATAATCTTGCAAAAGATCATAAAATTATGTGAAAATATTATCTTAGGCCCCGTTCACACTGCTCCGTATTCATATGAAATATGAAACGGATAAAAAAGTATCCGTTTTCGCCTTGCGTTCACACTGGTCCACCCTGAAAACGGAGACTTTTGAAAACGTTAACAAGAACAACAACTCAACAACATGCTTAGCGCTCGCCAATTTGAACAACTTCTCTCAATGTGGCTGACTCATTCGAAGTTAGTGCAATGTTTGGAGTGTGATACTTTGTAATGCTTTGGCGCCAAAACTCCCAATTTCAAAGAGAGTTGGTGGTCTCGTGTTCATAGTGTTTTCTTTTTCATCCGGAGCGGAGCAATATGAACGCTTCATCGTTTTCGTTGGGTTTTCATCTGGTTTTCATATTAACCCAGAGCAATGTTAACAGGTAAAACGAATAAGTATGAAAATGGATAAAAACGAATACGGAGCAAGTGTGAACATAGCCTTAATGAAGCTAATCAATCAAGTTATAAAAAAAGTTTCTCTTTTTGGAAGATGATTCTCATCACATACCTTTATCTGGTCTGTTTTGAAAAGGCAAGCATCAAACTGCTTGTTGCAGTTGGCTGTTAACTATATTGGACTGGGAAGGGGGGCATTTTTGCCCCCTACCAACTTTCTCAAATATCTCCGTCACTACTGCAGATATGTAATCTAAATTGTAAATATGTCCCTTTTCCTTTCTTTAAACTGTTCTATTGAAAAAATTTATCTCTGCCTACCATGTGTCTTTACCAGGGGTATGTTTTTAGATTACTACTCCATATTTTGTATTTAGATTATTGTATCATACTGTATCATATTATGCACCTGTAATTAGATTTAGAACGCTTTTATTTATTTTTAGTAATTAGACCGTTTTTCCCCTAAATTTATTTTACATTTAATTTTCTTTTTTAAACAGTATGGCGCAATTTTACATGCATACATACATACACGTCTCAATGGGACCATGATAAGTTCATAATACCTCAAACTTTCGGCATAGTAAGTGCATGCCTGGAGCTGCAAATAAAACCACTCACATCGTTTCTATGCAATTGAAGTTGTCTTTTTCAAAGATTTCAAATTGCAGACCATAATTTTTGCCGCTAAGAACATTCGCTTGCAGATCAATTCACTCCTTAGAAATATCTCAGTGGATTTGGTTGGTTGCATAGATCATCTTTATGTTAGCCTCCAGCATTAATGCCATGGAAAGATGTTTTGGAATTCTGCAGTTATAGTGGCCCAAACTGAGTGGATTTTATCAGAAAACTGTTGCTATGGAAACCATGGCTATCATCTTGATTACCAAAATAATTATTTTCTCAGGGCATCTACCTAAAATCAGTAGCTCAATTTTGACGATTTTCCCACTTTTTGATTTTCTAGCAACTACCTACATGACTTACCTTATTGTTACTTTTGTAAAGCTAACTATCCAAAGAAAACTTGGAGTAAGTTTTACTTTTATATATCGTGTAGTTTTAGAGAAGGGGGGGGGGGGGAAATGCCCCCGGTCAATTAAGACATCATTTTGGGCATGCCTGATGGAAAAGCCTTACTTTCAATCAATTCATGTTTCTTCGAAAATGTTGTAGAGGGAAGCAGCATTGTATGAATTGCATTTATTGCTTGTTGATAATCAACTTGATATGTTGATATTATGACCTCTTCTGTTTGAAGGCGAGGCAAGCAAATTTGAGGATGAGGATGAACCTTCAGGGGATAGTCGGAGGATAGAGGATATCTATATTGAAAAGCACGATCAAGATCATAATGAAAATGACGTAGCGGAGATGCGGGATACAGGTATTCTATTTTCATTAATGCTGGTTTTGCTTCCACATTGTTCAAATAAATAAAAATTCTGGTTGTCTCTATGACTGGTAGGTTTTAATCTTGTTTGCATCAGATGTATGTAGACAAACTTATGTAGACGAATGATCCAGATGGAAGTATCTTGGACAATAAATTTAGAGTAAGCAATTTTCCAACGCTTTTTATGTTTATTTGGACAAAATAGTTTGACAAGATTTTTGTCCGAAATTTCTACTATCCGAAACTGCTAGATTTTAAAGTTAGATGACGGTGATAAATAGCTAAGTCAAGTTATGCACATGCATATCTAAAATTAGCCTATGTTATTTGATGATTTCGTCACGTGCGTGGACATTGCTCTTAGCTACAGGAACAGGGGCAGATTTTATAATACAATAGCAACAGTTGCGTTTGATTGACACCTCAATTCAAAGCGATCAGCGACTGCAGACATAGGAAATTCTCTCAACCAGTAATTCAATACAAACAACCAGCCGCAAAAGTTTCCCCGAAACTGGTAAGGCAAACTCTCGCCTTGTGCAAGCGAAAGGTGGCTTTTAAGAGAAGTTATGTGTTTATAACGAAAGAAAAAGGGTAAATTTAAAGTTCTGTCTGGCGGATTTTGTTTATTTGATTCAGGAGCTGTTTTGTAATTGTTTTATTTAAGCCCTAAATACGCAAGAATTACAATGCCTTCTGCTCGACTTCTGAATCAAATAAGCGAGATCCACCAGGCAGATCTTTAGATTTACCCTTCTTCTTTTGTTATACGCACGTAACTTCTCTTAAAACTACCTTTCGTTTGCACAAGGCGAGAGTTCGCCGTACTGGTTTCGGGGCAACTTTTGCAGCTTTGTTTGTTTTGAATTACTGGTTGAGGGAATTTCCTTTGTCTGCAGTCGCTAACCGCTTTGAATTGAGGTGTCAATCAAACGCAACTGTTGCTATTGCATTACAAAATCTGCCCTTGTCAACAAGGACAAGTTTTGCAACACAATAGCATGAGATGGTTTTGTTGACCTATGAATTTAAAGTGAGTATTGGCTGCAGACGAAGAAGATTCTCTCAACCATAAATTCAAAACAAACAAAGCTGCAAAGTTGCCCTGAAACCCAGGTAGCTAGCCCGCTCGTTGTGCATTCCAGAAATTGTTTTTAAGAGCAAAAATTAACATAAATCGAAAGAAGGAGAATATATCTACACATCTATCTGGGGTATCTCATTTCTTTGGTTCAGAAGCTGAGCAGTAAGTATTTTAATTACACCCAACAAGTAAGAGAATTGAATCCCCTCCCAATCGGCTTTTGAATCAAATGAATTAAATGCCCATGACAAAGGGACAGATGTGTAGACATGTCCTTCTTCTTTCGATTTGTGCTCATGCTTGCTTTTGAAAACGATTTCTGGAATGCACATCATTTCTAGCTACCTGGGTTTCAGGGCATCTTTTGCGGCTTTGCTTGTTTTGAATTACTGGTTGAGAGAATTTCCTTTGTCTGCGATCGCTGATCGCTTTGAATTGCGGTGTCAATCAAAACCAACTCGTACTATTGTCTTTCCATATCTGTCCTTTTTGCCCTTGGCTATATGGGAACAATAGCATGCGAAGGCGTTTTCTTTGTCCTATTTTTACGCTAGATCTGCCTCTTCTTAGCTCCATCAAAAAACTATACTTGCTCTCTCCTGATTCATTTCCTTTGGCTATAGTTTTCGTCCTTCACAGGTGAGGCAGACCCAGCAAAGAAGCCAGTGAACAAGAAACCAGCTACGAAGAAGAAACCAGCTATAATGAAGAAGCCATTCAAGATACCTGGGTTGGAGGAAATTCTTCCAGACAAATGTCCAGCAAACTATCGCTTCTGCAGATCGAAAACAACGTGCGTTAGTTTCGGACTTTATAAGACTGTATGCATCGCAAAGAGACTTTGTTTTTGCAGTATGTGCCCAAAGAATACTAAAAGAGTTTGTGGCTTCCTGAAACATAAAACGATGAATAGCAGCCCATACACCTTGGTATGTAAGTGCAGGCCCAAACAGACTGCTAAACCCAAGCACAAACCCAAGCCTAAACGCAAACCAAAGCTTGAGACCAGCTGACCATTACATAGGTAAACGCATACCAAACATTTTTAGTGAGCAACAATCATTTTCTGAATGTATTTTTACGAAAATGTATTTAATTTGAATGTAACTTTAGAGACATTGCTCAAAATAGTTAATTGCTATACTGGCCGTATTCACTGTTTATTTATCTTGGAAGATTGAGCTGTTCTAACCAAGTCTAATCAAGCATTAACTAAAAAAATTCTTTGGTCGCAACTTGGTAAAGTAAGGAATATAAAGGGTAGAACAGAGAGAGACCAGTGACTGTGACACGACGTCCAGTGTGCTCATACAGATATACGGGGTATCGGTGTCTCCAAGGAAATTTCAATCCAAATACAATTTAAAATTTTCAGAAAAATAGCGAGGTTTGAAGAGATGTAATTTATGTCTCGTTCAATTCCTACCCTGACCATCCCCCCCCCGGGACACCCCCGGGTATTTGCACGAAAAATATTCCCGGCCCCCGGGCATTTGACCGTAGATTTTTCCCCGGCCCCCGGGCATTTGAATAGCATTTGACTATAACAGGAGCTTTTGCAATATACAGTAACTGGGAATATGGCATTTTCTCATTGCCCGGCCCCCGGGCATTTGACCACCGATTTTTCCCCGACCCCCGGGCATTTGAGCAAGGAATTTTTGTTGACCCCCGGGCTGCCCGGGGGGAGGGATGGTCAGGGTAGGATTTGAACGAGACATTATACCATCTGAATTTACAATCTATTATATTTCCAATGATATTCAGTCTTGAAGCACCTATGGAATCATTGATCATTCTACGATATTTGAGTGAGTATGGCCTATTTCAGAAGCAAGCAGCATGTTGTATGAGTAAAATGAAGACCTTTTCATCGTAAATTGCTACAAAACAGATTTTGTGGAAACGTTTCAAACCTACCTGGTGAGTCAAAAAAGGATCCCCGTTTGGAGGCCACTGCTCCCTGAATATCAAAGTAATAATATTGAAAATTATCTTGTTTTATTGCCAAATTATTCAATTAGGTTCAGTAATTTACCCGGCATCAATCGGCAATTCTTTCCCGTGGATATGGGAGATTTTCTGCAGAAAACCCCTTCCAAAAAACCTGCAAAAACGAATTAAAACAATGAGCAAATTTTCCTCGGTGTTCCTTCCTAAAAATGATGACACTCACATGTATTCATGTATTTTGTCCTCGTGGAAGAATGGAATCCCCCTGAATAGGTTATTGATACCAGGGGAAGACTTTTTCATCCTCCCAAGAGGATAGCATGTGCTAGAGCGTGCAGAAGTCATTGCTGTAAGGCCCATGTAAGGCAAAAATGTTACGGAAATTTGTTCGTAATTTTGAGCACGTTTTGAAGGTTTCTTGAAAAGGCTTTCTCGAGAAAATCCCTCATAATTTCAGAACGGAGTGGCCGATTTCAGTCAGATAAATTTTAAGATGGATTTGAACATGTCTAACATTAAATCATTAGATTATTTATTTGCCAATATCATTGTCTTGATATCTAGGGAGCCATGAACTTTCAAACGGGAATTCTTTTTATTGACTCACCCGGTAGAAACAGTTGAGTTGATCTTCTTTGGTAGGAAACATGCAAATTTGCTTCCATGAGATACACTTATTGAAACTGAAGTTGAGTTTACGCCTATGTAAATGTCCTCCAATTTTCCCGCTTCTAGAATTGGCCATACTTACTAAAACGTCAATTATGTGATAAATAATTCCATTCCTATGCCCAAGCTGGATGTCCTTGGAAAGAAAATATCTTGTGCTTTTAAATAGCTTGCATCAAATCAATTCAAGTAAAATTATTTTCTGAAGAATATGGAATAAGGTTGGGCTGCATTGATTTTGAAACACCCTGGTTTATCTCTTGTATTTGCGATGGGAAAATTGCAATGCAAAATGTGGTAAAAATTAGAAATTACCTACATTTGTGTTTTTATGTGAATTTATGTCAACCCATAGGCTCAAATTTGTGGCGGCATGTCAGTTTACAAAGCATAACTGTTTTCATATGTTACGACACCGCAAGATTTGTAGATAACAGCGAACGAGAAGTTTACCCAAAATTTCGTAAATTAAATTTTTGCCCTTGGAACTGTTAGCTTATTGCAAAATACTGCAAAGTAAGTATCTTTCAAACGAGCATAAAGTGGAACATAAATCTTGCAAGTGTTAAAGAATTTAAGGTGGCTTATTGCCTTGGGAGTATCTAATTAGTTGAGGTATTTCGTTGTTCGATTTTAAGCAAATGATTTGTGGTACAAATTTGAAAAAAGCCTTAAATAACTCACCAGTAATTGCAATCAAGAACAGAGTTTAATAACCAAAACGTTGTTCGATTTTGCAAAAAAGATTGTCGTTTAAAACGACAATGTCTTCTGATTAAGCGTCCATAAATGGAATCTTTCTGAAATTTTGAGCTCCGCAATACATTTTGGTCGAGGTGCTTTCTGTCAAACTCTGTTAACAGTTTATAGGGACAGGACATAAAGTGGAGGGTGGTATAAGGGTATTTCGTGAAATGTGATTGGCCACATTTTTGGGCCATAATTTCTTCACATGAAACGTGAAAAGCCAGTATTTATTGACGTGAAATGTGAAGACGCTATATTCTTTGACGTGTAACATGAAATTGATCATCTTATTTCCGTGATTCGTGACCCCCCTCCTTCAGCACCCTGAAATTGGAAAGTAATTTCTTCCACCATCATGCAAAATTATAGGTACGCTCTCTTGTTTTAAGAATACTATAATTTTGTCCAGCCTCGATATTCTTAAGGAATTTTCGAAATTTTTAAACGAGAGATGTCAGTCATGCGATTCTCCGTTATGAGCATCGCAAAACAGGCAACGGCTGAAGAATTAGACACAAATACAAGTATGCCAGCTGATGCTGAGCAATATTCTTATATCATTCTTACTAACCATGATTCTTCCTTGCGCTGAAATTAGCAACAAAGCGTTTCTTCTAAAAAAAAAAACTTTCCACAGTTGCGATGCTTATTTTCATTTTTAACGAAATCATTAGCAATTTCCAAGAGGGGGGGCATCGTGTCTGCTCGTTGTTTATGAAAGTTTAATATCGCTAGATTGTTGAATATTGCTTGCTTCAAGTTTGAACGGAGCCAGGTTTTGAGGCGTCTAGCCATTGGGAAAGATCTCTCAGCAGATACAGCAGTTGGGAGTTAATGACCCTGTTTTACGTTATACTATAATATACCACGGTTGCCCGGTATAAACTCTACGGTTGCACATTTCCTTTCTAAACTGACACAGTACCAGCACACACAAATTTGGATCGCTACGTGGAGTCGTTTGAAAAAGATAGACCCATTCAGGGAGAATTTTTCCCGATTCATTTGCCTATGGAAAAATACGCACTTCAACAACAAAGAATTGATAACATGTTTCGATAAATGTTAGAATTTACTCTTAAAAGGTAAATTACCTGCGAAACAGTTTAGCTGGATATCAAATGTGCAAAAATGAAAAAATAAAGGCCGACTCATTCAACACATTTGAACCCGGTTGCACGATATAAATTTTTGTAAGAGTTGTTTTTCTTCGTTTTCATTGACTTATTTGAATGGAAAAAATTGAAATCTTTGAAAAGGTGGGGGGGGGACCTATAGCCGCCTCCCTAGCCCAATGGCTGCGCGGTCCCTGCAAGCCAATCAGTACCCTGGGTACCAGAGCCTTATTAAAAATAGGTGGGGACATCCTTTTCTTTTTTTTCTTCTTTTCGTCCCCAACTTTTTTAATAAGGCTCTGGTACCCAGGGTAGTCCTTTTTAATAAGGCTCTGGTACCCAGGGTAGCCAATCAGTAAACTGGGAGATGCGTGAGGAAAATAACTTCGTCTAGACAACAACAGGCTATCCCTCGATGTATCAGAGAATGAATTTCATCCAAGAATAGACTTTTATCAAAGAATGAATTTTATCTAAAGATGAATTTTATTGACTCAATTTAATTTTATATTCTAGTAAATTTGTCGAATGGCTGCAGAAAGTGGGTGATCTGGGTGATTCGGGTGAACCAGGTATTTTAGTACTGAAGACACACAGAGAGAGTCACTGAGAAAAAATAAATTTATCGACTGGCTGGAGAAAGTGGGTGATCTGGGTGATTCGGGTGAACCAGGTATTTTAGTACTGAAGAGACAGAAAGAGAGTCACTGAGAAAAAATAAATTTATCGACTGGCTGGAGAAAGTGGGTGATCTGGGTGATTCGGGTGAACCAGGGATTTTAGTACTGAAGAGACACAGAGAGAGTCACTGAGGAAAAATAAATTTGTCGACTGGCTGGAGAAAGTGGGTGATCTGGGTGATTCGGGTGAACCAGGGATTTTAGTACTGAAGAGACACAGAGAGTCACTGAGAAAAAATAAATTTGTCGACTGGCCGGAGAAAGTGGGTGATCTGGGTGATTCGGGTGAACCAGGTATTTTAGTACTGAAGAGACAGAAAGAGAGTCACTGAGAAAAAATAAATTTATCGACTGGCTGGAGAAAGTGGGTGATCTGGGTGATTCGGGTGAACCAGGGATTTTAGTACTGAAGAGACACAGAGAGAGTCACTGAGGAAAAATAAATTTGTCGACTGGCTGGAGAAAGTGGGTGATCTGGGTGATTCGGGTGAACCAGGTATTTTAGTACTGAAGACACACAGAGAGAGTCACTGAGAAAAAATAAATTTGTCGACTGGCTGGAGAAAGTGGGTGATCTGGGTGATTCGGGTGAACCAGGGATTTTAGTACTGAAGAGACACAGAGAGAGTCACTGAGAAAAAATAAATTTGTCGACTGGCCGGAGAAAGTGGGTGATCTGGGTGATTCGGGTGAACCAGGTATTTTAGTACTGAAGAGACAGAAAGAGAGTCACTGAGAAAAAATAAATTTATCGACTGGCTGGAGAAAGTGGGTGATCTGGGTGATTCGGGTGAACCAGGGATTTTAGTACTGAAGAGACACAGAGAGAGTCACTGAGGAAAAATAAATTTGTCGACTGGCTGGAGAAAGTGGGGGATCTGGGTGATTCGGGTGAACCAGGTATTTTAGTACTGAAGACACACAGAGAGAGTCACTGAGAAAAAATAAATTTGTCGACTGGCTGGAGAAAGTGGGTGATCTGGGTGATTCGGGTGAACCAGGGATTTTAGTACTGAAGAGACACAGAGAGAGTCACTGAGAAAAAATAAATTTGTCGACTTGCTGGAGAAAGTGGGTGATCTGGGTGATTCGGGTGAACCAGGTATTTTAGTACTGAAGAGACAGAAAGAGAGTCACTGCGAAAAAATAAATTTTATCGACTGGCTGGAGAAAGTGGGTGATCTGGGTGATTCGGGTGAACCAGGTATTTTAGTACTGAAGACACAGGAAGAGAGTCACTGGAAAAAAATAAATTTATCGACTGGCTGGAGAAAGTGGGTGATCTGGGTGATTCGGGTGAACCAGGGATTTTAGTACTGAAGAGACATACAGAGAGAGTCACTGAGAAAAAATAAATTTGTCGACTGGCTGGAGAAAGTGGGTGATCTGGGTGATTCGGGTGAACCAGGTATTTTAGTACTGACGAGACATAAAGAGAGTCACTGGGAAAAATAAATTTTCTTTTGTTGGGTGAACTTTTCTCAAAGTTCAGATTCAGGTCGAATCATGTTGACCAACCCCCCCCCCCTCCTTCGTCTTACCCTATGTTTTAAAGTTAGAACTTTCGAATCTCGTTCTGAAAAATTTATGACATTGAAACACAGTCTCTCTACTTGCAGACGCAAACACTGTTTCAATCTTTAATCCACTAGCTTCTTATCAGAGGGTTTTCACAATGTACTCATATTATTGGAAAATTGTGTCTTTTGGTCTAATAGTTGGAAATTCTTAGCTAATAGTAGACCAGCTTATGAATTATCAAACGCTGGGCATATTGTGAAAAGTGAAATTCGCACAATAGTTTTGCTTACTCGTAAGTTAGGTCTTCAGTCAGAAAGATTTCCCAGTTAAAGTTATATTTAAATGTGTTATAAGTTCGCAGTTTACCATTACGATTAGATTTTAGACAGGCAAGGGATACTTCAGAATTCCAAAATTTCTTTAAAAGTTCTGCAGTAACTTTTTACAGACTTCCTTTTCAGAGATATTGTGTAATATGTAAGTGTAATTTATTTTGCACTGTATATATTGCCTTCATTAATGTTTCGGTGGAAACATGGTTTTCATAAATTTGACAGTGGTTTCATAAATTCATTCATTCATCCCAGTTGTCTTTTCGTCGTGTTTTCCTTTTTACGTGTTCTAGGTTGTAGCATATTGCAACGTCGGTACCTTTTCTAGATTCCCACCATTCCGGATTTGCTAGCACCATATCGCAGGTGCAAGGAGTTATATGTAATGAATAGCATTAAACCTTTCGTACAGCATCCTGTACGGTAGCACGTAAGGACAATACTGCTTTCCAATTTCAACTACAAGACGTACCTCCTAATTTCATTGCCGCAATGCGCCAGATATTCGCTACCGACAGGATAATCATCCTATCATCATTTTGTTTGGGGGTATGTCGAATGACAATCTGCTGAATATTTGAGAGGTCATAAATAGGGACTGTAGAGCTGGATAGGTTAGGGAAGCTTTAGCCCCCTCCCCCAAGTCCTGTAACAAGATAGTTGTTTAGCTTTTTGACGATTATGTTTTTTACATTATGTTGATTACGATTATGTTTGTTATGTTTTTGACGATTATGTTGATTACGATTATGATCAAATACGGCCATTCATTTTTATCACTAAATATGAGAGGTACACCTATTTGTTTATAAGAAACTGTCCATAAGATACTCAACTCTCAGATGGTAAAAAAATAAGAAACCCCAGCACTGGGAAAATATAACTTCAGAAGCTATTTATTTTGAAAAAGGGGGTCCTTAACATGTTAACATCTTTTACCTTATTTCACTCGTTTCCTATTTCATGCGACTGGAAAGTTAGACTCTTTTTTGTAAGAATATTGTTTATAAGAATACTCAGGCTCAGAACCATCCAATATTTTTAAAGAATATCATCAGAATATTGTTTAGGCTCAGCTCACCATGTTCGTGTCTTATTTTTCAGCAGCTGCCTGTTTTGCCATGTTCAAAACAGAGAATCTCATGACTGATGTATATCATTTGTTCGAAAAGCATGTTTACAACTTTATGATTGTCAAGAACATTCGTATTGCTATATTCTTTCGTTCGTCCATTTTCTCGTAATGACACAGACATTTCTTTATGTTTCCCTGAAACCATATCAGAACTGGAAAAATTGGAATACTTTAAGAATGTTTCAATGCTCAAAACAAAATTTCTTAAGAATGTTGAGGCTGGACAAACTTTATGGTACATTGGAAAGGCTTCAACGGCTCTGTTTTGAAACGTTCAGGGAGTGGGGGGGGGGGGGGGGGGGTGGATTGGTAAAGTGTTGCTATTTCCAGAGTTGCGAGTTACGAGTTGCGAGTTGCGAGTTGGTGCTTTCTGCGAGTTGCGAGTTGCGAGTTAATAGTGAAAAGTGCGAGTTGGTACATTTAAAATGCGAGTTGCGAGTTCGGTAAAAAAAAAACCTCAGATTTTCCGAATTTTTCCAACTTTTGCAGCTAAAACATTGTGAATTTTTGGAGAGCCTTTGTCAAGATTAGGGGAGTATAAAGAACTGTTTTTTTAATTCACAGAGAGCCGCTAATAAAGGATTTGCTTTGAGCTCGGTTAATTAGTCGAAAGGGAAGAAAAATTATTCTCTTTGGTATTTCTTGAGTTGGTAATAGGCTGTATTGATCGAAAAGTTTCTTAAAGATTGAAAAGTTTCTTAACTTCCAATTGACCTCCCATCGCTTCTATAGCCTACGCGTAAACCCATTATTTCAAAAGAAGAAAAAGTTTACGAAACAATAATGAGGAAAAGCTTGCTACTACAGTTCCAGAGTTCTGGAACTTAATTTATGCAGCCTTTGTTGAGACGCGTTTCAGACATTTTTTGAACCGATTTTTGAACATTATTTGAACAGAGAATAATTAATTTGGGCAGCCATAGCAAGCTTTATCTCTTTATTTCACGTGAAGTTAAGAAACTTTTAGTACTGTGGGCTTACCCAAGTTTCTTATAAAAGAAAAAAGTCAGATCGTGATTCTTTTAAGACAACTAAGGCAAGTCCCCAATTTACTGCATTACAGTAACATTCGTGAACAACTTGGGGAGAATGAAAGCTGCAAATTGTAATAGGCCCCCCGTAGCTTCTTATAAAGAAAATTACAACGGCCTGAAAACGCTTGGATAAAGGGAAATCCATAAAACAGTTCCAAATTCAATTGCAACTTCAAAAAACCGCTTTATTTGGCGAAAAATGCATTCATTCAAAAGAAAACAGGCAACTCGTAATTTTAGTTTCAACTCGCACTTTTGAGATTCCAACTCGCACTTTTGAGTTTCCAACTCGCACTTTTGAGTTTGCAACTCACAACTTAAGTGCAAGTTGAAACTCAACTCTCAGATTGCCAAAAAATTAAGAAACTCCAGTACTGGGAAAATATCAACTAAGAAACTATTCATTTTGATAAAGGAAATCTTCGACATATTTTTACTCTACTTTCATTTTTTCCTGTATCATGCTACTCATAAGGTACTTGAGTAATGTTTAAACATTGGAAAAGCTTATAAAACCTTGTTTTGAAATGTTCACGAGGGCACAGGTAGTGAACATGAAGATTGTTATGGAACCTCTAAGAAACTCGTAAGAAACTCTGAGTACTCAAAATCTGATAATTTTAAGAGACCCCCAGTACTGGCCCAAATTCTTAGTTTCTTATAAAAAAATACGTGTACTAAAAGGAAAAGTCTGATAATTTTAAGAGACCTCCAGTACTGGCCCAAATTCTTAGTTTCTTATAAAAAATACGTGTACTAAACGGAAAAGTCTGATAATTTTAAGAAACTTCAAGTACTGGCTGAAATTATTAGTTTCTTATAAAGGAAATACGTCCATGCAAAATTTCAGGAAATTTGACAAAAATTAGATCGATCAGGACTGCAAACTTAAGTTCTTATTTGTAGAGATCATGGGGTCTTCATCAACAGAGGTTTATGGAAGAATCAGGAATTTTTATATTATCCGATGAGGGCCCGTTGAAAGCTTTTCTTTGGGTTTTATAGAAATTTAAGAGTAAATCATAAATTTAAGAATAAATTTTTCTCATTGCATGAAAAAAGGTTTTAAAATGCCTGGTTCACCCGAATCACCTGGATCACCCACTTTCTGCAGCCAGTCGAAAAAATATATTTTTTCTCAGTGACTCTCTCTCTGTCTCTTCAGTACTAAAATGCCTGGTTCACCTGAATCACCCAGATCACCCACTTTCTCCAGCCAGTCGATAAATTTATTTTTTCTCAGTGACTCTCTCTGTGTGTCTTCAGTACTAAGATACCTGGTTCACCCGAATCACCCAGATCACCCACTTTCTCCAGCCAGTCGATAAATTTATTTTTCTCAGTGACTCTCTCTGTGTGTCTTCAGTACTAAAATGCCTGGTTCACCCGAATCACCCAGATCACCCACTTTCTCCAGCTAGTCGATAAATTTATTTTTTCTCAGTGACTCTCTTTCTGTCTCTTCAGTACTAAAATCCCTGGTTCACCCGAATCACCCAGATCACCCACTTTCTCCAGCCAGTCGATAAATTTATTTTTTCTCAGTGACTCTCTTTCTGTCTCTTCAGTACTAAAATACCTGGTTCACCCGAATCACCCAGATCACCCACTTTCTCCAGCCAGTCGACAAATTTATTTTTTCTCAGTGACTCTCTCTGTGTCTCTTCAGTACTAAAATCCCTGGTTCACCTGAATCACCCAGATCACCCACTTTCTCCAGCCAGTCGATAAATTTATTTTTTCTCAGTGACTCTCTTTCTGTCTCTTCAGTACTAAAATACCTGGTTCACCCGAATCACCCAGATCACCCACTTTCTCCAGCCAGTCGATAAATTTATTTTTTCTCAGTGACTCTCTTTCTGTCTCTTCAGTACTAAAATGCCTGGTTCACCCGAATCACCCAGATCACCCACTTTCTCCAGCCAGTCGATAAATTTATTTTTTCTCAGTGACTCTCTCTGTGTGTCTTCAGTACTAAAATGCCTGGTTCACCCGAATCACCCAGATCACCCACTTTCTGCAGCCAGTCGATAAATTTATTTTTTTCAGTGACTCTTTCTATGTCTCTTCAATACTAAAATGCCTTGTTCACCCGAATCACCCGGATCACCCACTTTCTGCAGCCAGTCGACAAATTTATTTTTTTCAGTGACTCTTTCTATGTCTCTTCAGTACTAAAATGCCTTGTTCACCCGAATCACCCGGATCACCCACTTTCTGCAGCCAGTCGACAAATTTATTTTTTCTCAGTGACTCTTTCTATGTCTCTTCAATACTAAAATACCTGGTTCACCCGAATCACCCAGATCACCCACTTTCTGCAGCCAGTCGATACGTTTATTTTTCTCAGTGACTCTTTCCGTGTCTCTTCAGTACTAAAATGCCTTGTTCACCCGAATCACCCGGATCACCCACTTTCTGCAGCCAGTCGACAAATTTATTTTTTCTCAGTGACTCTTTCCATGTTTCTTCAGTACTAAAATGCCTGGTTCACCCGAATCACCCGGATCACCCACATTCTGCAGCCAGTTGATAAATTGATTTAAATTTAAAATTAAATTGAGTCAATTAGAATAAATTCATCCTTAGATAAAATTCATTCTCTGATAAAAGTCTATCCCTGGATGAAATTCATTCTCTGATACATCGAGGGTCTGCCCAACAACAACATTGCTGCGGACGCTGCGGAGGTGGTCTTCACAAAAAGGCGCGAAGAGGGAAGAGCGAATGATGGCCTAAAGCTACAGAAGCGGATTCAGTGAAAGGAACAGTGGTTTTCGTCATTTTTGCCAGAATACGGTAAGGAGCAAAGGCTATTGCAATGAACCTGAATGATAGCTACATATTTTGATGAGCTTAAGTCTGCAATTGTTAGTTTCTATGATATTCACTTCATCAAAATAATCGAGTTGCCTTTTAGGCCATGCCCTCCACCCAGTCTGCAGAGTATGGCACGTTTCGACGAGATCTCCGGTGTGCAACGAGAAATTTCTTTTGCTCTCTATTGTCTAATTTGAATAGGCTATTGAAAATCTCCGGTGTGCAAGTGCCATACTCTGCACACCTGCCCTCCACCCCACCAACACATTTCTCTCTCACCAACTTTATGTTAGGCCAATGATAATATAGCTGGTACTCACACATGAAACGTCCAGAGAACTTTCTGTCACACTGACATCATGGATAACATATAGCATAGGTTTGAGGAGGGCATAACCTGCTAAGAAGAAAAGATCAATATCGTCTTTGGTGCTATTTTTATTGTTCTTTTATTAGACTTAGAGTGTCGCCCTGAATGAGTTTAATGGCTAATGCCGTTTTTCGTCAGAATCTCACGCTCTTCTTTCAACGGAAATACGAGGCGCCTGGATTGAAGATTTTTCAAAAACACAACAAAAATGTTTTGCTGATGCCTTTCTTTACAATATTCTTTGCTTGTGTTTCTTTGAAGAGGATATTTCCGAAAATATAAAGTTTTTCAGGCAGACTATCTTCCATGGACTCACAAGTTTCATCAAATCTTTTTTTCTGGTTCAAATGTGTTGAATGAGTCGGCCTTTATTTTTTCATTTTTGCACATTTGATATCCAGCTAAACTGTTTCGCAGGTAATTTACCTTTTAAGAGTAAATTCTAACATTTATCGAAACATGTTATCAATTCTTTGTTGTTGAAGTGCGTATTTTTCCATAGGCAAATGAATCGGGAAAAATTCTCCCTGAATGGGTCTATCTTTTTCAAACGACTCCACGTAGCGATCCAAATTTGTGTGTGCTGGTACTGTGTCAGTTTAGAAAGGAAATGTGCTACTAAAGTTATTTTGACATATTTGGAGGGTTTCATCAACTTTGGTGTTTCGTCAGCTTTGAAAATTATCATAACATTTGAGTTTTACGTAAATTTGAGCTTCATCGGCGCAGGAAAAGCGATATAGCTGTCCGTTAAAGTTTTGTGTTGCCAAGAATGCCAAGAGCCAGATAATACAAACATTCCCTTAAAGTTCATTCAGTGTGGTATCTATAGAGTGAAGCTTGGTTTTCCTGCTAGTAAAATTTCCCTGCTGAGGCCTAAACAATATTTAGACCCATTCAGGGCGAAAATTGGAGAAAGTATTATTTTGACTACTGCTGATGTTAGGCTCAGTTTTAAGAGGAAACAAGACTAAAAATATCTTTGCCTAGAAATAACGGTTGGCAAGGAAATGGAGTCTATATTCATAAAGAGAATATTTCCAAAAGACATGCACTTTGATAAGGAAATCAATTCTATTTGTAATTAGACCCATTCAGCACGACAGTACTCTAGTGTTTAGTGCTGACATGGAGGGCATCAATCTTCAGAGCAACTGATTGATTAATAATCTCTATTCTTAGGGACATTAAAATGATTTTTCTGCCTAAGAATTTTGTTTAGAACAATATACAGTCTCAAGAAGGCTCAAGAATTCTCATCACATATTTGAAGTTGACACAGTCGTGTCATGTTATGTTCGCAAGGCCTGTGTACTTTATAGAGTTCAAGAGTATAGAGTACAATAATGTTGTACTGCCAGGCTAAGTCAAGAATGCCTCTTCTTAGGGACAACTTAAATCAAAACTAAACTTGGAATGAGGTTTGATAATGGCATTAATAATTTATTCTTGCATATTGATGATTTAATATGTGTTTCCTTTCGTAGGTCAAAAGAACATTTAGATGAAGAGCAATACAGGAAAATGCAGTACACAAAAATCTGTTCCTCCTTCACCATTGCTATTCACTCCCACACAACATAGTTCAAGGAAAAGGAAATTATGCAAGGATGGTATGTTTTTAAATCAGTTTTCATTGAGGTTTTAGTACAGTTTGTGTAACTAGACTTTTAGTAACCTCAAAATTGGGAAAAAATAAAGTGTTAGGTTCATGGCAAGACTTTTGTGATACTGTATAAAGTTATGGCTCAAAAGACAGTTTCTTATGCTGTTTTTTCAAATATTTTCACTTGCAGACTCTTGTGTATTCTGTTGCTGCTAAAACTAATTTGGTTTTGGCTGGTTGCTTGCTAGAATATTTATATGAAGCGAAAGCCAAAAGCATAAGGTGTTTAAATCGAGGAGATCGAAACAAGCCACTGTGGTCTAGTGGTTAAGATACTTGCCCAGAAAGCAGGAGACCCGCGGTTCAAATCCGGGCGGTGGTAAATTCTCTTGATTTATCTGATAATTTCAATGATTCTGTTTGCACAGAAAAAAGGAAAAATCCTGTTTGCTCGCAAGCTGTTGAGTATTTAGTTTTAAATTCATATTATCCTAGATTCTTCATCAAAGAAGTCAAGAATCATCAAGCCAAGCACCCCAGGTCTCCAAGGGACACTCAAGAGTCCTGGCCTGCCTGAAAGCGCACATGGATATAAGAAGACAAAGGATGACTCTTACCTGCTAGAACTGCTAAAGTCAGGCTCCGTTGGGAGAAGTAGCAGATCTTCTAGGTAATGATAAGCTCGCCTACTGCATGCCCAAACAGAAAGTATCCACTTTTGTTAAGCCTTAAAAATCATTCATTGGACCTATGTGAAGGATTTACAATGAAATCTTAAAGTGAATGAATGGAGCTAGATGTAGAAATCTATAAGTAGGACAAAGAAATGGCTGCACAAGCTATTGTTTCTTGTAGCTAAACAAGTTCCATGCACATGCCAAAATCATCAAATACAATAGGCTAAATCTAAACTTGCCACACATGGCTTTTAACTCCCCGTATTCACCTGAAATCAAAATTCAAAATTGTATTTAGGAATTTTTTTTTCAACTTTTAAGCCAGCATTTTGCATTTTAAAACAGTTTCTTGTCTCTAATTTATCTCTGGAATCTAAACAGTTTTTTATCCCTGGAAACTGCCTACCATTGAAAGACATTAATTATTTCTTTACAACTTACCTTTTATTCGCAATTTTTTCTATTTCAGTTTTAAAAACAACAGGGCATAAGTTTCAGCTGATATATATTTACTGATTTACAAGCTGCCCTGTAAAAACGTATTATACATCTGAATTATACATCTGAAAATATATTAACTGCCTTTAAAAACCTCTATTTTGCTAGGACAAAACTTGTGTGGAAAGACAAAGATAAGATTCTTCAAAATGAAATGGAAAATTCAGAATGAAGATTTCATGGACTTGTAAAGATTGCGAGGAGTCCTTGCATTGATAAAGCTAATTTTAACTTTGTGCTTAATATCTAATACCACTCATGCAACAGATAGAGCTTCTCTTTTTCCTGTCATATTCGGCAGCCTGAAGAAAATTTGATCACAACTAAAAAATTTGGTCTCTGTTTTACCAATTGAAGCTATCTTGTTCAAGAAATAATAAGATGAAGGTGAAGGATGGTACAGAGCTTGAGGAGAGGCTTTAAAGACATTAGAATGAATGCATTGAGATGGTTTAGATAAAAATATAGACTATAGAGCAGAATAGCAAAGATTTCTCTTTTATTCTAATCAAATCTTTTCTGCATGTTATGTAGTTTTGATTATAATTTATCCCAAAATTTATTTCCCAGCAGTTCCCAGCAGAATAAAAGTCATTGGCTGTTTGATACTCCATGTGCGTTCAGAGGTGAGCATTTCTACTTTTTTGCAAGTTTTGACTCCAATGTTGTGTCAAAAATTCTTCACACAGGCTATATTGAACTAGCCTGCATGCAGACCCCAAATTATGTATGTAAAATGTTATTGCCATTTTCTTTGAAATGATCTTCTCAAAAGAAACTTTTGATAATTTCCCATATTCTGGCAGAAATCAATGCCCGGGAATCAATGTTGATAACACCATTATTTTCAGAATTAGTGCATTTTTATGTTTGAAGAATGAAAACATTATGCAGGGGCTTTTGCTCCAACCGGAAGGAATACACCTACCTACCTAGGTACCAAGGAATCAGGAATGTTGTAACAATGGGCATTATTAATGCACACAATCGAAACAATCAGCGAAGCATTTCAGATATTCATAGACAGTGTTAATATATACAATCAAAACAATTCAGAGATATTTGGGCCAACAATGAACTTTGGTGAAGTTGCCAATTCACATTTCCTCATTAAGGCTAATTAACTACTTGCTCCTAACAATAATGGAGCTGGCAACTCATTACAAGGCAATCTTCAAAATTTGACCTCATTGACCTGGCAAACTGCCCTTACTGTTTGAAATCTTCAATATCAATAACTGTTAGCAAGGAAACCTACCTTCCAATAAAATACTATAAAGAAATAAGTATGGCACTGTTGTAGTGGCAATTCTTGTCTGGATAAAGTAAACACATTGTCAATATCGTCGGCTATTCTTTAGTTTCACTCAGGGAAGTAGGAATTCTCTTAAACTTGGAGGGGCACGGCATTTCAGTGGCACTTTTTCCTAAGGGCACTTTAATATACACCAGATTTTTGACGGTAAAAATGTGATATATAGAAGAAAATAGTGTGAATGCTGATAGATATCCGATTTCAAATTAAATCATGAAGCAAATAATAACAAACTTAAACTACACGTTTTTTTATAAGAAACTTGGATCAGCACTTAGTACTAAAAGTTTCTTAATTTCGCATGAAAATTTCGGTGTTTTAGTAGTAAAAGTTTCTTAATTAGTTTATTTTCGACGGGAAAAATGTTATATATAGGAGGAAATAGTATGAATGCTGATAGATGTACGATTTCCTTCGCAATGAAACAAAATGAGAAGCAAACATAACCGAATCAAGAAGTAAATACAAACATAATTAAACTACTTTCTGTCCGCATTAGTCTTTAAGAGGGGCACATCCTGAGACAAAAATTACACCTTTTGGTTTGTTGCAAAATCTTGGGGAGCCCGTGCCCCCTGTGTCCCACCAGTTTCTACGTCTCTGTACTCTCGCTACATCTAATGTAATAGATCTGATGCATATAACGAAATCTGATCTGCTTCATCAAGTGGGCTCGTTATTAGGCTACATTCATTTCGATATGAACTAAATTATGCAGGGGCTTTTTATGTTTGAAGAATGAAAACATTATGCAGGGGCTTTTCCTCCAACCGGAAGGAATACACCTATATAGATATATAGACATATAGACATATAGGTACATAGGAATCAGGAATGTTGTAACAATGGACATTATTTTTGCACACAATCGAAACAATCAGCGAATCATCTGAGGTATTTTTAGGCATTGTTAATGTATACAATCAAAACAATTCTGATATATTTGGGCCAACAATGAACTTTGGCGAAGTTGCCAATTCACATTTCCTCATTAAGGCTGATCACTACTTGCTCCTAGCATTAATCCAGCTGCCAACTCATTACAAGGCAATTTTCAAAATTTGACCTCTTTGACCTGGCACACTGCCCTTACTGTTTGAAATCTTCAATATCGATAACTTTTAACAAGGGAACCTACCAACCCATCAAGAAACAAGTATGGCACTGTTGTTGTGGCAATTCTTGTCGAGTCGGGATAAAGTAAACACATTGTCAATATCGTCGGCTTTCCTTTACTTTCACTCAGGGCAGTAGGAAGGAGAAACAAGTGTGGCACTGTTATAGTGACAACTCATGTCAGGAGAAAGTGAAAATTTGTCAGTTCTTTAGTTTCGCTCATTGCCGTAGGAAGCATCTAAAGCTTGTAGGGGCACGGCATTTCAAGGCAAAGAATGTGATACATTGAAGATCAAACATGAATATATTGTGAATCCTGATAGATATCCGATTTCCTTCGAAGAGAGGAGTAAACATAACTAAATCACAAAGAAAAAAATTAAACCAGTTTCGCATCAGTCTTGAAAAGGGGCACATCCTGAGACAAAAAGCGCACTTTTTGGTTTGTTGCAAAATCTTGGGGGGGCACTTGCCCCCAGTGTTCCCGGTTCCTACGTCTCTGGTTATCTTTGAAATATAGTCAGTATAGGAATCAGCAATCCTTGTAACAACTGACATTGCTAGCACACACAATCTAAACAATTTTTATGTTTGAAGCAATGTAAACATTATGCAGGGGCTTTTGCTCCAACCGGAATGGCAATAGACCTATATATACATATAGATAGGTGACATAGGAATCAGGAATGTTGATACAATAGAAGCATTATTTGTGCACACAATGCTGATAGACATCCGATTTCCTTCACAATGAAACAAAGTGAGAAGTAAGCATAACTAAATCATGAAGTAAATGATAACAAAATTAAACGACTTTCTGCCTGCATCGGTCCTCAAAGGGGGCATATCCTGATGACAAAAAGGGCACCTTTTGGTTTGCTGCAAAATCTGGGGGGTCACGTGCCACCAGTACTCTCCGTTTCTCTACGTCTTTGGACTCTCGCTACATCTAATGTAATAGTTTTGATGCATATCAAGAAATCTGGTCTGCTTCATCAAGTGGGCTCGTTATTAGGCTACAGCCATTTCGATATGAACTAAATCGTGCATTGCAATTACAAATAGATATTCTATTGCTTTGAGGCACGCTATGTGCATGATCTCATTCTTCAAACATGGCTAATGGGGGCCTTTAATTAAATTTCTTCTACGTAGTTTTAAAGTTGTGACATCATCAAATTGCTAAATCATAAACCATGAAGGATACAGACTGTTGCTTGCTAACATCTTGTAGACCGTCCAAAATTGAATATTTCTCGTGTTAGTTGTATTGATTTTCTTCAATCAGTTTAGAATTGATGGTGCTTTCAATGTTTGTCAAACCTTCTGATACATCCTTTCATAAAACTTGTGGGGTGAGTGGCCGAGTGGCTTACACAGTTTCTGTCAGGTGACTGAAGTTAAGCCTGGTCAAATGAGGTCAAACTCCGGATGGGTGACCTCTCAGAGGCCTGACCTTGCAACTCACCTCGCCGTCTTTTGGAAGGGACGTTAAACTAGGGGTTTCATGCCTGGATGCGACATGCATAGTGGGCTTAAATTAGCTGTAAGTAGGTAGAAATACTTCCAGGCCACTTGAAAAATAGATTACTGAAAAAAAACTTGAAATGCTGTAGTTCTGAAAATAATCATGATATTAAAAATGCTCTCTTTGGGATCATGGCAAATGGACTATTTCAACAATTAAAATCGGAGACTGGGGAGAGCGGTTTGTTCTGGTAAATGGCGGATGCAGTTCCATTCGATCAATTCAATAGAAAGGATGGGGTTGTATTATTTTACACATTTAATTTCAAATTTTGTAAAGATTCGACGTCTATGACTGTGTGCTTCAAATTGTACTTGGCTTTGAATTAACCATCTATCTCCCATCCGCTTCCAATCCATAACGAGTGGATTCGGAACTCAAGAGATCGCAACCGCAGGGGTTTTCGTTAGCAACGAGACATGTGCTGTACGATTGGTACTGACATGAGTGGTGTGGTTGCAAATGGTATTGCTGTTGTTTAAAATGGAATAATTGAAAAAATCTTTGATGCACATGGAAACACAATACAAGTTATGCTTATTATTATGGCCTGTTGAATATTTTTCGAACTAAACTTTGGAATACATACCCGTGGAACTCCGAAATGCTCCATCAAGAATATCTTTCAAAACAAAACTGAAAGTTTTCTTATTGAACAAAATCAACCGATGATTCTAAGCTATTTTGATAGTGCCACAGTTTCTGTTAATCTATATGAAAAGAAATCCACACATATTTAAATTCATCTACATTTTTCTGATAATGTTTTAGGATAGGGGGGGGGGGGCTCTCTCCTCGATTAGTCTACCTATTGAGAGAGTTCCTCCTCTAAGCAATTCCCTGCATACAATTTATTTTGCTCCTCTTTGTATTTGTATGTTGTATTAATTTTCTGTATCATTGTATTAATTTTCTGTAATATTGTCTGACATCACTGTAGTTTAGTTATTCGTTTGTATAGTTAGAATTATAAATTGTATATTGTGAATTTAAATCATATATGAAACTGAACTGAAGGGTTTTATGGCTTTTGGGGTGAAATTAGGTGTTTAAGCATCGAAGATGACTGTTTGAAAATGATCGATTATGTGGCTGTATTATCTCACTGCACTTCTATTTTCATCTCTTCCAGAATCACCTCAAGTCAGAAAGAAGCAGGTAAAATTTAAAGTTATCTTTTGCTGGAATTTTATGAAAAATTGCATGGTTATATAAAACTTCAAGACAGGTAAAATTCAAAGTTATCTTTTGCTCAAATTTTATGAAAAATTGCATGATTATATTAAACTTAACATTGTTACAGTTTTCGATTGCCTTCATAACTGAAAGTCTATCTCATTAGTGAAATGACGAAGAAACATGCGTAGTACACCCAGGTCTAAGTGCCCCGTTGAGAGGTTAGATATTCACCGGGGTCTTAGTGACCGAAATATATGGTCAAATTTTCACCGGGAGTTCCAATTATGCAGCGAGTACGGCATAATTATTGGCTGGGTACTGTTTCTACGATGAAATATTTTCTCAAAATTCTCCCCGGGGTTCGCCAATTTGCAGCGGAGGTTTTCAATTGTGAAGCATTTTATACCGGGGAGATTCACGTCTTTTCCGGGGACCTATTTTGCTAAAATTTTTTCACCAAGGAAATTACCGGGGTAGAGTGTACGGAGGCACTTTGACGGGGGTGTCGTAGTGGTTAACTCAGATTGAAATAATAATAATTGTCATCGATTAAATAACAGTCGAAAAAGGATATTGTTTTGTATTTTCTTATTTTGTAGAGTTCATAGATTTCGTAGATTTTGTTTCACAGGACAAATAAGTTTACTCTTTCCGTTCAAAAAGTAATGGGTGAATCAGAAAAGTGTGTGCATTTTCTCAAACGCCATATTACCGGGTATCCCATAAACAAGTTCTCGTGTTTGAAAAATGACCCAATCACCGAAATAAATGTTAGGATCATGTGACTTTCTTTCCTATACTTGAAGGTAAAAATATTACACAATGAAAAACCTCATTTTGAACTAAACTTTTTAATTAAAAATGTAAAACTTGCCTAAGAGTGACAAGTTTCAGCTTTTGTATTATCCTCGCAGTCTCCTACGATAGTACACATTTCTTTCTGTCATTTACGACCGAATTTAAAGCTCAATGTGCACAAAGAGATTGATCTGGTAATCATTAGTGCCTTTCTTGCAGTATTCTTCAAAATCAGGCAAACGTAAAAAGAGCTAAAATTTTTAAATTAAAAGCGAATACAGTAATGTCCCGCATATAAGAAACACAAATTTAAGAAACGCAGACCCTGATTTTCAAAATAATACCCAATTTTATTAGAAACTTGTTCAAGTCTGAAAAAAAGCTGGCTTCTTATTTAAAAATTGTGGATTGAAACCTTGGAATTTGTCAGCTTTCGAGTTGAATTGAACTTTACCTATTCAAATTAAAACGAGAATTTTGTATGCAAACTAAGCAAAAACACCTTTCTGGAATAATTGTAGCATTTCCTGAAAGTGAAAATTTACAAATACAATTCAAAAAATAATTTTTTGCATCACAATCATAGCACTAATGTCTGAGTAATTGATCAATATTACATGATTTTTGTAATAAGAAACTTTACCCTGATTTGTAAGTTTATCTCATTTTATAAGGAAACACAGACGTGAAATTGAAAAAGTTGTTTCTTATATGCGGGACACTACTGTAACAATATCAGCTATACCTGGGAAAATAATTTGGTCTTTGAACTACCTGCAAGAAAAAGAAATTTGAAGATCAACTTTGTAATAAAATTTTGGTAATTTTTCAAACGGGAGTACTTTTTATTAGGACATCCGGTACAAAATGTATAACACCGATTTGAAAATAGCAAGTCCGCTGCCTAACTGGGGGCTTAACTTCATTTTCAGAATTTAATAATGATTCAAAATGCATTCTCTTAATCTCAATGAAGAATTTCCGAAAACTACCTTCTATTGGCTCTTCCTAAAACTATAAGTGATTGGCTCAATTTAATCAACGTTATAACAACTAAGGTGGCAAAAGAAGGTTTTCTTAGCTCAGGCATTGCTTTCCATGACGTTTTGAATCATGTTGGACTGTCTAATTTATTTATTTAAAACGTGGTTTGAGCCTTAATATCTGGCCCTTTGCCCTTGGTTACAAATATGAATGCGTCTTTATGATGAAAATGGATAGATGAAATAATTAAAATGTTTGTTGTCTTTCTCATGGTCTTACAATTTATTACAAAGCTTCGCTTTCCATCGAACAAGTCCTTCTTTCTTCCTTTGAATTATCAAAGTACGTTCTAAGCCCAGTTTGATGATTCCTACAAACGCAATGCTCATTCAATAGTTACTTCAGGGTGTCTCGTTATTGAATAGTATTCGGAACGAAGGGTGCTAGCCTTAAACAGAAAACTTTATACTCTTTCAGGGTGTCTCGAGAAGATCTTTAGATAGACTGCTCGATCCTGAACTGCCATTTGTCTGGCTGGAATCGATGGCCACCCCACCTTCGGACACTTCAGAAAAATACGTCAAATTACCTGGATCATCTGGTAATATCTCTTGAAAATAGTTTCTATACGTTCATATGGTTTCTTATCTGTGGTCATTGTGGTCAAGGGAACAAGGGCAGATTTTGTAAGACAATTGCATCAATTGCTTTTTATTGACAACGGAATTCAAAGGGATTAGCGATTGCAGAGAAAGGAAATTCTCTCAACCATTAATTCAAAACAAACAAACAAAGCCTCAAAAGTTGCTCTGAAACCCAGGTAGCTAGCTCGCTCATTGTGCTTGCCAGAAATGGTTTTTAAGAGAAAACATGAGCATATATCGAAAGAAGAAGGATATATCTAAACATGTGTCTCGGGCATTTTAGTTGTTTGGTATAGAACCAAATTGGGAGGCATTTAAATTCTCATGTTTTTTGGGTGTAATCAAAACATTTACTGTTTGTTTAGATATATCCTTCTTTCGATATATGCTCATGTTTGCTCTTAAAAAACTTTTCTGTAATGTACAACGAGCGAGCTAGCTACCTGGGTTTCAAAGCAACTTTTGCGGCTTCTTTGTTTTGAATTACTGGGTTGAGAGAGTTTTCTTTGTCTACAATCGCTAATCGCTTCGAATTTTGGTGTCAATCAGCAGCAACTGATGCTATTGTGTAACGAAATCTGTCCTTGTAGTCAAGTGGAGTAGAACATGTTCAAGGGACCAACATTTAGTGACAGATATTTGAATATTCACGCATGATCAATGGTGATGATTTTGTATTTCATGTTATCGTTTTCTATTTGCATTTCATTTAAGGTATTGTTGCAGAAGCAGAGTTTTTAGCGGTTTGATGCATCATCTGGTTATCTTTAAGCAAACAAGGATTTTGTTTTGTTGGGATTTTACTCAGATTTAGGCCCCGTTAACACGATACCGTTTTCGTTTCATACCGGATTGGTTTTATATCGGATTGGTCTCCTGTTTACACGAGACCGTTTTCACTTCATATCGAATTGGCCTCCTGTTTACACGAGAACGCGGGGCCTGCCGATATGTTTCACACCGTTTTCGCATTTTCAAATGAAAACTCTCTGAAAGTGGCATGAAACGAATCCGATATCGTGTAAACGGTCGAATCCTGTATCAACTCTAAACGGAACCTCTTTATCAATTCTACAACCCTCCTATTCATCTGGCGCATTGCGCAGTGTTTGTTAAAACCAAGGTTAATCCTCTGCAGCACAAGACAAAGCATTTCCGTGTAAACTAAACCCCAATCCGATATGGAATGAAAACGGTGTCGTGTAAACAGAACCCCAATCCGATATGAGATGAAAACGGTGTCGTGTAAACAGAACCCCAATCCGATATGAGATGAAAACGGTACCGTGTAAACGGGGCCTTAGTTTCGGGTCTAAGGAGGCACATGCCTGCAATTTTTTACATGGACTCCTGTACCTTAGAACAGATGCTCTTGCAAATTTGAAAGCCAAACGAGGTCTGGAAGAGTGTCGGATAGCAACATTTGCCAACACAAGGGGTAACATGACAAATGAAGATTTTGAGACGGATTTTTCTCATGGTGCAATTCTTTACGCTTTTATTTCAGAAGAAAGCATTTCAGGAAGTTGTATAATGAAATTGATTTTATCCAAATATAAATACATTTTGTGCCTGTGCTGTAGTTGTTCAAAACAGGGGGTATCCTCATGTCTGTCCAAGACTAAACTGGCATCTATTGGCATAGAATTTTTCCAAAGATGGAATATCGTGCAAAGAGACACAATGGGGTGATTCGAAATAAGAACAACAGACGCCTGTCAGGTGATGTTTTCAAAACTCCTTCTAACTTTCACCAAGGATACCAAAGCATCAGAGAACCTCAGAAAAAAATTTCAGTAAGACATATCATTTATCAATCCAGTGAAGGTACAGTAAACCAGTTTGTTTCCCACTGTATCTTGTTGCACGATATTCCATCTTTGGAAAAATTCTTCAGCCTGAAGTTAAACTTGTTCTCATTTTCAGGAGAAAAGGAAAAGGTTTTATCACCTGCCATCGCTTGTGCGAGTAGAGGAAGCCATAAAGACAATTTATCATCCAGTCGCACAAATGACAAAATTGAGTTGAAATATCCTCCAAAGCGGGTGAGTGACATATTTGCTTTTATCTCTGATGTAGAGAAATTAAGTTTTTATTGAGGAGATTTTATATCTGTTTTCAATCATTGCGGAGGTACACAACTACACTCATATTTTTTTATAAGAAACTGCTTATAAGAAACGGTAGGCTCCATTTTTCGAAAGCTAAGAAACGACCCTAGCTGAATTGAAAAAGCTAAGAAACTTTTGTAATTTACAGTTTTAATTTTCCTGTCGCGCAAACAAATGTTTTGACATTGTCCAGTTATAGCAACTGTTTGGACATTATTTTGAGTGCAAATTATGCTATTTACTGGCTTTGAGATCTTACTAAGTAATTTGGGAACCTTTTAGACAAAACAAAATTAACTCTACACTTCCGGCATTAAAGATATAAGAAACACGTAAGAAACTTTTGGTAGCAAAATGGCCCAAAAATTTAAGAAACTGCCTACCAGCCCCGGACCTTAGTTTCTTATAAAAAAGAATGAGTGTAAGTAAAGTTAAACAGTTTCTCTTCGATATGAAATTAGTAATTTAATGATTAGCAGTTATTAGTTATTAACTTCCTTCACATCGAATTGCAATATTTAACTTTGTTTAGTTGTTTATCTTTGAGTTATTGTACCACATGCAACAAGAAGAAAATTTTTTCGATCATTTTAGAGGTACCCCTAAGTAAAACTGCTAAATTCAGGCTCCTAAGGATATGGGATGTGCTTAGAATGACGTCATGAGAATGGAATTTTTATGCTGCGAGAATAAATCACAGCAGCTAAAAGGATCGGCATGGGATTCGCTCAAGCCCTACCGGGTGTCTCAGAAAAAAGTACCCCCTTTTGATTGGAAATAGGACCAAAATGATAAGATATCATTACTCTCCGAGTTCACAGCTAAACGTATCAATCTTCAACTTAGATGCACATACCTTTCATTTAAACATCGTACACCGAACACCGGAGATAAAGTTTGCAAAGTCAAAATTTACAGTGGGTTTTGAAAAAGGGCTTAGCCATGATTTGCATCATGGACATTTTCCAAAGCACCTGTAAACTTTAATTTCAGTTTTTTGCTTTTGAAAAGAATAAAAGGCGCACGGACATGGTCCTGATTGAGCGAATTTAATAAAAATGTGGTAAGAACGATGAAGTCATGCCTCATCTCCAAAATAAACGTGCATGTGCTCCTTTTCCTCGAAAAACTTTTTCCTCCAGTGGAAGTTTGATGGAGACCACTGCGTAGGATAATAATGCGCAGGAGAGTTAAGGTGGTCCTTTCCAAGGTTATTGGCCTAAAAACATGCAGCACAATAATATAGCAGAGAAACCAAGACGTCATAACAATAAAATATGGCTGAGAAAGGCTGCCAAAGTCAAGGAAAGGATATTTATGGCATTTCGAGGTAGGCAAAGAACCTAATTTATTCCAATCCAAACCAATTGTGTCCTACCACTCATGATTTAAGTTGAAGATCGAAAAATGTAGCTATGAACTCAAAAAATCCCAAAATTGTATCGTTTTGTTCCCTCGTTCGGTCAGAAGGGGGTACTTTTTTGAGACACCCGGTAGTTCTCGAGAAGAGATCGAACAAAGAAAGAGTTTCTGCTTGTGAATATATCTAGAAAAATAAGATTGCTAGGCCCCAACGATCTACTTGTAAGAGATTTTACGGATACTGATGCTCTTAAGCCTTTGATGAAAATAACCATACAAAGACAATGAGCCATGACACAACCCGCACCATCTTTGGGTATCTGATCTACGTCAACAGGAAATTCTGATATCTAATAGGCTAGAATTTGACCGCAAGTGGCTTGAGTCACTTTTATATGCTTTCATTCCCTACCAAGAATAATCTTAAATGGGTTCAGGCTGAAGACTAGAGATGGGAGGTGAACAAGATTAGATAATTTTTAAAGAACTGAGAAGAATTATCGCAGTTATTTCTGGGAAATATGTTTGGTTATGCTGTAAGAACAGCTCGCCTCAGCCAAGTTTATGAAATGTTTTCCTTGCAGTGAAATGATTGCATAGTTATTTGGCTGTTCTGTCCAGTGGCGGACACTTCGGGGGGGGGGGGCAAGGGGGTGCGATCGCCCCCCCCATGTTGGCTAGAACAAAGACCTTTTGTTCGAAACAATAGATATAACAATGCTTTCAACTGAAACAGTATAGCTTCGCCCCCCATATTTGGCAAAGTGTCCGCCACTGGTTCTGTCATTCATATGAAAAGCGGATAAAATTTCTGTAGTGCATCACCATGCTACGTTGCTGGAGGATTGCACATATATTTTAATTTTTGTCTTTACAGACCGTTGCAAGGGTATTATTTGACAAACTAAAAGAACATGGCCTAGAGAACACAACTGAAGCAGCAGAGGCTGAAATGCAACTTGATGAAAATATAGAGCCATTAGGATCTTCAATTGACGAAGGAATAATGTGCCGCCAAATAATTATTACATCCGATGAAGATGAAAGTCGGTGTTTATCACCAACCGTTGTCACAAGGCAGGACAGAACGATAGTAAATAAAGAACGAGAATTTGTGGACAATACTAAGGCCCCAAACATAGAAATCGCTTCTTCGAAGGAAGGAGTCCTTGCGCCTGCAGAAAGTTTATTGTATATCGGCTCTTGTGAAGAAAAAACAAAAGGGTTATCTCCTGCGAAGAAAGACCTTGCGCCTTCAGAAATTTTGCAGTGCAGCGGTTCTTGCGGAGAAAATGCAAAAGAACCTCCTACCTCGAATCGAGGCGTATGGCCTATAGAAGGTAGAGTCTGTATAAACTCTTGTGACGAAATTTCAGAAGAACTGCCCCTAAAGATGGTCAAAACATCAATAGATTGCAATTTAGATACTTCTGTTACCGATAAATTTGAAGCAAGCATATCTGACATAATGTCCTCGCCGCCTGTTGTCTCAAAAAGCGATAAATCGATTGACATTTCGAGAATTCATCCGATTGATACTAACCTGCGCCTGCCTCAAGAAGAAACACTTGCAAACGAGTCTCCTAAGATCATCTCTAGAATGAAAACGAAAAGAAGAAGAAAATCACATAAAGAAACGAAAAGAAAGAAACTAAATAAACCTGAAATTGAGATAACCTTTGCAAAGAATAAAGGCAACTTGGAAGGGATAAATATTGTTCCAAAGGAAGACATGCCATCCGATTTTAATCAACATGGTGAAAGTCCTGCCCATGAGACGACGCATCTTCCTGGTTTAGATAAACCCAGTTCTCCAGGCTTAGCCGAGACAACATGTGTAGAATATGAAGCTAGTAGCAAATCTCCAAACCTAAAGGACGTTGCTAGGAGAGGAGACGAGAATCAGGCGGATGATAATAGCAGTCGCATGTTTTTTATTTCAAATGTCCAGGAGATTCCTGATATTAGTGATTGTTGCCAAAATGCTACTAGCATTTGTACGTCACCAGGCTTGGAAAGGCCTGTCAAGACATCACGTAAACTCTACGACAACGCAAGTGAGGACTGTAATAAAAACAAGCGTTCCAACGAAACCTTTATTCTGTCTCGTCTGAAGCTAGGGTGCAATGTTTCAGATTACGACATGGTATCTGATGATGTATCGATTGTTCCAAAGTCACCATGCCTTAGCAGTGTGCCAAAGACATTGTGTAAATCTGACATTGATTCAACAGGAAGCAAGACTTTGATTTGCGATGATGCACTGTTTTCTCCTATTAGACTAGAATGTGATAATGCCAGTTATTTTCTCAGCCAATTCAAGCATTTTGACAGTGATGCTTCCGACCTTTCGGATTTAGCTCCAATGTCACCTGCAGTTGTCTCTAATCCTGAGAAGAAAGATGCAGATAATTGCGTAAAATTGATAGAATCTACCCCGAAAGCACCAAGGGCTACTGCAACAGAAGATGGCACAAACCCCAATAATACGGGTGAAGAATGCCCAATGTCTCTTGTTGTATTGGAGAGTGACAAAAATAGTGCGAGACAGTTTTCTTGTAAAATTGGTAACTCAAGGTCCTACTCAAGAAATGATGGTGTGGACAATTTTTCCGACGAAGGGGATTGCTCATTGTCTCCTTCAGTGGTTAAAACTGAAGATTTGCGGAATTTGGATCAGTTCCACCCGAAAGTAGACGCTGTGTCGAAGGGGGGCTCTATGAGAGCTAATACCAGAACGCTTGAATCACGTTTCTCTCAAACCAACAGTAAAAGGGATCGTTCAGAAAGGGTTAAAGTTGAGAACACTAGATTAGGAAAGCTGCAAATAGATAGTATTTTACAACTTCACACGGTAAACAACGTTGTCAAAAACAGCAAACAAGGTATCTCCAGTACCAGACAGGATGGAATGAGTGGAGAGAAGATTAAAGATGTAATCGGAATGTCGAAGGAAAATAAAAAGAAAGAACACACAGGCCCTAAAACTGACAAACATAGATTTGCGAAGAAAGGTATCTCCCTTCGTGGAGATTATTTGTCGACAGTTGAACCAGTGACAGAGTTGCAGGCCGGAGAATCCTCTTCTGTTGTCCATGCAATCATAAGGATACTTGTAAACACTTCTGTAGCTAAAGCCACAGAGCGACTTTCTTGTCCCACTAACGGCACTTCAAATAAAGCGTTGTATGAAAGTCCTACAAATCACCCCTCAATACGACTTTCTGACTCATTGCTATCACCATCAAGCGTAATACCATGCACACCGGTACAACAACGAAAAAGTAATTGTTTCCGATTACGAAATTCAGTACGGATAGGAAGAGGTAAGATTGAGCAAGGATCAAACAGAGTTGTATCCAGGTCGTCATCACCGGGTGATTGTGCAATGGAAAATGTATTGGTTCACTTGAAAACAGAATCTGACAAGGCAGACTGCGTAACTGCCGTAACGGATAATGCAAGCGAAACTTCTAATATTAATGATCACAAAGTAGATATATCTTCCAGACGAACAGTTTGTTCAACTTCAGGACCAAATTACGGCATTGTGGAAGAATCGGTTGGCAGTAGTATTCAGGTGAAAATAGATTCGAACAAGTCGAGTGACCAAACTCTGGTATCATTTGTTAGCGCAGAGGATGACTTACTTCATGGTAATGCATTAGGTACTTGCAGTGCTGAGTTAGAATTGCCTGAACCAGAGAGTGGAATGTTTGCGACGAAAGAAAGTAGTGGTGGAGACCGTAACAGGAAAATAGTGAGTAAGCCAAGCCATCCTACATGTAGTGTCAGCAGGATGGATGATCAAGTGTTGATGTTATCGCAAGGAGATCGCACGTCAGTCGGACACAATGTGGCTGAATCTTTCAATGCGAAACATGTGAATACACTAAAGTATAGAAACAATGCTGAGACTATATGTGATGTTAAACAACAAGAGAATGGCATTGGAGCAACGAAAACTTCATGTGCCATTGAAGCAGATTCAAATAAATATGAGGGCTCTGATATTATACCGGGTGATAGCTTGCTCGAGGTCCCATCCGAGCTTGAAGATAACAAAGAGAATGAATCAGAAAGAAATACTTTTGGAGATAAGAAAACAACAAGATGTTACCATCCCACAAAAGAGACTGAACCTACCCAGGTTAAAAGTGGTAAAGGGGAAAATAACTTAATCGACATGGACAGCCTAACGCAGTTTCCTTTTGAAGATCTAGAAATACCACCACCACGTCTTACAAACTTACAAACAGCAAATAATTATACAAAAACTCCTTCGAATAATGGCTTAGCTACAGAAATAATCCCAAAGAACTCAGGATCTGGAGCAGTGTTTAAGGATACGAGTGAGGTTGATGGTAGAAAGATTTTCAATAAACCGAAACAGGGTGTTAAAACTATGCAACCAATCCAAACTCGCTCATATTCGTCTGATTCATCTACAGGGGATATTCTCGATGATCTAATGTTTGGAACAAAAGAAAAGAGCTGTATCGAGAGGAAAAACAACAAGGAACCTGTCCATGGCATTGTATCTGCAAAGCAAGTAGTTATTGGAAATGCTGAAAGCAATCTTGAGGCAATCCATGTAGAATCCAATGCGGCAGCTAACTCCAAACAAGAAGTCCAAGGAGCTCATGACGGTTGTTTTGGAGAAAAGAATGTTATTGCTGCAGCTACATCTTGCTTACCTGCTCTCAATTCTGCTCCGACTCTAACGACAGGTGAGAAATCCGAGGGATGTAACTTTGGAGTGTTCAAAGGTTTCACTACAGGTTCCGGCAAACCGTTGAAAGCATCAGATGATGCGCTCAAAGCTGCTAAGAAGCTGGTGGCTGACTTTGACAGGGATGAAGCTGGATCAAGGTTTGCTATAGCGAGAAACGACGGCGTTAGAAAGATTGATACTGCAATTCATCGCACATATGACCTTGAGCAAAAGGCTCCAAAGCCCGTGTCGACGCAGTGTTGGAATGATAAAGCGTTTTCATACGAGTTTGACTCTGATGGGATCAAACTTTGCCATGATAAAATTGTTGAGCGAAGAAAGGACTTATCAAATGAAATGGAATTAGAGGAAAAATTAGAAGTTGACTCTGATGGGGTCAAGCTCTACGATGACAAAATTATTGACCAAAGAATTGATGTATCGAACAATATTGAATCTGAATCACAGTCAGACTTTGCACTAGGTGACTCTCTTGTGCCTGTCTCAGACGATTCTGAATTGAACGAAAGCACCTGTAACGTCAATAAATTGAACAAATTGCAGGACAAGGGGCTGGAACATGAAGATGAAGCATTGCTGTCGTTATTAAATAGCAGCTTTGATATAGATGACTTCACTCAATTGAGAGATGATATACCGAAGCCCATTCATACAAAACCTACCATTTCGAAGGGCGCATTGGAGAAGAACTGTAGCTCAACGAGCGGAACTGTTCCAGTGCAATCTTCTTGCGAGAACCCAGCCACAATCAAACGCAAACCTGAGTCGTCGAACGGCAGAATAGCAGAGAATTCACGACTGAAACCACTATCTTATCGGAAACAGAGATTCGCTGGATTTAGTACAGGGGCTGGAAAAATGACCGAAGTATCCAAAGATGCAATTGAGGCAGCAAAGAACAAATTAACGGCTAGCGAAGATCCAAGTCGTTTAAATCCAGATAATAGCAAGCAAGAAAAATTCATGGGATTCAGCACTGGAACAGGAAAGAGGATTCCAGTTTCAAACGAAGCTATCGAGAGACCTAGGAGAAGGCTAGAGTCTAACGAGGAGCTAGATCAAGTTGGTTCTCGTGACAGAAAGCAAACAAAATTTACAGGATTTAGTACTGGATCAGGAAAGAAAATTGAAGTGTCCAAAGAAGCTATCGAGAGAGCCAAGAACAGGCTAGGAACTGAGGAGGAATTGGGTCAAGTTGGTTGTTTTGGCAGAGAGGCCACAGAACTTAGCGGATTTAGCACTGGATCAGGAAAGAAAGTTAAAGTGTCCAAAGAAGCTATCGAGAGAGCCAAGAAAAGGCTAGGAACTGACGAGGAATTGGGTCGAGTTGGTTGTTTTGGCAGAGAGGAAGTAAAATATGCAGGATTTAGCACTGGATCAGGGAAGAAAGTTGAAGTGTCCAAAGAAGCTATCGAGAAAGCCAAGAAAAGGCTAGGAGCTGATGAGGAATTGGGTGAAGTTGGTTCTTTTGACAGAAAGGAAGTAAAATTTACAGGATTTAGCACTGGATCAGGGAAGAAAGTTGAAGTGTCCAAAGAAGCTATCGAGAGAGCCAAGAACAGGCTAGGAACTGATGAGGAATTGGGTCAAGTTGGTTGTTTTGGCAGAGAGGAATTAAAATTTGCAGGATTTAGCACTGGATCAGGGAAGAAAGTTGAAGTGTCCAAAGAAGCTATCGAGAAAGCCAAGAAAAGGCTAGGAGCTGATGAGGAATTGGGTGAAGTTGGTTCTTTTGACAGAAAGGAAGTAAAATTTACAGGATTTAGCACTGGATCAGGGAAGAAAGTTGAAGTGTCAAAGGAAGCTATCGAGAAAGCCAAGAAAAGGCTAGGAGCTGATGAGGAATTGGGTGAAGTTGGTTCTTTTGACAGAAAGGAAGTAAAATTTACAGGATTTAGCACTGGATCAGGGAAGAAAGTTGAAGTGTCCAAGGAAGCTATCGAGAAAGCCAAGAAAAGGCTAGGAGCTGATGAGGAATTGGGTGAAGTTGGTTCTTTTGACAGAAAGGAAGTAAAATTTACAGGATTTAGCACTGGATCAGGGAAGAAAGTTGAAGTGTCCAAGGAAGCTATCGAGAAAGCCAAGAAAAGGCTAGGAGCTGATGAGGAATTGGGTGAAGTTGGTTCTTTTGACATAAAGGAAGTAAAATTTACAGGATTTAGCACTGGATCAGGAAAGAAAATTGAAGTGTCCAAGGAAGCTATCGAGAAAGCCAAGAAAAGGCTAGGAGCTGACGAGGAGGTAGATAAAATTGGTTCTTGTCAGGGAAAGGAGACAAAATTTACTGGATTTAATACTGGATCAGGAAAGAAAATTGAAGTGTCTAAGGAAGCTATCGAGAGAGCCAAGAAAAGGCTAGGAGCTGATGAGGAAAAATTTGCAGGATTTAGCACTGGATCAGGGAAGAAAGTTGAAGTGTCCAAAGAAGCTATCGAGAAAGCCAAGAAAAGGCTAGGAGCTGATGAGGAGGTAGATCAAATTGGTTCTTGTCAGGAAAAGGAGACAAACTTTACTGGATTTAATACTGGTTCAGGAAAGAAAATTGAAGTGTCCAAAGAAGCTATCGAGAAAGCCAAGAAAAGGCTAGGAGCTGATGAGGAGGTAGATAAAATTGGTTCTTGTCAGGGAAAGGAGACAAACTTTACAGGATTTAATACTGGATCAGGAAAGAAAATTGAAGTGTCTAAGGAAGCTATCGAAAGAGCCAGGAAAAGAATACCAGGAGACGAAGAGTTGGAGGCTGCTGCTTCTTGTGATGGAAAAGAAGCAAAATTTACAGGATTTTGTACTGGATCAGGAAAGAAAATTGAAGTGTCTAAGGAAGCTATCGAAAGAGCCAGGAAAAGAATACCAGGAGACGAAGAGTTGGAGGCTGCTGCTTCTTGTGATGGAAAAAAAGCAAAATTTACAGGATTTTGTACTGGATCAGGAAAGAAAATTGAAGTGTCTAAGGAAGCTATCGAAAGAGCCAGGAAAAGAATACCAGGAGACGAAGAGTTGGAGGCTGCTGCTTTTTGTGATGGAAAAGAAGCAAAATTTACAGGATTTTGTACTGGATCAGGAAAGAAAATTGAAGTGTCTAAGGAAGCTATCGAAAGAGCCAGGAAAAGAATACCAGGAGACGAAGAGTTGGAGGCTGCTGCTTTTTGTGATGGAAAAGAAGCAAAATTTACAGGATTTAATACTGGATCAGGAAAGAAAATTGAAGTGTCTAAGGAAGCTATCGAAAGAGCCAGGAAAAGAATACCAGGAGACGAAGAGTTGGAGGCTGCTGCTTCTTGTGATGGAAAAAAAGCAAAATTTACAGGATTTTGTACTGGATCAGGAAAGAAAATTGAAGTGTCTAAGGAAGCTATCGAAAGAGCCAGGAAAAGAATACCAGGAGACGAAGAGTTGGAGGCTGCTGCTTTTTGTGATGGAAAAGAAGCAAAATTTACAGGATTTTGTACTGGATCAGGAAAGAAAATTGAAGTGTCTAAGGAAGCTATCGAAAGAGCCAGGAAAAGAATACCAGGAGACGAAGAGTTGGAGGCTGCTGCTTCTTGTGATGGAAAAGAAGCAAAATTTACAGGATTTTGTACTGGATCAGGAAAGAAAATTGAAGTGTCTAAGGAAGCTATCGAAAGAGCCAGGAAAAGAATACCAGGAGACGAAGAGTTGGAGGCTGCTGCTTCTTGTGATGGAAAAAAAGCAAAATTTACAGGATTTTGTACTGGATCAGGAAAGAAAATTGAAGTGTCTAAGGAAGCTATCGAAAGAGCCAGGAAAAGAATACCAGGAGACGAAGAGTTGGAGGCTGCTGCTTCTTGTGATGGAAAAAAAGCAAAATTTACAGGATTTTGTACTGGATCAGGAAAGAAAATTGAAGTGTCTAAGGAAGCTATCGAAAGAGCCAGGAAAAGAATACCAGGAGACGAAGAGTTGGAGGCTGCTGCTTTTTGTGATGGAAAAAAAGCAAAATTTACAGGATTTTGTACTGGATCAGGAAAGAAAATTGAAGTGTCTAAGGAAGCTATCGAAAGAGCCAGGAAAAGAATACCAGGAGACGAAGAGTTGGAGGCTGCTGCTTCTTGTGATGGAAAAGAAGCAAAATTTACAGGATTTTGTACTGGATCAGGAAAGAAAATTGAAGTGTCTAAGGAAGCTATCGAAAGAGCCAGGAAAAGAATACCAGGAGACGAAGAGTTGGAGGCTGCTGCTTCTTGTGATGGAAAAAAAGCAAAATTTACAGGATTTTGTACTGGATCAGGAAAGAAAATTGAAGTGTCTAAGGAAGCTATCGAAAGAGCCAGGAAAAGAATACCAGGAGACGAAGAGTTGGAGGCTGCTGCTTCTTGTGATGGAAAAGAAGCAAAATTTACAGGATTTAGTACTGGATCAGGAAAGAAAATTGAAGTGTCTAAGGAAGCTATCGAAAGAGCCAGGAAAAGAATACCAGGAGACGAAGAGTTGGAGGCTGCTGCTTCTTGTGATGGAAAAGAAGCAAAATTTACAGGATTTTGTACTGGATCAGGAAAGAAAATTGAAGTGTCTAAGGAAGCTATCGAAAGAGCCAGGAAAAGAATACCAGGAGACAAAGAGTTGGAGGCTGCTGCTTCTTGTGATGGAAAAAATGCAAAATTTACAGGATTTTGTACTGGATCAGGAAAGAAAATTGAAGTGTCTAAGGAAGCTATCGAAAGAGCCAGGAAAAGAATACCAGGAGACGAAGAGTTGGAGGCTGCTGCTTCTTGTGATGGAAAAAAAGCAAAATTTACAGGATTTTGTACTGGATCAGGAAAGAAAATTGAAGTGTCTAAGGAAGCTATTGAAGCTGCGAAAAGACAATTAGAAACAAGCCTAGAAGACAAGATAGTTGATTTTCCAGCCAAAGAGAGTGAGATCTTTACTGGATTTAGCACAGGGGCCGGAAAGAGAGTTGTGGTTTCTGAGCAAGCTTTGAAAGCAGCTAAGGAAACTCTAGAATCAGACGGAGAATTACTACAACACTCGAAGACTGAGATTTGTAGCAATATAGGCCTCAGTGACTTCCGTGCAGATACACACAGCGGAGTGAAAACTGAAGAAACTTTAGTTGATCCAAATAGAACACCAAAGCTGGATGAAACGCTAGACAGAAATAACAGTAATCCAAAGAAGAGGTTAAGTCTCAACAGGTACGCTGGCAAAAGACCACAAAGAGTCACTGAAACACACTACGGAGGGAAGAGGTTTATTGATGACGGGATGATAATGCTGTTGGCAAAAGAGAGTTCAAGCGAACAATGGAAAGTGAAAGTAGTAAGAGTGCTCAGCATGATGTAGCAACTGATGACGACGTTATCGAGATGAGTGAAAGATTCGATCATGATATCAACAATGAGATGGAAGAAGACCCTCAACTCTTATCTACGATTACGAGGAACATAGATGCTGCAAATTGTCGCTCTGATTCCATGGTAATTGGTCGAAAAATGGCAGCTAAGGTACAGGCTAAATTTGCGAAGGACATTACTCAGGTACACAATTTTGAATTTTGATTATACCATTTGGTACGTTGTTATTTTGTTAAAGTCAAAAACGGAGATATAGCAATCCAGTCTAAACATAGACACGAGCCACTTATTTTTCTATTATTTTCATCGATCGAGAACATCAAACACGATAGGTTATATCGTGGCTCGTTTACACGATGCTGGTAAAGTTTCAAAATTCTGCTGGCAGAATATTGTGTCAGTTAGCAAAACGGCAAAGTTTGTAACTTTGCCGTTTTCAAATTCTCCCGGCATGGTGAAGACGCACTCTGCCGGTAGAATTTATGACGCTTTCATCTCGAGGCTGGAAGTTTCTATGCTTCCTTTTGTCCTTATTGTTCTCATTGTTTTATCTATCTTGATTGGTTATTGATGTCAGTTGCTATTGTCTGAGGAATAAGCATAAAATTCTACCGGCATCGTGTAGACGGGAGGCCAAAGCGGCACTTTTTATGCTGTTTTCAAATTCTACCGACATCGTGTACACGGGGGCACATTTTCCAAGATGACATAAAATCCTGCTGCTTTCAAATAATAATAATGATATAATAATAATTAATTTCTTTAAGGTTGGCGTAGTGTACCTATAGCACTAGGCTAATTAATGCCAGCCATTATTAATACAAATGGCAAATCCTACCGGCATGTCGTCGTGTAAACAGGGTCTTAAATTGACCCAACAGACGATTACGCTAAAGATGGTGGCGAGGAACTTTGTACCAAGATGCAATGCGTTCGAATAACGACTCCTTAACGATTCTAAAGGAATTGGATTAAAGAACGCAGTGCATCTTGGTAAAAAGTTCCTTTCCGCCATCTTTAGCGTACTCGTCTAGTCCCCTAGCTAAGCTGCTTTTAATTCCATTGATTTGCTTTATTAATTGATTGAACATTGTTTGGAATTATCGTATTTTGGAATCATGAACACAATTATGAACTTGATTCTGCATCTTTTCCATGTCATTTGAAACTTTCTGCATGATTCTTCGCCAGCTGTAACTTTCCCTGTAAAATTACTTTGATTCAATCTGTTAAAAACCTTATTCAGCAATTTATCATTAAACTTTATTTCAATAATCATTTTGAGGACTATGAATGATCATAACATTCTTAATTTTAGGATGATCAACTAATGGTGAAACGACGTAAAAGCCTTGGGATGAACCGAAAGAGTTCTTTCAATTTTGCTATAAAATCAAGTAACCCTGCAGGTAACTGTTTCATTTCCTCGAGAAGCAATGAAGCCTGGTTTCTAATTGGAATATTTTGCTCTTCATTGCTGTTTTTGGTACAACGATGCGCATTCAAACCAAGAGAGCAATAAAGAACTGAAAAACTCCAAATGGAAATCAGGCTTAAGGCATTTTTACTTACGTGAAATATAAATATTAAATATCGATATTAGCAAATATTATTTCATACAGTGAAAACGGGCATATCAGAACCTCCCTCGAATAAGAACCTATAAACCCTGGTTTTTCATAGGTTCTTATTGCTGCCACAGCAGCATCATATTCTTTTTTAATCCAGCGAGCGAGATTGGCCTGTCTGCTGTCTGGCTATGTAGAAGGCCCCCATGTGGCTAGCTCACGGCTGCGGTTCGCGGTGTGGGGGCATATGGGCTCGCGGCTGGTGAGCATTTATCCAAGAAACAACAACAAAAGCTCTCCAACAAAAGATAGTGAGTTCTTCCTACCTACGTAGATGGGCGACAACGGTTTATTTCTGACAATGCTATCAATATTCAATATTCAATATTCAATATTCTCAACTCAATATTCTAAATCATTTACCTTTTGAACCATTACCCAACTGTATATTCCAAACACAATATATGTTTCCTTAGCAATAATCATTCAATTCATTTCTATAAAATTGACCTCGCTACAATGGCATTTGGTACAAATATTAATCGGCAGCACTCGCTGACTGATGTTATATCTACTTTTAGTTTTTGGTTGTGACAATCCAATTGCGTGAATCTGATTGTTGTGTAAAATAAAATGTGAATATTGCTCATCAGTCATCTAGTAGGCTCTGTATACATCTGATTTCACCATAATGCTAATTGTCCATTGGCCTACGTGTAGACCCATTATCCAACTGGAGAAAGGGTCTACGAATCAATGAGCGAAAGCTCTCTACTACAGTCCCAGATTTCTCGAACTTAATTTATGCAGCCTTCGTTTAGATGGGTTTCATACATTATTTGAATAGACGATTAACATAATTAATTGGGCAGCTGTAGCAAGCTTTATCTCATTATTTCGTAGACCCTTTATTCTTTAGGATAATGGGTCTACTCGTAGGCTAATGGTCCATCTTCCGTCGCAGTATTTTGATTCTAAAGGCACACTGTCGTGACACTGATTGGATGAATAAGACAATATAAAAGAATAGAATTAGGCAGGCTTCAGTAATTTCGCTGTACACTGAAATTCACAAAGATGATAACGATCAGACTCTCTTTATTCTCGAAACAATGTATCATCTAAGAGCATAAAGGCTTTATAATGATCCAGAGGCCAAGTCTTTTGTTAGGGATTTCAACTTCACAACCAGCCAATTACAGCCACGACAGTGTGCCTTTAAGCAAAGACAGAAGACAGACAACAAAGAAACTTATTGAGAACATTCTTTTGTGACAAAATTCAAAGGGGCTGTGCCGCCATTTCATGAAAATTCATGTAAACTGAGGTGTATCAAAACTCTTTTAGCTATCCTGAAGCGATTCTGCAGCGTTTTTGGAAAATATTAACAATCTAGGAGAATAACGATCGCAGATCTTGAATATGCCTTTAAATATTGAATTTTGCTAATGATCGCTGGGATACCGACCGATTTGGAAGAGGGGTTTCATTTCATCATTTCATTTTCATTTAATATAGTCACACAGGTTGATAAGTTTCAGAATAATATCTGGTTTTCAAACTGACCTGTTAAAAAAACCTAAGCTGCAAAAGGAAAACTAGTTACAATAATATTATAAATTTACAAAAGCCAATAATTTACAGTATAATACAGTAACACAAGGTGAATAAATTAAAATACAAAGGAAAGCTACGTAATCCGACTTATTAGAGCAGATTTTTGAAAGCACCAAGAGAGGAAGCCCATTTTCTAGCTTTATCCAGGCTATTCCAAAGGGTGGTTCCTCTGTAGCAGAAAGATTTCTGACCTGTTTTTGTTTTAAGTAATGATATTTTCAGATTCAGATCTGTCGATCGCAGATTTCGTTCATTACTGTCGGAGCATCTTGTGAACAACGAGGACAAATAGTCTGGAGCCAACGAATTTAAGGACTTATACATAAGCGAAGCTGATTCTTTGAAAATAAGCTGACTGTTGCCCAAGAAAGGTCTTTCACCCAAAGACCACAACTCTGCTGGGAAATCATAGCATGTCTTGAACCAATTAAACTGGAATTTTCGCATACAAATGTCCATATTGGCTGTCTGATTCCATGTTTGTTTACGTTAGGACGGTACAGCCCCTTCAAGAATCTAATTTAAGAACCTACAGCCTGATTTCATTATTGTTTTCCATTACATAAGAACCAAAACAGCTTGGTTTGAACAATGTAGGATCTTATGTGCTGTTTTTACTGTAATAACGTTATTCTTTTGATTAAAGAATATCACAGTGACAGAAATGCGAAATACACAATACCACTCATTTCAAAGATCTCACGAATCAATGATGTTCGTACTCCGGACTTATCAAGGTAAGGTAGTAATAAGAATATATTAGAATGTGATAAAAATTTTCTCGTCTATAAAATGCCATCTTAACTTTACTTGCCTTGTCTTTTCCTAAATGTCTTGTCCTAAAACTACAAGTCAGGTCAGGTCAGGTCAGGTCAGGTCAGATCAGGTCAGGTCAGGTGAGGGTCACGTCATGTCATGTCATGACATGTCCATGTCATGTCACGTCACGTCACGTCACGTCACGTCACGTCAGTCACGTCACGTCACGTCACGTCACGTCACATCACGTCGCACCAGGCCTTGCCATGCCATGCCATGCCATGCCATGCCAGGCCAGGCCAGGCCAGGCCAGGCCAGGCCAGGCCAGGCCTTGGCCAGGCCAGGCCAGGCCAGGCTAGGCCAGGCCAGGCCAGGTCAGGCCAGGTCAGGCCAGGCCAGGCCAGGTCAGGTCAGGTCAGGTCAGGTCAGGTCAGGTCAGGTCTGGTCAGGTCAGGTCAGGTCAGGTCAGGTCAGTTGGTTCAGTTAGTTCAGTTAAGTTCAGTTAGTTTACAACAATCTACTTCGATTACAATGACAAGTTACAGAAGATAACAAAGGTAAACAAAGCTTTTAAAGGGGTTCCGTCACCAAACTGTAAACAAATCTAATAACACCGCACGTGTCCATTGTTTTCCATTGTTTTCTGCAGTTGTTTGGTGGCTTCACCCAAGCCACTAAAAATGCTTGTTGAAAATCCACTCATATCCAAGTAATCGTAAAATATATGAATGTTTGGATTTTTCTTCTGTGAAGTACAAAAATTTATCTTCAAAATGACTCTCATTTTCGAAAAAACAGGTAAACAACCGTGTGATATTGCCCATCAAAAAACGGCAATATCAAAATCACTGTTTCGACCGAAATTTGGAGACGGAGCCCCTTTACAGAAAAAGATTACAGAAGGAATTTTTATGGAGAAGAATGTCTTAAAGGAGGAGCTCTCTCAGTAGAAAAGCCAATCGAGGAGAAAGAATCTATGTTAAACACCTATTATACAATAGGCATATGATACTACCTTGCTACGTAGAAATATAGAAGAACCTTGATCTGTTTTTCAGGTTTGGATCTGGAAGACCAGCCAGTATGCCAAAATTATCTTCAATGAGCTCGACCAGAACTCCCGTATCCTCCGGAGATCACACCAATACGAAATCTTTTTCTACCCCCTTCAAGCCAGGAAATAGGAATGATAATGAGGAAAATCTGAGGTATCAAGGCAAGGCAAAGAATGGGCTTAAAAGACCGCTTTTTGCTTGTGTACCGTTTGGTAAACGACAAAAAATTGAAGAGAAAATAGTAACGGTAAGTAAGACATTCCTGTATTTACTTTTGTTTCTAAGCATTCATTCCATATGGGTACTTATGTTTTCGGAAGTAATTTATTCAGTTGACCAGAAAAGATTCTTAAAGTAAAAGAAAAGATGCTGATATTGCTGGTATGCTCTTCTTGACAGTTCCTCTGCAATCCCATTCAATGACAACAAAGAGAGGTAGTCAGTTTATTTGTAAATATCAAAATATTCATTGGGCAAAAGCCTTATGTTATGATTTCAACAGCCTGCAGGGGTTCTTTTTAATTCAAATCTCCTTCGTTTGCATCATGCAAGGTACTTTATTTGCTATGAATTTAATTGCATTTATTGACGTTTCTACTCGAGTATTGGCACCAAAAGCTAGTTCAAGTTTTATTGAATCAATTTGCAACAGTCATTCCAGAGCCAAAATCTGGGTAGCTTGATTATCAACTTTCCTTTCGCTTATGGTTCTGGATGGCGCATCTGATTGGCTAACGTTCATGTGATATTAAACTGACCACATGAAACGCATTGTGCAGCAGCAGGTCCTTTTAGTTTGTTGGGAGTGATAATTGATATTTCTCACATGGATCACATGATACAAGGCAACGCAGGTCTATTCATCATGACTCGATGCCTTTAATTTGATGTCTAGATTTGATCATGTCTTGCCCTGTATCACAGAGTGTATCCTGTGTCAAGTTATTAGAAGTTTCACTGTCCTAATACATCCACGAAATGGACTGCTTGATAAATTTGCTACCTTCCACTTGATGACTGTTCTGGTTGGTATTTTAGACCAACGATTCGATCAAACCTCAACCAGGACGGCTTTATCAGATGAAACAAAGTGTCAAGCAAAAACCGCAGCTATCAGAGATCACAATTGGCCAACAGCCTGGCACCTATACAAGAGAAGAGGTAGCATGAATTGTATCAATTTTCCACTTTCGATTTCATTAACATCATCTGCGTTATTCTTACCATTGTTATCTTATTATAGTAGTTATCACTGGCTCCGTGATTTTCATTATTATGCTTATTGGCGATTAGCCATTATGGAACTGTTACAAACTGATATTAGCACAGGGGGTCCAGGACTGTCAGTAAAAACTGTAGTTTGGTTTCTTTGGTTCCCTGTGATCCAGATTATGAAAACAACAGCTGTGTAATTTGATACAGATTAAATCATCGTTGCTGTCGGCCTGCACAGGATTTGAAAAAACCGCGATTTTAAACCGCAGCCAATGAGATAACAGCTCTCACATAACAAAAGTTTTTCTACTGTAATAATAGCAGGCCGACCGAACGAGCATAGGGCTCAAATCTTTAAAAAGTTCGGTGTAAAATTCTATTATATTTTTCTTTGAATTGGATTGCTTGAAAGGAACTTATGGTACTTTGCTGTAAATCTGCCTTGGAAATTTTATGATATCTTTATTTTTTTCAAAATGGCGGCAATTTGATAATTTTTGAAAAAATTCATGGAAAATTTTGAAAAAATTTAAATCATTGCAAATCCTAAACTAATAGAGGAAACACTACATAATCTTCAAGAAAACCATAGTTTATGGAGGTCTACAATCTGGTGGCAAGCAGAACTCTGTAGCTTTTATAGTTTTGGATTTAGAAATTTGATGACGTCATAGCCTCAAATTTAATAAATGCCGCCATATTGAAACTAATCAAGATATCAATGAATTGCCACGGCAGATTTACAGAAAAAAACCCTAAGTTCCTTCCAAGCTATTTATTTCAAACAAAACTGCAATAAAATTTTACACCGACCTTTTTAAAGATCGGATCACAGAGAACCAAAGAAACCTAACCCTACAGTCTTTACTGACACTCTGGGACCCCCTATGATATTAGTACGTACTCAGTCTTACTTTGTACGTCTCTTAATGTGAATGTCCTGAGTTATATGTCGCCCGTCTAAAAAGGACGAAGAGAAACCCAAACACACCATTGTTTTCTTTGGCTTTACTTTCTTTTGCCATGTGTTGGATTTTCAAATACAAGGGGATATTTATAAACCTATGAGACCTCATTTTTAACTCAGGTTATTCACTTTAAGACCCCCATTCCCTCCTTATGTTATAGGCTGAAATGTTCCGGCAACTCCGAGGAAGCAACACATTTAGAGAATGCAGGCAACTCGTTGTGAGATAATCGACTGACTGATTATAACAATAAACGTCACAAGATATTTACAACCGTGAACAAGTTTACAGCTAGATGTTAGAACAAACCACACTATTTTGTCCAAGGGTTAGGGTTTGAAAAAGTGATGTTCCAAGTTTCACGAAGTGGCTAAAAAGATTATTCGTACTCTATTTATTTAGTATCTAGAAATTACCACAAAAAGGGCTTGATTTAAGACGAAAAACTCAATAGATAACGTTAACAGCACATTCCTGTTGGTTGCAACTTGTAATAGGAACTTGTAGATAGTTGCTTTTTGTGAGTTCTCTCAAAAAAGTTAGGCAAAATAACCTTGCATACCAATATTTTGAGTGCTTTTGAAATAACTGAATGAATTTAAGTCAACAGAATAATGTTTTTACTTTTTTATTTTTCTTACGGGGCTGAGCATATTTTTGAATTACACAATCATTTTTATCCCGCTTTCTTCGATTTGTTTCAGCTACAAGATTTTGGGATTGATGACACTGTGATAGACGTTACCAGTGAAAATGCTGGGGACTTCATGTTTTCACCAGACTTTTTCAGTGATGCAGCTTTGGAAAGTAAGCAAACCACCATTGGGGATGGAGCGAATCTTTGTCTTAGCGAAGAAGGCAATGCGGGCCCTCGTGAATTTCAAAGGTTAGTTGAAAGATTATATCAGAAGACAGCTAAAACTGATTTATCGTAGCTATCTTTGTCTGTGATTGTAGATTTAAATGGCTGCATTTTTGGGTAAATCAAGAAGTTCATTGATGCAGCCATTATTTCAGTTCAGGCATTTCCCTTTAGCATCATCAGGAATTCCTGCTGATGAAAAGACTGCACGGCAAACATTTACAATCTAAATTATACAGGATGTTCCAGAAAAACTGTAGCCCAACTATTATTGAAAACTTTCAAAAAGAGATTTCTTCCTATTGACATCCAGCTGAGGCACATTTATTGAATTACTTATCACTCAATTGATGTGGTAGCACAGTGTTCCAGGGCATGTAATTAATGCGAAAAATGAAAGTATCAGAATTGTACCAAACTGATTATTCTATCGTTCATCGTAGCCTGAGGAATGACAAAACCCAAAAAATTTTCAAATCGGACAATCTAGTGCTGAGAAAACATTATTTCAAGTTGGGCCTAAAAAGTGCAGAAACAAGTTTAAGCTTTTGGCAACACATTTTCAAAAGGGCTTAGTAGAATAAGCTCTCAAATAGTTTTGGCGAATTTTTCACGAAGACCAGTTTTGCACCTTTTCACGAAAACCTATTAGCACAGCCAATATTTCATCATATCTCCACAGTTTCAAATACATGCTTTTTAGCAATAGTAGTATAAAGTATTTTTACATAATTAACTAATTCTTTAGGTTTTGAAAACATGCAGCCAACTCTACAATGATTTGTTATATCCCAAGGTGAAAAATGCGCCTAGTAACATAAAAAAAAACAGACCAAACACCAAAATAGATACCTAATATGATTAGGGGGTTGATCTCTAACCTCCTTTTGACTTTAAGCGGGAAATATTTGTTTCATTGAACATCTAGTTCAGTCTATAGCACAGTGGCAAATACAGACAGAATTTGCTGAAAAAGACTTCTTCTTCACTAGCCTTCGTGAAAAATTCGCCAAAATTAGTTGAGAGCTTATTCTACTTAGCCCTTTTGCAAAAATGTTCCCAATAGGTCAAACTTGATTCTGCAATAGGCTTTACGAGAGTTCTGAAACATAGATATTTTGTTTTTAATGTTGAAGGAGCGTTTCGTGATTCAGTTTTAGTTTTTTTGAACGATTGGTTACCATTATGGATTTGAAAAATTTGCACATCCCAAGATGAAATTTTCAATCGACCTTTTCACTACATATTCTGCAGGGCTCAATATGTCAAAGAAAACAAAGATCATGAAAATCGAGTGAGTGCAAGCCAAGAAATTTGAAATTTGAAAGTTAGTGCTATTTTGTGGCCTTGCTGTGCTACAAAAGAAGCCTGCAGTACACTTTTTAGGCCTAACTTGAAATGATATTTTCTCAGCACTTAATTGTCCGATTTGAAAATTTTTTGCGTCTTGATATACCTCAGGCTACGGTTAAATATAGAAACATCAGTTTGGTACAATTCTGAAATTTTCATTTTTTGGCATTAATTACACTAAAATGGAAATCTGGATCACAGTGGGTAGTAGGTATGGTCTATTTTAGATGCGGAAAGTGGTGGGACATTTACAGACAATTACATATGCAAAAACTCTTCTTTGTGAGAACTTATTTTATCAGTTTTAATTAAGTGTCAAGTATCTCATGGGAGTAAATTTTTTCTACCTTACGGCATCACCTCAAGTGCTTCTTTGTTTTAAAATTTTGACAAAATCTGTTTCGTAATTGTTATGGTAAAAAGATGTTGATTTTGCTTGCTCTTGCAGCATGCTGCTTTTGAAATGGACATCGGACATGCTTGCTAAAATATCAAGTTAATGGTAAATGATTCCATTCATTAATCCAAACTGCATATCATCAGAAAGAAGGAAAATTGTACTTTCAAACTATACATTACATCTACTCAATTATTATCGCTTTTTCTAGATTTTTAATTACAGGTAAGTTGAATTTTTTCTGAAACACCCCGCAGTTTCAGATTTTTTAAATACCTTATTTAGTTAGAGGAGGGGCAGAATGATTGCTCGCTGTGAAAGAAAATTGGCTCAAAATACAGTGGTGTTCGAAACACTACGAACACCTCATAAAATCTTCTTAGGACCTGTTTATATGAGGAAAAACACCTCACCTTCCAGACCCGGGGCTGACAGGCGAGGTAGATTTCAGCCACTGTTTATATGAGATTTTTACCTCGCCTGTCAGTCCCTGGGCTGAGAGGCGAGGTGGAGTAAAGTCTCTCATCCGTGAAATCAGAACGAATTAACCAATAGAATCAACGAAGAAAGCCAATACACCTCACCATACCGGTAGTGTTTCGTTTATATGGAAAAATTTCCCCTCGCCCAGGTGAGATTCCACCTCTGGTGAGGCGATACCGGTGATGTCGCGTTTGTCATATAAACGCGAAATGAAAAACGATGGGATTCTATGGGAAGGTGGAATCTCGCCTGTCAGCCCCGGGTCTGGCAGGTGAGGTGTTTTCCCCATATAAACAGGCCTTACCATGTGCATGTGCAGGATTACATGGTATTTCGCAAGAGATTCAATGTATCATATCACAGCTAGATTTGCCAGAAAATTAATGCATGCTTTCACCGCAGACTGTAATGATTAAATTATGCTGCTTTCCTGATTGTGCTATCTTTTACTTGCAGTGCGTTTCTTACCATTTCTGGAATAGACAAATCATTGATAAATGAAGATTGGGTTTTTAATCAATACCGCTGGATAATCTGGAAACTGTCGTGCATGGAAAGGTCTTTCCCTGAACAGTTTGCAGGGAGGTAAGTGCTACAGTATATTCACCTGTTGATGTCATGCTGTCTTGGAGCTGTGTGGATAGACAAAACAATTAGAAAGATTACGAATAGAGCAGACTTCAGTAATTGCAGTCGGTGACCTCCAGGCTTGGTAATCGAGGGACCATTATGGAAACAAGGTCGCATTGACCTTTTTAATGCTATCCCTGCCATTTTTAACCTGGGGTGTTTTCAGACTACTTTTTTAGCTTTTGCCTGTAAATTTTATATACCTGTAATTAGATCACTTTCTTTTTCTTGATTTTATATTGTAATTAATTTGATGCCAAAATTATATATACATACAGACATAATTACTTGAGTGCAGTTGCGATTTCATCGTAAATCTAGTCAATTAGTTTGGCATTGTCTCAGCTTCCAGTTTTAGTTTCTTTTTGTTCCACGATTCATGCTGGTTTGTCTTGAGCTATATCCAAAGAACGAACAAACAGAGGTCAAAATAAGAAACGAGCGAAATTTGCGACAAAATGCAATCAGTCTAAGTAAACATCGTTTATATGTAGCTTTTCGTAATTGTATAGTTAGATGTAATTTAGTTTAGTGTTCTATGTCATGACCCTGGGATAGTCATGGGTTCTTGCTTCCCGGGTTATCATCTTAGTTATGTAGTTAAGTAATTTGTAAGTATAGTCTTAAGTACCTCGTTCTTGTAAGTTTTTATATTGAATATAAGAAAGAAAAAAAAAACAAACAGAAGTCAGAATAGAAGGAAGATATTTCGTAGTAGGCTTGTATAAAATGATCCATTCACAGTCAAACATTGATAATTTGGGGAGGAGGAGATCGATATATCCCTTGGCTGTAAAAAGATCGTAAACGTACAAATGAGAAACGTTTATTTAGCGAGCGGCGGATAGTGATACAACCGTACTAAAGACATGTTTTTTTAATATCATTCATATAAAACATTTACAATAAATTTTACAATCTACTATACTTATCTAATTACTATACAACCCTGCAGGGACGATACCAGGGGGAGCGAAAGACAATGACTACTCCATAGCCAAAACATAAAGACACATAACGTTAAACTACATGCAACTACTGTACACTACGAACGATTAAAAAACTAATGGATAATGGATAATATACTAGATTCTGTCTGACATTAGATGTCGGGTCAGATTTGTATCATGCTAAAGCTCTTTTCTGGAAAATACATTTGATGTTTGAATCGTAAGAGTGTTTTGAATGAGAATGTTATATTAATATTTGCCTTCTACATCTTCTAGGTGCCTCACACCAAATGAAGTCATGTTCCACTTGAAATACAGATATGACAGAGAAATAGACAAAGCTGAGAGGTAATTATTTGTTATTTGAGCTAAGGGTTTGCAGGGCTCTACTGATATTAACATGAAATTTTATACAACCCCTGTGAAAGAATCGCAGTGCGAGGAATATACAGATTGTTTCAGAAAAACGCAAATCTCCTTTATTCGAGATTCTTCAGGAAATGATAAGATTTGAATTAATTTGATGCATACCATATCACAGTACAATCAATGTTCTTTCCAATGATATCCAGGTTGGGTGGATTAATTGAATTTTTCATTACTTAATTGAAGTTTTCGTAAGTATGACCTATTTACACAGCCGAAAAGTCATCTTTGTGAGAGGTATTTTACCATTTTTGATAAATGCATCTGATGAAAATAGCATTCCTTTTTTCCTACCTTACGGCATCATCTTAAGTGCTTCTAAGCCTGAAATATTTCGTCAAAATTTGTTTCCTAATTTTTAAATGAAAAAATATTGATTTGCTGTTACAGCATGCTGCATTTAAGATTGGATATATGTACTAAAATATCAATTAAATGATAAATAGTTCCATCAATGTATCCAAACTGCATATCATTAAAAAGAAGAAAGATTGTACTTTCAGATGGTATACATTACATCTTCTAAAATCATATGATTTTTTAAGATTTTCAATCATAATTGGGTTGCGTTTTTTCTGAAACACCCTCCAATATCCAGTTTCAATTTGATATTTGGAAGATAAAATGATACAAAGAATCGATGACCTTTTAAACCAATGTTTTCGAATCTTCTCACAAACAAGGTATATATTTTTGAGATATCCTGTATGCTTTGCAGCACACGTCTTGTATGTTGAAAATTTCAAACGTTTCTGTGGGCATTGAGTCTCCCTTTCAACAAAATTAGCCATTTTTGTCGGAAATTGATAACCCTTTTTCTTCTATCGTGAATCAGTGATACAGTAAAACTCGTAAGAATTTGAACTAAGTTGAACCAGCACCTGCAGATTTAGCTATTCATGGTTTCTCGAAGAATTTCCTTTGGGTTTTCTTTTCGGTTATGCGTTTTAAAACAGTCTTGAATTGATTTACTATTATCACTCATTTTAAGTATGCAGTGAGCCTTTAGGGACACTGAACGAAATAAAATGGCAAAGGCCGGTAACTTTTTTTCTTCCTTGGAACGACAAAAATGTCCCCAAAATGTTCTGCGAAAATCATTTCTACCTGATGTTGATATAGTGGATACAGTGTGGTTCGTTCAAATCGTGGGATTGTGGGTGCACATTCTACTTGGTGCAATTTAACATGCTCGTAACCACAAATTTAAGGTTTGAACACAAAACCATATATAAATAGCATAAATGCAAAGGTAATGTTGCTCCAGCAATTTGTATTTTGTTTTCTAAATAACGACTATTGAAGGTTGTTATGTTTTGACGGCATGATTAAAATTTGATTGTCAAGGATATTTGCTGCGGCATAAAAATCTTGCCAAAAATTTCCTGGGAGCGGTGTTCCCCAGTTCCCACATTTTATCGGGGGTTGGCCTTTGTAGGGGGGACTTTCTAGGCTAGTTTAAACATATTGGTGTGACTATTGAGCATTGTTTTTCTTAGGTCTGCCATAAAGAAAATTTTAGAACGAGATGATGTTTCAACCAGCAGGCTCGTATTATGCGTTAGCAGAGTATTTCCAGCTTCCTCCAGACAGCATATTGAACAAGAAGCCAGTGACAGTAATCGTAAGGGGCAGCAGCAACCAGAAAGCGGAAAGGTATGTTTGTTCATGTCGGAATTTATCGATGGCAGTACCAGTTGCTACCCATTTTAGCATGGCTTTGGCCAAAGCAAAGTTAATGGACAAAGTTAACGTTAAATAGACAGATGCGCCAAAGATGGCGTCATTCGTTTTTGTTACCATGATAGTTTGCATTCCATCATAAATCGACCAAGCAAACCAATCGAAACTCTTTAAGACGCAAGAATGATGGTAAAAATGTCCTTTTACCATCTTTAGTTCAATCTTCTATTCTTATTGAATGTTAAACCGGTTTTAATGTAGTCTAAAAAGGTCAATGTTTAGGTCGTTCACATCTAAACTAAATCAGACCAGTTTTGTATGCTTTATATTCTGACTTCCCAAAGATCGTTCAGTGTGAATCCGGTAAAAATGAACATCGGAATGAGAAGGAGTAAGATTTTAGTTTGTGGACAATTGGAGAGAAGCAACTGAGAATATTATAATCTGTCTCAAATTAAATGTTACCTGCAAATGCCCGTGAAAAACTACAATAGAGGAATTTTGCGTTATCGCAAACTCAAGTGTCATCTAATTTGAGACGGACTTTAGCCATTCACTATGAACTGGAAGACTGCATGATCGTGAGTCATTAGAAGTTTTAGGTGACAATTTGAACATGTTTAAATGTTTCCTGACTCACTCTGAATCATTCGCCTTTTGCTGGAGTGGCATACTTTCTTCTGGCAGAATTAAAAAATGCTGAAAGTGTACCTCTATAAATTATATATAGAGGCATTCTCTATGTATACTCTATGTATTCTCTATGTATTCTCTATGTATTCTCTATGTATTCTCTATATATATAGCTCTATATTAGGTATTTTTTATATTCTTTTTATATGCGCCGCGTTGTAGAGATCAATATTTACTGGTTGATTATTGATAAACAAGCAGTCTTCGATTATCATTTAATAACCTTAGATATTCTACTGTTTCATTCAAAGTCCAATCCGGTCGTGAGACTTTTTCCGTTGCATCGAAACCAAACTTATTTTTCAAACCTACTGCATGCCAGAAAAGCAATTTAGGAAAACTGTTCATCACCATTAATTTATGTTAATCAATAGTTACCAGGTATGTATAGGGGTAGATCCTCACACGACACTGGGAACTCTTTTTCTCTTCGCAACTTCAACGGTTAGTTGCCAGTTGCCAACATGCTTGCATCGGGGTTGCTGAGGGCATCATTAATACTAGACTGCATTTGGACCAAGGAGCGCCATTTGGGCTCGCGCGCACCGAGCCATTGCGCTTCACGTGCCTGCTATTTATCTCTTAAGCCTAATTTCCACTCAGTGGAATTTTCCGAGCGGGCGGAATTTTAGACAATAAAATGTCGCTCAGCCGTAACTTTCTATTCATAGCCAGAGCGACATTTTCTCTCGAATACAATAGAAATTCCGCCCGCTCGGAAAATTCCACTGACTGGAAATCAGCCTTTATAGTTATCTTTGTATTATCGCCTTTTTCAGAGAATAATTGAGATGACTGATGGATGGTATCCAATTAGAGCGATCCTAGACAAACCATTGTCCTCCCTTCTTCTATCAAACAAGATTCAAATTGGAACAAAACTTTGCATTTATGGAGCTAATCTAATTGGAAGTGACCAAGCAGCCCCTCCTCTTGAGGTATAACTTCGTATCATTACTTCTGTTCGAATTTGGCTGAGCTCTTATGTTGGCCGTGTTACCGCAGTTAATGAACAAGTCTGACTTTAATGTCCTTGAAACTCTCGCTGGGAGTTTTTAATGGGAAATGCTCTGTCGGACATGGGAGGGGAGATGACATTATTCTATTGGGTAAAATTTAATTTGAGAAATGGTAAAGATATTGAAACAGGAAATTTTTCGAAGAGAGTTGTTTTCAAATCAAAGGTGGAATTTGCCTCCTAGCCATTGACAAAAAGATACGACTATCAGTTAAAAAGTTTACATACAGAAGGTACCTAAGACATTACATATGAGCTACTGTACAACACTACGAGGACGATGCCAGGGAGAGCAAAAGACCATGACAACTCCCTGGCCATTCCATAAAAAGAACATCATGCAACTAAATACTATAAAATATACATTTACAAAGAGCTACAAATAAGCTACCAAATACGGATACATACTAGGATCTGTTTCACATTGGAGGTCACTAAGTTGTTTGATAAAGCCTGCTATTAATGATTTTTAATCACAATCTTTCTTCATCTGCATCCAGAAAATTTAAACTAACGCCATATTCCTGAAGCTAGTCGCACCAAAACAATTCTTTTAAATGGAGTGGATGCATGTCATAACCCCTGAGCATGACTTCAAGATGTTTATGTTATATGTAGGAAATGGATACATATATCCTACGTTTCTAGCTTTGGGATTTGCAAAAGAACTAAAAGCCTCGTCATTTGTCTGTGAAGTAATCTGCTTGTCAAAGAACACACATATGATGTCTCTCGCAAACTTTGTTTCTGCAAACTCCTTCGTACATCTGTTATGCGCTCGTAGCACTAGCTATCATCTTAGGTGATTGTTTTGTAGAAACGATAAACCCAACCCTAAGCTTAGAGTTATAAACTGAGAAATGAGAAGCCTTTGAGTTGAATATTGTTCTATACAATAAAAACATGCGCAAAAGAAGCTGCGCCAGTGGTGACTAGTTTCGCCCACTGGGGCATCTTCAGAACCATTATATGAATATGTAGGAATCATTTCAGCCTGTTCTTTTAGGCGTATTTTTACTTTATATACAGCTGTATCAAAATGAGACAACTGAAACCACATCTCCTCCACAGCAGTTGCCCAAACGTGAAGCAACCTTTTCGGGATACCCTGTACACTTAGTAACAACAGTATTTTTGTGCTCGTTATGAAATTGCGCATTTTATTTGAATAGGTACCAGAATCAGTAAGCCTTGAACTAAATGCCAATTCAACTCGTCGAGCACACTGGGACGCAAAACTTGGCTTTCAGAATGATCGAAGAGCATTTCCGGTGCCAGTTTATTCGTTATTTGCTGATGGAGGTCCCGTTGGATGTATTGATGTCGTCATACAAAGAATTTATCCAACACAGGTATTATCTCTTTTATTCTTTTATTTGCAATGTCACCTACTACCAGGTAGGTTAACAGCGATTAAGCGAATAATGACTTCAGCCTCAAAGACTCCGAAGTTGTTCATCTTGAAACAAGCAATAGAGCTTCGCAGGAAGCTTGTTTGTCTGGAAGGAAGAAAAGGGGAGGAATGAGAGAAAGCAGAATAAAAGGAAGGAAAAGGAAAACGATGAAGGGAGGGAAGCAGAAATGAAAGGAAAAAAAGTAAGAAAAGGAGAGGAGAAAGAACAAAGGATGGAAAGAAGATACTCCAGAGCCTATTAGGTTATTATGGATTCAAACAATGCAAATTGTGACTTTTTGATTTAATCTCCTTCGCAAACAAAATTTCTGATGATCTCCAGGCTCAAATAATTTGTGTTTTTGTAAAGGTGAAAGTGAAAACATTTTCTTGGAAAATTAGGCAATGAGTTGTTTAATGAAAGAGTTTCAAATGGAGTTGCTTGATTTAAGGTGCCATTGCATTAACGTTGATATAAAAATTTGCTGTTTCTTTCTTGTAGTGGATGGAGAAGTCTCAAAGTGGCTGTATTTTCAGAAACTCAAGCCAAGAACAAATAGCTGCTCGAAAATATGAAAATCAAAAACAGATCAAAATGGAGAAGATATACAACAAAATTCAGAAAGAATTCGAAAATTCTCAAAATTCCCAAGGTATCCCACCTAACAAGTTTTGTTGTTTAATTCCTCTCTAAACGCTGATTTCCAGTCAGTGGAATTCTCCGGGCGGGCGGAATTTCTCTTGTATGCGAGAGAAAATGAGCGACCTTTTATTGTCTAAATTTCCGCCCGCTCGGAAAATTCCATTGACTGGAACTTAGCCTTAACGTTGATCTCTATTGATCACCATTCATTTTTATACAAAACCCCTATTGGAAAGTTATCATGTTATTACTCTAAGAATCAATCATCAATCAATCAATCAATCAATCAATCAATCAATCAATCAATCAATCAATCAATCAATCATCAAAATCAATATTTAAAGCTCCTATTTACAATATTATTAAGAAAAATACTAATTCAAACCAACTATTTACAAACATTATATATATACAAAGGCAGTAAAAAAGGAAATTATATAGTTAGCGAAATATTTTACAGGTGCATTGATCTCCAGCCTAGTGTTTGAAATATCTGCTAAAGCTGCAACTTCGAATGAGCAATGTTTCAAATGACAATTCGGTCTCTATAGGATCCGAACAGCAAATTCATAAATATGGTCAATTTCTTTGTCTGCATAAGGTCTGCACCTTTATTACAGAACAGCTTATTCTCTTTATGCGAGATAGTTCTCTTTTAACTTGTTGCACAGTCGTTAATTCCAAAGAGATTGATCTTATTCGTCTTTTATTGGAAGGTTCTTGTTAGCCTCCACTTTTTAAAATTGACAAAATCGTTTTGTATTCAGAAAGACGTAGATCAAGAAGAAAATCTAGAGCACCTTCCCTAAAAGATCTTGTCAACATAAGGAATGGCCAGGAACTCTTCGATATTTTTGAATCTGCGAATGATCCAGGATCGTTAGAGGTATGTTTTTTAAGATGGAAAAATCCTGTGTTACTGCTAACTTTTCTTCTATATTGTAACTTTTAGGAAAGAAGCCAGGATGCCAATGATTCTTCCAAAATGTTACCCCTTTTGAAGACTTGCGAGATGCCAAAACTTTAGTGTTAAATGTTTTGAGCTATCACTTTTCTGTACCCGTTTTTGTTCGTTCTCTCACTGTTTTTCCTGACTGGATGTGGAGATTTTGGAAGTAGTATGTATCTGAGCACTCTAATGCCCAGGGCATGAAAACCCACCCGACCATGCGACCGGGCGGTCGCAGGAAATTTCCCATTACTAATGTCCTGCAGGAAATTTTTCAAATATATCCTGTTCATTCATGCTCTGATATCCATTTTTTTTCATAAAAATGAAAGAGGTATCATAAAATCAGGCAAAATTGACTTATCGAGATATGTACCATTTATGTTTATAGATTAGTGATAACAAATATGAGATCAGTAAAGAAAGTAACTGAACCCAATGCCAACCATGATAGTTGCTGTGACTGGGTTCAAACTTAATTCAAATCCAATAATTGATAAATGCTATGGACATGGGGATTCAAAATAGATCGTTTGGAACCTTTGAAACTTGACTTCTTTTCGAGAAAGCTGGACATTTTAAGTATTCTATGCTTGCAGGATTTTTGAGGATGATTTCCGTCCGGTCGCAGGAAGGAAAATATTTTTTCATGCCCTGCTAATGCCTTTCAGACTTTTCTCCTCATCAGAATGTGATTTCGATTTGAAATAAAAATCAATACAAGTCCGAATCACCACAGTTTTTTAAATGTATTTTAGTGTTTTCGTATTCCAAATCTCTCTGGATCAAATTTATGGTTATATATTTTACCAACGGTTTTTCCCTACAAGCTACGAGATACAGGTATGTGTACTGGATATCTACTGGGTGAGCCAGAAAGAGCTCCCAGCGTTCGAAAATTCATAGCGCCAACAGTACCTGACGGATTTGAATGATTCGCATTCTCGTTTAAAGCCGGAAATCAAAACTATTTTGTGAGTTTTTCTTGCGGTTATATGTGCACTGGAAGTACAAGTGAATTTGACTTTACGAAAATTTCTTCGTTGCGAAATGCCTGAAAAGGGCCTAAAACATGCGCTCGATCAAATGGTATGGAGTCTCCTCGCACAGAGCAATACGTAAGTGCATTTCTCCTCTCTCGGGAGTTATAGGAAATGGATCTGCAAACGAGTATTGAAGATGTTCAATCCCATAGACAAAGATGTGCAGAGAATATATCTCACCTTTCAAACAATTGTGCTTTCTTCATTGTTCTATGCGATTAGTTTCTTTATGGCTTTGATCAAGTGTTTTTGGGTCTTTTAAATTCTTGCAAATTCAAGTTGACCTATAATTCCAGTGCTCATAAAAACAATAGACAAATCACAAAACTACATTGGTCTAGCCTGCGCGCAGCCTCAACACCTCCCGAAAAGTATAGAAAGTGTATAGCTATACTCTTCTGGAGGTAGGTTGAGACTGCGGGCAGGCTACATTGGTCTCTCGGCTTTAAAGTAGAAATCGAATCACTCAAATCCGTCATGTACTATTGGCACTATGAATTTCAAAAGTGGGAAATTTTTTCTTGCTCATCCGGTATTGTCTTGTCTCTGTGCTGTCACAGCTCGCCGGGATCCTGCTACATCTACATCGACATCAATACTTTGCTAGACATTGCTGCATTGCTGCAAAGGGGTCACTGACCCAAAAGTAGGATTCAAATAAAACCTAAAAGTCCTAATTACAAAAGCTTCTGAAATACATAATCTAGTTACTAATTACAAAGATCTAACTTGAAGCTAGTGAACAAGCATGCTGCGAAGTTTCACGTTAGATCGATCTACTGAGAGCTGATGTACTTATGTCGTTGCCTTCTTTTTGTAACCAATCCTACCCTTTGATACATTACTGTGTTATGAATGCAAACAAGATCCGTGCTTGCAAACTCGTTCGGAAGTGCATTGATAAAGACATCTGTGACATATTCAAAGATCATTTTATAATACAAAACCATGGAAAAGATACAAGAAATGCCAATAACAGTTTAAAGATGCCGAAAATCAGGACTGAATATGCCCGTAAATCATTTTATTACACTGGAGCAAAGATTTACAATGAACTGCCTCTAAAAATCAGGAAGATTGCAAATGCTACTGAATATGAGAAAAGCCTCAAAGAATACTTTAGTTAAATTCGAACACTTTAATCAGCTCAAGGAATTATTTGTAAATATTTTCAATTTTTTATTTCATTGAAAACATTTGTCAGTAGGAACTTTTTAATGACTCTCAGTTGATTTATTTTTAACAGGACACACATTGATAACAGCGATGATTCGCTGAATTGTTTTTATCCTGTATAAATATTCGTATATTATTACTATTATTAGTATTATTATGTTACTGACAGCTGGCATTGAGCGAGAGCCAAAAAGAAATGTTGGACACCTATCGAAGACAAAGAGATGACGAACAGCGATCACAAATTCAGAAGAGATTTGAAGATGCTTGGAAAGAAGTGCAGGAGGAGGTAGGACAATATGTTGTCACTGATGAATTTGTTTGCAAGCATTTTCGAGTGTCAAGCATTTTAGCTGCATGATTTACAAAATATTTCTTCTTTTAGCAGAACCTGCCAAAGCTTTAATATAATCCCGAGTGTTATATCCTAGACTATAGTTTTGCTTTTTGTTTATTTGCCATTTATTTTAAACACTCACACTTTCATTGTTTATATGGTCGAAGCTTTCGCCTCACGTTTGAGGCCTCATCAGTAACCCATCAGTCTCAATCAGTTGCTGACTAGGCCTCAGAAGTGTGGTGAAAGCTTCGACAATATAAACAATGTAAGTGTGAGTGTTGAAAATAGATGACAATGAACAAAAACACAACTATAGATTTATAAAGTGATTTTCAATAGACTATTTTACTTCAGAGCTTAACTTTTGTCTTGAAAGCATGTGCATTGATTTTGTTTGCTTGTATTTCAAAAGCTAGGCACTAATATGTAGTTGTGAATGATACTCTGAGTTTCATCAGTTGCAATGGAAAATACTTAGCATGAAGTTATATTTATTCACGACCGTACTGTCAATTTGTACAAGTTTTTGACTGCAATACATATTTTCCTACTTATTTAATCGCAGAACCAAAATTTGTATTAAGTTATTTCATTTTTTTGTCTCGCCATTTTCATGAGTATGTCCGTTATTATTGCTTTGCAAAGCATGGAATGAACGATTTTTTTGCCTTAATCAAGCTAAACCGCCAATTCTTAATACAGTTATCAGTCGTAAGCACTCGATTCTAGGACAGAAATATTTTACTGAAGTCGTGTGGTGTCAATGTTAACATTACAATTTCCTGTTTTGCTGACACTGCCGTAGATTGGAAACTGCATACGAGTCTGACGAACCCTTGTGTTCATTGATATCAAAACCTATTTTCCAAATCAACAGTTTCCCGAAAGAGTGGTGATATCACTGCAAAAGTTCAAGGTAACAGATCACCGGCTTTACAATGGCAAGCAAAAGACAGGTTAGTTTTTATTGTTAAATGTTCCAGCCATGACTTTTTCAATCAAACAATTAAAGGAGTCCCGTCTCCAAATTTCGGTCGAATCAGTGATTTTGAAGTTTTCTGATGGGCAATATCATACAGACGTTTACCTGTTTTTTCGAAAATAAAAGCATCATTTTGAAGATAAATCTTTGTACTTTACAGAGGAAAAAACCAAACATTCATATCTTCGACGATTGCTTGGATATAAATGGATTTTTAACGAGTATTTTTTGGTAGCTTGGGTAAAGCCAACAAAACTGCAGAAAACAATGGAGAACGATGGACACGTGCGGTGTTTACAGTTTTGTTTACAGTTTGGCGACGGATCCCATTTAATGTACAATCTATGCATGTAACCTATTTTTATCTCAGCCTAATATTCTTCCTTCATTACGCTATTTTTCCCTTTTGTTCTTTCAAAAATTCAGTGTGGTTATTTTCTATTTTTCCCTTTTGTTCCTTCAAAAATTCAGTGTGGTTATTTTCTATTTTTCCCTTTTGTTCCTTCAAAAATTCAGTGTGGTTATTTTCTATTTTTCCCTTTTGTTCCTTCAAAAATTCAGTGTGGTTATTTTCTATTTTCCCCTTTTGTTCTTTCAAAAATTCAGTGTGGTTATTTTCTATTTTTCCCTTTTGTTCTTTCAAAAATTCAGTGTGGTTATTTTCTATTTTTCCCTTTTGTTCTTTCAAAAATTCAGTGTGGTTATTTTCTATTTTTCCCTTTTGTTCTTTCAAAAATTCAGTGTGGTTATTTTCTATTTTTCCCTTTTGTTCTTTCAAAAATTCAGTGTGGTTATTTTCTATTTTTCTCTTTTGTTCTTTCAAAAATTCAGTGTGGTTATTTTCTATTTTTCCCTTTTGTTCTTTCAAAAATTCAGTGTGGTTATTTTCTATTTTTCCCTTTTGTTCTTTCAAAAATTCAGTGTGGTTATTTTCTATTTTTCCCTTTTGTTCTTTCAAAAATTCAGTGTGGTTATTTTCTATTTTTCCCTTTTGTTCTTTCAAAAATTCAGTGTGGTTATTTTCTATTTTTCCCTTTTGTTCTTTCAAAAATTCATTGTGGTGATTTTCTGTTTGTTAAAATTCGGGGTAGTCTAAGTTCTTATAAAGCGGTTTCTTAAATATTGTTTGCTCCCAAAGCATGCTGAACGTAAGTTCCCTCTTGCTTAATCAAGATCAACTCTTCTAATTGTTTGAATCTATTTTCTTCATTTTTTCAAGATTCATACTTGACTGTTTGGAAGCCAACAGAAGATATCAATGCAGCGTGGAAAGAAGGAACTCGGTTAAAAATCTACAATCTATCAACATCAGCATCGAGGTAATTTTAAAGACAAAATTCCTTTCTTCGACTGGTTGATTTCGGAAAGCTTCTTTTGCCACGAAAATTTCACGACCCTTACAAGGTGTAAGTGTAAGTCATTCATAACGATTTGATAACAGTAAAGATTTTGATCAATGGTTTGAGTCACTTTTGATGGACCACAGAAGAAAGTATCTTTTAATGATACTGAATGACTTACCATTGTCCATTTCCTGGAAGCAACTTATGGGACCAAGACACCGATGGCTTTGTATAAGAGCTGTCTAACCCAAATATAATGAAATATGATAAAAGGCATTTATATTGCGCCATTTATCCACACGGCTCAAAGGCGCATTACATGATTTATGAAACTAATAGGATGATAGATATTTTATACAAAACAGAAGTTTGTGGAAGAATAAAAAATGTTTATATTACCTGATGAGAAGCTTTTGAAAGATTTTCTCTGGATTATACAAACATTTCTGATTCTTCCACAAATTTATGTTGGGGAATATATCTCATAAACTCATGTGATGTGAACTGACAGTAAATAATAGGCCTGAAGTTTGAATCTGAAGAACAGAAATTCCTGAAAGCCATGAATGAAATAAGAACCAATTTAAGAACCTGAACAACCTCATTTCCCACTGAATACCCAACACATAAGAACCTAGTCAGGCTGACTTGCCAAATTGTAGGTTCTTATATGCGGGTTTTTTCTGTATTACAAAGAATGCTAAGAATCGTTGGTAAAATAAAATCTAATTACAATATTCTTGAAACAGATATGTTTTCAGTCTTCACTCGAAAGTGTTAAGAGAATCCGTTGCCCGCAATGCGTATGGCAGTCTGTTGTAAAGACGAGGAGAGGCACTTGTAAATGCACAATCTCCAGCGGTCACTAGCTTTGTCCTTGGTGTTTCGAGAGTCAAGTCATCATCGGCAGATCTTGTCCGTCGCGCTGCTTTTCGCAATGTGACTAGCTCAGTGAGATACATTGGTGCAAGAATATTGATGCATTTATCATGCAAAGCCATGCATATCATTTTGCAGGGAAGTTTGCTCACATAGCTTCAGGAAAGGAGTATTTTTTTCATCCTTGTTCAATTCGAGTTTGGAAGAAAGACATAATATGACAGACTTCAATCACACATAATACAACTTGAATTAGATGCACGGAGCCAATTCGGGGTAGCCTATAAACAGGACAAAGAGTACGCCAGTACACGCAATTATTTTTTTAGCTGCAGAATTTCCACATACAGTTAAGCCTGAAATTATTCATACCTATGCCAAATTCTGAGTATTTTGCATCGTTCTATTTGAGGACCAATTTTACTGTGGCTGAAGTTTCGTAAGAATGTGATAAAAGGCTGAAACAAGTGCTACAAGAGACATTTCAAGGAATGAAATATCTTGTGAATTGGTTAGCAAATATAACGATTGAAAAAATACTCCAAATTTGGCATATGTATGAATAATTTCGGGCTTAACTGTACCAAGATCATTCAATAGAATAGGCTAATTTTAGATATATGTGTGCGTTACTTCTTGGTCCATTTGTGTTCCCTTCAGAGAAGATTTAGGAACGACTACGTTTTCATCAATTTGAAGAAATACATTCTTGCATCCTTTTTCATTCTAAGGTACAAGCATACGATGGCAATGGTACAGGTCAGTATGCAGTTCTTAGCTTGTTAATTTGTGTAAGAAAGTCCTCATTGGGAATTATCATTTATTGTTATTATTATTTTCTTTATGGTAGGCGTTTAGAAATAGCTAGGTTACAGATAATTGATGCCTACTTACTAAACAAAAATAAAATTATTATTAAATACAAAGTAGAATAGTCCTAATTAGTTAGTTTAATAGTAAACGGTATATGATATAAAAAGGAGTACAAAATGAGTATTTGAAGTGTGCCATACTTTTATCCAGGAAGAAGGTTTTTATTTCAAACTCGCTGCTTTTGGGAGGAAATATGGTTGCAAGGCATAAGCCTTACCAATTTAAAGTCTGCAAAATCTGTCAAATAAAACAGAATTAGTACCAATATCTTTAAAGATAGCCAAGCCGCACTACTAAACTGTGATTCAAAACATTTGTCAATAACTTGATTTCAGGAAGCTATCTTGATTTTGAAGTTTTATGGGTAAGCTGGTAGTTATCAACAACGAACTTAATTTTTGTGCTACGAAAGTTGGTTTTAAGACTGACGCAGTGGTAAACTTTGATAATAACACTCAAGTTTGAATCGAGAGAAATTATAGCGCTTTTAGACGCATAGTAATTGTGATTTGCATTGTGCGAGGAGCATTGTGATTTGCGTGTAAAAAGGTCACACAGGTACTGCGGAGCCTGTTCATGCAGAGACGTAAATACCATTGTCTTAAATTCGCTAGATACAAGTTCCTCAATGGCCTGCCAGCCCATCCTTTCGATAAGTGGTCTGCTTGGGGGTTTCAAGCTGCTGCTAGTTATAACTCTTGCAGCTTGGTTTTGGACTTTTTGCAACTGTTTAAGTTCAGTCGAACCGGCACAGATATTTATAAATGACCCCAAACCAGGACTTGACACAACAGCTTCAAATCTAAAATCACGACGAGTTTACTTTGTGTCAATAAACAAACGGGAGTCAAGAAATGGAGGGGAAGAGGAAGAAGAAAAGGGACCGGAAAGTGGAGCGAGACTTGTGAACTACGCGTTCCGAAAACGAGGTTCAGAATTCATACACAATGAGGACCCACTTACAACTCAAGTACAAAAGAAGAATGATTGGCTCTCCCGCTGACATGAAAGAAAGCCCGCAGTCAAGATTTTGACCGGTGTGCAGATCAGACAATGCGGTCTCATTTTCGGAACCCGTAGTTCACAAGTCTCACTCTCCTTTCCCTCCCCTTTTCTTCTTCCTCTTCTCCCCCTCCAATGCGGTTTATTTGTCTCACTCTCCTTTCCCTCCCCTTTTCTTCTTCCTCTTCTCCCCCTCCCGTTTATTTGTTAATCAAGAGCGAGACTTAAAGCAAGTCCCCCCAAACCGAGCAACAGTATCAAAAGTGTTACTCCATAATACATGTATAAAGAGTCTTTAATGCATCCTGTGGTAGGAATGTTCTGACATACCGGGTGAACCAGAAAAAAGTTCCCACTTTTGAAAATTCATAGCATCAAGAGTACTGGATGGATTGGAATGAATCAATATTTGCTTGACAGCCAAAAGATCGAAGTATGTTTGTGATTTTTCTCGCCTTCTTACGAGCTCTGGAAAAATTGGTAAATTCAAGTTTACAAAAACATGGTGGTTGCAAAATGACCGAAAAAGGCCTAGAATACTTGATCAAATCATAAAGGACTCCTCGCTCAGAACAACAGAGAAAATGCAATTTTGCATGGGTGAGAGCTATCGTATGCACATTTATTGCCATGTGATTCAAATCTTTAGTATCTGTTTGAGAATTTATGTCTTATAACTCTTGAGAGAAATGAAACGCGCGTGAGTATTGTTCTGTGTAAGGAGAGTCCTACCGATTTGATCAAGTGTTTTTGGCCCTTTTTCAATAATTTTGCAACTATGAAATTTTTGTAAAGTTGAATTGACCTATATTTGCAGTGCTCGTAAGGAGACGAGAAAAATCACAAAAATGCTTTGATCTTTTGGCTTTTAACTAGAATTTGAATCATTCAAATCCATGAAGTACTTGTGGTGCTATGAAATTTCGAAAGTGGGAACTTTTTTCTGGCTCATCTGGTACTTCAGAAAGCCAACAGCCCTTGCCCTAGGAATAAACGACAGCCTTCATTTTGTAATTGCAGCTTGCGACAATGAAGTCAACTCGCTATGACATCATCGATTCAGATCCAGATAAAGTGGCTGATGTTTTTAAGCCAAGAGAGGTATGTTTCATTATTTTTTAATCATCAAAATATTTCAGATCTAGAGCATGACTATTTCAGTACTATTTTCATAAAATTGTTTTTCTTTCACTATAGCAATAGATTGATAGATGCGATACAAAAAGAGAAAAATTTAGAACATAGATTGTTGAATTATGAAAATTAGCCAGTTAGTAATGATTTTGTTTTCACATTAAAAAACAAAGGATTAACTCTCGCTCCTCCGTTGCAACGGACAGCATCTCAAGACATTCAAAGTCCTTTCAAATTTTTATAAATCCTGCTTACGTTGATTATCTGAGCTTTTAACTTGTAATTGATATAATTACAACCCGGAGATCCCTTGTCTTTCAAAGGTGCACTGGTCACGTTTTTAATAGAGACGTATTTTTGTTGCTCTGTTTTACTTACGTTTGTAATGAGGCAAACCACGTGGTCAAAGCTACAAGCAGTGGAGAAACTGTCTTGGATTGCCTTTCCTGCCTTCTGTGATCCCAGCGCTTGGCGCTAAAATCCGCAACTTCACCTTCGCCTTCGCTGATAATGTTTGCTCCATTGCGTCTTGTTCACTGCCACCTTGCTCACTGCTTCCTCCTCAGCTTTTGATTCGGTTTGATGGCAACATAGAAATTGGAATTTTGCTTGACCGAATGCCCAAAGGCGGAGAGACGTTTTACGTTAAACTCCTTTATTCCAGGTGCTGTCATTCTCAAAATTAAAAGAGACTGGAAGCAGACAAGCTGATGAAATTGATGTTGGGGGATATGTAGTTCACATCGAAGATCATGGTAGTCACAGGTGAAAGCTCTACACGTATTTTTCATACGCAATTCTTCATAAGAAATTTAACTCTCAGAGTAGTAAATTTAAGAAACGTCTATACTTGGGCAAAATTATTTAAGGAACTGTTTCTTCGAGTCAAGGAACTCCTTAAAGGGTACTTCATATTGGCCTATTGTATTTTGTACGTTTGTCATGTGCCGTTTCATTGTGTAGTTAAAGAAGCGATGGGTGTGTAGGCGTTTTCTATAGCGTATTTGTAGGCAGGGCTAAAAAATGTTTCCTTCCTGGTAGCAAGCTAAGCACCTTTGTTTTTTATTACCTACTGTCTTCTTCTTCTTTCTCAATATGCTGCCCAATTCTATCCCATTTCCTTTCTGTCTTTCTTTTTCCCCTTTCATTTCCTCCCCTTCCTCCATTTCATCCTCTTTTCCTTTTCCTTTTCCTTTTCCTTCTCCTTTTGTTTTTTTCCTTTTTCCCTTCATCCTTCCTGGGAAATTTGAGTATTTCAGCTACCTTCCTGGTAGCGCTGCTACCACGCTACTTCGTTTTTTTAGCCCTGTTTGTAGGGGCCATGCCACTCAGTATGCCTACAAAGATTTCCTTTTGCATATTTTTGTTTTGTTTTGCTCGTTTCTTGGATTGTAGTACTGGGAGGTACCTGAGTAAAGTCTAGACAGTGGCACGGCTTCATAGAACTTCGTTTTGAAACTTTAACAGCATTTAATGAAACTCCTAAGAAACCCTTGAGATATTTTGAATATTCAAATAATGAGAATTATAACAAATGTTTAGTACTGGACCAAATTCTAAGTTATAAAAAACCCAATCAGCCCCTTTTGCATTTAAATCCTTTGATAACTTTTATCTGCTGTTATACAGAAAAATCATTTCACGCAACATAGCCCATCGACAAAGGTTGGGTGAAATACCATTTAATTCTGATACAAAGAATTATGAAAGGAGCAAGAAGAAAATTCTTTGTATTGGAAATTTGTAATTTATTAAAGTCAAAGTTAAAAAAGAGTAGTAGTATTAATGTTTGTGAGCTAGAGAATGTGAAGTTAATTTTTGGACAGATTTATAGAGACTTACATCATTTCTCTTCCAGCGAACTGCAAACGGTTTACTTGGCTGATTTGTCAGAGGTCTTTCTTGCAGTCAAAGTCTGGGGAGGATTAAAGGTATTTCCTCTCATATCTCTAAGCATGAGAAGATAACAATAAAGACAGTTAGAAACACGCATAAAAGAATCTAGGTTTTCTTGAGGCAGCCTGAATGAGGTTCTTGATTGACTGATGCCATACTCAAGTCCAGCCTGTAAGGTTCTTAAAAAGGTGCTTATATTTGGCACAGTGCAAATGTGTTTTAATACATGCCAGTGCATTCCTTCTATGAATTGAATAATTTTTCTATATATTTCTTTTTGATAAAGCTTACAAATTGAAAGATTTTGCAGTTTTCAAATAACGTACCATCTATGAAACTATTACATAAGAACCTTTACAAATGTCAGCCTTTTGTTGGTTCTTGTTTAAAAAGTTGTAATCATGGAATTTTAGCCTCAAGGTTCTTAATAAAACTAAGTTTTTTTATGCGGGTTTCAACTGTAGATGATTAGCTGAGTAGTAAAGTCTGTCAACTTTCTGAAATATGCATACTGAAGAAACTGAAGATCATGTTGAAAGACAGAGATCTTTCCAATTTGCTGGACCGTTGCTTGACGGAACAGAATTTAGTTTTGACGAAGTTATAATCACTAGAAGTGTTCCTTGGCTGCAAAGCATGATCTTTGGACCCCGTGCGTTTGTTTTTCTTGGAAAATTCTGTTTTCAAGGACATACTTATACCGCGCTTAGCATACAGAAAATAAAATTTGTACTCTTTGCATAATTTCCTGTGCATTCTTGCTTTTCATCTTGTGATCTGTTTACCTTTTTTGCTATTTTTGCACCAAGAGTCTTACGCTTTGGTACACCCACATGTGCGTGTACCTGTATAATCCTCCAAACAACTTCTTTAAAGTCACAGAGGCGAACTAGTCCCTTTTCGGGCCAGCTCGGCAAACTCGTATTTACTTTGCGTCACTTTTTCAGCTTGCTCAATTGACACACCCAAAATATTAGCAATCTTCAGCCATGGATCGCGATAGTATTTCTTCGTAGCCGTTGCAAATAGCAGTCTTTTGTGATAGCTGTGTTCTCACTTCTGCATATATGTGGGATATATTTTAGGTATTGTGCATGTATAGATCTCATAGATGCTTTAAGTATATTTTGTATTTCTTAATTCGTGTATTGGAAGCTATATTCACCTTCATCAACGTTTTTACGTTTCCAACCACCCTTAGTCATGCTTCTAAGGCATCCTATCGTGAACACTTCTAGTTTTCTCATTTTCTCTTCTCTCCAGAAGATTTGCACTCCTATGTTCTATTTTTACAAACTTTATTAAGGACTTCAAGATACTCTAACTCCTGTTTCTTTACCCTAATATTTAGGAAAGTCTTGACTTTAAATTCTGATATGATTTCTTTGTCATTCAGGCATTTCATCTTGAAGAGCTGTTGACACATGGTTCCCTTGTTTGCATCAAAAATCTCATCTTCAAACCTGAACCAAGTTCAATGGTTACTGCCACCTTCAATGATCTGTCTGTTGTTTACAAAAATCCGAAAGATGTTTATTTGAAGGTAGCCTTGGATGAGATAAAGCAAAACAACCAAGTATGTATTCGCTATTACTCTTTACCATACAATAATTATTGCTCCCCCTTTTGTATTTAAAATTATCAACTTCCAGCATAGGTTCCAAATCTTTAACTCGGTGTAAAAAGGTGGGTGTAAAATTGTATGACCTATTTCTTTTAATTGAATGGCTTGAAAGAAGCTGTAGCTACTGATCTAAAATTCTACCGTTATATTATTCAGAAATCTTGACTATTTTGAAAATTACAGCGTATTTTAGATTTTAACTCACTTGAGGATGTGACATCATCAAATGTCTAAATTGTGAACCAGAAGAGTGAAACACATTTGCTTGATACCATATTGTAGACATTCATGAGCAATGGTTTTCTTTAAACAAAAGCAGGTTTTCTTGGTTTTCTTGATTTGCATGGTTTTCTTTAAATAAAACACAATTTTAAAGATACCACATATCCTATGTGTCCGACAAATGATGGTATTGAAGATACGGAACATTTCTTGTTGCTCTGTCCTTGCCTTGATGTACAAAGATGAGACCTCCTCGCTGGAATTTATGCATTAATACGACCACTTGGATATGTAGATCTTGCAAATGAAGCTTTATTACAACTGTTATTGTATGGCAATAAAGATTTTCCCATTTCACTAAATAGACATATTCTTGAGCGTACGCTACATTTTATCCATGAAACTGGTCGATTCGAGTGAATTTCTGAGCCACTTACCCATCCCTTCATAAGCCACCCGATTTTGTCGCGTAGTTAAAGTAGTTAAAGTAGTTTCTTTTCCTTTATTATCTTTATCTAATGGCCTCGGGGTAGAAATTACGATGGTTTTAAGATTGTTTCGACGTTTTTCTTGAATTCTTAGAAAAGAAGAAAACACTCTAATTGTGAAAATACTGAAATTTTTGAAAAGTCCAACGGTAGAATTATAGCGAAGTAGATCAAGTTTCTTTGGAGCCGTTCAGCTTAAAGAAATAGGTGATAGTATTTTACATCCACCTTTTTAAAGATTGAAACCTATGATTCAACTTCCTAAACTATCATTTTAACTGTAAGACGTTTCGGGCATAACCCTTCATCAGTAATAACCAGGGAGCTCCCTGGTAATAACGAAGCAGAGTACGTTAAGGTCGTTAGAATAGAAAAAGAACGATTGATAGAATAGGTGATAATTGGAATGCAGAATAGAACGCGACGCAAGAATGCGACGCAAGCGAAGGAGTAAAAGATTGGAAGAGAGATGCTACGAAAAAGTGAAATTAACACAGATGCTAGGATAAAAATGAAAAACGAGAGAGAAAAGGATCATTTTTAAATTAGGGACTCTTTTGCCATATGGACTCAACAAACGTTTTTCATTTTTATCCTAGCATCTGTGTTAATTTCACTTTTTCGTAGCATCTCTCTTCCAATCTTTTACTCCTTCGCTTGCGTCGCATTCTTGCGTCGCGTTCTATTCTGCATTCCAATTATCACCTGTTCTATCAATCGTTCTTTTTCTATTCTAACGACCTTAACGTACTCTGCTTCGTTATTACTGATGAAGGGTTATGCCCGAAACGTCTTACATTATTATATTCAAGGCTATGTTATATTTATAATCAAAATCTACGTGGACATTTTAAGAATCATAGCCACGCGTACAAACAACTGAATTATTTATCATTTTAACTGTTTCAATTGTTTGTACAGAAGTATCTGCCAGTGGTGTAGAGCTAGATCAATAACTAGGGGGGCTCAGGTAGAGAGGTGGCACCATGAAATTTGTTGGGGCCACGCCTTTTACTGTGCTGTAGAATGCATCTCCCAATATCATGCTTGCCATTAGCAACAAGAAAAGCTTGATAGTTTTATGACAACTGACAGCTATCCTACAAATTAGAGCACGAAGAAAATTTTAGAAGAAATATCCTTTACTTTGGCGTAGAATGCATCTCCCAATATCATGCTTGCAATTAGCAACAAGAAAATCTTGACAGTTTGTGACAACTGACAGTTATCCTACAAATCAGAGCACGAAGAAAATTTTTGAAGAAATATCCTTTTCTTTGGCTCAGAAGGCATCCTTGATTCCATATTTACCAGTGCTAAAATGGAAGCTTTGATAACACAGTTCAATTATGTATAATCTCCTTCTAGCATTATTTGGCATTTCACGGAAAAATTCCCACCGAACCTATACCCAGCCATTTCTCTTCCGCGTTAAAGGAATATCAAGGACCATCTTTCGAAACAAGTGGCGGGGGCAACCCATACCCCCATCGCCTTGCCACTTATGATGTCCGTTTGCACTTCCTTGTTCTATTGTAATTTGCACTTGTGTGTTTCTGAAGCCATTTTGATGTAACATTAGTGGCATCCAATTTATGCTTATAAGGAAGATAAGAGCTTGAGTCATTGAAGATTTCATCTTGGTGCAGCCAAAAACCAGGATCTCTTCTTTAAAAGAATATAACATTACCTTGTTCTGTCATTTTTGTCATAATAAACAAATCAAGAAAATCAAAATTTCTTCAGAATAACTAGGGGGGCTAAAGCCCCCCAAAATTACGGAAAAAATATCTAGGGGGGCTGAGCCCCCCTGAGCCCCCCCCAGCTCTACACCACTGGTATCTGCTAGATTTTGTTCTGGCGATGCCTCTTTTCTGTGATAATGATCATGTTTGTGGTATTCTAGGCAACTAAAATAACATCAAAACCCTTAATGGCTGCAATAGGTGATGTTTAGCTTATCAGAGTGCTAAAGTACTTTCCATGCATTTTCACCTGGTCGTCCATTGTGGGGTTTTCTCTTCACAAACTTTCATTAAGAATGAATCTCTCGAAGAAAATGCGGTTGTTTGCAAAAGGCGCTAAAAGGAGATAAATCTCTTTTATAACAGTAAGATTTATATATATATGTAGCAATGCAAAACAAATTAAATATAGATTGTTGGGGTGAGAGGCAAACAATTTAAGGTTATTGAGTTGCCTCTCACACCGCAACCCTAATTTATATACAAATTTTCACGCAAAAATATTTTTAAATTATACACACAAAATAAATACCGGGTGCGCCAGAATAAACTATGCACTTTTGGCAGGCCACGACAAATCGTACACAGGACCTATTTGGAAGATTTATAACTTAATCTTTAGCAGAAAGCCTGAATTAGATTCTAGGTTTTTTGCAAATTTTTCTGTTTTCAGTTTTTAGAGCTACAAGCGAGTTTCTTCAAATTTTCGTTTTCGAAAACACTGAAAACGATCAAAAAAACGTAGATCAAATTTTCTAAAGAATCGACATGAATGGACAAAGAGAAAACTTTTTCGTGGAGATTTGAGATTTAGAAATCGATTAATTGTAAGCTGCTGTACGAGAGTTCGTACTATCTTGGGAGAAGTGTAATAATATTCTCAAGGATACAAAGAACTGTCTTTTCTTTTGTGATGTCATTCAATTTATGCTTTGGTGCAGGTTGTGTTCCTGTGTCAAGGGGGTTAAAAAGACAAGCGAGGAAGCGCCATGAGGCCAGCAAGCATGGAGTCTTGTTACATTTTTTATTTTGTGACGGCTTTTGGGGCGGCACTTTATTGTAACTACTGCAGAATTTCGCAACAGGCCAATCGTTGAAATAACTCTTGTGCAGAAGTTTACAACAATTAATTTTCAAATCCCCAAATCACGTTGAAAACGTTTTCTCTTTGTCCATTCATGTTGAGTCTTTAGAAAATTTGATCAACGTTTTTTGATAGTTTTCAGTGTTTTCGAAAACGTAAATTTTAAGAAACTCGCTTGTAGCTCTAAAAACTGAAAACGGAAAATTTGCAAAAAATCCAAGAATCTAATTCAGTCTTTCTGCTAAAGATTAAGTCATAAATCTTCAAAATCGGTCCAGTGTACGATTTATCGTGGACTGCCAAAAAGTGCATAGTTTATTTTGGCGCACCCGGTAGTGACAATGTATTCACGGCAAATAGATAGACAAAAGATACTCCAACTATCCGACAATCAGCCCAGTAGATCTAATCGGCTAAGGTGTGTTTTAACCATTTCAAGTCATGTGACCATACTCTTTTTAGTATTACGCTACTTTTTGCACTCATGGCACAACTATGCATGGCACGAAATATGTTAGAGAAATCAAGAGATGTTTTATCAAGAGATTGATCACATGACTTGAAATGGGTGTAAACAAACCTTAGCCGATCTTGTCTATGCTAGATGCCACAAAGGCAAACATCACGCAAACTGCCAGACCTTTGGAGTACATCCCTTGCAATGAATTGTTTTAAAGCAAAATCTTCTTCGCTGACAATAAACGAATGGCGAAGCTTCAAAGGCCAGTTTGATAATATTATTCAATGACAAGACAAATAACATAAAAGTCGAATTTTTTCCATTGCCGGTAACCACGTAAACGATTTTATGACAGAATTCATCTGTAAATTGTTTGCTGAATTGGACAGCACAGTTTTGACCAGAGGCCGACAGCATTTTTCTTTCTGAGAACGGCAAACATTTCGTCCAAACTTTCTGGGAACATTTTTTTATTTTACACTGATTTAGTGGAATGTAAAACGTAGTTAGTGCAAGTTGTACAGGGTGTCCCAAAAAATGTGTGCCCCGTTTGCCTAAAGATTGCGACAAAACGGGAAAAGCTTCTCGCCAAAATGTTATATTGATCAAATTTTATATGATGTTGCTCTTCAGATGTTCAAATAAAGTTTACTGCCATCCCCGTAAAAATCCGCTGAAAAATGATGGAGCTATTGCCATCAGAAGACTAAATTTGCCTGATGACTGAAACCAGCGGTCGACCGTTTTGTCTTACTATTTTACAGTGATAAGTAGCTTCACGTGAGTTAAGAAATATTTTCTGTGAGGTCAAAAATAGTGGAACTCTCTGAGGATTGTCAGAATTTTCACAAGAGGAATGATACATTGGAGGCTGCTGCTTCATTTCATTCTGCTGCTTCATTATCACTATAAAATAGTAAGACAAATTGCTGACCGCCGGTTTCAGTCATCGGACTAATTTGGTCTACTAAAGGTCATAGCTCCATCATTTTTCAACGGATTTTTATGGGGATGGTAGCAAACTTTAATTGAATATCTGAACCGCAACATCATGCAAAAGTTTGGCGAGAATCTTTTGTCATTTTGTCGCAATCTTCAGGCAAACGGGGCACGATTCTTTTGGGACACCCTGTAGGTAGAATATAGATAAAAAGTTACTTGGTGAAAGTTAACACGTTCATAAACCAACAATTTAAGGTTTAAACTGAATATGACATGAAAGAAATACTTGTATTGCAAAAACTTTTGACATTGATAGCTATTTTGGCTGTAACATCTGAGATACGGTGTGTTATCGTGCCGTTGATTTCGTAGGCACCGACGGCTCTCATTGAGATTGCTTTTATTATAGAATGTAACTGAATATTTGGATGAACGTCGTGAACGTTTACAAGAAAAGCTGCGATCTGGTAGCAGAGGTGTCCGTTTGGGCAACACTCCAAGATCAAATGGAAATTCATTTATCTCGACTCCCAGTCGTTCAGCTTCAAATACGGTGAGGGCAATTAACTTATTTTTGAAAGTTGAGAAATTTTTGCGTCAAAAAAAGAATTGGAATCCAGAATTTCTGTTAAGTAAAGACTCGTCTGACTTGTCTGTAAACAGTTCTTGTGGGATGATGCCTTGCAGCAAGATGACGTGAGAAAGGCGGAGTTCGAAAAAGCCAAAATGCAAACAAACGATGATTTTTGAAGTTTTTTGAAAGGTGATATCACACAGGATTTTCATATTTTTTTTCAAAATGAAAGTTTCCGTTTGGACATAAATCATTGTACTTCACTAAGGAATAAACCAAACGTTCATATCTTCTACGATTGCTCGGATATAAGTGGATTTTTAACGGTCACTTTTTGGTGGCTTGGGTGAAGCCACCAAACAAACTGCAGAAAACAATGGATGAACAATGGATAATTGGTGACACGTGCGAGTTTATGGATTTCTTTACTGTCTGGCGACGGAGCCCCTTTAAAATCCATGAGCACAGTGTCGAGAATTATTATATTCTTGCGTGGATGCTGCTTATTGAATCGTTTGCTAGAATTTTTGCAAGGATATTTCTCTTTCTAGACGTATGGGATTGGTTATTCTTAATAAAAGATTGGATTCGAATAAGTCTTATTATGCTTTGTTTAAACACGGGTTGTAGGATACCGTGAATTAAAAATAAGGTTAAAGTATGATACAATGAGTCTTCCTAGTTTATTGTTTCATTTCTGATACATCGAGTCACTGTGTCAGAAACAAAACGTTAAACTAGGAAGCTTTGATGTTCTATTGAAACTAGGAAGATTCAATAGGTGAAGGTGAAGGTGCGTTTTTCAGCGCCAAGCGCTGGGATTGCAGAAATAGAGCAGACCTAATCGAGTCCGCGACCCCCCTTGTCATGACGCTCAAGTGGTGGGGTCCTACCGGGTATCGAACCCACTCCGCCTGACTGTTCTGGCTGCAAAGTCAGAGGATTACACCACTGCGCCACAACACCTACACAATAGGTAAGTCTTACTCTTAATTCAGAGTTTCCTGCAGCCCATGGTTTAAAATGAAGATTTTCTCACTACAAATGTCCCCTAATTTGTATTTTTCATATCTGAAGAGCACGCATGCGCGGATGTTTTGCCCGCAAGCAGTGCAATACAGTCAATCAACGTATCGAACTTCATTACAATTATTCGTTGCTATGTTCAAATTGGCAATTAGCCAAAATTTTTCCAGACCGGCAAGCTCTACATTGAGCTTGCCCCCTGTCAATGCAAGTAAATACCGTAAGTAAGTAGCTACATGTCTTGTGATTTGGACTATAACGATTTCAGAGAGCCTCATTCAATCTTGAGATCCCAAGAGCATGGAAGAAAATCTGACGATTGTTGACATATGGACCAATCCTCATCCTATTGTTCTGTTACCTGTTTCCATTGTTATTTTCCAAAGTTGTTGAAGACTGGCCGTATTGAACAAAATCCCCCTACAAACCCTCATTTTCCCCGTAGGTTTCCCCTACAACCTACCAAAGCATATTTCCCCCTACTGTAGGGGAATTCCCCTACGAGTGGTAGCACTGCTTGTTGCTACTTTTCATACCGGGTGAGTAAAAGATCATTCCGACTTGAAAGGCCACTGCTTTCCGGATATCAAGGCAATAACATTGCCTATGGACTTAGTAGGCAGACCAGGTACTTTACGAAAAAATTTATAGGGATTCGGATGCAAAAAAGCGAGAAAATTTAGCACACTGATGCCTGTCTGACGTATGCCGTTATCAAAGTGTGACTTAAGGTAACTCTGCTTTCCGCTCTAGTGCACAGCGAAATGCCGTTTCGCAGAACCACTCTCCTCAGAAAACAGTTAATTTCTCCAATATTATTCGGTCTATCGAAAAGCGGTAAAAAGGATTTTGTTCTGTATGATCTGGGCAATCGAAAGATGTATAAATCGCAATGTTTCCATCAACCCTGGTTTCGCAAATCCTGGTTCAAATCTTTTTGCTAATTTCAGAAAAGTGGATTTATCTCCAAAACTACTCGAAAAATGTTCGATTTTTTTCGTTTCATCTTTAGCTATGTTGTTGATTTACAACTTTGCCAAGTCTGATTGAAAAAGCTAGGCTAGATTTCCCGCAATCGAATTTTGTATTTCTGTTTACTTTTCGACAGCGAAATGGAGAAACCTTGGTCAACAGATTACCATGCTATGAAGCACGCTTGCTAAAGCTCAGGCTTGAAATAACTTCCAGAAGTTTTTCCATTGGCAAACATATCAACGTCATCTTTTGGGAATACCATACGCAGGTCTCAAAAGACATCCTTAGTGCGCTTGTAAAAGTATAATTTGCATCTATTGATTAAGAATTACTGATTTTTACCAGCAATTTCACGAAACCATGCTCTGGGTGTCTTTCAAGACTTTGGTAAGCATTCACAAATTATCAATTTCTTTTAGAGTCCACAATGAGCATAGATCTTAGATCAAGAACTAATTTTTTTGCAAAACATTCTACGGGCGTTCAAATCGTTCTGCATGGGCTAAACTGTTGACCAACGCTTTTCCTTTCCCTTTCGATGTCGAAAAGTGAACAGAAATGTAAAATGCGATTGCAGGAAATCTAGCCTAGCTTTTTCAATCAGACTTAGCAAACTTGTAGATCAACTACTTAGCTAATGATGGAGCGAAAAAAAATCGAAACTTTTTCGAGTAGTTTTGGAGGTAAATCCACTTTTCTGAATCAGCAAAAAGATTTGAGCAAGGATTTGCGAAGCCAGGGTTGACGGAAACATTGCGATTTATACTTCTTTCGATTGCCCAGATCATACAGAACAAAATCCTTTTTACCGCTTTTCGATAGACCGAATAATATTGGAGAAATGAACTGTTTTCTGAGGAGAGTGGTTTCGCGAAACGGCATCTCGCTGTGCACTAGAGCGGAAAGCAGAGTTACCTTAAAACAGAACTGGACATGTTTTATAAACATCTTCAAATAAATTTAAAAATTTACCTCACTGAATTTGGATAGTCCGTTCTGCAATTATGAGGGATTTTTTCAAGAAAGCTCCTTCATGAAACCTTCAAAACAGGCCTAATTTACGATCACATTTTCTTCCTTACAGCAATGACTTGTACATGCTCTGGCACGTGTTATCCTTTGGAAGGATGAATGTGTTATCCTTTGGAAGGATGAATGTGTCATCCCTTGGAGCATAGCAACATAATTCCGGGAGTTTCGTCCTCCCAACAGGATAGCACGTCGTGAAACGTATTGAAGTCATTTCGTGTATTGATGCGTATTGAAGTAAGGCAGACGTGAATTTCCTTGAAACGTATTGAAGTAAGGTAGAAATAAGGAGCATTTCGTCGTGATATTTTTAAGGGGCTCTCGCGAGAACTCCCTCATAATTTCAGAACGGAGTGGCTGATTTTAGAAATGGATTTGAACATGTCCACCACTAAATGATATATTTGCTGCCCGGGGGGGTGACTCCTATATGTAGCTGAACGGGGACGTGCCGCCCATAAGGATGGGTTCGAAAGTTTCAAAATCCCTAAACATGGGTCTCAAAATGCAGTGATTCCAATAGAAATGGGTTGGTTTTATTGTCTTGAAACCTTAATAATGGGTTTTGACGAAATGGTATTGATATTGGGAGTTGCATTCTAAGCCAAAGTAAAGGATCTTTCTTCAAAAATTTTCCCCATGCTCTAATTTTTTTTTTTTTTTTTTTTTTTTTTTGTATGCTCATAATATTTACAATATATCTAAACTACAAATACAACCTACATACACACAATCACATACGATTACACAACGATGCCACAGGGAGCATGGAATTTCACAACAACCCTGCGGCCATTTAAAATTAACTCAAAGTTTGTCCCAAAATAGACGCCAGGCCAGACATTCAGGAAAATTTCGATGAATATCGAGATATGCATGCTCTAATTCATGGGATAACTGTCACAAAACTATCAAAGTTTTTCTTGTCGCTAATGGCAAGCATGATATTGGGAGATGCATCCTAAGCCAAAGTAAAAGATCTTTCTTCAAAAATTTTCCTCGTGTATCGTGCTTTTATTCATAGGATAACTGTCACAAAACTATCAAAGTTTTCTTGTCACTGATGGCAAGCGTGATATTAGGAGATGCATTCTAAGCCAAAGTAAAGGATCTTTTTTCTAAAATTTTCCTCGCGCTCTGATTCGCAGGATAACCGTCACGAAACTATCAAAATTTTTCTTGTCACTGATGGCAAGCGTGATATTAGGAGATGCATTCTAAGCCAAAGTAAAGGATCTTTCTTCAAAAATTTTCCTCGTGCTCTAATTCATGGGATAACTGTCACAAAACTATCAAAGTTTTTCTTGTCGCTAATGGCAAGCGTGATATTGGGAGATACATTCTATGCCAAAGTAAAGGATCTTTCTTCAAAAATTTTCCTCATGCTCTAATTCATAGGATAACTGTCACAAAACTATCAAAGTTTTTCTTGTCGCTAATGGCAAGCATGATATTGGGAGATGCATTCTAAGCCAAAGTAAAGGACGTGGCCCCAAAAACTTTCCTGGGGGCTTTGCCCCCAGACCCCCTCATTTCAATCCCCCCTCTTAATTTACCCTGGCCACGCAAATGATTGTAAGCAAAAGTAAAGGATGTTTCTTCAAAAATGTTCCTCGTGCTTTGATTTATAGGATGATAGCTGTCACAAAACTATTAGGTTTCCTCGTCGCTAAAGGCAAGCATGATATTAGGCGATGAGTTTTAAGCCAAAGTAAAGGATGTTTCTTCAAAAATAATCCTCGTAGTATTAGAAGATGCATTCTAAGCCTAAGTAAATGGTGTGGTCCAAAATTTTTTCCTAACGCCTTGCCCTCAGACCCCTCATTTAATTTGCCCCTATTCCAATAAATTTTCTTGTGGGCTTCGACCCCAGACCGTCACAATTTACATTAGTCACTCATGATGTCTGAATCTAGCCTTGGGGTAGGTCAGGGTCTCAAAAGAGTAAGCGTAAGAAAGTTGCAACATTGCCAATCTCGTCAGAAACTTGACGACTATGCTTGATATAAGGGGGCGCCATTTCGCTGCCGGCCCCACCGGACGAAAAAAGCCAGGCCGCCACTGTAGATCTCAAGAAACATATCTGCAGCAGTGTTGGGACCACAGTGGCAATTCATGAGTTTAAAAAATGAGAAACAAATTAAGAAGCTTTCTAGTACTAAAATGCGAAAATTTGCTTGTTGAATTATGAAACGTTTAGTGCTATGGCCAGATCCAAGTTTCTTATAAAGAAAAAACATATAAAATGTTAGTTGTAGTTTATTTTCGTTCTTATTCAATCCCTGGCATGTTACATACAGTTCAATTTGGAAACCATAAAACTGGGTATGTTTTTCTCCAAATCCTTAAAAGTGGGTATGAAAAAAGTATGTGAATTGATAAGGGTGGGTATGACGCTACAATTTGGGCGGCACGCCCCCGTCATCTTTTGGCCCAAGTAACCCCCCCGGGATTTGCTGCCAGGTCCCTTGTTCCTTGCGTTCTTTGTTGATGTCAGTTTGGTTGATAGAGACTCATAACAGTACTATGAAATTTCTGACAACTTTAGGCCCTTGCAGAATGGATCTGTACGCTTCGATAAAATTGCTAGGATTTGGAAGCATTTTGAAGTATTTAATGAGTCTGGCTCAGTCAAAATCTCACTCAAATGAGCTGGCCCACGTCAGGTGAAGAGGCCCTAAGATAATTTGTTTACCTTTTCACAGCCGACATCGTCTTCTCTGGTGCTTCCGAAAAACACTACTGCTGTATCGAGAAAACCATACAGCTGTGAAACACCCGTTCGTCCGAATTCGCATGGAAATAGCTGTAAAATTGCAACTCCACAAACAGCGGTGAAAGACAGCATTGAATTGAATGCGCAAAAGAGACTGAATGAAAAGAAGATGAATGCATTATCAAGGTATGGAGAACTCCCGGCTGTTAGCCCATTGCCTGCTAGTATGACACCAAATACAAGGAAAGGCTTTAGACCACCGTCTATGAAAAGGAGGTAATTATCTATGAGTAACTAACTTGTCATGAGTAACTATAGTCTATCTCAAATCAGATGTCGAAGGAGATTTGCTCTAACCGCAAAATTAATTATGCAAAACCCTTGAATTGTCTTTATTCGCGGAAATTTTCACGTGACATGTAATTTGTGACAGACTTTAACCATTTAGTTACAATTCTTATGCAGAGAGAGGAAGGGGATCTCAAAGAATCTTACCTCTGTATCAAGTTGTTTTCACAGAAGGAAGAGAGGGGTTGAAATCGTACTTATATCTCAAATAGATCACTTCTTGTCTGCTTATACAGATAGAGTAACAGAAGCCCTCAATTCGGTAGAGTTTATCAGATCTTTGCCGATCTTTGCTATGTTCTGGACACCAGAAAAAGTGTTTCCTTATAGTATATATTTCGGTCTTTATATCGAGGGTGATGCCGCAAAGGGGAACTTCTGAACAGAGCATATTATCGCAGTTAAAGGGGAATATACAATACTGAATAGGCTTGTCTACAGATAGAACAAAGGAAGCACTCAGACGCAGCATTGTTTCTTTGGCAATCTACTGGGTGTCTGAAAAAAGTACCCCCTTTTGACTTGGGAGAGGACTTGAAAACGATAAAATATTAGGACTTGGCGAGTACACAGCTAATTTGTTAATCTTGAACTTAAATGCACGTACCTTGTATTAAAAAACCGAGGGTATGACTGCGCGAAGGCAAAATTTAGCTTGCACCTGAAACCAGAGGTTTCGAAAAAGGGCCTGACCATGATTTGATATCATGGGCATTTGGCAAAGCACCTGCAAACTTTAATATGTCAATATTTTATTTTGAAAAGAATTATGGACGCATGACAACGACTCTAATTAAGCGAATAGAATAAAAACGTGATGTGAATGATAAACTCGTGCCACATCTCCAAGATAAGCGTGCATGTACCCCTTTTCTTTTTCTTTGATAAGAATAGCGTCTTCAATGGAATGCAACGCAAGGATCGATTCCTCAAAAGAAAAGCAATATCAAGAACAATTGAAGCATCTCAAAGTATAATTCTTTTCAAAAATAAAACATACAAATCGAAATTTGAAATTCCTTTGCAAACTGCCGGTGATATCTGATCATATGGCTAGGCCGTTTCTCAAAACCTCTGGTTTCAGGTGCACTCTAAATTCTGACTTTGCGAACTCGTATCTCCGGTGTTTGGTAGACGATTCTAAAATGCAAGGTATGTGCATTCAAGTTGACGATAAACAAATGTAGCTGTGTTTTTGGAAAGTCCCGATATCTTATCGTTTTGTTACTTTACCCAATCAAAGGGGAGTACTTTTTTGAGACACCCGATATTGTTCACGGCGCGTGTGCAACGAAGCAGCATACTTATCTTAGTTCGCATAGTATCCCTATTTCACACTACATGTATCTGAAATTGTGCTGTTTGATTCGAAATCATAAACCTACTCGCGTACTATGTATAACGAAATTCCCCAAAAGCGAACGCAGCTTTCGGCAAGAAATCTTTTCCAAGATCGGGAATCTAGGCCTAGAGCGAGAGCTTTGCAAAAGCAAAGGCCTGGATTTGTTAACTTCCCAAAGGGCTGGTACTATATTGTTGGGGAGACGAGATACAGTTTGTTCGAGGAAACGTATGTGTCCCCCCGTGCAGTAGGTTAATGCTCATGCGCAGTAGCGTTTTGGGTCGGAACTCTGACGGGCGCATGAGCATTAACCTACTGCATGGGGGGACACATAAGTTTCCTCGGACAAACTGTATCTCATCTCCCCAACAATATAGGTTTGTTTAATCAAGGAGAGTTCCGCTGTTTATGAAAGTTACTAGTCTAGCTTTGTATATAATTTTATGATATTTTTCACAACTTATTTCCTATAAATATCTCAAAAATATAGTTTTGTTGTTAGTGATACTGGGTGGGTCAGAGAAATGTTTAGACATTTGAAAGGCTGTATCTTTCAAATCATCTATTGGAACTGATATTCTTTGGGTAGCCAAAATATCTACCGGGTGCCCCAATAAAGTATACGGATTTGGCTGCCTCCAGGGATGTGAATTTAGCTTTAGTCGATGGTTAATCACTCTCAAATGATCCTCGATAGTTAACTTGAACATATGTACCTCGTTTGTTGGTACTGGTTCTTTGATAGCAGACATATTAATCTTGAAAGCTCAAATTTGTATCCACCTGCAAACCAGAGCTTTGGCCTTGTGGCCTGAGCAGATTTCTTTATATTCAGCAGATAAAAACTTACAATATATGCTACTGCCTACTATACTTTCTAATTACAACCATACGACATTACATAGAGGATACCAAGAGGAGCGAAGTGACACGACTACCCCAAGGCCATAACTTGAAACAAAATACGAGGACAATACAAGAACAATATGTATAGAAAGCAAAAAGGAAACAAAGAATAAAAAAGCAGCATACAAACAATAAGTTAAGCTACAAGTTAGGATGGCTTGCAACCAAATAATTGAAAATAAGGCAAATTCTTGAGGCATAGCGAATAAATTAACGATAGCCTTGATGAAATGTGAATAATTTTAGATCTTGTTATATTCTGTTGCCAGAAGCCACCCTCCCCTGTCACCCATTGGGCAGTTCCTTAAGTTTTCTTTGCTTTCAGTTTGCAATTTCGATGTGCTTCAAGGATTTACTTAGGCCAAAAGGCCAAAGCTCTGGTTTGCAGGTGGGTACAAATTTGAGCTTTAAAGATTGATATTTCTACTCTCAAGGCCTACACCTACACACGAGGGATCTATGTTCAAGTTGACTATCGAGGAATATTTTGAGAGTGATTAGCTATTGATTAAAGCTAATTTCACATCGCTGGACCCAACCGACTCTGTTTACCTTTTTTTGGGGACACCCGGTATTTAATTACCAAACTTTAGTTTCCATAATTGGTCGTATCGTTTTCATATTACTTGTGAATTTGAAAGCAAAATTTCCCACCTAAATATCCTTAAAGAGGCCTAAAATCTTTAATGAAATATGCTAAAGATTTGAAAGGAAAGCTATCATAATGTCATTCATATCCGTCCATCTCCTTGCGCAGACATTTTACTTGGTACATAAAGAGATTGGTTCACGATTGTATACGTTGGGACTGGCATTCAGCCATTTTCGTCTATTTTGTATTATCACGAAGCTTGAAAATTGGAAGGAAGGCCTGTTTCAAAGGACTTTGAGATGGAGCATTTTGTAAGTTAGCTTCACACAGACCTTAAACTTTTGCTCATCTTATCTCGTTGAATTGCTGTTGTTGTTATCTTACACTTTAGTAAGGAACTTGTCTCCCTACTGCTGTAAAACCGGACAAAAATCTCAATCGGCGACAAACATTTGTCACCTTTGTATTCTAATAAGATTATGACTTAGAGGAGGGCATTTTTTGCCACTATGGCTTGAACAAACATTCGTCAAAGTTCTAATAGCTGTTTTATGGTACAGCACTTGGCTCAATGGTTTTGAGACAAAAAATGGTAGGTGATTTAGGCCTAATTGAATCAGTACGTGGCTAATTCGTTTCTGGAAGTGTAGAGAAATGAGTCGTAGTTTAGCTGTATCAGTTAAGTCAAAGTGCGAAACTACGATATGTATGTAGTGAGTCTACGTTGCAAGCTTTCAGACATCCTAGCATTTTTCTGACTCACACAGCACAATCATGAAATCATAAAAAGTTGAATTTAATATTGTACCATAATAGCGTGTAGAATGTTAAGAAATTGTAAAATAAATATTTGAATCGTAGTTACAGTTAATACAAGCAAAGAAATTGATATAATTGACAGTTTATATTAATTCAGCGTTCTGTTGGTCTGGAAACCTTAACTTTATTAGTTGTTGTTGGATGTTCTGTTAAAAAAGACAGTGTGAATATACGTTGTTCTTTTTTTTGTGTTTGAAACTTTTCATAACTTTTCATTGGGAAAGATCTTAGCCAAAACACGTGACAGGGGCCAGGTACACTCATTTTTTCAGAAGAAACTAAAGTCCAGAGCTGGTAGATGGTTTCTTAACCTGACCAAAAGTAAGGCTCTAAAGGTTTTAGCCTGTTTCATTTTTCGCGAAAAAGGGCTCTTCAAAATTAAAATATCGATTTTCGCCTAAGAGTAAGGCTATAGCCGTTGTAACCTTTGATTTGTCGCAAGCACAGGCTCTTTTCAAAAATACCGATTTTGTACTAAAAGTAAAACCTTTGATATTTTGCGAAAATATGCCCTTTTAAGAAAATACCGGTTTTGGCCTAAAAGTCAAAGTCAAAGTCAAAGTCAAAGTAACAAAAATACCGGTTTTGGCCTATGGTTTTTGCTTTTTGGCAGAACTAGGCCCTTTCGAAAATACTGATTTATCTCAAAACAGTAGCCTTTGATTTGTCTTCGAAAATACCGATTTTGTACTGAAAGTAAAGACTTTGATTTTTTGCGAAAATAGACCCTTTTGAAAAATACCGACTTGGCCTCAAAGCAAGGCTATAGCACTTGGTTTTTCGAGAAAATAGGATTTTTTCAAGAATTCTGACTTTGAGCAAATTTTCCCTGCAATCCACTCACAGGAAAGATAGGCACTATTTTCTAACTGGCTAACAAAATTGATATGTGACACGCTCTATACCAATCAAATGGAACCGAAAGCAACCGGGAAATTTGAAATCTCACATTTAGGCCTTTTTTGGACAAAATACCACCCGTCACTAAAATATAAATCGACAGAAGGGGAATGAAGATTTTCAAAAAATATCTTCACAGACCTGTTCCCAATACTCTAATGCAGAGTTAGTCATGGGCGCTACGAATTATTTCAAAATTTGGAGAAATGCCGAAACTTTGAAATCGACCTCATTGTCACTGTAGTTTGTCATAGTAAACAGCTCTTTGATGACTGAAACGTATGACTGGTTGGGTTTTATGCAATGAGGTTAAAATTTAGAAAAATCTTCACCGGTTTCTCTTGTCTCCTTCGCTTTTTAGCTGTCTGATTGGTCCGTGAAAATGAGGTGTTGGCGGTTTCGACCATGGGCCACGAGCAATTGGCTAATGATTCCAATGGTTCAAAACTCCAAATCAGTGTTCAGAACTTTGACTATCGTAAAAGCTCTATTAAGCCCCCTCTCTAATAAGCCCCTCCCCTCTGAGCGAAAATTTCAGATAACCCGCCCCCTTTTATATCAAATTGCAGTGGTTACCGAAGACTTCCCATTTATTGAGCTAGATAAGCTTCCCAAGCTTGCATGTTAATTTTGATATGGTTTGAGATAAAACTGTGTTTTGACGCGTAAAATTGTATGTGGAATCCGCAAAATATGGTGCAAAAGAACTAAAAAGCTGTCATTTGTATTGTATCCCTGTCATTTGATTTGGTGAATAAGCCCCCTCTCTAATAAGCCCCCCTCTGGAGGGTCCGAAATTAAATAAGCCCCCCGGGGGCATGGTGTCTCGCTTTTTTATGGCGATCAGCGACCTGTTCCCCCCGCCTCGCTTTCATTTTCCGAGATAAACAAGCCAAGACAAAACAAGATGGCTGCCGTTGCTGCAAATGATTCGGTGAAGGATCTCCTTTCCTCGCTGAGAAAGTTCTTTCCTTTGAAAGATGTTGAGTCAGTTGTTTTGCTATTTAAAGAACAGATGAAGAATGGTGACCCTAACCTAGTAGCTCTCTCCCTTGTTACCGGTTTTATTGAACATGAATTAACCAGCAAAACCAAATGTCAACATGGAGGCCTAATTTTGGAAGAAGAAAGAATCCCCGTTCTTACATGGGAGACATTCAAAGAAATGTTCCAGCATTTTATGTCTTTGTTAGAAACGAAGCTGAAGCATTTGCATAAGGAAGGCACTGACGAAACAGAAGAAGAAAGCAAAGATTCCATCGAAAAACCTTCATATTCTGACAGACAGCAAGTCAAAGAAATTGCTGATTTTGTGTGGAGTCAACTTTCTACATCTTATTTCAAAGATCGACCTCATCTCCAGAGTGTTTACAGTTTCTTAAATGGTACAGCAGCTTAGTTTCGTCAATGTTAACCATCATTTTTCAATATTTATTTTAAATCTCAATAGGTCCCATTATAACAATAATGACCTACAAAATCTGCTAAGAATGTCAATAGTTTAAAGCATATGATCAAGGACAAATTCTTTAAAGACCGCAATAATAAAGAAAACAGCCCTTATGTATATTATTGAAATTCTAAAAGCTGCCACAGAACTGTCTATCAACAATCCTGAGAATGCAACATTGCTCTCAACTTTGAGACATAAATTTTGTTTTCTTTTCTTTCGTGAAAACTTTCCCTTGTACACCTGTAGTCAGACCTTCTTAAATTTATTTTACATTTAGTTTTAATTTAGTTACTTTGATGGCAAATTATACATACATACATAGCTAATATTAATAGCCGTTGTGGACCAATTTTAATTGCACAGTAAGAGGCCCTTTACATGAGAAATTTCAACCCGGGTTGAGTTGAACATGGGTTGAGTTTCAACTCGGTTGACGGTGTAAGCCTTCATCACGTTTACATGAAGGAGGCCGAGTTGAAACTCAGCACGGGTTCAACTCAACTCGGGAACTCAACCCGTGTGGAAATTTCAACACGGGTTGAAATTCTCATGTAAACGCAATATTTTTTCAACTCGGGGCGAGATTAGAATGCGAACAAAAGGAGATCGAATCTATTTCTGCAATCATTCGAATATTTGAGTGGGCTCACGTTTCTTCTTCTATTGTTTGCAACCATGTGACTTAATCTCAACCCGTGTTGAGATTTCATGTAAACGCAAGGCAAAATAAGCAATGCTGTTAAAACTCAACCCATGTTGAAACTCAACACGGGTTGAAATTTAGCATGTAAAGGGCCTCTAAAGCTAGGATGGCTCTTTGAAACAATTTATTGAAGTCTATTGCATTTCAATCAAAAATTTAGTCAATTTACTATCCATCTATATCTGTCACATTACTGTACCAAAAAAGTTTCATTTAAATAGTTTCCTTGCCTAGATTGCAATCATTGCTTCAACATGCGAGAGTTGCAAGTGATAAAAAGCATACTGCGTGCGTCTCGTTTTCCATGAATAACATAGATGAGATATTGCATGGCACAGAAAAAGGGTATTTGGCTTTGTGGACTTTCAAATGTTTCAAGTGCACCACTGAAAATCATGTGTTTTTTTTTTCAAAATACAGACTTTCTAATTGTTTCTGACCTCCAAACTTCAAATAGTGGCCTGAAACTTGTGTGTTGGCTATTGAAATTTCTGTTCAAAATGATCAGATTTTCCATTTCTTTAGTACTCAAACTGCATTGTTTTGGTTTAAAGGGAATCAACATGGTTGAATTGGCCCTGTGCCTTTTTTTATTGGATCCAATGAGATGGCATTTTGAAAATGGGCTCCAATCAGATAGCATATTATCTATTCTATTTTTGATTTGTGTGTCTTACAAGTGTTGATTCCTTTTAAGGCTTGGTGTTTTTATCTGGCAAGTGTAAAATGCAGGTTTGCAGATTAGTAAAATGCAGGTTTCAGGCTGTGGCTAGAGAAAAGGGGCCTGCTATTAGAAACTTCTCCTGTCATTCAAAATCCTCATTCAAAAGGCATGATATTAGAATGAATGATGGAAACAAGGATTTGTTTGTTTGCTACTAATTACAATTCTTTCTTGACAGGCAACCGTCTTGATTGTTTTGGAGTTGCCTTACTTGTCATTGCTACAGCACAGTGTTGTAGATGTAATGACATTCACCTTGCTTTGTCTGAAGATCATGCTTGGGTGACTTTTGGCAAAGATAATGAAAGCACTGCAGAAGTTACATGGCATGGAAAGAGAGATGAAGTTAAAAGAGGAAGTCCAATCAGCCAAGATTCATTGGTTGGATTTTCTAAGGACTGGTTGTATCTTGGGGGAAACGGAATGAACTGTGACAGAAATATGGAAGTAGCTGCTATTGTGTCATCATTGAATCCAGGGATGAATAGTAAGACAGACAGTGCTATGCTGAGTAGGCTCCAACAGGTAAGTAGACAGAGAAGCCACAATCTGGAAGAAAGGTGAAATAGTTAGAAAGGTTCCAGGGCTTTTCTTCATTCATTACTTCATTTTGAGTAGGCTGGGGAAATATTTCTAAATGTATCTACAGTAGCTAATTCAGGGCTACTATTGCATGCCACATTCAGGCATTGGGATCCAGGGCCGTAGGAAGCAGCTTCTGATTTAGGGGGCAATTGTTCTTAAAACAATAGAGAACAATACATCTAATTAATGCTTGTGAGGTAGCACCATTGCTTTCAAAATTATTTAGGGGAGTTTGAGCCCCCTGCCCCTGCTTCCTACAGGCCTGTTAGGATCCCTAGTTTAATGTCCCTTGAAGGATAGTAAAGTGATTTGCTTGGTCAAGCCTCTAGAAGGTCACTCATCCAGACTTTGACCTCATACAGCAAAGCTTAACTTCAGGTACCTAACAGAAACTGTATAAGCCACTGGGCCAATCACCCCACATTTTTCATAGTGGCAGGTGCTGCAGTCCTTAGGACAGGTGTAGGCTGAAATTTTTGTTCAAGCAGAGGGAAAACATAGCACAATAGTTGCATGGTATTAGATAAAAGCCAAAGTGCCCATAGCCGTAGGAGACAGGGGGCTGGGGAGGGCTGCAGCCCTCCCAACGTCGGAAAATTTTGCAAAATTCAGCCATAATCGGGCAGAAATCCACCTTAAGTCGTGCAAAATTTTCTTAAACAATGGATTTTTTATCGGGCAGCCCCCCAAATTTTATCTCTCCCTACGCCGATGAAAGTGCCATGTGTAAAATGACTTGAGAAAGCTCCCTAAATTTCTAAATTCAAGAGGAACAAAGGTATAGGGGCCTATGCCACAGTGTAAAATGGGTAAGCATAAGGTGGTTAGCCATAAGTGTGAATGATTAGTGTAAAAATCTTGATTCACAAATTTTCTAAAGCTTCCAACTCTTGGAATGATAATGCCAGAGCAAAACATCTGTCAGCACTTTGTAATTTGTAGTAATCTAATGCCAACAAATTGAATTCTTAGGAGCTGTTATGGCTACTCTTTGATCATGGTCATCTTGACAGGTACTGGTCAGTTTTAGACTTTGCTCTTTCTTTTAAATCAAACGCTTTCCATGCAAAGGGTTGTCAAACTTGTCATTCTGGACAATTTACTCAAAGAAGAGGCAATTTATCTATTCTAGATTAGACACTCAAATTGATGGTCCACTTTTGGATAGTGAAAGCTTTGTTCATGCACATGTTCCAGATCCATTTATACATTTCATTCCATGGACTCCATGGCCTTGGAATATTTTGATGATTTACAAGGGAGTAGAACAAGAGATGGGCATTTGTACCAGGGCAGCATTTGGACAAACGCAAAAATGATGTTAAGTGGATTGGGTATACCATTTAGCATTTAATTCCTAACGATTCCCACCTCAATGTCCAAAGGGCTTGCGACGCCCCTGACAACTTGAACAAAATTGTAAAGACTGTGAAAATTGCAGGTCTACCTTCTTAAGAAAATTTCTGTTAAAAGTTTGGAAATGTTACGTAGTCAGAAAAAAGAATAGTTATTAAGAGCGAGAAATGACGAGTTTTCTCTCAGAATGGTCAAAGCCCTTTGTTTGATTCTGGCTTCACTCTTCCATATTCATTTTATAACTCATCATATACCGGGTGAGTCAATAAAAAGAATCCCCGTTTGAATGGTCATGGCTCCTTGGATATCAAGACGATGATATCGGCAAATATATAGCTTGATGGTTTGACATGTTCAAATCCACTTTAAAATTTACCTGACTGAAATTGGCCAATCCGTTCTGAAATTATGAGAGATTTTCTCGAGAAAGCCTCTTCAAGAAACCTTCAAAACATACCCAAATAACGAACAAATTTCCCTCTAACATTTCTGCGTTACTGTACGCGGGTTTTACAGCAATGACTTCTGCATTCTTTATTACATGTTTTTCTCTTTGGAGGATGAACAAATCTTCCCCCAGGTATGAATAACCTATTCAGGGGGATTGCGTTATCCCAAGAGGATACAATACATGAATACTTGTGAGTGTCATCATTTTTAGGAAGGAAAACCAAGGACAATTCGCTCATTGTTTTCACTCGTTTTTGCAGATTTTTGAAAGGGGCTTTCTGCAGAAAATCTCCCATATCGACGGGAAGGAATGGCTGATTAAAGCCGGGTAAATTGCTGAACCTAATTAACTATATTGGCAATAAAATAAGACAGTTTTAATATTATTGCTTCGATATTCATGGAGCAGTGGCCTTCCAAACAGAGATTCTTTTTTTACTCACCCGGCAGAAACAGAAATTGAATGAACTAAAATGATATTTTCTGCCTTCCCCGAATATCAAGCATTGCTTACTATATTTCAGGTTTCCGATGGCGATTTGTAACCTTGCTGATTTGGAAGAAATTGAAGAGAGTCGTCAAAGTCCAAGTGTAGAAGATTTATACGAGAAAGCGATTGCGATTGCAGAAATCGAATATTCAGGATATCACGTATATCCTTATACTTATTATGGTGGGTATCTATTCAGAAGAGGAATGTACTCAAAGGCAACAGAAATGTGGTGTGGGGCTGCTAGAGCTGCGTCAAGGTAATAGATTGTGATATTTAAACATTTCCAAAACGTTCCTACGGTTTGCTTCATCTGAAAGATATCTCCACACTTGTGCTGATCAACGTGTTTAGTTATTCTTTCATCTTTCTGTGGCTATTTCTGTGGAAATTGCTTTGAAGATATCGAATCTTTCTTTTTTCTATAAATTCAATGTTAAAAATTTACAATTTACGAATTACCTAAGATTACAAACGAGCTACCTTACAATACTACAGAAACGATACCAAGGGGAGCAAAAGATCATGACTACCTCAGGGCCATCACATGAAGGAGATAAACTAAAATACAACTAAATATATAAGAAGCCCCCTAGCTATTCAGAAAAGAATTTGAATTGAACGATATCGAATCTATCAAGCCCACTCCCTTCATGGGACGTAGGAAAGTTAGATCTTCTCTCATCAAGGTGCAATTCAATATATCGAGGTAATCCGTAAATTTGACAAAGAAAACGCTTACGCACACGCTATTGCTCTTCTAGCTAAGCAATATCCACGCACGTGTTGAAATCATCGAGTACAGTAAAAACCCGCGTATAACAACCTAGTGGATTAAGAACCTACAGGCTGAAATTGTCAAATTTTCAATTGCTTAAGAACCAATCCATTATATTCATTGTTTAAGAACCCAGGCTGACTTGCAAAATAGTAGGTTCTTATACGGGGTTTTTTACTGTACAATAGGCTAATTTTAGACATGAATATGCAGTTTTTAACGTTAGCAATTTATCTCCGACAGCCAACTTTGATTTCAACACACGCGTTACAGTATACATTAAAAACGAAAACTTTCGGACGGAGAAGTTTCGGAAAAACAACTTCGGACAAAAAAACTTTCTGACGCTTTTTCGAGAATTTCGGACAAAAAACTTTCGGACAAAAAATGTTTGCATAAAGCCAACATACATGTCAAAACAAGCTGTAATTTGCATGTTATTCAATCATGTGCAAGTTGAACTAACTACATAGATACATATAGATGCATCAGGAGCATTCGAAAAACAGTTTTCAAGATTGCAGACGAGAACAAGAGGTACCTTCATCGACTCAAGAACATTGCTATTGACAACTGCAATGTGGAAACTCACATTGGAACCATAGGATCACTGATGACACTATATAATTTGTTAATAGTTGCATGGGCAAAATTCGTGTTTTTTTCTGTTTTCAAAGAATTTAAAACTTTCGAACAATCAAACTTTCGGACAAAAAATTGTCCGAAAGTTTGATAGTCCAAAAGTTTTCGATATTAATGTATTTTCTTCATGCCTACCATGTGACTCTACAATGATCTCCCTGTGTCTTAAGGTCTGCCAACAAAAGTTGAAATTCTCTTCCTTTGTTTAAATTTCTCTTCCATTCCTTGTGAGAAGCAGGTCTCTGAGGCTTTACCCAACATTTCGTCTTAAAAGCATCAGTAATCTCCTGCAGCCCAATGAAAAAAAGTGTTGGTGACAGATTTTAAACGGGTGCAAGGGTAGCAAAACATTTGAAAATTGCGTTGTTAAGTAGCGGAATTTTCTGCCAATATTTTAGTGTGACATTCATACCAATTAATCCTGGTTTCCCTTTCAACCCCTTTTCAAAAACTAATTTCCTTGTCTAGGTACACACATTCTAGAGAAGACGAAGAACTGTACAAAGATCTACATGAAATTGCAAACACATTCTTCCCAACAATTGCAAAACGATGCAAAGTTTTATCCTCGGACAAGCCGGAAAAAGTATGTGACAGGATTTATTTTGATTCAGAGGAAAACTTTTTGAATATTATTAACTTCTATGATGGAGTTTGCTCATGGGAAGAGGATGGATGCACAGCTGCAATCCATAGCGAATGGGCAAGAAACTTTGTGAAGCTATTGTCTTGTTTTCCTCATTCGACGAGGATTTGTGCGTTGGAGACATTCGCCAAAAAGAGAATTCCAAACGAAGGAAAAGTTGAAAATGAAGATCACAGTAACTTTCCTAAAAGCCAAAAGATGAAACTTCTAATGGGCGTTATAAAGGAAAGTAAGATTAACGCCCAAGCAGTAAATTTACATTTGGCGTCCCAAGTAGGCCTCGCTTCTGGAAGTAAGCAAAGTTCCAGAAGATCCGCTGATTTTGTTTATTCATTGGAAGAATCCGCTGGAAGGAGTAAAAGGTACAAATTTTAATCAGCAAAGCTGAATTGTACAGCAAATTTATGTATTTAATAATGCTGGTAAAGTATTTATTCAATTACGATTAAGAAATATGTGTTTTTATGGGGATTATATCCATAGTGTATAGTAGGATAGTTGGGGCTAGACATAATTGAATCATAGATGGCAATGAAATATTCTATAATGAAAATCTCGTTGTAACTGTTTGGCAGCTGTGTCAGTCTTATTCTCAATCCCAAGCTTGTGAGTCCTGCAAGTAGAAAGTTCTTGCTGTTTGTTTGTAAATATATCTTTATTTTCTTATCCATCACTTCGTGATGGAACCGAAAATAAATTATTTACCTTTTAATTTTCCGAGAATTGACACAAGGAATAAACATTTTATTAGGAGTAGTGGCGTTGGTTATCATACACAGCACTTAACACAATGAATCATCGAAATAAAGATACAACTGCAAAATCGAATTCTAAATAACGATAAACACAACGAATTGAAAAACCGTAATAGCTGCCCCTTTTTATATTATCTATTTATTTATTTTATTAACAACAACTTTGAAGAAAACTCTAATATCGATAGCGAACAATGATTTCTAAACAGCTTAATGGTGGAAAGTTACCTGGCTGTGTATGAAATTAGGCCAAGATGGAGAGTTGTTTGTGTTCAACCTTTTTATAACATTAGGTTCTTGCATTCCTGCGTGGAACGCACATCGTACGGAAAATTTTTTTTAACTCCCAGAGGAATACAGTTATAGAAAAAAGTTAGATAATTTCTTCAAAAACAATGATAAATTCATTTCTGTTGTCGTCATAGAGAAAGCCAAAGTTTGTTACTGCCTTCCTTTCTGTAAACATTTCACCCTTGGTTTGAGCCAATGAATCATACTTGAAATATACGAATGAAAGGAATTGTAGAGGCGCAAATAGAAAATGAGAGGAAGAAAATATTTCAAATAATTATAATAAGACTGTCGTAAATATTTCCCAAGTTGGCAAAGCAGTCTTATTTTCCACACACATTACCTTAGTTCGTATTGTTGCTACTACATTCAAATGTATGAAAGTTTTTAAGCGTGGATCCGATGGACCGGAGCAACTCCTTAAAGTTTCAGGTAGCCTTCTTCAAAATATTCAGAAAAGCTTTCCAAATTCTCGTTTTTAAATCCGTTCTTACAACGAGATTTTCTTTGACCTGATTATTACTGCCATAAGGTCAGTTGGGTTCGGTTTTAATTACGTCATCAAATAGTTGAATCCCAATACTGCCATGTTGAAGAAATCAATTGAACCCAAACCTTTTAATGTGACACATTTTCATGGAGAAGCAGATGTTGAGATAATTTTTATCCCTTAAATATTCATCTGATAAGGGACTGAAAGCTGTTTTTGAATGTTGAAATGTATAGATCTTATGAAAGATATCAAGAATTACATGCATAAGAACATCAGAATTATTACCTCAAATAACAAATCAGTTGCGAGCCACTTTAATTTGCAGCTTTTTGAACATTTTAATATAATTTTAGAGATTATGGTTTCAAATCACAGGATTTTAAGTGAAATTTCTTGATCCCTCTCAACTATGTTATGACAATTCAATGAGATAACCTGTTTTCTTAGTGCCTTTGTAAACCAACATGTCACATCATGTTTGCAGTGTTAATCTCTGCTGACCTTTGTGCAGGTCATCTGTGCTTTTTCTCAAAATTTGAATGTTTCACTCCATGATGCCCCCCCCCCCCCCCCTCAGCCTCTTGTTTCACTGTTGTTGCTTCTATGATACAAGGATCGAGTTAAGTTTTCTTGCCTTCACTAATTTCTCCTGGGATGTCTGAAATGTGAACTCAAAAATTTTTCACCAGTTGTGAAGGTGTAAACACATTATCTAAAAGGGCCTCCGTCTCCAAATTTTTGACGAAACGGTGATTGTTACAGTTTTTTGATTGGCAATATAGCACAGACTTATCATGTTTTTTCAATGAAAGCATTAGTTTGAAGACAAATCTTTTAACTTCACAGGGAAACAAACCAAACATCCATATCTCTTATGATTGCTCGGATTTAATTGGATTTTTCATGGTAACTTTTTAGTGGCTCGGGTGAAGCCACCAAACAAGCTGCAGAATACAATGGACACGTGCCTAAAATAATGATGCTTACAGACTTATTCACATCTTGGAAACGGAGCCAAAATCTCGTGTCAAAATATGAAATTTCCTTCGTAACGCTATTTTGACTCAATGAGACGGACTAAATTCTGCGTTGCTACTCAGAGTTTCACGCGCTATACAGCGATCATCAGACAGCTGGATAAAAAGTAAGGTTTTGAAGATTCTGGTCATTTCTTGTTTATCCCTTCTTCTTTCAAATACTACGTAAATAATTTCAAAAAGAGACCCCCCCCCCTAAAAAGAAAGTTAGTAAGATTATGTCATGACCATAAATTATGTATGGATACGCAAAGTTGAATAAAGTTTTCATTTGTCTGATGATCGCTGTATAGCGTGAAACTCTGAGTAACAACACAAAATAAAGTCTCTATTATCTAATCATGATTCGCTCTGCCTAAGTGGCATTGTGTACTGTTTTGACCAGTAAAGACATATGCAACCAATAGTGAAATTTCCTCCATAGCTCTTGAACGACACACTGTATACAAAAAAGCTTCCATCCTCGATACCGGCTAGGGAAGACGGAGACGATTCTCTTTGTATATAGGGGGTTTGGCTTGATGACATCTTCAACAATCACGTTCTGCTCTATTTTGCCATATAAATGTATTTTACCTTCCTTGGAAGTACCTTCTGATGTTATCTAAGTACCTTCTGATGTTATTTGTAGGTTAAGTGACTAATTATCAACTTCAATCGCACATTGTACCGGGTGTCCCAAAAAGTACTCCTGTTTGAAAATCACCAAAAATTGATTATCAAGCCTTTGATAAATTTGTCTTTTTGAGTCGTTTTGTCAAAGACCCAAAAATATTCACAGATGATACAATGTTTGCTTTTGATACAAGCATCTTTATAGAATCACTTGCAATTTGACAACAATACAATCGGTTCTGACAGCGTTGGTTCCAAATCTTTAAAAAGGCTGGTGTGAAATTGAGTTACCTTGAACTGAATGACTTCAAAGAAAATTTAGCTATCTCTCTATAATTCTACCGTTGGACTTTTCGGAAATCTTCAATATTTTCAGAATTAGAGTGATTTTCTTCGTCATCAAGAATTCAAGAAAAATTTTCAAAAAAATTAAAACCATGATCATTTCTAAACTGTTTGACGCAACATGACGTAATCTCGAAGAACACCATAGTTTATGAATGCCTACAATATGGTATCGAGCAAAAATCTGTCACTCATCTGGTTTCTGATTTAGAAATTTGATGACGTCACATCCTCAAACGAGTTGAAATGAATATTAAAAATTTCTGAAAAGTCCAACGGTAGAATTATAGATAAGTATCTCAAGTTTCTTTCAAGTCATTCAAACAGAAGAAATAGGTCATTGAATTTTACGCCCACTTTTTTCGCCGAGAAAAAGATTTGGAACCTATGCTGGTTCTGGCAAACTGCATCTTCCTACCCAAGTTTGCATGTCGCTACGCAGCTATTATCAATTTTCGGAATCTGGTAAAGTGGTTTGAGAGCTGCAGGTTTTCAAACGGCTAAACATTGTTTGATTAATCCTGGTATTTTACAACTTCTATTATCCGTTAATTTACTGTAAGGAAATCCAATTCAAATTACGATAAATCTGTTCTTTTAAGATTAAACTATGAGGAATTGAGGAATCTTATTCTTAGTTACAGAAGTTTCCTTTCAAAATGTGCTCTTGCCTTTGGCATTTTTAATTTTGATGTCTCAGGCGCTGCGGAGGGACTGAAAGATTAAAAGAGTAAAGCGTAAAGTAAAGATTAGAAGAGTAAAGCGCCAAAAATTGTTGTTTTTTAATATCATACCTTGTTTTTCATTCAGCATTTCATGATTATTCTACCTATATTTTATCGGATCCCGTAGAGTGACCTGGTGAACAGTTGTACGGAAAAAAAGTCTCTAGATTAAATTTAGCACTATCTGGATTCAGATTCTTGCTGTAATTAGCTCCACCTTAGGTCAAATCTGAATGCAGTCCCAGCTTTCTCGTAAATGGTTATTCTAGGATTTGCCAAGATTTATTCACTGTTGGAAATCACCAGCAAACAGTCCTCGTACATCAAGTTTAGGTAAAGTGATAAATATTTATATGGAATGACAGCGTGAAACGAGATCATGAAAATTCTGAGGTTTTCTACAGCCGTCCTTCTTTGTGGATTCTTGAAGGAGGATAATGCTCCTTAGTATCATTTTCGAATGCAGTTCTTTGTTCGGATCTTTTTTTGCTCACTGTATAGTTATTTGCTGCTACTTTCTACACACCCACTGGCAGTGGGCCACTGCAAAGAATTATGAAACTTCACGATTTTCCATGCAAAAAGGTTGAGAGAACAGACCCGTTTGCCCACGATTTTCGAAGGAAATGGAAATGTGTCTGTTTCCTGCCCACATCCTTGAGTAACTAGTCTGTTTCCAGTAAATATGAATGCAGAATCTACGGGGAAATTTTGGCATTTTTTGCTGTGATCCTCCAAGCCTATAGTCTACGTGCGGACTCAAACCTACACGAAGGAGAAAAGAGTCTGCGAACTGAAGAGCAAAAGCTTGGCGAACTCTTATTTAACGTTTGTAGAAAATCAAGCATAATTCATGCACTATGCATTTGACCAAATGTCAACCTGCACGAAATCTGCACGCAGGCTACCAAATCTACTACATCTTCATAGTTTTGATGGCTTAACCTCGCTGTCCCTGTTCTTTAGATGGAATTTGTTTCTAAAGGAAAGCACCTGTAGAAAACTTTTGAGTTGTATAAAAAATTGTGCTGAATTCGTCAAATCCTTACGTTTCACAATCCTGCCTGTTTTCTTTAAATTAAATGATTTGCTCTTATATATCTACCCGCGAGGCTCAGTTTCTCTAATGAATAATTTCATAACATGGGTTTCTCCCTGCATTCTTTAAATTAAATGGTTTGCTCTTATATATCTACCCGCGAGGCTCAGTTTCTCTAATGAATAATTTCATAACATGGATTTCTGCCTGCAGTCGTACTTTTTCTTTAAAGCTCCATTCTGTTGGAATATGTTAAAATAAATGACTGCTTTTTGACCCTTGTCCTATATATCTACCCGCGAGGCTCAGTTTCTCTAATGAATAATTTCATAACATGGATTTCTGCCTGTATTCTTTAAATTAAATGATTTGCTCTTATATATCTACCCGCGAGGCTCAGTTTCTCTAATGAATAATTTCATAACATGGATTTCTGCCTGCATTCTTTAAATTAAATGGTTTGCTCTTATATATCTACCCGCGAGGCTCAGTTTCTCTAATGAATAATTTCATAACATGGATTTCTGCCTGCATTCTTTAAATTAAATGGTTTGCTCTTATATATCTACCCGCGAGGCTCAGTTTCTCTAATGAGTAATTTCATAACATGGATTTCTGCCTGTATTCTTTAAATTAAATGGTTTACTCTTATATATCTACCCGCGAGGCTCAGTTTCTTTAATGAAGAATCTCATAACATGGATTTCTGCCTGCATTCTTTAAATTGAATGGCTTGCTCTTATATATATCTACCCGTGAGGCTCAGTTTCTCTAATGAATAATTTCATAACATGGATTTCTGCCTGTATTCTTTAAATTAAATGATTTGTTCTTATAGATCTACCCCTCTTTAACAAGAAAGCTTCGTTTCTGAAAGCTACCTAACGTGCGAAAACAAGGCTCATTTTCTGTAATCAGTGGTTTCATAACATACTTATGGCAGATTAACAGATTCGCATAAGATGGATTTCTTAATATAATTCTTTGAAGGGATATAGATAATGAAAACTAAATGATGTTATCGTGCGTATGCTAAGCACTCTCACTAATTGGTTACCATTATTCTAATTAGAGATTTAACATTGTGGTTTTCTTGTAATTGAAAACATTGCACATCTTATCCTATAAATAATTAAATACAACGTTATAGAAAATCAGTATCAAAGCCTCTGTTAGCTGTAGCTTGTCACATTTCACTTGTAAAGAAGATTACACACCGTTTAAAAGCTATCCTGTTTGGGTGTTATCTTTACTGATTTGCGTAATTCCTCTTTGATTTATCATTTGCACCAAGATATTTAGTAAAGGAAATTAAATTTGGAGACTGGTGTTTATGGCGAGATAAAGCAAAGATTTCATAGCAAAGATTCCTTAAAGGTGAGTCAAGTTCGAAATGATATCCTCATGTCAAGGTATAGTTTCTTATGTGCACAATTTCTATTTCTCTTTGATTTATCATTTGCACCCATGTAGAAGGAAAGGAAATTTGGAGACTGGTTTTTTATGGCAAGATAAAGAGAAGAATTTATAGTGAAAATTGCTTAAAGGTGAGTCAAATTCGAAATGCTATTCTCGCGGAACGATATAGTGTCTGATTTGCAAAATTCTTCTTTGATTTATCAGGTTCTTAATCCACTAGGTTCTTATACGTGGGTTTTTACTGTATGTAACTGAAATTTGAAGAACGAAATTCCTTTGAAGACAAAATGGATCATTTTGATTAAGTATACTGCGGTGAATGAAGTTCTGAAAGTAATTTTCTGAAAAACTATGATATATTCGGAATTATGTAACTCTTCTTGAGTTCTCATTTGCATCAAGATATATTGGTTGAAATAATTCTAATGTTATACAAATACTCATAAAAGAAAAAATGTTGGATTTTTGGTGAAGTTTGACCGAGGTAATCAAACTCTTAGTGTAATTTAGAAAAAGCTAGGACGTGATTGGAATTATTTGATTCACTTCGATTTCTCACTTGTACCAAGATGTATCGGTAGAAGTAACCTAAATGTTACAACAACAAAACTCATGAAACATAACAAGGACAGATTTTATAAGACACTAGCATGAATTGCTTTGTTGACACCTGAATTCATAGCGATTAGCGATCGCAGACAATGGAAATTCTCTCGACCAGTAATTCAAAACAAACAAGGTCGCAAAAGTTTCTCTGAAACCAGGTAGCTAATGCGTTCGTTGTAACAAGGACAGATTTTGTAAGACAATAGCCCGAGTTGCTTTTGTTGACACCTGAATTCAAAGCGATTAGCGACTGCAGACAAAGTAAATTCTCTCAATCATAAATTCAAAACAAACCAAGCCGCAAAAGTTGCTCTGAAACCCAGGTAGCTAGCGCGCTCGTTGTGCATTCCAAAAATTGTTTTTAAGAGCAAAAATGGGCATAAATCGAAAGAAGAAGGATATATCTACACATCTACCTCGGGCATTTATTTCTTTGGTTCAGAAGCTGAGCAGTAAGTGTTTTAATTACACCCAAAAAAAGAAGAGAATTGAATCGCCTCCCAATCGGCTTTTGAACCAAACATATGAAATGCCCGAGGCAGATGTGTAGATATATCCTTCTTCTTTCGATCTATGCTCATGTTTGCTCTTAAAAACAATTTTTGGAATGCACAACGAGCGCGCTAGCTACCTGGGTTTTAGAGAAACTTTTGCGGCTTTGTTTGTTTTGATTTACTGGTTGAGAGAACTTCCTTTGCCTGCGATCGATAATCGCTTTGAATCGCGGTGTCAATCAAAACCAACTCATGCTATTGTCTTACAAAATCTGTCCTTGTTGTAAATGCTCATGTTTGCTGTTTAAAACAATTCTGCAATGCACAACGAGCGCGATAGCTACCTGGGTTTCAGAGAAATTTTTGCGGCTTTGCATTTTTTAAGTAATGGTTGACGGAATTTCCTTTGTCGCTAATCACTTTGAATTGCGGTGTCAATGAAAAGCAACTCATGCTATTGTCTTACAAAATCTGTCCTGGTTATGAAACATAGAATGAAGAGCTTATGAAGAAGTTTATCTGAGATAAGGCTATTTCCATTTCATTCCTTCTACGGGAATAAACAGAGTGAAGTGAAATGATCTGACCTACAAATATGACAATGAGAACATAAACACACCTAATTGCCTTTTTAGGCCATATGTTTTACTCTTTGAATGGCTTCTTCACTATGTTATCTGAGGTTGCTCACTTTTTAAAGCAATATCTAAAGGCTTTTGTAACTTCTCGTTGATTTTGACTTGCAAAAAAAAGTTATAATCGGTAAAATCAAATTAAATATTTGAAAGGTGAAATAAATGTTATTTTTATATCCAGATAAAATTCTTACAATACATGTTACTACTTACTCTACATATTGATACTATACAACAATACAACACTACAGGAACGATAACACGAGGAGAAAATTGGTGTCACTACACCATGGTCTTACATGTAATAAAAACAATAAACACTACAGGGCGAGAAGAAAACTTGGAAATTAATCACTGCACGCTAAATACAACATAAGTTAACCACAATGAACGTTATCATCTGTTTCATCATCTCTGTTCAAGGTACAATTATTTTATTTTAAATAGTTATATTACAATAGCAACGTTATACGACACGCATACAAAAAGATTGTTTCTGCACAATGAACGTTTTCGGCATAAAGATTGCGGGAAAGGAGTTACTAAACTAAACGATTCCCTGCGCCCCATCGAATAAAATCAATTTGATCGGTGGATAAAGCAAGGATTTTCGTGAAATAGTTGTACCACTATCCCACTATCTTTACTGCAATCGTTCATTTAAAATGAGGTATGAAGACATAATGTTGACTGCACGTAACTCCTCCCAAAAAGGAGAAAAGAAAGAAAGAAATAAAAGTTTTGTGGAGACGCTTGCCTGAGGTCCCATAGACTGATTATATGTCCGTAGGTTATCGCTATTAATTGACTGATGGACGCTATAACTACTGGAGCGACAACAACAACATTAATTCACTTCAATTAGGTGAACGCAAGTTGAGGGTCCTTGTGTAGTGAGATGTTACAAATAGACAACCTACATTAATCTGCATTGTTTTCTGCAATTATGAATTTGCATCAGAAAACAACCGTAGGGGAATTGACAAGTTGAACAGAGCAACTTATGGATAGTGAAAATTATTTTGGATTTTAAATTCCTTTTTTGGTAAACTGCTGGGTGATAGTTTTGGTAAATTTACGAGGAGCAAAGTAAAGATTCAAGATAGGTCGAGTCAGTTTGACCCTGAGGGAGATATTGAGCTTGGAATTCTAGGAAGGTACGTTGCTGAATATATTTTGAATCAACTCAACATGAAAATTCTCTTCTCAAACGAGGAAGGAAACGTAGATGAAAATGCCACATTCTTCAAACAGTAGGTGTAACATTTGCATAGCTCTTTGGGAAAAAAGTGTTTATAGCTAGAATAAAAAGCAGTCTGAAAAACAGGAAAGCTCTCAGAGGGCAAAGGCTTTTTAACAGTGGATCGCAGCTCGTAAGAGAATCTATTACGGCCTGTAAGAGCGTGGGTTCATATTTGCGCATTATGTTAATTGCACCTTAGTGCTTCCATTCGAAGGAGATACTGCTACCAATTAATAGAATCATTTTGAGCTTCTTAAGTCCTTTTGTTATTCTTTGTTGCGCCTTGGGGTCTCTTTCTGCAATTAACGCACAATTACAAATGTACAACATTAAAACGATCCTCTCCCCTGCAGCTTAGATAAATTGATATGCAAGTTTTTCAACGGAGAAACGGTGGGGCATTTTTAGCTAGGTGAGTAGCATGCTTCTTAGAAAATAAAAGCTTTGCTTGATTTTCGATTTCTTGCCAAATGCCTGCGGTTGCATATCAAAGCACAATGGATGAAAGTGAGACCGCTAACTAATCTTTTTAGTGAACTAGTTTGCGACTTCAATGACATAACAGATTCTTTTCCGTGGATTCAAGAATGCGCCACAGCAAAATCTTGACCTGAAGCTCCAGCAACTGGTCTGCCTGAGGCATTTTAGAGAAGAACCATTTTCTCCACCCTTAAATTTGTTGCTGTCAGTGTTTTTGAACTGTGTTCTCAGGTAAGTAGTTCTTTCCGCATCTCAGTTCAAATTTAGTGCAGCACTTTGTCTCATATACTCTTGGTATAGCACGAAAGGAACTGAACATTATACGCATGTTCCAGTTAGAGGAAGCTCGCGTCGCATTTTGTGCCTAATATGATATCATGACCGTTCGCTGGACCAATATTGTCAAAGATGATACTCTTGGCTAGACTAGAAGTCCGAAAAAGTATATCCTTCGTCGCGGCACATCCCCAGGTACCGCTTCCATGAAAGAACCCCCCCCCCCCCATCCCCGTGACCTGACCACGGTAGAGCTTGATGCGTATAGCCAGAGGGGTAGGATGTACGCAAATCAATGCAACCAAAGAAAACGCTTTAAAGAAAACTTTGACTACTTCGTTGCTAAGATGTCCCCGATCTCTCCAATGCGGATGTGTACCCAACCTGGAACGCCATGCATTTCATGACAGTAAGTTTCGTTTCGTCACTGGTAATCTTTAAATAACTGTAGAGACAAATAATTATTGACTGCAAGTTTCACTTCGTCCATGGTATGTGCTCTGTAACCATGCAGACAATTACTAGGAACCACTTAAAGGCCAATCTCCAACAAACAAGCTCCTCGATGATTCCAGGGGGGGGGACTCAGCACATACGCATAGGGGGGAGGGGGGTCAGTCCGATAAATTTTCAGGCAACCAAAAAATATCAGTTTAGCTTCATTGCAACCCAAAGAAATCAGCTCAATTTATACCTTGACATCTGTAAACGAATACAAAAGATCCCGAAACATTGCAAATTGAGGCCAGGATTGCCTCTAAAGAACCCAGAAATATCATTTTGACTATATTTGATTCCACAAATATCATGGCAATGATTTCAGTTTATGTGGGATCCAAAAATATCACTTTCGGCAATACATTCGGTATTACTCAAAAATGTCGGACTTACCTCCCCGTATGTGCATGTAATGAGTGCCATTGTACAGTAGAGGTATGGTGCAAAATGCAAAACAATATTTTGGTGTTATTTTTCCACTTCTTCAACAGTCATGAATCAACAGATGGGATGGCTTTGATTTTTAAGTGAAAAGTAAATGAAGATTTCGGGGTCAAAAATCAGTTTTTTGGATAGATAATTATAAAGTTAGGACATGAGCATTCTAGCAGTCTTCTTGCAGTCAAAAAGTCTAGTTAATTCATTCATTTCATTTTATATTTTTTACCCATGGTATAGCCCCTCTATGATAATAATTGATTTACAGGGGGCCATGCTAAAAACTTACAAATAACTACTAATTTACAATAAAAACGAAATTTGCTATAAAACCTAAACCTAAACCTAAACTAATTAAAAATTGTCATAAATAAATGAAAGAAAACAGAAAAGAATTGGTGAGAAATTCATGGTTGCACCTTCTTTTTAAACGCTCTCATGGTTGAAGTATTTCTGATCTCAGGGTCAAGACTGTTCCAAAGCTTGGCGCCTCGGTACGCGAAACAGTTATGCCCCCAGAGTTGGGTAAGCAACAAAAGACCATGCCCAGCACTTTTCAAAACTGTGGACTAGTAAAAATTTCTGTTTTAAGTACTACTATTTGGTCCCAGTGTTCGTTTATAGAACAGTGTTGTTTTTCTGTTTATTTGTGTTGCTAATCATTTCTTCAAAATGCATGTCCTACTCAAAATTAGTAATTCTTGTTAGCAGCTTATTTGTTGAAATGCTTCAAAGTAAAATCGAATTTCCAAATCTGAATATCTTCTGTCTGGTGATTCACATACCCTTAGAGTTTCGTCATCATATCTTTGTATACCAATAATAAACATGATATTTTGTTACTGTAATTTACGTCATGTAATAGTTATTTTAGCTGAATTGTAATTAGGTTGGAGCCCTCCTTGCATCCTTGGTCTAGATGCCTCATTGTAAGAAAAAAAAATGTTGGTAGCACAAGAACCAATTCATCAATTTCGATAAAGAGTGGCGGTATGGGTTTCGTTTTGGTGTTTCGTGACTTTTGCTGTTTTGAAACAACCACCTTCGTTAATCGTTTTGGTAATGGAAACTAATGTTCGTGCAGTGACAATTCCAATCTATTTTAAGTGAATCATTATTCGTCCTTTCATCCCTCGCGAGTCGTTCTTGGACCCCCCCCCCGCCCTGATACCAGGTCTCTATAAACTAACTTTTCGAATCTAAGGTTCTAACAGTTCTGTCTCATCATGAAACGGCATAAAAACGACTTGAAGTAAACATCGTATTTCTGCCGCGTGTCATTTATCAATTCTAGGCCATGGTTCGCGGTTTTTAGGTGTGATCTGCCATTGTGCTTGTGCATTTTGAAAAAGGCCATTTTAACCATTTTAATTCAATCCAACACGACAAAAAACTCTAGGCCTTGTTAGATAAACAACTCCAACTTAATTCGATGGAATCTTTTAACTAATAAAACATACACGAGCATTGACATCAGAATATTCTTGGATTATCTGGCATAGCAAAAGCATCTGCCCATCTTTAAAATAAAGTTGGGTCAATAAGATATAAAGATAAATCATAAATGAGTATTAATCATATCCGAACTGCTATGAAAATGGCGATCATCCTCGCAGTAGGCTCCTTACAAACACGGTGCCACGAAGCCTAACTCGGACAGAAAGTCTTGGCTGGGAGGGCAGCCAGAAAACATTTGGTAATGCTTTGCTTTGCAAAACATTCGTTTGATGCACATTCAGTTTTGTTTAAAAGTGAAACAAGCCTTTTTGAGCAGTAGCGCAGTTTGCTAAAATGTTTGTTTTTAGATTAAACTTGTTGTTTTAACTGCTGTTTACTGCGCCCTCCCTTTCATCAATTGCGAAGTTAATTGTCAGGCGGCTCACAGTAGCAGCATAGTCAATTGGCTATAGTAGTGGTGAGTCCACATTGTTTGAATATAGAATGTTCACAGTGTGTCATAGCAGAACAAGATATAACGTAAACAGTTTTCAAAAGAGAGCTTCTGGATAAATTTTTTTTAGCCATCCAATTTATTGCATTCATCATGAAAGTATGAACTAATCAAGCACAGTTTGACAGCTTCTTACGTGCGTTGTTTTATGGACTCTAAAACGTCAATGCAGATTCACTGCACATCAAAGGAACATAAGCCTGGCAAAGGGAGACTTTGTGTCTTCCTGTGAGAATGCCGGGATATAGTGATTCTTATCATCATTAACATAGTCAAGCCCAGTTAGATTGCTCAGTTATTCCAGTCACTCTTCAACAGGTTGCACGATTGCGAATTGAACTTGAAACACACCAAGTAAATATCAAGATTTGATCGACTGTAAATATCTGGATGAGAAACATTTCTGAGGGGAATCGAACAAACAGGTATGTTAAAACATTCTTCTACTTCTGTTCCGTATGAAATGCGAATCGAAGAACGGTGTGATTTGAAAGCGACCTTCTTATACCGGGTGTCCCAAAAAAATATTCACATTTGAAAAATTGCCAAAATTCGATTACCAAACCTATCATAAAATTTTCTTTTTGATCTCCTCAGTAAATGATCTAAACATATTCAAAGATGATAAAACCTCTGTTTTCGTTACTTAAAGGGCATGAAATAACGTACTGAAAAACCTCATTCTGAGCTATACTCTTTAAGCAACATCATTAGCCTCTAAGAGCCATTATATTGAAATCTTTCATTATCCTTGAAGTCTAATAGTAGTTTGCATTTCATTCTGACATTTATGACCAAACTAGAAGCTTAATATACAAGAAGAAATTTCTCAGGTACAGTAGTGTCCCCACGGGGGGAGGGGGGGGGGGGTTCTTGGCCAAATTTTGGATAGGGGTATGCCGCGAGCATATTCAAAATGGTATCGTTGGCTAGACCAACTTTTACGAAAATGGTACCCTTGGCTAGACCAATTTGACCATTGTCTGGACCAATTTTTACGAAAATGGTACCCTTGGCTAGACCAATTTTGGCCATTTGCAGGACAAATATTGTCAAATTTGTACCAAATATGATATAATGACCGTTCGCTAGACCAATATTGTCAAAAAAGATACCCTTGGCTAGACCGTTGTAGGCCAAAATTGCAAAAAGTATACCCTTGGCTAGACTAAAAGTCCGAAAAAGTATACCCTTGCTCGCGGCACATCCCTAGTCACCTTTACTATGGAAGAACCCCCCCCCCCCCCCCCGTGAGTGTCCCGCGTATAAGAAACAACTTTTTCAATTTCAGGTCTGACCCGTTTCTTATAAAATGAGATAAATATCAAATCAGAGTAAAGTTCCTTACAAAAAAATCATTTACTATTAATCAACTACTCAGACATGATACAAAGCTTTATTTTGATTTATTTTTGCAAATTTTCACTTCTAGAAAATGCTTCAATTATTCCAGGAAGGTGCTTTTTGCTTTGTTTGCATGCAAAGGCAAAGAAACCTGTGCAATATTGAAGATCTTATCAAAAATGTTTTGTTAAATTTTTAAGGTTTAATACATAGTTTTTAGATAAGAAACAAGCTCTTTTCAGACCTGTACCAGTTTCTTATAAAATAGGGTATTATTTTGAATATCAGGGTCTGTGTTTCTTAAATTTGTGCTTCTTATATGCGGGACACTACTGTAATCATCAGTGCTTTTTCCAGTATGCTTTGAAACCAGGCAGCACTAAAAAGGGCTAAATGAACTAAGTAAAAGTAAATCAAAAGATCAGCCATAATATTTGATCTACTTGCCAAAAAAGAAATTTTATGATAGGCCTTTGGGTAAACATTTAGTGATTTTCAAACGGGAGTACTCTTTTAGGTAACAGCGCTTGCAGGTCCAATAGCAGTTTGATCTTGAAACTTTCCGGAATATCTTGCATTTCTATGATTAAAATTTCTTAATATCATACATTTGCTAGCATTTCCAGCGGACTTTAATGTGAAAGTTTCAGCCTATCTAAACTCCATTTCATTTTTGCCAGCATGAATCTTTTCTGAACTTTATATACCTTGTGACAGGCGCGGGGGGGGGGGGGGCAGTTTTTTGAGTGACCCGGTCCTTTAATTTCATTACATTACACGGAAATCCATGGAAATACCTAAATAAATCCGACGACTATCATATCCTGTAGTCTCTATTAAAAACAATTGCATAACATAGCAAAAGTGCTGAGTAGCTTTATAGCAATAGCATCATCTACCACGGGTGTCCCAGAAAACCCGTGCGCTATTTGAGTAGCTGCTACGGAGCAATCATAAATCATATTCTTTCCGTTTTTAAGATTTTTAATAGAAGAGACTTCAATTTGAAGGTTGACCTCAAGTTTGAGTAAATCTGATCAGTAGTTGCTGATTTATGGAGCAAGAAAATCAAAATCATTGACTGCCTCAAACGCAGAGGATTCATTAATCTTCATTATGTTAAATTAAAAGAAATTGATTGAAAAACATACATAGCCCAGTTTCCTGCTGCTCATTAGTGAAACAGATAGTCATGAATTGGATTTTGTGATAACCAAGAATATTGAACATACTTAGGGTTGCTGGAAATGGTTATATGGAACACAAGTGCTACGTTCAGCAGGCCTCCTGGTCAGTATTCTTGAGTTATGCCGTCATTAATTACTATCAAATGTGTTTCTTGACATAACTGCAAAGTTTAAGTCCATTTGATGCTAAAATTCAAGTTATAATGTTAAGTACGGAAATAAAATCCTCTGGTTTTGAAACTAACACTAACACTAATTCTGACTTTCTTTTTCAATAAATCAGCAAACACTTGCCAGATTTGCTCAAACCTGGTGCCAATCTCTAAGTTGAAATCTCGTCTATTCAAAAAATTTGAAAAAAGAGAAAGTTGGATTAAAGGCTCCTCCACAGTAGCTATTCAAACAGCATACATGTGTTTTGGGACACCCTGTATGTCTAGTGATCATTAGCATATTTTGTGATCAAGTTCTGCAGTAGGAAGATTTCACTTGGCTAACTTGGCAGGGAAGCTCAAATCGTTCTATGTTTTGTGAACATTTGCTAAATGCCTTTTGAGGTCGTACTCTAAACGGAAATCTTTTCTGCAAATCTTGAAAGAACGAGGCTCCACTCCAATATGAATTACTTGATGCCTTACCAAATTTGTAGGATTGTTGAAGCATTTCTGACAAACGTCACACTTGAAAAGTTGTTTTCCTTTATGTGTAGTTAGGTGCTCTTCAAGAAGATTCTTTTTGGTAAATGTCTCATCACATAAATCGCAAGCGTGGCATTCCTCATCATCTGACCTTTCTTCGGTTTGCCTTTCTGCGTGAACAGTCCTTAAATGTCTTCTTAGGTCATAATCGAAAGCGAATACTTTTTCGCAAACGTGGCACGAATGAGGCTTTTCTCCAGTATGCCTTATTTTGTGCCTTACTAAACTTGTTGAATACTTGAAGCATTTATTACAGACTTCACACGTGAAAACTTTTTTTCTTTTATGCGTAGTCAAGTGCTCTACAAGGAAATTCTTTGTAGTAAATGTCTCATCACAGAATTTACAAGGGTGGCATTCTTCTTCGTCAGAGCTTTGCGTTTCTGCGTAAACTGTTTTTAGATGTCTTCTAAGGTCATAATTGCAAGAAGAAGGCTTTCTTTCAGTATGCCTTACTTTGTGCCTTACCAAACTTGTTGAATTGTTATAACATTTCTTACAAACATCACACTTGAAAAGTTGTTTTCCTGTATGTGTAGTTAGGTGCTCTTCAAGAAGATTCTGTTTGGTAAATGTCTCATCACATAAATCGCAAGCGTGGCATTCTGCACCATCGGATCTTTCTTCTGCACGCGTTTCTACTATGTGAACTGTCTTTAAATGTCTTCTAAGGTCATAATTGAAAGAAAAAGCTCTTTCGCAAACGTGGCACGAATGAGCCTTTACTCCAGTATGCCTTATTTTGTGCCTGCTCAAACTTGTGGAATAGATGAAACATTTCTGACAGATATCACATGTATACAGCTTCTTTCCTGTATGAATTGTTCTGTGTTTCTCAAGAACATCCCTGTTAGCAAACATCTTATCACAGGAATCACATGGGTGACATCTTTCTTTATCGTACCTCTTCTTACCATGAATTTTACGATGTGCACGTAACTTAGACGCATAGATAAACCCCTTGCGGCAGATATCACATTGGTGAGACTTTGCTTTTTTGTGCATCACCAGATGTCGATTGAACTTCAACTGATTCTGATAATTCTTGTGACAGATGTTGCACTTGTAACACTGTTGCTTTGTAGCCTTGGCATGCACCTTTAAATGTTGATTAAATTCAAATGGATCAGTAAAATCACCATTGCAGGTAAAGCAGATTAATTTATTCGCTCTGGCATGCATCTTTTTGTGGCTTTCAAGATTGTTGCGACGGGCGAACGTTCTGTCACAAAGATCACAAGACAAGGTCTTCTCTGCAGCTTGCCATCGTTTATGTTGTTTGCAACCAGCGGGGGATGCGAATTTCTGGTCACAATGATCACACGGGTAGGCACCTTCTTCCGTATGTAAACGTTTATGGGTTTTGAAATTACTTTGAAAAGTAAACGACTTTCCACAAACATCACAAACGAACATTCCTACTCCACTGTGGCGTCTTTTATGGTTTTCGAAATTAGTCATTAGCCTGAACCTCTTTCCACACGTTTCGCATAAATACGGCTTTTCTCTGGTATGTATCATTTTATGTGACTCGTACGTTCTTGATGACTTGAATCTTTTTCCACACGTTTCACAAGGATATCGATCTCTTGTAGCATGATGATATTTATGGACTGCAAGGTCTTTACCAAAGGAAAAGGCCTCGCCACAATCACGGCACACGAAATTTTTCTTTGTGATGTGCTGTCTTTTGTGAGCATAGTAACGTTTAGGGGACCTAAACAGCTTGCCACAAATATCACACATATACGGAAATTCCCCTGAGTGTGCAGTTGAATGTTCTTTAAGTTGCTCTAGTTGCTCAAATAGCTTTAAACAAATATCACAGGAATGAGGTTTTTCTTGTGAGTGTACAAGAGTGTGTCTCTTTAGTTTAAAAAAGGTATCAAAAGCTTTTCCACAACTGTCACAAACGTGACTGATCCCTTCTGCATGATTCACCATATGTCGTTTAAGCTCAGCAAGTGATTTAATTTTCAGCTGACAAACATCACACGAATAAGCCCTTTCACCATTGTGTACATACATATGGGTTTTAAGGCGTTCATCATCTCTGAATTGCTTTCCGCATGTCTCACAAGAATACTTTACTCTCGAATGAATGACCCTATGCCTCTTTAGGTAGCTTCGATCTTTGAACCCTTTCCCACAAATTTCACACGCGTGACGCCTCTGGAGAGTATGCCTATTTTTATGTCTTTTGCAGACATCTAATGCTATAAACTTCTTCTCACAAACATCACAAGAGTATGGCCTCTCTCCAGTGTGTATCCGTTTGTGCACTTCCAGTGTTTCAATTCGACCAAAAACCTTTCCACAAGTATCACAAGAAACGCAAGTTTCTTTCGAAAGGCTTTCATTAGCGTGATTTTCTTCTGGATGTACAAGACGTGAGTGCCTCTTTAGGGTACATTGGTCTTTAAACCCCTTTTCACAAACCTCACATATGAAAGGTCTTTCAGTGCTATGACTCTTTTTATGCCGTGTGAGCTTTGCACGACTTAGGAAACGCTTTCCACAAGTATCACACGAAACAGAAAATTCTTTCATGGGCCTCTCACCAGTGTGACTTTCTTCTGAATGTACACGACGTGTGTGCTTCTTTAGGGTACATCGGTCTTTAAACCCCTTTTCACAAACTTCACATATGAAAGGTCTTTCAGTGCTATGACTCTTTTTATGCCGTGTGAGCTTTGCACGACTTAGGAAACGCTTTCCACAAGTATCACATGAAACAGAAATTTCTTTCATGGCTCTCTCACCAGTGTAATTTTCTCCTGCATGTACATGATTTCCGTGCAACTTCAGGTGACTTAGCTCTTTAAACCCTCTTCCACAGACCTCACATGTGAAAGGTCTTTCATTAGAAACCTCACAAGAAACAGAAATCTCTTTCACGGGCCTCTCACCAGTTTCCTTTTCTTCTAAATGTACACGACTTCCGTGCATCCGAGCGTGCATCTTCAGGTGGCTTTGCTCTTTAAACCCTCTTCCACAGACCTCACACGTGAAAGGTCTTTCATTAGAAACCTCACAAGAAACAGAAATCTCTTTCACGGGCCTCTCACCAGTTTCCTTTTCTTCTAAATGTACACGACTTCCGTGCATCTGAGCGTGCATCTTCAGGTAGCTTTGCTCTTTAAACCCTCTTCCACAGACCTCACACGTGAAAGGTCTTTCATTAGAAACCTCACAAGAAACAGAAATCTCTTTAACGGGCCTCTCACCAGTTTCCTTTTCTTCTAAATGTACACGACTTCCGTGCATCTGAGCGTGCATCTTCAAATGGCTTTGCTCTTTAAACCCTCTTCCACAGACCTCACATGTGAAAGGTCTTTCATTAAAAACCTCACAAGAAACAGAAATCTCTTTCATGGGCCTCTCACCAGTTTCCTTTTCTTCTAAATGTACACGACTTCCGTGCATCTGAGCGTGCATCTTCAAATGGCTTTGCTCTTTAAACCCTCTTCCACAGACCTCACACGTGAAAGGTCTTTCATTAGAAACCTCACAAGAAAAAGAAATCTCTTTCACGGGCCTCTCACCAGTTTCCTTTTCTTCTAAATGTACACGACTTCCGTGCATCCGAGCGTGCATCTTCAGGTGGCTTTGCTCTTTAAACCCTCTTCCACAGACCTCACACGTGAAAGGTCTTTCATCAGTGTGACTCTTTGTATGCTGTTCAAGGTTTGCACGGATCATAAAACCTTTTCCACAAATTTCGCAAACGTAACGATTGTTTTCAGCATGACTCCTTTTATGCCCAGTGCAAACAGCATATGAACTAAACTTCTTATCGCAAACATTACAAGAAAATAAGTTCTCTGCAGCATGTACACGTTTATGCACTTCAAGGCACTCACTTTGATTGAACACCTTTCCACAAGCATCACAAGAATAACGCTCTTTCTCCAAATGTACCTTGCATGTGACTTGTCTTGTCTCCAAATGTACCTTGCATGTGAATTTTTTGTAACTGTTTAAGGCCTCACCAACTGCAGACGGGGAACCAACGAAGCTAGTCACAGCATTGACATCATTGTTCGTCTCTGCAGAACTCTCTTCCAATTGTGACACTTCTGGTGCGCTTTGTTCTTCAAGGCTTGCTGACGGTGTAAGAAAACAGCTAGCCTCAGAACTGTCATCGTTAATATTTCCCGTGACATTCCCTTCCACGTGTGACAAACTATGTCTAGTTAGGTCCTGAACTGTTTTAAAAGATTTTCCACAAATTTCACACAAGGAAGAGCTACCTTGAATGTATTCATTTTGATGATCTGTATGTGCATCTGACGGCTTACACCCCGTTTTAGAAAACGAATATGGCTGTTCTTCTTCTACATGGCTCTTCTTATGTAAGTCAAGCTGTCCCTTTCGAATGAATGGCTTTCCACAAACGTCACAGAAAAAGTTTCCTTTCTTAGTTCTCCATCGCTTTTTATGTGCTAATATGTGTTTACCGTGATTCTCTGCATGCCTTTCAAGCTGTTCTATTTCACGGAACTGCTTTACACAAAGATTACACGAATAAGGCATTTCTGCGGAATGTAACTGCTGGTGTCTATCTAAACTTCTACTATCTTTAAAAGACTTGCCACAAATTTCACACGTGAGAGAGCTATCTCGAGAGTGTCTTTTTGCATGGCTTTCAAGCAGTTCTTTTTGATTAAACTGCTTTCCACAAACATCACACGAATACGGTTTCCCGTCTACTGGTCTCAAATCCTGTCTTCTTGAATAACCATGATCTTCCAAAGCTTCTGTACTAATTTCACATACGAAAGGACTTTCCTGAGGGTGCGCCTCTTCGTGTCTTTTACATTCATTTAAGTCATGAAACCTCATTTCACAAATGCCACACGAATATGCCTTTTGTCGACTATGTGCATGTTCATGTGCTTCAAGCAGTCCAAGTTGATGGTATGGCTTTCCACAAACACCGCATGAATATGTTCTGTCTTTGGTATGCTCATCCTTACGTGTCTCTAACCCATTCGATGTAGCACAATGACTGGACAAATCATCATTGTCCTCGCCTACATCAAAGTTTTGTCTACCTTCTGGTCTCTTGCTTAGATGATCGTCTTTACGTGTCTGTAGCCCATTCGATGAAGCACCATGACTAGAATCGCGATTGCCCTCGCCAAAATCACTGTTTTCTCTACCTTCTGTTCTCTTGCTTAGATGATCGTCTTTACGTGTCTGTAGCCCATTCAATGTAGCACCATGACTAGAATCGAGATTGCCCTCGCCAAAATCACTGTTTTCTCTACCTTCTGTTCTCTTGCTTAGATGATCGTCTTTACGTGTCTGTAGCCCATTCAATGTAGCACCAAGACTAGAATCGCTGATTGCCCTCGCGAAAATCACTGTTTTCTCTATCTTCTGGTCTCTTGCTTAGATGATCGTCTTTACATGTCTGTAGCCCAATCAATGTAGCACCATGACCAGAATCGTGATTGCCCTCGCCAAAATCACTGTTTTCTCTATCTTCTGGTCTCTTGCTTAGATGATCGTCTTTACGTGTCTGTAGCCCATTCGATGAAGCACCATGACTAGAATCGTGATTGCCCTCGCAAAAATCACTGTTTTCTCTATCTTCTGGTCTCTTACATAGATGATCGTCTTTACGTGTCTGTAGCTCATTTGATGTAGCACCATGACTAGAATCATGATTGCCCTCACCTAAATCACTGCTTGGTATATCTTCTGTTCTCTTCAATAAACTCATTGCTGATTGCAGATCTGGGTAGTTAATCACCTTATCGCACTTATTTCCAGTTTGTGTAGGATCGATGCGATAAGCATCAGGTTCCCTGAGCAATGGTTGACTGCTGTAATAAACAACAACATTCTGATGTTGCGTATAATGTGTGGGCATCGTCGCATTTTCATGATTGCTGTCGAGTAATGAACTGCATGATGCCATGCCTGAAGTTTGAGAAGAGATTAAAATTATAATTCAACTGTATAAATCAAAGGAGCTTGTCATACATACAAAGTTAAAGCCCAATCTAAACAGGTGATGTGTCGCTGCTTTGAGTCTCTTCTATCGTTACTTTCATGGACACTGCTCCCGGGGGAGGGGGGGGGGGGGGGTACATAACATGTTCGGTGTACGGGTATGTGCAACCCATATGGGTGGGTTTTTGGGCCCAAAATTCTCTAAACAAGGGTCCTTTTTAGGCAGATTTTCCATAAACATGGGTGGGATTTCGCTGAAATTCGCAAAAATAGTTTAAAATAGGCAGTTTTGCGCTAAAATTCATCATAAAAGTGGGTACCAAGACAAGTTTTGGTAATTAGAAGAGGGTACCTTGCTGAAAACCGGACGGCAGATCCCCGTCCATCCAAAAGTCATGTACCCCCTCCCCCGCAACACTCATATTAGGAGCTTAGTAATATTACGCTGCGGCTTTTGAGAAAAAATTGCCTAATTACATGCTATGCCGTCAGTCATAGATATGAAGTCTAATCATGGTCTAATTCTCTAGTGTTCGCACTATATCTCATTCCAGCAGCTTCATTCCTGGAACTTCTCGCCTTTGGAATGATCTTCCTAGCTCTGCCTTTATCAACATAAAACTTACATGCTTTCTAACGTCCAATAAACTCCATAGTTCTTATATCTCTCTGCAAAGTCATTTCCTATTTCCAGTTCTATGGTATTCGTGGACAGATGACACTTTGGTAGTTATCGCTACTGTTGATAGACTGATGGACGCTATAACCACTTGAAACGTAGTGTCGTCATCAAATTCAATGAACGAAGTGGAAATTGGGACCGATGTAGTTAGTCTATGGTTTTCGTAAGGTAGATGTAAGCAAGATAAGGCTCAAATCCTTACTGGTTGCCAGAGCATGCGGAAATCATCCAATTTCATGCTTGTCAGCCAATGAGATCACCGCTTTCTAGCCCCTGGAGACAAAATCGGTCGTTTGACGTAAATTTTCTAGTACCCTCACTAAAACTGAAATGGATGCTAAAATAATTCAGTTATTTGCAATTTTTTTTAATAAATCAGTTGTGGGGATGTCTGTCCAGAGTTGTTTACATGTTTAGGCACATAGCTTGTTTGGGGCCGGAGCTGCGTTCATTTTCCGGTCGAAGAATATTTACCTTCGTCGAAATATCTATAGAAATCGCTACAAATGAGATATACAGATAAGAATTTCAGCGATTATGCATACTGACCTGAGTAATAACCCAAACTCCTTCATTGCTATCATATCTCAAAACTGGAGGCAATTTCTAATGATTTCTGGCAGAGATATCATTTGGGCCTAAGCTTTTCCTCGCTTAAAACTCATTCCATTGCACTTAAAAAGTAATGGTAAAATTCTTGAGCTAAATAATGCACTTACCCATGACTCAGGCACCAGTTTGACTTAGTTTGCCTTTTTTACATTATCAAATTTTTATAAGAAACGACCAGTTGTGGGCGAATTGCAAAAACTTTCCGCGGTCCATATTTTTCTCTGCACAGTCTCTCCGCTTCAAACAACAAACAGTGAACTTTGACATTGTATCATAAAATTGTATCAGTCTTGCATCACATAACATTCCTTTTGAACGATTCCATGCGCTTTAGCGAGGCACTCGTGAATTGTATTCACGCATTTCGTGATTTTCGTTCTTATTTCAATCAATGCAAAAAATAAAAAGAACAAAATACTATTTTGGGTTCGCTACAAAAGATACCCGGTTTTGCTCTTTTGTTTGTTTGCATTGACTGATTGAATCATATGCGTGAAAACAATCCACGAGTGCCTCGCTAAAGCGCATGGACTCGTTCTATAGGAATTCTTTGTGATGCAAGACTTTTATGATACAAAGTTCCCTGTTTGTTGTTTGAAGCGGAGAGACTGTGCAGAGAAAAATATGGACCGCGGAAAGTTTTTGCAATTCGCCCACAACTGGTCGTTTCTTATAAAAATTTGCTTATGTAAAAAAGGCAAACTAAGTCAAACTGGTGCCTGAGTCATGGGTAAGTGCATTATTTAGCTCAAGAATTTTACCATAACTTTTTAAGTGCAATGGAATGAGTTTTAAGCGAGGAAAAGCTTAGGCCCAAATGATATCTCTACAATCTCTACCAGAAATCATTAGATATTGCCTCCAGTTTTGAGCTATGGTAGCAATGAAGGAGTTTGGGTTATTGCTCAGGTCAGTATGCATAATCGCTGAAATTCTTATCTGTATATCTCATTTGTAGCGATTTCTATAGATATTTCGACGAAGGTAAATATTCTTTGACCGGAAAATGAACGCAGCTCCGGCCCCAAACAAGTTATGTGCCTAAACATGTAAACAACTCTGGACAGACATCCCCACAACTGATTTATTAAAAAAAATTGCAAATAACTGAATTATTTTAGCATCCATTTCAGTTTTAGTGAGGGTACTAGAAAATTTACGTCAAACGACCGATTTTGTCTCCAGGGGCTAGAAAGCGGTGATCTCATTGGCTGACAAGCATGAAATTGGATGATTTCCGCATGCTCTGGCAACCAGTAAGGATTTGAGCCTTATTCATTTCTATTCTTTATACACGTAATCCCTTCAGCTACGAGAATAAATTACAAACTAAATACATAATTATATACATAGTAGATTAATCTAAGAATATATACCTAAATAAATGTGTCTAAATGCTGTTCTTCCAGGGAGTCGTGTTTTCGTTTTCAGGCTCCATACAATTTTTTTAGATTTTCTTTAAATTGATAGATCAAGGGGAGTTCTCTAATTTCAATTGGAATGTTATTCCACACGCTAAGACCGGTGTAGTGAAAGCCTTTTTTCGTCTTTTCTAAGTTCATCTTCGGGATTTCGAGGTTCCTACAGTTTCTGGTATTATAAGAAGAGATCTCACGTCTTTGCTGAAATTTATTCCACAAGCTTTCTGGGCATAGTTTGTTGTTGATTTTGTAAATCATTACTGCCTGGTCAAACTTGATGAGATCCTCAACTTTTAACCAGTTTCCTGGCCATTCATCTTTAATTCTTGCATTTATTATTATAGACAAAGCTCGGTCCTGGAAACGTTGTAGGGTATGCAATTTAGTCTGAGATAGGTTACCCCAAATGACATCAGCATATCGAATATGACTTTCGACTAAGGCTCTATAAACAGAACATAATTGAGACTGGGGAAGGATGTTTTTAAGTTGTTTCAGGGATGACAATCCAGCAGCAACCTTTCCCTTTAAGAGTTTAAAATGGTCGCTCCAGCTGAGTTTTTCATCTATAGTCAACCCAAGAGACTTTACTTTATTTGTTCTCTTAATTTCTGTCCCATTCATTTCAAACTTATCTTGATGTAAGCACAGTTCTTAGAGATGACACACTGAAAAAGCCAAACCTAGAGCCCCATCGCCCTGTTCCGATCACTGGCTGCTGTGAGCGCTTTGGTGTACAATCTCAGGATATTTGTTTACAAGAGGAATGGGTCCTTTATTTAAAAAAGCGCGCGAAAATACTTTGCTGACGCCATGAGCTTCACGTTGAGACGTGGTTTACTTTTTTCTGGCGTGTGAATCCAGCGATATGGGAAGATGAAGGAGGCCCACCCGTGATGGAATCGCATTTTCACTTCGTGTTTCCTTGCAGCAATTACATTTTCTCGTGTTTCTCTGCTACTGTTTACCAGAACAGTCAAAACATTCCAAACTTTACTTTAACCCTCTAAGCGAATTGGAGTAAATTTTTGCTTGTGACGCCTTCAAGATGCCTAATTGGGAACCTATAATGTAACTTCTTCTTGCGAAGCGACTGTTGAATAAAGCAGCAGTACACGATTTCAACGTGATCCGCTATTCCTATTTCAGGCCATACGCAATTCTAGTCAAATTCGGCAGAAGTTTTCGTTTGTTGCAGCTGATGATATGGCTATCACAAATTTAAAAGCAAATGTCGGTTTGTAGAGAATGTAAAGTTTGTGAATCACCACGGCAATTTTTTTTTATCACCATCAAAACAATTAAAACGCAAATAAGATTACTCACCAGTGTGCCATCCATAGCAGGAAAGGACAAAAGGTCATCTGGTCCCCACTTTGGATGACACTTACAATTATATAATACTTTAACAAACAAAATATGCGGCAAAATTGACAATCAAAAGCAAAGCGTGCTTCAAAGAACAAAAGCCATCTGCATTAAGACATTTGACATTTTGAATGGAGAACGCATTTTGCATTTAAATGGAGACAACCGAAGAGAAAACATCTCAATAATTAGAACTGTTAGGGGTGGCGCCAGAAATCTTCCGACGGGGGTGGGGGGGGGGGCTAAAATGGCTAAACAATACAGTTTTCGTACGTCAATTTGCCAAAATTCCTCGCGACTAGAACCAACATTTTCTCCGGGGGGGGGGGGGTAGCTCTCCTCTGGCGCCATCCGTGAACTCTGCATAACTTCTTTCAAAATGCTGGAAGATAGATTACTGCAAGATAACATAATGTGGTCTATCGTGCCCTTAGATAACACTTAATAATTGCAGGAGAATCACAGAAAACATTTTTAATATAATGATTTAGGCCATGACCAAGCTCAAGTGAACTCATTAAAGTCAAATAAGTAGAAACATCACAATGACGTATAAAAATATCATCAACAACAACAACAACAACAACAACAACAACAACAACAACTATAACAATTACCAAGTATATTTCTTCTCTACGACTGCCAACAAGTGAATAAGTGTCCCAGATATTAGGGGTGGGGAGAGGGGTCAATAATGCAATAAAGTTACTGTCCTTGATTTCTGAGACGTAGCTGGCTGTTTTCTGTTTTGGAGGCTGTTAAAATTTGCCCACTCCAGGCAGGATAAGACCAAAAGTCAGTAAGGAACGAAACATGTCATTGGGCACTTAAAACTTGATAAGAAGAAAAAACGCCAAATTACCACTGGTATAGCCAAGAATTACAGAATCTTTGAAGAATATAACTCCAAATAAGGTTCTCAAGATGCTCCCATGTACTCTTTAAGTAACGAGGAACGCGGTAACGAGGACACATACGTTAGTGGTGTCTTTTACTGTTTGGGTTTTTATTGCTTCATCAACAGAGGAACGAAATCGAGAATTGGACAAGTCCAGAGCTTGTATTCCTTGTAGGGCGAGTCTCGGGTTTGCATTGTTTGCATAATTGCGATAAAATGAAAGATTATGAATATTATATTGGACTTTTCAAGCATTTCTAGTCTTTGCTCCATACAATTGTATACTGAAATATTGTGCACCGTGACATCACCTCAGGTGCGCTGTCCCACAGGGAAATTACTCTCTCTTGCCATGTTTTGATCTGTAGATTGAAATAACCTTGCCTGAAAGAAACGTCCAGGACCGTCCAGAGGGGGGGGGGGTGGTAGCCAGGGTAGTTACCAGGGGGCCCGGGGCCTTTAGGGGCCCGCAAGAAATAAGGTATGTATTTTTCTTTATTGTAGTTTTCTTTCGGGAACGATTTCAGGCCCGTTAGCCCACTGAGATTCTAAATAAAATCTAAAAGCAGCGTTTTAACAGTGTACAGGAGGGTGTGGCCCAAGGATAAAAGGGCGCGGTTCGAAAAATGTCCGGCGCCGAAGGGCCCCCTCCCTCCCCTAGCCCTGGGGCCCGGCCCATCTCTCGACGGCCCTGGAAACGGCTCTCCAGAAATGAAACACATCAACGGCTTTTCATAACATTTTAAAAAGCTTTATGACTCAGATTCCTGCACACAATTTTCACACGAGTATGATTATTCTCTGGGATGAAAGAGTGCAAATATATTAAGATGCTCAAAGTTAAAGTGTTTCTTTCCACAAATGTCACAAGAATATAGCTTTTCAGCCGATTGTACCAGTCTGTCTCTGTTTAGCAGATGCTCAACTGACGTTTGCGAAATCCCCCTCCTCGTGTGTGAGAATTCAAGTGTGTTTAAGATTCCAGGACTTTCAAAAACTTTGCCACAAAAGAAATCATCCTTCCCGAATGGGTGAGTACATCTTCAAGAGTCTGAACCAATACTCCGCAAATTTCACAAGAATAATTCATCTTTTCTGAAGGTGTGAGTCTGTGTGTGTTTAGATCCTAGTGAGTTTCAAAACCTACTCCGCGAATCTCACAGAAAGATGGCCAATCTTCGATTTCATGCTCCGAACACACATTCAAGGACATAAGCCTGCTTTTACAAATTGGGCATCCATCTTTCAGCTGTTCATTAAGAGGGGACTGTGATCCACAAACATTACAAGAATAACTATTCCCTTCCAAATGTGTCAGTTTGTGTGTGTTCAGGCTAACGAGGCTTCCAAAAGATTCCCCACAAACTACACATAACAAAGAGCCCTCTCGAGAGAATCCATTTTCATGATCCAGATATGCATCTGACCTTTTTATCTTTTTGTTAGTAATTGCAAATGAGTATGGTGGTTTTTCTTCAACATGTTTACTTTTATGCATTTCAAGATGCTGCTTTTGTTCGAATTGCTCTCCACAAACGTCACAGGAATTCGTTTTCTCTGTTGAATGTGCAAATTTGTGCATGTTTAGGTCCTCAAGAGCATGGAAAGCTGTAGCACAAATTTCACAGGAAAACATCTTCCCATTCGAGTGTGACAGTCCATGCCTGTTGAGATCTTGAAGAGTTTTAAAGGATTTTCCACAAATTTCACACCTAAAATAATCTATGATTAGATCATGTCTCTTTTTGTGCTCTTCATAGACAACAGCTAACCAAAATGTCTCTTTACAAATGTCACACGAATATGGCTTCTTTCCGGTGTGTAAACTTCCATGCTCTACGAGTTGTTCCCCATTGCAAAATCGTTTTCCACAAACCAAACATGAATAAAGAGGACTTTTTTCAGAATGTGTCGCTTTATGTGCATTTAGATCCACCTGACTTTTGAAATCTTCCTTGCAGACTTCACACGTAATTGTGCTTTTTCCACCATCTGCATGTTCATGCCTTTCAAACAGTGCTCGATCATTGTATGTCTTTCCACGAAGGTCACATGGATAAGAAGGCTTGTTTTCCAATTGTGTTAGTTCGTGGGGCATTAGGTCCTCTGTGTTAGGTCCTCCTTTCTCACAAGCTCTTTCCAAACTTTCACGAAAAGGTCTATATCCAGTGTGTTCCTTTTCATGCCCTCCATAGGGTCGTTCCAAACTTTCACGAAAAGGTCCAATTTCAGTGTGTTCCTGTTCATGCTCCTTACAGGAAGCCCATGACATGAACCTCTCTTCACAAATAACACAGGAATATGGCCTGTCTTCAGTATGCAAAGTCGTATGTTCCTTAAGCTGCTCTATTTGGGAAAATTGGCTTCCACAGACACCGCAAGAGTAGCTCCTCCTTTTTATATGCGTCAGTTTATGTGAATTTAATTCCTCTAATGTTTTGAAACCTGCTTTGCAAATTTCACACAAAAATGTTTTTTCTCTCACATGTGATCGTTTATGCGAACTAAGTTGTCTCTGTTGACGAAACTCCTTTCCACATTCGCTACACGAATAACCCCTCTTTTCTGAATGCGTCCGTCTGTGCTTTTTTAGGTCCCCTAATGTCTTGAAAGTTTCTCTACAAATTTCACACGAACATGGATCCTCTCCAACGTGTGAAGGTTTATGTAATTCGAGTTGTTCCTTTCGCAAGAAGTGCTTTCCACAAACACTACACAAATAACCCCTTTTTTCTAAATGCGTCAGTTTGTGTGTTTCTAAGATTTCCGTTGTCTTGAAACGCTTCTTACAAATTTCGCACTTAAAAGGTTTTTCTCCCTTATGTACACGTTTATGTCTATCAAGGTGTAACTTTCGAACGAACACCTTTTCACAATCATCACAGGGATAGCTTTCGTACTTCGAATGTAGTAATCTATGTCTCTTTAGACCACTGATAAATGAAAATGAACGTCCACATAATTCGCATGCGGAGGCTCCTTCGTTGCAATGATCTCGTCTATGTTTCCTGCAAAGAGCCAACGCATGAAACCTCTTCTGACAAATATCACAAGAATATGGCTTCTCTCCAGTGTGAATACGCTTGTGTATTTCAAGCTGTTTAGGTCCAAAGAAGATCTCTTTGCAAACATCGCATGAATATGTCTTCTCTCGAGTATGCAAACGTTTGTGCATTTCAAACAGCTTAGATCGACGGAATGACTTTCCACAAATATCACATGAATATATTTTATCTTTAGGGTGATCTCTATCATGTAACGGCACTCCGCTCGATGTTGCAATGTTAGTAGATGTATCTTCATTGCCTTCACATGAATGATCCTTTTGTCCATCTTCTATTCTTTTCAATTGCTTCAGTGCTGACCGTAGATCAATGAGATTAACAACGCTATCATCATTAAATTCTGCTTGCGAAATATGAAATTGGTCCTGTTCTTGGCTTGAATGCTGACCTCCGTACCAAGCATTAATATTCCAGTTTGATGTATGACCGCTTGAGCGTTTCGCAATGTCCGGATGGTTGTCCAGTAAGATACTGTTTGATGATGTGCCTGAAGATGGAGAAGAGATTGAACTTTTTTTACATATTTACAAATACCTTTAAACATTTACAATACATGCTACGGATTACTCTACCTACAAACTACTTTACAATGCTACAAGAAGTATACCACAAGGAGCAATAAGCTACGACTACCCCATGGCGTTAAATAAAAAATAAGAGTTAAACTACATACAATTTTACATAAATGCTACAGACAAAAAACGATAAATACTTTACTGGAGAATGTCTAACATTAGATGTCAGGTTGGGGCTGAAATGACACAGAAACAAATGTCGCAAGAAAAATTCTTTTTTTGTGTGTTTTTATTACCATACTTTATACCTGACATCTAATGCGAGACAGGATTTCCAAACAAATAGAAACGTTACTTTAAGGGACTTGGTGGTTGCATGGTTTTGACTAGAATTTGAATGTTATTAGTTAAATCGACCAGTTTTGTGGAGGAAGCGTAAAGTCAACTCGAGTATTTTCGAGTTCAAGTCATGAGGAAGGTCTTTATCACCATAAAATAACAGCTGCGTAAGAGCAGAAATTCCAAACGATTAGAAACGTTACTGAATTTGCACTTGGGGCACCGTTCTTGACGCTCTTTGGACTCACAAAGCGCGGCAATACCGCGAAGTTGGATTGATCTGGCTTTGCTGCGTGTGCCACATTGAAAGATCGCCTCAAGTCTAAATTCGACCTTTGTCTCTTATTAGTAGTGTAAAGTTAATTTTCTCTGTATATCGTTGGTAAATTTGTGATGTTGTGTGTGGAGGCAACTCGATAACGTTATGTTTCTTTGCCTCCATCTCAACAATAAATAAATGTGAGTTGTGTTCCTTGTATTATAAAATTTTAGTGATAAAGAAAAAAAAAGATCAGTTTATTCGAAGTTGGCAACTTAAATAGCTATATGAATATATAAAGAAGCTAATTCAAGCCAACAAACTAACTAAAAAACTACATCAGAATATATACAAATAAAGTAGCCACTAACATTACAAAATTCACATCAAATTTATATCAAAAGGAAGACGTATACAACTATACAAAGCCGAGTCTAGGAATGTAGTGTTTGCAAAGTCTGCAGTCGCAGGTTAGATTGTCCCAAAATTTGATTCTATTGTTGAATTGCTGTACAAAATGTCAATCATTGATTTCCAGTGGAACACAGAAGTGCCAAAAACGCTACCCTCTCTATTGCCATCAGTTTCAGACGGACGTGCTACAAAAATTGCTATACAAAATGTGAATCTTTGATTTCCAGTGGAACACAGAAGTGCCAAAAACGCTACCCTCTCTATTGCCATCAGTTTTAGACGGACGTGCTACAATCCTCAACTGGAGTGCTACAATAATAAACTAAAGTTTAACGATTTCCACACATTATAGCTACACTAAGTATATCATTTTTACACAAAAATATGCAATTTTGTTTGTGCGACCTGCCTACTTTTGCTTAGAATCTAAAAAGAATGTTTCAATAATTTCTCTAGATATGCTTTTTCTCCTGTATCGATCCGTTTATTGTCGTTCCTGCTCTGTGACTGATTTTCTACAAAACTCACTCGAATTTGGTTTTCTCAAAAATGGACCCTTCTGTGTTGTTTATAAGTACTTGATGAAGTAAACCTTCCCCCACTGACATCACACAAGCGTGGCTCTTCTCCTGCATGAAGCCATCGATCATCTATGATATGTAAGAAATCGTTTATCTTTAAAAGCTTTGCTACAAATTTCACATGGATATGGTTCTTCTCCAGAATGGGTCTTTCAATGTTGTTTAGGAGTACTTGATGACAAACCTGTTTCCACTAATATCACACGACAATTGGCTCTTCTCCTGTATGGCTCCTTCTACGATATGAAAGAGAACGTTTATCCATTAAATTCTTTGCGGTAAATGTTGCATGAATAAGGCTCTTCTCCAGAATGGGTCTTTCAATGCTGTTCAGAAGTTCTTGATGGCATGACACGCAATTGGCTTTTCTCCTGTATGACTACTTCTATGATATGTAAGAGAGCGTTTATCCTCAAATTCTTTGCGGCAAATGTTGCATGAATAAGGCTCTTCTCCAGAATGGGTCTTTCAATGCTGTTCAGAAGTTCTTGATGACATGACATGCAACTGGGTCTTCTCATGTATGACTCCTTCTATGATTTGTAAGAGAACGTTTATCTTTAAATTCGTTGCGGCAAATATCTTAAGAGTATGGCTTTTCTCCAGTATGAATCTTTGTATGTCGTTCCCAGCTACTTGATGAAACGAACCTTCTTTGACAGAAATCACAAGAATGCAGCTTTTCTCCTGTATGAATTCTTTTATGTTCTGTAGCATATCGTTTGCCCTTAAACTTCTTGCCACAAATGTCGCATGAATATGGCTTCTCTGCAGAATGCGTCTCTTTATGGCTTTCGCAGTTACTTGATGAAGTAAACATTTTGTGACAAAGGTCACAAGAAAATGGCTTTTCTCCAGAATGGATCATTTTATGCCTTTCGCATTTATTTGATGACATAAATCTTTTCCCACAAATATCACACGTATGTGACTTCTCTTCTGTATGTATCTTGCTATGGCCTTTAAGATATGCTCTTGATTTGAACGATTTTTCACAAAAATCACATGAATATGGCTTTTCTCTCGTATGCAACACTGTATGTCCTTTGAGATTTCCCTTTGTTCTGAATGATTTGTTGCAAATGTTGCATGAATATGGCTTTTCTCCAAAATGAGTCCGTATATGTATTTCAAAGTTACTTAGCGACATAAATAATTTCCTGCAAATATAACACGAATGACGTTCTTCTCCTGTTTGTCTCTTTTTATGATCTGTAAGATATTGCTCCTCCTCAAATGCCTGTCCGCAAATGTTGTATGAACAAGGACATTTTTCAGTTATTCTATGTCCTTCGAATTGACTCGATGATATCAAATTTTCCTCACATACTTCACACGAACGCGTTCTTTCTTCAGTATGTTGCCCCTGTACTTGTTGGTTAGAAGATTTATTAAATCTGAACGATTCTCTACCGATAGCACATAAGAATGGCAATTTTCTTGTGTGTATCATTGAGTGTAGTTTAAGGCTGTCTTCTTGTGTGAAGGATTCCTCACAAACATGACAAGGATATGACCTTTTTCTAGCATCAACTTTTTCATGTCTCTCTACGGACGATGATGTAGTAGATTTCTTCTCATATGTAATACGTGTGTCATGGTGATCAACGCAAACATTTCCTTCTGCAGTACACTCAAGATTGTCGGAAGTCTTTTTATAGCTGTCACAGGAATTATCTGTTTCTTTAACACACGCAGTTTTGGTCATTTGCAAGATCCCTTGTAACTGAATTTCTATGAAATGAACCATAGAGCATCGTAAATTTGCGTCTGAGGTCGATTAAATTCAACAATTTTAAGATCTATATGTGACTTTCGAACTCCTTTATAGCTTTAGATCCTTCCCATTCCCTTTCTTTTAAAGCAACTGAAAAACCGAAATCGACAGCATATTTTACTTTGCCCTTACAAGAGGAAAGTTTACAATATTGCACATCACTAGAAGGCTTCAAAAACCCACAGCCAACCTTTGGGTCCCCAAAAAATCGACTTCCGTATAACATGGAAGTCGAATGTGTTGCTTTTCATTTCCTACACAGGGGATCAACCTTAGGAATGAGTCTTTAAAAGAAAGCACTTTACAACCAACAGAGAAACAGGAAGAACTGACAATGGTTGACACTGGGCATCAGTTAAAGGCACTGAACATTTAACATGGCACAATTAGTTTTATTAACAATTATATCAAATTTCCAGAACAAGATAACATGAAACAATGGATCTGTTATCTCCAATGTGCAGAAGACTAGCATTTCATTGTGTTAACAGATTACGATGCAGTAAAATTCTTTCTCAAGCACACAAAACAGTATAGAAGGAGAATTCATTTTTGGATTAAAAACTAGAGGATAAAAATGGTCACTTCAGAAAATCTATCCAGTTTTTTGTCTGCATTTGCATTGAATTGCATTGAAAGAAATAGTGCAAAGTCTCTCAGATGAGCTAGAAAGGATATGGCAACAATGAAGTAAAAGACTTACCTTTGTCTTGCATTGTTGAGACATCTTGTGGAGCATTCCTTTCAAAGTTTTGGTTCACTTCTCTATCAGCTGTTGATGCTATCGCAGACAGCTCTGGTCTTAAGCTGACAGTTGATTCTTCGCATTTTGTCAATCGTTTGTCAATATATGATGGAATTGCTGGACTTTTTGTTGTTTCAAGCTGAAAGTTCATGGATGGATAAATTAGGCAACAATCAACTAGCAAATGCGAAGCAAAACTGTGGATGCAATGAAGAGAAATGAAAATTAGACCACAAAGATGCTGCTAAATCAAGCTTCTCATTACAAACAAATCTTCAGGTAGAGATGGGCTCCAAAACATACACACAGTAGAATGTGGACAAAATGCTTTGCATGCGTATAACAAATGAAAATCAAGAATGACAACTTATAACAATGGCATCAGGTATCCTATAATAACAGTTGCAGCATTTCACATAACACCATCAATCTCCTAGAGCAAATGTAAGCAATCAAAAAATTCAGCATGACAAATTTTTCAACACCAACCTGGGGATAATGACTCTCAAACTGTTCTTGCATAATCTTTTCTGTGTTATATTCATTTTCAAGAAGAACATCATCTTCAAAATCCTCTAAAAATCCTCCAATTATGCCATTATCATCCTCCACTTCTTCTTGCTTAATATTGCAAATTTTGTAAGACAAATCTTGACTATTTCTTAACAAAGACACTTGTTCATCACATTGAAGATTTTCCTTTGAAAGCGTATCAATGACTGACCCATACTCATCAAATTCAGCACCATCCTCCTCTTCCTTGATGCAGAATTCTAAAACAGTTTCACTTTCAAATACATTACTATCAATTCTAATTAATGGTTCAAACTGATCAATCTCTCTTGGAGGACTTTCTGAGGTAGTCCTAGAATCAGCATCATCAAGCTCTAATTTGATATGTGCAGTTTCCAAACCAGATTCTGTTTTCACTCCAACAGCGCTACTGCTTTGTCCCCACAAATCATTACACTGATCATTGTTTCTTGTAAATGATTCTGCAACAGATTCATAAATTGAATTGATATACAAACAAAACCGAAATTATATAAATTACATTGATTAAAGAGTTTTTGGTTGAAAGGGAACCTTCATAGTAAATAGGACCAACCTACAGTACTGCATAAGCAGTCACACTGGACAGTCTGCCCAATTAAATGGATTCCCATCAATCAAATATCCTCGTACATTTTAAAATACTTCAAAGGATTAAATGTGACTAGCAATTTTGGCTGATCAACCAAAAGCACAATCTGAGAAAAAAGTTTGAAAAAATCTGAGAAACAAATCTGAGAAACAAGCAATAGAAAGATTAAAGAGCGGATTGGCAGAAAAGAGATCCTTAAAAACAGCACGTGTCCCAAACAATCAATGTGAACAGACAAAATCAGCTAGGGTTTGTTTTACCTATTTCAAGGCATGTGACCATTGAATTTGTAGGCACAAACACCACAATGTGACAAAAAACAATAGCAAATGTGTGAAAATCTATATTTGTGACCATTGCTGGGGGAATTTTTAGTATCATTTTACTCTTTGTATTCATGGCACATATTCTTGTGCCAATATTGTAAGCATATCAAAGAATTCAAGAGATGTTATATTAAGAGACTGACTACTTGACTTGAACAGGGTGTAAACAAACATCAGCCAATTACCTAAGGTGCATTAAGGAAATTTCTGCTAAAAAATACTCTGAAACATATCAGAACGCAGCTTTTGACCAACCTCTATATAAAGTTGGGTTTGTAAACTTTTAACAGTATCTTTACATTGGGTGTGCAGCTGGAAAACTTTCCAACTTGGATACGGAGCCTGGATGAGCAGGCACCTCTTAGATATAAGCGGGCAAGAATATGATGATGTAAAAGTGAATTTTCTTTTGGCTACTGTAATCAAATAAAAGATTACTAGGTTACTTGGTAGGAATAAAATTACATGAAATTAAAGGCATGTGTAAAATCTTTGCTTCAAGAAATCTTACCACAGTTGCCCCAGCTCTGTACTTCCATTAACGCATCTTGCTTTTGGTTCTGCAACCGATTCTCCATCTTTTATCTGAATAAACATAAAAATGTATAATGAATGGGTAGAAAAGAAGAGATGTGGATCAAGCTACACTATGCAAACTTTTAACAAAATTTAAATGGGTGGTTGCAGCAAAAGGTAAACAAACAAGAATGCTAGCCAAAATTATCATTTGAACAGAAATTTCTTGATTGATTTGGTTAAAACAAAGGAAGCTACGATTTCCCAATAGCGTTTTGGTGCTTAGCCAAAGCAATTTGATTAACGATATTTACCAAATCTCCCTCTATCTTGCCATCATTGCAGCTATTAATGTTTTGAGGGTGGGAGTGAACTCTCTGATACTTAATTATCTGGAAATAGTCTTTATTTTGGAAAGCTATCTTACAGATAACACAGGACAGGAGAATTTGCAAATACAGCGCTAGAAAAATGGTTTTAATTCCTGGTAGCAAAAATTATAATTTTGTGCGAAATCTACAGCTGAAATTTCCTGCAAGTAGGACTTACTACATAAGATGGCTCAATGGCATGCAAAATTTCTTCTGGCATCCTTACATTTTATCCATAATGAACTTGCATACCAACAAACGAATAGTATTTGGTATATCTTCTAACAATTACAGCACAATAATTACAATACTATTTGAAAAACAGCGTGGTGCATTGATTAACTAGGTATTGTGCTTTTATAGCAATACAGGATGGCCTACAGTAAAAGGAGCGAAATTTGAAAAACAAATTAAAATATGATTACACCAGGCAAGTCACAAAAAATGCACAGTGTCCCCTGAATATCACATCAATGCTACTCTTGTCATTTTGTTGAAAAGCTGAGAAATTAAATTAACTCAGGAATATCTCTGCCTGAAAAAGGCCACTTTAATCCAACAATATTAGGGATTTCCCCAGGAAAGTCCCCTAAAAAACCTTCCAAAGTTGCTTGGAATTGAGATTGAATTGCCCCCACACCATGATTTCTGTCTTACAGCAATGACTTGCCTGTACTTTCACCACGTGTTTTCTCCTTGGGAGGATGAACAATTCTACCATTCTCCCAGGAGGAGGATAGCGGACGATGACATGTCCTTGATACTTGTAGTAGGCACTGCTACTAGGAATGAAAACTGACAAGACTTTTTGGTCTTTTTTCACTCGTTTTTGAAGGGGGATTTCCACAGAAAGTCTCCCATAGCCATGGGAAGGAATGACTGATTGAAGCGTGCTAAAGTTCTAAATCTCATTGAACATATTTGGCTATCAAAAATAAGACAATGATCAATGTCATTGCTTTGACTTTTAAATATCCTTTCTTCACTCACCTAATCTTAAAATTTCTTTATGCACATATATTTCAAGGATCAACTTAATTGAGTAACACTGCAGAGTCTTGAAGTAGCCTTGAATTTGTTGGAATTTGCGCTTTTACAATCTACTAGTTTTGATGCATACTCTGAAATCACAAGAAATGATTATCAAATCGAGTTTTTTCTGGAGGGGGGGGGGGGGGGGGGGGTACTTCACTGTTAAGTTGTACTGGACATGCCGCTCATATGGATGCGTTTTTTCATCCGAAATTCTCTACATATGGGTCTGCTTTTAACCAAAATTCTGGTAGATGGGTAGTTCTTTGAGAATTTTCTTATCAATGGGCCCGATAATGTTAATCCACACCAAACAACTGAAAATTTCCATTGTTTCAAATCAACAAATTCATAGCTCAAAAGTTTTGAATATTCCATCATACGAATGGGCCTGTATGGAAAGTGTGGCACTTGCACACCCAAGAAAAACAATAGGGTATTCAATGCAGACAATAGATAAACAATAGAGGAACCTTCTTGCACACCCAAGGTCTCGGTGAAAATTGCCCTACTTTCCGTACTGGCGAATGGGTCCTTTTCTCAAAGTCCATTCAGGTCGAATCATGGTGTCAATGAAGTACCCCCCCCCTCCCGGGGAGTTTTTATCCCTGAGTACCATTTACAGTAAATTGGTTGCCTTTTTGTCAATAATAATAAAGCTGTTGTGTTATATCATGCAAGACTCATTCGAAACCTCATAATATGAAATCAAAAATAGCAGCCTTGCTCAAAACATGATCTTTCATGCCATGTTTTCGTTTGAGTCTCTCCCAAGAAAATAAAATGGCGAATATCTATTAAATGTGTTACCCTAAGGAGAAGGATAGAAGAATTTGAATAACTCTAGCTTTTAGGTAGGTTATAGGTAGGGTAGAGGCTAGGCCTATTACGGCTTACTCAAAGTTTTGCAATGAAATAAAATAAAATAAAATAAGTAAGTAAGTGCATGGAGTGCGCCGTACAACTCAAGGAAAGACAGAAGGCTCGATAATTTTCCACTCTTATATTATATTGTACACTCTGTGGAACAGGAACATAGGAATGCAGTATGCACAAATGACCCAAAGATGTCTGCTGGATTTCATCGATTCATTGTGTCATGACCGCCTTGCTTGCGCTGAAATGTCTGTTCGTTGTCTTTACGATACGACCTGACCTGCTTAGCTTGATACATGACGAGCAAAACTGATCACCATTAATGGATAAACTTTTATAATCGAAAGAGTAAATTTCCACTTACCTCTCGTCTCCTCACGTCTTGCAACGCCTCCACCGCTCACCACTTCGACATTACCGTCGTCATTCGTCAACCAAAACTTCCTTTCTTCTTTCCTTCTTTCTGAAATTCCTTACATTGCCTCGTTCAGAAGCAACTTCCTCCAGGGATTTAGGGAGTGGAGGACAAAGGGACAAGGACCAAAACGACAACCGACCACCCTTTTCAACTGAATCCATGCAATGCGGACACATAGCTTCATTTTGAATGAACTTATTCATTGCAAAACTTTTGTAATTTGCACTATCAAAAATGTTTTGCGTATAGGTACATAAAGCAATAGCAAACTGTTTGACATGGATTATGTTATTACTTGTTTGTTGTTTTGTTTGATCTTATAAGTAATATGACTGTAATATGTGACCTATTTCAACAACAATGAATTTACCTCCACAGAAAAGTGTCCTAAAATTTCAGAGACTACCTACCCGCCTCGGACATAGACTTACCCCAAGTCTATTTCGTCAAAATAAAAATTGAAGGGAAAAGTAGACTGTTTCGTAGTATACTTTCAAATAGAGTTATTACACTTGACGAAATGAAATAGACTTGGGGAAAGTCTGCCTCGGACCTTGTGTATACTCGAGCATAGGTTCCAAATCTTTAACTTGGCGTAAAAAGGTGGGTGTAAAATTCAATGACCTATCTCTTCTGATTGAATGACTTGAAAGAAACTTTAGATACTAATCTATAATTCTACCGTTGGACTTTTCAGAAGTTTTGAATATTTTTCGAAATTACAGCGTATCTTACATTTCAACTCATTTGAGAATGTGACGTCATCAAATATCTAAATCATAAACTAGATGAGTGACAGACTTTTGTTTGATACGATATTGTAGGCATTTATAAATTATGGTTTTCTTCGAAATTATTTCATGTTACGTCAAACAGTTTAGACATTACGATGGTTTTAAGTTTTTTTGAATTCTTGAATTCTTGAAAAAGAAGATTTCAAAAAATTACAACGGTAGAATTATAGAAAATTAGCTAAAGTTTCTTTGAAGCCATTCAGTTCAAAGAAATAGGTCACTCAATTTACACCAGCCTTTTTAAAGATTTGGAGCCTATACTATTACTAAGCGATTCAAGCAAAGAAGACAGAAGAAATGAAGCGAGATCTGAAAACAACGTAAATAACATCACACAAATCTATGAATATGCCAGATTCTAGGTAATCAACTGACCAATGCCGCAATCGGCCAAAACTCCTTGACATTAAAAAAAGGGAATCAGGGTCATTTCTCGGTTGATACAGGGTAAATAATAAGAAAATCTGATACTGGATAAGTAAGAAAGCAATCCCCCGTTAGAAACACCACTGCTCCCTAGATACCATGACGATAACATTGGCAAATACATAATTAAACAGTCGTCATGTTAAAATATATTTCAAATGTACCTGACTGAAATCGGAAACTCCGTTCCGAAGTTATAAGGGATTTTCCAAGAATGCCCGTTCAAGAAACCTTCAACTCACGAACAACATTTCCTAATAGTTCTGCCTTACGGCAACGACTTCAGCATCTTTTAGTAAGTGTTGTCCTCTGGAGGGGGGGGGGGGGGCGAAATTGCCCTGAATAATGTTGAGATAATCCTGGGTTATGACACCTTCATTTACCTAAATGCCCAGGTGGGAGGTACATGACTTGTGGATGGACGGGGGTCTGCGGCCAGGCTTTCAAAAAGGTACTCTCTTCTAATTACATACCCTGGGTGCCAGAGCCTCGATTTTCGTCACTCGATTTTTATAAAGGCTCTGGCACCAAGGGTACCAATTACCAAAACTTGCCATCGTACCCACTTTTATGAACAATTTTGGTGGAGAACTACCCATTTTCAAATATTTTTTGTCGAATTTCAGCCAAAACCATCCGTAGGGGTTTCGGGGTTACCTTGAGAAAATTCCTCATAGTTTTAAAATGGAGTAGCCCATTTAGTTTTGGTAAATCTTTTGACATGTCCACTATTGAATGCTGAATGATATACTTGCAATGTCATTACCTTGATATCCTGAGAGAATTATTGGCCTTCAAACGTATTATTCACTCAGCCGGTAGAAAAAGAGCGCAGACTGTCCACTTCTCTCCTATCCCCTCCCCTTCAAATTTCCCAAAATGTTAGATCTCTTGAAAGTTCAATGTCCCAATGTTCCATTTTCGTGATTTCAGAGAACAGTGATAAAATGGAGGCGGCATTATCAACTGGATGTGTGTACAATGTCTCATCCAGCATCAAAGAGTTTTTAGTACATCTGCAGGTTCTATCAAAAATTTCTTGAAAGCAAATTTAACTAAAATATTTGGTGGCCTGAGAATAAAAACAAGAATGAACTAGTAGTCTAACTGTCTTGTCTCACCTGAATTTAAAAAGCTAAGAAGCTTTTGTAATTTGCAGTTTTAATTTACCAGCGCACTTAACATTATTTTGAGTGTGAATTACGTTATTTACTTGTTTTAAGATCTTACTAAGCAATTTGGGAGCCCTCTTTACAAAGCTAAATTAACTCTACACTTCCGGCATTAAAAATAGAAGGAAAACGTAAGAAACTTTTGGTAGCAAAATGGCCCAAAAATTTAAGAAATAGCCTACCTGCCCCGGACCTTAGCTTCTCATAAAAAATACATGCATGTGTCTTCTAAAGTTATGCAGGAACATAAAAGCCTTTTACAGACATCATTTCGGGTGTCCCAAAAGGTACTCCTGTTTGAAAAATTACCAAAATTTCATTAAAAGGCAGATTTGCAAATTTATTTTTTGCCAAGTAGAGCAAAGAAAACAATTGTTTCGGGCTGCCTGGTTTTGAAGCACTGAGCACTGATAATTACTGATAAAAGCACTGATAATGACTGGATTGCCAGCGGTTTTCAACGTTCCATTTTATACCCTTTAGTTAAATGAACACAAACATTTTATTATCCATCAATATAGTTTGATCATTAAAAAAAGAGATCAATAAGGAAATGTTGTTATTGACTTGATAATTGAGTTTTGCTTATATTTCAAACGGGAGTTCCTTTTTGGGACATCTGGTATGTATTTGCCCCTTCATGAACGTTAAGCCGACGAAGAACGTAATTAACTTTGATGTAGGTAACTAGAATTCAGATTCTTCCTAGCATTTCTCTTTTCGTTTGCGGCCTGACTGAAGAAAGATGACGGAAACTTTGACGACAAAATTCAACACATTTGGCATGGTTGTTTTCGAAAATCTGTTTAAACTTTTAAAAAATGTAAGCAGTTTTCAACCAGAGCTGACAGTGTATCACCCTCTTAGGTTGTTTTAGTTGCTGCCCTGCTATTATTTGCTTGTTGCCCAAGGCGTAGACCTTCTGCAGCTTTCGATGTTTTGGTCAGAAGGGTTTTCTTTGAATTGTCTTTTAAGTCTCTTGCTACTATTTCGATCGCATGTAATATTTTCATGCCTATATAAAGTAAAGAGTCAGTCTTTGCAAATATTTGTTTAGTTGTTGCACTGCTGTTTTATTTGCTTGTTGCCCAAGGCGTCGACCTTCTGCAGCTTTCGATGTTTTCATCAGTAGGATTTTCTTTGCTAGGATTTTCTTTGCATAGTCTATCAAGTCTCTTCCCGTTACTTCGATCGCACGTAATGTTTTGATGCCGATGTAAAGAGTCAATCTTTGCGAATACTTTGTTGCAAGCGTCACAAGAATAAGTCTCTTCTTCTTTGCAGCTCAAGGCAAGTGTCGTTCTACTGTGTCCGTTTTCGTGTAGTGCACAATCACGTGAGGATAAAAACTCACCTCCACAAACATCACAAGAAAAATGCTTTTCTTCAGCATGTACTGCTCGTTCATGTTTCTTTAAGTCTCCATGAGACATAAAGACATTTTCACAAACTTCACATGAGATAGGCCCCATATCGTTATGTATGATTTGATGTCTTTTCAAATTGCGCCGGTTTACGAATGTTTTCCCGCAATCTGCACAAGAAAGTGAAAATGAGTCCTCTCCAGTATGTAAAGAATTTTTCTCAGAGTTTACCTGTTTGTATTTGTTTAGGGCATCAAGAATCGACGACTGAAGGCCAATGTAGCTGGTCACAGAATCAACATCATTGCTCGTTCTTGTCAATTCGCTTTCCGAATGGGTCATCAATGGCGTAGTTTGGTCTTCGATGGTCTTTGATTGCGGAGCCACCAATCTCATTATAGAATCGACATCATCGTTCGTTCTTGCCAAATCCCCTTGCGAATGGGTCGCTATTGTTGCTTTTCGGTCCTCGAGGGTCACTGGTCGAGGAGACACAAAGTTCATTGCAGAAGTGCCACAATCATCGGATTTTGTTAAACTCCCTTCTGAATGTGATACTTCATGTTTGTTTTCTTCCTCTTCCGTAGTTAAAATGGTTTCATCCTTTAGAAAATCCCACAGATTGAATTGTTCCTCGTGAACATCTAACGAATCAAAAGGTTTCTTTTTAGAGTGCGTCAAATTGTGTGTATTTTGGTCCTCAAGCTGTTCGCGTGATTCTAAGTGTTTCTTTTCAAGATGCCCAGTTTCATGCTCCTTACATGCAAGCAAGGAGATAAACCTCTTCTTACAAATTACACAAGCATGTAGCTTTTCTCTCCTGTGCACGATCAAATGACTTTGAAGGTGTTCATAAACAAAGAATTGTTTCTGGCAAACATCGCAGGAATATCTCTTCCTTTTGGAATGGGTCAATCTATGTACTTTTAGGTCCTCCGCAGTGTCAAAACATTTGTCACAAAGATCACACATGTCCCTCATTTTTCTAGAATGCGTCAATTTGTGTGTGTTTAGATCCTCAAGAGTCTTATAAACTTTTCCACACATACAATAATACTCCTTTTCTGTGTGTGTCTTCTCATGCTCTCTGCATGAATTTGATGAGCTGAATGTCATTTTGCAAATGGCACATGCATATTGCTTTATTTCAGAATGTGAACTCATTTGCTTTGTCACAATTTCATTAAGACTGTCTTGTTGTCCAGGAACATGAAGCAAATAGGAATCAGGCTTCTCTTCCGAAGTTGATACTGTGTGTGCTTCTATGTTTTCTGCAGTTTCAACAGCAGGCTTTTTGTCTGAATGTGATAGTTTATGTAATTTCAGAACCTTTACACTCTGAAAACCTTTTCCACAGATTGTACACATATACAGTCGCTTTTCAGTGTGCGTCCTTTTATGCATAGAGCATCCGCGTAATGATGCAAACTTCATTTCGCAAATATCACAGGGATATGGCTTCTCTCCAGTATGTATCTGTTTATCACCGCAATATGGTTTCTCTCCAGTATGTATCTGTTCATGCCTTTCAAGGTTTTCACTCAATTTGAAGATCTTTCCGCAAGTATCACAAGAAAAAGGCTTCCCTTCTGGATGTAAAAGACTTTTGTGCTTCTCCAGGGAGCTTTGGTCTTCAAATGCCTTGCCGCAAATTGCACACATGTAACTCAAATTGGAATGTGTCAATTTATGTGTTTTTAACTCTTCCAGAGTCTTACACACTTCTACACAAATGTCACACACAAAATAATGTCCCTTTTCTGCGTGTCTCTTCTCGTGCTTTTCAAATATATCCAATAACGCGAACTTCTTGCCGCAAACCCCACAAGAGTATCGCTTGTGAAGAGTATGTACACGTTTATGCACTTCGAGCTGTTCAGTTCCTTTGAAACGCTTTCCACAAGTGTCACAATGGGGTTTTTCTCCGGAATGTATCAATTTGTGTTTATCCAAGTAACCCTGAGTCCTGAAACATTTTCCACAAATATCGCACATGCAATAACTCTTTTCAGTGTGTCTCTCTATATGCCGTTTGCAAATATCAGAAGAAGTGAACTTCTTTGAACAAACGTCGCAAGAATATGGCTTATCACCAGTGCCAGTGTGCCTCTTCTTATGTCGCGTACACCCAGCAGATGAAATGAACTCCTTCTTGCATACATCACAAGGAAAGCGCTTTGATCCATTGTGTGCAAGTTTGTGTACTTCAAACTGATCTCTTCGAGAATATTCCTTCCCGCAAATATCACAAAGATATGGCTTGCCATCAGTAGGTACTTCATCAGTATCTACTTCATCATTATGCCTCTTTTTATGTTGTTTACATGCAGCAGATGAACTGAACTTTTTACTGCAAACATCACAAGAAAAGGGCTTTGATCCAGTGTGCACACGTTTATGCACCTCAAATTGATTTTTTCGAGAATATACCTTCCCGCACACATCACACGAATATGACTTGTTGCCAGTACGTACTTTGCCAGTATGTACTTCATTATTATGCCTCTTTTTATGTCGTTTACATGCAGCTGATGAACTAAACTTTTTATTGCATACATCACAAGGGAAGAGCTTTGACGCGGTGTGTGCAAGTTTATGCACTTCAAATTGATTCCTTCGAGAATACATCTTCCCGCAGACATCACACGAATATGGCTTGTCGCTTGTCTGTGCTTTATCAGTGTGCCTCTTTTTATGTCGTTTACATGCAGTAGATGAACTGAATTTCATATTGCAAACATCACAAGGAAAGGACTTTGATCCAGCGTGTACACGTTTATGCATCTCAAACAGATTTCGTTGAAAATATTCTTTCCCACAAACACCACACGAATATGGCTTGTCGGCAGATTTTGCTTCATCAGTATGACTCTTTTTGTGTTGTTTACATGCGGCAGATGAACTGAACTCCTTATTGCATACATCACAAGGAAAGGGGTTCAATCCATTGTGTACACGTTTATGCATCTTAAACTGATCTAGTCGGCAAGATATCTTCCCGACAGCGTCATAGGAATATGTTATTTCTATCGTATGTTGCTCATCATGCGTGTGCAGCTGATTCGGTACAGGATGACGACTAGATGTATCTTTATTACGTTCCACTAAATTAAGGTTTCGTCCATCTTCTGCTGTTTTCAGTTGTTGCAGTGCTGATCGCAGATCGATGAGATTAATGACGGAATCCTTACTAATTTCCATTTTTGTAGAGTCATCTTGGTTACGTTCGTTACTTGATTGTTGACTTCTGCCATGGGTATCCATATTCTGGCTTGATATACGAGCGTTTGAACATATCCTAATGTCCTGATGATTGTCCACCAAGTTAACGTATGATGCTGCGCCTGAAGGGTGAAAAGAGATTGAACTTATGCTGCCAAAGCCTGTTTTTCACGAGGAGAAATTGTTCGATCGAACTCCAAATTCCGCTCGAACTTTCTTTCTGAGAATGCGCAAATAAAAAAAATATTGTGCGCTCGAACTCTGCGCATGCCCTGAAGAATTTGGAGTTCAAGCGAAAATTCCGCCTCGTGGAAAACAGGCTTTAGAGTACCGACTAGAATAGGAATGCGCAAAAAATAAACATATAATTTACTCAGCAAATGTGTGTTTTTGTGCGCAATGTATTGTTTTGACTGCCTCCTCAACCACCTGCGTCAAGTGCTTCGCCTTTTTCCCTGTGATAATACAATGCATGGCAAAGCACCATGCGCAGGCGGTTAAGAGGGCAGTCAAAACAACATATTGCCAAAAAAAACACATATTTGGTGAGTATGGTCGAGGAAAATGTTATTGCCCTACTCTTTCAAATGAATTGCTCGAAGGAAAGATTTCGCAGGAAAGATACGGGCCTGCAAAATTTGGGGGCATTTCAATTCACGTTAAAGGGGGTACAAATACCAGCATGCTTTGCGTGAAGTCTGCGACTTGCTCTCCACAGCTTCCAGAATAACTGACTGTACGAATTTCACCAAAACAAAAACAAACGATGGCAAGGGCTGCTGGCATTTGCACTCCCTTTCAGGCTGGAAAATTTTCAAAGACTTGAGATTACTTGACAGTGAGTAGAGGGTTAAACTGATATAAAGATGAATAGTTTCTGACATCTCTGGAATAAAAGCTGAGAACTTGAGAAATGCAAGTAGCCCCATTCCATGCATTGTTATGCATGTAAACAAACATCAAAATCAGCCATAGGGGCCCAAGCCAAAATTAACACCTCGTTCATCTGGCAACCGATTTGGAATCCTTTTCAGCTTGATGAGTTCAAAGATGTAATTGATGTAAGAGTAGGAGGTATTACATAAAGTGAGTTTGGTTTTAATTTTCTGACACTTAATTTCTATTTAATAATGATAATAGTTATCATAATAATATTGGCACCATCAAAATACTCGTGTAACATTGTCCCAAAAAGCTCACAGTACCCCTTTTGTTGCCTCCGTTACACAGATGCAGATTTGAGGCTACCAATGAAAAAAACTTCAAATGGCCAAAAGTCTTTTTTTTCCAGAAGAGAAAATTTCTCTTTAAATATCAGTACATTGTAAATAGGATTTTTAGATTGTGAACAAGTTTTTGATCACAATATCTCATCTTCCAGCCGTAGTGCTGAAGAGCTACACTCCCCGTAGATGAATACATGAAATGCGAAGAATATGAAAGATACTGTCAGAGCCAATCAAAGCCTCATGATGATGCTATCCAGCACGCAAAAATATCGGCAATTTTATCAAGAATGATGCTACCTCTTACTACAGAATATGACTACATCATCAACGTCACTTATCTGACATTAAAGATAAGATCTTATAGGTCTATAAATGGCCTTCTGCGGCACTTATAAAGCAAAACTAGAATAAAAATGGCATGTGTCGACATTTTCTTGGTACTGTTTATGGACCACACCAGTTGGGCAAAGGTTATTCATTTCAACATCCACAGCCTGCGTGCAGCCCATATGGTGCAGCCCCAACTCAGGCTGCAGACAAAAGACTTCGGGCAAAAGACTTCAGGCAAAAAGACACTTTTGATCACACAGGTCTATAAATAGCCATTTGTATTTGATTGTCAAACAAAGCGAAAGAAACGATAGCTCGTGTAGGTTTTTCGTTGTCAGAAAAAAGACCACACCGTAAAGCTCAGGTTATTCATTACAAAAATTTGACACAAAAGTAAAAAAAATACAAAAATCAACAGTATATCTAATTTTCCTGTGGTCTGTTCTGTAAAAGTCAGCCTTCAAAGGGGCCGTTCAACCCGTCCTCTGTGCGTGGCACTGTGAGGCAAATCATCGATTGTGCTTAGGCTATACACAACACAGCCAAAGACGATTTGACATAGAGAATAGTAATCCAAAGTATCTGTGACAATCTCTTTAATTAATCGACGCTTTGATCGAGAATTTGTTTAATTGGTTCAATGCCGAATATTTGAAAGTTTTGATGGATATCAAAAGTTCCACCACATTTCATAGAAATCGACAGGAAAACACTGTGATTAAACTTACAGTTAAGCCCGAAATTATTAATACCTACCACATTCTGAGTATTTTGCATCAGTCTATTCGAGGACCAATTTTACTGTGGCTTCGTAAGAATTTACTGTGGCTTCGTAAGAAATTTCGTAAGAATGTGATGAAAGGCTGAAACAAGTGCTACAAGAGACATCTCCAGGAATGAAATATCTTGTGAATTGGCTAGCAAATATAACGATTGAAAATACTCCAAATTTGGCATAGGTATGAATAATTTCGGGCTTAACTATACGTTGAAGCTGCGATGAATCTGGCCGCCATTATATTTAAAGGCTTTAGTCAAATGCACAGGTTGTCCCGTATTTTCCGATTGTTTACAAAAATTTTGTACAGTCCCTTTGAATGACTACATTGAGCTCTTCTTGGCTTCTTTATTTGAAGAATTCACCACAAACTTGAAATATCTTTAACTACTACCATTCTTTGGCGATTTCACACAATAAAACAAAATACATTAACTAAGAACAAAGATTAACCAAAAGTCTCGAAGCAAATCTCCCGAAGAAATAAAAAGTGAATCAAAAAAATGGTGTGGCTGCCCGTTTGTGTGGCTGCTGTTCAGGAGCTTTGGATTCAATTCATTCGTTTTTTACACGGTTGCATAGGTCAGACTTCAAAGTAGAGTTCGAGATCTTGTTTGAAGCCCCTCCTCTCCCCCGCTCCTCCTCTCCCCATTTATATCAAATGCCAGAGCTTACTGAAAAATTTCCATCAGGGACGTAGGAACCGGGGGGGGCACTGGGGGCACGTGCCCCCCAAAAGGATTTTGCAATGGACAAAGAAGTGCCCTCTCTATTTTCAGGACTTGCCCCTTTAGCTTAATACAAAAGTGCCCATGAAGTGCCGTTGAGATGCTTCCTACATCCCTGAGCTCCATATATTTAGGGTTACACGATACCGGATTGCTTTTTGCATCGGATTGGTTTCAAAACATCTGCATGAAAATCGCACCGTTTCCATTGCAGTTACACGACACCGGATTGCCATGAACCCATATTGGATAGCAGTTACACGACACCGAGTCACCCTGCACTGCGAAGTCTAAATCTATTGTCTTGGACAACTGCGAAGCCCAAATGGAGTGGGGTTACATCGGATTGGTGCAGTTACACGAGCAAACGGAGTGGGGTCACACCAGATTGGTGCAGTTACACGAGATGGAATGCGGAGCGGAGTGCATCGGATTCATGTTCACCTCACCTCCAGAGCGGAATGGTTTCACTCCGCGAAAACGGAGTGGAGTGACACCAGATTGCCTCGGTGTCGTGTAACTGCACCCCCCTATCCGATGCGAAAAGTAATCCGGTGTGTGATGAATCCGGTATCGTGTAACTGGGGCCTTAGCCGAACAAGTTTGCATGCTAACTTTGATATGGTTTGGTGATAAAATGTGTCGAATTAGTGTATTTGACTCGTAAAATCATATTTTGGCTCCGTAAAATGTAGGGGTAGCCATCATTTACTGAAAAGCCTGGAAAGCCATCATTTACATCCTTGTTATTCGATTTTGCGAATAAGCTCCCTCTTTAATCAGCTCAAATAAGTCCCATGGAGTCTCCTCCGAAATTAAACAAGCCCCCTCGGGGGGCATAATACAGCTTTTATGATAGTTACCAACCAGAACTACTTTTATTTAGAAGGCGTAAATCTTCTGCAGCATTATTACTACGATGTTTTGACCTGTAAAGTTTCATTTACATTCTGTGAGATAATTAAGGATCTCGACCACACGTAATGTTTTGATGTCTATGTAAAGAGTCAATCTTTGCGAACAATTTTCCACAATCATTACAAGAATAAGTCTCTTCCCGCTCACAACTCAAAACGAGCGTCTTTCTATAGTGCTTGTTTTCATGTAGTGCACAACAGCGTGACGAGGAAAACTTGCGCCCACAAATATCACAAGAAAATGGCTTCCCCCCATCGTGCTCTTGTCCATGATCTTCACACGACATGGGCTCCTCGTCCTTATGTATTAATTGGTGCCTTTCTAAATTGCCCAGCTTTATGAAAGATTTCCCACAAACATCGCAGCAATATGTTTTCTTTCCAGTATCACGGCTATTGCTACCCAACGAATAAATTTCTCCAGTAGCGTGCCTCTTCTCGTGGTTTTCACAATGCTTTGACCTTGTAAATCCACACCCACAAACACTACATGAAAATGGTGTTTTGCCAATATGCATATCTTTATGTCTCAAGAGTTGTTCACTTTGCGTAAATCCCTCTCCACAAACATTACACAAAAATGGCTTTTCTCCAGTGTGTAATCGTTTGTGCCTCTTTACGTCTGCACGATAAGCGAAGTATTTTCCACAAATTTCACATGAATAGGGCTTCAAACTAAAATGAATGCTCTGGTGCCTTTTAAAGGGACCAAGCTTTGCGAATGATCTTCCACAAATATCACAATGGAACGGCTTCTTTTGAATATCTGCCAGAATGTTACTTATATCAAGCGTATCTCCACGTACATCAAACGCATCTCCGCTCAAAACCAGCTTCGCCCCAAAAGTGCTACAAGAAAAAATCATCTCACCGTTGTTCAATATTTCACAAGAAACTTGACTTTTCTCCCCATAATGATACAATTTCTTTTCAGTATCAGCATGAATGTTACTTAAATCAGGCGCAATATCGCTCAACACTAGCGTCTTTCCACAAATGCTTCTAGCAAAAGTTACCTCTTCGTTGTCCATTCTTTCGAAAGGAACTGGACTTTTCTCCCCAGAATTATACGATTTCTTTTCATTATCAGTATGGATGTTACTTAAATCAGTTGTATCTCCGCTAACAACATGTGTCCCTCTACAAATGCTACTAGAAAAAGTCACCTCTTGGTTGTCTATCCTTTCGGAAGGAACCTGATCTTTCTCCTCAGAATAATACGGCTTCTCTCTAGTAGCACCATGAACATGATTTAAATCAGTTGCATCTCGGCTCACAACAAGGGTCTCTCCACAAACGCTACTAGAATACGTCATCCCTTCGTTATCTATTCTCTGGAAAATAGCCTGATTTGTCTCTCCAGAATGATACGGCGTCTCTCCAGTAGCAGCACGAACATGATTTAAAACAGGAGTATCTTTGCTTACAACATGCGACCCTCTGCAAATACTGCTAGAAAAAGTCATCGTTTGGTTGTTTATTCTTTCGGAAGAAGCCTGATTTGTCTCTCCAGAATGATACGGCTTCCCTCCAGTAGCAGCACGGACAATACTCAAAACAGACGTATCTCCGCTTAAAACATGGGTCGTTTCACAAATACTACTACGAGAAGTACCATCTCCGCTGGCTATCCCTTTGGAAGAAATCTGATTTTTAACTTCAGAATGTAAGCAAGTATGACTCTTAAGCTGTTGAAGTAGACTGAAAGGCATCCCACAGGAGCTACATGAAAATATTGTCTCTCCATCGTGGAGGCTTTTATGGTCATCAAAACGATCCCACCTGCAAAACTTCCTGCCACATACATCACATGAGTATGGTCTTTCCTTCCTATGTGTTTTTCTGTGTGACTTAAGATGTTGTGACTTTGCAAATGTTCTCGTACAAAGGCAACAAGAATATGGTCTATGTCGTTTGCGGCCCTTTGTTGATCTAAAACCTTCCCCACAAACGTCACAGGAATATGACTTCTCTTCTGTATGCATCTCTCTATGTTCTGCAAGACTCCTCTTCTCTGTGAATGATTTGTTACGAATGTCATTCAAATCTGGTCTTTCTCCAGAATGGGTCCATCTATGTCTTTCGCATTCAGTTGGTGATATAAACCTTTCCCCACAAATATCACAGGAATATGAGTTCTCTTCTGTATGTATCTCTCTATGTTCTGCAAGACTTCCCTTCTCTGGGTACGATTTTGCACAAATTTTCAGATTTGGTTTTTCTCCAGATTGGGTCATTTCATCTCTTTCGCACTTACTAGGTAGCATAAAGCTTTTCCTACAAACATCACAGGAATATGGCTTTCTTATTGATTGCACCCTTTCACGTTCTGCAAGACTTTCCTCCTCTGTGAATACTTCTCTGCAAATATTACATGAATACGGATATTCTTCAGAATGGGTTTTAATATGTCTTAAATTTTCGGAATGGGACTTGGATCTTTTCTCACAAAAAACACAGGAATATGTCCCATCTTCGGGATGCTGCCTCTTTACATGCTCTTGAAGATATTTACAAAGACTGAAAGACTGCTTGCATATTTTACACGAGTACGGTCTTTCTATGATATGTACATGTTTATGCTTCTCTAAAAGATATGACGTGGTAAATTTCTCCTTGCATAACACACAAGTGTGCTGGTAAGCATCACTATTATAGTCTTCAGCACTTTGCCCAATGTGGACGACAGAGTTTGCAGGACACTCGCATGAAGAATTTGCTTCGTTTTGACATGTGTTTTTTGCCAATTGGAAGGTCCCCTCTATGCGAGTTTCTGTGAAATAAATCACAGAATCATTTCAGTTTTTGTTGGCAATGAGCGAGTGTAACAATTTTCTTAAATCGTCTACATCTGATATCTCCACTAATGGTCTGGTGTCCAGTACTATAAATTGAATAGCACTGGTAACTCTAAAGGTTGTCATTGAATGACTGTAGTGACTACTTTGAGAGGAATTCTTTACAATTAATATTCATCAACGCATTTCCGTGTAATACTTAAGTTAAGCTGTTCTCACAATAGCCAGAATGGTCATAGTAATGCTATTTTGTTTTACTCGAAATTTACTCTAAAATGTCTAGTTCTGGCACATTCAAGTCAGGTGATAAATGTTGAAAGGTGTAATGCTTCAACTCTCAAGAATCTGCTATAGCAATATGTACTGGACAAGTCAGCATGTGATAATGCTCAAATGTGATGGATTTTTTATGAAATATTTGTCATGTCAGTAGTGATAATAGAAGGATGCAGATACTGGGTGACCTAGAAAAGGCACAAATCATTTAGTCAGCCATAACAACTGTCACCAACACGTATTCAAAGGGACAGAGCAGAAGCTGCGTAAAATAAGGTCATCAAGTAATCTGATATAAGGAAGTGTTTGGATACATAAGTTTTTGAAGTGATAAATGAAGAGTTTAAAGGGAACAGACATAACTATATATCGTAGCTGCTATAAATAGCCAAAGAAATGCCCACAAACCAATCCGTTTCTTAACATACACAATGAAACCGGATGCGTCAAAAGTTGTCAAGTACAATAGATTATATTTTTGACATGGCCTGGGCCAGCTTTTAACGATGTTGATTCCCTTCAAGGCCCAAGGAAAAAGATGTCAAGTGTTGTCTAATTTTTGGATCTGTTGCAGGGAGCGAGGGGGCCTCAAAGTTACGAATCTTCAAGCATGCGTGCACACTTTCGGATCATTCATTCAAAGAAGTATAAACTACAAAAAAAAGTCACATTCTAAAAGAATTTGACAAATCATCTTACTTAAATTATGTTCTCCCCTTTAGGAAGTAATCAGAAATATTCTCTGAATTTACTCATAACACACAGAACAGAGCAACAAGAGATTTGCACCAAACATTTGGCAGCTTTTAATTCTAACAAACATGGCTGCCATTGAAGGGAGTCGAACCTTGGTCAAAGGGAGGTCAACTCAAAACGAATTAGAGGCATTGGTTAGAATAATGGTTCCCCACCAGGCATGGCTCATCCATCACACTGCTTGACAGGTACAATTTTTAGCTCAATGCAATGAAACATTCTGTGAATTGCTGGCATTTCTGCCACACACACATTACACAAAACACATTGCTTCTGCTAAAGCATGAACATACATTTTACCATACAGACCTCCCCTTAGTCAAAATACAATTAGCACAAATTTTGCAATCAGTTTACATTGGGTAGGCTCCTTTTTCTTTGGAATATGCAAGGTTGTAAGAAGTTTGTGCAAATGTGCATGTTTACAGGAAGCTTCAAACAAACTGTCGCAAATTTTTTGGTGCAAAATTCAAGCTTTTTGCAAACAATTTACAAACTCCGAAATTTGATACTTACTCAAAACAAACTTAATGCAAATTTGCTGCAAACTAAATGCAAACCCCAATTTTACTAATAGTTCACAAGACCATTTAAAATTCCCTCACTTAAACAAAATGCCAAATTGAGTTACCTGTGGCTTGAGATGTTGCTGCATCATATGGAACATTCAATTTCAAGCTGACATCACTGGGGTAGCTTTGGGTCGCTTTTCCATTATTTGCCAACCCTTTCCCTGAATGTTTTGGTATGATCTCATTATTTGATGACCATTGCTTTTCAACAGATGATGAAATTATAGAAAACGAGCTGGTGGATGAATTAGCAACTGATTTCTCTGCAAGATTTGTTGTTTGTCTTACTTTTCTTCTTCTTTCAATCTGAAAGGGATGGATCAATAGCTTCTTGAATAATAAAGACCACAACCAGTAGCAGAACCAACATTTCTTGCAGAAAATGGCACGAGAAACCAAAAATATTTTTATTTGTTGCTGAGAAAATTCTCTACCAGTAAATAATTTCAGAATGGAGCAACATACTAAACTTTGCATTTCTAACACTAGGCCAGCTGTAGCTGACAGCTGAAACTGAATTCTAAGAATGTAATTTTTCCTCTTTTATGCCCACTGTGGGTGATTTCTTTATGTGGGAGAGTGAAAAATGCCAGCTTTGGCAGAAACTCTTTCAGTTTTTTAATTATCTGGTAAGTAACTTCAAACTGGTGCTAAAATCCCCCCAGGAGGGTACTCTAGTATATCTAAGATATGGGTGTTCAAGTTGGGGTACACAGCATCTGCCCCCACCCCCCCCAAGAAGGATTTCTTGCAATTAGCATAAATAATAGACAGACCTAAACATGATTTTTCTCACACTACATACCCAAATGTTATTATCAAAAGTTAGACTCTGCATCTTAAATCAACAGAAAAGCGCACCATGTGATGTGATTATACAGTACAGTATTTACTAAAAACTGTTTTGATTTTAGTGATATTGCTTGATTTTATGTTCATTGGCAAATTTCTGCTTTTCTCTATTTTGTTACTTTTCTCCATATTTAATACCCAAAAATATCCAGCATTTCAACAACCCAAAAAAATACAGCAAAAATTACTAACTCAAAAAAATTCTTGCACAAATTTTAGAGGCAAAAAGTAGCCTGAGCACCCCCATCCCCTATCTCCTGAAAAATTCCAATCTCCTAGACATATTCACTTTTCAATGTTAGCAGAAATTATCAAACCTGTGATTGGTTATTTTTAGAATTGTCTTGAAGCAGCTCTTCATTGTCATGTTTGTTGTGAGACATGCTATAGGCACTATTATCTGAAAATCCACCAATGATGCACTCATCCACTTCTAATTCTTCTTGCTTAATATCGCACATTTCATATGGCACCTCTTTTTCTCCTTCCAAAAAAGTCATCTGCTCATGATGCTTATCATCTACTCTTGGAAATCTACCTACAACAGGCCTATTCTCCTCCAAATTATCACCACTCTCTTCCTCTTTAATGTGGAAATCCAAAACAGTTTCACTTTCAAGTGCATTGCTTCTATTTTCAGTTGAATTTTCTAGCTGGTTGCTTTCTCTTCCAGGCCTTCCTGAGGTAGAACTTTTCCCATTCAGATGAACATAATCGTGATCTAATGTGATGTGTTCTGTGTCAGAATCAGCTTCTATTGCCAAATTATTTGACATGTTGCTTTATTCACACAAATCACCTTGCTGATGATCGATTCTACCAGTTTATCTGCAAGAGATCCATAGTTTAAATTAAAATTATATTCAGAAAGAAAAACCTGATTGTCTATTTGTTGATGAACCAACAACCCATCAATTCACACAGTCAGCAGTACTGTATGGTATGGTTATTCAATTTCCCCCTGTTAGATTTTACAAGGCATGTACTCTAAATTTTTCAACGTGTAAGGAGTGAGTCAGTAAAAATGTAGGGATTTTGACGGACTGTGACTTCGCGTCTAGCCACCTGATTGTTGTGAAATAAAAGTTTCCGTGCAGCCAATCATACACCTTTCCCCACTTAAATGGTCCCTTGATGCATTTGTCAAGAAAGGGTTTCCTTGTAGGATCTTATATCCTGGGAGTCTTGCTGAACCGATGAGATCTTAAAAACCAAGCCCCTTCTGCATTTCAGCCTCGCCAAGCTACAGGTACATATGGTATTATCTAGGGAGAATGAAGTAGTTAGGAAATAGTGTTGTCAGCGAGCAGGGTTCAAAGTTCAAGCAATTTGGACACCCAATCCCCAGTCTGCGGACACGTGTTTCTCCATTTGTTTCTTGTGCGCTTCTAGGCACTATGGAAATGTGGCAATTCAGGCCCAATTTTTACAAGGTGTCATAATTAATTTGTTTTGTTAATCTTGGGCTTAGATAGAAAGCTTATTTCAATAATTGTGATTTGCAAGGTATTGAAATAAGATAACAATGGATAATTTGTTTGAAATATTCTGAAATAATGCACTAGGCAAATTTGTAGTGAATTTATTGCATGTCCATAAACTAGAGGTCATGGTGGTCAACTGAAAAAAGAGCATAAGACAAAAAGAATCAAGATTATTGTGTTGCAGAAATTTATTACTGTAAAATTTCATTCCATATTCTTCATAGCACATGTTTTTAACTAATTTTGCTATATGTCATAAGGTTTGTACACTTTTTTTTACAAGAATACTATAAATTTTGTCCAGCCTTGATATTCTTAGGAAACTTTTGTTTGAGCCTGAAGATATTCTTATTTTTTCAAAGCTTCCAAAGAAAATAGCCACCCTGGATAGAAACCAAGCTTTTGAAAAAATGAGAGATGTCAGTCATGTGACTCTCTGTTATGAACATCGCAAAACAGGGAACTGCTGAAAAATGAGACACACAATATGTGAGCTGAGGCTCTTGAGCAATATTCTTGTGTTCTCAAAAATTGGACGATTCCAAGCCTGAATATTCTTATAAACATTATTCTTATGAAAAGAAAATCGAGTATACGATTTTTGAGTGATGACAAAAAAAAATTGAATGATAATGTCCGCAGATTGGAGGTACAACCATGTTTAGGGGAGGTATTTTGAATTGAAAGGTTTATATTAATTATATTATATGGACATTTTTTGATGGCGTGAAAGAATAAATGTTGCATGGGATGCCATGCCATATGCCCCCTCATGTCCCATGGCTTCTCGCACCAAAGGCCAATTCAATTGGTTTGAAGAACACATGTCTCAATGTGGAGATCGTTTCGTTAGTCGCCTTAAAAGCTGCACTCGAATCGTACTCGTCCCAACAAACCATACCACGAAATTCATTGCAAATCTAGGCCCATATCTATTTATCATGATCATTTTAGGCCATATAATATTCGCATTTAGTTATCAATGTTATCCAAATCCAGTCTTTTTGGACGGCACATTTTACTTGTCAAAGAACCTTCCTCTTTAGTTAAAAAGGGCCACTTGAAGGGCACACCAGTTAAGATGAAGCTAACTCTTGTCAACTTTTTAAGTCTGCAACTTACCTCAACAAGCACCCAAACCACGCCACACACATTACTGCAGCCAGGGCAAGGAACGAAGGGCGGGCAGCAGCAACGACATTTCTTTTCTGTTCCTTTCAAATTCAGCTGCCTCGTTTACGAACCATTCTCCTCCGTAGCTTCCGTAGTGCTTCTGCGTAGTACCTAACTAGACCACTGTCGATACTCTGGGGCCTGATATTCAAGACTCTCTTTGTTTGATATCTTTGTTGATTTTTTTGCATAATAAGAATTCTGTTCAATTCGAACTGATCTATGCTCCAATTCTTTTTTGTTAAGAGACAGGGCAAAATTTATTATATTACGTTGGCGGTGGAGAACAAAAATTCTTACAAAGAAATCTGCTCGCCCTGTATGAAATTATTTCCAAAAAACCAACTGCCCCGTCACCCCTTCCTCTCGTATTCATGAACAACAAATGTTGTATAGTACTACCGATGAATTAGCCAAAGACCATAACAAAATCAATTCTTGCATTTACGAGACTTTGTCAACGAAGAAATCGACTTTGAAACGAAGAGAAATGACTGATGAATCGTTCTTGCAAGTAACTGACAAGGAAATTTTGCGTCATGTTCATACACGTCCTTCCAAGCATTTCTCAACTTGCATGATCCACAATTTTGTCCTCAATATGAGCCATTTCATATTTCAAACTTCATCTTGAGCTTATAAAAGGGTACTGCCCCGTTCATATTTGCTTTGTAAAAAGTGTTGACCCAGATCTGTACAAGCTAAAAAGAGTAGTTGCCCCGTTACGTTTTGCACCGGCCATGTTATAAAATAAACTTTGCACTGTCCCTAGACTTGCCCCAAGTCTATTTCGTCAACTGTAATAAGGGAAAGGGAAGGGAAAGGGAAAAGCGTTTAGTAATAGAGCTTTCCGGTACTAGACTTATTACAGTTGACGAAACAGACTTGGGGCAAGTCTACACTGTCCCTAATCCTCCCATACAAATCTTTAATTCCCTTATACAATCTTCAGCCAATTATGAACGAGACAGATTGTCTTTAAAGGTGGGACTTTGCTGTAATCTTAGTGAGGCTTGACCGTAACTGGTAATTATTTTCAAACGAGAAGGCTGTGAATTTCCGACGAAATCTACAAGCTGCTAGTGAAATTTTAAATCAACGGGAATGCGCCAAAGTAGCACACAGACTGGAGACCATATTAAAGGGTATTTTTCCTGAGTTAAGAAAATATCATTCTTGAAAACTTGCAGTATATCATATTTGGGAGTCAGGTACTGCTCATCCATTGCATGAAATAAAAGATTTTCTTTTCAAAATTGAAGGAAACTCGGTCTGTTCAAGTAGCTAATCAATCAAGCTTAACATTAAACTAATGAGCAACAACAACAGCAGGAATGTGACTTTGAAAAAACTTAAAATATAAAGCGAATATTTTGTAATTGTTTTGCAAAAATCAGCAATGATCGGGCAGAAATCCACCTCAAGTCGGGCAAATTTGTTGTAAACAATTGGTTTTTTTGCCAGGGCAATCCCCTCCCCCAAATTTTATCCTCCCCATACGCTCATGAAACGGCCTGATATAAAAGATGAGCTCTCTTAGACTCTATCATTGACTTAATTAACGTAGCTGGTGATCTCGACGAGCAGATTAACGAAAGAACACCAGAGAATCAATTCCATGTGTCGGTTTTTTCTTTGTCCTATCTATACCCGGTGAGTCTAAAAAGTTAAAACGTTTGATGGGCTGTGGAATAAAATATATGTGGCCGGTATTCAAAACAAAACTGTTAATCTATCAGTCAAAGGCCAACTTAGATGTGAGATCTCTATCTAGACCAGGGACGTAGGAAGCATCTCAAACTTGGAGGGGCACGACACTTCAAGGGCACTTATTTTATTAAGCTAAAGAGGCACTTCCTGAAAATAAAAAGGGCACTTCTTTGTTTATTCCAAAATCTTGGGGGGGCACGTGTGCCCAGTGCCCCCCGGTTCCTACGTCTCTGATCTAGACCAGGTTAAATTTCTACGAACCAATTTTCATGGCCATGAAAATGGCTACAACAAAGGCCAACCACTAGCTGGCACTTTAAAGGGTCTCCTTCATCCAGCATGCCTTGCACGCGTAGTCTCTTGGCTGGCTTTGTTGTCACCGTTTTCATGGGCCATGACAACGGCGACAATAAAGGCCACCCAAGAGATGGCATGTGCAAGGCATGCTGGATGAAACAGACCCTTTAACTTGTCAATGTAAATGGGGTATACGTTGACATGTTACCTATACAATGCTGACCAGTTTTAAGAAATCTGAAGTAGCAAATTACAGGCTTAGAAATGTTTTATGTACGCGAAGATTATAAATACAATATCTAGCCTTGAATAGATATTGAAATGTTTCAGCTTTTTCTTTGCTAGTCAGGTAGTTGTTCTCCAATGTGCCAATGCGTAGAAATAGTAGACTTTTAAAAACTTCATACAAAAAGCCTCTACTGTAGCTTTCATGTTTCTCGTAAACAGCTAGTTCTACAAATATCCCCACGGGGGGGGGGGTACTTCACATATTTTGGGTACGGGGACGTGCCATCGGGAAGGGTATCGATTTTCGCGATTTTGGTATAAGGAACGGTATCGATTTTCACCATTTTGGTATAAGGAACGGTATCGATTTTCGCGATTTTGGTATACTTTTTCGGAAAATCGGTATAAGGTCGGGTATACTTTTTCGCAAAATTTGTATAAAGTCGGATATACTTTTTCGCAAAATTGGTACAAGAAACGGGTATGTTATTGAAGCTTCGATGGCACGTCCCCCCGACCAAAACCTGGTCAAGTAACCCCCCCCCCCCGGGCAAACATCCTTCCACACGCCTCACAAGAGCTTGTCTTTCTTACAGTGCGCCATGTGACATGTGTGCTCGATGACAAAAACCTCTTTCCACAAGTTTCATAAGAAGATATTTCTTCTTCCTTGCTACTTTGGTAGTTCTCCAGTTTGGAAAATCGGAATATCTTTTGAGGTTTCAATTTCGAGAAGATTACCTTCCACAAATATAACACGAAGAAGGTTTTTCTTCTCAGCGAATCACTTTATGTTCGTTTACAAATGAAAATCTTTGAATTCCACAAATTTAGCATGTCAAATACCGTCATGAGAATGCCTCTTTGAATATTTTTACATGCATCGGATGAAGTAGAAATATTATCGCAAATGTCACAAGAATATTTTCGTTCTCCGCTGTGTAATCTAGCATGTCTTTTAAGGGTATCATTTCGAGAAAATCACTTTCCACAAATATCACACGACGAAGGTACTTTTCTCAGTGAACCATCTTATGTTTGTTTACAGACGAAGATCTCTGAATTCAGCATATTTCACATGTGAAACACTGTCATAAGAACGCCTCTTTGAATGTTTTACACGCATGTGATGACGTTAATTTCTTCTAGCAAATGTCACAAGGATATGGTCGTTCTCCAGTGTGTAATCGAGCAAGTCCTTTGAAGCTTTCATTTCGAGAAAATTGCTTCCACAAACATTACACGAATAAGGCTTATTTTCTGCATGTACCAATTGGTATGTATTTAAATACGTACCGTTTGTAAAGGCTTTTCCATAAGCATCAGATGAAAAAAGCCTTACTTCGGAATGAACCATTTTATGTTTTTTTAGACAAGCACCTTTAAATCCTTTTCCACAAAGTTCACATTTGAAGCATCTACCTTTAATATGCCAATCTTCTGTCTTTTACATCCTTCAAATGATGCTAACTTTTTCGCGCAAATGTCAAAAGAATTACGCCTCTTCTCCACTGTGCAAAAGTGCATGTTTTTTTAAGGAATCATTTCGAGAAAACTGTTTTCCACAAACATCACACGAAAAAGGCTTAATTTCTGCATGAATCAATTTGTGTTTATTTATATACGAAAGATCTTTAAATCCTTTTCCACAAATTTCACACGTGAAACAATTTTCTTGAAAATGTCTCTTGTTGTGTCTTTTACATGCCTGAACTGAAGCGAATTTTTTGTCACAAACGTCACAAGAATATGGCTGTTCTCCAGTGTGTAAAACTGCATGTGCCTTGAGGGCATCAGTTCGAGAAAATTGCTTTCCACAAACATCACACGAAAACGGCTTAATTTCTGCATGAATCAATTTGTGTTTACTTATATACGAAAGATCTTTAAATCCTTTTCCACAAATTTCACACGCGAAACAATTGTCTTGAAAATGTCTCTTCTGATGTCTTTTACATGCCTGAACTGATGCGAACTTTTTGTCACAAATGTCACAAGAATATGGCTGTTCTCCATTGTGCAATATTGCATGTGCTTTGAGGTTTTCAGATCGAGAAAATTGCTTTCCACAAACGTCACACGAAAAAGGCTTTTCACCTGAATGAATCATTTTATGCCTTTTTACATATGAAAGATCTTTAAATCCTTTTCCACAAATATCACAAATGAACAAATTGTCTTGAGAATGCCTCTTCGCATGTCTTTTACAAGCCTCAACTGTTGAAAATACTTTTTCACAAATGTCACAAGAATACGGTTTTTCTCCAGTGTGTAAAGTTGCGTGTCTTTTCAGGTTTTCAGTTCGAGAAAATTGCTTTCCGCAAACGTCACACGAAAAAGGCTTTTCTTCCAAATGAGTTATTTTATGTTTGTCTACATATGAAAGATCTTTAAATCCTTTTCCACAAATTTCACACGCGAAACAATTGTCTTGAAAATGTCTCTTCTGATGTCTTTTGCAAGCCTCAACTGATGAAAACTTTTTGTCACAAATGTCACAAGAATATGGCTGTTCTCCATTGTGCAATATTGCATGTGCTTTGAGGTTTTCAGATCGAGAAAATTGCTTTCCACAAACGTCACACGAAAAAGGCTTTTCACCTGAATGAATCATTTTATGCCTTTTTACATATGAAAGATCTTTAAATCCTTTTCCACAAATATCACAAATGAACAAATTGTCTTGAGAATGCCTCTTCTGATGTCTTTTACAAGCCTCAACTGTTGAAAATACTTTTTCACAAATGTCACAAGAATACGGTTTTTCTCCAGTGTGTAAAGTTGCGTGTCTTTTCAGGTTTTCAGTTCGAGAAAATTGCTTTCCGCAAACGTCACACGAAAAAGGCTTTTCTTCCAAATGAGTCATTTTATGTTTGTCTACATATAAAAGATCTTTAAATCCTTTTCCACAAATGTCACAAGTGAAAGAATTGTCTTGCGAATGCCTCTTCTTATGTCTTTTGCAAGCCTTAACTGATGAAAACTTTTTCTCACAAGTGTCACAAGAATATGGTTTTTCTCCAGTGTGTAAAGTTGCGTGTCTTTTCAGGTTTTCAGTTCGAGAAAATTGCTTTCCGCAAACGTCACACGAAAAAGGCTTTTCTTCCAAATGAGTCATTTTATGTTTGTCTACATATGAAAGATCCTTAAATCCTTTTCCACAAATGTCACACGTGAAACAGTTGTCTTGAGAATGTCTTATTTTATGTCTCTTAGATGACTCAAATGATGTAAACCTCTTATCGCAAATGTTACAAGAATATGGTGTGTCTCCATTGTGCAAAGTCGCATGTCTTTGGAGGTTTTCATTTCGAGAAAACTGCTTTCCACAATAATCACACGAATAAGGCGTAATTTCTGCATGTATCACTTGATGTCTATTTAAATGCACATGTTTTCTGAAGGCCCTTCCGCAAATCTCACAAACGAAAGGTCTTTCTTCAAAGTGCATCTGTGCATGCCTTTGATACAGAGATGGCGAAGTAAAGCTGCACTTACAAATTTCACACGAATATGGTTTACGTTTTTGTAATTCAATTGTTCTTCTTTGATAACGCCTCTTCCCACAAACACCACACAAATGAATTCCTTCAATTGATTGATCTTTTACATGTGTCTGCACCATGCTCGCTGTTACGTCATGGCCAGATGAATCTTCATTGCACTCACATACATCACAATTTTCGCTGTGTATTGCATTTGATGGTTGACTTGAAGGAGCAGGATGGCTAGTTTCATTATTCTTATCCGAGTTAGCATTTCCTTCGTTATCTGTTCCCTGGACTCTTCTTTGCACCGACATAAGATCTTCAAAGTTCATGATAGGATTATCATTATCTACCGGTAGTGTATGATCATTGCCAATCTGTGTGGTAGAAATGTGTGGCTCTTCACGTGATCCCTGATTTGGGTGGCAAGCCGGAATACTCTGTTGCATTGTATGAAGTTGTGCGTATGATGTATTTTCGAGGTTATTGTTGATGAATCTGCTGCTTGACTGTCTGCCTGTAGTTAGAGAAAAGATTGAGCTCATATAATGACTGCATTAGCTTTCAGAATCTTTACCTTTGGGGAGCGAGTGATGGGATGGGCACGTCTTCTCGTGGACCTAAACTATGGAGTTGGCCTGAATATGACGTTAAACACACACATTCCCCTTGCCACTTTAAAAATAAGATCAAATGATAATTGACAAAACGTTGTTCTTTTAATGTTTTGCATTTTACGTTAATGTCCTATGTACTTATTTCTTCATTTTAAGTTATAATTCAGGTTATTTTACCCCTTCAGTGACCATTCTCGATATTTTCTCTCTTGATTGTCACACACGCAACTTAACACGTATAAATTAAACATAATTCGATTCGCCATTAAATCGAGAGTATCTATGAGCCAACAAGAATACACATATCGAAGAACTGTCCGCTATACACCCGTAAACGCGAAAATTGGACCTTCTCCCCTTTTATGACCTTTCTGTATCCCAAATAAGTTTCATATAAACCTCAATGAGATTTTTGCATTCTCAACACATCAATGTAGCAAATTTTGTCTCAGATTTCCTTTCCGTGTCCCAGATTCAGGACAATCAATAAAACAATTTTGCTCTTCGCCTCCTGGCCTTGTTTTGAGGTTCGTTCAAATGTTAAATTTGAGCCATGCAATTTTTCTCAAAATTGAGAAACCCTTTGGTCCCCCTCTGCTTTTTCTCTCTGACTACCAAATCTCAGCCAAGTACGTTAAGCCGTTGGGTACAGGGAACCGTATGAATACTCATTGGTTGGTGAAAATTCGATTTTAAGCAAAGGGCTGGAATAGTTTCTTAGCGGAAAGTCCACAGTAGTCAATGTTTGAGATTAATCTTGCCGCATATTACACAAAATTGAAGAGGTTTGTCAAAATTTTACTTATGTTATTCCTTTACGCATTTAGTGAAGAGTTCATAATGATGTAATGGGTATCAAAACCGCAAAGTCCACTCAACAGGAAATCAAAGGCACTTGAAACCTTTAACCTTTACTTATCAAATTTTGCAAAAAATAGTCATAAAAAAGCCAAAAGTGTCATTCAACCCAATCAACAAAATTTACATAATAAAAGCATCAGAATGTAAGCTTTTCTCCACCAGGTGTTTTGGCCGGAAAATAACTGTTAATTTGTTTACTTTTAATTCAAAAATAAAATGAAATGTTATCTTGTTGGTTTCTTTGATAAACTAACAAAAACCTTCGAACAACATTGAACAAGATTTTGGCAGCATGAATGGAGGAATAGGCCATAACAAAATGATGAAGAATGGATGAATTTCCACATCTACATCAATTTTTTGCATCAAACTAGTTGGTATTTCACCCAACTTGGTCTATAATTCATTATTGTACAACAAGAACACCCAGTATGCCAATGAAATAATGACTTTCATGATTCGTGAATATGTCTTACTGGGCACTTTAGTATCCTTGCTGTAGCAAATAAATCAGAAGAAAAAAATCAAATTCATATTTTTTATTTGTATAAGTAAAAGATCAGCTGAATCTGAACACTACTTGCTTCTTTTTAACTTCTTCAATAAGCATTTTTTCTCTTTCTTAGTGCAATTTATAGCAACTAGCTTTTTAGTATAACATAGTAACAATGTTACTTTGAACAGAACACTTCGTCACAGTTCGTAATATCAGAGGTTATACTTTCAGGGAGGTAAAACTAAGTGCATAATGTCACATGACTTCAACAAAATGACTCACCTGAATGCAAAATTGTTGATGCATCATAAACATTCCTTTCCAAGTCTGCATCAGTGGCAAGGTTTTGACTCATTTCTGGTGTTTTATAAACTACTGTTGGTCTTGAATTGAAACTTGATGAGTATCGTCTGTCCAATGATGAAATTTCAGGATATGCTTTGGCAGTGGTTGATGAAGTAGAAATTGAATTTAGGGTTGGAGTTTCTTCATTTCTTATTGTTCTTGTTCTTTCAATCTGCAGGAAATAGACAAATGCATTAAGAAATTAAAATCAACAGCAAAATAACATAATTTCCTACTAACACAAGGATAGGGATAAGAAATTCTTTAGTTGGGACCAAGAAACATTACCAAATCAATCCATTATACGTATAACAATTTGCAGCATTCACCTTACACATACAGCAGAAAGTTAAAAACATAATATACTGTATATTCAGCAAAGCAGTAACTAATTGATAGCTTGTCAATTGCTGTTTATAATCAGATGCTCAAGAAAGATTCTTTAAACACATTTTACTGTAGGTTGTCCCTTTTGCAGTCCAGACACTGGAATTCCCACTTTTATTGTATCAACTGCTTGAAGAAATCAAATGGCAAATATTTTAATAAAGAGAATTGGAAGTTTCAATTTTTTCTGTCACAAAGTGTCATTCATTGACAGCGGTTGAAATTTGGACATACAATGAATAAAAAATCCACTTTTGAAAGATTTTGAAAATGCTTTCAAGCTCCCGCAAATGAAGCATTCCGGAATTGAATAAAAACGAACACAGATAACACACTGCAAATCTCCAAGTATTTTTACTCTGCTTGGCATCCAAGCACTCATTGGCCCTGCAAAAAGGTCTACATTAAGTATTAACACTAACATTACAAGGAGGAAAGAGACTTCCTGGCTGGTAACCGTGACAGAAATTATCAAACCTGTAAATGGTGATCTTCAAGACAGCCCAGCTGCTGCTCTTCATTATCCTGTTCATTGTGAGGGGTGTCATCATCGCAATCATCTAAAAATCCTCCAATGATACCATTATTCTCTTCTAAATCTTCTTCTTTGACATTGATATTGCTAATCTTGTACAAGCTTTGCTTTCTTTGCCATGGCGTGCCTTTTAGCCTTACCTTGCCATTGTGTCTTCTTTCCAGTGAAGTTACTTGTTTGTCATGCTGATCATTTTCTCTTGAAACTCCATTTGTAACCTGCCCATTCTCATCTAAATACTGCATCTCCTCTTCATCGTCCTGTTTATGATTATGATCAAAGTCATCATGATTGCTATTTAAAAATCCTCTGAGGATACCATTGATATTATCCCCTAAATCTTCTTGCTTGAAATTGCCTGGTTTGTTTTGTTTTCTTTTTGCTTTTTCAAAAGGAGACACTGTTGACAGTGTTGCAGTACATTGATCTTTATCTGCAATTGATCCATTGCCGTCTATATTATCATTCTTCTCTTCCATTTTGATATCACAATCTAAGCTAGTTTCCAATCCCAACAAGTCACTGGCATTTCCATTTGACTTTTCTATTGGGTCACATTCTCTTGCACGTCTTCCTGACATAATTCTACAATCATTCAGACTGACATTATCACCCTCCAATTTGATGTGTCTTACATCCAATCTACCTTCCCTTGCTGCTTCATTCATTATATTACTTCCTTCAAATGCAACTTTTTGGTGATCAGTTACTTGTGAAACACTTTCTGGTATGGAATTGGTCTCTGTTAAACCAACACAATTACCCTCCACTTTAATTTCTAATTCCAGGCCACCTTCAATTTCCATTTCATTAACAATCTTGCTTTTTTGCCACGATTCTTCATTAACTGATTCCTCTGCAATAAATTCATAATATGTGTACAGGTGAATGTATGAAGAGTTTGCAGCACCACATGATTCAGGGGTGCTATGAAGGGGAGGGCTGCTGGTCTCGTCACGAAGGGGCCGTGAATGGCGCATTTTTAAAAACTTTGCAATGCAGTTCTTCATAAGGGCCCGTAGTCTGCAGAGTGTGGCAACTCCATCCACACAATTTTTCACAAAAAAATTATATGCAAGCTGATTTTGAAAGAGATCTTTGTCCATTACTTTCAAAACAAAGGAAGCATGCCACTGCTTTGCTGGTCTGCACGTACAAGATCTTGTCAAAAACTGCAATACTCTGCAGATTGGATAAGGGCCAGGCATCTAAGCAGAATTCACACTTGATGGTTGAGGCTACAGTATTTATGGTGAGATATCCCATAGCGAGATAAAGTAAAATTATGGTAAATCCTCGATTAAGCCCCCACCTAGAAAGGGAGATGTTGTGCAATTGATATTATACTTCTATCATGTTAATATGATATTAACATAATAGGAGTATAATATCAATTACACAACACATCAAAGTCCCCTACCCCCCTTAAAGAAATTTGCACAAAGAGGAATTCCACATCTCCCAATAAATGAGTTTTGCTTACGATTACCTCTTCATTTATACCTTCATAATGATTGGTCAATGCTCAATGCGTCACAATTGAAATCCGACAATACACAATTGAAATCCGACAATAAACATGTTCCGCAAAAACATAAGAGGTTGTTCCCCTTCCATCATCGGCGTCTACAATAGGTGCTCACAAATCATCAAGCCCGGATCAAGCGCACAAATAAGCTCCCCCCTTTAATAATAATAGCCCCATTTATTGGAGATATTTGAATTCCACAAAAGGGAAAATCCTGAAAAAATGTAACCTTCATTTTTCTTGGTACCATGTTTAGTTTAAAAACCGCTTAATAATGGTTTACAACAAATTTTCGGCTGGCGTAGGTGTGCAGGACAGATTATGATGGCACTTGCACACCGTAGATTTCAATAGGCTATTCAAAAAAGACAATAGAGAACAAAAGAAGTTTCTCCTTGCACACCAGAGATCACTGCAGACTGGGGCTGGCAGACTTGGCACATGTCATTGCCAATTGCATGATGGCCTATAAAAATATAGATTTTCAGAAAGGCTTCTCTCGGTCGTCACGCCGCCTAGACTTATTACAGTTCGTCCCTAGTTTTCGCTCGCTATTGAGTTGAATTACTAATTGAATTGAATGGAATCGCTCTCTCAAACAGGGACTCATAATCAAACTAACTCAAAATCAGGACAAAAACTCGTTTTCACGTCAAGTTCCTGACGTTACAATCAGATTGCAGCATTCGGGGCTGCTCGGCTGTGATTGGCTCATTTAAATTTCCCGCGTAAATTTTTGAGTTTTCGGTAAAATTTTCGGTAGTTTTTGGAATTGTCGGTGCCCTTGGTCGCCCTGTCAATAAGACAGCGCTTCGCGTTGCTTTTTGCCAAAATGGAGGTTGATATCATCGCAGCTACGGACAGAATAAAGGTGATCTCAAAAGGCACTGTACGAAAGAGTTTTGAAGGGAAAGGATGCATTTGTTTGTTTGCCAACTTGCTGTAGGAAGACCCCGGAAGACTTACTGTTTGGCGAATTTAAATCGTGAAACACAGGATTCCTTTTTGGCCTGAGCAAAACAAAAAAGGAGCTTGAGGTAAGCACTTCGACCCGGCAAAAAGTTAAGAGAAAACACACATTCGATGTGGAAAAGATACCCGAAATTTCTTGAAACATTCCTCTATAAACAGCAGAAGTATTCGTATTTGAAATTCTGTGCAAATTATAGTAAATTTGTCAAAGAGGCTTGAACCTTGAAAACGTTTCTTCGTTCTTGCAAAGTGCCGATCAATTTATCTTTCCTCCTGAAGTTTAAAATCACAGACTACAGTACAAAGCTGCTTAAACAGAAACTATTTTCAATCTTACGAAACAAATGTGTCATAAGAGTTTTGTGGATAACTATACATTTTTTTAGGAGAATTATTTATAGTTTTGAGAAGCCTTTTTGGGTGTTTTTCTTTGCGAGAATAATTTGTGTTCGTTTCTTGAGCTTCCCCGACCGAAGAACATTCTAGAAAACATTGCAAAGTTCCCCTGAAGATAACGCCAGAAAACTCGCGCATTTTAAGATAAAGAATAACCGAAACTTGATGAAACGTTTATGCTTTGTTAACCATAGTATTGACAGCAGAAATATTAGTGATTGAAATTATTACAAAATAGCTAGTGCAGGTTTTTTGCGTGAAACAGTCTCACAATAAGTTGCAGAAGGCTTCAGCAAAAAGTTTCTGAAATATACCGTGAGTTCCTTTAGCAATCGAAACAATCATGATTGTTTTGTTTTAGATTCATTATTGTTTCATTTGAAAGAAATTAGATCCCACTGGCTTGCTGAATTTGACGAAATCTTTATTGTTTTGATTGTCAAAGGAACGCAAGTTTGTCTGGTCACTCATTCCGAAAAAGTTTGAAGGCGTGGAAAAGTCACATGACCTCCATCACAGCTAGGAAGTCTCCCTGCGGCACGAACAATCAATCGAATCCATCAATCAATCAGACGACCGACCAAGTCTCGGTCAAATTCTCGTACATTGGTTTTGTCCTCGTTTTCACATAGCTTTTTTATGAGTCGTAGATTGAGCGAAAGGGTTAAAATCAAAATATAAAAAACGAGCGAAATTTACGACGAATTGTAATCAGTCTAACTTACGCCCGCCACCATTGCCTGGTGCACTGAGCTTTTCGTACAGTGTTGCTATGGTTTCCATAAACGAACACGAAATCGAGGGAAAAATTTCGTCCTAATTTTCAATGTGAAAGTTCACGAGTCATAGTTTGAGCGTCCATCCAGTGAATTCTTCCATCCCTCTGATCGAAGACGGAAAAATAGTAAATCAGGACTCTCAAATTGCAGAGATTTTCAACCAGTATTTCGCAAACATGGCTCACATTTGCTACCAACAAGTGATATACACTAGATCCAATTGACAAATCTGTTAATAAATACGAAGCTCATCCAAGAAGTTGCAAAATTAAAATACTTTGAAGTTTCAGACAAATTTGAATTCAGAAAGGACACCACCGAAGAGGTTGCTATAAAGATCAGACAACTTAATCCGAAAAAAGCCTCTCCAGTTGACTGCATACCTGCAAAAATTCTAAAGGAAAATTCTGACGAATTTCTGTCGCCATATAGAATTTGTTCAACTTTGGTTTATCCAAGGGTACTTTTCCCAATTGAAAGCTGGAGATATAAGCTCGCTCTTCAAAAAGGAGGACACCTTTCGGAAAAAGGTCTTTCGACCTTCCGACCGATTACAGTTTTACCATCGGTATCAAAAATTTGGTGCAAGAAAGATTGAAGGGGGGGAGGGGGAACTTGCAAAGAGGGCGCGAAAATACAACATAAAGTATAAGGTGCAAGATCAAATGCTAGGGGTGCCAAGCTTTTGTCCAAAGTCCAAAGTATCCTGTCCTCACTCCTTTGTGGGTTTTGAGAGGGCTATGGTACACAGCATGCATTTCTACGTTTTGTGGAAGCCTGCAAGGAGACAATGGACAACGGGGGTGTCGCAGGGGCTGCCTTGACAGACCTTTAGAAATATTTTAGAGTTTAATTTATCGTTCGTGAAAGCCTTGTGGCAGCCGTTTACCAGAACAAATATTGCTCTCCCCAGACCCTTTTTCTAAATGTCAAAATTGTCTATTGCCCCGGCCACCCCTCCTCCCTCTCGGCGGTCCTGTTCGTGTTTCTTGTAAATCATGGATTAGACTAAAGTGTGGATTGGTCGTGTCGTTCCCAATATAAACCCTTTTGCCCACATTTTCGTAATTTCTAGGTCTAAAAGAGCAATGAATTTAACCAAAAAACGTTCACATGTACGTTAGCCTTTGACTCAAAGATTAACATTTCATTTTTGAATATCGGTCGTTTTCCTATTATTCCACAGCTCGACACACGTTTCAACTAGTTTTTACTCAAACCGGTAGTCAAAATGTCACCTTCGTCTCGGTATTTCCCCAGAGATTCCTTTACCGAGCCTGCTTTCATGTAGCCACCACCCAAGTAATTTGCAATTGTATCTTCAAGTTATTACATAATGAATTATAACTCTTCTTGCACATCTAAAGAGGAAACATCGTATTTGATAAGGTTGTGTTTATGGTTTTCTCTTTACTGTACTTTTACCACTTTTACCACTCTCCACAGCTTTACATACTATCGGATCAGAGCCATTACATTTATTTTTGGGTTCATTTTTTCAGGCTCAGAGTGACTTGCAATCGAGTGTTAGTGAAATCAGAGGGTGAGTGACATTTAGATTTCGTTGTTGAGCCCACCACGACATCCTACTGATTTTCGCTCCTCCCCATAATTGAGTTATGGAGCCTAAAAATGTTTTGCTGGACGTTAATCTGAAAAAGCACTGGCATTAATGCAGCTAAGTGTATCAAAAATCGGGTTATGCAAGTATCATTGTAAATTCTGTTTAAGTATCACGCCAATAAAAGGTCAAGGATTAAGGACCTTGACTTTTCTAAACCCAGTTTCGTTTGGATTGTTTACATTATGAAAGATGGCTTGACATTCTGGTAAAGGTACTTCCAAAGAAATCATTATCCTAGCAGACACTTTTCAAGCTATGTCTGTCGAATGGAGAAGACATATTGTCTCGAAGCGGTAGGTTGCCCTATAGGAGCTTTAAAAAACACGCCTGGGTCATTTGTATACCACCTTAGAGATGAAATCAACGAATGTTAAAAGCTGCATGAAGTAATGACGTTGTCGAGGACGTTGTTCGGTGTTTCGGAGAGGAATTTAGGAATTTTAACAGCAAGAGATGGGATTATCTTCGATTTAACTGGAAAATCGTTACTGTAAAGTTTCTGGAGTCGACGTTTTGTTAAGGATGATGAATGGTGAAGGACAATCCTGCTTGATCAGTTGACATACATCGTTTTCTTTCTCAAACGAGTAAGATACATTTGTCACTGGAATTCTTTTGGTTCGAAGTGAGTCTTCAAATATAGCAGGTAACTTTTAGCTCGTATTTCATATTTCATTCTGCAAAGGAAATTGTTTTACGAGAATAATACATCTATTTTGAACAATCGATCAAGTTCAGCTAAAATGTAGGAGAATGAGTTTTTGCTCGATGACAATAATTTTTCAATACTTTTTAACCAAAATCTCATATCAATAAAGAGCTATGAGACAGATGAACTTATCGGACGCGGTCGGGCGGAAAATTATCACAAATATGCACAGTATGCACTGTTCATTCATAACTTAACACTTTTTCAGAATTTATTTCAGAGTTTATAAGATTTCCTTCTTTCAGACTCCGAAAAAGCAAGGGAAAACCCTTCATTTCTGTCGCAGTTATCTTTGATTGCCAGCCCATACAGTTGTCTTGAAAATGCATGATTTATTTTAACAACCATAACCACAGGGGAAAAAGTTTCTGCTTTCCCAGTTATCTTTGATTCCCAGCCCATACAGTTTTCTTGAAAATGCATGATTTATGCACAGTGGAGCCAGTATTCTGCTGTCAGGACTTTTGATTCTGGTCCTTGCCACTGAAGTTTAGCTTTAATGCAATTGCCACCCTCGGAATGAATTTAAACGTCAATTGCAAGAAAATCACTTTAACATCTGTTGAATTCTCATTATTATCAAAACAGCAAAAGATTTTCGCCAAACTTTTGCATGGTAGTGCTCTTCAGATGTTCAATTAAAGTTTGCCACCATCCCCATGAAAATCCGTTGAAAGATGATGGAGCTATGACCTTCAGGATGACCAAATTTGCCCGATCACTGAAACCAGCGGTCGGTTTTGTCTTACTATTTTGCAGTGATAAATAGCTTCATGGATTGAAAATGAAACAGCAGCCTCCAATGTCATAGCTCTCGTGAAAATTCCGATAATCCTCGCAGAGTTCCCCTAGTTCTGACCTCACAGAAATTATTTCTTACCTCACGTGAAGATACCTATCACTGCAATATAGTAAGACAAAATGGCCGACCGCTGGTTTCAGTCACCAGGCAGATATGGTCTTCTGAAGGTCATAGCTCCATCATTTTTCAACGGATTTTTACGGGGATGGTGGCAAACTTTAATTGAACATCTGAAAAGCACCATCATGCAAAAGTTTGGCGACAATCTTTTGCCGTTTTGTCGCAATCTTCAGACAAACAGGGCACAATTTTTTTGGGACACCCTGTACAAGCATTTCAGTATTTGTTCAATGTCTGAATCTAAAAGATAGTTGATTTACCAAGCAAAATGTCCACATCTAAGTTAGCTTTTGACTGATAGATCAAACATTTAGTTTTGAATACCGGCCAAGTACTTTTCATTTCACAGCCCGCGAGACGTGTTAACAATTTTGACTCACCCGGTACAATATGGTATTAAACAAAAGTCTCTCACTCATCTGATTTGTGAGCTACAAATTTGATGACGTTCCATCCATCCTCAAATGAGTTTAGATATGAATACGCTGCAATTTCCAAATATTTTCAATATCTCTGAAAAGTAAGATGATAGAATAATAAGCAAAGTAGCTCAAGCTTGTTTGAAGCAATTCTAGTAAAAAATTAAATCACAAAAGTGTACACCTACCTTTTCACCAATTTAAAGATTTGGAACACATACTGAAAAGGATCGGGACGCCACCATCCTGCAGTGGCCGAAAGTGGTGACACTTCAATTGCAATGGAAAATGACGTTGACACTACTGGTTTGTAAGGGGTGAAACGGCTGATGATGACTTCAATGATGGCACTGGTGACAATGATTTGAAACTGAGCTAATGATAGCTGACACACGGTTGTGCGTCAGAACATATTGTGAGAAAACGAGCTCATTGCCGTGGACCTTTAGAAGGCGAAACGGCTGATAATGATGAAGATGATGATGATGATGATGATGATGATGATGAGGATGATGATGATGATGATGATGATGATGATGATGATGTTGATGATGATGATGATGATGATGATGATGATGATGATGATGATGATGATGATGATGATGATGATGATGATGATGATGATGATGATGATGATGATGATGATGATGATGATGATGATGATGATGATGATGATGATGATGATGATGATGATGATGATGATGATGATGATGATGATGATGATGATGATGATGATGATGATGATGATGATGATGATGATGATGATTGTGATGAAGGCGAAGGTGAAGATGATTATGCTGATGATAATTTGAAGCTGAGCTAATCATAGCCAACACATAAGAGTGTGTAAGAAGTTTGTTAATGGAAAATCTGCGTGTTGATAAACAAACCATTTCAACAGTCTAATCCTTGAGCTAATTGGATTAATTAGCGTACTATCCAACAAATTCTTTTGAAACGAGTTAAAGCCAAGTTCAATGAATTTACCATGATATTTACTAACATGGCTAATACTCTCAATATAAGTTCAGGTGGTAGAGGGCGTATCTTTGAAATAGTTACTACTGATACAGCACAGTTGAATTCATCAAAATTTATCAAATATCATAGGTTCTTTAATGTTGCCTATTTGCCAGATTGATGCTTTGGACTTCCAAAAAAAGACGGTGACCACGTTTTCTTGTCACGGAAAAATTTCAAATTAGGCAAGCATGTTAAAAGAGGCTTACACCCCACTTTCGTTCAGTTCTAAGTCCATCCTGAACTACTACAATCGTGGCCAAAATTCTTGGGACAAGTCACAAAATTGCACTACTTCGGTCTTTGATTACGTGCCCCCCCGCTTCCCTCGTGTCAATGTTGCTTGCATCAAACGCCATTCGACCTTCTCAACATTGAATCAGGGGGAAGGAGGGATCAGGATGTTCTAAACGTATATTTTCGCCTCGACATTTTAGGAAAAATAATGAAAACACTGAAATTTACCTATGTCCCAACATCTTTTGGCCAGGATTGTGGTTTCTTTTCATTCTGAGAAATGTAGTTTAATCAATCTCCCAATTAACTGTAGCAAGGCTGTTATGTTTGGTGAATCTAACCTTGAAGTAAAAAGTAGCGAGATGCGTAGGTTAACATTCCATGCCTCATTTTGTGCCAAATTTCTACCTTTTCTCTCAGGTTCTAGACTAAAATTTATCTCTCAATAGCAAGAAAATGTCAATGTTAAGCAAGATGGCCAAAATACATCAAGCTTTTTGCAATACAATTTGAAGCAACTATTCCTTATATGTCAATCGAAGTTAAGGTTGGTCACTTAAGTATACAGAGGGCAAAGGAGCAAGAAAGCAAAAGAGTGTCCTGTAACTTGTAAGAAAATGTCGATTGAACGACATTTTATACACTTTGTAGAATTTTGAAAGTGCACAAAAGTGAAAGAAGCTCTACCTATGGCCACTCAACCTAATCTTTCGTATAAGAATTTATGAAAATATTGTTCGATCCAGACCCTTTTATAGAATAGCTAGAAGGTGAATGGCAATCTTAAAGGTTAGCCTGTTTTTTTATACATCATTTAATAACTTACAATACATATTACTTTCAACATTACTTACAAAATACCATACCCTACTACTAATACAATACCAATTGGAGCGAAAACTACGACTACCTCATGGCAACATAAAATAGGAAATACGAACATGCCACTGCACGTAATTACTAGAGAGAGAAATGGTTGCTAAAACTACACGTAACTACAAAAAAGAAAAAAAGAACATCTACCTTTAAGGGGACATAAAAATAATACAGATTACATTTTACAATACTTTGTAATTACAAATAAGTAGGTTAGGCCGTTGGGCACGAGATTTAGGGATATTTAATGAAGAGGACCATGATATTATGCGAAGCGTTCCGTTCTTGAAATATACAAGAATATACAAGGTTAGCCTGACCTGGTGAGTAAAAAAGTACATGGACCTTAGAAAGACAGTAGCTCTTAAAAGCCATCTGTCAGATTCTTATAACTGATAATGCCTGTGTAGTTGAAGAAAAATTAGTTTGTGAAAGTCGGTCTTATCATTCTCAAATTTAAATATATTGTATAAACATGCTTGATCCTAAAATCATTCAAAATTGATCTAAAATCCTTGATAAAATTTGCTAGCAATTTAATCCCACAGCTATCATAATCAAACTAAGAAGTTAAGCGCTCGCTTCACTCGCACTTCAACATACGTAGCTCCTGCGGAGAGCTTGTTAAGAATATCTGATAATTCGCCTTGAAAGTTGAATGTACAGTAACAGGCTCTGAAGGAAGAAGACGCATCTCTTAATCATTGAGTGTAGTTGTGGATAGAATGCCAAAACTTCTTGTTATGCATCCATACAAATGAAGCCATGCAAAGTTTTGTGCAGTCTCTTATTGATAACTGTATCAAGATATCCACTTTCAAAGGATGCTAGCCTGTTTGATTATAAATCTATACCTGAAAGGTACCCATGTGCATGTAATTGGCAAGAATATCAGGTGAAAGGACTCTTGAAAAGCTTGATGTAATCCCCCTTCTGTTTTGTAAAATCAATTTTATGCTGATAAATTCATTCACAAAGCAGCAACATTTTCTTGCTATATTGCACGTCCAAATTGGTTGCCTCAACTGCCTCAGCATATGAACATCAACAATACCAGGGCTGCGTACATTATCACCACACTTTTTCTGCCTGGAGAGAATTTTTGCGAACATTTTTTATTTCTTGTGAATTCCTCTTAAAAAGTTCTGGTATGTCTGTTTCATCCGACTCAAGAGTACCTTAAGGATTCTTAAAAATGCTTAAGAATTCTGAGAATTTTTTAGCATTGATTTGCTGTCACATTACTGTATTTTCCCGCTGTAATGTGAATTGCTTCATTTTCTTGCAATTTGTTTTGTCGCCAGAAAGTATGGCAAGATAAAGGTACAATCACACCCAGTCACACAGTGATATGATTTATCTTATGACAACTGCGCAAGGCTGCGATTGGTCTATTCTCCAAAACAACGCTGAAATATAGCTCGAGACCTTGTTTTGCCCGTCGCTTTGTATTTCATAGTTTTCTTATGGAATTAGCTCTCAGGACCGAAGCGCTGTAACAGCGTTGTATGTGAAATAAAAATGCAGCCACATATCACAGCATAAGTAGGGGTAAGTAACCCATTATTTTGAAAATAAACAAGGAGGTAAAATGCCTAGTTTGACTGCAGCCAATGTTATAAAATTGAGTTTAATTTTAGGACGATATGACAATTTTTCAAAAACTAAATTTTTTTATCTAAGTTGATGTGCTAACCTATGCAAGCATTATGATTTTATAGAGTCTGAATAATCGTTCGAGAGCTACAAGCTTTCAAACACTTATCGTATGCATTTGTTAATTTGTATTTGTGACTAGACAAGATATATTGAGATGAGGGTCTAACAATAACAATGCTAAGGCATGATGAAAATTTTTCTCAGTTTTTGCATCCGTCAAACTAACGACTGATACTTTGCAGCTGCACTTTCGAGGCGCTTGAAATTTTATCACTAATCATTGACCACATTAACTATAATCTTGAATTGCATTCTATTCTTCATTCGTGTTTATGTACTGAAGCATAGCATTGATATATTCACGCCAGTGCTGAATATTGATCAAAATGATATGGCATATATTCTAGTTGTGCTAGACTAAGCAATATAAATGCCCCATTCATCGAAACATTCTCATTTCCTTTTGCTTCCATTACCACCTCATACAAGTAGCATAGGTTCCAAATCTTTAAAAAGGCTGGTCTAAAATTGAGTGACCTATTTCTTTGAACTGAATGACCTCAAAGAACTTCTTGCTAATTCTCTATGATTCTACCGTTGGAATTTTCTGAAATCTTCAATATTTTCAGAATTTGAGTGTTTTTCTTCCTTTTCAAGAATTCAAGAAAAATTTCAGAAAAAACTGAAAACCATCGTAATGTCTCAAATGTTTGACGTAACATGAAATCGTTTCGAAGAAGACCATAGACTATGGATGCCTACAATATGGTAACAAGCAAAAGTCTGTCACTCATCTGGTTTATGATTTAGAAATTTGATGACGTCATATCCTCAAATGAGTTGAGATGTAAAATACGCTGTAATTTCCAAAAATATTTGAAATTTCTGAAAGGTCCAACGGTAGAATTATAGATAAATATCTAAAGCTTCTTTCACGCCATTCAATCAGAAGAAATAAGTCATTGAATTTTACACCCACCTTGTTACGCCAAGATTAAGATTTGGAACCTATGCTCATACAAGTCACGCTTGGAAAAAAGTTACTATATTACTGCTAACTGCTAACGCAATTGTTATTCTAAACAACAAGCGTTTTTCTCGCAGATTTTTTGCTTTAAAAACTGCATTTTTCATATAACTTTGATGTGATGGATGATTTTAGTTTCATAATTCTAATAGCAGAGAAAATAAAGCCAATTTGTGCGTACCATCTCGATAGACCTACTGTCTTCTGCAGTCGCTTATGATAATTCTTTTATTCAATAGATATAAGATTTAAACCGATTTAAAATTTGATTGACATAGCGACATCTACTCGACCTTTTCATTTTTTCTTGGAATAGTTGATGCAAAACTTAAAGGGACGAAAGTGAGGTGACTACTCGAATCAAAGTATTTGAGTTTTTTTGCAGAAAACCACTGTAAAGTTGCAGTCAAATGTAGTCTTTTCTTCTTCACATTTGAGACAGTTTTTCAGTCAGTGTTTGTTATTAGTATAATCTGCCTCTCATAAAATGTCCGATGAGAATTGCCATAACGCAAATTACTAATTGAAAACCCTATATACGTTGTTGTAAGTTTGAATATCTCCACGATTTTAGAAGTCAAATGTGACATACATTTTACGATGAAAGATAACTTCACATTGAAAATTTCTGTAGGGGACCTACCCCCTTGCTCCTCCCGCTATGTATATACGGCCTTGAAGAAATGATAGCATCGATTCTAACTAATCCAAGAATTTCTCTCATGCAATTAAGAAATCTTTTGAGACAAGGGACTGTCTTTTCCGTTATCGTGTACACTATCAAATGGCAGCTTATTGATTGAATCATCAGAGTTAAGTGGCTTTTGTCGAAAATTCCCATTGCAATTTTCTCAATTCAACGTAGCCAGATAGCAGCTGTATGTCACCATAAACTGCTGGTTTACGTGTAGCTGATGAGCATTTTGGTTCATTAAGTGGGGGATTTATTCATTTGCAAGAATATTGTGAATAAAGCCTGCACATAGATGCTTGATTAGAAAATTATCATGCCCAAGAAAGCCGGAGGCACAGGCAGCATGGGGGCAGTTAGTGCCTGATCCAACAAATAATTTCTCGTCTTCCACAATTGCAAACATTTTACCCATTGAATGGTTCTTTAGACTTGCCACAAGTCTCTCTCCTTAGTCCGTTTTACCATTCTCTTGGGTCCGCCATTCCAACATTCCGTCAAGGAATGGTGGATCAAGGAATTACAAGGAATTACCGAGAAAGGAACGGTACGACGGACAGAAGACATAGACTTTTGGAAAGTCTATGGTGGTCATTTTGATCCAATGATTTGCTATTGCAAGCGCAAGTCGACATATACTGCTAGGACAGGCACTTATGGAAATTAACGGGAATAAGGCAATTGGGTATCTTTGTCTTTCGCCTGACTCAAAGCACTTGCGATGAAGTAAAAATCTTCCACGCATGCACCCAATATATTTAACCTCAGCAGATTTACATGCTTTTTGAAAAAATACCAACCAAACATTCGTTAGAGCACTGTCGTTTGTTGGCTGCGAAGTGGGATTTTGATACTTAACGATGCTGCCCGGGGATGATTATAAGCCCTTCTCAGTTCCGACTTGGAATCGTGTTCGTCTCCATGGGGCTTGCACGGGACTAAATCTTACCCTGATAAGAAAAACAATCTATTAGTAACTTACGAAGTTTGGATCGAATGGTCGGCAAAATAATGTTTCATCTTTGTAGTTAGCTTTTAGTGATCAGATTCGTAGTCTACATCAGCCAATATGTAACAAAGAACAAGCTTGACTTATTCAAGAAGAGGTTTTACCACATCATTGTTTCACTTCAAATTTATCACATCACTCTCTTCGCTCGCATCCTTAACTGAATTTTTAGCTTGAAGAAATTCTCCGATAGAGACTCTTAAATTGACCATTTACAGCTAAATATTTACGGCACATCTTCAGGGGGACGGATTGTAGTTTGGGGAGGGTCATTGAAGGGAGATGGGGCCTGAGGGCAAACGCCCAAGGAAAATTTTCGTGACCACGCCCTTGAAACTCTCAGAAAACGTAGGAAACGCTTTTTTCCTTTATCTTCAATCATTTAGCTCATGACTAAATCCTTAAATCCTAAACGGAACTGCGCACAGGATCTATCTCAAAGTACAGTCCTTAATGTCTATGCAAACTCTTAGTCGGTAGACTTTCAAACTACCGGGTGTCCCAAAAAAATGTATACAGATTTGGTTGACTCCAGCAATGTGAATTTAGCTTTGATTAATGGCTAATCACTCTACAAATGTTCCTCGATAGTTAACTTGAACATAGATACCTCATTTGTTGCTATAGGTGCTTTGAGAGCAGAAATATCAATCTTGAAAGCTCCAATTTGTGTCCACTTGCAAACCTGAGCTTTGGCCTTTTAGCCTAAGCAAATTCCTGAACCCCATCGAAATTAAGAACTGAAACTAATGACAAATTAGGAAAATTTGCAATGGGTGACTGGGGGTGAATTCTGGAAAACAGAATAACACAAGATCTAATATTATTCAAATTTTATCAAGCCTCTCGTTGATTTATACACTGTGCCTTAAGAAATTGCTTAGGCCAAAAGGCTAAAGCTCTGGTTTGCAGGAATAGGCAAATTTGAGCTTTCAAGATTGATATTTCTGCTCTCAAAGCACCAATATACCAACAAATGAGGTATCTATGTTCAATTTAACTATCGAAGAACATTTTGAGAGTGATTAGCCATTGATTAAAGCTAAATTCACAGCGTTAGAGTCAACCAAATCTGTACACATTTTTTTTGGACACCCGGTATATACTTTGAAAAGAGAATCACTTTATCAAGCAGAAAATCTACCAAGCCTCAGTCGAAGGTCATGTACCACGTGAAAGAATTTTACGCATTGATTTAACGTTTGGTTCATAAAATTTTAACGGTAGGAATAGGATGAAAGCAGATTATTCTCAGAACTATTTCTGTGATAACATTCCCAGGGGGGACACTCAGGACATACGCATACGGGGGGGGGGTCAGTCCAAGAACTTTTCAGGAACCCCAAAAATATCAGTTTAGCTTCATTACAACCCAAAAATATCAGCTCATTTTATACCCTAACGTCTGTAAATGAACATAAAAGATCCTGAAACAATGCAAATTGAGGTCAGGATTGCCTCTAAAGAACCCAGAAATATCATTTTGACAATATTTCAAAAATATCAAAAACATAATGTCATTTTTTTTGGACCCAAAAATATCACTTTCGGCAATATTCTGACCTAAAAATATCGGACTTACCTCCCCGTATGTGCATGTGCTGAGTGCCCCCCCCCCTGGGATAACATTTAATAGAACCTGCAGCTTTTAAAATTTGAAAGTTCTAACGCAATGAAAGTATTCTTGCCTAATGTTATCGTGATTGGTTTTCTATAGGAGATAAAATAGCACTCCTTGGAAAGAGTTTTACAAAATAGATTTTTAATGGAGCGTTCAATCTCTGAAATTTGACAGCTGGAAGGTTGTGACAGAATTAATATACCGAGTTGTTGCTGTTTTGCTTTTACAGGTAGAACCATTTCCAAACAGCCCTTAAAAAAGAAATTTCGGTTAACGAAATTGACAGTTGGAGAGTTTTGAAAGAATTAACAACCAGCGATCACGCAGCTTTACTTGTGGGTAGATAGAACTTTTTCCAGAAAGATCGCATAATTGGAACTTCAGTTGATGAAATTTGACAGTTGGAGAGCTTGGAATGAATTCGAAAGCAGGCTGTTAAATTTACAACTACATGGAATTATTGAGTGTGTGTGACTTGTATGAATCCAATAATCGTGAATACATCAATTTCATCTTGTTCGGATTATCAATGAATATTTTAAACAGCCTTCTTTGCTGATAGCTGGGAACCTTTTAATTATGCTAACGTCATAAATATTTCAGAGCTCAAATAGACAGCAAAGATTATGGTCACTAAGGAAGAACAATCCAATTTCGTTACTCTTAAATTGGCAATTTCTAGAGGTCGTGGCCAGACATATCTCGCAGCTTAGGCCATATAATTGCGATTTTCTTGTTAAGTTTCTATAAAGCAATGAAAGTTACCAGCTTGGTGATACACCGCGCACCTGACAGGTCTGTGTTATCCTTTACAGTTGCAAGCTGCTTCAAATTAGAAGAACGTTAACGAGATTCTTCCAACACCATCCAGAGGGAAGAAGGCACTAGAAATACAGAAGTACCAACAAGGTAACATCTAGTATTTTCTTTGATTTGCTTTTTTGTCTTGGGTGTCCAACACAACTGGCGTGATATGATGATACATCGTAAACTGCCTCAATCAGTCATGTGAACGTAGAATCGTCCAAAACGTAACAACTTTCCTCGAGCGTTGTGACTGAGCTAAATCGGGTTTCGGCGCATAACTTTACCATGCCATAATTTCAAACTTGTTAACTACAATTCTCTGTAAAGATTTTTTGCAACTTTTTCGCGCAAACTTTCCTGATAGAAACATATCTTGTTGAAATAATTGTAAGATGAGATATTTCTTATTGCATAATTCCTGAATTGGCACAAGGATACATAACCCCGTCAACTTTAAAGACCGAGCGAGTCAGATCAAGCATAGCGAGCCACAGTTTGAGGAAGAAAAGTTCTGATTGTGTTTGTTGAATTTTACAATGCAGAAGAAAGATGTGATTAATTTGTGAAATGCAATTTGTTAGAATTGGACAATTGGTCATGTCTTTCTATATTTATTCACGGCTTTTTGATTTCGTAAAATAAGAATCGTTTGATAAGAATTTTCTGCTTAAGTTCCTAATAAAGACAATTGAATAGAAAGTCACCTACAGATACAAAGTGAATAGCAGCGGCAGGTTTTCTTTTTTGCTTTACACATTACCTTGTTTCGACTTTTTGGTAGAGAAACAGTACGCCTGTCATGTTTTAGAAGTTCACACTTGCATGAATTTAAATCTACTTATAAAGGCTAATTTCCAATCAGTGGAATTTTCCGCACGGGCGGAATTTCTATTGTATGCGAGAAAGAATGTCGCTCCGGAATTGAATAGAAAGTTATGGCTGAGCGTCTTTTATTGTCTAAAATTCAGCCCGCTCGGAAAATTCCATTGACTGGAAATTTGCCTTAAAGCACATATGTCACGTTAGCAATTGGTCAATACAACAAACAAGTTTGGAGTGGAATTCCATTGTTTCGTGACTTTTTATTTCTGTTTCATGAATTTTCATTGCAATGAAAATTCAGCCTCGATCCTGTGCTTTGTAATAAACGATAGAGAGAATTTTATTGCATGAACCAATCAGCTTCATGACATATGCCCTTTAAGTGCTGTTTAGGAATTCTTCAAAATACGCTGTCAGTGAAATCGTTTGTAATTATAGAGTGGAAAGACCGATTTCTACCTGGTATATTTCCTATCTAAGTTAGCCGTTGTCCTATGCAATGAATGAATTCTCGAAGTGATTACATTAAGAAAAATTGGCAAAACTCCCCGTGTTTTTCTGACTCACCGAGTGTATCTGAAAAGTGCGCTGTTTTTATCAAACGGAAGGGATCAATAAAAATCTTTTCTAATAGCAAGAATGCCACTTATAATTTATTGTCCTATTTTGTTTGGTCTAGTATATTGTTTGATCCAACTCACTTTTCTCAACTCATCGGGACCTGGCCAGACTTTAGCAATATCTAAATCCTCGAAACTGAAGTAAACATTGTTTCCTTTGTTTTCTTATACAATGTATCATAAATCTGTTTAACCTTTGTGTGATTTGCTTCTGTTCGGGGACTCACACTATAATGTCATTATCAATCGAATAATCCTGGAAGCAACAATTTCTTTTATCAAAAATACGAAAAGGTTTTCAAATTAAATTTAAGCATAAAACAGCAGCCAAATTTTCGTTTTATTTGTGGTATTTGTAGCGGGTGTCTTGTAAAGAAGTACTCCCATTTGTATCATGAATAGCAGATCTGATATATTACATAATCCTCGCGGCATCTTTAGGTGTCTCATCTATCTGTGCTCGTTTGAGAGTCAAGCAACTGCCATAAGGTCGACGGAGTTCTTCTTTCTGAGTCGCCTGTGCTGTTCTTTTTATTTCTTTTAAAAAAATTTGATGTAGATTTCACCATTGATGTAAGTGGCTGCCGTAGTTGGAACTCGATGACATCATGTCCTTTCCAGCTATGGCAGCCACAGAATATTTATATTTCGTTGTAGTTAGTTGTTTTTATTTGTGATAAAAAAAAATCTGTTTTTCAAGAAGATTGTGCTCGAAAAAGGATGTAAATCAATCCACTTCACCAAAGTAACTTGACCTTGTCAAGTATATGTATTGTCATTCTGGTCTTTTGTATTTCAACCAACAATTTTATCTGAAAACTGTGTGAGCTGACTGCAGTATCTTGCTATGAAGAAGAAGTTGCAATTTGAGAATCTATTTTAGCAGTTAACCAATGGTTCAACATTTGTAGTTAAGAGACTTCTCTATCGAAAAAAATTTAGGAACACTATTTTCGATATTCTAAATTTAAGGTGATAAGGTCTTTGAGTTTCCCGAAAGCTATAGATTTGGATGTCCTTGACTTTGAAGAGCACTATCTTACTACTTGCTAAAATGCCAGCTTCTATAAAGCTCACACCTTTTTTTTAGTGGAAATTTCCGAGCGGGTGGAATCTACACAACCAAAGGTCATTCACTTCTTTTCGTAAAAATAGATTCATTTCGATTTTCCAATATCATTCTAACGACAAATTAACATGCCAATGGACTCGCAGCTTGACTTACTGTTTATCCATAATGTCATAGACACATTCAAATGTCCTTTATTTAATTCAACACTCATTGTTGTAAAGTTCTTTTACGAATTCAGTATCGAGGCCAGATAAAGAATATGCCATATAGCAGCCCACGTGTTCTACGTTGATGATCTCATTGCAATTCATCTTAATTTAAAAAGGCAATAGACCATTTCAGAGGTGGAAAATTTCAACTACCTATGACTTCGAAGTAAGTTGTAAATGGATTTTATCACCATTGGTTATAAGGAATTCATGAACAACATCTTAGCAATACTAATAATAACCAATAGCATACTAAACTCAAACGCCATTGAAGAAGCAAGGCTTATTGAGTTTTGGGCACTTCCAACAAACACCGATTATTACTCAACCACTGTTTCCACTCACGCCTAAAGACAGATGATGAATATGATTGGCTGACAAGTGGTTGGAAGCAAATTACGCAATGACTGGCTGCTTGTACATATACTGCTTATGCAGTGCATTGAATCTACTGCTTCCCTTGGTTCGATGCTCCTCCATACCTCATCTGCTTATATTAGTCTCTGTTAGTTTCAATGTTTGTTTTCAGTTTCACTTTAAACAAATTTGCATTATTTCTATACTCTCCAATATATAAAAAATCAACTGAAAACTATAGGTCTGACTACATGAGCATGGTTGGTACTGTTAGCCGTGGAGAACATTTCAAACGAGATCAATTTTTTGAATGGGAGACATTTAATAAATCTGAAAGGCAATTACATGGTAAATGGGTCAGCCCAGGAAGATAAGATCCCACTTCTGCATGACAGGGCTGGCCCTGGTCGAAGAGATGAATTTATGACGCTTTTCTCGTAGGGCTTGTATCAGGGGTTGCTTGACAAAGCTTTAATTGCGCATGTACCATATGCTACCATACTGGCAATGATTTGATTTTCCTACCAATTTTACTTTGCAGTCCTAGAATTAATTTAGTGGTGTAACAGAGTTGCTAGGACCCTTAGCAAAATATGTGTCGAGAGGCCCCCTCGGACTTCTCATGAATTTACAAAATATGACGTTACTCAGATCATTTAATAAATGACGTTACTCAGATTCGTTACGTTTGCTCCATTGAATAGAATTTTTATTAACTGTTATAGTCATTCCGCTAAAACTTCTTTGAAGCGGAATGGGTATTGTGGGGGGAGGGGTATCTTTGGGGGAAATGGAGCGAAAACAAGGACTCATGTAATAAGTCTGATCACACACTACATTCCATGCATGTTTGACGAAGCAGCCCTGTTAGCAGGAACAGCCCTGTTCATGTAATCAAGACTTAACTTAAAATGATGAACTCTTTAAGTAGCTTTGCTAATCTTGAGAAGAGCACTCTTGTCTGTTCAATAAAGTTACTGACAATACAAAGACGTAGAATTTACTCATCTATTCATTTGAGCAACTCCTCTAAAATTTGTGTAATATGTTTTGCATTGAGAGTACACGTGCTGAGCTATATTAGCTCATACAATCATCGGCGTAGGGGGAGATAAAATTTGGGGAGGGGGGCTGCCCGATAAAAAGTCCATTGTTTGAGAAATTTTTGCCCGATTTGAGGCGGATTTCTGCCCGATTATGGCTGATTTTTGCAAATTTTTCTAACGTGGGGGGGGGGGCTGCAGCCCCCCTGTCCCCCTGTCTCCTACGCCTATGCAAACAATAGCTAATATTTTCCCTAAATTCTTTTGATGTTAATGGGTGGTGCAGGCTGCATTCTGTCTTTACCATAGTTTATCATCACATAATCTTCGTAAATAGGTTGGTATGCTTTCTTAATTGCTAGGTCAAGTACTCTTGCTTAATTTTGTTGACAAACATGTGCATAACTTAGTAGTTCTACTTAGATATCATTGTCTGAGGAGGTCATTCAATTGTCATGTCAATGTTTCGTAAGACCATTAACGTACCTCACATTATTAAATTGGATCTCAGACAGCACCTGCTGTGTTGAGTTCAAATGTGTTCTGAAGCAGGTTCCTTTTCTCCGTGTTCATGTTCAGAGATATGAGATACTTGTTGGGGAGACGAGATCGCTTTGTCCGAGGAAACTTATGTGTCCCCCCGTGCAGTGGGTTAAAGCGCATGCGCTCATCAGAGCTTCAACCCCAAAACGCTACTGCGCATGAGCTTTAACCTACTGCACGGGGGAAGCATGCGTTTCATCGGGCGGAGCGTATCTCGTCTCCCCAACAAATACGTTTATTGTTTATTGTAGTTATTTTGATATACCCATTGTTTAGAAATTTGTTGTGTTGTTCGTTTGTTCTTTTGCCATTTGCAATTTAGAGCATGGTGACAGGTAAAATGTGGTACCACAGTACCACAGGGCAGTACCAAGTATCGAAATGTACGGTACTCAGTACTACTAAGGTCAGTAACAGGGACCATTGGAGCAGGAAAACACAACTACTTAAATAGAAAATTACGGAAAAATACTGAGATAAAAGCTGGAATGAAAAATTTATAATCTGTGTTCCAAGTCTTCAATAAAATGTCATCGGTACTACAGTAGTTCCTTCTAATACCCAGTACCAAAGGAATTAGCACCAGGTACCGTAGGGGCCAGTACCCAGTACCATCAATATCCCCTGTCACCATCCTCAATTTAGTTTGTAGAGCACGAAGCCTTTCTAGAAGCTAAGAAAAGGGTTTTGGTGGCACTGTGGTGTAATCCTTTGACTTTGCAGCGAGAACAATCTCGCAGACAGGGCCCGAGCGGGGATCGATCCAACTTCGAGCCCCATTTATAGCATAGGGCTCAGATCTTTCAAATCTTGAAAAAGGTCGGTGTAAAATTCTTCTGCATTTTTCTTTGAATTCTATTGCTTGAAGGGAACAAAGGATACTTTGCTATAAATCTGTCATGGTGATTTTTGTTGTTGATTTGATTATTTCACAAGGGGTGGCGTTTTAAGTTTTGTTGAATTCATCCAAAATTTTGAAAAAATTAAAATCATTGTACCTTCTAAACCACTTCAGGAAAAATTATACAATCTTCAAGGAAGCCAAAGTTTGTGAAGGTTCGCAACATGGTGCCACGCAAAAATCTGTTGCCATTCTGGTTTCGAATTGAGAAATTTGATGACGTCGCACCCTCAAATATGACAAACTAGGCTTGCCGGTCGGCGCCTGCGGCGCCGACCTGGCCCGCCGTCGTACCGAGTGATTGCTTGGGAAAGAATTTGTTGCTTCTTGACATTGCTTTCTGTTATCACTTTATGTGACCAAAGGTTCAGTATAGGTTTATTCTATATTCTACAAAGCTGCTGTTCATAGTCCCACAAGGGAGCATTTAACAACATGAGTGTTTACCCCCAGGGCCATCGAGAGAGAGGCGAGGCACCACGCCCTTTTATCATAGGGCCACGCCCTCCTATGCACTGGTAAGACACTGCTTTTAAATTTTGTTAGAATCTCAGTGGGCCCGCAGGCCTGAAAACGTTCCTGAAAGAAAACTACAACAAAGAAAAATACATACCTTATTTCTTGCTGGACTACAGAGTCCCCGGGCCCCCTGGTAACAACCCTGGCTACCCACCTCTCTGTTCTGAATATCCCCCTACTATACTGATGATGCCTCACCACACACATCATGGTATCCCCCCACTGTACTCCAGATGCCTCCCCACTGTAATGAACACCCCCGTCCCCCACTGCACTCAAGGTATCTCCCACTGAACTCCGGATGCCTCTCCACTATACTGAATTGCCCCACTGTACTCAAATATACCTCCCCACAAATGACACAGCACTTTGAAACTAACTAAGATATAAAAAAATTTCCCCCAAGGTTTACAGCAAAGTACGTTATATCTATTGCAAGCCATTTAACTCAAAGAAATATTTCATAAAATTTTACGCCCACCTTATCAAAGATTTCATTCCTTTATCCTCATCACTGGAGCGTTATGTCAAGAGGTCTAAGACTCGATAAGCGCGAATCAAGTCTGCAATCCCAGCACTTGGCGCAAAAAACAGCAACTTCAAATTTAATTTTGTGGTGAACATAATGCCCGATATAATGTGGCTGGCCAACGATTCTGGCAAGAGAGTACCGTCAAACTCTTGTAGCATCCTTGAAGAAATCCTGCATGGCAGGACGAAATCTTGGTAAACTATAAATTCACACACATGTGTTGTCGTTTCTTTGTCGTGTTGTGGTGTTTCTGCCTCAAACAAACTCTAGTAAGGTGGACTTAGGCCTTCTTCTTTTGAAACTACAGAGTGTCACACAAAATTGAGTGCTATTTGGGTTGCTGCTTCGGAGGAATGTTACGCTCGATTGTCCCGTTCTTGATACAATTTTATAGGATAGGCTTCACCTTTGAGTTTAAGACCTCCTGTCAGCCAATAGGACAAGTGGCTGCTGCACAGGAGAGGCAAACAAATGGTTGCTTCAAAAACAATGTCTGCTCGATTGTTCAGGGACATAACTGTGACAGTTTCTGATTGCACAAACAACATAAACCGAAAGTTCTTTCAATGCAAATGCCATTGTAATGAAAACAAATGCAAAATCGTTTCATATCTTACATACAATTTCCAGGGAACATCGGAAATACGAGGTCTTGAACAGTTAATGTTTAATTATGAATATCAGCCAGTGGGATGGGCTTCTTGAATTATCAAAGATTGGCTTATCTCACTTTGAAAATTATGATTACCATACATAAATTGTCTAGCAAAAATGTTTGATTGCGTTTCAAAATTGAAGATCAGCATGGGGCACAAATCTTTCTTATCTTTAAAAAGCCATGCGCATAATCACAATTTCGCGAAAAATTAGCAACAGCGCAGCATTTTGCAAATTGCCTTGCAGACTAGTGTCATTTGATGTATTTTATCAGAACTCTCATGTTTGGATGGAGATTGTGCTCTAAATTTGATTTTATCACATTTTTCCTGAGTTTGGCAAGTTTTGCCGCTTTTCTTGATCAAGTAAAGAATATGTTAACATAAGTATTAATGATGGCTAATCTTCAGTTAATTTATATATTTTTACAAAGTGCATCCTGAAATCACACTGCGCAGAATTCCAAGATCTTAGACGGGGGTCTGGCTCTTCTGGAGTAAATCCGTCAGACTTTCATTGATAGTATCCAGAACGATTGAACTGAATTGCTTGAAAGAAATTTATGGTGCTTTGCTGTAAATAGGCCAAGGATATCTTGAGCAATTTCAAAATGGCGGCCTTTTTATTTTTGTTGGAGGGATTCATGGAAAACTCTGGAAAAACCAAATCCTCGTAATTGCTAAAACAATGGAGGAAAATGACATATTCTTCAAGAAAACCATAGCTTATGAAGGTCTACAATATGGTGACAAGCAGAAATCTTTCGCTCTTCTGGTTTAAAATTTAGAAATCTGACAGCTATCACACCCTCAAATACGATAAACAGATTTGATCGGGCATAGCCATGAGAATTTATTTTGAATCGAGCAGAAAGTACTTTCAGAACGTTCTATGGTCAACTCTTTGTTGATATTCAGGGCAATAGGAAGCATCTCAAACTTGGGTGGGCAAGACTTAGAGATAATTGTTTTAAGCTAAAGGGGCACCCTCTGAAATAAAAATTGTACATTTTCGTTGTAGCTGCAAAATATTTAGGGAGCAAGCGTCCTCCAGCCCCCCAGTTCCTACATCTCCGTTGATATCAGTGATTTAGGAGTTTCAGTCTTGACTGTCAAACGTTGCCTCCATCTCTATAACAACCTGCGTGCCGACTTTACTTTCCATGCGAAGGAGAGCTAATGAGGATAGTTGCTTAACTATTCTCCTTTCCAGTGGAACGGTAAAGTTTTGCGCGCAGGCTACCTCTAAAACAGATCTTAAGCGTCTGTAATTAAGCCAATCCTTGAGACATATCAAGTAAAAAGCGGAGGATTTGATAGGAAACAAGACGAGAAACATAACAGCACACAATAGTACGAATGTTCCAAATAGAAGAATGTGGATAAATGTGGTAAATGCAGATAAATGTGGCACAAATCATCCAGTGAGCTCTTAGTAAAGACAGCCCATATTCGTCCTGCAGCACTTCATTGGTGAAATAACGTGTTGCTGTCAAAATGAATGAACCTGGTAAATGAACGAATGAATGAAAATGAATAAACTCAGTACAGCTAGTAATCAGTGGTTATTGAAATGGTCATCATATTAGATAATTTCGAATCTTGTCCAAGATTAAGCAATTAGAAAGCCAACTTAATAGGTCTTCTATTGGAAATATACTGAAAGTAACTGAGATGTCCTTTCTCAAAAAGAAAAAGCATTTTGGTTTTGGTGATTTTAACTTTTGCCCGCAACGAGAAATTTTAATTTTTCCTTTGGAGATTAGCCTGAAATAATCATACCTCAATCATCGTTACAGTATATCAGCACACCATAGTTTGTCATAAGTATCTTTAATTTGAAAACTTTGTATTGGATATACTTGGTGTCCCAAAAACCATTTGCAAATCTAAATTGTCAATGGAGTAAAACTGAGGCTCTGTGGTAGCGGGGCTAACTGACAGTATTAAAGGGGCATTCCTCGAAAACTAAATGCATGCAGATATTGATACTGTCATACCGATCGAGAAACAGATTATGTCAGCCCTCGGAAATCGTTTTCCTTTCCTCGATCGCACTATGGAAGAAAACATATAGAAGAATATCAATTTCAATACCCTATCATTTTTATGCATCGTTCTCGGCGAACAAAGGTAGCATATTCTCGTTATTGTCCGTAGGTCGGTTATCGGCGAATCTTGATAGGCTAGTTGCGCGTCGCTCGTTAAATTGAGTTTGAATGTCCTGTTGTATTCGTTCATTCATGTGTCCACGGTCGACTACGCTCAAGAGAATTGATCGGCTTTACCGAGAATTCTCGTTTTCTGTCTCGGATTCAAATTCCAGGATATGGCTGAGTTCTCGGTCTCTATTTTGAAAAATATCTGTTTCGTTTTTGGCCCGTTTGAATTTTATTCAAGTTGGAGAAACATTGGAAAATGTTTATAATGATAAGCATATTCGTTTTGAAAGCAAACAACGCAGTTCACCAATATCCGGTTTTTCTCTGCGGAATGCCCCTTTAAGGTTGATGGTTTACGTTCCCGCCCTGTCAAATTTGCTACAAAGATATTGGTGCACTTTTGTTATGATAGCATTACGTAAGTTCGAAGATATTAAAGAAAACATACCGGGTGTCCCAAAAAAAAAATGCAACGGATTTGTTCGGGACTAGTGACAAGAATTTAGGTCCAATCAATCCAAAATAACTTTTGATATAATCCTCGATAGCTAACTTGAAGATAAATACCTTGTTTGGTGATATTGCTGCATGGAGAGTTGGAATTTCTATCTTGAAAGTCCAAATTTGCTTCCATCTCCAAACCAGAGGCTTCGGGTTTTTGCCTGACTGAAAACATGCTTGAGGAATCTCATCAGTCATATGCAAAGTGTAGTAGTGTGAGCATGCTAAGGCACGCATGTTTAGGCACTCATTTAAATTGAAATTTGAAAGCTAGAAACTGACAAACATAACAATGCCGAAGGGAAAGTTCACAAAGGAATGTAGTTTTAAAATCATAGCGCACCTGCAAAAGAGCCAAACACGAATGAGCATTTTTATTACAAATGGATAATTTTTCCTTGGGTATATTTGGTTTCTTGTTTCGTAATAATTCGAAGAATGGTTATACAAAAGGAACTAATTCATTTTTCCCACCCAAGCAAACTATTTCACGGATTACTTTCTTTTATGAGACAGATGCAATGCTAACTTTTTGAAACATTTGAAGCATAAAGAAAGCTGTCTTTTCAGGACAAAATTGATGATTTTGATTGAATTTCTATTCAAATATTTTCCTCAGCACGAGGCTTTATTCTCTTATTTCATGGTAATTCCAGAGATTCCCCATAATGGCGCGTTTGCAGTTTAGGCAAAAACCAAAAAGCTCTGGTTTGGAGGTTCAGGCAAATTTGAACTTTCAAGATAAATATTCCAACTCTCCATGCACCAATATCACCAAACAAGATATCTATCTTCAAGTTAGCTATCGAGGATTATATGAAAAATTATTATGGATTGACTGGACCTAAATTCTTGTCACTAGTCCCGATCAAATCCGTTGCGTTTTTTTTGGACACCCGGTATACTCTCTTTTATATGTATAAAAATACTATAAATTTTGTCCAGTCTCGATATTCTTGAGAAATTTTTGCTTTTAGGTTGAAAATTCTTATGAGTATTCTTATTTTTCAAGTCTGATATGGTTTCAGGGGAACATAATCAAAGCAATTTCATGTCATTACGAGAAAATGTTATGAACATCGCAAAACAGGCAACTGCTGAAAAATGAGACACAAATATCACAAATATGCGAGCTGAGCATTATTCTTATAATGTTCTTAAAAATTGGAAGATTCTCGGCATGAATATTCTTATAAAAATTGTCCTAAAAAAGAGTGTATGTTGCAGGATTTCAATAGTCCGTTTCTATTCTCATCAAGCCGATCATTGGAAACTTGAAGCACTTTAGTGCTGTATTTGCTGCTCGTGAGAAGATGTTTTCTTGGACTAGTGTTATTGTATAGCTCTGAATTTGTGATCTGTCCTATCGAAATGAAAAGAAATTCATTTAATCACCCTTTTAGGCTCCTGATTGCTTCACATCGAAATGAAAAAATTTACCTTACATCGTATATCTGCATGGAAATTTCTTGGACTATTTTTTTGCGAAAGTATTTGGTTTTTGCTATTTACCATTGTATTTACTACGGTGGTCTACATTTTGTATTTTACATGCATTAGTTTACGCTCTTGGACACACAAAGGCCTTTTGGTTGACAAGTATTTAGTAAAAAAAGCTGGACCTGAAATCTGTAGTCCCGCTGATAAGAATGTCCTCAACAAACAGACCGAACCAGCTTCGGTTTTCATCGTTAGCTTCGAATCCTTTGGATTTTCGGATAATGCTTATTAGGATATTTGTGCAGAAGACTTATTAGAGAAGATTTCGGTTGTAAAAGGGACGATTTAACGAACGCGCAGCTTATTAAAGACCACTGAAGTATAATAGAATTGTAACAGCTTTTCACTTAAATAAAGGTATCAACATAGTAAATCTAAAACCATCTCTGAAATGATTAGCAGTACTTCATTACTTTGGAGAATATTTGTATTTTTCTCCGTTGTTTTCCGAGTGCCCAATAAATTGTTAACGGACCTTTTTCGAATACGCAAGCTTCAAAGTCCATATAATTTAGTCACGTCTACAAGTGATGCCCCCCCTCCAGGGCATAAAGCTAGAAACTTTAATGTCTACGTCTTATATAACTTCTGTTAATGATTCGTAGCTGTTACTTCGGAAATGAAAGAGGGAACACATACTTAGGTAGATACATATTTGCATAAATTTTCGAGTGTTTCTTGGCCGAATGTTCGTTTTTTCATTAAATACACATCGAGTCTGTGGTAGAGTAAAATGAGGAAGAGAAAAAGAATTTCCATGTGAGTGACATAATCGCTCGAGAACACATCACTCGGATGTGTTGCAAGATCGAAATGGTGCCTTCGCAGAAAACTTAGAGAGAGGAAGAAACATATTCTCAATATCTCATGCAGCCGATAATTATTTGGACTTGGACGAGTAAGGAATATATGCAGGGACGCCGGACCGACCACAGTCTTAAGGGGTTGAAACAACAAATATGAGGGAACTTCGGCCATTTTCGAGAGGGTGGGAGGGGCGGTTGCACCCACCTCGCGCCCCCTCTACGGTTTTCTTGAATGTATGATCTATCGTGCAATTCATATATTTTTCCTTCGTTCCTTAATTTGCTACAGCCCACATTCTCGTACTAAAAATGTTTTGAGAAGTCCACGAATAACAGAGAATTGCTATAAATCTATTTCTCAAAAGAAAAGCCGACAGGATGGTGGATAAATTCTCGAGACGAATCAACGCTGTCTAAAGGAAAACTCATTCATTCAACTCATTGTAATAGTTGCAATATGGATTGGATTTTTATTTAAGTAATTGTAATCATGAGATAACATCTAAACTTGATGTGAGGCTGCTCAGTGTCTCAATTTCTTGTGTAAATATACACCGCAGTTTCCAATTATACCGAAGGAATACGTCGTAAATTAAGCTTCCTTCTAATTTCATACTCAACTTCGTTTCCGAAACATCACAGACGTAACTTCATCATGATAAATCAATAAATTCCTTCAAAGGAATGATGTCATCGTCTGACTTTTGATTTGTGTATAAAAGAAACTGCGGATATGTAGCGTTTGTAGGATTTCCTTCCTTGTTAATGGCGATGTTGGTTTATTCTACAGATCCACATGCTGAGTAAGTCACATATCTGAAGTTAGGAGCTGGAATCAAGCTGTCAGCTTTTGATACAGTGGCATCAGTCGATGAGTCAAACCATTCAGAATTCTATCAGGTATGTGTCTGTCTTGTCCATTCCTCCCATCTTACTGTTCAGTGGAAATTTCACACAAAATGAATGCCCTCCACCAGAATGTTTTGAGCAAGTAGAAAATCTTTTTCAAAGGGAAAGAAGTTGCGAGCTGGCAAAATTGATTCTGAGAGTTTCATCGACATTTGTATTTTGATAAAGTTTTGCTATTGGATCTTGAATAAAACATTCAAGTACATGAACTGCATGATTTTGAATAATTCTAGCATGATGGTAATGGGAGTATCAGAACGTAAACGATGAAGACAAATTATTTTGGTTTTGCTATGGTGCGACTTAATTTGAGGGCATGCTCCGAAAAGAACAAAGCATGGCAGAGAGAGTGCTTTTTTGCACTTTATGATAATTATAGTAAATGACGATTGCTCTACTTAGCAGCCTAAAACGTCCAGCTTTTGATAAACGAAAATGATTCGATTATGTTCCATACCTTAAATACTACTGGATCAAGGATCAAATTGATTGTACAAGAGGAACAGTATATGGATGTTGAAGGGTGGAATAGGTGATTCCATTTGCAACAACATTTTGAATGACCCCATGGAATTTCCGAAGAAGTAGCTCTAAAGTACAATGCTACGATGTTTTGAATAACCACATGGAATTTCCGAAGAAGTTGCTTTGTGCTAAGTTGTATCATCATTTAGATCAATCATTCAATTACCTGTTCAAGAGAAAGCCTTTTTGTAAGAATTTCAATTTATTTGAAGACTATTAGTTAAAATGATGCTGCTCAGCTTAGCTTTATACTTTTTTATCGCACTAATAAGGCAGTCTTTAGCTCTAAGTTGACGAGAACTACAATTTGTTATATTATGTAGTGTGTAGCTCAAACACCATACGGCTCTATGCGATTCATGGAATACTTTGATGGCGAATACAGTATACTAATGCAATCAAAATAAAATATATTCAGTTAAACTTTACAACTTGGCCTACCAGTGCTTTTTAGAGCAGTATATTAGAATATTACAAGTTTGGAAAAAGAGAATAGAAAACTCGTGGTTAGAATGCTAAATGTATGTTAGCCAGAATCTGCAATTCTGATTCTCTTTTCATGACAGATCTGACTTGCAAATTTAAGGTAGACATGAACCTTTGAAAGAGTTTTGAGAACAATTCAACTCAATTATTTGTAAACATTTTAGTTTGCTACAGGTTGTATGAATAACAATGGATATACCTCACTTAGTTTTATCTCTGTTTTCATCAAGGATTTGAGAATTCTTTTATATGACACAGCTGACTGCTTTTGATTTTGAAAACAGATGTAAAGACAAATAACGGACATACACCGAGCTATGTAAAAACAGAACAAAAGCTGGCCGCGTTCCATTCATTATCCAAGTGTTTGTTCATCTGTGGATGATAAATTTATCAAATATAATAAGGTATGCTTAGATCATCGAGAACCCTTACGTCTTGCAAAATCAATCTTGCACCTCCATCATTTCATCTCTGAGAACAATCTTTATATGAAAAATAATTTTATACAGCAATGCACGAGAAAATCAATGAGTGTAACTGGCATTATGGTCAGTTCAATTTTCTGTATTGTTTAGTGTCATAAGATTGTTAGCTCCAATCAAAATGAGAGCCAAATCACTTGGAAGATAGCAAAGCCTCAGTTGAGTATCATTCTTCAGTATTGAGTATCTATCTTGAATATCTTCAATATTTCGAGAATTAGAGCGCTTTTCTTATTTTTCAAGAATTCAGGAAAATTTTCAACAAAATTTAAAGTCATCGTAATTTCTAAACTATTTGTCTCAACATGAAATTGTTTCCAAGTAAACCATAGTTTATAGATGTCTACAACATAGTATCAAGGACAAATCTGTCACTCATCTGGTTTATGATTTAGAAATTTGATGACGTCACATCCTCAAATGAGTTGAAACGCGAAATACCCTGTATTCTAGAAATATTAAAAATTTCTAAAACGTTTAACGGTAAAATTATAGATAAGTAGCTAAAGTTTCTTTCCAGCCATTCAATTAGAAGAAATAGGTCGAAGAATTTTACGCCGACATCTTGAAAGATTTTGAACCAATGCAGATATATACACTTTGCAAATGCAAGCTTTTATCTTTGCAGATACCCTTTAAGTTGTGACGCCTATGCTATGAAAGCTAAACCACGCAAATAGATCTACAGTCCTGGCCAAAAGAAGCTGGGACACAGGCAAATTTCAGTGTCTTCATGATGTTTCCTAAAATATCGAGGTAAAAACATACGTTTAGAGTCTCCAAATCCCCCCTCCCCCCTACTTCAATGTTGAGAAGGTCGAATGGCGTTTGATTCAAGCAACTCTGAAACGGGGGGAGTGGGGGGCACGTAATCAAAGACCGAAGTAGTGCAATTTTATGATTTGTCCCAAGTATTTTGGCCAAGATTGTATGCCAGGGCCCTTTATTTAACCCTATTTTTACCGGGGGGGGGGCCTCCCCCCTATCAGATTTTTTTAAATAGCTCTCAAACGATGCTACCTACAATGCTGAAACGCCTTGACTTTTCCTAAAATTTAGTTGGCAATCAGAAAATAGAATTTTCAGGACCTATTGTTCGACCACGTGACCACCACATGCCCATATTTGGAGAGTGGTCACAAAGAAATTCTCTAAAACGGCTCTAATTTCTTTCTTTGCTACTAAATCTCAACAATATATATACCATTCGATTTGTCTCAGTGAGTGCTTTCATTTGATATATAATGTATAATTATAATTGATATGTAATCTATTTCTATGACGTCATCAATCTTTATGACGTCATATTCCTAATGAATGAGTAATTTTTGCATGCAAAACTGATGGAATTACCTCAAATATCGATGAAGGTACTTGATTTCATCAATAATATGCGAAATTAATGGTTTTAAATCAAAATTATTGAGCAAGCAATTTTGCGTTGAATCAAAATTTCATTATTCAATTAGTTAATTTATTAGAAACCAAAAATATTTACATGAAATCGTATGAAACTACAAATTAATGGTGTCAAGCAGGTATTTGGGTCGTTTTTTGCCAATTTTATCAAGCTATTTGCTATTAATGGGCCCTTTTTTGCAAATAGCTAAATTTTCACAAAATGTGCATTGTTTTTGGTTGCCTAGCAACCAATCACGTGACTACTGATCGATTGATGCTATTTTTAGATTCTCCTTTAAGAAGTATGCCAATGGCCCAGCTTGTAGTTGAAAATCACTCTTTGTATGATTGTTTTGAACATTTTGACCTGCATGATTGTGACTGTTACTAAATCTCACGTAGGGTCAAGCTTTACAATTTTGAAACGTCAAGGCTTTTTTCCAAACTTTCATCATAACAACCTGCACTTTTATTATTTGAGGAAGATTTTGTTTTATTTAGCAAACGATGAAATTCACATCATAATCTCTTAAAAGCATTTTATTCTGTTTCTTTGGAACAACACATCATTTTTGTCAAGCAAAGAATGGTTTTTATATCATTGTGGTGAATATTTTGCAAACATCAGCAAGGATAAGGAATTGCGCGCAACAGCTCATAGGCTAATCTTCAACAACTGATGTAGAGTTTTGCTTGCCTGGTTTGCAAACACAGCTCAGCAAGATGGCTTAGCGATTAATAAAAAAGCCAATTGATGTCTGAAAACGCTTCTTGCATGTTATAACCTGCTGAACTTTTGATGGAAGCTTGAAGAACATTGTTAATTCTTATCGACAGTGCATTGTTTTGCTGCAGAGAAGCTAAAATTTGTAGCTGCAGTTTATTTTTCACTTGATGTTTTCAGCATAATACATTCCAAAATGCGTGATAAGCTAAAATTTTGATGTGCTTCTCAGATATTGCTTATTTCAAACTGGGTGCGTTGTATCACAGCACAATTATTTGGTAAGTCTCTCTTACATCTATGTTTGAGCTTCCAAAGCCATTTAGATTTGCACTTTCTGTAATTGTAAAAGCTAAAATTTGGATATCCAAGATCTCATTTTCTTTTACGAAAAGTAACATCGTGCATTTTCAAATCCTTGCTTATGTTTTCTTCCATTCATTTTTTGTGCTGCGAAGATTTACTGCGCTTCTTATGTAAAACTTTGTTACCATTTCATATTTGAGAAAAGAAAGCACTCTTGTCTGCTATAATAGATTTGAATTCCTTTGCTTGATATGTTTGGCTTGCATTTGTGATGAAGTTGAGCAAGTCATATATTTTGCAGGTAGCTGTGCTCAATTAACTTTGCTAATAAAAGTCAATAATGCGTCTTTATTCATATCTTTTGGAAGTTCACAATGTCTGGCATTGTTAGAATATTTAGCTTAATTCTCTAAAACCTCATTTTCGTGGATTGGTTAGTGCAAGACCATATATTCGTGCCTTTTTTGGCGAAAAATGGTTATCTAAGAGAAGTTATGTGCTTATAACTTAGAAGAAGTGCAAGTCTAAAGTTATGTCTTTCGAATTTCTATCTATTTGATTCAGGAGTTCTTTTGTAATCGTTTCATTTAAGCACCAAATACGCGAAAATTACAATGCCTTCTGCTCGGCTTCTGAATAGAATGAGCAAAATCTGCCAGACAGAATTTTAGATTTAACCTTCTTCGTTCGTTATTAGCACATAACTGCTCTGAAAAAACACCTTTTGCTTGCACGAGAAGGCGAGGGTTTGCCCTTCTAGTTTTGCTGCTTTGCTCGTTTTCAATTACTGCTTTAGGGAATTTCCTTTGTCTGCAGTCACTAATTGCTTTGAATTGAGGTGTCAATCAAACGCAACTGCTGTTATTGTATTACAAAATCTGCCCTTATTGATTTAATTCGTATCAGAGCAAGAAGCAATTGATAGGAGGGAAAGACTTTATTCTGTTTGTCTTACAACAACAAATGCATTGGTTGTCCAGCTGGTTTCTGGAGCACCTGCATAACAATACATTCCGATTTAATTGCCTCGAAATGTTCTAGTGCCAGGACATCGGCTGAAGAATTTCATCTCTACCTTGCATCAAAAAAGAAACTTTGCAAGAAAACTAATGGCAAAGTTATAATACAAATCAATCTGAAAGATATATACAGTTGCTGCGGTTGATTAGAAACAACACCCAATAACACTGGCAACAATTGGCTGTTCGGTCTCTAAAACGGGATCGACATTACCTAGCTCCATATTACTAAATATATCATTCACATATTTTTCGGTATATCGTTGAAACTCCGAAAACATCTGCTCAATAGATGGGGGAGGGGGAAAACATAATTTGAAACACAGAAAAAACATCTATTCAATAGATGTGAAACGTTTATATATAATTTGCAACATTGAGAAACATCTACTTGATAGCTTGCTTGATTTTATTCAACCAACTGGCGTCCATTTAGAAATTTGCCAGAGCAGGGGTTGAAACCAGGAAGAGGGCACACTCCAGGTTATTCAAAGAAGTGAGGTCGCCTTGGATGTCAGCCTTCAAACTCAGAAACCGAAGGCAGAAAGTAAGGATCTCTTTTAAACGTTCGTTTCTGTAAAGCCTATCAATCAACAAATATGTCGACTCACAGCATAAGTGATTTGAAATCAGACAGAGGAAATGCGAACGAGGTGAGCTATGAGGGGATCTGGTGGCTGGCCCCCGGGAGATTTCAATGTCACACTGTCTAGATGATTAGAGAATACTTATCTTGAAAAGGATGAAAACTGTAGAAGAAAATGAGAAATTAAAACTAGAAATAGAAGTACGAGGCTCATTGGGAGCCAGCAGGTGTTATGATTCCAGAATTAATCAACTCTGTGGCAAATTAGCAATTTATTGTTGGATTGATAATTTTAGTAAACAGAGCATCAAAAACGCATTTGAAGTTCACGCAAGAATGAAAAAGTTTCGTTGTCGAGATGTTTTGATGAAATAAATGATCCCTTGCTGAAAATTAACGAAGTTCTTAGAGCTTTTCTTGCATCCCAGATTAATTTTGCGTCAGTGCGGTTTCTCAAGCATGTTTAAAGGAAGTTGAAAACTTGTGAATCATAGTGGATTTGCTAAAAATTTATGGCATACTTTGCACACCAGTTGCGTCACGCTCAAGCTATTTACCAGTCAGTGATTCCACCAAAAAGACACAACAAGTTTTGAACTGTTTCATCAATTTTTTCTTGCCACAATGACAATTTGATTGAGTGTCGAAAATCAACGAATTCAGCTTTAATTCGTTATAATTCGAAACCCCAAGAATTCTAATTGGATATTTATGAGAACATGCTGTGGTTTAGCCAACCTATTGCATGTGGCCACATAAACATGCGTCCTAACAACATCGCCTGAAGATTTAGGTTATCATTTGGTTGCCATTTCTGCTATTTTGAAATGCAGGAATTAATATATGAATCTGCAACTATTTGTTTAATGTGCTATTAAGTTTAATCTAAGCAATTATTATGGAAGCAATTTCTTTATATACCTTTAAAAATTTACAATACATATTACGGATTAATCTACCTTCAAGCTACTTAACAATACTACAAGAACTATACCATGAGGAAAAAAGACTATGACTACCACATGGTGTTAAATATAAAAAAGAGTTAAACTTCATACAATTTTACATAAATGCCACACACAATAAGACGAGGAAAACGATACATACTGTTCTGGAGAATGTTTAACATTAGATGCCAGGTTGGGGCTGTAATACCTCAGAACAAATGTAACAAGCAAAAATCTTTATTGCGTATTTTTTTATAACATACCTCATACCTTACATCTAAAGTGGGACAGAATTTTCAAACAAATAGAAACATTACTTTAAGTAAGAGACTTGGTAGTTGCATGGAATATGACTAAAAGTTGAAGTATTATTAGTCAAATCGACCAGTGTCGACCAGTATCGAAGCAATGTCCCTGGCCACATATTTTCTCAGTGAACTCTTGTGCTGTTTTATGTGGGAGAGCTATGCGAGGCGGGATCTCGGTTTGATGGGAATCCTGCTTCACCAGGAAAATGACGAGGAAGCTTTCTCCATATGAACATGCCCTACCTGTAAATTCATTTTGGGCACACCTTGTTGATAAATGATTTGGGCCAATTTTATAAACACAGTTCTAAAATTTTCTCATTCATCGGGAAGGACATTCCAGCTGCATTGGAATGGCGGATCAATTGAAATACAAAGCAGCTTCAGATGAGTTGAAGGTTGATAAGAATAGCACCTTGTTACGAAATCCAAGAATAAAACTGACAGTGTTCTGTTATCTTCTTACATTAATATTTAGTTTGTTATTCCTTTTAAGGGACACGTAATCTAATAAACTGCTTGACTGTGAGTCATTGAATAAATGGGAAAGAGGAAGCTTTCTATGATTAGGTTCAGAATTCTTCATAATGTTGTTTGGCGTCGTTTCTTCTTGTAGCATTTGCCGCCAGTGTGAGCTATTTGTAAGGATAGGACTGTCGTAGCGTGAGCAGAGCCAGCGCTTTTATTTCAATGACAATGATAATGATTGCATTTTCAGAAAGAACATTCAAATTTTGTCTGCTCCAATAGCCTTTGCTTCAAATGAAGTTGCACATTTATCATTTCGTGTAAACAAACGCTTGTGTAGGTTGACATCGATAATTGAAAAAACTTATCTTATGCAGTGTAGTATTGCACTTGACTTTTTACAATGAAGATTGACCTATTCAGTTTATCATTACTATCATTACTGAATTCTCTAGTTAGAATTTTCTATGTGAGATGGGAAGAAATACTTCTCATCAGTAAAGAAATGCACATTTGAAATAAACCTAACAACCTCTCTATGAGAAATATTCGATTGAATTAACCTTCAGATGGTGATTCATTTCGGTAGGGGAATAGAGAAGAAGGACTGCTCCACAATTGGGTTCATTTAGTCTTCATTACAGACCATCCACGAAGCATTCGCCTTAACTTTAGGGCAAATGACAAGAATTGCACCTCTGAAAAGAAGGCCAAAAATCTCTTCTGTTCCAAAATTCTGTACATGAAATGAAGTTGTGGCCATGGTTTATGTTTGTAATGGATAACTTGCTGGCCGTGTGAGCCATCTACCAGAGCTAGGATTGCCAACGTGTGAGTGAAGCGAGCGCTTTAACTTTAGGGAAAATGACAAGAATTGCACCTCTGATATTCCGTTCAAGGATCTCTTCTGTTCCAAAAGTGTGTGTATCAAATGAAGCTGCATCTCCTTTTTTTCGTTTTAATAAAAGCTTGTGTTAAGGCTGAAACACACGATCAGTTTAAACTGACAGGTCTAACTGAAGATGAGAAAACTGATTGTGTAAACGGTAAATCAACGACTATTTTATGACCATCAACTTAGACTGACCAGTCCTTTCAAAAGTTGGACGTGTTCAATTTTCAGTTTAAAAATGTCAATTATGATTAAAATTAATTCAATGGCGCTGCTAAGCCTTGCAAATAGACATTGTACTCGGATTAAATCTTGTGTAATGTAAACGTCGCACAAGTAGTGTGAAATCTATTCCCGAGGAGGCATTAAAATTGCTTTGAAAAAAGAACGGTTTCCTTTGCATCACAGAATTCATCCTTGATTTTCAAGCATCTCTTAATTTTTAGACTTCAAATTGTACCTTGATTTGTAAATTGATGAAACATCTTGATGCAATTTTGCTCGAAATGTAATGATGCAAATGATGAGAGATAGGAGACAAAACATTTAAAATTAATATCCTGCTGTATTAAAAAAGATTGTAAGTCAATTATGGTTTTCATCATATCTTACAAGAATACATAGCAAGTAGGATGATAAGAAATAATATTAAAACGAGCATACGTTGCACCAAGAGAAGCTTAAACTGACATTATTACAACAATTAAACCTCTCTAGATTCTATTGACGCAATCAAGTGGTTTGTTAAGTGATTTGCACATGCTTTATGAATTTAAGTCAGAAAAAATAGTTGAATTATGATGTCTTAACATGCGTTCTCGATAGTTCTATTAAGATTTGGGAAATTTTGGAAACTGGTCAATTATTGAAATTTAAAAAACAAAGGAACTCTTCCAGGTAGCTCTTCTTCTCTTCGCCTTGTTGAGTAAGCAGTTTTGCATGAAATGGGCCAATTGTAAAGATTTGAAAAATGTTCTTTTTTCTCATACAACTTAGATAAGAAAGTTTGCTACACCAAAATCAGTCCTATCTTTCTCAACTTGCTTCCGACCTTTTAAAAATTTTTCATCTCAAAATCCACTAACAGTTCTCTTGCTAGAATTTTTTGCAGTTCTACAAAAAGTGTGGATTGAGTAATATTTTTGCGCATTTTAATTCGAATAGACCTTTTAGCTATTCTGAAAGGAATATGAATCGAACGGCATTTTGATACGTTTTGTAGAATTTTCGAAGGTGTGCAATAATAATAGAAGCTCCAATTCCACTCAATCAAACTTGCTGTATAAAAATGTATAAAGATATCGCTAAATCCAGGCTCTTTTGTAGATTAGCTAAAAGGTCTATGGTTTCATTGAATGGTGCTAAAGCTTCTATCACACTTTTCCATGTTCGAAAATTTCGTCAGAATTCTACAAATTATATAAGATAGTCACTTAATCCAGTATTATTTGCAGAACGGCCAATAGTTCTGTTTCAGGCCAAATGAATTACGAGGTATGGTCATATTGAGAAGAATGACGAGGAGACTGCTTATAAAGCCTAGTTTCCATATACGCCTTGGTGTTGGGGACAGTGCAACAGCGTTGCTGCATAAATACGAAATCTCTGGAATGGCTATAACAGGCTGTAATTGTTGCTCTACCTAGGTAAAGTACCGGAAAACGTGTTTCCATTCGTCTCAACTACGTCCAAGCCAACTGGTTTCTTAACAATGGCGTCATACTTGCAAATACTTGATTGGCTAGTAGTCATGTGCTTTATAAGAGCAATGACTGACCACAGACACGTCCCTTACGGCTGCGATCTATGTTTCTATAAAACAATTCTCATGGCTAAAGCTTCATAAAGGCCTGAAAAGTTGAAACAAATTCAAATCTTCTACCGTGCTTCTACCACAGGTGGGCAACAATGACAGCCATGGTAGAACCGCCGTAAGGAACTATTTCCATTAAAACTGAACTCGTCGTACCAATGTCTCACCACTGTTCCCGGTGTTTCTGGTTGTATGGAAACCAGGGATGAGCTTAAAGTCAATGTGTCCATGTAAGTACAGCCGCATATAAACTCTTGTAAAAATATGCTGACACAATGCTGATGAAGGGCCTCGAAGAGCGTACAGTGATTGGAAGAATTTAACTGATCATATGCAAACTAAAAGGTTAGCTCCAAAAGCGCAAAAGTCATCAGATTGCTTAGATCACCCCTTTCCACGTAGTGAGCTTCTATACCATAATAATCTAACAAAATAACACGTGAAATTGGCATGCCCTCGCAAAGCCGCTGTACTTACATAGACACATTACCTTTTTAACATCTCAGCATTCCTAAAATTTACCGTCGAATACCAGGCAGAAAACGACTGAAGTTTTAATGTTATAGTTTAAAGACAGGGGAATTTTTGCATGATTATTGTGAAGTGAAGATTTATATGAGCCAACCGTGGTCGTTAGATTTGATTAAGTTTGTATAGCGAATCTTACGACGTCTGGTCCACATCCTTTTTGCTTTATCACCATATCTAATCTTTTGCTAACTTCCTCACTGTCAAGATATGACATTATTCAAACTATCAAATTCATAAATCTTTGATAGTTGATGAGATGAATGAAAGATGTTGCCTGGACATCCTACTGTAACACATTTAGTATGAACCTTGGCTTTTGGCAATTTTCAAAGAGGGAGGAGCCAGGGAAGATAGGCATAGAATAAGACTCAGTCAGCTCTATGTCCTTTAAAATGTCTCTATTCTACTGGGGGTCCCAGATATTTTGCCAATTTCTGTGGCTGTTGCGGGAGAGCTAAGCAATCTATCGTCCCGTTGTTGTTACAGTAGTATAGAAGAGGCGTCAACTTCTAGTTTGAGACCTTGCTATAGCCAATCGGACAAATGGTTGCATAACGAATGAAATAAATGATTGTTTCAAAAGCAGCACTTTCTTTGTTCTTCATGATTCTAAAATCATGTGAATATAGCAAAAAAGTTTATTTTGTTATGGGTAAACGTACAAATAAACTGTACAACATGTTCCAAAGCCGCAATAGAACCCTTCCTTGCAGTGTCTACCTCATTTGGCATTTTGTAGTATAAAGAAAGTGTTCTTTTAGAAAAAATCACTTCCTTTACTTTCGTGCGCCATGAAACTAGCAACAACTTGTCAGATAAGGTCATAAACTCTAAGTTGAGGTGAGGTATATCCTTTCCAACTGTATTAGGAACAGGACAAACGTACAGCTCTCCAACAAACCCCCGCACAACTAGGGCACAATTTTTTTAGGACCCTCTTTGTGATCTTCTCCTGTGTTGAAAGTAGCCTTATTTCTGTGAAAGCATCTTGAAAAGCACCATTATGATTTAAAAAACCAACCCTCTTGGCTACTTTCTTGCTTAGCCTGTTAACGAGACCCAATTTTACAGGAGCCATAATGGCCACTATTTCCTTTGAAATTGGGTCTAGTTAACAGGCTACAGTTTCTAAGAATGATAAGGATCTAGATTCCTTCAAGAGGATTAAAGATTGAAAGGAATCCCTTTCTTTTCCCAGCGCACAGGTGAACTTGTAACTGGATTTTCATTTCGAAACTTTTTAACTCTCGCTTAATTCGGCAGAGAAAAGACATAATGAAGAATTAGGTAGTTGCAGTTGCAAGCAGATTGTAGCAAAATAAAAATGAATAACTTGAGTTAAAAGATGATATTTCATAGGCTTATAAATAGCCTATCGTATTTGATAATCCTACGCGTGCCTAATAAAGAAAACAAAGCCCAAGAATATACTGACATGTTTAGGTTTTTCTTGGTCCAATTTATAGACGGGCACCAATAGCTCAGCTCAGGTCATTCATATAAGAGATGCTCCGTCACAAAATTGTGAACAAACATGTAAAAACCATTTATTTCGGCACGAGTTTTTGCTTTCTGCACTTTTTTGGTGGCTTCAGCAAACCACAAACGAGAGAAAAGTAAACTTCAAACATTTATATCCGAGCAATCGTAAAAGAGATGAATATTTGGTTTCTTCCTTTGTGAAGTACAAAAAGGTTCATCTTCAAAACAACGCTTTCATGTTGTATGTGATATTCCCGGGGGTGCTCCCATTAAAGCCTAACAGGGGTCCAGTCGGTTTGAGGGTCTTATGAAATGGCTACTAAATGGGCCTATTGGTCAAAACACATACTACCCATTGGGGCTATTCCAAGATTCATGGCCAGTAATAAGATTTCAACTCAGTAGACTCCTCTGCACGGCAATAAGGTCATTTTTGCAGAAATAATTATCAATGAATTCAGAAGTTTTCTTGCTTTGTTCAAACAGTTTACAATAGAAAATTTTGAAAAACTGCAGAAAATTGTCACTACTAGATGCTACCAAATGGTCCAATTTTAGGTCCACGAACTACTGTTTGGCAGTTTCTGTAAAAAGATACTACCATTTGAGGGTATTTTTTAAAATGTTTGCTTTGGCCCTCTCTGACCCTGACTGGGCCCCCTGTCAGACCACAATCGGGATGATATTGCTTTCCAGAAATAACAGCAAAATCACCATTTCAAAAAGCTTTGGAGACGGAACCTCTTACATATGGCATGCAAATTCATGAAAGGTACCAAACTAGTTAGTTGTTAATATCCCGGGGGGGGGGGGGGGGGGGATACTCATATATTTTTCCGTCATGGGACGTGCCGCTGAACAGGGTATCATTTTCAGGATTCCTACTCCGGGACAGGGTGCCTTTTCAGATCTTCTAGCGGCACGTCCCCGTATTTTCGTAGACCAAGTACCCCCCTCCGGGGTAATATCTAGGCATACATTGCCACATGACTTTTCATTATCTGTGAAGATGAATTACTGTACCTGAAGCAGGGACTGAAATACTTCGATTGTTATATTCTGCAGAAATTTGCTGCTTTAAAAAAGGCCTATCGATCCTACATTTCCTGTATGAAGTGCCAGAGCTTGGATGATTCGAGCTTTTTCTTCCATTTACCAGTGCTTATTATATAACTAGACAAAAATCGAAATTGCAAAGTGGTTTGTAATCGTTTAAATCACCTCAAAACAGGTTTCTTCAACAATCACTTTCACAAACTGTTTGAAACATACGCTCTGTAATCTTGAGCTTTTCTGTTAAGCATTTAAACAATTTTCTAACATCCTGAAAATATCTGACTAAAATGTGTGACGTTGTTGAGATAACAGTCCAGCTGTTTTTGAGTTTTTTTATCCGGCCTTGAAAGCTATTTATTCTCAAGGCCTGATGAGATATGCAGTAGACACAAACCAGTCCGAGTTCAAGTCTTCTGCAAAGAGAATAGTTCTATGGCAAGGACAAAAATCATGATTTTATTTTTGAATGAGGTTGAAGCTGTCTATGGGGATCGAGTAGCCACTGTTTTGGAGATGGACAATTTTGAATTCATTGAATAAGAGTAGGTAATGTTTACATAAATCGAACTGTCTTTGATGAATGTTATTTGAAAAGGCTTTTGTTCTCTTGGTCTTTTCAGTAATTGTTTTAGCAGAACAAGCTTGTCAAATGGTGTTATAAAGATTTTAGTTTAAGTTTCTGCAATGCTTTCATGCAGTGTATTGTTCGTTAAAATAAAGTTGATATACTGGCCATAAAGTAAAATTTTGTTTTTGCAACAAATCTCCTGCCAAGAAAGCGTTGATTTATTGTTTACAGACAAATCAAGAGTGCAATTAGGCTCAAACGCATTCTGGAAGTTTTTGATTTTTTAATTTCACACTCTTCATTGTTTAGATTTAGCGAACCTAATTTTGACAAATTTTTCCATGGAATAAAGATTTGTAAACGAGGCAGAAAATTCCGTACTTATCCTCATTACAGTTGCAAACTGAATGTATAACACTTTTCCAGGATTGGATTTGACTGCACTGTCTAGTTGTCGTTGTCGATAAAGAAATTGACGTGGTGACTGCAAAATTTCAAATTCAATTATAGGTAGATTTTATTTGTAATTTGGTAATGGTGTAAAAGTTATCTTTCCTGGATTTTCAGATTTTTGGAGAGATTTGTTGAAATAATCTAAAGTCTGAGGCTATAAAGAAGGCTTATCCACATTTGTTCATGTTTTATGGACCAATTATAACAGTATATTCAATGGTTTGATCATAGTTTATACCGGGTGTCCCCAAAAAAATTTATACGGATTTGGTTGACTCTAGCGCTGTGAATTTAGCTTTAATCAATGTTTAACTACTCTCAAAATGTTCCTCGATAGTTAACTTGAACATAGATACCTCGTGTGTTGGAATTGGTGCTTTGAGAGCAGAAATATCAATCTTGAAAGCTCAAATTTGCCTCTTCCTGCAAACCAGAGCTTTAGTCTTTTGGCATAAGCAATTTCTTAAGGCACAGCGTATATAAATCAACGATAGCCTTGATAAAATTTGAACAATATTAGATCTTGTGTTATTCTGTTTCCAGAAGTCACCCATTGGGAAGTTTCTTAATTTTTTATTAACTTCAGTTCTAAATTTCGATGTGCTTTAGGAATTCGCTTAGGCCAAAAGACCAAAGCTCTGGTTTGCAAGAGGATGCAAATTTGAGCTTTTAAGATTGATATTTCTGCTCTCAAAGCACCAATAGCAACAAACGAGGTATCTATGTTCAAGTTAACTATCGAGGAACATTTTGAGAGGGATTAGCCATTGATTAAAGCTAAATTCACTTCGCTGGAGTCAACCAAATCTGTATACATTTTTTTGGGACACCCGGTCCGGTACATACATTTTTGTAGGGTTTTGCAATTACTACAAAGATAGCTTCATGCTTTATCCTTCAAAATCTAAAATGTTGTGCTATAGTTGTGTTGTGTATCATAGGAAATTAAATCTGCTAAATTTGACATAAATTGAATGGCTACAACTTAAATTAACGTGAAAAATGTAAGAAATACATTGAAAGAAAATAAACATGGAAAGCAGACCGAGTTTTTTGTGAGACAGAAAACGTTTCTTGATTAGTATGGCTGTCGCAAAGGCTTATTAGAATTTTAAGCATGGTTACCATATTGCTCATGCGTGTGCTAATGCAATTGCAGTTATTATTCTCATGTATATATCATTAGTTGATCTTAGGGAAATGATTATAAACTAGAACAAATGCAAACTCGGTTTTGGATTCAATTGGCCAATGTCAAGGAATAGGTTATCTTATATATTCAAATTGCAAAGCCATTGAATCTTTGCAAAACTTTGAAATTAAATGATTGAAACTTTATAATTAAATTCTTTCAACTGATTTGATATTAACAAACTTTATGCAATCTGCAATAATTCTAGAAAGAGCTGTATGTTGATATCAACATTATATTTGCATTACTATGTTTTCATGTTTATGCATGTATGTACGACCGGAAGTATCTAAAGCTTTGAAAAACGTCAAAAGCACCAACCAACCTGACCAATACAAGAAATGCTCAATTTCAATACTCGTTTGAAGGTGTTATGTCGCAATGATGTAATCCTGTAACTTTGCAGCCAGAGCAGGCAGGTGGATGGGTTTGATACCCGATAGAGCCACACCACTTGAGCGTCATGATCCCCGGGGGGGGGGGGTACTCATATATTTTTCCACACGGGTACGTGCCGCTGAGCAGGGTATCATTTTCAGGATTCCTACTCCGGGACAGGGTATCACTTTTGTATAGTCGGCTCCATGACAGGGTCCTTATTTTCTATTGACTCCATAACGTCGTTGTAAGCCATTTTCACTCCGCGAATGTGATTTAAATCACTTGGATGGCAACATTTCCGCATTTTCTGATAGATTTTCTGATAGACTATTAAATTTCCGGGGCAGCCTACAATTTTACATTGAAGAAACTCAAGAGCAGGGTATTCTTTTCAAAAGTTTACTCCGGGACAGGGTACCATTTTTGGGAATGTTACTCCGGGACAGGGTGCCTTTTCAGATTTTCAAGTGGCACCTCCCCTTATTTTCGTAGACCAAGTACTCCCCGGCGTCATGACACGAGGTCGCAGACTTGATTGGGTCTTCTCTGCTTCTGCGATCCCAGCGTTAGGTGCTAAAATCCGCAACTTACCTTAATCTTCATTCAATTTGTGAAAGTCTACAAGATGGTAGCAAGCACAAGGCGGTAGCTTTTACGGTTTACGATTTAGTGCTTGATTGATGAGTAATTGATGATGACGTCATAACTTCAAAACTAGCAGAAGGTTAAAGTATTTGTACTTCTGAAAATAATGATAATATCGAAAATTCTCTCTCTTCGATTGCGGGAAACTACCCAAAGTTTCTTTACATCAACTCAGTTGAAAGGATTGGACAGTGATATTTTTAAGTGATCAATTTTTGTGTCTGCAAAGAGCCAACGCCTCTATTTATTCATATAAGATTTACAACACAATGCATGTAAAATCGTGCTGGATATGTCTTGAGAAGATTGTCAGAGATCAAACGGTCTCTTCTCAGCACTTGCTTTATAAATACTATATGATTATGAATGTATATGAACCAGTGCTATCATAAATCTATGCTGTAGGAGAACTATACAGGGTGTCCCAAAAAAATTGTGCCCCGTTTGTTTGAAGATTGTGACAAAACGCCCGATAACTGAAACCAGCGATCGGCCATTTTGTATTACTATTTTGCAGCGATAAATAGCTTCATGGATTGAAAATGAAACAGCAGCCTCCAATGTCATAGCTCTCGTGAAAATTCCGATAATCCTCGGAGAGTTCCACTATTTCTGACCTCACAGAAATTATTTCTTACCTCACGTGAAGATACTTATCACTGCAATATAGTAAGACAAAATGGCCGACCGCTGGTTTCAGTCACCAGGCAAATTTGGTCTTTTGAAGGTCATAGCTCCATCATTTTTCAATGGATTTTTACGAGGACAGTGGCAAACTTTAATTGAACATCCGAGGAGCACCATCATGCAAAAGTTTGGCGATAATCTTTTCCCGTTTTGTCGCAATCTTGAGACAAACGGGGCACAATTTTTTGGGACACCCTGTATATCAAGCCATAAGAACATTACAATAAACATGCTAAATGGACATATTTCAACATGCCTATCTGGGCATGTAGAAATTTATCGCTCTTGTTGTTTACGATTTAGAAAAATTATGATATCATAACCTTAAAAAACGTGAAATATTAAAACCGAGTAATTCTGAAAAAAGAATAATTTTCTTATATATTCCATTCAATTTACAATACATGCTGCGGATTACTCTACCTACAAGCTACTTTACAATGCTACAATGACGATACCATGAGGAGCAAAAGACTATCACTACCCCATGGCAATGTTTAAGGAAAGCTAAACTACATACAATTTACATAAATGCTACATATAATCAAAAAATGAAAAAAAAAAATGAAGACACGGAAACTTTTAACTGTAGAATTGCATAGATTTCCTTATGAGGAAAGATGTGATATCCATTTACAAGATATCTTTTAAAGATTTGATGTCTATGTTTGGTTCTAGTTTTCATTCCTTCACCAACTCCTCATCATCTGGATATTATATCGCCTGATTCAAAAAAAGGCCCGGCAGTTGAGAAGCCACTGCTCCCTAAATATGTAAGCAATGCTATTTTGCAATATTTGATTGCATAGCTAACATGTTCAATTATTTTTATAATTTTTTCTCGCTGAAATCGGTTACTCTGTTCAGATTTTAGAACGGATTTTCTAAAATAAGTCCCTTTGATAAACCTTAAAAAATGTGCTAAAATCGTGAGAAAGTTTCCCTAATATGTTTACCTTGCAGCAATGACTTGAGCACGCTTTAGCACGTGCTATCCTCTTGGGGAATGAAAAAGTATGAATCCCTTGGTATGAAAACTTATTCAAGGGGGCTCCATTCTCCCAAGAGGACAAAATACATGAATCAATTTATGTGTCATAATTGCTATGAAGGAAAACAAAGGGAAATTTTGCTTGTCGTTTTAATTCGTTTTTGCTGGTTTTCGAAAGGGGCTTTCTGCAGAAAATCTCCCATATCGACGGGAAGGAATAGTCAATTAAAGCAGTGTAAATTACTGAGCCTAATGGGACATATTGGAAACAAAACGAGACAGTCTTCAATATTACTGCTTTGATATTCAGGGAGCAGAAGTTTTTTGAACTCCGGGCCTTTTTATTGACTCACCCGGTTATTATAATTCAAATGTTCCCATTATATGACGTAATGTTATTTAACATCTTGATCCATAAGCTGGCCACAATACAAATTAATGACTGTTCCTAGATAGCGATCGTCCAAAGAGGATTCAGAAAAAACATATGTATACTTATCTGCCGGGCTAAGCTCTAGGGATCCTCCAAGAGCCAGGAAATTATATCGTAAGTTTTCAATGAATAAATGACCTTGCGTTATGATAAGAATAACAGATGAATGTTACGCCACAATGACATACTTTTTGCTACAGGAGGATAAGAGCTAAAGAAAACATGACTAAAAACGACTTAAAGAAAAGAACTTAAGACTTCAAGAAAAGTTTTAAGATGTCGAAGTTTGACGCCCCGTGAAAGGCTTATCTAACGGTAAACAGTATGTACGTACATCTTCATCGTCAGAATGAATTAATCCTAACCTTAAACCTAGCAAACAATAACAAGGACAGATTTGGTAAGACCATAGCATGAGCTGGTTTTGATTGACACCTCAATTCAAAGCAATTATCGATCGCAGACAAAGGAAATTCTCTCAACCATATAATCATAACAAGCAAAGCCGCAAGAGATTCTCTGAAACCCAGGTAGCTAGCTCGCTTGTTGTGCATTCTAGAAGTTTTTTCTAAGAGCAAACATGAGTACAGATCAAAGGAAGGAGGATATATCTACACATCTGCCATGGGCATTTAATTCATTTGGTTCAAAAGCCGATTGGGAGGCGATTCAAATCTCTTTCTATTTTTGGTTTAATTAAAACACTTACTGCTCAGCTTCTGGACCAAACAAATAGAATGCCCGAGGTAGATGTTTAGATACATCCTTCTTCTTCGATATATGCTCATGTTCTCTCTTAAAAACACTCTCTGGAATGCACAACGAGCGCGCTAGCTACGTGGGTTTTAGAGAAACATTTGCGGCCTCGTTTGTTTTGAATTTATGGTTGAGAGAACTCCCTTTGTCTGCAGTCGCTAATCGCTTTGAATTCAGGTGTCGACAAATCATCTCACGCTATTGTGTTACAAAATCTGCCCTTGTTGCAAACAATAAGAATAACACTAAAAGTAACAATAGCAATAACCCATTGTCGTGGCTCTTGATAGCTACTGCACTATTGTTTTTATAGCTACTGTACAATTTCTAACTTCACTCTGCAACTTTTGAGGCTCCATTCTATCGCTTTTTTTCTAACTCTATCCCGTTAATATTTTTGAGCTGCTGGCGATTGGACGATTGCCCATAAAATTCGAATTTTTTGTTTTATTTGTTCTAATGATTTGTGAAGACCATGCATGAGTTTAAATGATTTAAAAACAATATATTAAATCATGTAATCATCTAAATAGTGATATTAACGACTGAAGTGAGGAGACGCACCAAAGTCGCGTCAAGAGGAGCGCAGTCTTAATGGATTTCCTGATGCAAAGCTGTTTGATCTGAAAATCTTTTGCATTGTAGCTGTGACTAAAACTGTGAATTCAAAGCTTCCTTTAAATTTCGATGAAGTAGCAAACTTTAAGAAATGATAGATTATGAATATTAGATTCCCTGGTGCGACAATTCAACTTTGCTTTGCTAGGAGTGGTAATGGGTGAGACTACTCTAGTGATTTGAGCAAAATATTCAGTTTTCCCGACCGTAGATAGGGTAGGATACAGTGGCGTAACGGAGCATCTCGGAGCCCTTAGTGATTTAGCTATACATGGGCTGAATCAACAAAAGTTTGCCAAATTATCAAAATTAAAATGGTCTTTTTATCGGCAAAAGGTGAGCCCAGCACATCATCGGCGGGTTTATGGAAGTTTTATATCTGAAGGCACGATGGCACAAGAAACATATTGGAGATGATGGCTGAAATTGAATGCTAGCGAAGCGAGCCAAATTTGGGGTCCAGAGTACCCCCTCAGGAGAAATTTTTTGAGCCACGCTCTTTCGATTGTCGGAAAACGCACATTTTATTTCTGTATATATTAAACTTGCTTTTGATTCAATTCACATTGGCGTTCAATTCATTAGAAGTCAACAAGCAATTTCTCAAAAGTTACATTGGTACATTATAGAAAATCTTAAGAGGCCCTTTCGGCCTTCGGGGCCCCTAAAGCTAGAAGACCCTTAGGAGTTGCTCTTACCCCCAACCACCATGCGTTACGCCACTGGTAGGATACAGTAAATCCCCGCGTATAAGAACCTACTTTTTTGAGAGTCAAGCCAAAATATGTTCTTATTTGAAAAATACAAAGGAGAAATAAAGTTTCTTATTCAAAGGTTGCCTTGTGTATGCCATTTTCCAATCTTTGTCAGCCATATTATTTGTTTTGGCAAAGTTATAATGTAACTGATAACTGATTCTAGGCTTGGACCTCAAAAAAGTAGTAAAACTCCAAAGCCTCATTTTCACGGACCAATCAGACGGCTAAAAAGCGAAGGAGACAAAAGAAACCCGTGAAGATTTTCCTAAATTTTACCTACCTTCATAAAACGCAAGCAGGACAAAAAACTGCTTGAGATTTCCCGAATTTTTTTAAAGCAATCTACGCTCCAGATGTTTGGGAGTAAAAGTTTGGATGCCGGTTGAAATATCTTCAGGATTGGCGGAGTTATTGCCTCTCTAATAGACAAAATCGGCGAAGGCTTGTCGAGACCTGTTTACGCCACTTCAAGTCAGGTGATAAAGCCTCTTGATGAAACCTCTTTTGAATTTTATAAGTTATTTCGCAACGAGCAAACTTTGGCCATGAATATAGAAAGTAGTACAATAAAGAAACTTCCCTAGAGTATTGCCACATGACTTGAAATGCGCGAACAAGCCTTTGTAGACTTTTTCAATTCACATAGAAACCGTAGGGGCATTGAATCTTCAATAAAAGAAAATTTAGCGAATAGTAAAACCGATCCTAGGAGATTCAAACGTTGACAGCTAACTTGGACACCCCTGCAATAAGAACATATTTTCATCAAACCATGATCAAACTGAAAAAGGTTCTTAATTACACGGTGCACGATTTAGGAAAAACAGCCTCTAGGTTCTTCTTTTTGCTAGTTCTTATATGCGGGAATTGACAGCATAGGTTCCAAATTTTTAAATAGGCTGGTGTAAAATTGAATGACGTATTTCTATGAACTGAATGACTTCAAAGAAACTTTAGCTATTTATCTATAATTCTACCATTGGACATTTCGGAAATCTTCGATATTTTCAGATTTAGAGTGATTTTCTTCTTTTTCAAGAATTCAAGAAAAATTTTCAAAAAGCTTAAAACCATCGTAATTTCTAAACCGTTTGACGTAACATGACGTAATTTCGAAGAACACCATAGTTTATGAATGCCTACAATATGGTATCAAGCAAAGGTCTGTCACTCATCTGGTTTATGATTTAGAAATTTGATGACGTCACATCCTCAAATGAGTTGAAATGTAAGATACGCTGTAATTTCGAAAAATATTCAAAATTTCTGGAAAGTCCAACGGTAGAATTATAGATAAGTATTTAAAGTTTTTTTCAAGTCATTAAAACAGAAGAAATAGGTCATTGAATTTTACACCCACCTTTTCACGCCGAGAAGGAGATTTGAAACCTATGCCGAGAATTGACTGTACGAAGCGGAGCTTCCAAAGGTAATCTAAATGTCACGTGCAGTGGAAAGATAAATAGAGGTTACCATTTGGTGTCCATAGATTTCGAAATTCATTCGTTTACAATACACATTGACGTTATTTTCTGCCTCTTTCTACTGTAGAAGATTAGAGGTTGATTCTATTAAATTGTAATGGTCAACTTTTGAATAATGAAATAGGCGAATAATCAGTTCGAGTTTTACTAAGCAGTTTTGGATCTATATTTCATTGATGATGAGGCAAATGTCTTAGCCTTATAAGTATGATATTTTGGGCAAATATTTGATTCTTTAGACTTGCATAACGGATCCCGGAGTTACCATTCTTTGCACAATTTCAAAACTAATGGCAATTTTTATCTGAAAGTCATTCTTGTTAGAATCTTGCAAGCGTACAGAAATGGCGTGCCATGCAATTTTCTAATTTGTACCGATTTTTCCCCTTGATTCGTACATTCACCAATGCATCAATTTAATCCTCTTGGTAACCACCGAAGATACAACGGGCAGTTGCAATTTTCTTTAGCCTAAACTTAACTTATCTACCATATCTGCATACATAGAAAATGATACTACTATTTTCAACAGGCCGCTATCATACAGCCACTGTTGCAGTAATGCAATCGTTGCTATCATCAAGTGAGAAAAAAAGACATTATTTGGACACCCTGTGTTTGATGCTTTAACTCTTGATTCTCTTTTTCCTCCAGGTTCAAGATACATTAAGAAATCAACACAATAGCTTCAATAATCGAAACAAAACTCAATGAATATGGGTGTCTGGAAGGATGGAAAATCGAGAAGCTCGATGAACAGCGCTGATAAAAATGGCAGCCAGAGAGGTGACAGTGAGTTATACCTGAAGGACATGACAGTGAAATTTCCAGAGAGCAATGGACATCATATACCTTTAGAGCAATCTTCATCATGGCGCTTTGGCCTACCAAAAAAGAAATCCCATGAAACAACCGTACTTGAGTTTAAAAATCTTGAAACAGCAAAATCGCACGTAAAAGGAACACTGAAAAAATACTCAACAATTCTGTTTGCTCTGGGAGCTATTGCTGGCTTTCTTTCGATCATTGATTCACAAATTACAATATGGAGACGAAGAATGGTTTTCAGGATCAGAGCAGAAAACAAAACAACTTTGAGCACATTAAATACTTTGGATATTTACACTGGAATACAAGTTTCGGCAAGATCTGCCATCTCAATACTATCAGTAACGACAGCGATATATCTATACATTTACTATTCTCACGTACATACACTTGCTATAATGCGAAACATCGTTCCACCTAATACTGGGTTCTGTTTTTCAAAGTTGGCCGTGCTGTTTTTCGTCGAACTTATAGTGTGTCTAATACACATACCACCAGGAATTCATATCTTTCCAGAAGAAGCGCAGCTCATTGTATTTTCAAGATTCTACCTCATTGCAAGATTCCTAAAGCAGAAACACAAGCTAATGAATAGCAAATCAACAAGGTTCCTTGCATCTGTTACGAAGACAGATCTGAGTTCTGTGTTTTTGTTGAAGACTTACTTTATGAGAAACCCATTTATTCTCATTATTAGCACGTATATGATAACCGTTTTGTTTGGTGGATATGCTGTTTACTTGGTGGAAAAGAAGATCTCATATGTGGTAAGTAAGCTTGTTTGGTTATATTTGTTGTTGTCTTCACTTGATGCTAATCATTATCGATTAACCCTACAGTGGTTGGGCTATCTGACAGGTCCTATTTTGAATGGGGGGGGGGCAAAAAAGCCCCCTCTACCTAACTCTTGACTGGAAATAGATAGAGCAACCTGATTTGGTGTACTAATAGCCCCAGGCATGTACTTTATGGAAATATAAAAATTAACCTAAAATTAGCCATCATTATTGCTTGCGTCATCATTTTTCTTTGTGTGGTCAAGAAAAGTGTCAAAATCGGTAAAAACATTAAAATTATGATAAAATACATCAAATAGCACTACCTTGCAGAATAACTTTGCTTAATTTTGCTACTTTTTTCGTGAAAATTAATATTTTAGAATTGGCGATTTTGACAGAGTCAGTTCCGGAAAATTGTCTCCCTCCCCCTCATTTGTCCAATATTTTTATGAAACTTCTTGAGTCATTGCACAATAAGTATTAGCAAAAAGTCAGAAAATTTCCAGGCCTTAATTGTCATACTGATAGAGTTATGACAAAAAGTCTACTAGGGGGGGGGGGCAACCAAAATAGGGTTGAGCCATAATGTGTTGCTATTTACCGAAATTTGTAATAGAACGTGGGCTTCAAATCTTTTGAAAAGAATTGCATGTACGCCATCTGATAAGACCTCACTTTCAGAAATGCCATCTCATTGGACCGATAAAAATACCGTACATGTTTGGCGTAAAACAATTTATCCGTTTCGATTCCCTTTAAAGGCAATGTGTCCATATACGTATCATGATTCGAGGGGGATATTTCACAAAAATGTCATATTTTCCTATGTATTCACGTGACTCACGTGATCAGCTTTCGTGCGAATACGAGGTTGAGTATTGGATGATTTCCCACGCAGTCTAAAGTCAAATATTTTTCATGTGATCAGTTTGAAACAGACTCAGTCTAAACCAATCAAATTATCAAAAGCTGCATACATGTCAGCATTTTGTCAGCAGTTTCCGAAACTTTGTCAGCAGCGAGTGTGCATGCAACTGATATTTATGTGGGCACACTGCCTTTAATACATCTTTCGTTTGATTCAGTGGCTGGAAAAGAATTTCAGGTGCCACAATGTTTTGCTGGCAATCTAAACTGTTAAGTGATTGTGATTCAGGCAATGTTAAATCATGATAAACCTGATCGTTAGAAAATGAATCGTAGTTCTAGCGACATTTAAGTTCAGCAATCGTTTGCTTCCCCTGGGGGGGGGGGGGGGTACTTGGAATATGAAAATACAAAGAGACGCCACTGGAAAATTGGAAAAGGCACCCTGTCCCGGAGTAAAATTCCCAAAAATGATACCCTGTTCAGCGGCATGTCCCCGTGCGGAAAAAGATACGAGTGCCCCCAGGGGTTTGTTCACTGCTATCTTGATCATCACTCCCACGACTGCTTTGCCTCGGCTTTCTGTATTATACTGAACTGAATTTCCACGCAACATGTTCATTGGGATTTTGCATGTGATCGCTATCAGACCTATCAGTGTGCGCCTTCAAAAATCAACTAATCAGCCGGTTTGTAGACTCTGCATGATGGTACAAGGTTTTTTGAAAAAGTAATTTCCTCAAGAGGACAATCAAGTGATAGGAACTTGGTGTAAACAACGCTAACTAAAATTTTCTATTAGATAGTGAGATTTCTAATTTTTTCAGGATACAATTTGGATGCTTATTGTCACGATGACAACTGTCGGTTTTGGAGATTTTGTGCCGCGTTCAGTGACAGCCAGAGCATTTATTGCAGTCATAGCAGTGATTGGTATTTTTCTGATGGCACTCTGTATTAGCCTGGTACATGAATCATTACAATTGACACAACAAGAAAAGAGAATTCTGGCCTACGTTGAGAATACTGGTGAGCTTCATTGACAGATTGTTTTCATTCAGGTTATTGCTGCTACTACCTTTAACCAGAGTCAGGAGAAACTATAGTCACACGGTCACTGACCTTGGGGAAGGTTTCTGAAAACAAAAGAATAACCTCACGTCTCGCTCTAAACACACCCAGTTTCTATTAAAAGACGAGGAAGCTTCCATCGACAGTATATCCTTACCGGAGAAAGGCTGAGCATTTTTATGGATTCTGCCTTTAACCAGTCTGGTATATGAATCATTTGTCTGTCTGGACTCTCTGTCTGGACTCTGCCTCCGTCAGACTTATGATTAACATCCGGATCATCGCTGCAACTACCGTAGCCTCTACCTCTATAAACGCTAGTCTCCAGTCAGTGGAATTTTCAGATTAAAAATCATTTAACCTTAAGTTTCTATATTCAATTGTGAATGACATTTTGTGTCTTAAACAACAGAATTTCCGTCTGCTCAGGAATTTGCATTGACTGGAAACTGGGTTTAGTCCTCAAAGTGTGACTCATACAATATTACAGGACTTTACTTCACAGAGAACTTTTCAAATACATAGTTTGCCTCAAGTGATTTTCAACTTAACCGGAAAGGTCTGTCTTCACGTCGTCTCCGTGACATTTTGTCCACTCATAGTTTCATTTCTAGAAGTCCTAGCACCGTGTTGGATACTTCACTATCTGATAATATGAGGATGTGTTCCAGTTTTGTGGCAGTTTTTGGCTTGAAAACACTGGGAATGGTATCCATTTTTATTGGAAATGTTCTGCAATTGCGGCCAAATTTTGCGAAAGATTTTGGCTATTCTCATTTCAGGATAAACGAAAATTTTAAGCTGCTTTGCATTGAAAAAACTCTTTGGAAGCCTTACTCATATTCTGGGACTGGGCATTAAATCATTTCCTATATTCTGAGACTGGGTCTTTGCAGAAATGCTTCCAGCACATACCTTCGTATGACAGATGGTGAAGTGCTCCCTCCCAAAGTCAATGATTTTGTGACGATAATCGCAGAATAAGCGAGGAGAAACAAAGTCAGAACATTTGCATGATAATTTACTTTAACAAAGCAAATTGTTATTTTTTGCAGACCATTATAGACTGGTAAAGGATACTGCAGCTAGAGCAATTCAGTATTGGTGGAAATACTTGAGGTTATTGCAAAAAGGAAGAAGAAGACGATCCAGTGCATATCATCACATGCGAATTAAAACAATGAGGTCGAAATTATATGCAATCATTGTCAAATGGCGCACACTGCAGGGAGAGAAAGGTAAGCTATGATGAGGCGATTTGTAGGTAGCAACATCGCAACTCGATGAAAATGCAACAGCAAACATGTATATATTTAAAGGACAAAGGATATATAAAGTGTACCGTTGAAGAGGGCCTAACCATTCGAAGAAAACAGGCATCAATTTGGTCTTTTGAAATACAAAATACTATAAATAGAGGTTGATACTCTCAATAAATCAGTTGCTCTGAAGATGCCCTAGTGGGCGAAACTAGTTAGCAGATAACTGAATAAAAAAGCGCAAAAGATCAACTCGATGCCTGCTCTCTGCGGATGTTGTCCCTCTTCTTCTCATCGTTCACTTTATAAAGGATATATATATGCTGCCTATAATTAGGTTCCGGTTGCACGATACCGTTCACAGCAAGAAATATTGGCAGTTCGGGCACATTTTTGTGATTTCCGTAATAACCATGAAACAATAATGAAAATAGAAAATTTACTTACAAAGCAAAATTGTTTGCATTCCGTTAACAACATCGTGACTTTCTTAAGCCCTCTGAATCCCATTGTCTGTTGCTCAGCTATAAGCCTGGCCAAAGCAAGTTACGTTGTTGTAAACGGAGTACAAACAATATTTTGCTTGGTAAGTAAATTATCTTACTTAAGTACTATTTCATGGTTAGTTTAGAGGAAATCACAGCAAGGTTAGGACAAATAGTTGCTTATTCATGGAGCATGAGCATCGACATTGCCTGCTCTCTCAAAACCGGAGTACGGATTATCCAAAGGAGAAGAAATGATCTAATTAAGAAGTGTTCTTCTCTTCGTTTTAGATGATTATTGGCGAAAAGAATTTCTTGGTGATAATACAGCAATGTTATTGACAGACGTCTCTAGGGAAGTAAAGTCAATCAAAGAATTTCTTGTGGATATTGTACAGCCAGCTCTTCATCCAATTGAAAATATGGCTGCCATGCACACACAAACTGATGCAAGCCCTCAAAAAGGTCCACACATTCTGCCACAACTGGCAACTCGCTTTGAGGTTAGTATGAATATCCTATCATTTGGAAAAAAGGTCCATTTATGATAGGTAAATTGCTTAAAGGCAATCTGTCCCCTTAGATGAATGAAAATAAAACCGAGAAAGATCTCAATTGTATATTTCAGAAATGTGTGCAAATTCGCTTTATCCAAAGAAGTTAGGGTCATAGTGACTCACTGATGCATGAATTTAGCTGCAGCGTAAATGAGGTAAATAAAGCAGTAACTAAGGTCAGAACAATAGGAGACAGACTGCTTTTAAATGATTTTTATGAGCTGCTTGCAGTGACAAGAAGATAAGATATTAATCCTTCCCCCTGCTAGCAGCTCATGCCATTCTTAATTATGTTTTTGGATTTATGATAGCATATAAAAAGGTCAATTTTAAATATCTCAGAGTTGTTCCATTTAAAGGTTCGGTACCAATCTAAATCTAAAAAATTGGTGGACTTTTCTTGCAAAAAGTCATCATATTGTATCCTGTTTCAAAAGCGAGATATTCAATCTTGATTGATAACTGACATGCTTTGGTGTTAAACGACTAAAACCACGTAAAAATGATACAACATTGGAAGCTTACAAGCTTATTGAAGGTGTTGTGGCGCAGTGGTGCAATCCTCTGACTTTGCAGCCAGAACAGTCAGGCGAAGTGGGTTCGATACCCGGTAGGGTCCCACCACTTGAGCGTCATGACAAGGGGTCGCAGACTCGATTAGGGCTGCTCTATTTCTGCGATCCCAGCGCTTGGCGCTGAAAAATGCAATTTCACCTTCACCTTCACCTTACAGCATCCCAAGCTCCATAAACAAGTAACAAACACAGGGCTGAAGCTAACAGAGGGGCTTGGGGGTAGAGCAGTCCATATAAGGCAATTTGTGGTAAATTTTACCCTATTTTTTATAAAGTGTTTGAAGGAGTACTATTTCTTTGAGCTTGAATTATCGACGTTGAGGATAAATGCAGGCAGCTATTATTGAATATGGATCATAATTTGCTTCTTATCAACGAATTATGAAGATTGGATGGTTGGATTGCAAAATATTTCTTGATCTACTGGGTGTCCCAAAAAAGTACTCCCCATTTTGAAAATCATCAGAATTTGTCTACATGACCGATCTTCAATTTTCTTTCTTTGCCAAGTAGATCAAGGATCAATTTTTTTCCCAGATATAGCTATTCTTGTAATTGGTTTAAAATTAGCAAATTTAGCTCTTTTTAGGGCTACCTGGTTTTAATTCATATTGCAAAAAAAGCATTTATGCTTGTCTGATCAATTTCTTTGTGCATATAAAGCTTCTAGTTTGGTCATAAATGACAGAAATGACGGAAATGACAATGAAAATGAAAATGAAAAATCTGAAAATTTCGGCTGTTAGGCAAGATTGATAATTTTGCTTAAAAGTATAGCTCAAAATAAGGTTTTTCAACGTGTAATTTTTCTACCTCGTTGCATCAAAAGCAAAGATTTTAGCATCTATAAATATTGTTGGGTCTTTGACAAAACAAGTCAAAAATAGAATTTTATCAAAGGTTTGATAATCAATTTTTGGTGATTCTTTAAACAGGAGTACTTTTTTTGGGACACCCGGTATGTTATTGAAGAATAGGTACAACCATTTCATAAATGATTTTAACGCATGTTCCTTCTGCAGATATTATTGCTATTTTAGTTCAACTTTTTGCTGTAGGAAAGCTTACACCGTTATTGATTCAGGGCTAGAATCAGCCCTGGGCAAACGTATCATGTCACTCATGGTGTAATTATTATGATTGAACAGTTCTGTATCCTGCCTGGTGACAAGGAGGGATCCTAAAGAAGTGTAAGCAAATGTGTCAGATTGTCACACCCCCTCCCAACACTTTACGCCTTTAGATAGGAGAAATAAGCAATTTAGATAGGATACTTTTTAGAAGATTTTAGATTTTCAAATTTTAGATTTTAGATTTTAAATTTTGGATCAGACTGTAGAGTTTTAAATAGAAATTGGCAATTTTATATAGAGCGTAATTTTTGGTTTGATCTTTCCCTTCCCCAAGAGCGGCGCGTATAGATGCCTTAATCTTATTTGTGACGCTTTTGTCCGTAGGTACCAGTCAGCGTGCAGAATCACTCAGCGCCTCCTGAAGCACACCAACACTTAGGACAAGAAAGTTATAGAGACACAATGCCACATTATAGTGAAAATGATAACCTCTTACAGCATAACAGATATCAACATACAGCCTCGATCTCAAGGAGCACAAGTGGCGTCAGCAGTTTCCGAGGATACAGCATGAATGCTTCTCCTGATAACAATATGAAGGAACTTGAGTCCTCGATAATACTACTGCAAAATCAAATACGACTTATGAATAACAATTTGGATGAAACGTATTCTAAATCAAAACGAGATCTAAAGGATTTAGAAAATCTTGTAGCATGTGTGGTACATGTTCGTTCGAATTCTCAAATCGACGCACCGTTATGCTCTAACTGTAGACTTATATCTCAGCTGAGGGCATCGTCTTGTTAAAAAATTATGACCCAAAGATTTGATAAAGGATGAGTCCAAGTATGCAGAGATTACCAAATGAGTCGTAACACTTGCACCTTTATAATTCACTTGAACATAAATACCTAGTTTCGAGATATTGGTGTTTTGAGTATTGAAATATTAATTTGTGAATTACATTTGGTAATATGATTTAATCTGGTGCTTGTAGTATTTACTCTGGTTCGGAAGCTGATGCAAATATTATCTTTCGAAATAGATATTTCAACACCCAAAAACAGCAATATTAAAAAAATGATATCTATATTCAAGTTAACTATCGAGGTACGATTAAGAAATGATTCCCATTTATTAAAGCTAAATTGACATCTATAGGCCCTACCAAATCTGTTTACCTTTTTCTGGGACACCTGGTACTATTGCTCAAATAATGTTTTCCATGCCGCAATTTCATTGTCTCTCTTTAGGAAGAAAACGCAACGATATATTTGGTGATTGATTGACTTTGGTGATTGACACATTTACTAAAAAGAAAGAAATCGAGAGACTTGTAACATAATCAAGTCTTGAAGATTTTGCAAAAGGTCCAAGTTGCTGATGCTCACTCGGTAGATAGTTTCTTCATAAATGCTTCCAAATACCTAATAAAGTAAAGACATCATTTGTCCGGCTTGTCTTTGGTGTGCTTTATATTTACAGTGAAAGCACAACAAGTGTCACTGAGATATTTTATCACATAAAGTGCTGATGGTGGAAAGTGCTGATCCACCCTCCAAAAGTGACATGCAATTCCATATTTTCGTATTAAGACCACATTTACATTGTACCGTTAAAGGTCTGGATCCATATAACATTGTAGTGAACCAGACTTCCGCTTACATTGTTTCTGCTAATTCATAGTACTTTGTTCCTTTGATATATAGATAAATTAATTCCGGATCAGCGTAAAAAATGTAGAACTCAAACTTTGCAACGGATCGTGTAGTTGTGCATATTGTACAGGTATGATGTAGATGTGGTCTAAGATTCATTTGCAATCATGATGGTTGACACGAATGTCTCGAATGTAGTAAAAGCAAGCACGATTTTGCATCTTCATTTTAGATCCATGCCCATTACTACATTCCGTAGAAAGAGATACAATTTATAATGTGAAAACCACGAAATTCTTTGGGACTCTTGTGCTATTGCTCTGATTTTGGGCTTCTTGTTAACACGAACCATTGTATAATGTCACTGAGATTTAGCTGTGTAGGTATTTACAAATATTTTGTCAAGTGTGGATAAATTTAATTTGCTTTGATTCTTTTAGATGATCAGAGAGTCAGTCAAACAGTGACAGAAACTGACTGCCGTCTCCATTGATAATATTTTCAACAGTAAAATTGTCATCTACAGGGGGTCCCAAGAAACATGTACGCGGTTTGAATGGCTACTGTGGAGGTGCCTTCAATCCAACTAGACCCGTTTTTCAAATTTTGAAAAGACAAGATTTCAACTTAGAGTTTGGCACCAAGTTTGAGCAAATTTGATAAGTGGTTGCTGATTTATTGAGATAGAAAGTCAAAATCAATGGTTGTTTCAATCCAGAAGATTTTATTTCCGTACTTAACCTTATAACTCTAATTTTAGCATTAAATGGACTTAAACTTTGCAGTTATGTCAGGAAACACATTTGGGAGTAATTAATGACCACATAACTCAAGGACATTGACCAGGCAGCCTGCTGAACGCAATATTCTTGGTTTAAAACGTCTTTATCACTTTTGAGAAGCAAAATAACTGATGTTTTTCAATTTTTCAATCAATTTTTTGATTTTAACATAATAGAGAATAATGAATCCTCTGGTTTTGAGGCAGCAAATAACACCCTGTAGGGCTACACATCTTGAAGTTTGTGAAGGAAACGTGCTTTTGCAAAACTTTGTTTCTGGCAAAAGTTTTGATAAGCATGCAAATATGTATCATAAAGTCTAGGGAAACAACAAATTTAAAGCAACCTGCAATAAATGCATTGCTTAAGTAAACGAAAGGAACTAAGGTGACATAGTCAACAAGTTGAAAAAGAAGTCAACCGTTAACTCTTTTAAATCTCCAAGAGTGTAAGAGCCACTTTAGTCTCCTTTCCCTACGTGTCGTGTGTCATTCAAAACTAACTAAAGACATCAATTCGAAGGTATGTTTTACATGGCACGCAAATGGATCATCTTCTTGACTAGAAGCAGTAAATTTTCCCAGGAAAGCCTCAAAGTTAAGCCAAATGTCCAATTAGTGCAAAATTTCACCCTCTATATTTTCAATTTATTGTTTTCGCAACTTAAAGGCGATGTCAGTCATAGACTGACCATTAAAAAGTGATCCTTTCACTCCAAAGCAACAAGGGCAGATTTTGTAATAAAATGGCATCAGTTGCTTTTGATTGACACCTCAATTGAAAATGATTAGCGATTGCAGACAAAGGAAATTCTTTCAATTAGTAATCCAAAACAAACAAAGTAGCAAAAGTTTTCCCAAAGCTAATTGAGCAAACTCTCACTTTGCGCAAGCGAAAATTGGTTTCCAAGAGACGTTATGTTTTTATGACGAAAGAAAGAGGGCAGATCTAAAGTTCTGTCTCGCGGATTTTGTTTATTTGATTCAGAAGTCGAGCAGAATGCATTGTAATTTTCGCTTATATAGGGCTGAAATGAAACGATTACAAAACAGCACCTGAATCAAATAAACGAAATCCGCCAGACTGAACTTTAGATTTGCCCTTCTTCTTTCGTAATAAGCACATAACTTCTCTTAAAAACCACCTTTGGCTTGCAAAATGCGAGAGTTGACCTTACTGGTTTTGGGGAAACTTCTGCGGCTTTGGTTGTTTTGAATTACTGATTGAGAGAGTTTCCTTTGTCTGCTGTAGCAAATCCTTTTGAATTGACGTGTCAATCTAAAGCAACTGATGCTATCGTATTACAAAATCTTTCCTTGTTGTTTTGGAGTGAAAGGATCATTTTTATAGGTCATTAGAGATAGCCTTTTGTTAATGATGTAGAATTCATTTGGTTGTTTAACAGGCAGTATGACCTTAGCGAGGCAAGTTGTAACTATATTTTTGTTTCAACAGATTCCTAAAATAAGTATTTATTTATGATGCAAATGAAAATCATTTTTGTTGAAAATGTAAATATGATTGGAAAAGACAGATTTTGTCTGTTGTCAGTAGTGTCGTGTTTTGTACAAAATTTTCATTTAGATCAGAATCTTTTTGGTTATATTTACAAATTAGCTTGCTTGTTAAGATGAGAAGTATTTTCTGTATCATTCTTGCTACTTTTTCACTGGCGTCATGGCCCGAGATCAAGAGAGGGGGAAGGGCGGGAAATGTCCTCCCTGTGAATTAATCATCAGAGAATTCTGCAGTTGTTTATTCTGGTCCGAAGAAATCCGACTTGAAGAAAAGCCGTATCATCGTCATCGTAACATTATTTACAGTTGGTAGATACATAGTTATTAAAAAGTAATCCAGACCAACCATTACAATAGAGCAAAATTTTCAACAAATTTTAAACATCTCCATCTTTTGCCATCGCATTACTTGATCCCCCTTTTAAAACTTCTCAAGGTATCAGCTCTCTTTAGTTCACAATCTACAGTGTTCCCCGCCCGGGGGGGTCACTACCATATGTACCAGTACGGGATGTGCCATTTTTTGGGGTACCTTTTTTCAAGCTGAAAATAAATTTTAGGGTGTCATTTTCAGAAACATCACAAATGAACATAAAGTTTAGGGTGTCATTTTGGAAGAAAAATGCTTCAGGGTATTGAATTTGATCTAATTTCAGATACTTGGTTAGAACTTCGAATATTGGTCACAATTTAGGGTATCTATTTTGAATAGCCCGTAAATTTTGGGGTAACGTTTTTGAAAAATTCATAAATTTTAGGGTATGATTTTACAATTCAAAATGGCACACCCCCGTCATCCGCCTATTGAAGTGACCCCCCCGGGGTTCCCCGGAGATTTCCTCCAAACGAAAGAGAATGTGGTCCATAAAGAGAAGCTAGTTGACCGTATGCTCAACCTTTTAATTCTTTTAATGCTGTGCATCCTCATCTCTATAAACGAGGGTGCGTTTTGTAAAGTGAAAGATTCAGCTTCAATTTTGACTCAAAAACACCCTGGGAACGAGGTTGGAAAGCGTTTCAATGTGTTGTTTGTGATCGTCTCATATTACGTCAAATTGGAATGGATAATGGGATGCACCATTGCTATCGGTCTGTTATCATGAAGTTTTATTGTAATTGTTTTCATCGAGGAGAACGCTGAGGAAGGAGAAAGATAGGAGAACAATTCAACATTCTGCTTTCAATATTATCCTCTACTTTTAAAATGTGTTAATAAATTGATAAGATAGACCGCAAGATAAACACAAGATAGATAGTTAAGATAGACCACACTATTCATGAAATCAGTAAAGATGGCTACTCGGAAGGATGCAAAATCAAAGAATTCAGTAAACAGCACCAGTGAAAATGACCAGGTGGAAAATAGTAGTGAGACCACACTATTCAAGAAATCAGTAAAGATGGCTACTCGGAAGCATGCAAAATCAAAGAATTCAGTAACCAGCACCAGTGAAAATGACCATGGTGGTGAGATACACGTGAAAGAAAGCACAGTGAAGTTTCCAGAGAGCAATGTACATCTTATACCTATTGAGTTAACATCATGGTTCTCGAAGACTTCAAACGGAACGGCAGTACTCGATTTCAAGAATGCTGAGATAGCGAAATCACAAGTTAGAGAAGCTCTGAAAAAGTATTCGACAATTCTGCTTGCTCTGGGAGCCAGTGCTGGGTTTCTTTCGATCTTGGACACGCAAATTACGAGAAAAATAGGACAAAGTGAAACATCATCAAATACTTTGGCTCTTTACACTGGAATACAAATTTCAGCAAGATCTGCTATCTCAATACTTTCAATAGCAACAGCAGTATATCTATATATGCACTATTCTCAAATCCATACACTTAAGGTGCTACGAAACATCATTCCACCTGAAAGTGGATTCTGGTTTTCAAGGTTGGCTTTGCAATTTTTCGTTGAACTTACTGTGTGTTGCATGCACATACCACCAGGAACCCGTATCTTTCCAGAAGAAGCCCAGCTTATTGTATTTTCAAGATTTTACCTTATTGTAAGATTCTTAAAACAGAAACACAAGCTGAAGAACAGCAAATCAACAAGGTTTATTGCATCGGTTACGAAGACCGATATGAGTTCATCAGTATTTCTGTTGAAAATTTACTTTCTGAGAAAGCCATTTATTCTGGTTATTGGCACGTATTTAATAACTATTTTAGTTGGTGGATTCGCAGTTTATGTGGTTGAAAAGAATATATCCTTTTTGGTAAGTAAGTTTATTTGTTTAGTTGTATTTTGGGTTTTCCCCACTTGATGCTTTGATTACAAATCGTTTCAGATGCCGATTGAGCTACGTTGCTAACGCTTGCCACAATGTAAAATTTATTGATTTATTTCATGTTCCATTAAAATTTCACAGGACAAGTTACTTATTACTGTACCTAATAATTACTCCACGAAAAACACCACAAGGACGATATAACCACCGGGCGCAATAGACTATGACATAATAAGGACCTTTTATTATACATATAGGTCGATACTGCAGTACAAAGGCAGGCGAGATTTCAATCATTATCATCATTATGCATTTATGGCTAGTATTGAGGCGTCGTATTTGATTGATCAAGAGCAAGGACGCAAGAAACAAACGAAACGGCTGTCATATGCAAAATATTTCACACCTCTGAGTCTATTCAGTCAAACCAAAATTCTGCCTTTGGAATTCACGATCCCATAAGATGATCCTATTTTACTCAACTTAGGATCGGGCTCAACAAGCTACATTCCCACAAATTCAAGCATAATTTTAGGGATACCATAAACCCAATTTGCCCAAAAAGCAATGGCAATGAGGATACGGAACACTTTTTACTGCTCTGCCCTTTGTTTGATGCTCAACGTCGAGATCTTCTCGCTGAGATTGTTGAATTATTGTGACCATTTATACAAATCATCGATCTTTCAAATGATGCTTTGACGCAGCTTTTATTGTATGTTGTTACAGACCTTTCTAATGACTTGAACAGAAATATAGTCGCGTTGACTTTACGCTTTATCCACGAAACTGGTCGCTTTAATTAAGATCTTTAATTAAGGCTGCAGTTATGTACAAAGCAACCACCCTCAACGTAAATTTGTTCTTTTTCTTCTTTCGCTTCCCATGGTATCGTCACTGTAGTGTTCCATAGTATTTAGGAAAGTATGGTAGTATGTAATATTTATTGTAATATTTATATGAATAAGAAAAATTGAAATAAATAGAGAGAACAAATCAGTATGGTTGGCTGTGCTCAAGGTGCTAAAATTATTCTTGATGCTTCCAAAGCGCTTAGGCATAACGAATAACGGTAGGCGTTGTGTTGCATTGTACTGAACAAGGTAGTAAGATGGTTCCAAAAGTTCTCTGAACATCATTGTTTGATGATTTTCACTGATCTTTTACTTTTGTGACAGTTTGATCAGGAATAGACCTTTTAGCTATTCTGAAAAGAATCAGAATCGAACAACATTTTGCCACATTTTGTAGAATTTTGGAATGTGCACAATAGCAATGGAAGCTCTAACGCTACTCGATCGAACATTGCGTATCAAAATGTATAAAAATATCGCTCGATCCAGGCTCTTTTGTAGAATAGCTAAAAAGTCTATTGAAAGTGGTTCCGTCTCAAAATTCTGTACGAAACGATGATTTTGCAGTGTTCTTGAAAAGTAGGATCACGCCACAGGCTTTCATCTTCTTTTCAAAATGAAAGTGATATTCTGAAGAAAAGTCCTTGTACTTTACAGACGAACATACCTAAATGTTCATATAATTTGCAATTGCTCCGATATGAGTGGATTTTACACGGTCACTTTATAATGGCATGGGTGAAGCCACCAAACAAACTGCAGAAAACAATGGATGAACAATGTACACAGGCCAGCAATGATGGTGTTTACAGACTTATTTACCGTCTGGCGAAAGAGCTCCTATAACAATAATTAATCAGAGAGAAGGGTTTCACGACATCAATCTTTTGCAGGATACAATTTGGATGCTCATTGTGACTATGACAACTGTCGGTTTTGGAGACTTTGTACCATATTCACTCATAGCTAGAACAGTCACGGCAGCCACAGCAATAATTGGTGTGTTCTTAATGGCACTTTGCATCAATCTGGTGAATGATTCATTACAGTTGACACAGCAAGAAAAGAGAATTCTGGCTTGTAGTGAGAAAACTGGTGAGTTATCATAGATTCTTAAACAGCACCATAAATCTGCTACACTTGCCCCAAGTCTATCTCGTCAACTGTAATAAGTCTATGTGAAAGTATACTTTTCCATTCAATTTTTTTTCACGAAATTGACTTGTGGCAAGTCTATAAACCTGCCAAAACAAACCCTTGTGGAAATAATGTTTTATAGTGATGGAAATATTTTTCCATTACCAAAATAAACAAATTTTGAAACCAGCACTAAAATTCATTCATACAACAGAGCGTTTCTTGAAGCACCAACCTAGGTAAATTAGTCTTCTGTTTCATCCTTCTCTATTACAACCTTCGAGAAACTTTAAAAAACTTGCTAAAATCACGAGCATCTTTCCTACAAATTTTCACCTTACAGTGATGACTTGAAAACGCTTTAACGCGTGCTATTCAAATGAGAGGATAAGAAAATCTTCTCCCTAATGTGAATAACTCATTCAAGGAGATTCCACTTCCTCCCAAGAGGACAAAATAAACGAACACATTCAAGTGTCATTATTGCTAGGCAGCAAAACGATGGAAATTTTGCTCTCCGTTTTCACTCGCTTTTGCAGTTTTCGAAAGGTGCTTTTTCCAAAAAAATCTCCTGTATCAACAGGAAGGAATACCCTATTGAAGCTGGGTAAATTACTGAATGTTACTGAACATATTGACAATGACACAAGACAGTTTGCAATGTTTTGCTTTGATATTCCAGTAGCAGCATTTTTTCGAAGGGGGCTATTGTTATTGACTCACCCAACAAGGGCAGATTTTGTAATACAATAGCAACAGTTGCGTTTGATCGACACCTCAATTCAAAGCGATTAGCGGATGCAGACAAAGGAAATTCTCTCAACCAGTAATTCAAAACAAACAAAGCCGCAAAAGTTTCCCCGAAACTAGTAGGGCAAACTCTCACCTTGTGCAAGCGAAAGATAGTTTTTAAGAGAAGTTGTGTGCTTATAGCGAAAGAAGAAGGGTAAATCTAAAGTTCTGTCGCTTAGATTATGTTTAGGGCCCGGCGGGTCAGCTCTAGGGGTCCAAGTGTAACCATGCTTGTCTGGCAACTTTTCAAGTTGACCCTTTTCTCTGATTTTGGATGGAAAAAACAACCCCTTTCACGGGCTTTTCTCTGACAAATTTGGAAAATAATGGCCCTTTTTACAGGATTTCTCTGACAAATCTATAAGATAGGACTTTTCAAGTGGGGGTGATAAATAGCGTGGTGAACATATATATATCAAGCTCTACATAATGCTACTACAGTACAGGCCTTGCCCACATTAACATATTTTCTTGCCTAAGAATTCTTGTTCAGAAACATTTAAAGTCTTTGTGTGGCTCAAGAATACTGGAAGTCTTATCATAATGTACATAATTCCTGTCATGTTATTGTGTACATGGCCTGTACTACAACTTGTAAATGGGTGATACTTGAATAACAAATGCCAGCGTGTTTGCTTTATATGATAGAAAATGGCTAGACTGCAAAAAAACCATTTTTTGACAAATTGTTAAAATAACAAAATTGGTATGACTGTGACTATGCACTTGCAGTTAACCAAAAAATAATGATAGAACTGATTTAACGAACATTTACGATATGCAACATTATTTGGGAAATCTTTACGGCTCCAGCAAATTACTAGGAGGTGAAGCAAGAACATACACAATTCCATCTGATCATCTGCAAATATATATGTAGTTTATTCAACAACAAATACAACTGTTGTGTTAGCGAATCTAACTTCAGTTGGTAAACATGTAAAGTTAATGGCAGAGATAGGATTATTTAGGTAGCATATATGATTATTTATTCTCCACAAAAGCAAAAATTCAATCAACCAAACCAACCAAGCTTTGACTTAGACCATATAATAATATATACCGGCATTTGCAAAATAACGGGCACATTTATCAGCAATGAACTACCCAAGGCTTCCTACACTAAACGGCAGATTTCAAAGCAAAAGTGAACTCTTACCTATAACTTCAACCAAGCTCAAAAGAGAGGTATTCTCTCTCCAATATAACATTATCATCCACAATCCACTGCCATCTTTGGCCAAATAGAAGCAACAACTACAACAACTAACAGTTTTGGCGCGAAAAACCAAAGAGCCCCTACACAGTGCCAGAGTACCAGAGTACTCCTGAATGAAGACACGAACTTAGATGTAAGATTTCTATTCCTTTAACAGAAGTCGTCCAAGGCATTGCTAAAAGTCGATAATTAGCTACCCTGGCGAAAGGCAAAGAAGGAACCTGAAGCGGATGGTTGGTAATGTTGTTTTGTGCAATTAATTGCCTTTTTAGGCCCAACAAAGGGCAGCCAGTTGACATTGTTGACTGACACTGACAGTAACAGAGAATAACACATGAGACAAAACTAAGCAACAAACAGTCACTTTCTTTAGATAATTTGACCTACAGTCGAGTCGTATTTGCAGAGAACATATAAAGCACATCAGACACACAAATAAGGATATACTATCTTGTTTTGAAGAAGAAAAAACATCTGGAATTCCAAACTTGGCAATAATGGCAATGGCAAATGTTGCATTGTAATAATAGTCAAAAACACATGTGCAGTGACATTACTATCACTGATCAGCATCAAGCATATCCAGCAAGGTTTTATGCTACATGTTGCTGATGTTCTATGAACAAATAAATTTGTTGCCAGTTTGAAATAATATTTGCAACATCCTTTCCTTTTCACTGGGGTACTGCAAAAAGCTGTGGGAGACAGACAATATTCCATTACTTCTATGGTGAATAATTGAATATTAATATTTTACTGGTTCTTATGTCAAATTGTTTATGTTTCTATTTTCAACGTGCAATGGGCTAACAATTATTGCTTCTAAAAGGAGATAGAATTGGTTTCTGCATTGCAAGGTGACTGCACTTGTTTTTTTGTGTGCATCAACACCATACTATCTACCTTAGCTAAAAATTCTCAAGGATCTTTCAAGTGTTCTCAATGCACACAAGAATTCTTGAGTTGTATAAGAAAGACTTCAAAAATTCATTCAGAATTTCCAAGAATTTCCAAATAATTTTTAGTGAAGACAACAGTGGTGTCAATGCATGCAAGACCTGTATTTTAAAAAAGATATCATCACCTGACTTGAATTGTTGTTGCAGTTGTTATTGGTTTCTGGTGATTTTATCATTTAACTTATGATGAAAAATGCTGGAAATATATTTTTACCCCTTATTTTGAAAATCTAGGATTTTTTTCTCAAAAAACTACCCTTTTTCCTGGTTTCTCTGTCCTAGGTTTGATGAAGATTTTACCCCCTTTCTCAGAGATTTCGTAGACGAGCATGGTTACACTTGGACCCCTAGAGCTGACCCGCCGGGGTTAATATTTGATTCAGGAGCCGAGCAGAAGGCATTGTAATTCTCGCATCTTTAGGGCTTAAAATTAAACGATTACAAAACAGCTCCTAAATCAAATAAACATAATCTAAGCGACGGAGCTTTAGATTTACCCTTCTTCTTTCGCTATAAGCACATAGTTTCTCTGAAAAACCATCTTTTGCTTGCACAAGGCGAGAGTTTGCCCTATTAGTTTCTTTCGGGGAAACTTTTGCGGTTTTGTTTGTTTTGAATTACTGGTTGAGAAAATTTCCTTTGTCTGCATCCGTTAATCGCTTTGAATTGAGGTGTCGATCAAACGCAACTGTTGCCATTGTATTAAAAAATCTGCCCTTGTTGACTCACCCGGTAAATTTTTGTCTTTGCTAAGTCTATAATTTTCAGGATTTGGTAGGTTTGAAAATTAACAATAAAGCATAAGGCAAAATGTACTTCCTAAAAGTATGTAATTGTCTATTTTTGCAGAAAATCAAAGAAAAGTAAGAGACACTGCTGCAAGAGCAATTCAATGTTGGTGGAAATATTCGAGGTTGTTAAGAATAGGAAGAAGGCGATCCAGTGCTTATCGTGCATATCATAAAATAAGAGCTACAAAGATGAAGGAGAAATTATATGAAATCGTTCACAAATGGCGTAGACTGCAGAAAGAGAAGAAAGGTAAATTAATTATAAATTCAATTCGATTTGGAGAAATGCAGTATGGCACAGTGCCGAAAGACTTGTTGAGTGGCCGAGCGGCTTTATCAGTTTCCGTCAGGAGACTGAAGTTAAGCTCGGTCGAGTGAGGTCAAACTCCGGATGGGTGACCTAAGAGGCTTGGCTTCGCAACTCACCTTGCCGTCCTTCGGAAGGGACGTTAAACTAGCTTTAAGTAGCTACAAATACTTCCTGCCCACTCAAAATAAATTACTGAAGGAAAAAACTTGATATGGTGAGATTCTTTCCCCCTGTATTTCTACCCTACATCCGAAGGTACCAGGTGAGCCAGAAAGAGTTCCTATTTCCGACAGGCAAAGATATTTGATAAGCAATAAGGGTTTTCCCTGAGGGTAAAAGGAAAGTTTTTTATATGCAGGGCGTGGTCCTGGAAAATTTTTCTTGAGGCTGCGCCCCGTCGCCTCCAAACCCATATCCTGTTTTGTCCCTCCATTTCGATGACAAGTTGGACTTGCTACAAGTCTCTCTCACGGAAAAACGGGGGGAGGAATAAATAGCGCTATTTTTTCCTCCCCCCGTTTTTCCGCGAGAGAGACTTGTAGCAAGTCCAATGTGAAGATCAATCTTTAGAAAATTTGGTCCAGGTCGCTGTTTTTTTATCTTTTTGGCGGTCTGCAGGCAAGATAATTTCAAGAAATCGTAAATAGATGGATAAGTAGGCATCCGAAAACTCGACAAAACACCACCAAGAATATCGACTAAAGATTAAAGCAAAGATATTTGAAATAATTCCAGTGTATGATTTATCCTGGCCTGTCGGAAGCTGAAACCTTTTTCTAGCTTATTCGGTAGTTTGAGGACGCTGAGAAACTAAGCTTATCGAAACAGCATCCTGGGCCTTCCTCCTGAAGTGACCTCACCTCGTGATTTCTTCCGCCTGGAATTACAGAGAGTTGGCAACCCCCTCCTCTGCGTAGAATCTTCAGTAGGGCGGCGGAACTCGAATCAGCAACCTTCAGATCACTACGAGATTCTTTGCAATATGAGCTAAAGCCTAGGGGATACCAGGCCTAGTTCTGACATTTTTTGCTTATGGTATTCTCTATCTTGCCACCATCGGATATGTTCGGCTTTGGATACCGAAGATGAGCTGACTTTCACTGGTGGAAATTTGTTTCAACACTAAACTGGAAATGAAGACTAAGAATGGAGGGCTACAGTTACAGCTAACCCTGGGCATCGAACTTTTATTTTCAGTTTTGATCTGATTCAAGAATTTGCTTACGCAAATTGGAGTTTTCAATATCAATGTTTCTCCTCTCAAGCATCAAATTCAACATACGAAGTATCTCTACGGCATACAAGGTAGCTACAGCCATTGTGCAGTTTCTTAATCTTTCCTTAATTTCAATTTATAACTGTGATGTCATACCAGAATTTGCTCATGCAAATTTGAGCGTTCAGAACTAACACGATAAAGATTCTTGCTACGATAAAGAGGTGAGAAACAATCATACAGCCTCGTTTTCGTTTGCGCGATATGACGTCACCTCGCTCAAATTGCCTATCTGAATACGTAATTTTACAAGGAGAGGGAGAAAAATAGTGGAAAAGAGTATCATACATCATTCATAGCAGTATTATCTTGTATTTTATCATCAATCATACCAACCCCGGACTTGTCCTTTGATATTTGGTATTTATTTTTATATTTGATTCTTTTAAGGAGGGTTGCCCTTCAGCCGGAGCTGTTTTACAAGGGGCCCTCCACTTAAAAACACTACTTACCATATAAAATTACAAAGGAGTAGATTAAATACACTATCATTAAATACAATAAAAACCATAACTATAAAAACCTAATAACATTTTACAAAGTTTAAGATAAAAGAAAAGAAACTCTAACTTCCAAATAGACTGTTTAAAACTATTTAGGGAAGATGCCTGTTTGGTTTCAACAGGAAGGTCATTCCGTATTTTGCTCCTCGATAAGAAAAACATTTTTGCCCATTACTTGAATTTTTCTTGGGTAGTCTTAAATCTATCTCTTAAGGAACCAATATCAACATACACAGTGTCTACGTTCAAGTTGACTATCGAGGAAAATTTTGAGAATGATTAGGTATTGATTAAAGCTAAAATTTACAAAAGTGTATCATAAAATGGAGCAAGGTGTAACAACACCAAAAACAAAAACATAAGCAAAGTGATAGGTGTTATTATACCAATTGCAAAAATTATTCGGAATTCTGAAAAATCATCCAAATAGAAATAGGAGCAGAGAACAAGGGCAAATTTTGTAATACAGTTGCAACAGTTGCGCTTGATTGACACCTCAATTCAAAGCGATTAGCGACTGCAGACAAATGAAAGTCTCTCAAACAGTGATTCAAAACAAACAAGGCCGCAAAAGTTTCCTCGAAACTAGTAGGGTAAACTCTCGCCTTGCACAAGCGAAAAGTGGATTTTAAGAGAAGTTATGTGCTTATAACGAAAGAGGGAGAGTAAATCTAAACTTCTGGGTGGTGGATTTTGTTTATTTGATTCAGAAGCTGTTTTGTAATGGTCTCATTTAAGCCCCAAATAGGAGAGAATTAAAATGCCTTCTGCTTGACTTCTGAATCAAATAAACAAAATCAGCCAGACAGAACTATAGATTTACTGTTCTTGTTTCGCTATAAGCACATAACTTCTCTTAAAAACACCTTTCACTTGGCGCAAGGTGAGAGTTTATCCTACTAGTTTCCGATAAACTTTTGAGGCTTGGGTTATTTTAAATTGCTGGTCGAGAGAATTTCCTTTGTCTGCAGTCGCTGATTGCTTTGAATTGAGGTGTCAATCAAACGCAACTGTTGCTATTGTATTTGTACAAAAACTGCCCTTGTTGGAGTAGAAACGATCTAATTTAGCAAATACTTCTTTTTGTTACAGATGACTATTGGCGAAAAGAATTTCTTGGCGATAATACAGCGATGTTATTGACTGACGTCGCAAGGGAGGTAAAATCAATTAAAGAATTTCTTGACGGTGGTGAGCAGGCAGCTCCTAATCCACTTGAAAATGTGGTTGGCGTGCAGACCAGAAATGAAGCAAGCCTCCTAAAACGTCCATTAATTCTGCAAAAACTGGCAACTCTAAATGAGGTTAGTAAGAGTGAGATTAATGCTGGGTGTTCCAATAAAGATATACAGAATTGGTTTGATCCAACCTTGTGAATTTAGTTTTAGAAATGGTTAACCTATTTCAAACTGGTCCTTTATTGCTATGTTGAACAAAGATACCTCGTATGTTGGCATTGGTGCTTCGAGAGCAGAAATACTAACCTTGAATGCTCAAATTTTCCTCTACCTCCGAAAAACCATAACTGTCTTCGATTTGGCGCAAGAAAGATATTTCAGCAAATTGAATGATTCAACGACAGATAGCCTTGATAGAATTAAAAAGACATAAGATACTGTTATATTCTGCTTGCTAGAAGTCAACCATTGTCCAGTTTCTTAATTGTTCTTTAATTTCAATCTTTATCATGTTCAAGTTAACTATGGAAGAAACTTTTGACAGTGATTAGCTCGAGCTTAAAGCTAAAAATTCACATCGTTGGACCCAACCAAATTTGTATGTTTTTTCCTGTGACGCATGGTAGCTTCTTAGAATGTGCCTTTATGCTTGGTCAATAAAAGAAAGTTTGAAAACAATCTCAGAGTTACCTGTCAAGAATTTTTTCAACAGATCTTAACGAAGAAGAAAGGAATTTACTTACTATGTGTTATCATTAAACAAGAAATATTAGCCTGCTTGAATGAACATTTGCAACATGTCACATATTTTCTTCAGTCAATAAATGAAAGAATACTATAAATCTGATAATTAGTAAACTTTAAATGAGAGAGTGCCGCATTTTGATTGTGAGAGAGTGTCGCATTTTATTGTGTCATGTGCTCGAAATACGATAAACAGTTCCTCAAAATCTATTATTTCAGTAAAATTATTGCATTCAAACAGGGCTACTTCCTGGTTGACGAAATGCTTATTCATGACATATTACTCTGTAGGTACCAGTGAGCATTCAGAATCCCTCAACTCTCGAAACGCATCAACATTTAGTAGAAGGAACCCAAAGAGACACGATACAACATCATAGTGGAACTGATAACCTCGTGCAGCAAAAGACAGCCTGCATCTCAAAGAGCACAAGTGGCGGCGACAGCATCAAGAAATACAGCACGAATTCTTCTCCTGATAACAACATGAAGAAAATTGAATCGACAATAATGCTACTGCAAAATCAAATAAGACTTATGAATAACAATTTAGATGAAATGTATTCTAAGTCAAAACAAGAACTGACGGATTTAGAACATCATGTAAAATGTGTTGTACAAGTTTGTTCGAATTCTCAAATCGAAGCCCCGTTATGCTCTAATTGTAGAAAAATATCTAAGCTGAAGGCATGACCTTCTTGAGCATTAGACAGATTATTTAATAGCGGACAACTCCCAAAAGTTTTGAGAAATGGACGAGGTAGCTGGTGTTAACTGTAGGATTTAATTTTATATGTATTATATCATAATGTATTTAGTTTAGATTTAGTTTAATTTTTGTTCACTTTTATCATTATTATCTTTATTCACTTTCTTACTCCTTACTTTTTATTTAGTAGAAGTTCGTTCGCACCTTTGCTATTAGATTTTCCGTAATTGTAATGGTTTAGATTAATTAGTTTGGGATTAGTTTGTAGTTTGTATTTTTGTTAAGACGATGCGCCAGTACTGTGTAGTAAGTCTATATATTAAAATGAAAAATGAAAAATGGTAGGATCACCGAGATAAACAGGAAGACAAATGCTATTTTCATGGAGAAATGGTAAAAACAGGATTTTCCCAGCAGCATGAGGCTCAAATCATTCATATCTTCATCTTTTTTTTTGAAAAATTATATTACTTCTTTTTTGAATCGAATTGTTTCTAAGGAAATAAGGTTAGAATTAGGGTGCTTCTCTGTAAATATTACATGGAATTCTTTGATAGCTTGATTTTTTCATAATGGTGGTATTATTATAGTTTTGAAAGCATTCATGGAAATCTCGAAAAAGTTAGAACCATTGTAAATCCTAATTCCAATAGAGGAATGTAGATACAATCGCGGATACAATCTTCAAGAATACTTGAGTTTCTGGAGGTCTACAATATGTTGTCAAGCATAAATCTGCTACTTTTCTTGTTCAGGATTTAGAAATCTGATGATGCCACAGCCTCAAACATAATAAATGCTGTCAATTTTATAAATAATAATAATATCATAAAATTTTGTAAGTAATGTAGTTCGTAATGTGTATTGTAAATTTTATTTGGAATATATATATAAAAAAAAATCATAAAATCTCCAAGGTGAATTTACAACAAAGTAAATGTAACCCGAATTTTACAACCCACCTTTTTAAAGCTTTGAGCGACATGCCTTTTCCAGCTGTTTTTGGGAGCAAATTCATACCGTGTGGCCCAAAAATCTTCGAGAAAGTTTGCTGGACGATCAAAGATTGACCAAATTTAAATTGAATAAACTGAAATACTTGCAGCATAACAGAATCACGAGAAAAATCTTCTACGTCGGTAACTCTGATAGTATAGAAATATGCCACAATCGATCAGAGTTTAGTACTCAGAGTTTCTTACGAGTTTCTTAGAGGTTTCATAACAATCTACATGTTCACTACCTGCGCCCTCGTGAGCAGTTCAAAACAAGGTTTCTTACAGGGACGTGGGAAGCATCTCAAACTGGGGGGGGGGGGGGCACAACGCTTCAAGGGCACTTTTGTCTTTGAGCTAAAGGGGCACTTTCTGCAAATAAAGATGGCATTGGCATTTCTTTGTTTACTGCAAAATCTTAAGGGGGGCAGTTGCTGCAGTGCTCTCCCGGCTCCTACGTCTCTGGTTTTTTTAAGTTTTTCCGATGTTAAAACCAGGAATCGCGCCAGGGGAGGGCTAGAGAGGGCTACAGCCCCCTGTCGGAAGCATCTAGCTCCACGTCGGAGCAAATTGGGGGTTGTTGTGGGAGGGAAGTTGGCAAAATGACGTACGAAAACTGCATGTTTTCCATTTTAGCCACCCTGTCGGAAGCTCCATAGCCACTCTATTCTCACAGGACCAAATGCTCGGAAATTTTAATATTTTAATCCCACAGGCCTAACTTTTGCAAAATCGCCTATCTTGGGACTAGTCCTAGTCCCCCACAGTCCAAGGGTCATATTTAAAACTTTATAGCAGTCAGTTTCAGCCCTCTTCAAGAAACAACGAACATCGGTGAACTCGAAATCGACCCACTCTCCTCCCTCAGCGGCAGCGCACGTTTAAAACCACTCTCCTTACCACAACAGCGAAGTCTCCTTCGCACTCCCCATATCTAAATATTTGGTAAGGAGAGCATAAGGTCTGTGAGAATATAACACTATCAGGGCCTTTTTTAACATTAAAACTGGGGGGGCAATTGCCCCCGATCCCTAGACTTTGCCCCCCCAGTGTCGAAATTTTTGACCCCAGAAAATTATCCCTTAATTAAAGTAAGTGATTTTCAGAAAGTAAGCTATTGCCGCCACCACTGCGTAGGCAACCTGCAAAAGCTATGTCATGGGTAGTTAGACACTGCTGGTGTGCTTCTATGGAGAAGAGCTGGATAATATGTATCTGCGGGGGACATTTTTTATAGTACTGCGGAGGAGATATCTGCGGGGGAAATTTTTTATAGTACTGCGGAGGAGATATCTGCGGGGGAAATTTTTATAGTACTGCGGAGGAGATATCGGAAGCGAAGAGAGAAGGAGAGAGAAGAATGGGAAGGCAACCTCCAATGTCTTCCTACAGCGATTTTTCTCATGATGCTCGTAACAAAACACGCGACCGAAAACAAAGGATTGCCCTACCTCTGACGTCAGAGGTAGGGCAGCACTAGGAAACACTCGATGATTGACAGCTATAGAGACGGGGGCGCTATTTTTGTTCGAGCCTCACGATGGCTCGACGCGCCTCGTCTTGGCTCACAGCGCGAGCAAAAAAGGCGGCAATTTCTAAAAATATCTATCACGCAGCAGATGTCGGCCAAAAAGTAAAATATCGATGAAGGCCTAGACTAGACAGCGCACATGATGGCATTTTTCAAGGATTTAAAAAAGAGGTGAGTGAATTTAGCATCATAAGATAATTTTGTAGGGAGAATAAAGTTTATTATTCATGCATAAAGTGCCATATCCATGCCCCTGCCTAAAAGTGTCAGTGAAATTCAACCTGTTTAAATATGAACATCCCAAAAAGTTGCAGTAAAATCGATCAATACAATGGGCAAGCCCCAAGCCCCAGTGGTGCATGCTCTGAACTGCATTAAAAATAATACCAAGAGCAAAGCAAAGCATGGAAGAGCAAAAGAACGAAGGTGTTTAAAGCCCTCAGTGCCTTAGAGTGAAGCTTCGTGAATGCACATCAAAGATTATCATAACTTTAAACAAAAAGGTTTAGTGTAAATAATGTGGATATTTAACTTCTGAATATTCCTATTTAGACCACATATCGAGATTCTGGAAACGCTGTTTTTATGTACTTAGGGGCATCCTCCCTAATTATTTCAAAAACCAATAGAGCTATGAAGTTGTAGCTTGGTACACAGTATGATCAACCTATTGTGATCCTAAATTAAGTAATTAAATTTTTTATTGTGACTTGTTGTTTGGCAACTTCTAGCAGTCAATGCTACCCATTTTACCCTCATCTTGCCCATTTTACCCCAGTATACCCTAATAAAAATGATTTTCTATGATAGTGATTTGGTAAAAGGAAATGTGAAAATGGAAGACAATTCTATATTGATATAGTTATTGCTGATAAAAAGAATATTTGTTGAAAATCAGGAAAAGAATATGATCTTGGTGCATGCAAATGATCTTTGAAATGAATCTGTGCTAGTCACTTGATTAAGAAAGTTCTCACTATTTTGCTTTTATGTTTCATTGTCATGATGAAGTCAAATCACTTATAAAACAGTGAAATAGTACAGACAGTACAAATTTCCAAAAAATTGATCTTATTCAGGGGCTGATCCAGGAAATTTTCTGACTACTACCAAGGTGAGGTTATTCGAAATAGTAGGGTATCGCCTTTTGAAAATAGGCTTGGACGTTAATAACTAGATACAAGGATCTGACTACTGCTTCAGCTAGTTGCAGTAGTGTGGATCCACCCCTGTTATTCTTTCTCTTGTTGGATATTCAGATTTGTATGCTGGTATATAAGTGGAAGTACACGGAGAAGTAACACAACAGCCAGAGCTTAGAATTCCATTTAATTTTAATGACATCTTGCCACCAGCCACCCTCCATTGCAACCACACACATTGATTGCATTTTGCACCTATAACCAAAGTTGAAGGCAGAAAACTTGTTCCTTCTTAAATGGGGTTTAGCATGCTTTCCTTCTGAATCCCACTTTATGCTAAATACCTACATTTTCTTTGATGGGTTTTCAGTGACAAAGACTCTCTGGTTTTAAAGGCAGATTCATCTTTTGTTGTGAATGTTGGCAATAGAGTTTTAGATCTCCATGAACTTGGTTGGGATATTCCTATGAATATAAAGACTGCTTCCTCTTTTGTTCATGTCTTGTCAATTGTCAGTAGAAGTCAGGTGTGCCAAGGGTGTAGAAAAGCAAAATACTCCATCCTGTTGGATACTGTGTATGACAGTGAAAGTCACATTCAGAGTGTTGCCAGGTTGGCTTCATTTGGTCCTTTTCATGAAGCATCCCCATCTTTCAAAGCCTTCATTTCTGTTCAGTGCAAAATTATGATAAGCTCAGCAACAAAATCAAAAGTATGCGAAGAATGCCAGAAGCTTGACAATGCACTTCAAGTCAGGTCATTTCGAGCTTCCAACATAGTAGCCAAGGAAGCCATTCATCAAAGAAAAACTTCAAACATATGTCTGTAATGCAGCTGCAGCAACGATTGGAGGATGAAAGTGGTACAAAATTCTTGCAATTAGTATCAAGCTTGAAGCATCTGCAAACATACTCAATATTTTGCCAAGGGATGTTATGATAAGCTTTTACGCTGTATTCATTTGATGCATAAACTTGAATTTATTTGATCTCTATCGTTGGTTTAGCATTTTGTTTGGTGGTATTTGATCCCTTGCCAGAAACAGGGGGAAGCAACAGAATATTACACAAAGTATTAACAATTAATAGCCTCTTCCACAGGTAGAAAATATTTTACTTTTAAGTATTTTGCTGTCTTGCATACAGTTTCTATGCGATATGCGATAATTAAAGGCCCCCTCTGTCCTGCTGTGTACAGCTTAGAGCTATGAGAATTTTTACCTGGAAAGTGCATCAGATAGATGTGTCACAAGATTTTTGTGATCAATATAATGTTTCATGTAGAAAACCACAGCCACAACTAATAAAAATTTTCAATTACTGGCTGCATGTAAACTGTTTGCTGCAAAGAAATCAGTTCATGGTTACATCTTCTATGAGTAAGAGAAATATCATCACAAAAAATTGAAAGAATTTGCACATGCACAGTGCAAAAAATGGGTCAACTAAAGTGTCAATTTTGTGCAAAAATAGATAGCCAATTTGACAGAACACCAAGATAGTGTATGCTGCTGTATCATTTCCAGTTTGAGTATAGATTTCACAAATTGAAATTTGATATGGAAACCTTTTGAAACTCCATTTCTATCTTGAAACTCCTCCTGGATGTATTTTAATTTTTCTAAAAATCAGTTTGTGAGTACAAGATGGGCAAAACTAAAAGCCAGAAAGTTTCAAAGTTGTGATTGCAATTTGTAAGGATAGAGAAGAAAAGTTACCAGATGGCTGATGTGGCACTCCCCCTCCCTCTTCCATCTATGATTGCAGTAAATTGAGCTTGAAAATTTTTCTAAATTCTATAAGTTTCATTTGCAAATTATAAATGTAATTTCTTGCAGGATAATAGGAGCATGTCTTAAGTTGTGGAACAGATCCAAAGCAGGATATGAAGGGTTGCGGGATTCTGGATTTTTTAAGATACAAAGATACAAAGAAAAGTCAACAGCCATTCTCTTGTAGATGTGCTATCCTTTATTCAATATTCATCAACCTTCCCTTGTATATAAAATGAATTTACTTCACAATTCAACTTGAACTCCAAATTACAATATAAACTAAAAGTGACTGCATTACAGTACAATGTGATTTTGAGGGAAAACAAGGGTCAACAGTCATCACTTCTTAGAGCTGATTTTTGAAGTAGCTGTACGAACCCAAGAAACCAGGATTTTGCCATTTTGGCAGTAATGGCAGGAAATTAATGCTGTTTCATGCCTCTTGCTTCTGCTTGGGGCCTTAAAGTTGACACCATTGAGTCAAGGAGGGATCAAAAAGATTCACAAGAGTTATAAATATATCTATAACATCTGCATAATATGCATAAATAAACATTTTCTATTTTATAAGAAAGTGGTTTATAAGAAATTAGTACCAGGATGGTGACAAATTTAAGAAACTCTAGTACTATGTTGGAGGAGTGCTAAGAAACTTTTAAAAGCCAATTCAAAGAAAGCTGTGGGGAAATTTTCGTTGAGCCAATGTTTTTGAGTAATATTTCATAAATATTATGCTTTGAGCCCAAGAGAACTAGCCTGCGCGCAGCCTCAACTCCCCAGTTGAGGCTGCACGCAGGCTAAAGAGAACTTGCTTGCCTGCAACAAATTGTGCTGCATGTCAAGAAATAAATACCTGGCAGTGGTAGAAACTTCATGTATCCAAAAATAAGAAACAAATCTATGAGCAGTAAAATGCTAAAATGTTCATGTGAAATTAAGAAACTTTTAATGCTATGGGCTTATCAACGTTTCTGATAAGGAAACAAGGTGTGGATGTGATCGATTAGTTTTTAATACATCTGTTGACAATGAAAAATATTTTAGAGTTGCAAAACAATGCTGAATGAGTTTTGATCATTACAAGCAGCAGCCTAAAATGCCTACATCTTTATTTCTTTGAAAGCAATTAAGAGATTATATAAATCATGCAAGTACAATAATAAGCTACGATCAAGTTTCAAACATGATAATCCAAGCACACCTAAGTTGCTGGTACAACAAACATATTTGGCCTTGATACATTGATGCTTGCAAGTCCTTTGCATTGTCTAATCTTTTGGGAAGATCCAAAATGTTGGGATTGGACTACACAACTAAAAGGTGACTACGTCAGTAGAATTCTCAACAAGCTCCCAGCCCCAAGTCACTCTGCAGAACTTCTCAAATTACCATTAACATATTTTGTCATCTGTGTTCAGTGATAAGAATGCAGCCAGACAGACTCCGTCTGCCATTTTATGGATGTAACATCTACAGCTCTACAAATGTTGGTTGTTCATCCCTGCTACATGAGATCTTGTAAATAACTTAACTGATATGGCCAAGTCTTGCTTCATATTTCAATCACGTCTTCTTTTAATTTGATCACACCAGCCACGCTGCCTGTTCATCTGGAGGATTTCTCTGGTTGGGCCTAACTAAACTCCATTGTTCACTTCTTCTTCATCTCATCTTCGAATAGGCCAGCAAAATCTCCTCTCGACATAAGATCTTAAACGCTCAGCATGTAAAAATCTTTTCTTCGAAAAACAACCAATCTCAGTAACGTGTCTCCAGTGAAAATATTCCCCTTTCACCAACTTTCGCCCGTCTCCGATGGCTTGCTCGCTCTCCGATGGCTTGCTCGCCTCGACTTGCTGAAGGATCTGCTGTTTGTTACGAAAATCTCGCAACTCTCTCTAACATGGGTCCAATCTTAGTTGCGATTGCATGATTAAGAATATTTTTTTCCAATAGACTCTAACGACGGGGGACTACAATCTTTTTTGGCAGAGGATTGTTTGGTTATGATAGAGCAAGCTGCAGTCCGCAATTCAGCACCAGCCACAGCAGCCACAGCTTCGAAGTCCGCCATTTTTCAGTTTTGATTTATGATTATGATGTCCCCCGTCTTCAATATGCAATCATGCTCCATTGTATCCCTGTAGCCCATAAGCCCTTGTTACGAGCATCACGAGAAAAATCACTGTAGGAAGATATAGGGGGTTGCCTTCCCATTCATTTTAATAGTTTAATTAATATTTTCGTCCTTTCGATATCTCCTCCGCAGTACTACAAAAAATTCCCCCCGCAGATACATATCATCCAGCGCTCCTCCATAGAAGCACACCAGCAGTGTCTAACTACCCATGTGAATACATTACTTAGTAGACTAAGCAAGTTTGACATGCTGAAAAACATGGAATATAGAGCCATTCCAAAAAAATGCCCCCAAATTCTATTTTTAGATGGGGGCACAAGAGCCCAATGCCAAAAGTGAAAAACTGGTGTAACTAATGACACAAGTAACGAATGAATACATTACTTAGTAGACTAAGCAAGTTTGACATGCTGAAAAACATAGAATATAGAGCCATTCCAAAAAATGCCCCAAATGCTATTTTGTGAATTTTATATACCTCGTTTTATAAATGAAATTTTCTTTCCATAAACCTAGCAGCATAACCTCGAAAATGATCGCAACTTTAGTCCCTCTAGTCTACCCAAAATGAGATAAGTCATGTATGGCCCAGAAACTGTTTGATTTAGGGTCCACAGTTATGGGATAAGCTTCTAGTCTTGATTAGACAGTCAATCAGCCTGACTGAGTTTAAGGCCAAAATCAAATCCTGGAAAAGGAATGAGTGCCAATGCCAGTGTGGAGTTTTGCGGAAATCTTGTACCGTATTTAGGGTTTATATAATATTTCTATCAATAATATAATAGTAATAATTTTAGACGGGAGCACTAGAGCCCAATTCCCCAAATAAAAATCTGGTGTGTATCTAATGGAAGGAGTGACAGCTAAATACGTTACTTGGTAGTCTTGCAGTCTTAACAAGGTTGACGGGCTGAGAATTATGGATCTACGGACATTCACAAATGTTCCTCAATGCTTTATTTACACTGTGGCACTTGTGCAGGATTCCCCAAAGCGAAAGTTTCACGTAACTATTGAGATATGCTGCATCTTGTTACACACAATTCATTATGCACTGGCAATCTCCAAAAGTTATTTGCATTGGTTCATTCGAAAAACAATCCTATATGCTATCCATTGAAAGAGAAAGGTGACTGATAAGATAGTGAAATAATTTGCTTAATTGTATAACTAAAGTGAGCGGCCTACGATGGGTTCAGCAGTCTCCATCATATCTGTTGACACATTTGTACTGTCCACCACACCTTTACTTATAGGAGCATTTGATCAGTTCCTGGCAGGCCACCGATGCATCAGGAAGAATAGTCCATAAATGAAACCGCGAACTGTTCTGATCACGTTGCTATCCCCATTTATCAGGGCACGGGGTTTCTTGGAGTTTGACGAGAGACTCCCCCAAATATGAGCTCCTTTGTAGATGACGCATTGAATGTGTTGCGTCAGTGCATCCCTTGCAGAAGGGATACCATCAACCTCCCTTCGCATATGAGTAAACAATTCCTTCCTAGCTGCTTTTATGGATCGTTTCGTATAAGAAGAGAAGAGAAACGCTCGATTGCATAAATATGAGCATCTGACAGGGAATTATGGCCTTGTGACAAGGTTATGAATGCATCTGCAAATGATGGGTGAGGCTTTTCGTGCCGTTTTCTTACCAGTACCAGCAAATACATCCACTTAGTTGATTGAGCAATGCAAACACTTTTGCGTTTTCAGGGCTAATAGTCAATGCCAGTGGATGAAGAATGAAGCGTGATCAGAACAGTTTATGGTATCCAGTATGGACTATTCTGCGAATAATGAATTATGAATAACAAGAGATTTGCATATTTCAATAGTTGTGTCAAACGTTCGCTTTTGGGATATTATGGCCCAGTGCCCCAGTGTGAATAAAGCTCTGAGGAACATTTAAAATGGTCATGTATTCCACGAGTCTCAGTTCGTCAAGCTTACTGAGACTAACAAATAATATCTTTAAGCATCGCTAATTTTCATTGGGGATTGGGCTCTAATACTGCTGCCTTAAAATAGCAATTAGGGGCATATTCTTAGAATTGCCAGTTTATTCCATGTTTTCAGCATATCAAAATTGCTAAGACTACAAAGTAATGTATTTATCCGTCACTCGTTTCATTAGTTACACCAGTTCTTCACTTTTGGGGATTGGGCTCTAGTGCCCCCATCTAAAAATAGCATCTGGGGGCAATTTTTAACACTATCGGAAGATTTCTGGTGCCACCCCTGAGTTAGACATTACTCAAGTACCTTTACGAGTAATATGATACAAAACAAGTGGAAGTAAAGAAAAAAAAATTCCAAAGATTTCCTTTATCAAAGTATATAGCTTCGTAACTTACATTTTCCCAGTCAGTACTGGAGTTTCTTAATTTTTGGCGATCTGAGAGTTAAGCTTTTCTTTTGGATGGGCAGTTTCTTTATAGAAAAATACAGGTAGTTAACTATGGTGATAAAAAAACATGTGTAAACAAAAGATTCCAATACAATAACTGGGAGCTAGAAATTGCCTTTTCCTACTTTGGAGACCGTTCGAAACATTCATTTTTCTCTTCAAGAAATTGGGAGAACTTTCAACTTCTTTCTGTGTTTGGGGACACATTACTGTCTTAGCTACTTCACTTATTACTGTGTTTTACCGTAGATCTTTTCTCGGAACCAAGGAGGAACCAAGTCTGTGCAGTTCCGGGTTAAGAAAAGATATTTTGCAATCGCAGTCACATGATTGATGGAAACTCCACACTCTAAATTGTTGTGGCCAATGTATGAATGTATTACATCACATCATAACGGAGAGTGAGTAGAGCGTCTGTTTATTTGATTTATTTCACTATCAAAGATAAAAATAGGACAGGAGTGCTTTCGGACGACAGAACAATGATGGAGGAAAAGGATGATTGTAATTGTTGCAAATGGTGGAAAGGAAAGCATGGGGTAAGTCCATACTGTAGCTTTTCATAAAGCAAATTGACCCTGGCATCCAATGCAGCCCTGAAATTTGGCAACATTGGTATAATGTAGTATGACTTATGAGGTGCTTGTCGTTTTCATTTACAATGCATGCGTTGAGCCGAAACAGTACACGTATGTTAGTTTATAAGAAACTCAACTCTCCGATCGGTAAAAAAAAAAGAGAAATTTGATAAGGATTTTTCCACTTATTTTTCACTTCAGAAATATTGTAGTCACTTGTTTAGAAATGTACATTGGAAAGACTTCAAAAACTTTGTTTTGAAATGCTGGCGAGGGCACAGGTAGTGAACATGAAGATTGTTAAACTCGAAAGAAACTCTGAGTACTCCAAAAGTTATAATTTTAAGAAACTTTCAGTATTAGCCCAAATTCTTAGTTTCTTATAATAAAAAAATATGTGTAACTGCTAGGTAAATGTTTCAAATCCTGCTATCATTTTCATGGATCGTCTATGACATTGATTTAATGTCTAAAATGTACAGCTATTTTAGGACGTAGACAAAGGAATTTCAGAGCTCAGAACTCAGAGGAATTGCAACGTTTGCTAATTTATAGCTTTGCAGTCAAACAACTGACTGACAATGATGAGAGAAATGCAAAAATTCAATTTAGCCATTAGCAGGGTGTAACAGTAACATAAGAATAACAACAGAAGAACGTTGGGGTCGTTTGGTGAGAGCATGGGCAATAATGCACCGTTGATGTGGCCTATATTATGATCAAAATTGTATTTTTACTCACTGTGTTGTTTCTCTTCCACGGGATTGCGAGTAAAGCTTGATAATGTTGCCATTCCTTCGTTCTTCAACAAGTTTGAAATAAGACATATCGCTGCGTAGGAGCTCCAACCGTTCCAACTGAATTTGAATGACGAGAGAAGAACGAGAGAAGCTGTGACGAGGGAAGAAGGGGGGAAGAACGAAGGCATAGCAACATTATGAAGCTTTACCCGAAATCCCGTTGAAGAGAAACAACACAGTGAGTAAAAATACAATGTTGATCATAATATAGGCCACATCAACGGTGCATTATTGCCCATGGTGAGAGATGTTGGCTTCAGAATGCTTCAAACCTTTGGATTGTTTTTGAACACTCGGCAAATGGGATCAAGGTTCATTTCATGAATTTTTTGGGACATACAAGACGGGAGAATACTTCCGGTGTCTCGATGCATATAGTCGGAAGTAGCACAAATTTGATTCAAAATAACGTCTCTGAAAGTTGCTAACTTAAGTGGCAGAAACTTCAAATGTTTGAAAATATTAAATTAAAAGACATATCTTAACAGCAAGTTCTTGCCTGCTTTTACATCGTAATGTCAATAGTTACTCTAAACAAATAGAATTAATGCCTATTTCATTGCAATGAATTCAAAGGGATTGAAAGGGATTTATTTTCACAAACTTAGCTAGTTGTTTCTCGTTAGGTTATTTACCACACAGTTTTCTCTTATTTCAAAAGATGCCCTCTGTAAAGTGAGTTTAGAAATTCATGTTAAACCTGATAAAAACTCCGGGGGGGGGGGGGGGCACACGAACTAGGGATGGACGGGAGTCTGTCGCCCGATTGCAGCAAGCTACCCTCTTCTAATTGCCAAAACTTGCCTTCTCGTACCCACTTTTGTGATCAGTTTTGGCGGAAGACTACCCTTTTTCAACGAGTTTTGCCGATTGCAACCAAACCGAACCCATGTTTAAAAAATTTTGCCGAAAAAGGACCCTTGTTTAGAGAATTTTGGGCCAAAAGCCCACCCATATGGGTGGTACATACCCCCACCTTCAACATATCATGTACCCCCCTCCCAGGAACAGATTCAGCCAACCCAATCTGCCACTCAAAAATGCGTCATATTTCACATAGCAAGGTAGAGGGGGCTACTGAGGCAGTCATAAGCCTAGGGGCCTGGGGGCAGCAGCCCCCCCCCCAAAGTTGGAATTTTTTCAAAAATCAGCGTTTTCCTAGCTACAATGCTAGATACTATGCATACGAAATTTTGCATCGTAGCTGGTGAAGGTCAAGATGAAGTTGCGGTTTTTAGCGCCAAGCGCTGGGATCGCAGAAGTAGCCAAGCGCTAATCGAGTCCGCGATCCCTTTTCATGATGCTCAAGAGGTGGGGCTCTACCGGGTATCGAACTCTGTCCACCTAACTATTCTGGTTGCAAAGACAGAGGATTACACCGCTGCACCACAACACTTTAGCTAAGAAGGAGTAAACCAGAACGAGATTTTGCAATTTGAGATTTAGCGGTTATTTTAAACAACGAGAAGGCCTGAGTGAATGCCCACAGTATTAGACCCGAAAGAAGCTTACTTGGCCTCCCAACTGTATAAAAGTAATCGAAAATCAGCCCCAATCGGGCAAAAAAATGCCTTCGATCGGGCAAAAAGTATGATAAACAATGGACTATGTGGACTATGTGTCGGGCAGCCGCCCTAGATATTTATTCCCGTATGCTTATGGGAGTGCACATCCCGTCAGCAAAATATGACAATATATACAAGGTACCTCCCCCAGGTGCCAACACAAGCAACTTATAAACCAACTTACCATGCTCACCTGTCGGGTCATTGCTGGGCTTTTTTGCCCCCCTCCCCGCCAAAATTCCTAGCTACGCTTCTGCATGGTAGTAGAAAAGCTGATGAAATTAGGACTGTATACCAAAGTCTATTATAAGTCCTGAAGCCTGTCTATCATTAGATGTAGGTGTTCCTTAAGCTTCAGATACAAACCTTGCATCAATTGACAGCTTAGGAAATGCACTTTTCTGCGCGAGGGGAGGGGGATAGTAAAGGTACCTGGGGATCTGCCGTGACGAAGGGAATACTTTTTCGGACTTCTTGTCTAACGAAGGGTTAATTTTTTTGCAATTTTGGTCTAGGCACGGAATCTAGCCTGGGGTACCATATTTGACAATATTGGTCTACAGAACGGTCAATATTGTTCCAGCCAGGGTTACCATTTTCTTAAAAATTAGTCTAGCCAACGGTACCATTTGGAATATGCTCGATCAAAAATTTAGCCAAGAACCCCGTGCTTTTCTGGAGGTGCCTTAACACAAGAAATACTTATGCATTGACTTTTATGATTATTGGAAGTTTGAAAACTGTATCTACATTGAAGCTATATAAATGACATATGGCCAAATTATAGCAACAATTAACCCAAGACTTGCTTATTGATGATCACTTACTAATTTTGAGTTACCATCCTGCTCTCAACTTCTCTCAACCAGTTTAATTATGTCTAATTATTGTAACACAATAGCAGCAGTTGCGTTTGATTGACACCTCAAGTTTAACCAATTAGCGACTGCAGACAATGGAAATTCTCTCAACCAGTTTAATTATGTTTAATTATTGTAATACAATAGCATAGTTGCGTTTGATTGACACCTCAAATTAAAGAAAATTCTTCCAACAAGCAATTGAAAAAAACGAAGCCGCAAAAGTTTTCTCGAAACTAGAAAGAAGGGCAAACTCTCGCCTTGTGCAAGCGAAAGGTGGTTTTCTAGATAATGTATGGGCTTACAGCGAAAGAAGAAGGGTAAGTCTAAAGTTCTGCCTGGCGTATTTTGTTTACTTGATTCATTCAGGAGCTGTTTTGTAATCGTTTCATTTAAACCCTGTCTGACATCGGCCCCCTCTTCATCTCTGTTGTCATGTGAGATATGGCAACCAAATTTTGCACAAAGGTAGTTCATTATATAAACAATAACAATTTGAGATCATAATTCAATTAGCGATATTGTTGTTGTTGCTAGAGTATGATTATCATTATTATGTCATATGACACCATGTTAATGAAGGCTTGTTAAAAGGTCATGAAAATTGAATTTTCATAAAGAAATAAAACATGTAAATCGAAACATAGATAAATTGATCATTTTGTTTTAATTGGACCAATTAAACATAATCAAGAGAGATGCAAAGTATGTTTTTCACAGACTGTGTTATGGCAAATTCGTGACCATGGACTCAAGGCTAAAAATAGAATGTCCGAATTGTTACAATTTCATTGCTCTAGGATACAAAGTTAAACCATGGTTAAATTTACGAAATCTCATAGGCCTTCTACATACATGGAAAGATGTGTAAGCAAAAATATACTTGGAGGGGGGGGGGGCAGAATCCACCCCCCCCCAGGTCAGATAGAGTTAAGCCCTAATATGTAAGAATTACAATGCATTTACTCCGCTTCTGAATCAAATAAACGAATTCTGCCAGGCAAAAACTTTAGATTTACCTGTCTTCTTTCGATATAAGCCTATAACTTCTCTTAAAAACCACCTTTCATTTGCACGAGGAGAGACTTTGCCCTCTAGTTTCGGGGAAACTTTTGCGGATTTGTTTGTTTTGAATTACTCGTTGAGAGAATTTCTTTTGTCTGCTGTCGTGAATCGCTTTGTATTGAGGTGTCAATCAACAAAATCTGCCCTTGTTCTTTAGCACTGTATCTTTTCATATTCTCAATGGACTTTCTTATCTTGTTTATATTGATAATCTTTCCTTATCTAGCAGACGTATGATCGATTACATAATTTATGCATAATTTTTCAATATTTTTGCTTTAACCACACGTATATAATTCTATATCTAGCTGAAGATGAGACAAGCTAGTCTCGCAACTAATTTTGTCGCTACTTTTTATGTATTTAAGTACTTCAAATAATCATGGCCTGGTCTGACCGATTATGGCCTATTACACGTTTTTTTTTATAAGAAACTTGGATCAGCCCTTAGTACTAAAGTTTCTTAATTTCGCATGAAAATTTCGGCGTTTTAGTAGTAAAAGTTTCTTAATTAGTTTCTTATTCTTTTGGGCCTAACATTGCGGTATTGCTCGAAGTTGAGCCTTCTTCTCGACAAAAGGCTTCCATTTTGCATTGACATTGTCATCAAGAAGAAGCCATGCACAGCATGGCAAAAATTTGCCAATTTTGCAGTTAAAAGTCAAGAAAAGACGAAGTTACCAAGACTTGTTAGAGAGGCATATAATAAGAGAGACATACAGAAATAAAGTTTTAGAGTTTCTTAACTGTTCTTGAGCGTAGTACTAGAGTTTCTTCAAATTTTTGGTAATCGTAGTACTAGTTTCTTATAAACCAGTTTCTTATAAAAAAAAAACGTGTATGATAATTTAACTGAATTTGTCGAAATGAAATTGTCTTTTATATCTGGAAACGTCGATTTACACAGGACCTGTTAATTGTTTTTCTCTCTGAGCTTTCACAGTGATGCTCGTCGTCGTCTTTACACTGAAGAGAAAAGATATGCTTATAGCTAAACAAAGTCAAAATTTTATCTTTCAGGATGACGAACAAGCGCCATTGCTGGGTGAAAATGCTCATAGCAGCAGAATCACTTTTGTCAGCTTGCATATTCCTGACATAGACGGTTTGTTCACTGATTTCGAGAAGGTTTTCAACCCGTTTGTTGATAATCGCATCGCATTGGAAAATGCTGTCAAAGCATTTAAGAATGCTGTCCGCAGCATAGAAGATATCAAACCTAATGCTACTTTCAAAGAGTGTATCAATACACTGAGAGGCTCATTGCAAGGACGAGGTATCTTTCTCCAAATAGAGCATGGAGTTGTTACAGTAAATGGTGCAGTTGAGAGATTCGTAGATGCAGAAAGGCAGACCAAAGTAGCCATTCAAAAAATCATTTCAGCTGCAGAGAGGGTGTATGATATGGCAACGACTGTCACACGAGCAAGTACAAATGGGGCTGAAAAGGCGGCAAGTATAGATGTGAAAGCCATTATAAAGCAAGAATGCACTGATGTTAAAGATGCTCTTAAAGCTCTGAAGATGTTTAATGATAATCTAAAGAAAATGAAAAAAGCTCCAAAGATGGTGAATGATTTTTGTAATGAAGTGGTCAAGATTGTTGCAGACCTTGAAGAAGCATTTTCTGGAGCTAAGCAAGCACAAGGCTCGGGTTCTTCAAAGGTTCATGACCATGGTGCAGAGAATAAGAAAAATAACGAGACAAGCAAGGACAATCAAGAGAAGAAAAAGGTATCTAACGGTGCTACCAATGTTGATGGAAAAGAGAAGAAATCAGCGTATCACAAAGCACTTACCTTTGAAAAGATAGAGATTACTGACATCGACAGAATCTTTACCGATTTATCATCATCGATAAATCCTTTTGTAACAAACCGGGAAAAGATTCAAAAGGCCAGGAAATCGTTTGAGGATGTTTGCAAGATGATTTGTGAATTCGATGCAGAAAAAGAATTCAAAGCGTATCTGAATGAGTTGAAGGAAAAGGCCAAGAAAGATCAGATCAAAATTTACCTTGATATAAATCTAGGTAGTCTTGAAATCAAGTCAATCACTGGGGTACCTGTACCAAAGCCATACAGAGAAGCTGCACGGTTTCTCAATGATATGCAGAGTTGTGTGAAGGAGTTGCTCGACATGGAACCAGCGATCCAGACAGGTATAGATTCAGTGCTTAAGGATATTCTCGACATCAACCCAGAAAAGGACCTGCGCAAAGCTTTGACCATGCGAGACTTGCCAAAACTCCCTGCAAAGTTAAGGAAGTTCAACAACAACAGAAAGAATGCCAAAGATGCCCCTGAAATAGTATCAGAGTTTTTCAAGTACGTGAACCAAATGATCGCAGATATAAATGATTCTTTGAAAGAGGAATAAAATTGGATTTGCTTTGCTGTCATTAGCTTGCAAAGATCTGTGTGAAAATTGAAACTGACTGTGATTCATAAGAAATTAAGCTTTAGAAGCATGATAAATATTTCCTACAAGTAAGAAACTGGGCAATAACCTCTCTGCTAGCTGAAGAGGTGAATTCGTCATACAGTTCTGAAGTGGATAAAAAGGCAGTCCTTAAAATCAAACATATTAAAAAAGGATGTTGCTTACTTTACAAATGTATTCGCATATTAGGCTATAGTCATACCCTTTTTTTAATCATCCCTGCTTTTGCTTATTGGGAAAAAAGGAAGCAACAGAGGAAATGGATATACTTATTTTGTTTAAAGGAACCAAAAGAAAGTATTCAAAAAGTAGAGCTGTTGATAACGGACTATGAAAAGAATTAATGTATTATCACTATCATTAGTGGCTATTGCAACTAAATTCTAATATATGGGCACTGCCATTATATCTCAATATAGGGTATGCTATTATACACAAGGTGCCCTCACATCCGCCTGTTTACGGTAGGAACATTTTTGCCTAAGGGCCTGTTTATATGAGGCGAGCCAGCCCGCCTGACCGGGCTGGCTCGTCTAGGCGGGATGATTTTAGTTTGTGTTTATATGAGTGAAAACTATCCCGGCCAGACGGGCTGGCCTCGTAATGCTGCATGTTATGACGTACCAAGGGATTATGAAAGACAATGGCCAGACAACCACTTTCAAATTAAACAATGCAATCTCGCCTACGCAAATCAGTTACGCAAATCAATCAATCAATTATACCGGGCCAGCCCGCCTGACGCTGTTTATATGAGCTCGCTTCACCGGGATCCCGCCTACCCAACTCACAGATCTCGGCTGACCGGGCTGGCCCACTGCTCATATAAACACAACTTTATTTAACAAAGGATGTCTTTGTTCACTCAGATCTCACCTAGGCGAGCCAGCCCGGTTAGGCGGGCTGGCCCTCCCTAAAAGGCCCTAAAATATGGGCAGCAAAATTATGGAAGAAATCGATATTCTATTTCAAAAGAAAACACTTTACTGGACGCGGTAACGAAAAGTTATCCACAGCTGAAAGGCCTCAATAAATCACACACAATGCCAATTTTGAAAATTAATGACATTGTCTTCAGCTAATATCCAAAAAATACTTGCAATAGACCTTTAAGCTATTCTACAAAAGAGCCTGGATCGAGCGTTATTTTTATACGCAAGGCTCGATAGAGTGGCGTTTAGAGCTTCTATCGCTATTGTGCAAATTCGAAAATTCTACAAAGTGCACTTTATAGAATTTTCGAATATGCACAATATTGATAGAAGCTCAAACGCCACTCTATCGAACCTCGTGTATAAAAATAACGCTCGATCCAGGCTCTTTTGTAGAATAGCTAAAAGGTCTACTACTGGATGGTTTGTCAGTGACCTACTTCCTAAGTTATGAGCAATTCCTTGAAAACTGTTGATTTGGAAAACAGCCTGTATCCATCGAGAGACATGGATCAAATTTCGTAATGACTGAATGACTTTTTATGAACACAAATGCTCTGTCAAAATTATCAAAAGAGAAGTTTCTTGAATCGATACAGGCAACATGGGGGTAAGTGACCGAACAGCTTCCGGATGGGAGACCTCGGAGTCTTGACCTCGCAATTCACCTCGCCGTCCTTCGGAAGGGAGGTTAAACTAGGGGTTCCATGCCTGGATGCGGCATGCATAGTGGGCTTAAATTAGCTTTAAAGAGAATCAACGGAGTTAAAAGCCCCGCATGGAAGGAGTCTGGGTATTCTATTATTAGCCGATTGTATTTGATGATTTCGAGAGCTCGTGGATATTGTTTAGCCAGAGGAACAATAACGTGCGTAGGAGTTTTATTTGTCCTATTTATAGATTGCCTCTACTTAGCTCCGTTGATTCACTTTAATAAGCTAGGAATACTTCCTGCTCACTCACAACAAATTACTGACAACAAATATGAAAAAACGCTAAAAAGATTGCACAAGGATAAAGCTACTGCTCATGCAACTGATCATGATGACCAATCCACTTCTTAATTCCCAATTCGTTTCCAAGAATTTCCTTGCTGTCCTGTCTAGCTCAACCGGGAAATTTAATCCATACGTTGTTTTGGATCGATTTAAGTTGTTTCCAGGATGAGAATTCTCGTGGAATCGCTCATAATGCCATTAGTATACTGTCAAAAGATTTTGAAAAAGAATTGCCGAGTATGATTTCAGATTTTAGCGACAGATTAAATTACACAGACTAAATCATCAATCATCAAAATCGGCTAATTGTAGTACGATTCTTCATGGGCTGCAAGAGTTCGACTGTAGTTTTTGCCCCACTCATTGCAGAAAACGTTTATCAAGGTCATCAAATTTTGCAAACCAAGAATTCAGAGTATTCTCTCATGATTATTTATCAACCAGTTTAAATAAACATAGATTGCTTTCTGATGGAGATGCCAATATAGAAAATGAATATAACTTTGATGCTAGCTCCTTGATCTCAAGCTAGGAAATTTGCCAATAATTTGTTAATAATTTGCAGTTAATTGTTTCTGAGCAAATAGTAGGACCTTCTCTGCATCGTTATAACCCAGATGAAAGTTGAATGGCCCCTGCCTCGGGTATCCGAACTTCTGTATACTTCAAGTACAAAGTGAAACCAGAAATATTCCCGGTACCACCATGCCTATTGGCTCCATATAAGCAAGTCCTAAGTTAAAATTTCATAAAAGAATTCACCAGGAATCTTTGAAAATGTTGCATAAAAAAAAATCAAAAGTTGAAGATTTTTAATCATCCATCAGAATAGAAAATATTTTATAGATTTCAATATTGTTTGTTTGAAGTTGTATTGATGATTGTCATGAGCTAAATTCGAGTTTATTCTATGATTGATGCTTTTACTTGCCGTACTTGCATAGGCATCGCATCACTGCAAAACTTTAAAACCAAATATGTAAATTGTTTATTACCATATCCTTTCACATAAATTTCTCAAAGGAAACTCTAGTTAATTTCCTATAATCCTTGAGAAAGTATTTTTGGTATCATCAGAACTACCGCATTTTTAGGAATTTTTCTAGTTTTGAAGTTGTGACGTCACCACATTGTCATATCGTAAACCACAGAAACTAATGAATTTTGCTAGCTGCTATCCGGGGGAGGGGGGGGGGGGGGGGGGTACTTAGTATATTTGTCCGACGGGGATGTGCCGTTTTTAAGGGTATCGTTTTCACCAATTTTTTCTGGCACAGGGTATCAAAATAAGGCAATTTTTCTAGAGCAGGTTGTCAAAACATGTCAAACGGGGATATTTTGTTAGATTGGGTTGTTTTTCGGTCAATTTTTCATCTTTTGGAGAACACTTTTCCCCAGTTTTTTCCAGCACAGGTTATGATTTGGAGCAAACAATTCTAGAACAGGGTAAAAAAAATTTTTCGTGGGCACACCCCGGTACAAATTTAGGTCAAGTACCCCCCATGGGGCTGCTTCCTTCCAGACCTTTAAAAACTGAGTATTTTTTTCTATTGGTCATATTGATTTTCCTCAATCTGTTTGAAAGAAAACTGTACTTTCAAAAATAATGATGACATCAACAATGCTCTCTCTGGAATTATGAAAAATTGCATGCAATTCAATTGAAAGAATTGAGCAGTAAAATGTTGTCAATTTGCATCTTGAAGTATTGGAAAGACTCGACATATTCTACATATAATTGTCCCGCTTGTTTTGTCCATTGAGGCTCACTGTTCAATTAGAATGCTTGGAGCATACGGCTATTTCCACAGATAAATCAGATTGCCAGATAAGATATGAGGCAAAATATGGCCGGATTGAAATATGATGGCTGAACAGTAGCCGTCAATATTCAACTGCTATCAATGACTGAGAAGGTAAAGCACTCACTTTACTCGCGTTTTGGAACTTATATCCCTTACAACGTGTTTAAGGAAGTTTTGAAAATAAAAATCTGTGAAAATTATTGTCCCTATCTGCTAACTTCTAAGGAATGCCATTCAGAAATTTTATTCAACATGCTTTCGCTGCAACAGCCCTATGAAGAATTATATAGGCAGCCTATTCTGTAGATTTTGTTACTTTACACCATCGTACCAAGTTTTGTCCTCATATCTGCAATCGGTACTGCAAGTGTCTAAAAAGCCCGGTGTTAATAGGGTTAAAGCCAGGCAGCCCTAAAAAGAGCTATGTTTGCTCATTTAAAACCAATCACAAGATCAGCTATGGCTGGAAACATAAGTTGGTCTTTGATATACTTGCCAAAAAGCAGAATATGAAAATCGGCCTAATAAAAAAAATCTGTATTAATACTTTTTTGGGTCACCGGGTAGGTCATAGCTATAATTACAGTTCTTAGCAGCAGCTTTTCTCTATTTTATATTAATTAGACAATGCTAAAAGGCTGGGATTTTAAGCAATGGAGATGGGTAGTGCCATAGTCGGAATGAGAAGATTAGCTTGGAAATCAAAATAAATATTGTGCAATGTAAACAAAGCATTAATTCTGAAATAATTTCTCTTCAAGACGTGCTTACTTTCTGTTGATAAACAAATTAGTCTGACTTCTCATGCAGACTTTCTACAATACTGTGCTAATCATATTTCATGCACGTTGCAATGAAGACAGACAATTTTTCACCATAGGATTTTAATGAATCTTTAATGATGTTTGATCAATAAACTTCAAACACCCTTTGTAGTAGGATTTACTTTTATTGCAAAACGGGCAAAGGAAGGAGAAACAAATTTGGGAGGTATTGTAGTTGATAGCCATTTCACAGCCATAACTGACTGCTTAGTTAGCACATATTACAAATGCACACGTGCTCAACTTCACGAGTTGCAATGCAGCCAGTATGGTGGTAGCAGGGATGGCACATTAGGTTCCTTCATTACATGTATACCGCTCGTTGTTCTTGTGACAACTTGAGCACTCTGTGTATGTCTTGAGCCATATTCACCCATTACTTGTAAAAAATTGATTAAAATTCTGAAAAATGTGAGTCAAAACGGAGAAGATTAAAAAATTTCGAGGAAAGAACTTTGCAATAAAAGTATTTGGTATCCCAAAAAAGTATTCCCGTTTAAAAAAAGATCAAAATTCGACTATGAAACCTATCATGTTCCTTTTGATCTCTTTTGTCTGTCAATGATCCAAATATATTTGATGGTGATAGAATGGCTGTTTTCATTACTTAAAGGGTATGAAAAGTCATGTTCAAAACCTTATTCTGAGCTGTGCGTTTTAAAATGTGGGCGATCTTGCCTAGGAGCGAAACATATTAGATTTGTCATCAACGCTCAAATTTCCAATTACAGTTTGTGTTTCTCTCTGACATTTGTGAAAATACTAGAAGCTTAATATAGAAAAAGAGATTAGTCTTCTAATCATCAGTGCTTTTTTGCAGTATGCTTCAAAACCAGGCAGTCCTAAAAAGAGCTAAATTTGCTAATTTCAATTCAAAATATAAATTTCAAGATCGGCCTCGAATCAAATTTTGCTGAGTTTTCAAACAGGAGTACTTCTTTTGGACACCCGGTATTATTTTTGAAAGTTGTGAGAAACAAGATTTATTATAAACCAATTTAATGTTACACTTTGAAATCTCGCTCCTTGGATTAAGTCTCATTAAGCCTGATTTCGATACAGCCGTAAGGTGCCGCAAGGCTGCCGCAGCCATTGCCGGAAGCGGCAGTTTTTGTATACATGTTAGAAACCTGCAGAAGTGATGACAGAAATCTACAAGTCCATGAATCATCTTAACCCATCGCTTGTATGGGAGTTTCATGAAAAGAAGCATGTAGCTTATGATCTAAGGATACAAAATCTTTGCAAACTGCCACAAATAAAGACACAGGGCTATCTATGGGCAAGAATCACTGTCCTTTAGAGGAAGTTTCCTCTGGAACACCCTTGATGATAGTGTTATAAAAGAGCCAACATTTTCTGCTTTTAAAAAGAGGATCAAAGACTGGGCTGGCAATAAATGCACCTGCAAAATATGCGGATAATTTTTGTATAAAGTAGATTTTTTTGTAAATAGTTGCTTTGAATTAGTATGTTCTTAGTTACTATTGTAAATACCAACTTTAAATATGGATTAAATGAAATGAAATGAAAAATGAAACCATTGCCACCGGCATGCCGCAACAATTTCAATTTAAAGCATCACGTGGAAAAAGCAGTCTAACGATAAATCGGACAGCAAGAATGGCGATAAATATAATCATTTTTTGTATTGAGTATTAATTATTTCAGCATTTCGATTCTAACTTGGACTTGTCATCTTTTTTCTGTTAAAATGGAAATGCTGAAATAATCAATACTAAATACAAAAAATGATTCTATTTGTCATCGTTCTTGCCCTCCCATTTCAATTTAAAAGGAAACCTCTTCTTCTCCCGGTACCGCCACCGGCAGCTGCAAATCTTAGGTTCCAAATCTTTAAAAAGGCTGGTGTAAAATTCAGTTACTTATTTCTTTGAACTGAATAAATTCAAAGAAACTTTAACTATTTCCCTATATTTCTACCGTCGGACTTTTTTGAAATGTTCAATATTTTCACAATCAGAGTGTTTTTCTACTTTTTCAAGAATTCAAGAAAATTTTCAGAAAAGCTTAAAACCATCGTAATTTCTAAACTGTTTGAAGCAACATGAAATAATTTCGAAGAAAACCATAGTTTATGGATGTCTACAATATGGTATCAAGCAAAAGTCTGTCACTCATCTGGTTTATGATTTAGAAATTTGATGACGTCACATCTTCAAATGAGTTGAAATGCAAGATACGCCGTAATTTCCAAAAATATTTAAAATTTCTGAAAAATCCAACGGTAGAGTTAAAGATAAGTATCTAAAGTTTCCTTCAAGCCACTCAATCAGACGAAATAGGTCACACAATTTTACACCCACCTTTTTACACCAAGTTAAAGATTTGGAAGCTATGATCAGCCGCAACCATAACGGTTGCGTTGAATCATTTCAACTTTTCTTGATCCTTACGGCATCGTACCGGTAATGGTTGCGGCACTAGATATAAATCGTTCGACTGCGGTACCGGGAAATAGCAGATGAAATATGGCAGAAGACTGCCGCCCGCAACCTTCCGGCACCGTGCAGCTATATGGAAACCAGGCTGAGCCAATGTTGTGCAAAATATTTAAAAATTTTCATGCAAACATTCATCTTTGGTAGATGTAACGTTCTGTGAACAACTTGAAATTTGACGAACAGTTAAGCTGAAAGTTACTCATGGCTATGCCAAATTCGAGAATATTTTAATCGTTTTATTGGTGGACCAAATTTGTTGTGGTTAAAGTGAAGTAAAGGTGTGACAATAGAAACATTGCAAGTGGCATTTCAAGGAATACAATATCTTGGGTAATTAGTCTGCAAATAAAACAATTCACAATATTCGGAATTTGACATGAAAATGAATAATTTCGGGCTTAACTGCATAGCATTGAGCAAATCTGACCAAGAAACTGTTCAATTTTTGCTTTTGGATCCGTATTTGAATTACCGTATTTGAAATCACTTAATGCCTTGTCTCAAGCAAGGATGAATTTTCTATGACAAAGTATGCAAGTCTGATAGGTAGGTATCATATTTAACGTGGCTAGCCTGCGAAAGTCTGAGAGAGACTTATTTCCAGCAGGGGCCACGGATGTTTTACCATCAACCGCCGCAGCTACCAGATTTCCCTCACATGGCTCTGGTCGACCCGGGCTAGAGTTACGGACAGCGACCAAACTGTCCAGCGCGGGATTCGAACCTCGGCCGTTCTGACCTTTGGTTTACGAGTCAGTCGCCTTATCCACTCGGCCACGCGCTCTCTTAATGAAGACAAAATGATCTGGCAGCTTAAAAAATATATTCCACACCTTCAGCGTAGCCAGCCATTCAGTCTAGGTCCATCTGTTTATTTTGATTTCATTGAGTGCATTCAAAGCTGAAAAATCTATTCTTCGAAAAGACAACACGGGTATAATACCGGGTGCGCCAAAAGAAACTATGCACGTTTGGCAGGCCACAATAAACCATACACTGGACCGATTTTGAAGATTCATCCCTTAATCTTAAGGAAAAAGCCTGAATTAGATTCCAGGACTTTTTTCCATTCTCGAAAACATTGAAAACGATCAAAAAACGTCGTTTTAGAGAATCGACATGAATGGACGAAGAAAAACTTGTTCGTTGTGATTTAGGATTTAGAAATCGATTAATTGTATCGATTAATTGTATTAATTAACTAATCGATTAACTAATCGATTTCTAGATCCCAAATCACCACCAAAAAGTTTTCTCTTTGTCCATTGTCCATTTGTCCATATAATAAACACATAGCGTGTGATCCCTATTGGAATAACTCAGGTACACAAGGATCAGAGGTTACACGAAGGACACAAACAAAGAAGACGGAGAAAAAGGGGTGCAGGGTAATCGAACCTGTTTGCAGCATTAATGTAAATGATTGTTGCCAAGAGAATGCTCTTATTTGAAGATTCACTACAGCGATCATCATTGCTATAGAGTAGGAGTGTGAGCAGTTCTACATCACTCGACATATTACAGTCAACTCCATGGGTTGCACAAATGGAGGTTACTCTACTCTGTCAAGGAGCACAGTTCTGTGGGTGGCGTATTCTTGGCAGAGCAGCACAAAATGGGTGGTAGTTTCAATACCGTCATTCTTGTTAGACACATTGAAGGTCTAAACCTGTGTTCTCTCAGAGGACTTAAACCTACTCTCAGTTGAGTTAATCTACGTACACCTGAAAGGTCATGAATACCAAAGATTTTTCTTTTCACTGGTCTTACTAAACTGATCAATCTGTTTTTAAAAAGTGAAAGTGACCTTAATTCACGAAACTCTAAGCTTACCGGGTGTCTCAGAAAAAAGTACCCCCTTTTGACTGGAAATAGGAACCAAGCAATAAAATATCATTGCTCCCCGACTTCACAGCTAAATTTATCAATGTTCAACTTAGATGCGCGTACCTTGCATTTAGAAATCGTCCACCAAACACCGGAGATACAGGCTCGCAAAGTCAAAATTTACAGTGCACCCAAAACCAGAGGTTTTGAAAAAGGGCCTAGTCATGATTTGTATCGTGGACAGTTTCCAAAGTACCTGTAGACTTTGTGTTTCCGTGTTTTCCTTTTTAAAAGAATAAAAGATACATGGACATGGCGCTCATTAAACAAATTTAGTAAAAATGTGGTAAGAGCCATAAAATCGTGCCACATCTCCAAAATAAGCGTGCATGTGCTCTTTTTCCTCTTCTTTAATATAAAACACTTGGGATCGAATACAATAATGCAAGGACCGTTTCCTCAAAAGAAAAGTCACTGCAAGCACAATTGAAGTAATTCAATGTATAAATCTTTTCAAAAATAAAAAGTAAAGGTCAAAGTCGAAAATTCGTTTGCAAAATGCCTGTTTGTTGTCAAACTATGGCTAGGCCATTTCTCAAAACCTCTGGTTTCAGGTGCACTCCAAATTTTGACCTTGTGAACTCATATCTCCGGTGTTTGGTGGCGGATTTCCAAATGCAAGGTATGTGCATTTAAGTTGAAAACTAACAAATGTAGCCATGAATTCAAAAAGTCCCGAAACATTATCGTTTTGCTGCCTTGTTGAGTCAAAAGGGGGTACTTTTTTTGAGACACCCGGTAGATTATTCCATTCGTTGATACAATGCGGAAAAAACAGTTTTTGAAAGGGTCAGTTCGTCGTTTTGGCACAGCGATGCTTATGGAACGCCGTTTGCACAAAAATAACAGAAACATAGTCTATGTTACATAAACTATGTTTATGTGCACATAAACTCAGTTTATGTACATAAACATAGTTTATGTGCACATAAACATAGTTTATGTCATAAACATAGTTTATGTCATTTTTGTGCAAACGGCGTTCCATAAATGCTGTGCATAGGGCAATTTTTTAAAAAGATGGGTGTTATACTCTATGACATTTTTCTTTGAATTGAATCGCTTGAAAGGAATTTTTGGAACTTTGCTGTAAATCGGCCGTGGAAACGTTTTGACATCTTGATTTTCTCACAATGGTGGCAATTTAATTATTTTCGAAAAAATTAATGGAAAATTTTGAAAAATTGAATCATCGTAAATCCTAAACCAATAGAGGTAAGATGATGTAACCTTAAAGAAAACCATTGTATATGAAGGTCTACAATATGATGGCAAGCAGAAATCTGTAGCCTTTCTGGTTTTGGATTTAGAAATTTGATGACGTCATAGTCTCAAATTTTATGAATGCCGCCATTTTGAAACTGATCAAGATATCAATGAATTTCCATGGCAGATTTACAGCAAAAACACTAAGTTCCTGCCAAGCCATTCATTTACAAAAAAAACTGTACCAGAATTTTAGACCGACCTTTTTAAAGATTTGAGCCTTATGTAGCGATGCCGTTGGTGTTTCTAAGGGATGGCTTTGTTCTCTCATCTCTGGAAGTAACGAGGAAAGTTACGTAGGGGCGACGCTCTTGATGATTTCAGAGAAAAGAACCAGTCTTCTGTTCCACCCTCTATAGTGATTCCCTGCCTAATTCTTGATAGATTTTTTCCCGAGAAGTACCTCCCTATGCACCAGTGACAGCAAGGGCCGCATTTTATTGCATCGATTCGAGTCGATTCATAAGGAGACTTTGTGTGCATTCATGTGAGTATGGATTATCCACTGATGGACCATGGTAAATTATGTCACAGTAGTCAAAATGTTATCTGACAGGCAACTTATAGATTTAATCAAGTGAAGGGAGCGGCAGATAGCGGGGAAGAAGTTTAATCATGCCAATTCTATTGTTGACTTTACCAAGGAGATCTTTTATGTGAGAGGAGAAAGTAAGCCTTTTATTAAGAATAAGGTCGAATAAATAATTCCATTAATGTATCCAAATTGCATATAGTTAGTTTGAAGGAAGATTGTTCTTTCAGATGGTATACAAGGCATTCACTGAGATCTTATCCTTTTTTCAAGAGTTTTCAGTCATAGTTAGCATAGGTTCCAAATCTTTAAAAAGGCTGGTGTAAAATTGAGTGACCTATTTCTTTGAACTAAATGACTTCAGAGAAACTTTAGCTAATTCTCTATAATTCTACCGTTGGAATTTTCTGAAATCTTCAATATTTTTAGAATCAGAGTGTTTTTCTTCTTTTTCAAGAATTCAATAAAAAATTTCAAAAAAACATAAAGCCATCGTAATTTCTAAATTGTTTGACGTAACATGAAATCATTTCGAAGAAAACCATAATTTATGAATGCCTAAAATATGGTATCAAGAAAAGGTCTGTCACTCATCTCGTTTATGATTTAGAAATTTGATGATGTCACATCCTCAAATGAGTTGAAATGTAAGATACGCTGTAATTTCCAATAATATTCAAAATTTCTGAAAAGTCCAACGGTAGAATTATAGATAAGTATCTAAAGTTTTTTTCAAGCCATTGAATCAGAAGAAATAGGTCGTTGAATTTTACACCCACCTTTTTACGCCGAGATAAAGATTTGGAACCTATGCTGTCATAGTTCGTTTGCGTTTTTTCAAAAACACCCTGTCCCTGAATCACTATTTTTTCACCGATCCTTTCGTCTAAAGTTATTCGTCTAATAACTTTAACTTCGTAAGAGATGTTTATTACGCAAACTGACAGAATATATATCGACAGTAATCATCGTTTGATATTTCAAATATGTTTTAACGTCATTGATATGCTTTTTGGACTTATTTGCAGGTTTCAAAATATGCATCTGTTTCCTTACCACCACTGGTGCCATACAGGAAATTGAAATATCAACTGCTGCTGCCTAATTTCATAACAAGGGCAGATTTTTTAATACAATAGCAACAGTTGCGTTTGATTGACACCTGAATTCAAAGCGATTAGCGACTGCAGACAAAGGAAATTCTCTCAACCAGTAATTCAAAACAAACCAAGCCGCAAAGGTTTCCCTGAAACTAGTACGGCAAAGTCTCGCCTTGTGCAAGCGAATGGTGGTTTCTAAGAGAAATTACGTGCTTAGAACGAAATTAGAAGGTTAAATCTAAAGTTCTGTCTGGCGGATTTGTTTTATTTGATTCAGGAGCCGAGAAGAGGACATTGTTAAGTCTGGCATATTCAGGGCTTAAAGGGGCATGTGCAAGATAGAGCCTTTGCGGGCGTGCATGCAATCAAAACAAATACTTGGCCTTTCAGTACAGCGAACACGAATCAATTTCGTTCCGTTCAACTGAGCAAAATTAAGCTGATTTGCATGATTGTTATGTTTATTGTCTTTATTGATTTGAACTGAGTAAGTTACACAATAACTGATGGAAATATTGCTGAATATTTCAACACAGATTAACCAACATTGTTTAAACCCTTTATTCACAAAAGGCGTTCTGTTCTGTTCACGTTACATCGAAATACAGTCCTTTTGAGGACAAACATGGCTTGATCTTCTCTGTCACAAATAAAGCTTGGAATTCGATCGTCATGATATGGTAAACATGCCTGCAAATCTATAGATTGTGCTTTTTAGACCACCAAAATTTGGGGTTCGTAGATAAAGCACCTTTATATTTATAAGCACATGTTTGAATTTAAACTTACTGTTTTGCTCTCATCCAGAACTCATATCAACTCGGAAAAATACACACAACAAGTCAATTTACTCCCCTTTTTGGTCTTTCAAGGTTACTGCCAGTGCCAGACACCTATTTCTAATACACAAAACGGAAAACGCTGAAAACATGAAACTTTGCTGCTGTGCGGTAGCCATCTTACTTTCTGATAATCAGAAAGTCGAACGTCGGCGCACAAAGGCTCTATCTTGCACAGGCCCCTTTAAATGAAACAATTACAAAACAGCTCCTGAATCAAATAAACAAAATCAGTCAGACAGAACTTTAGATTTATCCTTCTTCTTTCGTTATAAGCACGTAACTTCTCTTAAAAACCAACTTTAACTTGCACGAGGCCAGAGTTTGCCCTACTAGTTTCGGGGAAACCCTTGCGGCTTGGTTTGTTTTGAATTACTGGTCGAGAGAATTTCCTTTGTCTACAATCGCTAATCGCTTTGATTTGAGATGTCGATCAAATGCAAATGTTGCTATTGTATTACAAAATCTGCCCTTGTTTAATTTCATACTAATTTGAAACTTTTAATTACTTTTTGAACTCAGGGGAATAGGTTTTTTTACGGAAATAATTTGAAAGCTTCTCTACTTTCTCTACGAGAAATTAGTAATTTAACGCTTTACAACCCCCGTCTCACAAATACTAGAGATTCCACCTGGTGCACAGCGTAAGGGATTTCACTGCAAGAACTCTTAATTGCCCTCAGCTATTAACAAGAAATACTTCAGAAAATGAAATAGGTGCTTTGAAGAAAGTGAAATCTAACCACGTGAAGTACATCAGATATTCAGTCCAGATGTAGGCGTTGTTTGAAACGACTGTCTTTTCCTGCTGTTTCGCTTGTACATATGAGCTATATCATGGCTATTTTAAAAGCTGATTAAGACAACGCCAATATTTCAGCTCCTGACTGAGCTACCAAACAGAACTTGATTGCAAAGGTAAGAACATTCTGATTTTCTGTTTGCGTTATCATTGCTGAAAGAATCTTGACTTGAATGAAGACCTGTAGCGTAGTCATCAACATAAACAATACAAAATGATGATTTCTAACCTCGGACGGATGTTAAAGTACCAAAGTAATATTTTAAGTTATTTGAATAGAAAGCGTAAATTTTGTTGAACAAGAGAGTCAGGTCTTCAACAGATTCAGATTTTCGGTTCTTTAAGAATAGATTGCACACTTTCAGCGCACCCAAGCAAAATTTTTTGCTCTTGTTGTTCATTCGATTTGATTGAGTGCACTCAGAGGAGTAAATCCATCAATCATCCAATTGTAATCAATCATCCAATCATCCAATTGTACAAAGCAGTCACTAGAGCAAGACGACTGTTAAGGAACTGTTCCATAATCATAGACATATTTATGGTGATTGCTTGAACCAAATAATTTTCCAGGGGCTGAAATATCATCGTCAAAGTTATCCATCAAATTAGTTTTAATCACTCATCATGAAGAGAAAAGTAAAAATCGTTTCCCTATAAGAGCATTAGACTACAGGGTGTCCAAAAAAATTTGTGCTCCGTTTGCCTAAAGATTGCGACAAAGCGGCAAAAGATTCTCGCCAAAATCTTATTTGATGTTGCTCTTCAGATGTTCAAATAAAGTATACTGCTATCCCCGTAAAAATCCGTTGAAAAATGATGGAGCTACTTCACGTGAGGTAAGAAATATTTTCTGTGAAGTCAGAAATAGTGGAACTCTCTGAGGATTATCAGAATTTTCACGAGAGGTACGATACATTGGAGGCTGCTGTTTCATTTCATCCATGAAGCTACGTATCACTTTAAAATAGTATGACAAAAAGGTCGACCGCTGGTTTCAGTTATCGGGCAAATTTGGTCTCCTGAAGGTGATAGCTCCATCATTTTTCGACGGATTTTTATCGGGATGGTATCAAACTTTAATTAAATATCTGAAGAGCAACATCATGCAAAAGTCTGGCGAGAATCTTTTGTCATTTGGTCGCAATCTTCAGGCAAACGGGGCACAATTTTTTGGGACACCCTGTATATAGGTCAATGTATGTTCGTCGGCTCAAGTGTCACGTTGGTCTTTCTCTTCAGAAATGTACTGATTGAATCAGAAAATCTTATTCACTGTTGAATGCTTGACTTCTTCACAATAATGTAGATTTAGACTTTTGATGCCCAGCATTGGTTGGGGCAGCAAAATAACATTTATTCTGACTGTTGAAACATTTGTCAAAAATTGCGCCAATCACTTGCAGTTTTAGGAAATGCCAATGAAAGCAAATTCTCTGCCGTTCTTAATTGAGACTTAGGTAATATATTTTAGATAATGAACAAATTCTGAAAATCAATTCAAAATTTCAAACCCTCAGTAAGGCAACGAAGCTGTCATTTTTCAAATCGATGTTTAGTTTCTGTATCAAAATGCCTCAAAGAGTGGGTAAATTGTTTTTACTCTGCAGGTAGTAGTAGTGAACGAAGAGAATCTTGCAATGTTCCATTTTGCAAAGCAGAAGTAGGTTGGCGAATAGCAATCAAAGTGTCCTTGCAAATATGGTTCTTAGAATTTCACAAAGTGATGAGCAATAACGGGTGACCCAAACAAAATTCTCAAGCTAGATCAAAGCTACCTTTCTGAATTGAAATTTATTGAAAAATGCTTTTACCACAGTTTAGTTGAAAAGCTTAGCTATCTTTTGAGATGCCTCCTGGTAATTTTAAGCAATGATTACCATTTGAAAAACCAAATTCAAAGTATATTTTGAATGCTGGATTCCTCATTTTGAGTGAAGTAATTACCATCATTTTCCAGTCAACATTTTGTGAAAACTCAACGTAGTGATGGATTTGAAGTCGCCTGGGGAAATTTTTGGTTTGCAAAATGATCTACCTCTGTTCCTCAATCAAATTTCGTGCTCAAAGACAAATTTGGAGTTCAGCTTTTTTATACCGTGGGTACCAGAGCCTTAATAAACAGATTGGGGACGAATAAAGATGGGGGACGAACATTTCATCCCCTCTCTTTTTATTAAGGCTCTGGTACCCAGGGTACTTTTTTCACATCTTCCAAAACATGGACTGGAAAAAGAACGATTAGTCCGAGAAATGAATGACTTTCTATTTGAAACCGTTTTTTCGGAACGTAGGTATATTTTAAACTGACCACATAACATCTCAAAAGATAGTTAAATCTTTCAGGTGCATGTTGATACCTTGTTTGTGTTCATAACACTTGCTTTCAGGAAACTGCATGTGATCTAGCTCGTGAAGTTTATTTTTTTTTATATATTCATAAAATGTTACATTACATGTTACCTACTATACTCTCTAATTGCTATACTAAAATACAACACTACAGGTACGATACCACAGGCAGCAAAAGACAATGACTACGCCCGTGGCCATTAACATAAAGACATGCAAATAAATGAGATTAAGTAAAACATCTACAAAAAGCTACGCATACAATACAATTAATTACTGAAAAATACTGGGAACTGTTTCACATTTGATGTAAGGCCAGCATAGGCGCACGATACCGACTGATAGGAACCCCAGACGACAGAACAGAGCTACTGGTTTTCAATGTAATCCTTCTGAAATACTCCGATTTTGTGTGGATGAACTTTGGTTCATACATCGTTTACCGAACATCAAGTGTGAAACAGACTTAACAAACGGGGAGCAAATAAAACACTTTGTGGCTGTGTGACGTATAATAAAAATTTGAGTTCATCCAAACCGACCAGTTTTGTGGATAAACTTTAAGGTCATTTCTAGTATATTCTTAGAAGTTTTTTTGAGTCAACCGGGAGAATGAAAGTTAATTGAGACTGAGCAGAATTTTAGAAATGCTGATAAACCAAATGAAATTGGTAGTTTGATGTTTCCTTAACCCTATTTTTGTACAGGAGGGGACGTTTTTCGCCCCCCCCCCACCAAAATTTGTTACACTACGCTAGAACGCCAAGACATATAACCACCAGTCTTTGTGAATTTTAGTCAAATTTAGTAGGCAAATAATGTTTTAACATTTCATTGTTATGTCTCTGGTCATGGGACCATAGTAATACCATATTTGGAGAGTGGTCAACAAAAAAAGCTTAAAACGTCCGTAGATTTTTCTCATTTGCTTGTTTTATGTCAAACATTCACCATTCAATTGTATTTGATGAGTATTTTCGTTTGATTTATACAATTTTGTCTAATTGATTCATTTTATTAATTTGATTCATTTTGAGTCCATATTTACTAATTTACTAGATAAGAGGTCAAGACTTAAAAAGAATTGCGATGAAAATAATTGCATGAAACAAAAAGTTAGTTTAAAAGACAAGTCGAGGGTTTCTACAAGTAATGTTAAAAAGCAACCTTACCAACTGCCAAGCATCGCTTGTATCTTTTTTCCGGGCTTTGATGCCTTTTTCTATTGTAAATTCGCACGAAATTTTTCGTAAGTTAGGACCAATGTCGGCGTCATTTTGAAAACGCGTTAAAATGGCTAGCCTCGGTTTGGAGGTTCAATTGTGACGTCAGAAATTACTAGAGAGTTCTATAAGAAAACAGCCTCGTTCAGGTTGAAGGCGAAATGGGTGAAATTACGTCATGAATAATGACGTCATTTCGCTCATTTCACAAATTTAAATACACAATTTCACAGAGAAAAGACATAGGTTGGAAAAAAGTACTACACACCATTGACAACATTGTGATCTTTCATTTTAGGAACAATTATTCCAACCCCGGACCGGTCCTTTAAAGCTAATTGTGCTAAAATAGAGACTAAATACTTTGAAAAGTATGTCTTTTGAATATACAACATTTTTTTTGCTATTTGAATCAATTTAGGAGAAAATTGGTTGAACAGTAAATTAAATTTTTCTTATTAAGAAGGTATGATTTGTCAATTTTCCTTTGTTTGTTGGTTGCCTAGCGCAACGAACCACGTGTCTAATTGATTGCCTTTTTCATACTTGAGAAGCCAATTATCTAAAGAACAATAGGGGTATTGTTATATCTCTTGTAAGTGAAAAATCATCCAGTACAAATAGGGTTAAAGACACAGCACATTTAGAACTCTCCTCATATAGCAACCACGCCACACTGGTTTAGATGTTTTGCTAACATAAAGTATGCTCGCTGAAGGAGAACTTATATTTTGCTCAATTTCTGATCTAAAGTTAGTCAACACAATTTATGGTGTGGCGGTGAAAACTTTGAATTGATTTGAAATTGTGAAGTAAGACAAAGTTTGTCAATATTCAAGGATGTTTATGAAACAACTATGCAGAATACGACATGCAAGTATGTAAATGTTTTTAAACAGTGTAATCTACTATCTCTATTCCCTCGAGATTTTGTGCTGTTGGTGATTTTGTATTATAAACAAGTCTTCGCGGTAATTGAATTATTGTTCTCATGGCTTTTACAAAAAGTGTAACGTGTAACAAAGCATTATCATCTTTGTCTTAAAATTACCAATTCTGGAAAGGTTTTACTGACGTCAATCGATCCAGAGGCACAAATTTCATGTGTGTGTTCAGCCTTAATACAGGAAAGACTACTGTAAAACTGAAGATATTATATATCAAGTACGAGTTAGAGAAACTCTCTAATTTGCGGTATTGGGTAGATGATATCTTTGGGTACTACAATCTTGTACAACCTATTTTATAGAAAAAAATTTTAAAATTGGCGTTGTTAAAGGTGCTTTTGATAAGCTATTTTGCTGCCTTTGGACAAACGCACACTTTTTTACAGATAGTTTCCAGGAGGAGAAAGAATTATCGAGAGTGCCTGAGACCTCACAAAGAGATCGACGAGTACGGAAAAATTCATCTTTTGTTCCCTTAGGCTACCGGGTGTTCCAACAAAAGGTAAAATACTTGATCGGGACCCAGTGATGCAGATTTGACCCTATTAATTTGCAACAATTATAAGCTAATCCGATAAAGATAACTTGGCTACGTAGCTACCATGTTGGTAGATATTTATGCTTCAAAGTTGAATTATCCATCTTGAAAGTTCAAAGTTGCCGTCAATTCCAATCAGCGCTTTGGCGTTTTATCCTGATGAAATTATTCCTGAGAAGCATAGTGAATAAGTCAAGCATGGCCTCAATAGCATTTCAAACAAAAATTAGATTGATTTCAACGATTACGTTGCCTGCCAAAGATTGATTTCAACGATTACGTTTATTCGCCTTTAGGCAGTGCCAACTGAAGAAGCTTCAGCAACTACAGAAAGCAACTGCAAGCTTTGTAATAAAACGTTATGCGCATACAAAAGACTTATTGAAATTCAACATTCTAAAACTGACCTTTAAAGCGATCAATAATAGAAACTGGCCCAAAATGAATAAACTTGACATCCAAACTTGCAGTAGAACATTACGTAGTGTAGCGAGATCCGTATAAAACCATCAATGCTTCCAAACACTTTTCAAGATGCCGCTGCAAGTAGCTAGAATGCTCTTCCTGGTAATATCAAACAGGAGACAAATTATAACAAGTTTTGTAGTGATGTTAAGACATTCTTGATGAAGAAAGCAAAAGACTCATTGAACTAAAATCTTTTTAACTTATTGAATTTTACTTTGTAATATGCTTATCAATTGTTTTCAGGTAATTGCTTTAACTTTGTAAAATAGTCTTGTATTTATTTTTTAGAGTTGAAGAGCCACACTTGTAGTGGATATGCTCACTTATGCCATATAATAATAACAATAATATAATTAATAATAATAATAAATAGATATTTTAAATGGTAAGCAGTGGCGGACTGGCTCCGATTTTTTTATCGGCCATGGATTAGTTAAGGGGACCCTGAGTGGGTGTGGCCTATGTGACGAGGTTGTGGTCATGAGCAAAATTTGTCGCAATTCCTCGATTCCTTACCATTAGCTAAGCTCACTTTCTTTCAAAATGCGGCATACATCTTTTTATGGCGTGATTAAATTATTTACGTAATCTCTACTTTATAAGAATAATGTAGACATTTATCTAGTATTGGCCAGACGATCTATAATCTTTTCGTTTCTCAAATTACCTGATGGAGTATCAAAATGAAGGGTCTGGGGGCAAAGTCTCTAGGAAAATTTCTGAGGACACGCCCCCTACTTTGGCTTAGAACGCCTCTCCCAATCCCATGTTTGCCAGTGCGAAAAAATTGAATTTTTGACCATTTGTAACAGTAGTTTTATGAATTAGTATCCACAGGGAAATTTCTTGAGTAGACATCTGTTTCTTTGGCTTAGAATGCCTATCACCATCCCATCTTTACCAGAGCAAAATTGGAAACTTTGAAGTTTTCAAAACTATTGTAGCAGTTTTCTATCAATCAACACTCTTATGAAAATGTTCTTGCCAAAGCATTTACTTTGTCACAATCCAATTTCTGCGTGCCCCCAAAGCTGAGGCCTTGACAAAGTTTGTCCCGGAAAATTTTTGAAAATGGAAGGCTTTACTTTGGCTTAGAACAACTCTCCCAGTCATTTTATAGCATTTAGTCAGAGTTACATCCTACGCTACCTGTACTCAACTATTTTCTTTGAAGCAATATCGAGAACCATCTTTTGACCTTTACGTGGAGGGGGCCTTTATTTTTTCTACAACGGTGCTCTCTTCTTCGCAATCCGTATCTTCACTTTCGACTGTATTCATTTCTTTGAACACGTTCACTAAAACGGAAGGATTCAAATGTGAAGTGATGTGTCCATTATTCAAAAATGTAAATCTAGATAAAGAGTCCCTAATTTTGCGAAAGGGGCCCTTTTCCAGCAAAAATGGGGCCCTTTTTGCAAGACTTTGAGTGGGGTCCACGAGCCTGTGGGACGGTGGGCCGTTGGGCCAGTCCGCCACTGGTGATTCTCTACCAAATTCGCACATCTATTGCAATCTATCGTAAAAAAGAAATATATCTGCAACTACTATAGATGTAGCAGTCTGGGTAACCTTTTGAACTCAGCATTCAATTTGGCATCGAAACATTGCAATAAGAAATCACTGGAAGGCACATCTGAAGAATAAATTTATCTATAAATTTCTCACCTCAATGGAATAGATGTTTTTCTGTGGTAGTGATTCTCTACCAAATTCTCACATCTATTGCCATCTATCGTAAAAGTAAAACATCTCTGCAACTACTATAGATACAGCAGTCTGGGTAACTTTTTTGAACTCAGCATTCAATTGTGCATCGAAACATTGCAATAAAAAAAATCAGTGGAAGGCAAATCGGAAGAATCTATCTCAAATGGGACATAGTCTACTGGGACGACGTTGCAATCGTTGGGATCTATCGCAAAAGTGAAATATCTCTGCGACTACTATAGTTACAGCAGTCTGGGTTACTCTTTTGAACTCAGCATTCAATTTTGCATCGAAACATTGCAAGAAGAAGTCAATTAATGGTCCTCTATAAATTTCTCACCTCAATGGAATAAATGCTTTTCTGTGGTAGTGATTCTCTACCAAATTCTCACATCTATTGCAATCTATCGCAAAAGTAAAATATCTCTGCAACTACTATAGATACAGCAGTCTGGGTAACTTTTTTGAACTCAGCATTCAATTTTGCATCGAAAAATTGCAAAAACAAATCAATTAATGGTTCTTTATAAATTTCTCACCTCAATGGAATAGATGGTTTTCTGTGGTAGTGATTCTCTACCAAATTCTCACATCTATTGCAATCTATCGCAAAAGTGAAATATCTCTGCAACTACTATAGATACAGCAGTTTGGGTAACTTTTTTGAACTCAGCATTCAATTTTGCATCGAAACATTGCAATAAGAAATCACTTAACCCTATTTTAACCGGGTAAAAAAAAAGTGATTTTCTGCAGGGGGGGGGCCTTTTTCGCCCCCCTGTTTTTCTCCCCAACTATAACAGCTATGACAATGAAACTTGCACTGTGTCATAATTGAACAAAGGAGAATCTAAAAATAGTACCAAACAATCAATAGTCACGTGATTGGTTGCTAGGCAACCAAAAACAATGCAAATTTTGAGAAAATCGAGCTATTTGCAGAAAAGGACTCATTATTAGCAAATAGCTAGATAAAATTGGCAAAAAACCATCCAAATACATGAACGATATCATTAATTTGTAGTTCCATATGGTTTCATACGGATATTTGTGGTTTCTAATGAATTAACTAATTAAATAATGAAAATTTGATTCAATGCAAAATTGTTAGCTCAATAATTATGATTTAAACCATTAATTTCGCATATTATTGGTGAAATCAAGTACCTTTATCGATATTTGAGGTAATTCCATCAGTTTTACATGAAAAATTACTCATTCATTAGGAATATGACGTCATAAATATTTATGACGTCATGGAAATAATAAACTGCTGATGTCAGCAAATATGAATAAATTATATATCAAATGAAAGTACTCATCAAGACGAATCGAATGGTATATATATTGTTGAGATTTAGTAACAAAGGAAGAAATTAGAGCCGTTTTAAAGGATTTCTTTGTGACCACTCTCCAAATATGGGCATGTGGTGGTCACGTGGTCAGACAATAGGTATTGAAATTTCTATTTTCTGATTGCCAACTAAATTTTAGGAAAAGTCAAGGAGTTTCAGCATCGTAAGTGCCATCGTTTGGGAGCTATTAAGAAAAATCCGATAGGGGGCCCCGGTTAAAATAGGGTTAATGGTTCTTTACAAATTTCTCACCTCAATGGAATGGATGGTTTTCTGTGGTAGTGATTCATTGATAAGTTAATGTTTTGATTCTGAATTTAAATTACGCTGTGCTTCAAGAATTTGCTTGGGTTAAAACTCCAAAACTCTGGTTCAGAGCCAAATATCTCATGCTGCAGGTCTTTATGTTCTCGAAAAACAAAGATTTCATTTGTTACTGACTTCGCATTTGAGTTCCCCAATGAAATCAGCTTAAGTTTAGCCAATCAAATTAACGCGCATTTCAATTTCTTCCAAATGGAGGGAGGCTCGCCAGCTTCAACTTAGTTTTGAAAGGACATTTTGTTTTTCAACTGCTGTTTATCAGGTAAACTCGGATATCTCAAACAAATGTTTGTGTCGCAACAGACTTTCTAAAGTCGTTGTTGACTTGATAAAGAAAATTCAAGAAAACACTGTCTTGTTATTATGACTATAATGATAATGTTTCTATGAACGACTAATCCAATGAGATATAAAGAGACATTGATACAAGCTGTACAGCAAAACCATTAGACTCAAATTATGGATTTACTTTTCCAGAGCTGCTAGCAAGTACAAATTGGGTACATCAATCAAGCAACAGTGAGAGCCGATAGCTAAAATAAATATAAAGGTAAGTATGCAAGGTTTTCGTTTATATTTATTGCGCATCCAGACAGATTGAACAGATCAAGAAACAATTGGCAAGATGTATTCTTTAGCCATTATCAAATTTTTCAACTAGCCTTCAAAGCTAAATGATGATAATAAAAAATATAATAGTACAGGGTGTTAACAAGAGCAGATTTTGTAATACAATAGCAAAAGTTGCGTTTGATTGACACCTCAATTCAAAGCGATTAGCGGCTGCAGACAAAGGAAATTCTCTCAACCAATAATTCAAAACAAACAAAGCCGCAAAAGTTTCCCTAAAACTGGTAGGGCAAACTCTCGCCTTGTGCAAGTGAAAGATGGTTTTTAAGGGAAGTTATGTGCTTATAGCGAAAGAAGAAGGGTAAATCTAAAGTTCTGTCGCGTAGATTATATTTATTTGATTCAGGAGCGGAGCAGAAGGCATTGTAATTCTCGCGTCTTTAGGGCTTAAAATGAAACGATTGCAAAACAGCTCCTAAATCAAATAAATATAATCCAAGCGACAGAACTTTAGATTTACCCTTCTTCTTTCGCTATAAGCACGTAACTTCCCTTAAAAACCATCTTTCACTTGCACAAGGCGAGAGTTTGCCCTACCAGTTTTAGGGAAACTTTTGCGGCTTTGTTTGTTTTGAATTATTGGTTGAGAGAATTTCCTTTGTCTGCAGCCGCTAATCGCTTTGAATTGAGGTGTCAATCAAACGCAACTGTTGCTATTGTATTACAAAATCTGCTCTTGTTCATGGTGTTCCAAAAAAATTGTGCCCCGTTTGTCTGAAGATTGTGACAAAACGGCCAAAGATTCTCGCTAAACTTATCACTGCAAAATAGTAAGGCAAAATGGCCGACTGCTGGTTTCAGTTGTCAGGTAAATGTGGTCTTCTGATGGTCGTAGCTCCATCCTTTTTCAATGGAATTTTACGGGGATGGTGGCAAACTTTACTTGAACATCTGATGAGCACCATCATGCACAATTTTGGCGAGAATCATCTGCCGTTTTGCCGCAATCTTCAGACAAACGGGGCACGATTTTTTGGGACACAATGTATATCGAATAAGGAAATACGAGGCCTGCAGCTAATAAAACCCTTGACGTTATATTTAGGATCTTTATGGTAGCCATCCTAATAATTTCTTCTGGTAACTCATTCAACGATTTTACGATTCTTTGCGAAATGAAATTTTGTCTTAGGTTCAGGCGATTTGTTTTTTGAACAGCTTGAGCTCGTGGTCTCTTGTTTTGTTTGCATTTAACTTGAAGATCGTTTAGCCATCAAGTGCTGTTTTATATTAATACCGGGTGTCTCAAAAATGTACCCCCCTTTTGACTGAAAATAGGAACAGAATGATAAAAATATCATTACTCTCTGAGTGCACAGCTAAATTTATCAATCTTCAACTTAGATGCACTTGAATTTTAAAATCATCTACCTAACACCTGAGGTACAAGTTCGCAAAGTCAAAATTTACAGTGCACCTGAAACCAGAGGTTTTGAAAAAGGGCTTAGCCATGATATCTATTATGTACATTTTCCAAAGCACCTGTCAACTTTAATTTTCAGTTGTTCGCTTTTGGAAAAAATAAATAAGACTCATGGAGATCAATATGCGTACCATGTAGCATAGGTTACAAATCTTTATCTCGGCGTAAAAAGGTGGGTGTTAAATTCAATGACCTATTTCTTCTGATTCAATGGCTTGAAAGAAACTTTCTATACTTATCTATAATTCTACCGTTGGACTTTCCAGAATTTTTAAATATTTTTCGAAGCTAAAGCGTATCTTACATTTCAATCAATTTGAGGATGTGACATCATCAAATTTCTAAATCATAAACGAGATGAGTGACAGACTTTTGCTTGATACCGTATTGTAGACATTCATAAACTATGGTTTTCTTCAATATTATTTCGTGTTACGTCAAACAGTTTAGAAATTACGATGGTTTTAAGCTTTTTTTGGGAATTTTTCTTGAATTCTTGAAAAAGAAGAAAAACACTCTAATTCTGAAAATATTGAACATTTCAAAAAAGTCCAACGGTAGAATTATCGAGCAATAGCTAAAGTTTCTTTGAAGCCATTTAGTTTAAAGAAATAGGTCACTAAGTTTTACACCAGCCTTTTTAAAGATTTGGAACCTATGCTGTGCCATGTGCTCCTTTTCCTCTTCTTTGATACAAATAACCCTTTGAGAATTGGGATGGAATGCACAGCAAGGACCGATTCCTCAAAAAAGGTCATTTCAAAAACAATTGAAGCATTTCAAGGAATAATTGTCTTAACGGTCAACATTGAAAATTCTTTTGCAAAATGTACCGTATTATGTCAAATATTGATTCGATCTTTACGAAGCACTTATTATAGTACCGATTGATAAAGAGACGGACGAAAAACGTCTTATAAAGGGATAACATAGAAAGGCAAAATGAATCTCAAGAAAAAGCTTCCTTTGTGACTAATTTGAAGAGTTTGACTTCTTGAAAAGTGATTAAGATACAACATCATTTAACATCATCAACATTAGACTTTGAATGTTTTTTAAATGGATCCATTAACATCAAATCAAATGCGTGGACTTCCAGAATAATTTGTATCTACTTGGAAATCAGATAATGAATCTTATTATAAATAAAGTAGATAACGCTATAGTAAATTTTATTTGAAGCACTGGTTAGTACAATTTAACTGATATCATAAGTTTTCCCATTTTAAATTCTCAGATTTCCAAATTTGAATGAGATATGAAGCCAAATTATCATCCAGGCCTGATGCTGTGTATGAAATTACTGGTCACATTCTGGTAAGGCCTTCTCTTCTCTCTGATCCCTTTGTCTTTTAATTTGCATTCAATCAATCAATACTTGGCATAATTAATTTGCCTGTGAAGGGCAATTTGCATCGGAAGAGTTTTCCTGACTCTGTGCATGTACGACTCGCCCTTTATCCATGACAAGCCATATTTGTGCATTAAGTAAATTCGATTTTTGGTCGCGTAGTTTGATGTAACCTCATATGTGAATTCAGCTTAAGTCTGATACACTCATCTTCTTTATAAGAGAAAAACCGCTTATAAGAAACGGTAGGCTCAATTTTTCGAAAGCTAAGAAACAATCCTACCTGAATTGAAAAAGCTAAGAAACTTCTGCAATTTTCAGTTTTAATTTTCCTATCACGCTCAAAAATAGTTTGACATTGTGCAGTTAATGCAACTGTTTGGACATTATTTGAGTGCGAATCATGTTATTTACTCGTTTTGAGATTTTACTAAGTAATTTGGGAAGACAAAATCAACTCTAAACTTCCGGCAATAAAAATATAAGAAACACGCAAGACACTTGTGGTAGCAAAATGAACCAAAAATTTAAGAAACTGTCTACCAGCCCCAGACCTTAGTTTCTTATAAATAGAAAATGAGTGTACCTCTTTTAAACTTGCAAATCATAGTAGCTTAAAAAACCAGGTCTGGAACGTCACCAGGCGTAAAATAGTGAGGTGGAAATTGGAATTACTATAGAAATTAATTCTGTTGGTATACCCAGCCTTTTTTACACAGTTTAACCTTTCTTTGAAAGCTGGGGTGGGCATGTCCAGCCTGGTCCAATCCCATGCTCTAGCTGGTCGATACAACAGATCGAATTAATTTGATCATTTGAAAGTTAGAATTCTCCATTCATGCTTCCTGGATCGACAGAATGGTGTATGAGAAGTTCTAGCACAAAAAATTGTTCAATTGTGCATTACTTCTGATAATTTTTGTTCAAGAATTGAAATCAAAATTATACATGGTGATACAATCTATTTAACAGCATGAAAAGCTTGCATTTCGTCAGAAAAACTGCTAATTTATTTCTTATTACTTGATTTTGCTGATTGATGTCTTTTACATCTTTTGTAGAAAATTCTTTCTCTCATTTGATGTTAGGCGATAGACAACTGTTAATTTTTATCTAAGGGTGCGACTACGGGGTGGTGGGTGGATGGGGTCCTGTTGTGTGGATGGACGGCTGCTGCCCTTTGGTTTCATGTGTTATCCCGGTGGGGTAGCACCTGTGGCGAGGGGCGGCGGCTGTTCGTCCACGCGTGGGGCACTCTATTCATTGCCTTGCATTTTTTTCCTCTCCAAATTATAAATTGTTGATGTATCATGTAATTGCCTGACATCAAATGGGAGACAGACATTAACTTTTTCTTTTAGTTTGTTGTTCTTTCTATCTAATGTATTGTAATTTTTGAATGGTAAGTGCCTTTCATAGTGGGAACTCCGATGACCTAGTGTCTATTCCCGCCATAATAGGCACAGTATAGATGTACTTTTTGAGTGTATATTTTAATTGATTATATATAAAAAAAACCTCTCCTATCTATTTGTAATGGAAATGTATATAGTAGTGCTTTTTTAATAAGGGAACAATTGGTAATTATTAGCAATGCGACGAACATCATGTTGAACCCAAGTAATTGTTAAGATAATTATGAACAATTCGATATTATTCAGGGCAGACATGATTACAGTAAGAACCCGCAAAATAGAAACCAGTTTCTTCAAAACAGCCTGTTTAGTTTCTTATTAAAAGGTCATTAACCATGAAACAGGCTGAACGGTTTCTTGTCACATGGCTAAGAAACCTGCACTGATTTCAGTTTAATCTTTCATGAAAACCTAGAGCAAACATTATTAGCGGACAGTATGTTCTCGTTACCTAGCATTTTCTTTAAATTTACTCAACGATAGATAACGAACGATAAATTTACTCAATTTATCATTATAGATAGAGAGGCCTTTCCATGGAATATCTAAAAATGTTGGGCACCTGAGTTTCACGAAGATTTTCAAATATGAATTTATTTGGGGTCCTTCTATAAGAAACCTTTCTAAAATCAGGCTGAGAAGTTTCTTATTTGAGGGCACTATTTCTCACAAAAATCAGCCTGAGGTTTCTCATAAAGTGGTTTCTATATTGCGGGTTCTTACTGTATCATTCCGGTATGCTAGATTTACCCAAAGCTGTATGATGTACCAATTGGGCCACAAAATAATTCCCTTATCCGGAACTTTCTTGGTTATTGCTTCTTCCATTCATCGGATACCTACTTATCGATATATCTACGATTTCTTAAATTTTCATTTTGCCTGGAAACTGCCCAAAAAGATAAAAAAAAAAACAGCGATCAAATTGTCTAAAGACTGAATTTGTCAGAATAAAGAGAGCCCTCCTCGAAATAACTATGGAAATTTGAAATAGATTATGTCGTACTAGTGGTCGTTTGATCATTACACAACTTTAATATCACTTTTATCAATGCAAAGACTTGTAGTTTCTATCATTTCTTTGAAATTATAATCGCTAGCTACTGTAGTGTGTGCATGTAGGGAATTAAACAAGCCTTGGATCATTATTTATCATTCTTCTGTCTGTCAGGATTGCAGTAACTTCTGTTACTGGCATAAAATTTGGAACATGTGACAATGAGACGAATTCCAGTGATGTCAACTGTTTATTGGGTAAAGTGCTGAAAGGTTACAACAAAAGATTGAGACCAAACTATCCAGGTGGAGTCATTTATTAAATGATGTTCTATTGACATGAGATAAATTAATCACGTCCAATTTTTTAAACTCTTTTGGTAAAGTAATGAGACATATCTCAATTTTAACATATTTGCTGGTTCAAATTGAGGGGTCATGAAAATTTGATATTTAGATATTAACTGGATTTGAAAATGATAACCTCCTTCATTGTGCATTTTCCCTTGTTGCAGCTTGAAGAAGAGCTAATTACACTCAAGCCTTTTAAAGGAGACTTGTAAAACTATTTTGAATTGTTTAATTCATGGAAAGATTAAGAAACTGTGGATATTACAGAATGCGAAAAATTCTACTTGACAGGAGTTTTCGAAAAATCCTGGCTTGAATAGACTCCCAGCTGGCATCTTCTTTTCTGGTTACCCTCACTGTTCTTCAGAAGCCATTTATATTCATTTTTGACTTAGCGCATAATAATTAGATGACTTGGATGGATTTTTCTTGTATCTTGTTTGAAGAAAGCATTTGATTGACGGTGACAGAAGTAGATCGATGAAAGTTGTGTCATGTGGGTTTTTTTATAGGACCACCATTACTGCTCAGAGTGGAAATCCTTCTCTCAAATGTGTTCGATGTCTCTGAAGTAAAAAATGTGAGTGACTGACTTTCAGCAATGCATTACAGAGTGTCCACAAATTGTTTTCATCATCGTTACTCACTATTCTGATATTCTTATGTATTCTTACAATAGACACAATAAATACTCGATTCATGAGTGAACTTGTAATCTTTTACTAATTGCTTTCTAAGAAGGCTGGCGACAAAGTAGTGTGCAATTATTTGTAATTCTGAGAAATCTCAATGTCGAAATCTGTCATATAGAAGAAAGAGTTAACAATGTCCAAACTGTTGCAATTCTAAAACTATTCGTGAAAGACACTGATCTTTGTTTTCTTAAATCCATTTAGCGTGGATGTGTATTGGTTGCGAACATTTCAAACTTGCTAGCAAGGGAATATTTTCCCGTTTGGCAACGTCACAGGGCATTTCTTAAAAGCGCAATTTAATAAAATGTGTAAAGCGATGTCTTTGAAGAAGCTGGACAAATGTTCTTCTTGTTACGAGCAAAAAGGTTTTGTCAGGTGATGCCTTCAACGTGGCAAAGCGGAAAATATTTTGCCTCTCATTCAGTTCTCAAATGCTTGGCAAAATTATTTGTTTATTTGCTTGACTGCAACCCAAAAAGATTAGCTCATTTTATGGTTGAGACCTATAAACGAAATTAAAATATCCTGAAAGAATGCAAATTGAGATCAGCATTGAATCTATAGCACCCAAAAATATCTTTACAATCCCATTGGATACCAAAAAATGTCATGGCCATAATTTAAGTTGATTTGAACCCTAAAATAGCACTTTTGCCAATATTCTGACCAAGAAATGTCGGACTTTCCTCCCATTATGGAAAGCTCGGTAGGAAGATCTCTCTTGGTTTGTATTATTAGTTGAATATTAATTGAATGCTTAAACTTTCTTGATGATCTTCTCACTTGTTAAAACTTTCTCTAATTTAGAACATAAGGCCTGGTTTAAACATCGTATTTCCGCCTTCTCGAATTGAATAGTAGATGCTGCTAAAAATTTGCAGGTGTCAATTAAATTCGACATGAAAACGATGCTTGAATCAGCAACGGTTTTAAATTGTTAAAACGGCAAAGTTCACCAGCTCTGTCATGTTAAACGGCAGAAACATGACTTGACTTAAACATAGTATTTCTGCCGCGTTTGGATAATCAATTTTAGGCCAAAGTCGCCTTTTTCTATGTGTGATCAGCCACTGCGCTTGAAAATTTTGAAAAAATCCATTTTAGCCATTTAAAAAAACGAAAGATTCTGCCGTTGTTATGCAATTAGATTCGATACGGCAAAAATACGATGTTTAAATTAGGCGTAGCTATTAGAGGATATTTAGGAGTCATGCGTTGATTTCATTCGTACAACAGGAATTTGGCGTTGAAATATACTTTCGTCAATTTTGGAATGACCCAAGGCTGCGTCTATCAAAGTTCAATTTCACAGATCCATTGTTCCTGAATACAGAAACCATCAAAGAATTATGGATACCAAGTACATATTTTGTGAAATCGAAAAGTGCCTTTCGCCATGAAATTACAACTGAAAACGTGCTACTTCGTATCAGTCCAAATGGAGACATAGTATACAGTCAAAGGTAAATGCTGCTTATAGCTGCTAATCAACTGTAAACATATTAAAACATCAGCCGAAAAAGTAACATGGATAAATTTTGTAGCACAATTACATCAGCTGCTTTTGATTGGCACTGCAATTCAAAGCGATCGCGATTACAGACAAAGGAAATGCTCTCAAGCAGTAATTCATAATAAGCAAAGACCCTGATGGATTTGTTTATTTGTTTCAAAAACCGGGCGGGCCGAGGGTATTGCGATTCTCGTATATTTGGGGCTTGAATGAAAAAAATCACTACTCCACTTCTGAATTCTATAGACCAAATCCACAAGGCAAATCTTTGGGTTTATTCTTCGTCTTTCAATCAAGGGCGCCTACCTTGTACTGTACGCGTGACCTACTGTTCACAGAGTAACTGGTGCCCTGTGACCCAGTCCTGTTTATCTGTGTATATCTTATGTTTTTCTAGTTACAGGGATTTTCAAAGTATAATGTCTGTTAGTATTGACCAATCAAAGATCACGTTGTCTGATTCCCTGTGGCCAGCTCGTATACAGTTGATCTCGTATTACATAAACACCGGAATTTGAAACCACAAAGTTATTCATACGTCATCTCGACCTTGAGAATATTGACTCTGTGCTGTGTACTGCTGGATCACGATACGGTTCTGGGACACCCTCTGTAACTGGGTCACAGGACACCAATTACTCTACAGTACTGGGAATAAGCACATTTCCTACAAAGTAGGCGCCCTTGTTTCAATATGTACTCCTGACTCCTCTTAAAAGCCACATTTTGTGTGCGTGAGAGGACAGTTTTCCCGACCAGTTTCAGGGCAACTCTTGCGGCATTTTGATTCTGAATTACTGGCTGAGAGACTTTTCTTTGTCTGCGTTAGAGCCTACAAATGAGGCGTTAGAGCTTCAATCACTGTTTTTCACATTCGAAAATTCTACAAAATTCATAAGATAGCACTCGATTGGAACGTTGTTTTAGAATAGCTAAAGGGCCTATTACAGCCTAAAATAAATTTAAAACTTTGATGTGCAATATAGGCAAATATACTTGTCATCATCGACAAGTTCTTCAAAATCAAATGTATGCTTGATTTGATGAGTATGCTAACGAATTCAGATTATTTGCCAACTTAAATTCTTGTAATGAGCTTTAGTTTTTTGCTTGATCTTTACTCATAGCAAAACTTCCTACTCTAAAGGCAGTCTGTCTCGTTCATGATTGGTTAATTAAACGATTGTTTCCGAATCAATAATGAGTACCTTTTTGTTGCCTTTATCTTTTCTCAATACTTTTATCAGAGTTAACGTTGATAATTATCCTTTTCCAATCCCTTTCTGGTAATTTGCCAAACAAACTGTTTAAAGGCAGTCTGTAACGTATCTGATTGGCTGCGGCAAAGGCACAGTTCAACACAACGGATGCCTTTGTGAATCTGTGCACTTGAACAAGGAGGGCTGATCGTCCTTACTTCCTACGGTTGTAGAAAGTCAGTAGGCTCAGCAGCCATTCAAATTTTCTATTCTCTGTATTGTCATTATCACCCAATCAAATGCGTGACAGACTGCCTTTAATTCTCTTTTCCAATTTACTAACAATGATGAACGGGACTGACTACTTTTAAGAATAAAATCTGATTTCGTTGCAGTCTATTCAATTGCTGAAAATTCAGCGCACTGTCTTAGACCAGAGTAGCAGTTTCAGATGGCAACGCAAAACTTCTAAAATTGAGAAGTAGCAGATTTGCCGTAAATTAAAACTGACATTCTTCAACAAACGAAGAACTGCCTTTTGGGTTATCCCAAAGCCACCAAGAGATTCTTTGCACTTTGTTAGCGTCATATCATTGCCTCTGTTTGACAATTTATTGAAAAGCAGCTACTGTCATATAAGTAAGATTCGAAAGATTATGCAGATTTATATCAGATTAGATAATGTTAATTAGATTAAATTAGATTAGATTCAAAACTAAAAACCAAATTTAATACACAATGATAGCAGAAGGTGGAATTCTTTACCGAGTAATCAATAAAAAGTAAAACTTCTCCTTGAACCATCCAAAATTGGCCATGTTAGGCATGGAGTTTGTTTCTGGAAATTTTGTGTCACGAAAGAAGGCTTGCATTCAAAGAAAAATGTTAAACCCTGACCTAACAGCATATGCGCAGTGCATGGAGTGCTGGGACTCTGGAGGGGGATCAGTGGCGTTAGCAATTGCTATTGGCTATCGTTCAGCATCATTTACCTATGGTGGCCTGTCATCCAATGTGAAACAGATTCCAGTATTTATCAGTATTTAATCGTATGTGTAACATTTTGTAGCTTTTATTATTTGCATGTCTTTGCGTTAATGGCCATGGGGTAGTCATTGTTTTTTGTTTGTGGTATCGTCCCTTAGTTGCATAGTAATTAGAGAGTGTATGAATATAGAAAATGAGTTTGTATGAATATAGAAAAATATGTAAATGACAGGTTTTACGACTGACTTGCTTTTCTGGCGGTGCGTTATTTAATAAATGTCAGGCCATGCAAGTTTTGTTGAAAAACTTTTTCGCCCGATAGCAATTTACATGCAATTTTAAGTGAAAGTTTTCACTTTCAGGCTATCTGTGATTACATCATGCATCATGGACCTTCGCTATTTCCCTCATGATACTCAAAGATGCACGCTACTAATCGAAAGCTGTAAGTAACTGGTCAGTCACGTGATAATAGAACATCAGAAACCGTCTTTAAAAAGGAAATCAAATAATAGCCTTACTACACGAAGACCCTCAACTCTCGTTCATCTCATTGAATTGATGTTGTTGTTGTTGCTAGTGAGGGCCTTGTTTTCCTAGAGCTGAAAAACACTTGACACAAATCTCCAATCGGCAGCAAACCTTTGTCACCTTTGGGTTGCAACCAACCAGAATATTCCTTAGTTGATGGCAGCTTTGCCATTTTTGGCTTTAAGAGACATTCATCTAGGTATACTGATAGCTAGTTTTATGGAACAGCAGTTCAGAGAAACTGTTTTTGCGGCTTTTTAGACTCATAGGAAAATAGCATGTGATAGGCCATTGTGATATCAACACGAGACTAGTTGACTTTTGTATTATAAGCGGCTAGTGTAATCTTCATGATGCAGGTTGCAAAATCCAGGTTGCAGGTTATGATATTAGCAATAGGTTTTTAAGTATAATTAAAGTTTCTTCATCGTCAAGTTGATCCCGTCTTGTTGGACAATAACCCCAGGTCTCAGGCTACTCACAGCAAGAGGTATGAAAGGCACTTTAAATATTATTTTGCTTTCCCTTTCTGCAATCACACTTCCTTCATCTTCAAGAATCTAAAATTATACCAGGTGAGTTATAAAAAAGTTCTGACTTGATTTAATCGAGTATTTTAGGCCTTTCAGACATTGGCAATCAATCAATTCTCGTAAAGTCGAATTTACCTAAGTTTTCAGTGCTCATAAAGACATAAGAAAAACAAAAAAGAAAATATTTCCATCTCTCTACTATCAAGTAGAATTTGATTTATTGCAATCAATCAAGTATTTTTAGTGCTATGAATTTGCAAGGTGGCAACTTTCTGTCTTACTCGATTTATGGTAAAACACTATTTATATTGAAACAATTTACATATGGAAATATGTGTACAGAGTCCAAATGGCACAAATAACTCAGAAGACCATTTACGCAAATGTATGGAGAAGATTGTGGAGAAGTGAAGATATTTCTGTGTTTTACAGTTTCCAAGAGAGCGATGCTTCTACTTCCAGAGATCAAATCTTTGTTTTATAGCAGCCTGTTTGCAAAATATTCTCAGAAATTGTTACTGCAAAGTGATTGCACAGTAAGATTGGTTAGATCTCAAAGTTTACCAAAAATAGTAACGAAATCAAGTAATCAAAACACTGAAGAATTTTCTATTTCAACTTACAAAAAACTGTGATACATCTTTGAGATGAAAGATTGCTACAATGTAGACTTCAATTTTTGATCAGAGGTTTTGTATGATCACAATCTTCATTTCAGATGCCTATCAAGACACAGATATCATATACAGTTGGGGTAAAAGCATGGTTGGAGCTTTTGATGATGTGAAAGATGCCATATTCGACATTCCTTCTTTCAGAGTCGAAGAGATCATTCTTAAGCACGGAATAAATAATTACTCCATAGGTTTGCTTTTCTTTTGCATAACAGAATTTTCTTTCAGCTTCGATAGGCATCTATTCATAATTTGAAAAAGTAAAGGCCACAATACCAGCATCTATTGTAGGACCAGAGGATGCTTGCGGAGATGAATCAATGAATAAGTTTAAAGGCAGAAACACTCCAATGCGACAAAAAACAGCAGCAAATATGATGAATTTACTTCATGCCAATATTTCGTCTTGCCATGCAGGACTTCTTCAGGGCTGTAATGTGACAGTTATCATATTGGAATAAAATTGATTAATTATAATTGCTGTTGTTTTTTGTCGCATTGTGGCGTTTCTGCCTTTAAATGTATTCATCTATTTATACCTTAATGCTAACTAACCTTTTCAAAATTAACAAAACGACTGCTTTCTACCGGAGTGTGTCAGATAAAATGCATGCCATTTGAAAGACTGCTACCCCCTAAGTATATAAGAAATGATTCTGTGTAATATTTTATTGAATAACCAACATGCTCTATTATTTTTAGGAGTCTTTTCTAGCCGAAGTCACTCCGCTCAGGGTTTAAAAGGGCTTTTCTCGGGAATGTCTGTTCGAGAAACCTTAACAACATGCTAAAAAGTGACGGGAACATTTCCCCATAATTTCTACCTTACAGCAATAATTTTAAACAGCTTTGAATAGTGCTGTCCGCTTGGAAGGGTGCCAAAGTCTTCCTCCTAATATGAAAAAGTTATTCAGACCCCGTTTACACTATGCCGGTACGAAATGAATACGGCATGAAACTGTGCCGTATTCATTTTTCTGTCAAAACGCCGAATCGCCGTTTACACTATACCGGCACGAAATGAATACGATAGGTTTTGACCATGCGCAGAGGGACGATTTGTCAAGGTGCATGCTCTCATTTGCCAGATTATCGCCTCAATGTGAATACGACATGAAATGATGCCGTATTCGCCGTTTACACTATGCCGGTAGAGCGACGAAGCCAGTTAGCATGCCGTATTCATTTCGTGCCGTATTCAAGTGAAAACTATGCCGGCATAGTGTAAACGGGAGTCCAATACGGCACAGTTTCATGCCGTATTCATTTCGTACCGGCATAGTGTAAACGGGGTCTCAGAGGGATTCCGTTCTCTGGAGGGGTCAAAATCAGGGAGCTATACACGGGAGAGGAAACGCGCGCTGGCGCTGTCTGCGATGTGATATGCGACCTCGTTTGTGTGTTGACGTAGCAACGGAGCAGCGAAAATTTGGCTTGCCTAGCAACGAAATTTTTGCTGTGGAGAACGACCGGGAAGAAAGCGAGAAGGTGGATTGAAATGGGTTTGTCTTAGTAAACAAAGGTTGCACAGCATTTCCACTTGCCTCACTATTTTATAAACCGTCCGACCCTCATTCGATTGATTGAAATAACTAAAAACTGCGTAAGTTTCGAGTCAATTGGAATCTCAGAATGTTGCTGAGGCACGAGAATAGGACAAAAGCACAATCGATGCAAGTACCCCGAAAGAAAATTAAAATATCTCGCGAGTCTCATTCTATCTCAGAAACATTTTTCACTAGTTTTATTGCCAATGGCTATCCACAAGTAACTTAAATTGCTCAGAGTTGGGCGGGGTTGGGCAGGGTGAAATTTTCACAAATGCGTGCTTGGAGCGTGATCCAAAAGACGAGCTGGCCTAAGCACCGCTGAAAAAACTTAGCCGCTACAGCCAATTCCTGATACCAAATTGCTAAGTTAGTCTCACTATGCAAAGATAAAACATTAAAGGGTCAAAAGAATGTCTAACATAGCCTAAAATGCCTACCATTGTTGTTCAAATTCAATACAAAAATGAGATGCACTTTCCGTCCAAACATCAGCTTCCATCTTGTTTTCTCTACGAAGTGCGCGATGCGCTGCGAAGGAGGCGCATATCACATCGCAGAATGCAACTCAATGCGCGTTTCCTCTCCCGTGTATAGCTCCCTGGTCAAAATGTATGCTTATACATGTAAATGTCATTATTGTTAGGAAGGAGAACCAAGGAGATTTAGCTTAACGCTTTCACTAGATTGTGCACGCTTTTGATAGGGGCTTTCTGGAAGAAATTTTCCATATCAACGGGAAGGAATGACCGATTAAAGCCGGGTAAATTATTGAATGTAATAGGTAGGTAGGTAGGTAGGTAGGTAGGTTATCATATTTAACGTGGCTAGCCTGCGAAAGTCTGAGAGAGACTTTTTTCCAGCAGGGGCCACGGATGTTTTACCATCAACCCGCCGCAGCTACCAGATTTCCCTCACATGGCTCTGGTCGACCCGGGCTAGAGTTACGGACAGCGACCTAACTGTCCAGCGCGGGATTCGAACCTCGGCCGTCCTGGCCTTTGGCTTACGAGTCAGTCGCCTTAACCACTCGGCCACGTGCTCTCACAAGAACATATCATCAATGAAACAAGACAGTTTTCGATATTATTTGGCACTCAAGGGGATTCAGGGAGCAGCATTTTTCAAACGCTGTGCATTTTCTTTTTACTCACTAGGCAGGCATGTAGAAATCTTCTTAGCAATGAAAGAATGATTTTTAATGAAGAGGAAGAAGAGTGAAAGTCTAGAGAACGCAGAAGTATTTAAAATCTCAGCTTAGATCTGATAAGCAACAATTGTCATTTCGTACATCAAAAAATTTACATTTGCAAGAGAAAGATATGTTGGTGCTTCAAATGTCAACAAAATTAGAAGACTAAAAAGAGTGATTTGATTTTCCGTGCTTAGGTGCAACACCAAATATCTATTTGTTATTGGTATCAGTCAAATAGGCGATTTTTCCAGCCACCTCGCCTTTGATACAAGAATGCTCAATATTTTACGCAGATCTTTCTTTCTGTGCAGTCAAATTCTTTGACAAAGTTGGTTTATGTTGAAATTTAGTGTTAAATCGGGTGAGGCAGAACAAAAGCATGGGGCGTTTGCCAATTTCTATTGAAGCAATCTACGTTTGTGCGGAAGATACGACAATACAACAGGATAAGGACAAACGGTCAGGCAGTGATATGATGTATCATGTGACAACTACGCAATGCTAGAATTCCTTGATTTCCTGAAATGAACCTAAAATCTAGCCAGGGATCTTGTTTTGCCAGTTATTTTGCATCTGATAGTTTTCTTATGGAATCAGCTCCCTTGGCTAACTAAATGTGAAAACAAAATGCAGTCATATCGGGATCATATCATTGCGTAATTGACCAATTGTTTGGAAAAGATACAACGAAATAAAAATTACCAAGATGACGTTTTCATGGTCCTCTGAAAAGCAGCCCTCGCACACGGGGTTACCGTGTGTAAAGAATATAGAATGAAAACCACAGCTAGTACTGTGATGTGAAACTTGACCTGGACCAGATTTTTAAATCTTGTAATATTTTCTGATAGGAAATCATTCGTACCTCATCGCAAACTTCAAGTTCCAAAGACGTGTGGGATACTTTCTGATAGAGACATATGTACCATCATGCATTGTAGTCATCATTTCCTGGGTCTCGTTTTGGATACCAGCCGAATCTGCTCCAGCAAGAGTGTCCCTTGGGATAACAACGGTCCTCACTATGACAACCATAAGCAGCGCTGCTAGGCAGTCTCTTCCTAAGGTGAGTGAGAATGAAAAGTGTTGATTTTGAAAGTTTAAATTTACTTTTGAAGAAATCAAGTTTCTAATAGATGTCACAAAAATACTTTTGCCATGAAATCATAGAAAGAAGAAATAAATGATAAAGTACTGATTGATGTTTGATTTAAAAAGAATGAAGTGGAACATTCAGCTAAGAAAATTGCTATTTTGTATAAAATGCAAATATGTGCCTTGCTTAGATTCATGAAATATATTTGTCATGCAGAAATATTATTAGAGAGGAACAGTCATACAAATTATATCAATTAAAAGTAGCTAATTCCGAGCATAGAAGTAATCACAGCATTCACTTTTAGCATGAGATAGAAAGTAAGTTAGATTGCTATGTTACACCTATCAGCATTGTGCATACCAGATGCGCCAAAACGGACTAACTTTTGACAGCCCATGATAAATCATGCATAAAACCAATTTCAAAGACTGGTGATTTTATCTTTGTTCGAAATCCGAGGTAATTTTAGGTGAGTTGCAAACAAGACACTTAAAACTGTTGGAATTTCTTGCAAATTTCTCTTTGAGGTAAAGTTCTGTTTGGCAAATCAACTTCTTTGACCGGCTTTTACTACAATTTTCCGAAGGGGGAAGACTCGAAGTTTTAACTTTGTTGTGAAAGTTTCATATTGTATTTCACTTGCAGTAGCTTTAGACCAGGAGGGGATGGGGGGCAATCGTCACCCGAGGAGGGAATTTATGAAATTGAGTGTATTTGGTCAAGTTCGAGGCGCTGATTCCAAAAATCGATGTTATACGGACAAATTCGGTCCCATTCAGCCTCTATTCCATGTTAAAACCTCGTTTTCGAGAAAAGTGACATCCTCACTTACATATTCCAAAGCATATGAATTTGGTCAATTTCGAGGCGCTGATTCCAAAACTCGATGTTATATGGACAAATTCGGTCCCATTCAGCCTCTATTCCATGTTAAAAACTCGTTTTCGAGAAAAGTGACATCCTCACTTAGATATTCCAAAGCATACGAATTTGGTCAATTTCGGGATGCTGACTCCAAAAATCAACGTTGGACAGATAAATTCGATAGCTGTGAGCCTCTTTTCCATATTAAAGCCTCGTTTTTGTGAAAAAACACATCTTGACTCCTTGGCTCAGTTGTTCCAAAGCGTATACATTTGGTCAATTTCGGGGTGCCGATTCAGAAAATCGAAGTTATATAGAGGAATTCGGCCTCAGTTGGCCCTCTTTACTGCGCTCAAGTCGCGTTTCGATGACAGCCCTATATCTTCTTAAAATCTTAAACATTGTTCAAAATGGTATTCAAGTCAAGCGTACAATATGTATTTTTAAGTTGATACTTGGCACATTACGCATCCAAGTTTAATTTAGTTAACGTAATGGAATGTCTGTGAAGTGCTCCTGTTCTGTGCTAGCATTGTCTTCTGAACTTCGTTGTTTGCACGAAGAAGCAACTCTGCCACATAGTCAGGGTACATAATATCATGCCAGATGACGGATCTTTCTTCATTCCAATGTTGCGTTGTCGGACTATCTAAATGAAGCCGCAGTTCATCTGATTACCTGTATACGTAGGCAACTTAATTTGCTCCTTTGGTATGCAAAAGAAGATTGAATGAACAGGGAGCATCAACCTTAAAACTGCATATATGCCTCTATGTGAAAGACTTCCTGAAAAACTTAGCAAGGGCTATACTGACGGAATGTTGCTTGGAAAATCCATAAAGAAAGGAGGTGAACTTTTCGAGACATTCAATAACAGATTTTTCTCAACGTAGATACCACGCTCTTCAAAAGCATCTATGAATTCTTGACGCTTTAACATTGCTTTCCAACACATCGTTTTGCCCTTCCTATAGAATGGCGAAATGAAACGTAATCATTTCTGCAGAGAACATGCAATTCTACAAACCAGCATTCTTATCCTGACCAGGGACAAAGGTGAAAGATGTAGCATCAATAATCTTTCTTCTCCTGTAAATATTCAATTGTAAGTAATTACCATGCCACGTGTGAAGTCATGGGCGAAAAAGAAGGTTAGGATGTTGATATTGTCAGATGGAATGTGAATCGTCGCTGTTTCATCAGGTACCTGTTCCGTTATGTTCATGGCAAAATGATACAAAGTCAAGAAACAATAATTTGTATAGTTCGCATAGGTGCGTGAAGAACACAATGCACGTTTTTCTGACTCTTAAGTTTTTTGTTTGTTTGTCGAGTGAGTTAGTAAGCATGATAGTTGAAAAAGGTTCTCTTCTCTGGCTCGTATAACTCAACATGGTGACAGGAGTGGGATACCAAACAGGCTCCTCTGCTTGAGCAAGTGCCAATAAGTTGGTGCCTCCTCTTTGTGGTTACTTGCTCGTTCTTGTCAGATATATGTTTCATAGTGGCTAATATTTGTGCACTGGCTTGTGTTTGAAAACAGACTACCTTTCCATCTAATGCATCTTTAGAATTTCCAATTGATTGTGGAATCAACCGAGCAGCATCTCCTTTTTATCACCATTTTGCAGGAGATGGTAGATACCTACTTGAGATCTTGAAATCTGTTATCGAATGTTTTGAAAACTTCACCTCTATGGATTTTCCAAAGCTACAATCACGCAGTGAAGTCTATGCTAAGCTTTTCTGAAAATCTTTAAAAAAGAGTCATAAAGTTGCAGACTAAAGGTTGTTGCTTCCTGTTCATTCAATCTTCTTTTGCATATCAAAGGAGCAAATTACGTTGCCTGCATATACAAGCAAGCAGATGAACTGAAGCTTGATTTAGACAGTCCGACAACGCATGGTTGGAATGAGGAAAGATCCGTTGTTTGGCATGATACTGTGTACCCTAACTATGTACCATGTACAAATGGAATACTCTGCGGCACTTTCAGTAACTTGGTGCTTGGAGAGGCACCAACAGGCAAATACTTTACGATGAACTGGGTTGGGAATGCCTTATGATAGATGGTGAAATAGACGTATGTGTCATTTTTACATCCTCAAAATTACGTCGTCTCTCATGTATCTATTTGAGGACATTCCTCCTGAGCGCGATATCTTATACAATCTTGGACATGCAGTTACTTATAATCCAAACATTTAAGAACTGTTCGCTTCTCCAATACCTACTTCCACAATGCCCTATATGACTGGAATATGCTCGATCAATCAAAAACGCGGCTCCCCTTCTTGGTGAATTTAAAAGGATAGTGTTGGCAAAAGCAGATCGAGGAATCCGATATTCCATGTCCGTGATATTATTGGCATTCGACGATTGACAAAACTTCGTGTTAAATTTAGTGATTTGAATGAGCAAAAGTTTCGGCACAATTTTGACTATTTACGCCCTATTTGTGATTATGGCGAGGCGAATGAAAATAAGAAACATTTTCTCCTGCATTGCCCTAAGTATGACACATTACGACAAGATATTTTTGGTCATCTCGAAAATATTCCTGATTTAAACGTTTCGGGTATGTGGGCTCCAAATCACTTTGTAATCCATTCCTTTTTGGAAATGATTATGGAGGAAATGAAGTGCTTTATCGAAAACACGACACGAATGTAGATTAATGATCAATAGTTGGAAAGCAACAGTTTATGTTTTATGTCCCTTATTTCTTGTATTTTGTTTTCCTCAATCGTTATCAGATTTGTCTTTTCTTATTGTATTTAAATGAAGTAATATTGCAAATGCCAGTCATAGTGGAAAATTGATGACCTTGTGTCTTTTTCTGCTATTATTGGCACAGTTGAATTGTATTCTGTAGTTCTTAGCTTTTTAGATTTGATAGAGAAAAACGTACCCTGCCTGACGATGTGGCAGAGTTGCTTCTTTGTGCAGACATCTGCCAAACATCCAAACTTGAAACAGAGGATGAGTTTGATGATGAGACTGAGGACATCACTACGCACTGAAGTTCAGCAGACAATGCTAACACAGAACAAGAGCATTTAATAAAAGACATTCCATTATTATCTGAATTTTGGTGTGTAATGTGCCAAGTATTAATTTAACAACAATACTACTTCGAACAGTGTTTAAGCTTGAAAGAAGATATAGGGTCTTCATCGAAACGCGACTTGAGCCGGATGAGGATGGTCACAAAGACCGAATTCTTCCATGTAACATTGACTTTCTGAATCGGTACCCAGAAAATGATCAAATGTATACGCTTTGGAACAACTGAGCCAAGATGTGTTTTTCGCAAAAACGAGGCTTTAACATGGAAAAGAGGCTCACAGCGATTGAATTTATCTGTCTAATGTTGATTTTTGGAATCAGCATCCCGAAATTGACCAAATTCATATGCTTTGGAATATCTAAGTGAGGATGTCATTTTTCTCGAAAACGAGGTTTTAACATGGAATAGAGGCCAAAAGGGACCGAATTTCTCCGTATAACATCGATTTTTGGAATCAGCACCCCAAACTTGACCAAAAACTATCAATTTCATAAATTCCCTCCTCGGGTGACGATTGCCCCCCATCCCCTCCTGGTCTACTTGCCTCGTCTAATTGTGCTTGTCCCTGAATTTATGCACTTTTCTAGTTACTTTTTTGAACATTTTGGGTGCAAAGTCTCCTCTTTGAGATACGGCAGTTCATCTCACATTTTGGATTCGGCGAATACAATGTTTGGTTATGTTTTATTTCGTTTTGTGACAACTAGGTTGCAGCCTGGTTGTTTTGGGTCCGGACTGCAGAAGCTCAACAATAATAAATTGCACGAATTGTTGCAGTACAACAGGAATTTACAAAGTTTAACTCGTAGGAAGGCATGTCGTCGTTAAAGTTAAACTTTTAAGGACATTTGCGTTGTCGTTGCTGTCGTCCGAAACTCAAGACTCAAGGAAGCTTTTTCTGCAGCTGCAGCCTCTTCGGTATGGGCTCATTTTCAACAAAATGTACAATAATCTAAAACAACTATCCTTCCAGTAACGATATCTAGATTTGTTATATTTTCGAGAAGCGAGAAACCAGGATGTTTGTCTTCAATTTTTGCTTTGACCTTCTTCCGAACCAAAATCATCTAAAATTCGATTATTTATTCCTCGCAATTTTATGTTACCACACTCAATTTCGAGCATGAGTACTACGAATTTCCTGCAACAACTTCTTGTTACTAGAAAATTGTTTTTCAGACATTTGATTCAAAACAATTTCTCTCGCAGCTCTGACTTTGGCCTTTTCCGAATGAAACTTCTTGAAGAGATTAATTTATGCGAATTGTGACTGTAATTTTACTGATAAGCCTCGTTTTGAACAGCCAATTAGATCTCGAATTAGCCCAATATGTACAAGGGTCAGTATCGACGCAGGTGTAATGGCCGTTGTATCAAGGTTGAGAATTTAAATGTCCATGGTAAGTGCATCATAGATCAGAATCAGACGTGGTATTCTCTTTCCGGTACAAAGCCCTTACCAGCATTTGCGTACTTTCTGGATATTACAAATAAGTGATATTACCAAAAGGATCTTGACATGCGAAGGTGTTGTGGCGCAGTGGTGTAATCATCTGACTTTGCAGCCAGAATAGTCAGGCGGAGTGGGTTCAATACCCGGTTAGACCTCACCACTTGAGCGTCATGACAAGGGGTCGCGGACTCGATTAGGTCTGCTCCATTTCTGCGATCCCAGCACTTGGCGCTGAAAAACGCAACTTCACCTTCATATCTAAGTTAGCTTTTGACTGATAGAATGACAATTCGTTTTTGAATATCACCAAGTATTTTCATTTCAGAGCCAGACAAACGTGGAAACTATATTTTGATTCACCTGATGCTCTGTTGGCGGAATTATCTCAGAGTTATAAGCAATGTCAAAGAATCATTGATTTTATAGACTTGCTCCAAGTCTATCTCTTTTCTCCGTCAGTGGTTCTTTATATTAGTGACTTATAGAGGGAACGCGAAGAAGCGACAATTGAAAACGAGGGGGGACGGGGGCAAGGGAAATAAAAGAAGGAGGGAGAGGATCGCATTTCCTCTGACGAATAAAAGAAATAGACTCGGAGCAAGTCTATTGGTCTTGGAAACAGGCTAATTTTTTTTTATCAATTCTCCTAAAATTTACAATCTACTATTACAGTTTTTATCCTCAAATATGGTACTTGTAGTAATTCGCAAAATTCGCAAAAATTTTCCACTCGTTTTCAATGAAATGAAAGACACATAATGCTGAGATATATACAATCAAAACAAAAAAATAATTTCAAGAATCGGAGCTGTGTGAGCAGAGAAATTGAATTTTGAAGTTAGCCTAAATCAAGTGTTAATTGCATTCTCGATAATGAAATTTGTAAACTTGTGATTTCTTGAAACTTTAAAAATCTGTTTCTTGGCTCTCATAGGTCTGATTTTAATAATTCATTTTTTATTTTGACTGCCAATCATTGCTCTTTCAAATGAGCTACAGCGTGATTGATTTTGAGAATTTTCATTTTTCGGTATTTATTACACTTGCTGGATCACTGTGTGATGGATCCAGTGTCACTCCTAAGTACTTATATCCACTTACAAAGTTAATGAGATGTTCTTTCATTGAAACTTTCAAATCGCTTTGCCTAGAAAAGAGCCAATGTTTTTTTGCTGTTCCAAACAGCTAAATTGTGAATAATAAACTTCTGGAAAATAGAGGGACTGCAGCTGAGAACAGGCCGAGATTGGAAAATATAATGTGTATGGCAGCCATTCGCCTGTATTGATGCATCATTTCACAGAATGAGATTGGTTGCTAAGGGAAACTTCTCCAACAAAATGAACTCTTTGAGTGCAGTAATTAGATCAATGACGTTCCCATCAAAATTATTTCAAAAAGCTCTTTGTTAGCATTTTTTCAAGATTATTGTTAGTTTTCTAAGAACTTTTAGGCAGCTGATCAGTCAAGTAGAACAACAATCGAAGAGTGTTCAAGAAACCAATAAATTTTCCCACCCAGTACTGAAATGAAAGTCTCTTTAAGCTTTCAGTAAACAGTTGAAATTAGATCATGGGTATCAAAGGTTTTTGCAGTTTCTCCGCATCCTTCTAAAATGTTCGTTGTATTCATTGATAGGTAACTTCCCAAGCATTTCGTGATACAGCGCCAGTATGCGAATTACCTTCTTAGACAAAATAAACAAGTTTCTTGAGCAATATCCAAGTTCTCAGTCGAGGTTCTTACTGGTTTAGTTCTTAGTTGAATTCTTGAAAAGAGTTTCTTATTAACAATAGCACTGTTTAATCATGCTGAAAACGGATTACACGTTTTTTTATAAGAAACTGGTTTATAAGAAACTAGTACTACGATGACCAAAAATTTAAGAAACTCTAGTACTACGCTCAAGAACAGTTAAGAAACTCTAAAACGTTATATCTGTATGTCTCTCTTATTCTATGTCTCTCTAACAAAGGTGCCTTTGACTTTTAACTGCAAAATTGGTAAATGTTTGTCTTGATGTGCATGGCTTCTTCTTGATGACAATGTCAATGCAAAATGGAAGCCCTTTCTCGAGAAGAAGGCTCAACTTCGAACAATACCGCAATTTTAGGCCCAAAAAAATAAGAAACTAATTAAGAAACTTTTACTACTAAAACACCGAAATTTTCATGCGAAATTAAGAAACTTTTAGTACTAAGTGCTGATCCAAGTTTCTTATAATAAAAAAACGTGTATTTCATGATTAATTTGATTGCTTGTGTGTTTAATTAGATTGTTTGTTCTCCACTGAAAAGTCTTCAAGCAAAGACTAAACATTTCCTGCACGCCAATTTTTGATGGTTGCTTCCTCAGACTGCATTCTGTAACGTAACATTACAGCATATTTACTCATATTTCGAGGAAGGTGCAATAAAATTGCACTGATCTTCCTTTGCATTCTCCATAATTTGGAAAATTTCACAATAAAAATCATTAAGCCCGTGAGTCACTTCTAAGGTCCTTTGATTCAAATATATTATCAATTTGTTATTGTCTAGCCATTTAGCAATGTTTGTCATCTCAGCAGTTAAAATCTCCTCTATGACGCTTACATTTTTGTGAGAAAAAGATATCACTGTATCATCGGCATATATTTGGATATTACAATTTTTTACACTCTTTGTCAAATCGTTTATATGGATCAAAAACAACAAAGGTCCCAGAATTGAGCCTTGGGGTACTCCATATTTGACTAACTGAGATTCGGATTTAGCAGTGCCACACTGAACAAACTGATAACGGTTTGACAGATAGCTTTTTATCCACACAAGTTCAGTGTCCTTGATGCCATAGAGAGGAAGCTTTGATAAAAGTAAAGAGTGTTCAACTGTGTCAAAGGCTTTTTGCAAGTCGATGAACACTGCACCAGTTAGCTTGCCTTGATCCATAGCCTGGCGGATTTGATCTGTGAACAAAGTCACGGCAAGTTCAGTGTTATACCTTTTTCTGAATCCAAATTGAGAGGTCGTTATGATATTATTGTGTTCCAAATAGTTAGATAGTTGATCGTAAACTATTCTTTCGAAAACCTTTGACAAAGCTGGCAGAACTGAAATTGGACGATAATTTTCAACAGAAGCTTTACTGCCAGATTTAGAGAGTGGAATAACCTTTGCAATCTTCATTTTTCTAGGGACTACAGATGTTCTAAGTGATAGATTTATTATATGAGCTAGAGGTTCTCCTATGATAGATGCACGATCCTTTAAAAATCTAGGAGGAAAGTTATCTCTACCAGCAGCTTTCGATTGATTCAGTTTCGCAAGGACTCTTGTCACCCTCTCCTTCGAGACTAATTGAAACTTAAAGTAAGAGTTTGCATGGCCTAGACCATTGTCATTTTGCCAGGTGAAATTTCGTTGTAAACTGCCGCACAATTTTTCAGCACAAGTTGCAAAATATTTACAAAAGGTGGAGGCTATGCCTTGTTTTGTTGTTTCCAATTTGCCATCTACTTCAAGTGCTGACAAAACTGGTGATGCATTTTCTTTGAATGGATACAACTTTTTGACAAGGTTCCAAAAACTGTTTAGGATTTTTTGCATTTTCCTCCAACAGATTTTTGTTGTGCTCCAGAATTTTTCGCTCAAAATGATAACCTGTTCTAGAAAAAATTGGTGAAAAGTATACTCAAAAACATGAAATTTGACCGAAAACAGACCCGAGCTAGCCGAATATCCTCCTCTGACATGTTTTGACAACCTGCTCTAGAAAAATTGCCTCATTTTGATACCCTGGGCTAGAAAAAATTGGTGAAAACGATACCCTTAAAAACGGCACATCCCCGTCGGACAAATATACTAAGTACCCCCCCCGGGACGTGGCCTTACTTTTCTTAATGTTTCCATTCACTTTGTTTCGGTATTGTCTGTATAACTGCCAGTTGTTATCATTGCCACTTTGTTTGGCCTTCCTGAGGTGGTAATCCCGTGTTCTTATTAACTTTAAAATCTCAGGGGTCCTCCATGGGCAGCTCAAACCACGAACCTTATTCCGTATCATTGGGGCGATGTTGTCAAAAACTTTAGCCAAAATGCTTTCAAATATGTCGTATGCGCTTTCTGCATCTTGCTGATTGTAAACATGCTCTCATGGGGCGTTCAATAGATCTTGTTGAAGCTTTTCTTTATTATAGTTTTTGTAATTTCTGCATGTTATCGTGCGAGACTTTAATTTCTGGCTGTTCATTTTTCTAACTGTACCTATCATTTCGTGATCACTCAGACAGGACTGCAGGACGCTTGTCTTACAAATATTCTGCGGCACATTAGATAGAACTAGATCAATCATACACTCAGAGCCCTCAGAAAGTCTCGTGGGGGAATCAACTTGTTGACAAAAACCGTAACTTGAAATTATTTGTTTCAAAGGCCGATTGTTATTCTGGTTACCGTAGTCACAATTAACATCGCCTAGCAACAGCACCTCTTTGTCTTCGCAGGGAATCTTTGCAAGCATGGACTCAAATTGATCACTAAAATCTTGAGGCAGGTAGTTGGAACTGTCTGGTGGGCGATACAAATTTCCCACTAACACGGGTTTGGATTTATTGAAAAGTACTTCAACCCAAATACATTCGATGCTATCTTCCTCGAGATCAAATCGGCGGTGGTGGGTCAGTGATTCGTTTACGTAAGCTGCAACCCCCCCCCCCACCTGCTCCATTTTTACGGTCCTTTCTGTTCAGATGAAAACCTGCTATTTCAATTTCACTGTCACGAATGTCTTTGTGTACGTGTGTCTCACTAATTCCAATAATATGAGCTTGCCCCAAATTAGATCGCGAGAGAAACTCCTCCAAACCAGCCTTGTTGCATACCAGACCTCTAATGTTTTGATGAAGTACTTTGAATCCCCGTGTCTGCAGCAATTCTTCAAATTTTCTTGAAGTAAAAGTGACGCTGTTGTCCAAATTTTCAGGGCCAGGATTTAGAGAAACATCACCACTGAGAAGGGTTATCATGACACAGATATACTGCCTGATAACACATTGGCTAAGGAATGGACTTTTCTTCTTGCTACTCGCTGATCTACTTTGCACTGAGAATAGGCCCTTCGAGATTCCTTAATATCATAATAATAATAATAATAATAATACATATTTATACAGGATACGCCTTTTCAGTACAAGTAAAATACTGCTATCAATAAGGGTCCTGTTTAAAGAAACTGTTGACAAAGTAAAAAATTGAAAAGCTAAAATACTATACGATTATCATGCAAAGCTTAGATTATCTATCTTACGTTTAAAGTTTACAAAGAAAGATTCGTTCTGAATGTTGGATGACAATCCATTAAAAATTAGTGCACCTTGAAAGGCAAACGTTTTTCTTCCTGCTTCTGTTTTAACTCTTGGCAATATAAGACGTGAGCCGTTTCCTCGTGTATCCTTGCCATGATTAAAACGCTGAAACATGTTTCGCAGTGGTGGAGGGCAAGAATCATTTAAAGATCTTAAAACACGTCGATCGATACTCGTTTTTTCCGGATTTGATCCAATGTGTCCATCTTCAGGGTCGTGTACTTAGTAGGAGCTATTATCTTATGGGCTCTGTCTTGGATTGACTGCAGCTTTTTCTTGGCACTTTCACCTACGCTTAGATAAATGGGATAGCAGTAGAGTAGCACAGGCCTTATCATAACGCTGTATATTTTCTCCGCAACAAGTGGAGAGATGTTGGGACGAATTCTTTGCAGGAGTTTTACCCGACTTGAGGCTCGCTTGTAGATCTTGTCAATTTGCATACTCATTGTTAGGTGATTGTCCAGGGTGATTCCCAAATATTCATAGCTCGTAGTTTGGTTTATCGGAGTGCCATTCAGAGAGACATTACATGACGGTTGTTTCGCTAGTTTTTGACTTGTACCGTAGATAACGAGTTCAGTTTTGCCTTTTTTGAGATTCAGTATTAGATTATTGTTCGCAAACCATTTACCAACTAAGTTTGCCTCTTGATTCAGGACTTCTTCAACAGCCTCTACCGATCTTTCCGAGAAGAATATCACTGTGTCATCTGCATACATAAGAATTTTACATTTGTCCAATACCAAATGAACATCATTGATCAAAATGATGAATAGGAGAGGCCCAAGGATTGATCCTTGAGGTACCCCATATGTCATTTGCTCAGTTTGTGATGTTGATTGATCGTAGCAGACAAACTGCTTTCTATTGAATAAATAGTCTTCAAACCAAGCAAGCTCTGTATTTTGTATGCCATAACATCTTAACTTTTCAAGCAGTGTTCCATGATGGACAGTATCGAAAGCTTTGCGTAAGTCCATAAATAATGCGCCTGTGCAGCGACTCTGTTCCATGTTATTTCGGATGTGTTCAGTGAAAAGAGTTACTGCATGCTGCGTTGATCGTTCTCGTCGAAACCCAAACTGACTGCAAGAAAGGAGGTTGTTACGTTCTAGGTACTCTGAGAGTTGTCGATGAACAAGTCTCTCTAGCACTTTAGATAGGATGTTTAATACAGAAATAGGCCTGTAGTTATCAAAGTTGGACCTTTCACCAGATTTGTAAATCGGAGTCAGTCTTGCACATTTCTCGCTGTTCGGAAAAGATCCTGATCGTAGACTTTGATTTGCTAGAAAGTATAAAATTGCCGCGATCTGTTCAGCACCATCCCTTATAAGTTGTGCAGGTAGGTTATCTGGACCAGCAGATTTGGAAACCTTTATTGATCTTAAGGCTGTTGTTATCTCATTCAGTTCTATAGTCCTGAACTTGAATACGTTACATTTCGGGTTGATCTGTGTAGAAATTGGTTTTCCATTGAAAAATTGCCAAGTTTTACTATTCAACGTAGAGGCATCTCTTTGAAGGGAAGACCCAATGTTGGTGAAAAAGGAACAGAATCCGTTTGATATCTTCTTTTTATCAGAAACAAGTTCACCTTCAACACGAAACACATTAGATGTTGGACTTTTCTTATTTGAAGGATATGATCGCTTAATTTGTTTCCAAAAGTCTTTTGGCTTCTCTATGTTGTCTCGGAACATCTTTCGGCAGCTATTGGCTTTGCTTTGCCGGATTTCTTTCGTTACTGCATTACGTAGCCTTTTGTAAGCTGACCATTCACGTTCACAACCAGTCTGCCTTGCTTTCCTAAGATGGTAATCCCTCTCGTGCATTTTTTGCTTTATTTCTTTGGTTAACCACGTGCAGCTACGCCCTCGTTTACGTCTTTCAACGAAAGGAGCGTGGCGATCAATCACTGCTGTTAATTTCTGCTTGAATAAATCCCAACCTGCGTTTATTCTCTCGTTGATTTGTCCAGTCTGTAAGACTTCTATCCAATCAACGTTCTGCAAGTCATCTTTGAAAGCTTCTTTATTGTATTTTGAAAAATCTCGCGTTAAAATTGTCTTTGGGACGAACTTTTGCACGTGCATTTTTCTAACAATTCCTGAGAGATCATGATCACTAAATGAATTTGCATGGACAATAGAGTTGCAAATCTTAGTTTTATCTGTTGTTGCAATAATGTCGATCAGCGTTTTTGTTTTCCTTGTTGTCCTTGTTGGTGACTGGATAAGTTGCTTGAATCCATTGATTCGTAGGGCATCTTTTATTTCTTTATGATCATTAGGGACCAAGTAATTGCAATTTAAGTCGCCAGCAAGAATGGTTTCTTTATTTTCATTTGTTGCTAATTCAAGCATTTCTTGGAATTTCGCTGTGAAGTTTCTGTCGCTGTAGGCCGAGTATCAGGCAGAAGTATGCCGAGAATAAAAACCCTGTTAACGCCATTTTAGTCATGACAGTACCTGTGAACACCATTTTAGTCATGACAGATATCTTTGAGTTTGTTAATTCTTGCTTGTCTAATTTGAAGCTATGAGCACATTAAACGGACAACAGTGAAAATACGACAAACATTTGTGTTGGAACCACCTGATTAGAAATGAATTCTCTCTATCTTTTGCCCCCAATTGTATTTACTACTAATAGCAATCCATCACTGAATGAAACATTTTTGCCTGTAAATAATCCGCTTATTAATGGATGTTGAGTAGTTATACTTGCTGAGGCAGACAACGAATCTATTCATCGAGCGGTCAGGGCAAATCCCTGCAGATCAAAACAAACATCGAAAATAAAACAACAACAACATCAACGAACAAACAAACAAACAAAACATTGCGGTTGATGGAAAATGAGGCACTTGCAACATCCTCGCAAATATTTCATGACGACATTGACGTGTTTGCTGTCGAAAGGCCAATAGATGAAAAGAGGCGACCGAGACTCTGAAACAGCTAGCCCAGTGGGCGTAATGATCAAAAATGTCCTCGCTTTGTCACGATATTAGTATACTAGTGACATACACAATAACCTACTCTTGACACCTTGCCAAAAACTGAGAGTTAGTACATGGGAAACATCAATGGATGTTATCATTGAATGCAAATGATTCGAAAGGTTCAAATGATTCAAGTTCAAATTGAATTTCAATGGACTGTCCTTAGTATGTAGAAATCGATGATCGATAATACAATTATGTATTTGGTGCATTTCTCTCGAATAAAAGGTACTAGGAAAGAAACGGACGCAAGAAACAGACATATTTTTCAGCACTCTGAGGCCTTTCAAACTTACGTTATCATCAGAGTGTGACTAACTCTCGAATAACTATAAAAGCTCGCAAGTGTAGCTCCTATTTAACTGAAGATGAGACAAGCTTGTCTCGAAACGTACAAAATCATGGCCTAGTCTAATAAGTAATATTATAATCACAATTGAATTTTCCTTAACTAATTGGACATGTCGACCTATTTACTGAGGTGTCTTTCTCTGACATGACCCTCGAAATGATGTTCGTCGCGGTTCTAATGTGATAATTTTAGTAAAGCTGCGCTGCCCAACCAATGTTCCAAATTGAATTCTATTGAGATGAAATGCATCAAACTTTTCACAGCAGGTATGAACCGAGGGTGAAGGCCCTCTACTATATCGAGGTACTCCCAACGCACAACCCGAGATAACCCAGCCCCAATAGGACGCTTTAATCTATCTTTGTTTTTGACAGCAAAGCCGTTATGCACCAATATTCCGATAATAAGTATTTACAATGGCAACAAACCGAAAACGAGTTAGACAAATTAAAGGAGAAACAAGCTCTGTGTTGCTAGTTGTTTACACGTAAAAACGTTCACGCGCGAAGCCACCCAAGGGGGCCGCCCTCCCGTAAACATATTTGTCTTGCTGTTTGCACGCGTCGGCACAAACACAACATCCTTTGCTTTCAACAGAGGACGTAGAAAATTATAACAAAAAACTCCCTAAAAGACAGCTATTGTCCTAATAGACATTCTCGCACGCCCTAGCGGAAGAGCGGTACACCCTCATGTAGTCATGTGCCAAAACCCTGTTGGAGTGCTTGTCGTCTCGTAACGCCAATAGGTACATTCTTATATGAATGTTGAGCCTACAGCAGCAAATCTTTTGCTTGGTACTCAACAACGTTGAAGGCTGCCACATAATTCCAAAATATGGTGATGGTGACCCAATTTTCATAGTCTGACAGAAAAGGGGGGCACAACCTCTGAACAAAAATGATAAACAAGTAAACAACGTAACATATAAGCATTTTGATGCGAATTGAAATAAGCACGACGTTTCGATTATTGCCGATTATGAAGCCATTATCAAAGGCAGAAACACCGCAATACAACAAAAACAACAGCAAATGGTTAAATCAATTTTATGCCTACATTTCGTCCTGCCATGAAGGACTTCATCTTCACAGCAAAGATAATCAGGGCTGCAATTTGACTAGCTAGGATTATCCCCTGCCTAAAAAAAAAATCAACTGAGTCATTTGCTCAGTTTCCACGTACAACATTAACAGCGGGAACGATGGGTCACAGGCCTAGCATCGCACAAATGTTTTATTAGATTTTTTGGAAATCCGAGAGGAATATGAAATTCTTCTAAATGTAAAATATAAAACGGCGTCACCTGAATTTCACCAGTTGACAAACCTCTTGTCCCAAAACAACAAATGAGAACAGTAACCAACGATTCTTGATAATAGTTCCAGAAACTTCACTATGTTCCCTGGTTGTTTCCATTTTTTCAATCAGAATTTCGTCGTGAAGTCTTCATTTCATTTTAGAGAATGAGGTCGGTTGAAATAACTCCAGAGTTTATAGCTCGACAGATAAGACGTGCCGGCCGAGACATCGCAAATTATCCTTGGGCGGTCCGATGAGTCGCCTAGTGATTAATGCAACCTGTTTTGTTGATTTGATGATTCATCCTTCCCAACTAATGAGACAGCTCTGGCATTTATCCCAGTCAGCGGAACAGTTCCACGCCCCAGCCAAAACACGGACCAAGGAACCAGGATCCAAGCCAAGGACAGCCCTGCAAACCTCCCGAGGACGTATTAACCGGGCTTAAATTGCATTTAACCCCCATGAAAATATACTAACAAAGAACTACACGAATAAAGAACCGATCTACAGTGATCTCTCCATACAACGGACCCTTAAAGAAACCATGAATAAGTCATATCTCGTTAGACAAGGGTTCATTGGGCTGCGGATTTGTGTTCAATGGATTATGTCCTTGGAAAATGGGTCTTTTAGGCTAATTTTAGTAATGAAGTCATTGAAAGTAAACAATGTGATCACGTGAATATTTTGTGTAAATTTTAATCAGCGACACAATTTGCTTTACAATTGTAGGTGTCGTATGTCAAAGTCATCGATTGGTTCCTATTGGTGTCTCTAGTGTTCGTTTTCGCTGCTTTGTTAGAGTATGCGTTTGTTGTTCATTACAACTCCAAATTGAAGGAAAAAGATATGATGGTTGAGAAATTGGAAAGATTAAAACAAGACAAAGAAAATTATTTGAGAACGACACAAATGAAATTACAAGTCCTTGACGGAAGTACAGATAATGTAAGTTTCTGTTTATGAATAGGGATAAAAAGGTGAAGTTTGTAAAACAAGGGATACAGCTCTGTTTAAGACAAAGCGATTGGACAGATTTCATACCGACAGAATCAATTTGACAGAATCAAGAATAGATTTCATACCCCCAGGGCAGCCTACCATAACATTTGCTTTCTTATATGTTTTGATTTGATTGAGTGCATTTGGATGTGTGAAATCTATTCCTCAGAAAAGCAAATCGCTTTGTTTTTTGTGAGACCTGAATCGTTTGTTTACAAAATTGGCCCTTGCTTAAAGAGAATGCCTTAAAAAGCTTCACAGTAGCGAATGACTGGATTGCATGACATTTTCACTCAATTTTGAAATTATCTATGAATGGTAGCCCCGTTCACCAGCAAAACTGATTTTCAGGGAGCTGTGCCAAAGAGTTTATGAAACTAAAATCTATTTGAAGAAACTACTCACAAAGAAAATGTATACTGTTTGATAGACTGCAAAAAATAACAAAACGGATTTGAAAAATTAAAATAACGTTTTCCATGATATACAATATATTATCTTAATTGCAAATGAAGAATTCCCGAGAACGAGCTTCCATGAGCTTTGGTAAAAACGAGTAATGAGTGGCTCAATTTGATCTAGTACTTTCCAACCATTAAAATGATAAAACAATGTTTTTTAGTTTACTTACTGCCTTCTGACTGATGATACCAGAAATATTTCAAATTCAATTCTTCTCTTGCCATTGCTGAGCATCAAACAACTTAAAATCATATGAATGCGAACAGCCCATTTTTGAACTTTTTGAGAAACTCAGAATTTGGACTCTTTAGCTAAATCCTGATTTCAGGAGGAAACAATGCATTCAAATAAGTAGATAATATCTCAAATTAAGTTGAGACCCCAGTAAGACGATGAATTTGAAATGTTAAGAGCTGGTTGCGAAGCCTTTCCTGTATGATTTTTCAAACAGTAGATTAGCATATCTGAATTGTTTGTTTGTATTTGCGCTGCTACACAAAGTGATTAATACATAAGATATCTTTAAATGCAGTTTATAGCCTAGAGCTTAACAAACTAAACGCTTTGGGCTGAATCCTTCGTCAGTGGGAGGAAAAAAGTACGTTAAAGCCAACCTCGTTCCTAAGGGTATGTTTTGTTATCAATAGGAGGTAGCCATTGACATATACGGAAAACCTTCATAGGCACTGGGTACGAGGTTGCTTTAAAGCGTAAGAAAAGTAGAAAAAGAACCATTGATAGAATAACGTATTAATTGAATGAAGGAGAAAAGAATGCGGCACAAGAATGCGACGTGAAAGAAAGAGAGTGAGATTCCAAAAGGAAAAACTAAAAGTAGATGATGGGTGAAGTCCATTTAGTAATAAAGTTCCAAATTTAAAGATTTATCTCTTTTCATAAGTTATTGCGCCTTTGTCTGTCTTTAGCCGCGAATAAAAGTCCCTGAAGACAATGTCCCCTGGAAAATAATGTTTTCGTGCGTGTTGTACGTCGATAAGCTCAATAAAACATAAACTCATTTAATAATGTGACTTTGTACGAAGACTAAAAATAGTCACATATCCCCACATCCCTTGTTTGCTTTTTATAGGTCGATACATTTCTGCAGCTTCTTTTTCAGGAATCGGAAGATAAAGAATCCGTTAACAATGAAAACAATTTTGGAAATTGGCCATTGGATCAAAATGAAATTGACAGAAGAAAATCAGAATCAACAAATCCACCGAAAAAGTTATTAAGTGACATTTTGGTCATTCCCAAAAAGATAGATCAGTTATCAAGAAGAGGTTTCCCTTTTGCTTTCATTTCATTCCTTTGTATTTATTGGCTGATTGTAACATTTGCAGCTACGTAACGACTGCATTATTATCTATCATGCTGTAAAAGGGTACTGCAGGGCACGGGGCATTACACATTCAAGACAGACAGCCGTATCGAATTGTTGGCCTAAATGTACATGTGCACTCATTTTTTCATAAGAAACTAAGGATCAGAGCTGGTAGATGGTTTCTTAAATGTTAGGACTCTATTGCTACAAAAGTTTCTAACGTGTTTCTTATGTTTTTAATGCATGAAGTTTAGAGTTGCTCATTTTTGTTAGAAGGGCTCCCAAATTACTTAGTAAGATCTCAAAACAAGTAATAAAGTAATTTGGCTGACACTCAGAACAACGTCAAATCAGTTTCTATTATTGTACAGTGTCCAACTATTCTAAGCGCAAATTACAAAAGTTCCTTAGCATTTCCAATCAAGGAGGGTATTCTCTTAAGTTTTGCAAAATTGAACCTACCGTTTCTTATCAGCTGTTTCTTATAAAAAATATGAGTGTATTACAATAAAAAACGTATCACGAGCCCCTGAGAGACCTACCGAATTGATTGGCAAAAACTTTCGGCAAAATTGAATTGATTGAATAGCGTCAGTTTTTGGGAAAGCAGCTGATAACACCGCTTAAATACTGGCGCTTGGTTGATGAAATATTTTGCTAACTTTTTGCCGAAAATATGAGTGTCGAATGCTTCGATTTTTAAGGCAATGTGTCCATGTAAGTGCAGCCACGTATACACTGTTCTCAAAATATGCTGACACGATGTTGACGAAGAGCCCCAAGAGCGCACTGTGATCCTGCAACAAAGTGAATTTAGGCCAGCTGTCTAGAGTGAGGGTGACCAATGATGATCACAATGTCAGTCAGGGGTAGGGTGTTAAAGACTTGATATATTGGCGTATTACCATATTCTTGGCATTAATATCTATTAGTGATTCAAACAATTTTGAAGTATCAGTGAATTACTACATCAACACAAAGTAATGTTATACAAAATTGATTCAAGTTCGTCTTTTCTTACATCTTTCTTGGCAGGGGCGGATCCAGACTACTGCAACTACTGCTGAAGCAGTAGTCAGATTGTCAGATCCTCGTTTTTAAAAAGAGAAAGTTAACCAATCTGTAGTGGGCCTAAATACCCACGCACTTCATCCCCAGCAGCATCTTCCAAAAGCTCAACCTTTCAATCTTGTCAATATATTGGTCGTTATGCTGCTTTCGTTGTTTGTCGCAATCCAATATCAGTTCAATGTTCAAATCATTATGCTGTCATGCCAACGTTAGCCACACATAGGGAATATTTTGTTGAATGCGAAGGAGGGCTTCTGTGATGGTTCCCGCTCATAGCACATAGCAGCAATTTTTAGGCGGGAGCAGTAGTGAGTTTCAAATTGCTCTTCTCATCCAATCAGGGCTTGAGACGACTACTGCTCAAAATCCGCGGGAGCAGTAGTGAGATTTGAAAAAATAAAAATTTGACCAATCAGAAAAGATTATTTCAAGTTCATCTATGGGCGGGAGCAGTAGTGAGATTTGGGATGCCAGTGAATTGATGAATTGATCGAGGTTCTCGTGGCGGATATTTTGTGACCTTTGGAATGAAATTTAGGCCGTTGACTTAAAGACTCAAGAAAGGCAAAGATGACAGGAAGGCGCGGATGAAACGACACAGTTGAGAGGTATTTCTTTAGTTAGGCCAATGTTTTACTCTACGTTTGATGATAATAAATTGTGAATAGCAATTGGCTTGCAGGGCAGGTATAATTTGCCTCACTTCTGTATAAATTGTGATACACACAAGCTTTTAGAATAGAAGGCCTAGGCCTATTCTATTCCGGGCTTTGACTATTCATGTCCTGTCCTGGCTATTCTTGGCGTCGTATGTCAAGAAAAATATCTTGTTCTTCTATCTCTTCCCTTTGATTATACGTCTGAGAAATAGATAGTATATTTAGGAATGTGGTGGGGGCTGGGAGAGGTTTGAGATTTTGGGATAGACCTGCTAGAAAGAGCACATGCACACGAAGAGATAGGATAGGTAGGGAGGGAGTGTATAATTCATGCCAACAATGTTTCAAATACAAAAGTTAATCAAAAATGATAGTAATTGTTTTCTTGAAGAAAAATAAACTTAGAACACACAATTTCCACCCTTCTCTTGCACAGAATTCAATTTATTTCTTTGGGTTTCCAAATCCAATGTTTTCCATTTTTTGTTCTATTTTGATTGCACAAACATTCTTTTCTTTCAATTTAAGGCAATCATTCATTTAAGTTAATCCTTTCAATAATAAATGCAGCAGAAAATCCCAGAAATTTGAAAATTTGCAGCAGTTTGTCAACATCTATGCTGACACTCAAACTGTTATTTTGGGAGGTACTGTACTCCTTTTACAAAAGACATGAATTTTTCAACAATTAGCATCTTTTTTTCTGCTTAATTTCTCTCCATCAATCATTGTCTCAAAATCTAGAAGCAGTATGTTGTTAGGAAGGGGGCAGTGGGAAAGAGACAGGCAACACGAACTGAAACAGGGGGGGGGGGGGTAGAGTCAATTATAGCAGTCTCAAGAATTTCTATCCACAACTTCATACACAATGTCTCTGTACATAACAATCAATCCTAGTTGATCCTGTGATCTAAAATGTCTTCTTTCATCATTTCTTTCAAAGCATCTATGGATGAAAATTCCTCAGCCACATCGTCTTCAGCAGCTCTCTTGTCCAAGAAAAGGCCACCAGGGACCCTTGATGCATTTGTTATCAAGCAGCCAAAAATTACTCCTGCCTCAAATTGTCCAACTCATTCAGATGAACCACCAGTGACAAACACAGAGCAGCTTGAAACCCACACTGCAACTGATAATTCTTCTAGTGATCCTTCATTTGAGCAACAGTCATCTCATGTTCATGAAAATGACATTGGAAACTTTTACAATGTTGTTTCAACATTGTCTAATGGCCAAAAATAAGATTATCTCTGTACTGTATGGAAACCTCCACAATCTTATGCTTTTCCAAAAAATTCTGCTGGGCGAAAATTTCAGTACAAATGGCTTAATGCATTTCCTTGGCTAGTTTACTCAAAGCTGCTTAATGGTGCATTTTGCATTTACTGTGTTCTATTTGGTGGAGAAAGCAGCCATAATTCCTCCAAATTAACCTGTTTATACAAAATCCCCTTTGACAAGTGGCAAGATGCCATTCGAAGATTTAAGCACCATGCTGAAAGGTCACAAATTCATGCAACTGCCACTGAGAGAGCACTCCACTTTCGTTCATGTATGGAGAATAGAACAACATCAATTAATATCCAGTATGATTTACTGGCTACACGGCAAGTTGAAACAAACAGGGAAAAGTTGAAACCTATTGTTGAGGCTGTGATGCTTTGTGGACGCCAAAACATTCCATTGCGAGGACATAGGGATGACTCTCAATCATATGATGAGTCCAAAAATAACCCTGGAAATCTCCAGGCAATGCTAAGTTTCCTAACCCGATGTGGGCAAAACTCAACATTTGAAGACCACATGCAAAATGCATAAAAAACAGCAACATATCGTTCTAAAACGACACAGAATGAAATTATAAACATATGTGGAGAAATGATAAAAGAGAAAATTACCAGTGAAATGAAAAGTTCAAAGTTTTATTCCGTTCTTGCTGATGAAGCAGCTGACGTCAGTAATCTAGAGCAGATGGCTATAGTCCTCCGTTTTGTTGATTCTTCCTCTCAGATGAGGGAAGATTTCCTTGGGTTTGTAGTGTGCAATGAAGGCCTGTCCGGTCAAGCCATCGCCACTAAAATCCTTCAAGCGATAAAAGAGCTTGATCTAGATCCTAATTTGTGTCGTGGGCAAGGCTACGATGGGGCAGGCAATATGGCTGGTAAATGTAATGGAGCCTCCTCGATAATTAAGCGGCAGCATCCTAAAGCATTTTATGTGGACTGCAGATCACATCTGTTAAATCTTTGTGTCGCCTCTGCCTGCAGCATTCCAGTCGTGCGAAATATGATGGGCCGTGTGAAATCAGTGAGTGATTTTTTTAACATGCATCCAAAACGATTTGCTCTCTTAACAGTGAAAATCAAAGAAATCGACCCTTCTTCACGTCATGTTCATTTGATTGATGTGTGTCGTACCCGTTGGATCGCGAGAATCGATGGTTTAGATGTTTTTGTGCAGGTTTTTGAAGGTGTTGTCTTCGCTCTGGAAACTATCAAGAATAACGAGGAAAGACATTGGAGCAGTGACTCCGTAAGAGATGCTTCGGGACTGTTTCATGGAACTGTTGCCTTTGAATTCATAATTTGTCTTGTTATTGTGTCACGCATGCTAGAGATAACAAGACCTTTGACTAAGCAGTTGCAGTCCCCTAAAATTGATGTTGTTGCTTGTCAGAATGAAGTCAATCTTCTTTGCACGATGCTGCAAAGAAATCGAAATGAAATTTCTGAGCTGCATCAGGAGTGGTTCGAAGAAGCAGTTGAAATTGCAGAGAAAGTTGGAACAACTCCGTCAAAGCCAAGGACCGCCAGAAGCCAGCAGCATCGTTATAATACTCCATCTGACTCCCCATCTGAGTATTATCGACGTGTAATATCTGTGCCCTTCTTAGATCACCTTATAACACAAATAGAATCTCGCTTTACTGACGAGAACATGAAGTTGCTGTACGTCTCTTATGGGCTACCTACCAATGTCTTGAAAACGAATTGGATTGAGAACTTCTCTGTCTTCCTATTGATGTACACAGATGATCTACCGGAGCCACGCTACTTGCAAACAGAGCTAAGAACCTGGGAGAGTAAATGGGAGACAGCTAGTGGGGCTCCCCCAGAAACACTTGCAGATCTTCTCCCTCGCATTGACAAGATCACGTTCCCAAATCTCTACACTGCGTTTCAAATAGCTGCTACCATCCCGGTAACGTCGTGCTCCTGTGAAAGATCAATATCTGTATTGCGACGCTTGAAAACGTATTTAAGAAATACGATGGGAGCGAGTAGAATGAACGGACTTGCACTTTTGAATGTTCATCGCGAAATTTGTCTCGATGTGAATGCAGTTATAGATCGGTTTGCAATTCTGCATCCTAGGAGAATGAAACTGATAGACATCTTAAATTCGGATCCATAAGAACTGGATGAAGTGAACCTTGGGACCTTAAGTTTTTATTTAGGAAAACATGAAAGACAATTTATTATGGGGCAGGGAGAGAATCGGTTTGGCGAGTGATCGTTCTTTCAAAATCTTTTTTGGCAACCGATTTGATTTCAATTTGAAATGTTTCTATGAACCATAGAGCCCTTAGAGAATGATGAAGGTGCCATAACTTTTTCACTGTCCCTTCTCGTCTTGGATTTGAAATCGAACTGAAGTGCTTGCTCACATGAACAGCATGACTGATTGCGTTAGGCTGTTACTAGTAGTGTATACGCGTATCGTTTGTTTTCGCTGAAGAGGAGGGATATTACTTTAATATATTTGACAGAGGCAGACTGTTAAGTACCTTTGCTAAAGTACATCAGGACCAGCTTTGGTGGTGTAAAACAATTGCAATCCGTGATAAATGTGGATAAATGTTTGTGCCCTGTTGTACTCGTTATCAATATGGGGCTACATTTGAAAACACTAGATTTGCCGATTGAGTAAATCTTTGCCACGTGGCTCATTTGACGCTTTTGAAATCTCGAAGTTCCTCATCGTGTAGTTGAATGACTACTTTCCTGTGAGTAATTCTTTTCTTTTACCACCTTCTAAAATTTGACAACCATGTTTAAAAATGGCAGGGACAGCTATTGCTATAATTTCGATATCACCATCTTTCAATATCAAATGATATCAAGAATAATATTCTGTGTAAGTGTATCTAGTTATTAAGGTCCACGCCTATTTCAAAAGGCCACACCCTAGTATTTCGACGCCATACCCTAGTATTTCGAATAACCTCAAATTGGCAGTAGTCAGAATATTTCCTGGATCCGCCCCTGCTTGGCACGCATTTTTGAAGGTTTCCACTTGTAAGATTTGAAATTTGCCTCAATGGAAGCACAGTAAAAAGCCTCATGAAACATGAAGTATATATTCCAAAACATTGGAAACCTCATCAGGTCAATGAGGCTCAAGTGATAGTAAACTTGTCGAGAAAATATGACGTCAAAACACAGTCTATGGTTGAAATCTTATGAAGTGATGGTCAATGAATCGAATATGAAACGTGGATTGATTCTATTCTCCAAAATGAGGTATATATTTTAAAACATTTGAAACCTCATCAGGTTAATGAGGCTCAAGTAACAGTAAATTTTCGAGAAAATATGAAGTCAAATCTATGGTCAGAACACAGTCTATGAATGAATTCTTCTGAATAGACGACTACGCTAAAGATGGCGTCGAGGAACTTTTTACCAAGATGCATTGCGTTCTTTAATCGAGTTTCTATAGAATCGTTGAAGATTCGTAATTAGAACTCATTGTATCATGGGAAAAGTTCCTCACCACCATCTTTAGCGTAATCGTTTATTCATGGTCAATGAATCAAATATGAAACCTGGCTTGATGCAATTCTTCAAAATAGGGTATGTATTTAGATAAAATTTGAAACCTCATCAATTTAATAGGCTCAAGTGATAGTAAACTTTTCGAGATAATATTGAGTCAAAGCACAGTCTATGGTTGAAATCTTATGAAGTGATGGTCAATGAATGGAGTATGAAACTTGGCTTGATGCAATATTTCAACATGAAGAATATATTTCAAAAATTTGAAGCCTCATCAGGATAATGAGGCTCAAGTGAAAGTAAACTTTTCGAGAAGATATTAAGTCAAAACATGGTACACAAAGTACTTGATAAGATTGTATTTAAAGAAATTGTCAAGTGCCGTTCATAGCCAGAACCAGATGACGTCATGTCTATTTCTGCTATGGACGGAACAAATATTGTATTTTGTATTTTGTATTTTGTTGAGGTTTAACTGTGATAAAAAAAAGAAAGTAAAAACACAGTCTATGGTTGAAATCTCATGAAATGATGGTCAATGAATCGAATATGAAACTTGGTTTGATGCATATCTTCAAAACGAGGCATATATTTCAAAACATTTGAAACCTCATCAGGTTAATGAGGCTGAAGTGATGGTAAACTTTTCGAGAAAATATGAAGTCAAAACACAGTCTTTGGTTGAAATCTTAGGAACTGATCAGGTTAATGAGGCTCAAGTGATAGTAAACTTTTCGAGAAGATATTAAGCCAAAACACAGTATATGGTTGAAATCTTATGAAATGATGGTCAATGAGTCGAATAAGACACTTGGCTCGATGCATATCTTCAAAATGAAGTATATATTTCAAAGCATTTCAAACCTCACCAGGTTAATGAGGCTGAAGTGATGGTAAACTTTTCGAGAAAATATGAAGTCAAAACACAGTCTTTGGTTGAAATCTTAGGAACTGATGGCCAATGAATCTAATATGAGACCTGGCTTGATGTAATTCTTTAACATGAAGTATATATTTCAAAGAATTTGAAGCCTCATCAGGTTAATGAGGCTCAAGTGATGGTAAACTTTTCGAGAAGATATTAAGTCAAAACACAGTCTATGGTTGAAATCTTATGAAATGATGGTCAATGAGTCGAATAAGACACTTGGCTCGATGCATATCTTCAAAATGAAGTATATATTTCAAAGCATTTCAAACCTCATCAGGTTAATGAGGCTGAAGTGATGGTAAACTTTTCGAGAAAATATGAAGTCAAAACACAGTCTATGGTTGAAATCTTAGGAATTGATGGCCAATGAATCGAATATGAAACTTGGCTTGATGCATATCTTCAAAACGAGGTATATATTTCAAAACATTTGACACCTCATCAGGTTAATGAGGCTCAAGTGATAGTAAACTTTTCGAGAAGATATTAAGTCAAAACACAGTCTATGGTTGAAATCTTATGAAATGATGGTCAATGAGTCGAATAAGACACTTGGCTCGATGCATATCTTCAAAATGAAGTATATATTTCAAAGCATTTCAAACCTCATCAGGTTAATGAGGCTGAAGTGATGGTAAACTTTTCGAGAAAATATGAAGTCAAAACACAGTCTATGGTTGAAATCTTAGGAATTGATGGCCAATGAATCGAATATGAAACTTGGCTTGATGCATATCTTCAAAACGAGGTATATATTTCAAAACATTTGAAACCTCATCAGGTTAATAAGGCTCAATTGATAGTAAACTTTTCGAGAAAATATGAAGTTAAAACACAGTCTATGGTTGAAATCTTAGGAATTGATGGCCAATGAGTCTAATATGAAACTTGGCTTGATACTGATACTAATAATAATACTAATACTAATACTAATACTAATACTAATACTAATACTAATACTGATACTAATAATAATACTAATACTAATACTAATACTAATACTAATACTAATACTAATACTAATACTAATACTAATACTAATACTAATACTGATACTGATACCGGTGAAGATGTTATGATCGAATCGTTTTGCATTTAATAGTTTTGTTTTTATATTCAATTTTCTGTTATCTTTGATGGTATTTCATTTTTGTTACTAATACCAATACTAAACTACTACTACTACTACTAATACCAATACTAATACTAAAACTAATACTAATTCTAAAACTAATACTAATACTAATACTAATAATAATACTAATTCTAAAACTAATACTAATACTAATACTAATACTAATACTAATACTAATACTAATACTAATACTAATACTAATACTAATACTAATAATAATACTAATTCTAAAACTAATACTAATACTAATACTAATGCTAATGCTAATACTAATACTAATACTAATAATAATACTAATTCTAAAACTAATACTAATACTAATACTAATACTAATACTAATACTAATACTAATACTAATACTAATACTAATAATAATACTAATTCTAAAACTAATACTAATACTAATACTAATACTAATACTAATACTAATACTAATACTAATAATAATACTAATTCTAAAACTAATACTAATACTAATACTAATGCTAATGCTAATACTAATACTAATACTAATAATAATACTAATTCTAAAACTAATACTAATACTAATACTAATACTAATACTAATACTAATACTAATACTAATACTAATACTAATACTAATACTAATACTAATACTAATACTAATACTAATACTAATACTAACCCTATAAATGATATAAATACATATCACTACAAATAATAATACGATTACAAGAAGCTAAACTAACAAGCAAAAACACCAAAAAAGAACCAATCTACAGTGATCCCTCTACACAACGAACCCTCAAGGAGACCACAAATAGCTCCATATCTCGTTAAACAAGGACCATGAAATGCTATCTTAAAACTGCTTACTTGCTTGACAGATTAATTAAAGAAAATTCCTTTGTTTATAAGAAAGTTTTCAAAATCAAATCACTAAAATAAACCAACTGACATACATATTTCATCGTATACCTGCTTTCATTTAGAAACTAATTGTAGTATCTATAATTAAGCTGGTGACTTGTATTGTACTTATGATTCAATAGATAGAATCTGCAAACTCTTCAATTAGGACGCTTTCCATTCAGACATAGCTTCTGTGGTTTTCTAACACTTGATTTCTACTTAAGTCATTCCGGGGGAGATCTTCTAAAGGTGTTCCATCTAAAAAATGCGCAGAGACTGTGATTTTTCACCTTTTTAAAGTTCGATATCACACAGATTTTTCATCTTTGTTCAAAATGAACGCAAAATTTTGAAAATAAATCTTTGCACTTTGCAGAGGAACAAACCAAACATTCATATCTCTCATGACTGCTCGGATATTGATAGATTTTGGTTGTTACATCTCGCTGACTTTGATGGAGTCATCAAATTAAACATGGACAAATGCCTGAAAGAAAGGTGATTACAGATTTGTTTAGAATTTGGAGACGGAGCCTCGATAAGGGACATTAAACTTCTAGATTTAAGATCTTTAGCGTATCTAACAAAGATTTATCTAAACACAGCAGATAACGTCAGGAGTTACCGGTATTTGCCATTTCACAATGAATTCCCAAAAGATCCAGAAAATAGCTAATCTCTTAACTCATATAAGTTGTCCTTGGCTGGTTCGGAAGGCCTTCCAAACATGAAAAGCTATCGATTTCAGAATTTTGGGCCAATCATACATGATTTTGTTTACCGAATTAACTGCTCTTGTAAGAGAGACCTTAAAAAAAGATCATTGCGATTTATTATGTGCCAGGGTGTCAGTGGTTTTAATCGGACGGCGGTGGTAATAGAGCATCACGAAAAGATCATAAAAACCTACAAAAAAGTAAGTTATGAATAAATCCACCAAAGAAAAGCAATTTGAACTGAGAGCAAACATGTTAGATACTAAATATCTTTACGAAACACCTTCATTGCAGATTTGAACTTTATTGGCAGGCAACGAAATTAGCTCTTTCACAAGTCAAACACTAAAGCAAATACGTTTTACGATTTTACGTCATGTTTGAGAAAGAATTCTTTTCTTACGAGAAAATGAATTGTCGATTGTTCATTAAACTAGATACTTCCGAGTTTAACTCATTTAGATCTTTGAGCAACGCAGCAGCATCAAATTCAAGAATATGTAAAGTTTTCAGGAATGTTCAATGACACCATGCAAATTTAGATTGGAATACTTCTTCATCTCTATACTGTGAATACATGTTTGTCGAGTCAATATCATCCCCAGCATCGACAAATATTTCTTCAATATAATCAGCAGGTTACAGATTTAAAGATTAAGTTTGTAAATAAAAAATAACTGCTATTTTCATACTCATGACCAAATCCAAAGAGAAGCTGGTGCTAACGATGATCCTATGCCTCCCCCGGAAATTAGCAGAATGTCTACTTATCTTGGTCAATAGTATTTACAAAAGCAATGATAAGCAAGATGCAATGAGTGCAAGAGATTAATGGCAGCTATATGAAATAGCGTAGAAGTACAATCTAATAGCCTCTTTTTTGCTTCACAAAACTCTTCTTCTTACCCGGACCGAAAGCTGTCATTTATATCTCGCGGTTATTGCATGCAAGGGCTCTCCAGAATGTTATTTTCTTCTACAAGCGTGTTCGAAATTCAGCTTATCTTATTCACACTGATGGCAGTTGGCACCTCTGCAGATGATGGCAATGACACGGAGATGTGAGTAAATTACAATATCATCTTCTCCTATGAAATTGAAGTATGCTATTTTAGGAACAAAGTAAAATGTAGGAGTACAGGGTGGACCGAAAGTAACAGAGCTCTACCCATGGCCGATGGAGCAATGGGTAGAAATAAATCAGAAATGGAGGGCATCGATCCATAAGAGACATTTTTTATATATATATTCAGCATAAAAATTTACAAAAACGGGATTACTTATAACTTACACTTACGAACTACTTTACTACACTACCAGGACGAGATACCATGGGGAGCAAAATACCATGACTACCCCATGGCTTTGACATAAAGACGAGCAACTAAATTAAACCCACATACAATTAAATACAATTACTACTACGCGCAAACAATCTCTACTGATAAACACTGGAGTCAGTTTCACATTGGATGTCAGGCAACCATTTGAAGGCTTATAATTAAGTGTGAGTTACACGTCAATCCCAATAATATTTTATACACTGAAATTACCCAACTTCCAATGCAAAACAGACATACAGGAGTGAAAAAAAAAGGAAATAAAACAAAAGGACTCTGTGGCTGAGTGGCGTAGAACATGGATTCAAATCTAATCAAACCGACCTGTTTTTTGTATGAAATCAAGCGTTAATTCGAGGATGTTTTTATTAATGTTATCAGAAAGGCCTTTATCACCATACAACAAAGTTTGTTAGAAAGGCTGTTGATTTCAACAAATGGTTGTAATACTACCGAAACTCCAGCGAGAAGATTTCATCGTTGAATGACAAACGAAGGGCAATGCAACAAAAAGTGTTCCGTATTCTCAATACCGTCATTCGTTGGGCACATTGGGTTTACGGTGTCTCTAAAATTGTGCTTGAATTTGTGGAAGTTTAGCCTGCTGAGACCAACCTTTATTTGGAAAAGGTAAGATAGGCCTATTGGGTCATGAATACCAAAGACAGGTTTTGCAGGGGGGCGAATTTTGGATAGAAGCTTTGTCTTAAAAGCAGCAACAGACGGTGCAAGCCTGATTTCGGGATCCATAAGAGACATTATGGGGGATACATTATTATTTGGGAATAAAGATGAAGATTTGCTTATAGTTCAATGCAATGGGAAATGCATTTTGATTAATGTTTAATGCATTGGCGAAAAGGTGCTGAGTAGCTCGTCAATACTGACAATCAAGTAATTTCAATGTAAACAATGCAAAATAGAGTTTGACAAACATCTGGTGCTGGTTGTAGGCTCAATGAAAAATATTTCCTCTGCTCAATAATTTTATACGTTGCGGTATGATCTTAAGAGCAAATTAAGCAGTGTAGTGAGGAAATGGATTGCAAACACGAAACAAGCAACAGTGACACAGACAAAATGCTGTTCATTAAGTCTCTACTTCTCATGTTGTTGCACAGCAGGTTTGTGGTAATTTCCCGTTGGTAAATGAGATACGCATCTAAAGACAGGCCCGTAGGAAGCGGGGGGGCAGGGGGGGCTCAAGCCCCCCTAATAATTTTTTAAAACAATGGTGCTACGTCACATGACTTAATTAGATGTATTGTTCTCTATTGTTTTAAGAACAATTGCCCCCCCAATCCGAAGCTTCTTCCTACGGCCCTGTCTAAAGATGTGACATGCAAGATAACAGACGAAATCGGCAAGGTTTGCTTTATCAATTTCAGTTTGTGTGAACATGTACTCTTGGCAAGTTTTAGTATTATTCTACATCCATGTCACGAGTCTTCATTGCACGAGATATGTTAAAAAACGATCAAAAGATGATTTATCAAGAGGCTGATCACTTGACTTGAAATTGTTAAATAAAACGTTAGCCGGTTATTTCTATTCTTGACGATTTATTACATGTCGATATCTTTTTTCAGTTTCCATTCGATTATCAATTTCTATTCGATACATTTGTCTGGCCATGCGCAATAAGAAACATATAATGTTGTACTCACCACCCGGGGGGGGGGTCACTTCAATAGGCGGATGACGGGGGTGTGCCATTTTCAATTGTAATATTTATACCCTAAAATGTATGAATTTTTCAAAATCTACTTTGGGGTATTTCATACCCCAAAATTTACTGGCCTTTCAAAATAGATACCCTTAAATTGTGACCAAAATTCGAAATTCTAGCCAAGTACCTGAAATTAGATCAAATTCTATACCCTGATGCGTTTTTCTTCCAAAATGACACCCCAAAATTTATGTTCATTTGTGATGTTACCAAAAATGACACCCTAAAATTAATTTTAAGCCTGAAAAAGCTACCCCAAAAATGGCATATCCCGTACTGATACATATGGTAGTGACTCCCCCCCCCCCCCCCCCCGGGACTCTCCGAGCGCGTGTTTTTTTTGTGTCAAGTTTTCTGTACAATGTGCTCTGTCTCCACCACCTTAATTAACTGCGCATTTTGATCCCCTGTGACAAAACAGTTCACTGTGAAGCACCATGCACAGCCAGGTAATGTGGCGACGATAGAACACATTGCACAGAAGAATTGATACAAACACAAATGCGGTAAGCAAATTTCATGTTTCTTAGTACGCATGATCTGGCCTTCTGTCCTATAGCTGGAAGTCTCGAAAGTAATGGATGGCCTCAAAAGACATGTCCACACATTATGTGACGTTTCTTGACACATGATCCTCAATATGATAATATGAAATAGAATAGACCATTTGCCAATTAAGAAAAATTCCGACAGCCCTAGTAACAGTCGGAAATCCGGGGACTCCTCTCCATTACAGTATAATCGGCAAGCCGACCCGGCCCGATTTTCTGACCCGAAGCTGCATTTGGAGCCGATGCTCGATGGTTACTCAACTAATTTCAAAACAGAAAAAAATGTACAAGAGATAACTCGTTGGTGAGTCTTATCACGAATTTGGGGTTCAATATTGACCCCAGGGGCGGATCGCGGGGGCCGCGAAAATTGGGAAAAATTTGGCCTACCCCATTTTGGGCCGTAACTCCGTTTTGCGAGGGGTAAACGGCGTCGGCATGTCAAAAATCGACGAGAAACCGTATTCTTTCACTTAAACGCTATTAGCCTCGAATTTATCTCTAAAATTCGCAGAATAACAAGCCTTTCTTTTTTCAAAGCTGTGGGGAAAATCCCGAAAATTTCTACTTAGGCCCTTTTTCCTCCCAAATAGATCGTGCTCATTTTCCTACTAAATGCACTTACTAACTCCATATTAATGATTAAATACCTCAAAAAGGGTTGAAATAAGGTCCTCCAAAAGTTTGTTTTCAGTTTCTCGATTTATCCACTTCAGAATCAGCCCAAGACGATCGGCCAGTTTTCGTTGATTTTTCAAAATTTTCTTCCAAGTTTTGGACTTATTACATTTGCAGTAAGGGGTCAAATGAGCCGATCGTTTGTTTATGTGCCCTACTCTACAAATCGATCGTGGGAAATACATCGAATAAGATCTTCTGAAGTGGAGAGGATTCCCCGATGTTACTAGGGCTGTCGGAATTGGCCGCGCTCGCCTCAATCCCTTTTTCCTAATTGGCAAATGGTCTATTATAGATAATTATCTAAAGTTTCTTTCAAGCCATTCAATCAGAAGAGATAGGTCGTAGAATTTTACATCCACCTTTTTACGCTGAGATAAAGATTTGGGACCTATGCTTCCTACGGGCCTGGTTTTCGAGTCTTAGGATATTCTGGAATAAGTGGCAGAACACCTTCTCGAATAAAGCCATTCACACTGCTTCTATCATAAATGAAAAGACATGTCATAAGGTTTGGGCATACGAGGCTGCTAGAAAATTCATCCATTCAAACTGCTTCTATCATAAATGAAAAGACATGTCATAAGGTTTGGACATATGAGGCTGCTAGAAAAGTAATAGCTCTATGGAATGATTGACAAAACAAGCTCTCGGTTTAGCAGTTTCCTGATAAAATGAAAACAAATAGTTCTGGTTGGTGGAGAACGGCTATACGAAGCAGATGTGCTCTCTGGGGTACTGCAAGGTGCAGTTATTGGCTCCTTGCTTGTTTCTCTTCTATCTTAATGACCTACAAAGGCCACTCATTTCAACGATGAGACTTTTCTGCTGATGATAAAATGGCATACCTTATCAATATTATTGCAACAAAGGATGCAAAAGACCTGCAAAATTTCCCTGGAACACTATTGAATATGGGAAGCGAAATGGCAGAACAAATTGCGCAAATAGAACCGAAACACTCCATCAAAAAATCCTTCAAAATACAACTGAACATTTACTTATTGAACAAGTTCAATGAATAGTTCTCAGCTGTTTTTGATAATTGCACAACTCCTATTTCATACTATGAAAAGAATTCAAACCCAATCAAAGCCTTTCGAAATTATTGTAGGATAGGGAAGGCTCTCTCCTCGCGTAGTTTGCCTATCGAGAAAGCTCCTCCTTGAAGTAATTCCAACAATTCAATTCAACTTGTTTCTCTGTTTGTAGTTGTATTTATATTTGTATATTGTCTCAATTGTCCGTATCAATGTATTGATTTTCTGTAATATTGTCTTATTGCCATGTAGTTTAATCATTTGTTGGTATAATTAATTATTAAATTGTATCTAGAAATTGAAACTGAAACTGAAACTGACACTGAAACCGAAACCGAAACCGAAACCGAAACCGAAACCGAAACTGAAACCGAAACTGAAACTGAAACTGAGCTAAAATAGAATGTCGATTAAATACAGCTTACTGTTAGCCCTCTGCAAGAGCGAGGAATGTCACAGCACGAGCAAAGAGAGTGCTTTATCTTCCTGGTAAGAACGAAACAGAAACTCATAAAGATCCCTCAATATTGTATTTCTTGTGTTGATTGCTTAGAGATTTTTCAGTCTAACATAGAAGAGGACTGTCCGCATTAAAATGGCCTAACATAACAACTCCTGAAATGAAATACATTTAATCCTGGAGAGCAATGATAAATTTTAATATCGGTTTCATTGCATGCATCAGTTTCATTTAGTTATCAAGTTTATTAGTTAGATATCAAAACCTCAGCAAATGATGAAGACGCTTGTCAGAATGCATATGGCCTGCTTGATATTTCATGCTTCATTTATTCCGTCGCTTTTTGTCTTTCTTCTCAGCCACGCATACCCGGAGCAACACATATTGGCTGGTATACTTGCAGACTATGATCGAAGAATTCTACCAACGAGGGATGGTGAGTATTTAAGAATGATAAGAAGCTCAGTTTATTCCCATGGTATTTCGGATACCTTTAAGCTTTGATACAGGGTGTCCCAGAAAAACTGTTCCACGTTTGATTAAATATCAAAAGGTAAAGATAATATTTACAAGCACCTTTGGCAAGATAACCCTGCTCCTAAGATTTCAACCCTTTAGTGGTTGGGCTATCTGACACGTCCTATTTTGGTTGGGGGCAAAAAGCCCCCCTACCTAACTCCTGGCCGGAAATAGATAGAGCAGCCAGATTTGGTGCATTAATAACCCCATGTATGTACTTTATGAGAATTTGAAATTATCCTAAAATTAGCCGTCATCATTGCTTGCGTCAGCAGTTTTCTTTGTGTGATCAAGGAGGGGGGCTTTGGGGGGTACTAGAACCCGCAAACCCGGACCAAAATTAGCAAAAACCCGAAAACCCGCAAGCAAAAAATTCGAAACCCGAAATTGCACTTCGGAACGCAAAATTTCAATTTTCGGTAATAATCTTCGACTATTTCCGACATTTTCGTTCTCAGTGACACTCTGTGCATCGTTTCAAGCATTCGGAAGCTGGTTTTTCGATCTCAGCTAACTAAAAGGGAATTTATGACTTCGAAAACCCGAAAACATTGGAATTTTTGAAAGAAATCCCGAAACCCGAGCATCAAAATTGGCTAAACCCGCAACCCGTGGCGCATCTCAAAACCCGAAAACCCGCACGATTTAGATGTAAAACCCGAAACCCGAGGGCTAAAATTGGTCAAACCCGCAACCCGTGAAACCCCAAAGCCCCCCTCATCAAGAAAAGTGTTGAAATCAGTCAGAATCAGGAAATATGCGATAAAATTTCTTTTTGAAGCACACTTTCCTTTAAACATGACAATTATGATATATTTTATCAAATAGCACTACCCTGCAAAATATCTTTGCAAAATTTTGCAGTTTTGCTACTTTTCTTGCGAAAATTAATATTTGAAATTTGGCGATTTTGACAGAATCAGTTTTAGAAAATTGTCTCCCTCCCCCATTTGCCTTATTTTCATAAAATTTATTCAGTCGTTGCACAATAAGTAGCAGTACAAAATCCGAATTTTTTCCGGGCCATACATTTCTCATGGTAGAGTTATAGCAAAAAGTCTACTAGGGGGGGGGGGGGGGCAAATTTGCCCCCAACCAAAAATAAGGTTAAGCAAATTTTTGACGCCAGAATCTTGCGAATCCACTAAGAATTCACGGAGTTACAAGGGCAAGCTTTTGAAGTTGAAATTAGTGCGGAAGCTGAAACCAGACGCCCTTAACTAATTTGTTTTTCGAAGAGACGTCCCAACATCGAGGTAAATATATAGTCGAATGTTTTACCTTTCGTTGATAGCAGAGCAAACCAAATAGGACTTGAAAAAAGGTATCTAATTCTCGTAACCGTTGCCAAAATTTACCTACGCCTCGTGGATGAATGCAAGTGCATGAATGCAAGATGAATGAATGCAAGTATCCAAAAACATGGAACGAAAACTTAATCGACGAGAGACGGGGCCATTCCAAATTTTGCTCAACAGAATTCTTCCAAGCATCTATAACCTTGATTCAATGTCAGAGAAAAGCTAGTTTATCGAAAGCGCTTTTTGAATTCCATTTGATTTGCTTTTGAAAAACGAGATTCTACGTTCAAAAAAATTTGCAATTTTTGGGCGTCTGGTTTCAGCTTTGTACAAACTTTAACTTCAAAGGTTCGTAACTCCGTGAATATCTAGCAGATTTGCTAGCTTGGGGTGTCTAAAATTAATTCAAAATCTCAGCAATGTGGTTATTTTACCATGGATAAAATTTCGTTATTTCTTTGTATTTTATCAAGCATCAAACAATTTTTTGGGACACCCTGGATAAGGATAGAGATTCAATTATTCCCAGTTCGGTCGGGAAAATCAAATGATCTGAGAAGGTTTGAACGCTTGACAAGAGCAGTAAGTCACAGCAGTTTTTTACAGGAAAGAATTGCAGGCTGTGCATCGTTTCCTTCTAAATAATAAATTTGTTCCAAAATATGTTTGGAAATGGTACCTGGCTAATCAAATCATTATGATATGATATGATAATAATTGATCACGAGTCACCTCTTTCTTGAAATTTTAGGATCAGCTGTCAAGGTTAAAGTTAGAGTGCTCGTTATTGACCTGGCAGAAGCAAAATCCATTCACAGTGTAAGGCATTTCTCATGTTATCAGAATTTATCAACGGGCATTTCCGAGCGTCATCAGGCCGTTCACAAAGGCCAGAGAAAAACTAGGCTAAGTTATGCAATTCATGGTGAAAAGTCAGATTATTTAATTAACTTGACTCTAATTGTTGTAGTTTTGATGGCGTAATCAATTTTATTTGCTTTAGGTCAAACAGTACTCGTACAGATTTGACTGTAAAAAACTCACTCGAGAGAAATATTACTCTTTTCTTAACTTTAATTGACAGATGAAATATGAAAAGCCATAGAAACGTAGCTTTTTGAAAAATTTATGAAATTTTTAAACTTGCATTTATTACCTACATTCATTAGATATAAGACGTCATGAATGACGTCATAGGATGGGAAATCGGGAAAAATAGGTTTCCTCCTTATTCTCTTCTTGTAGGGGATACGAGCAGGCTAAATTGTGAACCTCAAGGAATCCCCAATAAAGGGCCCCAGATCGCATGCATAGTTTACTTCACGTATGTAATAGGCAAATTAGCTGGACCGTTGAGAACAAGGGAAGAAGTAAAAGCAGCAATGCGCATGACAACGTGATCCCCGATGTTGATTCGCTCTCAACAAAGATGAAACACAGTTGGTCAAAACAATTGGAGCAGCATTCCATCTCCCCAATGACTCCTTGTTTCATGGTTGCACTGAAATATCATTCAGTTATCTTACTGCTGTCAAAGAATTCATCATAGTTTGAAGTTATAAAATGTTTGACCGAATACCCTGGGTACTAGAGCCTTGAAATTTCAATAATTAAAAGAAAAAAGACAAAGAGAGAAGAGCTTTTTTAAGCTCTGGTACCGAGAGTGGCTAGACTGTACAACAAGCAAGGCGCAGCTTTCTTTTGGGATGCAACATGGTCATTTTAAGCAATGCTCACCATCCGAAAAGCCAGACTCCCTGATTCCTCCTTTTGAGTGAAATAATCGCCATCAATTTTCAGCCAACATTTTGTGAAAACTCAATGTAGTGAGGGATTTGAAGTCAAATGGGGAAATTGCTATTTACCTCTGTTTGCCAATCAAACTTCATGCCCCAAAGCAAATTTGGAACTTAATTTTTTGCACATCTTTCAAACTTTCAAAGCATGAACTAGAATAGGAGAGAATAGTCCAATAAATGAATGAATTATCATATATTTGAAGCTGTTTTTTCGGGCGGTTGGCATAACTTAAACTAACTAAGCAACATTGCAAAACATATCTGAGCCTTTTAGCTTCATGCTGATACCTTGTTTGTGTTCGTAGCATTGGCTTTCACGAAACTATGTGCGATTACAATTACAGCTTTCCTAGGCCATATTACGATCAAAATGTTGTAACATTACCGATTTTGCCTCATGTTAAGCCTTTGTTACACTGATTACGATGAGTCACGAGTCCCAGGAATCGCTATTCAAAACGAGACTACTACACCAAACTGAGACCACTCACACTGGTTAGGAGCAAGGAGGATGGCCAGACCTTCCCACAATGCAACAGCAATCACATTCAACTATACAAAGCGAGGCGCACGCAGATCTCAGATCAGTTGCGATGAGCAAGCATCAGGCCAGCATCTGTTCGTTTCATGTGAACATCTGTTGGTAAAATGTTCATTTTAATAATAGTTTGGACAAATAATGAGGCTTGGATATTAGCTATTGCGCTCGCAGGGCTCGTTTAATGTTTACTTGAGCAAGAACAATTGACTCAACTGCACGATCTCTTGCAACGATTGGACGATTTCGTGACTGGGCCTAAGCAAGGAAAGGCGGAAGTTTGTCTGTGTGGGAATCAAGGATGGAGTGATGTGTCTTTGCCTTCAAGACCATAGCAGTATTTATGTCTACTGCATCGAAATTCATAACATTGTTACCTAAAGATAAGCGATCTGGTAGCTGTGAGCTTCAAACTGTTTTTGCTGACATTTTACAGACTAGTATACCGAAAACCTGGGTACACACAGGCTGCAGGGTACAACAGCAGGGAAGATTTGTTGCTAGCAACTGACGATGTTGATGAGCTGTCCCAGCGATATTCACCTTTTAATGGAAGTGCCTTCGAGCTGTTATCATCAAGTAAGATGGCCATCTCCTTTAATTTCATCCCAGGCTATGGATTTTGCTTTGATTTTACTGGAACCTTGCCTCTTTCTATTTTAGGCCCATCAAACTCAAGACTGAAGGTTTACAATTACGTCAACAAACTATTCTTAATCTTTTACAATTTCTTGGAGACATCTTTGTTGTTTCATATGAATCTAAATCTAGTCGGAGACATTTACGAAATTTTGCTCTTTATTGACAGTAGAACTAAAGCACATGCAAAATTTGGTGGTTAGCTTTGATGAATGAAATGATGAGTCCCACACTCCTTGCTGTTCTTTTGGCACTAATCCAGGTCTCATAACAAAAGCATAACACCCATCTGAGAATGCCAGTAAAAACTGGCTTGAATGGTCAGAGTGTCAGTTAGGCTGATGAAACCTTGCAGACTGTTTGTCCTCTGATCTCAGAAGTTATTTCCTTTCCTTTCAGATTAACCTTGGTACAAGAAACATAAATGGCTGTTATTAGTACTCTTGATGTTATGCAAGCTCTTGTACCTCTGAGATTTTCAGCTCACTACAATCAAAGGCGCATTGAGGATCTCTTCAGAAAACTTTGGGACTGAGAGAAACAATCTCTGAATCATGACCGTTATGGAAAATCCAACTTTTGCAAGTCTAACTTATGCCAGTTTGAAGTTGGGAAGTAAATTCCCAGTTCTTCCATTAACTCCTGCATTAGAATGCAACTGTGCAAATTTTGGAAAAAGAGGAACCATTGGAATTTGGAGCAACAATGAGAAAGAAGATAAACAGTATAATTTGTGTTTCAGTTTTGAATAAACAATTTTCAGGTTAGATAACTATACTTGGAGCATCTATTCACAAAAGACCATCAACATTAATTTTATCACAACATTTGTTTGAAGACTGTAGGCTCTTTAGCAATCCAAGTTTAGCATTTTTCTTGATATGATAACCCATACTACTGTGTTGTTCTTTAGTTGACCACTACTGTTGAACGGACTGACATTGATATCTTGAGTACTAATGTAGCAAAAATGAATTAACAAATTTCAGGCTGTAGGTTTTCAGCCGTGGAAGGTTCTTACATGAGTCAAATGTGGGAGTGTGCTAACAGTAAATGGATTTGTAAAAGTATTGAAGAGTATTGGTACAGTCGTACACTCCCATTAGGGGCTAAGCGGATAGCTACCTAATTTACCCACATTTTTGCACTTGATGATACAAACACTTATACCAAAGTACCCCTTGTCAGTAGCAGAGCCAGGGGAGGTATAAGGGGTAAATTCCCCCTTCTAAAAATTTGGCAATTATTGTTTATGAAAAATGCAAAAAAATGTCTGGATACTCATTTTACCCCTATCCCAGCTGAAGGTTTTTACTTTAACCCCTTTAATATAATTGCCTAGCTCTGCAACTGCCTCTTGCCTGCAATTTACAGTACCATGATTTACAAGTTCTACATAGTTATCTTCTGGAATTAGAGGAGTGTTTGTTTGTTTGTTTTGGACTGTTTGGCAAATGGTATACCATGAGGTTTTCCATCTTCTTTTTCTCCACTGAATCACTTGGAGTGTATGCAAACTTCTTGACACCAGCATTATCAGTTTCTTCCTGCAAATAGAATTATGTGTATAATTAATTTTTTGATTTTCAGCGTTTGATTGGAAAGATAAGGGTGTGTAACTTGTGAAAAAATTGTTCAAAAAGTTCTTAGATCTTACATCAAGAGGCTAGTGATAAATAATAGATTTTACTGTAGCATTATGTTGCTGCAGTTTCCTTGAAATCAGTCACACAGGACTCTAACAGGGATAATCAGGAACGCAAAGTACATCAAAAATGCCAAATTTCAAGGTTCGAAAAAATTACTTTATCGTGGGGACTTAAGGGGACTTAAGAAAATGTAGCATCATTGAGTATTAATCTTACTTGAAACGAGAGGATAACCTTAAGTCCCCGTTCGTTAACCCAAACGGAGCCAAAAACTGTTACCCATTTTCAAGAATTGGATTACCTTAGGCCCGTCACCGTTAAGTTACATTTTCATGCATTCATTGGTAATACCAGACAAAACAAAGTTAATCAATCAATACGCATATGAGATTAAATCTTTAAAATGCTTACAACTGCTCGTTCCCCTTTACGTTAATGTGTTGCGAGTGCAAAACGTATCGATGACTGCCTCAGCTTCGCCGCCATTGCTCCTGTCATCTGATTCCATCTCGAAGCAAAGCGCGTTGCATTGTGGGAAGCTCTGGCCATCCTCCTTGGGTTAGGAGCGTCTGCCTTTAAATAGGATAGCTGCGGTCATATAATCAGTCTAAGCCTTTTCGGAGATCCTTTTCAGAAAAATTCGATCCGATATGTTGAGAATGATATGAGAACGATTGCCAAATTAACTGTGAGAAAGACAATTTAGTCGTGATTTTAAGCCTGTTTTGAAGGTTTCTTGAACGTGTATTCTCCAGAAAGAGCCTGATAATGTCAGAACGGAGTGCCCGATTTCAATCAGGTAAATTGTGAAACGGATTTGAACATATCCATCATTATAGCCTGATAACCAGACCCAATTTCAAAAGAAATAGTGGTCTTTTAAACACCGCAGTGAAGCATGTTCAAGCCTCGATTTGATATTGCTCAGAATCCAAGGTTTTGATGGAAATTTATGCGAATAATTTGCTGATTTTTGTAAACAAACCAATCATCCATGTAGTTCTTTCTCGAGTTCTTTGAACATTTTCTGAAAAGGGAATATTGCTGTTTGAATACGACTTGATTACTATTTGTCCCGCCTTGCATAGAAATCTAATCTCGGTAGACAGTTGAATTGCATACCCTTAGGTCAGAGATTAAATTTCTATGCCTGGCAGAACAAAGAGTAATTAAGTCATAACTGTCAAAGGACTACATGGATAAATGGTTTGCTCACGGGGGAGGGGGTCCTTTCCCAAATTCTGGGTAGGGGAATTCCACGAGCATCTTAAAAAGGGTACCGTTGGCTAGACTAATTTTGACCATTTCCTCGACCAATATTGTCAAATTTGTTCCAAATATGATATCATGACTGTTCGCTAGACCAATATTATCAAAAATGACACCCTTGCTAGAGCATTGCTGGGCAAAATTGCAAAAAAGTATACCCTTGGCTAGACTAGAAGTCCGAAAAAGTATACACTTCGTCGCGGCACATCCCCAGGTACCTTCTCTATGGAAGAACCCCTCCCGTGGGTTTGCTGGCAAGAATCAGCAAATTATTTGCATAAATTTCCACCAAAACCTTGAATTCTGAGCAATATTAAAACGAGGCTTGAACAAGCTTTACAGCGGTGTTTAAAGGGAATAGACATAGCTATATCTCGTAGCCGCTATAAATAGGCTAAAGAAACGCCCACAAACTCATTGTTTCTTTAGCTACACAAAAAAACCGGATGCGTCAAAGTGGTCGAGTACAATGTATTATATTTTTGACTTGGCCCGGGCCAGCTTTTAACTATGTCGATTCCCTTTAAAGGCACTGTGTTCATGTAAGTAGACAACTTCGAGGGGGGTATCTCGAAAACATGTGATCTTTCGTCGTTTTTTCATGTGAGCGTGTTTCTTGCAAAGTCTTTTCTTGCAAAGCGTTGTTTGTTAGTCAAACGATTGTTTCAAGTTCTTTTGAATTCGTCAGCAGGGATTCAGCAATCTCGCCTTTTGAAATAGTGTTCTAGAATCTTCAAAGGTCCTTGTTTTCTTCTTTTGTGTGATTGTTATCAGACAGATTAATGAACATAAAGGCATATTTTGACAAGTTCTTTTGAATTCGTCAACAAGGACTAGCAATCTCGCCTTTTCAAATGATGTTCTAGACTTTTCAATGGTCCTTGTTTTCTTCTTTTGTGTGATTGTTATCAGACAGAATAGGTTTCCTTTCCTTTCGACAACGAGGCTCTTATTTTCATGTGATCAGTTTAAAACAGTCTGCCCTAAACCAATCAAATTCTCGAACAGTTACATGCATGTCAGCATCGTGTCAGCAGTTTCAACTGTTCGAGCATGCAATTTATTGATATATGGACACACTGCCTTTAAAAGACCACTATTTCTATTGAAATTTGTTTGCTTTGAATTCCAAGGAGCAGAGGCCATTCAGATGGTGAATATAACCATCCATAAAATTCACCCGTTACTTCATTTTTAAAAAACAGTTTTGATTTTTCAACAGCATTATGGGATAGAAATAATTATACAGTCATCTTGGAACGATCACAGGCTGGTTTACAACGGGTCAGAAATCGATGAAATTCGGCTGGCAGCGAACAAAGTTGATTTCATTTGGACACCGGATTTTACGTTTGAAGCAAAGATAGCCATTGCCAGTAAAATCACCATGGACAACAAATTTGTTTCGATAGATGCACATGGAGATATACTATTCAGTCAGAGGTACGGAACGAATCTTTGCTATGCTATAACGATTTTAGAGCATAAGTTCAAATCTTTAACTCGGCGTAAAAAGGTGGGTGTAAAATTCAATGACCTATTTCTTCTGATTGAATGGCTTGAAAGAAACTTTAGATACTTATCTATAATTCAACCGTTGGACTTTCCAGAAATTTTGAATATTTTTCAAAATTGCAGCATATTTTACATTTCAGGTTATTTGAGGATGTGACGTCATCAAATTTCTAAGTCATAAACCAGATGAGTGACAGACTTTTGTTTGATACCATATTGTAGGCATTCATAAACTATGGTTTTCTTCGAAATTACTTCATGTTGCATCAAACGGTTTAAAAATTACGATGGTTTTAATGTGTTTTGAAAATTTTTGTTGCATTCTTGAAAAAGAAGGGAAGCACTCTAACTTTGAAAATATTTTAGATTTCAGAAAAGCGATTTTGGAGTGATATTTCTAACTCAAAATTTTCTTCAAATTACGCAATGGTAGTAGCAGCATTCATTAACCATCTGTCTCAGGCTAGCTCAGAAATCTTTCCTGTTTAGGTGAATTACTCTGGGAATGCAAATCCGATTTGACCATGCGAGGTTGCAAAATCTAAGTTGAGATCTCATCTATACCATGACCGGAAAATAGAAATTTTTTAATGCAATGCTCCTTCACAGGAACTGTTCAAACGCCTATACGTTTTTGGGACACCCGGTATAATACTGCATAGTTCAATCAAATCTGTCCATTGAAATCATCGATAACAATTATTTTCTGCTACCTACCTGCTTCCCAATATGGGCCTGTCACGTGACCTGTGAGCTGAATAGATGACTACGCTAAATAATAATATAATAATATATTAATATTTAAACAGGTTTACTTGGTCAACTAAGAACAGCTGCCATAAATCGAGGACTTGTGCTGTGTCCAACGAAAAGTAGTAAATGAAAACTATTATTTACAATATAAGGTCTTTGAAAATATTGTCAATAATAGTTTTATTTACTTCTTTTCGTTGGACATAGGTCTTTAATTTATAGCAGCTGTTCTTAGTTGATCAAGTAAACATGGATGGCAGCAAGGAACGTTTTCCAAGATGCATTGCGCTCTCATCACGATTCTTTAACGATTCTGTAGGAATTTGATTAAAGAACGCAGTGCATCTTGGTATAAAGTTCCTCGCCACCATCTTTAGCGTAATCATCTATTGTTTAAACTTTTTCCCATAGAAACGTAGCAAATAAATAATTAGTAAAAGTTAGGGAGGTTGGGGGGCACTGCTGATTTAGTTTAAAAGCTTGGCAAGTAAAATCTGAAGGGGGGGGGGGGGTGGAAAACATCCCCCATATGGATTAGAGCTAAAAATATGTAGTTGATAACAGAAGAGCAGACATATACAACGTTTGCAAAAATATTCTGGATTTCATTAGGTTAAGTTTTACTATTGTACACTATTTCAATAAGTTTCGTCACATGTCTGCGTCACAAAGAAAATCTTTAAAATGGCTCTAATTTCTTCCTTTGTTACTAAATCTCAACAATATATATACCATTCGATTCATCTCGATGAGTACTTTCATTTGATATATAATTTATCCATATTTGCTGACATCAGCAGTTTATTATTTCTATGATGTCATCAATCTTTATGACGTCATATTCCTAATGAATGAGTAATTTTTTATACAAAACTGATGGAATTACCTCAAATATCGATGAAGGTACTTGATTTCACCAATAATATGCGAAATTAATTGTTTTAAATCATAATTATTGAGCTAACAATTTTGCATTGAATCAAATATTCATTATTTAATTAGTTAATTTATTAGAAACCATAAATATCCTTACGAAACCATATAAAACTACAAATTAATGATATCAAGCAGGTATTTGGATGGTTTTTTGCCAATTTTATCTAGCTATTTGCTAATAATGGGCCCTTTTTTGCAAATAGCTCGATTTTCTCAAAATTTGCATTATTCTATAATTTATGTTATCTCTTTCATACAGGGTTATTCTCACTATATTTTGCCCAATGAACTTCACAGACTTCCCATTTGATGATCAATATTGCACACTGCCAATATTGTCATGTAAGTTTATGATCACTTTTTAAGATGAAAATTATGTGACAGACATTAAGGACATGTGTCTGACTAGACTAGGTCTTCTCTGTTTCTACAATCTCGAGGCTTGGTTGCTAAAAGCGGCAACTTTACCTTCGCCCCAAACAGCACTGTAAATAAGCCAACTTTGCCCAAAGAAACATAAACCAATTTGATCCGACGCAGGAATAAGAATTCAGCTTAGGGTTACTGTACCCCTTCAGTGACCACTCTCGATTTTGTCTCTCTTGACTGTCACACACGCAATATAACACGTATAAACTATACTGGGTATCCCAAAAAATTGTGTTAAGTTTGCCAAAGATTGCAACAAAAGAGCAAAAGATTCTCGCCAAATTTTTATCTGATCTTGCTCTTCAGATATTCAATTAAAGTTTGCTGCCATCCCCGTAAAAATGCGTTTAAAAATGATGGAGCTATGACGTTCAGAAAACCAAATTTGCCCGATGATTGAAACCAGTGGTATGCCATTTTGTCTTGCTATTTTGCAGTGATAAGTAGCTTCTCCACATGAGGTAAGAAATGATTTCTGCGAGATCAGAAATAGTGGAACTCTCTGAGGGTTATTGGAATTTTCAAGAGAGCTTGGAGGCTGCTGTTTCATTTTCCGTCTATGAAGCTATTTATCGCTGCAAAATAGTAAGACAAAATGGCAGTCGGCTGGTTTCAGTTAACGGGCAAATTTGGTCTCCAAGGAAGGAGGTCATAGCTCCATCATTTTCAACGGATCTTATTGGGAATGGTAGCAAATTTTGATTGAATATATGAAGAGCAACATCATGCGAAAGTTTTGCGAGAATCTTTTGCCGTTATGTCGCAATCTTCAGGTAAACGGGGCACAATTTTTTTGGGACACCCTGTACATCATTGAAATCTTCATTAAATTGAGAGTATCTAGAAGCAAAAGAGGAAGACAAATATTCAAGAACTGTACGTTATACACCAAAAAGCGCAAAAGCAAGACCTTCCGACCTTCTATAGCTTCCTTGTACTCCGAGATAAGTTTCATATAAACCGCAATGTGATATTTGCATTCTTAATACATTCATCTAGCACTATATGAGCAAGGTGCAGAAATGTTTTGACCGCTGTACATAGAGCACTATGCGCCTGCGGGTTGTTTTGGAAATCGGAGAGGCCAGAATTTCGCCGGCGCCCGGTCTTGACCGAATCCATTGTGATCCAGGCCCCATGGGACGCGGCCTGGAAAAAAGCGCTCGCAGATCGTGATCACGAGGGAAACAGCAATGGCGGAAAAAAATTTGGAAGTGATCATCCAAAAATGAATATGGAAAATACGACATCAAAAATCACTGCAAGGAGACAAAATTTTGCTCAAAATCATGGAAATACGAAAACAGAAATTGCACAAAAACTGGTCGCTGCCGCAAAACCATCATTTCAGGAAATATTCTACAGGATACAAACTTCATTTCAAGACAGGTCAGTATTCTCGGAAAATTTGCGTTGACCTTATTTTTTTATTCAAAGTCAGGGTATTTGAAAAATCAGAAAATCTTGCCTCTTGGCTTGTGTTCAGAACAAGCTCGTGGTAGGAACAGAAAAAGTGCTAATTACCCCTTGATATTTTTATCTGGCGTTCCTTATGGCCTAATATTTCACAAATTCTAATGGAAAAAGCAACGCGATCGCCAGAAAGAGTAGGAAAAATAAAAGTTTCAACACCACCAGATTTTGCTGAGAGAAGCGCCCGTTTTATGCACTAAACTTTGAACGAAAATTTCGCAAAATCTAGTCGCTGCCGCAAAACCAAAATATCCTGACTTTCAAGAGTGCTCATCAAACTGCTTGTTCATGGTTTCCGTTCATCCCGGAAAATTTGCAAAGAAGAGTTATTTAATTTTGTTGGTGCAGGTGTCTCTGTATCCAAACAAGTGCCTGAAAACAACATTGGGCCTAGCCAAAACACAATATTGTTGTTGTTGTTTTGTTTTACTTTCAATCAACCTGATATGCCATATGGTCAAACAAGAACCTTGATACTTCTTTGCCCAGCAGTTTTCTTGTATTTGTTAGCTCACATGACATAGGAATGAAAAATGCACAATTTTGAAATCTGGGAAATTTAATTAAACATTTGGTTTTGCATGCAAGTGGCAACAAATTCATTACCAACTAAGGGTACAGTAATTGCATTTGAGTTTTCACTTTTCAGTTTGCTGTTTTTGAAGAAAAGTGGATATTTTAGTTGCAGGTTTCTTATGATTTTAAAGCCTGTTATCCATCTCCAACATAAACATGAATCAAGCTCTTTCTAACTTGTTACTTATTGGCTAATTTTACCATGTCGCCTTGTGCTATTTTCATTGCTGAATTAACCAAGTCCCCTTTCTTCCCTCTAGACATCACTTTTGGCATTTATCAATCATCTGAGGCTGTGAAACAAGACTGTTGCAGTATTTGAGGATCTTCGTCAGGCCAGATATCTCATCTTACAATTACAATTCATTTGCACCTTTCTCAAAAATGAACCATAATACAATTTAATTCAAGCATGGCATAACTTTGATGGCAAAATCCTGCAACTTACAAATGTATGTGATGTGTGTGGATGAGAAATGAGAAGTTAATAGACAGTGGTATAACTACAGTGGAGGTAATTGAACTAAAGTGGAGGTAATTGTGTTTGCTGACTCTGGTTTGGTGATGAGCAAATGAACTTACAAGCTTGAAATGTTGTCTGGAAATTTTTGATGGAACAATGCTGCTATGAAATGAGCAAATGTCTGTCCCTGTGATAACTGTTCCATAGTAAAGAGACAGATTTCTTGTTGACGCATCTTGCTTGCATAGAAAACATTATAAATTTGCTAGATTCTAGATAATAATGATGCTAAGGGGCAAATTAACGCATTTCATTTCATATTTAAGAAATTATGAGTATGGAAGAGACATCCCCCACTTTTTTGATAAATTGGCCTGGAAATTCTTGCTTCTGTTTATTAATTTTGAGCTTCTTGAATTGCAAAGCCCTGTAAAACATGCAAAGTCATGTTTCCTGAAATTGTTCTCAATTGTAGTTTCATTTCAGAAGCTGTTTGCTTGCATGTGAGTTTGTTTCTGCAGTGAACACATCTTGCCCACTTATTAGGACATGGGAATTTTTCCACCCACCCTGTTTATTTATCTTGATCCCTGTTTAGACCTGTGTTTTCTGAACTGAGAGTAGTACCATTATGGCATATGTTTGGGTGCAAAGAACCCTCAAATGGGTATTGGGGCAAAGGCATCCCTGAACCTTCATTCTTGAATACTCTAAAATTGATTGCAATTGATGGTACAGTATTAGCCTGATAAAGCTCTCTTTTGCCAAATGTTGTTTCATATGAAAAGAAATATTTCTGTAGCTGTAGAATAGCTACTGTATATCTTTTTGTGCACCAAAATACAACAAAAATTATCCAAGTTTCTTATCCTGTTTCTTATAAAATTGTTTATTTTAACAGCTGCTGTGAAGTTAAATTAATGATGGAATTAATTTGAAATTTATTTGTGTTTATCTTTGTGTGTATGCCTGCCAAGGAGAGATTGAGAATTATGTGAAATTGAAAAAGTGTAGCAGGAAAATTTAGACAGGAAGAACTGATTTCAGCCAGGGGATACATGATTTGAAGATGGATCATGGATGGGGGTCTGCCACCTGGTTTTCAGAAAGCTATCCACTCCTAATTGACAAATTTTGTCTGCATACCTACTTTTATGATGAATTTTGCCAATTTCAACCAAGGCAAGCCCACCCATGTGTAAGGAAAATCTGCTGAAAAGGGACCATTGTTAGAGAAATCTGGATCCATATGGGTGGCACATACCTGTACCCTGAACATGGTGTATCCCCCCTCCCCCAGGGGGAATGGGTGTTTAAAATGGGTGTTTATAAGGATAAGCTTGCCAGAAACTTGAATCAGAGCTCAAACAAAATTTTGAGAAATATCTGGTTGATTTCACATTTAATTATCTCAAGGGGCAGAGGTATATTTTCATATGGTTAATCTTGTTTATTTCGAATCACACAGTACTTCCATACTTTCTATCATTGCAAATCAGCACCCCTTCACATTCCTCTTCATGGAAAAGTTTGTATTTGTTTCTCTTCCACAGTCCACACTGTATCATCAAATCAATCATCAAAGGATAACAAAAATGCTTCAAGATAATTGTTCGGTAATCTCGATCATTCATTTACAAAATAAGACAACAGTCGTAACTAAGTTTACATTTTCTCTTGTCACGAAAGGTCAACAAATCTGCTGTATTTTTCAGTTTTCCCGCCTTGCCAGTATCACGTGAACAAGTAGCCTCGTATCTAATCAATGACTACGCAATGCTGCGCGCGCATAAAAAACATTTCTGCACCTTGCTCACTATATGTCTTATATTTCCTTTGTGTGTCTTAGCTTCAGAATAGTTAATTAAGCAATTTTTCCCTTCATTCCTTGGCCTCGTATTGAGATTCATTCTAATGTTAAAGGGAATAGACATAGCTACATCTCGTAGACGCTATAAATAGGCTGAAGAAACGCCCAAAAATCAATTGTTTCTTCAGCTACTCAATGAGACCGGATGCGTCAAAGTAGTCGAGTATAATAGAATATATTTTGACCTGGCCCGGGCCAGCTTTTAACTATGTCGATTCCCTTTAAATTTGGACAAAAAATTTTTCTCAAAATGAGACATTTTGTCACCCTATTCTTTTGCTTTCTGTCTGCCAAATTTCAGCAAATTATGTCTAGCCGTTGGGTACAGGGAACTGTATGAATACTCATTAGTTGCTGAAAATTTGATTTTGATTTTGTCAATGATTGAGTACAAACTTAAATTGTTTCCCAAAATGTTACTTATGTTAAATTTCAAGATCTACTCAACAGGAAAGCAAGAGCACTTGAAAAACTTTATCCTTTAGCCATCAGCTTTCCCTCCTGATGTAAACAACATTTTCCTAACTTGGAAGATGTTGCTCTTAATTGCTTATTATTCACTGAAAACTAAAGGAAAATTCTTTGAAATTGTCACAAATGGTACGTAGATGTATGTGCTATGCAAAATCTAAAGTTCCATAACATTGATCGGATGAAATATTTTCTCTTTCTCAACGGGTACAGTAGCCTTAAACGGTGCAATGTCATGTTGAAAAGTTTTTGTGTGGTTAAATTGAGCATAAATACCTTTTTCGCTGATATGGCTGCTTTGATGCTTTTAGAGTTTCAGTAGTAATCTTCGAAGCTGAAATCTGCCTCCATTTCCATAGCGTGCTGGCCTAAGCTAATCTTTGGAGCACAGCGAAGAACAAAAGGCTTGATAAATTGCAAATACGACAGAAAGATAAAACTGCAAAAATAAACTGAGTCGTTGCAAATAAGATAAACGCGAGACTTATCATCAAGGGAGCTAGAAAATTCTTTCTTTTTTATCGACAAAATGTGAATTCTTCCACGAATTCTTCCCAAGTGAATTCTCCATGAATAAGGGACTGTTTATATGAGAGAAAACACCTCACCTGCCAGGCCCAAGAAGGCCAACATTCGACAAGCGAGGCAAATTCAGCCACTGTTTACATGAGGGATTTACCTCGCCTGTCAGCCCCGCGGGATGAGAGTCGAGTGAGGTAAAGTCTCTTTTCCATGAAATCAGAACTAATTAACCAATAAGAATCAACGAAGAAAGCCAATACACCTCACCATACCGCAGGGACGCCGGAGCGATGGTAGGGCAAGGGGGGCGACTATGAACGTAAGGGCAATCGAGACCGAAGGCGAGCGAAGCGAGTCTAAAAACTGGGGGGTCCGGGGGTACTCCCCCGGGAAAATGTGTTGTGGCCACGCCCTTTAGATTGCCTTAAAATGCTATCAAAAATGTTTTAACGAACATTAATCATGATCTTTCCCGAAATTTTCGGCTCTTTCTCCAAATGTCCTCATTCCGAATCGCATAAAATCGCATATTGCTCATTTGAAGTTGCAATTGCCACTCATTTTTCGGTACTGGTGTGTTTCTGATAAGGGAATGAAGCTATGGCGGCTTTTATATCAAGTTTCAAAGAAAATTATTGTTTTTAATTGAAAGGACACTTTTGCCCCCATTGCCCCCGTTAGGAAAGGGCATGAGAGGCGCTTGCCCCCCCCCCAACGCCCCCCTCTCCGGCGTTCCTGCTATACCGGTAGTGTATCGTTTACATGGAAAAATGTCGCATCACCCAGCCCAGGCGAGATTCCAACTCACTATACCGGTGATGCTGCGTCCGGCATATAAATGCAAAATGAAAATTCAAGGCATTATACGGAAAGGTAGGTGGAATCTCTCCTGTCAGCCCCGGGTCTTGCAGGTGAGGAATTGTTACTACACGGTGCTCCCTTGATGATGACATTATAGGAGAAACTAGCCAGCGTATGTGAAACACTGCTTCCTTTTATTTAACTAATGTGCAGTACTTTGCAAATTTCTTTGTAGACTAGTTTTATTTGATGTAATCTATCATAACTTTCATGCTTTTTGTCCCCCGCCCCTCGTCCAAAACAGGACATGTCAGATAGCTCGACCACTAAATAGTTTTAACAGCAAAAAAACATTGCTTTTTGTAAAATTCAGGATCTGAATTCATTAAAGTAATATGTTTTACGTAGTGCTTGTGAATTTGGCAAAACGTGCCATTTGATTTAACGATTTAATTTTCAATCTTACACGGCAAAAGAAGATGGTAGAATTAGATTTTTAAAAACGGCAGATTCTGCCGTTTTTAATCCCAGGGGGGTCACTTGAACTTTTTATATACGGGGGGGGTCCATCCGCAGTTTCCTAAATTCACCTAAAAGTATCAAATAAAATTTCACAGACCCAAAAATATCAACTAAAAATGTTTGATGAGACCCAAAAATATCAAAAATACAAAATCTTGCTTAGTTTAAACAGCATCTATTTCATGACACACTAGGTCTTGGGAGACAGATACACAATAGCATGCAGATCCACTGTGCATTCTTCTGTGTAGCAACTGATGGAAAATATTTACGCAAAGTAGGTGCTGAAGAGGTGGCAAACTAATAAATAAACTACCAGAATCATGTCACAAAACCCACTTTGTGACTCCAAGATTGAACCAATAATTGACAGAAGCCAAGGAAACCCATGGAGTAACCCATGGCGGCTACTCCATCATGGGTTACTCCTCACTAACATGGCTTACAACGTACAAGTCAAACTGACTTGAGCTACTGTTGAACCCACTTTGTGACTCGAAGATCAAACCAATAATTGACAGAAATCAAGAAAACCCATGGAGTAACCCATGGCTACTCCATCATGGGTTACTCCTGGTTACTCCTCACTAACATGGCTTATTACGTACAAGTCAAACTGACCTGAGCTACTGTTGAACCCACTTTGTGACTCGAAGATCGAACCAATAATTGACAGAAATCAAGAAAACCCATGGAGTAACCCATGGTTACTCCATCATGGGTATTCCTGGTTACTCCTCACTAACATGGCTTACTACGTACAAGTCAAACTGACCTGGAGCTACTGTTGCTATGAAAGGGATATCCAATTTTGGGGGACAGAATAATTTTTGTTGGCAAATACTGCTATTTTGCTATGTTTTGTTACCTTGTTCCTCACTTCTTAGGATTCTTGGTCTTTCTTGGTGACAGAATTTTATTAACTGCTTGTAGGAGCCAAACTCAAAAGATTAATGTTCCTCACACAAAACTTGGATTCCTCTTTGCATCTTGACAGTAATTCACACCCCCCCAAATGCTCACCCTTTATTCATCCCAACTGCACCCAGTGTTCCAGTGCTGCTCCCATATTTGGGGTGGTAGGTGAAACTCGAAACCAGGCAAAGAAGGAACGCCTTGTGTAGTAGGGGGCTAGGCCTCTAGATCAACAAAAAGTCCTCCAATCCAAAGTCCCCAGAGCCATTCAATTGATCTCACAGTGCAATCTATTACTATCTATTCTTATATCAATAGAATCATCAATCCACCAACTTTGGTGCTGCAGAGTGAGACAGAAGCTGGTTCTTTCTCTGGTCGTATTTATCTTCTAAATTTCTGTCTGCCATTATCGTTGTTGTGAGTGCATCAGCCTCGATAGAATATCACAGGAAAGCCTTCATTGAAATAATTGAAATTAATTTATTTGGTTTAAAATTTTTGTTGACATGGTTTAATGTTTTTGAACAAATTTTTTTGTCGGTTTACTGGATAATTGTTCCTTTTTAAGTCCCGATGAATTGAAAACATTTTCAATCAATTCTAAATATTTTCAAATTAATTTAAAAGTTCCAACAGGTGGTTTCCCTGTGATAAAATTGTTAGAACGAAACGAAAGGGAGACAGTGAAATTGGCGGGAAAAAGTGAAATGTTGCCGAGTGTATGACCCTTGTATATGTGTTTTTTCTGTATGGATGGATCGCAAAAACCTCATTTTTACGGATGTTGAAAGAAATCCTAACTGTCTTTGATCTGGTTGAACCCAAAAGTATCAAAAATCCATATTGTTTACATCAGCTACCCATAAGTATCAAACATATATAATTTTGAATCAGGTACCCAAAAATATCAGATTACAAAGAAAAGTCTTACCCATAATTATCGGATGGACCTCCCCGTATATAAAAAGTTCAAGTGACCTCCCTGGGTTTTTAATGCAGTTCGATAAGGCACAGCAGAAGTACGATGTTTAAACTAGGCCTATATATTGCCTCCTGAAAAGATAGCCCGGAGGAGGGGGTACTCAGTATTTGTCGGACGAGGATGTGCCTTTTTTAGGGTATTGTTTTCAGCTCTTTCTTCTAGGTATGATTATCAAAAGAAGGCAATGCTCCTAGAGATGGTTGTCAAAACATGCCAAAAGGGGCTACTTTGTTAGATGATTGACAGTCTAATTTTATGTTTTGGAATTAATTTTCGCCAATTACTCTTGAGTCAGCTGTCGTCTGGAGAGGAAATACTGAAGCCAGGACAAAATACTCACTGGTTGGCACATCTCCGTATAAATCAAAACAAAGTACCCCCTGTGCCGGGTTCATCGGTAACTACTGTACTGTCACATCTATAATTGCTATTAGAACGCATTAATCTTTAAATGTTGCATCCTTCTTAAAAATTGCCCTTAAGGGGCTGCAAATGTATCGATTTGTTCCAATATATTCGTTTGGACGTTTTCGTTTTGATCTCCCTCCCGCACTACGAAACGTCCAAAACGTAAATTGCGATAGGCGACATTTGTGATGCAATAGACCCAGATTTTGCGGTGCTGTTGGATTGGGCTACATTCCCAGGTTCTTACATCAATTGTTGTTGAGTTCAATGACAATAAATCCTTATACGTCTTGGGCAAAACCCCTTCCCCTAAAAAAATATCCATCTGACATTGTTGGGGGAAAATTGATATGTTCACAGCTCCTAACACGGCTCCTATCACGGCTGGTTTCATATTCATAACCTATGGTATTTTCCCCTTTTTATTAGCTGCGTACAATGACCAGCAGATGACATTGGAGTGGAAGAACATGAGTGGAGCGAAGGCAACACCAGGACTAGTTTTTACTAAGATGCTAAGTGAGATGGGAGGCATATTCAAGGTTGAGAAATTTACACAAGGGAAAATGAAACGGACTTTTGGAACTGAAGGTATCATTTTGCAACTGCTTTCCTTATCTTACTAGGTGTATTATTAAACAAGGGCTGGATCCACATAGCAATACGCACTGTTATCAAATTTGGGTGTTAATGAACATGTTTACGTTATACTAAATATACCACGACGGCTGCCCGGTTGACACATGAATTTGTGTACGATTTGTTTTTTTTTCGTTTTCATTGATTTATTTGAATGGAAAAAATTGAAATCTTTGAAAAAAGTGGGGGGCTATAGCCTCCCCCCCCTAGCCCAATGGCTGCGTGGTCCCTGAAAGGCACTCACAATTCAAAAATTACCATATACTAAAAGAAACAACAACAAACTAAAACAAAAAGTTAATGTCTGTCTCACATTTGATGTCAGGCAATGACATCAACAATTTATAATTTCGAGAGAAAATAGATGCAAGGCAATGAACAGAGGGCCCCACGCATGGACAAACAGCCGCCGCCCCTCGTCACATGTGCCATCCCCACCGGGATAACACTTGAAACTAAAGGGCAGCAGCTGCCCATCTACACAGCAGGACCCCATCCACTCACCACCCCGCACCCTAAGATAAAGATTTACAGTTGTCTATCACCTAACATAAAATGAGAGACATAATTTTCTACAAAAACTACCAAGTCACTCAAAAGGATTTTTGGGGGGGGGGGTGCAGCTGCTTTCTTTGCACGCTTCAATCGAATCTCTTCGTTGCCTTGATATAAGTAATTGTTGCTTCCATAATCATCCTATTTGTAATTAGGGTTAGGTCTGCATTTCCAAATAAGATTAAATTGCATAAGGATTGTGTGTCAAATCCTACAATATCTAACCCAGGAATATCTGATAAGCTGCCAAGAAGATCTCTTCGTGCTTCTTTGAAAAAATGGTAGTGTGATTTTTAAATGCAAGGTATGTGCATCTAAGTTGAATATTGAAAAATTTAGCTGTGAACTCTATATAGTGATATCTAATCATTTTGTTCCTATTTTTCAGTCAAGAGGGTACTTTGTTCTGAGACACCCGGTATAGATTTATCGTCCATTGCCAAATGTGCATAGTTCATTTTATCACACCCGGTAATTCAAGCGCAACTAATAACAGATTTTCGTATGATCAAAAAGCATCGCTGGTGACACAAGGATCCTAAAAAATTTGTGACCAGCAATCTCAGCGATCTTTGCGTCATGAGGTTTACATCTATTGCAACGATACATCATATTTTACCACTTTGGGAGTAAAACCAAATTCCTAAAAAGATGGAAGCAGATGACAAAGGCATAGGCCTTCAGAAGAGATGCTTCGATCACTGAAATTCATACTTGCTTGGTTTTCATTAAATCACGTAACGTAAGAATCGCTATAATCGTTTAGATAGAAATAGAACATTCAATTGGAAACGCAAGGATCGCTAGCAACTAGACTCAACACAACGTCCCAGTTACAGCAACAGCAACATTTCTATAATTGAATTGAATTATTTGAGTGAACCGACATGTTATGCTCTAGCGCAACAACGTATGTCCGCTGCAGTGATCGTACTGCACAAATGGAATGGAGTGAAAACATTGGGACGAGTGGATTGATTATAGCTAGCAACGACGATCGCTACAAAACTGAACAGACAGTTTCAATTTCGTTGTAACGATTGCTGGTCACAAATTTGTGCAATCCTTTTTGCGTCATTAGCGATCCTTATGATCACATGAAAACCAGGCAAAGTGAATTACCTTCCTTTTGTAGAGGTCTACGACCAGCTGACAGCCAATTTCCATCTGCAACGTCGACTTTCCTATTATTTCATTCGAATATATGTGCCAATGATGCTCATTGTGACATTGAGTTTTGGAGCGTTCTGGATCGACTATCGTTCTACTCCTGCCCGTACCATCATGGCCACGACAATTGTACTCACTGCAATGGTGTTTATTGTTGGTATTCAAAAAAGCCTGCCTAAAACCACCAGTATTAGATCAATTGATATCTACTCTCTGTCATGCTTCATGTTTGTCTTTGCAACATTGGTTGAGTTTGCATTTGTACAGACAGTAGATATACAAGTCAGGATTATGGAACGGGAGCATAAACAATTTGTAAAAGAGGTAAGTTCGTCTGTTTGCAACAATTTCCATAACTAAGGCCAAAGTATTTTAAATGAATTATAAAATTGCATTGTTAAAATTTGACCTGAGACGAAAAGTTATATTTATGCACACGAATGGCACTGTCGAATGATAAGAAATCCTACTTAAATAAATTTGACGTCTCTTTTCGTTTCAAGTTATCCACTAACTATAAGTTTAAACTACTGATTTCATTTTGTTTGCAAATTGATGCTATATAGCTGTGTCTTATCTTTCAAAAATTACTTTCATATTGCAAGTAACTTTGCAGCTATAAGCTAAAGAAATGGAATATAGGTTGTCTCGCGCATTAATATGATATTTAGAAAGGCATATAAATTGAAAAAATTGACGATTAAATTCCTCTTTGGAAGCATAGTCAATCTTGTATAATGTCTTTACTTTTAGTAAACAAAATAGCTGCATCAGCCAACCCTACACAGTAGTGAATAGCTCAAAAAGGAAACGAGGTATCAAAACATTTTGGACAAAACTTTTCAGCATTGAACCATGCTATTGATTTGCATCAATGAGAAGTTTTGCTCTTGTTTAAATCCCTTGATTTTATAAAGGCTTTCCGAGGGGAATCACGGTGTTTCACCTGCAAAAATTGAGAATTTGGCATCTTTTTTACTTAACTCGCAACTAGCACTTTTGAATATCAACTCAGAACTCGTATTTTACCAATTCACATTGGATGCTGGATACTTTTCTGGCAGCTATGTTGGCAGAAGTACAACCCGAAGGCAGAGCTGCACAATTTCATCTTTATCATGATACTTCCTATAGCCTAAAGGTTAAGTCTTGTCACGCAGAAGTCTAAGAAATAAACATTAAGAAATCGTTGTACCGGCAGGGAAAAGAAGTTTCATCAAAAAACTAATAACAAATATTGCGACCGTTATATGAATTTCCTTTACATAATGCTTTAATAGATAAATTTGGGCTAATCTGGTCCGGGTTCCAAAGCGGATCGTTTGATTTAGAATCGTAATCTCTGATACCAGGTGTCCCAAAAAGGTACTCCCGTTTGAAAAATCACCAAAATTTGATTACACGGCCGATCTTCAATTTTCTTTTTGTCAAGTAGATCAAGAACCAAATTATTTTCCAAGACATAGCTGATCCTGTAAGTGGTTTAAAAATGAGCGAATTTAGTCCTTTTTAGGACCACCTCGTTTTGAATCATACTGCAAAAAAGCACTGATGATTGCCAAATCAATTTCTTTGTGCATGTAAAACTTTTAGTTTGGTCATATATGACAGAAATAAATGTGCACTATCATTGGAGACTTAAATAATGATAACAAATCAGAAAATTTTGACTATTAGGCAAGATTGAGTATTTTGCTTCAAAACTATAGCTCAATCACTCCTGCTGTATCAAAAGCAAACATTTTGTCATCTGTGAATATTTTTGGGTTTTGAAAAAGCAGTTCAAAAAGAGAATTTTATCCTAGGTTGATAATCAATTTTTGGTGATTTTTTAAACAGGAGTACTTTTTTTGGGACACCCGATAGTTTCCTTGACATATAACATGATTATTCCTTCAGCAATCAGATGGTGCAAAAGCTCATTCAAGTAAGATGCCTGATGATGGAAATTCTATCGTTCGACACAGATCTACTTCTTCATCAAGCATTTCTCCAGAAAACATCCGGCACAATCCATTGACTGGCAACGGGGGTGGAGGTTTCTATGGAAGATTGAGGAAACGAATATACAAAGCACATTACAAACATCGTCAAGAATACCACATTCTTGATCATTATTCGAAAATAGTTTTCCCAGCAACTTTCATAGTAATGAATGCTATTTACTTTACTGTATATACTACTAAGTAGATGTTAACAATTCATGGTTGGGAGTCACTTGGTTGGGAGTCACTGAGTTCCCGAAGATGGTGTAGACGCCTTACGTTGTTTTACAAAATGATAAATAATCTGATGCCTGAATATACAATATATCTAATCCCACAGCTTCATCAGTCACAGTACCCTCTTCGCAATCAGGATGTCGTTGGACGAATAAGGGCAAGGACAGAAAAATTCAAATCTAGCTTTTATCCAAATTGCCTGTCTGAGTGGAATGAACTATGTCCGGAAATTAGAATTTCACCATCAGTTGCTATCTTCAAGAAAAAGTTGCTTTCGACAATTCGCCCCCCTACTAAATCTGTCTTTGGAATCCATGACCCAACAGGCTTATCTTATCATATTCAACTTAGAGTGGGTCTTAGCAAATTAAGCCTTCACAAATTTAAGCACAATTTTAGGGATACCATAAATCCAATGTGCCCTACTAACGATGGTATTGAGAGCACGGAGCACTTTTTGTTGCTTTGCCCTTCGTTTGAGGATCAGCGTCGAGATCTTCTCGCTGGAGTTTTTGCATTACTACGACCATTCGGATATATCGACCTTACAAATGAAGTTTTGACGCAGCTTTTATTGTATGGTGATAAAGACCTCCCAAATGACGTCAACAGAAATATACTCGATTTGACTCTACAATACATCCACACAAGTGGTCGATTCAATTAAGATCACAGAAATCTAGCTAAATGCAACTCAACCACCATACCAAGTCCATATTCGTAAAGTATCCTGTTCGCCGAGTCCCGTTCCTCTATTCTTTTGTTCTTTTGTTTGTAAGTAGCTTTTCGATACACACCCTTTAGCTATTCTACAAAAGAGCCTGGATTGAGCGTCTTTCTTATACATTTCAAATGCGACTTTCGATTGAGTGGCGATAAAGCTCCTATCACTATTGCGTACATTCGAAAATTCCATTTGCAAAATATCGTTCAATTCTAATTCTTTTCTGAATAGCTAGGGGGCTTCTTATATATTTAGTTGTATTTTAGTTAATCTCCTTCATGTGATGGCCCTGGGGTAGTCATGATCTTTTGCTCCCCTTGGTATCGTTTCTGTAGTATTGTATGGTAGCTTGTTTGTAATCTTAGGTAATTCGTAAATTGTAAATTTTTAACATTGAATTTATAGAAAAAAAAAAAAAAAAAAAACAATTCATGAAGTGAATGGTGTATAGTATAGTACAGGGTGTCCCAAAAACATGTGCGCCATTTGAATTGCTACTGTGGAGGAGCCATACATCTAACTTTCCTGTTTTTTAGATTTGTGAATAGAAGAGATTTCAACTTAGAGTTTGGCACCGAGTTTGTGTAAATTTAGCAAGTGGTTGCTGATTTATTGAGAAAGAAAGTCACAATCACTCGTTGCTTCAAAACCAGAGGATTTTGTCTCCGTACTTAACCTTATAACTTGAATTTTAACATTAAATGAACTTAAAGTTTACAGTTATGACAGGAAACGCATTTGGGAGTAATTAATGACCATATTCTTTAAGAATATCGACCAAACAGCATGCTGAAAGCAATATTGTTGGTTTAAAACGACTTTATCACTTTTGAGAAGCAAAATATCTGATAGACGCATGCCATTGCCTGAAGCACTTGTGTTGCACATTTCCATTCCTAGAAACCTTAGATATGTCCAATATTCTTGGTTGTCACAAAGTTCAATTTATGACTATCTGTCTCACTTATGAACATCAGAAAACAGGGCTAGGTATGCTTTTTTCAATCAATTTCGTTGATTTTAACGCAATGGAGAATAATGAATCCATTGGTTTTGAGGCAGCCAATAATTTTAGCTTTCTTGCTCCATAAATCAGCAAAAAGTGATCAGATTTACTCAAACTTGGTGTCAATCTTTCATTTGAAGTCTCTTCTGTCAAGAATCTTAAAAACAGAAAAATTGGATTTATGGCTGCTCCGCAGAAGCCACTCAAACAGCGCAAATATTTTTTGGGACACCCTGTATGTTGGAAGATTCCTACGAATTCCTCCTCTTTTTTAAAATCATTAACAGATTGTAGATAGGATAATTTACCGGGTGACCCAAAAAATCTTTACGAGTTAGATCATAAGTAGATTTTCTCATAACCAAAATAAAGAAATTTTGGAATCAACGCTAAAATTCATTCATACACCAGAGCGTTTCTTGTAGCACCAGCAATTACAAACCTAGGTAAATTAATCTTCTGTCTCATCCTTCTCTATTAATCTTTAACTTCTTATAAAATAATATATGTATAGTAAATGTAGTATCTATTTTACTAAAGAATATACCAAAATCTATCAATTTTCAATTTTGGCTGTTGTTACTGATTTAATTTTCAATTTTGATTCATGCAGTAGTGTCGCCATATCTTTCGATTAAGCCGGCTTCTCCCTTAGGAGAGACCAACAGAAACTTTGGTATAGCCTTTAGTATCTGTATTGTTATTTGTTACGATCATTTAGGGTAGCCGTGCCTATCATGATCCCAATGGTATCATCTTGTGTAACTATGTCTTTGTTAAATTGTATACTTTTAGATTGTGTATAAAAAAAATAATTAGCTCTCTAAAATCAAATGTTATTGACACATGTTTTGCATCACTGTTTATAGCTAAAGGCTTGGCTATCATTTGAGATGCTGCATGGTAACTTTAATCAACACATCTTAGTCGAGGTCACTCAGCTCCTTGACAGTTGCGTAACGGAGACACTCGGGGCCCATAGGAGGTTGATAAGACGAGACCCTTATGAATAGGGACCACGAAGTGAAGTGAGATATATACGGGGGAAGCGGTTTGGGGTGGTGGGGAAATTTTTGAGACCATGCCCTTTAAAACATCGAAAAATCCACGTTTTGTGGAAAAGACAGTTTTGTTATGTAGGAAAAATCAACAATAAATTGTGCACACTTATATGAATTGCGTTTCAATATGTTAAGTAGTTTATATAACAAACTGTTATTCTTCGGTATGGAATTATAAAAAATACCTGAAATTTTTCTTAAAGAAACACGGCAACACTCAAAGGTTAGGACGGTACTACTTCTGGACACACAAAGACGTTACCAAAAATTCAATCTACGTTTAAAGCTTCTAATATTATTGCAATAGGTGCAGTAATTTAATGCAGACAAAGTGTTTTCCTTTTATACCTGAAAGCTATCCATGCGAATAAACACAATTGTTATGAACAGAATTTGAGCAAACATAATAGAAAGTCACAGTATGCTACTAAGTGCTCTTGCTCACAAGAATAAAGTTTTGAGACAAATTGTAAGGAATGAATGAAAATGGAATGAAAGTCCAGTAATGTGTAAGCAACACTGGTGGTGACTTACGGTTTTTGGGATGGCCTAAGGAAGACTTTTAGCACGGTATGGCCAAAAAATACACTATACGAAAAATTCCTTGGGGGCCCTTTTTGGTCGGGGGCCCTTGGTTCTTGAACTAAGGTAGCCTAAACTGCGTTACGCCACTGCTCCTTGAGTATCTCTAGAATAGTCTAAAAAAACCGTCGCAAACTGGATGTCACCGGGGGTTTAATTGAAATCATATGAAAAACGTTACTCATCATATCTTACCAAATATGTGAACAGCTTTAGAATAGACTATGAAGTTGTAGAGTGTCCAAAAAAAAAACTCAACAGATTCAACGAATTCTGACCCAAGCTATTTCAAATTAATGACAAAATGTTTATCTTTATCCAAATCTGTAGTGGTTAGATTGGATTTTGATATATTTTTTCAGAATTTTTTTTGGTGACTTGATTGAAGAGTTCATAATCAAAAAACTTCAAATTTGCTGTCAGGGCAAAACCAGAGCTACCAGCATTAGTGTAACGTACACTGTGAAATTAAAAGATGGTTTTATCTTAAACTTCACATAGTTACGAACAAGCATACAGATTAATTAAGAAACTGTAACAAAGGGATCCCCTACTGATTCCTGAGTTATCCATTCTTGAAGAAGCTCTGTGTTCATTTATGATTGAAAGTAATAATCAGTAGGGGATCCCTTTGTTACAGTTTCTTAATTAATCTGTATAGATTTATTAGAATTATATAAATTATATATAAATTATATAAATTTAAATAGATTTATTATTTGAAAGTATAAATCTAATAATGGCCTAGTCATTTTACAAATCGTAAGCAACCATCATGGACACTTAGGAAGCACGAATGTGTTTGATAGAAATCTTTTTAAAAGTGTCTGTTCAATGTTCAATCAAATTGTGTGTTTGCGTGTTTGTCAGCAATGTTCTGCAATTGCACGGATTTTTCACGTTTTACAATTTGACATTATGATTCACAATTTTTGATGCAGTACCTCTGGTTTTGACCTAAGGGCAATTTTGAAATTTGCTGATTTTTATCTATGCAGCCAAGTCACCAAAGATTCTGGAAAATATATCAAAATTTAATCTAACTATTGCAGATTTTAATAAAATAATTGTTGGGTAATGAGTAGGAAATAGTTTGCATTAAACACCCGGTATGATTTGGGACACCCGGTATGATTTGATAGGTTAAAATAATGGCAATAGAAATCATTTGATTTGATTGGCTACAAATTTGACAGGCATCAATCAATTACGTCTTTTTCCAAAATTCTTTTATTCGATTTTATTTGGCACCAAATATTGGTTTCCGCCACCTCTGAAATGGTCTGTTGTCATATCTAAAGATTATATCGATGAAGTTTTCATATCGATTACTTTGCGGTAGTTGCTTTAAAGACAAATGACGGAAATATAAGGCAATTTAAGTTGGAGGCCTGGGCACTCTAAATAAAGCCTATTGCATTCCATTGTATTCGCCATCTCGAAAGATTATTAAATCAATTGGGCAAATGAAGGACTGCAACCGTCATTTATTGTCATTTAAACCAGACGCTATATATCCGTCATTTGTCTTCAACGTCAGTGCAGTCGATCAGTTTCCGTGGCCATCCGAAGATCGATGATTTTCTTAGAATAAAGGAAGTAGAGACCGAGAGGTAAAGACATTGAAACAGACACAAATGTAACCGAAGAAAATTCTTTCATTATTATGTCTCAAGCATACCTGCCATGCCGGACAAGGATGGATTTCATAAAACAAGATATTTAGCTCTCCGAGAAGAAAACGCGATTTACGGCTCTGACAAATAGATTTCACACACGCCCTCTATCAAACCAAAATAAATATTAAGTCGGCTACACTGAAGGTGTCAAATCTATTCTTGAGGCGCTGAAATTGTTTTTCTTAATCAGGCCTGTATCCTTTGTTTTATAAAATCCGCCCTTGCTGCCATGCCGTGATACTAAGACCGCCCTTCATTGCAGTAGTTTTGGTCGGCAGCCAGCGCATTTATCAAGTGCGCATGCTCTCTATTAACAGAGCATGCACCCTAGACGAACGTGCTGATGGCCGTCCAAAGCTAATGCAAGTGGAGGTCGGCCATTAAAAGACATCTAGCACTCTACAAACAGAAATCATAATAAAAGTGATATGGGTGCTTCACACAATGTACTAAATCATTCAATGTCTTGCTAAAAATTCAGTTAAGTTTAAATCGATCCAAAAATATATTCCTGGAAGCTCAGACAGATTTATGTACTTACATTGCCTGATCCCATCAACTTTTCAAGCTTTCTGAGAACTTTTCAGGCAACGATATGACATTACTGAGTAAGATGAGATATGGGATTTGCCTGCAATAACACCCAGAGAAATGGAGTTTGTGTTCTGAGACCCAGTGGCTCATACATGCACATGCGGGAGGTAAGTCTGATATTTCTGGGTTTAAATATCGGCGAAACCCATATTTTTGAGTTTAAATAAACTGAACTTATGACCATGATATTTTTGCAATGCATCAAATATAGTTAAAGGGAATGTAAGCATATAAAAGTGGCTCAAGCCAATTGTGGTCAATGTCTAGCCTATCAGGTATTAGTATTTCCTGCCGACGTAGATCAGTTGTCAAAATATGGTGCGGCACGTGTCACATCATATTGTCTTCGTAAGGTTATTTTTATCAAAGGCTTACATATGCTTACATTCCCTTTAAACTAATAATTCTAGATTCTGTAGAGGTAATTCGGATTTCAGTTTGCAGTTTTTAAGGAATTTGTATGTTCGTTTATTTGTCTAAGCATGAAATGAGCTGACACTTTTGCATTTAGTGTAACCGTCTTAACTTTGCAGCGAGGATAATTTTTAAAAAAGGACTGGATTCGAGCCCCACCCTCATGACATCGGCGTCATAGCAATGGGTTTTGGAGTCGATTAGTGATTCAATTACTTCTGCACAGGGGCGCACATTAGGGGGGGGTGTGGGGGGGAGGGGGGGGGGGTGAGACACCCCCCAATAATTTCTGAGTCGGTCCAAAATATTTCTCAAAAAGGAAAAGTCGGTCCACGACAAAATCGGATGGACCAACTTTGTGGACCGACTTCGTGGACCGAATTTTTCATGGACCGACCAACCACGACGAAGCTCGAAAGGTCCACAATAGTTTGAATCAAAGTTGGTCCGATTTTAAATCTTTTTTCGCAAAAGTCGACCCATGACGACCGTTAGAATATTCATAAGAAGTGCTTGACAATAACTAGGAGAGTCGTTCTAAGCCAAAGCAGAAGATGGCATTTAAAAATTTTTCTTAGATGCATTAGAAAAATTGCACAGGCTTCCATTTTTAGGGACAAGCAATCATTGGCTTTTAAAAAGCGGTCTAACACAAAATGGCAGGTGTTTGTTGTGCAAAGATTGCCCCAAGGAACAATGCTGTTACAAATACTCAAAATTTCTAATCTGGCACTGGGGTGCCGGTGGTGGTAGTTATGTGGCGTTGGAAAACAGACACTTGTGTATGAATCCCAAAGAAGAAAGGAGACATGGGTTACAAATATTATCCATCAAAGTGGTAAACGCTTCTACCAAAAGCTAACACTGCTGACACTATGATCATAAGGGGAAACCTTCTTAGAGGACAATCACACTAAAACAAGTCGCTTTTGCTAGGCTTGCCGGTGAAGAAGTCGTTGTTCTTAAGATTACGCCTATACTTAAAACTCCAAGTCCGTGATGCATTCTTAGCCAAAGTAAAGGATCTTTCTTCAAAAATTTTCCTCGTTCGCTGATTTATAGCATAAATGTCAAAAACGATAAAGGTTTCCTTGTCACTAAAGTCAAGCATGATATTGGGAGATTCATTCTAAGCCAAAGTAAGGGATCTGTCTTCAAAAATTTTCCTCGCGCGATAATTCATAGCATAATTGTCACATAACGATCAAGGTTTCCTTGTCGCTAAAGGCAAGCATGATATTGGGAGATGCATTCTAAGCCAAAGCAAAGGATCTTTCTTCAAAAATTTTCCCCGTTCACTGATTTATAGCAAAACTGTCACAAACGATAAAGGTTTCCTTGTCGCTAAAGGCAAGCATGATATTAGGAGATGCATTCTAGGCCAAAGTAAGGGATCTGTCTTCAAAAATTTTCCTCGTGCAATGATTTATAGCATAATTGTAACAAAACGATCAAGTTTTCCTTGTCGCTAAAGGCAAGCAAGATATTGGGAGATACATTCTAAGCCAAATTAAGGGCGTAGCCCCGAACATTTTACTGGGGACCCCCTCGTTTCAATACCTCAATTTAATTTACCCTGGCCACACCGCTGCTTGCTATACGTTCAGTCGGTCCGAAAAAATTTTGTCGGTCCAGAGCTTGTTGACACCCCTCCAAACAAAATTTGAATGTGCGCCCCTGCTTCTGCAATCCCAATGCTTGATGCTAAAGACCCGCAAGTACTATCAGCGAACTGACTGTATATCTACAAGATATTGGCTGAAATTCCCGTATAATAAGGCAGGGAAGATGCAACTCAGAGCCCCTCTTCGGGATCCTTCGACAAGATAACTTGCGGAATCTTTCCTTTCTCTTTGAAATACAACTTTTGAAAAATGCTCGGGCAATCAAAGAAGAGTGCTTTGTTGGCAGCAAAGACAGAGATGCATAGCCTGTCAAATAACTTGCCTCTCAGGTTCAGTACACTGTTAGAAGCACACCATTCCTTAAACTATTTATATTTACATCAAACAAAGGATAACTACTAACGCATGATACAATATAGTGTGAAACTTTTTGACAATCACCAATATTTTATTATTTGACATACTATTTTAACATTTGTTTGTATTACTTGTGTCAAGAAAAGACGTAACTAACAGATGGCTTTGTCGTTTGTCGTTATCTTATTTTATGGGATAGAGACAACGAGATTATGGCATGAAAAATAATATAGGCTACTGTTAGGGAATTTAGGAAACATTTATGTCTGGCAGCGACAGTAACCAATCTAAGACCATGTTTAGATTACACCAGTACAGTTTTGATCCGTTACAAAGTTTTTGCGGTTCAGGAGTGTTTACACTGTTCCAGAGGAGAATAACTCTATAGGAGGAGCAAAAGTGCTGGAGATTAAGCCTATCAGTACTTGGTGATTTTTTAGTGCTTTTGTACTGGGGGCATTTTTCACCCCCTCTTTTTCTCCGAAAATAAATGAGATATAACAATTAGACTTACCCCTAGTGTTCTTTGAACCATTGGCTTTTCGAATATAACAATAGCCTATTGTACAGAGCAGTTGAAAAGAATGGAAAGTGGTCCGTGTAACAGAACGCTAATCCTTGTTCAGAAATCTTGTTCAGAATCTGCAGAAAAATTAGTATATGCAACTAATGATTCGCATAATTACTATTTGTTTTTTTGTTAGGAAAAAAAGCCAGTCTCATGCGAGTAGCTACAGAAAACTCACATTACAATACAAATAATAGGAGATTTGAATGACTGCTAATCATATTCTATCCTCCCTCATTTGTTTCAAACAGGCATATTCACAAATACATCTCTCCGTTACACAGACAACTTTCCTTTTCAAGTGGTGTGGAACAGAGGCTAATATGACAATAGCAACTAATTAGTCACATGATTTGTTGGTAGGCAACCAATAAACAAAAGATATTTGGCAAATTCATAGCTCTTTGGCAAGAAAATATCTTTTTAATTAACTGCCTAATCGATTTTCACCAATAACCATGACAGTGTAAATGGGAGGATCATCCGTTACAGTTTTGTTACAGAACCAAAATACCGGTGCAGTGTAAAGGGGGTATACGCGATAATGCCGGATGAACTTCATAAGTGTTGTGATAACTCTGCCTTATACAGACCCCGTTTATACCATACAGGTGCAACTTTGGATCCAAGAAAAAAGTGTCACGAACAAGCATCACGTTTACACTTTCCCTGCTAATCCCTAACACTTTTGTTCCTACTACCGTATATATAGAATAACTTTGCCTGGACCAGATTAAATGCTCGTGAACCATAACGACTTTGCAGCGGAACCAAACTGTGCCGGTACATTGCAAATACTGTCTTGGAAAACCAGATTGCAATCTTGATGCAGATCGATTGCTTGTAAAGCGCAAATTGCAAAGAATTCAAAGCAATCTCATTAAAGGCAGTGTGTCCATATATCCATAAATTGGATGCACGAACGTTAAAAATGCTGACATGATGCTGATATGCATGTAACCGTTCGAGAATTTGATTGGATCCATTAATAACGTGGTTCTTGCCACAAAGAAGTATTTAAGATTAATGATTGCTCGAAGTTTCACTCTTTGGACCAGCCGATATAATGATGCAACTAATTAAAACAAGACCTAATCACATCCAGTGATTCTTGAAGCCAAACAATGCAAGTTATACAACAGTGATCATACAGAATGTCTTTGATTATTTCCCAAGCGGGTAACCTGATAGATTTCAATACCGGAGGTCCCTGTCACCATTCCATAGGTGACCCCAAAACATTGGTTCTAAATGTTTGAAAGCTCAAAACATCGAAAACAAAGTTAAGGGGCATCTGTGCATTTCGTTCCTTGAATTTGTAATGCAACATGCTGCAATGCATTTACAAGCAAAGATTACACCAGGTAGCATTTAATTTTTCATGAAATGCAAAAGATTTCCTTTGAGAAATTCACGCTGCAAATTTAATTTGTTCATTTGTCTTAGCAACATTTTCTCCGTTATAAGTGACTTGAAGTATATTTGAATCAACATTTTTCTCGGGTACTCGGGTGCATCAATTAATATTCTCGCACATTGCAATGAGCCATTTGCAACAACCTTTATGTGGGAGACAGGCCAAACTGTCAGGGTGACCCAAAATTCAACGTTTCTAATTGACGAAAGGGTTGGTGTTTTTCGTGCTGAACAGATATTGACATCCATTCACAGCTGCGTTATATTCACTGAGCCTAAATATTGTTATGGAACACCAAACAAGAGCAGATTTTGTAATACAATAGCAACAGTTGCGTTTGATTGACACCTCAATTCAAAGCGATTAGCCGCTGCAGACAAAGGAAATTCTCTCAACCAGTAATTCAAAACAAACAAAGCCGTAAAAGTTTCCCCAAAACTGGTAGGGCAAACTCTCGCCTTGTGCAAGCGAAAGATGGTTTTTAAGGGAAGTTATGTGCTTATAGCGAAAGAAGAAGGGTAAATCTAAAGTTCTGTCGCGTAGATTATATTTATTTGATTCAGGAGCGGAGCAGAAGGCATTGTAATTCTCGCGTCTTTAGGGCTTAAAATGAAACGATTACAAAATAGCCCCTAAATCAAATAAACATAATCTAAGCGACAGAACATTAGATTTACCCTTCTTCCTTCGCTATAAGCACATAACTTCCCTTAAAAACCATCTTTCGCTTGCACAAGGCGAGAGTTTGCCCTACCAGTTTTGGGGAAACTTTTGCGGCTTTGTTTGTTTTGAATTACTGGTTGAGAGAATTTCCTTTGTCTGCAGCCGCTAATCGCTTTGAATTGAGGTGTCAATCAAACGCAACTGTTGCTATTGTATTGCAAAATCTGCTCTTGTTGGAACACCAATTATTGAAATCTAGGAGGTACCCCCTGTATGAGCTATGTACACAAAAACTATATTCTACAGCTATAATACAGGCTACGTTAAAACGTCTCTCCGGTAGTTCATTCAAACTATGGGTCGTTACATTTACAATCTTTCTTTTCAGAAAAGGTGCCGCGCTAACTTTTTGAGTTCCCAATCAGAGAACAGCAGTTAGTAGCATAGGGCTCAAATCTTTCAAATCTTTAAAAAGGTGGGTGTAAAATTCTGTTCCATTTTTCTTTGAATTGAATGGCTTGAAAGGAACTTATAGTACTTTGCTGTAAATCTGCCGTGGAAATTTTTTGATAACTTGATTTTTCTTAAAATGGCGGCAATTTAATGATTTTTGAAAAAATTGATGGAAAATTTTGAAAACATTTAAGTCATCGTAAATTCTAAACCAAAGAAGGAAAAATCATATAACTTCCAAGAAAACCATAGTTTATGAAGGCCTACAATATGGTGAAAAGCAGAAATCAGTATCATTTCTGGTTTAGGATTTAGAAATTTGATGACGTCATAGCCTCAAATTTAATAAACGCCGCCATTTTAAAACCAATCAAGATATCAATAAATTGCCACGGCAGATTTACAGCAAAAAACGCTAAGTTCTTTCCAAGCCATTTAATTCGAATGAAACCGTAATAGAATTTTACACTGAACTTTTTAAAGATTTGAGCTCTATGTTGCAGTTAGTGAAAGCATGCTCTTATGCAAGAAAGCAGACTGCTGCCGATGAAAATTTTGAAATATGCACAAAAGCTTATGAGTTCTGTTTGAAGCTGGAGCCTTTCTTTCGAACGGTACCAAATTGGACCACTCTGGACCTCGCATATGATCAGATTCAAATTGGTCTACTATCGACAGCGATCGCAAATGTGTACAGATAGGAGACCAAAGGGGTTCGAATCAACCAGGTACTGTGAAAAAAGAAGGCGTACAGGAAGCGTTACCTAATCTTGGCCAATGCTTCAATTTTCTTGCCTCTGAAAATTTTAGCAAAAATTAAGGTTGAATGAACGCATACAAGTCGAATTTTAAGAATATCACTTTTCTATTTCATCTGTGCAATTAGGAAACTTTTTATTACTCGACCAAGCCTTGTTTATAGAATCTACGCAATCATGGACTTTCTCTGCAAATTTGGTGATCATATGAAGACCTAGGTGAAACCTAGCAGCATTTTTTTGATGACCGCTTCGTGTATCACGACTTCTAGTCTTCTTTAAAGTTGAAAGAAAAATCTCTCACGATCCCCTAAGACACGATCTAATTTCACTATCACTTAAACTACTGCAAATAAACAAATATCAACATCTCATACTGTTTTCTTGAAAGGAGATTCATCATACCGTTCAGAAACCACGGGCAGTGGGAATCTCTGAATTAATGAAAAGATTTACGCATGATACATCGCACCTTCTTAATTCATCATTTCATCTCTGGCATATCGAGTGACAATTGTGGCAGATTGACATGACCTAGAGCCATTGTGCTACTCAGGAGGGATTTCTGTTCGAGTGGTATAATAGATCTTGTAGCTATTCTACAGAAGAATGCGAATCAAACGATGTTTTGATACTTTCTGTAGAATTTTCGAGTCACAAAAGCGATAGAAGCTCTAACGCCACTCAATCGAACCTATCGTATAAAAATGTATAGAAATATCGTTCAATCCAGGCTCTTTTGCAGAATAGCTAAAAGTTCTATGGCTCTAGGTCCTCTAGGTCACGTCAACCTGCCATGCGTGGGGGATTACTGTTGTCACTCACTGTGCTCGAAACGAAATAATGAACAATGAACATTTTATGTATCATAAAAAATAGCCATACAAAGACACCGTATTTGGGTAACTAACCTGCGTTAAAAGAAAACATTGAAATTTGATTGGGTATAATCTGACCGCAAGTGGCTTGAGCTACTTTCATAAGCTTTGATTCCCTTTAATCCTATTACTACAGGGGAGGGGGGGGCAAATAGTGCCCGCGGTAGAGTTTATTTCAGTTAGTATCGTCATTTCGAGAGATAAGGAGCTGAAACTTTGCGAATTTTCCTAAAATTTAAAAACCTGATTAAGATTGAGCTTTTCTTTCAAAATGTGACCAACCTTTTTTCAACACATGGTCAGCTAGAAAATTAAAGAAGTGAGTCTAGTTTTCACCAGGAGGATCTTAGATCATCGAAAATGCCACTATTTGATAGCTCTTGAGGAGAGCTTTCAGATGATATAGAAATCTATCCATTGTTGATGGCGTCAGCAATGTTAACGTTCATGATTTCATCAAAGATTATGACGTCATATAAATGTATTTGATAACCTAAAATGACAGAATTGGTTCTATCCATCGTTATGAATAATTTTAAGGATTTTTGGAGAATTTGCATCAGCAATTAGAGGTTTAAATGAAAAATTGACAAACTGATGTAAATGAATGATGGATACATGATATAATTGACGAATTTAAATGAATATGATATTACCGATCTTTACTCATTGATGCTTTGTGATACCTTTTAGTACCAGTATGAAAGAAATTATCAAATAAAAACCTATATTTGGCCAATATTGCTAATAGTAAGCAAATATTGCTATTTTCCTCAATTATGACGTCATAGTGACGTCGTGGATTTAATGAAGAATTAAAAAAGGAGCCTATTATATAGATATCATCCTTCTACACCACTGTTTAAGTTTCATCCTCATATCTGCAATATTGATGAAGTTACGGAGGGGGACACTTTCCCCCGTACTACAGGGTCCAAAAACCCGGCATTAATAGGGTTAAGTCACCATTTCCCACAGCCCGTGCATGCAAAGTTTACTTTTTTTATGATGCTAATCATAATTAGTAACGACAGATAAATTTTACTTCAAATGTCAAATCTAACGTCAACTGGAGATCTAATTTCCTTTTTATCATATGTACAACTGATTGCTAAATTTTGTTTTGCTGTGATCTTAAAACTTGGGCCTACACATTAGTTTCATTTATCTCCAGCTTATCTTTCTGAAGTTTGAGACGATCACACGTTACGAAGCCGAAAGGGCAAGAATTCATATCTATATATAGGAGGTGGCAAGTTATGTAATCTTCGAGATCTATCGCAGCCATGTCTTCCTTTTCTGGTCATGTAAGTGTAAGAAGTTTTCCCAACTGTTTCTAAGTCTCTCCTTATTGAAACGATTGTATACCGAATCAGCCAATATGGGTAATTAAAGTGCTCATCTCAATGCTTTTTCGATCTTCATTTCTATTTGCATCTTTAAAACTTGTACCATTCTCTAAACTTCTACCTCTGACAGGTGGTAAGCGTTTTCTTTGCATATAGTCCGTCTTCTTTCCACAACTGAGAATATCTTCCCACAGCTCTCTGAAAGATTCTCTAAACTTTGAGTTGAAGGCATTGTAGATAATCGGATTCATGCAGGAGTTAGCGAACAGCAGTAAATAACATAAGGCTGAAACTTCCATTTGATGCGGGAACGTTGGATTTGATGAAAACTCGAAATAAAGGCCTAACACATGGTACGGCAAAACACAGCATGCAAAAGTCACGGTGACCATAACAACCATTGTGAGGACTTTTGTGTTTTCCTTTCGCTTTTGTTGCTGCGTGAGCGATGTATCTGACTTGGGGTCGGTCTTCAACTCCACCACAATCAACACATAGGCAAAGAGAATCATCATTAATGGAAAGACATACTGGGTTACGAAAATCGCAATAGTATAACTGCGTCTGCCTTGTGGAGTGGTAACTTCCGTGCATGTGTGTTCGACTGGATCGTAATGAAGGCGCAAAATATACGGAATGACGAAACTGAAGCTGATCAGCCATAAGAAGCAAATGAGGATTTTCGCCTGTTTCGTTGACATTTGACGGCGAAAAGGATGCGTAATCGCCCAGTAGCGAGTAAGGCTCATCGCAACCAAAGTGTAGACTGATGCATAAATAGTCATTGTTTGAAGAGGATAAAGAATACGACAGAAAAACCTACCGTATAACCAAACACCTTTCAGAATGATAGGGATCTCCATTGGTATGCAAATTAATGTCACTGCAAGATCGGCAATGGCTAGATTAACGATAAGCCAGTTCGTCACTGTCTGCATACGACGCTTTCTAGATACGACGAAAATTACCACGATATTACCGATGGTACTGACAACAAATACGATGCAATATACGGTGATTTCTGCAATGACAAGACTTCGTGATCTCTGTAGAGAGGAAGGGTCAGTGCCATTAGTTGTACCATTTGGCTGAGATGTGATGTTCAGGGGCAGCGATGTTGTGTTGTTGAAAATCATTCTTTCTCCTTTTTATGAGAACTGAAAACTAGAAACAGACGATAATTTATTAGTTTGCTCTCACCTTTTTCTAGCTATTGTTAATTTAAACAGTTGACCATTTTCAAAATACACTACTATCTATTCTAGATCAGTCTGCCTATTCAGCTTTATTATGCGGCACAGTAAGGAGGGCAACAGTGGTAAATACTACAATGCTTCTTTGACCTGCGACTGCGAAATATCTTGCTTAAATGCAAAATTTTTCACTGTGGACGTGAAATTTTTGGTTAAACAATTTTACCGACGTCAAGTTTCATGGCAAAATCCTTTTTCGATCAAGTTGCAGCTTGGAAATATGGAATGGAAAAAAGTCTAAATCCCTAAAACTTAACAAGGAAGGCAGTCCACTAAAATGTATCTCTTATGAAGTTCATATAGCTAGTTGTTGGCTATCTCCATTTTTCATTTTTTCCTGAAACCATTCTCTCCCTCCTCACATGTCAATGTTATTTGGATATTCATAACATTACTAGGCTTCTCAGCTACACCAGAAACACTCATTCGGCTGCTGCCAACATTGGTAGGGAAGAAGGGTCAAACAATTATTGTTTGCTTGATAACTAAAGGGCACCGAAAATTCAAGGGAGATTATAGGAGTTACAGATTGAATGAGTTGTGCATTTGGTGCTGTTATATTAGCAAGTTGATATTTTTCTGCGCATAGCTTATTTAAGCAACTTCGAGAAAAACAGGTCATTTTTCCAACTAAATTTGGAATATTTTTTGTGGCAAGCATATCATACTCTGCTGCGATGAATGCCATGTGTTCATAACAAATAATGACTCCTGTCACACTACTGTAGTTTCCCGTTATGATGTGAGTTGCTTTACTTTCTTGCCAATTCACTTTCAGCCATATATGCCAATATAACGGTAGAACGAAACACCCAGTCATGCAGTGGTATGAAGTACCATGTGACAACTACACATGGCTTTGATTGGTTCAATGTCTATGGCAAAGCTAAACTGTGGCTCGGGAACTTCTTTCGCCGGCTGTTTGGAATATAGTACCGTGTGAGCAGGAAAAAAGTTCCCACTTTCGAAAACTTGTAGCACCACAAGTAAGTCATGGATCTGAATGATATGATTCAAATTCTAGTTAAAAGCCAAAATATCAAAGTATTTTTGTGATTTTTCTCGTCTTCTTGAAGCAATGCAAATATAGGTAAATTGAACTGTACACAAATTTCATGGTTGCAAAGAGGACTAAAAAAGGGCCTAAAACACTTGATCAAATCGTTAGGACTCTTCTCACACAGAGCAATACTCACAGGCGTTTCACTTCTCTCAAGAGTTATGAGACAGATTTTCAAACAGATACTAACGATTTTCAATCCCATGGCAATAAATGTTTAGGCGATATCTCTCACCCATGAGAAATTGCATTTTCTCTATTGTTCTAAGCGAGGAGTCCTTTATGATTTGATCAAGCATTTTAGGCCTTTTTCAGTCATTTTGCAACCATCGAGTTTTTGTAAACTTGAATTTACCAATTTTTCCAGTGCTCGTAAGAAGACGAGAAAAATCACAAAAATACTTCAATCCTTTCAGTACCCTTGATGCTATGAATTCTCAAAAGTGGAACTTTATTCTGGCTCACCCGGTATCTTTTCGTTTTCTTACGAAATCAGCTTAAAGAGCTAATGTGCTGTAACAGCGTTGTATGCGAAAATAGACTTCGGTCACAATTCACAGCGCAATTAACCCATTTCTTTGCAAAGACACAACAAAGTGAAACTGCCATGTGTGACCACAACCAATAATTTCCTTTCCTGTGTCAGCTTATGGCGAAGGTTATTCAATATGTCCATGCATTTTTCCTTTTGGAATTCTCAAAATCTGAAGTTGAATGCATCATAGACATAACCTAGCAGTTAGCCTAAAGATGGCAAACACCTAGAAATCCCCAAGATATGGCAGAAAATTCAAAATACTACTGTCGGTACAAGAAATTTTATTGAACAAAGAAATAAAGATGATTTTACTGCTAGATATGAAAGCAAATGAACGAAGCTAAACTGAGGTCATGCAAATAGAACAACGAAAACACCCGAATATTGCACTGCTTCTTTAGCTATACGCACAGAGATCATCAAAAAACCTCTATTCAAACATATTCTCTTGCATATTTCAATACCTTTCTTCAAATTTTTAAATATGAAGACTTTGCTATTGGCAGTGGTGTAGCCAGGGTCCTGTCTTGGGGGGGGGAGAGGGCAAGTTGCGAGTGAAGCGAGCAAACATTCGGCTCCGTGCAACCTCGTACCCAAGGCCTCTTGTCATATTTCCGTCCCAACAGGACAAATACCCTGGGGACGAGGTTGGGCTCCGGGGGCTTGCCCCTGGAAAAATGTTTGGGGTCACGCCTTTTAAAATGCCGTAAATACTCTTTTTTTAGAAAAAGCCACCCAGAATGGAAGGATAGAGGGGCCAAGTTCAATGAAGTTGCTGATAAAAATTTACTAGTTGGACTTGCCTACTCTCAGGAGAAACAAGAATATGCCTAAAAATAAGCAGATGAAACAAGTTCATCGAAACTCGATGCCGCTTCAAATCCTTCCCCTTCTTTGTTTGGTCTTACTTGAATTCTCATCAACATTTTGTAGTTTAGAAACTCTAATATCATTGCTAACATCAAAATACTTTAGTCGTGCGTGACAGATTGACTAGAACACTTTTCAGCGGAAGGGTACATATTGAGCCAACGAGGGCCCACGAAGAATGCCAGGCTTTATGCCATCATTTACAAATTCCAATTTTCATCCGTCTTGAAACTCCGATCAAAAATGCAAGAAAAACGGCAAATACTCGTGCAATTTAATAGTTAAGTCTATTGAGCATGAGAAACATAAAGGGAATGCGAGCGAAGCAAGCGGACAATTTGAGAGGCACACATTGGCTTTCCAGGCATTTTTAAAAAGGGAGGCACTGTCGATCAGAATTAAGGAATGTTTAACTGAATGCTGCATGCATCTGGAAGCGTAGAATGCACGATGAAGAAGACAAGTGGCAGAATGTTGCCAAATCCGGAAAGTACAAATACACATAGAAGTTAGCCTTAAATAACGGACTCATTATACTAAAGCCATAAACGCAACCAAAACATCGAAATCAGTAGCAAGAAGACTGTTAACTCCTGTAAAAGAAACAACAACCAAATTAAACCTGTAACAAGAGAAAGACTGTTGAATCCTGTAAGGGAAGACCGAATTAATCTTAAAACCTGAAAGGAAAGAAAGAAGTTAGTAACTCACCAGTAACTGTTGTAAATATCAACGTGAAATCACCAATTACGCGCTTCGTCGCACTCTCGTCAGTTTGGTTCGTGTAAAGAACAAATTAACAATAAAACAGGCCACTTTCATTAGCAGACGAACAACACAAAACTGAAAATCACACGCCAATAACACCTTAGCCACTTATAGGCTGAACTCAATCAGCAACCGCCAAAGATCAAAGCCTTTGGCGCAAATCAGAACAATTTCAACGTGGAAAAAACTCCTTTTATCGGCAGAGGGAGGGATCTCGAAGTTTAATAAACACCGCTTCTAAAACCTTGATTTGGAAGGAAGGCAGACCTTGCCCTATCTAAAATTCCGAAAAAAAATCTCGCAATAGTTGTTACCACACTCATTACTGCTTATTAAATGAGTACCAATGGCAGAATCACTTTCTTGTTTAGCCGGACCAGCTTTACATGTTCGTTGTTAGTTGACACGGACAATTGGACCTGTCAGTACCTTCAGGGGAGACCGGGGACAATTGTAACATGGGGCAATTGTAACACTGGCTCTCTATATATGACTTGAGATACAGGAATGTTCAGCCAAACTTGCGAAACTTTCTGGGGAAAAACTCGTTTTTGAGCATGAAAGTAAGAAGTTTAAGTTTGTATCTGAACGATTTTGCACTTGAGTAAACAATTTAATTTTCACATCGCAGACATGACATCTATTTAGGATCAAAACTACGTCAAAACTTTTAAGCTCCACAGCTTATGAGATGTGAAAATTGGAAATAACTGTAGCAGAGCAGGTTAGGAACAATTGTAACACACTGTTGCAATTGCCCTAGTGTAAACTGGCCGATGGCTTGTTTCATTCAGTTTCTAATCTGGTCCAAAAATGTGCATTCATGCAGCATTAAAGATTTAAATGTTGAGATTTGTGAACAAAAAACTGTTTTTTTCTCAATCGATTCAATGATTTTCTACTGATACATCAAAATTTACAAATATATAAGGACCACTATTTTTCTTTGTGAAGCAATTAATAATCTGCTACCTGGTGTTACATTTTGTGTAGGGAAAAACAGACTTGCCCTCCCCTCCGCTATGCTACTAGTTATTGGCTTTAAAATGGCTGTAGAATATTGTTCTGAACGAACTAATCTATTAAAGAGGCACTAACGCATACAAATCGACATTATCAAATGATTGTCCGAATCTATTCAGGTCGGTCCATGTGGAGGTTGTGCACTTTTCGTGTAAAAATTTCTGTGTCAAATGAGACGGGGGCAGAATATGGGGGTACGATATTGGTGACAACGATGGTGCGAGAAATGATGCCGACTCGATCATGACACCGTAACGAGATTGGCTCGTATATTCCGACGACAAAAACCGAAGGCCGACAATTTTCATTTATCAACAAACATGTCGCGGAGAGGAAGATTTGGGATACCAGACAAGTTAACACCAGAAAAGGTTAGTGAATTCACTTTTGTCGCTTTAAATGTTGCTGTTTTACTCCTTCATTCAAATTTCTTTGTCTTGCCTGTGTATTTAGCGGCTGTTGGGATCGCGAATTCAATCCATCTTCATGCGGATGCATAAACAGGCGCCTTCTTTTAGGCCCTTCCTGTCTGCTTAGTCTGGTAACCTAACTATCCTAAAGTTCAAGAAACATTTAAAATGTGTTAAAATGTATCATTTAATCCCGTATTCTCACTTTTAAATCCATAGGACCAGGATGAATACCCGCCAACGAAGGTTTTCAACGATTATTTGGAAGAAAAGAAAAGAAAGGCGCAAGACCAACCTTTTAGGTCAAAAAATACTACAACGAGTACACCAACAAAGACTCTCGACGGAATAAAACCATGGTCACCGTCAAAATCCAATTTTAGAAGGAGCAGACGTAGCTTGAAAGGTAGTCTTGCTGATGAAGCAGCTAAAGAAAGTAATGGAAGTAAAAAAAGGAAGGCTTATCAGGAGAAAGAGGTACCAAAAATAAAAGCAAAAAAGAAAGACCCACCTGCAAAGAAACCTGCAAAGACTGGCACCAGAAAAAACCAGACAGCTGCAAAGGCCAGATTAGCAGAAGAACAAAAATCAAACATTGAAAGGAAAAAGCTAGAAAGAGAAACAAATCTTCAGGTTCGATTCTACTCCTGAATATTACATGCTCAACACAAAATAGAATTCCTTTATCAAAATGAATAGTTTCTTAACTTAATATCCCCAGTACTGGAGTTTCCTAATTTTTTGGCAATCTGAGTTTTCTTATGGGCAGTTTCTTATAAAAAATATGTGTATATTGGGACATTTCTCAAACTTTGTTGCAATCTGCCTTTTAGAACCTTTTTTACTATCAATTTCTTAGAAGGGTCTGCAGATTGCTGCATGGTTTGAAAAACTTATTCATGCTACAAGTGGTACTCTTGCTTGTTATAACTTTATTGGTTCTCTTCATTTATAGATGAAGATCACTGAAATGACTGATAGTCAACGACAAGATTTGTTGATAAAGCTTGGGAAGAGATACCCTGTTTTGTTATTCAGTTTGCTTGAACAACCTGCAGGTGGAGGAGGACAAGGGTACCATCCACCTGCCAGCTCAAATACGCCACAGTGGTGTATCTGCACAAGATGCAGGGAAATGCCTAAAGCCGAAGAAAGAAAGTGTTGCAGGCAGAGGCCAGAAGATTGCATCTCACAACAACCCGTAAGCTTGTATGGTATTTTGAGGAGCAAAATACTTTTTAGGAGCCAGGGCGTTTCAATAAATGGGCTGTTTTTATAAACATGGGAAAGAGCTGGAGGATTTCCTTTTTTTTCACTTACTGTATTTGAATTTGCTTTACTGAAACTGTGCCAACAAAAGTCAATCTAAAATTTTTTAATTCTTGAAAAGTATGTGAAATTTCACAATGAGACACAAGCCATGTAGAAATTGGACATATCTGAAGCAAAACATTTGGGTATCTCATTTTTTATGAGTACACTCATTTTTTTTATGAGTAACCGCTTACAGTATAAGAAACGGTAGGCTCAATTTTTCGAAAGTTAAGAAACAACCCTACCTGGATTTAAAAAGCTAAGGAACTTTTTTGTAATTTACAGTTTTAATTTTCCTGTCGCAATCAAATATTTTTTGACTCTGTACAGTTATTATAGCAACTGTTTGGACATTATTTTGAGTGCGAATTATGTTATTGACTTGTTTTGAGATCTTACTGAGTAATTTGGGAACCCTTCAGACAAAACAAGATTAAATCTACACTTCTGGCATTAAAAATATAAGAAACACGTAAGAAACTTTTGGTAGCAAAATGGCACAAAAATTTAAGAAACTGCCTACCAGCCCCGGACCTTAGTTTCATATATAAAAATTAGTGTATGCTGGTAAATGAAGTATCTCAGTAGAAAACAGTACATTGTACGTAACTCATTCTCTGAAAAATGGAAAGGAACTTGACAGCTTGCATTCTTATTTCAGGAGATGGACATCTTGATACTGGAACCTTTGGTGCTCAGACTCCAAAGGAATTACAGAGATGATATCTTTGCACTTGGAGAACCGGATGATGAGAATAAAGCCAACCGGCATGCAGCGTACAGACAATTTGTGTTGTGGCAACATGGATATCTTGGACTAGGAAATAGACGCATAATTTATAGCTGCTGTATTTGGCGTATACGTGATCGTTATCCTGACCCATTTGGTCAGTATACAGGTTTCAAGGTTGGGTCACTGGGGTAAATTCATCAGCTAACATAAGGTGTATTCTGTTTATCATGACTAAAAAGAATTGGTTGATCCAGACTAATGTGGTGGAGAATTGTTCAGTAATAGTTATAAATTTGATCAATTTAATCTTACCTGCCAGTTAATTGTTTCGCACTACGCTTGTGTCTTCTCTCTATTGGTCCCATTGCAATTCATATTTGTCAAAGGGAATCTGAATGATCCTTTGATAAAAATACAGTAGTTTGTGAGGAAAATTGACTCCCTTGGCAACTGATCAAGTTGAAAGAAATACTGATATTGATAGGCTAGAATTTGACCGCAAGTGGCTTGAGCCACTTTTATATGTTCACTGTACATTCCCTTTAGCAATGGTGGGTGTTGTTGAGTTCTATGCGAACAAATATGAATTGCAGTGGAACAGATAGAAAAAGATAATGTGGCAATATGTAACACAATTCGCTGGCAGATGCAAACAGTAACTACAGTAACAAGTCCTAGCACTTTGCACAAAAAGTCTCAAAACAGCAATTTATTTTTGAAAAGAAATTCAAACTGTGCTGGCTTTACGAAGACCACGAGATTTATGTTCGAGGACTATTTTGCTAGTATCTTCAGGAGCAACTGGTGCAATTGTTGTCGCAATTCTGCGTGGATCACTAGGAGAAAGGGTTGCTCTTCTCATGACTGGCTCTTCATCATTTAGGCGTCTTTCAACAACAGCAGCTTGCAAGTCATTGATGTAGTGATATTGCTTCATTTCCTTCACCTTGCTTACTGTCCATCTGTTACTTTTTTTGTTAAATTTTCGATGAAATCTATGGAAAATGTGATTGAATCATTTATCCTTGTTTCAAAGTTTCAAAATGAAACAGATTTAAAAACCTTCTATTCCTGCCAGAATGGGAACATGGAAAAATACAGTATCCTTACTGTACAAGCTAAGAGAAATTACTGATGAGACATTTACTGTAGAGCTACATACAGTAGATGTGCTTTCCATTGTTGCACAAATGTTCCTCACTATGTGTTGTGTGGATCGTTTTAATGGATAGGCAGGCTTATTTTTGTGATCACTAATTACCATATAATTTGATATTGTTTTATGAAATCACAGTGTCACTTAAATCACAATCATGAAACGTTTCCATGTAAGGCATCCCTTCATAACTATTGGAAGCTTTTCCTTAAAACTGGAAGAGGGGGTATATAAAATGAATGAAAAATAAAATTTGCAAAATGAAGCAACCTGTACGAAAATACAAGGCCATGTAATAGCCATGTACAGGCCTTGTAGTTATGGCCTTGTAACCTTGTAATAGCCTGGAATAGCCTTGCTGTAACCTTGTAAATGGCTTGAAAAATGCTAATTAGCCTTGTAGAAGCCTTGTGGAAACCTTGTGGAAACCTGGTTGCAGCTTGGAATCTTACTGATAGCCTTGTAATTTTCTTCCAAGGTTAGTACAAGGTCATAACAAGGTCATAATCCCCTCTACAAGGCTAAAACTTGGCCTCTACAAGGCCAAGTTTAGCCTTGTATTTTTGTACAGGAAAAGACAATACATCTTTTGTGAAAAAAATAAATTCTACAGAAAATTGTAAAAATGAAATCACAAAGAAATAAAGAATTATGCAAAAATAAGTCATAATAGAAAAGTTGAAATAAATCTGAAAGATTTTGAATAAATACACTGTAAATAAACTATTTAACATGTTGCATGTATTTACCGTAGTGCTCCTTTTTTAGTGACAGCTTGTTTACGATCTTTATGTTTGCAATAATCAATTGCTGCTAACACATTTCTGGCTTTGTAGGCTGGATACTGGTATGCAAACCGTTTGGAGCAGTATGCTAGTATGAGTTCATGAAAGTTTTCAAGCTCTGCAGTAGACCTAGAAGGGCAAATAGTTAACATTTAGTATTTTGTATGAATAAAAAGTTAAATCACTGAATGTGATTTCAATGATTGCAAATAATATTTCACATTGCTTTCATTAATGGAAGTCCATTTTTATTTTTATTTCTCACAGTTACAGTACAGCACCCGGAGAAGATGTAAATCCACACAAACATTTCCCTGCAATAGACGTCCTGGGTCTTCTTTTAAATGTTATGAAACTAAGAAAAAAACATTGACATAGTCCAGCATTGATGCAGTGGTGGACGCTTTGCCAAATATTGGGGGGGAAGCTATTGTTTCAGTTAAAAAAGCATTTTTTATTTCTATTGTTTTTTAACAAAAGATATTTGTTCTAGCCAACATTGGGGGTGATTGCACCCTTTGCCCCCAAGTGCCCACCACTGTTTTGATGGCCAATTTTGTGGTTGCCTTTTGTTTACGGTGCATTTGTTTCAATATACTATAAAGTTGCAGTAAATCTTTATGTAACAGATAGTCTTTCCAACAATGTACTGTATGACTGTATACAGTATTTTACAATCATGTCAACAGACGATTACGCTAAAGATGGCGGCAAGGAGCTTTTTACCAAGATGCATTGTGTTCTTTAATTGAATTCCTACAGAATTGTCAAAGATTCGTAATTAGAACGCATTGCATCTTGGTAAAAAGTTCCTCATCGCCATCTTTAGCGTAATAGTATATTCAATTAGCAACATGTATACTGTACCTGAATGTCAAAAATTTTGGTACAGTTTTCAGGAATCTCTTGTCAAACAAGGCTTTTCTCAAATCTGTGTGTGGTTTTGAGCCTTGAACTAAGTATTCCTTATCATTTCGAACCGTTGGCAGGTCTTCGTGCTCACATTTGCTAATGCTCCCTTCAGGGATTTCCCATTCATGGCTATCAACTACATGATGAAGAATTCCTCTCCATCTTCCCTGTTGAAATGAAATAGCCCATTGCAGCAAATCGGAGAAGGAAAGCCTTTCCACTTACACAAAGCTTTATCTACATGACTAAGATCCTTTCTTCTCATTCCTTGCTCTTTCTTGTGCTTGATACAGTACAAACGGCAGATGTATTGATTGGTTTCTTGTGATATGAGCCAAGAGTAGTCTTTCAACAGCAATTATAGCATTCACAAAATACACTCCCAAACTATAGTCGGATACTTTTGGTATGGAAAATCAATTTGGTCTATCAAATGCTCAATCTGGACAAAGCAATATTCTAAGTTGTTGAATGCTATCATTTCTTATATTCAATAAAAAAGCACACACTGTAGTTGTACTACATCAACAATTCATACACAGACTTACTGTATCTGCAAATATTTTTCTCACATCTGAAAATTTCAGACTCTAAAAATGTCAACTAATATTTCTACTCTTGTTGGATTGGATACATAAATTATTTACAGAAAAATAGCAATTCCTCAAGGTGAAGTTTAAGCTCTGGTATTTACCATAAACTCTTCATAAGTATTAGACTCTCTGCAACAGAACCAGAAGTGGTTGACAATATCCTTCACCCAAGGAAGGAGTGCAGCATTCCCTTTAGTCTTTGCAATTTTAGATAGCCTTTTGCTTAAGTTCTTTGCCCCATGCCACACATCATAAGAATGTACTATTTTAGGATGTCTTTCCCCTGCAGAAAATTTAACGTTCTGAATAGTATGCACAGGCAGGAAGCAGTCAGAACAAACATTAAACAGGTATTCAGCACAATTTATGTCAGTGATTGTAAAATGATAATTAGAAGACTTGAGAGATGAAAATAGATATATTATTGGCAATGCACATCACCCAATGCTGATGTCACAAAGAGCTGAAATACACAAATGGCGTTTCATAACTGCCAAGCACACAATGCCATCACAAAATGTTTCTTCAAAAGGTTTTGTAATGAACTTTGGAAACATTCCCAGACTAATGAAAATTAGAAGATTTATTTGTAAATTACAGTACATCTTATAGCTTGAAAGATGTTTTATGCTTCAAAATACCTAGTCTATCTCCTTCAAAACCTAGAAATGAGAACTGACAATCTAAACACTGTATTACAACTCACGTAGCCATTTGGTTACTGATGAGTGTGCATCAGTTACAACTTCTACAACATTTAATTTTTCCTCCATGAGAAAATTTAACACCCTCTTGAATGCATCCACCTCCATATTTACAGAAACCAACTTTGTTTCACGTTTGTCCACAACTATACAAGCTAAAATCTCCATTGAATTTAGTTCTACAACTGTGTAGGTACAATATTTTGCACAGTGACCAGGGCTATCATTTCTGCCATCACCTGTAAGTGAAGAATGTAACAGAAAATTGTTGTGATCCTTGTCGTAACTCTCTAAGGCATTTTTTTCAATTACCCCAAGGTCGGCAACCCAGGGGAAGGGGCTCCTCCAGCAATGATTCAATAATTTGTTGCTGCTAAAACTGACCTGCATTGCATGCTTACAAAAATTCTCTCACATTTTTGCGTGAATATCTACTGTAGCCTGCATCACAGATGGTATGAAAATGAAATTGAACGAAAATGACGCACTTTATATTATATAACTTGTAAATAATTGTAAATATTGTGGCAAAATGATACATACATGCACAATTTTCATATGGCATGGACTGATGCAGGCTAATGACTATCCAGTCTTTCACTATCATAACTTGTGCATAATTGCAGTAACGATTTGATTAGGCTCCAAGGGCCATTGTGCCCTCCTAAACATTTTGAAACAAAATTTGTCAAACACTAACTGCAATTTATAGAGATTACAGCACCTTTCAAGTGATGTGATAAAAGGAAACATGTGAAAAAGAGTAGAAATATGCCACAAGGATTTCCTTTATCAAAATAAAAAGTTTCCTTGGTAATATTCTCCCAACTGGAGTTTATTAATTTTTTTGCCGCCTGAAAGTTGAGTTTCTTTTTAGCAGTTTCTTTATCGAAAATACATGTATTGAGGAAACTCACCAAGAAGTATGACTGGCTTCTGAGCTAATCGCTTGCGATTTGACTTTACTAAATCCTCCCAATATTCTAACACAGCAGGGAAGACATAAAGTCTTTGGTACCGATAAAATGTTGGTTCTGTAATCATGGAGAGATTCATGTGTTTGGCCAGTAACTTGATTTTACCATAATTATTTCCTGACAAAACTATTGATGAACTCAGCATGAGATCACCAAGGGGCTTTCCTTTTTTGATAATGGGTTGTGACATCCATTGCTGTACTTTGTGGTTTGATGGGCATACCTGTACAATATAAAAATATATTGTACACAGTTGACTCTGGCTAGTCTACACTTTGTCTAATGAAAGAAGGTGCGAAGGGGGTTTTACTAAATGGAGTGACTAGAAAATTAACAATAAGTAATGTTGCAGATAATCCTGACAAAAAACATTGAGAGATCTACTGTGCAGTTTGATGGCAATTTTTGTGATCTGGCACAGGAAAAAAAACAAAAAATGAATGACCAGATGAACTGTAGCTTTGCTGATACAAATTGCAGGTAAATTTCACTGCATCAACAAACACTTTGGATTGCTATTTGCATCTGAAATGCATCTTCAACAAAAGCATGTAAAAAGTTGCTTGTTGATTTCTTTCTAAAATGATGCTATACAATCTTACATATTCAAATACAGAACACTTGATAGGAAAGGGAAATATATAATTTTTACTTTACCCATTCAATAAGAAGCGCTGTGCCACGGTTTTCCATTTTTACATCTGTGATACTCCTTCCACAATTATTACAATGCTTTGGTGGTATAGAGAGTGCCAGGTCTCGCAAGTTGCTCTTATATGCTATAACAGCTTCTTCCTTCACTCCCCCTGTGCCTGATTCGATGCATGTTGATAATTGTGAAGGCTTATTGCTACAGTCAGCACTAAAATTGCTTATCACACTTTCATCATAATTACTTGCAATATCAAGATCCACTGGCATAGATGCTTGTTCGGATTGTCTGAAAAGGAATATGAAAATTTATGTCCATGTCCCTAATCAATCAACATGTTCAGGAATTCCTAAAGGAATTCCAAACAAATAAGAAAACCATTTCCAAAAACAGCCTGACTGCTTTCTTATTCAGTAAAGACACCACATATAAATATCACTAAATGTCAATGAATATCATATTACCTGAATTTAGAGGGGGTTGAAGTGAGAAATGATCCTTCTTGTTCTGGACCAGATTGCAACAGAAGTACACCACCTGAGTCATGATAGTTTCCTTCTCCACTTTTTTCAATTTGCTCTTGTCTTTTCTCAACTACAATAGTCTGCTTCCTAGTGACAACAGGTTCCAAATCTGGGATTGTAAGATCAACATCACAGCTAAAACAGAAATAAAGAATCATCAGACGACAGATGAAGAAATAAAAATTGGCATTGTTGCCCCCAAATTGCCTGAACTTGACGAGTATGGCATATCTGTCAACTTGAAGAATCCACTTTCTTATCGAGCAGAAAATATCATAATAACAGATAAAATTCAAAAAGGACTGTTTGGGCAATAATCCTTCACGGTATTGTGTTGTTGCTCGAAATTCTTGAGGACAAATAGCAAAATTAATGGTCTAGGCCTACCTGTCCATCAGAAATTCGGCCAACTCATAATCGGTTTGAAACTTGTACTTCTGCTTCAGTTTGTTCCATCTCTCCTTTGCCCTTCCCAAATAAATGCGACTTTGATTCCATTTCTCTGATCTTTTCTTGAGTAACTGACTCCGCTTTTGTGGTGAATACGCCTTGCGCCCTTTTCTTTTACTTCTACGACCACTGGCACTGCAAGGGTCGATCGAGTCCTCCATTTTGAATTTCTATCCACACTGATCCACGCGAAAGTAAACAAAAGAAACGAAAGCCACCGATCGACCCGACTCGACACAACATACGCTGGCCGAGAACTGCGAAGTGACGTCAAGCCTTTGTTTCCGCGCAGCCGACCACAAAAAAAGTAGGATATCAAAAATATTCTGTCCACTTTTCAAACTGTTCTAACTTTTCGTTGACAGGGAGTACAGACGAACGAAAGATATTTTCGGATAGTACGAGGCTCCAAGTTGTACGAAAGAAATTCTCGTTGCAATTTTCGGGAGCCAAAATTTGCGTTAGTGCCTCTTTAAGCAACTTGGAGAAGAAATATTCAATTTAATCTGACGTTATTATCAAAATCCCAAAGGCAACTGCAAACACCAAAGATTCCATGATTTTAATTTTAGTTCGTAAGTGGTATGGTTAGGAACAATGGTGTATTTCATAAAAGAAAGAATCAGGTTTCCGAGAATAAGGCAAAGCGAATGACTGCTCTGATGAATAGACATCACATTTTCAGATCAGCCTGGAAAGCGTGTTGGTCTCTGTGTCTATTTTGATTTGATTGAATGATGTCATTGATATGAAATCTTTTCTTCAGAGACGTAAATTGTTTTTCCTTACTAAACTTGATATTTTGTTTCACGAAATTCATCCTTGCTACCGGTAGGAATGTATTACTGGCTACCAATAGTTGTGTAATGTTGATCTCCATGAAATCAATCTGGTAAAAGCGATACAGTAAAAATATTTTTGAGAGCCTTTTTTGGAAACTGCGAAGTTACAGCAACATGTTAGATTATGTTGCATAAATTTTAGTTGTAACTAGTATTAACTAGCAAAGTTAAAACTTACTTACAATTGAAAACGCTCATATAATTCGAATACAAATATTTACTTGATTTCGTATATTTGATTTTGATTTGTTAATATCATACAGATCAAAATTTTTTTTAATGTTTTAGATATGATTGAATCAAAATGAAAATGCACACAGAACAACTAAAAGAAGCTAAGTGAAAATGATATTCCATTCTCAAAAATATAAACTTCACTCGTACTTCACTTTACTTACAGCACTATGACCAACTGTGCAGATTAAAGACTAAAAACTATAGGGCAGGGTTCTGCAAATAACTACATTCATTTTGATAAAACGATTATAAATGCTGATCTATTTTACCTACAGAACTTTGACCAACTTTGAAGATCTTTGACAGCGCTTAACGAAGCAAAGCTGACCTGTGCAGCAACTGCCCGTTGAAGTTGTTCTTGAAAGTGCAATGCTGTAACCGGCCAATTATATACCGTCCTGATCGACGGAGATCTGTATGTGTGAGGAAACAGCAGTTTCCAGTCTATGACTCCTTTAGTGGCGACTTGACCGAATTCATGGACTCAATGAATTATTCAGATGTTACATGGCTCTGATCTTAGATCCTGCAATCTCATTGTAAAGGAAATTTAAAATCTGCTTACTTTAATTATCGACCATTCCAAAAGCAAAACGCAGAGCATCTCATCCTTGCTTATCTTGAAGTCTTTACGCCGGATTTCAAAGCTTATGTTAATAGTCAGTGACGATGAATAGGCTAATAAGGATTTGTCCACCTTAAATAGCTCGAAAGACATTTACATACTTTAATCTCTCATAGAGGGTTCCTCTTAGTGAATCTTTAGAGAGTAGGCTCTTAAAGCGCAAAAATTGTACAAAGAATAAAGCTGCAAGTGCAAAAGTTGCTTTTGACCAATTTGGCCATTTGGCCTGCCGACACCTAGAAGGGCATTTAGCGAGAGTTTAGTTCTGCTGGATTTTCAATTGCAGCAAATTTTCGCAAGCATTGCGTTTTTCAATTGACTTGATTGGCCAACTCCGTTGAAACGTCAATCAAAGAGCGATATCCTTTGCTGTGGACCGCAGAGACGCTCAAACACAGATACGTAGGAACCAGGGGGCACTGGGGGCACGTGCCCACAAGATTTAGCAATAAACAAAGAAGTGCCCTTTAGATTTTCAGGAAGTGCCCCCTTAACTTAATGAGAAAGTGCCCTCGAAGTGTCGTGCCCCCCCAAGTTTAAAAAAGCTTCCTACTTCCTTGCTCAAACATGGCATTAAAATTTGAAAATATGCCCGTTTCTCATTCCAAATTTTTCAAAAAGTATACCCGAACCTTAAATCTATTTTCCAAAAGAGTATACGCGATCTCATATAAACGTTTCAAAATCATTGTGTATGTACTTGTTTTATACTGAAATCCTTAGACCTTTATCTCGACCTTTTTATGCACTTTTTATGCAAAAATTGTGAAAATCGATAAATTCCGTATTCCAAAGTCGTCAAAACAACACTGTTCCGGCCAACATGTCCCAGGTACCGAACACATATATGCCCCCGTGCGACTGAGGATCATTGAAATTCCCAGAAACATGAAAAGTTCGTGCATTCTCGAGATTTTTGCAATTTTTGAAGTTACCGATGATTTGGTGGTCAATTTGGCAGCTGTTTGTTCCAGCTTTAACTTGGATTAGGGATATTTGAAGAAATTTAGCCAGGTAAAAGATTTATTTGGTCAGTTTTATCCACAAAGATGCTTTCAAATATTGATGACATGGCCAAAACTTCCTCTTTAGCATCTTAACGAGTATAGCAATACAATAAACTGATATAATATTCTCATTATCGTTAAATTCAGCGCTAAAATGGATCATAGGTGATTAACCGCTGCAGTTTTCCTTGATTTGCCGCAGCTTTAAACCTCTGCGGTGGAAAATTTACATACTGCCAAATTAGCCTCACTACATAAGGACCCTCTAGTTACGCTCATCTAATTGAGTTGAATTGTTGTTGTTGTTGTCGCTCCACTGAGGGCCTTATGGACATAGAGCTGTAAAACCGGACAAAAATGTCATTCTGCGACAAGTTTTTGTCGCAAACTCGTGTGCTGATTAGAGTATGGCTTCGAGGAAGGCGCTTTTTCATTGATAGCTAAAATGAACATTTATCGAAGTTCTGATAGCAAATTCTATGGTACAGGAGTTCTGGAAAACCGTTTTTGTGGCGTTTTTAGATCAGTGGTTTTGAGAAAAAAGTAGCAGATTGATTTAGGCCCAATAGTTCTTTTAGCTAAGATTCGAAAAAAGAATTCGAATCGAACGATAGCTTGATACATTTGTAGAATGTTCGAATGTATAAAATAGTGATAGAAGCTCCAATGCCACATAATCGAACCTTGTGTAGAATAGCAAAAAGGTCTATTAGTAGAATCAGTAAGGAGATATTCCGTTTCTACAAGCGTTGGGGAATGAGTCTCTCTGTTGACCGAAACGCCATCATCAATTCAAAGAGCACAGGGAAACGAGAGACTCGTCGTCATAAGTCTACTGCTAAATAGGACATAGGAGGTAGCGAAAATGATCAAAGAAAGATCTTTCGAACTCTCCTTTGCAGAATGATATGGAGTCTCTTCCTCAGAAGCATGTGAACTGAAGCATAACTGTGGTGTCTAACTACCCATGCATATATTATGCGTCGCAGCATAGGGCTCAATCTTTCAAGTCTTTAAAAAGTTGGGTGTAATATTTTATTTTTATTTTCTTTGAATTGAATTGAATTGAATGGCATGAAAGGAACATATGGTACTATACTGTAAATCTGCCGTGGAGATTTTTTGATATCTTGACTTTTTTCAAAATTGTGGCAGTCTAACTATCTTTGAAACAATGTATGGAAAATTTTGAACAAATTTAAATCCTCGTAAATCCTAAACCAATAGAGGAAACATGATATAACCTTCAAGAAAACAATATTTTATGAAGGTCTACAATATGTTGGCAAGCAGAAATCTGTGGATTGGCAGTTTTGGGCGTGGCCACCTCATTAGGTGACGTCACTATGACGTCATAATGCCAGAAAATGTCAAAATATATGGTTTTCCGGCTTATTTGTTCTAAAAACGGAATAAAGGTAATCTGAATGACTTTTTCCATTCTTATTTGGCGTATTATTCATTTGCAATTAAAATATGATGCATATAGGTGTTCTTAGACTGTTGTTTTGGAAGAAAATGACAAAGATTGATGACGTCATAACAAAAAACTGTGTTTTTCCGCCAAAAATTGATAATAATTGGCTCAAAATGCTTTTAATGTATTGCATAACGCAATTCTTTACATAATTAACAAAATCTGTTGTAAAAAACTTCAAAATTTGCCAAAATGACCCAAAAAGGCGGCCCGAGTGACGTCATCATTTAAGAATGCTGACATCAGCAAATTCCATTGTTATTGACAACAATAGAAAGCTAATTTTTTGCTGATTCTTTTAAAGTACAATAGTCAAGGTTTGGAACTAATTCTGGGAGTAAAAATATCAAAGTCATTAATTTTTCCAATACCTTGCTCCAAATATGGTAGTGTCACCTTTCACGTGACACCTATTGTTCTAATTTTTAATTTTCAAAATGTAGCTAATAGATAGTTAGTAATTGTCAGAGAGTTTGAGGGTCATAGCTTTTGTCGTTAAAGAATGCTCTGCAAAAAACCGACAGGGGGTTGAAAACACCCCCCCCCAGGATTAGGGTTAATAAATGTCGCCATCTTAAAACAATCAATATATCAATAAATGCTCACGGTAGACTTACAGAAAAAGAGCCTAAGTTCCTTCCAAGCCATTTATTAAAAAAAAAAACTGGCATAGAATTTTACACCGACATTTTTAAAGATTTGAGCCCTATGTTATGTTTCGCTAAAATTGCATTTGAAATTTGACAGAAAAAAGCCTCGAGGCGATTTTCTGTAGCTTTGATTTGATATGTTTTCTGTGTCTTTGATAGCCATGTGCACTTGGGTGGTAAGGTTTGATTCCATTTTGAAGCGATAATTCATTATAACTGCACATAAAAGGAGTTTAGAAAATAACGTGTCCGAATTCGAATGCGCTTTCACTGTAGTTTGAGCCAAACTAACAAATGTATTGCTAATGTACTGACGAGATTTCATCACCTTATTTATAAAAGCATGGAAGAGACTGCCGAGGAACCACTAATTAAAGGGGCTCCGTCGTCAAACAGTAAACAAATCCGAAAACTCGCACGTATCGCCGATTATCCATTGTTCACCCATTGTTCTCTGCAGTTTGTTTGGTGGCTTCACCCAAGCCACAAAAAGCGACCGTTAAAAATCCACTTATATCCGAGCAATCGTAGAAGATTTGAATGGTTGGTTTTCTCCTTAGTGAAGTACAATGATTAATGCCCAAGCAGCAACCTTCATTTTGAAGAAAATACGAAAATACTGTGTGATATCACCTTTAAAAAAACTGCAAAAATCATCGTTTTGTTTACATTTTGACGACGGAGCTCCTTTAATAACCCTCAATTAACAAAAGTGAAGTCGAAATACCTTAAAAGCTCTGTTAAGCCCCCCATCTAATAAGTCCCCCTATCTGAACACAACCTAAAATACGACTCCCTGGAAGAGCAGCTGCTATTAGATAGGTTACTGTACATAATTTAGCGTTAACTGTACATAGATTTTATTAATGTAACTATGATATTCATTTTCTTATTCAAGTATTGTGTTGTGGTAAGCTGCAGGGATTTCGTGCATGGAGAATTTAAAATGAAAGAAAAATGAAATCTTTTAACCATAATCCTACCGGGGGGTGTTTTCCTTCCCACCTGTCGGTCTTTTGCAGAGCATTCTTTAAAGACAAACGCTATGACCCTCAAACTCTCTGAAAATCATTAATTATCTATTAGCTACATTTTGACAATTAAATATTTGAACAATAGGTGTCACGTGAAAGGTGAAACTACCATATTTGGAGCAAGGTATTGCAAAAATTAATGATTTTGATATTTTTACTCCCAGAATTATTCCAAATGTTGACTATTGTACTTTAAAAGAATCAGCAAACAATTAGCTTTCTATTGTTGTCAATAACAATGGAATTTGCTGACATCAGCATTCTTAAATGATGACGTCACTCGGGCCGCCATTTTGGGTCATTTTGTGAAATATTGAAGTTTTTTCCAACAGATTTTGTTAAAAATGCATAGAATTGCGTTATGCAATGCTTAAAAAGCATTTTGCGCCAATTATTATCAATTTTTGGCAGAAAAACACAGTTTTTAGTTAGGACGTCATCAATTTTTGTTATTTTCTTCCAAAATAACAGTCTAAAAACCCCTCTATGCATCATAGTTGAATTGGAAATGAATAATACGCGCAATAAGGATGGAAAAAGTCGTTCAGATTACCTTTATTCCGTTTTAAGAACAAATAAGCCGGAAAACCATATATTTTGACATTTTCCGGCATTATGACGTCATAGTGACGTCGCCTAATGAGGTGGCCACGACCAAAACTACCAATCGGCTAAGAATAGTTAGGACTACGCCCTTGGCAAGTTTTAATGATTTTCCATTGGTCTACGGCTATTTATAGAGGGGGCTATGTTAGATAAAACAAAGCCCGGTAGGATTAGGGTTAAGCCCCCCTCCTCTGGAGTGTCCGAGATTGGATCAGCTCCCCGGGTGCTTAATGGAGTTTTAAGGTAAGCAAACTTTAGCTGTTCTCCCTTTTTCAGTTCCAACCAAAGCAATTTTCCAGTGCTTAGGGTACATATTATTAATTAGCCTAATTAACGTTATTACAATGCCTTTGCTAGCTGCAATGTATTTTAAGAGCGACTAATCATACCGTTAAAGATGATTATTTTCTAACCAAATGCTTTCGTAAATTTCCAAAGCCAAAGCAGTTCTTAATCTTCCTGCATAAATATTATGATTTACATCATGTCATCTGATGGTCCTTGCTTTTGCATATCAGAGTTGTTTTTGATTAATGGTGTAATTCCTGACAAGGTGCTAGATAAAAGGGCTTATGAGATGGCTTCATTTTTGGTTGGAAAACAACATACGATAATAGATCTGAGCGTCTTCTAAATGCGATTTTAGCATAGATTATAAATAATGCTACCATTAGTTCGTAAATGAAACCTCGTTGACGCAATTCCAAACAAATCATTGATTCATCGCGAACAAGGCAAAATTCTCTTTCTTTGAAATTTCGCATTTCCTTCTTAAATATTTTTGGACCTGTTTATGTGTTTATGTGTTGATTTGTTTTCAATTTTAAACCTCAGTTATACAGGGTGTCCCAAACAAATTGTGCCCTGCCTGCCTGAAAATTGCAACAAAATAGTAAAAGATTCTCGCCAAACTTTTATATGATGCTGCTCTTCAGCTGTTCCGATAATGTTTGCTGCCATCCCCTTAAGAAGACCAAATGTGCCTGATGACTGAAACCAGCGGTCGACCATTCTGTCAAACTAATTTCAGTGATGAATAGCATCATGTGAGGTAAAAAATAGTTTCTATGAGGTAAGAAATGGTTGAAATCTTTGATGATAATCGTAATTTGCATATGCAAGGAGCTGGGCAAGCTACAAATAGATCTCATTTCTTAGCCAATGAATATTGAGAACTCTTGTGGTGATCACCACTTTCACGTGATCAGGTTTTCTCGAGATCATACAAATTCAAAATGGCTAAATGATCCGGATCGATTCAGAGCTGGGTTCTCCTGCAAGAAACTAGCGAACTCACCGAGCTGGAAAGTTGTACGCTTTGTTTTTGGGGTACGGGGAAAACGAAAAGGAGTTGTTGGACGAGCACGACGATATCCCGTTGTTATTCGGCTTCGAGACTTCAGCAGAGACAACACTAACAGAATGGATTTTGGAAACAGTTGAGTTAGGCACCCAGGCCGATCGTTGCGGAAGACGTACGAAACTCCCCCGAAACTCAGTCCGTGCATGACAAAATTTGAAAAGCTGGAATCACATGCTGGAAAATATTCGTATGCAAGAAATTTCCACGAAAAGAGGGCAAGTGTGATTATAGAGGATGATATTATTTTGTTGTATTGTAATTGTACCCCGGGAGTTGTACAGCCTTGTGCGTTTTCCATCCAGGGGTTTCCCCTCTTCCTCAATTCAGTGGCGTGACGAAAGGCAATCGCTGATTGGTCAATTCATTTCAATTGAGTTGAACTGAAGTTATTTTTAGAAAGCCGTCGGCTTTAGCTCCGTCAACTAACTTTAACCCTATCTGTACTGGGCGATTTTTTAGGTATTTTGTACTGGGGGGGGGCGTTTTTCGCCCCCCCTCTTTTTCTCCAAAACTACAAAAGATATAACAATAAGACTTACCCCTATTGTTCTTTAGACAATTGGCTATTCAAATATAACAATGACAATTAATAAGTCACGTGATTCGTTGCTAGGCAACCGAAAAACTGACGAAAATTGGCAAATTTATACCTTCTTAACCAGAAAAATTCTATTTAATCAACCACTCAACCGATTTTCTCCAAATTTGTTTCAAATAGTAGGAAACATGTTATAGTTCAAATATACATACTTTGCAAAAATTTTTAGTTTCTATTTTTAGCACAATTAGCCTTAAATTAGCCTTTTGTTGCATGCATTTACTTTCATCGCAGGTTTTTGCCAGTCCTGCCCTTTTATCTGGTAAATATAGACTCAAAATGAATCAAATTAATAAGATGAAGCAAATTAGACTAAAAAAATTTTATTTGACACTTCTTTATTAGGTAAATGACGTCATAAATGTGAATGACGTCATAGATATTAAATATTGCTGACATCAGCAAATATGAAAAAATTATATATCAAATGAAAGTACTCATCAAATGCAATCAAATGGTGCATGTTTGAGATCGATCAAGCAAACGACACGAAAACTACGGACATTTTAAGATCTTTTTTGTTGACTACTCTCCAAATATGGTATTACTGTGGTCACATGATCAGAGGTAGAACAATGAAATGTTAAGAATTTAATTGCCTATGAAATTTGAGTAAAAGTCACCAAAACTGGTGGTTATATCTCTTGTCGTTTTAGCGTAATGCAGCAAAAACTGGTAGGGGGGGCGAAAAACGCCCCCCCCCCAGTACGAATAGGGTTAATTGAATATCTGAAGAGCACCATCATGCAAAAGATTGGCGAGAATCTTTTGCCTTTTGTCGCAATCTTCAGGCAAACGGAGCACATAATTTTTGGGACACACTTTTTTGGGTACATGATTGTTTGTATTGATTAATTGTATTAATTGTATTGAATTGACCAATGAAAAAATCTGGTAAAGTTATTAGCCTGGAAAAAACTGCATGCAACTGCTATTCCTTTTTTTGCAGTTGCTATAGGTCCATCATTATTTACATTCGAAATGAAGCTATTTTGTGAAAGTCTGTGTCATTTCAGATTTGACGGAGAAATCATCGAAACCAGTTTCTCGAGAATTTATTGGTAGCCCCCTAAGGGTAACGTACTTGATTGCAAGCTTCCTTCGCTTGTACCTTAGTTTTCCGTTTGTATTTTAAACATTCCTTTTATTTGTAGTAGCAGTTACGTATAGTTTTATGTCTGTCCCCTTTAAGGTAAACGTTTCTTTTCTTTTCTTTTTTGTAGTTACGTGTAGTATTAGCAATTATTTTTCTCTCTAGTAGTTTCGTGCAGTGGTATGTTCGTATTTTCTGTTTTATGTTGCCATGAGGTAGCCGTAGTTTTCGCTCCAATTGGTATTGTATTAGTAGTAGGGTATGGTATTTTGTTAATATGTATTTTAAGTTATTAAATGATGTATAAAAAAAAATAAAAAAAAAAAACGGTAATCGTGATTAAACCACTAAAATACACTGAAACAGTCATTTTCCATATTAATAGGTAAATCATTTGTATGAAAAGAAGCTGTTCTCAAATTATTTGAGGAATCCTACACTTTAAAACCATCTGCTCTTGAAAACAACATGGCTCCTTCCAAAGAAGATGGGCCCGGGAGGGGGGTACTTGAGAGGCCCCCAAAGGGGGGGTCCCTGGAGCACTGGAGCCCATCATGTTGACAGCATGGAGCCCGGAGCCCAAACGATTTCCATAGTGGAGCACTGGAGCCCATCGATTTCTCCATATGGAGCCCTTTATCTCAAACAATTTTATTTGTGAAGGCCAAGCAAAAAACAGACAAGATATAATTACGAAAACTATATGAATAAGTGTGAAATTATTTGAGCTTGTTCGTAGATATCAACATCAACTTTGAAATAAATTTTTGAAGTTTTCAGGTTTCTTCGAGACCTTGTTTCTGGAAATCTGGCCATTTACTTATGATTGGAAATCTTTCAGTTAGAATTTCAATCGTTATGCGCTAGGAATTTTATTCTTTTTTCTAAACAATATTTGTAGCTCATTGTGCCAGAGCGTATTTCTTCCCTGTGGTAAAAAGATCAGAACTTGCAGTGAAAATTGACAAACAGATAATGTTGCAAGGAGATTTATATTCGCAAACCAGTGGCATGGCCAGGGTAAATTAAGTGGGGGGGATTGAAACGAGGGGGTCTCGGGGCAAAGCCCCCAGGAAAATTTTTGGGGCCACGCCCTTTACTTTGGCTTAGAATGCATCTCCCAATATCATGCTTGCCATTAGCGACAAGAAAACTTTGATAGTTTTGTGAACAGTTATCCTATGAATCAGAGCACGAGGAAAATTTTCGAAAAAAGAATCTTTTACTTTGGCTTAGAATGCATCTCCCAATATCACGCTTGCCAGTGCTAAAATGGAAGATTTTACTTTCTCGGAAAATGTTTATTTCTTACCCAACCTATACCGAGCTATTTTCTCCTCGGTTTTAGAGGAATCTCGAGGACCTTCTTTTGACAAAAGTAGGGGGGGGCAATTGCCCCCATACCCCCCCCCCGTAGCCACGCCACTGTCGCAAACAATCTACTTTCAGACCTCCAAGGGAGTGGCGTGGCCAGGGTAAATTAAGTGAGGGGCATTGACATGAGGTTTTGCCCACAGGAAAATTTTTGGGACCAAGCCCCTTACTTTGGCTCAGAATGCATCTCCCAATATCATACTTGCCATAAGCGATAAGGAAACTTTTATAATTTTGTGACAGTGGCAGTCATTCTATAAGTCAGAGCATGAGAAAAATTTTTCAAAGAGATATCTTTTATTTTAGCATAGAAGGCATCCCCTGATTCCACAATTAACAGTGCTAAAATGGATGGTTTAATAGTCTTATAAATGAGCTAATTGAGAAGACATCGTGCCTTGTGAACCACATAGTTGCCCACGAAAACTTGACTACTCTTGAGCTTCTCTTACAGTTGTATGAAGGAACTTATTGATTTCAGCAGATGAAAGATGCCTTCATCGATAGAGTGGTCTTCCCGTTTTTCACAAGATGCATTAACCCCAAAAGCTCAAAAGCTCTCTAAACAATACCAAGATAACCCAAAGTACCGGGTGTCCTAAAAAATGTATACGGATTTGATTGAATCCAGCGCTGTGAATTTCGCTTTAATCAATGTATAATCACTCTAAAAATGTTTCTTGATAGTTAACTTGAATATTTTTGGTATTGGTGCTTTGAGAGCAGACAAGTTAATCTTGAAAGCTCAAACTTGCCTCTTCCTCCAAACCAGAGCTTTAGCCTTTTTGGCCTTGGCAATTTCTTAAGGCACAGCGTATAAATCAACGATAGCCTTGATGAAATTTGAGCAATGTTGGATCTTGTGTTATTCTGTTTTCCAGAAGTCACCCCCCCCCCCAGTCACCCATTGGGAAGTCTCTTAATTTTTCATTAATTTCAGTTTTTAATTTCGATGTGCTTGAGGAATTTGCTTAGGCCAAAAGGCCAAAGCTTTGGTTTGCAAGTGCACCTAAATTTGAGCTTTCAAGAAGCACCAATACCAACAAACGAGGTATCTATTTTAAATGTAACTATCGAGAAACATTTTGAGAGTGATTAGCTATTGGTTAAAGCTAAATTCGGAGTCAACCAAATTTGTATACCTTTTTGAGACATCCGGTATTTTCTAGGGGACTCGTGCTTGTTATCAGCTTTAGTTGCGCATATCCAGTTTAAACCACAAACTGCACTTTCTCAAGAAACAACGAGTGCAGTCTGGAACTACGCGGCTTGCTAAAACTGACAAAATCATTTTTTCACTAATTTTACGAAGTGGAGGCCTGGAGCCCTGAAAAGTATGCAATGGAGCCCTGGAGCACGGCAATTTTTCCTTTGGGAGCCCGGAGCCCATAGAAATATGCCCTGGAGACTCGGAGCCCGAGATCCCTTAGGGGGCCTCACTTGACAAGGGAAGTGACGGGGGTGTGCGGAAAACCTCTCCACACCCTGCACTCTGTCGCATAAAAAATAGGCCAAAAGTATACCCTGTTTTTTACCTATTATAATACCTTGCCGCATAATAATTTTTGTTAGAAAAGGACACCCTGTCGCATAATTTTTACCATAAAGGACACCCTGTTGAGCAGCACATCCCGTCAGGTCAAGTATCGGAGTACCCCCCCCCCCCCCCCACGGGAGACGGGCCTTAAGCAACGGGGACTAAACTTTGGTTGGAAGCGTCCACCACTAAAATCATCATCATAAAGGTAAAAGGTATGTTTTGAAACAAAAATTGTATTGCCTGCACATTTTTCCAGTGTGAATCCTCGTAGTGACTCGACAAAAATACCAATTAGCTCTACGAGAGCGGCATCTAGATGCCGTGAGAAGAAAACATGCTTGCCAAAAAGCAATTAGAGGAACAAGGGCAGATTTTGTAACAATAGGATTTTTGGTTTGCTTACATATGACGTCATCTTGGTTGACTAGCCAATCAGAGAGCTCTATTTCTATCACGTGATCTGATGATAATGGCGGAAGAAGGGGTTTGCTGTGGGGAAAACCACGCCCTCGTTTTTTCCTCGCGACGAAATTATACTTTCGCAAAAACTCAAACTTTTTTGCACACGTATAGAACGATAAATTTCACATATGTTTTTATTGGCACTAAGCTCTGCGTTTTCTGCTCTTCGCGCGATCGTTCGCTCTTGACTCCCATTTTTGCACGTCTTCCACAACCCTCCGACGATATGTCCAAACCCAACAAATCACACTTCTCGATCAAAAACAAAAATGTGAATTCAATTGCGAAGCCAGCAGATAAAAAAATATTTTAATAGAGAGTTTAAAATGTCATAAAGTCAATTTTCAACATCAATCTTCCGAATCGGTGGACAAGCCTGAGTCGAGAGAAGAACCTCAGAAATTTAATCCTGTTACGACGATGAGTGCCCCAGCAGGAAAGAAGAATTATTGACAGAGATCCGGAGCTGACCAAGTAAATCGTAGCAGCAAATAAGCTTTCTTTCAGTTGCAGCTAAACGGGGTGAAATTACTGTCATCTTCAAATATATACACCCAATTTTGTAAAAAACAGCGAGCAAGTGGTATGCTCTTAAGAAACTTAAGAAACTATGTACCTAACCTGATTTAAAAAGGCAAAGAAGCTTTTGTAATTTACAGTTTCCATTTCCACAGTAACATAAACGTAATTATTTAATAAGAAACTAAGAATTTGGGGCAAAGTTTCTCAAAATTATTTCTTATGCGTTTCTTATTAAAGGTTTCATAACAAACTTCAAGGTCACTACTTTTGCCATCGTGAACATTTCAAAAGTACATTTTTTGAAACCTTTCCAATGTTTAGACATTGCTCAAGTATCTTTTGAGTAATATGATACCGGAAACAAGTGAACAATTATGATCAAGATTTCCATCAGAACTTATTAGAATGAATGGTTTCTCAATTTTATAGTACTCGAGCTTCTTTATTTTTTGGCGATCTGAGACTTGAGTTCTTATCAATAAACAGTTTTTGACATTGAAACCATTGGGTTCTGCCACTCTTCGGCCACTCTGCACTTGACATGCAGATTGCAGTCACTTTCAGTAAACCGCACGCTCAAAATGTTTCCATTTAAAAAGGTTTGTTTTGACTCCAACTTCGGAAAGGAGAATCATTTTTGGATTTTGATAGTGGTGGGTGGAGTTTACATTAGTATATTTCCGAGTGTGATTTCTGCAATTTGTTAATCAAGCATTGCAAACTTTCAAGATTGGATAATGTCAAACAGTAGTCAAACAGAAGAGAGATCGGGCCTGAGAAGAAGTCCTCCATGCTCAACTAACTTATCTTACCAAGTAGCATGATATCAGGCTTACTGTAAAAAAAATGACAAGGGAAGGAAACCGAAAGACGATTCGTGACAATTAATGACGATACTTGACGATTGGAGCAGGAAGTCACCTACTTTTGGAGGATTAATACTTTGCATATAACGTACGTTTTATGGAAGGTTGGTATTTTACCATTTTCAAAGATTTTTGGTCTGTAATTTACAGTTATTCAGAACATGAAGCGTCTCGTCCTCGGCTCGTCTCGCTCTCTCGCCCTGAAACGATTGGTGGTTGCGGGGGTGGGGAGAAGGGGGCTGCAATGTCCACCGATTCGGAAAGTTGATGATGAAAATTGATTTTCAAACATTTGAAAACCCTTTTCTGAAATTTTCTTTCATCTAATGGCAGGACAAATTAAAGTCACACTGTTGTTTTTGATCGAGAAGTGTGATTTGTTGGGTTTGGACATATCGTCAGAGGGGTGTGGAAGACGTGCAAAAATGGGAGTCAAGAGCGAACGATCGCGCGAAGAGCAGAAAACGCAGAGCTTAGTGCCAATAAAAACATATGTGAAATTTATCGTTCTGTACGTGTGCAAAAAAGTTTGAGTTTTTGCGAAAGTATAATTTCGTCGCGAGGAAAAAACGAGGGTGTGGTTTTCCCCACAGCAAACCCCTCCTTCCGCCATTATCATCAGATCACGTGATAGAAATAGAGCTCTCTGATTGGCTAGTCAACCAAGATGACGTCATATGTAAACAAACCAAAGATCCTATTGTTACAAAATCTGCCCTTGTTAAATTAGAGGTAAAATGCGAATTCAGCGTGCCAAAGTCGCATACTCATAACCAAAATGTAACAAAGACTCTATCACGTGTAATATCTGAACCAATCATGTTTCTGCTTTTATTCAAGGACAATTGACTAAAATCATAACACAAGTTCAGCTTTATTCATTCCTCTGCCAACCGAGCAATAAATAGCACACAGTTAATGTTTTGTGATGTCACAAACAAGTTTATGAGAATCCTTTGAAATAACAGCAAGAGAATGCTCCCAGAAGAAATTGTGCAAAGCTACAATTTACAGCAGTCGATGCAGAGTTATTTCTCTACACCATATCAAAAGTCTGCCATAATCTGCTTTTGAAAACATTGTTCCAAAAACAGTTTCAATAGCAAAATAGGCAAATCAGTTGTACACAGCATTGTTCTGGCAACAACGTTGCCAGATTACCCATTATTCAATTAATATGAACAAGGGGATATTAATTGTCATCTATCAGAACAAACGAACACTTGCTGACGTGTAGTTGCCATTTTAAGGCCGGGAATGCCACTAGACCGGTAAAAGTAGGAGGGCGTCAAGAATTTTAATTGATGCTTATATGAATTGTCAAAGTGCAGAGCACAAGCCACCCTCCTCCCTTCTACCGAGAAATGCTGATAATGTAAGACTGGAATTTCTAACGGTGGTACAGTTCAATGTTACACGGTGTTTATTTTTATCTCTTTAACGAGAGTTAGAGTTTTGCTTTTGGATAAACCATATTGTGATGGTAATGACGGATGACTTCGATACAATATATTGACAAAATGACTAAAATTCCTATTGTTTCAAGTGCTGGAGGATGAGAAAGCAAACTGCAGGTTGGAAGCTAAATGCCTCTTTTGTGCATATCGTGCATATCCTTGATTGCTATTAGTTTTAGCTACGAAGATAAAGCGCTCGCTTCGCTCTTTTTTTCTAATAGTTCTAGTTTTTGCAGGGGGCATTACTATGGAGAGCTAACTGAACAAATGCTGCTAACTGTTTCATTCTGCAACTACCTTCCGTCATCAAGTTACACTGCATTTGTGTTATCTATCAATTATCAACCGTAATTAACAGTTTTAATTGATCACTTTCTGCAAATTGAATTAAAGCACATTTTTTGAACATATACTAAGTTTTTAACTAAGGGTGTGGTCTCTCTTGGATAAGTTTATCTATTGAGAGAGCTCCTCCTGTAAAAAATTCCCTGCATGCAAATCCCTCCTTTGTTTTGTGTTGTACTTTTGAATCATATTTCATCGATATTCTAAGTTGTTTTGCTTGAAACTTTAAGCAAAAAATATTTTTAGTTACAAATTTGTATGTAGTGGAATTTTTAAATTAAAGGTACTGCAATTCTCGCTTGAATCGACGGATTTTCCTCAAGGCTAATTTATCGTCAGTGGAATTATCCGAGCGGGCGGATTTTTAGACAATTAAAGGTCGCTCAGCCGTAACTTCTATTCAATTCAATTTCTATTCAATTTTAGAGCGAAATTTTCTCTCACATTCCGCCCGCTTGGAAAATTCCACTGACTGGGAATTGTCCTTCAGATCGAAGGCTTTAGCATTTTTCTTTCGGCCGGCGGAAATTCGGTCGATGTAAGGAATGAAACTGGAAAATTTCTGATTGCATAAAATCCCCCTCCAGGAGGGCAAATGGGAGTCATCATCCATCAGTAGTAAATTGATTTGGACTTCTTTGAAGCCATCTTGGCAAAATGTTTGAAATGATTTGATTCTGCGCCAGGCTTAGCTTACACTAATGCCATATTTCACTAATTTAGAACTATTGCTAACACTTTTAACATCCATAGGATTTAGTCAGTCCTAAAACTAGAATTTTTTCTGTTGATATATGAATACTCAGTCGAATCTTATCATCGAGATTCTAGTAAACAAAGATGAATATAAGCTGCCAATATCATCAAATTAAATTAAATTTCCTCTCTCATTCCTCACTGATTTTCTTTGGCCTGCAGTGGCTTGTCGTGTGCTAAAAGCATCTGAAAACTATGGTTCAGAATCGAGCTGCTCAGTGGCGGAAATTCAGCTTTTTGAGTGGGGGGGGGGCAAGCCGTAAATTTTCCGAGTCGGAGGAAATGCTTTTGTTCTCAGGCATTTCGCTGGAAGACTTAGACCTGACAAAAATAGTTCCTTAAATGTGCTAAGGTCATTGTATATCAGATTTCAAAACTATTTATATTCAGCAGTTGATAGAAAAAGGCAAGAATGTATTATGAACGTACTGTCGGTATGTCTAACAGCCACGAGGACGCTGGGGGCGAAGCCCCCAGGAAAATTTTTGAGGACACTCCCTCTATTTTTGCTTAGAATGCCTTTCATGACCCTATGTTTGCCAGTACTGAATTGGGATTTTGACAATGTTGTATCATTTTTTCAGAGTAGCATACCAAGGAAATTTTTTGGGTAATCAGATAGTTTACTTGGGCTTAGGAGAGCTCTTGGATCCATTGTTTGCCAGTGCCAAATTTGAATATTTGATGATATGAAGATATGAATAACCGGTTCTAAAAAAGTTTTTGCGTGAAAAACCTCTACTTTTTCTTAGAACGCTTCTCACAATTCAGGTTTTGCCTGCCCCCGCCCCCATCATGGAAACTTTGTAAATTCGCTGATAATTTGTGTTAATGTCGCGTCCAGGAAAATTTTGGAGAACTCCAACCTTTACATTGGCTTAGAATGCCTCACCCAAAGCTTCAGTATCTCGCGGAAATATTGTTACTCTCTAACTAACCCATACCCAAGAACTTTCTTCTCGTTTATGAAATAAATAAAAGTGAATAAAAACTTTAGAATATGCTTTTTGAGCTTGTGCATTTCGTTTGCTCTTTCTATATAAAAACTCGTCCACTTCTTGACGATGACTCGTTTCTTCACTACAGTTTCAATCCCACCTACGAAATTTCCGACTTTTAAGAAAATTTCCGAGTCTTATCGAATTGGGGGGGCAATTGCCCCCCCCAACCCCCCCATAAATTCCGCCACTGAGCTGCATCTTGGATAAAGTTAGCGGTACGGACAATCTGATTGCACTCACGAATTCTACGAAGTTCAAGCGTACGGAAAACATCTTCATCTGCTGCTATTTGCTCGCATTCGGGAGAAAAAGCTATCTATTTTTTTACGCTTAGCCTGTACAGCGCCTTTGATCCTTGACAGATAATGTTAACTGTTCTAAATGCCCTTCTGCGGCTTCTTTTAACGATCTTTGAGTAAAATGCATGCAGCTGTAATTTCGTTGCGGATCTCAATTTCTTGCAACAAGGTGATAAGAGTTCTTGATGAATATCGTATTCTTTTTGTGAAGAGAAATTGTGTAATGCCGCAAGAATAAAACTTGATGATTGTTATGTATGTGGAATACTTATCATTTGGAAAGGGAGAGAAACTCTTTTTGGTTTATTTTTGCATTGTATGCGCGGTAGATTTGATACGGAAACCAGACTAAGGAAAGCCACGAAAATTATTTGGATCATACTTTTGAAAATGATGTGGTCATGGGATGACAAAACTGCAACTTAGCGACCACTGCTTTGCAATAGAAAAAGGACGCCAATATAAACCTCCAATAGAAAGAGATAAAAGATTCTGCTCAAGTTGTAAAAACAAAGTTGAGGACGAGACGCATTTTATCCTTGAATGTGAAGTATTCAAGGCAGCACGATAAATCGTTTTAAATTACGCAAAAGAGACTTATCCAAATTTTGAATCAATTCCAACTAGTGAACAAAAGCTCGTATTTCTACAAACTAATGAAAATTGTCACTTTTTAGAAACTTTTACAAGATATCTCAACACAATATACAAACAGAAATCCAAAAACGAAATCTAAATTGTTCTTATATAATCGCTGATATTTTGTTAGTAGCTTTAATTTGTAGTTCATAGTTAGACCATGTATCTTAATGAATAATGATATTGAGTCTTCATTCAAAAAAAAGATAAAGTTTCTCAGGAACGCAAGAAGCATCTCAAACTTGGGGGGGGCACGACACTTCAAGGACACTGCCTTCCTTCAGCTAAAGGGGCACTTCCTGAAACTAAAAATGGCACTTCTTTGTTTGTAGTAAAATCTTGGGGGCACGTGAGGTCGTACGTTTCTGCGGTTTTTAGTCTTAAGATTAAATTAGCCATGATGTTTTCACAGTGGCTTGTCACTATGCAGTACCCACTTGATGGTTGACTCTGCAGACGTTAATCCGCCTCCAGGCTAACCCAGAGAGAAGTTTAACCCAATCTCACCTGGGCGTTTTGAAGCGGTCAATACCTGAAGGGGGGGGGGTTGAATCCACCCCCCCCTCTTTTTCTTTGCTGTTGTAGTAGCTACAATCTTTAGAATTGGTAAATATATACACTTTGATGCAAACAATCAAAATCACATGATTAAATCAAATTATCTCTATTGTTCTCGTTGATATGACAATAAGAAGATTTTAAGTTATGATTATCATTATTGTTACCAGCATGATTGAAACAATGAAATGAGGCACTAAATTGAAATTTTTTGTTTCAAATTGAGTTGGATATCATCAAATACATTTGTTACTATAATTTTGCAATAATAGAAAAAAGGATATACAAATTTTGTTGACTACACAGTAAAACATTGGTTGCCATGGTTACGAAGCTATATTTAGCATCTTGGAATTTTCATCATTCGATACAGTATAGATATAAAGTCAAAGTAGCGGACTCTTGGCATCCTGCATTGCATATTCTAGCGTAGGCGAATAAAGGTGTGGAATCCACCCCCACCAGGTGAGATAGGGTTAAACTTTTATCAATGGGCAGTTCGGAAACTATTGCTGTGTAGTCCGAACTGCCAATGGAATGACTAAGAATTGAGATGACTTACTCACCAAACCAAGCATTGTGTGTTTGTATTCTGTTAAAGAGCCAGTGCTAACCATGATCCTTTGTGGCGCCAAGGTCGACTTTCGTATTATAAAAAAGTTGTTTCTGGCCTAAATTCTTTTTGTGCTGCTTTCATTGGGCACACAAAGGATTTTTTTTGACAATGGGTCTTGAGCGTAGACAAAAGCATAGAGTCCGAAAGTTGATATTTCCCTTTCTCCAATTTCAAAGGGGTCTTTGCAACAAGCATACCTCCCATACCTCGCACGTGTCATCTCTAGCGGCACAGAAAAGAATGCTAGCAAAGCGTCTATGTTTGCAGAGGGTCTTTAAGACATCGTGTCTTAGGCTAGCCTGTTAACCAGACCCACTGGCTAACAGGCTAGTCTTAGGCCCGAAAATCAAGTTTTGAATAGCATAACATTCCACTTCCCACACTGACCCAAACGAAGATGCTCCCTCAGGGACGATCACATGAGTTTGGGTTAGTTGGGAGGTGGAATGTTGTTGTAGCTCAGATGCTGTTCAAAAATTTGAAATTCGGGCAAAGACACGACGTCGTAGCGAAATACAAACACACAATGCTTGGCTTCGTGGGTAAACCTTCTCGTGTCTTAGTTATTTCATGGGCAGTTCGGATATCACAACAATAGTGTCCAAACTGCCCATGCTTTCTAGATCAGCGACTGCCGGAGCAACCGTCGAGTGGCTTACAGTTTCCGTCAGGTGATTGACGTTAAGCTCGGTCAAATCAGGTCAAACTCTGGACGAGTGATCTCTCCTCTCGAAAGCCTGATCTCGCAACTTACCTCCTCGTCCTTCGGCAGGGACGCTAGACTAGGGGTCCCATGCCTGGATGCGTTATGCATAATGGGCTTAACGGCTTAATCTTAAACTAATCTTCCAAAGAACAATTGGGATAAGTTTAATTGTTTTTTTTATACATCACAGTTAAAACTCAACAAGATACAAATACAATATTCTGTGCCGTCCATAGCAGAAATAGACATGACGTCATCTGGTTCTGGCTATGAACGGCACTTGACAATTTCTTTAACAGCAATCTTATTAAGCACTTTATGTACCATGGCACCATTCCATTTTGGCAGACGCTAGCATACGCCAGCTTAGTTTAGGTGAATTATTGCAAAACAAAAAAGGAAAAAAAAAACAAACAAAAAAGCAAAAAAAAACAAAAAACAAAAATAAAACAAAACAACACTATGCACTAGTGCAAACTTGTAAAAAGATGGTTGGATGTGAGTCACCAATGACTGGTGCCATGGTTCACAAAGGGCTTACTCAAAGCAAGACTAAACATAAATAAGAATAAAGGGTCGCCAATCGTCAGGTTTTCATCAAGTTTCCGACGAATTCCCAAAGACCCCACAGACCAGAAACGTCCCCTGCCACAAAACCGCCACTCCACCGCCAAAAAACCACAAACCAGACCCATCAACCAAATGAGCCGAGCAAGTTTCATTCTTATACCTCTTGTAGTTAGTTTCGGGAAAAAAGAGGGGGGAGCGAAGAACGCCGCCGCCCAGTCAACAATGCTAAAATTTCAATCCGGTCCAAATAGGGTTAAAAAAAATATGAAAAAGGGCCTAAAATACTTGATCCAATTGTAAGGAATCAATCACAAAGGAATAACGAGATTTAATCGGTCTCATGAGTTACAGGAAATTAAATTTTCTAAGCAAAAGCTAAAACTTTTGAACCCCAATGCAAATATACAGACGACACACGAAATAATGATTTACGACATCGACGAAGCACGACATACACGAAAGAATGCAATTTTGTAATGTTTGCTTGCTTTACGATGTGATAAGTGATTTGTGTCCTTTTTCAGGCATTTTGGAAACAAGCGATTTTCTACAATTTCAGTACGCGTAAAGACACAAAAAAATCACAAAACTGCCTCAATGCTTCTGCTAGCAATACAACTCGATTGATTCAGTTCCATCCACTACTCTATAGGTACTACCAAAGATCATTGGTACTAGGATTTTTCAAATTGTTTGACTATTTTTGGGCCCCCATCTCGTTTTAGCAATGATTTAAGCAGTAGGTTAACTGATAGGACCACAGACCAATATTTCTAGAAAAACCATAAAACCCATGTTGAACTAACTTTAGGAAAGCAGCACTCGATGAACCCATACAGAAAACGCATGAGAGGATTATGATTAATCTACTGCTTTTCTTACTGATCAAGGTATGAAAAGCAACAAAAGACATCCAAATCTGAAATCAAACTTACGTGCGAGATATTGCTAAGATTTTTGCAAGTGTAACATTTGAAGCCCAGGGGGGACACCCAGCACATACGCATAGCATACGGGGGGGTCAGTCCGAGAAATTTTCAGGAACCCCAAATATATCAGTTTAGCATCATTACAACCCAAAAATATCAGCTCATTTTATACCTTAACATCTGCAAACGAACATAACATATCCTGAAACAATGCCAATCGAAGCCAGGATTGCCTCTAAAGCACCCAGAAATATCATTTTCACAATAATTGATGCCCAAAAATAGCAAAAACACAATTTCAGTTTATTGGGACCCAAAAATATCTTTGGCAATATTCTGACCCAAAAATATCGGACTTACCTCCTCGTATGTGCATGTGCCGAGTGCCCCCCCCCTGGGATTTGAAGATACTAGATAACTATCGTCAAATACTTTTATCACGAGTTGGCTGACGCAAATGGAGAGTTAAAATGTACCCCTGCCTGGGATTGAACCGAGGGTCTTCATGTCAAAATACTCTTCAAAAATTTCACTGCTCTACTCAAGCACAATGAAATGCTGAAGGAATCTTAAGTCATTCAGATCCCTCTGGTCCTACACGACGACAGAAGTCATTTTGTTTTTTGTTTTCGTATCTCGGCATTAAACCTTCATCAGAGCAATGCATACGTGTCAGCTAATGCCGAATGATTCAATTCAACATCGTCAAGGAAGTATATCTTTTCATGAAATTCGATACCAGTATTCCCATGGGAGCCCATTCGTGAGTGGGGACTTCTTTTTCCGACATGAAACTAGGCTTAATTGAATATTAACGAAATCAGATCTGGATGCACTGAAAAACTCAATATTCTCTCTTGAACTTCTGAGGTGAATTTCACTTCTTTAGGTATTTGTGTCGAAATTTTAGTACTTTTAAAATGATAAAGATATTGCTCAAAGTCCTGAAGTTATTATTACTGCACGCAATTGAGTTTAAGATGTATTTAATAAATAAGAATGTGCCAAAAATCATTTTTAGGACCAGACCAATATATGTTGACGAAAGTCTTTCAGGTATTATTTAATTTTATGCATATATAATAGTTGTTTTGCAATTCTAAGCAATCATCAAATTTCTACTGCTCGGCACTGTTTTGCTGGAAATCATTATTTGCAGTACAGGGTGTGTCAAAAATTTTCAAAGTTTTGCTAAATATTGAAAAATAACGACATAATGAAGGGACTCCATGATGCGATAACCGGTTTTCAGAGATGTTGATTAATTTTAGGCCCCAGAACCTTTCAAATCCGCTAAATATTCACAGAGCTACAATACTTTGCAGTACAAGAGCTGAAAACATACGCCTCTAAATGAAATTTGATGCGGTAAAAGTAGCATGGGCTATCGTTTCTTCTGCTTCGCGTTTATTTCAGAGCAAACCAAATCGAATTTGAAAAGAGTTTTGATAACCTAACTTTCAAGCATATGGATGCTTTAGGAATCCTGTTGCGCAAAGCTTGAAAATGAATCAGTCTCTCGCCAATTGATGCGTTTTGGATACGTACATTCTTAACAAATCATTCGCAATAGTTGTAAGAATGAAATTTCTTTTGAAGTCCTATTTAGTTTGCTCTGATATTAATGGCAGGTATGACATTGGATAACCTTGTCTTACCTCCATCTTGGGGCGTTTGTTTGCATTCCAAGTCATGCAAGGTCTTTGGTTTCAGCTGTCGCATATCTTTTATCTTTGAAAGCTCAAGACCCAATGAATTTTCAAATGCAGTTATGCAAAATGGCCAAGACATAAGCTTGGGTCATAGGAAACTATACAGCTGGTGGTGTACCTAAATCTCCCATTTTAGATGCCCACGAAAATGTCCACCAATAAAAACAGCAGCAAAAATGCTTTGTATGAATGATTGTACTTTGTCAGAAATCTCATCAACTATTTTGCATCGAAAAATTTTGAATCCTCTCCAAGGCCCTGGAAATATTATACATTAGAGTAAGTTATTTCTGTTGACTATGAAATAGGAAACTAGCTTTCTACGAAATGTAACATGTGTATAAGACTCTTACCTCTCCAGCCTTTATATCTGCTACTCTGTAACAGTGGTCTGTGTCGTGACACCAAATGTGCAAAATGGAAGAATTCTGTAAGGAAAAATATATGGTAAATTCAAAGTGATTCCTGCTCATTGCAGATAAGTGGATTTTGATGTGTCGGTGTAACATAGAACAATAATAAAACTGGGATACTTTAGGCCTTCAAAGCGCCGTCTGATTAAATATGAATATAATAATGGGCCTGATAGAAGCATAACAATGCAGGACTTTAATCTACAACAGTTGATAGCCTGATATGCTGATAGTTAGGGGATTCTACACACTCTCCTTCCATTTTTCATGGAATTGGATATCTGTTCCACACGAGATGAGTTCCCACAGAAAATATCTGGTGCTCTTGCTAGTATTTTTTCTTGCTCCAAACCAAGTTAGTCTTTAAATATGATAAATGAGAAATATTTTTTCTTGAAACAGGATTCCTACGAAATTATTACCAACCAAATTGTTGCGTGTTCTCAAAAAGAGAAGACATGTTTTCTTAAAAACTGTTACTTCCGCAAAGTAGCAAAAGAACTATTGGCACAAATCTTGCAGTAAAATGAACTGTTAGAGAACTTGACAAATCAAGATGTTTTTTGTTTGTTTTGTTTTATCTCTGGAAATTTTAAGAGCGCTTATTTCTAACTAAAATAATGAATATATCAGTTGTTTGTACGTGTGGCTATAATTCTTTAAATGTACACGAAGATTTTGATTATAAATAGAACATATAGCCTTCAATACAATAATAGATGTTTCGGGCATAGCCCTTCGTTAGAAATGGGTTATTACTGATGAAGGATTATACCCTAAACGTCTATTATTATAATCAAGGCTATATATCATATTTACAACCAAAATCTTTTGTACACTTATTTCTAACTGTTTATGTTTTCTTTTGAAGTCCACAATGATGCTTCTCGTCAATAGGTATTTCTACATTCCATTTCTTCAAAATATCATGATGTCCTCCCTGAATCCAGTTTGATTTACTTGAAATCATAAAATATTATTTCCAGATTTAAGAATGTTATTACTTGTTTCAAGATTAATAGCTTTTCTTAATTCAAAAATGGTTATTCTCCAATTAGGTTTCATTTTACTTGAAATTAGTATTTGAAGCTATTCATTTAAGGGAATTTTTTTCAGTTTTGAGCAAAAAATCACTAACCAAGCAAACATATTCTAATTAGAAATGCTTGCTAACCGGACGAGTATGAATATGCTTGTTTTCAAGACATTTTGTTCTTGGGACTGGTCTTTTTTCATTTGAAGATCAAAGATTTGCTGTGCTCATTCTTAGAGCTCATTCTTTTGGGGTTAGTGGCCGAGCGGCTTATACAGTTTCCGTCAGGTGACTGAAGTTAAGCTCGGTCGAGTGAGGTCAAACTTCGGATTGGTGACCTCTCGGAGGCTTGACCTCACAACTCATCTTGCTGTCCTTCCGAAGGGACGTTAACCCTATCCAGACTAGGGGGGGGGCACAAAGTGCCCCGCCTAGTAAACTTTTCCGCACAGTTCGCCGAGTATCTCTAAAATTGTATAGCTTTTTCGTGACTTTTAGTTTCCATCTATGACACATCTTTTCCTGTCAATTTCAAAAATTTTCACACTGATTCCGGGGGTCAACACATGACTTTAAATTGAGTGCTCCGCAAAATAAATACCGTTTAAGTCATAGCTTTGGAACCACTGGCTCTATGACAATCAGAAAAACATTGTTGAACTCGTCTTGAAACAAGCTTTCATTTGATATATAGTTTATAGATCTTTGATGACGTCATCAACAATTGGTTGTTGCGCATGAGTACTGACGAAAAACCATATTATGCTTCATTTTTAGAAAAATGAGTGACATAATATGATGCAGCAGGTCTTTTTATGTATATTTAGAATTTTTTGCTACTTTAAAAAGTAATTTATAATCAATTTTAGACAAAAATCACGCTCTTTTTCGTACAAAATAAATAAATGCTGACATCAGCAAAAATATTAGTGTTACAAAGCAAAAATTTCAAAATAAGAATTACAAGGATGTAATCCTTCTATAATTCAAATATCACATCGATATATTCTATCAATTTGGAGATACAACGCGACAAAGTACATGTGGTTTTACACCCAAATTAGCGACATTTGCTGACGTCAGCACTTAATCACGTGACATAAACAAAAACAAACCACATCATCTCGTTTGCCTTATCATGTTTGTTACTTGTGCCAAGTTTCAAGTCTCTAGCACTTATCATTCTATGAAAAACCAGGGGGGGGCACTTTGTGCCCCCCCTAGTCTCCCCAAAGTTTCAAAAAGCCTAGTCTGGATAGGGTTAAAATAGGGCTCCCATGCCTGGATGCAGCATGCATATTGGGCCTAAAGTAACATAAATTAGCTAGAACTCCTTCCAGGCCACTTAAAATAAATTACTGAACAAAAGTCAGCACAACAGCGGTCCGTGAAACTGCCTTTGTAAAACTCTGTTGAGCTCTTTGCGGACTTATATAATTTCGAAGCTATAGAAGGAGGCTTGTATGAGAGAGAGCTTAGTAGAGATGAAGGGCTTATTTACAGCTGAATGTCAAGGCTAAAGTTAATAGGTTTTTGGGACTTTCACATCATATTTTCTGAAATCAATATATAAGTTTGCAACTAACACAAATTCAACTTAGTGTTGAATTGAATCGAAATCACGCAAAGATTTTAATCTGAATTGTTTAATTGAATAAATGAGAAATATTTTTTATCCTTTTGAAGCCTGATAGCAACGCGAAGTTGACTTGATTGAGAAAGGACTTCTATAAACTTCTGTATTAGAAAGAAAGGCAAAGAGACGATTACGAGAAGATGGCGTCTGACGGCATTGGACCAAGATAATTTGCCCTAGAGGATCGAATTTCAAAAGAATCCGTGTTGATTCTATTATAGAACGTTGTGCATCTTGGTCAAATGACCCCGCCACCATCTTGTTCGTAGTTATCTATTAGAGATGGCGCTAGACAGGGTTCTAAACAGAACTTTTAAGGTAGTAGATGGAAATGGCTGTTAGCTGAAGATGAATTTTATAGCAACTTAATCTTTCATTTCAAAGCTGTCGTTTTCTAGAGCTAGCTGCAGTAACTGACAGCAATGAGGTCCATCCTATGAGACAAAGAGGGGACTCCTCATGAAAGACACGATACTTCAACTGGCAGTAGAACCTTTGGATAGAAGGGCAATCAGTCCAGGCCAGGATTGCTAGCACCAGCATACAACAACAAAGAGCAACGCTATCGAGTTGCCTAAATACCAAACTTCACAATATACTGTCAATTTACAATGACATTAAACTTACATAAATGAAAAGACTGAAGCTGAATTGACACTTGAGACGATTTTGTGGTGCAATGGGGAGCGCATGACTTTGCATCAATCCAACTTTGTTGCATTGCAGCACTTCATTCTGTTCTTGTATTTAGAAGAATTTTTACGAGCCGCTTAAAAACATTCTAAGATCTGAATAAATCGACCTGGTGTGCTTCAGACTTCAAAATTTTCGTCTTATTAAATAAAGATGTGAGTAATGGAACGGATGAAAGTGTAATGGTAAAACATGAGCTGCAGTAATTTTAAGTCGTGAGACTGAGAGACTGATAGCCCTTGGGTTGCTTTAACGGTTCTTTATCTTTGAAAGTCACTTGAAAAGATAGCTGGCGTTTGAAGCTCGCTGATAGGTCACATGTCTGGTGACAGCGTAATGCCCAAAACATGAGCTACAGTAATTGCACTTCGTACTGCTACCAAAGGAATAGCCCTTGGATTGCTTCGCCAGTTCACTATCTTTGAAGATAATTGGAAACGATAGCTGGTCTGGTATTACAAAAGTGTTGGACCCCTATTGAAAAATTTGAATTTTTGTCCCCCCTTCCCCCGTTTCAATGTTGATTACCTGGCAAAGAGGTGTTTTTCATGCAGATCCACCAAAAGAATGATTCACCAAAGCAAGCAACATTGAAATGGGGGGAGTGGGGGACAATATTTCCGAAAAACATGGATTTTCGTAGGGGTCCAACACTTTTGTAAGAGATTGTAGATTTGTACCGGTAGCTAACGGGTCTGATGAAAGCTTAATGTCATAATATAAGCTGCAGTATTTGCACTCCTACGGCTACCCAAGTGATAGTCATTGGGTTGTTCCGCCAGTTCATCGTTTTTTCAAGATCATTAAAGGTGGTGTGAAGCGAAATTTTTTATTGATGCAAATGAATAGCGCAGTTGAATGATAAAAAATGTCGTTTAAATTTTTTTGATACCTCATTTCGTTTTCAAGTTATCCACTGATATTAAGTTGCAGCTGATGACGTCATTTTGTTTGCAAATTACTACGGTAATATAACTGTATCTGATTTTTGAAAGGTTACAGTGGTAAGAAATATTTCAGCTGAGCTGAATAGATGTTATATAAATTGCCTCATGACTTAATATGATGTTTAGAAAGGCATGTTGATTGTACAAAGTTTTTTAATTAGATTTCTCTTTGGAAACATGGCCAACCTTGTATACTTTCTTTACATTTTGCAAACATAATGACGTCATCAGCAAAACGTACAAAACGGTGGATAACTCTAAAATGAAATAAGGTATCAAAAAAATTTAAACAACATTCTTTATCGTTCAACTGCGCTATTCATTTGCATCAATAAAAATTTTCGCTTCACACCACCTTTAAAGCTTTGCAGCCCTCATGTTTCAAAATAAATAAACATTGCTGGCAAATTTGGGCAAGGGCGCCTACATTGTAGGAAGTGTGTTTATTCACGGTACTTTACGCGGTGTCCTATGACCCAGTCCTGTTAACCTTTGATATCATAATAAACTGAGGGGTATGTGTGAGGAGCTGGACTGAATTGAATTGTTGTTATTGTTTATTGAACTAAAATAGCGGACGCTGTATGTCATGCTTCTCATGACCTTACGTTTTATTGTTTACGTGAGCGGAAGAATTTAGGATGCAGTGTGCGTGTGTGAACTTGTAGAGTGAACGACGTGTGGAGATCTTTTTAGTCTCGCTTTGTGAACAAGTTTTGGTTATTTTATCATGACCTATCGCAACCACTCGCAATAGTTAATTCGAAATGTCCTCAAATGTTAAATGGGCCTAACATTTTGGTAGCAGAGGGTAGTTGAGCTTCACAGAACTCTGGAATTTGAAGACAGTGAACGTTCGTATCGACAGAAGAGCTCAAAATGGCAGAGGAGCTGCAGTTGTCGTTAGAGACCGAGCTGTACAAAATTTCAGAAGAAAAACTGGGTGAAGTTTCATCATATTTGAAAATCGAGGACATCGAAGGATTATCAAGAATTTTCATAATTAGAAAGATTCGACAAGAAGTTGAGAAGGCCTTGGCAGTTTTGGAAGGAAGAAAAGCCGACAGTCAAGATATTGTTCAGTACCTTGGAGATGTCCTGGCTTTTGTTACAGGGAAACCCCCGCCTTTGGAAGACAGTGTCGACGAAGATCGTGATGGAGATTGCACAGATGACGAGGAGAGTATTTCAGAAGCAAAACGGGAGTATGAAGCAATGCAAACAGAATTTATGGAGATGCTAAGCCTTCAAGAGAAAAAGTTGCAAAAAGCAAAAGCAAGGTTTGAAGTACTAACCACAGGTAAAAAGTTCACTCAACCTACAAATGAAGTCTTAACATCAAATCATCTGTTTAGAATAAAAGATTTTAAAATTCAAGGCACTATTTCGAATGAAAAAACACGAGTTTCATACACAAGTTTGAATAAACAAATAGATAGTGGTATAGAAAAGAGGTATTCAAACAGGGAAATCATAGATGCTGTCATAAATGCTGTGTCTCCTAGCCTTCACCTTAGGTCATACCTAGAAAGCATCAAAACACTAAGTCTGGCTGAATTAAGGCAAGTTTTAAGAAGCCATTATTGTGAGAAAACAGCCAGTGAGGCTTACCAAGAACTTGCAAATTTGGTACAAGAAGCAAGTGAAAGCCCCCTTCAGTTTTTGATGCGTGCCCTTAAACTAAGGCAGCACATTTTATTGGCCAGTGAAGAAAAGGGTTCAAAAATTAAGTATGACAATGATTTGGTCCAGAGTGTGTTTTTGAATACGGTTGAGACTGGTTTGATGGATGACACAATCCGTACCAGGATGCGCCCTTTTCTACAAGCAAATAAAGTTTCAGATGAAACTCTCATAAGGGAAATCAATGTTGCAATGTCATCAGAAAATGAGAGGCAAAATAAATTTGGTGCGCGCAAGAGAGCTACTAAAACAAGCCAAGCAACCAGTGCTGCTACTGCTGTGCCTGAATTAATGCAGCCAACAGCTGCTGAATCTAAGAAAGAAAAATCAAATAAACTCATTGCAACATTGGAGGCCCTTAGAGCAGATGTTGATGTGTTAAAAGATGCCATGGTAAACAACAAGCCAGTAAAACCTATTGATAACCCTGATAGGAAACCAGCCAGATCTTCTGCATGTGAGGCTTGCATATCTCAGGGAAACCCCCAATGTGATCACTGTTTTATATGTGGATCAGATGAGCACTTTGCCCGTGGTTGCAGGAAGCGTAATCAAAAACAGGGAAACCGCGGGAGGCTGCACTTGAGGGACGTAGTGTAGCTGTGGAGGAGTCCCAAGAAAAACATTGCCATTTTTGTACTACAACTGAACATGATAATTTGGAACTGTTTCTATGCAACCAGTGTAAAGTTGTTCACTATTGTAGCTCTAATTGTCAAAAAAAACATTGGTTAGCACACAAACCTCTGTGTGAAGCTTTGCACCATCTATCAAATAAACAGCAATCTCAAAACTTTCATGATGAAATTTTCATTAGCCATCTGACCCAGAAGTCTCAAATGAAAATCACACGACTGGTAGGAAGTAAATGTATGGTAAAATGCGTGTTAAATGATATTGAATCAACAGCGCTGTGGGATACTGGTTCGCAGATTTCAATCCTATCTGAAAGATTTTTGGCCAAACATTTTCCTCAGTTGAAAACTCATGATTTAAGTGAATTGCTAGACAAAGGAGTAGACCTTGAACTTCGTGCCGTGAATAACACAACTGTACCTTACAAGGGGTTTGTTGAATTAGATTTCCAGTTGCTGAATGGGAAAAACTTACTACTAAAAGTACCATTTCTTGTTACTGATGCAGAAATAATTAACCCAATAATAGGCTACAATGTTATCGAATAAATTGTAAAGTTAGCCAAGCATAATGAAGATTCTTTTGACTCTGGGAAAACAGAAGATAATGAACTGCTAACTGCGATTGAAAACTCATTTCAAAAGATTGACGTAGGTGCAATTCATACCCTGCTAAATATCATTGTAGAGGAAACAAATGCAGACCTGAGCATTTTGAAATCACCAAAACAAAACATTTCATTGCCTCCTAATCAGTTTACTCGAGTAATTTGCCGGGGGAATGGAGAAACTTCGAATCCAAGGACATTTGTTTTGTTTGAGCCAGATGAAAATCAGCAGTGGCCTCCCGGTTTGGAAATAACTGAAAAATTGCTTGCGATACCAAGAGGAAAATCTTTTCGAGTCAATTTAGATGTTTACAATTCAACGGATCACCCTATCATGTTGAAAAGTCGAACGGTTCTAGGAAGAATTGAATTACTAAAATCTATCACCCCTTTTGATGTAAAACAAAAAGACGGAACACGGAATGGACCTAGCAACCCAGAGGAAGAAAACTCACCTTCTGTTTCTCAAATTAAGGTGAACAGTACATCATGTGCAATTAACAGTGATAGTGATTCATATTTAAGCCAGTTTGATTTGAGCTCACTGAATGCGGACCAACAAAAACTTGCATCAAAACTATTGATAGAAGAATCAGATTCCTTTTCAAAGAACGATGACGACATAGGTTGTGCTGAAGGACTGAAGCTACCTATCAACCTTTCTGATCCCAAACCTGTGCAAAAAACGTACACGTCCATTCCAAAACCACTCTATCCTGAGGTCAAACAGCATATAGAGGACCTTTTGAATAAGGGATTCATCAAAAGATCAACATCAAATTATTCTAGCCCTGTAGTATGTGTAAGAAAAAAGGACGGGACTCTCAGATTGTGCGTTGACTACCGTCAATTGAATGAAAAAACCATTCCTGACAGACATCCCCTTCCTCGTGTAAAAGACACACTACAGAGCTTGGGAGGAAATTCCTGGTTCTCACTATTAGATCAAGGCAAAGCATACCACCAAGGTTTTGTCCAAGAGACTCACCGCCACTTGACTGCTTTCATCACTCCTTGGGGCCTCTACGAATGGGTTAGGATACCATTTGGCCTTTCCAATGCCCCAGGGGCGTTCCAGCGATTCATGGAACAATGTCTAGATGGCTTGAGGGATGACATCTGTATTCCGTATCTAGATGACGTTATAGTTTTCAGTCAAGATTTTGAGTCTCATCTAGATCATATTCAAACAGTTTTACAACGTTTACGTGGAAATGGTATAAAACTCAAACCAAGGAAGTGTGAGCTGTTTAAAAGTAGTGTTAAATACCTTGGACATATTGTCTGCAAGGACGGTTACAGGATTGACCCCTCAAACACCAAAGCAATTGATGCCCTAACAGAGAACGAACCAAGAACCGTTGGTGATATTCGTAGAGTAGTCGGAATGCTCAACTATTACAGAAAATATATTCCAAACTTTTCTCAAGTTGCAGCACCGTTGTTTGACCTTCTGCAAAAACAACCAGCTGACAGAAACCCAACAACTCAAGCAAATGTGAGTACACGCAATGCTCAAAAGAAGACTACCAACAAACAGACACCATCGAGTCAGCCAATCAAATGGACAGAAGTACATCAAGAAATATTGCTGAAGCCAATTAATTGTTTGAAGAGCCCACCCATTTTGGCATATCCAGATTTCAATGCACCTTATGTTTTGCATACTGATGCCAGTCAAGCAGGACTTGGGGCTGTGTTATACCAACGACAGCACGGAACTATGCGTGTCATATCATATGCATCCAGGACCCTTTCACCATCAGAGAAGCGTTATCATTTACATTCGGGCAAATTGGAATTCCTCGCTCTCAAATGGGCAGTTTGTGAAGAATTTAGCGACCTGCTGTATTACGCCCCTTCATTCACAGCATATTCTGACAACAACCCATTGACATACGTTATGAAATCCGCCAAGCTGAATGCAACCGGACACCGTTGGGTCGCAGAATTAGCAAATTTCAATTTTTCAGTGAAATACCGCCCAGGGAAGCACAACGTTGATGCGGATACATTGTCACGCATGCCCCTTGATATTAATCATTACATGTCAACATGCATCAATGAAACAAGCAGTGATGACTTTCAAACCACTGTTGCAGCTGTATCAAGTCAGTCGGTAGGAGAAACTGTGTGGGTGTCAGCGTTATCATCCAATGAAAGAAATTTTACGATGCAAGAGAGTGAATTGCTGCAACCAGCTAGTGATCTTCGTCTTGATACTATCGATTTGTACCAAGCACAAAGACAAGACTCATTGATATCAAAACTCATTCACTTCAAACAAACTGGTAATAAACCAAGCAGAGACAGACATTGTAATGATCGGAAGATGAAAACATTAATTCGTGAGTGGGATAAATTACATTTGGATTCAAATGGTATATTGCGTCGTAAAACGAATGAATATGATCAGATTGTACTGCCACATAAACATCAGCGTCTTGTTTTTCACGAACTACACAACGAGATGGGACATCTTGGTTGCGAAAGAGTTTTCCAGTTAGCAACACAACGTTTCTATTGGCCAAACATGAGATCTGACATAGAGCTCTATATAACCAAGTTGTGCCACTGTATAAAACAACGCAGACCACACATCCCATCCAAGGCACCATTGATGAACATTATGACCACGCAACCATTTGAGTTAGTGTCAATTGACTTTTTACACCTAGAACGAAGTGTAGGAGGGTTTGAGTACATATTAGTGATTATGGACCACTTCACGAGATATGCTCAGGCATACGCTACCAAGAATAAAGCTGCATCTACAGTAGCAGATAAGCTTTATGGAGACTTCATTCTTCGCTTTGGATACCCTGCCCGCATCCATCATGACCAAGGTGGTGAATTTGAAAATGAACTAATGGCTCATCTAGAGAAGTTATGTGGAATCAAACATTCACGGACCACACCGTACCACCCACAAGGGAATGGTCAGGTTGAGAGGTTTAACCAGACGCTCCTCTCTATGTTACGCACGTTACCTGAAACTCAAAAGTCCAGATGGAAAGAATCATTGAACAAAGTTATCCATGCTTATAACTGTACGCGCCACTCAGCAACAGGATTCTCGCCTTTTTATCTACTCTTCGGTCGCCAACCAAGGTTACCAATTGATCTGGTGTTTAACACCAAGCCAACTTCGGTCATAGCTAATGCACCCTCATATCCCGAGTATGTTCGCAAATGGAAGAAAGCAATGACTGAAGCATATGAAATTGCATCAAAGAGATCCAACAATTCTAACGTTCAGAGCAAGAATCTTTATGACAAACGCGTACGAACAACTGTATTGGAACCCGGAGACAGAGTCCTGGTTAGGAATTTAAGTGAACGGGGAGGACCTGGAAAATTGAGATCTTTCTGGGAACGAAACATCCATAAAGTGATCAAACGTGTGGGTGAGGATAGTCCAGTATACCAGGTAATTTCAGGACGTGATCCATCGTCAAAGATACGTACACTTCACAGAAACCTGTTATTACCGTGCGATGAACTGCCGTTGGAAGACCCCACACAAAATGATCAGAAGCAACAAAGAAAAAAGAAAGAAATCGCAAGAAGAACAGATCAGGTCAAACCTCAACAATCAGATGATTCAGATAGCGAAGAGGAAATCTTTGCATGTGTAAGACCTAAAACATCAGAGTGGAAACTAGCAAGACCCCCTACGCCACACCCAGTGCGCGGAACTGTCAGTGACTATGCCGAGGTCGTAAATGACAGACCATCACAGGATTGTATGGAACACGTAGAATCGTTACAAAATAGTGATATTGAAAGAGACACCGAACAGGATTTCGGATACGATGCTCGAAGCAACGGAAGAAATTATGATACAACTCGTCCTGAACAGACAAGATTATCGCCAGCATCTAGTTTATCTGCAGGCTCGCCAGTCTTGCAAGAATCGCTTGCTTCACCACCCGCAGCATCAACACCAGACGAATACGTTCGACCACGTCGATTACGCCAACCACCAGCGTATTTACAGTATCCAAGCTTTGGAAATCCAATTTCGTACCCAATATCTAACAATATGATTCAAGCACGATGTGGACAGCCTTTGTTTTATCACAACACGCCTTTCGCTGCTCATCAAATACCGGCGTGGCATAAAATTCGTTAAGATGTGTGACTTTTAAAGACTCCTGAGAGACCATTTGATTCAAACTATTTATACTTATCAATCGTTTCATCTTTTCATCGTTGTGCCTGTGGACACCTGATATCGTTATCGTTACAATTAAAGGAACTATTATCAAGCAGATTACATTTCACCTCGTTTAGAGTGTACTAGCTCTAACAATTTAGCCGAGCACGTGACTTGTGTTCTTGATCGTATAAACTATTGTACTTATTCGTTCGTCGTGATATGGATCGTGCACAGAGCTGACGACGTTGCGAGAGAGAACATTTCATTTAAAAGTCTTTCGTCACAGAAGTTTCGATTGGAAACGGTACCACCAAATCGTTACTTGGAAGACAGTAGAAAATGAATGTTGTGGACTTATTATCGTGTTGAAAAGAACAGTCGGAGTACTTAGGAGAATATGAAGAAAACTATTCTTGAAGCTGAAAGAGACAAAGAACTTTACAAGAACTTATTATTTCGAGTTCCATTGAACTCTCATTTTAACGGGGGGAGAGTGTGAGGAGCTGGACTGAATTGAATTGTTGTTATTGTTTATTGAACTAAAATAGCGGACGCTGTATGTCATGCTTCTCATGACCTTACGTTTTATTGTTTACGTGAGCGGAAGAATTTAGGATGCAGTGTGCGTGTGTGAACTTGTAGAGTGAACGACGTGTGGAGATCTTTTTAGTCTCGCTTTGTGAACAAGTTTTGGTTATTTTATCATGACCTATCGCAACCACTCGCAATAGTTAATTCGAAATGTCCTCAAATGTTAAATGGGCCTAACATATGCAACTTCTGCAGATAAACCAATCAGCGAGCAGGATCTCAAGAGAAGATTATCACAAGCGCATTCTATCCGTTGTGGTTTCGGTCAAGCAAAATTGTTTACATAAGCCTTTGTTCAACCAGATGTGAAAAGTGACACCGTGTGCAAACTAGGGGGTCGCGTGAAAAAATCCATCCTCAAGATTATTGGAGGACGAGCGTAGTACCTGAGAATAACAATCAATACACGTTTTTATAAGCAACGGCTTTCAAGAAAGTTTACCTGCACCTCCAGAAAATCAAGGAACCATGACAAATAGAAGAGGTCAAGTTCCAAGTTAATAAATATTTTTCAAATGCATTCTTCATTCAAATTCTACAGTTTCCTTTCATGCACAAGGCAAATCCTTAACCTAATTGAGAATTTAAACTTATTAAACGCTTGCATGCTATTGAACCAATTCTTCCTTTATGTTATGCTACTTTGAATGAAGGAAAGTACTTGCAAAATCAATATTTCGACAACAAAACGGTTAATTTAAACAACTTTTCTTACCTCAGTTTGGACTTGCCCCAAGTCTCTTCCGCGAAAATAAAACCAAAATATATCCCAAGTCAAGTCAGACGACCACAGACACTGCGTGACAATAAGCGAACAACCAGCTGAAAAATTTCTTAGCAGTGCCAACCCCCAGCTCAATTTACCGAAAGTTTTGTTTACTGGCCATAGCAACGGGCTCTGACCACAGCAACGTGTAACGCGCTTGTGAGAAAAGTGAACAATGGAGTTAGGAAAAGTTGCATACCCCTAAGTTTTTCTTGTTACTGGGATTTTCAAATTCTAACGTCTGTTAGAATTGACCAATCAAAAGTCACGCTGTCTGATTCCCTGTGGCCAGATCGTATAACAGTTGATATCGTGCTTCATAACACCGGAATTTGAAACCACAAACTTATTCATACGTCATCTTGACCTTGAGGACTTGAGAGGACTAACTCTGCGTACTGCTGGGTCACGGTACGGTTTTAGGACACTCTCTGTACTGAGTCACAGGACACCCATTACTCTACAGTACTGGGAATAAACACACTTCCTACAAGGTAGGGGCCCTTGATTTGAGCAATGATTTTAGAACTGTTTTGACTGAACTTGCTACTGAAAATTTCATACATTAACTTACATTAAGGAAACAACCAAGCTATGAACAATGAAAGAAATCAAACTATAAAATATTGACACAATGACCAGTTGTAACCAACTAAATCTTACTCTACATAAAGACACTTGCCATATTCACCATTGATTTGAAACGTTTTGTTCTTAATTGGACACGGAACAGTCTAAACATTAAAACGTTTTAGAATCGTTTTCACTTATTTTCAACAGATCAAAACGAGAACGTGGAAGTGTGCACGAGGACTGAGTATTCCAACAAACAAAAGTAGTTAGCATGTACGTAGACTTACTACACTCGCCCCAATGTTTTCACTCCATTCCAATTTTACATTACGATCACTGCAGCAGAAATACATTGTTGTGCAAGAGCATGAAATGTTGGTTCGTTCAAATAATCAATTCATTTATAAAACATGTTGTTGTTGTTGCGATAACTGGAACTTTGTATTGAGTCTAGCATGTGCGTACATTTGTAAATTTATCTTAAAAGTCACCAGAAATGCAAACAACTCCAATTCATGCATATATTGGGTCAAACAAATTGCGAAAATCAAATTAGAATGAAAAAAAGTTAAATGAAAGTATGTCAGCAATCAAACACATTGAATAAGGCCACCAAATGTCTGCCATCTAACCTAGGATAGCAAGATATTGTTTTGGAAATAAATGAAAAATAAACATGGATTGAAATGAATACTAAAGCTGACCTAAAGTTTGTTTAAAGCAACAAGAACTGTGTCCTTAGAGAATAACAGTTTGACCTGCGATTAGGACGCCCAAAAACCGACATGTTATCGGGTGTGTTTCGGCAACTTCATCTTGGGAGAAGAAAATATCTTAACGCCCATGCCAAGTAACCAGATCGCGAATTTCTGTAGAGAGGCATGAAGCTGGCTAATTACGATGAGCTCCAATAATCGCTCATGAAAACAAGACTTACACAAAACCTAACAGCGATAGTGATAACTACGGACATGTGATCAGCCTAGGCAGAAATAGCTTTTCGCAGCATTCTACTTTAAAGCCTGGTTTCCCTCTCTTTGTTGACGATCTTTCGATATCTTTAGGCTACGTTTACACTGCTGTTCCAGCAAAGCGGTATTGTTAGTCTCCTATTCAAAGCAGAGACTTTTGTTAGTAACCATAAAAAAGGCAATAAGTTTGAATACCATTGTAATCAACAGCCCATACACAGGAATATGTAGAGTCTTTTAATTTTCTGGCGTTCACTCTGAAACGGATTGCTTTCAAAAAGCATCGTTTTCAAAATGCATCATTTTCAAATCTATCCGTTCGCATTAGAGTTTTCGAAAAGCTCCGTTTTCATGGCAGAGCAGTGTCAAGGCAAGCCAAACATAGCTTAGTATTGCTCCATTTTCGCTTGGTTGTTGAAGATTTAAAAGAGCGATTTGAAATGTCTAATTCGCACATGGTGCCAAAGAATCTTGAAATCAAAAGGATCGGTTCAGTTTCAGTTTCAGTTTCAGTTTCAGTTTCAGTTTCAGTTTCAGTTTCAGTTTCAGTTTCAGTTTCAGTTTTATCATTTTAAAATCCACATACAATCCACTACAGTGAAAAAAGTTTATAGATCAACGCAAAGAAAAATTACAACTAAATCTAATTAAACCAAACAAGTAACAACAATCCAAATTAGACAAGGACAGATTTTGCAAGACAAAAACTGCCCCACAAAACCTGCCAGTACTTATAAATCAACTAAACAATTTAAGGGAATTGTATGCAGGGGAATTTCTCGAGGAGGAGCTCTCTCAGTAGCTAGGCTAATCGAGGAGAGAGCACCCCCTATTTTAAAAATGACTAAGATCAAGTCGTTAAAGGTCACTAGAGTATATAAACTAGTTCCTCGAAAGCAAGATTTTCTGTGAATAAGATCAATCAAACTGTTCTAAAATTTAGGTAAGTTAGGGGATGTTGAAAGGAAAATTTTTGCAAAAAAATTCAAATAATTCCCAATGGAGCAAGCCCCTTTAAGTTACCAAAATTTCAAAACCCTTTCACGTTCTACTCGCTAAGCTCTTTAGAATTATCCATTTTCCAATACAATCAATCACAGTTCTATGGCCAAAAGCAATTTTGGGCAGCAAAAATTATTGGGAGTATCTTTAGTTTAATTTAGAAGAAAGAATTAAAGTAAGATGAGAATGCAAGCAATATGTAACGATTAAAAACCTCGTTAAGCGTAGGATTTTCAGGTTGCTTGCCTAAGCACAGCTCTCCAACGCAATTATGTAACTGCTTTTTAGCAATAAGAGCTTTCCAAACATAACTGAAAGGTTTAACCTGGTGGGGAGCTGATTTAGGATCTGAAAGACGACAGATGTGTTGACACTCGTGCCTTATGTGTGGGAAATTCATTGACGATTGTTTGGATGAACTTAAGATCACCTCATAATTCATTGGAGCCATACGCTCTCTTGGTTCACCGACAAGGAGAATATTTCATTATGTACTCAATGGGTCTGTAACTATTTCTGGCTGCTCCGCTAGACCATTGAAAGGCACATCCAGCTAAAATCACATAAAATTACAGAGAGTGGAGGAAAGCTTTCTGAGTCTTGCGAGAATATCTAAATCACGCAAACCTATAAAGACATGATTTATTTGAGCGGCAGGAAATTGCCATGTTCGACTATCTAAACTAAATTTGATATGTAAAATAATTGTCATTGAATTTCTAGGTCCTTTTTCCTCTATGATTCTATGACGCTTTGTTCTTGAGCTACCAACTGTCAAAATTAGGGGTAGTTGTTGAGCAATTGATTCCTTGGATCAAATGAGTTATAAAGTCTTTAAGCAATAAATAAATCATATTCTGGTATACAGTAAAAACCCGCACACAAGAACCTAAGATTTTGAACTCAGCCTGCTTAGGTTCTTATACAATGAGGCACATCCAGTAATCAGGGTGTTGGTTCTTAATATAAGGAAAATATGTTAATCTAAATCATATTTGCACTCTTGGCCCTATCAATTTCAACCCAATCTTACCTGTTACCCGTGCAGGCCCTGCCTATTACAGTTCTGTAAGTAATGGTCTGGAGTTCATGAAGGAGGTCGATTGGCAAAAACGTTGCATTTATTTCCAATTCAATGAATGAAACCCTTTATTAAGAACCTGGTTAAGATATGAGCCTGAAATTGTTCTTGTTTATTGGGTACAAAATATATTATTTCAGGCTGTAGGTTCTTAATACATGAAGGTTCTTATGTGCGGGTTTCTACGGTATTTTTCTGCGAGACATTGCAGGCTTATTGAAGACGGAATTGTTAGTGCTATTGCTTGGCGAGAAGCTAAAACAGAGCACTAAGTGGGCACAATAGTTCGTGGAATGTAAAATTATCAGACCTCTTGCTGGCTCGATCGTAACCTACTCATCAATATTATCAAGAGTTAATCATTGCTAGGACTATCTTTGAGCTTCAAAGAATCTTAGAATCTTATTTGATGAGCGCTAACGGCAGGATCAAAAGATCCTACTAGCAAAATAAGGATTTTCTGATCTACATATAAAAATTAGACGAAATACTTAAATGTAACAGAATTGATCAATATTTCCACTAAAAGGGTGCTTTACTCAGGGACGGACTGGCCAGTCGGGGTACCGGGCTGGGGCCCGAGGGGCCCCCTTCAGCAAGGGCCTTTTTGGGGCCCTTCCTGCATTTCAAATAAATACTTTCAAATGGCTGTTCTTGGCCTAACTTTGTTCAACCAAATGAAGGCAAGGAAAGTGGTTATGAAGGGCCCTGTAATAATTCTTTCAACAGTGAAATTTGTTTATCTGGCAGAAGGCTGAAAATTTCCAATTTCGCACAAGTTGAAATATATTTTAGATGCCTTAAATTTGGCCAAAATGGGCGTGTATACACTTCCAATCTGATACTGCTTGTCCTGAACGAACACAAGCAGATCCAAATTGAATGCAGAGGCGCAACGAAGTCGCGCCGAGCAGGCCTAGTTATGTAAAGATATACAAATCTTCTCTCTGTGAGACAGCTGCTATTCATTTAACGAACTTGCAAATACTTATTATTGAGATGTACTAAATTAAAAATGATACCTTTCATTCTTGCTTGAAAATATTCTGTGAAATGTGAGTCATTAGCATTTGCTTGTTGGGGATATGAATCGTGAAGGTTCAAAGCAACGGTGATCCCCAAAAAGGAAACATGTGATCATGCGCAGAAAGCATATTTGATTTGTGGAAATAATGTGGGCGGATAATCCGGCCACAACCCAAACAAGAATTAGCAAAGAAACAAAGATATTCTCGCGCATGGTAATAGGTTTCCCAGCTGTTGATCTGCTTTGAACTTTACCAGCATAACAAAAGTCTCAGACAAAAGGGGCAGTCCTCGGTATCCTCAACAATTGTGTTATATTGATATATGAATGAATGAATGGGACAGAGAGCTTTACATTTAAGGTTACTGTAACCGTTCAGACGGTGATTAAGAAACTTTGTTTACCGTGGCCGTTCCTCAAAATATACCAAATAAACCTATAGATCATTCGATGCAGATTTAAACGCAGAATATCATGAAAATATGCGCAGTCGATTTAAAGAAAGCACAAATGATTTATTCCAGATTTGCGGCAAAATCGACCACCCTGGCGAAAAAATCTTTGTGTACCCCAGCGACCATCGTTGGACTGCGACTATCTATTTACCATAGACTTAAGGTCTTGAACTCCAAAACCGTGTCACGGATTTTTGATAAAATGTACTGTCTAAAAATAATGCCCTTTTAAATTTGTGCAAATTTCTGAAATGCCGTTTTCAACTTAGAAACCTCTGTAAAAATCGGACCCGTGGATCTGTAGAAATTCGCCGACACGGTTTCGTAGTTACATGCTTTGTGACCATGTGGGCCAAGTTTCAAGCCATTTGATTGGTCCGTTGGGTACACAAAGATTTTTTAGTACCTACCAGTACTCCAGAATCCTGTTTCGAGAAATCAGGCTTTTATCAAATTCAAGAAAAAAGTGCGGGAAAAACGATTATGCTTGTAAGTGCAAACATGAAACCACAGGTCAAGCAATAATGCTTAAGCGCGGTGTAGGTAAAGTGTTTGTGTCAATGAAACCATAAAACCCACGCCCGACAACACCAAGCCTGAATTCTGACGTCACTTCCGGCCTCTCTTGCAAGAAAGCTGTGGCGCGAAAGTAAAATTTTGTGATAAATGGCGTCAGCAGGCGTCCCAAGTCTCCCAAAGCAAAATATCGAGATATAACGCAATAGCTGTATCTTCGCTCTTTCAAGTTCTTTGAGCATTTTGGACTCAGGACTTCTTGGTTTTTCATATTTTTCAAAGGCCGTGGACAACTCTGTTTACAAACTCGGGATTCAGCACAGCAGGTAAGCAGACTTTATCATAAATTTAACGTTTGTCCTTTGTTTCATGGAAATTTTGTTGAAAGTTTTGGATTCCTCGATGTCGTTTTGTCCTATTTTGCCACCTTTCGCCAATTGTTGATGAAATAAACTCGTCTTTTTCTCGTCTTGAACTTCGGCTTGCAGTTTCAAGAAAATGAACTTTTGTTGGCCTAAATTTAACCGAAATTTTTTCAAACTCCAATATTTTCTAAACTAAGACAGGAATTCTCATTTTGGAGATATAACGCAATAGCTGTAAGCATCTAATTTCTAGGAATGTTGCCTGTTTTGCTGTAGCCTTTGCCGGTTTCCCACAATTTTCAAAGGCAATTTTTCCTCCAGAGCCATGACTATTTAATCTGCGTTAACTTTACGTGCTTCCTTTTACAAACTTGTCTGCTTTTTAGTTTGAAAACAAACGTTAACCTTGGTTGAATGTATAACTTTCGAACTTAATGTGATGTTTTCAGAAATGAAAATATTTTAGAGTACTTGCTAGCTGTTTTGGCCACCAGAGCAATGAGAATAATAACAAAACTTTGACTTCGCTCTCAGAGAACTTTTCGTCGGGTTTGGCCTAACTGTAAACAAACATAAAGTTGCATTGTTGCTTATTTTCTTCAAGACTAATGGGGAAGCTCTGACCTAGAAAAAGGAGATTTGCTTACTAAAACAGTGTTATCAAGGCTACCTTGTACAAAAAATTATCAGCTTTTGATTATTTTGCCTATAAATACGATAGTTTACTGCAATTATTTGCCCTTAAATCTGTTTTCTTTTTCTTGAGTAGGGTATTGCTGCTCTGATTTAAGTTTGCAAAGACATCTCCTATTTTGGTTTGCTGCCCTTTTCTGTACATGCAATTCTCTATGAGACAAAGTGAAATTTGCTATGCAGCAAAGATTTTTAGTAGGAGGAAATAATATTGTCTCTGTTTTATTTTAGGACCCAAACAGAACAAGATTATCCTTTACCAATCAAGCCCAACCTTGAAGAAGCATTTGACAACAACCACAAAAGACTGCAATTCTTGCTTTTTCAATGCCTGAAGACTGATGCAAAACTGATGGAACATGACTGTTGCAAACAAAGCATTCAATGAAAAACAATATTATATATATATCAAAAATTTGAGTAATCCAATAATTGATACTCTGATGATTTTACTCTGATGATAGGAAGATGGTAAGATAATAGCAATTGAATCATCGCAAAATTGAAATGTTAATGCTTCCATTCTGAAACAGTCTGAAATTTATTCTGAATTTGATCTGCAAAGACAATTGTTTGCAAAGACGAAGGCAAAGCTCGCCCGTTTCACCCTGTAGCCCCTACTGCCATGCTTATTGATGAGTTTCTGAAAGTTACCAAAAAGCAGTTATTGCCGTTGTCCATTCAGAAATAGTCATTGCAATTTCGATAGACAGCATCCTTCCCTATCTTCCTTGTCTGTGAGTTTTTAGAGCCAACAAGAGAAGATTTCCAGACTGCATTGAGTTGCTCCATCATTGAGAGGAACTTGCCCAGTACAAATAACATATTTTCTATAATTTGCTATCCATTTGTCCATCAAAGACATCTGCCATCATAAACAAAACGATTTTAGTTCTTGATCCATAAATATCCGAGTTCATTCGTTGGAAGCTGCTTCTTCTTGTCTCTTTCTTTCTGGCGGGTTGGAGACTTATTTGAAAACATGAAAGCATCTCTTGTCCTTCACTGGCAGTAAAAGGATTGCTAGTGCTCTGCATATTGGTTTGTTGCTTCGTTTCGTTCAGAATTAAAAAGTTTTCTTGAAAGCAAGCAGCAAGCAGACCACGCCGCTTCAAAGCAATTTCTAAGATCTACGGCATTTTCTAAATGTCATGGTTTTCAAGGCGATGCATACGTCACCAAAAACAATGAATTCGAAACATTTGCCCAAATACGGATGAAAATCTCTTAAAATAAGACCATCACTCCTGTCAATTTGCGTGGAGTTTACCATGAAGTTTAAATCAAAACGATTTTAGTTTTAAACATTTCTTAGATAAATTCACTACCTTTTAAGATTAAATTAACGCGGAAAAGTCACATCGCATCACTGCAAGAAACGTTCAAAGTCGGCGAAAATATTCGCTTCCGGTCATTTTCCTATACATTTGTATAGGGGCATCAAAACGAGGCTGAACTCCTGGAGAAAGGTGTTGTCGGGCGTGAAACAGCAACGAGGGATTTACGAATGTCATCAGAATATGACGAAAACGAAAAATCGAAAAATTCTCGTTTGAACCGTTACAGTAACCTTAACACTATTCTATATGGGTAAATCAATCACCACTTTCTCATGGGGGGGGGGCTAAAAAGGCCCCCCCAGATTTTCTAAGCAACCGTAGTGCCTATGGCAACGCAACTTAGTACACATGATTACCAAGCAATTATGATTCTAAAAATAGCATCATATGCTAATTAGTCACATGATCCGTTGCTAGGCAACGCAAAAACAAAGGAAATATGCTGATTTTGGCTCTCCTCCTAAAAACGTAATATTTTCAACCAAAAATAGTCAATATATAACTTGAAAGTGATAAGTATGATACAGATTGATTGTCCTTAATGAAAACTGTCAAAAATTTAATTTTTGGAATTCTATTGTTATCACAACTGTCAATCAAAGTCATGGTTGATACCTAAACAAATTAGTTGATGCTTTATTGGCATTTTAAATAAGTTTTTAGTAATAACAACGATATGAAAGTGATCTTGAATTGTTAATTAGTCAATTTTGATCATAATACACTAATTATTTCATATGTTTGTTATAAATATGACGTCATATATATGTATGACGTCATATATCTTAAATTTTGCTGATGTCAGCAAAACACAAAAATTTATATATTAAATGAAAGTAGATTTCAAGACAAACTGATTGGTACCAATTAAAAGTCACCCAAGTTCCAGTGTTTTATCATGCTTGGTTTAAGAGTAATTACAGGAAGTATGGTTGGGGGGGGGGCTTTTTTGCCCCCTCCCATGTAGAATAGGGTTAAAATCTGCAACTGTGGCTAATGTTACCACCAACAATGCTCAGTTCCGTTTGGCTTCATCAGTTACAGTACGGAAACAATTTACAGGAGAGAAAACCACCCGTGTAAACCATTGCATGTTTTCATTCCGAACTTGCGCTTTTAATGAAGTTATATTTTGTATTTTTTTACTGAACGCTTTAAATAAAGTTGCAAATATCTTGCATTCTCCCATATATAACATTTGTATATATTCGTAAATGCATTTATCTTTGGCATTAATTAGCTGTTATTTTGACTATGCCATTGCAAAGCAAGTGAAAAAGTAAAAAAAAAATCGTTATAAATTGCATCAAAATCATGCAATGATTCAGTTCATCGTTCATCAATCAGTTCATTTCATTTTTACTTTCATATTGTGACAATTATCATTTCTGAAATAAAGGAAAAAGTCATACTACTTGTCTCTTCAATTAACAATCATGCTGATGCAAAGAGAATGAAGAAAGTACTCACCAACAGTGGAAATTTCTATAGCTAGCAAGATGTACTAGCAAAAAACAACACTGCAAGCTTCTTAACTGATGTGAGACTATAACCTGCAAAACAGTGAAGACAAGCCTTTTATTTTCAATCATAACTGAGCTGCATGTGAAGGAGATGCAGCTGGAAGCATGGCCAAAAGTCAGAGGTTCAAGCTTAATCGCCTAATTTACTGAAGCGCAGATGTTTTACTCGGTCGTGGAAATGTGTAATGTAAATTCAGTCCATGAAATCTGACAATGTGTCGCAAAAAATCAAATAAAACAACGGATTTAAAGCGTTTTTTGCACCTCTTGCAAATTTTAACAGTGGATGGTTATATAGATGAAGTAATTTGATGAAAGATTGCACAATTGTCTTTTAACTGCTTGCAGTCTGGGTTTTTGTTTTTTAACAATTTTATATCGATTATTTACATCACCTAGCTCATTACATGAAAATGTACAAGTAAACTAATCTAGATCAGTGAATACATAAGACATGAATAAATATTTTTATAACATTATAAAAATCCAATTCAATAAAGAAAACTAATTTATGGATCCATATTGACAGGTACTACATTTACAGTTTGGGCCATCCAACTTTCTTATCATATTTTATAAAATGTTTAGATTTTTAGCCGATTTCATTTCATTTGGCAGTCCATTCCAGATTAGAGGTTCCAATTATCGAAGGCTATTGGAACCAAAGGTGACTTGATTTGTCTATAATGCTGTAAGTCATTGCAGCTGCGTAATGAATTCTTAGAAGATTTTATTTTGAAACTATCGTGCATGGGATCAAATTGTTCAAAGTTTTAAAAACGTCTATCGAGTGAACTCTTAGATTGGAAACATGCATAGTGCATCTCTCTGACTTAGATAGTGCAAGTAAGTCGCTATATGAGCTAAGGTGATATTTGTGTGAAAATCTAAGGACTTGAATCCTTTCGATTTTTTTTGCAAAGATTTAGCTGATAAGAAGTACCATACCAGAGCAGAGGGCAATAATCGAAATATGAATATAAAATCTTTGGAAAAGAATGTTCTTGTTTTAGTCCTTTTAAACATAGAGTTGTGATGCAGCTTTTCTGCAAAGTTCAAAGACATGCTGTTCAAAGTTCAATTTATAATCTAGTTGCATACCCAGCAATTTGACCGTTTCTTCCAATTTGATAATTTTGTCCTTGGATTTTGAAATTTTCTTCCTTTGTATTCGCTTGATTCTTTCTAATAAGGAGTGCATGGAATTGTTCTAGATTAGCTATCATTTGATTTCATTTTTGTCAAGTCAAAGCAACTACAGCTTCTTCTTCCAGCACTTCAATCAAAATTGACGGAGTCTTGGAAAATAAACTTAAAGGGGCTGGATAAGAAACCATCGGGGAAACTTTTTATTTGGCTGTTTTCTGATGAGCTAATTCATTGTGACTATTCAACGAAAATTTAAAATAGATGTCTCATCTTGGAAATTTGCTTTTGCACTTTCTTCTGATACAAATTAAATCTCCATGTGTTTCGGGATTGCTGCCATATAAATGGATTTCCAACAAGCATTTTCGTTGATCTTTCACCCAAAGATCAGCTTGTATCTAGATAAGGATCTTTCCTTTTGAATTTAGCTAATTACATAGGAATTTCTCCTTTCAAAATGCGATATTTGATGCACAAACCGTGGATTTGTTTACGTATTCCTTATCCAGCCCCTTTAAGTGTAACGTTGCTCATTTGATAAGTAAAAATACATCGTTTAAGTACAAAATTGAAAAGAATGAGGCCCAAAACAGAGCCTTGAGGTACCGCTGATAAAATAATTTGAAAAAGTTATACGTATTATTAATTCTCACAGACTGTTTGCACCTTTTTCAGGTAGGAGTAAAATAGGACGAGAGCATTGTCATCCAAGCTATAGGGATGTAGTTCGGCTATAAGAAAGTCATGTGGAATAGAATCAAAGCTTTCGACAAATCCATCATGAGGATAGCCTCGACAATGTTATCATTATCGAGTTTAGCTCCCCATTCTTCAATCATTCTCGTCAAGACATATTGTGCGCCGTGTGATTTTCCATACACAACTATGAAGAGCGAAAAGGCTTTCATCTAAGTATGAGATAAGTGGGCTTTTCAATATTTTTCATATATTTTGGAGAAAATATCGAGTATACTGACTGGGCAAAAGTTTCAAATAACTAATTGGCTCTCCCTTTGTCTAAAGGACATACAGCGGCGCGTTTCTCGTCGTTTGGAAACGTACAGTTTTGTATCTTGCTATTAATAGCAGCTTTAAAGGGAGTGTAAGCTCATCTGCAGCTAACAGCACCATGTTTGGTGGTATTTGATTTTCACCAGCTTGCCGAGACAGAAATAGACACGTATCAAAAAGGGACACGCACCCAGAGTCTAGATAAGCAGCCAATGTAGACCATGAGCAATGTACACAAGTTTTTTATTATAAGAAACCAGGAATTTTGAGTACTCACAGTTTCTTACGAGTTTATTAGGCTCAATAACAATCTTCATGTTCACTACCTACTCCCCTCGTGAACATTTGAAAACAAGATTTTTTCAAGCCTTTCTAATGTTTAGGCATCCTCGCGTATTCTCCAAGCAGTATGATACAGGAAAAAAAGAGAAAAGAAGTAAAAATATGTTGAAAATTTCCTTTATCAAAATAAATAGTTTCATCAGTTTTGTTTGTACTGGAGTTTCTTAACTTTTTGGCGATCTGAGAATTGAGTTTCTTATGGGCAGCTTCTTATGAAAAAAAATAAGTGCAGACGTTTTCGCCTTGGTTGCTGAGATGGAGTGTCCAATGAGAAAATTTTCATCCCGCCAGTACTCCAGTGAGATCTCGCTGAGCAGGTCAGCCCGCCTGCTCATTTGAACCAACAGCAATCCTTTTATTAGAATCATGAATGAGATGAGATCTCGGCTAAGAGCTCCAGCGCCGTAAGTAGGCTGGCTCGCCTCATGAACAGACCCTTAATCTGGGAAAGCATGGCTTGATCGTAAAGCGTCCATCACATGCTCTAAAATCTGAGATCCGTCAGACAAAGAAAAAGTTCTTTAGAATTACATTGGAAATTAGAGGTGGAGACTACAGCCATTAAACTACAGTCAGTCTCAAATTAAGATGCCATGAAAGATTTTCATTAAAGCAAATTAGTCATGCAAAACACTTCAATTCTTTTTAATCACACAATTTTTCATCTGATATCGAGCATGAGACTATCTTTACTAGTAAGTTTCTAATGGGAACAGTATCAGAAAAAGCTTTCAAAAAAGACATTACTTTCGTTCATGGTTTCCGTGAGGCAGCGAGCGTCCTCCTGCGGTTTTTGTTAACACCAAAACACCATACCACTATATCACAACAGATTATATGTTTTTCCTCCTTGCTTCATTTCCTGTAGCCTCGCTTTGCGTCAATCTAATCTGATCAAAACTGAAAAATCTAGCCAAGTTTAGATTGTTCACTCTATCAAAGCCTTGATGGTTATATCAATGGCAACTTCAATTCGTGAAATTAAATACAATCCAAGTAAATTAAATAAATTTATTATATGAGTTGAGTTAATATCTGCTTTATTAATCTGGAGGCAATAAGCAAATACAAGAAAATATTATATCTTGTATTTCTGTTATCCTTTTCAAAAGGCCGCTAAGCATAATAACAAATGAGACACCGATTGTTCTGATCTCATTTTCCATACCGGGTGTCCCCAAAAAAACTATACAGATTTTGCTGACTCCAGCGACGTGAATTTAGCTTTTATCAATGGCTAATCATTCTCAAAATGTTCTTCGAAAGTTAACTTGAACATAGAGACCTCGTTTGTTGGTATTGGTGCTTTGATATCAGAAATATCAATCTTGAAAGCTCAAATTTGCGTCCACGTGCAAATCAGAGCTTTGGCCTTTTTGTCTAAGCAAATTCCTGAAGCACATCAAAATTAAGAACTGAAATTGATGAAAAATTAAGAAACTGCCCAATGGCTGACTAGGGGGTGACTTCTGGACGACAAAATAACTCAATATCTAATGTTACTCAAATTTTATCAAGGCTATCGTTGATTTATACGCTGTGCAAAAGGTTTGCAGGAAGAGGCAAATTTGAGTTTTCAAGATTAACAGGTCTGCGCTCAAAGTACAAATACAAGCAAACGAGGTACCTATGTTCAAGGTAACTATCGAGGAACATTTTTAGAGTGATTAGACATTGATTGAAGCTAAATTCGCATTGCTGGAGTCAACCAAATCTGTATACATATTTTGGGACACCCGTATAATTTCGCTACCAAGAGGTCCATTACATGAGAAATTTCTGCCTGAATTAAACATAACACGGGTCAGGTTGAGTTCTGAAAGGTTCACTTTTTTTGCTTTGCTTTCACATGAAAATCTCAACGCGGGCCGGGCTTAGGTCACATGATATAGAAGCGGTCGCAAACAAAGTTTCTCGCTCAAAATCAGTATTTCAAAGCTGTTATTTTAGACATTGCACCCGTATAGCGATACAATTGATTATTGCTAAAACGGTTTCGATTTTCGATATGATTAAGATCTTAAAAGCGAGAAGAAAAATGAAAATTGGTGATTTTTCAACACCAAACCAATTCGTTGATTCATCCAATTGACTTCAATAATTGATCTGAGAAGAGCCACATATCGGTTGTGGCTAAAATCACATGTTTGTAGCAATAGAGCCGATTTGTTCAAATATTTAAGAATCTGGTATTCTTAAGCGCGCTATAACTTCAGATCGAATGGAGAGACTCAAAATTCTATCCTCTACAGTTTCTTAAGCTGAATCTCGATAGAATTTAATCACGAGCCTTAGTGCGTAAAATAAGATATCTTCCAAGCGTCTTTTCAAGCGAGATTTTCATAGCCAACCAGGTTGCTTGACCGCACAGTGGCGCATAAGGGCTCTGCTCTCAATTGTAGGCGATTAGAGAGTTTACGAAACAGGTCGGCAACGCCAGCAAAATTGTCATCGTGTACCCTGCAAACAAAGTATTCTATTCTATACGCTACCTTCTACACACTATCCCGAAGGCCAGGATGAAACTTTCTTCAGCTTTAGATGCCCAAGCACCATCGTTTTTTCCTTGAAAACTAAATTTAATTTAGTTTTACTCAGGAGGCCTAAATTTGAAGTGCAGAATGACCGAAGCTGGATTTCCAGGTTTTGCAATTGAAAAAGACTACTACTCCCGAGGGAAACAACTTCGCACAAAAACAAGGAATCTATGTAAGCTGATGTTCTGAAACAACAACAAACAATGCGTTGCCGTTGCAGTTGGCGCCGTGGCTTCGTAGACTCCTTATTACTCGCTAAGGCAAGGATAGCTTTTCTAATATGTCAAGTTAACTTTGTAAACAAATATATTTGACCTGATCTTTCAACAGACCATCAAGCATACAGCTCGTACCAGACTGCTGCAGTCAAAGCAGTTTTGGAGACATATGCTCCGTCTCCAACTGCTTTGTTTCGTTGTGCGGCGCTCGACGCAGTTAATGAGATGAAAAATGTGCTATGACACTTCTTTTGTTCCCGGGGTCATTTGGTCATGTGAGTGTGCAGTCAAAAGAGTTTTTGCGATGACCCAATCCCAGAATATAGGCTGGATTTTGAGACCAACTCCAAAAATATGGATGGGGTTTCCGACAAGTGTTTTCGCTCGTCCTTATCTCAAACTTAAGCATTGGCTGAATATTTAGCAAAAATTGGACCCTGATCCTAGGATATTTCTTTGCAAAATACGTCCCATTCCCAGAATTTTCGCGCCTAAACAACCCATAACTGGTGCATATCTCCTCATGTTTTAGATAGTGAACTAGATAGTGTTTTAGATTTTAGACCTCCCCCCCCCCCGGGCTTTGGTTCTTTCAATTTCATTAGATAAGTTCAATTAGAACATAAGATGACCTTTTTGTTTGCATTTTTGTTCCTCGGAAGAAGCCAAATTCAACTTAAAAACTGATTTCGAGTCAGTCGAATTTTTCGAGTTGGCGGAATTCTTGAGAATAAATAGCCACTCAGGTGTGACGTTCTATTCAAATTTAATGCGATATTCTTTCTCGTAAACAATAGAACTCCCGTCAACTTGGAAAATTCAATGACTGGAAATCAGTTTTGAAGCCCACTTTGGTTGGTGGTTTGATCGGACTTTTACAATTTACTGTTATACTATCAGACTTAGCATACACTAATATGTTAATTACTTACAGGACCAAAAAAATACTAACGCCAATGTCTGATTTACAAAATCCAACTCAGACGAAAAAAAATCAAATTTTGACAATTAGACCCGGGACCGATATCTTTTGCATGACTTAAAAGCTCCCAACATATTCAAGTTAGACTGTAGAACGTTTTTTGCATCAAATGATCAGATAAGAAGTTCATCTTCAGTTAAAGCAGAAACTACTTGGCAATACGAAACTAATCAAGAAACTTCCATTTCTGTGACAATTCGAGAAAAATTTTCAGTAAAAACACGCATAACAGAAACTGCGGATTAAAAACCTCAAGGTTAGTTCTTTGGCAAATTGATAACCTTACACGTATTTTTTTATAAGAAACTAAGAATTGGGCCAGTACTGAAAGTTTCTTAAAATTATCAGATTTTCAGCACTCAGAGTTTCTTACGAGTTTGTTAGAGGTTCCATATCAATATTCATGTTCACTACCTGTGCCCTCGTGAACATTTCAAAACAAGGTTTTTTAAGCCTTTCCAATGTTTAGACATTAGCTACTCAAGTACCTTTCGAGTAATATGATACAAGAAACAACTGAAAAAAAGTAGAAATATGTCAAGGAATTTATTTATCAAAATAAATAGTTCTTTAGTTATATTTTCCCAGTACTGGAGATTCTTAATTGTTTGGCTATCTGAGAGTTGAGTTTCTTATGGGCAGTTTCTTATAAAAATAATACGTGTATGTGTAAGAAGCACTTCAGCCTGGCAAATGAAGCAGGCTCTTATAGAAAATATTACTAAAGATTGAAACACTAATGCAAAGTCAGGTGTTAGATAAGCACAATCGTAAATCATCTTTAACCAACTTCAAAACTGTTAAGATATACTTTTTTGATCCATCCAGCACACAGAGTACATACAATTGCATAGCATTTATTTAATTTTTAGTTGTTGCATTATTCTTTAAAATTCAAATAGATACTTTAGAATGTATCATAAAACGTCATGAACCGATTTAAGAACCTGTAAAGCATCCTATATATAAATGCCATTTCAGCTTTTCGAGGAAAATCACAGGTTCTTGTATGCGCGTTTTTATTGAAGTACAACCTATCTGTTATTAAATGGAATTGAGATAGGTATACTAAGTTCCCACTGTAGATAGGCTGAAGAATAGCTTACACACCTATTCTTTCTTTAGCTACTCAACAAAGCTGCACGTGTTAAAGTTATCCAATGCAATATGCTATATTTTTAACTTGGTCTGGGCCAGAACAAATGCAACATTGATTATATTAACATAGGCTATATGACTTACTTCAATATCTCCAGCAGTCCAACGTACTCTGTAGTCCAATCGAAGTAATTAAAACTCCTTCTCAGGTCGCCACACCAAAGAGTCAGCCAATCTCATTAACTGCAAATACGATTGAAAGGTTTATGTAAACAGATGGATATAGCAATAAAAGTTAAAGAAAGGAAACTCAAAACAGAGACTACGATCCGTAAAATTAGGTTTAGTAAGAAGAGTCTCTTTCATTCTTTATTGAAAAAGCTTAAACAAAGATGTAGCTAGTGGTTTATCCTGCATGCCACAAAATTTGAGATAAGATCATTCCAAAAGTATACCAAAATCATACGGTAATCATCATGAAATCAATAATTGTATGTCAAACTAATGGAAAATTCCATTTGATCGTTCCGGGTGTCGCAAAAAAGTACTCCTCTTTCAAAAGTAACCAACATTCCATTATGAAACTTATCATTCATCTTTCTTTTTTATCTCTTTTATCAATGGTCCAACTATATCTTAAAATGACAAATTGTTTGTTTTCGTCAACTAAAGGGCATAAAATGACACATTGAAAAACCTTATTCTGAGCTCTGCTTTTCAAGCAACATCGTAAATCTAGCCTTAGAGCCATGTTATTAAGATGTTTTAGTATCTTTCAAGTCAACAATGGAGTTTGCGTTTCTTCCTGACATTTGTGACCAAACTAAATGCTTCATATACAAAGAAAAATTATTGTGGTCATCATCAGTGCTTTTTGCAGTATGCTTCAAAACCAGGCCGCCCTTAAAAGAGCCAAAGTTGCAAATTTCAAACCAATCACAAGATTAGCTATACCCAGAAAAATAATTTTAAATCAGTTGCTGTGGTGACAAAAACGCGTCCTTGTATCGATTTATGCAAGCCTACGGGAAAACCGCGGGAAATGTGCGATTAGCCAATGGGATTGGCGGAGTTCTTGTATTGCCTCGTTTTTGAAAGGTCAGTCAGGTGATAATACGTTCTATTGCCCCACTCTTGATACAGTTGCATAGAATAGGTTTCAACCTAGAGTTAGAGACCTTGTTTAATCCAATCAGAAAAGTAGTTGCTGATATATGACACCAGAAAGTTGAAACAAGTGATTCCTTGAAAAACAGCATTGTGTCATCCAAGCACTATTATCATTCTCCCAAAATGCCAAAATCAAGTACATACTGCAAGAAAGGCTTCTATTGCTGTTTTGGAATTCTTTATACTTTTAAAACAGGTTAATTGTATTGCTTTTACTGATAGCAAGATAACAATAAGCCATTTTCAAATGATGAAAATGTAAATACAAGGCTAGAACCATTTCTTTCAGTATTCACAATATTTTAACGTCAATGCGCGATTTCACCTTGATTCTTCCAGGCTTAACTATGGTCAGGGCCGAAGCCAGTGGAGGGCTGGGGGCGGAGCGTCCCCTCCCCAGGAGGCCAATTGTCGGAAATTGTACTCTACCATGCAAAAAGTGAATCTTGATGAAAATCAACAGTGACACTGTAACAGTCAATGATTGCCAATTGTTTCCAAATTTGGAAGCGGCTAACCCTAATTATTATCATTATTATTAGTTGGATTTATTTGTGGTTACAGGCCCACAGTTAGAAGACTTTATTGGGAAAGTGATCCATAGAGCATTAATTTATATACTTTCGAGGATATATTGACATGAATTTTGAATCTACAGCATAATGTTGCTTCATATTCACTAATTTTGAAGGCTCTAACGTTTAAACTGCAAAATAATTCCAAAATCTAGTCATTAAAGGGGCGCATGAGTCCTTTCGTGCATGATTGTAACGTATGTTGCTAAAACTGGGGTCGTTGCTGTTGTTGCTGTTGATTTTGGCGTCCGAAAAATCTGGTTCCTTGCCCCCCCCCCTTGAGAGTTAATGGCTGGTATCGGGCCTGACTATGGTTTTCTCTAATTAATTCCAATTTAAAACTCTAGTGCTAAATTTATAGACATCAGGCACCCGATTTTCTGTTCCGATATAATCGGAAATGAAAGGATTAGAAATGGGATCATATTAGAAATCCAGACCCAATAGCGGTGTCTCGAGCGATGGGGACCTTGGGTGGGAAGCAGTGACGGGGACGGTTGTTGTTGTTGTTGTTTCCTCGGCCGGGGTTCCAATTGCTCACCATTACATTTTGGCCTGACATCTAATGTGAAACCAGCTCAAATATTTATTCGTAAAATGTTTTTATAATTAGCATTTCTATCCGTATTAATTGTAGCGTGGTATGTATAGTAGTTTATATTAGCTATATCTTAGTTTATATTAATTCCAGGGGGTAGATTTGATATTTTGCTCCTGGCCTCCGTCCGTGTAGTGTGGTATAGTAGGTTGTAGGTAGTGTTTAGGTAATTTTTGTTGTAAACTTTTATATTGAATAAAAAAGAAACAAAATGAAAGGAATTGAATGGAATGGATGCTTTCCCCTTTCCTCCCTTCGCCCCACGTTCAACGCTGCTTTTGATACTTCAAATTCAATATCTCTAATCAATGGTGCAACATAAGGGGGGGGGGGCGGTAAAAGATCATAATATCGTAATCATGCATCACAGTGTCAAGCAATTTTTCTATGGTTTCGTCTGGGATTGTAAGACTAAGAATGGATGAATTTTATAAACATAACCAGATTTCAATTTCACACATGTCAGACAACACCATTGTTATTCTATTACGCAGCCAATCTATAATTATGCAAAGATCTATTGCAAAGTTCTCTTTAGATATTCTGAGGGCCAGGTGTCATCTAGTTTCGTGATACTTCGATAAGTCAATGTCTTTGAAAATGAATTTGTAGAGATGTTCACCTAGCTGCATCACTTTTTGTAGTTGTTTGTAATAAGGTGGAATCCTAACGCGACTGTTATGCTTTGGTCTGTAAACAAATATAAAGCAATGCGAAATTTTCAGTCTTTTCATATCACAACTTTCACATAGCAATTAATTTATCCTCTGTTCTATTCAAAATTGCATAGCAGGAAGCACCTGATTTTCAAATTTGAAGAACGATGCCGGTCACCAAGCAAAAAACTCCGTTGGAATGGCCACCATAAAATAAGCCTTGGTGTGCCTCATATACTAAAAGATGAACACCAAGTTGGTGTTCATCTTTTAGTATATGAGGCAATAAACAGCAATATTTGCAGTTTCTACCACCCAGAACCAGCAATATTTGTGCTCTCCAAAACATAATGTTTATGGGTTAACAAAGATATACTGGCATGGATCCGCCGTGTTGAAAGTTAGGACCCTCGGTTGGCTTGAATTAGCTAGAGTAGTAGTTTAATCATTTTACTGTACATAGCTATGTAGCACCATAATAAAATAAATAGATGAATATGCATACGAGCGTATTCTTTTTTATAAGAAATCTTTATAAGAAATGTTTCCAGTATTCTCGACGGTGGGTAGCTTCTGCGTCACTGCGGTGGTGGAATTTTACATGAGCTGTGAAATGCGAAAGAATTGTAAAATTCCACCACAGCAGTACCGCAGAAGCTAGACAGCGTCCAAAAGATAAATAGCAATAAACTGAACGCAGAATACTGGCTCCCCTGTGATCATAACTAGCTATCTGAAATTAAAAGTTGATGACAAATGCTTTGTATCACTGTTTAATTTGAAGGCTTAGCTATCTTTTTATATGCTGCATGGTCACATCAAGCTATATTGCCATCCGAAAAACTAGATTAAAAGAAAATGTTCAATCCTAAATTTCTGATTTAGACTGAAACAAGAATGAAAGGGATTTCCTTGTTTGACCTATCAATTTCTTGCATACTTGGATAAAACACCCTGCGCATGTTAAACTTTTAAGCCCCCGCACCTCGCTCCATATGCATTCCCGCATTAAAAGCTGAAAATGAAACTGAATCGTTGTGATGACCAAGATGCATGCTGTGGTGGCTGTGAATTGCTAGTTGTGATTTTAGAATCCCTAACAAAAGTACTGGCCTCTGAATCATTAGCAAGCCTTTATGCTCTTGAATCATACTTCGTTTCGGGAATACAGGGAATCAGATCGCTATCACATTCGTGACTTTGAGTGTAAAGCGAAATTACTGAAGCCTGCCTAATTCTATTCTTTCATATTGTCTTATTCATTCAATCAGTGCCACGACAGTGTGCCTTTAACTATTGAAGGAATCAACTGGTTCACACACAATCCGTCGTTTTAGACATGACCCCGTTATTGCTAGGCTCCCACCTGGTTTTGCAGCTAAAATTCAAAATTTTGTTAGCTGATCTATTTCAGGGATTCATTCAAGTTTGTAAGACCATATCCACAATATATTATCGTCGATCACACTATGTTAATTTTAATTTATTAGAGATTCGTTGTTCCACTTTTCTACTGGACCGAGCCTTCGTTTTCCCTAGGTAAGCTACCAAATTTTCATTGCTATCATAAATCTTCGTAATAAGCGTAAGAAAAACGATTCTACAAATGTATAGAAAGCTTGGTCACCATAGATGACACCAAATAACCCTCTAGCTCGTGCACTAAAATGATTGTCATCCTTTTCAAGTCAACATTTTGTGACAACTTATTGTAGCGATGGATTTGAAGTCGTCTAGCGAAATTTTTGTCTGCAAAATGACTGAGTTCTGTTCAACAAGGGCAGATTTTGTAATACAATAACATCATGTGCGTTTGATTGACACCTCAATTCAAAGCGATTAGGAATTGTAGACAAAGGAAATTCTCTCAACCAGTGATTCAAAACAAACCAAGCCGCAAAGGTTTCCCCGAAACTAGTAGGGCAAACTCTCGCCTTGTGCAAGCGAAAGGTGGTTTTGAAGAGAAGTTACGTGCTTATAACGAAAGAAGAAGGGTAAATCTAAAGTTCTGTTTGGCGGATTTTGTTTATTTCATTCAGGAGCTGTTTTGTAATCGTTTCATTAGCACTAAATACGCCAAAATTACAATGCCCTCTACTCGGCTCCTGAATCAAATATGCAAAATCCGCCAGACAGAAATTTAGATTTACCCTTCTTCTTCGTTATAAGCACAGAAATTCTATTAAAAACCACATTTCGCTTGCACAAGGCGAGAGTTTGCCTAACTGGTTCCGGGGAAACCTTTGCGGCTTGGTTTGTCTTCAATTACTGGTTGAGAGAATTTCCTTTGTCTACAATCGCTAATCGCTTTGAATTCAGGTGTCAATCAAACGCAACTGTTGCTATTGTATTACAAAATCTGCCCTTGTTGTTCTGTTCCTAATTCAAGTTTCGTACTCTAAAACAAATTTGAAATTGGCTCTTTTTGCACCTTGAAAGAAAAAAGACTTGAAAGGGAGGGAGTAGTCCAAGAAATGAATGAATTACCTTATTTTTGAAACTGTCTCATTTTTGAAACTGTTTTTTGTCTGTCTTGAAGGGGCTTGATAAGAAACTGCCGGGGAAATTTTGGATTGAGCAGTTTTCTGATGAGCAAATTTATTGCGACTATAAAATTAAAATTCAAAATAAATATCTCATCTTGAACATTAGGCTTTGGACTTTCTTCTGATACAAATTAGATCTCTATATATGTTTTGGGATTGCTGTGATATAGATGGATTTTCGAGGAGTCGAGTCTGCACGCAGGGCTAGATATACGCATGCTCCGCCTCGCTTTAAAACGGAAAATTATGAGGAATAATTTATGCATTAAGCTCGGCGCATGAGAAGAGCGACGTCTAACTTGAAGTCGCTCCAGAGTCACATAATGCGACAGGACCAGTCGCTCCAAGCACATTCTGCTGCACCTAATTCAATCTGCCGAACTTAATCAAGTTAAATGTCGCTCTTCTCATGCGCCTAATTCAACTATTAGGTTCGGCGCATGAGAAGAGCGACGTTTAACCTAGGCCTTACCCTCCTAGACCGAGACCATACGAAAATTGTTTAAATAATTTTGAGAATGGGAAAAGATTTGAAACGTAATAAGAGGGGAGATATTTCAAAATGAGTGTATCATATCTAACAGCCTTTAATCTGTGTCACCTCAGTTAGGCTTACACTTTCAATGAAAATAATAGGGAAGGGATCCCAAGAAGGCTTCTGGAGTTGAAAACTTGTGTAAATTCACTGACAGGGGAAACGTCTATTTTACATCAAAGCTTCGTCACTGTTTTGCTTCATTTAAAAAAAGAATAGGAGGACAATTATTTCACTAATTTCGTTCACAGACTTTGAAGACTAGAGTTTAATAACAACCTTGACTAAATTTAGAATCAATTCAAAATACAGCTGTTTCAGAACTAAGAAGGCAGTCTAATTATGACTACCTAATTTTATTAATAAACATGAATATATTGGTTATTATTGAGACCATCTTTGAAAATCTGTGCTCTTCAGCTATTCAAAACAATTCATTTTACGTACATTTTTATAAGAAACTAAGAATTTAGGCCTAAACTTATCAGATGTTCAGCATTCAGAGTTTCTTACACGTTTCTTACAGGTTCCATATTAATCTTCGTGTTTACTACATGTGCCCTCCTGGACATTTCAAAAAAAGGTTTCTGAAGCCTATCAAGTGTTTAAACATTACTCAAGTACCTTGCAAGTAATATAAAACAGGAAACATGGGAAAATAACGGAAAAGCAAGTTAAGGAGTTCCTGTATTAAAATAAATAGTTTCTTAATTTATATTTTTTCAGTAAGGGAGTAGTAGTAGTAGTAATTTATTTTAAGTGGGCTGATAGGGTTTCTAGCTATTTAAAGCTAATTTAGGCCCACTATGCATGCCGCATCCAGGCATGGGACCACTAGTTTAACGTCCCTTCCAAAGGACGGCGCGATGTGAGTTGCGAGGTCAGCCGAGGTCAGGCCTCAGAAGTCACCCATCCGGAGTTTGACCTCACTTGACCCAGCTTAACTTCAGCCACCTGACGGAAACTGTTTAACCCTATCTCACCTGGGGGGGGGTGGATTCCACCCCCCCAACCAAACTTTTATTCGCCTATGCTATAATATGCAATGCAGGATGCCAAGACTCCGCTACTTTGACTTTATATCTATACTGTATCAAATGATGAAAATTTCAAGATGCTAAATATAGCCTCGTAGCCATGGCAACCAATGTTTTACTGTGTAGTAAACAAAATGTGCATACTTTTTTTTTAATTGTTGCAAATTTTAATCTCAAATATATGCAAAATTATACTTAAACATGTATTTGATGATATCCAACTCAATTTGAAACAAAAAATTTCAATTTAGTGCCTCATTTCATTGTTTCAATCATGTTGGTAACAATCATGATAATCATAACTTAAAATCTTCTTATTGTCATAGCAACGAGAACAATAGGGATAATTTGATTTAATCATGTGATTTTGATTGTTTGCATCAAAGTGTATATATTTACCAAGTTTAAAGATTGTAGCTACTATAACAGCGAAGAAAAAGAGGGGGGGTGGAATCCACCCCCCCTCAGGTATTGACCGCTTCAAAACGCCCAGGTGAGATAGGGTTAAGCCACTCGGCCACTCTCCCGCGACCGCGACCGCGACCGCGACCGCGACCGCGACCGCGACCGCGACCGCGACCGCGACCGGGGAGACCGGGGCTAGTTGTGACACTTTTCAGAAAAATAGAAACTTCTCCTTATGAGCAAATCGCAGACCTGTCTTTATACCACCATGTATTGTGTTTGACCATTGGCTATTGAGCATATGTTGTTTCAAAAAAATATAGCGCTTTTACATTTTCAGTAAATTGCAAATAAAACACCAAGATCGGAGTGTTACAACTTGCCCGAGCTAGGGGAAAGTTGTAACAGGTACAGGGGCAAGTTGTAACAGAACAGAATAAACAGTGAATAAAGTCTGTGTGCAGTATAATCCTACTTTTAACATCAACTAAACTCAAAATCAGGGTAAAGATAATAAAATATAAACTCAAAATTTTATAAATACAGTTCATTCAGTGTTATTTCATTATTTGCACACCAAATGTCTTAGCTGCTTTCGCTGATCTGAACATCTTGAAAATCGCCTGCTGAATGTATCAGTTTCACTTGATTTCATTCTAAATAAACTCTAATTCTATATCAAGCATATGGAACAATTTATGTTTTCTTTTTTGAGAAAGAACGTACTTGTTTTTTGGTGAAATTGATTGTTTTATTTTGGCCCAGACAGACAAGGTATCAAAAAATGCACTGTTCTGGAAAATGCATTTGAATATAGCAGTCAAGCTCGATTTCAGAAGAAACAATATCTATTTTACTCCAATACTACATAGGAATTAGGAACTCACACTAACTACGGAAGGCTGCAGAATGAAAAGTTCTGAAATCCAAAATTTACATTTAGGCCATAAAATGGGGATAATATAGTGCTAAAAATAGCCACCGGCATGAACAATAAGAACCATTGTTTAAAGTGAAGGTACTAACAAGACATTCATTCACACAGAAGCTGGGGAGCACAGCTTTCAAGAGCGGCAGAGAAATACCTTCTGTTTTACAACTTGCCCCTGTTACTTCTAGGCCCGGTCTTCCCTACTGAGGGTTCTTAATTTTTTGACGATCTGAGAGCTGAGTTACTTTAAAACAGTTTTCTTATTTAAAAAAAGGTGTAATGGCACTACTGGTTGCATTCTTTGTTCATTCAAACTCTAATCAACTCGATATAAAGATTTTTTACTGGTCTCTACCCTTCGACCACCTCAAAGCATTGTTGCAAACTTTAAAGCGAGCTTTATTTCCGTGGTGTTACTATGGTGATATCTGGTCTCTAGTGCGCGGAATGTTTAAATTACATATTGCTTTAATGGATATTGATTGATTTTTAAAATTTAAATTACACTGTTGCCTTATTATGGCAACGCTCAGATCTGTCTTAAAGAAACGCGCTCTACTACTGTGTTTGATAGTCCCCGTATCTTTATGTAAGAAATCGCTCATAAAAAATTCAACTCTCAGATCACCAAAAAATTTAACAACTCCAGTACTGGGAAAATACAGCTTAAGAAGCTATTTACCTTGATAAAGGAAATCCTTAACATATGTTTACTTTATCTTCACTTGTTTCCGGTATCATATTGCTCGCAATTTACTTGAGTAATGTCTAACCGTTGGAAAGTCTTGAAAAAAAATCAGGTAGTGAACATGAAGATTGTTATGGAACCTGTAAGAAATTCGTAAGAAACTGTGAGTATTCAAAATCTGATAATTTTGAGAAATTTTCAGTACTAGCCAAATTTTTAGTTTGCTATAAAAGATATGCGTACATCACTATTTCAGTACAAATCGTATTTTTCAAGGAATTACCTCAGTGCAGAAATATTAACTGGTCTCTACTCTTCATCGGCCATCTCAAAGTATAATTACAAACTTTAAAGCAGGCTTCAATTCTATGTTGTTACTAAGGTGATATCTGGTCTCTCGTCCACGGAATGTGTTACATTACATATTGTCTTTACTTCATATTTATTGATCTGTAAAAATTTAAGTTACATTGTTGCAGTCGCTCGAGTGGCATTTCACTCCCAAAGAATCTCGTGCACCTTTGGACCTTTGGAAAGAGTCATTTTGTTTTCAAGAAAAATCAATCAAAAAATCCATAAACATCCGTTTGTCCTGAAAAAACTCTTACGCTTTTTTGAAAAAGGGAATTATTTCCCCTTGGTTGCAGTATTATGGCAAAATTCACATCTATCTTTTAAGGCTACGGTAAACGTTTGCAGGCCAAAAGTGTCGATTTTCGGATTTACTCAAATCTCAACAGCCCAACTTTTGAGAAACACAAAGATACCATCTATGGATGTAACAGAAATTTCGAAAAGGGAGTAATCTTCATTAAAAGAAAGAAACTAAAATTTTTTCACGCAAAGTTTTCTGTTGTGGTTCAATTGTGAGGGGTACTTCGGGGGGGGGGGGTCCCAATACCGCAATACCGCACCCAAAAATAGCAAAATACCGCAAACGCTAGAAAACTAAAAACATCGCTGTTAATACAGTATACCGGTCTGTAGCAGCTTGATTCCGACCTAAATCCACCTTCCTTCATCAAAATTTGTAGTTTGGTCTATTAGCTAGATCGTAGTTAGAGATTTTACAGACAAAACTGTGACGTGAGAACGGCGGGAAAAGTTTCATTGATGTGCTTTCAGTAAAACTGCATTGACAGCAGAAATTACGAAGATGTAGAACATATCAATTCTTTTTTAATATCGATTCTGCTACACAAGGGCTGACTTTTTCGCGAATACCAGATAAAAAGTTTATTCTGGCTGAAGCTTTTTTTACCCATTTCCAAATGTGGGTTCAGATGGTTATCAAAATCTACTTGTATGATTTTGTCTCATGAATAGTTTGATTGTAGATTTTGATGTCCACGTTTGGCTGTTTGGACAACTTTTGATGTGATCCATATAGCACCAATTCAGTTTTACCTTTTTTCAAGTTAAATGAACAAGTTATTTTCATGAAGCCAGTCTGCAACTTTTTGCAGTTCACTGTTAAGTAAATGTTGTATTTCAATTGAGTTCTTCCTCGCACAATATAAAACAGTATCGTTGGCATATAATATAATGCCAGCATCAGTGAGCGGAATAGGAATTGCGTTGATTATCAGCCCAAAGAGAAGGGACCCCAGGATGGATCCTTGTGGTATACCGCATGTAACGTTTTCTTCGCATGAGCTGGTGTTATCAAATATTTAGTATTGTTTCCTATTAAAGAAATAATCACCTATCCATTGTAATTCCACATCATCTATACCATAACTTGGCAATTTTTCCAGCAAGGTTACATGACGTACTGTGTCGAAGGCTTTACGAAGGTCAATATATAGACAGCACCACTAAGTAGCCCTTTTTCAACGTTCTGTCTAAACTTTTCTGACAGTAAGGCAGGGCCGAAGCCAGTGGGGGGGCTGGGGGCGGAGCGCCCCCCCCCCCCCAGAAGGCCATTTATCGGAAATTTCACTCCACTTGTCGGATTTTTGTTGTTGTTACAGGCCCACATGTAGAAGATTTTACTGGGAAAATGATGCAAAGAACATGAATTTATTGACTTTCGAGGATACATTTTTGATATGAATTTTGAATCTACAGCATTTTTTTCTTCATATTGACCAATTTTGAAGGCCCCAACCTTGAAACTATAAAATAATTCCAAAATCTAGTCATTAAAGGAGCACATCAGTCCTTCCGTGCATGCTTTAACGGATCTTCCCAAAATTGGGGTTGTTGCTGTTGTTGTTGTTGATTTTATAGCATCGGAAAATGTTGGTTCTTTGCCCCCCCCTAAGAATTAAGGCTGGTATCGGGCCTGCAGTGAGGTAACTGCATGATGCGTAGATCTCCCTTGTCTAAACACAAACTGATGTAGGCACAATAGGCTATTCGATTCAAGGTACTGGGACAGTTGATTATAAATGATCTTTTAGATAACTTTTGATAGAGCAGGAATTACCGTGATAGGCGTATAGTTGTCCAACATTGTAGGATTGCCTGATTTGAAAATATGGGTGATTTCCTACATCTAAAGTTTTGAGTCGTGCAAATATTTGATTCTTTTTCTTCAGATAAGAATGTTGCGTGCTCTTCTCTGCAGGCACCTTTTCAAGGTTGAGCAGGTGGAGCAGGCACAAGGAGAGAGGGATAAGGGACCACCATCTTCTTCGTTTTTCTTTCCTCTATCAGTTCGTCTCGAAGATGCTTTCTTCTTCAACAGGAAAATGGCACTGCATGAAGTTTGGATGTTAATTTTCGTACAATACCGCATACCGCGCTGTGAAAGCTCGATACCGCAATACCGCAAGATTTTTCCGTCATTACCGCAATACCGCACAAAATTTACCCCCGATACCGCAATACTGCAAACCCCGAAGTACCCCTCAATTATCAATCCTAGTTTCTGACCTATTAAGCCGCTGGCGTGCTTGAAAACAAATACAACGCCACACTATGTGTATCAATTCCTTTGTTTAAATGGGTAAATTGCTTTGTAAGCCCTAATTGCTTGACCCGGATTATCTTGTGGCTTCTTTGGTTTTGATGTTCTCAAACGGAATAGCATCATCAGTGAAAGTACCTTTTCCAAGGACAGAAAAATCCACTAGGTACAGGTATGAAAAAGCTATTTTGTACCCTTTCATTCATTCGAATGGCTCAAAACTTTGTACACAGCCAGGACAGACTTTGAGCATGCAAAGGGTATCTCAGAATCTTTGTATGTCCTCTAGTCCGTCTTTCATAGCCAAATACAGCTGTGAGAGGGCAGAAAAATTCTTGGCAGCGTATAGTTTTAAGGGAAGGAGGAATTTAAAAATCCCAGACATTTTTATGGAGCTTAGGATCTGCACTTCTTGCTGGTATAAGTCAGATTCCATTACCTCAAACGCAAGGGTACAAAACAGGTTTTGATGGTGGCACACTCTTTTACGCAATGAATTTGCCTGGAAAATGTCATTTTACAATATTTTCAATTATTTTACATGATTAGAATTCCCACATTATTGTGCACCGAATGATCTATACTTTAACTAGATCCCGTTACTAGTTTGGCATTCAGGAACAGAAAACCAGATCTCTCATGTTACAAACGTTTACCGTAACCTTTAAGGGGCTCCATCTCCAAAACTTCGGTCGAAACGGTGATTTTGACGTTTTTGATGGGCAATATCACACAAACGTTTACCTGTTTTTTTTTTAATGAAAGCATCATTTTGAAGATAAATCTTTGTACTTTACAGAGGAAACAATTAAACATTCTTACCTTGTATCATCGCTTGGGTATAAGTAGATTTTCAACGAGCACTTTTCGGTGGCTTGGGTGAAGCCACCAAACAAACTTCAGAACACAATAAAAACAATAGACACGTGCGGTGTTTACAGATTTGTTTACAGTTTGATTACGGAGCCCCTAATATTTTTCCCATATTTTTTCCCAGTACTAGAGTCGGCGTCTTCATCTTTGGTAAGAGTCGAGTTTCTCATAAGCAGTATCTTATACAAAAATAACCGTACTATTAATTTCAATATTGTTTTTAGCCTGAAAGAACAGCTGATTCTCGCAAATGTTGTCTTCGATGTTTAGCAGCATGCCGTTCTGGTAGGAAATGGATCATAACTTTTGCGCCGAAATGATAGAGAGAAATTAAGAAAAAAGAAACTATTGAGATACGTGTCCGTCTCAAATTGGACATTTCTGATAACACAAAAAATAATCATGCAAACCATACTCACTTGACATCTATGCTATGGTCGGTCTCAAATTAGATGTCACCTGCAAATGCCCGCGAATAACAACAACAAAATTGTTTTGCAAAGGAATTGTGCGTCATCGTAAATCTCAAGTGACATCTAAGGGCCTGTTCATATGGAGAAAGTTTCCCCGGCATTTTCCCGTTTCATCGGGAAACTCGCTCAGCCAAGGTAATATTCTTGGACCTTTGATATGAGAAAAGTTTCCCCGGCAAGCCGGCGAATTATAACAGCAGCACTTTGTCTCTGAAGCCAAAGGATTCGAAAGGATTAAAGATAAACAAAAGAAGTTTCCCCGCCTAGCCGGGAAAATGTGCTCATATGGGCTCAAATTTTTTCTCGTGTGAGGGCTCGTCCTATTTTATTTGAGGCAGGATCTCGGCTGAGCGAGCCTTTTAAGGTAACTCTGCTTTCCGCTCCAGTGAACAGCGAGATGCCGTTTCGCAAAACCACTCTCATCAGAAAGCAGTTAATTTCTCCCATATTATTCGGCCTATCGAACAACGGTAAAAAGGATGTTTTTTCAGTATTGTCTGGGCAATCGAAAGATGTATAAAACGCTATGTTTCCTTTAACTCTGGCTTCGTAAATCCTAGTTCAAATCTTTTTGTTGATTTCAGAAAAGTAGATTTATTTCCAAAACTACTCGATAAATGTTCGATTTTTTGTCATTCCATTTTTAGCAGGGTAGTTGATCTACAACTTTGTAAAGTCTGATTGAAAAAGCTAGGTTAGATTTCCTGCAATCGAATTTTATATTTCTGTTTACTTTTCGACATCGAAGGGGAAAAGCGATGGTCAACAATTTAGTATGCAGAATGAGTTGAAAGCTTTTGCAAAAAGTTTACTTTTAGATCAATGCTCATTGTGGAATCTTAAAGAAATTGATATTTTGTGAGTGCTCATGAAAGTCTCGAAAGACACCCATTTCATGGCTTTTCCAAGCGTGCTTCATAGCATGGTAATATCCGTTGACCAAGGATTCTCCCTTTCGCTGTCGAAAAGTAAACAGAAACATGAAATTCGATTACAGGAAATCTAGCATAACTTTTTCAATCACACTTGGCAAAGTTGTAGTACCCAGCTAAAGGTGGAGTGAAAAAAATCGAACATTTTTCGAGTAGTTTTGGAGATAAATCCACTTTTCTGAAATCAACAAAACTATTTGAACTAGGGTTTGCGAAGCCGACGTTGACGGAAACATTGCGAATTATGCATCTTTCGATTGCCTAGACTATACAGAACAACATCCTTTTTACTGCATTTCGATAGGCCGAATAATATGGGAGAAATTAACTGTTTTTCTGAGGAGATTGGTTTTGCGAAACTGCATCTCGCTGTGCGCTAGAGCGGAAAGCAGAGTTACCTTAATGCTGCCCCTGCTACTGTAATTAGGGGTGTTTGTAATTATGTTTTTAACCTCGTCTATATTGTATTGTATTGTATATATTTTTATATTATAAAACTTGTAAATATTTGTAATTGACGTGGCAAATGATACATACATGCATCCATACATGAATTGTTGACAATCATGACAGGCTACTATCGAGGGGTGCATCACTTCCAAAAGAAGAACAACATTTTTTTAAACAATTGGATTTTTAGGAATTTTTTATGGATATTTCAAAGGATTTTTGCCAAGCGTGCACGTTATTTTTACAGAGTGATACGCCCCTCTGCTACTATAGTTTCTTACCAGTATCTTATAAAAAAAGAACCTGCATTCCGTACGCCTTTCACTAACTTGATACATTGCAATACAAGTAACATGGCAAAAAGAAAAGCAATCTTACCTTTAGCATTCGACTAAAAGTGAACTGTTTCCTCAACTTGTATGTGGGTGGTGTGGTCTGATAGAAAGAAGCATGAACCAATCAAATAAGCAAAATAAGCAGAAATGTCTTCAATAGCCGATTTTACCTGTTATCTCCAACTCAATAACATGGCTTATTCAGCATTCGCAAGAGGATACTGTATTATTTTACAATTGACATGTGTAGATATATCAGTGTTAAACTTTGATAAGTCTTTTCATGGTGTTTATATACATACTGCGATTTATCACACCTGAAAAGAGCGTGAAACAATAACAAATTGATCCGGCACAACTAGCAGTTCCCAGTGGATGTTTAAATGACGTGCCTCCTTATTATAACGTGCCTCATTATTATAATTCTGATTAAAGTATAATTAATAACAGATTATAATTCTGCACTGGAGTATTGGAATTAAATATAAAAAAAGTTTTAGCCAATTTTTGCTCCTAGCCCATAGCCGAAAACCTCCAAAGCCTTATTTTCATACACTAATCAGACGGCGAATAAGCGGAGAGATTTTCTAAATTTTACTTCCCTTTCACAAAACGCAACCAGGAAAAAACTGCTTTAAATTTCTCGATACTTTTCAAGAAATCTAGTCTCCAGAATTCTGGTTATACAAGTTTAGATGCCGGTTAGAATATCTCCAGTTTTTGAGGAGCTATGACCTTTCCATGTAATAGACAAAATCGGCTCAGCTATAGCCTGTTTACACCACTTCTCCAAGGTGATAATACCTCTAGATAAAAAAACCTCATTTGAATTTCATAACTTATTTCGCACCATGAAAACTTGTGTCATGGCATTCAAAACGTATTATAATACAGAAACTTCCCTAGAGTGTCTAGAGTATTGACTTTAGATGCATAAAAAAATCATAGTAGATATTTTCAATTCACATAGAAAACGCAAGGGCATTGAATCTTGAACAAAAGAAACTGTGGCGGGAAGGACGATAGCAAGAACAATTAAAAACGCAAGTTTTTGGTTTTTTTTTCGTTCTTGCAGCAATCACTATTGCTATTACTATTGTCTCTTGCCCAGAATTTATATCGTTCAAGGTGCAGTGCCTCAACGGTTTGTGTGTGAATTGGAGAGGCCTGAACTCCTCGAAACAGTGAGATATCAAAACTGGCATGACATCCAAACCCAAACATCTGGAGAGAAGATTTCATGAAATATTCGGGAAATCTCAAGCAGTTTTTTGTCCTGGTTGCGTTTTTAGAAGGTAGGTAAGATTTAGAAAAATCTTCACGGGTTTCTTTTGTTTCCTTCCTTCGCTTTTTAGCCGTGTGATTGGTCGGTGAAAATGAGGCTTTGGCGATTTCGGCCATGGGCCACGAGCATTCGACAATGTACGACGAATATGCTTGCCGACAGAGTTTCCGACACGACAACAGTTGGTGCATTGGTTGTAAATAAATGAAAAATGGGATGAAATGTACCTCCATGGCACAGGGAGGGTTCTTGGCCAAATTTTGGGTAGGGGTCTGCCGCGAGCTTCTTCAAAAGGGTACCGTTGGCTAGACTAATTTTTACGAAAATGGTACCCTTGGCTAGACCTATTTGACCATTGTCTGAACCAATTTTTACGAAAATGGTACCCTTGGCTAGACCAATTTTGACCATTTTCTTGACCAAAATTGTCAAATTTGTGCCAAATATGATGTCATGACCGTTCGCTAGACCAATATTGTCAAAAATGATACCCTTGGCTAGACTAGAAGTCCGAAAAAGTATACCCTTGCTCGCGGCACATCCCCAGGTACCTTTATTATGGAAGAACCCCCCCCCCCCGTGCTCCATGGTATGATTTTGACCTCCCTTATTTGCAAAATTCAACTTTTCAAGCCTGGCCCCACCACTGGCTTGTGTGTATTTACCCTGGGTACCAGCCTCTCTAACATTGTGTATTACACATGATCAAAACTTGTAGGCCACGCACATTCAATGCCAATGTCAATTGATTGAGTTATATTCAAGGATGTCACAGCAAAAATGTCGTTGGATCGCCAAAAATTTAGAAACTCCAGTACTGGGAAAATATAAGTTAAGAAAATATTTGTTTTTATAAAGGGAATCCTATTTTTACTTTATTTTCACTTGTCTCCTGTATCATAGTACTCGAAAAGTACTTGAGTGATGTCTAAACATTGGACAGGCTTGAAAAAAACCTTGTTTTGAAATGTTCACGAAGGCACAAGTATCTGAGTCTTGAAAATCTGATGTTTTTAAGAAACTTTCAATACTGGCTCGCATTCTTAGTTTATTATGAGACCACAAATGCGTGCATAACACTGTTTATTCCTATGTGATATTTTAAATGCCAAGAAACATATCTGCAGCAGTGTTAAAATTAAGAAATTTTAATACTAACTAGAATGCGAACATCTTCATGTTGAATTAGGAAACTTTTAGTGTTATGGCCTGATCCAAGTTTGTTATAAAGGAAAATTTTATCTCTATACAAACAACAACAACAACAACATCAACAACAACAACAACAACCTTCTTTGAAATTATCCATCGTACGACTACCCGCCCATCGTCCAAGCTTGCTTTAATGCAAATATAATTTTCAAAAACTATATTCACAAAAATCAGTCAGAGTCTTAATGTAGCCATAACTCTACGATAAAGGGAGAGCTAAAATCCGGATTAAGCAAATGGATTACGAATCTTCTTGATTAAACTTTAATCCAAAGAAATCTCATCTTCAAATATAGCGAAATTATTTGCAACATGACCAACAAACATGGAGTGACCTTTACATAACATAATAAGGACAGACTTTTGAGTCACGAACAAATTCCTTGGTGGACACCAAGAGGCGGGGAGATGGCACATGCCATAAGTTTGGTCAACATAGCTCAAGGTAAAAAAAAACCATATCCTTGGATCAATGAAGCACGACTTGGGCCAAAATTAAGCTGCAAAACGAAGAAGCACTAGTGTCGATTCTGTTTAGGATATATAAACTAATGACAAAATGAAAAGACATTCATAAAGGCGAATTTGTTAGACTATTGCTTAGCTGTTCACGTTCTGTTTAGGATATTTAAACTATGACAAAATGAAAAGACATTCATAAAGCAATTTGATAGACGCTTGCTGAGCTGCTCACATTAGTGGTTTTCATTTCACCCTTTAAGTTTGCTTATTCACGAGGGGCATTTCACTCCCAAAAGATCCCGTACACCTTTGGCAAAATTCCTTTCGCTTTCAAGAAGAATCCATCAAAAACCTGTACAAATGACAAAATCTCGTATGTATATACTTTTTTGAATGAGTGAAATTTCCCTCGCTTATTCATTCTAATGCATTGACATGTCCATTCGTTTATCCTTTCAAATTGCTAGTTTCTTTTATCAAATACGTTTTTACATTTGCTGGTCAAGAATTCCTTTTCATTTTGTCTCTTCAAATTGCCTTGTCAGTTTACTGTATCTAAGTGTCCTTTCGTGTAAAACAACGGTCTTTTAAAAATGTCTTCAGACGCTAGATAATGAGGAGGATGAGATTAATTGAGTCGAAAAACAAGTTAAATTTTCAGACAAGAAATCAAGATCGACAAATTGCATGGTCCTTCAAAGAAGCTCACTTATCTATAGCAAATGAATACTGCAGCACATGAACAGTTTATTTCCAACGAAAAATGTTTTCTTTATTGATGTTTAAATCACATATGTCACATTAGCAATTGGTTAATACAACAAACAAGTTTGGAGTGGAATTCCATTGTTTCGTGACTTTTTATTTCTGTTTCATGAATCTTTATTGCAATGAAAATTCAGCCTCGATCCTGTGCTTTGTAATAAACAATAAAGAGAATTGTATTACACGAACCAATCAGCTTCATGACATATGCCCTTTAAGAATCAAGTAGCTCCAGTTCGGCTGCGAGCACCGACAACATGGTCATACGTCCTACTGCGAGCTATGAAATGACAAGTTCCTCATTTTCCCCATGCTCTTAGCCTGCGCACAGACTTTACGGAACTTAGACTACGGACTCCTTTTCTCCCGTTTTCTCCTGCGCAGTCCGCAGTCTAAGTTCCGTAAAGTCTGTGCGCAGGCTACATGCTCTAGAAAGTTGATAATAAATTACAAACAAATTTTCTTGGCGAGACATCCTCTTACTTTGGCGGGGCATCGTTTCAGGGGGGTGTAGAACTCTATTTGATGCTTTATGCCTGACATCATTATTTCCAAGCCAGCTTTAACTTGCTTCTTCTTTTTAAAATCAACTTCCTATACACGAAAGTTCTGCTCGGATCCTATTTTTCCCCTGAGAGAAATTCTTCCTTTACCAGACCTCATTTGATAACGCCGCGGAGCTATTTCCATGGGTGGTATTGAAGAGGTCATTGGAGAATTAATCTTAATTTTAGACCGAGAATTAAGGAACCGTTGTTGACAAAATTATGTCTCATTAGAAGTATTCTTCTATTAAATATTGGAACTAATGAATGGAATTATGAGGAGCTTTTTAAGAAAACTACCGAAATGCGTTAATGTTTCTTCGAGGGTTATACCCCCACTACAAATCCGAATTCAGCTACTTTTTCTTTTTCCACGGGGGGGGGGTTCTTCCATAGTAAAGGTACCTGGGGATGTGCCGCGAGCAAGGGTATACTTTTTCAGACTTCTAGTCTAGCCAAGGATATATTTTTTTGCAATTTTGGTCTGGCAACGGTCTAGCCAAGGGTATCATTTTGACAATATTGGTCTAGCGAACGGTCATGATATCATATTTGGTACAAATTTGACAAATTGGTCCAGGAAATGTTCAAAATTGGTCTATCCAAGAGTACCATTTTCGTAGAAATTGGTCAAGAGAATGGTCAAATTGGTCTAGCCAAGGGTACCATTTTCGTAGAAATTGGTCCACAGAATGGCCATTTTGAATATGATCTCAGCAGACCCCTACCAAAAATTTGGCCAAGAACCCCCCCCCCTGTGGTTTATTCGCTGCCCTTGCATTCAATCAAGTATAAAATGATATATGAAAAGGAGGAAAAGTAACTAATTTCAAATATCTACGATTCATCACTATGGAATGCTACGTAATTAATGAAACCATCACTTGCGGAATTTCAGTTCATTTTATTTTTCAATATTTTTACACGGTAACCCTATCAGTCGAGAGGACTGCTTTACACTGGGCCGTGTCAAAACTTTACACTATTCATTACTAAAAACAAATTGACTAAAATTAAATGTATTTACAATACATGTATTTTTTTTATAAGAAACTAAGAATTTTGGCCAGTACTGAAAGTTTCTTAAAATTATCAGATTTTGAGTACTCAGAGTTTCTTATGAGTTTCTTAGAGGTTCCATAACAATCTTCATGTTCACTATTTGTGCCCTCGTGAGCATTTCAAAGCCATGTTTTTTAAGCCTTTCCAATGCTTAGACATTACTCAAGCACCTTACGAGTAATATGATACAGGAAACAAGCGAAAGTAAAGTAAAAATATGTCAAGGATTTTCTTTATCAAAGTAAATAGTTCCTTAACTTATATTCTCCCTGTACTGGAGTTTCTTAATTTTTTGGCGATCTGAGAGTTGAGTTTCTTATAGGCAGTTTCTTATTAATAAAAATACGTGTATACAAAATGAAGAATTAACAGAGTTTTGCCGAGAAATGCAAATTGCTCTTCAGCCTGCTTTCAAAAATATTAAGGGGCTTTGTTTGATACCCAAAGGCAATTTATTCCAAGTCTTTGCACCCCGGAATGATATTGCTTTCTGTCCATTGCAGGTTTCCATCCTTGGAACAAGGACATTGGCGGTTGCGTTGCGAGAATTGATATTGATATCACGTGCAGAATTTTTTCTTGAAAAGGTTTGAAAGATAGCTGTCCGCAAGACCTGAAAAAGCTTTGAATTTTGAATGTAATCGTAGCTGTTTGCGTTTTATCATATCAGTAACTGTTGGTCAATTAGTTTCTTGCTCAAATTCATGCTCTTTTAAATTTCACTTTACTGTCTCTTTCTTTTCATACTCTGTATCTACTTAATTTACTTTTATACTCTTTTTTCATTTCAATTTATACTCAAATTTACATAAAAATTTACGAATACATAATAGCATGCCAAGTTGGTCAGAACTGTCAAGACAGGAAGGAGTCTATTCCAGATGCCCGAGATTAGGTCAACATGTGTAGGTACACACTTTCCCTCTACCAATGCTTGTCCCGGACGATTATAGGGGATCCAGACAGAATGCTGGGGCACGGCGAAGCCGCAGCAAGAATACCTAGTTACGTAATGACGTGTGCGCTAAAAGCAAGTTTCCTTTGTAGGATTATTAGAGGGCAATTATACCAGGGTGGAATCCATGCAGTCTACGCCGGAGATCTCCGGCGTGGAGTCATGATAATCTATTGTTCTTCTTCGTTCTTCCATTGTATTGGCAAAAATCTCCGGCGTGGACTTTGCATGATTTCCATCAAGGCAATTAGATCGATATAACCGATTTGAAATTTTTTGAAACTAAAATCTGTTTTTAAAACTTTTTGAAGCCATACCTATGGTTTTCGCCACTTCTGCTCTCGTCGATGAAAACTTTCTGTGAAACAGACGCAAAGCGATACAGAGCTGTTTCAAATGTGATCGAGTGGAGCTAAGTGAGGTAATATGTAAAAAAGAGTAAGAAAAGCTAACGCGCACTATTGTTCCTCTAGCTAAACAATATCTACGCACTTGCCGAAGTCGTCAAATTGGGTAGAGCTGCCCATGCAGCTCTTGAGCTAACTATTTGTGTCCGTCCGTCAAGTAACTTTATAAAGAGTGATGCCGTTTCAGTGAAATAGAAATTAATATCAGTGACAGGACCAACGCCAGCGACTGAAATTTGGATTGCAATTAATCAAAATGTTTAATCAGTAAATTCAGTTGTGTGCATGATTGATAAATTTGATAAGAAAATAATCAATTCATAAAAATATCAACATTCTGTCATACCTTACTTGAAGTGCTTCAAGCAGCTGCGATATTGTAAACTGGAGAATGAAGCCTCTGAAACTGTCTGTCTGTCTGTTTCACAGCCGAGCGTACAGTGATCCGACTCTCTCTGTCAAGACATCACTCAGACTATGGGTGTACTAAGCTCATAAATGCAAATAAGAGGGGTTGTTGTGGTTGCACTAAGCTATCAATTTCAGTCATTCAACTGAACTTGCACGATTTAGATTGACGTCAAAGAGTCATTCTTGATGTTCACCGAAAAAGAAAGAACAAATACACGTATTTGTTTGATAAGAAACTAAGAATTGGCCAGTACTGAATGTTTCTTAAAATCATCAGATTATAACTACTTAGAGTTTCTTCCGACTTTGTTGAAGGTTCCATGACAATCTTCATATTCATTACCTGTACGCTCGTAAACATTTTCAAAACAATGTCTTTTGAAGCCGTTTCAATGTTTAGACATCGCTCAAGCGCATAACGAGTGATACACGTATTTTTTTGCAAGAAACCAAGAATTTGGGTCAGTACTGAAAGTTTCTTAAAATTATCAAATCTGTGCCCTCCTGAATATTTCAAAACAAGTTGCTTTTGAAGTTTTTCCAATGTCTAGATATTAGTTTATTAAGTTATGTTTTCACAGTACTGGAGTTTCTTAATTTTCTGGTGATCTAGAGTCTGAGTTTCTTTGAGCAGTTTCCTAAAACAAATACTTGTATGATGCTGAAAACAAATGAATACAAAGTAAACATATATTAAGGTTTCCTTTGTCAAAATAAATCATTTCTTAAGTTATATTTTCCCAGTACTGGAGTTTCTTACTTTTTGGCGATCTGAGAGTGTGAATTTCTTATATGCCGTTTCTTATAAAGAAATACTTATGTGATACTGAAAACAACTGAAAATAAAGTAAACATTTCCTTTGTCGAAATAAATCATTTCTTAAGTTACATTTTCCCAGTATGAGAGTTTCTTTTGGTGATCTGAGAGTTGAGTTTCTTATAAGCAATTTATTTTGAAAGTATACGCATATATGTTGCTAAGGCTATTATTGTATTTCTAAGTTTTCAGCACGATTTAATTTCATTACTTGCTAAAATGCTGTTCGTTCAGGTTCCCGTTCATATTGCTCTGTTTCAATTTACAACGAAAAATGTTTGAAGAAGGTTAGGCGTTGTTGCAGCTTCGTCGCAGCATAGTGCAAGCTTTAAGAGATCAATCAAAGAGTGGAGGGGTGACAATTGCTCATGCAAAATTTGTAGATGAAAAGCCCGTGGGAATTCCACCAGAAGCATATGTGTATGTAATTATTTATTTATTTATCGCAATTAGTTTTTCTTTATGTGTAAACAGTTGTTCTTAATTAGTTCAAACTGGAACAACATGTTTAGACAACTGTCAATACTATGGTAAAAATCCTATTTAAACAATGGCTGAAACTTACTTCGCCTGTCAGCCCCTTACCCTTGGATAACACGACTATATGTAAACACGTTAGATGCTTGGATTTTCCACGAAATTAGATGTAATTTGATGAAAGAGATGACATCTTTCATTTCAATAGACATGCTTGATCTATCTTCAGTTTTCTTCTGTTCAGAGTTAATTTGTTATCAAGTAGAAGTATGAGAATAATATATGATTTTTAAAAGAATATTAGAGGATAACTGGCAAAACGTGCTCTTTGTTTTATTATTTACAATGAAACAATCAGAGAGCAAGTTATTGTTTTCTATACACGTTCTACCTTGCATCCAAAAGTAGTTTTAGGACGCTTAGAAGCTGAACTTATCGAAGCAGCGTCCTGGTCCTTCCTCTCGATGTGACCACCACCTCGTGATTCATTTAGCCTTGAATTACAGAGAGTTGGCAACTCTCCTCACTCTACGTAGCAGGTTCTAGAGGGCGGGACCCGAACCACAAACCTTCAGATTGGTAATCAAGCGGGCTACCACTAAGCCATCCCCCCCTTATTAGCACCAATATTATAATATTCGCAAGTTGTCCTCATATTTTCACAGCTCTTCCTCGTTTGTATGGAGGAAATTTTCTAACAGTGGCGACTTCATCCTCTACATGAAAAAGTTTTTTTATTCTTCTCTAAACAAAATATTTTGCATGTACCTTTGTGTGTAGATTTCTCTGTGAATAAAAATTAAACACTGTATAGTTCCAAGAAAGAAGCAGATAACTTATTACGTGTACCTAATGATTTTACTTTAAAGACGTAGCAATTCAACCTAAAAGCATACGCGGGATTAAAATTGACTAGGATAGCATTGAAAAAGCCAATAAGACATTAATTTAGTTATGGTCCTTCAAGAAGTGATATTAAAGGGGACATCTTGTCAAGACAAAAAATAGTTTATCATTAATAGGAAAATGTATTCTGAGGAAAAGTTGCAGTGAAAACTTTAAGTTACCAGGTTTTAGGTGCTTTGGAAATATCCTTAACGGCAGCAATGCTCCAACTTTAATCATCAGTTGGTCACCAAGTGCAGGAAGTCTATAGGTTATACAGGGTATGCAAAAAATTACTCATTTTTAACATTCAAGAATCATTGTCACCAAGAACCTTTGCGGGCACGCGACAATTCAAGACGGTCTGAAAATCAATTTTGGCCTTTGCGGAAAGTATAAATCTACAGTACAGTAGTAGAATGATTCAACTAAAACAAAACTTTTCTGTGGTTTCAACTACTGGAACCAAAATCAATGATTTCCACTTGGACCAAAATTGATTTTCGGATAGTCAGACATTTCAGCTTGCCCGAAAAGGACCCTGGGTGACAATGGCTCTTTAAGAAGCAAACATGCAGTCTCACCAAATTGCCTTGCGGTGAACGGAATGGTGTCGCTGCATTGCAACTACTTCAGAATTTTGCAACAGGCTGGTCTCTCAACTAACGCTCGTGCAGCAGATTATAACAAGTCGATTTCTAAATCCTAGATCAGCACCAACACATTTCTCCCTGTCTGTTTATGTTCATTGTCTAGAAGATCTGATTGACCTCATTTACCTTTTTCAGTGCTTTCGAGACCAACAATTTTTAAGAAACTTGGTCATGGCTCAAGAATGAGGGCTCGGTTGTTCAAAACTAGTATTGGGCTAATACCGGTTTAGGGCTATGTAAATGACTACAGAATCATTCCTTTAATCCAAGATTAGCACTAATCGTGGTTTGAACAACCTGGCCCAGAAGAGTAAAAATGTACAAAATTCCAAGGATCTAATTTTGGATTTTCGCAAAATCTTGAAAATCGGTTTTTTTACAATTTGTCGTAGCTTGCCAAAGGTTGATAGACTCTTTTGGCGCACCCATTAGACCAAGCTCCACAAAAAGACCAGATTCCAAATGGAGACAATATTTATAGTTGCATTTCATCTAACCAAACAGCAGATTAGTAAAAGTTTGCTAAAGAAGTTATTAGTTTATGCATGAATGTAGTTGGGATCTTGTTAAAATGCCTGTCGCCATTTTGCAGGTTGCTTGGAAATATCCAAAGTTAATAAGCGATGTCTGACTGAAAAAAAATATGAGGTCTCCGTAAGTAGAATACTGCAGTTGCCTACCATATCTTATTCATATTCACTCAGTTAAGCCAGCTTTATTTAAATGAGGTTGAATTTCAACCAAACAGATCGAGACAAATACTGTATATTTGATTTGCTGGATTGATAAATTAGAAGGCCCCACTCGATAATCTTGTTTTAGTACATTGCCCAACATTTAGAATTAGGTCTACATAGGTCTATGTTACTCATTATGATGTTAAACGGTTTTCAAGCCTGATTCTGTTACATTCCCTATCTTATGATATCTTCTAGGTTTGGTGAAGGTGAAGTTGCGTTTTTCAGCGCCAAGCGTTGGGATCGCAGAAATAGAGCAGATCTAATCGAGTCCGCGACCCCTGTCATGACGCTCAAGTGATGGGGTCCTACCAGGTATCGAACCCACTCCGCCTGACTGTTCTGGCTGCAAAGTCAGAGAATTACACCACTGCGCCACAACACCTTCAGGTTTGAACAGTTACAGTGGGTTGTAATGTAGAGACTAGAACCCCGGTTTCGCGGTTACTAGGACCCAGCTACCTTAGGACAGGGACTTCGTTCACGAGGAGCTAAGATGGCGACCACAGATAATGAAATACAAAGTTCCTAGCCTATTTGGAACGCTATTCCAATCAATCAGCCAATTTGGAACGCTATATGAATCAACCAGAAAAAATGTAATGTTCATCAAGCCAAATTTTGGCGGAGAACAACTCAAATTGTATCTGATGAAGTTCATACTGCTAAAGAAAGGTTTCATTAGTTATGGGAATAAGTTTTGATACTTTCGATGATTTCATTACCTATTTACTTGCAATTTTGTAATGTAGCTTTTGTATATTTTGCAATTTTGGCGCAAATCTACCGCTTTCAAAGGAACATTATGCTTCCTAACAATAACAAATAAATGAATAGCCCTTAGGGAGGTTAGGTGCTCAACAAAATTTCTCCTTCATGCTCTATAATAATGCATGCCTTGCTCATGTTTTGATTCACAGACAGCATGTTTATCGTGATGTAGATGTTTACTGGTGTATTTCGATGAATCTAACTGAAGAACTATTTCTGGAATCTCGAGGAACATCATCTTACTAAACTCATTCTTGATTATAAAGAGAACGACCGATCTCTACCATTGACTTTCCATATTCAAGTTAACCTTGTGCAATGAGTGCCGAACTACAGGAATTTACGAATCTAATTTCGTCAATAAAATTAACAGACGCCCCACCCGGCATGAACATGTTATTTCAATTCCTTGAAAGTCATAAGTCAATAACGATTTACGTGTACTCACTTTGCATCTTCTTCTTGAATTCAACAAGAACCTTTTACAGCCTATACCAGTTCAATTTGCTATTTCTATATATCAAGTGCAAAATTGCTATCGCGAGTTATAAAATGCGTCTTAAAATGCAACAGCACAATGTGTAAGAGAACGGTGTCATCAATCTGCACATAGGACACCTCTATCACAACGTCTGAACTTAATCATCTTGATTTAGTAATCCACTTACGTCCAGTTTACAACATATTCACTTCAAGCAAAGTGAAAGTAGACAATTGGTGCTCAAGAATTTATTTGAGTGTCATAAACTGTAAAACATTAGACTACATTTCAAAGGGAACATGTGTTCATTAGGAATTGAGCACGATTTAGTGTTTCTGTGAACAAAGATGCTTTATAAATCCAATTTGCTATGGAAGCGTTTTGAGAGACAAAATGTAATATTTCTTAAGCTAGTTAAACATGATTTGTGATGTGGACGCTAGAGAGCTAGATCAAATCAATGTTTTCATTTAAATACGTCGAGGCAAACTTGATGCACATAATTGATTTTGAACATCATTGATGTAAGATCTATTTCTAAATCAAATTTAGTGTGGTTTATATTTAAACACCGTTGCTGGTCTCGTCGCGGAGAAATACAAATGATCAGAGAATTTAATAGCAAAAATATTCTTTCTGCTTGCGATTGTATCAAAACCCCGACTGAATCATTTTGAAACTCTGCTCAACCGACATTCTATTTTACCACACAAATGCCATTTAGAGGCCTCTGGTTTCAGCTTTCGCACAAATGTGTACTTCAAAAACTTGTAGCTCCACGAACTCTCGGCGGATTTGGAAGATTCTGGTGTCAAAAGTTTATTAACAATCTCAGAAATTAGGCAATCTTATCATGGAGTCCCTTGTATCTTTATTTTTTAATATTTAATCAAACATCGAACATTTTTTGGGACACCCTGTATGTTGAAATAAAAATCTCAATTTGTACACCCACCAACTGCTGTTTCAGTGAGTAATTGACAACAATTTAAAACATTTGTTTTCCGAGATATTTCGCAATTCTGCATTGTAATGATAGAAAAAACTGTTTGTAGTCAGTCATGTCTAGCCATGAGTAGCTACACACTGCACTTGTGTTTCAAATTTTATGCTTCTGCGAAGGAAAACATATGTCGCTCTATTGAGGAGGATAGCTCTTCCGCGGCAGTAGGCAGTATATAAATTTTTCCTTGGCAAAGCATAAAGCTGGGGCAAGCAAGCACAACAGCACAGTTCCTAACCACCCATGCACTAGCTTGCAATACTGAACTAAGCAATGCCTACTTACAGCCTCATTCTTTAAAAAATGGTGTCATGATAGTGAGGAAGTGAAAACCTTGTTTTCTTACATTTGGCCTAAATTCCCGAAGATCTGTAATTAATACTTTTGATAAAAACCTATTTAACCCTATTTTAACCGGGTAAAAAAAAGTGATTTTCCAACGGGGGGCGTTTTTCACCCCCCCCCTGTTTTTCTCCGCAAGTATAACATCTATGACAATGAAACTTGCAATGTGTCATAATTTGAACAAAGGAGAATCTAAAAATAGCACCAATCAATCAATAGTCACGTGATTGGTTGCTAGGCAACCAAAAACAATGCAAATTTTGAGAAAATCTTTTAAGAATTTTTTAAGAATTTTTTTAATTTTTTAAAAAGTTTTTAAGAATTTCTTTGTGACCACTCTCCAAATATGGGCATGTGGTGGTCACGTGGTCAAGCAATAGGTATTGAAATTTCTATTTTTTGATTGCCAACTAAATTTTAGGAAAAGTCAAGGAGTTTCAGCATTGTGAAAAGAGGTTTGGTGATATATACCGGGTGTCTCAGAAAAAAGTACCCCCTTTTGACTGGAAATAGGAACCAAGCAATAAAATATCATTGCTCCCCGACTTCACAGCTAAATTTATCAATGTTCAACTTAGATGCACGTACCTTGCATTTAGAAATCGTCCACCAAACACCGGAGATACAGGTTCGCAAAGTCAAAATTTACAGTGCATCCAAAACCAGAGGTTTTGAAAAAGGGCCTAGTCATGATTTGTATCGTGGACATTTTCCAAAGTACCTGTTGACTTTAAGTTTCCGTGTTTTGCTTTTGAAAAGAATAAAAGATGCATGGACATGGCGCTGATTAAACAAATATAGTAAAAATGTGGTAAGAATGATAAAGTCATGCCACATCTCAAAAATAAGCGTGCATGTTCTCCAAAACACTCGGGATCGAATGCAATGCAAGGACCGTTTCCTCAAAAGAAAAGTTACTTCAAGAACAATTGAAGTAATTCAAGGTATATATCTTTTCAAAAATAGAAAGTAAAGGTCAAAGTCGAAAATTGGTTTGCAAAATGCCTGTTTGTTGTCAAATTATGGCTAGACCATTTCTCAAAACCTCTGGTTTCAGGTGCACTCCAAATTTTGACCTTGTGAACTCATATCTCCGGTGTTTGGTGGTAGATTTCCAAATGCAAGGCCATGTGCATTTAAGTTGAAGACCTACAAATGTAGCCATGAATTCAAAAAGTACCGAAATATTATCGTTTTGCTGCCTTGTTGAGTCAAAAGGGGGTACTTTTTTTTGAGACACCCGGTATTAATATTCGCAAACTCAAACGAAACACAAAACCAAATTTGGACACCCAGGAATTTGACATAAAACATCAAAACAAACTCAACCGGAACACAAAACCAAACTGGGTACCTGGAAATTTGAACTGTACTCATAACACTTCTTATTCAAGTTTGATGTACGTTGTCTCTGAAAGGATTACTCAATAAGTGTTTTGAACCTGACTTTAAGCACTTTCTTACTAAAAATCAAATCCATCTACAAAAAGATACGCCACAAAATAAGTGAATAAATATTGCATCGAATGCAGCTAAAACCCGGGGGTGGAGTGCAAAATCAAGGAAGATAAATGTGAAGGTGCAAGCAAAATATTAGTGGCTGGGTCATAACAAAAATGGTACCCAGAAACTGGGTATTATATGAAAATAATCAACCCAAAACTGACTTCAAAGTAGTGTTCTCTCGAGCTGTTGTCATTATCCTAAACTAGTGCATCATTTCAGTCATATGAAAAGGATACCCTAAACTAGGGGGTTGTAGAAACCACACCCAAAACTGGTACGTTATTTGAATCATTTGAAAAGGATACCCAAAAACTGGGAGGATGGTAGAAACCATACCCAGAACGGGGGTTCGCACATACCCGTCTTTGACTTTAGGCAGCTCCACCCCCGGGATCTAAAACAGCCGCGGACCGTCTTCAAATTTACCAAATAGTACCATCTAGATTTTTATAGCTGCATTAAATTGATAAAATATGATTATCTTTTTCATCTGGAACTGTTATGTAACAAATTTGGAATCTTTAGTCAAAAGTTGTGATGCTACTTTATTGCACAATTTATATTTGGAGAAAAAAATTGGCTCCGTTATAGCTTTAAATATCACTAGAGAAAGCCTGTTCTCCTACATTTTCAGCAACGAGGAGATAACTTAAGAACAATTGCATTCATGAGCTGTGTCTAATAAAATGATTATCAAAAAAAATATCTTGAATTTGACTTTAAACCGATTTCTTATCAAGACTATCAAGAATCGATGCTGCACGTCAACCCTTGACACTCTCAATAAGTGAACTATAATAACAACAAATTAAGCCAAAATAGAGAGCTAAAGCCAACAGGTCATGTTAAAAACTTACCAAAACAGTAGCATCTCAATTTTTATAGCAGTATTTCAAAGCAATGTCATCGCAAATAACATACTCAAGAAGTGACTTAAAGCTGGAACAAATGTAGCAAAAACAGAGAACGACGATTCATGTTGAAAACTGACCGAAATAATAACATCTCAGTTTGCAAAGCAGAATTTCAAAGCAATGTTATCGCAAACAGCATTCTCAATAAGTGAATTAAACGCCGCAAAGAAATTAAGCAAAAGCAACTGCTAATCGTCTTAGAGCTTACCAAAATGGTGCCATCCTGGTTTTCAGAGCAATATTAACCCTATTTTAACCGGGTAAAAAAAAAGTGATTTTCTACCGGGGGGGGGGCGTTTTTCGCCCCCCCTGTTTTTCTCCGCAAGGATAACAGCTATGACAATGAAACTTGCACTGTGTCATAATTGAACAACGGAGAATCTAAAAATAGCACCAATCAATCAATAGTCACGTGATTGGTTGCTAGGCAACCAAGAACAATGCAAATTTTGAGAAAATCGAGCTATTAGCAGAAAAGGGCCAATTATTAGCAAATAGCTAGATAAAATTGGCAAAAAACCATCCAAATACCTGCTTGATATCATTAATTTGTAGTTTCATATGGTTTCATACGGATATTTGTGGTTTCTAATAAATTAACTAATTAAATAATGAAAATTTGATTCAATGCAAAATTGTTAGCTCAATAATTATGATTAAAAACCATTAATTTCGCATATTATTGGTGAAATCAAGTACCTTCATCAATATTTGAGGTAATTCCATCAGTTTTGCATGAAAAATTACTCATTCATTAGGAATATGACGTCATAAAGATTGATGACGTCATAGAAATAATAAACTGCTAATGTCAGCAAATATGTATAAATTATATATCAAATGAAAGTACTCATTGAGACAAATCGAATGGTATATATATTGTTGAGATTTAGTGACAAATGAAGAAATTAGGGCCATTTTAAAGAATTTCTTTGTGACCACTCTCCAAATATGGGCATGTGGTGGTCACGTGGTCAAACAATAGGTATTGAAATTTCTATTTTCTGATTGCCAACTAAATTTTAGGAAAAGTCAAGGAGTTTCAGCATTGTAGGTGGCATCGTTTGGGAGCTATTAAAAAAAATCCGACAGGGGGGGCGAAAAACGCCCCCCCCCCCGGTTAAAATAGGGTTAAGAGGCCCTTCACATGAGACCCGACATGATGCCGGCTCGATTTTTCATATCGGGTGCTGGTCTGAGCTACTGTTGTGTTTACATTATGTCGGGGCGACATGAAACTTTCATTTCGGGGCGACATGAAAATTTCATGTCTCTGTTTCATGCCGGCATGGAAATGGGATGAAAATCTCATGTAAACACAATTTCTTCATATCGGGGTGATATGAAAACCAAATCACCTTCGCGGCGTATTTGGAAATTTTCATGTCGGGTCTCATGGCGACATGAGTTCATGCTGGCATGAGTTTCATGTTGGCTCTCATGTAAATAGTGTGCATTTTCATGGCAGCATGAACTCATGCCGGGTCTCCATGTAAAGGGCCTCTAAGAGAAAATAATAACTCCTCAGTTTCAAGCAGTTATGTAACAAATTTAGAATCTTTCGTTGCAATGGTTGTAATGCTATTTTATTGCACAATCAAAATCTGTTAATTTTGCAGTAGTTGAATTGCAAGATTTGGGTTCAGTATAGCCTTTTTTACTGGTTACAGCTTGTTTTTTCTTTTCATATATACCTTTAAAATTTACAATACATGTTACGGATTACTCTACCCACAGGAGGCCCAAGCTATTGTGGTGAGAGGGCTTTCCAACGTCCTAACCCATAATGTATCAAGATCTTATCTTACCTTACAATCTCTTGTTGAAATGAAAATGACTTACATAGAAAGTTTTCTCGTCTATATTTCATATGACAGCCGTCTCGTTTATTTCTTTCGTCCTTTTGCTCTTAGTCAATCAAATACGACGCCTCGATACTAGCCATAAAAGCATAATGATAATAGTAATTGAAACACCGCCTGCTTTTGTACTGCAGTATCGACCTATATGTATAATAATAATGTCCTTATTATACACGTAAATATAGGTCGATACTGCAGTACAGAAGCAGGCGGGGTTTAAATCATTTTCATCATTATGCATTTATGGCTAGTATCGAGGCGTCGTATTTGATTGACCATTTGACCAATAGCAAGGACGCAAGGAGCAAACGAAATGGCTGTCATATGAAATATATGCAAGAATACTTCATATGTAAGTCATTTTAATTTCAACAAGAGATTCTAAGGTAAGATAAGATTTTGATACTTTATGCGTTAGAACGTAGGAAGGCCCCCTCACCACAATAGTTTGGGCCTCCTGTGCTCTACCTATAAAGTACTTTAAGATACTATAAGAACTATACCATGAGGAGCAACAGACTATCACTACCCCATGGTCGTTAAATAAAAAGTTAGAGTTAAACTACATACAATTTTACATAAATTCTACCCACAACTTAAAACAAAAAATAACAAAAAAATACCAAGAATAACGATAAATACTGTACTGGAGAATATCTTACTTTAGATGTAAGGTTGGGGCTATAATAACTTAGAACAAATGTCGCAAAGAAGACTCTTTCGTGTTTTAATATCATACCTCATACCTAACATTTAATGTGAGACAGAACTTCCAAACAAATAGACACGTTACTTTAAGAGGCTTGGTTGTTGGATGGCATGTGACTAAAATTTGAAATGATATTAGTCATATCGACTAGTTTTATGGATGAAGCATAAAGTCAACTCAAGCATTTTCGAGCTCACCTCATCAGTAGGGTCTTGATCACCATATAATAATAGCTGCGTAAGAGCTTCGTTTGAAAGATTGGTGATTTAGACAAATGGCCGTAATAATTCAACAACTCCTGCGAGAAGATCTCTTCGTTGAACATCAAAAGAAGGGCAGCTTGTTCTCCCAACTTACAGCTTGTTTTCCCAGGCTATCAGTAAGTTCATTCATATGCATTCTCTGGTACAGAGATTATTCTAGACATACTGTGAACTTGATTCTAAACCGATTTCTTATCAAGAATCAATTCAGCAAAATAAAACAATCTGCTACGTTCTCAATAACTGAAATAGAACTGCAACAAGTCAAGCCAAAACAGAGAACCACAATTCATGATAAAACTTACCAAGATAGTAACATTTCACTTTTCAAAGCAGTATTTCAAAACAGTGTCAGCGCAAACAGCATTCTCAATAAGTGAATTAAACACTGCAACAAAGTAAGCAAAAATAATCGCATGTTGTTTCGGAGCTTACCGAAGTTGTGCAATCTTGGTTTTCAAAACAATATTATGAGTTAAAGAGAATCTAAGCATATAGAAGCTTTTGAAAAAATAGCCGTGCAAAAACAAAGGGCCATGACACCTGCCGCACCATTTGGGTAACTGATCCAAGTCAACATGAACTACTGATATCTGATTGGCTAAAATTTGATCGCAAGTGGCTTGAGTTACTTTTATATGCTAAGATTAACTCTTTCATTCAAACAGTTGTGTAACGACGTTATATATAGATTTATCCTCGAGTTATCATGTTATCCTTTCTGCTACAAAAATAAACAACAAAAATAAATACATAATTATATACAATGCAGATGATTTAAAGAATCTATACATAAATAAATGTGTCTGGATATTGTTCTTCGAAGGAGTCTTGTTTTCGCTTTTAGGCCCTAAACAATTCTTTTAGATTGTTTTTAAATTGATAGATCAAGGGGAGCTCAGCATTTCGAACTGTATACAGGATGTCTCAGAAAAATTGTACGACGTTTGATTAAATGTTAAAAGTTAACAATAAAATATACAGGCTCCTGGCTAGAAAAACCTGTTTCTAAGATTTTAAATCAATTTTAGACGCCAGAATCTTACGAATCCGCTAAGAATTCACGGAGCTACAAGCATTTGAAGTTCAAATTTGTGCGAAAGATGAAACCAGACGCCCCCTAACTGACTTGTTTTCCAAAAAGACGTCCCAAAATCAAGGTAAAAGGAGACGGTCCAATGTTTTACTTCTCGTTGATGTCAGAGCAAATCAAATAGGATTTCCAAAGTTATTTAGTTCTTGTAACCGTTGCCAAAATTTACTTAAGAATGCAAGTATCTAAAAACATGGAATGAAAACTTAATCAATGAGAGACGGGGCTATTCCAACTTGTGCTGAACAGGATTCCTCCAAGCATCCATAACCTTGATTCAATGTTATAGAAAGCTAATTTATCGAAAGTGCTTTTAAAATTCCATTTGATTTGCATTGAATAAACGAGATTCTATTTTCACCAAATATGCAATTTAAGGCCGTCTGGTTTCAGCTTTCGCACAAACTTGAACTTCGAAAGCTCACAACTCCATGAATATTTAGCCGATATGCTACATTCTGGTGTCTAAGATTAATTTAGAATCTCAGCAATATGGTTATTTTACCATGGAGCCCGTTCATTATTTCGTAATTTTTCTATATTTAATCAAACGTCGAACAAATTTTCTGGGACACCCTGAATATATTGAACTTCACGTCAAACCAATTTCTCATCAAGAATCGGTCCGCCAAAACGATCCATTACATTCTTAAAGGTAATGTGTTCATGAAAGTACAGCGGCTTTGCGGAGGGCATGTCAATTTCACATGATATTCCATGTGGTCACTTTGTTTAAAGGGAATAGACATAGCTATATCGACAAGCTGCTATAAATAGGCTGAAGAAACGCCCACAAACCCATTGTTTCCTTCGCCACACAATGAAACGGCAGGCGTCAAAGTTGTTGAATACAATAGATTATATTTTTAGCGTGGCCCGGGCCAGCTTTTAACAATGTCGATTCCCTGTAAAGCTTACTCACTACGTGGTAAGGAGTAATCTAAGCAGACTGATGGCCTACTTGCGGTTGCGCTTTTGGAGCTGAAATTTAGTTTGCACGTGATCAATGAAATTCTACCAATCACAGCGCGCTCTTCAAGGTTCTTTGTCAGCATCGTGTCTGCATGTTTTGACAGAGTATACGTGGCTGTACTTACATGGATAAGTTGCCCTATTGCCTTTGATAAGTGAATCAAAACTGCAACAAATTAAGCCTGAACAGAAAACCAGAAATCATAGTAAACACTTACCAAAATAGCAACGTCTTAATTTTCAAATCAGATAAGCTGCAAAAAGTGCAGCAAAACCAACCACAAATCGTCTTAGAGCTTACCAAAGTGGTACCATTTGGTTTTCAAAGCAATATTAAGAGTTAAGTCGAGAGCATAAGATTAACTCTTTCATTTTAAACAGTTATGTAACAAACTTAGAATATTTGGTCAAAAGTCGTAATGCTATTTTATCACAGTTTATAAATATGAGACACTTGCAGCAACTGAATTGCAGGAGCTGGTTCCAGTTTAGCCTTGACTATCACTATCTACAGCTCGTTCTCTCAAGTTACTAAAAATTTCAAAATAACTCAACAAAATTTCATTCATATACTATCTCTAATAAAGGATTGGTGAAAAAAAAATTGAACTCAACTTTAAGCCGATTTCTTATCAACAATCCATCTTAGAAAATACGGCATAACATGCAAATAAATGAATTAAAAACGGCGAAAAAGCAGCAAAAACAGAAAACCTGCTAATCATCTTGAAACGTACCAAAATAGAAACATCTAAATTCTCAAAGTAGAATTACAAAACAACTTAACATCCTTGATAAGTGAATTAGAAACTGCAAACAATCGTTTCAAAAAAACCTCAAATCGTCTTAAAACTTACCAAAATATTAGCATCTCAGTTCTCAAAACAGTATTAAATCAAGAGAATAAGATTAACTTTTTCATCTCTTACAGTTATGTAACAAATTTGAAATCTTTGGTACCGTTGCTAAGCAACTTCAGTGCATTAGCTGAATGTCAAAGAATGTTTATTGCAACAAATTCAAAAGGAAACTTGCCGCAGCTGCCAGAAGCCACCTCAGTGCCATAAATGACACATGACATCTGTAGACACACTAATTTAGTGGAAGCGCTTTCGAAATGTTTTTGATGAAATACTGGGTGTCCCAGAAAAAAATTACCAATTACAGCGAAGAGAAACTAGCTTGAATCAATGACTAATCAACTTCAAAAGGTTTCTCGATAGTTAAGTTGAACATCGATACACCCTTCGTCGATAGGATACATTTATTTTCAAAGTTCAAATTTGCCTCAATGTCTAAATCAAATCTTTGGCAGATGCAAATTCTTGAGGCACAGTGAAAGTTAAAACTGAAATTTGACAACATGAAAAAGCGGCAAAATGGTTGACCATTAGCAAACAGAATACAATATGATCTTAGTTTCTTCAAATTTCATCAAGGATATTGCCAAGGATATTGCATAGGTGCTGTGGTTCAATAATTTGATCATTCCACAACGCTAAAGCCGTGGCTTGAGGGTAACAGCAAATTTGAGCTTTCAATATTAATGATTTAACACTCAAAGCACCAACATCAAAAATAAGGTATCGATGCTCAAGTTAACCATTAACCCTACCAGGCCTAGGGTATTTGATGCTCTAGGAAGACTAGTGGAGGGGGGGGCTCATTCAGCCCCCCCCTTTTATTTCCGTTCTGAACGATGTAGAGCCTTGAAACTTGGCATGTGCATAGAACATCATGAGCTGAACACAAAAATGAAATCTATTTCTAGTTATGTCACGTGATGTGCTCATGACGTCACAATATAGAATTTTCAAAGTCAATAGGGTTCAGTACTAAAAATTTTTAATCGTTGATTGTGAGAAAACGAAAGGCAATAAGGACATGGGTCCAATTTTAGTGTATTCTATTGTTGAATAGCTTTTGCTTTGAAAAGAAAAATTTTTTAAAAGTGATGACGTCATCACACAGGAATTCGAAGAATGTGCGCATGCGTACAGCCAAAATATGCATAATCATACGTTTAAATTAAAAACAAATGATGCAGTTGGATAGAAAATTAAAATTAGCATACATTCCTCCAATTTCATTGTTTTCCTGCATTTGCTGTAGATTTTATTAGCATTTATTGAAATTTTGCAAAGACATCTCTCAAAAGTTGATCGCATTTACCCCCTGGAATGAATTTAATTTTTCTAAAAGTTCATTTTTGATTATAAGAAGGATAAAACTAACAGTCAGAAAGTTTCAGCGTTGTAAGTGCACTTGGGAAAATCCACAGAAGAAAAGCCGCTAGGGGGGCTGATTGAGCCCCCCTCCCCCTAGGCTTGATAGGGTTAAGGAACATTTCAATTTGATTACACGTTTTTTTAGAAGAAACTTGGATCAGCACTTAGTACTAAAAGTTTCTTAATTTCGCATGAAAATTTCGGTGTTTTAGCAGTAAAAGTTTCTTATTAGTAAAAGTTTCTTATAGTTTCTTATTTTTTTGGGCCTAAAATTGCGGTATTGTTCGAAGTTGAGCCTTCTTCTCGACAAAGGGCTTCCATTTGCATTGAAATTGTCATCAAGAAGAAGCCATGCACATCAAGGCAAACATTTACCAACTTTGCAGTTAAAAGTCAAGAAAAGACTCAGGTACCTTTGTTAGAGAGACATAGAATATGAGAGACATACAGAAATAAAGTTTTAGAGTTTCTTAACTATTCTTGAGCGTAGTACTAGAGTTTCTTAAACTTTTGGTCATCGTAGTACTAGTTTCTTATAAACCAGTTTCTTATAAAAAAATGAGTGTAGCAATTGATTAAAGCAGAATAGTTTTCCCAAGTCCCAGCCATATCTGAATACTTATTCCTTGGAGAACCGGGATTTTGTTTTGTTTAGCTCTTCGTCAGTGGCATTGGCAGTATTGATTCACTGAAACCATCTTCAAGAAAACTTGTACCTGTTGAGCTTACCAACATGTATATGAGTTGAGTTTTCAAAGACGTCTTGTCGGCTAATCTTAAAATTTCAAATTTGCTATCTCAGTTATAAACTTGCCGTGATCAAAACATTTATTCAACTCCGACAAATTGTATACTTATTTTATGTATAAGTATAGAAATCCCACAAAGAAAGCTGAAAAAGTAGAATTTTGTTACATCTCGCCTTTTTTCATTAAATACATCTTTATTTTGACCATACATCAGACTTCTGTTGAGGAAGAAGTGAAACATCCGAAACATCATGCACATTTTCTTTATATTCACAATTCATACTAACTATGGATTATTATTACTTTCATCATTGTCATTATTAGCATATTGTCATTATTAGCATATTCTGCAAAGTTGGCATGCAAAATAGTGTTGTAAAAGTTCTGATTAAAGCCAACTATATCATTATAATGATACAATATAAAACATAAAAAATGCCTCTACAAATGGAACAAAATTAACTAAAAGGATTGAGTCAAATTTAAATGCTCTTGTTTACAGTTTATGCACATGTATTTTCCCTTTTCCAGTTTCTTATTGCATTTTTTTCGACGATTGAACTAATTGTGCAAGAATGTAAATTGAAACAAGCCCGTTCCATGTGCCAAGCTCTACGTTTTTCCTTGAAAATAATCATCTTAAATTCGACCAGACTACTCACGATCTTCAGTTATCAGAGCAAGAAGCAATTTCTGACTCACTCAAGAACAAAATTGCAGTTAGGTACATAATTCAAGATTCATCGTGACAAGATCTAATTCACTTGCAGTATCTAAAAGGATTACTCAAACCAATAGTTTGAACTCGGGCTGCGAAGCCGCCTTTTATCAATAATGAGTCGACCCAATACAATAAATGACAGAGGCCGCAATTAGGCCAATCTGAAATGAAAGCAGAAAAATCATAGAACCACAAATCGGCTTAAACAAAACATCTAGATCTTCAAAGCAACAAAAATAGGATTAACTATGTCATCTACAGTACAGTTATATAACAAATTCATCATGCTCTCTGCAGATGCCAAGATAATTAAATGTATAAATATATTAATTGAGGGGAAATACTAGGAATCCCTGACCAATTTCAGCAGACCTTGTTTTGATTGAAGGCGTTTCCTATCTCAGTAAAATGTGCTAAACAAAATGGGCTTGGATGGCCTTCTCAAAAATTTGAGCTTTTTTTGGCCAAGGGGTAATGACTGAAGTGGGCCAAATTTGCTCAAAATATCAGCAAAATAATCTTACTCTGTAAAAATGATGTAGTCTCAGATATATATTCTTCTATTCAAGTATAATATTGATACTGCAGTTGTTTTCGTAGAAAATTTACTAGAGTTTCTGTGAACGACGTTTCAATTTATAAATAAATATTGCTGCAAATTCATTACTGCAAGGATATATTACAAGCTCATTGGTGACTACAATTGGTTCAACGTTTCTTTGCAGTCCGGCGGCTCAAAATTAGGCAGTCACCTTTTCGGTGGATTAAACACCTAAAATCTCAACTGGGTAAAAATACAGCCTACTTTCATACTTTCAGACCTTTGTACCGACTCATTCGTTACTAGAGCGACTTCGGCAAAAAATAAAAGCAGATTTGTTGATGATATCACAACTGATGGTACACAGAAATGATCATTTAGAACTTACAATGAAAATGAAACTGTAAGATTTTATGAGTATGAAATGAAACGAACCAATCCACTGTTCAAAACTCTTGGTAAAAATACCCTTATATGACCTTTTTGACACAAATGATACGGGGGAGTTGTTCCCCAGCCTCCGATGTCTTAAAGTGAATGACCTGAGATATATACCGCTTGTCTATAAATAGGACAAAGAAAGACCTAATCCCTCTATTGTTTTCTTTAGCATTGCTTTCATTCTCCACGAGCTGGATTATCAAATACAATAGGCTATTTATAAATCTATGAGATCTCATCTTTTAACTCAGGTTATTCACTTTAATTGTTGTTATTATGTTGCACTAACCTATGCTATTAGACAGCCATTAGATGCGCTGTTTTACACCCTGAAAACAAGGTACTTAAACTGAAATTCAAACTTAAAATCTTCAATATTCTTTTTTTGATGATTTTACCGATAATGAATTTGTAAAAGGATAGATTAAAGGCACATTGTCGTGGCGCTGATTGGATGAATAAGACAATGTAGAATAAAAGAATTTGGTTGGCTTTAATTACGCTTTACACTGAAATTCGTGAAGGTGATAACGATCTGACTCCCTTTATTCTCAATCAAAGTATGATCCAAGAGGATAAAGGCTTAGCAATTATTCAGAGGCCAGGTCTTTTCTTAGTAATTTCAACATCACAACCAGCCAATAACAGCCACGACGACAGTGTGCCTTTAAGCTGAATTCCTTCTTGAAGCATCGTTCTTGATTGATGAGTTTCAAATAACCATGAAATGCGGCAATGTGGCAATGCGGCAAAGTCGAGTTAATCAATTCAGCCTTTGCCGTACGCGCTTTACCGCACGAAGAAAATCGCACTAATAAACGCTCTAATTTTAGGCAGAAAGGTTTATTCCATTTATTGTGTGTTTTCAAATATCAAATATGTTATATAAAGATCAATCTTAAAATTTAAGTAGGACCTCCTTCTTTTGTAACAATATATCGCAGGTGGCGGAGAATGGTTCAGTATTTTTAAAATGGAATTGTTCAGTTTTAAGTGAGACAACAGCAACAACACTAAACAGTAGTTCGCATGTTGGCCTAAGGATCAGATTCACAGAGAAATCAGACACATTTAACTGACAAGAAGGTTTGTTTTGACTAATTTCAAAACTGAACAATTCCATTTTAAAAATACTGAACCATTCTCCGCCACCTGTGAATATATTTGCGGAAATACTGAATTACAACTCCGTTAAATGGCAACTTATGTTGTAATAGATGTTTTTAAGTGGCGAGCCCCTTGTAAAACAGCTCTGGCTGAAGTGCAACCCACCTTAATAAAATCAAATAACAAATATATAAAAAAAATGCAATTTGCCTTCGATTTTCAAGTTCTCAAGTCAATTGGAGAACAGCAAAGGCGTTAAAACTTTTGACAAATGGATGAATGGTTATTTAATCTTACTTTTGAATTAATGGCTTGAAAGGAGCATCTAATGTGAGACATGATAAATAAATGATAAATGATAAATTTACATGATATCTAATGCGAAACAAAATTTATCTTATTGTTATATACACACTTGTTGAATTGTAAGCACCATATGCAGTTGGGACCAAATGACTTTATGTCCTTTCCCGCTGTGTATGGTGCAATTAAAGTAATTTGTTGTTCTTAGCTTTGCTTTCATCGATGATAAAAAAGGATCATTGGTTACTCTGCTATGACTAGGAAGTAAAAGCACTCGCTTCGCTCACGCCTTAATATTCCAAGCTGCTGCGGAGAGCTATTGGACCATATCTGGCCATGCTCCTTGAATTTTAATAGGCTCTCTCTATAAGAGAGGTACACATTGTAATGAGTGCGTTTAGTTGTGGATGCTAGCGAATGCTAAAACTTGTTGGATTCATGCATCCATAAAAGAGCTACAGAAAAGAGTTTTGTGCAGTCCCTCTTTGTAATATTGCAACAAAAGGAACACGAGAGTGCATTAACCCTATTTTAACCGGGTAAAAAAAAGTGATTTTCTACCGGGGGCGAACATTCGCCCCCCCCCCTGTTTTTCTCCGCAAGTATAACAGCTATGACAATGAAACTTGCACTGTGTCATAATTGAATAAAGGAGAATCTAGAAATAGTACCAATCAATCAATAGTCACGTGATTGGTTGCTAGGCAACCAAAAAACAAAGCAAATTTTGAGAAAATCGAGCTATTTGCAGAAAAGGGCCCATTATTAGCAAATAGCTAGATAAAATTGGCAAGAAACCATCCAAATACCTGCTTGATATCATTAATCTGTAGTTTCATATGGTTTCATACGGATATTTGTGGTTCCTAATGAATTAACTAATTAAATAATGAAAATTTGATTCAATGCAAAATTGTTAGCTCAATAATTATGATTTAAACCACTAATTTCGCATATTATTGGTGAAATCAAGTACCTTTATCGATATTTGAGGTAATTCCATCAGTTTTGCATGAAAAATTACTCATTCATTAGAAATATGACGTCATAAAGATTGATGACGTCATAGAAATAATAAGCTGCTGATGTCAGCAAATATGAATAAATCATATATCAAATGAAAGTACTCATCGGGACGAATCGAATGGTATATATATTGTTGAGATTTAGTAACAAAGGAAGAAATTAGAGCCGTTTTAAAGAAATTCTTTGTGACCACTCTCCAAATATGGGCATGTGGTGGTCACGTGGTCAAACAATAGGTATTGAAATTTCTATTTTCTGATTGCCAACTAAATTTTAGGAAAAGTCAAGGAGTTTCAGCATTGTAGGTGACACCGTTTAGGAGCTATTTAAAAAAATCCGATAGGGGGGGCGAAAAACGCCCCCCCCCCCCCCGGATGAAATAGGGTTAAGGTATCTATTTTCAAAAGGTGCTGGCTTCTTTTCTTAATGTAAATCTACATTGGAAAAGTAGCCTCTGTCCAATTAAATACACATATCTTGACAAATTCAAAGAAACTCCTGCAAAGATTTGTTGGACTTATACTTATACAACCTTCATTTTTGTAAAATTCTTCTTAATTCTGATACGTTGACACACAGACACTTCAATAGCATCAGTATTTCAGTGCTAGGCTAGCCCGCAGTCAGAACAGGGGTGTGATCCATCTCGACTGTCAATCAGTGCATCAATATATCAATAAAATATCCCGGGGAAGTACTTGACTTTAATTGTACGGGGGTATGCACTCCAAGAAAAACTTTTTCATCCAGCTTTACAATTTTTTCCTCGAAATGATAGCCGGCTTTAGAAAAAGTCGGCGAATGAAAAAACACTTTTGACAACCGGCTTTAGAAAAATTGCCTTCTTCTGATACCGGGCGTTTGAAAAAAGAGGCAAAAACGATACACGGAAAGGAGTGCACATCCCGCCAGCAAAATATACTAAGTAACCCCCACCCCCGAGTGTATTTTCATTTTTTTTTCTGCCATAATTGGAATTTTTGATATTTTCATTACTTTCAGAATAACAGCTTTTACTTTAATAAGAATTAAAGAAAAGTTAGGAACAAAATTAACGCACTTCGTAAATCAAAGGGAAGAACGATGCAAGATTTAATTACCAAACAAGTTATTACTATAGATTTCGTTACCAAAGAAGTTGCTACTGTAACATTCCTTGAATATCTTTATGCTCATAGAGTCAATATGCAATAAGCAATAAGCACGAATCCACAGCGCAAGAAGTATAGCTCTCTTAAGTACGTTTTAACATTCTAAAAAGATTACTTATAAACTTTAGATAACAAAGTCTTCCCTAAGTCCCTCGCTTTTCATAATACATAACCCAAAAGAAAGGGCCATGATTAAAACCATTAAAAAGTTAAATCATTAATAACAAGAGAAAAAGGTAGCCACAAGTCGTCTTAAAAGACGTAAAAATAGAAACATCTCTCATGCTAAATAGAGGTGCAGCATTTGTAAGATGATTAGCACTGTTATCAGTTACAGTTATGCAACAAACTCACATGTTTTGATAAGGTAGCCATTCAATTTAACTGTTTAAAATAGGTGGCAATATCCTCGCATTTGAAGTATATTTATCGAAAGAAGATTACACAAGAAAATTCTTTTCAGCAAAAGCTCAAACGTCTGATTTTTTTCTCCCAGCAATCAATGGCCAACGTTGCGGATAAATGAAATCTGCTCCATTCGAGGCACGCTCGAGCTGCAATTCAGCTTAGGAATGACCTGGGCATGCCCTAATTTAAGAACAAATTTAAAAGAAGCATGGCTTGAACTTCGTTGGTGTAATTTAAAGAAACAAAATTCTATTGGGTGAGTCAGAAAAACGTCAGACGTTCGGATTCAAATATATGTTAGACTGCGTTCACACGATGCCGGCACATTTTGAAAACGGTGAAAAATGTGACGGTAGCAAAATTCGAGCTAGCGTTCACACGACACCGGTAAAATTTCAAAACACTAGAAATTGTTACGGCAATGAACTCTTCGCAAGTTCCACGAGAATGAGGCTGAATTTTTGCACCAAAGCCAATCAGCCTCGTTTTGAATGAGCTGAACAATGTTCCGTTTTCATCATTTTCGAGCGTTCACACGATGCCGTTTTCAAAATGTGCCGGTTAGAGTTCCATTTTCAAAATCTACCGTTTTCAAAATCTACGGGCAAAAAATGTGCCATTGTCGTGTGGACGGGGGAGGCCTATCCGTCATATTTTTCACCGTTTTCAAAATGTGCCGGCATCGTGTGAACGCAGTCTTAACGAATCATGGGTTCCTTATCAGACAGACTGTGAAGTGTGAAGAGAAATATGTTGAGAAATTAAACGAATATTGATTCTCCTTATTATCGTCAAATTACATAGCTTAGGTCGTGTAAAGGCACAATATGCCAAATTCGAGTTTACATATTGCGCAGAAATTTTATTATATTAGATGCATGAAGCCGAAGCAGGCTGTTGTGACAGGTGCGAAGGCAGTGAAAAGATCACAACAAGGACAACAAGGGCAGATTTTGTAATACAATAGCAAAAGTCGTATTTGATTGACACCTCAATTCAAAGCGATTGGCGACTGCAGACAAAAGAAATTCTCTCAAGCAGTAATTCAAAACAAACAAAGCCGCAAAAGTTTCCCAAAAGTAGTAGGGCAAACTCTCGTCTTGTGCAAGCGAAAGGTTGTTTTTAAGAGAAGTTACGTGCTTTGCTCCTGAATCAAATAAACAAAATCCGCTTGAGAGAACTTTAGATTTACCTTTATTCTTTCGTAAGAACCATCTTTCGCTTGCACAAGGCGAGAGTTTGCCCTACTATTTTTGGGAAACTTTTGCGGCTTTGTTTGTTTTGAATTACTGGTTGAGAGAATTTCCTTTGTCTGCAGTCGCTAATCGCTTTGAATTCAGGTGTCAATCAAACGCAGCTGTTGCTATTGTATTGCAAAATCTGTCCTTGTTAACAAAGACAGCAAACCAACCGACCATCTTAAAAACATTCTTCAAATCTTCTACCATCCGACTGAGCTAAATACCAAGAAAGACAGTTCTCGACAGTTTTCTTCACTGCTCGTAGCTTTGACTACGCGGTTAGGTCCTTCAACCTACAGTAAGAACCTTTTCAAAACAGCCTGTTTAGTTTCTTTTCAAGATGGCATTCGTCTGGAAACAGACTGAAAGGTTTTTTGTCATATGGTTAAGAAACCTTCAGTGATTTCACAGAACAAACAATATCGGACAGTATGTTCTTGTTACCTAGCATTCTCTCTAAATTCACTCAGTCATAAGCATATATGACAAGTATTGATCGAGTGTAGATGCTTTTGCATGAAATCTCTAAAAAAATGTTTGGCACCTGATGTTAACAAAAATCATCAAATATGAATTCTTTGGGATCCTCCTATAAGAAACCTTCCTAAAATTAGGCTGAGAACGTTCTTATACAAGGGCACCATTTCTAAAAAAACAGTCTGAGGCTTCCTATAAAGTGGTTTCTATTTTACCGGTTCTTACTGCATGGCTCTTACTCCAAGAGACAAATGTAGCGTGACGAGACAAATTTCAAGTATAAGCTCCCTTGGGAAAAGTTATTTGTTCAGAGAGCGAGCTTTTCTCCTGTCGAAAATAGTTGGAAACAATTCTACTTTCTTCGAAAAATTTGTTTCCACATTCTTCGCGAGATGTTTGTAAATTTGTCTGTAGTGACAGTGCCAGCTCTAAAAAAATCGAAAGACGTAGGGGGGGGGGGGGGGGTTCTGACTAATTTCCAGTGATTTTCCTTTGACAATTTTTGCCGAATTCTGGAATCTTGTGAGATGTGTCCCCATCCCCCCTCTCGTGGTGCTGCCATTGTTTGTTTGCCTAGTAGACAACTAGCTTCATGAAGGTAACCAAAAGAGCGGGAAACGCTTTAATTAAAATTTAGTCACGTGATCCATCCATAGGTGACTGTACGTTAAGCTAACGAAAAATATAAGCTATTTCTTATTTATGAGGTGGGGAGTGGAGCAGTCCTGTTAAGAATGTATTGAAGCAGCCTACTAGATGGCTTCATATCATATATCTACAACGAAATAAGCGCATTTCAACCTAATATGATCTTTAAGGTGATAGCTACGTTTATTCTATTGATGTTATTGACGTGAAAAGCCTGTATTAATAGACTTTTGGGTCCTATCCTCTTTCTAAATACTGCCAAAACCACTATTGTTGTCTAAAATTGTCTGTAATTAGGATTCTCTCGGGAAATCACAGCCAATAATGTATTGAAACGATTACTTAAAAACCTGAAAAGATGTGTCGGTACTTTAAATAGAGTGTAAACTCTTAAGATGGTATGAAAAGACTTTATTTTTGTTGAAATCCCCTGATTGGACTTATTTTCTATTTCGAATAATTCTTAGAATCGTATTTTCATTTTCGTTTCAGTTTCATCTACATCAAGCAACAACATCCAATACATCGTTAAGCGATTTGAGTTGCCCCAACACCGCTATAACAAGATGAACATCCCCCAAATTTATGACCTATGCTCCCTCAGATAGACATAACTGCACAAGCTTTTATCGAACCCATGTCAAATTTTAACCGATGAAATGAATTCTATTAGTTGCATTGACCAATTAGAACTTAACGTTTGAAAGCCTTGTTTAGTTTAAGCTGCTATAATTTGCATATTTGCATATTCCAAAGTTATTTGACGGATATAATTGCTCAATTACTGTATACTCATGCCTAAAGTTAGAGTAAAGCGTTTGATGATTTGAACAAGTGCATCGATATTGTTTAGCCAGAGGAATGATAGGGTGCGTACGTGCTTTCTTTGTTGCTGCAAAGCAATATAATAAAATTGTGGCAGTGGAGTCTGTTTGTCCGTTTTCTGTCAATTTTCGACACCTCGTTTTGGCTGCATGCTTCTTGTTGCAAAATGAAAGCACGGCAGGTCATCAAAGACATTAGTGCTTGCGCAGTATGGAGAGTATGATACTAAAATCTTATCTTCGCAACAAAAACAGTACTAAATGCATGGTCAATTGACTTTTAAAAAGGCACTAACAACCAATTCGTTGCGTAATTGTAACTATTTTTTGGAGTCGCATGATTTCAGAACTTTAGAGGATTCTTACATGAAATCAATTAATGCATATGTTGCTGCTGGTCGCGTTCTTTGAGCATTGAAAATAGTACGCTCTACGCACTACTCCCTGAATATCGCTATTTGCTAGTCCGATTCATAAATTACCCCTGCTTACCTCCGTCAACTAATTTTAATGTAGTATAAGAAATTGAGATACTCTTAATGAAAAGGATTTCCAAAGCGATGAACAGAAAAATTTAAGGTGCAAAGCTTAAAAGATGCAAAAGCAGAGAAAATAAGAATTAAGAAATTCATTGAGTGACACTGTGAAATTTCCTTTTTTTATACTAAATGCAGCAAAAGCTCCTGTACGATTTTCATCAGACACTGAGCTTTAAACAGCTTAAAATTATTTTGTAGCATATTGCTAGCCTTTAAGGTATATAGTACCGTTTTGATACAGCTTTAACCCTAAATATCAGAAATTTTTCAAGAAGAGGAATATGTTGGTTGCTTAAGCACTTAGTAATTCTGGATATGCATTGCTATGATTTACACAGTATTTTGAGGTAAGCTATCATTAATAATATGCTTTTGAAGGGAAAAAGCTCGAGAACACACTTTTGTGAGAAATACGGCCAGAAAAGCTGTGTGCCATTAGGTAAAACATTTCCTTGCACGATAATGGTTTCATTGTTATAACTGCACGAATTTGAGGTCTTGTTGATGTTAAAGGCATTGAATCAGCATAAGACGGCAAGGTATACCTTATCTGTCAGAATTTGCTAACTCATGGTTTCGGATGGCACATCTGATTGGCTAACATTCGTGTGAAATGAAACCGATCTCATGAAACATATTGTGCAACAGCAGGTCCCTTTAGTTTGCTGGGAGTGATAATTGATCTTTCTCACATAGGTCACATGATATACGGCAAAGGAGGTCTATTTATCATGATTCAATGAATGATTCATGATTCAAAGAGAACATTTGATGATTTCCTTCCTGCCACTGTATTGGGGTATCGATTTTATAAATAGTTTGGTTTGGGAGCTTGATCAAAACAAACACTTTGAGAGCAGCTGATAGTTATTCATGTTGTTGTTGTTGTCAAGTTATTTTAATTCGAAATACAAAAAGCTAGCTTCTTAAATATAGAATAAACGAAACTATTCAAATTCGAATATTTACAGTAAACTAAATTATAAGCTAAATTAAACAAAGGTACATACATATCTACATTTATCCCCTAGGTATCAAATCAAACAGACAGAGCCCCCCCCCCCTCCCCCACCCTAAGACCTCTAAGGCATATTGTACTGGCATACGTTGCATGTACATTGTATTCCATTCCATTGTTTAATGATTTGTTCGAAAGTTTTGAGATTTTCAGTTGATTTTGTCTCATTAGAGAGGCTATTCCATACCTGTGGCCCTAAAGACCTGAGACTATTAGAGCCGAAGGTTACTTGATTTGGTCTATAATGTTGCAGATCGTATGGATTTCTCGTTGAGCGATTCACGTTCATAGAGGATTTAAACTGAAATAAATGTTCCATGAAGGAAGGATTTAATTTCTTCATTGTCTTGTAGATTTCGACACAGAAGCTACGTAAGCGAGAAACATGCATAAAACATCTACCAGACCTTTGTAGTAGTTCTTGATATGAACTGTTGTGATCATCATATTGAAATCGTAAAGCACGTTCTTGTATTCGTTCGACTTTATTCAGAGACTTAGCAGAGGAAAAATGCCATACAAGTGGACAATAGTTGAAATTTGAATACACAAAAACTCTGAACTAGAAGTTTCCTTGTTTCGAAACCAATAAATCGTTTTAGTCTTTTTAAAACATTCAGCTGATTCGCAGCTTTTTTGCATAGATCGGAAATGTGAGAGTCAAAGTTCAACTTGTAATCAAGTTTGACACCAAGCAATTTGACAGTGGATTCTGTTTTTATGTTTTGACCCTTAATTCTAACGTTGATACCAGTAGTGTCAGATCGGTCCTTCTTTACAATTATGGCATGAAATTTATCTGGATTCGCAATCATTATTTATCTGGATTCGCAATCATTATTTATCTGGATTCGCAATCATCATTTATCTGGATTCGCAATCATTATTTATCTGGATTCGCAATCATTATTTATCTGGATTCGCAATCACCTACCGGTTCCAAATAGACTCTTTAAAGAATTCAGCATAAAAGTTGCCTCTCTTCTGCTTCTACTCGGATTGATCGACCACACCTGTTTGATGTAAATATATCTATTTACTAGTATAGATTTAGCGGGTGTCCCAATAAAAGTGAGCGGATTCGATCAGGCCTGGTAATGCGAAATTAGCCGGCTAATTATTTTCAAAATTTGTCTCGATAGTTAACTTGAACATGGATGCTTAGTTGGTTTATATTTGTGTGAGTGTAGAAATATTACTGTTGAAAGTTCAAATTAGCTTTCACCTCCAAACAAGAGCTTTAGAGCTTCGGCCTAAGAAATTTCTTGAAGCATAGCAAATATATCAACAACAGCCTTGAGAAAATTTGAACATTAATTTGATCATACTATATTCTATTTGCTAGAGCTCACCTATTGTTTAGTTTCTAATTTTCTTACATTTTACTTTTCAATTTTGAACTTTAGGCATTTGCTTAGGCCAAATAGTCAAAGATCTGGTTTATAGGTGGAGGCAAAGTTTAGCTTTCAAAAAAAATATTTCCACTCTCAAAGCCCCAATATGCACAAACCTGGTACCTACGTTTAAGCCACTGGAAAGCTTTACAAAAATGATTAGGTTTTGATGAAAGTTACAATTTTAATTGCTAGGACCGACCAAATATGTTAATCTCATTGGGGCACCCGATTGTAGTTCAAATAATTGCCTTGGATGGAAAGTTATGCTGATTTCAATCATTCTAATTCTTTCCTGGGTGCACGAATATAAGCAATCGGTTTTTGACAAGACGAAAACTATATATGACCAAGCAGATTTCCAAGCTTCATATCTGATAGAGGCTGATTGGTTCACAGAGGCTGAAAACCAAGGAAGCTGGATCACAGTTCTTAAATCGAGCCTCTCAGCTTTATAGGTTAATTGATTGATTGATTGATTGATTGATTGATTGATTTACTTATTGATTGATTGATTGATTGATTGATTGATTGATTGACTGATTGATTGATTGATCAATTCGATTCATTGATCTTGTTGGTGATCGATTATACGATTGCATAATTGATATATTTTGAATGAAGTATACGGTTATCAATTCTGCTAGCTGAGAAATATCGCTTTAGACCTGCTGCAATCATCATCCTAGTATTTGAAGAAAACAGATTTGAAATTTCCCAGTTTGACCTTATTGCAAGTTGGTTAAATACCTCGTAATTTATGCTAACCATAGCCATTGAAGTAAAAAACACACAGAACACATGCCATTGAAAGTGTTGTGGCGCAGTGGTGTAATCCTCTGACATTGCAGCCAGAACAGTCAGGCGGACAGGGTTCGATCCCAGATAGAACCCCACCACTTGAGCGTCATAACAAGGGGTCACGGACTCGATTAGGACTATTCTACTTCTGCGATCCCAGCGCTTGGCGCTAAAAACCGCAACTTCACCTCACCTTCACCTTCATAGCGATCTTGTTTTGGAAGAAAAGAGACAACGCTCCATTTATTATCCTGTTGCTTGATCGTCTAACATTTAAGTCAAAAATTGTTTAGATGCTTGAAAGTCCGCTGCTGCAAAATATATCAAAATTCAATCTCATCATTACAGATTTGTATACAAATGATTGTTTTATTATGAGTATGAAACAGTTGGCATTAGAATTTTCCAAATCTGTTGCGTCTTTTTGGGACACCCGGTATTCATGGAGCTATAAGCGAGTGTCTTTAAATTTTGATTTCGAAAACATAGAAAAGGGTCAAACAACGTCGATCAAATTTTATAAAGACTCAGCATGAATGGACAAAGAGATAACGTTTTCGCGATGATTTGGGGATTTTTACATTACTACAGAATTTCACAACAGACAAACCTTTGAAATTATGCTCGTGCAGTAGTGTACATTAAGCAAGACAAGATTCCTTATTCCCATATCGGTATACCGGGTGTGCTAAAATAAACTATGCACTGTGGCAGGCCACGATCAATTGTACACTGGACCAATTTTGAAGATTTATGACTTAATCTTTAGCAGAAAGCCTGAATTAGATTCTAGGATTTTTTTGCACATTTTTTTGTTTCCATTTTTTGGTGCTGTGAGCGAATTTCTTAACATTTAGTTTTCGAAAACACTGAAAACGATCAAAAAACGTCGATCAGATTTTTTAAAGACTCAACATGAATGGACAAAGAGAAAATGTTCTCAAGGTTATTTTGGGATTTAGTACGAACTCTCGTGCAGCTGATTACAACTAATCGATTTCTAAATTCCAAATCACCACGAGCAAGTTCTCTCATGTCGATTCTTAATCTTTTTATTATCGTTTTCAGTATTTTCGAAAACTAACATTTTAAGAGACTCGCTTCTAGCTCTAAAAACCGAGAACGAAAAAATTGCAAAAAATCTCAGTATCTAATTCAGGCCTTCTGCTAAAGATTAAGTCATAAAAAATTCAAAATCAGTCCAGTGTACAATTTATCGTGGCCTGCCGAAAACTGCATAGTTTAATTTGGCACACACGGTATACCTATATAGGAATAAGGAATCTTGTTTTGCTTAATTATTTGATATATGTATTGTTTTGATCAGAGAAGATGAGAGAATTGATATCAATAAAGCTTCATGCATGTATATGCTTTATTTGTGTTACTCAGCTGATCTTAGTTCAAGTGAACCCCCTAGAATGAATCTAGGACTGTTTCTGACAACATGTCCGTGAACAACATGCCAAGAAGGGACTAAAGGCTATAATTTTTGTTTCATGTTCAAGTTCAAGTTCAAGTTCAAGTTCAAGTTCAAGTTTTTCATTTTAATATTCCAACATACAAATTCCAGCTAACAACAAGTACAAAACTACATTAACAACAACAAATAATATCAAAGTATACAAAAAGAGCTAAACTAATTTAAAGGAAGTTTGTAGGTATGGAATTTCTTAAGGAGGAGCTCTCTCAATAGATAAACTAATCGAGGAGAGAGCACCCCCTGTACTAAAGGTCTATTATTTTATAATACTAACGTTTTTAGTTCATTTGATGATTGTAGAAATGTTCAGAGACGTTTGGCATGGTTATAGCTTTCTAAATCATCATATAAAAATTGAACTTGATAGTTTTTTAAAAAAAGTAACACATCAAACAAGAAAAATTTAACAAAAATAAAGACCTTTAGCGAGCACGCCCTTCCTCCATGCTAGGACGCGGGAAAATCATAAAAGATCAAGACTCGATGACATATCATGAAAACTAGTTGTCTGCAAAAATGGACAGTTTGTACGACTGCGAAGTCAAACAGAGTTCAACGAATTCTCTTTTGAAAGGAAACCATGACATAAAGCCAACGGCTGCTCATTTCACATTCTCATGAGTAATGCAGCCTCAAGAGTTAATGAAAGCAATGAATATATTTTCTAAGATTTCTCATGAGTCTGGCCTAGATCGAATTTCCAGCTTTCCCTTAAGTCAGAAATGCCAATCTTAGCTCAGCCATTGAGTCAACTCTTTAACTTGCCTTTATCTTCAGACCTGTTCCCTCACAGTTGGAAGATAGCAATGATTGCACCAGTCTTTAAGAATGGTCCTCCAGATAAAAGCTCTAATTGTCGCCCAATTTCTTTTATAACGGTTGTTTTTCGTCTTATTGAGAATCGAATGTATGACCAGCTGTGCCATTACCTTGATTCCTATGCAAATTCATTGTTGGAAAACAAAAAAAAATGAACGAATAACAAACAAACAGACAAACAGACAGACAAACAAACAATCAAGGCGGCATTTTGTTCTGTCATGTTTGCTTAGGTGCACTAATGATCTGTACTTGAGTTAATAGAGGATAGAGTCAATGCTAATGAGTCAATAGAGTCAATAGAGTTAATAGAGTCAATGCTAATGATCTGTACTTGAGTTAATAAGAGAGTCGTAAATACACTGCTGATACCTTTGTGGATCTCAAGAAGGCTTTTGACACCGTAAATCACGAAATATCATTGCAAAAACTAGAGCTTTATGGTATTCATAACAAAAAGCTGCAATGGTTCTATTCTTATCTAACTAATAGATGGAATACCACAGGGGTCCTGTCTAAGACCTGTGCTATTTATCATATATATCAATTACCTCCATCTGCATATGAAACATTGTGACGTTAATGTGTATGCTCACGACACGAGACTTGTGTTTGCGTCTGCGTCGGATTCTTTTACGCATATTAAAGACGGCGTCAACAATGACCTGAGTAACCTGAAATCTTGGCTATAAGCTAAAAAATTGTCCCTTGATGTTGCCAAGACACTTTCTTTTGTTTGCAGCAGAAAGCAACTGAAATTTATATGTGATGATAGAGTAGCAAAACCCTCTTTCCTGGTGGGCGAGAAGAATGTTTCGATCGTAGAAAATATAAAATACCTTTGAGAAATTGTTGATAAACATTTGAGCTGGGACGAACAAATTTCAGCAGTGACGATAAAAGGTTTCACGGGGATTAGGGATGTTACGTTTCTCCTGAAAGTATCTGCCAATTGTTATTGTACAAAAATGTTAAAAAAGTTTAGTGGGACCCTGCTTTAGATGTAAATGGGCAATGTCTTGTATCAATGCTATAAATAGGTTGCAAAAACTCCAAAATATGGCGGAAAAAATCGTCACAAACAGTGTCTATGCTGCTTCTGCTCTACCAATCATTAGAAAACTTGATGGGCCCACCATTAACAAACTTATCGAGTCAGAAACGTTGAACAAGGTCTACAAAGTCCACGGGGGGAGGGGGGTTCTTGGCCAAACTTTGGGTAGGGGTCTGCCGTGAGCATATTTAAAATGGTACCGTTGGCAAGACTAATTTTTACGAAAATGGTACCCTAGGCTAGACCAATTTGACCTTTCTCTGGACCAATTCTTACGAAATTTTTAATTGGCTAGACCAATTTTGACCATTTCCTGGACCAATATTGTCAAATTTGTACCAGATATGAAATCAGGACCGTTCGCTAGACCAATATTGTCAAAAACGATACCCTTGGCGAGACCGTTGTAGGCCAAAATTGCAAAAAGGTATGCCCTTGGCTAGACTAGAAGTCCGAAAAAGTATACTCTTGCTCGCGGCACATCCCCAGGTACCTTTACTATGGAAGACCCCCCCCCCCCTAGTTACAAAGTTGGTGAATCACATCACATCACATCACATCACATCACATCACATCACATCACATCACATCACATCACATCACATCACATCACATCACATCACATCACATCACATCACATCACATCACATCACATCACATCACATCACAACGACGAAGCTCCCACTGACGTTACAGAAATGTTCGTCAGGCTACCCGATTCATGCAAGAGAGAACTCACATCACTTAATACTAAAACAGATTTGACCGTTGCTCGTAGAAAATCAGCTTTCTGCCAGAAGTGCTTCTCGTATAAGGGTGCTAAATTGTGGAACGATCTTTCTATTGAAGTCAAATCATCCAAAACTTATGAAATATTCAAGGAAACATATCATCACTGCCTACAGCGAATGTTGATTCCGCTTTCATGCCATAATTAGCACTATTTTAACTTGTTTATCAAATAGTTTTGAAATAAAATTATTTTTTTTCATATGCTTACTATATATCAGTCATTTGACTGACATGGCCAAATTGCCTAAAAAGAATTTCAAATAAAATCACATCACATCACATCACATCACATCACATCACATCACATCACATCACATCACATCACATCAAATCAAATCAAATCAAATCAAATCAACAACCATTAGCGCGAACATCAAAACTTCGTGGTATGGTAGACCTTATAATATGTATTCAAGTGAAAGCATGTGAAAGCTTTCGGCATGAGAACCCTTTTCAATCATTAGCTTTGCCGATGACAATGGCATTGAAAACTCGAAAAATAATTGCAGCTGAAAATTCGTGCCTTTTAGCTTTTTGCACAAAACTCCCTGCGTCCCAACAGATTCAAATCAATGCTTAATGAATACTTTTGACACACATTTGATTTCTTAGCTATTGATTCGATAGTATTTCTTTCCCCATTAGAGTGGATAGACTTTTATGGCATTCTAAAAAATAATTTGAATCCAGCAGTATCTTTATGAAGGATTTTCGATTGTGTACAACAGTGATAGAAGCTGTAACGCCAATCGCTCGATTAGCACATGTTTTCCGTCGTGAGATCTGACTTACTCGATGATATTTACCCATGAGTCCCTCAGAAAGGATCCGACTTATGCGAACATTATACTTACGAAATCCGAGTTAAATCCAATTCGAATATCCAACTTATGAGATCCGAGTTAGGCGAAGAAATTTCAAAGGATTCATGGCTATGGGGCTGGGATCGATACTTTTTGTCCGACTGATGGAAAATCCAAAATGTGCGAGTCCAATTTTATCCGAGTTTGGCTGCATTTGGAATTAGTGGATTGTTCATAGCATAGTTTGCTCTTGTCCTGTTAGCTTACCTAAACAAATTTGCTGTGACCTGTTGTGTTCCAGCCTTTATTATGCCTTTGTTAATATGATTTATCTTGTTTCCACCTGCCAAAAATGTTCTCTAAAAGCTGCAGCCTCGTGTTTTTCAACATTCCCTTATCTTGCTGCAAATATTTTATTGCGTATTCTTTGCCAAAGTGCTAGTTTTCAACATAATAACATGTGAGTCAGACAGAATTCACGCTATTTTGACGGCTACTCCTCCCTGAATATGAAAGCAATCATATTTTGCAATATTTGATTGAGTAGCCAACATAATTAATTATGTTTACAATTCCTGGCTGAAATCGGTCACTCCGTTCAAATTTACAATGGATTTTCTCAAGAAAGCCATTTCAAGAAACCTAAAAAACTTGCTTAGATCCCAAGCAAATTTCCCATCTATTTTTACCTGACAGCAATGACTTGAAAAAGCTTAGCACGTGCTATCCTCTTAGGATGCAATATCTTCCACATATTATGAATAACGTTATATTCCGAAGGATTCCATTCTCCCGAAAAGGCCATATATATGCTTATCCATGGAAGTATCATTATTGTTAAGAACGAAAAGAAAGACATTCGGCCCCTCGTTTTTATTAGTATTTACAGGTATTTGAAATAGGCTTTCTGCAGAAAATCTCCCATATCGAAGGGAAAGAATGATTCATTAAAGCGGGGTAGATTACTGGATCTAATTGAACAGGTTTCAATATTACTGCTTTGAAAATTAGGGAGCAATATTTTTTCTAACGCCGGGAGTTTTTGACGCACTTTGTAGAATCTTCTGCTCTCATATAAATGATACATTTCGTAAGCTAATTTTTTCATTGTCATACTTAAATCTGTTCTCGTTCATTGTTGAGAAACTGCAGAAAGCCAAAGGACCGCGCATCAGCCTTTGGCTGTTAGATTCCGTGAATTAAGACAATAAACAAGTTTTACGTTGGCAGCTTCGCTTTATCGCAAATCTCACCTGTCATCCATTTCAAGGTAGACGTGAGATTCAAGAGCTGAAAATGATATGTTACTTACCTATTTATCAGCTCACTCTTTTATTCCATAATATCATCAATTATTTTCCTTGGTAGATATATGACAACCTTTGTGACCAAGCTCAACAGACAATCTGAATGATATGGGAAAACACCAAATCTTTATAATTCCGGTGGTAAGTGTTTTTACGATTTATTCATTCTTGGATTTTGACTATTTAATAAGCTCGTTAAAAATGCAACACCTCTTTGCATAATTTCGGCCTCATCGGATTCAAAATGACTCTTATTTGTACAAATTATACGTTGCGTCATCTTTTAAGATAATGGAATTTTATTCTATCAGATATGATAGGTTGATTTATTTCTAGTCGGATCTGTTTTGGTCCATTCCTGAGATACTGTGGCAGAACTAATGGACGATGCATCTGCCTTCATATGTGAGCTTTCGGTGAAAATTCCGTGAATTAAAACACTAAAAAATTTTATATAGCTTTCAAATTTTGCTTCCATCAAATAGCTAAGCAAATATTTTGCTTTTGTAAATTTTGCATTCCTAGATTCAAAAAGCACGATATTAATATCTTACTTACCAATGTATCATCTTCGACACTTCAATATCATCAATTATTACTCTATGATAATCTTCACTGCCATCTTTGATACTGCAATATCATCAATTATTACTCTATGATATCCTTCACTGTCAAGCTCAACAAATAGACTGAAGAAGAAAAGAAAATCTCTAAATCTAAATGAACCTGTGGTCATTGTTTTTGCCATTTATTCATTTTTGGATTTTGATTATTTAATAATCTCGTTAAAAATGCAACACCTGTGCATAACAATCATACCTTCATCATTTAAACTTTCATGAATAATCACATTGAGGTAAGTTTGATAAAATTCCAACTGGATAGTAATAAAAACACATGCATGGGCGTGATTATGTGGTTACTAGAAGCATCTGCCTTCGTTAACTCACTGACAACTTAAACAAGTATAAACAAATGAATTTCACAAACAGTGGTTGAGAAGAAGTGAATCGAGAAAATTTATTACACGAAATAAAGTTATGGACCAAAATCACTTATTCAAACTTTGTTTGCTGGCAAAATTACCAGGCTACAATCGCTTCTATTTTTTCTATTGACATCACAAACTTGCAAAAATATAGAATTTAATGATTACAGGTAGTTTTGAAGCCCATCAAACTTATCGAAAGAGGTGTTCGATTTCGATCAGCTGATCAGCTGCTGAGAAACGACACAATGGGTATATTATTCTGGGAATATGCAGATGATGAATAAATGCAGCCGAAAAATCTCCCAGTGGAGCAGAACTTTCCTTATGTCATGAATACAAAAGTTTTTTTCATCGTTGAGGATTTTTTGCACTGGGAATTTTCATCTGACATGCCTTATTGACATAAATTTCGATCTGACCAACCATGCTATTTTTGACCAATGTCGACGTGCTCTAGACCTGTCAGGTTTCACGAATACCTCTTTTACGCTTAACCCGGTACGGTTTTGATTCTTTGCAAAGCTGTTACGGTTCAAGAGCGATTACATTGCTCCTGGGAAATGTTTTCAATAGAAAAGAGGAAAAAATGCTAGAGCAGCGTCGCCCATTATGGCTAGTCGCCCATTATGGCCGCTTAGTAAGAGAAATTAAATTTCAGGAGACTGAGAACAAGTAAACAAATTGGAATTGCGCGGGAAATCATTGCTGACGTCAGTATTAACATAATTTGACCTTCACTGAAGTTTCAGTTTCTTTGCATCGAAGCCCTACGAGATAATTGAGGGACATGTCAAATTGATTCTGTAAGTTCAATAGGCCCTTACGAAACTTCGATTTCTATTCGAGTTGAAACCAGCCTTCCTAAAATACCCGTTATCCCAAACGTAATGCATTGCGTTTAATGTGCTCATCGGTGAATAGATAATGGTAATTAAAGCTGTTTTTCTTAGCATAACTCTTCTCTGCAGAGTGGCGTAACTTGCTCGAACTGCATCCATAAAGGGCGACGCCTAGCGAAAAGATCGTTTTTATCCCCATCTTCAAAACCTTCAAAAATCCCTTTGTAGAGCAGATTGATTTGATTCAAACTTTCACACAATTTTCTCAATTAGTTGGTGATATCACCAATTCATTCAGATTTTTCCTAAAACCTCGTTGATGATCTTATTCGAAAATTAGCGACGACATGGGCCCGGGAGGGGGGGTACTCCCATTATGGCCTAACAGGGGGTCCAGTCGGTTTGAGGGTCTGACGGAATGGCTACCAAATGGCCCTTTTTGTCAAACTCATACTACCAATTGGGGGGTATTCCAAGATTCTTGACCAGTTATAAGATTTCAACTCAGTAGGCTCCTCAGCATGGCAATATGGTCGCTGCAGTAATAATTATCATTGAATTTCAAAGTTTTCTTGCTTTGTTCAATCAGTTTTTACAATGGAAAAAATTTTGAAAACTGCAGAAAAATTTCGCTACCAGATGCTCCCAAATGGCCCAATTTTAGGTCTACAAACTACCACTTGGGGGTGTCTGTAGAAAGGTACTACCATTTGAGGGTGTTTTTCAAGATTTTTGCTTTGGCCCTCTTTAACCCCGACTGGACCCCCTGTCAGGCCACAATGGGAGTACCCCCCCCGGGACATGGGCATAATGGGTGATACCACTCTAGGCTACAATCGCTTCATTCTGTCTATTGGCATCGCAAACTTGCACAAATATGGACTTAATGATTACAGGTAGTTTTGAAGACCATCAAACTTATCGAAAGAGGCCATCGATTTCGATCAGCTGCAGAGAAACGACACAATGGGTGTATTATTCTGGGAATATGCAGATGATGATAAATGCCGCCGAAGAATCCCCTACTGGAGCAGAACTTTCCTTAAGCCATAAATACAAAAGTTGTTTCCATCATTGACGATTGTTTGCACTGGGAATTTTGATCTGACACAAATAGTCCCAAGCACATTCGTTCTTCTCTCGTAATAATCAAATCGATTCCTAATGCTATTTTTTATGAATTTCGAAGTTTTTAGATCTGTCTGGTATCACGAATACCTCTTTCACACTTAACCCGGTACAGTTTTGATTAGTTACAAAGTTGTTACGGTTCAAAGCGCTTACATTTTTCTTGGGAAATGTTTTCCATAGACAGGAGGGAGAAAGTGCTATTGATTAGCTGAAAGAGTGTAAACGGGAGGCTGGTCCGTTACACCTTTAGTACAAATAGCTCTATCGGTACAGTGTAAACAGGGCCCTGATCCTGATTTTTGCCGATTCGCTATGTTGATTAAAATAAAAAGAAGTAATTAAGATGTAGCCAAGCCATGAAATTGCCAAGCCTTATAATTTGCTAAATTCTGTTGATTACTGTTTTATGCGTGAAGCGTTTTGTCACTTTACTTTTATAAGTCACCTGGTACAGTACCTGTGGAGTTTTGTAACTCAGATAATGTCCCTGAGAGCTTGACTCCAACTTAAATACACTCGATATTCTTTTTTTCAAATATAACAGCAAACCTAAACAATGAAAATAACTGATTATGAAACCGTATCGATTTACCCCTACGGTATTGCAACGAACCCCATATCATCATATCATATCATAAACATTATTTAGAGTTGGCTTTAACCTAGTACAGAGTACTAATTCATTCCAACTAAAAGTAAACTACCTAGTAATATAACAAAAGTGACTCCGAGCCAAAACGTTTTTTGATCTTTGGAAGTTTACAAAGATCTTTAGTCCTTAGGTCGTACGTTACTTCTTTCCTTTCATGAAATTCCCATAAATATGAGGGGTTCAGTTTTTTGACTGACTTGTAGATTTCAGTCATTAATTTCTGGACATTTTTAACATGGATAGTTTGGCTGTTATCTCTGCTTAATAGTAGCTGGAAAGAGGATTCAAAGTCCTGGTAGAGTACCCGCAGACAACGTTTATGTGCTCTGTTTATTTCATCGTTTGCAGCATCACTACAGAAAAGCCACACCAGGGGGCAGTAATTGAAATTCGAAAGGATTATGGTGTCACAGATTTTTGTTGCTTGATCCGGAGAAAGATATGTATTTAACCTTGCAAAAGCGCTGACTTTCTGATTAACCTTTGAACAAAGTTCGTGTATGTGTTTATTTAACTTTAGCTTGTTATCAATCTGTATCCCTAGGAGTTTCCCCACTTTCCCCTGTCCCACGATCGTACCTAAACCCAAACAGAATAACTATTCCTGTGCCAAATTTCCTCTACAAAAATTAATTTCATTAGGTTAGATAGTGGATTAACTGGTTAACAGACTAATTTAGCTGACGCTGTTTATACCCACTTCAGGTCAAATGGCCCTATATTTGGGAAATCATTGGCTGCGGTAACACTAGGCGTTTTTATCCCGTTGTATACCTTCAAAACAACGGGTTAACTACGCTGTGATATGTGACCGCATTTTCATTTCACATACAACGCTGTTACAACGCTTTGGTCCTGAGAGCTGATTCCATAAGAAAACTATTAGATACAAAAACAACGAGGAAAACAAGGTCTCGACCTATATTTTAGCGTTGTTTCATAGAATAACCAATCGCAGCCTTGCGTAGCGGTCACATGATACAGCACATCACTGTGTGACCGAGCGTCGTTGTACCGTTATATTGCCGTGCTTTCTGGCAACAAAAATAAATTGCAAGAAAATGAAGCAATTCACATCATAACGAGAAAATACAGTAGTGTGACCGCAGCCATTATCTCTTTATTTGTTTGATACTGTTACAGCAAGGTTGCCTTTTGTAAACAAAGAATACCGTTGTAATGGAGACAAACGGATTTAGCAGCCTCTAAAATAGATCTCACACCTTCTGCGAAACGAATCATAATGCTTTTTTCTCTGTGTTTATTTTCATTCGATTTAGTGCACTCAGAGGTATGAAGTATATCCCTCTGAAAGGCAAATCACTTTGCATTTTCAGAAACTTAAATCTTTTGCTTTGCAAAATTCGCCCTTCTTTAAAGGACAAGTCCGGGGTTGGTATGATTGATCATAAAATGCAAGATAATACTGCTAAGAATGATACTGTTTTCCACTATTTTTCGCCTTTTCCTTGTGAAATTACGTATTCAAATCAGCAATTTGAGCGAAGTGACGTCATATCGTGCAAACGAAAAAGAGGCTGTGCGATTGTTTTTTCGTCTCTTAATCGCTGCTAGCCTCTTTATCGTGTACTCATGCCATGAAAATGGCACAATAACACAACAAAGAGTCTTGCAACGATAAAGAGGTGAAAAACAATCACACAGAATCGTTTTCGTTTGCGCGATATGACGTCACTTCGCTCAAATTGCTGATTTGAATACGTAATTTCACAAGTAGAAGGCGAAAAATAGTGGAAAAAAGTATCATACATCATTCATAGCAGTATTATCTTGTGTTTTATCATCAATGATACCAACCCCAGACTTGTCCTTTCAGCCTGGTTTTCATTTGAAAAATCCTGTCGAAAGATCTTTCTTTTTCCAGCCAATAAAAGAACATGAAATCGTTACTGAAATAAAACTTCTAAAAGGCAACAAATCTCCAGGGCATGATGGTATTAAGCCATCGATTATAAAAGCTACCTTTGAACTCATAGTTAGCCCACTCTCTCACATCTACAACCTTTCCATAAATTCTAGAATATTTGCAGATATTTGGAAAGTCGCAAAAGTAATTCCTGTTTTTAAGAAGGGTGAAAGATACCTTGCAGAAAACTACAGACCAATCTCCCTCCTGTCTTGCTTTGAAAAAATATTTGAACGTCTGGTTGTCAAACGTATGATGACTTTCATCAAAAACACAAACTATTGTATGAACTCCAATTCGGATTCAGAGAAAACCACTCAACAGTGCATGCTCTCTTAGAAATTACCGATCAAATCTACAGTAAATTAGATCAAGATAACTGTGCACTTGGCGTATTTCTCGACCAATCAAAAGCATTTGATACTATTGACCATGAGATTCTTCTTCACAAACTCCATCATTATGGATTTAGAGGGATCGTTGGAGACTGGTTTTCCAGCTATCTCAGTAACCGTAAACAATACACGTGCTTCAATAAGACACAATCTGCCTTAGAAACCATTGAAACAGGAATACCACAAGGGTCAGTCCTAGGCCCAATTCTTTTCACGATATTCGTAAATGACATGGCAAACGCTATGAATGATGTTAAACCAAGACTCTTTGCTGATGACACGAACATATTTTGCTTTAGCAACAATATTAACGACTTAGCTAGAATAATAAACAGCTAACTAGCCAAATTAGATGAGTGGTTCAAAGCAAACAAACTGCTTATCAACACCAGTAAAACAAATCATTGCCTTTTTAAACCAAATCGAAATGAAACCATCGACAACGATTTCGCAATCGAAATGGGTTCCAAACTTAAAGAAGTCAACAGTCTAAAATATCTTGGACTGCAAATAGATTGCAACTTAAACTGGAATGACCATATAGACATACTTGCTAGCAGCTTAGTTAAATATTGCTCTATGTTTGCTAAACTGCGACACTTAGTCCCAGCTGAATGTTTGAAGGCTTTATTTCTCAGCTTAGTGCAATCAAAAATAAGCTACGCCTTAGAAGTTTATGGAGTGTCTAAAGAATGTCATTTAAAGCGACTCCAAGTACTGCAAAGTAGAATGCTTAAATCTTGCAGTTCAAAGACTATAGATACTCTACAAACATTCTGCATAAATCATATGGAATTTTAAAGTAAAAGATCTCTATGAAGCAAAAATTCTTAACTTCATGCATAAAGTGCATCATAACCCAGAAAAACTTCCAGCTGCATTTCATAGCTATTTTGAAACTAATGAGGGTAAACATAAATATGAAACAAGACAAAGAAAACACTATAAACTATGCAGAACACGCAAACATTGGGGTGACCAAACGCTTAAAAACAAAGGTGCAAGACTCTGGAATAACCTCCCAGATAAAATAAAACATATCAATAACGTAAAATCATTTTCTAACGAAATAAAAAATCTTAGACTTCTTCAATACTAATAAAATAAAGAAACAAAAACAACAAATTAAATCAAATACAAAATGACTTAACCTTTAACGCTTTATAATATTAACCATTATACTTTTACCAGTTTGCTACTACTATTCTTCTAGTTACGTTTTGTATATATTTCGCTTGTTTTTGTTCTCAAAGCGGCTCAGACTAGATAAGCTTTGCTTTTTCTGAGTCGTATAAGTTTTACAGTACATTGTATTATGTATCATGTATTTCTTATGAATAAAGTTTGAATTGAATTGAATTTATCTTTGGGCATCGGCGATCATCGCTGATGCTCAGAGACAGTGATCGGTGATGAATTACGATTTAATGAAAACGAGGCTTTACCTATTTCACGCTTTGCATGGTACGAAGTTCTTAACTTTTGTTTAAAAGAAACTATCCCCAAGAGGACAATCATGTGACCTGAAGTAGGTGTAAACGTTAAACGTTAGCTGAATATGTCTATTCGGGCTATGCAAAATAATATGACAATGGCATGATTCAGAACATTATCATTCATTTGTCAGTGCTAGTTGCATTTAGTTGTATTGGAGTCTTCTTTTAGAAAATCCATGAATTGCAACAATTGATTTGGTGGCCTTTAGGGTGTGTTTCTGGGTGGGTGGTGCATTACCGCATTTACCCTGAACCTGGTATCTTTTATATGTGCAAATCAATGGCCACACCACGGGGTATTCATAGTATTTTACTCCCCGTGGTATCTTCCTTCATGTGTTTGTGTAGTAGATGACAGGTATAGTAATTAGTAATATGTTTTGTCAATTCTATTGGGCAAACACATGCGCCCAAGTCTATTTCGTTAGAAAAAAGTTGCAAAAGGAATCAAGGACCACGGAGGCGGGGGGCTGGGGGCCCTAGCCCCCAAATAATTTTCAAGAGATAGTTTTTGGTGTTTAAGAATTATGTTTATAAGAGTAAATATTGCCAACGGTTCATAAATTATTCAATCAAAGTGCTAGCACCCTCATTTTGCGTGTCTTTGTATGGCCCAACAATACTGTTTTTCGTTCATTCATCAACAGACTTTAGTCTTATAATGAAATACGTCAAGCAGAATTATGCCAAAAATATATCACAATTTCGTAGTTTCGTAGTTTCGATATTGTTACCACAGCTTTGAATATCAAAATTTTTAGCAAGACGTCTAAAAAGTTCGCTTCGCTTAACAATGTTTCAACAAATAGTTAACAATTTGGCAGCTCTTAATTTGATGCAATAGTAAATTTAATTAAAAGTCACCTAAGTTCCAGTGTTCTATGACGCTTAGTTTAACAGCAATTACAGGAAGTTTGGATGGGGGGGGGGAGAATAGGGTTAAAGAAGTGGCTTTAATTTATGCCGTTCCCTCAATCCAAAAGATCCGTCCTTGGCCCAGAGCCTTCACAATCAAATAAAGATTGATATGTCTTGTGCTTACCATTTATAGCTATGAAAAGGGCGTTGGTCTCATTTATAGCCAAAGTAGAGGGCGTGGTCGCGACATTTTTTCTGATAACCTCAGAATTTTCCACTGCTTTGTAGCCCCCCCCCCCCCAATCCAATAAAGGTTCTGCGGTCCCTGAAAGGGATAGTCTACTTTCAGATAGATAGACTTATTACAGTTGACGAAATAGACTTTGGGCAAGTCTAATTAGAGCATAAAATGATAAAACAGAAACCCATGACAATGCAGCAGAGCAACTTCTTTTTCTTACTAAATTCTTTACAAGTAACCCCTATTCCCCATTCGTCCGCGCCGACTTGATTTGCTTATGAATTACAGCTGGTATTCAAAAAAGTATCAATCTTGCTTTCACCCAGGGGGGGTACTCATTGACTTTTAGTACGGGGGGGTCCGTGCCAATATTTGGGATCTGAAATTTTACATCAAATCAATATTTGGGGTCTGTGAATTACAACATGGACAACAATTGAATATTTGGGGTCAACAAATCCGAGGAAAGGAAGAATCCTGCAATTTGGCCCTGAAGTTGCGAATCACGAAATAAATGCTTTGGTATTATTCAAAAACTGAGAAAAATCAAGAGGCTCAAATTGAAATCATTCAAAAACATGTAAGGGGCCCCAGAAATAGATAACAATATTTGGGGTCTCCAAAACAAGCCGGGTTATAGCTTAACTTTTATGCTGTCAAACATTAATCCCTGTTTACAATGCTATCTAAAATTCCTACTTAGACCACGAGTTACCAACAAACTTTAATTACTGATAAATTTCAAATACATAGGTATTTTTCAATTCGTTCGACTATATGTCTAAACGTCTCAATAGGCTATGGCACCTCAAACCAATCAGTTCGCCTAACAAAGTTTAACAGAGCTATTTTCTGGTGAAATATTTGGTAAATATGTCCAAACGTATCACCTGCCAGCTTCAAAATAGCTATCAACAACCTCAAACCAAATCAGCCAGGGCATCTGTAAACATACAGAGAAAAACAGGGTTATCCAGATCCGTGTTTACAAACCCAGTTGATAAAGGCATAATTTTAAAAACGGGTCTTATAGTGGATCAGTTTTAATCCAGGTATCTTTTAACCTACCTGTGGGTCTGTGGAAACGCATTACACGGATGAATTTTAACCCAGTTGCAACAGCAACAACATGCTTTACTTTCAGCACTTCAAATGTCAAATTTAAGTTGAAGCGACAAAAAGGAGGATAAAATGACTAAAAACGACCACTGAAAGCGAATAAAAACAGGTCCAAAATAAAACTGACGTTTTAATTGGACTTTAAAAACAACGGATAACTCTTGACCCGTTTTTATTTCAACTCCGGCTAGTGGAAAAGCAGCCTAATTCCCCACCAGTGATGCACAATTTCCTCACCAGTGAAGTGCTCTTAATTCAGAAGGAAAAAGAGGTGAGTCAAAAACGAATCGTGCACTTGCCAGAAATGTACGACAAAGAAATCAGAGAATGGTTGAAATGAAGAATGAATTGTAAATTGTATGCATGAAACATTTAACATAGAGAAGGTCAATCTGGATTACACGTAAATCATTGCTTATAAGAAAGCCTATAAAGGTATGCCCTTTTCATAACAGCCCCACAAGCGTGGAGTCCTAGGTATGCCCTTTCCATAACAGCCCCACAAGCGTGGAGTCCTTAAATGTGTTGTGGAGCAATGGTTCTGGATTACACGTAAATCATTGCTTATAAGAAAGCCTATAAAGGTATGCCCTTTTCATAACAGCCCCACAAGCGTGGAGTCCTAGGTATGCCCTTTCCATAACAGCCCCACAAGCGTGGAGTCCTTAAATGTGTTGTATGCATGAAACATTTAACATAGAGAAGGTCAATCTGAATTACACGTAAATCATTGCTTATAAGAAAGCCTATAAAGGTATGCCCTTTTCATAACTGCCCCACAAGCGTGGAGTCCTTAAATGTGTTGTGGAGCAGTGGTGTAATCCTCTGACTTTGCAGCTAGAACAGTCAGGTGGACAGGGTTCGACACCCATCTACTTCTGCAATCCCATCGCTTCACGCTAAATAACACAAATTTTACCCTCACCTTCACCTTCTAAAGGTACCCTGAAATCAGCTCATCAAATGGACAATCTAATTTGCTGCATTGATGGTACATGAATCTTCTTTTTGCTCTATTCATCATAGAAATACCCAAAATATCCCAAATGCCCACCACTCGACATTCAGCTTTACCTTTTACTTTCAACATAAACTAGCACCAGCTTTAGTTTTGGCTTTAGTTCCAAGTGTTAGCAAAATTACTATGGCAATAAACAACAGTATAATTCAACTGAGCAAAACCTGGACTTATGTCACGCATAAGCCTTCATAAGTGATTCACCTTGCATCTTTTGTGCCTGACATAAACCCGGTGGGGGGGGGGGGTACTCCCATACTTGACCTGACCAGATGTATCACTCAACAGGGTGTCCTTTTCCGGTAAAAAATTATGCGACTGGGTGTCCTTTTCTAACGAAAATCATTTTACATATGAACTGCTGCCTTGCAAGAATGACTAAGTCATAAATACCATGTCTATAACTCGAAGTTTGACCTCTCATAAAGCAGATACAGTAGCTTCAGCATTGGTCTCGTTGACATATTTATGTTGCTATCCCTGCCAAAAAATGAGTAGTTCTTGTCTCTGGCCACAACAAACTATGTCCTGTCTTTACAGTGAATATCCATTCATAAAAGCATGTCATCGTAGTATCTTCTGGTTTTGCTTTCTTTGGTCACGCATGTGATCGTCAAACAAATACAATATTAGGATATTTCAAAACTTATGATATCTCATCCTTTAACTCAGGTTACTTATTATGACAATTAAAGATTAGTATTAGTAAAGTTATTAATTCTCAACATTACATAGTTTGCAATGCACGTATTTTTTCTTATAAGAAACTGCTTATAAGAAACTCAACTCTCAGATTGCCAAAAAATTAAGAAACTCCAGTACTGGGAAAATACAAGCTACGAAACTATTTATTTTGATAAAGGAAATCCTCGACATGTTTTTAATTTACTTTTACTTGTTTCCTGTATCATATTACTCGTAAGGTTTTTGAGTAATGTCTAAACATTGGGAAAATGTTCACAAGGGCACAGGTAGTGAACATGAAGATTGTTATGGAACCTCTAAGAAACTCGTAAGAAACTCTGAGTACTCAAAATCTGATAATTTTAAGAAACTTCCAGTACTGGCCCAAATTCTTAGTTTCTTATAAAAAAAAACGTGTATCTAGAAACAATCCACACATTTTCTTGAAAGAAATTGTGTACTTTTGTTGGTCATGTGAAATGACTTTACATATTTTCTTCTGCTGATTTTCAAAAGTAGACATATCAGTTTATAATCTCTTCAAAGTGATAAGAGAACTATGCTTTCCAATCTTTTGATGAATAGCAAGATGTTTTTAAATGTCTAAAAGGAAATCTTTGTCAGTAGCAGAAGTCGGAATAACAAAAAAACAATATAGAGCGAAGTTATTTGCAGTTGTAATTGTTAGAAAAGCCATTATAGAGCAACGTAGGCGAGTCTGGTATGTGTTTGGAAAACACTTTTCAGTCGCGCAGATTTGGTAAGACAACATTGGGGAGAAGTTTTGAAATTAAACTTGTGAGTGAGATAACTCCCTCCGTACAGACATCACTAAATTTGCCACATTCCAAAACACTTCTTCCAAATGTTAAAGGGAATAGACATAGCTATATCGACAAGTTGCTATAAATAGGCACAAGAAACACCCACAAACCCATTGTTTCCTTCGCCACACAATGAAACCGAAAGGCGTCAAAGTTGTTGAATACAATAGATTATGTTTTTAACTTGGCCCGGGCCAGCTTTTAACTATGTCGATTCCCTTTAAGTTGTGCTTGCAATAATCAGAAACAAGACGTGATGATTAGCTTAATTCAGACTTTATTAAGAAACAAAGTTCAGCTGTTTGAACAGGGTGTCTCAAAAATGTGTGCCCCATATGTGGAGCTGTTGTGGAGGAGTTGTACTTACAATTATCTCGATTTTAACACAGTTGCATATGACATGTTCAATTTATATTTAGATACTTTGTTTCAATCAATCGGGCAAACTGTTGCTGAATTATGATAAAGGAAAGGCAAGATAAGTTTTCGCTTCAAAACATCACTTCTTTCGTTATCCAGGAATATCAAAGTCAAGCAAATTTTGAAAGAAAGGATTCTAGCGATGTATTTGTATTCGTATTTTTTCTTCATTTTTAAATAGGTTGATAGTTGATTGTGTTGCTCCAAAAAAAGAAAACATTAAACACTCTTTGAAAAATAAATGTAGAAAAGATTTAACTATAATGAGAAACCGTTTCTTTAAAAACTCACTTGATTTTGACTTGGAACAAAAGAAGTGCCGTTTTTGAAGCAACCACTTATTTCGCCTTTCCTGTGCCATAAGTCGCTGGGCCCTAAAATACTCTAGCATGGTAGCAAAATGTCCACCGGCTGTCCCAAGATGATGCATTATCGGTTGATTGCCTATAGGTCCATAACCAATCAACCAATTTTCAACAACTTTAATTCATTTGATAACTGACAGGCAAGATTGTGTTCAAGATGTTGGTTGTGGTTTTACGACGATGTTTTCATATCGACAAGAAGATTGATAAACTTGCTGAAATTCAAGCCTTAGATAGCATGAGAAAGAAAGGGCCTACCTTTCCAGTCAACATTTTAGATTTGATACAAAAAGCTGAACTCATTCATATTCTCTGAATTCAGTATTAACTGAATTCGTATTCTCTGAACGACAAGTAACAGAAAGTTCAGCCTTTCGCATCACATCTAAAATATTCACTGGGAAAGTCGGCTGTTTCCTTTTCATGTCATATAAGGGTTGAATGTGAGCAGGTTTTTGGATCCTCTTTTCGACATGAAAACATCGGTATAAAAGCACAACCAACATCCTCGAATATAATTTAGCCTTTCGGCAATCAGATGAAATAAAGTTTTTGAAAATCGGTTCACTGGTTATTCATATGTAAGCAATCCAACGATAATACATCATTTTGGAACACCTGGTGGATATTTCTTTTCTATGCCAGAGTATTGTAGGCATAATACCACAGAACGCCTTGAGCTGAGATAAAATACAATCTTTTTCTTATAAGAATACCATGGGTAGTTAGACACTGCTGGTGTGCTTCTATGGAGAAGAGCTGGATAATATGTATCTGCGGGGGAAATTTTTTATAGTGCTGCGGATCGATATCTCCTCCGCAGTACTGCAAAAAAATTTCCCCCGCAGATACATAATATCCAGCGCTCCTCCATAGAAGCACACCAGCAGTGTCTAACTACCCATGAGAATACTATACATTTTATGCACCCTCGATATTCTTAAGAAATTTTCGTTTTGAGCCTGAATAAAGCCTTAAGTATTCTTATCTTACTTCAAATCTGTTATGATTCTCTATTATGAACATCTGAAAAATGAGACATAAATATACGAGCTGAAGCTGAGCAATGTTCTTAAAAGTTGGATTTATGATTCTGAGACTGAATATTCTTATACTTATAAACATCATTCTTTTAAAAAATGAGCGCACAAGAACTTTTTAAATGGCGCAATAGATTGTCGGCGGTTTGTTAACACCGGAATCAAATCTTTAAAAAAAATATGCACTATTAGTTAATGCATTTTTTCCATTTGATTTAGACCCCCTTTACACGGTAGCGGATCAAAAGTGATACGGATCAACGTGTTACGGATCATCCTTCCGTTTACACGGTAGCGGCTCAACAGTGATACGGATCAACGTGTTACGGATCACCCTTCCGTTTACACGGTAGCGGATCAAAAGTGATACGGATCAACGTGTTACGGATCACCCTTCCGTTTACACGGTAGCGGATCAAAAGTGATACGGATCAACGTGTTACGGATCATCCTTCCGTTTACACGGTAGCGGATCACAACGAGTACACCCACTGTCAACACGTGTGCTGCTATTATCTTCAAACAGATTATGAAAGCAATATAGCATAGAAAGATAATCTAGTCAGGAATCCGAATCAAAATTGATGCGGACCACTTGCATTTACACAGCGTGGAGCAGAAGTGATCCGATACAAAAGTGCTTTCGCAGCAGGATCAAAATTGATGCAGATAGCGGAACAGAAGCGTATCAGATCACTTCGAGCTCGTGTAAACGGGAGGTTGATTAGCCTACGCGTAGACCCATTATCCCAAAGGAGGAAAGGGTCTACGAAACAAAGAGCAAAAGCTTGCTACTGAGGTTTCTAGATTTCTGGAAACTTAATCTATGCAGCCTTTGTTTCAACCATAGAAATATTTCTATTTCTATGGTTTCAACGCGTTTCACAGATCATTTGAAAAGGGCATTAGAATTATTAGGGTAACACGGGGTAAAGTGAACTACGGGGTAAAGTGAACTACTCAGAACATTCGCGCTTCTCTCCAAAAGTAAACATGCAATGATAAAACGTGATTTATGCCCAATGCTTTGGTACATGTGCTCACAGAAAATGAAAACATTTTTGCAAAATAGTTCTTCCTATTGTTGCAAAAAATCCCTTTACCCGAGGCAGTAGAAACAACCTCGGGAAATTATGGTTTATAGGTCTGGGCTCCTATCTTTGGTCTTAATTTTTTACCCCTAGACGAAATTCATTTCTATAATTGTTTTGATCGATTTGAAGCACATGCCATGTGTTTACTTTTTCCAAAAGAAAAGGGCCAAGAAAGACTTTTTTGTCAGCTAACATAATATTTTAAAAGATCTACCGTTCAGTCGATATTTTGCTTCGACCGGGGTAAAGTGAACTACCCATGATTTTTGATTTTCTCATATGAACATTAAGTCAGATGAAGAAAACCTATTTCATCTCATTTGCTTCATAATTCTGCCTTCAGAAAATCATAATTTGCAGGACAATTTTTCGCTCTGATGACACAGAAATATATTCTGATACCAGCTCCCTGAAATACCTCCAAAAATTTGACAGCCTAAGTTTGACCTTCATTCAAAAATGCGGTTACTGATCTAAGAATTTCATTGGGATTTGATGAAGCAAGTATACCTATTGACATAGAAAGGATAAATGGCCATCACTGTGAAATTAGAATATTGATAATTCTGTTAATTGATAATTGATAAGTTAATTGATAATTGTCATAGATTTATAACTATTTTTGGTTTTATTTCTGGGTGGAGGTTTCAGGGCAAAGTGAACTACTTTGAAAATAGTGTTTCTCTTTGTGGTGATTTGGTATTTATATGTAATATAGTGTTTTCCAAGTATATTCCCATTATTGTTCATCGAATTGTATTCAGGTCTTGCAATCTGACTCGAATTTGTGACTTTAATAATAGTTTTTGGTTGATATTTCATCTGCAAAGATCGTTCTCAACGTAGGTCACCGTTTAATTTTTTTAAATATCACTTTTGCGAAAATTTTGGGTTTATTTCGTTTTTGTGCAAAATAAATCATGTTTTCGGGTTTTACCAGCATCATTTTGGTTTTATCGAACAATTGCTAAGTAGTTCACTTTACCCCGGCCTGGGGTAAAGTGAACTAGGCAGAGCGGTCGCCAAAGAAAGCTCTTTTGTGAGACAATGGAAAAAGATTTGAAAAATATTTTTGCTTGATAAACTGACCCAAAGACATAATGTCAAAACAACGTTAAAAAGTTTGCCCTCAGCTACAATATCTTTAGGATATCCTTGAAAAACCTTCAAAATAGTTCACTTTACCCCGTCTTACCCTAATTGGGCGGCCGTAGAAAAAGGGTTGCTCTTTGTTTCGTAGACCCTTTCCTCCTTTAGGATAATGGGTCTACGGGTAGGCTAGAGGTTGATCCGCAACATTTTTTGTATCGTATCAAAAGTGATCCGCTACCGTGTAAACGGGGTCTTGATTGCTTCAAAGAAACTTCAAGTATTTGGCATAAAGTATTCATTGGTAATCATTTACAGGTTGATTATTTTCAAAACTACAACGCCCTCTAGATCGTAGATTACATGGGCAGTTTTCCGCAAAATTATTTGAATAGAAAGGAAAGCGCAATAATTCTGAGAAAAGATCTAGGTATTAAAGATTGCCAATGAACACTTAGAATGAAAGACCTAAAGTCACTTTCAATTCGTTAAATCAAACAAAAGATGCATCAACCTATCGTGAAAAGTTTTTAGATATTTCATTCCTATGCTGTTCTGTATACATGGATTTTTTATAAGAAACTAAGAATTTTGGCCAGTGCTGAAAGTTTCTTAAAATTATCAGATGTTTAGCACTCAGAGCTTCTTACGAATTCCTTTAAGGTTCCATAACAATCTTCATATTTACTTCTTGTTCCAATCTGAACATTTCAAAACAAAGTTTTTGAAACTTTCCAGTGTTTAGACATTACTCAAGTACCTTTCGAGTGATATGATAGAAGAAACAAGTGAAAAAAAGTAAAAATATGTCAAGGAATTCATTTATCAAAATAAATAGTTTCTTTAGTTATATTTTCCCAGTACTGGAGTTTCTAAAATTTTTCGTGATCTGAGAGTTGAGTTTCTTGTAGGCTGTTTCTTATCAAAAAAACCTGTTGAAAAAACTCACTCCTTTCCCCTATCATTGCAATCGCCTGACGCTATCATACTTACAAGTGAATTTGTTGAATTCTTCTTTGAATCTTCTAGCACTTGAATGCTGGAATCAATTTTTTTGTAGATTAGCATGTAAGCTTATACATCATAAAATTCACTAGCTAATGAATTCGTCGATATCCACTGATTATGCAGCAGCTCCCAGAAAATCTAGTTAAGAATAGAACAGCTAAAAATACTCAGGAATTGGTTACAAAGGCTTAGTAACGATTAGAAAGGGCTTTCAACTTGCAATAGTTTCAGACCTGATTTTTGAGACTAAATAAGGAAACTACTTAACGGAAATAAATCGTCCTAACCCTTTCAATACTCATTTAGAGTAAAAAGCAGCTAAAAACAGCTGTGTAGAAATTTATCTTTGAAATGAATAAGAACAATTAATTCTTAAGTAAGTTTTGCAAGTTTATACACCAGCAGTAATGCATTATATCTGGACAAAATCTAAGAATAATTCGCCAACAAAATCTTTCAACAATAAAAGGTCATTCAATTCAAAACTCAGTGGAAACAGGTGCCATCATGTGAAAGATAAGAAATAATTGTGTTTGTTGAAGCAGAATAATCTACATCATCTCGGTCATGCTGTCTTCACTGATAAAAAAAACTGGCTTAATTGCTAAGCTATGAATATTGAAGGCTTGATTAGCAGTGAAAAACGCTGATGCAAATCAGCATGGTATCGAGAGTTGTTGATGCTTAGTTTCGTTCAAGATTATGCATGTGCTGTTATCTCTATGGTCCTTCTAGTACATGGGTAAATCAAGCACTATTTTCTCATGGAGGGGGGCAAAAGTTTCCCAGATTTTATACGCAACCGTAATGCCTATTGCAACGCGATTTGGTACACATGATTACCAAGCAATTATGATTCTAAAACTAGCATCATGAGCTATTTAGTCACATTTTCTGTTGCTAGGACACAAAACAATGGAAATTTGCTGAAATTATTTCTACCTGCGTCAACACTATTACGAAATATAACCAGTTCCTACATCACCTACCTAGAGTTGCATTTGTCCACGATTACTTGAAAAAGACGTTCTTTGTTAAAATAGCTGAGGATTGTCAGACACAAGCTTTGTCCACCAAGTTCATGAATAATGTCACAATTCTACAGAAATATCCGTTCTGATGACAGAACTGTCTAGCTATAGGCACAAAATGAACCAATGTTTGGAGACAAAAATTGCAAAAAATTACATTCTATACTTGACAAGAACCAAATTATTTTGCCAGGGTTAGCTGATCTTGTGATTGGTCAAAAATGAACAAATTTGGCTTTTTTAGGGCATCAGGACGATCCCATAGGATTATCCTACCTCTCACAACTTAGGGTTGGTCTCAGCAAGTTAAATCTCCATAAATTCAAGCATAATTTTAGAGATATTTTAACCCAAGCGGCTCCGGAGAACGATTCTAAAAGAGACAACTCAGTGGCGGTCTAGGGGTCGTATCTGAAATAACATAACATTTGTTACATAAGACATACTGGTAAGTACTATAACGTCTTGTTTCGAGTAGTTAGGTGTCATTCTCCTCCACCGCAGTGAGGTAGTATTTCTCCTCTGCCGCAGCAAGAGGTAGTAGTAGTAATTCTCCTCCACGGCAGTGAGGTAGTATTTCTCCTCCGCCGCAGCGATAGGTAGTAGTGGTAATTCTCCTCCACGGCAGTGAGGTAGTATTTCTCCTCCGCCGCAGCGATAGGTAGCAGTGGTAATTCTCCTCCACGGCAGTGAGGTAGTATTTCTCCTCCGCTGCAGCGATAGGTAGTAGTAGTCATTCTCCTACACCGCAGTGCGAGGTAGTATTTCTCCTCCGCAGTCGGCGAGAGGTAGTAGCAGTATTTTTTGCGGTACTTGTAGTAGTTGTCTTAAAACTACAATAAACTACCTAGATCAATAACTAAAACAACTGGTTAATATGGGGAGGCTGGTTAAGGGGGCCATGTTAAATCCCTGTATCTTAAGGTGCAAACAAGTATAGTTAACCTGGCCACCTATTGTGTGGCCCAAACCAAAACAAGGGGGGACAGATACGACCCAGAGAAATTTCCTAAGCATCCTAAGAAAAGGGGAAGGGTGGGTGGGAATTTCAGGAACGAATGGCCTCAGCAAAACGTTGCATGTGCTCTCAACCATGATGCATGCTGGGAAGGGAGATGACAAAGCGCGGGAAATGGCCTACGCAGAGGGGTGAGGTAATTACACCTCCGCCTGTATGTTAAAAAACATTTATGGGGCATAAATGTGCTAATAAACCCAATGTGCCCAACAAGCGATTTGATGGCATTGAAGACACGGAGCACTTTTTGTTGCTCTGCCCTTCTTTTGATGTTCAAAGACAAAATCTTCTCGCTGGAATTGTTGAATTATTACGACCATTTGTACAAATCATCAATCTTTCAAATCATTCTTTGACGCAGCTTTTATTGTATGGTGATCAAGACCTTTCTAATGAGTTGAACAGAAATGTACTCGAATTAACTTGACGCTTCATCCACGAAACTGGACGGTTTGATTAAGATCTACTGAGATTTCAGCTATGCACTAAGCAATCACCAAGTCCTTATCGTCAGTGTTTCTTTTCCTTGTAAATTCTGTTTCACATCAGAGGTCAGGCATTTTACTTACATAGATCAACAACAAATGAGTTGCGCTCGTAGCATCAATAAATCCATCGCAACCCCGATCTATGACATCTGGTGTGAAACAGAATCTAGTATAGTGTCCTTTAATTTATAAATGTTCGTAGTGTGACTGTATACAGTTTAACGTTTCGTGTTTTTACACATAGGCCATGGGGTAGTCATAGTCTTTCGCTCCCCATGGTATCATACCTGTAGTGTCGTATAGTAATTAGAATTAGGTATAGTACAATGTAAAATATGTTGTAAAATTTGATATTTGAATAAATAAAAGAAAACAAATTCAAGCTTTCGCCTCGAGTTCAAAATAGTTGGCAAAAAGTTCGTTGGGGCAAATGTCAAATAAAGGAAATAGAGGCTCCTTCGCAGCAAATAGTAAAACAAGTCCATCCTTTTACGGACGAAAGATAATTTTATTGCAGCAGGCTGTTGAAAATTCCTATTTCATAACATTGAGCTACGGTTTGGAGTCATCCAATAACATGACTAAATCAATTATTTCATCAAGGGTGACGAATTTGAATGAGAATTGAAATAGACGAAGTTGTTTGCAAATATATAGTTTTTATCTTCAAAGTTTCTGTTGTCTACAAATGCAACAATTTACTTGCATTGCATACCCGGGGGGTCACTACCATATGTACCAGTACGGGATGTGCCATTTTTTGGGGTACCTTTTTTCAGGCCGAAAATAAATTTTAGGGTGTCATTTTTGGTAACATCACAAATGAACATAAATTTTGGGGTGTCATTTTGGAAGAAAAATGCTTGAGGGTATTGAATTTAATCTGATTTCAGGTACTTGGTTAGAATTTCGAATTTTGGTCACAATTTTAGGGTATCTTTTTTGAAAGGCCCGTAAATTTTGGGGTATGGTTTTTGAAAAATTGATAAATTTTAGGGAATGGTTTTACAATTAAAAATGGCACACCCCCGTCATCCGCCTATTGAAGTGACCCCCCCGGGATTGCATATTGACTTGAAAAGAGAAATTGCTGTTTATATTGAAACAGATATAATTTTGTTGATAATGAGCTCCGACAGCAGCTTCCATTGTGCAGTACATTAAAACAATTCACAGTACTGAATTGCTGTCGGCTCCATTGCCTCAAAAATAAACTTCGTTGCCGATAAAACACACAAATTTTGGCCCTTTCCTTTCATCAATCAGGTCTCCCTAGAAGAAATATTGATGATTTGATTCAGTGCAGTTATGAGCTTATTATTCCTATCCAGACTAGGCTTTTTGAAACTATCTGGGGAGACTAGGGGGGCACAAAGTGCCCCCCTAGTTTTTCTCAGAATCGTAAGTGCTAGAGACTTGAAACTTGGCACAAGTAACAAACATGATAAGGCAAACAAGATGATGTGATTTGTTTTTGTTTATGTCACGTGATTAAGTGCTGACGTCAGCAAATGTTGCTAATTTGGGTGTAAAACCACATGTACTTTGTCGCGTTGTATCTCCAAATTGATAAAACATATCGATGTGATATTTGAAACATAGAAGGATTATATCCTTGTAATTCTTATTTTGAAATTTTTGCTTTGTAACACTAATATTTATGCTGATGTCAGCATTTATTTATTTTGTACGAAAAAAGAGCGATTTTTGTCTAAAATTGATTATAAATTACTTTTAAAAATATCAAAAAATGCTAAATATACATAAAAAGACCTGCTGCATCATATAATGTCACTCATTCTTCTAAAAATGAAGCATAACATGGTTTTTCGTCAGTACGCATGCGCAACAACCAATTGTTGATGACGTCATCAAAATCGATAAACTATATGTCAAATGGAAGCTTGTTTCAAGACGAGTCCAAATTGTCATAGAGCCAGTGGTTCCAAAGCTTGACTTAAAAGGTATTTATTTTGCGGAGCACTCAATTTAAAGTCATGTGTTGACCCCCGGAATCAGTGTCAACATTTTTGAAATTGACATGAAAAGATGTCTCATAGATAGAAATTAAAAGTCACAAAAAGCTAGACTATTCTAGAGAAACTCGACGAGCTGTGTGGAAAAGTTTACTAGGGGGGCACTTTGTGCCCCCCCCCCTAGTCTGGATAGGGTTAAATCATTTTTGAATAAAAAAATCATTATCTTTGATAGTTGACTGAAATCATAAAAACTGTACCATGAAAATCTGCATGAATCACATAATAATCTACAATCGTGGACAAAATATATTGGAACAACGTAAGATTCTACAATTTCATTTGAACAACCCCCCTTTTACCCCCGATACAATGTTGTTTGGATGTTTTCAGCTTCAAGATGCCAACCAACATTGTTTCGGGGGTAAAAGGGGGTGGTGCAGATGTAAGAGTGAGAAGAACTGAGATAATCACCAAAAAATCAACTTTGTTCCAAATATTTTGTCCAGGATTGTCTGGCAAAAATATTGATATATTAGACTTTGCCTGTGAACAGTGAACGTTGTATAACGTTTAACTTGCTTCTTTTTCGATCAAACATGTAGCCATCATCTACATGGAGGAGAAAGAATATTTTGCCACACCTCAAGTGACACACCCAACTAACACAAAAGAATGATTATAGAATTCAACTAAATCTGCAGTAATGATTGAATAAGGACACAATGATTTTATGCTCCTTTTAAAAACTATTGGAATCCAAATAGAGCAGGGACAGTGTCATTATATGATTTGATCACGGGTAACCACAAGGGCAACCACAAGGGCAACCACAAGGGTAACCATGATTTCATACTATTTTTCGTTGAATAAGCACGGGTAACCACGGGTAACCACGGGTAACCATAATATTTATAAGGAAACATAACTTTCCTTTTAAATATTATGGTTACCCGTGGTTACCCGTGCTTATTCAATGCAAAATAGTATGAAATCATGGTTACCCTTGTGGTTACCCGTGTGGTTACCCGTGCCAAAGCCCATCAGTGTATACATAAGATAATTTTGATGCAAACTTGCAAGTACCACATAGTCCTAAGATCGGCCATCTTTGCGAAAAGCTGCCATATTTGTTACCATAGAGATTTTTCATGCCAAAAGACGCCATTATTTCTGAATATCAGTTTGTTTATTGGAATTATGGATGAATGGCCTGAACTTATTTCTCTACCAAATTATAAAGAAAAGTCAGACATGACCGTACTTGTCGTAAGTACTATAAAATTGGTTTATGATATGTTGTTCTGACAATGTGTGAAGATTTGCCAATTCCATCGTCAATACTGAGCCCTTCCTTGCTAATTTGATCATCTATCCTGTTAAAAGTGTCAAATGTTACATTTTTTCACTGATGCCATCTTACTGGTAAAGATTCTAATTATTTTTCGCATTTTCCCCTTTCTTTGACCAACCCTACAAGTTTCTTCATACAGACAATCGTGGACAAAATATATTGGAACAACGTAAGATTCTACAATTTCATTTGAACAACCCCCCTTTTACCCCCGATACAATGTTGTTTGGATGTTTTCAGCTTCAAGATGCCAACCAACATTGTTTCGGGGGTAAAAGGGGGTGGTGCAGATGTAAGAGTGAGAAGAACTGAGATAATCACCAAAAGATCAACTTTGTTCCAAATATTTTGTCCAGGATTGTAGGGTATAGACAAATGCAAGCAGGCATCGTAAGATAATATTCATGACAAACCCTGGCTTTATCTAAATTTGCATATATTAAATTCGTAAGCGTACGAGGCGGGAGGCCTGGGGGCGGCGGCCCCCTCTAACTTCAGAAAAGTTATCGAAAATGAGCCCCAATCTGGCAAAAAATGCCCTAAGTCGGGCAAAATTATGCTAAACAAAAGACTTTGTGTTGGGCAGTCCCCCAGATATTTTCTTCTCGCACGCTTATGAATAAATTTCAGCAATGCTGTAAAATAAGTGTCCTTGTATATAGCTGACTTTAATTAGCTTTTCCCCTACTAAAGTTGCTAACTTTTATTCAATTACATTAGTATTATTATTTTTAACCATTTTACCCACTTAACTAAAAATTTGGGCCAGTTCTGAAAATTTCGTAATATTATCAGATTTTGAGTGCTCAGAGTTTCTTACGAGTTTCTTAGAGGTTCCATAACAATCTTCATGTTTACTACCTGTACCCTCGTGAAGATTATTCAAAACAAGGTTTTTTAAGCCTTTTGAATGTTTACAGACATTACTCAAATACCTTACGAGTAATATGATACAGAAAAAGAGTGAAAATAATTAAAATATATGCCAAAGGATTTCTTTATCAAAATAAATAGTTTCTTAACTTATGTTTTCCCAGTACTGGCGTTTCTTAATTTTTTGGCGATCTTATAGAGTTGAGTTTCTTATGGGCAATTTCTTGGGCAATTTCTTGTAAACAAAGTACTTGTAGCTAGATGAATTTATTTCTTGCTCGGAGTTAAAAACTACAGTATTAAAATTTCTATGAAACCAAGTTATTTCATTACTTGGAGTAGTCAATGTTTATAATACAAGACTTTGATTACACCGACTCCTCTATTATTCTAACTTAGCCTAAATTCTAGCCATTTTAGCTTACTGAACGTCAAGCTTGACCAACACTAACTGCAATTCAGCTTCTATTCTCTGTTGTGGGAAATAAACACATAAATCACCAGCAAACCTTGAGATTGCATCAATCTAAAATATCCATATCCAAAAGGGCAATAAAATTGAATTTACATACTCAGTTTCGTAAAATTATTCAATCGTGTTGCTCCGAATTTCTTCGTCATGCATAGAATCGTTGTTCACTTGAAATGATTGTTTGCGTGTGGAATTGTTACGAAAGCTAGATCTTTGCAGCGCAATGTTGAAGCAACTTTTGCCTCCAAATGGACTTTTATCCTGGATTACCCCAGTAGAAGCGTTTTTCCAACGTCGAAGAAAGGCTGGACAGTCGCTGTCAAATCGCTGTTGGTCCCCAGAAACATGCAATAGAAAATCAGAGCACGTGAAGATTATTCTTCTTTGCATATTTAACACAAGTGCAAAAAGCTAACAAACAAGCGCTTTTTGCTAGTCTTGAAGGAAGCCTTTATTAGGAAACAATGATTACTCTTTAAGGATCTTCGTACTGAGAAGCATATGAAGTAAGAACGAGTTTTCTGTACTTCCACCTTCCTGGCCAACTAGTTTTTTTTACATATTCTCAAGAAAATATTTCGAGAGACATGAGGTTCACAAGTGCTCACTACTTATTGAATCAAAACGACTGGAGGCCTGGATATATTCTAGCGTCGCAGTGAGAATTTGTGCATTTGAATCAGTTTCAGTTTCAGTTTCAGGTTCAGTTCCAGTTTCATATATTTTAAATTCACTTCATACAATTTATAATTTACTATACTAACAGCTAACTAAACTACAAGGAAAAGAAAATATTACAGAAAATTAATACATTGGTATGGAAGATTAATACAATATACAAATACAGAGAAAAGAATAAATTGTATGGAGGGAATTACTTAAAGGAGGAGCTCTCTCAATAGGTAAACTAATCGAGGAGAGAGCCCCCCCTGTCCTACGAAAATTTGAAATTTGAAAATTGAAATTATGATGGACACATTTGATTTTCGTATGATAAAGTAGAAATTGTGCCAGAATCAAACATAGCTTTGAATTATTCATTGACCTTGTTCAGTAAGTAAATTTTCAGTTGCTTTTTGAAGGATATTTTCGATGGAGCATTACGGAGTACAACGGGTAATGAATTCCAAAGCTTAGCACCAAGATATCGAATTGATTTTAGACCATATTGAAGACTGTTTATTCGAGATAAGTATAGATTACCTCGACTGTATTGATGAACAGATGAATTGAATAGGAAGAAGTTATGAAAGCAACTAGGTGAAGTTTTATTAACAGAGTCAAAGACAAAGGTTAAAAGTCGGAGTTCAAATATCTCAGAAAGTTTGAGAAGTTTAAGATCTTTAAAGATTGGAAGAGAGGGTGACATGCGAGGCTGAAATGAGATAGCTCTGACTGCTTTTTTCTGTAGTTTAAAAATTGGATCAACATATGATGCATATGTTTGACCCCAAACAATAAGACCATATTGTAAAAAGGACAGAAACAAAGCATTGTACAAGCAAAGTAAAACATCTAATGGAAGTAAGTTTCTAATTTTGAAAAAGATTCCACAAGTTCTGGCTAATTTTGTAGAAAGTTCACTGAGATGGTATTTCCAGCTTAGATGCTCATCTAAGAGGAGTCCTAAGAATTTGACAAACTTGACCCTTTTAATATGCTTTTTCCCTATTTTTATCGTAGAATCAGAAGGAACATTTTTAGAAGGAGAATGAAAGATAATATAGTTTGTCTTATCAATGTTTAATGATAATTTATTAGCATCAAGCCATTTCTTTATTGATCTAAGTTCTTTGTTAACGATTTTAATTAAGTTAGATAAATCATTCAGAGATGGCGCCAGGGAAGAAATGCTAGGGGGGCAAATACTGTCAGAGTGCCGACAGTGAGAATTTTTTTATGAACGAGCTCAATTCAAGTTCACTCAGATGACAACGCAGCAAAGAAATCTGGAGGCGCAGGTTCTGAAAATGCCGACAGTGCGTAGAAATTGTGGAAAATTCAAGTGCCGATGGGGGGGCTCAATGAAAATTTAGGGGGGCTCCTGCCCCCCCTAGCACCCCCGCTGGCGCCATCCCTGAAATCATTTGATTCACAGTAGATGTTTGTATCATCAGCAAAGAGATAGAAATTAAGTTTCTTAGAAGCATTTGGTAGATCATTGATGTAGATAAGGAAAAGTAATGGGCCTAGTACAGAACCTTGTGGTACACCACAAGTAATTGAAAGTAAGTTAGAATTATTTCCATTGACAGAGACATATTGCTTTCTGTCAGACAGATAAGATTTAAACCACTCACGGGCACAACCGCGCACCCCATGGTGTTCCAATTTTGATAACAAAATTTTATGATTCACAGTATCAAAAGCCTTTAGTAAATCAATAAAAATACCACAACCAAATTTTTTATTATCACGTGTGTTTCTAATAGCTTCTGTCAAACTCACCAGCGCATGATCAATAGAGTGGTTTTCTTGAAATCCAAATTGTAAGGAATAAAGAACATTATTTATTTTAAAAATCTGTACAGTCGCCTGTACATCAACTTCTCAAATATCTTACTGAAGATGGGTAAAAGAGAAATTGGCCTATAGTTAGATGGTAACTCAGGATTCCCTTTTTTGAATAGAGTTATCACCTTGGCTATCTTAAGTTTATCAGGAAAAATACCAGACTGGAAAGACTGATTCACAAGAAGAGCAAGAAGTGGGGAAACTGAGGATCCAATGATTTTTAGTAATTTTATGGGTATACTGTTAGGACCTACGGATTTAGATGGATTTAAAATGTTGATTATGTCATTAATTTCTATCCAGGTGACTGGAGTAAGGAAAAGTGAATTAGAAGTTCTGTTAGTTAAATAGTCCAGGGGAGATTTAGGTGTTACTGGGATTGTCTTTGTTATTTCATCAGCAACATTTACAAAAAAATCATTAAAAATATTTGACATTTTACCTGGTTCTGATGTTACATTTCCTTCCTTGTCTTTGATTTTGTTAATTAAAGAAGATTTAGAAGATTTATGAGAGATGATGGTTTTTATACCTGACCATAATTTTTTCATATTTTGAGTGTTAGTAGAAAAAAAGTTATGAAAATAACTTTCTTTACTTCTTTTTATTTCATTGGCAACACGATTTCTAAATTTTTTATACAATTTAAGGTTGTCATCAGTTGCATTTTCCCTTAATTTCAGCAAAACTCTGTCTCGGATTCTCATCATCTTTTGTTCTCTATTATTTATCCATGGCTTATTTTTCAGTTTAATTTCCTTTCTACTCCTCTTTTTGATTGGTGCGTGCTTATTTGTCAAAGTACTAAGGTCTTGCAAAAATCTGTCAAATTTTTTGCTCACATCCATGTCACTATTTTCTAAATAAGTAAAGTTAATCTGATGAAAGTCCTCACGGAATTGGTCATCCGTAAATTTAGAATAATAACATTTGAATGATTCAGATTTATTATGACTGACCTGAGTATTTTTCAAAATCAAGAACTGGGGAAAATGATCAGTAATTTGCATTAAAATGTTGCCACTTGTTATATTAGCATTGGTAGCATTAGCGTATATGTTATCAATAACTGATGCTCTATGTTCTGAGACTCTAGTAGGATGATGAATACAAGGAAGAAGGCTGTGTGGAAAAAAGTTGTTAACAAAATCAGTTGTTGGTGTATGGGAAGCATAATCAAGTAGATTGACATTGAAATCACCCATTATAAATGCCAGTTTGTTTGAGGATATTTTAGAAAGAAGATTCTGAAAGTGAGATGTGAGGTTTTCAACAGGTGAACTTGGGTGTCTGTAAACACAACAAATAAGGAAATCTTTATCCTTTTTGTTTTCAATCTCCACCCATATTGTTTCAAAATCATCAGTGCAAGAATCTAAGTCTATTCTTGGCTTGGAAGCAAGAGAATTTCTAATATACAAACCAACACCACCATTCTGAGTAAGTGATGAAGTCTTAAAAAAGGTATAGCCAGGAATATCAACATTAGATGAAATGGGATTGTCAAACGTTATGGCCGTAGATGATGATATTTAGCAACTCTTCATTTCAACGACATACAAAACAATTCAAAAAGGCTTTAACCCTATAGTGGTTGGGCTATCTGACACGTCCTATTTTGGTTGTGGGGGGCAAAAAAGCCTCCGTACCTAACTCTTGACTGGAAATAGATAGAGCAACCAGATTTGGTGCACTAATAGCCGCAGGCATGTACTTTATGAGAACATGAAATTAACCTAAAATTAGCCATTATTATTGCTTGTGTCAGCATTTTTCTTTGTGTGGTCAAGAAAATGGCAAAAAAAGCCAAAATAATGATAAAAATAATGATAATAGTAATGATAATAGTCAATTTACCTTAAAGTTGGTTAAAGTTCTAGTTCTACGTTGCAATAGTGGGAATTGAATTACACCAACTATTTACAATAAAAAAGAATGCAAGAAATAAACTTTTACAAAAAGGAAACCTACCATAATACAATGTAAGATAACATGCTAATACTCATTATCTACACATCTTACAATTGCATTTGTCTCCACTCCAATTTTTGATGCTTCTCTTGAATATATCTAGCAGCTGATAAAGTGCTGTTTGTTAAATCAGGCATACTATTCCATAAGGGGCAGCCTTGAAACTTGATAGAATCAATGCCAAACATAATACTTTTCGTTGCAGGAATTTGAATAAATCTTTCCTCCTTAGGTCACATTTGGTGTCCTTTCTGATAAAACACTCCTGCACGAAGGACGGATTAGTACAGTTAAGTGTTGGGAATCGAAGATAACTGGGGAAGAAGTCAAGGTCCTGTCCTTTGCTCTTTCTAGATTTGAAAGTGCAGGGATGTTGAATTAAGAATGAACTGTACTTTAGTATAGCTCATTGTGGAAGGCACTGAAATCGGAAGATGACATGAGCACGACGTCACTCTTTTTTATGTATGGGGTGTTCTAAAATACTGTGATGGAGCTCTGACTTCTATTTCTCTTTTTTTTCATAGTTGCATCGGACATACTTGAACATATAGTTTGAGACCTTGTTTGAGTCAATCTGGCAAATGGTTGCTTATTTATGGCACAGGAAAGGCAAAATAGGTGGTTGCTTCAAACATAGCACTTCCATCACAAAGTATTAATCATACAAAATCCGACGATGTGTGCACTGTTTTGGGAGTGATTGGCATGTGCTTCAAGTCCTAATGGGGGCTTAAGAAGCGTGGTCACAACGTGGAGATTGAAATGTTGCATACATATTCCACTACATATTGCATCTTATTGTACGATTTTTCAACTTAAGGAGGAGATTTCCTACATTATGGTAATGATTATATCTCTAAAAATAGAGTTTTCCTTAATTTTATCGACAATTCTTTGTTACCATCCGTTTGTATGACATTGATAAAAGAACGTTCTTTTATGTCACATGTTTTTTAAGCCAACGTGCATTTGAGTTTTCATCGTCATATATTTAACTTAATTCGTAATTTTGCCAAAGCGTTGTGGGCCCAGTCTACTGTAATTGAATTATTCATGCAGAAAACCATGTACAGTCTGCTCATTCAAGACTATTTCTTCGAAACTATTTCATGTTGCTTCAAACAGTCTAGAAATTACGATGGTTTAAAGCTTTTTCGAAAATTTTTCTTGAATTCTTGAAAAAGTAGAAAAACACTCTAATTCCGAAAATATTGAAGAGTTCAGAAAAGTCCAACGGTAGAATTATACCGTAGCGAAATAACTAAAGTTTCTTTTAATTCATTCAGTTCAAAGAAATAAGTAACTGAATTTTACACTAGCTTTTTTAAAGATTTGGAACCTATGTTTTCCTTATTTACAAAAGCAGGCGGGGTTTCAACCATTATCATCATTATGCATTTATGGCTAGTATCGAGGCGTCGTATTTGATTGACCAAGAGCAAGGACACAAGAAACAAAAAAATGGCTGCTATATGAAATATAGGCAAGAAAACTTCATATGTAAGTCCTTTACATTTCAACAAGAGATTGTAAGGTATGATAAGATCTTGATACATTATGCGTTAGAATGTAGGAAAGCCCCCTCACCACGATAGTTTGGGCCTCCTGTGATTTTACAAGGAATTTTCTCGAGAAATTTCTTCGAGAAACTTTTAAATTGTGACTTGAGATTTGCGATAAAGCATATTAATTATGAAGATACCCCATTCAATTGTTTTTATTTGTAGGCATTTTCACGTGACATATAAGTTAAGACCAACTGTAGCATTGTCAACTTTGCAAATAATGTCTAATTTAAGCGCAACTCGCTTTTCATTCACCAAATACGTATTAAAATGGATATCAACTGTGCCCTCCTACGCCGAAGGTCATAGAGCCTAGAAGTAGAAGAAGACGATAAAGAAGATGAAGAATATGATGAAAACGTAGATGTCAATGAAAAAGGAGTTGATGATGAAGAAGTATACAGCGACCAATAGACCTTTTAGCTATTCTAAAAAGAAACTCGATAGATCGATAATTTTACTTTTTGTCGACTTTTCGAATGTGAACAATAGCGATAGAAGAAGTAGATGAAAATGAAAGAGAAGTTGATGCTGAAGAAGTAAACAGCCAACAACAGAACTTTTAGCTATTCGAAACAGAAGATGGATCAAACGTAGCCTGCGTGCAGACTTTACTTTCCACTGCGAAGGAAAGCCAAGGAGATCCTCGTAGGCTCTCCTTCGTAGTGGAAAGTAAAGTCTGCACGCAGGCTAGATCAAACGATATTTCTATTCATTTTGTCGAGTTTTGAATCTGAAAAAATAGTAATGGAAGCTCTAACGCCACTCAGTCGAACCTTTAGCATAAAGATATATAAAGTAACACTCGATCCAGAATCGTTTTTAGAATAGCCAAAAGATCTCTTTGTACTAGTTGATTCTTACCATCGTATTTACAATTATTATCTTGATTGTAAAACTTGTAAGTTTTCCATCTCAAATTGATCTTCGACACTGAAAGATTTACGTGCCCGTGCCTTCTATTCATTACTACATGTTTATGTTAATTTTCCCTTTAATGCCTGGAGGCCTGGATGATATCAAAATTGCATGAATTTCAGGGAACTTGCTACTGTTACTTAGAAATACAAGACTTGTATTGTTAATTAGAAGTTCACACCCTTGTTCAAAAGATAATTTGTGTCCATTCAAATGGACATAAGGCACTTAAGGAAAAATATGAGCATATTCATGTGATTTGGGTATGTATGTATGTATATACCGGGTGTCCCAAAATGATGTATTATTGTTTGATTGCTTACATGTCCATAACCAATGAACCGATTTTCAAACACTTTGTTTCATTTGATTGCCTAAAGGCTAAATTGTTATGTAAGTCGAAACGTATATATGTATGTATCATTTACCACGTTACTTAGAAATATTTACAAGTTTATGATATAAAAATAGATACAATACAATATAGAGTAGCGTCGCCCATTATGGCCGGTCGCCCATTATGGCCGGCTAGCAAGAGAAATTAAATTTCAGGGGACTGACGACTAGTTATAAAATTGCAATTGCACGGAAAATCTTCGCTGACATCTGTTTTATCATGATTTGACCTTCACTGAAGTTTCAGTTCATTTGCATTGAAACCCGACGAGATGGTTTGTGCATATCTCTAATTGATTCTTTCAAGTATTGCAAATTTCATGATTCTATTTACATTCCTTCCTTCTTTTTCGTTCGCTCGGCACCTCGCGGTTTGAGATTTTTCAAATATGCTTTGATTTTTCAGAAGTCCTGTCTCTTGAGAGGAAATCTACAATGAAACCAAAGCAAAGTGACTTCTGATTCAGATTTAAGGTTATGACGTCTCAGTGCTGCTAATTGCTATTTTCGTCGCCCATTATGCCCATCAGTTTACCAGAGAAGTTTCCAATCGCTTCAAAATATAAAAATGCAACATTTATTAAAAAAAAACCCAATTTTGGTTAAAATCTTACTTACTGACTTGGAAAATCATCGAAACCCAGAAAAATGCAGCATTATATCAAGTCTATTTTCATTTTAGAAACTATGCCAAAACTCATCCATCCATGCACAAGAGATAAGGCAGGATTTAGAACAACTCGAAGCATGTATTTCAATTGCCAAAACTCGAAGTTTAGGTTAATTCTTATTGATGTTTTTGGGTTTAAAGTACCAAATGATAAACAAAGAATAGTAATTAAAGCTGTTTTTCTTATTAAAACTTTTTACCGGAGAGTAGCGCTTATTGTTTCTCCTGCGGCCATAATGGGCGACGCTAGAAGAAAACGACGTTTTTACCCCCTTCTTTAAAATCTTCTAAAATCGGTATAAAGAGTTCACGTAAAAAATCAATACTCTGCGATCTTTCTCTCCATTAGTTATTAATTGCTCGTTTTGGATCTAACTCAGAACTTCGCGACGACATGGGCATAATGGGCGACACCACTCTATAAGGTTAAAAACGTAAAGGAAAAACACCCCTGATTACATAGGCAGGGATAACATTAAAAGGTCAAGATGACCTTGATTCCATAGTGGTCCCCTCAGAGGTGTTGGAACAGCGAAAAACTGTGAGAAAAGAAAAATTGTAGCTGTTTTCCGTGTAAAACATGGTATATAAGACCATACCATAGTCGGGAGTGATAATGACGAGTCTTAATAGAGAACATATATATGTCATCTTCCTCTTTTTTTATATTTTGGAAAAAATTCTCTTTGATCTTATGGTTGAGCGCGTTGATATTGTTTGTTGATTTCATCTCAGACGAAAGACTATTCCATGTTCTGGGCCCTAGATAAGATAGACATTTTTGTCCAGCATTGGTTTTGCGAATTGGAATATCCAATTTGAACTTGGACCTTCGTGTTGTTCGACCCTGGTTGACTGGACGGAATATCTCAGCACTGTACGCTGGGGCAGTTTCTCTGAAAAATAGGGTGAAACCTATAAAGTGAGAATTATTACAAACGAACACATTTCATGTGTTATGATCAGTATATATGAGTCAACATAATGAAATTTTGATATTTTCCAACAGTTCTTCTACGCTTCTACTTCCATATCCTTGTCATCAGAGTAATTTACATAGTCCACATCATCGTTGTTGTCAGAATTAAAACTTTCCTCGCTACTGTCACTACCAACTGACAATGGAACAAATTCAACAACCTTCCTAATAGTTTGCTTTGATTTGTTGCCATAGCAGGATCAGAAAAAAACATTTTTGTTATTAAGAGGGTGGTAAGGCAGCCTTATAAGCTCACTTTTCTGCTACATTTTTTCAGTAATAAACACACACAAATTACAGCAACACAGCAAGCGAATTTATAAAAAAATTGCCTGAAAAATGTCCTCGAGTGCCATCAGATCAAAACAACAAAAACCAATGAAATTACACTTATGTACTATACGAATTCCCCTTAATCATTTTCTCTTAGGTATATTTGTCAGTAATCAAACACTGTTTATTTATTTTTGAAAAAATTGCAGAAGTGGAAAGCAAAACAAAGAAAAATAGGATGTCTAACTCATCTCACTGCAACTCCACTCGAATACGCAGTCTTGAATCTGATAAATAACCATAACTGTTGTTGTTGCTGTTGCTATTGCTGTATACTTTGAAATGCTCAGGTAACTTTGGAAACTGGTCAAGCATGCAAGTTTCGGTAAGAACAGTGTTTGACGTCAGAATTAGTTTTATGAATTTCCATTTGAATGGACGCCACTAGAAGGTTAATTTTCGGCCCAGCCTTGACACTAAATTCTTGTTTTCAAACACAAAGACATATTCCACACAAGTATTAATCTCATAGGATGGGATCAAAAGTAAGCCACTAATAAAACAGCATGGTTGCAATAACAATGAGTCAAAATGAGTGAAAAATGGCTCAATTTGTGCATGATAATTAAGTCTGCATTGCAGTGTCATCCATTGTGAATTAGAAGTAATTGTTGCATTGACAATCATAATTTCACAAATGATTTATGCTATGTGTTCAAGGGAGAGAGATGATGTTGCCTGGCTAGGTCATTCGTCTATGATATGACTGATAATACGCAGATGACCAATAACGATTAAATCATAATAAATTAACGAAAAGGCTTGATATCATTCACTCGCATCGCACGCAGTCTACAGTAAAAACCCGCACATAAGAACCTTCATCTATTAAGAACCTACAGCCTGAAATAATATATTTTGTACCCAATAGATAAGAACCATTTCAGGTTGATATCTTAACAAGGTTCTTAATAAAGCGTTTTGTTCATACATTGGGAAATAAATGATATCTTTTTGCAAATCAATATCTTTCGTGAACTCCAAAACATTACGTGAACTGTGATAGGCAAGGCCTGCAGGGGTAAACTGGGTGATCTTGGATTGGAATAGATAGGGCCAAGAGTGTAAATAAGTTTAGCTAAGATATAGATTCAAATAGCCCTTTGTTGAGAACCTACACCCTGATTACTGGATGTGCCTCATTGCATAAGAACCTAAACAGGCTGAGTTCAAAATCTTAGGTTCTTATGTGCGGGTTTTTACTGTATCTTATCCTATCCTATCGTATCGCAAAATTGAGTATTCAAATCACTCGTCAGTGAGCAGTGATTTCTTCCTAAACCAGACGGATGTTTCGTTTGGGGTGTGTCCTAGCGTCAAAATATTGCCTCCAACAGTAAAAAAACTAGATTGTAAAGCGCTCGCTTTGCTAGCGTTGCAAGATTCATAGCTCCTGCGGAGGGCTTCTCTTGTGTACCCAATGGCGATTTTCTAAACCCTGCAGTGGTATCATTTGTAAAACGTCATGAAGCATCTGAGATAAGGTCGTGCAGAAAAATGCTGAATTTCTCATTGACAGAGAGAATAATAAATGAGGAAGTGTTTGAAAGAGTGAATGAAGAAAGAAAACTGATCAAGATCTTGAGGAAACTAAAATATTTCGGGCATTGATACGGCTAAATAACATTTACAGAACACTGTTAGAAAGATATATAGATGGAAAGAGAGGTAGTGGTCACCCAAGAATAAGTTAGCATGACAACTTCGAAAGATACGGAAAATGAAGAAAAAGTGACATCAACAGCAATTAGCGTACCTTCTTCATTATATTTTCAAAGATTCTTTCGACTTAACTTCGAGTTGGGAATTAATTTGTGTATGTTGATCAATGCGTAAGTGTCAAATGTCAATCAAAATCATTATGAAATCCCTGGTGTGTCAAATGTTTTCCCACTCATTGAATTAGCTCTTTAGCAGGGGTAGCACCAAGGGAGTGCTAGGGGGCTACAGCCCCCTTGTCGGAAGCACCTAGCCCTCACGTCGGAGGAAACTGTGCTTTCTAGTCGGAGGAAATTTGGCCAAATGATGTACAAGAACTGCATGTTTTAGCCATTTTAGCCCCTTGTCGGAAGCTCCAGCCCCTCTGTCGGATGATTTCTGGCGTCACCTCTGCTATTGTGTTACCTTTATTGGTGTGACCGTACTTGCCCTGTGGGTTGTACAAGCTTCCTGTCTTCACCCCTGCCCTTGTTGATTTGTCTGATTTAGATGCCCTTTAGTCTCCAATCGAGTGTCCTGCACTTCTTTGCCTCGCCACTCTGCGACCTTTTGTCTCTCTTGCTGCTTTAGCTTACTGTCTTTGTCCTCGACACCCTCGATGGATATTCCTTTAGTCTCTTCGTTTGGGGCTACATAACATGTACATAACATGTTCAATTGTAAATTATGCCGTTTATTGTAAATATTATGGTTTTGCTGTATTTAAGTTATGTATATAAGTTGGTTTTTATTAGCTTACTCTTTTAAAGAGCATGAGCTATTAGTACCTGATATACCAACTGTAAATAAGGAGTATTATTATTATTATTATTTATCAGGGTACGGGTATGTGCTGCCCATATGGGTGGGTTTTTGGGCCCAAAATTCTCTAAACAAGGGTCCTTTTTCGGCAGATTTTCCATAAACATGGGTGGGGTTTTGCTGAAATTCGCAAAAATCGTTAAAAATGGGCAGTTTTCCGCCAAAAGTTATCATAAAAGTGGGTACCAAGGCAAGTGTCGGTAATTAGAAGAGGGTACCTTGATGAAAGCTGAGCGGCAGACCCCCGTCCATCCACAAATCATGTGCCCCCTCTCCTCCCCCCCCCCGGGGATTTTGCTGCTGTCCGTGGTCTCGTTGCTCCCATATCCAATATACCAAAGCTACTGCATTTATCTAAAGTTTATATCTTGTCTCTCAATTTGCAATCAAGATTGCTCCGTTGCTCCCTTCGCTGTCTCCGTTTTCGTCCTTATTTTCATCACTGAAGTTACTCTGTCTTCAAATTTGTCTGGAGGCACCTCAAGAGAAGTTAGTGAATAATTAGTAATAATTGTATATTCCTACCCGTCGTTGTTGTAAGTTCTCGATCTTATTCCTACAAAGTTGCACTGTGACTCGGGCTAGTATATAAACTATATTCATTCATTCAATTTTATTCATAGAAATACACCCTAATACAAAGTTCTCATTAAAAATGTGTATTCTATACGACCCATGAGAAGCATAGCTTATCAAGCCTGGACCGTTAAATAAAATGAGAATATAAAACTAAAAATCTGAATGAAAATAGTGCAAGTACCATGTAGCTGTTTCAAAATTTAACAGAGAGGCTAAGTATCTATTGGAATAACAGTTGTTGGTTTCGTCGCGGTATGTTGCTAATCGTAATCTAAGTTAAGTTAGTAGTTTTTTATTATTCTTTGTTTAATTTGTTTTGAAAATGCTTTTACTTGAATCATGTTTTTAAGATTGTATGGAAGGTCATTCCATAAACGAGCTCCTTTATTCAATATCATTTTTTCGCCCCATAGACCTATAGACTGTAAAAATTTAAAATAGTATCAAAATCTTGCTAAGCTCAGAAGCAAAGCTCATTTTATAAAATCGTCACAAAAAAAGTCATGATTTTTCCTTCAATGTCCCTCCAGGAAGCAAGTTTTTCAGTGCAATCGGAAGTAAATTAAACGTATCCAGGTTTCGGCGATCCGGTGAAGTCGTATAGGAATTCTGGTGTGGAAAATGTTCAACGCAAGTATAGGCTCCAAACCTTTAAAAAGGTAGAGATACAAAAAAAAAATATACAACATATTGTTGTCTATAAGAAACAAAGAATTTTGGTCAGTACTGAAAGATTCTTAAAATTATCAGATTTTGAGTACTCACAGTTTCCTAAAAGTTTCTTAAAGGTTCCATAACAATCTTCATGTTCACTACCTGTTCTCTCGAGAACATTTCAAAACAAGGACTTTTTAAGCCTTTTTAATGTTTAAACATTACTCAAGTACCTTACGAGTGACGTGATACAGGAAACAAGTGAAAAGAAAATGAAATATACTAAAGATTTCTTTTATCAAGCTCCATCAAACTAAATAATGTCTTGAGTTTTATTTTCCCAGAACTGGAGTTTCTTAATTTTTTGGGCGATCGAAGAGTATAATTTCTTATGGGAAGTTTCAGATAAATCACACGTGTAACATGATGATCACATTTTCTCTGAACTGAACCAGGGTGCCTACCTTGTAGGAACTGTGTTTATTCCCAGTAATGTTTTCGCGACCCAGTACACAGAGTCTGTCCTGCCAAGGTCAAGATAACGTATGAATAACTTTGTGGTTGCAAATTCCGGCGTTGATGTAATACGATGACCACAGGGAACCAGACAGCGTGATTTTTGATTGATCAACACAGTCGTTAGAATTTGAAAATCCCTGCAACTAAAACAGTGTTCTTATGATATACACGGATTAACAGGAAACCAGTCACTCTGTGTATTTGTCCACGTAGATTTTGATTATATATATAACATAGTCTTGAATTTAATAATATAAGACGTTTCGGGCATAACCCTTCATCAGTAATAACGAAGCGGAGTACGTTAAGGTCGTTAGAATAGAAAAAGAACGATTGATAGAACAGGTGATAATTGGAATGCAGAATAGAACGCGACGCAAGAATGCGACGCAAGCGAAGGAGTAAAAGATTGGAAGAGAGATGCTACGAAAAAATGAAATTAACACAGATGCTAGGATAAAAATGAAAAACGTTTGTTGAGTCCATATGGCAAAACAGTCCCTAATTTAAAAATTATCCTTTTCTCTAAGGTTTTCCTCTTTGTGGAATCTTTATCGGCAAACAAAAGTCCCAAAACTACCATATCGCCGGTAGAATGTCCATCTGAATTAAAATGCCTGGACACATTAGTGTCCGAATGTTCGATTTTATGTTCTTTTTCATGATGTTTGTGTTCGACGTTACGTAAATGTTCTCCAAAGCGATGATTCAATTGGCGGCATGTCTCTCCTATGGAGAGCATCTCACATTTAGTGCAGCGTATACAATAAATCAGGCAAGATGAGGAGCATTTAAACGCTTGGCGAACTGTAAATTTACCAGTGGTGATTGAAACTTCAATATCTTGGTTGATATGTTTGCATTAGTTCTGCAATTCGAACGACCACAAGCGGTAGTACCAGGATGCTGACTTGCATCATGGAATTTAGATCTGACAAGCGTGTCCCTTAAATTCTGATCCAACTCTGTGTATTTGTTCGGGATACTGCGAATTCCCCTTTTTGTAAATCACAATGAAAAAGACATTAACTCTGATTGGCTCGTTGATCAATGGAATGGGTGAAGCGCTTTGACGCATGCACGAATTTACAAAGGAAAAATGAAGGATGATGACCCTGCCATCGGTAGTGCGCAGAATCCAAAGCACTTAAACGGGGGTATAGCTCTTCTTGAAAAATCCACAAAATTTTCACTGACAGTATCCCGAACAAGTCTTGGGTCACGAAAACAGTACTAGGAATAACCACAGTTCCTACGTGGTGGGCGCCCTTGAACTGAATTGCTTGGAACACCTTTAGCACCAGGGGGGGGGTTTCCATAGTAAAGGTATCTGGAGATGTGCCACGAGCAAGGATATACTTGTTCGGACTTCTAGTCTAGCCAAGGGTATATTTTTTTGCAATTTTGGCCTACAACGGTCTAGCCAAGGGTATCATTTTTGACAATATTGGTCTAGCGAACGGTCATGATATCCATGTGGAAAACATCTTGGACAAAAGATAATAGCTTTCACTAACCAGCAACTCCCACTGTTTTGAATAGGCCGCAGCGATCATTTTCAGCAAATTTCTTACAATTTTCATCCTTTGAGTAAAACTGTGAGCATAAATCGAAAAAGTACACATGATTCTGGCATAATAAACTCTCTATAATTTCACTGGATGACTTATTTCTCCGTTTTCTGCAAGTTTCGAACCGGCCAGTTTGACTTTAAAAAATTCTCTTGTCGCGTTTGAGATAGAATCATAAGTCGCCCTTTCTTTGTTCGGCCATTTCATGCGCAGTTACACCTGGGAGCCGCAAATAGCAAATGTCCAATCCCTTTGAAGCACTTTTTCGTATGCATATTTGGTACAAATGTGACAATATTGGTCCAGGAAATGGTCAAAATTGGTCTAGCCAAGGGTGCCATTTTCGTAGAAATTGGTCCAGAGAATGGTCAAATTGGTCTAGCCAAGGGTACCATTTTCGTAAAAATTAGTCTAGCCTACGGTACCATTTTGAATATGCTCGCGGCAGACCCCTACCCAAAATTTGGTCAAGAACCCCCCCCCCCCCCGTGACCTTTAGATGCTTTCCAGTAATTGAACAATAATTTCTTTCGATTCCTCGATTACAGTAGTAACCCGCATAAAAGAACCTATGTTTTCTTTGCGCATCCTGAATAGGTTCTTAATCAACTGGCTGCTATTCTAAATTCCAGCCTGTAAGGTTCTTAAAAAGGTTCTTATATACGTACAGGTCTTACACACATCAAAGTTATTTTCCTGCTCAAGAATTCTTCATAATTCTTGAGAACATCTGTGGGTCTGTAATGACACAGTTAAACCAGCTTTTTTAACCATGTTAAATTTTAACCAATCAAATGCATTTGACTTGTTGGATTGACCAATTAACCTGATTAACTTTAACTGGTTTAACTTGCCAGTGTGAATAGTGTATAAGAATACCTGTTTAAAAATCCTTTAATCTTTTGTACCAATGAAGAAGTCTGATCAGAATGTGAAGAATTCTGAAGAATTCTAAAAATTCTTGTCATTTTAATAATTTACATGAAAGCTATTATATAAGAACCTTTCCCAGTTCCAGCCTCGCAGGGGTTCTTATTTAGGGGGTTTAAACGATTTAATTTCAGCCTCAAGGTTCTTATAAAAACAGGTTCTTTTATGCGGGTTTCTACTGTAGTTTCAAAGTTTCAAAGAGAGAATCCACTACTAAAATTTCTTCGTTGCTTTCTAGATTTCCTTCAATTAGTCGCAAATTGATACGCGTTGCTGTCTTTTGCAAGTTTCACAATATATTATTTTCTAGCTTTTCTATTACCTTCATAATCTAAAATTTCCAAAAATTTGAAATCTTCTTTTCAACAAAAGTATCTCCTAGCAGTTTCAGATAATTTTGTTTCACATTTGCGGCTTCTTACCGCACGCTTAGCACATGCATTTTTGTAAGAAACTGCCCACAATTAACTCAACTCTCAGATCGCCAAAAAAATTAAGAAGATTGTTATGGAACCCCTGAGAAACCCGTAAGAAACTCTGAGTACTCAAAATTTGATAATTTTAAGAAACTTTCAGTACTGGCCCAAATTCTTAGTTTCTTATAAAATACACGTTTATGCTAGCAATATCTAAAGGCTTTGCCTACTAGTTTAAAAGTAAAGCACAAAATCAAATATAATGCTATGTAAGGTAAAAGTTTAAATGTTTCCCTCACGATGAAAGCGTAGATTTTTAAAACATCTTCTAAAATATTTTCTCAAAGTGGATTCTAGCGCATTTGAATTCCTATATCACCATCGTGACGTCACAAGTTTGCAAACACCAATATATTGAAAATCTACATTAAAAGCTGACCAAAGGCAAGGGAGAAAGACAAACTTGCCGTATTAGCAGTCGCACTGATCATGGAGCATTGCGGACACCTTTATTTTGTAGGAAATTTTGTAGGAAATTTGTATTCGATACTACTACCTGAAGTCCTTTGCGGAGGAGCATTGCTCGCGAAGCGAGCTACCTCTCCGAAGGAGCGAGCTAGCGTAGCGCTTGAGAAGATTTGAAATCTTCTCAAGCACTACGCTAGCTCGCTCCTTCGGAGAGGTAGCTCGAGACACGAGCAATGCTCCTCCGCAGAGAACTTAAGGTAGTAGTATCGAATAGAAATTTCCTACAAAATTTCCTACAAAATAAAGGTGTCCGCAACGCTCCATGCACTGATCCACGCACTGGTCGCAGTATAATTGCATTTTTATGGTTTATGAATTTAAAGTTAAATGGGGAATCAATTGATCAAGTAAATAGATTTACATATCTAGGGCAACTCCTTGTACCTAATGGGAAATCGGATGATGAAATCAAGAGAAGAATAGAAATAGCACGAGGCGCTTTCAGGAGTATGTCACACACACTAACTTCCAAAGATCTGTCAATCAAAATAAGGAAAAGACTAGTTAACTGTTACATATGGTCTACACTCTTATACGGTGCAGAAACATGGACTATATCTAAAAATATGATGGACATACAGAGGATTTCATGGCAAAGTCATACTAAAAATGAGACAGTATTAGAAAGAATAGGAGAGAAAAGAAACATCATGCAAATAATAATGACAAGGAAACTAACATTCTTCGGTCACATGATAAGGAGGGACAACGTACATCGTGTCATACTGGAAGGTCGAATACCATCAAGACGCCCCAGAGGAAGACCAAGAGCTATGTGGATGGACAACATCGGAGATTGGGTGGAAAGAAAACATTATGGATGCCTTGTAAGAAAAGCCCAGGATAGAGGAAAGTGGAAACAATTCATAGCAGCCTACCTACAACGAGTAGACGGCACATGAGAAGAAGAAGGTTTATGCAGGGTGGCCGGACAACTTTGGACACGGCCCTGGCACGCACCCGTATTAAAAAACAAGAAACCGACACCTATATACGCACCTATATTAGAATTCTAAGATGTAATCTTTAGTACTCAAAGAAAGCTGTTCCGGTCTCGAAGAAAGCTTGGAATTATATCCATGCCACCATCAGGTTGCTCTGAAGATGCCATAATGAGCGAAACTAGTCAGTACTGAGCGAAGCTAAGAAAGCAAAAGTCCAAATTTTTGGATTAATCAAGCCCTCTCCAACGGTACACTATATCTTTGTGTATACTTATCAATTTTCATTTTTTGCTGACGGGATTTTTCTTGTGCAAAGGATAGATAAGAATATATTAGTAAAAGGAGTGATAGAGAAAGATTGCATAAATCGTCGGAATTCAGCACAGTTTGCCTACTTTCAAACAAATATTTTTGTCATCATACTTCGCACAGTAATAAACGGGGTACTCTGCTACATTTACCTCCATTCGAAAGCAGACTTATCCTTCAAATTCAATCAATCTTTGAAAAAAGAACTCTGTTCTGAAGCAAATAAAATGTGCATTGATTTTTGGCAACGCCTTCTGCAGAGAAATTAATAGATAATGAAAAATAACTTACCATGGATATCACAGTGAACTGCATGTATTCTAAAAGGAGTGATCTCGCCACACTTCTTAATTATTAAACTGTTGAAATGTTGAGCCCCTCAAAGCATGGCTTGCTACCTTAACATGTAAATAAAACAATTCTTATTGAACGTGATATCTCAGTGGTGTGATCGATTAATCAAAATATTGTGAGATTCTTGCAATCCGATTTTTATGCCACGATGAATATCTGTTTAGGCTCGTTTGAAAGGAAAAATAGTTTATGAAATCTCAAAGGACAAAATTTGTGTCTGTTGCTGCTGATGGTGTGAGTCAGTGGTTAGTAAGGTAACTCTGCTTTCCACTCTAGTGCACAGCGAGATGCGGTTTCGCAAAACCACTCTCCTCAGAAAACAGCTAATTTCTCCAATATCATTCGGCCTATCGAGAAACGGTAAAAAGGATGTTGTTCTGTATAATCTGGGCAATAGGAAGATGTATAAATCGCAATGTTTCCGTCAACCCTGGCTTCGCAAATCTTTGCTCAAATCTTTTTGCCGATTTTAGAAAAGTGGATTTACCTCCAAAACTGCTCGAAAAAGTTTTTTCGACTTTTTTTCGTTCCATCTTTAGCTAGGTAGTCGATCTACAACTTTGCCAAGTCTGATTGAAAAAGCTAGGCTAGATTTCCTGCAATCGAATTTTACATTTCTGTTTACTTTTAGACATCGAAGGGGAAAAGCGTTGGTCGACAGTTTAGCCCATGCAGAACGATTTGAACGCCCGTAGTAGAATGTTTTTGCAAAAATATTTGTTCTTGATCTAAGATCTATGCTCATTGTGCAGGGCCGTAGGAAGGAGCTTCGGATTGGGGGGGGGGCAATTGTTCTCAAAACAATAGAGAACAATACATCTAATTAATTCATGTGACGTAGCACCATTGTTTTAAAAAATTATTGGGGGGGCTTGAGCCCCCCCTGCCCCCCCTCTTCCTACGGGCCTGTTGTGGACTCTAAAAGAAATTTATAATTTGTGAATGCTTACGAAAGTCTCGAAAGACACCCAAAGCATGGTTTTGTGAAGTTGCTTGTTAAAGTCAGTAATTCTTAATCAATAGATGCAAATGATACTTTTACAAGCGCACTAAGGATGAATTTTGAGACTTGGGTATGGTATTCCCAAAAGATGACTTTCATTTGTTTGCTAATGGAAACATTTCTGAAAGTTATTTCAAGCATGGGGTTTTAGCAAGCGTGCTTCATCACATGGTAATCTGTTGACCAAGGTTTCTCCATTTCGCTGTCGAAAAGTAAACAGAAATATGAAATTCAATTGCAGGAAATCTAGCCTAGCTTTTTCAATCAGACTTGGCAAAGTTGTAGATCAACAACCTAGCTAAAGATGGAACAAAAACAGAAATCGAACATTTTACTAGTAGTTTTGGAGCTAAATCCATATTTGTGAAATTAGCAAAAAGATTGGAACTAGGATTTGCGAAGCTGGGGTTGACGGAAACATTGCAATTTATACATTTTTTTATTTCCCGGATTATACAGAACAACGTCCTTTTTACCGTTTTTCGATAGGCCGAATAATATTGGAGAAATTAACTGTTTTCTGAGGAGAGTGGTTAAAGTGCCGAGGGATCGGTCGTACGGGTTTGAATTCTGTCGTCAGATCTAGAATCCATCAGGAAAGCCAACTCAGGTGTCTATCTTGTAAGTTGGTAGGGGAGACTGGGGAAACATGTTGATCTTGTTGCAAATATCACCGCAGATTTACCTCTGAATATTCATTTACCAATTTTGAAAGGATAGATACCCGAGTTGACTGATGCCTTATAGTTTGAAGTTTTAACCGAGGGGCAAATCACTGATTTTTTTTTCGTACACCTTCCTTAAAATCACAAAAAAATCACATACAAAAATCACATACAAAAATCACAAAATCACGATACAAAGATCACAAAAATCACAAAATCCTAGAAAAATCACAAGAAAAAATCACAAAAAAATCACTAAAATCACAAATAAATCACTAAAATCACAGAAAAAAATCGTGTGATTTTAAAATCACAAAAATCACGTACGCTATTTTGAGAAGTGATTTGCCCCTCGGTTTTAACGGCGGGACTCCCGTCCGTCCAAAGCTCTGGTTTGCAGTTGGGCATGAATTTGAGCTTTTAAGGTTGATATTTCTGCTCTCAAAGCACCAATATCAACAAATGAGGTATCTTCGTTCAAATTAACTATCAAGGAACATTTTGAGAGTCTTTAGCCATTAATCAAAGCTAAGTTCAAATCGCTAGATTCAACCAAATCCGTACACTGTTTTTGGGACTATACCGGGATGAATTGAATACTGCATGAAACTGTGCCGTATTTGCCTCCCGTTTACACTATGCCGGCATAGTTATTACTTGAATGCGGGACGAAGTGAATACGGCATGATAACTGGCTTCGTCGCTCAACCGGCATAGTGTAAAAGGCGAATACGGCAATACTTTATGTCGGATTCACATCGAGGAGATAATCTGGCAACTGAGAGCATGCGCCTTGACTAATCCTCGCTTTGCGCATGGTCAAAACCTATCTCATTCATTTTGTGCCGGTATAGTATAAACGGTGATTCCTTTCTGTGATCTTCTGTGTAACTTCACCTTCACCTTCCAGCCTCCTATAAATCATTTAAAAAGTGCAGTTCTAGTAAGCAGTAATATGAAGTTTGATTTTGCATTGGGTGACTGCTTTAACCGTCGCCTGTCATAGAATGCACTGTGGTCAGTTTTTTGCTCCTATACTTTCTTAATAGAATTTGGGAAAAGCAACCTCGACCAGGAGTTATTCCAGCTCACTGTTTCATAAGGAGCGACTCATCCCGTATTCTGTTTGCAGAATCTTAATCAGCAGGCATCACAGTCCCATCTGATACCAAATTTGTTTTGCAGTCTTTATAGGCAAAATACTTTGAATAATTCCCAAGAGAACGAGCACACTTAAGTCAGCAAATTTCATAATGCTTTAAGTTCTGCTCTCAAATCTGTTTTAAATCAAATGATACCTAGCATGCAGTATTTTCAATAAAATGTTAGTTCTTCAGGTGCCAGAATAGCCTATGTATAAAATTGCTTCAAGAATTTCTGTATTAGAATCAACGGACAAGCTTTCATCAGAACAGAGTTTTATTCAAAGTGATAGTAGGTAAGAAAGATTTGACCGGGGATTTCACAAATCGTGCGGTTGTAACGTTGCATTGGCACTATCAAGAGACTCAAGAAGATCTCTCCTTTATGCCTCGTCAGTGCAATGAAAAATTTTCCGTGACCTGAACACCGTGTGACTGTGTTCCATAACTGTGTGAGTATTGAATAAGAACAGTTTATGACAGTGAACATCTCATTTCTTTCACTTGAAATGTAATGGTCCCATCTATCATAATAAATTAAAAGATAGAAACCCCATCAAGATTTACAATGTTTGGTTTAACTAAATGCAACGATACACTGATATGTAGTTTATGTGATTATATTGTCTGCAGTTCCAAAACTTGTGAAAACGTGAAGATGGCGATAAAAGGAAAACTTTTGTTAGCCTGTGTTCCAAACCACTTGCAAAGGAAAGTGGTCTGTGTAATGGAGCGGTAATCCGTGTTCAGAAATTTTCTTCAGAATCTGAAGAAAAATTAGCGCAACTGATAACTCGCATAATTACAATTTGTTTTGTTATCAGAAGGAAAAGCCTGTCTCGTGCGAAGAACTCACATTACAATACAAAGAATAGGAAATTTCAAGGTCTGCTAATCCTATGACTTTTTACCATCAAAGAATAGGAGATTTGAATGCATGCTAATCGTACAGAGTTTTTACACCCGTACAAATTGATAACGATCAGCCCAAATATGGGAATCATTCGTCGTACATAGCCGAATGCTCGTGGCCCATTGCCGAAACCGCCAAAGCCTCATTTTCACGGACCAATCAGACGGCTAAAAAGCGAAGGAGACCCGTGAAGATTTTGCTAAATTTTACCTACCTTCAAAAAACGCAAACAGGACAAAAACTGCTTGAGATTTCCCGAATTTTCTTAAAGCAATCTTCTCTCCAGATGTTTGGGAGTACAAGTTTGGATGCCGGTTAAAATATCTCCAGGATTGGCGGAGTTATTGCCTCTCCAATAGACAAAATCGGCGAAGGCTTGTCGAGACCTGTTTACGCCACTAGAAGTCAAGTGATAAAGCCTCTTGATAAAACCTCTTTTTTATAAGTTATTTCGCAATGAGCAAACTTGTGCCATGAATGCAAAAAGTAGTACAATACAGAAACTTCCCTAGAGTATTGCCACATGACTTGAAATGCGCGAACAAGCCTTTGTAGACTTTTCAATTCATATAGAAACCGTAGGGGCATTGAATCTTTAGTAAAAAAAAAATTAGCGAAAGACAATAGCAAGAACAATTGAAAACGCAGATTGTGGCGTTTTCGGGTCGTTCTTACAACAATCACTATTGTTATTACTATTGTCTCCCGGCCAGAATTTCTATTGTTCAAGGTTCAGTGCCTTATCGGTTTGTTTGTGGCCATAACTCCTCCAATCCTGGAGATATTTTAACCTGTATCCAAACTTGTACTTCCAAACATCTGGAGAGTAGATTGCTTTAAAAAAAATCGGGAAATCTCTAGCAGTTTTTTGTCCTGATTGCGTTTTATGAAGGTAGGTAAAATTTAGAAAAATCTTCACGGGTTTCTTTTGTCTCCTTCACTTTTTAGCCGTCTGATTGGTCCGTGACAATGAGGCTTTGGCGGTTTCGACCATGGGCCACGAGAAATCGGGTATGTACGACGAATGATTCCTATGCTGATCAGCCCTGGTTTGTTTCAAACACACATATTCACAAAGACACCCGTTGTATTGATCACCGACTTCATTGCAGCCAATCAGATGCGTGAAAGAATGTCCTGAATTATTTCGCAATTCATTTCATCGTCTGAACACAGATTATCCCTCCGTTACACAGACCACTTTCCTTCTCCAGGCTAACTTTTATGCGAATTTGGGTAACTTCGAGCCCCGAAGCTGAGAAAGTTGTGGAGAGTGAATAACAGTCCTTCTTCTTACAGCTGTGAATTTTCTACCATGGGTACCAGACTCTCAAAGATAAAATTTTCATTTTATTACAGTATGGTATCCAGGGTATGAATTTAGCAATACTGGACCTTAAAGGGTATTGACATGGTTAATAGCTGACCAGGGCCAAGATGAATATACAATCTATTGTATCTGACAACTTTGAAACATGTGGTTTAATTTTGTGGCAAAGTAAAGCATCGGTTTGTGTGTGCGTTTCTAAGCCCATTTATAGCAGCTTGTCAATATGGCTATGCTCGAAACGTCGTGCTTATTTCAATTCGCATCAAAGTGCTTATATTTTACTTTATTTCCTTGTTTATCATTGTACAATTGCACTACACGCAACAAGAAGATTTTTTGGATCATTTTAACGTTTATCAGCGTGACACAGGACCTTTACTCAGACTTTTTTAGCTGGTCCTGTCGCCTTGACTCATGCCGTCACTCAAGCAAGTTATTCAAGAGATTCGACGTGACCTCAAACAGTTTACTCAACATTTCTCTCAAGACATCATCCTCGCATCGTATGAACTCTCTACTGCAACGTTTAAGAAAACGAGATTCACAAGCCATGTCCATTTTCTTGGTAGATGTTTGCGATCTAAAATCATACCAATCGGATTCAGGATCAAATTTCACTCATCGTCTCATTCCAACACCATCCAGAAACATTTAAACTCCTGTTCATGGAACCTCATACGCTCCACACCTCAAGATTACCAAATGATCATCAAGGATCATTCAGGTAAGTTACCTAATTTAGTTAACCGCCTTCAGTTTTTTTGTAATAATTATGAAATATTTCTTTCCATACGCAGGAAGATACATGAGCTTAATAAAACCCTATACAACGATCTTAAGGAAACTAAGGACCATAAATTTGAGGAACTTCGAAACACTTTTTATCCTAACAGAAATTTCACTTCTAGCAATAATCAGGAGAAGAACATCGTTCAAACAATACCAGCAGCTTTGCCTTTGACGAAACAAGAAAGGAATGTTTTAAACAAAGGACTGAAATTCATTCCACTGAAGCAAAACGTGGACGAATTTCAAGCGAAACATGATACAGAATCATTTTTCCGCCGCCTTCGCCTCAAGACACATTTTCACAACAAAGACTCAGAAGAATCATCGCAAGAATCCACAGAATCTACAGCTTCCGGTGTTGAAACAGTGAGAGTACCACCATCGATAGCCTTTTCCCGAAAAAATCAGCCTGGACCCCCAAGCCTGGCAAACATTCAGCTCTCGACCTCTACATAGACAAATGCAGATATGAGATCTCACAAATTGATTTTAAAGCGAAATGCAAAAGGTCTAATTTAACTCCACAAGAATGGTCTGCGCTTAAACAAACGCAGAGCGAACGATCGCACGAAGAGCAGAAGACGCAGAGCTTAGTGCCAATAAAAAAGTATGTAAAATTCATCGCTCTATACGTGTGCAAAAAATTTTGAGTTTTTGCGAAAGTATATTTTCGTCGCGAGGAAAAAACGAGGGTGTGGTTTTCTCCACAGCAAACCCCTCCTTCCGCCATTATCATCAGATGACGCCATAGAAATAGAGCTCTCTGATTGGCTAGTCAACCAAGATGGCGTCATATGTAAACAAACCAAAGGTCCTATTGTTACAAAATCTGCCCTTGTTCATTGAAGAGGAAAATTCACAGCTACAAACACAATCATACGAAAATTTTCCGAAAAATGTAACCAAGTCATTCAACAAGACAATCATCAACGCAATCAAAGAAGAAGTGCACCTGGAAAATTTACCCACAAAGATCCATAAACTCAATAATCCTGGCCGCCCAATTGTATCAGCTGTCTCCTGCCCTACCTCACAAATCGGCTCCTACCTCGATAGCATTTTTACACCAATCAACCAGCAACTGCCAACCTATGTCAAGGACACATCACATGCCCTACGCTTATTTAAGGATTCAAATTCAATGGCCCATACCATTTCCTGTTTACTATGGATGTCAAGTCATTGTACACCTCTTGTACACCCTTGTACGCCTCAAAGAAGTACCCATCTACCAGAATTGTGGTTAAAAACAGACCCATATGTAGAGAATTTCGGATGAAAAAACCCATCCATATGAGCGGCACGTCCAGTACAACTTAACAATGAAGTACCCCCCCCCCCCCGGGTTGTACACATGCATTCCACATGCAGATGGATTAATAGCATTGAAATTCTTCCTGGAGCAACGCCCTAAACAGTATCCACCAACCAACACTCTTCTTCGGCTCGCCGAGCTCGTTCTTACCACAAATACGTTCTCCTTCAATGGTGCCTTCTATTATTATTATTATTATTATTAACAATTTCTTTTACGTTGGCAAGATAAAAAAAATATATATAGCTAATAAGCTAATTAACGCCAACAAATAAGTTAAAACTTAATTTACAATTTTTTACTTTAAAACCTACAAAAACCCTAAATCTTTAATGAAAACTTTGCACAATCTGCAGATGCAAGTATTTCCATGCCATAATTTTATTTTTCGCTTGAATTCAAATAATGTGTTGGAATCTTTAATTTCCTTTGGCAACGAGGACCACAAAAGGTGACATCTGTACTGAATATTTTCTATTCCGTATGTTGTTGTCTTTATATTCGGCAACTGCAAATGATTCTCACTTCTCAAACTGTAGTGAATATTTCTCTCAGTAAAAATGTTTTTCATAAATTTTGGATTTAAATTGTTTTTTGTTTTGAATATTTCAAGCATTAGCAATTGCAGATTGTGCTGATGAATGGTAACATATTTTTTCTTCAACTTTTCTAGCTCTGATATACTATCTCTGCATACCAATCGCAGTGCTCTTTCGTGAATGCGATTTAATTTTGAATTAGTTGACCTATCATTAAACATCCATACAAGTGGGCAATAATTGAATTGTGCCCTGATGAAGGAATTCATTAAAATTTCTGATTTGATAGGATCAATGTAATTAGACAAGCGAGCCAGTGCGTGAAGCTTTTGGTTAGCCTTTTTATATAAATCTTCAACATGTTTTTTGAAACTTAATTTCTTATCAAAAGTCACACCTAGCAGCTTTTCATAATCACTTTCCTTAATTCTTGAATTTCCAATTGTGACCGTTGTTTCGGTGCTTTTATCACCAAATATCATCAGGTGGCACTTATCATTATTTAGCTTCAAAAAGTTGTTAGAAAACCATTTTACTATCACAGAGCTGTCTGCTTCTAATTGTCTAACAATAGTATCAAGATCCGCATGGCATGCAAAGATTGTGGTATCATCAGCATAGTTACATATCTTTGTGTGATATGCAAAAAAGAAGATATCATTTATGAAGATGTTAAATAGCAAAGGCCCCAGGACCGACCCTTGCGGTACTCCAACTTTAATTTCTTTCCAGTCACTAAAATAGCTGTTGATCTTTACTCTCTGTTGATAGCTGTTGATCTTTACTCTCTGTTGTTCTATCTGCAAACATCCGGAGTTGCAATGGGTAGCAAACTTGGTCCCAGCTATGCATGCCTGTTTGTTGGATATCAAAAACATCTGATCATGAATTCCTACCATGGACCATTTCCTTGCCTCGTCAAAAGATACATGGATGATATCATTGGTGCCACTTCTCTCCCACTCGAGTCATTGCAAGAATTCATCGATTACACCAACAATTTCCACCCAGCTCTACAGTTTACCCACAATATCACCGAACAAAGCCTGCCTTTCCTGGACATTATGCTCAAAATTACAGATGACACAATTTCAACCACAAATTATTACAAAGAAACCGATACACATAGCTTTCTCGATTATGGTTCTTCACACCCCAAAAAATGTAAAGATTCAATCCCTTATTCTCAGCTACGCCGTCTCCGCCGCATTTGCACCCATGAAGAAGATTTCCATTCTAAAGCAAATGAAATGGCCTCTTTCCTCCACCAAAACAACTATCCAGAAACAGTAACTAATTCAGCCCTTGAGAGAGTTAAACGACTATCACAAGAAGATGCCTTACTGCCTGTTGACAGAAGCCAAACCAATAGCCGCATTCCTTTCACTCTCATCTACCATCCACTCAATAACAGGATAAAAAACATCATCTACAACAACTTTCGAATATTGCAAGATGACTCTCATACCAAGGATATATTTGAATTACCTCCTCTTATGGCCTTCCGAAGAGATAAGAACATCAGAGACACACTTTTCCGTACAAACCTCAAGACCAACGACCCACCAGGTAGCTTTCCGTGTAACCACCATCTTTGCCAAACATGCACACACATCAACAGCTCTACAACTATCACTAATGGAAACAGAAATTTCACCATCCGATCTACATTCACGTGTTCCTCTTCGTCCGTCGTTTATTGCATTACCTGCACCAAATGCAACATTCTGTATATTGGAGAGACGTCGAGACAAATCAACAACAGATTCGGAGAACATTTGAGGAATGTTAGAAACAAGACACATTTAGAAGAACAGCATGAAAAAGATCCGGACAGCAACATTTCACACCATTTCAACCTACCAAACCATTCTACAGATGATATGTCAATTATCGGCCTCCTATATGCATCTACAGAAAGCACTAAAGAAAAACATTGGAGAAACGGATCATTTTTAAACTTGAAGCGTTGTATCCTTCAGGACTCAACAAGCAATTGACATATCTCCAATAACATTCTATTTATCACAATTTTATTCCTACATCTCTTTCTTATTCTCAGTCCTCTTTACGTCACATCGATTCCCTTGATTACTATTCTTATCCTTCGAATCTGCCGTTCTTTTAGCTTGATTAGTGTCGGTCCTACTAATATTTCTTTGCTTGATAACGGGCTATGCTCGAAACGTCGTGCTTATTTCAATTCGCATCAAAGTGCTTATATTTTACTTTATTTACTTGTTTATCATTGTACAATTGCACTGCACGCAACAAGAAGATTTGTTGTGTCAATATAAAGCTATGCCTATTCCTTTTAAATTAGCTGTTTTAAGAAGCTTCAATTTGGAATTACTGTTGGTGCTATGAAATAAAATCCAGTCAATGTGCAGTAAGTAAAGAACTGTTCGGCAAACACTTGACACAATTTAAGCATCTGCCAGGCGACGGAATTGTTCCCTGTGATACTGAAATTGCTTTAGCTCTCTGCAATTTGGCCCTTCAAGTAATCGTAAAACTCGTACACAAAGCTGCTTTGTGACTGACCTTCGCCTTTCTGCAGCACTCTTAACAAATTTAGGCATGAGCAAATTCAGATAGTAAAGATCTCCTTTAACCAAATACTGTTGCTTCTCAATGTAGACTACAAGTTTCTCCAGAAGAGTCAGACCTTCTTCCGATTCACGAACCGATGGAATTGCTAACAAGCATATGGCAAGTTTGTTTTCAATGTCTGGCTCTTTGTTCCAAGGGTGCTGCTTCAGTGTTTGTACATTTTGCTTCAGTTGCTCTGCTAAACCACGCTTTATCATGTGATCACGCACTCTTAAAAGGAAGCAGACTTCTTTGTAATACTGCTGATCATTTTTACTGGTCTTGCTATCGACAATGTGGTTTAGATCTTGCAAGTCTCTTTTATTGAGGCGATTATTATATGATTCCTTCAGAAGCAGACATTTTTCTGCAAATGGCCTTCTTTCATCTTCAGTCAAAATGTGAGTTGATTCTGTGGCAAACACTTTGTTCAAATGGCATAGATTTCTGAAATGGCTTTCACGTTCTTCGTCACTTATGATTTTCAAGTCAACCTCTTCTGACATAATTCTTATGATGATCTTTGCAAATTGCATGCGCTCTGTTAATTCTTGCTCTACAGAGGCCCGTTCATAAGGTCGATTGTTCATGTTCTTCGTAGGTAGAGAATGAAATTTAGCAAATTCATAAAATTCAGTGCTGCTAGTGTACCTTGCAGTGAACTTAAAATTTTGCAAATAATCTATCAGCTTTAAAACATCGTATTTTGAAGCAACACCTAAAACATGATAAATGTTCTGTGGTCCCTCTGAATCGCATAAGTCAAAGGCTTTATTGAGGATTCTAAAGCCTTCTTTGCTCTTTCCATTGTCTGCTTCATCCCGACCATGAAAGAGAAGACATTCAGCTACAGGAACGAGAGCATCTGAGACTCTCTCTGAACCGATGAAGCCAGATTCCTGGAGCTTAAGGTATGCATTCTTGAATTTGGAAAGGTCGAACTTGATAAATTTCTTCAGAACATGAACCATTGTCTCACAATGTTTAGCAGCTTGTGATGGAATAGCATTATCACACAAGTTAAAGGCTTCTTGAAGAATTGCGAGGCCTTGTTCCAATTTGTTGTTGTCTCCTTCTTCTTTACCATTGTGCAAGAGACAATCAGCCAAAGGAATGAGAAAATCTTGGACTCTCGCCAAGGAAATACAGCTGCAGCTGTTTAACCTAATGTATGCATTCTTGAATTTGTTGAGGTCGTACTCGATTAACTTCTTCAGCACATCAACTATTCCACTGATTCCCTGGATATTTTCAATATTTCCATTTGCCTTTTGATTACAGCTTAATTCAAAAGCCTCTTTGAGAATTCTGAAGCCATCTAAAGACTCTTCAATCTTGTCAGCATCATTTTCATTACTGGTACCAAACAGGAGAAATTCTGCCAAAGGTAGCAGAAAATCTAGCACTCTCTCTGAAGAAACTAATCTAGATTTACGTAGCTTGGTGTATGCATTCTTGAACTTGCAAAGGTCACAATTGATTAATGCTTTCAGAATAGGAACCATTTTCTTCACAACTTCAACTTTTTCTCGATGATCATCATTGCTGCATAACTCAAAAGCCTCTTGGAGAATTATGAAACCCTCTTCTATCTTTTGCCCGTCTCCTTCTCTACCAATGAGCAAAAAGTTTTCTGCCAAGGGTAAGTGAAATTCTTTGATTCTTTTTACGGAGATATACCCAGCATTTTGTAGCCTTTTGTACTCACTCTTGAATTTGGCGAGGTCATGGGTACCAAATGTAATCATAACTTTAGGAGTATTCACCCCAAAATACCAGGATTTTTCTTGCAAAATGCATGCCTTTTCTAGAAGCTTAAATCCTTCATCCTTCTCCCCTGTACATTCAAGAAGAAATAATCCCCAAGACATAAAAAAATTTGAAAGTTTAGGCTCTGAGTGTATCTCTGATCTTTCAGCTATTGCATAAGCTTCTCTGAACTCTACTTTTGCTTCCTCAATTTTACCGGCAATTTTAAGACTGCTTGCATATCTTTCGTAGCAATCAACAGTAAAGAACCCATCACCAAAGTTGTCTCTTGAAACAGCAAGAGATTCTGCATAATACCGGCAACCTTCCTCTTCCCATCTCTTCCCAACAGCCATATGATATTTGCCTAGTAGCTTATTTGTTTTCATCATATAATAGGCCTTAACTTTTGCATCTGGAAGGTATTCACACTTCTCAAGCAGTGCTTTGAGTCTGTCCTGGAAACCGTCGATTGCCTGATGTGGGATTTTTTTAACGTAGACTTGTTTTGATAACATTCTTCTTTCAATCATCACGAATTCATAGTCATCCTGGTACGTAGTTTGCCCACTTTCTCCCTTCCATTCTAATTCATCTATGCACAGTTTTATGGTATGTGAAACACTGCCATCAACGAAAAATTTTAAAAAGGCCTTAAAAAGATCACCAATGTCCTCTTCATTGACAAGGTAGCACAAGAAACGGAGCAGAAGGAAATACTCTGGGAAGTTTCTATCTAACGTCTTTCTTACTTCAGTAATAGTGGCAGAATTTTTCAACGGATTTTCCCACAGGAATTTCAAAAGGTAGACTAGATTCTCCAAAATCGAGCCATTTCGTCGGAAGCTCAAAATACATTGCGTGCCTCCTTCTTTGCTAAATGAATCCTGACTTGTCTTGAAGAGATAGTCAATATAAACGGTGATTAATTTCATTTGGTATCTTCGCTTTTCATTGGAAGTGCACTTCTTCCTTTGGATGTACTCCTTCATAAACGGGTGTAATGACTCACCATTCTCGTTAGATCTGTCTACTATTCCTTTGTCTCTCAAACGCTTTATTGAAGCCATAGCTTTGCTCATGACCATGCCCAGCTTATCACATAATGTCTTGGCAAGATTGAAGCTAAAGGAAGCAGGGAAAACTGACAGTGCTTTAACTACATCCATGTCATCCTTGTTAAGTGATTGAAAAGATATATCAAAAAGCTTATTGATGTAGGAATAGTTTCCTTCTGCAGCCTCAAAAGGAGCTTCTTGCACGCAGGTGACAAAGCCTGCCTCTTCGTCTTCGTCAATGATCTCATTGAGAGCCAATGCAAGAATTCTCAGAATGTAGGGAACTCCCCGGCACTTTTCAACAAGTAGGCCCATATGCTTCATTTTGCTTTTGTCAAGCGTTCTCTCTAAGAATATATTTGAGTCTTCTTCAGAGAATTTCAAAAGATTAATATTTTTCACTTTGGGAAATGATATCTCGTTTGCTTTTCCTCTGGAGCTTGCAACTATTTTGACATGATTTTCTGCATTTTTAGAAATCATTAGTAAGAGATGTTTCAGTGCTTTGCTTCTGTCTGAGTGCAACTCATCAGAACTGACAAATTCATCGGCATTATCCAGTATGATCAATGTCTTCTGATTTTGGCTTGCATATGATCGAAATCTCCTCTCCAACTGTACTGATCTTTCACCTTCTTTGATCTGACTGATATCAATGTTCAATTCTGAGAGGATCGTAGCACAAATTTTTTGAAATACTTTGTCAAACTGGCTGTCAAATGCTACTTCTCTCATGTCAATCCAGATGGTGTATTGAAATTGCTCTTTGACTTGATGGGCAAAGTTCACGGAAAGAGCAGATTTGCCAAAACATGGTCCACCATGTATCACGATGAGCTGACTTGCTTTTTCTATGTCTGATCTTAGCATTGCCAATACATCTTCTCTACCAATAAAATTTTCATCTCTTTGGGGCAGCTTAATGATACGCTGGTGTTCGTCTGAGGTAAAGAATGAAATTATGATAAGACTTTATGAATTATTGAGATAATGCAGTGCTAAAATATGCAGTGATGAATATTTCTTAAATCGTTCGATTGGATCAATTTTCTTACTTTATCTGAATTCCTTATTTATGATATCCTTTCAGCTAGAAAATAACTGTTTAACCCTATCAGCCTAGGGTATTTGTTGCTCTAGGAAGACCAGGGGAGGGAGCTGATTCAGCCCTCCTGTTTTATTTCTGTTCTGGACAACATAGAGCCAGGGGCGCACATTAGGGGGGTGTGGGGGTGATACACTCCCCCAATAATTTCTGAGTCGGTCCAAAAATCTCCTCGTTAGGGAAAAGTCGGTCCACGATAAGATCGAAAGGACCGATTTTGTAGACCTGGTGGACCGACCGACCACGACAAAGCTTCAAAACGTCCACGATAGTTTGAATCCAAGTTTTTGTTCCGATTTTTGAATGTTTTTGGGAAGGTCGGCCCATGGAAGACAGTTAGAATATTCACAAGAAATGCTTGACAATAATTTCGGAAAGTCGTTCAAAGCTAAAGTAGAGGATGGCATTTAAAAAAAAAATTCTTAGACGTATCGCAGAATTGGCCAAGGCTTCCACTTTTAGGGGAAAGCAATCATTTGATTGTGAGAAGCGTTCCAAGACAAAGTGAAAGATGTTTGTTCCGCAAAGATTGTCCCGAAGGAACAATACTGTTGCAAATGATCAAAGTTTCCAATCTGGCACTGGGGTGCCGGTGGTGGTAGTTAGGTGACATTGGAAATCGGACACGAGTGAATGAATCCCAAAAATTAAAGGAAACATGGGGTACAAATAGTATCCATCAAAGGTGGTGTACGCTTCTACTCTACTAAAAGCTAACACTGCAGACACTAAAATCGAGAAGGGAAACCTACTTAGAGGAAAAACACACTAAGACCACTCGCCTTATCTATGCTTATGCTTGGGGGGTGAAGGAGTCGTTGTACTGAAGATTACGCCTACATTTGAAACTCCAAATCCGTGATCATCACATGAGGCAAAATCTTAAGTAACCAATCAAAGAGATTGGATGTGTGACATGTCAATAAAAAAGGATTGCGCCAAAGACAAGAACCATAGTTCAGTGAACTGCTAATTAAACCATTGTCTTTCCATTTAAGAATTAAGAGTAAGAAGAGAAGGCTAATGTAATGCACGAAGCAGTCAGTAGAATTATCATTCCTAAGTTTTCCTGAGGATGGTAATTCATGAAAGAGAGCCTGTCACAAAATGGTCAAAAATCTTTTTTGAAACTGGCAAGCATGGGATCGGGAGAGGTGTTCTAAGCCAAAATAGAGGGCGTGTCCTCAAAAAAATTCCTGGAGGCTTCGCTCCCAGACCCCTTTTTGGTTTCCTCGTTGCTTTGCTCAAGTCAAAGTTCCTAATGAGTATGAACAGCTTGCCATACGTTCAGTCGGTCTGAAAAAATTGAGAAAGAGCCTTGAAACTTGGCATGTGTACCCATGTGTATAGCTGTTTTAGTTGTGTCACATGACATGCTCACGACGTCACAATGTAGCATTTTGAAATCCATCGGGTTCAGTACAAAAATTTTCAATTGTTGATTGCGAGAAGACGGACAGCAACAATTTTAGTGTATTAAATGACTAAATTTAGTAAAAAGTGATCATGTCATCACACAGGAATTAAAAGAATTCGCGCATGCTTACAGCCGAAATACGAATAATCATACCTATAAATAGGCCTTTATCTATAGTATCAAAAGGTTTTTAAAAACGGAGTTCTGTAATACACATCTCTAATCTGAAATAAAACGGTGGATTTTGATACATTTCGAGGTGCTGAATACGAATTAAAAAGTTCACACCTCTAGGGGGCGCAGTTGTTTCAAAAACCAGGGGCCTAGGTTTTGATGACGTCACAATAGCCTTTTGCGAAAAAATTTGTGATAATTGAATTTGAATTGTTTAGCCCCCAAGAGATCAATCTGATGAAATATTTTGCATTAGAAACATATGTTCCAGCTCTTATAATTTCTGATCTACGAGCCTTTAAAGTTTTCAAAAATTGCTGACTAAGCATTTTTTGTAAATTTTTATTTTCGGTTACATACATCCAATTTTTACTTGCAAAATGTCATTCGATTCATCCCAACAAGCTCTATAAGATAGTGCTAATCGTATCTGTGTATACTGTTCTGATTTTGTTTCACAGATGGAACAAATTTCCTTTGTTCCATGTATGTTCATTCACTAAGGAAATTTAAAGCCTATTGTGCTAAAAGTAGAAACTAAAAAAATTTGAAAAGTTTATATTTTTGAACTATGACATGTTTCCTAATATTTGAAACAAATTTGGAGAAAATCGGTTGAGTGGTTGATTAAATAGAATTTTTCTGGTTAAGAAGGTATAAATTTGCCAATTTTCCTCAGGTTTTCGGTTGCCTAGCAGCGAATCACGTGACTTATTAATTGTCATTGTTATATTTGAATAGCCAAATGTCTAAGGAACAAAAGGGGTAAGTCTTGCTGTTATATCTTTTGTAGTTTTGGAGAAAAAGAGGTCCTGTCCTTTTATCTGGTAAATATAAACTCATAATGAATCAAATTAATAAGATGAAGCAAATTAGACTTAAAAAAAATTATATTTTGCACTTCTTTATTAGAACAATGACGTCATAAATGTGAATGACGTCAAAGATTTTAAATTTTGCTATCAAATGAAAGTACTCACCAACTACGGACATTTTAAGCTTTTTTGTTGACTACTCTCCAAATATGGTATTACTGTGGTCACATGATCAGGGGTAGAACAATGAAATGTTAAGAATTTAATCGCCTATGAAATTTGAGTCAAAGTCACCAAAACTGATGGTTATATCTCTTGTCGTTTTAGCGTAACGCAGCAAAGTCTGGTAGGGGGGTTAAAAAGGCCCCCCAGTACAAATAGGGTTAATACAAACTGTTTGCCATTATTGCCCAATATATTAATCTATAGACCTTATTCATAATCAATTTCAATTCGAGCTGCATAAGGCAAATCCCAGCACAGCAAGAGACCTATACACCATGCCCATTTGATGCAGATACACATACACAACTATTTCATGCGTTGTTTAGAGAAATGCACGCTTTTGGGAATTATGTCTCGTTCAATTCCTGCCCTGACCATCCCCTCCGGGACACCCCCGGGCATTTGCTAAAAAAATATTCCCGGCCCCCGGGCATTTGAACGTCAATTTTTCCCCGGCCCTGGGCATTTGAGTGGCACTTGACAGAAACAGCAGCTTTTTCTTATACAGTAACTGGGAACATGGCATTTTCTCAGTGCCCGACCCCCGGGCATTCATCCCATCAAATTTATCCGGCCCCCGGGCATTTGTGCAGGTAATTTTTGTTGACCCCCGGGCTTCCCGGGTATTCAATAATTCAATAATATTCAATAAGGATATTCAATAAGGATATAGGATATTCAATAACACCTGCCAACAAATAACCTCTTACGGCTCCGAAATAAAAGATAAATGTTGTCTCATGATGAATTGATGGATATACACAGGAATGTTCTTGATCGCTTGTTAAATAGAATCTAAGCAGCATATAAAACTTTGATGAAAATAACCATGCAAAGACAATGGGCCGTACCACTTGCCGCACCATATTTGGGTAACTTATTGTAGTAAACAGGAAATACTGATATGTGATTGGCTAAACAGTGACCGCAAGTGGCTTGAGCAACTTTTATATGCTTACATTCCCTTTAATATAAACGAGATGTTGCCCCTTCTGTCTTAGCCATTGTTATACGGTTGAAGTTCAAACTGTATCAACAGCAAAGAAACCAGGCGCGAGAACCTCTTTGTTTCTTTCGCTAATCCTTGCTTGGATTGTGGCCTGATTCTTCCCACCAAACATGCTTTCTGCGCATGATCACAGGTTTCCTGTTTGGGGGATAATCGTTGCTTTGAACTTTGATGATTCGTATCCCCAAAAATATTTCCTCGTGAACGTGCTGCAACGATAATTATTTTTGAAGGAGAGGATCTTGACCTTTCCGATATCGAGGATGATGTACCTATGCGCTCTGAAAATGACGTATTACGATTATTTCAGTCAACATCGGAGTCTTATTTGCTTTTGATTGTGACCATGGCCTCACATAGTGGGGCCTACATCGATCCAACAATCGATCGATAAACATGATGATGATAATGACAATGATAATAATGCAGGTTTACTTGTTCAAGGTAGAAATTATGTTATCAGTCAAGGGCCTTTTCAAATGAAAATGATACGAAAAAGAGGCATAAAATAACACCAAGTTTGATACTGTGTTCATTACTGTTTTACGGTCAAATGCAATTATAATTGGCTTTTAAAAAATTAATTACATAATATATTCAGTTTTTCAGCGTAAACTTCCATCAGGATATTTCTTCATGCCATCTAATGTTCAGCCAATTAAATGAAGCTACTACAGTTTTCAAATGTCTACATACCAGGCTACACGCTAAATTTCAAAATGAAAGACTTACCTAGAACTGTCTCGTCTGGTCTTTGCGGCATACAGTTATTAAGAATAATATTGTTGTTTGTACCAATGACCGCCAAACCTCCAGCTACGTTGATCTGGGCTTGTATGCCTATCGCTTCTTCAACGTCTGCCATTGCTGAGCCTACAGCGGCCGCCATATTACTGGCGTAGCCTGGATATCTGCTGAGAAGAGTGCTTTCCACTACCTGCAAGGATGAGCAGATAAATCAAACGAAGAGGTCTTCGCAAATGCAAACAATTTGACCATCCAAAACAGTCCTTGCAACATCAGGTCATAGTTAACTATGGTCAGCTACTCTTTAAAAGAGAATGAAAGTCTGCCAGAAAGAAATTTGAAGAAACGGTGCACCCAAGTCGTTATCCAGTCAGGGTAGCATGAAACAATGCTTTGATGCTAAGCAAGTGTCCAAGTGAAGCAAAAGCGAGAAAGGCAAAGACACGACAACACGACAAGTATGTTATAAATAAAAGATTTGACATTGAAACAATTGCCTTCCAAATTAATTTACTGGTGGCGAGATTACAACAATTATTGAAGACATGGAAATAACTGTGAGCATATACCGCAATCAACTAGTCACGTGATACATGACGTTATCAAACAACTGTCTAGACCGGCCCCAAGTCTATTTCGTGAAGTCCGTCTTAATAATCCCTTTCCCATTATAGAACATATACACGTTGAGTCCTGAAGGATACCCTGTTCCAAGTTTATTTTGATGCGTTTCTCCTCTGTTTTCTTCTTGTGCTTTCTAAGTTGCATATAGGAGGCCTAGATCATCATTAAAATGGTTTGGTAGATTGTATTGGTGTGAATGGTGTGAAATATTGCTGCCCTGATCGTTTTCGTGTTGTTCATCTAAATGTGTCCTGTTCCTAACACTCCTCAAAAGTTCTCCGCATCAGTTGTTGATCTGTTGCTGATTCTATAAATCAAAATTTCATTCTGATATCTTTCCTCAATCTCATCCTAGTTGCTTTCACGGGGAGGGGGGGGTGGAGGGGGGTTCTTCCATAGTAAAGGTACCTGGTGTTGTGCCGCGAGCAAGGGTATACTTTTTCGGACTTTTAGTCTAGCCAAGGGTATACTTTTTTGCAATTTTGGCCAGCAACAGTCTAGCCAATGGTATAATTTTTGACACTATTGGTCTAGAGAACGGTCATGGTATCATATTTGGTACAAATTTGACAATATTAGTCGAGGAAATGGTGAAAATTGGTCTAGCCAAGGGTACCATTTTCGTAAAAATTAGTCTTAGCCAACGGTACCCTTTTGAAGATGCTCGCGGCAGACCCCTACCCAAAATTTTGCCAAGAACAAAGTGGTTGCTTTACCTCTATCTCTCGAGCCCTCTTCCGGAATGTTGGAATGGTGGATCCAGGAAATAGCGGATCCAGGAACTACCGTGAAGGGAACTCTAAGACGGACTGAAGAGATAGACTTGGGGCAAGTCTACCAAACATCCTAAACCATGAGGAGTTTTGTCCTTCTAATCCAATATATGATTGAAGAGGAGCAATTAATTTATGTTCCGATGAAACAAGGTTTTATCTGTTATAAACGTTTCTGTAAAAGTCTGCGAGGATTTCATGAACGTTGGAATTTAGCCACCAGGGCCATTTTCCTTCAGAGTATAAATTAATCATTTGGATCTCCACGCATGATGTGCCTATTAAATAGTTTTATCAGTAAACCTGCCACGAAGTGATAATCTAAGAGCGTCGGCAAATTAGCTCATCAAAGATTCCCTGATAATAACTTCCCTCACCAGTGTGAAGAACCGTGCAAGTAGTTCTTTCAAAATGCTCTGTTGATTCGAGAATGCACCTGTTACGAAATGTACTAATGGTGGGTAAAACTAAAACACTCGCCGTAGATAGAGCAGAAACTGCTTAAGATGATTTCATTTCATTGGACAATCTGAAATAAGGAACTGTTTGGATACATTAAGCTTTTTGAAATGATAAATCAAGAGTGTAAGACCCAAAGAAGAAAATATAAAGTGTTGCCTAATTTCGGGATCTGTTGCAGGGAGCTAGGGGCGCTCAAGAAAAGACTTTTTGTGCACGCGAGAGCAGTTTCTGCTCCGTCCCCAGCCTTTGAAGGCCATTGTTCCCTAAATCTATAAGTGATCATATCCAACATGTTCAATTGTTTGTAGAATTTTTACAGGCTAAAATCAGTCACTCCGATCAGATTTTGCAAGGAGTTTTGCCTTACAATGACTTGAACACCCTTTGGTATGTGATATCCCCGGGGGGGGTACTCCCATTGTGGCCTGACAGGGGTCCAGTCAGGGTTAGAAAGGGCCAACGCAAACATTTTGAAAAATACCCTCAAATGGTAGTATCTTTTTACAGAAACCGCCAAACAGTAGTTCGTGGACCTAAAATTGGACCATTTGGTAGCATCTAATAGTGACAATTTTCTGCAGTTTTTCAAAATTTTCTATTGTAAACTGTTTGAACAAAGCAAGAAAACTTCTGAATTCATTGATAATTATTTCTGCAAAAATGACCCTATTGCCGTGCAGAGGAGTCTACTAAAATGAAATCTTATAACTGGCCAGGAATCTTGGAATACCCCCAATTGGTAGTAGGAGTTTGACAAATAGGGCCATTTGGTAGCCGTGTCGTAAGACCCTCAATCCGACTGGACCCCCTGTTAGGCCATAATGGGGATACCCCCCCCCGGGGTGATATCCCATTCGGAGGAAAAGCAAGTCTTGGCCCTAGAGAGGATTCCACAAGGATTCCAGACAGGAGTCTTTTAATGATCATTTTATAAGAACTTATTCAGAGGAAATGTGTTTTCTCCAGAGGAGAAAATATCAGCTAATACATTACATGTAAAGCTTGGTCTCCATACAGTCATGAGTGACGGGGACAGTGCTGAGACACAGCTGTACCAGTGCTGAGACAATGCTGCGACGTTTTCAATTTTAATGGAAACGCTTCCTTACGGCGGCTCTACCATGGCTGCGACTAACACCACATAACAGTTGAATTTAATTTAACTTTCCCGGCCCTTAACGCTTCAGCCACGAGAAATTTTAACGGAAATATAGAGCCCCATCGCCCTGTTCCGATCACTAGGCTGCCTGTGGGCGCTTTTTGTGTACAATCTCGCGATGTTTGCTTACAAGGGGAATGGGTCCTACAATTAAAAGAAGGGTGTGAAAAAATTCTTTGCTGTCGCCATGAGCTTCAAGTTCAGACGTGATTTACTTTTTTGGCGTCTGAATCCAGCGGTTATGCTGAAAAAGGCCTACCTGTCACGGAATCGTAAGTATAGGTCACCATTTTCCGCTTTGCTTTCACTGGCAGCAATTAAATTTTCTCTTGTTTTTCCGCTACTGTTCATCAGAACCGCAATAAAAACACTTTAACCTTTACTCCAGCTCTCTAAACGGATATTCACAAAAGAATCTCGATCATAATATCTTCTGCTTCCAAGCCGGTGGTAAAGTTCTAACTGCAGTCAGATAGGCTACAGATCGCCCTCTTCCAATCACGAGATTTATTTGTTCTTGACATTTAGCTGACATACATTTGGGTGCAAATCAACTGTTTTTGTTTCAAGAAGTTTTCTTTCATTTTGAAACTGTGGGCACACCATGATGAAATGAACTTCATTACCAATAGTCTTGATTCCAATTGACAGAAAGTACTTGCAGTGCCTTTCACATCTCGATATCACGTTTTTTCCAAATCCTCCAGCTTCAATTTCGAGATTATGTGCACTCATTCTCAGTTTTGAAAAGCATTGCCTTCTCTTGAAGTCATTTATAGTGTCCAGGTATGTTTCGAACATAATAACCGACTTTATCTGAGCATAAGTGCAAAGTTTTTTATCTTGCGCTAGATGTTCATTAACCCTATTTTAACCGGGGGGGGGCGTTTTTCGCCCCCTATCGGATTTTTTTTAATAGCTCCCAAATGATGGCACTTACAATGCTAAAACTCCTTGAATTTTCCTAAAATTTAGTTGGCAATCAGAAAATAGAAATTTAAATACCTATTGTTTGACCACGTGACCACCACATGCCCATATTTGGAGAGTGGTCACAAAGAAATTCTTTAAAACGGCTCTAATTTCTTCCTTTGTTACTAAATCTCAACAATATATATACCATTCGATTCGTCTTGATGAGTACTTTCATTTGATATATAATTTATTCATATTTGCTGACATCAGCAGTTTATTATTTCTATGACGTCATAAATATTTATGACGTCATATTCCTAATGAATGAGTAATTTTTCATGCAAAACTGATGGAATTACCTCAAATATCGATAAAGGTACTTGATTTCACCAATAATATGCGAAATTAATGGTTTAAATCATAATTATTGAGCAAACAATTTTGCATTGAATCAAATTTTCATTATTTAATTAGTTAATTCATTAGAAACCACAAATATCCGTATGAAACCATATGAAACTACAAATTAATGATATCATTCATGTATTTGGATGGTTTTTTGCCAATTTTATCTAGCTATTTGCTAATAATGGGCCCTTTTCTGCAAATAGCTCGATTTTCTCAAAATTTGCATTGTTTTTGGTTGCCTAGCAACCAATCACGTGACTATTGATTGATTGGTACTATTTTTAGATTCTCCTTTGTTCAATTATGACACAGTGCAAGTTTCATTGTCATAGCTGTTATATTTGCGGAGAAAAACAGGGGGGGGGGTGAAAAAGGCCCCCCCCCCCCGGTAGAAAATCACTTTTTTTACCCGGTTAAAATAGGGTTAAGATTAAACAAGGTGTAATGTTCGAAAAAACTCCTAACTTTTGATTTGATAGTAGAGATGTTGTCGCAAGGTGCAATATTATATTTTGGATGCAATTCACGTACCAATGATACCCAGTTAACATAACCCAGATCAGCAGCGTCGCACAGGAAGCGAAAGGACCTACAGGCGAATCGATGCGGTTCAGAAACATTTAGTAAATTCAATCTTGCATTGAATTTCAACATGGATACATGTCTATTCAACTGAAGGGGTATTCTTCCAAACTTAGCATAAACTGCATCAGTACAGGTTGTTGATTTCACCCCCAGGATATACTTGCACGCAGAAAGGTGTAATCGTTCCAACGTAACAAATTCTTCATAGCCCTAAATTTCGGAAGCATAATTCAAAATAGGGGCAATGGTTTGATCGAAAAATTAGAGAAAAAGTCTTGGTTGTAGGCCGTTAAAATCTTTGCATTTAGAAATAAGTGAATAGTACGCTTTCCAGGCCTTTTGCTTTATTATTTCAATGTGTTCATTGACAGAGCAGTTAGAATTAATTGTGAAACCAAGGTATTTGTATGAATCACATTCTTGTATTTCAGTGTCACCAAATTACCATTTTTGTTTTCATCTATTTCTCCTTTTGTTTTTTCTGAGGACCATTACTTTGGTTTCACCAACGTTGACACTCATTTGAATCTGTTTCGTAAAGTCATTTAACACATCGATTTGTTTTTGAAGATCTTCCGCGGATTCTGCGAGTAATATCAAATCAACTGCATACATTAGTGAATGAACGACATCTTCTCCGAACCTAATTCCTTTCGCTTTTGAGCTTACATCTGCGTCTAAATCATTTAATAATAGTGCAAAAAGCATTGGACAAAGGAGACATCCCTGTCTTACCCCGCGAGAACAACTGTAGAAATTAGTAAGACAGGGATGCATTACAATATCACGAACTAATTCACAACAACTAATTACAAGAAAGGAAAAAAAATAAAGGAAAGAAAGAAAAATAAATAAATTTTTACAAGAAAAAGAAACCTATGATACAATGTAATATAACATGCCTGATAATGATTATCTACAAATCGTGCAATTGCATGTCTCCACTCCAATTTTTGATGTCTTTCTTGAATATAGCAACTGATGAATGATGAAGCGCTCTTTATTAAATCAGGCATGCTGTTCCATAAGTGGCTGCCTCGAAGCTTGATAGAATCAAATTATGAATGCTAAACCCCAGGGGGGGTACTTGGGTATATTCAGGATAGGGGTGCTCAGGTTACTTTTTTGGGTCTAAAATTTAGGCAAGGATTATTTTTTCGGGTCAATTATTTGGACAGTTATTTTTTGGGTTCAAGAAATTCTGGCTTATTTTCTTGGGTCTCAAATATGAGAAAAAGTCAAAAAATTGAGAAAAACACAATTTACAAACAAAATTAGATTCAAGTAACAGTACTAAAATAAAAAAACATAAATATCCAAACATATTATAAGAAATCTAATCAGTTAGGGCACTTTTATGCAAATTTAAGATACTGACTTCATAACTTTTGGCCCGGGGGGGGGGGGGGGTAACTCCAGTACTCAGTGGTGTGCCATATTTTAGGGTTCCTTTTTTCATCAGAAGTTCCGGACTTTTGGGTATGTAAGATCGGAATAATTATTTTTTTGGGTCTATTTTCATGCTAGAAATTATTTTTTTGGGTTGATGCGTTGTACCCCAGCCTGAGCACTCCTATCCCAAATATGCCTGAGTACCCCCCCCCCCTGGGTGCTAAACATAACACTTTTTCGTTGCAAGGATTTGTGATAAATCTTTTATGTCATTTTTCGTGTCCTTTCTAATAAGACTTTCCTGCATGAAGGACGGATTAGTGCTTTTAAATGTTTTGTGTATTTAAATCAGAAGTACACGAAGGTTTTGGATGTAGATAGTTGCTTCATTGCTCTTTGCCAGCAAAACTTCAAATGTGGATTCGTGATCGTCAAGTAGCATCCTAAGAGCTATTTTGTGTACTCCGTTGTCATGTGATGTTTTTACGCAAAAAGGCCGGTTGATGCAATGAAAGATTGGTACAATAGTTTTGCGTTTTGGAGATCTAGACAGTTAGCAACCCTAGCAACTGCACTCACAACGTTGAATCACTTGTGACACCTTGTAGCTTCACCTCTTTGGAGGTGGTTATTGCTTCTCCATTACCTTTCAAAGACAAACGTTGGTGCTTTTTAAGACCAAGAAACATTACCTGAAATTTCGTTGGATTTTTCTCCATAAAATTTGAGTCAAAGATGTAACGATGTTATGAGTAAAAATGTAAAGATTGAGTAAAGATGTTAGAAAGAAATTGTCATTGAACAGCAACCGTCAGATATTAAAGCAAGATAAAGGACGTGCTGTTGCTATCCTTGACAGTGAGGCCTATAAATCACAATGTTTGTCCATTCTCCAAACTGTGCAATTCAAGAAGCTTAAAAAAGATCCAGCAAAAACGTTGGAAGCTAAGGTACACAGATTTGAGTCAAAATATTTTAGGGTATTATGGATATCAATTTCTAGTTTGGCAATCATTGATTCAACGTCATGAGACAACGGATAATCGTATTACTATCAGCAAAATTACAGATCTCAGAAGCCTCCGTTGCGTAAAACATGTCATTAAGGAATATTGAATAGCAAAGGACCTAATACTGATCCTGCGGGACACCTGATCTAACATCGAGCTGCTATATGTTGATTTTATTTTTACGCGCTGTTTCTTTTATGTTAAGTAACTACCGCAAAAGCTCTATTAAGCCCCCGGCGGCCTTTTTTAATTTGGGCACTCTTCGGACCTTTTCGCACCATATTTTGTAGTTTAGAAATACAATTTTACGCGTTAAATACATGAATTCGACAAAGTTTTATCTCAAAGCACATCAAAATTAACATGCAAGCTTAATTAGCTCAATAAATGGGAATCTTTGGTAACCTCTGGAATTTTATATAAGTTGAGGGGCTTAATAGAGAGGGGGGGAGACTTAATAGAGTTTTTTCTGCTAGTACCATTCCTATTACGCATTTGTCGTCTAAGCATTTTTTGCATCGTTCCACTGGTCTTAAGGGAGCATGCTGCATGCTGTACCCTTCCCTAAAGCCACACAATAGGCTTTACAACTACTGTGATTTGATGAAAGGCAGCATTCGAGAATACATTAAAGCGCATGTATCGTGAACCCAATTGGCTAGTGTAGTACAATTATTTCTATTGTTTAGTACAAAGCACGGAACCTAGGCTGCATTTTTACGGCAGTAAAAATTCATGAAGCAGAAATATAAAGTCACGAAACAATTAAATTCCACTCCAAACTCCTTTTTTCCTTTATTCATTTAAAAACAACAACTATTTACAAAAACAACAAGGCTAATTAACTACATGCCATCCATGGTGGCAGATGGTGGGAAAGGACTTATAGTCAGCGAGTTCCCATTATGTATGGCACTTACAATTAAATTTAAATAGTTCCAAGAATAGTCGTAAGAGAGGTCGAGGGACAGCCCAAGAGCCCAAGAGCACACAATTCGCCATTGTGATTTGCATGGCGCTTTAAGGTTCTTCTCCAAACTTCTATCAACCAGCTACTATCGCAACATATGCCCTTTAACCTTTCAAATATGTTTATAGGGTGGACAGAACACTGATTGGTCAAACATTTTTCATGCAAGTCGAATTATCTGCTTTGAACATGCACAATAGGAAACATATAATGTACTCATCGACTGAACGTGTATTTTTGGTCAACTCTCCTGTGCAGTGTTGTCGTCGCCACCTTAACTGAAAATCCACTGCGAAGCACCATGCGCAGTCAGTTAAGGTAACGACGACAATACCTTGCATACAAGAATTGACACAAAAAAACATGTTCAGTCGATGAGTACATTATATGTTTCCTATGGCACATGATCAGCCTTGCTCTTTAAGTTGTTAATAACGTTTCCACACGATACATACAGGGTGCCCTGTTTGCCTGTGCCCTGTTTGCCTGACGATTGCGATAAAACAGCACAAGATTCTCGCCAAATTTTGATATGATGTTGCTCTTCAGATGTTCAAATAAAGTTTGCTGCCATCCCCGTAAAAATCCGTTGAAAATGATGGAGTTATGACCTTCAGAAGACCACATTTGCCTGATGACTAAAACCAGCGGTCAGCTATTTTTTCTTACTATTTTACAGTGATAAATAGTTTCTGTGAGACAAGAAATAGTTGAAAACTCGCTGATGGCCATCAGAATTTTAACGAAAGTTAAGGCATTTGAGGCTGCTGTAGAAATCAGAAATGAAGCGAAACATGATTTTTCGTCAGTACGCATGCGCAACAACCAATTATTGATGGCGTCATCAAAATCAATTAATTATATACCAAATAAAAGCCCGTTTCCAGATGAGTTCAGCAATGCTTGTTTCATTGTCATAGAGCCAGTGGTTCCAAAGTTATGACTTAAAAGGAATTTATTTTGCGGAGCACTCAATTTAAAGTTATGTGTTGACCCCCTGAATCAGTGTCAAAATTTTTGAAATTGACATGAAAGGATGTCTCCTAGATAGAAACTAAAAGTCGCAAAAAAGCTAGACTATTCTAGCGATTCTCGATGAGTTGTGTGGAAAAATTTACTAGGGGGGGGGGGGGCACTTTGCATGAGTACACGATGAAGAGGCTAGCAGCGATTAAGGGCCTGTTTATATGAGGAAAATCATCCCACCTTCCAGGCTATTAGCTGTCAGGTGGGATGAAATCTGCGTGTGTTTATATGTAATTTTCATCCCACCTTCCAGCGTTTCCATCCCACCTCCCAGCCCGTGATTTCAGACAATAACAATCGTAATTGGTGTTTGTCGCCAGCAGCGATTAGGTTTCCCTTTGTTTTCATATTGGCGCGTGCGCAAGACAGACGATTTCATCCCACCTTCCAGCTTTTCATCCCACCTTCCAGCGTTTATATGGAAAATTTTCATCCCACTTCAGTGAGATCCCACCTCTCGTAGAGTGGGATCTCACCTAGCCGGGCTGGTTCATTTTCCATATAAACGCAAGATGAAAATTACAAGGGATCGTATAGAAGGGTGGGATCTCACCTCTCAGCTCACAGGCTGGAAGGTGGGATGATTTTCCCCATATAAACAGGCCCTAAGAGACAAAAAAATGTCACACTGCCTCATTTCGTTTGCGCGATATGACGTCATTTCGCTCAAATAGCTTATTTCGCTCAAATATCTTATTTCGATACGTAATTTCACAAGGAGAAGGCGAAAAATAGTGGAAAAAAGTATCATACATCATTCATACCAGTATTATCTTGTATTTTATCATCAATCATACCAACCCCGGACTTGTCCTTTAAAGAAGAATAGCTAAATTACAGCTAATTTAGGCCTACTTTACAAAATGTACAAATGCTGAAGTTAATGAATTAAAACTGTATTGTGAAATATTTACAGGATCAAAATTATCATGCCTTCCCCAAGAAGTCCGGAGCGACCCAGAGAGACGACGGACACACTGCGCGAGGGAACCCCCACACGCAGCATCTACTAAGCTGCGGTCGCCGCTGAGGCACAATTCCCCAGTTCAACTGCAATCCAGTGCCTGCATCGTCAAGGAGACATCACATCCTGCACAGCACACCCGCCATCCCAATGAGAAGCAGCCCAGGAGGTACTCCCTAACTTTCAATACGGGGGGTCAGTCTAATGTTTTGGAGACTCCAAATATTGTGATCTATTTCTGTGGCCCTTAAAATATTTCTGACTGATTTCAATTTGAGCTTCTTGATCTTTTCAGTTTTTGAATAATACCAAAACGTTTATATCATGATTCGCAACTTCAGGGCCAAATAGCACGATTCATCATTTATGTCCATGTTGTAATTCACAGACCCCAAATATTGATTTAACGTAAAATTTCGGACCCCAAATAATGGCACGGGCCCCCCGTATTGAAAGTCAATGAGTACCCCCTGGGACAGAAAAGCAGAGATGTATGAGTAAATATTCCCCTTAAATTACAGTCTAGATTCTCCAGCATTGCTGTCTTGTTTCAAGGCCAGTTGACTACTTCCCGTTTTAGAATTGACGTCTCTGCTGTTGCTACCATTGATCTGATTCTGCCTCTGTTTCAGCTTTCTTCCAAGAATTCCCTTGAAGAAGTAGACCAACGGATTTGTGATCGAGTTGCAATACATCATGAAGAAGACATATAATGGCATATCTTTGCTGTTGTCGCAGCTCATGGTGGCAATTGCATACGGCAGCATGCAAATCTGATATGATATCACGACCAACACACATGTGGCAATTACTTCCACCTCTTTTACACCGCTTTCCAATCCTCTGCAGTGTTTCTGCGAGATGCTTCTCCTTCTGGCAGCAACTGTGCTGTGTATTATCAACGTATACGTAACAAGAAACAGCAGTGACATAAGTATTATAACACCGCTATCTAATATCGCAAAAGCCTTGCTGTTGCTAAAGGATCCAAGCAAACTTATCGTGATATTTACAAACCATGTCATGAGCATTATAATGACAGCTTTCTTTTTCGTCACCAATAGCCTGTGTTTGAAGGGGAATTTGACGGCAACAAAGCGATCTATCGCTATTACCAGGAGAATACACGATGAGGAGTACACAGAGAAATGAACAATTGTCTCGGTGGCCTTTCGAACAGATGCGAATGCTATACCCAATGTTTCTTCGCCTGTAACCAGTCGTATGCTTTCGAGAATCAGCATGAAAACACTCACGATCTTGTCGGCGGTGGCCAAATTAAGCAGCCATATTTCAAATATAGTTATTCTCTTTATTTTTCTCAGCAGAAGACCAATTTCAATAATGTTAAGAAGCAAGGCTGCGAAGCAAATAGAAATTACTGCTGCAGAGCCTTTAGGAGTATTCCTTTCTGGTACAACTTTGTTTTCTTCTGTTATTTCTGTTACATTTATCACTTTAGACGCAGTATGAATGATGACGCTGCTGTAATTCAAAGTAGGCATCAGGAATCTCGTGGCGAATATTGAAACGTTAGAAGTCATCTTGAATGTCTTGAATCTCTCTTCTTTGATTCTTTGGTGGAGTAGGAAACTCTAGTTGCTCCTTTGTTGTTTTGCTGCTCTTGCAGCTCCCAGAGAACACAAAAAGTAAGCTTGCACAGTGTTTTTAAAGATCCTTCAAACCTACCTGGCCTACCTTTGACAATAATTTAGACTTCCGCCTATATTTACGCAGTCTCTCAAACATAAACATTCTTCGCACAGCTCCTCACTTTAGTTATGACTCACGATCTGCCTCAAAAGTCAATTCTGCGCTGCATTTATTCATTTTGGAATCTGTTTTCCTTTCAATCAAACGTCTGTGAACAAATACTTGAATTACCCCCTGGGGGTTTGCATCTTTTGAATAGCCTGTGCTCCAGGGGTTCCAGACCATTTTCATTTCCTTTTCAAGTGGTCTGGAACACAGGCTACTTTTGAAAGACTTTAATAAGATTTAAATATTTTGTAAGAGACGCGAAATAGCCTGAAATTAAAGATAAAAGAGCGGAAGTCTTTTGTTGTTTTACATTTTGAATTTTTGAGGCTAAAATCAAGATGCAACATGAAAGTATTTTGTTATAAAATTTGCCTTGTTTTGACTGAATTGCATCAAACGAAGTTTCATATCCGATCTATTCCTTATAAATTCATAAGATTTCATTTTCAACCATAGACTGTGTTCTGTGTTCATTTTTTCTGGAAAAGTTTACTGTCAACTGAGTATTCTAGCTGTTAATATAGTTAAGTGAATGCAGTTCATTTATTTCATAAACGAGAAGAAAGTTCTTGGGTATGGGTTAGTTAGAGAGTAACAATATTTCCGCGAGATGTTGAAGCTTTGGGAGAGGCATTCTAAGCCAATGTAAAGGTTGGAGGTCTCCAAAAGTTTCCTGGACGCGACATTAACACAAATTAGCAGCGAATTTACAAAGTTTCCATGATGGGGGCGGAGGCAGGCGAAACCTGAGTTGCGAGAAGCGTTCTAAGACAAAGGAGAGGTTCTTCGCGCAGAACTGTTTTGAGAACTGGTAATTCATATTATCAAATATTCTAAATTGGCACTGGCAAACAATGGATCCAAGAGCTCTCCTAAGCCCAAATAAACTATCTGATTACCCAAAAAATTTCCTTGGGATGCTACTATGCTACTCTGAAAAAATGTTACAACATTGTCAAAATCCCAATTCAGTACTGGCAAACCTAGGGTCATGAAAGCCATTCTAAGCAAAAATAGAGGGAGTGTCCTCAAAACTTTAGTGACTGCAGCTTCAAGCAAGATTGAAAAATCTGCCTTGCGCGCAATCTATGTGAAACATTAGCCTATTGTTATTGTTTGAGAAAAATGAACTTTTCAAATACTGTAGACCTTCAAAAGATTCGCGATCGAGTTTTTACGAAAGTCTTGAAAATAATTTCTACATATCTATCATTGCCGACCAAGTATTAAACATAGACTGTGTTCTGTTCTGTCTTAATTTTTTCTGAACAAGTTTACTATCACTTGCGTATCATTAAGCTGATGATGTTTCAAATGTTATGAAAAATATACCTCTTTTTGACTGAACTGCATCAAATCAAGTTTCACATCCGATTCAATGACCATAAATTCATAAGATTTCAACCATAGACTGTGTTTTCATTTCATTTTTCTGGACAAGTTTATTATCACTTGAGTATCATTAAGCTGATGATGTTTTAAATGTCATAAGGAATATACCTATTTTTGACTGAATTGCAGTAAATAATACATGTAAATGATATTACAGGTAGGGTTGTTTCTTAAATTTCGAAAAATTGGGCCTGCCATTTCTTATATGAGGGGTACTTCGGGGTTTGCGGTGTTGCGGTATCGGGGGTAAATTTTGTGCGGTATTGCGGTAATGACGGGAAAAACTTGCGGTATTGCGGTATCGAGCTTTCACAGCGCGGTATGCGGTATTTTACGAACATTAACATCCAAACTTTATGTAATGCCATTTTCCTGTTGAAGAACAAAGCATCTTCGAGACAAATTGACAGAAGAAAGAAAAACGAAGGAGAGGGAGGTCCCTTATCCCTTTCTCCTTGTGCCTGCTCCACCTGCTCAACCTTGAAAAGGTACCTGCGGAGGAGAGCACGCAAAATTTTTATCTGAAGAAAAAGAATCAAAATATTTGCACGAATCAAAACTTTAGATGTGGGAGAATCACCCCTATTTTCAAATCAGGCAATCCAGCAATGTTGGACAACTATACGCCTTTCACGGTAATTCCTGCTCTATCAGATCTAAGTTATCTGATCATTTATAATCAACTGTCCCAGTACCTTGAATCGAATGGCCACATCAGTTTCGGTTTAGACAAGGGAGATCTACGCAACATGCAGGTACCTTACTGTCAGAAAAGGTTAGACAGAGCGTTGGAAAAGGGCTACTTTGTGGTGCTGTCTATATTGACCTCCGTAAAGCCTTCGACAAAGGACGTGTCATGCAACCTTGCTGGAAAAATTACCAAGTTATGGCATAGATGATGTGGAATCATTACAATGGATAGATGATTATCTCTCTAATAGGAAACAATAAGAAATCTTTGATAACACCAGCTCATGCGAAGAAAACGTTACATGTGGTATACCACAAGGATCCGTCCTGGGGTCCCTTCTCTTTGGGCTGATAATCAACGACATCCATATTCCGCTCACTTATGCTGGCATTATATTATATGCCGACGATACTGTTTATATTGTGCAAGAAAGAACTCAAACGAAATAGCACATTTACTTAAACAGTGAACTGCAGAAAGTTGCAGACTGGCTTGATGAAAATAACCTGTTCATTAACTTGAAAAAAGGTAAAACTGAATCTGGGCTATATGGATCACATCAAAAGTTGTCCAAACAGCCAAACGTGGACATCAAAATCTACAATCAAACTATTCATGAGACAAAATCATACAAGTACCGTGGTGTAGATTTGGATAACCATATGAACCTACATCGACATTTGGAAAATGTTCGCCTGCGTGCAGACTCAACTCCTCGAAAGTATACTTTCGAGGAGTTGAGTCTGCACGCAGGCTAGAAAATGTGTACAAAAATGCGTCAGCCAGAGTAAACGTTTAATCTCGTATTCGCCTTTATGTAGCAGAATCGATATTCAAAACAATGATATGTTCTACCGGGTGACCCAAAAAAAGTTCCCACTTTTGAAAATTCATAGGATCAAGAGTACTGGATGGGTTGGAATGAATCAATATTTGCTTGACAGCCAAAACATCGAAGTATTTTTGTGATTTTTCTAGACTTGTTACAAGCATTGGAAAAATGGTAATTTCAAATTTAGAAAAAATTTGTGGTTGCAAAATGACTGAAAAAGGCCTGAAATACGTGATCAAATTATAAAGGACTACAACATAGAAAAAAAGCAATTTCTCATGGGTGAGAGATATCGTCTGCACATTTAACTAATGTATTATTGCTCTTGACAGAGGTGAAGCGCTCGTGTGTATTGTTCTGGATTAGGAGAGTCCTAACGATTTGATCAAGTGTTTCAGGCCCCTTTTCAGTCATTTTGAAAACATGATACTTTTTGTAAAGTTGAATTCACCTATAGTTGCAGTGCTCGTAAGAAGACGAGAAAAATCACAAAAATACTTTGATCTTTTGGCTTTTAATTAGAACTTGAATCATTCAAATCCATGAAAAACTTGTTGTGCTACGAATCTTCGAAGGTGGGAGCATTTTTCTGGCTCACCCGGTATATATTCATAATTTCTGCCGTCAATGCAGTTTTACTGAAAGCACATCAATGAAACTTTTCCCGTCGTTCTCGCGTCACATTTTGGTCTGTAAAACATCTAACTATGATTTAATAGACGAAACTACAAATTTTGATGAAGAAAGGTGGATTTAGGTCGGCATCAAACTGCTACAGACCGGTATACTGTATTAAGAGCGCTGTTTTTAACTTTCTAGCGTTTGCGGTATTTCGCTATTTTTTGGTGCGGTATTGCGGTATTTGGTGTCTTTTTGGTGCGGTATTGCGGTATTGGGACCCCCCCGAAGTACCCCTCTTGTATGCAATTTCTTAAAAATAAAAGTCGAAGTCTGTTGTCAATACTGATATTTAAGCCCCCTAGCAACCTCCTCTTCGGCATTTCTGACCGTGTGGGCTCTGGTTGCGAATGTGGATGGTTTGCGTCTCAAAACTACATTAACAGTACTTGATTGAACTTTGATATCGAAGCAAAGAATAAATGCTGTCTCATGATGAATTGATGGATATACACACGAATGTGCTTCATCGCTTATATATAGTACCGGGTGTCGCAAAAAAAAACGCAACAGATTTAAAAAATTCTGACGGAAGCTGTTTCAAATTAGTAATCAAATGATTCTTTCTATCTAAATCTGCAATGATTAGAATAAACTATGATATATTTTTCAGAATTTTTGGTGACTTGATTGAAGAGTTAAAATCAACAAACTTCAAATTTGTTGTCAGGACAAAACCACAGCTACCATCATTAGTGCAAAGTATACTGTAAAGTTAAAAAACGGCAATATCTGAAATTTTACATTATTACATTAACAAGCACACAACTTTATTGAAAAACTGCAACAAAGAGATCTCTTACAGAGTCATGAGTTATCCATTCTTGAGGGAGCGTTCAGTGTTCATTTGAAAGTACAAATCTAATAATGGCCTAGTCATTTAGAAAATGCAAGCAACCAGCATGGACACTGAGGAAGCACGGCAGAATTTGAAAGAAATCTTTATGAAAGGATCTGTTCAATGTTCCATTAAATCGTGTGTTTGAGTGTTTGTCAGCAATTCTTTGCAATTGCAAGGATTGTCATGTTTTGCAATTTGACATTATGATTCATCATTGTTAATGCAGAAGCTCTGGTTTTGACCTGGGGGCAATTTTGAAGTTTGCTGAATTTTAACCCTGCAACCAAGTCACCAAAAATACTGAAAAATATATCAAAATTTAATCTAATTATTGCAGATTTGAAGAAAAATGATTTTTGGATAATGCGTATGAAATAGTTTGCAGTAAAATTTTTCAAATCTGTTGCGTTTTTGTTGGGACACCCGGTAGATTATACAAAACTAAATATATATCTTTATTATTACACCTTATTGTTCTTATTTTCTTTCTTTTAACTATACCTATATTTGTTTCGTTTTATTCACCGTAGTCTGAATATACAACTGGTACTTGCGTATCTTTTATGTTATAGGTTACTAGAACCATTAGTATTTCGTTGATAAATATATGAATGAATTGAATGAATGAAAATAGTAAATCATGGACCAGACTCAAATCAAACGTGTTATGCTCGTTTTCCTCGCTCTCATACCGAGCCTCTTACCTGCATTTTTATGATTTATATGTCTAAAAGATAAGTACATTTACCAAACAAGATTTTCACATTTAAGTTAGCCTTTGACTGAAGAGTAACATTTTCGTTTTGAATATCAGCCACGTACATTTCATCCCACTGCCCACTAAACGTGTTTTTTGACTCACTCGGTAAATAGACTTGACTGACTATGGCTGCTATATTGCCTGAAGTAAGATGCTTAAAAATTTTATCTTGTTTGCCCGAGTGCAGATTTTTCTCCTTATGTGTGCTCCACCAATTTCGCTTTTCCTTTGAAATTGCTAATGACTTCAATTTCACATAAAATGAGATGGCTTTTTAATTTAGAATCTTGGTGCTCAAACAAATGATTTTAGTACGTTGTCAAGGGTGTCTAATCACATGAATACTAATATTTAGAGATTATTGAATTTTCAAGAGAGCCATCTGCAGTCATTTGCAGTGATAATTAATTCTACTCATATTACAATTTAATAGATTGAATTAGATTTAATCACGTGATTTTGATTGTTTGCATCGAAATCCATCTATTCAACGCGATACATAGAACTGTTTTGTCATCTATCATTTGACCCAATAGATAAAGATCACAAATCACACCAAGAAAGCTAAAACGACACATTGTAACACAATGCATGTCATGTGATCAGTTTCATTTCACATGGACTGTAGCCAATCAGATTTTCAACATTGAGACCACGAGTCAAAAGAATCAATGTTTAAAACAGAAAAACAGAAAGGTGTGAGAAAATATGTCCCTTACAATTACAGTCTAGATTCTCCAGCATTGCTGTCTCGTTTCAAGCCAAATTGACTACTTCCCGTTTTAGAATTGACGCCTCTGCTGTTTCTGCCACTGAACTTATACTTATTCTGCTTCAGTTTCCTTCCAAGAATTCCCTTAAAAAAGTAGACCAACGGATTTGTGATCGAGTTGCAGAGCATCATGAGGAAGACATATATTGGCATATCTCTCCTTCTGTTGCAGCTCAGGGCAGCAATTGCGTACGGCAGCATGCAAATCTGATATGAAATCACGACCAATACACACGTAACGATTATTTCCACTTCTTTTACACTGCTTTCCAATTTTCTGCTGTGTTTTTTCAATGTGCGTCTTCGTCTGGCAACTGCGCTATGTATTATCAATGAATACGTAACGAGGAACAACAGAGACATCACTATTATAATACTGCTGTCTAGTATCAAAAAAGCCTTGCTTACCATAAAAGCCTTGCTTGTGATAAAGAATTCAAGCAAACTTATCATGATATTTACAAACCATGTCATGAGCATTATAATGACAGCTTTCTTTTTCGTCACCAATAGCCTGTGTTTGAAGGGGAATTTGACGGCAACAAAGCGATCTATCGCTATTACCAGAAGAGTACACGATGATGAGTACAACGAGAAATGGACAATTGTCTCAGTGGCCTTTCCAACGGAGGCGAATGCTATACCCAATGTTTCTTCGCCTGTCCCCAGTTTAATGCTTTCGAGAATCAGCATGAAAACACTCACGATCTTGTCGGCGGTGGCCAAATTAAGCAGCCATATTTCGAATATAGTTATTCTCTTTATTTTTCTAAGCAAAAGACCAATTTCAATCATGTTAAAAAGCAAGGCTGCGGAGCAAATGGAAATTATTGCTTCAGAGTCTTTAGGAGTATTCCAAGCCGGTACAAATTTTTCTTCTTCTGTTATTTCTGTTACATTTATCACTTTAGACGCAGTATGAATGATGACGCTGCTGTAATTCAAAGTAGGCATCAGGAATCTCGTGGCGAATATTGAAACGTTAGAATTCATCTTGAATGTCTTGAATCTCTCTTCTTTGAATCTTTGTTGGAGTAGGAAGCTCTAGTTGCTCCTTTGTTGTTTTGCTGCTCTTGCAGCTCCCAGAGAACACAAACAATAAGCTTGCACAATTTTCTTAAAGACCGTTTAAAACTACCTGACCTACCTTTAACAATCATTTAGACTTCCGCCTTTATTTACACAGTCTCTCAAACATAAACATTCTTCACACAGCTCCTCACTTCAGTTATGAATCACGCGAATTACGATAGTTCTACCTCAAAAGTCAATTCTGCGCTGCTCTTATTCATTTTGTAATCTGTTTTCCTCTCAATAAAACTTCTGAAAACAAAGACTTGAATCTCCTCCTGGGAGTTTACATCTTTTGAAAGGCTTTAATGAGATTTTGTGCAATTTAGACCCACATTACCCCCATCCTATCTAAGCATTGTAATTAGAAGATCATCAAGGGAATGGAACAGAGAGCGCCGTAGGCTATTTCTTGACTCCTTGTGATTAAATTGATGAAAATAGATGAAAACGTAGCAAATTCAATACGTTTACAACTTGTCATGCATGAATGATCTTGCATAAATTAATATAATTACGAGAAAGCGCATAAAGGGGAAAGCAATATTTCAACATAATATATGCAAGTTAGTTCTCTGAAACTCTATAACTACCGGGTGTCCCAATAAAAGTACTCCCGTTTGAAAAATCATCAAAATTTGATTGCACCGCTGATCTTCAATTTTCTTTTTTTTTAATGTAGATCATGAACCAAATTATTTCCCAATATATAGCTGATTTTGTAATTGGATTAAAAATAGCAAATTTAGCTCTTTTTAAGGCTACCTGGTTTTGGATCATCCTGCAAAAAAGCATTGATGATTACCAAATCAATTTCTTTGTGCATGTAAAGCTTCTAGTTTGGTCATAAATGACAGAACACAATGCACACTATCATTAGAAACTTCAACGATGATTAAAAATCTGGAAATTTGGACCCTTAAGGCAAAATTGAATATTTTGTTCAAAACTATAGCTCAAAATGAGGTTTTTCAACGTGTAATTGTTCTATCTTGCTGCACCAAAAATCAAAAATCTCATCCTCTATGAATATGTTTGGGTCTTTGACAAAACAACTCAAAAAGAAAATTTTATCAAAGGTTTGATAATCAATTTTTGATGATTTCTCAAACAGGAGTACTTTTTTTGGGACACCCGGTACTTGATTAAAAATAAAATCAATTTGCGTAACTCTAATCCTACAGGGCTTTTTTGTTTAATTAACATAGCCTGTGGGGATGCTTTCTGTCTCCTCCCTTCCCCTATAAATAGCCATAGACTAAGTGGAAATCATTGAAACATGGCAAGGGTGGAGTACCTACTATTCTTAATCGACTGCTAGTTCTGGGCGTAGCCATTTCATTAGATGACGTCAATATGATGTCATAATGCTGAAAATGTCAAATTATATGCTTTGCCGGCTAATTTGTTCCATAAACAGAATAAAGATAATGTGAATCACTTTTTCCTCTCTTATTTGGCATACTATTCATTTCCAATCCAAATATAATACATACAAGTGCTTTAGGCAGTTATTTGGGAGAAAATGGCAACAATTGATAACGTCATAAGTGGAAACTGTTTTTCCACCAAAAATTGATAATAAATGGCTCAAAATGGTTTAAGAGCACTGCATAATGCAATCCTTTTTATTATTTGCAACATTATTTTTAAACCCCTAAAAAGTGTGCACCGGAAGGGAATTAAATGCCAGACCAAAGAGCCTGCATCTCCGAAGGACCTCTGGGTTGTTCATGTTGCTCATCAAACCTAACGCGCCAATTTCAATGGTGAATTGTGTGCTCTCGGGCTGTCCCACTCTTACGACTATTTTCGGAACAATTTAAATTCAATTGTAAGTGCCATACATAGTGGGAACTAGCTGACTATACGTCATTTTCCACTATGGATAGCACATAGTTAGTTAACCTTGTCGCTTTTGCAAATAGTTTGTTTTTCAGATGAATAAAGAAAAAAAAAGAAAAATAAACAGAAAAGACGATTGCAATCCATCTTTGCACCAAATCATTAAGATGTTTGAAAAACATACCACCAGCATAATCTGTATGAAAAGCAACTTGAAACACAAGATGCTTTTTGAATTCCAACCTATTTCTACAAAAGTAATTAAGGAAATTATTCTTAATCTTGACCATAAAAGCGCTTGTGGCCCTGATATGATAAGTGCTAAATTCTTAAAGCTATCAGTTGACATCATTTCAGGGCCTTTGGTAACTATTTTAACCCTATCCAGACTGGGCTTTTTGAGCTACTAGAAGACTGGGGGGGCTCATTCAGCCCCCCCCCCTCTCTAAAATCGCCATTCCTTCACTTACGAAGACGAAACTCACCATGCAGGTAGCCGTGCTTATGATCTATCATTTCTCGCAAAAAAATTCTTAAAATAGATATGACGTCATAATTGTTCAAGACCAACTGGCACGTGTCCACGAAAAAAATGAAAAAAACAACTTTTTTTAAAATCTTTATACTTTTCTAAGATTGATTCATGAAACCAAATTATGCAAATTAAAGCATTGTTAGAAGGTGAAAATATACTTATAAAGTGAAAAATTTGATTTTCGCAAATCCAAGATGGCGGACACAGAGATTAAAAATCTTGTTTTTCTGAAAAATGAAAAATGCAGCTATAAAGGAGAATTTCTCCATATATTACGATGAAAACTGCTTCGATGATAAGTGATCGTTGCATACTTCATTTTTCCTTTTGAAACTTTTGTTTTAATTATTGCAAAAAATGCTGACATCAGCATTTTATCCCAGTAGTAAGCAAATGAGTTGGAAAGAAGAAGGAAGGTGGAAATAAGGGGTTGAAGATAGTTATTTGGTGAAATTTTGATAATATCTTGACAAACTAAACACTTTCAAGTCAAAAAATTTCCACTGTAAAACAAATTCTCAAGATATGCATGAAAACTGATCGTGAGTAGTACTATCTGAGGATACCCCCGGAGAATCTTATACCGTTTGCGGCCAATGATGCACAAAATTCAAACAAAATTACACAGCTTAGGTGGAAACAACCCTGTTGGTCAGTTTTAGTCTATTTATTGCCGCTGTAAAACATTTTGGGTCGAAATATCCTTGCAGAAAGACCGCTAACTAATTTTTGCCATTTTCTTAAAGATGACGTCATTGATGAGGTCACGTGACACATAATTGTTCTATTGTTCCTGGAAAAAATTAAGGATACTATCAAAGGATTATGAGGTGATCTGGAATTACATCCATAAGCAGCTTACCTAAAAGTTGGCCCCGACCACTCTGAAAAAAACAGCCACCCCCCGGCCCCCTGAATTTTTTTCAAAGTTTCACACAAATTCACACTTCAAAAGGATAGAAACTAAAAGTCAAAAAACCATTTCCTGGTTCGTTGAACCAATTTGGAGCAGTGCTCAGTTAAGTAGGTGGGGGGCTGAATGAGCCCCCCCCCCAGTCTGGATAGGGTTAAACAAATGCATCCATCAAGGAACTTTCCCAGTTTGATGAAAAAGGCAGTTGTTTCTCCTGTGTACCAACAGAAAGGTCTTTTCAACAAAAAGTGTCATCGACCCATTAGTGCTCTAACAGCTCTCCCTAAAGTCTTTGAAACAGCAATAGAGATCCAACTATCTCCTTTCTCAACAGGAACTTCTCCAATTTCTCATGTGCCAGCAGAAACCAACACTGCATGAAAATAGGTCTTTACATAATCTTTTAAGTGCACGAAAAGATAGTGTAAATATCATCTGTAATATTTACACCAACTTTACGGACAACAAATATGATCTTTCAAATTTACACGAAGAAAAGTTGTGTAAATGTGATATTTCATCTTTAATTTAATGTAAAGTTGGTGTAAAGGGGTACAGTATGGATGGAATTTAGGACATTGAACGTTCAACTTATCTTTGACGGGAAATATGGACAAGTTTCATTCAATTTCCTTTCATGGAGTTGTAACGCGTTGTAACGACACAATAGCTGGCCCGGGGGGGGGGGGGGGGGGGTACTTGATTTAAATTTGTACGGGGGTGTGCCCACGAAAAAATATCTTTTTACCCTGCTCCAGAATCAAGGGCACGCATGTCGTACTGTGAACGATGGTCCTACCTTTGTCTGAAAGCCGGTAGTTCGCGAAAAAATTTGCACCACCTTTGTCCCAAAACTGACTGTTTTTTATGGCAAATTTTCGCTGTTATTTTTCTTCGATTTGGCGGACAATTCAACATGATGCATCAATTACGATATTTGTCCCAAGATCCGGTAGTTTCGACCAACCACTGTGTCTTGATAACTGTGCCCATGAAAGTGCAAGTGTTCAAACCGGTTGCCGGACAAAGGTAGAACCGCTTTTCGGTGAAAAATTTAAAATCCTTATCTTTTTTTCGAAAATTTGCCAGACGAAGGAAGTACCGCTAAAACCGCTTTGGTGAAAATTGGAATGTCTGGTTTTTTTTTTGCGTAAATTTTGGCAGACAAAGGTAGAACCAGCTTACGGGTAAACATTAGGATTTTGATTACATAGGAGGTTAGAAAATGTGATTTTGTGACAAACTGATACAATAGGGAGATTGATTTTAAAATTTCACCGAAGTCCCAAAAACTGGTTGTTTTGGGCAGGAGAGTCGTACTGTGTGACAAAAGAACCGGTTATTTGTTCGAATTCCTTTGAACAAACATGGGGTCAAATATGTTACAGTACTTACCCGCCCCTGATAATTCTATGGGAGTAAACCATTTTCATTTCCTAAAGATTATGACCAGACATTTAATGTGGAAACTCTCGATTCAGAAAAGTAACTCTTCAAATATTTGGCAAAAAATCTATTTTGCCCAAAATTCAAGCCTGAGAAAGTAACCCTAGCACCCCTTTCCAAGAGAAAATATATCTGGGGTCCCTTTGTTAAGTATAACTTCTTATGCAATATAGTGTCCCTTACAATGCTGTATACTGTCCCTTCTAATGCTATAACGGTCCTTTCCTATGTACAAAGCGTCCCTTCCTATGCAACAAAGCGTCCCTTCAAATGCTATACACTGTCCCTTCCAATGCAGTGAAAGAAAGAGGGCATTCTCTTCTTTTTGAAAATTGAGTTGAATTGAATACCGTTTAAAAAGCTTTGGCGGGCAAACCTTGATGGTGGATGATATTGATATGATGCAAGCTGTCTGCTCTCATGCTTCGTATATTTATGGCTGTTTGGTTGCGGATTCATTGAAGAAACAAGACGTTAACTCAAGGTGGAGTTGATTGTTTTTTACTCTGTGCTATTGACTCGAGAAACTTGCTTTGCTTCTGCAATCTAGATTGGCTTTATTTTTTAGGCCAAATTTCAACCAGTAATCAAGAGTAGGCCTATGGCCTAAATTCTTACTACTGTATTTATTAATATAGTCTACATCAATGCTTTAGAAGAACAATAATAATTGTCACGAACTGGATAGCTCAAAGAAGAAGGTGTCTATCCAGCCAGGTACCTGGCCTGGCCTGATGTCTGGTATGGTATTGGTAAGACCTGGTCATTCAAAGAGTGTAAGATTGATTTTGTAGTTATTATTATGCTTTTCCCAGTTATTTCCACTTGGTTTGAAAAAATAACAAAACATGCAGATTACCTCTTACAACTGCAGTTTTGTTAAACTTTTATCCTTTTTTGCAGAACATACAATACACTCTTCCAGAATTGAAATATTGGAACATCATTCACAAGACATTTTCTCAGTGTAGTTAGTGGTAAAGTTTTCGTCCATCTTTACTTTCTAATTTTCTTGCTATTATTTTCAGCAAAATCAAGGTCAATATATGTTTCTTTTTTAGAATGGTGTGCCATTAGTAGAACGCAACTTTTTAAGCTAACAACAGTCTTTGAGTCATCAGTTGTATATTGTAGAGCGGTGTCGCCCTGGTCCGTCCACTCTTCAGAAAACAAAGATTTTCCGCGAGGTCAAAGAAGTTTTGGAGAGGAACTCGCCGTAAATAGGTTTCTCAACTCGTGCTACAAACCTCACAGTGAGATCTGTATCATCCGTTTTCTTTTTGTCATGCTGGAACCTCACAATTACGGACAAGTCTTGAACGCCTAAATTAGGCCGTAGCGCCCTGGTCAGACCGCAGCAGAATTGATTGTTTTAATACATCAAAAACTTTTCAAGCCATTCGCCAGTTCACCACAGTATTATTTCATTTCCCAGAAGACCGGAAAGTTACAAAACAAATTCTGATTTTATTGAAAATGATTTCAAAATATTGTTGATTTCAATCCCGCTTTTAACTCTCTTATCCTTGACCTCAGTCACCTCTAAAGCTCATTATGCATCAACAGCCTACAAAACTAAAGGGTTTAACGGTGTGGACACACCTGGGTGCCATTATGTCAGTTACAGTGCTCTTCCAAAATGAGCCGTAGGTCTGACAATTTGTGTGCGATTCTTGAGATTTCGTTGGATATGAAACCAGAAGAGTCGGAGGAAACTGTCCTGAAGCCAATTCTGTTTTAGCTATAAGATATACCAAGAAGCGACACAAAATAGACATGGTATGTGGAAACATCAAAAGGGAAAGAGAATGTACTTACACCTTCGCTGCAGGTAGGTCAACTTCAAAACTTTATTGTAGCTCTTCTGAGCAACGCAAAGCAACAAAATCGAAAAAATATCAAAGAGATGACATCAGCAAACAACTTTTGTGTGCTTTTTGGAAAAGCTAGGCTCAAGCTCCCTTTGTTTTCAAAGTATTATGCAAGGCGGTTGCACAACCCGGAATCCATTAGTGGTCAGACCAGGGCGACGCTACTCTATAATCATATTCATGCATTTAGTTATCTATTTGACATTTGTTCTCAAACTACAAATTTCTGTGGAAAATTTGTTTGGGCCATCTCAATTTGCACATGCAAAACATAAACTTTCCAGTCTGGCACTAGAAGTGTAAACTTCAAACATAAATGAGATTATTGAGAACATCTTAGCAGAACTGTTAGAAATTTTCATTTTTGAAATGTGTTAAAGAGTTTGCACTGGGGATGCCACTGAGATGCCTGTGTCACATAAAGATATAAGATGCAGGCCTGTATCAAGAGGAATGTGTTATTCAAGTCTCTGAAAAGCTGGACCAGCTGTATCATGCATGCAAGAGACAATGCCTATATTTCATAACTTTACAACTTATTTTAAATTTTCTGCAGATGCAATAAAGAGCAATTTTGCAACAAAAAACAGGATGCATTGAATAAGAATTACCAAAACAGAGAAAAGATGCAAAACTGCGAGAGAGAAAACCAGGTTAGTAAATGCCTCTCTTTGTCTATTGAAAGGAAGGAAATGGTGTAAAATTCTTCAGGCTAAATTATTTAATTTTTATTTCAGTTGCAAATAATTTCCTACAATTAAAGGTAGTCTGTCACACATCTGATTGGGTGATAAGGATGATACAAGGAGAATTGAGTAGCTGGTGATTCTACTGACTTCTGCATCCATAGAAAGTGACTTTACAATTAGCCATCTTTGTTTCCAGTTTTCAGACTCTCAAGGACATCTATTGTGTTGAGCTTTGACTTCATTGCATCCAATCAGATATGCGACAGGCTGCCTTTAAGTTTTGCAAACCAATAGAAAGTTTATTAATTTGAAAAAAACCTGGAAGCTTGTACCAATTTGTCTTTGTTTGGCATCACAGACACATCAATTTTTATGTTCCACATTTAAGTCAGCAGAAACCATATCCTGTATGATACATACTCTTTGAACTTATACAAAGAATGATAAAAACTAATTCATTTGTTTTATTAACTGGTGCAGCTAGATTCATAGTTTAAAAAAGGTTTCATTCTGATTGCATTAAAACCTTCTTTTCAGAAGAAGACTTGCCTGTATGATCTTGCAAGAAAAACAAGGCTAACAGAGAGGAAAGTCAAGGCAAAAGCTTTACTGGGCAATGACTTTCTGTCATCAGAAGATGAAGATGAAGGAGATGCCAACAAGTGAATCGTTAGGTACTACTGTTGAACATTAAGTGAAGAAGCTGCACTCATGCACAAGCAAGCAACAGACACTTGTCCATTGTTGTTTTACTGTTCGTATCCAACTGACCATGTCCAGGGACTTTAATAATTAATACATTTTTTATTAATTTTGTTTATTTGGATGTCAACTTAGCATAAATTAGATTGCTCCAAGTTAAGGAAAAGATCCCACTAATACAGAATCAGGCCAGCCTGATAACCAGTCCACGAAGGAATATCAGGCTAAGTTAGGCCCATTTACAATCTTCTTAAACAGTACGGTAAATCCTACGTACAAGAACCTATGAAAATTAGAACCTATTGACAGCTTTTCCTACATTGTGCACCTTGTGCTTAAGAAACTGTTTCAGTTTGATGAAAAATATGTTTTTATTGCAGGCAGGGCTGAACACGTTTGATGAAGATTGTAAAACGGCCTACGCAAGGTGTTCTTCGTATACATAAGAGCCTATACCTCAAAATTAGTCTTGGTACCTTTGAAATAAAAACATATTTCAGCCTGGCTCTCAAAAAGTAGGTTCTTATAGGTGGGGATTTACTGTTATTGCAGAGAAGAGTTCAATCGCTTGTTCAACATACAAAACTTTCAATTTATTACAGTGTGACTTATGCAATGCTAATACTACGACCTTAGATGTAACTCAGAAGCCCCATTCACACAATTCAAACTAACATGGGGAAAATTCAGGTTACAACTAACCCAGGTTCAACCCAAGGTTTGTTCAAACATAGAAAAATGCTCAAAATGTGTGCAAGCACAAAAGTTGGGGTGAACCAAGGCTAGTTAATACCCCCATGCATTGTTGGAAGATAAACAAGTGCTAAAATGACAGACAGAAATCGGGCTGAAAATCCTCTGTGTATGCTGATGTTTTGCAGGTGGACTGTGATTTAAAATCTATGGCTTTGATGTAGCGATTCTTTACGAAGGGACAACCTGTAATTTGAAAAAGGCTGCTGGGAAGGAATCAAATTTCTTATCAAAATCCCATTGCTGCTTGTTTCATACTCTCATATTCTAAGGATCCCTCCATCATTTCATTTCAAGGATTAGACAAAATAAGATAATAACGGGCACAACATACTGTGGAAATTACTTTGTAAACATTCACATGCGTCAGGTGGGAACTAACCAACGTTTGCCCCAGGTTTAACAGTCTTTAGAAAAAACTGTATCCTCTATGTCATATTACATTTATAATATATATACTATACCACTGTGTATATCAGTCTAGCTGTAACCTCGCTGTTTCAGTTCAAAGATAGCTTTTTATGATGATGATGATTACTTAGAAATGTTTTTGTATTGAGAAGTGCATTTTTTTAAGGAACTGCTTTTCATCAGATGTATTGTGGAGTTTGCTGGTTATGAATTTTTTAGTAGTTGAGTCAAGATATGAAGCTTGCTAATTTAACTCATGAAGCATTTTTGTCGAAAATAACTGTACCAAAGGCATCTTTAAAAAGTTGATGTTACGAGAAAATGTCATATTTACTTGCCATTTACATTCATTGAAAGATCATAAAGGTGCTCTTTCCATAACTTTACATTTGTATTATGGCTGTAAAGTTGAGCTTTATTGCACCTTTAAAATTGCAGTAAAGGTGAACAAATATGATATTTAAGTAGTATTTTCACTTGCGTGAAAATGTGGCTTTTACAATCTTTATCAAACCGCATAAATTTGTGTAAAGTTCGAACTTTACACACTGAATAAAGATGCAAAATAGGGATGTAAAGATGACCTTTTCTCGCGAAATTTTGAAATTTACACATGCTGTAAAGACCTATTTTCATGCAGTGCAATTTTTATCCCAGCATGCTTTAATAAGATAAATTGAAGAATGGAAAACTAGTTTAAAAGCTAACAAACACATTGCAGCTGTACTCATGGATTTATCGAAAGCCTTTGACAGCCTCCCCATAAATCTACTAATTGCAAAATTAGATGCTAAGGAGTTGGTATAAATTCAGTCAAATTATTAAGAAGCTATCTCACAGAAAGAAAACAAATGGTGAAGGTCAGTGGGTACTTTAGTTTATTGGGGCCACTCAGTCAAGGCCTGCCTCAGGGTTCAATACCTGGACCATTGCTCTTCAACCTCTTTATTTATGATATCTTTCTATTCATCCAGGAGGGCTCCCAACGCAACTTTGCAGATGATAACACAATTTCGATCTCTACTGAGAATGCTGCTGATCTTTATAGATTAGTGCAACTTAACACCAATAAATGCATCACTGGTTTTTTTCAAATCATAGGACAGCCAGCCCATCTAGATTTCAGTCATTACTTGTTGACAAAAACGGTATACAAATTAAAGAGTTAGAAATAAACAATATTTTCAAAATAAACGTGAGCAATAAAGCAACTCTACCTGGAATTCAACTAAAATTTGACTCACATATTGATAAAATCTGTAAAAAAAATCTGCCATGCAGCTAAACGCAATCAAAACACTAGCTAGAGCCCCATCGCCCTGTTCCGATCACTGAGAAAGAGACTTTGAGTTTTTTGGCATGATAAAATTTTATCAGTACTTTTTTGGGCCACCCGGTATTTTGCAGGGTTGTGCTGTTTCATGTAATCTGTCATAATTTTCATGTTTGGATGGAAATTGTACTCCAAATTAAATTTTATCGCATTTTTCCTGATTTTGACCGATTTTGCCACTTTTCTTGACCACACGAAGAAAAATGTTGACGCAAGCAATAATGGCGGCTAATTTGAGGTTAATTTAATATTCTCATGAAGTACATGCGTGGGGCTATTAGTACACCAAATCTGGTTGCTCTATCTATATCCAGTTAAGGTTAGGTTGGGGGCTTTTTTGCCTCCCCCCCCCCCCCCGCCCCGCCCCAACCAAAATAGGACGTGTCAGATAGCCCAACCACTATAGGGTTAAGTAAATGTTCTATTTCATTTAAGTTCTTTTTTCAACAATATAAAACAGTATCTTCGGCATATAGGCTCCGTTCACACGATACCGGATTCATTTCGTACCGGATGCCCTCACCCAATCCGATATGAAAATTTGTTCTGTTCACATGATATCGGATTGGTTTTCATACCGTTTACATTCTGTTCACACGGATGCGCTCCGCTCCGAACTGCGTGGCCTTCATTCATTTTTTCATTTTATCAATATTTATACACGAAAAAACCTTTCAGCGTATTTACAAATTATCTCAAAGAAAAAATTTAAAGAAAAAATTGTAAATAATTTAAATATGCTGCTCTACCAAGGGGTCGTGTTTGGGTTGTGTAGGTTCAAAAGATACTTTCTAAAACCTGTTTTAAAACGAGCGATTGATTCTTGTTCTCGAATGTTGTACGGGATATCATTCCAATTTTTGACACCAGAGAAGTAGAAACTTCGCTTTGCATATTCTAACCTAACTTTGGGAATTTGCAGATCTCCATGATTTCTGGTTCTATGCTCTGAAATCATGGATCTTTCAGTGAACTTATGGCGAAGATTTTCGGGACAAAGGCCATGCAGAATTTTATATGTCATGACTCCTTTGTCAAATGAGAGCAAAGACTTTACATTGAGCCATTTACAGTTCCAACCGTCCTTATACTTGGCGTTCAGTATTAGCTTCTTTGCCCTTGTCTGTAATCGTTGCAGTTGGGATAGTTTGGTGTTGGAAAGAGTACACCAAACAATGTCGCCATAGCGAAGGTGGCTTTCAAAGAGAGCTTTGTAGACCTGGTCAAGTTTCCTTTGCGGAAGGATGTCTTTAAGCTTTCTCAGGGAGCTCAAGCCCCCTTTCAGCTTGTTTTTGATAGTTTTGTACTGCTCTTTCCAAGTAAGGCTCTCGTCAATGTTGATTCCTAAATATTTTGTCTTGTCAACCCTTTTGATAACTTCATTATTGAGGACAAGATCTGGCAAATCATCACCTACCCTATTCAATTGTCGCCTATGGCTTATAACCATATATTCACTTTTGCTGGCATTCAAACTAAGTTTATTGATCCTCATCCAGTTCGATATATTTTCTAGCTCGTTTTTCAAATCTGTTAGAAGTTCATTCAGGTTTTCCGACGCGATATTCACACATGTATCATCGGCATACATATTTGGGTTCATGCTTTCCAGACAGTTCTCAAAATCATTAATGTATAGTATGAAAAGCAAGGGTCCCAAACACGAGCCCTGCGGAATACCACACTTTATGCTGCTTGTGCTGGAGCTAGCTCCATCAAAATAACAGAACTGCTCCCTATTGGTCAGATAAGAAGTGAACCAGTCGTGGGAAATACCGTCGGCACCATACTCTCGTAGCTTTGACAATAAGATTTTATGGTCAACGGTATCGAATGCTTTTTTAACAATTGTTCTAAACAATTGTTCTTCTGCGTGGCAATAACATCCATTGTTTTTGCTATTCTTTAGCATAATTGTTCACGACAAAAGGCTCTCAGGCTACAAAAGCCTCCAGGTGGCTATTGTTTCAGAAAACAATACACAAATCTTAACTTGAGTTTGCGGAGCGAAAAGCGTATCGGATTCATTCGTTCACACGAGCACAAAAGTGATCCGATACGTTTCGTACCACCTTCAGAGCGGAGTGATTTCGCTCCACAAAAACGGTACGTCGCGTATCGGATTGGGCCGTTGCCGTGTGAACAAAACGCCTATCTGGTATGAAAAGTAATCCGATACGAAGTGAATCCGATATCGTGTGAACACCACCATAATATAATGCCAGCATCAGGGAGCGAAATACGGATGTCGATAATTATCAGCCCAAAGAGAAGACTATCTTTAAAACGGGGAACGGGGAACGGGGAACAGGGAACGGGGAACGGGAAACGGGGAACTGGGAACTGGGGAACGGGAAACGGGGAATGGGAAACGGGGAACTTTAAAATGGGGAACTTTAAAACGGGGAACGGGGAACGGGGAACGGGGAACGGGGAACGGGGAACGGGGAACGGAGAACGGAACGGGGAACATTGGGAATTACCATAGCCATGTACCTTTTCTTCATGGCATAGGCATACACGTATGTTTATAAGAAACTAAGAGTTTCGGCCAGTACTGGAAGTTTTTTAAAGTTATCAGATTTTTAATACTCAGATTTTCATAGGCTATCTTTAAAACGGGGAACGGGGAACGGGGAACGGGGAACTTTAAAATGGGGAAATTTAAAACGGGGAACGGAGAACGGGGAAGGGAACCCTGTTTTAAAGTTCCCCGTTTTAAAGTTCCCCGTTTTAAAGTTCCCCATTTTAAAGTTCCCCGTTCCCCGTTCCCCGTTCCCCGTTTTAAAGTTTCCCATTTTAAAGTTCCCCGTTTTGAAGTTCCCCGTTCCCCGTTCCCCGTTCCCCGTTCCCCGTTCCCCGTTCCCGGTTTTAAAGTTCCCCGTTTTAAAGATAGCCACTCGAAAGGTACCTGAGTGAAGTCTAAACATTGGAAAGACTTCAATGACTCTGTTTTGAAACGTGTGAACATTCATGGGCACAAATGGTGAACATGAAGATTGTTATGGAACCCCTAAGAAACTCGTATGAAACTCTGAGTATTAAAAATCTGATAACTTTAAGAAACTTTCAGTACTGGCCGAAACTCTTAGTTTCTTATAAACATACGTCAAAAAGCAAACAACAAGGTCAGTGCCTTCTCTAGAGTCTCAAATTATTTAGAGGAGAAAATATCTCTTTTACTGTACAACTCATTCATAATGTCTCAGTTTCATTATTGTCCGTTGATATGGATGTTTTGCGGAAAGGTTGCGAATAATGATCTCAATCGCACCCATAAAAGAGCGCTTCGAATTCTCTTCAACGATTTTATATATTCTTTTGATGAGTTGTTACAGCGAGGAAAGGAGTGCACTATTCATCAAAAGAACTTGCAAAACTTAATGCTCGAGGTTTATAGCAGTTTAACACAACAAAACCCTTCTCTTTTGTGGGATATGTTCCATGAAAAGGACAATAATTACAATCTACGATCAAAGAATCTGTTGATGTTGCCTCAAACTAAAACAACTACTTATGGCAACGATAGTTTATCTTTTCGTGGTAGCATATTATGGAATTCCCTGCCCAATGATACAAAAATTGCCACCTCCGTCTGTTCTTTTAAGTCATGCATAAAAAAATGGATTGGAGAGACTTGCCGTTGCAAAATTTGTAAATAGGGTATTTTAGGGTATTTTCGTTTCTTATCATGAACTGTAATTCATTTTTGTTTTTGTAAATAGTTGGTCTTTATTAGTTCTTGAAGTAGAGCAATTTTTAATAACCAACCAGAATGTTATAATAATAATAAATAATAATACGTGCATGCCTGTGCCATGAAGAAAAGGTACATGGCTATGGTAATTCCCAATGTTCCCCGTTCCGTTCTCCGTTCCCCGTTCCCCGCTTTAAAATTCCCCATTTTAAAGTTCCCCGTTCCCTGTTCCCCGTTCCCCGTTCCCAGTTCCCCGTTCCCTGTTTTAAAGTTCCCCATTTTAAAGTTCCCCGTTCCCCATTCCCCATTCCCCGTTCCCCGTTCCCCGTTCCCCGTTCCCCGTTCCCCGTTCCCCGTTCCCCGTTCCCCGTTCCCCGTTCACCGTTCCCCGTTCCCCATTACCCGTTTTAAAGATAGCCCAAAGAGAAGGGACCCCAGGATGGATCCTTGTGGGACACGACGTATAACATGTTCTTCGCATGAGCTGGTTTTATCAAAGATTTTTTATCGTTTCCTATAAAAGAGATAATCACCTATCCATTGTAATCCTACATCATCTATACCATAACTTGGCAATTTTTCCAGCAAGGTTGCAATAAATTGTGTTTCGAAGGCTTTACGGGAGGACAATGTCGACAGCACCACTAAGTAGCCCTTTTTTAACGTTCTGTCTAAACATTATCTGACGGTAAGGTAACTGCATGTTGCATAGATCTCCCTTGTCCAAACCCAAACTGATGTAGGCACAACAGGCTATTCGATTCAAGGTACTGGAGCAGTTGATTATAAATGATCTTTCAGATAACTTTTGATGGAGCAGGAATTACCGTGACAGACATATAGTTGTTCAACATTGTCGGATTGCCTGATTTGTACCCTGGTACCAGAGCCAACAAAAATACCCAAATATAAAGTTTTGATTCGTATTGCACCATCTTAATGTCCATGAAAAACATTCATTATTCCAAATATGGTATTGTCACCTGTCATGTGACACCCATTATTCAAAATTTATAATGTCAAAATGTAGTAAAATAGATAATTAGCAATTTTCAGAGATTTTGAGGGTCAAAACTTTTACCGTTAATGAATGCTTTGCAAAAAACCTACAGGGAGGGTGAAGCACCGCCCACCCCGGTCGAATTAGGGTATAGATGCGTTAGCAGAGAATAAGGAAAATAATAGCACATGACACTGAAACATAAACATAAATGACATAATCGATGAAACCCAATTTGACTGTTAAAAAACACTTCTTAAAAGATAATTGTAAAGATGATATATAAGGTTATTGCTAAGAAAAATGATTAAACAATTAAAAAATATTGCTCGAAACGTCCAGCTACAATCCACGAGGACGAAACAACAATTTAATGTCTAATATGAGCAAAATGAAATTCTGCATATCTCTTCAACACGAAACAGAAATAAACAAATACCTCTTATTGGTAGACTTCTTACTCAGAACTGTTTGAATGGACTAGCTCCACAGTATCTAGTGGATCTCCTTGTACCATATAACAGTTCAAGACAACTGAGGTCCTCCAACAAATCTATGTTGAAAGTACCAGTTACAAAGACAAAAACCTTTGGAAGCAAAGCAGAGCGTTTACGTATGCTGCACCAACAGTGTGGAATGCATTACCAGAAAATGTAAAGAAAAGCAACAATGTTGAATCCTTCAAAAACCTCCTCAAGTCACACTATTTCAAGATAGCAAATGGAAAATGACAATTTGGATGCTTTTACTTATTTTTTATTCTTATTAAATAGTATTCTGATGACATTCTATATGAACATGTAACATTTTGTTTTAGATATTAGATTTTAGGCTCTGTTTATATGAGGCGGGCTGGCCCGTTAGCGAGCTGGCTCGCCTCCAAGCCAGCTCGGTTTTATATGAGAAATATGATAGTGAGCCAGCCCCGAGCCAGCCCGGCCCTTGGGTGCCACGTGCCGTTTTTCTTTTGTGTAAATTTGAAAGAATGAGGAAATATTTTCCTGTTCTTTCATTTTTACAAAAGAAAGATTACAGCCTTGGCGCCAAATGTGACAAAGGGTCCTCCATTTTTAGAAACTTAACAAATCTGCTGTGTTCTGCGCGTGCGTTATCGGCGGGCTAGCCCATTTCTTCCGTTTATATGAGAAAAGTCAGCCCGTTTGAGGCGGGATCCCGGCACTCGATAACCGGGATCTCGGCAAGACGGGCCAGCCCGGCATACATAAACGCAAACTGCTGTTTACAAAGCTGTGACCAGGTAAGTAGGATCTCGCCTGAAGCAAGGCCCCCGATGAGACCAGAAAAGTGGGGGGGCCAAACTTGATACAAAAAATTTATCACAATACAACGTGATGAGCTGCCTTTTTGAACGGCATGATTTGCCAAAAAGTGGGGGGGGGGGCTTGGCCCCCCGGCCCCCCCCCCGTCGTCGGAGGCCCTGTGAAGGCAGGGCCTGTTTATATTAGGCGGGCGAGCCCGTTAGCGAGCTGGCTCGCCTTCAGGTGAGATCCTACTTACCTGGTCACAGCTTTGTAAACAGTAGTTTGCGTTTATATGTATGCCGGGCTGGCCCGCCTTGCCGAGATCCCGGTTATCGAGTGCCGGGATCCCGCCTCAAACGGGCTGACTTTTCTCATATAAACGGAAGAAACGGGCTAGCCCGCCTATAACGCACGCGCATAACACAGCAGATTGGACAAACAGGAAATTATTTCCGCATTCTTTCAAATTTACACAAAAGAAAGACGGCACGTGGCACCCAAGGGCCGGGCTGGCTCGGGGCTGGCTCACTATCGAATGTCTCATTTGTTGGGGATACGTGGCTCAAGTTGACGAGGACGTGGATATCCCCTCGGGGACTATGAACGCATGCGTAGTGTGTAAATTTTTGCTGATTCGATTACGTAATGCCACTATTTTCATCACGAACTTTTAGTCATTTGAAAGGAAACTGGAAGTCAGACATTGAAACGAAACCACATCCGCCACAGAACAATCAATTTTAGACGAGAGAACAATGGGTGAAAGGTTTTTAATCAGAATCGCTTGCGATAGCGCTTCATGGAAGTTTGGCAAAGAAATGTATTTATCAGCATAGCCGTCAAATCTTTTCTTTTGTCAAAAGCTCCCGTGGGGTTGTGACTCACGCTCTGATCAGATCGCATTTTCTCCTATGATTGACCAATCAGATGCCGCCGTTGTGTTTACTTCCGCGTTTCACAGCAAAACTTAGGCCATTTTCAGCCGTTTTGACCACTCTCCGGAAAAAATCATTGCACGATCGGATAAATCGAATTTCGTCAAAATTTCAATTGGAGAAGATTCTCCATGCTTTGGACCATAAGTGTTTTCGGTATGGCTTTGCGATCACTAAAAATAGCAGAATTGTGGCATTTTTAAGCTCACTGCAGTCATTCATCGGTTACAGACTCTATGATTAGCAAAAAGAAGAGTAGAAAATTGAAAACCTGAAAAAGAACTAGTGCATACACATACCTCAGATGGATTTAATAACAAACATCCACTTTTTCTGCCGCGATCTACAGCGAGTTTCACCAGCAAATAACACAGTCAACAAAAATAGGCGCGAGAACTTGAATGATCAGCTACATGCCATCGTCGAGTGAGAACAGCATCCGATTCCAATGAACAGAAATATGAATAAATCAACGGTGAATAACGAATACATGAACTTGCCATATGCTGAAGATTACGGGAGTAGCTGTACGTGCACTCTGGCCCAGAAAGAACAATTTTGTGATGTCTTTTTCGATAAACCATCTGTGGATAAACCGTGCCACCATTCCTTTATCCAACTGCGGCTTTCGTTGCCAGATGGAAACCGGCAATAACATTACCAAAACGATGTACGAATTGATCGGTCCCATCCCATCTTTTATTGCAAGAAAAATATCTATCGTCTTATGGTCTAGCAGGCTAGCAGCTTCATGAAACAGAACTGAAATGCTAGGTTTAGTGTTCTTACGAATACGAATAACAAGAAGAAATGTACATCTTATTTTCGTAACGAGTAAAAAAGATCGATCTTTTCGACATTTGAAATACTATTTATAGAAACTCCTCATGTCAATTTCACATTTTGGGCGGATATCATCAAAAATATTTTATCTTTTAGAAGTCCTTCGTTAGAAAATCACCCCTTCACAGTCAAGCAACACAGTAGCATCAAAGCAAAGTTGGGCAGTTTGCAAACTCATTGCCCATTCATGGAAGAAAACGCCTATTTTTGTAAGATTCTACATTTTTCATCCAATAAAGAAAGCTCCTCAAAATTCTCACTTTCTGAGTACAAAATGTTTCGTAAGAGTTTCTTAAAAGTTCTCTCAAATTTCTATCGGTGGTGCAGGATCCCTGGGATCTCCTGTGCCTTAGACAAAAATTGTGCAGCAAATTATGAAATCATGCCACAACAGTGTAGATCACATACGAAATCTCATGTAAGAAGTTACCAAACGAAAAGTGAAATTTATTTGTTTCAGTTTCCAAAATTTTATGTTTACTTCAGGCCTGGTTCTAATAAAACAATTTCTTGCAAGGTTCCCAAATTTTCGAAATTCCAACTGACAGTTTGTCGACGTTCATTCAGAACCACATTTTGAACCAATGAATTGTTAAAAAACGAAATAATAACAAAAATTATTGCATTTTAGTAATAGTTGAGTTGGTATTGCAATTTCTGGTTGAAAACATTTTTTGCAACTAATAACTTACTTTGAAAAAGTTCCTTAAATTTGAAATGACCTTTCATCGCTTCTAATAGATTTAATTTATGGAAGAGGCAGCAACGGTTTCCTTCAAGCAGTTTCCTGCAGAAAAAGTGTATGCTGTTGCATTGATAGAGGTCCGCTATCATAGGAAAAATGTCAAGAAACTGAACTCTCAGGTCACCTAGAATATAAAATCTTTGAAACTGGAACATAATAACTTCACTTTTCATTTAGTAATTTCTTACACGAGACTTCGTATGTGATCTACACTATTGTGGCATAATTTGCCGCACAATTTTTGTCTAAGGCACAGGAGATCCCAGAGATCCTACACCACCGATAGAAATTTGAGGGGAACTTTTAAGAAACTCTTACGAAACATTTTGTACTCAGAAAGTGAGAATTTTGAGGAGCTTTCTTTATTGGATGAAAGTTGTAGAATCTTACAAAAAATAGGGTTGTTCTTCCATGAATGGGCAATGAGTTTGCAAACTGCCCAACTTTGCTTCGATGCTACTGTGTTGCTTGACTGTGAAGGGGTGATTTTCTAGCGAAGGACTCCTAAAAGATAAAATATTTTTGATGATATCCGCCCAAAATGTGAAATTGACATGAGGAGTTTCTATAAATAGTATTTCAAATGTCGAAAAGATCGATCTTTTTTACTCGTTACGAAAATAAGATGTACATTTCTTGTTTTCTTCTTGTTATTCGTATTCGTAAGAACACTAAACCTAGCATTTCAGTTCTGTTTCATGAAGCTGCTAGCCTGCTAGACCATAAGACGATAGATATTTTTCTTGCAATAAAAGATGGGATGGGATCGATCAATTCGTACATCGTTTTGGTAATGTTATTGCCGGTTTCCATCTAGCCTGCGTGCAGATAGCCGCAGTTGGATAAAGGAATAGTGGCACGGTTTATCCACAGATGGTTTATCGAAAGAGACATCACAAAATTGTTCTTTCTGGGCCAGAGTGGACGTACAGCTACTCCCGTAATCTTCAGCATATGGCAAGTTCATGTATTCGTTATTCACCGTTGATTTATTCATAATTCTGTTCATTGGAATCGGATGCTGTTCTCACTCGACGATGGCATGTAGCTGATCATTCAAGTTCTCGCGCTTATTTTTGTTGACTGTGTTATTTGCTGGTGAAACTCGCTGTAGATCGCGGCAGAAAAAGTGGATGTTTGTTATTAAATCCATCTGAGGTATGTGTATGCACTAGTTCTTTTTCAGGTTTTCAATTTTCTACTCTTCTTTTTGCTAATCATAGAGTCTGTAACCGATGAATGACTGCAGTGAGCTTAAAAATGCCACAATTCTGCTATTTTTAGTGATCGCAAAGCCATACCGAAAACACTTATGGTCCAAAGCATGGAGAATCTTCTCCAATTGAAATTTTGACGAAATTCGATTTATCCGATCGTGCAATGATTTTTTCCGGAGAGTGGTCAAAACGGCCGAAAATGGCCTAAGTTTTGCTGCGAAACGCGGAAGTAAACACAACGACGGCATTTGATTGGTCAATCATAGGAGAAAATGCGATCTGATCAGAGCGTGAGTCAGAACCCCACGGGATCTTTTGACAAAAGAAAAGATTTGACGGCTATGCTGTATTTATCTGGTTAAGAAATGATATTTATATGCCAACTTAACTTTGCTTGGTTTGCTTCAAATGGCCTCCTTGAAATTTAACGGGGCTTTCCATACACGGAGCGCTATCTTGTTTTGCCTAGGCCAATTTATCAACGCAAGACCAAAACCGTTCAACATTTACTTCTGTGCCAAGCTTCCAGAAAGGTCCATCATGAAATCTTTGTTTGCAGTTTCTTGTGGGCATATATCAAACATAACTGCAGTTAAGAATTGATAAAATATATGCTAAGTTTCCCGCACATCGAGCTGCGAATCTTCCCCGACTGCTTGCTGTCACTGCAACTTTCTTCGCAACGGCTGCAGATATTTAAATGATTGAATTATGTCCACAGCGCATGCGTTCATAGTCCCCGTGCTGATTGGCTGTCAAGTTGACCAAAAAACAAAGCTGAAAAACAATACGGGGAGTACCATGTATCCCCAACAATCATGTAAAACTGAGCTGGCTTGGAGGCGAGCCAGCTCGCTAACGGGCCAGCCCGTCTCATATAAACAGGCCTTTAGTAGTGTTTGATGAGGACAAAATTCAAATATTTAAAAACATCTTAAACAAACCGGTAAAAGAACAGGATTTAAAGGACCTTGCAGAATTTGTATACCCGTCAGAAATAAAAATAAATTGCTTCAATATAGACAATTCAGAATAGATAGAATTAATAAGGAAACAAAGTAAAATTAATGAGATGATCATTTGTCTTCTGGATGCTAGATTACAGAAAACTAAATATATATCTCTATTATTACACCTTTCGTTCTTGTTGTCGTTTTGTTAACTATACCTATATATGTTTCATTTTATTCGACTTAGCCTGAATATACAATTGGTACTTGCGTATCTTGTATGTTTTTGGTTACCAGAACCATTAGTATTTGGTTGATCAATATATGGATGGACTGAATTGAATTAAAATAGTAAATCATGGATCAGAATCAAATCGAACGTGATATGCTCGTTTCCATGCCAACCCCTTACAAGCAAACAAGCTTTTCGCATCTAAGTTAGCCATTGACTGATAGATTAACATTTTAGTTTTGAATATCATTTGAATATAGTTATAACTCCAATTGTTTGGCATTTCCTGGCAAGAAATAATCAAAACAAGGGGCTTTAAAAACCAATTGGAGCGTTTAGCTTAAAGGGGCTGGATAAGAAATACGTAAACAAATCCACGGTTTGTGCATCAAATATCAAATTTTGAAAGGAGAAATTCCTTTGTAATTAGCTAAATTCAAAAGGAAAGATCCTTATCTAGATACGGGCTGATCTTTGGGTGAAAGATCATCAAAAATACTTGTTGGAAATCCATTTATATCACAGCAATCCCAGAACATATGGAGATCTAATTTGTATCAGAAGAAAATGCAAAGGCGAATCTCCACGATGATACATTTATTTTGAATTTTCATTGAATAGTCACGATAAATTAGCTCATCAGAAAACAGCCAAATCAAAAGTTTCCCCGACAGTTTCTTATCCAGCCCCTTTAATAGCTTTGACATGTTTCGACTGATAACTGAGCGGCTTTAAAGATAAACTAAGCGAAAGTGACATTCAATTACGTCATTGTGTTATGAAGCAACGTCATGTGCTTTATATAAAATGTACTTTTGATTTATGGAACAATTCAGAAGTCACATATTCGGCTCCTGGTACGATTCAAAGTTGCATTATTGTGAAACTGGACCACTGAGATTAAATCTCATGTGCTCAACTGAATGAAAAGAAAGTTTGTTTCCTGGAACATTTTACATTTTTCGGTTCCTGATACATTTCACTGTTGCACTTTCCGTTTCTAAACCTATCAGAGGGCAAATAACAAATAATAATCTCGTATTGTTCAATGATAGATTGCTGGCGCTTAGATAACTTGAATTTGTTCTCATCACGACCAGCGAAGATATAAACACGTTACGGAATCCGTCAAAAGTTTACATTTAACAAGCTGACAGTTATCAACAGAAGCAGAGAAACATGACAATGAATCGTTCATTGCTAACAGCGACTCTCATATCCAACAGCACTAACGTACAACAACACAAGGAAGAAATCTTTTCACCCGGAGTTGAATGGTTTGTGAAATCATTAATGGTCACTATTTCGCTACTTGGAATAATTGGGAATGGTTTCATGTGTTATTTCTTTGCCAAGAAAAGAATCCGACGCACATCTTTCAACATGCTTCTACTCAATTTATCGATTGCCGATTTGTTGGTGGATGTTTTCGCCTACCCTTTGTACTTCGTCGATTTGAAAGCATTACGAGGTTACCCAACGGTGACTGCCAATGTCCTGTGTTCATTCCCCCCATCCACGAGTGGAGTTGCTTTTGCTGTTTCAATCTTGACTCTTACGTATATATCAATAAATCGATTTGTTTATGTCAGGTATCCTTTGAAAACTGCTTGGTTCAAGTCACGCAAAACAACCTGTTGTACCTTGCTTATGATATGGGCTGTCAGCATTGGTTACATCATGCCCTATGCTTTAGCATTCCAGTTTGATGCGAAAATTGCCTTCTGCAAGAGAGAATGGCCAAAGGATATCAATGTTAACCTGTGGATGGCAACTATCTTAGTTGCAGGGCTTATCGTGCCTTTATTTGTGATGCTCATCACATTTGTGTCTACTCTGCGCAGGCTTAAAACAATGACCATAGAGCAAAGAGAAACTATGAAGAAGAAAAAACGCGCTGTGAGACTCCTTGGTTTTCTCACCCTGGCTTTTGCCATTTGCTCCGGTCCCACATTGATCTGCTTGCCTCTCTCAGTAAGATTTAAATCCTTCTGGGGCAAGGGAGTCAAAGGAGAATACCAGAAATTGAGGGTTATGCCCATCTTGTTCCTGTTGAATTTAGCCAATACGGTGGCAGATCCTGTGTTGTATGGCTACTTAAACCATGAGTTTCAGAAGTGTTTCAAGGAGGTTCTAGCTGACATTAAATCAGGGTTTGGAATTAGAGGCAGGCCAGAAGAGAATGATACAGCAACACTGGAATTCAATGAACAACAACCAAATCTAAACATACAATGAAAGTGAGCCCAGATCTTTCATGTGAGAGGCAGGAGTTGATACCAATACAGCACCTACCCCTTTATATAAACGTTTACGTTATACCAGGCGAGTGGAAAAAGCGCCTGGCGTTTGAAAAAATGCACTCCCTGAATATCAAAGCAATAATATTAAAAAATGTCTTGTTTCATTGCCGATATGTTCAATTGGGTTCAGTAATTTACCCTGCTTTAATCAGCCTTTCCTTCCCATTAATATGAGAGATTTTCTGCAGAAAGCCCCTTTCGAAAAAAATGCAAAAACGAGAGAAAACGACGAGCAAAACTTCCTTGGTTTCCTTTACGTGTATTCGTGCATTTTCTCCTCTTGGAAGAATGGAATCCCCCTGAATAAGTTATTCACACTAGGGGGAAGACTTGTTTATCCCCTCAAGGGGAAAGCACGTGCTAAAGCATGTTCAAGTCATTGCTGTAAGGCAAAAAAGCAACTGTGCAACTGTGCAACCGTGCAATTACTGAATTGATTTCCCGGCCCGGTTGTTCAAAACTGGTATTAGGCTAATGCCGGATTAGGACTATGCAAATGACTACAGAATCATGCCTTTAATCCAAGATTAGCGCTAATCGTGGTTTGAACAACCCGGCCCTCAACATTTCATTCCACTGCCCACTAAACGTGTTTAGATTTATTGACTCACCCGGTAAATAGAATTGACTCACCATTGCTGTTATATTATGTGAAGCACGCTTCTTCAAAAAATCTTGTTTGCAAGAGTGCAGATTTTTCTCATTATGTGTGCTCCGCCAATTTCCTTTTACCTTTGAAATTGCTAATGACTTGAATTTCACATGAAATTAGATGTTTTTTTTTCCAATCTAGAATCTTGGTGCTCAAACAAATAATTTAGTACGCACGTTGTCAAGGGTGTCTATTCACATGAATACTAATATTTAGAGATTATTAAATTTTCACGAGAGCAATCTGCAGTCATTTTGCCACGATAATTAATTTTACTCATATTACAATTCAATAGATTTAATCACGTGATTGTGATTGTTTGCATCAAAGTCCATCTAGTTGCCAAGATTAAAGACCATAGCTACTACATCATCATCATCATCGTCAAAAAGCTAAAATGCACTACCTATACTACAAGGTATTACCAAGGTATGGCAAGGTATGGCAAGGTATGGTTAACCCTCTCAGGCGCTGTGTCCCACTTTTGACTTTTCTCGTCCCACTCATAGTGAAAAAATCAAAGTTGTCAGAAATCAATGAAACTTGGCACAAAGCTCAATTTCAGGGCCCTGATTTCGAATCTGCTTTCAATTTTTGAAAATTTTGTCACATTTTGTCTCTACGTGGCTCTAAAACTGGAACAAATAACAAATACCTGGTGAATTTACAGTGATGGTCAAACATGCTCGAAATTGCACGAAACTTTACAAAAAACACCATTCTTGGCCACTGAGTTAAAACCAACTGTCACTTTTTCCAATTACTGTCCCTATGTGTCTCCATGTGGCTCTAAAAGTGGAACAAACAGCAAATGCACTGTTGAATTGGGACCAATTATCAGAATGGCTCAAAATTGCGGGAAAATTCGTAGGAAACATAGTTTTACGTCCCTGGATTTGAATCTGCTGTCACATATTTAAGATTTTGTCACCTAATGTCTCTATGTGGCTCTAAAAGTGGAACAAACAGCAAATGCACTGTCGAATTGGGGCCAATGATCAGAATGGCTCAAAATTGCGGGAAAATCCGTAGGAAACACAGTTTTACGTCCCGGAATTGGAATCTGCTGTCACATATTTAAGATTTTGTCACCTAATGTCTCTATGTGGCTCTAAAAGTGGAACAAACAGCAAATGCACTGTCGAATTGGGGCCAATGATCAGAATTGCTCAAAATTGCGGGAAAATTCGTAGGAAACATAGTTTTACGTCCCTGGATTTGAATCTGCTGTCACATATTCAAGATTTTGTCACCTAATGTCTCTATGTGGCTCTAAAAGTGGAACAAACAGTAAATGCATTTACTGTTTGTCCCACTTTTAGAGCCACATAGAGACATTAGGTGACAAAATCTTAAATATGTGACAGCAGATTCAAATCCAGGGATGTAAAACTGTGTTTCCTACGAATTTTCCCGCAATTTTGAGCCATTCTGATCATAGGCCCCAATTCGACAGTGCATTTGCTGTTTGTCCCACTTTTAGAGCCACATAGAGACATTAAGTGACAAAATCTTAAATATGTGACAGCAGATTCCAATTCAGGGACGTAAAACTGTGTTTCCTACGAATTTTCCGTAATTTTGAGCCATTCTGATAATTGGCCCCAATTCGACAGTGCATTTGCTGTTTGTTCCACTTTTAGAGCCACATAGAGACATTTGGTGACAAAATCTTAAATAGGTGATAGCAGATTCGAATTCAGGGACGTAAAACTGTGTTTCCTACGAATTTTCCCGTAATTTTGAGCCATTCTGATAATTGGCCCCAATTCGTCATTGCATTTGCTGTTTGTTCCACTTTTAGAGCCACATGGAGACACAGAGGGACAGTAATTGGAAAAAGTGACAGTAGGTTTTAACTCAGTGGCCAAGAATGGTGTTTTTGTAAAGTTTCGTGCAATTTCGAGCATGTTTGACCATCGCTGTTAATTCACCAGGTATTTGTTATTTGTTCCAGTTTTAGAGCCACGTAGAGACAAAATGTGACAAAATTTTCAAAAATTGAAAGCAGATTCGAAATCAGGGCCCTGAAATTGAGCTTTGTGCCAAGTTTCATTGATTTCTGACAACTTTGATTTTTTCTCTATGAGTGGGACGAGAAAAGTCAAAAGTGGGACACAGCGCCTGAGAGGGTTAAAGAACAACAACGGATAAAATGAGGGTAGTGGAATCCATCCCCCCTCCCCTTCATCATGTATTAACACTTAAAACCTCCCAGGTGCGCAAGGGCCTATTTATATGAGCCCGCCAAACGGACGTCCCGCCAAGAGAGATTTCACTGCCTGTTGAAATTTATAGAAAAGTTTGGTTTTGTTTATATGGATAAGCGAGCCAGCTCGGTAAGCGTGATCTCACTGGAGCACTGCCGACATCTTTGTATGCAGGATGAAAAGTTTCCCATATATGTTAACAAAACACTCCAGCCCAGTAACCGAGACAAAAACGTCTTTCCTGCTCATGCGCTTCTAATTTAGACAATGAGACTCTAGATAAGGCATTGATCTTGTTGTTAGCTTTTTGACATAATTTTGCCACATGTTGGTCGAATTTTAGTCTCGAGTCTATGATAATCCCCAATAACTAAACACTACTGACAATATCAATAGATACATTTCCAATATTGGGAACAATATTATCATTTGTCTTCAAACAGAGAAGCATAGCTTGAAATTTTGATGGATGTTCATACTAACTTAACCCCCGGGGGGGCACCCCCATACTTGACCTGACGGGATGTGCCGCTCAACAGGGTGTCCTTTTACGGTAAAAATTATGCGACAGGGTGTCCTTTTCTAACGAAAATTATGCGACAGGGTATTATAATAGGTACAAAATTTATGTGACTGGGTATCACAAGCAAAAATTGCGTTCTACACTATATTTGAGATGCAGAATTTTTATGCGACAGGGTATCATAAGCAAAAATTGCGTTCTACACTATATTTGAGTTGCAAAATTTTTATGCGACAGGGTATACTTTTGGCCTATTTTTTATGCGACAGGGTGCAGGGTGTGGAGAGGTTTTCCGCACACCCCTGTCACTTCCCTAGGCAAGTACCCCCCCCCCGGACTTAACCTTACTGTCAGTCAGTGCGTTCAGCGGCTGCTGCTAACTAGGGATACTATCAGTGGAGTTGAAAATGTTTAAAAAGACCAGTTAAAAAAGGTTTTGTAAGCTTTTACTTTGCTACCTTTTCATCAGAAATTTGACACTGATTATCATTGCATGCATGGCCTTTTGTTGCTCTGCCCTTCTTTTGATGTTCAACGACGAAATTTTCTCGCTGGAATTGTTTAATTATTACGACCATTTATACAAATCACCAGTCGTTCAAATGATCCTGTGACGCAGCTTTTACTGTATGGTGATCAAGACCTTTCTAATGAGTTGAACAGAAATATACTCGAATTAACTTCACGCTTCATCCACGAAACTGGTCGGTTTGATTAAGATCTATTGAGACTTAATTCCCAGCAAACTAAAACAACACATTGTAACACAATGCATATCATGTCATCAGTTTCATTTCACATGAACTGTAGCCAGTCAGATTTTCACCATTGAAACCACGAGTCAGAAGAATTAAAGGAAATAAGGAAATGTAAGCATATAAAGTGGCTCAAGCCACTTGAAGTCGAACTCTAGCCAATCACATATCGGTATTTCCTGTTGATTTCGATAAGTTACCCAAATATGGTGCGGCACGTGTCACTTCCTATTATTTGTTACCGGCTATTTTTATCAAATGCTTTTACATGCTTAGATTCCCTTTAATGTTTGAAACAGATAAGCAGACAGGTATGAGGAAATATGTCCCTTACTGTTACAGTCTCGATTGTCCAGCATTGCTGTCTCGTTTCAAAGCCAGTTAACTACTTCCCATTTTAGAATTGGAGTCTCTGCTGTTTCTGCCACTGATCTTATTCTCGTTCTTTTTCAGCTTGCTTCGAATAATTCCCTTGAAAAAGTAGACCAACGGAATTGTAATCGAGTTGCAGTACATCACGAGAAAGATATATATTGGCATATCTCTCCCGTTGCTGCAGCTCAAGGTAGCGATTGCATACGGCAGCATGCAAATCTGATATGAAATCACGACCAATACACACGTAACAATTACTTCCACTTCTTTTAAACTGCTTTCCAAGCTTCTGCTGTGTTTCTGCGAGATGCTTCTCCTTCTGGCAACTGTGCTGTGTATTATCAACGAATAAGTAACGAGGAACAACAGTGACATTACTATTATAATACTGCTATCTAATATCATAAAAGCCTTGCTTAGTATAACAGCCTTGCTTGTGATAAAGAATTCAAGAAAACTTATCATGATATTTACAAACCATGTCATGAGCATTATAATGACAGCTTTCTTTTTGGTCACCAATAGTCTGTGTTTGAAGTGGAATTTGACGGCAACAAAGCGATCTACGGCTATGACCAGGAGAATACACGACGAGGAGTACACAGAGAAATGAACAATTGTCTCAATGGTCTTTCTAACAGAGTCGAATACTATACCCAATGTTTCTTTGCCTGTAGCCAGTCGTATGCTTTCGAGAATCAGTATGAAAACACTCACGATCTTGTCGGCGGTGGCCAAATTAAGCAGCCATATTTCGAATATAGTTATTCTCTTTATTTTTCTCAGCAAAAGGCATATTTCAATAATGTTAAGAAGCAAAGCAGCGGAGCAAATGGAAATTGCTGCTGCAGAACCATTAGGAGTGTTCCTTGCCGGTACAAATATGGCTACTTCTGTTATTTCTGTTACGTTTATCACTTCAGACACAGTATGAATGATGACGCTGCTGTAATTCAAAGTAGGCATCAGGAATCTCGTGGCGAACATTGAAACGTTGGAAGTCATCTTGAATTTTCCCTTTTTGATTCTTTGGTGGAGGAGGAAGCTCTTGTTGCTCCTTTGTTGTTTTGCTGCTCTTGCAGCTCCCAGAGAACACAAACAATAAGCTTGCACAGTGTTTTTAAAAGACCGTTCAAACCTACCTGACCTACTTTTGACAATCATTCAGACTGTCGCCTTTATTTACACAGTCTCTGAAACATAAACATTCTTCACACAGCTCCTCACTTCAGTTATGAATCACGATAGTTCTGCCTCAAAAGTCAATTCTGTGCTGCTTTTATTCATTGTGGAATCTGTTTTCCTCTCAATAAAACTTCTGAAAACAAAGGCTTGAATCTCCTCCTGGGAGTTTACATCTGAGAAAGGCTTCAATGAGATTTTGTGCAATTTAGACCCACATTACCCTCATCATTGTAATTAGAAGATCATCAAGGGAATGGACCAGTGAGCGCCGTAGGCTATTTCTTGACTCCTTGTGATTTGTTTGATGAAAATAGATGAAAACGTAGCAAATTCAATACGTTTACAACTTGCCATGCATGAATGATCTTGCATAAATTAATATAATTGCGATTAAAGTGAATGACCTGAGATATATAGCGCTTGTCTATAAATAGGACAAAGAAAGACCTAATCCCACAATTATTTTCTTTTGCATTGCTTTCATTCGCCACGAGCTGGATTATCAAATACAATAGGCTATTTATAAATCTATGAGATCTCATCTTTTAACTCAGGTTATTCCTTTTAAGCTCATTAAAAGGGAAAATGTTTTTCTCTTAAACTACAGGGTGTCCCAAAAAACATATGCGCCGCTTGAATGGCAACTGTGGAGGAGCCATAAATTTAACTTTTCTGTTTTTCAGATTTGTGAATGGAAGAGATTTCAACTTAGAGTTTGGCACCGAGTTTGTGTAAATCTGATAAGTGGTTGCTGATTTATTGAAAAAGAAAGTCACAATCAAACATTGCTTCAAAACCAGAGGATTTTATCTCCGTACTTAACCTTATAACTTGAATTTTAACATTAAATGAACTTAAACTTTACAGTTATGCCAGGAAACGCATTTATGGGTAATTAATGACCATATTCTTCAAGAATATCGACCAAGCAGCATGCTGAACGCATTATTGTTGGCTTAAAACGACTTTATCACTTTTGAGAAGCAAAATATCTGATAGATGCATACAATGGCCTGCAGCACTTGTGTTGCACATTTCCATTAGCAACCCTAGATATGTCCAATATTCTTGGTTGTCACAAAATTTAATGTATGGCTATCTGTCTCACTTATGAAAATCAGACAACAGGGCTAGGTATGTTTTTTTCAATCAATTTCGTTGACTTTAAACGCAAGGGAGAATAATGAATCCTCTGCTTTTTAGGCAGCCAATAATTTAGGCTATGAAAGGGAGGGAGGAGGCTCAGATTTGAAACTATAACTCTCCTGACATATATCAATTGAAATGACAACATCATTTGGCTATAATTTGATTTAAAGATTTAATGACACTTTCAATTTTGCTATCGCAAGCATAGATAGTTGTATCATCTGCATAGTTACATATTTGAGCATCATTCACGAACATGAAGAGATCATTGAGGTATATGTTAAACAGAAGAGGCCCCAAGACCGAACCCTGTGGTACACCTATCGCTGTTTCTCTCCATGTGCTGAAGGATCCATTCATCTTTACCCTTTTCTTCCTCTCATTGAGATAGCTATGGATCAACCGCAATGCACTCATACTGAAACCATAAGCACTTAATTTTGCAATGAAAAGCTCATGATTTAAGCAATCAAAAGCCTTTGAAAGATCCATGAGTAGTGCTCCAACACGACCTCCGCTGTTTTAAGATATAATGACAATTTACTTCTTTTTCGTTTCCTAATCTCACAATTACTGCCTGAATCGCATTTTCCAAGCCACGCAATCAGCATCACAGCTCGAGAGTCCTTTCTAACCGCCATTCTGCATCAACAGTTTCTGCATGAAGCTTCGCTCCTCCGCAAGCAATCTTCCAAAAGCACGCAAGTGCGTTTTCGGCAGATTGCTTGCGGAGGAGTGAGAATTTTTATTCAAGATGGCGGTTCGTTGTATAGGCGTGAAAATAACATTCAGACGATCATTGCAAGACCCGGGGGGGGGGTACATAACATATTTCGGGTACGGGTATGTGCCGCCCATATGGGTGGGTTTTTGAGCCCAAAATTCTCTAAACAAGGGTCCTTTTTCGGCAGATTTTCCATAAACATGGGTGTAGTTTCGCTGAAATTCGCAAAAAAAATGGTTAAGATTGGCAGTTTTCCGCCAAAATTAATCATAAAAGTGGGTATCAAAGGCAAGTTTCGGTAATTAGAAGAGGGTAGCTTTCTGAAAACCGGGCGGCAGACCCCCGTCCATCCTCAAGTCATGTACCCCCCCCCCCGGGTTGCAAGATTAGAAAACGACAAAGATAATTCCAGTAAATCCCATTCTGTATTAATTGCAAATTCAAATCATGGTTGTCCTCTATTCCTCTTGTTGTTCTTGGTCAAAGAACATAAAAAAATAGCGACCAGACGATCAACGAATCGGTATTCGATCAAACACTTCTGAGGAGTTTATATTTCATTAATTATATTCCAACAAAAATATGATTAGATCATTTGTAGAAAATCTGAGCAGCTGTTGGCATGCTGGTGTTCTCTGTCTAAGATTCCTTGAACATGCATTTGGTGCTCAGTGACGAAGAAAATAAACAGTTCAGGGGGTGCTGATCCCGGGGGGGGTTCTTGAATTTCAATTGTACGGGGGTGTGAGGTGTGCACTCCAAGAAAAACATCTTTTTCTATCCATATCAAATATTTACAATAATTCTTACTTTCTATTGTAGTTATCTGATAACTATACACCACCACAGGGACGACACCAAGGGGAGCGAAACATAAAGACACGCAACATTAAACTACATACAACTAAACTACAAACGATGAAGAAACTAGTTACACTACTTACAAAAGTTACTCTTACTAATTACTCTACTGACAAAATTACTCTACTGTACATAAAAGCTATAAAATGGCTATGATGGTTGTGGAACTTGTAGCGTAGCTTGAGATTTTCTAATCAAGTCGACCAGTTTGGTGGATAAAATTCAAGGTTAAGAGAAGTATGCTTTTATTGAGGTCTTTAGGAAGGTTCTTATCACCATACAATAAAACGTGCATCAAAGCCTCGTATGAGTAATTGTCATTGATATATCCATTTGGTTGTAATAGAGCTAACACTCCAGCGAGAAGATCTCTTCGTGCGAGGGGCAAATCACTGATTTTTTTTCGTACACCTTCCTTAAAATTGCAAAAAAATCACATACAAAAATCACAAAAATCACAAAATCACCATACAAAAATCATAAAAATCACAAAATCATGGAAAAATCACAAGAAAAAATCACAAAAAAATCAATAAAATCACAAAAAAATCACTAAAATCACAGAAAAAAATCGTGTGATTTTAAAATCACAAAAATCACGTACGCTATTTTGAGTACGTGATTTGCCCCTCGTCTTCGTGGTACTTCAAAGGAAGGGCAGAGCAGCAAAAAGTGTTCCGTAACCTCGATGCCATCTTTCGACGGGCACAGTGGGTTTATGGTATCCCTAAAATTTTGCTCGAATTTGTGAAAGCTTAGTTTGCTGAACATTTTTCACATGGCCTTAGAAATTTGCCCTCGAAATGATAGCCGGCTACCCCAAAACGTAAAAAATCGGCGAAAAGCATACCCTAAAAAACGTAAAAATTCGTCGAAAAACGATGAAATAACACCTTTTGACGACCGGCTAAGAAAAATTTTCTCCTTTTGATACCCGGCGTTTATTATAGAAAAAAGAGGCAAAAACGATACCCGTAAAGGAATGCACATCCGTCAGCAAAATAGTCTAAGTACCCCCCCCCCCCCCCGGGTTGTTGATGCAAAATAGATAAAATATACTGCTTGCATGTTGCCACCTGACAAGAACAAATGAAGCGATGAAATAAACACCCCACGGAATCCAGGAAACATTAGCCTGTGTTCCAGACCACTTGAAAAGGTAAGTATTCCTTTCTTATCACTTGAAACTACTCTTCACCACTTAAAAAGGAAAGTTTTCCTTTCTTAGTGGTCTGGAACACAGGCTAGGAGACATGTTCAGAGGAGATTGGAGGGTGCATTGCAGTATCAAGCTCTACTAGAAGCACAGAGAGTTTAGACTCCATAGACTTCATTGTTTTAGAGTTAAGCAAGATAAGGCTCAAATCTTTACTGGTTGCCAGATCATGCTGAAATCATCCAGTTTCATGCTAATCAGCCAATGAGATTGCCGCTTTCTGCTTTCTAGCACCTGGAGACAAAATCGGTCGTTTGAGGTGAATCTTCAAGTACCCTCACTAAAACTGAAATGGCTGCTAAATTACTTCAGTTACTTGCAATTTTTTTGATAAAGCAGTTATGGGGATGTCCGTCCAGAGTGGTTCACATCTTCAGCATCTTTAGGCACAGGGCTTGGTTTGGGGCCGGAGCTGCATTCATTTTCTGGTCGAAGAATATTGACCTTCGTTGAAATATCTATAGAAATCGCTACAAATGAGATATACAGATAGGAATTTCAGCAATTATTGATACTAAACTGAGAAATAATCCAAACTCCTTCACTGCTATCATATCTCAAAATTGGAGGCAATTTCTAATGATTTCTGGTAGAGACATCATTTGGGCCTAAGCTTTTCCTCGCTTCAAACTCATTTCATTGCACTTGAAAAGTTATGATGAAATTCTTGAGCTAAATAATGCACTTACCCATGACTCAGACACAAGTTTGACTTCGTTTGCCTTTTTTACTTTAGCAAATTTTTATAAGAAACAACCAGTTGTGGTCAACCAGTTGTATGTAAAGTTTTTTCTTTGTCGTAATAGTGTTTCCTCTTTAATGTATTGGAAGTATGGTAATATTTGTAAAGTAGCAGTTGTATTGTAATTAGGTTAAGTCCCGGGGGGGGGGGGGGTACTTCATTGTCAACATGATTCGACCTGAATCTGGACTTTGAGAAAAGGACCCATTCGTATGACGGAGTATTCAAAAATTTCGAGCCCATTTGCATGAATGTCAGGAAATTTTTGACCCATGTGCATGAATTTGTCGATTTGAAACAAAGGAAAATTTAAGTTTTTTGGCCTGGATTATCATTATGGGGCCGATTGATAAGAAAATTCTCAAAGAAGTACCCATCTACCAGAATTGTGGTTAAAAACAGACCCATATGTAGAGAATTTAGGATGAAAAAACCCATCCATATGAGCGGCACGTCCAGTACAACTTAACAATGAAGTACCCCCCCCCCCCCGGGGGTTAAGTTTGTTTGTATTCATAGTTAGTAGAGTATTCCATTTAGTTTTGTATGGTATCTTTGTGAATTAGTATTTGTATAGTAATTATGTTGAAATGTATGTAGGATTGATTGATAAATAAATGAAACTGAAACTGAAAACTGAAACTGATCAACCAGCGATTTCAGCGATTGCTATTGGAGCGATCATGGTTCTAGTAGAGACGCTGCGTAGGAAAATATGGAAATTGTGCCGAAAATCTATCCTTTATCCCTTGGCCCCCTATGATAATTTCATTTCCGACTTGGGTGGAACCAAAATGGCGACGCTCGAGGAAGCTGTTGAAAATGTTCGCAGGTTGGAAAACCTGGCTCTTGCCGATGAGGAGCCAAACATTGAACCACCACCGGCTGTCATTACATATCGAGCAAACTTTGACACTGATTTTGAAGACAGAGAGGCATTCATTACTGGAATCAGTCGATACATGGAGGAGGCAACAATTCATCAAAAATTGGTAAGTTGTTGATGTCGATTTTCGGGCCTAAAATGTTAGAGATCATAATGCTGAAATATTTTGACGTAAATCATGACAGGGCACACACAACAGTTGGCCAGAAAATGCTGAAGTGAGTGATAATAGATCAGATAGCCAGACTGCTTTTTATGTTGCTCGCGTCGAACCAGATTGCATTCTTTTCCTCGTTTTTTGAAGATCTCCTGCATGCGATATAACAAAAAAGAAAGAAAGAACAATATTTTAGTTGCTTTTAAAACAATATTGAAATTTGCATCTTGTGTGTGCACTTTATAAACTTATCAGTCTGGTCAGCTAGCCTGTTGGAGAAGTGAACATGAACTGGCTGCTGACTTGGACCGTGGCTTCAGTTTGACAAAAAAGACTGGGACTACGCATAGTTTGCGCAAGGGCTCTATGATAATTTCATTTTCATTACTGCTGTTGCTCGTTTGTTTTGATTTGATTGAGATTGAAACAAGTGATGGTGGTAGTGGTAGCTGATGATATGGCATGGCTGGCTTCATATAATAGTTTTGTTTTCTGAATGTTGATTACTTGTTGATTGCCTATGTTTTGCTTTCATATATGCCTTCATTCTCATTCCTCAATAAATCTATGGATTGTTTAGCTCCAGTTCCTGCTCAAGGTCTTTGCAGTTTATTCATTTGTGGAATACCTTCCTTGCCTTGACAATAATATATGGCTTCTTGCTTGCTTTGCCTTTATAATGAAATGCGACAGATTCAAAGAAGCTTTCATCATTACTTGAAATGCTGGGACCTTCCATATCATCATTGGGATTTGAGAGGTTTCCACTTGGTTTTACCTCACCAGAGCCGGACAGAAAACAGAAACATAGAAACAGACAAAGTTACCAGACAACACCACTTCTCATTTTTAAGGGATGCGTGAGGGGAATCTGGCATAGGTGAAAGTGCAGTTGCGGTTTTTAGCATCAAGCACTGGGGTCACAGAAGCAGCCAAGCGCTAATCGAGTCTGTGACCCCTTGTCATGATGCTCAAAAGGTGGGGCTCTACCAGGTATCAAACCCTGACCACCTAACTGTTCTGGCTGCAAAGTTAGAGGATTACACCACTGTGCCATAGACTCCTGCTACTGGCTCAACAACTGCAACAATTTTGTTTTCCTGCTACAAGTACATGGAATCATTTCAATAAAATTAGTTTGGGCGCTTGTTAAAAGTATCATCAATTCTTACGACATTTAGGGGCCAAAGGTTTCTTTACGTTTCTAAATTTCTTAATGCCCTAGAATTAATCTATTTGTGTTAAAAGAGCCTCATGTTCAATCTCAAAAGGTTCATAAACAGAATTCACACGCTATTTCATTTGTCATGTACAGGTATTGAAAACATTTTTAAGTGACCTGGGAGATTTAAAGCTTCAAATTACAACTTGTTATCATAACAACCTTGATCAAATTTCAGTTTGGTAACTGTGGTTGTTGTTTGTGCATGTAGCTGTATAGGAATGAAAAGCTCGCAGTCTGCATCCGCTCCCAAAGAATGACTGCTCATTGGGCAAGTTAGCATTGTTTTGAGAAAAAGTATCCGCAGTTCCTCTCCCCAACAATAGCAGAGACTTTGACTTCCTTGCAACTATATGGTCCTGATGTACTTCACGATATTCTTCCAACCATCATGAACCAAGCTTTTTTTAAACAAATGTTTAGTGACACAGATACAGGGATTAGACCAGGCTGGAATCCATGCATGATTGAAACCTATGCATAGGAGCAAATGAAGTAAATTGAAAGGTGCAAGCTGCAAGTTGAGTTGAAAGACTGTGAGAGTCACAAAACCGTAACAATTTACCCATTGTTCTCAGATGCAAGAACCTTTTGCTTCTACTATAGCTATATTGTCAGTGAGCTCTGGTGCAGATCCATAGCTGCAAGTGAATACATCAAGTTTCCCGACCTGGGAATGAGAGTTGTTTCTGTACAAAAGCCAGGAAAAGTCAAAGCTCCAGTTAGGTATGCAGAGTATGGCACTTGCACATTCGAGATTTCAAGAGGCTATTCAAAAAAGAAAACGGAGAAAAGAAAACAGAGAGAGCAATTTCTCCATACACATGGGAGATCATGTTGAAAAATTCCATACTCTGCAGACTGGGGTCCAGTTATATAGCTAAATATTGAACTTTATGAATTATATAACCAGGTTTGCCAAAATAACTAATACACTTTTGATAGGTCACGATAAATCATATACTGGAACGATTTTGGAGATTTACAAGCTAATCTTTTACGAAGATCCTCAATTAGATGCCAGTATTTTTTGGAAATTTTTAGTTTTCTATTTTTTATGGAGCTATAAGCGAGTTTTTTAACATTTTAGATTTGGAAACACTGAAAACAGTCAAAAACATCAATCCAATTTTCTGAAGACTTGACATGAATAGACAAAGAGAGAACGTTTTCATGATGATTTGCTGATTTATAAATTGATCAGTTATGATCCAATGCACGAGTTTGAGTTCTAAGTTGGAAGGAATGAAAGAGGAATAAATGTATTTTCTTTTGACGTTTCATTTAATTTATGCTTTGGTGCAGGTTGCATTCCTGTGTCAAGGGAGTTAAAAACAAACAGGGAAGTGTTGTGAGGCCAGCAAGCATGGAGTCTTGTTGAATTTTTGACTTTGTGATGGCTTGGGGTGGCACTTCGTTGCAACCACTACGGAATTTTGCAATAGGCCAATCTTTGAAATAATGCTTGATGTGCTAAAGTTTACGCTCATCAATTTCTAAATCCCCAAATCACCCAAAAATGTTTTCTCTTTGTCCATTCATGTCAAGTCTTTAGAAAATCTGATCAATGTTTTTATATCATTTTCAGTGTTTTTGAATACGAAAATTTTAAGTAACTCACTTCTAGTTCTAAAAAATGGAAACAAAAAAGTTTGCAAAACATCCTAGAATCTAATTCAGGCTTTCTGCTAAAGCTTAAGTCATAAATTTTCAACATTGGTGCAGTGTACGATTTATTGTGGCATGTGTCCAATAATCCATACATAAATTCACATAAAACTATTTCTTCTTGAAGAACAAATTGCTGGAAGAAGGGAAGATCTATTCAAACATGCTGTATACTTGGAGGTGTTTGTCAAGAGCAATTCCAACAGTGAGTCTTTATTTATAGAGAATTAAATATTTACTGTTAATTTTCATCCTTTCTGTCTGGTTATTATAAATTTTGAGCAACAAATATTCTGTAGGTAAAGTTCCTGTTGTGAAACACAATGATACTTCGTGCACTTTCCACATCCAGTCCTGCTATCTCCAGTTTGTAATGGTGATCTGAAGCAAAAGTTCTTATCAATGCAAATTAATTGTCCTGTAGAATGATAAAAAGTTCTGTGTAATAATTTTGTGATGATATCATACTGTAATTTTTGCAGAATGTAGAGAAAGTATACAAGGTTACTGCTGTATTTTCCGAAGGGAAATCTAATCCAGAACTTTTTGCCATTAACATGCATTTCTAGACATCATATTAGTTCATAAGACAATTTGTATTGGCATTTTTTTAAGCTTAGCTGAAATTGTTCATGCAACTGTAACCTTTTTAAAAGATAGACATACTGTATTCCATATACAGTGAAATCCCACCTTTAACCCATTTTTCAGCTCAGCCTATTGTTCTCCCTTAACCCTATCCAGACCAGGCTTTTTGAAACTCTGGGGAGACTAGGGGGCACGAAGTGCCCCCCCCTAGTTTTTCTCAGAATCATAAGTGCTAGAGACTTGAAACTTGGCACAAGTAACACACATGATAAGGCAAACAAGATGATGTGATTTGTTTTTGTTTATGTCACGTGATTAAGTGCTGACGTCAGCAAATGCTGCTAATTTGGGTGTAAAACCACATGTACTTTGTTGCATTGTATCTCCAAATTGATAAAACATATCGATGTGATATTTGAAACATAGAATGATTATATCCTTGTAATTCTTATTTTGAAATTTTTGCTTTGTAACACTAATATTTTTGCTGATGTCAGCATTTATTTATTTTGTACGAAAAAAAGAGCAATTTGTGTCTAAAATTGATTATAAATTACTTTTAAAAATAGCAAAAAATGCTAAATATACATAAAAAGACCTGCTGCATCATTTTTCTAAAAACGAAGCATAACATGGTTTTTCGTCAGTACGCATGCGCAACAACCAATTGTTGATGACGTCATCAAAAATCAATAAACTATATATCAAATGAAAGCTTGTTTCAAGACGAGTTCAACAATGTTTGTTTCATTGTCATAGAGCCAGTGGTTCCAAAGCTATGACTTAAAAGATATTTATTTTGCGGAGCACTCAATTTAAAAGCATGTGTTGACCCCCGGAATCAGTTTCAAAATTTTTGAAATTGACATGAAAAGATGTCTCATAGATAGAAACTAAAAGTCACAAGAAAGCTAGACTGTTCTAGAGATACTCGTCGAGCTGTGCGGAAAAGTTTACTAGGGGGGGCACTTTGTGCCCCCCCCCTAGTCTGGATAGGGTTAACTAGCCTATTGTTATCCTATTGTTCTAGCAAAAATTTAGGGTTTGAATTTCTTCTAATGCAATTTCTTACAGGCGGGCCTTTACTGTATTACCCTAGTAAATAGCAAACAAAATGATGTTTCAGCTGATACTCAAAATCAGTGGATAACTTGAAAACGAAACGAGTTATTCAAAAACAAATTTAAGGAGGATCCGCCTTATCACATGACAGTGCTGTTCATTTTGCATTCATGAAACTTTTTGCTTCAGATCACCTTAAGATGGCATGAACTTCTCCTTGAAGTTTTTCTGTCTGATTAAAGAAGGAGGATATATTTCTGTAGAAAATAATTTGCAGAAAATTTCTATTGATCTAAAATCTCTTGCAGGCAAGGAGTGATGACCAACCAAACAGAAAAGAGCTGTATGAAACCACACTCAAAGTTATGGGTGGGGAAATCCAAAAATTGAGAGATTTTATGCATTTTCATGATAGAGCGATTGATACATTTTACTCTGAAGTAAAGGTGTTGTGCCATGAAGCCAAAAAGAAAGACTTCATCTCCCAAACTCATTTGCTGAACCTTGGAAAATTTATTAATATGTTTGCAATGCTTGATGCTTTGAAGAATATGAAAGCATGTCTTAGCAATGATTATGCATTCTTCAAAAGGTAAAGTATGTTTTCTTATTTTCAAATGAAGTTCACTTATTGTTATCACTTATCAGACTAAAAAAGGTCTTGCAGTTGCTTAATAATATATGTGAGAGAATCGTTTTCCTGACAAAATGTTCATAAGATGAGTGTCTTTGAACTGAGTCAGATGTCAGACGTCTTCCTGATTTAAGAATCTTCATATAGTTTTGATATTAAGCTTATATTGTTGTAGTTGGTTGTTATTATTTATCATGTGTTGTTATTTGCTTCTATCTATCTCTTCTAAAACCAGAATTTTTCAAAGCATGCTGTAAGCAAAAAGCAGGGCATTTAAAAGCTGATATGCATAAAGACTTCTAAACCATTGGTAACTTGGCTATTACAAAAAAAGATATTGTAAAAGATTGTGTTTCTGCACAGAGTATTGCGTATGCAAAGAGTCTTTGGTTAACAACCCATGCTTGTTTAACAACAGGGTAATCCCCCACAGTTCCTTGTACAATTATTGTTAGTTGTGCTCCTTGTACAGTAGGTCTTTTCCAAACTGCCTGTTCATTTTTTGATGAGATTGATTGTATTATGTCCATAAAAGTATTCAGCTTACGGTGTAGTTGTATGTAACTCTGGTGCTTGCGGTAATTATAATTATAAATTCCAAAGTCTAGAATGGTTTACTGCACCGCCAGCCTTGATAAGCATTGCTTTCTCATCAAGTTATTGTCTTGAAACCCTTTCAAAGACCAAGTTGCACAATCTTTGCAATCAATTTGCATTTAGTTGCTCTTTGTTCTTTCAGAGTTTGCATGTTTTTATGGTGTTTGTGCAAAAGTGTTTCTTCACAAGAGTGCAAAATTCAAATAATTTACAAAAGATTTCAAGCTCCTACCCTTTTTTAATCTGAAATTCTCAACAAATTCTCAACAAGTTTTGTTGCTACATTGCTGGCAATTAAAATGAAATGGAAAACGTGACATGCAGATGCAATGAAATATAGACAGTAGACAGTAGACTATTTAGTATTGTAAAATCAGGAATTCAGATCTGATACAAAAACTTTTGAGATCTCTGAACCATTCAACAATGTGCCCTTGCCAGAGAATTTTTCTTTTCTCTGGCGTCATACAAAATTTTGCTACTTTTGTTAAAATTAAAAAATTATAAATCAATTGAAAGGTCTTGTTGCTCTCATCCCAAAATATTTTTAGCATTTGACTTAGTCCGATTTGATGTTAGTGACATCATCAAGAAATGTGACTTCCTGTGAAAATTTGAACATACCCCAGGTTGAATCTCATTCGGACAGACCTCGAAACCCAAAATCAGTGTTCAGAAGTTTGACTAAATGGTTTCTTCGCTTTTTTAATAGCAACCTATCTAATAGGCATAATCATAGAGTGAATAAGTATTGTATCGTATTTCAGAAACTAACATACAGTACTTCTTTGATAATTGATATTTCGTGTCTATGTTTTCCTCAGGGCTGAAACATTCTTGAAACACAATATAGGTGATGCAGCTGCCTTGCAAGAATCACAAAACCTTACAATGTTTCTTGCAACACAAGATCAAATCACAAGCAAACTCAAATCAAAGCTTGAGGTAGTTGATGGGTATGAAGATGTATTGTGTGAAATCATTGACCTGTGTTGCACTCTTTATGAGCAAAAGGCATTCATACTGCCAGCTGAGAAACACATGCTGCTGAAGGTGAACATATTTTACATAAAAATATACATATTTATACATACATACTTACATATTTAATACATATTTATACATACATATTTTTTACATTTTTTACATACATATTTATATTTACTTTTATGGAGAAAGCTGCATGGAAGCCTTTGTGTTGGAAACATTACTAGAGCTCCGTATATCCATTTTGGAGAATGAATCTTGCATGGGAAATTGCTCATAATTTCGAAACGAAAATTCTGATATCTTTTATGTAAAATTTTAACCTCATTACGAAATCGTGACTGTTCAAGAAAGCATTTATCAATATGAGAAGATGCAGTCCTTGTAAGTAATTTTTTGTTTTTGACAGTTCTTTGCCTTTAAAATTTTAGATGGTGCTGACACCACAACTTAGGGCTCAAATCTTTAAAAAGGTCCATGTAACATCCTATTACGGTTACCTTTGAATCAAATAGTTTGGAAGTAACTAAGGGCTTTTTGCTGTAAATCTGCCGTGGAAATTTATCGATATCTTGATTAGTTTCAAAATGGCTGCATTTATTAATTTTGAGGCTATTGTGGCATCAAATTTCTAAATACTAAGCCAGGAAAGCGACAGATTTCTGCTTGCCACCATATTGTAGACCTTCCTAAACTATGGTTTTCCTGAAGGTTATATCAGTTCCCTTCTATTAGTTTAGGATTTACGATGATTGTTATTGCTGTCATTTTGAAAAAATCAAGATATAAAAAAATTTACACGGCTGATTTACAAAGCCGCCCAACTCAAAGAAATATCTCATAGAATTTTACACCCACGCTTTCAAGATTTGACGGATTTGAGCCATATGCTTGACACGATATTAGCGCAATTTGAAAAAAGTAGAAAATTTGACCGTAATTTGACCTTGCAGAAATTTGTCTTTGTCTCAGGAATTGATCAGCTTCATTCCAAAACTATCGAAAATTTTCCATTCATCATCGTTTTCGAGTGTTCACACGGTATTGTTTTCAAATTGTGCTTGTTACAGTTCTGTTTTCAAATTCTGCCGTTCTCAAATGTTTCTGGCATGTACCGTTTTTGTGTGAACAGGAGGCCTGTCCGTAACATTTTTATGCCATTTTCAAATTTGGCCGGCATCATTGAATGTAGTATAAATCTTTGTTATATACAGGGTGTCCAAAGAGCATGTGCGCTGTTTGAGTGACTTCTGCGGAGCAGCCATAAATAAAATTTTTCTGTTTTTAAGATTCTTTACAGAAGAGACTTCAAATTTAAGGTTTACACCGAGTTTGAGTAAATCTGATCATTAATTGCTGATTTATGGAGTAAGGAAGCCAAAATTATTGGCTTCCTCAAAACCAGAGGATTCATTATTTTCCATTGCGTTAAAATCAACGAACTTATTGAAAAGAAACATACCTAGCCCTGTTTTCTGATGTTCATAAGTGAGACAGATAGTCATACATTGAATTTTGTGACAAACTAAGAATATTGAATATATCTAGGGTTGCTAGTAATGGTAATATGCAACACAAGTGCTGCAGGCCATGGCATGCGTCCATCAGATATTTTGCTTCTCAAAAGTGATAAAGTCGTTTAAAGCAACAATATTGCGTTCAGCAGGCTGCTTGGTCAATAGTCTTGAGTTATATGGTCATAATTACTCCCAAATGCGTTTCCTGGTGTAACTGTAAAGTTTAAGTTCATTTAGTGTTAAAATTCAAGTTATAAGGTGAAGTACGAGATAAAATCCTCTGGTTTTGAAGGAACGAATGATTGTGACCATCTTTCTCAATAAATCAGCAACCACTTGTCAGATTTACACAAACTCGGTGCCAAACTCTAAGTTGAAATCTCTTCTATTCACAAATCTGAAAACCGAGAAAGTTAGATTTATGGCTCCTCCACGGTAGCCATTCAAACAGCGCACATGTTTTTTGGGACACCCTGTATAATTCCAATTCCTTTGTTTATTGCTTATGTGTTCACAATGCCCTGATTATCTGCACCTTGCCTTGCCAAAGCAATTGCTGCTTTGTTTCACCTCTCTACAGCTGTGTTACATCTCCTTTATTGACTTCTGTACTGCGTAATTGTTCGAAGGCGAGAGTTCAATCTGAAGTGACTAATACAGTACTATGTAATAGTACTATTATATATTACTGTACTAGTTACTTGACATCAAACTCTCGCATTCGAAAAATTACGCAGTACAGAAGTCAATAATGGAGACATAACACAGACGTAGAAAGGTTCAACCAAGAAGACAGGAAGGTATTACAATGCACTATTTGAAATTTCAAACTTATCATTATTCATCTAAATGCATGGGCCTCTTGTGGGTATGATGCAGCAAAATCCTACATCTCTAGTCAATCTCCAGTCAAATCCAAATGTGTTTCCATTGTGATAATGCCAACATTAATTTTTTCGAAGGTCATTGGTTTTACTCTTTTCCTGGTGGATGGGAAGCAAAACATCAATAAACTTGATCAGAAGAAGAAGATCAGTATCTCCAGAATTGATAAATACTTCAAGGTAAGTGATTTTCTGTGTAATTGAAGTTTCAAGAAGACACGTATCCTTGCAAAATATGCAAACATATAGAACAGACCGTTGAAATAGACAGCAAGTGAATACATCTTTTCAATTAATGGCCTCTTTCCGGAAGTTTTTGAAAATTTCTTCATACGAAACTTCTGGCAACGGCATCATCATCATAACGTTATTTACAGTTGGTAGGTACAGTTACTTAAAACTAATTGAAACCAACTAGTTACAATATAACAAAATTATTTACAAATTGCACCCACAGTTTAGTCGAATTGCAAATTTCCATATTCTTAGAGTTTGTGATTTTGATTTTATGAAGATAATAAATTTGAGCATGTATAACGGATTTGACCGTGAAAATTTTTCCGGGTGTAACTTTACACCCTCAGTCATTATACACGGTCAAATCCCTTTTACATTTTCAAATTCATTATCGTCGTAAAATTAAAATCGCTAACGCTAAGATCGTGAAAATGTCCAATTAGACGAAACTTGGGGTTCTGAATGTGATTCCTTAGGTCAGAGATTTCATTTGAAACAATCGAAAAAAATATAGAAAAATCTAAAACGAGGCCGCTTGGTTAAAAAGGTGTATAGGGTTTCGAGAGCAAATGTGAATTTTATAAATCAAAGGATACAACTCTGTTCGAGCTTTACTTTAATGCAGCCAACTATAACGTTCTGTTTCCCTGTTTATTCTGATTTGATTTGATGCAGTCAGAGGCATGAATTTCATTCTTAAGAAAAGCAAATCGCTTTGTCTTTTCGAAAGCCTGGATCTTTTGTTTTACAAAATTTCCCCTTGCTGGTGGAATATGCCACTTGCCTAGTTTTCGTGATAGTCTATTTCTGAAAGTTGAAACTTGCATTGAATTGAAGCAGTCACGGTCGTTTTTTAGCAAACTCCAGGAGAAACCAATTTTTGGCAAATTCTTTATCTGGAACAAAATTAAACATATTGATTTGTGAAAGTCCCAAATCGCTTTCGTAGTTTTATAGTATGATTTTTCAAATAGTGGACACATTCTTTGTCTGACCCAGTATTGAATTCTTGTTTCATCATCAAAGATTTTGATTGAAGTGAAATGCATTTGGATTAATAGATATTTTCCCGCCAAATCGTTTATGGGAGCCATGTTAACATGTTTTGATGCAAACCATTGCCCACAGATATTTCAACATGATGTTATGATTCTAGACCTACTACCTAAGTCTCAGTTTCATTGAATTGGATAGTTATAAAAAGTCAGATTGGAAATATTGATATAATCCAAAGAATCATGTCTGGTATTGTTCAAACATAAATGACTTGGTGTTTCTTAACAATGGGGATTTGCTGTAACTGGAGGGGGATTTTCGTCCAATGTAACACAGAGTACAGGAAGAGGTCAAACCTTCCTCTGGATGCCATTTTCGTTAGTTGAACCTTCCTCAATTTATCAAGTCAAAATTATCAATTTTTAGAACTCGTCACATTATTTAGGCATGCGCAATAAGAAACATATAATGTACTCACCGACCGAACGTGTGTTTTTTGTGTCAATTCTTCTGTTTGTGTTCTGTTGTCGCCACCTTAACTGACTTCGCATGGTGCTTCGCTGTAGACTGTGAAAAAACTATCCACTGCGAAGCACCATGTGCAATCAGTTATGGTGGGGACGACAGAACACATTGCACAGAAGGATTGACACAAAAAACACACGTTCGGTCGGTGAGTACATAACGGTAAAGTCTCGCCTTTAAGAAACTACTTTCTAAGAAATTCAGACCCTTAATTTTTGTGAGAACAAAAGGAAGGCAATAGAGTAATTAAGGGGGACAACAGGCTGAGGTTAAAAAGTGGGTTTCTTAAAGGGTCTGTTTCATCCAGAATTCCTTGCATGTGCCGTCTCTCGGTTTCCTTTGTTGTCGCCATTTTCATGGGCCATGAAAATGGCGGCAACAAAGGCCAACCAAGAGATGGCACGTGCAAGGCATGCTGGATGAAACAGACCCTTTAAAGGTGGGACTTTACTGTATATGTTTCTTATTACGCATGGTTTATGACCATAAAATTTATGAATCATTTGCTGCTGTCAAAACCTAGGTGTCTTGTAAGAAGTACCAAACCTTCCTCAAGTATGACATAATCAAGCAAAATTTTCCTCCAGCTCACAGCTGTGGAGCCATGCCTTTGTCTGGGCTCTGATGTAACATTACGTTTCTTCTGATTTACTCCTTTTTCTAGCAATTGCCAGTGGTACCATTGTTTGGAGACATGCAGATCTCTTTAGTTCAATACGTGAAGCATTGTCCGCATTTTGAGCTTTCCAAGTGGAGTTGTGCCGCTGGAAATGCGGAGGAGAAGGCAGGAGTTAACCAGTACAACCTTCTCAACCGTATGGGTGCAATTCATGAAGAACATCTCAAGATCATCAGTGAGCTTGCACGATACAGTAATGATGTGAGTCACCATTTTGGGTTCTATATTTGTAATCATGCCTTGCTACAGCTGTACAGATTCTCTTTACCTCGTTACCTAGGATGCCAATCCATGGAGCTTAGGTCTCGAATCTTCACGAACTTAGGGATCAAATCTTTAAAAAGGTTTTTCTTTGAAATAGATGGCTTGGAAGGAACTTATGATTTTTTGCTGGAAGTCTGCCGTGGCAATTCATTGATATCTTGATTAGTTTCAATATGGCGGCATTTATTAAATACGTCATCAAATTTCTAAATCCTAAACTAGAAAAGCTTCAGATTTCTGCTTGCCACCATATTGTAGACCTTCATAAACCATGGTTTTCTTGAAGGTTATATAATTTTTCCTCTATTAGTTTACGATTTACGATGATTTAGATTTTTTCACAATTTTCCATGAATTTTTCAACCTCGTGCTTTACAACTCTTTATTGAATGAATGAAATAAATGAAAATAGTTTGTTGTTTGATTTCAATCAATGTCTGAAAACGAACTGAAATAAACGTTATTTACGTTGAGTTCCTTCGTTTATTAGGTAGGCCCGATGCAACAGTGAGCTGGGGTCTTTTGACACTCTTTGATAAAAGCGCATACGATCTTTGAAACTACAAGCATATTTACGAATCCTTCGCAAATTTTTCTTGATGACAAAGGTATGGGTCAACAGCGTACGAAATTTTATCAGGTAATAAAACACCACCCGATTGTGAGCACCCAAGGGATACACCTCCGATTTTCTTTGCACAAGATCCTCAAAATCAACTGGAGTAAAGATTAGTATAAAAGCAACAAAGTGTTTACCAAATTTGCCAATTTTGTCTAGATTAGATCAGGCCAACCCCGACAATGTTTGTGATACAAACAGGAGTGGAGACCGGAACAGTTTGTATCACAAACATTGTCATGGTTGGCCTAATCTAATCTAAACAAAATTGGCAAATAATTTGGTAAACACTAAAGTAAAGACAGGAGTACTTCTTACTTTTATACTAATTTTGTGGTTAGGCAACGTTCAAGAAATCCCGTAGAATGAGAAGAATTACTGGAAATCACAAGATGCTAATAATAATCTCAGCCCGCTATTTTGAAACATGATCTTATTTCTCCCTCTCGTCAGGATGAAAGGACCCATCAATTTCTGCATACACGTATTTAGAAATGTTCAGTACTGGCCCAAATACATGTATCTGATTTCTGGCTAACAACATCGTGAAAAACGTCTTTGCCAAAATTTAAAAACAGGATACGCGCACTTACTAACAATTTGTTACTTCTAGTTTTAAAAATATGCCAAGATATCATTCTTCTTAGATTATGAAATAAAACAAGGGCTTCTTCGAAAAAATGAAGATTTGAGAAAATAAAACATTTAAGTAGATAACAGAAATCGGTAGTTGAGATAACACTTGATAGGCAAATAACCATTCAAAAACTGTTTTCTTTTCTTGAGAAATATTTTGCAAGTACCTATGCGCATTTTGGTTGTCCTTGAATCATCATTTTATGACTATGAAAAACGTTTTCTTGCATTTTCATATGAACTACTCTGAAACATACCGGGTGTCCCAAAAAAGTACTCCTGTTTAAAAAATAACCAAAAATTGTTTTTCAAACCTTTGGTAAAATTTTCATTTTGAGTTGTTGTGTCAAAGACCCAAAAATATTCATAGCTGATCGAATCTTTGCATTCGATACAACAAGATAGAAAAATTACACGCTTAAAAACCCTGTTTTGAGCTATAGTCTAAGAAAATCCTCAATCTTGCCTAAGAGTTAAAATTTTTAGATTTTTGATCATCATTGAAGTCTCCAATGATAGTGCACACCTTTTTGTCATTTATGACCAAACTAGAAGCTTTATATGCACAAATAAATTGATCTGGTAATCATCATTGCTTTTTCGTGGTATGATTCAAAACCAGGCAGCTCTAAAAAGAGCTCAGTTTGCTAGTTTTTAAACCAATTACGAGATCAGCTATAATTATATCTTGGAAAATAATTTGGTCCTTGATCTACTTGATAAAAAAAGAAAATTGAAGATCGGCCGTGTAATCAAATTTTGGTGATTTTTCAAACGGGGGTACTTTTTTTTGGACACCCAGTAGTTATCTCTGCTTGGTATTAAATTTGTTTTCAGTAAAAACGCATGCAAATCTACTTACTTACATAGTCTAGATCTCCAAACCATTATTTATCTTTACAGTTTATCACTTCACCAAGTTCTTCGCCACTGGCATACGCTGAATGCAAACAATTATCCGACCTTGCCATTCGAGGATTGCGTCTCGTTGCTTCTTGGAATGCGCAAGTTATGGAATTGGTAAGTCATTACCTTATCTAAGCATTACCTTATGTCCTATTTGTTAAGTACAACCAACATCATACACTGGGGATCCAATAGCAGTACTGGGTGACCCAAATAAAGTGAACCAAGGAAATCCGTTACACAAAGCAAAATATTTGACTGAAATCTGCGACTCAAATGTTGTTTGGTAGGTAAATAGCTAGGCCATGTCACCATTATTCATGTTTTTATCGAGTTCGCAATTTTGTGAAAATAGGATTTTAATGAATACAGGCAGTTCAAAAGCCCGTCGAAATTCATCAAAGCAGGCGATCGATTTTTATCAGCTGCTGGGGGGGGGGGGTACATAACATGTTCAGGGAACGGGTATGTGCCACCCATATGGGTGGGTTTTTGGGCCCAAATTCTCTAAACAAGGGTCCTTTTTCGGCAGATTGTCCATATACGTGGGTAGCGTTTCGCTGAAATTCGCAAAAATAGTTAAAAATGAGCAGTTTTCCGCCAAAATTCATCATAAAAGTGGGCACCAAGTCAAGTTTTGGTAATTAAAAGGGGGTACCCTTCTGAAAACCGGGCGGCAGACCCCGGTCCATCCACAAGTCGTTACCCCCCCCCCCCCCCCCCCGGGCTGCAGTGCAGCAACACAAAATGAGCATATTGAGCATATGCAACTCAGATTGGGTGCGTCCGAACAATCCCCTTGATCCCCTTGTGGTATTATAATATAGAATTTTCGTTGTTTAGAATTGTTTTGTGTGCACTGGCAATATCATTTAACATGCCTATTCCCAAGCTAATACGAAACGTATGCATTATTGTTTCGTACTGATCGAATCTATGCCATGTTTTTGATGAATTTCGACGTGTTTTTGAACTGCCTGTATTCACTAAATCCTTATTTTCGCCAATTTGCTCTTTCGATGAAAACAAAAAAATAGGGATGTAGGCAGGTCATTCAGCTACCAAACATGGTTTGAATCATTGATTCCTGCAAGGGCGATATGAAATGCGCAGTTCCGTTTCAATATTGATTTAGGCCCGATCGGAGAGCATGTATAGATTCTTAGGCCTAATTTGCTCACTCACATCTCACATGTATCGGTGCTTGTTTCTAGCTTGGTTTCCTGCGAGAAATTGTTCATACCTTACTGGCATGCAGTACCTTTAAACTTTCCATGGCATTTATTGTCTTTACAGCTCTGTAAATATAAACTTTTTCCGCTTTTAATTGCCTGGAATTTGGTATCTGCAGACTGTTTTGTTTCTCTCGCAGCAGGCAGCACGGATTTTCCCTCGCAGCGATTTTTATCTTCAACGGAACTCCGCATTGATTTGTCTTCGCATTTCATATCGCCCTTGATTCCTGTAGATTACTATTTCACAGGTAAAAGGTTTTCTCGGTTAATTTTCTTTTTCGCCGGGTACAGCTTTTTCAAAGACCATAAAAAGTTATCAAATTGCTTACCTTAAAAGCTCTACTAAGCCCAGGGGAATTATTAAATTTCGTGGGCTTAAAAGAGAGGTGGCTTATTAAAGAAAGGGGGCTCATTCACAGAGTCAAATGACAAGGATATAAATGATAGCTTTTTAGTTCTTTTTGTTTGGTAACATGTACAAAGGAATGCTTTCTTTTGAGACATCACGAGCTAACCTTTGTCGATAAACGCAGAAATCGAAAGATTGAAGAAGCTGTTTATTCTTAACTGACTTGATTTAAAATGTTTTGGCCTGGTAATTTCAGCACTGGGAAGAAGTATAAATCATTGTATGTTTCGTAGCAGAGCATTTCTTAACATATGAGGTTGTTTGTTCGCCTTCGGTTAATGGAGAATAAGCTCCACTCAGAAACAGAAATCCAAATTGATGTGACCGAGTCCGAGGCCTTCATCATTATATTAAAGTCCAATATCGCTGAAACAACTCAAAGAGATAAAGAATTTCCTCCTTGTAAAATTTGGAAAATAATGCCTTAATGCGATAGGTAGCTATTTGTTTTCATCTTGTAAGTCCTTCTGGTATTTTATGAACCGCTCGACTGGAGTTAAATGTGAAATTGTGTCCACAACTTCTCGTACTGCAACTCCAATTCAGTCCAGTCCAGAGCATCGTGGAGAGGATTCTCTCGTATCTGCCATCTTCCAGAAAAGTAGCGCGCCGTCCCAAACGTCTGTGAAAAGGTCTATTAACACAACAAACCTAAATTAACCGCTTTATCCAAGCATTGTTTTCACGATTCTTTTCTTGGAAGGCAGTAAATTTGAAAAATTACTCAAAGAGGCCACGGGCAATAATGCACCGTTGTTGTGGCCTATGTTATGATCAAAATCGTAATCTTACTCATTGTGTGTTGTTGCTCTTCCACGGGATTGCAAGGAGAGCTTGATAATGTTGCTATTCCTTCATTCTTCTCTCGGCATCGTTGCCGCCATTATTCAAATACAGTTGAGAACCGTTAGAGCCTCCTACGCAGCGATATCTCTCTTTTCAAACGTGTTTGAAACTTGTTGAAACATTTCAAACTTTGAGCCGTATCGCTGCGTAGGAGCTCCAACGTTTTCAATTGTATTTAAATAATGGCGGCATTCGATCCTTGTTGTGATGAGAGAAGAACGAAGGAATAGCAACATTATCAAGCTTTACTCGAAATAAGTTTAAAGGCAGAAACACTGCAATGCGACAAAAAACAACAGCAAATGGTTTAATTTATTTGATGCCAATATTTACTCGAAATCCCGTGGAAACGAAACAACACACAGTGAGTAAGAATACAATTTTTCTTATCAACGGTGTATTAGTGCCCATGAAGAGACCTGCTGATTCCACTGAGTGAATTTCCGAAGAGAATGAAGGTTTTGGCTTATACGTAACTACTATTGTTGATTAGTGTATCACAATTATTTCATTCATTCTTAACGTTTCATTCTCATGTCCAAAAGGATGTTATGCTAACATTGAGTAGCCTTTACCAGTTCTGTTAGGAATCAGTCATAAATAGACCTTTTTACTTCTTAAGAAAGAGGTTTGGATCGAGCGTCCAAATCTGGTAAAGTTTGGGAAGGAAAACGAAAGAACGACCCCCGTTCTCAGTGGTTGCACTGCTAGCTGTGGTATGAAATTGCTTCAGATCTCAAGACTTTTCAGAGAGTTTGTTATCGGCTACTTTGTGCAAAGTGAGTTAGCCATGGTTTACTTTACATACATGAAAGTTTTATTGGTCTTTTTGCTTTGTTTCTCGTTATTTTCATCCATTTTTAGCTGACTTTTCTTTTATTTGAATAACGACGGTTGAAACGCAAACTTCGCTTCGCAAAGTCGCAAAATACAACCCTTGTAATGCTGGCACTATTACACAACAAAATCAGCTAACGACATATGAAAATAATGAGAAACAAGGCCAGAACGCAAATAAAACTTGCTGGTGTATTTAAACTGAACCAGTCGCAAGTCAATTGGAGCAAGTTATCGTTGCTTAACTCTCTGAAAAGTGTTCTGAGATCCGAAGGAACTTCTTGCCGCAGCTAGCAGGTATCTATCAAAAACGGGGGTCGTGTTTCCATTTCTTTTGACAACATTTACCAGATTTGAACGCTCGATACAAACCTCTTTTTAAGAACTAGAAAGGTCTATTGTATTTCCTTCACTTTCAGTATCATTGGAAACTGCTCCATCCAACAGACAAATATGCAAATCCCCAATGTCCAGAGACAGCAATTGATTACGAGAGGGTAGGTAGCTTATACATAGTTATTTTCCAAATCTGAATGAAAGAAGGGATAATGACAATGTTTCCGGTCATCAAACAAGGCCAGATTATAAACATACTACCCATTTTGGCCCAACAACGGAGTCCAGTCGGTTTAAAGGGGCTCAGTCGTCAAACAGTAAACAAATCCGTAAACTCGCACGTGTCGGGGATCATCCATCGTTCCTCCATTGTTCTCTGCAGTTTGTTTGGTGGCTTCACCCAAGCCACAAAAAAGTGACCGTTAAAAATCCACTTATATCCGAGCAATCGTAGAAGATATGAATGTTTGGCTTGTTCCTTAGTGAAGTACAAGGATTAATGCCCAAACGGCAACTTTCATTTTGAAAGAAAATACGAAAATCCTGTGTGATATCACCTTTCAAAAAACTGCAAAAATCATCGTTTTGTTTACATTTTGATGACGGAGCCCCTTTAAAGGGGCAGTCAGACGCGAAACGCGGGTATCAGATTCTGCGTGTAACAATCCAATTCGTATAGGCCTAAATACCAAAACATGTCTACTGTACCTCTTTGTTCACTGTAATTCTGATGAAATTAATTGAGCAATGAATCCAGTAGAGTGTGAGAAGGTTCTATTCACCTTTCGGTTTCACCTAACATCATAAATCTGACTCAAAAACCAGATTCTTTGGCGAGTTTCTTGCCCACTTCGACTTGTAGATTATCTCTTCGCAGCTTCAAAGTTGCTTCTGCAAAATCGCTGTTTACGACTTTCAGGAATTTGTAATAAACAAAATAACTTTGCAAATACATGAAATCGACATAGACGAACAATATCTGTCAATTAAATCCTTGAGATTATCAAGAACAATGTCGATGGAGATGGATTGAAATGTGCGATAATCCAATTCAAAATCTCCATTGACGAGTCGATGCTAGGCCTAAGCACTTTTCATGCAAATACAATGGAAATGTCCCGCGCAACATCACGTCTGACTGCCCCTTTAAGGGTCTTACCAAATAGCTACCAAATGGTCCCATTTCGTGCAGCGTTTGTTACCAATATTCTAAGATCCCATGCCAGTAATATGATTTTAACTCAGTATACTTCCCCGCAAAGCGATATTGTCGAATCTCCTTGCAGGTAAGTAGCTGCAGCATTGTCTGTCAATGAAATGTAAAGTGCTTTGTTCTTTTGTATAAGTTTTTACATTTGGACATTATCAAACTTTGCATGAAATTTTCATTTGTTGATGCTACCAATGGACCCAATTTTAAGTCCACGAACTACCGGGTGTCCCAAGAAAAGTACTCCCTTTTGAAAAATTGCCAAAATTCGATTATCAAAACTATCATAAAATTTTCTTTTTATCCTCTTTGTCAATGATCCAAATATATTTAAAGATGATAAAATGTTTGCTTTCATTACTTACAGGGCATGAAGTAACGCATTGAAAAACCTCATTCTGAGCTATACTCTTTAACCAACATTGTAAATTTTGCTAAGAGCAATTACATTGAGATTTTCTCAGTATCTTCCAAGTCTATAATGGTAATTTGCGTTTTTTTCTGACATCTATGACCACACTAGAAGCTTAATATATAGAAATATATTATTCTGGTAATCAAGAGTGCTTCTTGCAGTATTCTTCAGAACCAGACGGCGCTAAAAAGAGCTGAATTTGCTCATTCTAAAACAAATCACAAGATCAGTTATTTCTGGCAAAATAATTTGGTCTTTGATCTACTTGTCAAGATCGGCCTTATAACAAAATGTTGTTCATTTTTTCAAAAAGGAGTACTTTTATTGGGACACCCAGGTACCATTTGTAGTTTTTGGTAAAATGTAATACCTTCTGAGGGCAATTCTTAAGATCTTTGCTTTTGCCCTCTCCAACCCAAACTGGGGACACTACCTCATAATGTAAAGAGTTATGCATGTCGGGATTTAACTCTGATGATAGACCAACTTTTTTCAAAGGCAAGCTATGCTATGTTACGTGTGTCACTCTTTCTATCAAAAATGGACGTGCCGCAGATATTCCATATATCAAGCTCTTTTGAAGCCTAAAAAGCTACAAACTTATGTTTATAAATATGATTTTATCTTCCAGAAGTATTTCCCCGGCCCTTGGGTCCTTTTTTGGATTCCACCCAGTTTAGAATCCCTCCAGAGCAAATTTTGGTACATATTCTTTAATACTTGGCTTGCTGGATAAGGATTATCTTTTACATGGTATTCATTACACAATAACTTTTTATTTTTTATAAGTTTTTATATCATTTTTCGGACTGTATTATTATGATGTATGCTAGTTATTTCTTATGACAGGCCTTTTGATGTTAGCTGCTTTAATTTTAAAGTACTTTCGTAAGCTACAATCATGGACAAAACTCGTTGAGACAGATGAGTTTTGCGTTAAAAGAGGTCTTTCCTGCATTTAAAGTACTACTTTCCACTTCTGATGACCCCCCTCCCCCCTTTGCAATGTTGGTTGCTTGAAGAACACATACTTGTCAACTCATCTATGACATTTCCATCAGCCTCCAACATTGCAATGGGGGGCGGGGGGGGGGGATCCTAACTCAAAATTTTTTCCAAAAAGCAACGTGTCTCATGAGTTTTGTCCGCGATTGTAGCTGGACTCTTTAATCTTTGAAAAGCTCATTTTTTATACCGACTCTGTATCTTTTATTCTTCGTAATGTTGTGTTTTAGTCCACAAGGTACAACTACAGTACAGATGAAAAGTTTGCAATGGTGCAGGTAAAAATTGAAATATTTTACCGCAATTAGACTTGCCCCAAGTTCATTTCGTCAACTGTAATAAGTCTTTTACGACTTTTTTGACGAAATAGACTTGTGGTAAGTCTATACCACAATAGATCTTTCAGCTATTTTTGAAAAGAATCTGATTCGAGCGATATCTTTACACATTTGAAACATTTTCGAATATGTACAATTGGCGAGTCTCTCGTATAAAAGTGTATAAGAATATATTGCTCGATCGAGCGTCTTTGTGGAATACCTGAAAGGTCTATTAGAGTCTCTATACCTTATCTAGTATGTCACAAGAAACATTCTGGTTTATGTATGAATTTTAGCATTTTATACAAATATGATTGTAATAGGTGTCGTTGTTGCTAATTCATACCTAGAATATTTCATTTGTCAGTTGAAAGTTACATCCATCCAGTTCCATATTGCATGTTTTCATATTCTTAGGTAGTTTGCATGCCGATATGGAAAAATAATCTTAAGATTTACCATGAAATACTAATTTTCTCAGCAGAGGGCTCAAATCTTTAAAAGGTGGGTGTAAAATTCTATGACATTTTTCTTGGAATGGAATGGCTTGACAGGAACTTATTGTACTTTGCTGTCAATCTGCCGTGGAAAATTTCTGATATCTTGATCTTTTTCAAAATAGCGGCAATTTAATTATTTTTTAACAAATTCATGGCAAATTTTGAAAAACTTTAAATCATCGTAAGTCCTAAACCAATAGAGGGAAAATGATATAACCTTCAAGAAAACCATAGTCTATAAAGGTCTACAATATGGTGGCAAGCAGAAGTCTGTAGCTTTTCTGGTTTAGGATTTAGAAATTTAATGACATCATAGCCTCAAATTTTCTTGCTGTGTGGTGGCGGTTGCTGTGTGGTGGCGGCTTAGAATACCTCCACCGTAGCCCCTGCGTGCTGTAAGAGGCAGCTAAAAGGGGGTCGGGTGATCGGCGACTAAACCGGTCCCCCCACTTACACCTCGGTGTTTGTGTGGAGGGCGCGTGACCCACCCACCAGGACTAAAAACAAGACCTGGAAAGGGCGGAGGATCCCTCAAGGGGACAACGGCCAAGTCATGTTTGCAGCAGAGTGGCGCCTCACAAACTATCAGCCTTTAACCTAATGGTCAGAACAATTCAAGTATTGTTTTGACTGGATGGTGCCTACGGCTCCAATGGGGCTTTGGCGTTAAAGAAGAAGAAGAAGCCTCAAATTTAATAAATGCCGCCATTTTGAAACTAATCAAGATATCAATAAATTTCCACGGCAGATTTACAACAGCAAAATCCAAGTTCCTACTACGCCATTTATTTAAAAAAAAATTGTGATAAATTTTTTACACCGACCTTTTTAAAGATCTGAGCCAATTTCCTCAGAACAAAAGACTGATGTCAATTTTCTCATTTCTTCTAAGGTAATTGGGATGATCAAAGGTCTGTACGGTGTGATGCTGAAACTGGAGAGTCTATTCTCCGAAGCAGCTGGATATTACATTCATGCAGAAATCCAAGATTTCATCCAGGTCACTCTTCAAGAGCCATTGAGAAAAGCTGCTAAAAAGGCTGGAAAAGCCCTCACCAGATCGTGAGTCTTCATTACATCTTGTTGTTAAACTTGCTTTAATTCGCTTCAATGACGCCTTCTTCTTCACCAGAGTGAAGGGATAATCCCCCAATCTTTTCAAAAACCAGGAAAAAATGGCATTGACAGGCAATCCTTAAAATCGGTGTATTGGCAAGGAATCGGAGTTTCGCTTAAAACAAAAAACAAGTATTGTGGCGATTATCATTTTCATTGTATTCCAGTTAAATATTTTTTTATGATATTAATATGGTCAGAATATTACTAATGACTATCATATCAATTTTCATATTAGCAACGTTGCAGTGTCTTGTATGCAGAGGGCATGCAGACCTTGCAAATGAGTTATTGGAGGGTCTCGCTTGTTACCAGAAAACAAGCATTTCATTTTCGAATTTTTGCATGGCTTTGGGGTAAAAAATGTCCTTTTCTTGGAAAAAGATTGTTTCTTGTTTATTAATATAAATAACTGTCAGCCACCACTGCTTTCCAGGGCCTAGGGTCCTTGTATTATAGATAGCCTAGTAATTATAAATTTGCTTATGCGCATACTAACCGGTATTTTGTTGTACATGAAAATATAAAGCCCGAGGTCGAGGACTTTATATTATCCTGTACAACTAAAAAACCGGTTAATATGAGTTTTATTACCTGCTAGCTTCTAATTTTGATTTATATCATTTAGTCAAACGCGTTACTGTTATGTGGTTTTAAGTTTATTGTAAATCTCACATGCCTAAATCAGTTGCTTTGATGTAAAACACGCGTCCTTGTATCGTATTATACAATGCTGCGGGAAATGTGCGATTAACCAATGGGATTGGCTGGATTTGTATTGCCTCGTTTTTGAAACGTCAGTCAGGTAATGAACAATGATATTGCTTATGTTTCAATAGCGAATCTGTTGATATTTCTTTACCCTACCGGTATTTATGCTTTAGATCGTTCATTTTGAACTAGCAGACTGCAATTTATTTTCGACTATTTTTAGTGTTTTGGTTGCAATTAGAGAGACAGCGATGGATGTTTCTGAAAACGTGAGAAAGACGAGCACTATGACAATGAAGAGAGAAAGGGACCCAAGGACCGGCTTCCAACTTGATATACCAAGAAGGCCAGTAGGACCATCTACCACCCAGGTAAATAACCTAATTGTCGCTGCAAGTGTCCAAGAAAACCCACAAAAGTTTGTCTCGTGAACTACCCGTAAAAAAGAATGTCTAATTATCATAGATTCCAACTATTTAAAAATGTCGGTGTAAAATTCTATGACCTATTTCGCTGAACAAAATGACTTGGAAGAAACGTTGGCAATTTCGCTATAATTCTACCGTTGGACCTTTCTGAATAATTTTCCTGTACAGCACAAAGCGGGTTAGTATGGGCATAGCAACAACAACAAAACGAGAAAAACAAAATCACAGCTCCTCAAAGCAGCCATGCAAACGAGGCGAAATTTCTTTGGGACACCTTGTTCACCAAAATTTTGAAAGAGACGTTGGGTTTTAGTATTATTACTGTATCCCTTCCTCGTAGCTGTACATGATGCGTACAATGATGGAGTCACTGATTTCAGAGAAGGCTGGTAAAGGCAAAACGATGAGAAAGGACTTGGATGGAGCCACTTTATCTGCCATTGATCAATTTTTGAAGACATCTCAGTCTTTTCCATATTTGTTGAACTTCAGTGAGACTTTGAGAGAGTGCTGTGATTTGTCACAGCTTTGGTTCAGAGAGTTTTTCTTGGAGTTGACCATGGGCCAAAGCATCCAGGTAAGTGCTCATTGGTGAAATTTCAAGATTAGTTTTGCTCTTAATAATCTCCACGTGGGATGGTGCGCCATTCGCAGACAGCCTCCTCTATATTTGTAAACAGTTGACAATTTTGTAAGAGCCACAGGAGCATCTTATCAGTTTCAAAATTGTCCACATTTTTCTTTGTTTCTTGTTTCTGATGCGCATTGAATATTTTGATATTTGCTGCAGATCAGGAACAAGAAACAAAGAAAATATTGCATAATATTGAAGCTGATACTCCTGTGTAAGAGTTGCAAGCGTTATGGACCAACATGGCACACTGTTTCTCTCGCTGCTGCCGCTCATATTATGTTTAGATTTGTGTTCTTTTAAGTTTTAGGGCTATGAATTATACTGTAAAAAAGCACCGATGATTGCCAAATCAATTTCTTTGTGCGTGAGAAACTTCTAGTTTGGTCATAAATGACAAAAATAAATGCGCACTATCATTGGAGACTTTAATGATGATAGCAAATTTGAAAATTTTGACTCTTAGGAAAGATTGAGTATTTTGCTCAGAAACTATAGCTCAAAATAAGGTTTTTCAACGTGTAAATTGTCTACCTTGCTGTATCAAAAGCAAATATTTTATCATCTGTGAATATTTTTGGGTTTTTGACAAAGCCATTCAAAAAGAAAATTTTATCAAAGGTTTGATAATCAATTTTTGGTGATTTTTTAAACAGGAGTACTTTTTTTGGGACACCCGGTATGATATCGAAAAAGAATTTCAAGAAAACACAAAATTGATAAGTACATGAGATAATGATATATCGCTGACAATTTCCATTATTTTATAGCCAGATAGCATAAAGAGGTTTTAAATGTGACTATAATTAAGTTTTTGTTTATTTGCCATTTATTTTAAACACTCACACTTACATTGTTTATATTGTCGAAGCTTTCGCCTCACTTCTGAGGCCTCGTCAGCAACTCAGTCCTTACCCCAGTTGTGTTGCTGATGAGGCCTCAGAAGTGAGGCGAAAGTTTCAACAATATAAAAAATTTAAGTGTGAGTGTTTAAAATAATTGGCAAATAAACAAAAACACAATTATAGTCTAGGATATAACACTCGGGATCAAATGAAAGCTTTGGCAGGCTCTGCTAAAAGAAGAAATACAATTGTTTTAAATATGTTCAGAAGAAAATTGGCAAGTCCTACACATCAGTCGAATGAGCATTCTTTGATCTATCAAATATTGTCTCCTTAATCAAGAATATATTATCAGTGACTTATTTACAAGTTTAAGAAAATTGCCTCTTTTGCATATGCAGAGCGCTATCTTGCTGCAAAGCTTTCAAGGCATATCAATATAGTGTAAGACATTATTGCCATATTTTAGCTATTTTAACGTTCACCTGGAACGTAATATTAGTAGTGATAAAACTTCCCTCCCACATATATCCTATATAAGTGCTTTATTTTGTTTGATATTAATGACAACTTGACCGAAGAAATTTTGAGCCCAATAATATATTATTAATACTTTTATGGTTTTGAATGAAGCTAAAATCTAACCTTCGCACTCTTTCCGCTATTCCGGTCTTCTCATTGTTTGAAGTATTGTTTCTACCGGGTGTCCCATAAAAAAGTACTCCTGTTTGAAAAATCACCAACAATTGATTATCAAACCTTTGATAAAATTTTCCTTTTGACTTGTTTTGTCAAAGACCCAACAATATTCATAGATGATAAAATGTTTGCCTTTGATACAGCAAGGTAGAGAAATCACACGTTGAAAAACCTTATTTTGAGCTATAGTTTTGAAGCAAAATACTCAATCTTGCGTAAGAGTCAGATTTTTCAGATGTTTTATCATTATTGAAGTCTCCAATGATAGTGCGCATTTCTTTCTGTAATTTATGGCCAAACTAGAAGCGTTACATGCACAAAGAAATTGATCTGGCAATCATCAATGCTTTTTGCAGTATGACTCAAAACCAGGTAGCCCTAAAAAGAGCTAAATTCGCTAATTCTGAAACCAATTACAAGAATAACTATATGTTGGATAATAATTTGGTCCTTGATCTACTTGACAAAAAAAGAAAATCGAAAATCGGCTGTGTAATCAAATTTTGGTGATTTTTCAAACGGGAGTACTTTTTTTTGGGACACCTGGTAGCTTTTCCATTTAAATCTCCGTAGCCTGCTTTTGCCTGTCATCTATGTGCCTCAGTGAATTTGTTCAAAGTACTGATTATTTCTTTTAGTTTCCAATTGAAATGTCAATGCCATGGATCCTGACCGATCATATTTTGGATACTAACGATGCCGCTCTAATGGAGTGAGTTTTGCTATCATGTTATTGAGAATTGTAGACTGCCCGCTATGGAGGTGGTAGAACAGTCAATTTACGGTTAATGTGTAATTTCATTGATCGTCAATCTTCCCATTCCCGGGTGAATTTCCTGTGCCTGCATTTTTTGTGATCATTAAGTTGGATAATTTTGATATGGACAGCATCAAAGACCGTAATTTTTAACATTATTAAAGAATACGAAAACTACCTCAAATCTATGAAGAGAATTAACTTTTATGGTTATAGTGCAAATGATTAGGCCCCAATGATCTGTCAAAATGGGAACATTTTGTAGCCATACCGCCCACATGGTCAGTTTTCTTCTTCGATGGCATTGAAGATACGAAACGTTTCCTGTTGTTCTGCCCTTGCTTTGATGTACATAGACGAGACCTCCTCGCTGGAATCTATGCATTATTACGACCAATTGGATAGGTAGATCTTGCAAATGAATATTTGTTACAACTGTTATTGTATGGTGACAAAGATTTTCCTGACTCAGTGAATGGGCATATCTTGAGCCTACGCTAAATTTCATCCATAAAACTGGTCGATTCGATCGAAGTCCTATACCCCGCCCTTCCATAAGCCATCCAGTTGTAACGTTGTTTTTGTAAACATTGTTTTCAACTTTAAGTTTTATCTTTGTCTTAGATGTTGCAGTAGCATTTTATAGTAATTTATAAGTAGTCATTCCCTTTTGCTGTCATTCCCTTTTGCTCCTCGTGGCATCGTTCCAGTAGTGTTACATAATAATTAAAAAGTATGGTAGAGTGCAGCCTAAATTGTAATTTTTTGTATGAATATTAAAAAGTCTTCTTCAAGCGAATTCTAGATCTCAGTTTTAAAATTGCAGAGGTAAATGTGTTTATCGTAGCGGTATTCTTTTGATATCAGATTCCTGCCCTAACTGAGCCTTTATCCATTCTTTCCTAGGTATGTGCTATATCCGTTAGACTTGTACAATGACAGTGCACAGTACGCCTTGTCAAAGTTCAGTAAACAGTTTTTGTATGATGAAATTGAAGCTGAGGTAACTATGCTTTCATCAATGCATTTTTATCTTGAGGATACGAGGATCATCGTTGCTGCACTTAGCTTACTTTGTCGGAAGAAGCTTTTGCGAGAAGAAACTATTGTGTGTTGGAAGAACGCGAAATTTTGGAAACAACTTTCGTGAATCTGCCAAACTGGGAAATTTCGCGATAATCAACTTTCACGAATTAAGTTTGTTATGAAATTTTATAATGTCTCAAAATTTTCCTCGACCCAGTCTTGCTAGTCACATAGTTCGGAAGGATCGTTGTATCAACATCACATTGAATTTCCTTGCATTTTATCAAGACATACGACAAAACAATAAGACGAGGAATATCAATATTTGATCATATAGATATTTGATTCTATTTTTAGAAAATCTCGCGGGAATAAACTTTCGCGAATTTCACATTTCAGGGAATTTCTCGGAATCAACTTTCGCGAATTTAGGCCAAAAAAGCGAAAGCGCGAAAGTTTCTCCCCTGAAAGTAATAAACAGTTCTGAACAAATGGACAAATGGTCAACCTCTTTGTCATTAGTCACGTGATTTTGACAACAAGAGCAGAGTTGGTAACCATAGTGCTCTATGCTTTTGATTGACACGTGAGTGCAAAACGATTAGCTATTGTAGGTAGTACAATCTTTTTCTACGGTTAATTGTTTGAACAAAAATACTCCTGTTTCAAAAATCATCAACAACTAATTATCAAACTTACGATTAAGTTCTGTTTCGATTTTTTTTCAATAATGCAAAAATATTTAGAGATGGCAAAAGTTTTGTTTTCTATACTTAAAGACAAAAAAAGATTACACGTTGAAAAATCGTATTATGAGCTACAATGTTTGATAAAATAGTCAGTCTTGCCTTTTATCCTTGAAGATTCCAGTAACAATGCGCGTTTCTTTCTGCCATTTATGAAGAAAGTAAAAGCTTGAATCGCCAGTTCTTTGGGGTTTGGGGAATTCGCGTGCATTGGGGTTGTTGTTTATGACAATTTTCATCTTGAGAAAATTCTGCGTTTTAGGTAAATCTATGCTTCGACCAGTTTGTGTACAAGCTGAGTGAGATGATCTTTGCACACTACAAAGCTCTTGCGGGGAGGTATGATTCTTTAAAATTTTTCTTGTTAAAGTTATTTGACGGAGCCAAATAGAGGTTATCTATAAATAGGACGAAGAAACGTCTACGGACGCTATTGTTTCTCCAGCGAAACAATATCCATGCCTGTGTTGAATTAGTGAAATACAATAGGCTAATTTTTAGACATGCATATGCAGCTCTTGAGTTTGCTATATATCTCCGTCAATTTTACGAACAAGCTGTAATTCCAGTCTCGATATCAATTCAGCAGTTGTGGTAAATATTTTTTGCCGTTGGACTTTTATTATCCTTGTGTATAAAAATAATCAAGCATTCTTTCGTTAATAGGCTTATTTTGAGAATAACGGTTTTTGTATTTCTGAATTCGCCGTGAAAATAAGCTTCGAATGTGCTATGGAATGTTCTTTTATCTTTATTTATTTTGTTGTTGTTTCATTTGGTGTTACGACTTTTGTGCAAAATGCCCAAATACGGTGAAACTGGATTTACAGCGCTTTGGTCCTGAGAGCTGATTCCATAAGAAAATTATCACATGCAAAACAACGAGCAAAACAAGGTCCCGACCTATCTTTCAGCGTTATTTTCGAGAATGAACCAATCACAGCCTTGCGTAGTTGTCACATGATAAATCATATCACTGTGTGACCGGGTGTCATTGTACCGTTATGTTGCCGTACTTTCTGGCTACAAAACCAATTGCAAGAAAGTGAAGCAATTCATATTACAACGGAAAAATACAGTAGTGTGACTGCAGCCAGTGATATGACACTATTATCGTTCATAGTCAAATGGCTGCTCCGTCCCTGATGGTATGAGTAGACCCAGTATTTAAAAGAAGAAAGAAACAAAGAGTAACAGAGAAACAAAAAGCAAAAGCTTGCTACCATGGTTTTCATATTTTTAGAACTTAATTTATGCTGCCTTTGTTGAGATGTGTTTCACACATCGTTTGAACATTTTTCTTCACCATCATACATTAAAAGCTGCGTTGAAACCTCTTTTGAAATATAATTGTGTCCAATTGGTTGTAATAATGCAAGGACATCTTTTTTTTCTTTGAAGCATCCTGTTGGACAAGAATTTCCGTGATGAACTCGAAAGAAGATATGCAGAAGAGAAGAGATCGATGCCCGATGCAGGAATATCGTATCCACCTTCCAACAGATATGTGACATTAATGAGACAAAAGCATGTCCAGGTTTGTAGACTTTATGCTGGCAGTGTCCCCCGCCCCCTTATCTTTTAATAGTTTAGCTTGTTATTAATATTCACGGTCCTGTTATATGTTCTTAGTAAAGATCTATCTGCGATCTATCTATCTTGTAACTATAAATTTTGAACCAAAACTTGTGTGGAAGGAAATCTATCATTCGTAGCAGCTCCGTGGCAGCCATGTTCCAGATTGGTATCCGCCCTTCTTCTTTTGTAATCATCGAAATGGTCTATTCTAAGCCGGTGTTTAAGGTCGGCTTAAGGGGTCTGTTTTATCCAGCATTCCTTGCAAGAGCTGTTTCTTGGTTTTCCTTCGTTGTCGCCATTTTCATGGGCCAGGAAAATGGCGCCAACAAAGGCCAACCAAGAGATGGCACGTGCAAGGCATGCTGGACGAAGCAGACCCTTTAAGATCTGTAATATGTTGTTATTATTATGGTCATCTTCCCGCCAAACAGTCTTTCCATTGACATAACTATTTTATGTATGGATTTAGTTATTTATTCTCTTGTGCTATTCCAGCTCCTATAAACTGAAATTCCTGCAGGTTGCGGTGCATGCTAAGACAAATGCTGCCTATATATTCCCTGCAGCATTACATGGACAGAAATTCGTATTAAATGATTCTTGAATTGGGGTTATTGTAGTGTTAGAATGTTTCTGCTATGTTTCAAATAATCTCTAATAAAGTGCTGTCTAACAGTCTCTAATAAAAACAAAGAAATCTATTGAAGTGACAATAGCTATCAAACGTCAAAAAACAATGCAACAATGACACCATGAACAAAGCTACTACCGGGTGCGCCAAAGTAGACTATGCACGTTTGGCAGGCCACAATAAATCGTACACTGAACCGATTTTGAAGATTTATGACTTAATCGTTAGCGGAAAGCCTGAATTAGATTCTAGGACTTTTTGCAAATTTTTCCGTTATCAGTTTTTAGAGCCAGAAGCGAGTTTCTTAAAATGTTCGTTTTCAAAAACATTGAAAACGATCAAAAAACGTCGATCAAATTTTGAGAGATTCAACATGAATGAACAAAGAGAAAACGTTTTCAGGGGGATTTTGGGGTTTAGTACGAATTCTCGTACAGCAGATTACAATTGGTCGATTTTTAAATCCCAAATCACCACGAACAAGTTCTCTCTTTGCCCATTCATGTCGATTCTTTGGAAAACTTGATCGATGTTTTTTTATCGTTTTCAGTCTTTTTCGAAAACTAACATTTTAGGAAACTCGCTTCTAGCTCTGAAAATTGAAAATGAAAAAATTTGCAAAAATCCCAGTATCTAATTCAGGCTTTCTGCTAACGATTAAGTCATAAATTTCCAAAATACGACCTGTGTACGATTTATTGTGGTCTGCCAAACGTGCATAGTTTATTTTGGCGCACCCGGTATAATATCACCTTACGCAACAAGCAGCGCACAACACAACAAAAATAAATGCTGAACCTAAAGGACACTAATCCACAGCGAAGGGTAGCGACCTGAGATGGCCAGAAACTGAGGAGGAGGCTGTCTTCTGAGCAAAACAGTACTGGTGATTTCAAACAAACGGACTAGAGTGTACTGGGTCCGAGAACTTCTTGTATAACCTTAAATGAACATTCGTTGCACTTATTGAATTATTTTCCGCAAAAGCCGATGTATTTATAAAATCCTTCAGTTGCTCTGATGAAGGCCTTGTGGCCGTAACTAGTTAAAAGATAAAAATAGATGGTGCAAAAGATTATATCCGTGCCTGCTCTCTGAAGATGTTGTGCCTCTTCTTTATCGCCCACTACTGCTCTAATAAAGTGCAAATATTCTTGCTTTCTTAGTTGCTTGGAAGATCGATTGATTTGAACAAATTGTTAACTCAGAGAATTACAATTGCGTTAGAAAAGTCTCTGGATATCTGCATCACAAAGTTTGAAAGTGGAAGCTTGCCTGGTGTTGTGGTAAGTAGTGCAATGCATACGATTTGAGTATGTGTAGCGAATACAGTAAATACCCGCATAAAAGAACTTGTGATGTCTTGTTTGTTTTGTGATGTGTTCTGTAACAGGCTGAAATGGTTCATATACATTAATATAATTGTTCTTATATGCAAGATAGTGGTGTCTGAAATTCATTTCAGGTCCTCGGAAAAGGGCTATGCATATTTTTTATAAGAAACTGCTTATAAGGAACTCAACTCTCAGATCGCCAAAAAATTAAGAAACTCCAGTACTGGAAAAATACAACTTAAGAAATTATTTATTTTGATAAAGGAAATCCTCAACATATGTTTACTTTATTTGCACTTGTTTCCTGCGTCTTATTGCTTGGAAGATACTTGAGTAATGTCTAAATATTGGAAAAGGCTTGAATGACCCTGTTTTTAAGTGTTCACGAGGGAACAGGCAGTGAATATGAAGATTGCTATGGATCCTTTAGGAAACTTGTAAGAAATCTGGGTACTCAAAATCTGATAATTTTTTAAGAAAATTTCTGTACTTGCCCAAATTCCCAGTTTCTTATAAAAAAGATGTGTATACTAACAAGGAGCTCATTCATTTTATTGTTTCTTTTCAATGTGTAATCAAATATCGAAGAATTTGTTGGGACACCCTGCACCACAGCTCGTCATATGGGCCGATTACGTACCTCTTTGTAGAAGAATGCAGCAGCTACTTCACAATGAGGGGAAATTGAAAAATGCAAACCCACTGTTGCAAATCAAGATAATTCATTTCTGAGAAAAAGAACAACAGCTAAGAGTACGCCCTACACTTTCAGCTAAAAATCTTTTTGCCACTCCACAATGAGGAGAAATTGGAAAATACAAACCCATATCAAGATAAGTCAGTTCTAGGAAAGAGAAAAACTTACATTTGCAGCTAAAAAGCTTACTGAAATTATGTTTTTGAAAAGGGTTCATAAGAACGAACGAGCTTCACAAGAAAGCTGATGTAGCTGTAAAATATCTTTCTTTTTGTAATATCCATCAATATTTAAAATTGGTAATTACAGTAGTATTGAGAAACTTACTAATTCACACCAAGTATTTGCAAACATAATATAAACAAAACATATGACAAGAAATTGTAACAAGCGACATATTTACAGGTGCATTTATCTCTAGCCCATTCTTTGATCTCCTTTTTAATAGCCGATAGAGTTGGTCCTTGTTTGATACTGTGGGGGATACTGTCATCTAGAGTATTCCAGAGGAAACTACCTCTAAGACAGTGATTATTGTGCAAAGTGCAATGTCTTAAATAATGGCAGTTTTCGTACGTTTTGTATACTTAGAATGTACGTTATCTGTTTCTTTTCATAATATTCCCAAACAATCGAAGAATTCAGGCAATTCATTGACTTGTAAATTTCTGTCCTCATTCCTTTGTCATCCAAATGCATCATCAAACTTTAGGAACTGGAATCGGCTATTGAAGTGAACAGACTGGCTCACAAGTTGCTGTCAAAGTACATGAATTTACCAGAGTTTACAACCATGTTGCGTGGTGCAAACCATTCAGTTTCTGTCCCATATGGAAGAATCACCCTTCACGTATTCTGGGAACTGTATTATGATTTCTTGCCAAATTACTGCTACAACTCTGCAACAAACAGGTATGTATTGTATTAGTTATTTTTTGCCTGACTGAAGTAAATACAAGAATCTTCCAACTCCCATTAGCTTATTGCACTTTTCCTATGGTTTTCCTGTGACTCTTTTTATCGGCACAGCAACAGTACTGGTCTACATGATTTATAAAATAGAGTGACATTATAGTACAAAATTACGTTTCATTGAATTATGTAAGTGAAAATGAAATGCTCTCAGGGAATAAAACTCGTACTAACCAATTTTTGTAATTTTATATACCAGCCAAGTTCTTCGTCTATTTAACAAAATGAATTTCAAAATTTCTATGCTACAATAACTTATCAAAGTTTCAGATACCTCAAATGAATGCTTAAGACTTCGAACATAATGTGGTTTTCAAACGGAAGAATTCTGAGAAGGAAACATTTTGTTAGGTGAAAGTGAAGGAGACCGTGTAGGTGAAGGTGAAGTTGCGGTTTTAGCTCCAAGCGCTGGAATCACAGGAGTACAGAAGATCTATTCGAGTCCACCACCCCTTTTCTTGACACTCCAGTAGTGGGGCTTTACCTTGAGACTGAACCCTGTGCGCCTGACTGTTTTGGCTGCAAAGTCAGAGGATTGCACCCCTGCACCACAACACCTTCATGTCAGTTTATTAATTTGTATCGATTTCCGTCCAACCCCCCCCCCCCCCTCCCTGCATTTGTAGCAGACAGTTTCAAGATCGATTCTTGCAACTAGCAATTGGAATGGATCGAAGTCTTAGGTTTTTAAAGCGGCTGGGTCACGAAAAGTAAACAAACTTCTTTCGAAACGACGATTTTGCAATTTTTTTGACAGGCCATATCAGACGGATTTTCCACTATTTTGCTCAAAATGATAGTGCTATTTTGAAGATAAACTTTTGAACTTCAGAGAGAAATAAACGAAACAACCATATGTTGTAAGATTACAAAGATATTGGTGGATTTTTGGTTGTAACTCTTTTGTGGATTCACCTCATTCACCAAAATTTGCCTAGAACACAATGGCCACGTGTGGCAACAATATAGATTATAGAAATAACAGATTTGTTTATAGTTGAATAGTCGATTAAAATCCCTTCATTTTCGCTCATTGAATTTAATTTATGCTGTTGTTGTTGTCGCTTCAGTGAGGGACTTATTTTCAAACTCTGCTGAAAATGGCACAACTTTCCTGCTGTGCCATTTTTTTGGAATCGACCAATAAGAACGCATGATTTTGAGGAGCTTTTCTCTGATTGGGTGGTTTCTTTTCAATTTAAACTTGGCGCCAGAATCAAACAAAGTTGCACATGATTGATTTGCTGAAACGATTAAAATCTCGAAGTACCGAGTCAATTTACAAGATCTTTTGCATTTCTAAAGAAGTAGGACACCGCTTAACGTTTTGCTTCAGCCTATAGCAAGGGCAGATTTTGTAATACAATAGCATGAGTTGCTTTTGTTGACACCTCAATTCAAAGCGATGAGCGATCACAGACAAAGGAAATTCTCTCAACCAGTAATTCAAAACAAACAAAGCCGCAAAAGTTTCTCGGAAACCCAGGTAGCTAGCGCGCTCGTTGTGCATTCCAGAAAGTATTTTTAAGGGCAAACATGAGCATAGATCGAAAGAAGAAGGATATATCTGCACATCTGCCGCGGGCATTTTATTTGTTTGGTCCAAAAGCTGAGCAGTAAATGTTTTTATAACACCCAAAAAAATAAGAGAATTGAATCGCCTCCTAAACGGCTTGTGAACCAAGCAAATAAAATGCCCGCGGCAGATGTGTAGATGCATCCTTCTTCTTTCGATCTATGCTCATGTTTGCCCTCAAAACCAATTTCTGGAATGCACGACGAGCGAGCTAGCTACCTGGGTTTCGAAGAAAATTTTGCGGCTTTGTTTGTTTTGAATTACTGGTTGAGAGAATTTCCTTTGTCTGCAATCGCTAATCGCTTTGAATTGAGGTGTCAACAAAAGCAACTCATGCTATTGTATTACAAAATCTGCCCTTGTTTCAGCCTATTGTATCTAACATCAACAGCTGCCTAGATAGAGCCTCCTGAGTGGTTAAAAAGTAAATTATAGACGCTTCTTGCACTTTGATTGGTGTATAGGGTAGAGATCCACTCAGCGAGCGCCTGAAGTGGAGCCGTTGGTTCATTGTGATGTCATGGGTCTTGGTTTGCCAAAGTGATATCGACAGTTCAAAGAACGCAGGGGAACAAAGGGCTCAAGGTCATTATTCTAATAGTACCCCTTATTTCCAAGGCATTTATTGTTACATGAAGAAATGTGTTGTTATTGATAGATGGGGCAAGTTGATAAGAAAAAATCAAGCGCTTATGAGGAAGGCCTTTATCAGAATCCATGAACTATTTAACTAGATTTACTAATAGAAAAGTTCTGTAGATCATAATGGTTTTGTTTCTTGCAGGTTTGTGCGAACAACACTTTCATTCGTAACTGAAGTTACTCGTGACTCTGCTCCAAGAGCTTCTCCACAGTATTTCTTCGGTAGCAAGGTAAGACATAAACATAAACATTCTTGAAAGTTGGTGTTACATAGTTTAAAGAAGAAACTAATTTATACCAACTATTTACAATATAATTTACAAATGTCTAAGAAATATACATAACGTAGTGGACAGGCTATTTACAAATTCGGCAATTACATTGTTCACCCGTCCAGGTTTTGATCTTTGTTTTAAAGCTTGCAACCGTTGATAGCTCCTTTATTTCATCGTTAAGATTGTTCCACAATATGCTTCCTCTGAATGAGAGCGACTCCATGCCAAATTTTATCGTCCTCGTAATCGGCAATTTACACAGATGCTTAGTTCTGAGGTCATACTGAATCTCCTTCCTTTCATGAAGGTGCCAGATGTATGATGGATTTAGCTGGTTCATTGACTTAAAGATTTCTAGCATCAATTTTTGGAGATTTTTAATATGGATCGTTACAGTGTCACTTTTCTCCAAAAGTGTATCAAAGGAAGAGTCGTAATCATTGTGGAGTATTCTTAAAGCACGCTTATGGGTACGGTTTATTTTATGGTTGGCATCTTTGCCACAAAACATCCACACCCAACATCCATAGTTAAAGCTTGAGATAATTACTGTGTTGCACAGTTTCATTGCCTGTTCTCTTGAGAGATAAATATTTAACCTCCTAAAAGCACTGACTTTTCTGTTTGTTTTGTCGCAGAGTGTTTTTACATGCTTATTGAATCGAAGCTTGTTGTCAATTTCGATTCCAAGAAGTTTAACATGTTCAGTGGACGATATTTTTGCACCCTCAATATTCAAGCGTAACTTATGTTTTTCATTTAGGACCTGTTCATATGGAGGCGAGCCAGCCCGCTTACCGGGCTGGCCCGCTAAGTGAGCTGATTTCGCATTCTGTTCATATGGCAAAATCCATCCCGCCTACTGGGATAGAATTGGTCACGTGCCATCGTTGGTGGTATTGTTTTGCATGCCCACGCGTGCGTAGTAGAGGCGTTTTCGTCTCGGCAGGCGGGCTGGAGTGTTCATATGGGAAAATTTTGATCTCGCCAAGCGGGATCCCGGCAGTACTTGAGTGAGATCTCGCCTACCGGGCCAGCCCGCCTGCTCATATGAACAGACAACAAACTTTGAATGGGAAATAGGGATAAGGTGAGATCTCGGCAAAAACCTCCAGCCCGGTAAGCGGGCTGGCTCGCCTCCATGTGAACAGGTCCTTAGTCCCAGGAACATCAATTGGAACTTATCAGGGTTTGCCACCATACCATTAGCATAAAACCAATTTAGGAGTGTACTTAGGTCGTTTTCTAAATTTGTCGTAATTTCGCTTATACGAGTGCCACATGAATACACGGTGTTATCGTCAGCAAAATTACATATTTCTGAATTTAATTTCATATAGAATAAATCATTTAGGAAGATGTTGAATAGCAAGGCGTCTTATGTAATGGATAGCATTTATGAAATCAGGCTGTATGTTCTTAAGTTAGATTCTTAGATTAGTCAAGAAAGCAGTTTCCAGTTTCTTTGTTTTCTGTCTTTAACATACCTTTTTTATATCAAAATATTGTGATAGAGGATGCAAAACTAGCCTTGTTGTGGCAGCATACCTTTTTAGGCCTATTAGATAATTGAGGTGCCTCACTCAGTAACTATTATTATTTCTCGTTACAGTCTGTGAGATCAGCCTACTTAAAACCATATGTCTTGGCCTTTTACTCGTATGGTCATTACCTACAGACAATAAAATGATTTGACTATTTTCATAGGTATTGAATCAAGCCTTCGCCAGCGTGCATTCCTTGTATGATAACTTCTTTGGCAAACCGCACTTTGCATGCCTTGTTCATCTCCTTGGATATCATGGAATCGCCGTCACGATTGAAGAACTTCTCAAGATCGTGAAGAATTTGGTATGTATGATTAAATGTTGCTAACACTGCAATCTCCTTTACCAATTGAGGGCCTATTTTTTATATGAGCCGGGTAAATGGGCCAACTTGGTAAGCGAGATTTCTCCATCTTAAGGAATCAATAGGAAAAAAGGATTTCGTTATATAGAGAAGCGAACCAGCCCGGTAAGCGAGATCTCATTGAGCACTGGCGACGTCTCCGCAGGCGGGATAAAAACACCTTCACTGCTCCTACGCTTCTTATCTAGACAATAGGGGCGTGTGTAAGTTTTTGGCAATTGGCCAATTTTCGCCGGAAGTTCTACTTCCACATAGATATACAAGTAAAATCAGCTTGCATACCGAGCCAGCCCGTTGTCGGGCTCATAAACAGGCCCCAAATCAGACAAATATTTGTTTTAACTTGCAGAGTAACTACACTCACTTTTTGTAAGAAACGACATATAAGAAACTGTAAACTGAATTTTTGAAAGTTAAGAACCTGTGCTACCTGGCTGAACAACGCTAATAAACGTTTCAATTTGCAGTTTGATTTTCCAAGGTCGCTCAAAAATGTGTTGACACTGTACAGTATCGAGGAATATTTCGACATTGTTTGAGTTAGGTTACTGTTGATAATTGTTTTGAGACCTTACTAGTAGCTACTTTGCAACCCCTTTGTGACATAAATTAACAATTCTACGTTCAAAACATTGAAAATCGAAGAAACTGGTACTACTAAAACGTTTGGAAGCAAATATGTTCTACGATTTAAGAAAACCAGCTACCTGCCGTCGACTAAGTTTTCTATGAAATGAATGTTTCGTCTTAGAGCTCGTGAAGTTTCTTCTGGGTCACCGAGTACATGATTGGTTGGCCACCAAAATGTTTGAGAAGATTTAGATTTTTGTAACCTGCTCCTTATTGAAATTCTGTGCATGCACCGGGAATTTGGATCTTTCTTGCCTATCCCTAAACTGCTGCAAGAAAGTATTCCTTGTTTTCGAGTAAGTGATTAAATCAATACCCTGTTTTGATGATGTTCGATGGGTTTTATTTTAGAACTACCTGTTTTCACTACATTCTTTTTTCACCGAGTTGCAATGTCAAATAGCAAAGAATAATAGGAATGTAGCCTAGCAATTCAGCTGCCAAGCAACGTTTAAGTCATTCATTTTTGCTGACTGTTCTATTTTCTGTAACAGCCTGTGTTGGTTCTTTTTTGGCATACCCGGTATTTCAAAACGTTTCAATACGCTTGACTTTTACTTCAATTATTTGTACCCACAGAGGCAAAACAGGACTCGTGGGGCTTCTTGTTATCAATGCTTTCTTTCTGATTTATCCTGTTTTTATTCAGCTCCAAGGAACGATACAGCAGTACGTAAGTGAGCTCGGCAAAGGAATGCCTGCCAAATGTGGATTGCCGAGATTTGAGTATGGATCTGCAGGTTTGTTTTTAAACTTAAACAACCATATTTTTGATACCAACGATGCCGCTCTGGTGGATATCATGTTATTGACAATTGTGTACAGTAGCATCCTGCAAAAATAGGAACCACTTTATAAGAATCGTCGGGTTGATTTTTTTCTCATAGAAGAAACTTCTCAGGCTGATTTCAGGAAGGTTTCTTATAGTAGGATTCCAAATAGATTCATATTTGATAATCTTTGTTAACATCAGATGCTAAACATTTTTTTAGAGATTTCATGCAAAAGCATCTCCATCTATACTTAGCATATATGCTATGGCTGAGTGAGTGAATTTAGAGAGAATGCTAGGTAACAAGAAAATACTGTTCGATATTGTTTGCTCTGGGGTTTCTTTAAAGATTTAAATTCAAATTACTGCAGGTTAGGTTTCTTAACCATGTGACAAGAAACTTTTCAGCCTGTTTCCAGATAAGAAAAACTGGTTTCTATTTGACGGGTTCTTACGACGGAGATGATGAAACATTCAAGTTACGGTTGGGTGTTATTTCATTGTTATTAATCTTACAATTCTGGAGTGAATTTCCAACGTTTCTGACATTTTTGTGACCGTTAAATAGATGATTTTGACATTGACAACTCCAAAGACCATTATTTTTAAGATGACCAAAAATACGAAAAGTACCTCAAGTCTCTTAGCTATGACAAAATCAATGTCTATGGTGCTACGGTTCCTTTGATATATAAGCAATACTTGTTCTGCAATACCTGATTTAATAGCCAGCATGTCCAATTATTTTTAGAATTTTTCGTATCTCAAATCTGTTTTTCCATTCAGATTTTACAAGGGCTTTTTCGAGAATTTCCCTTCGAGAAACCTTATAAACTTGCTAACATCACAAGCAAATTTCTCTAAAATTTTACCATACAGCAATGACTTGAATACGCATTGATATGTGCTATCCTCTTGGGAGGATGAAAAGTCTTCCCTTAGTATGAATAACTTTTTCAAAAGGATTCCATTCTCCCAAGAGGACAAAATCAATGCTAATATTAAAATAAATGCAAAATAAATGATAATACATGTAGAAGTGTGTCATTATTGTCAGGAGAGAAAACGAAGGAAATGTTGCTCGTCGTTTTCACTCGTTTTGCAGGTTTTTGAAAGGGGCTTTCTGCAGAAAATCTCTCATATCAACGGGCAGCAATAACCGAATAGAGCTGGGTAAATTACTGAATATAATTGACCATTTCTGCAGTGAAACAATACAGTTTTAAATTTTATTGCTTTGATATTCAAGGGGCAATATTTTTTCGAACAACGAGCGTTTTTTCTTTCTTACTCCATACAATATCAAAAATCGAATTTGATGACCAGTTATGTATTGCAACCTTTTTGTATTGAACACATTTACCAAACTGGATTTTAATCAGTCATCGTATTTTAATCGTAGGTGTTCTGGAATACTACAATGCCAACCTTGAAAATGTCATGCATTACGGTGAACTTAAAACCGACGTATTTCAAGCTTTTCGTGAAGTTGGAAACGTCATCGTATTCTGCTTGTTGATAGAGCAAGAAATGGTACGTTTGACATCTTACTTTATTCACTTGGTGACCCAAAAAGGAAACTTTTTGGAAAAATCATCGACATTTGATAGCTATCTGGTTTTGATGCATACTCTTAAGCTGCAGAAATTGATTCATCTAATGACACCGTTTGCTCTTCTGTGTCTGTGATCAGGCTCTTTTATCATCTGGGTCCCTAAATTTCATATAAAATCGCAAAATATGAAAATTCACCATTTTGTACAATAACTGAGATCAAAGACGGTTTTTCAAGCAACGATTCCATGGCCTGTTTTCCTTGAGAATAAAATGAAGATAATTCTGAAAACTAATTCGATCTTTGGCACTAAAACGCGAAAAGCAATGTTTATGATCAGCAACATAATTAGCCTGCGTGCAGACAATACCTAACTGAGGAAAAGGTATAGTCTGCGCAACGCCGCTCAATTTCGTGTATTGTATACGTCAGCTATCTATTTCAATGGCATTTGAATGACCCTTTCTCCTTGGCGTCTGTTTATTGTCTGCAGTAGGGTAGTTAAAATTCCAGAGTATTGTGTTGCTAATGAAGTTTGCCTAGAGAACAAAGTGAAACCTGAGATGTAATCACATGATGGCCGTTCTCAAATCTGATTGCTTCCTTGTTTCACGGGAAAGTCATTTTATTGGCTGTTACAACAATAAGCTTTCTTTGTTATCACCATTGCGAAATAAATGCTGAAGCACGCACTACACAACAGTGAGCGGCGCTGCACAGACTATACCTTTTCCTTGGGTATAGTCTGCACGCAGGCTACAACATAATCAATTTAAGTAAATTTTTTTAAATTGTTCACTTTTTATCGGATCACTCGGTGTATCAAGCAGTTGTTTCAAGGATTGAAATTTGACTACAATTGACAACTGAGTTGAAAAAGTCCTCTCTTTCTTTAAGTATTAAATTTACTACAAATAACATTAGTCAGCGAATGCCGCGTTTTGCGCATTGAAAACAAACTGCACCAACATATGAAAAAAATACTGATAACAGGCCTTTCTCGACCTGTTCACATTACAAACTCCGAAGATCAATGCCTGTCTGGCAACCGTTAGACTTGCCCCAAGTCTCTCTCTTCAGTCCTTCTTACCGTTCCCTTTTCGGTAGTTCGTGGATCCGCGATTCCAAAATTATGTCAAGAGGGCGATAGAGACGGAATGTTGGAATGGCGGATCGAGGAACTACGGAAAAGGGAACTTTAAAGACGGACTGAAGAGATAGACTTCGGGCAAGTCGATGTAACCGCTGGTTCTTGCAGTCGGGTTTGTTTACATCAAAAGATAATGCCCATGTCCCCCCCCCCCCCCCCCCCCCCCCCCGTCTGGAGAACCAGTCCAAACCGTTTTGTGATGATAATTGAAATCATGGGCTAAAATTCAAGTTATACCGTCAAGTACGGAGATAGAATCCTCTGGTTTTGAAGCAACCAGAAATTTTGACTTTCTTGGCCCAGAAATCAGCAACTAGTTGCCAGCTTTACTCGAAAACTTGATGCCAAACTCTAAAGGTATAAAAAGCTGCAAGGTCGTATTATAGCAACGTACGTAAAATTCTTCTAGCACTTTTTATTTGTTAATCATTATTATTATTATCATTATTGTTTGCACTCTGAACGTTATACCGATACTCAGTTCTTCTCAGTATTGATGTAGAAGTAGAAGTAGAAGTAGATCCAATCCAATCCAATCCAATCCAATCCAATCCAATCCAATCCAATCCAATCGAAAGAAGATGTCACAACTATTTACCACACCGTTACCATCACCGTTACCATCACCGTTACCATCACCGTTACCATCACCGTTACCACATTCTTTCCTTTCCCACTCCTCCTGCTTGAAAGGAATGGCAAAGGAACAAAAACAAAATCAAAAGAAAATGTAATAGCTATTTACCACACCATTACTGTTACCATCACCATCACCACTTTCTTCCCTTCCCCATTCCTTTTGCTTAGGAGGAATGGCAGAGAGAACAAAAACAAAATCAAAAGAAAATGTAATAGCTATTTACCACACCATTACCATTACTGTTACCATCACCATCACCACTTTCTTCCCTTTCCAATTCTTTTTGCTTAGGAGGAATGGCAGAGAGAACAAAAACAAAATCAAAAGAAAATGTAATAGCTATTTACCACACCATTACTGTTACCATCACCATCACCACTTTCTTCCCTTTCCAATTCTTTTTGCTTAGGAGGAATGGCAGAGAGAACAAAAACAAAATCAAAAGAAAATGTAATAGCTATTTACCACACCATTACCATTACTGTTACCATCACCATCACCACTTTCTTCCCTTTCCCATTCTTTTTGCTTAGGAGGAATGGCAAAGGGAACAAAAACAAAATCAAAAGAAAATGTAATACCGGGTGCGCCAATGTAAACTGTGCACTTTTGGCAGGCCACGATAAATCGTAAACAGACCGATTTTGAAGATTTATGACTTAATAGTTAGCAGAAGGCCTGAATTAGATTCTAGGATTTCTTGCAAATTTTTCCGTTTTCAGTTTTTAGAGCTATAAGCGAGTTTCTTAAAATTTTCGTTTTCGAAACACTGAAAACGATCAAAAAACGTCGATCAAGCTTTCTAAAGAATCGATATGAATGGACAAAGAGAAAATTTTTTCGTGGTGATTTGGGATTTAGAAATCGAACAATTGTAAGCTGCTTTATGAGAGTTCGTACTATCTTGGGAGAAATGTAATAATATTTTCAAGGATATAAAGGAATGTCTTTTCTTTTGTAATGTCATTGAATTTATGCTTTGGTGCAGGTTGTGTTCCTGTATCGAGAGGGTTAAAAAGACAAGCGAGGCCGAGTCATGGGGCCAGCAAGCATGGAGTCTTGTTAGTTACATTTTTGATTTTGTGACGGTTTTTGGGGCGGTACTTTATTGTAACTATACAGAATTTTGCAACAGGCCAATCGTTGAAATAACGCTCGTGCAGAAGTTTACAATAATCAATTTCCAAATCTCCAAATCACGCTGAAAACGTTTTCTCTTTGTCCATTCATGTTGATTCTTTAGGAAATTTGATCAACGTTTTTTGATGATTTTCAGTGTTTTCGAAAACGAAAATTTTAAGAAACTCGCTTGTAGCTCTAAAAAGTGAAAACGGAAAAATTTGTAAAAAATCCTAGGATCTAATTCAGGCTTTCTGCTATAGATTAAGTCATAAATGTTCAAAATCGGTCTAGTGTACGATTTATTGTGGCCTGCCAAAAATGCATAGTTTATTTTGGCGCACCCGGTAGCTATTTACCACAACCATTACCGTTACCATCGCCTGTACCACATTCTTCCCTTTCCTATTCCTGCTTAGGAGGAATGGCAAAGAGAACAAAAACAAGATCAACAGAAAATGCAATAACTGTGTACCATTAACGTTACCATCACCGTTACCCCGTTGTTCCCACTACCATTCCTCCTGCTTAAGTTGAAGTCTCTTCTGTCCAAAAATCTTAAAACACGAAAATTTGATTCATTGCTCTTTCACAGTGGCTATTCAAACGGCGCCCATGTTTTTAGGACGCCCTGTAGAGTATGGTGTACTGGAAGGGCCAAAGGGGCCCATTGCCGAAGATGAGCAGACCATCTTCTTTCTGTCACCATTTACGCAAGAGTCAAATTGTTTCCCATCTCTATTGATAGACCCTTGATGAAATTAAAGATTTACTTCATGCTGCACCTTTCCAAGGCCTCATTCCAAGGCCATATGTAAAAGGTAAGAATGACATGTTATTCACTTTTTCGCACTTTAACTTGAGTGCACGCTGGGTAAGTCGGATGAGTCAGACATGAGAAAAAATGTGGTGTGTTTACTAATTTCTATTGTTACAGTTTACTTTACAAATTCGTTTCTTTAGAATTCACGGCATAGAATTAAAGCTAACCTAGATATGAAAATTTATTTTGCCAACATCGATCTTTCCGCTCCATAGTTACGAGCCATTTGCGTAAGATGGTATTTCGCAAAACTCTTAAAATAGGCCTTCAATTAGGGCCATACACGTGTTAACTTCTAAACCATGACAAACCGTTTCTGTATCAAAAAATTGAAACAAAGCAATTGAAACGATGTTGGAGAAGCTATCGCTATTCATTTTTATCCCTTAGCTGTCATTGTTAAGAAGCAGAAAATTATTACACAAGCGATTGTTTTCACAAAATTTGCTAGATCGGAAAATTGCAGATAAATGTGGAAAAAATGGCCGATTTTAATAAACTAAATTTCTATACCTAATTCAACCTTGCTCAGGCGAAATAAAACCTAATTACACCCAATTTGACTTGTTTTTTACCAAAATTTGGCTTGTTAAACGCCCCACGTATTTTCTAACTCATCCGGTAGAAACAGCAAAGCTACGTACGGCCTTATCAATTCAATTCAATTCAATTTTATTTGTAAAATACGAGCTAATATAAAAATAAAGACTTCTAAAATATTTGTATTCTACAAGACCAAAGAAAAGCAAAGCTTATCTAGCTTGGGCCTCAAAAATAAAGTTTTAAAAGACTACAATATGTGCTGCTACAAAACAACTACAATTTTTTTTTAACTATACGATTAATAAGGAACAGCTACTTGAAATACATATGAATCAACTGTATGGTATGACTATTATCATTTTTTTTTCTTAACTTTTTATCATTTAACCAAGCTGAATGGCAGTCAGGTTAGTATTGATCAATAACACTTTTCTTTAGTTTGAATGCGAACTTTGTTGGGTTTTGAATGCTTTTGAGCGAGGAAGGTAAAGCATTCCACAGTCGAGCCCCTTTGTTTCGCATCAGTTTGTTGCCCCATGTTTTGGAAGTCTTTGGGAAGTCTTTTATGACTCGCGCAGAAATGTAGCCAGTCGTCAGTGTACGAAGAGGGATCTGCAGTTGTGTATTTACTCGTGAACCTTTGAGGAATATGATTGTTGAAAGGCGGCTAACGTTGAAATAGGAGCGATAAGCAGCATAGGGCTCAAATCTTTTAAATCTGTAAAAAGGTGGGTGTAAATATCCATGACATTTTTCTTTGAATTGAATGGCTTCAAAGGAACTTATGGAACATTGCTTTATATCTACCGTGGAAATTGTTTGATATCTTGATTTTTTTCAAAATGGCTGCAATTTAATCATTTTTGGAAAAATTCATGGCAAAGTTTTGAAAACATTTACATCATCGTAAACCCTAAACCAATAGAGGAGAAATGATATAACCTTCAAGAAAACCATAGTTTATGAAGGTCTACAATGTGGTCGCAAGCAGAAATCTGGAGCTTGGATTTAGAAATTTTGGTGACGTCATCGCCTCAAATTTAATAAATGCTACCATTTTGAAACTAATCAAGATATCAGTGAATTTCCACAGCAGATTTACAGCAAAAAGCGCCAAGTTCCTTCCAAACCATTTAATTCAAAGATAACTGTCGTAGAATTTTACACCGACCTTTTTAAAGATTTAAGCCCTATGTTAGCTACATCAAGACTGATGAAGGAAGATGCAAGTTAGAGAACTTGTCGAAAGAGCATTCAGTTCCTTGGTCAGATGGATGTATTAAGTAATAGAACTTTTTACTTCTTACAAAAGAGGTTTGGATCGAGCGTCCAATTCTGGTAAAGTTTGGGAAGAAAACGAAAGCATGACCCCTGTTCTCAGTGAATGCACTGCTTGCTGTGGCATGAAGTTGCTTCAGATCTCAACACTTTTCAGAGAGTTTGTTATCAACTACTTTGCGCAAAGTGAGTTAGCAATGGTTTAGTGTACAGGTAGGCAAGTGTTATTGGTTTTTTTGCTTTGTTTCTCTTTAATTTCATTCATTTTTTGCTGACTTTTCTTTCATTTGAATAACAACGGTTGAAAACGCAAACTTCGATTTGCAAAGTCGCAAAATGAAACCCCTGTTATGCTCACACTGTTACACAACAAAATCAGCTAACGACAAATGAAAATAATGAGAAACAAGGTCAGAAGGCAAATAGAACTTTCAGTGTATAAACTGAACCAGTCGTGTGTTAATTTGAGCAAAGTTATCGTTGCTTAACTCGCTGAAAGGTGTTCTGAGATCCGAAGGAACTTCTTGCTGCAGCTGGCAGGTACCTATCAAAAACGGGATCTTTTTTCCATTTCTTTTCACAAAATTTACCAGATTTGGACGCTCGACCCAAACCTCTTTTAAGAAGTAAAAAGGTCTATCGCTTCGTCTTTGTTGGCAGCTTTGTGAGTCTGCGAGTTTAGCATATTTTGCAATTTACCTAAAATGTTTATAAAGATACGCAATTCGTTTCTTGAAGTCAATTTTTTGAAATTAGGCTCTTTTCTTTGCAGATCAAGAAACTGTCGAGAAGAAAATGAAGCGACTTGAAGCTCAATATGCATCTTTTCAAGTTGTCTCAATTGTGGGCCGTTATGGGGACGAAAGGGTAAGCATAGCTTTTTAGAATAGTTTTAAAATCAAAGAGAGCTTTTGACTCTTTTATCCTTGCTTTGCACAAATTGATCAATGTTTCTACGTCATTATAAAAGTACACAAATCAGAGCTGCAACATGTTGTTTTATTTCTGGGAGCTCGGAAAAACAATCCCCATTTAAAAGTCCACTGCTGCCTGGATATCAAGACAATAATGTTGGCAAATGCTTGATTTAGTGATTGATATGTTCAAATCCATTTTAAAATTTACCTAACAGAAATCGGCTACGCCGTTCTGAAATTATGAGGGATTGTCCAGAGACTGCCCCTTCAAGAAACCTTCAAAACTGGCCTAAAATCACAGAAAAAAGTTTTCGAATACTTCTACCTTAGAGCAATGACTTAAACTTGTTTTAGCACGTGTTATCCTCTTGGGAGGATGAAATTGCGGGGACTATGTTGCTGTGCTCCCAGGGATGACACTGTCATCTTCCCAAAGGAATAACACATGCCAAAGCACGTAAAAGTCATTGCTGTAAGACATTAAATTTGGTCGGTCTGTTTTTGAAGGCTTCTCGAATGGGCTTTCTTGAGAAATCCCTCATAATTTTAGAACGGAGTGGCTGATTTTAGTCCGGTAAATTTTGACATGAATTTGAACATGTCCATCATTAAATAATATATTTGCCAATACGATTGTGTTAATATCTAGGGAGCAGTGGCCAAGCGAACGGGGACTGTTTTGATTGACTCACCCGGTAGTTAATTGTTTTATTTTTATATTTAATCAAAAATATTACAATACAAGTTACCATTTAACGCTATTTTGCTATTTACAAAGCTACTTTACGATACTACAAAAACGATACCTTGGAGAGCAAAAGTCTATGGCAACTCCGCAGCCATTGCATAAAACTATAAGTCTACCTCAAGTTAGATGTCATCTAATGAAATAATTGAATTTATCATTTGTGGCAAGTTTGCATTGCCCAGATGTCGTGTGACGTCTAATTTAAGACAGATTTTTAAGACTATTACATAAAGTTACATGAAACGACTTCAAGAACAATATCAATATACGAGAAGGGACTTGGTAACTTGGTGGCTGTGTTGCGAAAAACCATGTTTATGATTATATTAATCAAACCGACCGGTGCTGTGGATGTAGCGCAGCGTTAACTCGATTATCTTTCTATTTAACTCATTAGTGAGGTCTTTACCACCATACAGTAAAAGCTGTGTTAAATCGTCATTTGAAAGGCTAATATAGCCAAATGGTCTTAGCAAAGCAAGGACGCTAGTGAGAAGATCTCGTCAATGTTTCTCGAAAGAAGGGCAAAGCAACAAGAAATGCTCCGTATCCCCAATACCATCGTTTGTAGGACACATAGGCTTGATGGTATCTCTAAAATTGTGTTTAGATTTATGAAAATTTAACTTGCTGAGACCAACTCTCAGTTGGGTAAAGCAAGATAAAACCTGATGGATCATGGATCCCAAAAACTGATTTTGCAAGGGGGTGAATAATGGATAGCAACTTTGCTTTGAAAATTGAAACTGACGGTACAAGTCTAATTTCAGGGTCAAGTCTATTCCATTCACTTAAGCAGTTGGGATAGAAGATAGATTTGAATGTTTCTGTTCTTGCCTTTATTCGTCTAATCACATCCTGATTGCAAAAGGAGTACTGCCACTGATAGAGAGGTGGTATTGGAGTTCTGGTATATTTCGGGGATAAATTGCTTACAATCTTGTAGAACAAAACAAGGCGTCTGCTCCACCTTCGTGAATTTAGCGATTCCCACCCAAGCTCGGTGTACACCTAACTTGCACGGCGTACAGGTAGTTAATTGAAGCATGTTTGCTAATAACTTGTACGGCGTACAGGTAGTTAATTGAAGCATGTTTACTAATACATGTACCCAATATTGTTTACAGCAACGAACGAACGGTGAAGAGGCTGAAATCCTGACCAAAGAGAGGCTTTGCTGTGGTTTGTCTCTATTTGAAGTTGTTTTGAAAAGGATCGCATCTTACCTCACAGATGACGTATGGAAGGAGCCACCAGCTTCTAATGGCGTAATGAGCATCGAAGAGTGTAAAGAATTCCATCGATTATGGAGTGCTATTCATTTTATGTGTTGCAAGCCCCTTGGTAAAAATGAGATAACCGTAGAGTAAGTTATTTTTGTCATATCCAGGTTGTTTCAGAAATAACGCAACCCAATTATGTTCGAAAGTTCGCAAAAAGTGATAAGATTCAAATAGATGTAATGTGTACCATCTGTAAGCAAAATCTATCTTCTTTCCAATGATATTCAGTTTGGGCAAATAAATTGAGTGATTTGTCACTTAATCGACTTTTAGTATGTATGGCCTGTTTTAGATGCAGTGGTAAGACATTTTTGCAGGCAAAAACTCAACTTTATGAAAGCTTATTGTGTCAGTTTAATAGATGTATCTCGTGGGAGTTTCATACCAAAGGGCACCGCCTCAATTACTTCTAGGCCTCAAATGATTCTACTGAATCCGTTTTGTGACTTTTCTTGATGAAAATTCAATGATTTTGCTGTGAAATTTGCCATACTTAAATATCAGTTAAATAATGAATGATTCAATTGAAACATCCAATCCGGACTCACTGCATATGATTGGAAAAGATAGCTTGTACTTTCAGATGGTGTGCATCATGGCTACTCAAATCTAATTTAATTTGAAAAAGTAAAGGTCACGATACCAGCGTCGATTGTCGGATCCGAAGATGCTTGCGGTGACGAAAAAATGAATAAATTTAAAGGCAGAAACACCGCAATACGACAAAAAACAACAGCAAATATGATTAATTTATTTTTTCATTACAGCCCTGAAGAAGTCCTGTATGGCAGGACGAAATATTGGCAAAAAATAAATTAATCATATTTGCTGTTGTTTTTTGTCGTATTGCGGTGTTTCTGCCTTTAAATTTACTCAAATCTAGCCTTCGTGCAGCCTCAACAATCCCAAAGTGTAGACTTTCCTGGAGGAGGATTGTTGAAGCTGCGCGCACACTACTCAAATCTTATCATCTGCTGAAAATTTTCAATTATAGTTGGGTTGCCTTATTTCTGAACCAACCTGTAGTGTGATGCGAACCATGAAATTGTGGACAGGGATCCATTTACAGTTCTCGTTCGCTGTAGAACTGACGTGACGAGAACCTAGAACTGTAACGAAGTCCATTGATCATGAAGTTTTATTCATTTATGTGTTGCCAGCCCCTTTTGGTGAAAATGAAATAACTGTAGTTATTTTTGTCATGTATTAAAGTGCGGACTATCTATAAAACTTGAACAAGGACCCACTTACAGTGGTCGTTCGCTGTAGAATTGACGTTATGAGAACCTATGAGTGTAACCAATTTCATTGATTATGTAGTGGTATTCATTTTATGTGCTGCAAGCTCTTAGTAGATATGAGCTGCCAGTAGAGTAAATTGTTTTTGTCATAGGTTAAGATGCAGACCGTCTATAAAACGCGGGCAAGGCTCTGTTACAGTGTTTGTTTACTGTAGAATTGACATCATTTTAGTTCACTGCAAGTACGTTAGAACTGAAATCTTGTTCCCTCATGTTTTAAAACAATATTTTGACTTCACAGAGAAACATTTGGTGAAGGATTGCATTGGGCTGGACTAGCAATTATCGTTTTGCTGAAACAGCAAAAGAGATTCAATGCTCTGGATTTCGCTTCACATGTTCTCAAAGTGCAAGAAGTTGATGAAAGACAGGAGAATGTGGCTGGAGTTGTAAGTCAGTTACATTATACGCCAACGATTTCGGCAAATATTTTTGGACAGTTTGGTGCGTCCGACAATTTTAGCATCAGAAAATGTGTGTGGTTCGAAATTTTGCCATCCGGGCTTTTTGCACCATATAAAATCACAGCAAAGTCTTTCACTATTTGCAAATGGAATGTCTTGCTCCAAAACAATCGTGGGATGATTTTGAAAGCATTTGAAATTGTGAACATTATCATCATTGAGAGAATAGAAATTCCCAATGAGGATCCCTTTGAAAATTTTTTGACTTTCATATTATAAACCGAATAAAGCGTGGACTGTAGTAAGGTGTGATAAGTTGCAATTTGCCATATAAAATGTAGCAAGAGTTTTTTTTGTCCGAAAGTTTTCTAAGAACGTCTGAAATTTCGTGAAGAAAAGTCCAAACATGTTTTGACGGAAAATGCTTTGTCCGAATTTTATTAGTCTTCACGTCTCTTTATAAGATATGCAGATAAGGAGTTTTGCCATAGAAAATGTCGAATATCTGTGATCATTTACGGAAAAAGACAAAAACTTTAGTAAGAGATGCAAGTTGTTCCTATCCCCCTCCGAAAAAAATTTTCTTTGCAGAATTTGAGATGTGGATGCAAATCCACCATGAATTACTTCCACATATTCCTGGAAATAGTTTGTTGTGGTCGCAGACTCTATTCTTTCTTAAATTGGATATTTGTCGCAGGCTAGGATTTATATGTCTTTGGGACAACGTGTGCATTCTGCCCAAGGAAGTGGTCATATAATTTATCTTAAGGGTAAAACTGAAACAAATAAATCGTTAGACTGATTACCAATACCCGTTGTAGCCCTGCGGTAACCTTGCTCGACAGGGACTCATATTAAAACAGTGAAAAAGCTGACCCTGTTGTACGCACTCGTTTTCAATCATGATCGAACTACTGCCTCGGCTCTGTTCAACGGTCAGTCCTCAGAAATAAAATGCGAAAAAGACACGTTAAGCAGACAGTTATCAACAAAACCTAGGATAGATTTGAAGAAATAAGGTCCCTTTACCTAATGATTGCAAAATATGTCTTTTAATACTACAATTTCAATGTCTTTAAGACTTAAACTTACCAGAGAAATCTTCATTTTCTTGCTGCAATTTCATTCAACTCTAATCAATTGCATCAATCGAATTGAAAGTTCGAAATATTTTTTTACCAAATCTCGCAATCTGATTGGTATAACGGAAAACTGTGTGCAATGGCCTAAATAGGGTCAGTTTTTTCAGAGTTATGCTATGAGCCTCTGTTGACCGAAGCGACATTATCTGGTCAAATAGCTCATGAAGACATGGGACTGGGGTAATCAGTCTAATTATTGCTCTCTGTCTTGCTTTGTAGGATCTGAAGAGATTGGTTCTACGTATCCGCCGTTACAAGAATTTGAACAGACAAATCTTCGCCGTTTTAAACCGTTACCTCAATACAACTGATTCAGAAGAGAGGATCAGATGTTTCCAGCCTCCTATTCATCAAGCTTTTACGTCATCCATATAAAGACAGAACATCTAAATGGGGACATTTGATGTAGATATGACTTATGCATTAACTGCATTCAGAAGACATCGGATCGACTTAGGGTTTTATAGATTATAATCGAACTCAGAAAATACTTTTCAGCACTAAACATAGTTTTACCAGTTGTGAGCTTCTAGCGTGGATCTCATAATTGAAGCCCTAAGTTAGCATCATCCATGTGCATTCAAAGCATATTCATGGAATCTTTGCAAAACTTTAGAATTGAATGTGTAAAATGCTGTTGACCAATTCTTTCAAATGAACTGCTCAAAGAGAAATTTATGCGATTTGTCATAATCTCAGGGAGAGTATTTTTGATATCATTAGTATTTTGCAATTACAACGTTTTTAAGTTTCATGAAAGGATGTACGAGGTCAGGTTTTATATGAAGCTTTACCACATTTTAAAAGCTCGATAGATTCTAAACCGATGGGGGAAAATCAATATGACCAATACAAGGAACTGCTCAGTGTTGAAGGTCTATAAGGTGGTAGCAAGAATAAGTATATAGCTTTTATGTTTTAAGATTTAGCAATTTGATGACGTCATAACTTAAAAACCAGCAGAAATTTCCAAAAGGCTGTGATTCTGAAAACAATGATGAAATCATAAATGCTCTTTCTAGGATTATGGAAAATTACCTGAAGTTCCCTTCCGCCGCCTCACCATTTGTGCGGCAGCGCGGCAATTTTAGCTGGCAGTTGCTATCGCGTCTTGCTCTCAGGGGGACGCCGCTCAATGTATTCCAAAATTAAAATGGTTTGTAAATTAGAATAAGAGATCAACCCTGTATTCGAAATAATCGGATTGCTTAGGTCAACACCTGGCACTGGATACAACCCATGTTATAATATTTAAAAGTGAGGTTTATATGTATTTAGAACGTGCGGAGCCAGTGTTCCTTCAAGCAATTCCAGAAAGAATAGTATTCATTAACATTTTACCCGCCTAACTTTGATTTGAAATTTTGCGAAGATTCAACGCCTATGCTTGCATTCAACCCACAGATGCAGCAAACAAGAAATGCAGCGGGTTTTATTACAACCAGCTGTAATTTTCCTTCACATTTTTTCACTCTCTTGCTTGAATATGAAGAAAATTTGTTTGGTACTTTTTTTCGCGAAGTTGCATCTAATCGTGTTTCCGGTGGGGGGGGGGGGTACTTAGTATATTTTTATGAGAGGATGTGCACTCCTTTCCGGGTATTGTTTTTGCCTCTCTTTTTAACGCTGGGTATCAAAAGAGGGTAATTTTTCTAAAGCCGGTTGTCAAAAGTGTTATTTCATTGTTTTTCGACGAATTTCTACGTTTTAGAGAATACTTTATGACGATTTTTTCTAAAGCCGGCTATCGTTTCGAGAGAAAAATTCTAAAGCCGGATGAAATAAAAATTTCTTGGAGCGCACACCCCCGGTACCATTGAAAGCCAAATACCTCCCCTGGGTAGTGTTTAGCACATCAGTTCTAACAATATATGGGTAATACCAATTGTAACTCAGATGGTTTTCCAGTCTATCATTTTATACCCTTTGAAGGAATGAAAACAAACATTTTATCGTCTGTAGGTATATTTGGATCATTGAAAGAAAATATCATAAAGAATATTTCACGATGGGTGTGATAATCAAAATCAAGTGTTTGGTGATTTTTCAAGCGGATTTTTTTAGACACCCGGTAGATATGCAGCATTGTAAAACCATTATCGAATTTTTATACATACATTCCCTGCATGTTTGCCTGCATCAGTAGCGGTACGGTCGATCGGTGGAGTGAGAACGACCAGATTGAGAATTGATTAGTAAACGAATTGTATCTAGATTTATTATTGTAGTCTCATTTCATATCTCTAAGTATCCTAGATTTTATAAGAAAATTAATGAAAATCCGTAGTTTTTGTTAGCCTCACTCCATAAGAACCCTCAAGTTACGCTCATCTTCAAGTTACTGCCTTCACTCATTTCTTGTATTGTATTATTCCCATCTGAATAACGGCTGGAAAAGGCAAAAAGGCTTTATGAACTTTGTTAAACCTCCATAAGGATGTAAACTTCAAGAATTTCGTGGAAACTGATAATGTTGAAAACTTTCAGCGCTGGCTCCCGTGGCAGAGCCAGATACAAAATAGTGAGGCTTAAAAATCCAAATTATGCTGACTAGGGGTGTAAAAAGTTATGCCCAGACATTTTTATTACATTTTTCAATACAAGTTTAGCCAGATTTTTCAAAGTGTTTATTTACGATTTACCCCTCGTGCCCTCCCCTGGCTCAATAATGGCAGTGGCTTGCAAAAAATTCCTTTCTTCTTCCATTGCTGAACCTTACCAATTGTTATTCAAATTTTACAGTAGGTGTATATCTGAACTCCGATAATGATAATGATAATAATCTTCTTTAAAGTTGGTCTATTTACAATAGTAATATAATTACAAATTTATGCCAACTATTTTCAAAAACAATTTAACAGAATATACAAATTTACAATTCTGGCTATTTACAAATCCGGCAATTACACTTATCGCCAAGCCAGTGCTTGATCGCTCTTTTGAAAGCTGCAACTTTTGGAAGTGCTTTTATCTGGTCACTAAGGGTGTTCCAAAGGAGGCTTCCTCTAAAGGCGATAATAATAACTCTATTCCAAATTTAGTTGTTCGTATTTTTGGCAATCGACATAAATTTTTGTTCGTAGGTCGTATTTCACAACCTTTTCTTAATGGATTTCCAAATATATGATTGGTTCAAGTTGTTCATTGTTTTGTAAATTTCGATCATCAGTTTCTGGAGATTTTGAACATGTATTTTCACGCTTTCACTTTTCCCCAGTAACTCATCAAAGGAAGAGTCATAGTCCTTGAAGATGTTGGGGAGATGAAGTGATGACCCTATTGTTTTGATACATTGTGTTTCAGCTTTGTTGAGAGCGAACCGACGTTCGGGCTCACGTTGTCATGCGCATCGCTGCTTTTGTTTCTTCCCTTGTTCTCAACGGTCAAGCTAATTTGCATATTACGTAAATGACGTAAATCGTTACTGCGCATGCGATCTGGAGCCCTTTTTGGGGATCGGTTTATTTCTGAAAACCGAGAAGTGATTCCTGAAAACAAAGAGGCTTTCCAAATTTCAGAAAAGTATTTTCCTGGTCGAGGGAAACCCCCGAGTAGTTTTCACCACAAAGCCGAAACTAAGACACAATAAGTAGATCCACATCTTAGCCAGGCGAGAAATTTTGGAAATAGAGATTAGAGGCAAAGTGGAACGAGCTTACAAGTTAGAAACATAACTTTGCTATGTAACCTGTTGCATTTAAGTGAAGACGTTGAACGACATTGAAGTAATTCTCAATTTATTCGCTGATTGATACAATGAAGCAAGGAACAATGCAGGAGAAACCAGACGAAGAGTCAACAAACTGCACAGTAAATTTTTGTGTTAGCCAAGACTGCAAATTTTGTGAATCAAACAGAGTTTAGATGGGGTTTAGATGGTATTTTTCAGAATGCGTTTGGTCAAGCTTCTAAGTCTTTTTTACCATGCACGTATCGTATTTATTTTCTATACAAGAAACTTGGATCAGCAATTAAAGGGAATAGACATAGCTAGATCTCGTAGACGCTATAAATAGGCTGAAGAAACGCCCACAAACCCATTGTTTCTTCAGCTACTCAATGAGACCGGATGCGTCAACGTGGTCGAGTATTATAGAATATATTTTTGACCTGGCCCGGGCCAGCTTTTAACTATGTCGATTCCCTTTAATACTAAAAGTTTCTTAATTTCACATAAAAATGTCGGTGTTTTAGTTGTAAAAGTTTCTTTATTGGTTTCTTATTTTTTGAGGTCTAAATAATTGCCCCATGGCTCGAAGTTGAGCCTTCTTATCGACTTAGAGTTAAGACTATAGAGTTTTCATTTTGCATTGATATAGCTAGTCACCACGAATTAGCCATTGCACACTGAGACAAAAACTTACCAATTTTTTTGCAGTCAAAACTATGCAATGCCGTGCGAACTGTAATCTACCAAGTCTTATTCTAGAAATAAAATTTTAGAGTTTTCTTAATTGTTCTTGAACGTAGTACTAGATCTTCTCAAAATTTTGGTCATCGCATCGTAGTACTAACTAGTTTCTTGTAAACCAGTTTCTTATAAATGAAAAAACGTATACAGTATTACCTCACATATTACCATTTCAATTTGTTCTATTAAGGTTTATTTTATTTTATTCACAACTAAGGTTTCCTTCGCCTTCCGTCACATATTTTGCTATACTACAGGGTGCCCCAAAAAACATGTGCGCCGTTTGAATGTCTGCTGTGGAGGAGCCATAAATCTAACTTTCCTGTTTTTCAGAATCTGATAAGTGGTTGCTGATTTATTGAGAAAGAAAGTCACAATCACTGGCTGCTTCAAAACCAGAGGATTTTATCTCCGTACTTAACCTTATAACTTGAATTTTAACATTAAACGAACTTAAACTTTACAGTTATGGCAGCAAACGCACTTGGGAGTAATTAACGACCATATTTTTCAAGAATATCGACCAAGCAGCATGTTGAACGCGATATTGTTGGTTTAAAACGACTTTATCACTTTTGGGAAGCAACATATCTGATGGACGCATGACATGGCCCGAAGCACTTGTGTTGCACATTTTCATTCCTAGCAACTCTAGATGTCTCCAATATCCTTTGGTTGTCACAAAATTCAATGTATGACAATCTGTCTTACTTATGAACGTCAGAAAACAGGGCTAGGTAAGTTTTTTTCAATCAATTTCGTTGATTTTAACGCAATGGAGAATTATGAATCCTCTGGTTTTGAAGCAGCCAATAATTTTGGATTTCTTGCTCCATAAATCAGCAACTAGTGACATGATTTACTCAATCTCGGTGTCAATCTTTAATTTGAAGTTGCTTCTGTCAAGAATCTTAAGACCAGAAAAATTGGATGTATGGCAGCTCCGCAGAAGCCACTCAAACAGCGCACATGTTTTATGGGACACCCTATATACCGAAGAATAACGGAGAAAGCGAAAGACGTCATCTAAGCCAACTTTGTCACTATCTAACGATTTTCTTTTCTTCCTCGTCCGACCTATGTAACCCCACAGCAGACCGTCTCTCAAGAACTTCCTCTTTCTTTGAACTCCTGTTCGTTTCTGCTGACTGAAACGAACCAAGGTTCGAAGAGGAAGTTCGTGAGGGGCTATTACTTACAATTGGACATTCGAAATAAACTTTTGGTCGGTTGTTGGGATGTCCCTTTATGGTTTTTTACAACTTTGAACAAACTTCTCATTTTTGGTCCAAACTCCTTTTACTTCCCTGTCGAGAAATATTGATCTTAATAAGTCGCTTCATTTTGGATAGAGCGAAAAAACTTTCCACGATTATGCATGTTGCTTCATGCTCCTATGAGCCCTGAGCATATGGTGCAGTATAAATGCTTTATTATTACTTTAGACTGCCTTTCCACCAGACTGGGTTGAAACTAAAAAACGGGTTCATTGAAAGTTATTTGCTTTTAGAATGGTTAAAATGGAAACGCTAGTTTTACCGATAATTCTTTTATATTTGTTTTAGTCGTCCCCCCCAGTCGTTTTTAATCATTTCCATCTTCCTGTTTGTCTTTTCAACTGGTCGAGTATTTGCCCCCCCCCCGGGTGGAATAGGGTTAAGAGTGGTTAAGGTCCGGGGTGGTAGCAATTCGGCGGCGAGAGTATAGGTGTAGTTTACTCCAGAATATCTCCAACTGCAGTGGATGAAGCACACGGATTTGAAAATATTTTCTGCATATTTTCCTGTTTATTTTGCATATTCAAATGCAAACAAATTTAGAGGAGCCAGAGCTACCAAGTTGACTTCGACCTGGATTGCCAATGACTCGCTTTTACTATACGTACACAAGCTGAAATGGTTTAGAGTACTGATGTACTGAGACAATCTATTTTGCAGAAATATGTGTTCCGATACTGGTCACAGCAAATTGTCAGATCATTGATATCAGATCGAAGATCAGATGCCGGAGGGGGGTACTCCCATTATGGCCTAACAGAGGGTCCAGTCCGTTTGAGGGTTTTACGAAATGACAACCAAATGTTCCTATTTGTGAAACACATACTGCCAATTGGGGGTGTGCATTCTAAGATTCCTGTGGCCAGTGGGCCAGTTATAAGAATTGAACTCAGTATTCTCCTCTACATGGCAATATGGTCGTTGCAGCAATAATTATCAATGAATTTTGAAGCTTTCCTGCTTTGTTCAATCAGTTTTTAAAATAGAAAATTTTGAAAAATTGCAGAAAATTCTCACTACTAGATGCTACCAAACGGCCCCATTTTAGATCGAACTACCATTTGGGGGTTTCTATAAAGAGATACTACCATTTGAGGGTATTTTTCAATTTGTTTTGCCCCTGACTGGACTCCCCTGTTAGGCCACAATGGGAGTACCCCTCGGGGATCAGATAGCATGGGTCCACTTCGTTATGAACAGTGTCAGAAAAATATATTTAGCAAATCTTTCCGTTACTGTTACTCAGTGCAATTTCCAAATTCTGTTCCAGGGGGGGGGGGGGGGGGTACATGTCTTGGGGAATAGATGGAGGTTTGCTTCTTATTGTAAACATTTTCCTTCGTAACAATCTTTGTGATTAATTTTGGCGGAAAACTGTCCATTTTGACTATTTTGCGACTTTCAGCCAAACTTGTTTAGAGAATTGAGTAGCCTATTTGGGGGGTCTAAACTATCCCTTTTTGGAGGGTCTGGAACACAGGCCAAGAATTGGGTGGCACCTCTGGAAGTGACAACTTCCGATTCCTTGTAATCCTGTGACCTGCTTGTTTTGGAACATGCGCAATGAGAGCTGCTGTCTGAGAACTGAAGGCGGAATAGAAATTCCACGAAACTGCCGATACAGGACAGAGAGATATCACAGCATTTTGCACATATGCATGGACAGTTGGAGATTTTTAGGCTGACAGATTGTATTACGAATAAGGCTCTGTACCGTTAATGTCATTGATACATGATTTGTTGAATTCGTTCCAAGATATCGATTCTCAATAAAGCTGGAAGAAAATTTAGGCCCACTCCACTAATACACAAGAAAGAAGAACAGTCCATGAGTTGAGTTGATATTGGTTTGCGGTCACTGCGTATTATTCGCCAAAATGACAATGGGAACTCAGAAAAGATGTCTCAGATAACGTCTCTATCCATGGGAAGTTTGCTGCATTGGTATTATTGAACGAAAATTGGTGAAAGCAGAATTGCCAGTGCATCAAAACTGCTTCCGTGTATCCTTCTGCCTAAAAAGGTGTCAACATGGCGGCAGATCTGGACGAAATACCAACGATAGAGAGATTTTTAGAGGGTTTGAAATTATCACAGTTAATTGAATTGTTTCATACTAAAGAGATACACAACGTTCATCAATGCATTGATTTTGAAGATGAAGAACTGAAGGAGTTGGGGATTGAAAAACCAGGTCACAGGAAGCGAATATATGTAGAACTGAAGAGTTTGCGGATGAGGTTGAAGCTTGAACAACAAAATGGAACACAATCTACAGTGACAGAAATTGTTAACAACAGTGTAGAACAACCAGGTCAAAATGCAATATCAGAAGAACACATGTTATATGAAAATGAAACTAAAGAAGAGGATGAACCACCCCCTGTTATCCCAGTAAAAAAGAATTCAAGAGTACAGCCTCCAATTCCACTTCCAAGGAAAGGCTCAGCACCTCCTATCCCAGCACACTCTCCTGTGTCACCTACCAACAAAATGCCACAAAGCCCAACCACAACCACTGATGAACCTCAACATGAATCTTACCCACATGAAGTTCCTCCTATCCCCGTTCATGTTGCGGCTGCTAAACCACGTGATCTACCTCAACCTTTTGAAGAACCTTCTGAAACAGCTATTTCAAGCCCCTCTCATCCTGTGCCAAATGAGGTTGCAAATGTTGGCAGTTTGTCACCTACAAAGGCAGCGCCACCCATACCAGCTAGAGCTGACCTTAATGAGGTTGGTGAAAATGAGAATCAGGAGCCAGCAGTAAGTACTGATTATAATGGTTGTGATCAGCTCAAAAATAACACTGAATCAAATGCATCAAGTGATATATTTCATAAGCAAAGTATTGGCAACACTGGAAGAGCAGCAAGTCTTGACATAGAGCATGATTCTTTAGGTGACACACCTAAAAGCCTGCATCCAGCTGTTCCTTTGAGACCTGCAATTACAAGAGCTGCTTCTGTGCCAGTAAAGAAGAGACTTGCTCCTAAGCCACCAGCAAAAGGTGCAAGCATGAACAAAGCGATAGGTGATAAACTGAACTCAATGCTTCAAGGGCAAAGAAGAGAGCCTCCAAAAACTTATGATGAAAATATCAGTAAAGTAAAAAGTACACAAGGGAGTGATCCCCAAACCAATCAACCTGCAGAAGAGAATTCTATTTATGAGACCATTCCTGACCTGGCACCAGAAATGAGACCAACAGCACCATCTATAGTAAAAGATGAGGGTTTTCGAAATAAATTGGCCAATATCCAATTTTCACCAAAACGACCAGCACCAGGGCCACCTATTGTTGTCACTCCAGATGGAAGAGATGGTAAGGTTTCTTGTTTTAGGAGAATTTTTGCTAAAGTACCAGGAGGCAGTTGATATGTCACATCCGGTTTGACCATGCAGATAAGCTTTTTGAGTACTTCTTATATTTTTGTGAGAACATTAGTCGAAGAGAACTTTAACCCCCACCAACCAAGCCCTGATTGACCCATGTTTAAGATCATATACAGTAGCTTTCCATCCAGAGAGGCCAGAATGACTTCCATGGTTGAATTTAATCAAATGTCATGCTGAACGTAGGTATCATCGTACTGACGTAAGGTATTCAGCTTGCTTTGAGTGCAAAGAGACAATTCCAACACATGTAATGTATGATTGACATATTTTATCTTGTAGCCCAAGAAAGTGTGCTACTTTTCAATTTGAATAAAGCAGAAAATATTTGATGTATATGGATCATATACTTTTTGCAAAGGATCTAAGACATGTAATTTTCTGTTGGATCCATTGCGATTCCTGGAAATTTTAAGAAACCAGGGGATGATCCTCAAAGCTCTGGCTTATTTTGCATGATTTTCATCAAAATGACTTCAATTATCATCAATATTTTTGAAAAAATGAAATCATAGACGAGGAGAAACAGAAACAAGAATTAATCAATCGACACATTTGAAGTTATTCAGTCAGGGAACTCACTTCTGTGGCATAAATTTCATTCAGTTGGCTTGCTGATTGGCTGATTCCAAATTAGTGCACTTTTTATTCTTGTCTCATCTTTATCTGATCTTATCTGATTATTTTCTTTGACTGATTGAGGAAAATACCAGTCTTTTTCATTGATTGAATGACATGTTGATTTTGCAGATGATGGCTCATCTGAAAGTGAGGAAGAAACCACTGTAAGTCTTTTGCATAACATGTGAAATTTTTGTCCCAGGGGATTACTTGACACTATTTTTACAGGGATGTGCCAACCAAAGATTTTTTTACCCACTTTAAGAGTGTTTCCCTCCAAATGATAGCCAACTCTAAAAAAAGTTGGTAAAAGTTATACTCTAATTTACGTAATATATGTCCCATTTTTGACATCTTTTGAAGGCTGGCTCTAGAAAAGTTGCTTTCTTTTTATAGCCAGTACTGGAAAAAGAGGTGAAAATGATACCTGGAAAAACAGCACATCCCCATCGGACAAATATACTAAGTACCTCCCCCAGGAAATTTCTATCACAGGTCAGGTGTGCAGTGCAGAAAAAATGCCTTTTGACTACATACTGTCAGCTGTTTGAAATGAAGAGAGTTTAAGAAGACAGTAGCAAGTGTTGCCTTATTTCAAGATCTGTTGCAAGGAGCCAGGGGGCTTCAAAGTGGCAGCGAATTTTTGCGCATGCATGAGCATGCAGTTTCTGAACTGTCAGTCAAGTGTTAATCATGATTTGTGTTTTGGTTAGTGAAGTGCAACCTAAGGTATAGAAAACTCATAACATTCTTTATACCTAACTCTGCCATGTAATTATTTTCATACAGAGAATCCCAATATATCCCAAATGTGTTTCAAGCTACAAATAAATTTATGCCAAATTCTCAAAATTTAAGCATAATGATTTATTTAACCAAATTAAAATAGTTACAGATTTAAATGACACAAAATTTAACTGTTTACTTAAAATTGGTCATCCTTTTTCACTTGATTTTACCAAATTTCTGTTATTCGTTTTCTTATTCAATTAGATTTAATTGAACACTCACTTTTCCTTGGAAGAATTATCCCAAGGAACAAGTTATTGTTTTTATTTTTATAGAGAATAGAAAGAAATGTTATTTATATTTCTTTCATTTCCTTTTGTAGAATATTGAGAAACAAGACTCAAGTTCAGGGATGAAAAGGTAAGGATGTGTTGCTTTTTAATCTTAATGTTTATTCACTGCATGGAATAAGAACAGGGAATGGAGTTACAGAATTCAAAATAAAGAAAGGAGTATGACAGGGCTGCATATTATCACCAAGCCTATTCAATTTATATACTGAGAAGATATTTAGAGAAGTGGAAGATATGAAAGGAGTTGTTGTAGGCGGCGTAAACATCAACAATTTAAGATACGCAGATGATACAGCTCTAATAGGTGAATCTGCCGCAGATCTACAGGAATTGATAAATGCAGTCAATGAAAAAGGAAAGCCGTATGGGATTGAAATGAATGTTGAAAAAACAAAATATATGGTCATGAGTAAAATAAGTCGTGTACCAAGAGCTAGTATAACTCTAGAGGGAGCAAAAATTGAGCAAAGGGCAAATATGGTATATTTAGGACATATGGTGACGGAAGCTGGCAAGAGTGAGATTGAAATTAAAAGAAGGATAGGAATAGCTAGAAGTGCATTTTATAACATGTGAAAGATTTTAACATCAAGAAGTAAAAAGGTTGAAACAAAGAAGCGGGCCCCCTTTTTCTTTCGATATTAACATTTGAAAACAAGATTCTTATGATGCAAAATTAATCCTTTTTCAGCTTGCTGTCGGATGAAGAGTTGCAAGAGAAGGGAAAGGTTAGTTAAGAGCTCTTTATTTGTCATTTGAACCCCGGCAGACCTCTCTATGAATTGTTCCTCAAATGAAGTGGGAACTTTGGCAATGTTAATAAAACATTACAATTTTTATACAAATTGGTTCACCCACTACAAGATGAAAAATTGAAATACCAATCGTGAGTAATGAAAACCAAGCCATTTTGAGTTCGCATGTGCTTTATTGTTTTTGTACAGATGATATTGTACTGGTGAGTCAGAATAAATATACATTGTTAGAACCAACTGCTCCCTGAATATGCAGCTATTCAAGCGATTTCATTGGCCGAAATGTATTCGATCAATTCGGGACCTTAGTTGGCTTGGGAATAATACCTGATTTCATAACATTACATTTATCCTTGTTGATACCAATTGGGTCTTATCTTGCTATTTGCCATGGACAGCATCATTCGGAAATCTAAACAGTTGTATGTCTTAGTGCCGGATCATGCATATACTAGTGTGGGATGACACAATGCGCGTGGAAACAGGGAATTGAAGACCAGGGATAGCAACTTCGAGAACCTTCTGGCGAGAATCTTGTAGACCGAAGAAGATTCCCCTAGAAAGATGAAGCCGGCTCCAAGAATTATAGATCATTTTTAGAATTCAATTCAATTCGAGGTAAAAAGATTCACACCATGCCCATTTTTGATGCAAATGCACTTACAAAACTATTCGGTAAGTTGCTGAGAGCAATGTACGCTTTTTGGATTTAGCAAGCTCCACATCATATCAAGGCAAAAAAGTGAAGTGAAGTTTTCTACTGTGTATTTTGGTTGGTTAACCAGACGAAAAAGCAGCAAAATGAAGCTTTTTCAAGTTGTTTTGGCAAGGATTGTAGTTTTCTTTTTCTTCTTAAAAAAATGTTGATTTATTAGTTGAAAGGAGTATCGTGTGTAAATATTGAGTGAAATGAAATGAATGAAACTTCAGTTCATTTGACCAGAATTTGTGATGTTTTCAATTCAGAAATGTTTTGTTGCTGGTAAAGATTTTAACGTTGCACTAAAGCCGTCATCCTCATGCTCCCTGATGCTGCTTAAAATTCAACACGAATATACGCATTCGCAAACACTCCAACGCAGCACTAATACTCACAAGCACACCCTGTCATGTATCATGCATAAATATATCGTATGCTTTACATCTTAAATGCAGCTATTTTTCTTATAGACTGTTCCCATGAACAAGCGAATGAGTAGATTGGTAAGATTTGATGAATATCTACCTTCTGCTTAATTCTTTTCTAGACTATACACTTTGTATGCACATTTTGTATACACACTTGATATATACAGAAAGGTTTACGTGGGCCTATCCGGCCGGTACTAGCCTAGTCTTTGGGAACTAAATAAAGACGTTAGTTTATTGTCATTTTGCATATACATTTAACTTAAGACAGTTACTTTCCATGTTTCAATCCTTACAAGAACATATTTACTGCCGTTGTAAGTTCCGTTTTAATGTTTAACTGGACTTATTAAACGTTTGGTACTCACGTCAGCATTCTTTTTCCAGCTTACATCTCTACTCTCCCTTTGTCTGAACACAATGCACGTATTGCCTACCTTCATGCTTTAATAGTTTTCTGACTAGAGAAATTTTACATGAACATAGGAGCCGGGGGGCATATTGGTACCGAGCCCTCTCAATGTTTTCGGAAGTGCTCAATTTTGACCTCAACATGCCCTTTTCCTGAGCCTCTTTGGTTGCAGATGTGGCCCTCCAGTTCTAAAAAGTGGCCCTTATATGAGTTGTATTCCGAGAACTGCTTCATATGTCCCTAATAGAATACTTTAAGCATGATATCTAGAGCGTGTCGTACAGATCTTTAATGTCACTTTGCATTTACGCAAAAAGCAGAACACGAAGCTTCTAACAGCTACGCCAATGATAACGCCTACCTACGCCAATACTACACTAACGTCTTACTTTCATCCTTCTTGAAGCATGAGTAAATATTCTAACATAATGGCATGCACCTTCTTGTTACAACGCAACATGACGCTCTTATTATTTGGATATAAAGTACTTAACGCACTCGAGGTTTCATCCTAACTCTGTTACTGTCGTCTTTTATTGATTCCCCACGCTCTATCACGCTCTCATTACCGTCTTCAGTTGCCGTCCTACGATATGCAGCTTTTTATTCGTACAACATAATTATCGTTTGTCTTTTTAATCGTGTGTAGCATTTATATAGAATTGTATGTGGTTTGACATTATTTATATAATGCCATGGGGGTAATCATAGTATTTTGCTCCTCATAGTATCGTCCTGGTAGAATTGTAAAGTAGTTTGTAGGTAGAGTAGTCAGTAATATGTTTTTGTAAAATTTTTAATGGAATATCTAAAAAGAAGAAAGATATTTAGCTTCCCAATGATGGTTTCACGGAATCTAAGCCATAGCATATTGTGGGGTGGATCCTATGTTTATACGGTTTCTTTTTATCATTAGATAAAGATGAAAAAATTCGACTATTCAAATAAATCATTCGTCAAAACATTAAGAGGCGCTAAAATTGAAGATATACATAACTTCATGTCGCAAGTCAAGAATGCAAGCCCTAGGAACCTAAAGCACATTATATTCCACATCGGCACCAATAACCTCAGAAATGACACTTCCCAACAAATATACGATAAAATCAACAGCCTCGTTATCGAAACAAGAAGATCTTTTCCAAATATTACAATCAGCCTTTCGTGCTTAATACACCGCGAATCAAAAACAGGCCAAGAGGTTTTTGTGCAAAAGATTAATGAAGTAAATAGCCTTATCAAGGGCCTAACTCATGATATCAACATTATTCCTAACCACAACCTCAACAATCCGAAATTAAGAAGTGATGGCTTGCACTTAAATGATCATGGGACTGCCATCCTGGTTAAAAATTTCAAATCAGTGATTGCTGCAAACTCAAAAGAAAGATATCAAACTGAATACAAGGAGAACCGACATGCCAGTGATCAGTGTCCGAGTGATGAAAGACAGCCGATTCGACAGAATATGCCTAAGACTCTGCAGCATCCAAGACAAACTGTTCAATGGCCGCCCAATTTCACCTCTCCTTATCTGTTCAACCCATTACAACCTTACCCCATGACTTTTCCGTCGAACGCAAACATACCATGGTTCCCATATGGACATATGAACAAAGTATAAGAGAGTATCCACCAAGGGACACACAATATTTTATATGGACACTTTAAAACAACTTCCTTTTTATTACACAACCTATAACGAACTTGATGATTTATTTTTAAATGATAAACATAAATTAAGTAAATTGATTGAAAGTAATAATATAAAAGAATATTTGAATGAATGCAATATGAATATAGATAATCATAAATATTTTACAATTGAATCATTAAACCATATAACTAACATAAGTAAAGCAGATAAGTAAAGTATCTATTTTCCATTTAAACATTAGGAGCTTAAATAAACATGCAGATGAACTGGTAAATTTGATAACTTCCCTAAAAGCAGATTTTGATTGCATATGTCTCACTGAAATTGGAGCTACGAATTTAGACATGTACGCATCACTGCTGCAAGGTTATGTGCTCCATAAGATTCCCCCAAATAACTGTTCTCGAGGGGGCGTTGGCATTTACATTAAAACAGCTCTGAAACTAGAAGATAAACCTAATTTAACAATAAAATGCAATGAACCATGTGAAAATAAATGGGTTCATCTCTCTAAAGGCAAAAGCGAAATCCTCCTTGGTGTAGTATACAGGCACCCAAATGGAAACATTGGCAACTTCAACGATAACCTCGAAATTACAGTATCTGAAATTGATAAGGCCAAGTATGATAAAGTAATTATCCTTGGTGACATCAATATTGATCTACTAAAGTTCAACGAAGCAGGAAAAGCTCGACATAAGCAATACTTAGACATGATGCTCAGTCATGGTTACAATCCTGGGATAACCTTACCATCTCGTGTTGGTGACCACTCAGCGACACTCATCGACCATATTTTTATGAAAGAAAAAATCCAAGCGAGAAGATAATTTCAGGTAACCTCTATTCTGATATCTCTGATCATTTTGCTTCGGTGCTCTTTATTTTTCAAAAGCAGAAAACCATGAAACTAGTTGAAAGATTTAAGGTCAGAATTTTTGGAACAAAAAATACCAATGCATTTGCCTCATTGATAAAAGAAGCAAACTGGGATGAAATTCACAATAGTAACGATGTTAACAAATGCACGAATGCTTTCCAGCGAATTTTATCAAATTCCTACAATAAAGCTTTCCCAGTTAAGCTCATCTCAAACTCTCGCATAAAAGATAAACCATGGGTAACTACCAATTTAAAAAGGTGAATTGTAAAGAAAAATAAGATATTTGCAAACTTTAAGAATAAGAAAACATTGCTCTCAAAAATGACCCACAGGACCGACCGCAACATACTAAATTCATGTTTGCGTCAAGCAAGATCTAACTACTTTAAGGAAATTTTTGATGACAAAATCAACCGGGTATCTAAAATGTGGACTGTGATGGGAAACATAGTTAATCCTAAAAAAGGAAAATCTAACAATCTCATTAAGAGAATTACCACCGATGATGATCAATCGTATTTTGATGATACCGAAATTGCAAACGCACTAAACACGCACTTTTGTACAGTAGGCAAAAAACTGCTGCAAAGATAGAAAATTGTTCAACAAACTTTAACAGCTACTTGAAAAATCCTGTAGAAAAATCTTTCTTTTTCCACCCAATAAAAGAACATGAAATCGTTACTGAAATAAAGCTTCTAAACGGCAAGAAATCTCCAGGACATGATGGTATTAAGCCATCGATTATAAAATCTACCTTTGAACTCCTAGTTAGCCCACTCTCTCACATCTACAACCTTTCCATAAATTCTGGAATATTTCCAGATATTTGGAATGTCGCAAAAGTAATTCCTGTTTTCAAGAAGGGTGAAAGATACCTCGCAGAAAACTACAGACCAATCTAACTCCTATCTTGCATTGAAAAAATATTTGAACGTCTGGTTGTCAAACGAATGATGACTTTCATCAAAAACACAAACTATTGTATGAACTCCAATTCGGATTCAGAGAAAACCACTCAACAGTGCATGCTCTCTTAGAAATTACCGACCAAATCTACAGTAAATTAGATCAAGATAACTGTGCACTTGGTGTATTTCTCGACCTATCAAAAGCATTTGATACTATTGACCATGAGATTCTTCTTCACAAACTCCATCATTATGGATTTAGAGGGATCGTTGGAGACTAGTTTTCCAGCTATCTCAGTAAACGTAAACAATACACGTGCTGCAATAAGACACAATCTGCCTTAGAAACCATTGAAACAGGAGTACCACAAGGGTCAGTCCTAGGCCCAATTCTTTTCACAATATTCGTAAATGACATGGCAAACGCTATGAATGATGTTAAACCAAGACTCTTTGCTGATGACACGAACATATTTTGCTTTAGCAACAATATTAACGACTTAGCTAGAGTAATCAACAGCGAACTAGCCAAATTAGATGAGTGGTTCAAAGCAAACAAACTGCTTATTAACACCAGTAAAACAAATCATTGCCTTTTTAAACCAAATCGAAATATAACCATCGACAACGATTTCGCAATCGAAATGGGTTCCAAACTTAAAGAAGTCAACAGTCTAAAATATCTTGGACTGCAAATAGATCGCAACTTAAACTGTAATGACCATATAGACATACTCGCTAGCAGCTTAGTTAAATATTGCTCTATGTTTGCTAAACTGCGACACTTAGTCCCAGCTGAATGTTTGAAGGCTTTATTTCTCAGCTTAGTGCAATCAAAAATAAGCTACGCCTTAGAAGTTTATGGAGTGGCTAAAGAATGTCATTTAAAGCGACTCCAAGTACTGCAAAATAGAATGCTTAAAATCTTGCAGTTCAAAGACTATAGATACTCTACAAACATTCTGCATAAATCGTATGGAATTTTAAAAGTAAAAGATCTCTATGAAGCAAAAATTCTTAACTTCATGCATAAAGTGCACCATAACCCAGAAAAACTTCCAGCTGCATTTCATAGCTATTTTGAAACTAATGAGGGTAAACATAAATACGAAACAAGACAAAGAAAAGACTATAAACTATGCAGAACACGCAAACATTGGGGTGACCAAACGCTTAGAAACAAAGGTGCAAGTCTCTGGAATAACCTCCCAGATAAAATAAAACATATCAATAACGTAAAATCATTTTCTAACGAAATAAAAAATCTTAGACTCCTTCAATACCAGTAAATTAAAGAAACGAAAAAAAAAACAACAAATTAAATCAAATACAAAATGACTTAACCTTTAACGCTTTAATTAGTTTAATTTGCTTCTTTTCGTTTGATATCTTTTGCCTCAACCGGAATGATTGGGTACCGAAAAAATGGCGCCCTATTTGTGCAGCTTCTGTGGAAGAACTAGAACTTTAGTTGACCTTTGTAAAGTTCTTTTTGGCGCACCTAATTTATTGTCATCTAACCTTTTTTGCAGAGTTTCTCGAGATCTGGCTACTTGGACAAGCGTGGCGGGTATGTTTATTCATTTGTGTTATTGAAGTACGCATTATCGTTACTAATCGTTACTACTATCGTTATTATCGTTAGCCTGCGCACTGCCTATTATCTTTAGCTCTGTTACGCTCCTCAAATTGTACTGTTTATTTTATGTCATACGGGGTGATTGTGGAACTGTATTAAGCCCTCGGGGGGCTTATTTAATTTCGGCAATTCCATGGAGCTTACAAGAGAGAGGGTAGGGCTTATTTGCAAAGTCAAAGGACAAGGATATAAATGATGGCTTTTTAGTTCTGCACCCCATATTTTGCAGAGTCAACATACAATTTTCTGAGTCAAATACCTTAGTCCTTTCAAATTTCGCCTGCCTCTAATTTTCGCCCCGGAGGGGGGCGAAAATTAAAGGGGGCGAATTGCAGAAATATTTTAGGGGGCGAAAATTAGAGGGAGCGAAAGTTAAAGGAAGTGAAAGAATCTATTTTCTATGAAAAAACTTTAGTTTTGATTGTAATACAAAATAAAAGACATTCGTTACTCTTCGATAACAATGATATTGTCCTCCCCTGTGTCTGAGGGGTGATTTTGTTGTTCTAGTTCCACCGTGTTCTCTTCCTCGGGGCCATATCCATCCAAATTACGTCATATCAATCCAAACCAGGGGGGCGAAAATTAAAGGGAGCGAATCTCCTGCGAAACTTCTGCACAAGGGGGGCGAAAATTAAAGGGGCGAAAATTAAAGGGAGCCAAAATTGATGGCAGGCGAAATTTGAAAGGACTAAGGTACACAAAGTGGACTCAATTTGTGCCCAGTCCATGTCAAAATTAACATGCAAGCGTTTATAGCTACATGAATAGAAAATCTTTGGTAACCCCTGGCATGTTGATATTTTGGCAGTGGGGCTAAAAAGAGAGGGGGCTTATTGGATACTTTGGCTTAGGAGGGAGGGGATCGTTATAGAGGGGGCTAAATAGAGTTTTTACGGTAACAAGCATTCTGAAATAAACAATTATTGACATATGCTTTGTATCAACGTTTAGTCGAGGGCCATATTTTTGAAACTATTTTTTGGAGCGTATTCATAGCTTAAACGTACTAATCAACATTTTAAAAGATAGCTAAGCCCTTCAACTATGTGCCGAACCAATTTCTGTTCATAAATTTTGCTTTTAATAAGGCAGGCCTGATCAAGCTGGTGAAGCTATTTTGAGTCGCCTGGTGTATCTTCATGTTATTTAGAAGGGTGTATTTTCTGCATAGGATTCGAAAATGTTGATATGATTAAAGGGGCTGTACAGCCCGTCCTCTCTGCGTGGCACTGCGAGTCAAATCATCGAATGTGTTAAGGTTAAAGGCACTGAGTCCGCATAAATAGCGCGTTCATGACCAATATCAACTTCTTTTCAATCATGGAACAAACGTTGTGATTTTATCGCTATTGAAATTAAACCAAAGAAATTCCCAAGGATAATGCAAGGATTAAAAAGCCTTTGGTCTTCACTGCTAATGACTTTAGCACTATTGTTCGATAACAAAGGGCCATCAGCAGTTTGTCAGCAAAATTCAGGATAGCGTTAACGCTCAGCTATTTATATGGACTCAATTCCTTACACAACACAGCCCATAACGATCTCACACAAAGACTAGTGATACAAAGTATATGGGACAATCTCTGTAATCGAAGCTTTGGTGGAGGATTTGTTCAATTGGTTCAACGCCGAATATTTGAAAGCTTTTAATGGATATTAAATGGTCCATCACATTTGATAGACATAGACAAGAAAACAGTGCCATTAAACTTACGTTAAAGCTGCGATGAAACTGGCCGCCGTTAGATCTGAAGGCTTTAGTCACATACGTGGGTCGGGTTGTCCAGTACTTTCCGATTGTTTATAGAAATATTGTACAGCCCCTTTAAGATGCCATATTGTTTGCTGATAGCTTAGTGATGTAGCGACAGATCAACAATTAATGCCTCTAAACTGGGGTCCACCGACGACAGATGTCTGAAGGCAAAAATGGGTAGTGTTGCAGAGAAAATGAAGACGTGGAGGGCAGTTGATTGTGAATTGTATTGTAGCCTACTTGTTTCTTTGTAAATGATTTCATCACAAATATTAAGTTACTCCTCAGAAGGAGAATGAATTTGAAAGTTAACGTGTTGACAATTTTGTGATTTTATTTGCTTTTGCAGTCAAAACAACGATCGCCGACTTCAAAAACGTTGGGTTGAATTCAATGGAACAGATCTTCGATATTACAAACCAAATGACAAGGTTAGTTGTTGGTTGTTTATCGTTGCTGATCCCCTGAACCATACAGAAGTGGCCTATGAGTAGACCCATTATCCTGAAGAATAGAGGGTCTGCGAAACAAAGAGATAAAGCTTGCCTAATTATTTATGTTGATCCTCTATTCAAATAATGTGTGAAATATATCTCAAAATAGGCAGCATAAATTGTTCCAGAAATCGGGAAACCGCAGTATAAAGCTTTTGCTGTTTGTTTCGTAGTTCCTTCACATGTTTGATAATGGGTCTGTTCGTATGCTTTATAGCAGGGACGTACGGCAAAAAGGCGCAAAATACAGAGCCGCATTTTTGCAGGGCTGGCATGTGTAAAAGGTATGATCAACTTTAAAGCGTTTCCTCCACATCATTTCTTATCAAGTTCTATTCGAAGGGGTTTATGTGAAGGTGGGGGCATTTTCGAGGGTTAACGGTCAGGGTGAAGTGGAAATTGAAGTCACTGAATTTTATTCGGAACCAAATCTCCCTTTTTTCGACCCGCGACTGTTACTGCCCCTTTGGCATTTTCCCAAATCTTATATCGGACTTAGGTTCGAAAGCGTGTTACGTGGAGTGAAGATAAATAGGACAACAAACGCCCGTACACGCCCTTGTTTCTGTTGCAATGATTTGTCCATGCACGCTCTGATATCGTCAGATAAAGTATACTATTTTCAAGCTGGCATGGCATACTGCATCTTTTGAAGATTCCTTTCAAAGCATAGCGGATGCTTCATAGAGAGTTCAGACGTTTGAAACATCGTAATTCCTAGAGTACTGGATGGATTTGAATTAATCAATTTTATTTGATTGCAGAAAGACTGGAGTAGGGGAGACCGGGTACAATTGTAACACGGGGCAATTGTAACACTGGCTCTCACACCTTGCAAAAAAAGTGCAAAAATTTGACTTTTGCACAGAGCATGCTCATTCTAACCCTCTTCTTGCGATTTGAGATACAGAAATGTTCAGCCAAGTTTTTGAAATTTTCGGGGGAAACATGTTTTTGAGCACGAAAGTAAAAGCGTGCGTCCACTGTAAATTGTGTCTGAAAGATTTTGCTCTTTAGCAAACAAATTCATTTTCACATTACATACGTAACATCTATAGACGATTGCGCTAAAGATGGCGGCAAGGAATTGTTTACCAAGATGCAGTGCGTTCTTTAATCGAATTCCTATAGAATCGTTAAGGATTCGCAATTCGAATGCAATGCATCTTGGTAAAAAGTTCCTCGCCGCCATCTTTTGCGCAATCGTCTATTAAGGATCAAAACTACGTTAATACTTTTAAGCTCCACAGCTTATGAGATGTGATAATGGGAAATAACGATAGCTGACCAGGTTAGGGGTCAGCTATGGTCGATCTCAATTCTCAATCGATTCAATTATTTTGAACTGATGCATCAAAATTTACGAAGAAATTAAGACCACGCCTTATTTTCAATTTATTCTTTTTGAGGCAATGAATAATCTGCTACATGGTGTCACATTTTGTGCAGGGAAAATCCAGAGTCATGCAATAATGATCTGTAATTATTTCAAAGATATGTAACAATTGCCCCAACATTACATTGTGTCACAATTATCCCGTGTTACAGGGGCAATTGTAACATTTGACCACAGATTTTAAAACTATCACAGCGTCACAAAATTGGTTCCACATGATGGAAACTAATAAGGTCTTTTTCATTCCAAGAGATGCAACTACAATATCATCTACCTCCAAAAGCGCAGTTAATCATTATTTAAACGATATGATTGGTTTTCAAAAAGTGTCAAAGTTGACCCCGGTCTCCCCTATTTGTCCTTTTCTTATGTCTAATTAGTACTGACAATATAGGTAAATTTGACTTTGCGAAAATATTCTCTTTGCAAAATCCCTGAAAAGGGCCTAAACTACCTGATAAAACCATAAAGAACCTTGTCACGGCAAACAATACAAGAGTACGGTTTTTCACGGGTATCGGATGTCGTCAGCACATTTATTGCTATGGGATCCAAATCTCCAGTATTTGTTTAAACATTCATTTTCCAAAACTCTTCAGGGAGATCAAATGCCCTTGCGCTTGTACTGTATGAGAGATTCCTTACAATTTGATCGAGTGCTTTTTGGCCCGTTTTTAGCCATTTCGAAACAACTGAATTTCGTAAAGTCGAATATACGTACCTTTTCTTTGCTCATAAAAATGCAAGAAAAGTTACAAAATGCTTTAATCAAACTTCACTTCAATCAAATCTATCCAGTACATTTGGCACAACCAATTTTCGAGCGCCTGTACCTTTTTTGTCGTACCTGGACATTAGTTATCAGAATTTCTTTTTGTACACAATCTAAAAATCTACAATTCAAGAAAAATACATTCAAAGAGACGATACCATTGGAAGATGGCTACCCTAAATGATCTTAACAAAGTTTCTGTTGGTCTCTCCTAAGGGAGAACCGGCTTAAGGTAACTCTGCTTTCCGCTCTAGTGCACAGCGAGATGCCGTTTCGCAAAACCACTCTCCTCAGAAAACAGTTAATTTCTCCAATATTATTCGGTCTATCGAAAAGCGGTAAAAACGATGTTGTTCTGTATAATCTGGGCAATCGAAAGATGTATAAATCGCAATGTTTCCGTCAACCCTGGTTTCGCAAATCCTAGTTCAGATCTTTTTGCTAATTTCAGAAAAGTGGATTTACCTCCAAAACTACTCGAAAAAGTTTCGATTTTTTTTCGTTCCATCTTTAGCTAAGTAGTTGATCTACAACTTTGCCAAGTCTGATTGAAAAAGCTAGGCTAGATTTCTGGCAATCGAATTTTACATTTCTGTTTACTTTTCGACATCGAAAGAGAAAAGCGTTGGTCAACAGTTTAGACCATGCAGAACGATTTGAACGCCCGTAGAATGTTTTTGCAAAAAAATTAGTTCTTGACCTAAGAACTATGCTCATTGTGGACTCTAAAAGAAATTGATAATCTGTGAATGCTTACGAAAGTCTCGAAAGACACCCAAAGCATGGTTTCGTGAAATTGCTGGTAAAAATCAGTAATTTTTAATCAATAGATGCAAATGATACTTTTGCAAGCGCACCAAGGATGTCTTTTGAGACCTATGCGTATGGTATTCACAAAAGATGACGTTCATTTGTTTGCCAATGGAAAAACTTCTGAAAGTTATTTCAAGCCTGAGCTTTTGCAAGCGTGCTTCATAGCATGGTAATCTGTTGACCAAGGTTTCTCCATTTCGCAGTCGAAAAGTAAACAGAAATACGAAATTCGATTGCAGGATATCTAGCCTAGCTTTTTCAATCAGACTTGGCAAAGTTGTAGATCAACAACCTAGCTAAAGATGGAACGAAAAAAAATCGAACATTTTTCGAGTAGTTTTGGGGATAAATCCACTTTTCTGAAATTAGCAAAAAGATTTGAACTTGGATTTGCGAAACCAGGGTTGACGGAAACATTGCGATTTATACATCTTTCGATTGCCCAGATTATACAGAACAACATACTTTTTACTTCTTTTCGATAGGCCGAATAATATTGGAGAAATTAACTGTTTTCTGAGGAGAGTGGTTTTGCGAAACGGCATTTCGCTGTGCACTAGAGCGGAAAGCAGAGTTACCTTAATGAAAAGATCTGGCGACACTGCTGCTTGAATCCAAAATTGAAAGATTAACAGATTTTGGAATAGTCTTTAGTGACAAAGATACATTTACTATACATCTATTATGTTATGAGAAGATTAAGAGATTAATAGAGAAGGTTGAGACCGAAGTTTACTTTTCCTAGGTTTTTTACTGGGGCTACAAGAAACGCTCTGATAAGCCCCGGTCAAACGCATCCAACATTTCATCCAACATGCTGAAAACCAATGTTGGATGAAATGTTGGATACGTTTGACCACCCATGTTGGATCATCCAACATTTGCAAACTGTTGTTGGATGAAGTTTGATCGAGATCAAAAACAAATTTTGTTTTTAAATGTTGGATGCAAAGTTGGATGCGTTTGACCGCCTCATCCAACATTTCGTCCAACGTTTCATGTTTGGGTATGCGCAGAACGTTTCGTTTTGTTTTTCGCGCCTTTTTTAATTGATGTAAACACGTTGCTGCGCAAGTGATGTACGATCAAGGCAATGTTGGATGAAATGTTGGATGAAATGTTGGATGAAATGTGGGATGCGTTTGACCACCCCCTCATAAACATGGGCAAACTTTTAATTTTTTTGGGTGGAAATGTTGGATGAAATGTGGGATGCGTTTGACCACCCCCTCATAAACATGGGCAAACTTTTAATTTTTTTGGGTGGAAATGTTGGAGGAAATGTTGGATGCGTTTGACCAAAGCTATTTATGAATACATTTTTTCATCTTCAATAGGACAAATCTGATTGTTTGCAAATAGTTCCGATCAGCCGAATGACAGGTGTCAAAATTGACGTTGTGGTAAGTCATATCGTATCGTATCCATCTTGTTTAGGGTAATACCGGATAAGGCAGGATAATATATCCGGAACTTGATGAATCATACAGGGAAGTCATGCAACCAATTTGTAATAATGTTACTCCATCAGCTTACCGTTGCTTAAAGTTAGTTGACGGAGCTAACTAGAGGCAATCTATAAAAAGGACAAAAGAATGCCTACGCCCATAATTACTCCCCTAGTGAAAAGATATCCGCGCACGTGTCGAAATCATAGGATCGAAAGGGCATTTTTGATGTCATTGTTCAATTGGCTCCAAATCTAAATACTGCGATAAGAAAATGTTTTTTTTTTCATTGCGTCATGCAAATGGGAGTACAGTTTTTGGAAAACGCTGCGATTTCAATCCGTTTTTAACTTCGCACTGGTGTCATGTCAGACTTGCGCCAAGTCTATCTCTTCAGTCTGTCTTACCGTTGTTCCCTTGTCGGTTGGTCCTGGATCCGCCATTCTAACATTCCGGAAGAGGGCTGAATGTTGGAATGGCGGATCCAAGAGAATGGTATGAAGACTGAAGAGATAGACTTGGGGCAAGTCTAGTGTCATGTAATCGTCATCTGAAACGACTGGGCAGCCTACTGTGGCTGGGCCATGACATCTTTGTTGTAACTATTTCAGTGGTTGTAAAACGTTTTTTCTTCCGTCACCAGGGTAAAAAGCATCAGTTCAGCTTGGACACTCCAAATCGCACATTTATTTTCGCTTCAGAAGACGTCAGTAAGTCTCATTATCGCTGTTGTTTTCAGCCCTATTGCAATCTCTTTTTGGTCTACCCGGTTTATAGACCAAAAACGTGTCACAGACGACCTGCCATTTTATTGCAAAATACTGCAAACTAGGTACTATCTAAAAGAATTCAGCAAGTGACATTTTACCTTGCAATTATTATGAAGTTTTAGCTTTGCTAATTTGTTTGCTTGAATAGCATTTCTGACGTCCTATACATCGTTCGAAAGCCTGGGTCTTCGCAAATAATGATACGAAGATAGACTTTGTGTGGAATGACTGGTCTAGCCATTGCTTGTCATAGGTTCCACTACAGGGTGTTTCAGAAAAACCCATCTACAGGGTGTCCCAGTAAGCTTGTGCCCCGTTTGCCTAAAGATTGCAACAAACGGGCTAAAGATTCTCGCCAAACTTTTATACGATGTTGCTCTTTAGATAGATGTTCAAATAAAGTTTGCTGCCATCCCCGTAAAAATCCATTGAAAAATGATGGAGCTATGACCTTCAGAAGATCAAATTTGCATGATGACTGAATCCAGCGGTCGGCCATTTTGTCTTACTATTTTGCAGTGATAAGTTTCCAACGGATTTTCCAACGGATTTTTATGGGAATGGTAGCAAACTTTCATTGAACATCTGAAGAGCACCATCGTGCAAAATTTTGGCGAGAATCTTTTGCCGTTTTGTCGCAATCTTCAGACAAACGGGGCACAATTTTTTGGGACACCCTGTATCCATTAAATTATAAGATCTGAAAAGATGTGATATGTCTACTGTCTGAAAGCACGATCTATCTTCTTTTCAATGCTATGCAGTTTGGATACAATGATGGGATTATTTGTCATTTAATTGTTAGTAAGTGTGGTCAATTTCAAATGCAGAATGCTGTAATAGCAAAATCAAGACATTTTTATCGTGAAAGTAACGAAAGAGATTTTTTGGGGAAACATTTCAGGCCTTGAAGTATTTGATGTGAATTTCTTTGGAGGTAAACATACCGGGTGTCCCAAAATGATGTGTTATCATTTGATTGCTTATGTGTCCATAACCGATGAACTGATTTTCAAAAACTGGTAAAACCACAACCAGCATCTTAAAATACAATTTAGCCTTTAAGCAATCAAATAAAACAAAGTGTTTGACAATCGGTTCATTCATTGGTTATGGACATCAATCAAACAATAATGCATCATTTTGGGACACCTGGTACAAATTTACTTCCATGGGATACATTTATTGAAATTGATTGAATAAGCTCTCTAAAAGATGATCTTTGCTTGTGTAAATGTCCAATCACATTCCTGCACCTAAAACTGACTTGATAATGGGTTTAAGCCCGAAACGTCGTGCATAACAAAAGCTCTGTTCGTAGCACAATTATTAATACTTTATTTGTTTATATTCTGCACCTAAAATAGACAACATTTACTGGAACGTTAATGAAATGTTGAATGGTTCCATTAATGTCCCCAAACTGGACTGGATATCATCGGAAAGAAGATAGATTGTGATGGTATACATCTGTTCAGATCTTATCGCTTTTTCTAATGTTCAATTCTAGTTGGGTTGCGTGTTTTCTGAAACACCCTGTATGTTGTTGGTTTTTTGCCCCGTGTATAGTTTCTGCTCTTAACTTATAGGCCTTGAAAGGCTAAAATCCAGAATTATGTCCTTGCTTCATTGTAATATTTGTTTCTGATTTTCTTACAGATGAAGTTAGCCTTTGGTCGAATATTCTTATGCAAGCTATCATTCACCACAAGGAGGTGAGGCAGTTGATGCGAAATTCCATTGATAAACTTGATCGTGTTTCGCTAGGTTTATAATATGGACTTACAGTAAAATCGAAAACTTTCGGAGGATCAAACTTTTGGGCAATTTTTTGTTAGAAAGTTTTGAATTCTTTGAAAATGGGGAGAAAAAATTTCCCCATGCCACTTTTGACAAAGAAATTTAAAAAAGATTTAAACAGATTTAACTTTCCAGACAATTTTTGGACTCAGGTGCCATCATTTTGTGTATAGTTTCTTTAAAGTTTCTATGAAGGTTTCATTTATCGTTCAGTAGATTAAAGATTTATGAAGTTTACGGTTAAATGTCGAAGGTCTTAACCGGCATTTACGTTTGCGTCATGTTCGTGTGCTTGCTGTTGTTCCCTTAGCATTGTTCTTCGGAGAAAGACTCCGTCCTCTACTTCCTCCATTTCCGTGGCAAATGTTGTGTAGAAACGCAGCAAGTAATAATTTTGTGTACGACGTTTTCTTTGTGACTGTCAAGTCTTTTTAAAGGGCGTCGCCAACGCGCCTTGAGAAGGCCAAAAGCCCGCTCGACCATTGACCTCGCACTTGATAGAGTCCTGTTAAATTTTGATAGTTGACGAGTCAATGCTCCTTTGTCCGGGAAAGGTTTAAGCAGCCAGTTACTTAATGGGTAGGCCCCATCTCCAACTATGATAGGTTTGACCTTTTGATTTTCAATATTTGAAGTAGGCTTTGTTAAGATCTGACCATTTTCAACTTGAGTAAAAATAGCACTTGCTCTCAGTACTCTTGCGTAATGTCCAGGGTGTCCCAAAAACATGTGCTCTGTTTGAGTGGCTTCTGCGGAGCAGCCATAACTCCAATTTTTCTGTTTTTAAGTTTCTTGACAGAAGAGACTTCAAATTAAAGGTTGACACCGCGTTTGAGTAAATCTAATCGCTAGTTGCTGATTTATGGAGCAAGAGAGCCAAAATTATTGGCTGCCTCTAAACCAGAGGATTCATAATCCTCCATTGCGTTAAAATCAACGAAATTGATTGAAAAAACATACCTAGCCCTGTTTTCTAATGTTCATAAGTGAGACAGATAGTCATACATTGAATTTTGTAACAACCAAGAATATTGGACATATCTAGGGTTGCTAGGAATGGAAATGTGCAACACAGGTGCTTCAGGCCATGTCATGCGTCTATCAGATATTTTACTTCTCAAAAGTGATAAATCGTTTCAAACCAACAATATTGCGTTCCGCATGCTGCTTGGTCAATATTCTTGAAGAATAGGGTCATTAATTACTCCCAAATGCATTTCCTGGCATAACTGTAAAGTTTAAGTTCATTTAATGTTAAAATTCAAGTTATAAGGTTAAGTACGGAGATAAAATCCTCTGGTTTTGAAGCAACCAATGATTGTGACTTTCTTTCTCAATAAATCAGCAACCACTTGTCAGATTTACACAAACTCGGTGCCAAACTCTAAGTTGAAATCTCTCCTATTCACAAATCTAAAAACAAGAAAGTTGGATTTATGGCTCCTTCACAGTAGTCATTCAAACGGGGCACAATTTTTTTGGGACACCCTGTACGCTACCGGAAAAACCTAACGAAATGTCAATGAAATTCATGTCAGAATCAACAACATCTTGAGTGTTGATAGTATACATAAACTTTCGACAGAAGTAATAAACGGGGTCTTTTGTAGGAGCAGCGATTGGAACATGAGCCGCATCTGTGGCTCCTATTACTGGGGGAATCTTACAAATTTTCGATAACGTTTTAAGAGCGATGGAAGTTTCCCTTTCAGTTCTTGGAAGATTTATGAAATTTTCAGCAACTTTGATGATAGATTTGTAACATTTATTCGTTGTTTGTACTGCTGTGGGTTTTCCTACACCAAAAACTGCAGCAGTGGACCTATAGTTGTTCCAGTTGAAAGTCTCCACAGAGCTATTGCAACACACTTTTTGTTAGGGATGGCTTGACGGAAATTTGTACCCGTCTTTTCTAAATCATGCCTGACAGTTTGAATAACTTCCTGGAAGATAGTTTTTGAAAACCGAAATTCCTGTCTCCAGGAGTTATCTAAGGTACTCAATTCTTCAGAATTCCATATATTTTCAAACCAAAGTTGTGGCCGCTTAATGCTCCAAAACGTCTTGCTTCTCGAAGAAAATTGGCTTCTTGAAAAAGCAAAAATACAGCTGCAGTATTCATAAACGAAGCCAATTGCCTCCTTTTTTCCCTAGCGATCATGAAAACTTTTCTCGTTGTACTTGGCTTTCCGCGAAGAACAAGGGCTCTTGATTTTGAGCTTAAACGATATAAGTAAATTAGAATCAAGATAGCTTCAAAATCCACGTCGTAACGGCTGAGAAATAGTACTTTTGTTGCCTAAAAAATTGCTCGAGCTTTTCAACAATAGAATTTTTGGCTTTTGACCTGTTCATCGTGCAAACTGTTAACATTTGTTTGACATATAGCCTTACCTAAAGTTTCCTGGTATGCAGGATTTTTGTTTTTCAAGAATTATTGTCATGGAGATTAAATACTTATCTTATCAGCATGAGGCAAGCCTTGTGGCTCAGTGCATAAAATGAAGGGCATTTAATTAATGATTTGTTCAATATTTATCCAGTGCAATCTTATCCTTACATATTCCTTTCAACTGAATTAATTTCACTGTCGTTACTTTCTTTATTATTTGATTCTCTTCTCTGTTGTAGAGTTCAGCGAAAGAGACGGAGGTAAAAGTAATAGATTTTCAGTTTGTAATCGATTCAATTTTCCATAGCAAAATAACCTGTCTGGAACACTGGCTATAGCAAAGCGGAGCCAAGGAATTCTTTATGCTAAGCATGAGAAATTGTTGCATAAATTCATCTGGTGTCATTTTTAACCGAGAGATTTGCTTGATGCAATCATCAGCTGATTTGATTAGCAAAGTAACGTACTCTCAAATTAGACTTATCTTTGTGACGCAAAATTTAGACGTCTCATAACTTTAGGACCTATCATCTTACAAATTTACTTAACGTTCATGTTGTTGTGGACAGTTGTAAAAGGATTTGATAGTTTTAAAACTAATCAAGCCAACAACTGAAAGGGCACGTATTAACTTAAAAGCGAAGCAACAAATAGTCTAGTTGTCGTACGAATATTTAAACAGTATAATTTTTCATCGTAGGACCCAGTAAAAGCAGCCGCAGAATCAATCGGTGGATCCATGGCTAACCCTGATAAAGAGGTAAAATCACGAATTAGAAAACCTGATTCGGCTCCGAAATCATTTTGCGTTGCAGGTCCTTTGTAAATTTTTCCAGGTCTGTTCGGATTTTTTATTGTGTTAGTCAATTTGCAATTTAGTTATGTTTAATCTTTGTTTTGTTTTGTTGTGAAGTGCAAAGAAATTGAACATCTATCAGGATTCACACTATTTTCTGTTGTGTATCACATTATTGATATTTAAATCCAATGCTTATCAAAGTGCCATTCGTATAAAAGGTTACCTTGAAATTTCATGACCTTCCAAGTTTAAGATGCTTCCTGCGGTCGTGTTACGTTTAATGAAGGCATTTGATGTATTTTGTTTGCTCCCAAGTGGTGTATGTACCCAAAGTGGTTTTGGAGATGTGTGAAATCCCGTTTGATCAAGTCTCCAGTTTTTGGGCCTTAAATTTCTTTTAATCGATGTGAAATAAATCTAGACCCTTGCAGCGCACCAAAAACAGAAAATTACTCTTTTGATGTTACAAATTTGTGCCAACTTTAATTGCTACCAATCTCTAAATCGTTCGTTTGTTCAAATCAAAATCCTTTTTTAATAACATTCTGATATGGTCATACATAGATTGAACTCGCTGACAATAATTCCTTCCTCACTATGGATGGCACGTAGTTTGTCTATCTCGTTGTTTTTTAAATAGTTTGTTTTCATTGAACAAAGGAAACACGTTTCATTTTCTTTCTTCAAGGGCTGGTTGAAAAAACAGGGCCACAATATGAGGCAAGACTGGAAATCAAGGTAAGAACGCCGATTGGCTGATCCATGAATAATGGGTTGGAAATGCGTTTGATAAGACCAATCCGAAGTTAGAATTGCTATGTAACTTCTCTATTAGCTTACTATTATTTGGTAAAAATCGTACTTAAAGATAGATACTAATAAGAAAATGATATACGGGACTCGTCTTTGAATTGATTTGCCTTCTGTACTTAAGAGCATTCGAAACCCAACAAATTTTTGCGATCTGACCAAATAAAAATATGGTTGAAAAATAATAATGTGACATCAGCTTCGTTGGATGATAAGAAAGTAAAAAAATGGTACTGTTGCAGTTGATTTATAAAGACATCGAGTCATGCTAAGTAGACTGCGTATACCTAATCTTCAAGCATCTACTGACTCATGGTTCTCGATGGCGCATCAGATTGGCTACCGTTCTTGTGAAATGAAACTGATCACATGAGATGCATTGTGCGACAGCAGGTCCTTTTAATTTGTTAAGAGTGATAATTGCTCTTTATCACATGGGTCACATGATACACGGCAAAGCAGGTCTATTAATCATGAGTCAATGCCTTTAAGTATTTTACGTATGTGTTCGTTTCCTAATCTTGCAGTTTAATGATTGCAGTCGTTATTGGAGTTAGAAGCATTATGTTGTAATCCCCTTTGATAAACTTTAATTTAGTGGCCCAAGCTACGTAAGCTCTGCCTTACTTATGTAGCGTACAGAGTGTCCCAGAAAAAATTTTCGACGTTTGTTTAAATATTGAAAATTAACGATAAAATGTGCAGGCTCCCGGAACCCTGTTCCTAAGATTATAAATTAATTTTTGACGCCAGAATCTTGCGAATCTGAAACCAGACGCCCCTAACTGACTTGTTTTTTCAAAAAGATGTCCCAAAATCGAGGTAAAAGGAGACTGTTCAATGTTTTACCTCTCGCTAATATCAGAGCAAACCAAATAGGACTTAAACAGTAATTTAATTCTTGTGACCGTTGCCAAAATTTACTTAAGAATACAAGTATCCAAAAACATGGAATGAATACAGTAAGAACCCGCAAAATAGAAACCACTTTATAAGAAACCTCAGGCTGATTTTTTTGAGAAATGGTGCCCTCATATAAGAAACTTCTCAGCCTGATTTTAGAAAGGTTTCTTATAGAAGGACCCCAAATAAATTCATATTTGAAAATCTTCCTGAAACTCAGGTGCCCAACATTTTTAGATATTCCATGCAAAGGCATCACTATCTATAATGATAAATTTGGCATGTATGCTATCGTTGAGTAAATTTAGAGAAAATGCTAGGTAACGAGAACATACTGTCAGCTAATGTTTGCTCTAGGTTTTCATGAAAGATTAAACTGAAATCAGTGCAGGTTTCTTAGCCATGTGATAAGAAACCGTTCACCCTGTTTCAAGGTTAATGACCTTTTAATAAGAAACTAAACAGGCTGTTTTGAAAAAACTGGTTTCTATTTTGCGGGTTCTTACTGTACTTAATCGATGAGAGACGGGGCAATTAAAAATGGTGCTGAACAGCATTCCTCCATGCATCCATATCCTTCATTCAATGTTAGAGAAAGCTAGTTTATCGAAAGTGTTTTTTAGATTTCCATTTGATTTGCTTTGAATAAACGAGATTCTACTTTCACAAAATATGCAATTTAGGGGCGTCTGGTTTCAGCTTTGGCACGAAATTCAAAAGCTCGTAACTCAGTGAATATTTGGCCGATTTGCCAGCTTCTGGTGTCTAAACTTAATTTATGATTTCAGCAATATGGTTATTTTACAATGGAGCTCGTTCATTATTTCGTTATTTTTTAATATTTAATCAAAAAGGTCGAACAATTTTTTAGGACACCCCGTAGAATACAAGTATTTTAACAGGTTTTCATTTTTGTAGTAGCTTTTGATTTACGATTGAAATAGATTTTAATTTTACCGCCCCTCTTTGTTAACGAAAGCGTTCATTTTCTTCCAGATATGTTGTTGTCAAAGGTTGCAACGTTGCTTATTACCGGGGCTATGAGGTCAGTTGTGTTGGCATTTGTTGTTGTTGTTGTTGTTGTCGTTGTTATATTGCCCATTCCGTTCGTGTTTGAAGGCATGCTGTTTTTTGTAACATATAAAATTGCTATCTAACTTGTTAAATTCCATATAGACCAAAATTTCGCTAAATATGACGGCCGTGTACCAAGATGTTTTGCGTTCTTCAATCGAATTTCTATATCCGATGAGTGAAGAAAAGGTTAATTTGATTGCGCAGCTATTTGCTCTTTTCAAAATCATCTTCTCTGCTTAACAGTATAGTGACGTTATTTTGCATAGTCTTGGAAATGGAAAGATATATAAGTCGCAACGTTTTTGTCAACGCTGGCTTCGTAAATTATTTTCAAAACTTGCAGTTGATTTCAGAAAAGTGTATTTATCTCCAAAACTTCTCAAAAACGTTTTTTTTCGTTCAATCTTTCGCAAGGTTTTTGATCTCCAATGTTACCTTTCTCATTTTATGGCGTTTAATTGTGGTTTAGAATGAAATGCTCTACCAAAACAAACGGCAATTATTGGCAATATGGAAGGCCTGCAACATCGGTTGTTCCCAAGCGGTCATCCATCCAGGTACTGCCCTACCATGCTCATCTTTCAAAACTTTCTAATTTTAAGTAGTACCTATGTTACAGGGTGGATTTGACTGGATCGAATCGTTCTGCCGTGTAGTTTGTTGCGATATTACCCCGAGAACTTATTTTAGTATACAGCAAAGTTTCAGTGACCAGTGCTTCTATATTCCTATTGTTTCACACCCTTGTTTGAATTTTATTATGGTCTTTTATAGGACTATAAACAAGATATACAGATCAACTGTCTTCCAATGGCCTTATCCACTCTAAAGATGGATTCTTCACGCTGCAGATTAACGATCAAGACCGCACAGGAAAAGGATTTCGTGTAAGTACAATGAGGTTGAAAAATCTGGCTCCACTTCACAGTGGTGGAAAAATATTTGCCTTCCTGCAAAGGAACGTCAAACCAGAGTCAGGAAAACAGTACGGTCACACGGTCACTGGCCGCAAGAAAGGTCTCTTAAAACAAAGGAATAACTTATGCTACACCTTAAAAATCCAGGGCGGGTAACTTACGCTCTCCGTGGTATGGGGTTGTGCCATTCTTAGGGTACCTTTTTATTTATTATAGAGCTCGGATTTATGGGTATGGTTTTCAACAATTTTTTATGTTTTCCGGATTTATGGGTATTGATTTATGGGTCAACTTCTTCAGCTTTTCCGGATTTATGGGTATGCTTATCAGAAATTTCCGGATTTATGGGTATACTTTTCAGACATTTTAGGGGTATGATATTCAGAAATGTTTCCGGATTTATGGGTGGTAGTTTTACGCTTCGAATGGCACAACCCCATATCATGGAAATTTAAGTTACCCCCCCCCCCTCGGGTTAAAAAAACCTATTTTGTTTTGAAAAATGAAAAAGGTTCTATCGAAACCTATATCTATCTGGAAGAAAGTTGAGAATTTTTCTGGACTCTGCGTCAAACTAAATTCTTCCCTACTTTGTCTTCGTAGGTATTTTTAGAGTCATTCGCACTTGTCTTCAGCTATAATCAGTTTTCATGGAGCTTAGAAGTTCATTGCTTTACTTGTTAGCTTTACTTTATTAGGCTTGACGTCTTGCAAGTCATTATTTACATATTTCACAGGCAAACTGCTACAACTAATTGTTGACAGGAATTGTAATATTGTGTACTGTGTAGGTCATGATCCACCAGGAACTTTACTAACTCTTGATAGCTTCTTTGGATTGCACAACTGTAAATGAAAGGACGATAATCCAAACAACCTTTTCACTTTTTCTTCTATTCTTTCTTTCCTTTATTCCTTCCTTTCTTTTCATATTTTCGATCAATCTTCTATTAATCCTTCGCTCTTCCTCTTCCTCCTCTCCTTTTTCTTTTCTTTCTATTCTGCTTTCTCTCTTTCTTCCCATTTTCTTGCTTCCAGACAAACAAGCTTAATGCGACGCTGCACGCACTCTTCCACCTCTGCCACTTCGCGCTTTTGTTTGTTTTTATCAATAATGTCGTACGTTTTAAGCAGCCAAACGTCGTTATCTATAATTCAAATACTGAATCTCATCATTGATTTCCTGTGTTTTCTGAAATACAAACAACAATTCATACTACCGGGTAAGGAAAAAAGCTTTTGGCATTTTTTGTTTGCTCCCTGGATATAAATGTAATATTATTGAAAACTGCTTTCTTTCACTGCCAATCTACTCAATTAGATTCAGTAATTTACCCATATTTAATTGGTCATACCTTCTTGTGGATATAAACGACTTTCTGCAGAAAGCTCACTTCAAAAACCTGTTAAAAAGAGTGAAAATGGATGCCAAATTTTTATCGGTTCTCCCTCCTAACAATAATAACACGTAACATGTATTGATCTAATCCCTCTGAATAAGTTTGTTGCACGTGCTAAAGCATGTTCAAGTCATTGCTGTTAGGTTGAAATGTTAGTGAAATTTGGTGGTGATTTTAGGACTTTTTGGAGGCTGCTTGGAGCGACTTTCTCGAGAAAATCCCTTGTACAATCATCTTATGACTATTGTAGGATATAAACCGTGTGACCGATTTCAGCCTGGAAAAATTCTAAAAATAGTTTGACATGTTCACTATTTAATCAGATGTTGCAAGTTATTGCCAGTTTGATGTCTAGGGGTCAATAGCTTTTCAAACAGTGCGCGTTTTTTCGGACTCACCCGGTATTAAAACCACACCTCCCTCCTGAGAGGGCATTTTGATTGGAACGAGGCACATGTTAATTTCTCACATTTTGATTGTTAAAGTCTCGTAAGTGTTATATTTGAATGCATACACATTCCTCATTTCAACAACGTAGATCCCTGTCAAAAATAAGGCCAACTGTCATTATATTACTAAAGGTATCTAGGCCAAGACAGCCTCTAACCGTATAGGAAGACGATAAGCAGACCTAATCCTTGAAATAGGCCAGATCAAATTTCTTCATCATTCGAAGTCATTCGTTGGAAAACATCACATTCAAACATGAATCATTTGTCGTTTAGAGGTTATGATATGCATACAAAAATTGTGTATTTGCGAGGCAAATATATTTATTCGGCTTCAATCTATTATGGAAGACAGACGCCTGAGTAAAAGGCTATTCCGATCAAGGGCCAAGGGCCTAACTGGAAAGGAAATAGTCAAAGGCAGGAAAACAGTTTTGGGCTTAAAATCGAAGAGGTGAGCTCGAAATTCGTTATTTTACCTCTTTGATTGTGACATCTTTTCGTTAATTTGTCTCAATGTTCGTCGTTTCATGTCGTTCCAATTTACTGATATTTTCGTAGCCATAGCGTTGCCATTTCTTAATTTCTGAGGCTTTCATTGCCAGGGGAAATAAGCTGTAAGTCATTGATAGCTATAGCCAAAGCATGGATTTTAGAATGATGAAAACGAAGTTTCACTTTCCGCTTTACATCTTTTCTATGTTGTGCTTGCCCCTTTGTTGTTTACAACGCGCAGCACAGTGTATGGTTTTGTTTAGGCCTGCAAGGGCGAATTTTGTGAACAAAATATTAAGGTTTCCGGGAAGAAAAAACTATTTGCCTTTCAGAGGAACAGATTTCACACTTCTGAGTGTGCTCAATCAAATTAAAACAAACAAAGAGGGCAAGGCATTATGGCTGGCTGCACAGAAGATGTGAAATCTAGCATAGCCTCCAAATCTTTATCTCGGCGTTAAAAAGGTGGGTGTAAAATTCAATGACCTATTTCTTGTGATTGAATGGCTTGAAAGAAACTTTAGATACTTATCTATAATTCTACCGTTGGACTTTTCAGAAATTTTGAATATTTTTCGAAATTACAGCGTATCTTGCATTTCAACTCATTTGAGGATATGACGTCATCAAATTTCTAAATCATAAACCAGATGAGTGATAGACTTTTGCTTGATACCATATTGTAGGCATTCATAAACTATGGTTTTCTTCGAAATTGTTTTATGTTACTTCAAACAGTTTAGAAATTACGATGGTTTTAAGTTTTTTTTGAAAATTTTTCTTGAATTCTTGAAAAAGAAGAAAAACACTCTAATTTTGAAAACATTGAAGATTTCGGAAAATTCCAACGGCAGAATTATAGAGAATTAGCTAAAGTTTGTTTGAAGTCATTCAGTTCAAAGAAATAGGTCATTAAATTTTACACCAGCCTTTTTAAAGATTTGGAACCTATGCTGTGAAATCTATTCTTGAGGCTGCCAAATTGTCTTAATCAGACCTGTATCCTTTGTTTTACAAACTTCACCGTTGCTTTTAGGCGTAAGACTTCTCCCAAAGAATGCTTGTTGAAGCAATTGTTCAAAGAAAGTACTGGGTTTTCTCTACTTCCTTGGAAGGCACGATGCTGGTATAAGAATAGGATTGCTCAGGAATATGCCTCCTTGGAGCATCGAGGCTATGATATAATAATACTAACAATAATTACTTTCTTTAAGGTTGGCTTGGTGTATAGCACTAGGCTGATTAATGCCAACCATTATTAATACAAAAATGATTGATAATTATGATCAACCTAAATGTAACCTAAATTTGCAATAAAATCCTTACACAATTTACAGTTACATGAAAAATTCCAAAACTTAATTTCCCAATATATTCCTATTTACAATATCTTTGACAAAAAAAAAAGAAAAATGAGATTAGTTTGGCTTTATATTTTCTACGAAATGTGTAGAGGGATGAGGAAGCTTTGACACCACTATCTAGGTCATTCCAGACCTTAGCCCCTCTGTACGCAAACAATTTCTGACCAGTTGGTGTTCTCAGTAGAAGTAATCTAAAGCCTGTTTTCGAGTGCTTCAGATACTATTTTGTTACTTCTGCGATAAAGAGGGTCTTGGTTTTTCTCATCCAGCGTGCTTTATCTGAAATAAGCCATACTTAATGAAATATCAATTAGATAATAAATGATTCCATCAACGCATCGAAACTGGATGTCATCGGGAAGAAGAAAGCGTTTGCTTCAAACGGTATGCATTGCATCGATTCAAATCTGATCATTTCTTGAAAATTTTCAAGTATAGTGTGGGTGCGTTCTTCTGTGACACTTCTGTATAGAACAAATCGATCATTTTCAAAAAGGAAAAAGTTCCATGGTTTAAACGTTGATGATAATTCCATTAATTACGACATTTCTCGGTATATACCGGGTGTCCGAAAATATGTCCAAAGATTTGGTTGCATTCAGCAATATGAATGTAACTTTAATCAATGGCAAATCACTTTCAAAATGTTCCTCGATAGTTATCATAGACATACCTCGTCTGTTGATTTTGGTGCTTTTAATGCAGAAATATTGACCTTTGAAGCTCAAATTTGGGTCCACCTTCAAACCAGAGCTTTGGCCTTTTAACCTGAGCAATTTTTCTAAGCACCTCAAATATATCAGCAATATCATTGATAAAATGTGAATGATTTTAGATCATACGAAACAACAAATGCAGGTTGGTTTTGAATCTTCAATTATTCAAAGAACATGCAGCTTTGGGCCACGGCATTTTCTCATTTTTTTAAAGGATCATCGTTACAATCCCTTGTCAAATCTACTATAGTTTTTTATATTCTTTATTCCATCTAAAAAGTTATGGAAGGGAGTTGAGTATTTATTATTCTTGATGGACTAAGGTGTTTACTTTTTTGGCAGATTCGAGGCAAGTGATGATTCCTCGTACCAATCATGGATGAATGCCTTTCAAACCAGCATTCAAATGGCTTTTGCTGATATGACTGTAAGTACAGCCCAGTTCATTTCATTTCATCATTACATGCAAATGCCATTGAGAGAACTACAGCATGCTACATTAAAACAACAAACTAGAATAAGGAAGTACAGACTCAGAAAATAGCAACTTTATAGGGGAATTTGTATGCAGGGAATTTCTTAAAGGAGGAGCTCCAGGAAGGTGCTTTTTGCTTAGTTTGCATACAGAATTCCTGTTTTCATTTGAACAGGTACAGTTCAATTCAACTAGAGGTTTTACCAGTTTCTTATAAGATGGGGTATTACTTTGAAAATTTTCTTAAATTCGCGTTTCTCATATGCGGGACACCACTGTACAGTTAGCGAGCTCACAGTAAGCCCCGGCCAAACAAGGAAACAGTTTTGGCCAACATTTTAAATTCGATTGCCAAGCAAAATATTGTTTCTTTTGGCCACGTCGCAAAATTTTGCTTGTGACAACTTTGACCTTATTCAAAGCCGTTGCCCAAGAACTATGCATAATTCTGCATGTCAAGCAATATTTTTGCAATGTGGCTGGACATTTTTTTTATATTCTTTAAATGTTACATTACATGTTACCTACTATACTTTCTAATGACTATACTACAATACAACACCACAGGTACGATACCACAGGCAGCAGAAGATAATGACTACGCCCGTGGCCATTAACATAAAGACATCCAAATGAATGAAGATTAAGTAAAACAACTACAAAAAGCTACACATACAATTAACTACTGATAAATACTGGGAACTGTTTCGCATTTGATGTAAGGCCAGCATAGGCGCACGATGCCGAACGACAGGAACCCCGGACGAGAGAACAACAATGACAGCAATTTCTACAACCACTACTGGTCCCCCCCCCCCCTGAGTCCCAGCCGCCCACCACACTACGCAGATTCTAGTGAAGAATGTCTTTGGCACTTGTCGTATCGTATACATAAGAAGCAGATGTTGCTATCAAAGACTGGCAGCATAAAATATTTGGTCCAAATTCTTTATAGAGTATTGAATCGTTACTATCATACTTTGAAGTCATTCTCCGTTCTACTCTTTGTCTGCTCAATATTTGCTGCCCTCCAACCGCTTCAGCCTAGGTTTAGGTCGAAGTTTAACGTAGAAATGCTCGCATCAATTTTAAACTAGCGTAATTTGATAAGTATCAGAAAAATGTCATTTATTTTTTTTCATGTGAACTTTCTGTTGATCAGGTTCTCGAAGCAATACAAGAGAATGCAAGCAATAATAATTGTGCAGATTGTGGAAAGAGAAGTATGTAGATTTTCCCTCGTTACACAAGGTATCCTTAAAGATCATTCGACGTTTGATTGGGTATTTAAAGGAATATCAAAATGAATGGACTCCATTGTAAGACAACCCTGTCTTGATCTCAAATTAGTTTTAGACGCTAGATCCTTGCAAGTCTGTTAAGAGCTAACTGAGTTACGAGCTTTTAAAGATCAAGTTTGTGCGAAAGCAGAAACCAGGGATATGACTTGGTTTGCAAAAAATCCCAAAATCGAAGTAAAATAAGGTTATCCAAAATCAGAGTAATATCTCTCGTTAAAGGCAATGTGTCCCCTATTGTTCTCAGCTTAGTTACTGCTTAGTTACGTGGCCATGAAATTCATGCGTCACAAAGCTTCTATGACCTTGATTTCTGGGGATAAAGAAAATTAGCGCAGACTTCTGGAATGTACAATAGAGATCTTTATCGAGTTTATTTTCATTCATCGAAGGGGACAGATTGCTTTTAATATCAGGGAGAAGCAAATAGGACTTCGAAAGTAATTGATTCTTGTAACCAACGGAATGCTTAATGCTGAAAAATTCATTATGTTTTTTGGGAGTCATGCTTTTATATCTATTCTATATTTTGAGATAAGGACTACCTAGCTGCTAATGGTTGCTTGAGCAATGATAATCGTCCTCACTAGTAACTGAATTTTTATTCTCCAGACCCAATCTATGCATCAGTGAATCTGTTGGTCGTTGTGTGTGATCAGTGCATCGGTATGGAATTTTAAATTTCTTTATTCATTATGCTGTGATAGTGTGAATAGGAGCATCACAAAACATTACATTACAATACATTACATTACATTGCGTTGCATTGCATTACATTACATTACAATACATTACATTGCATTGCATTGCATTACAAACATAAACAAATATATACCAATTTGGATTTGTTGGTTCAGATTGTCTCATTTCAACATTCCATAAAAGCTCTTTTTAACCCCCTCACTATTCCACCTCTCTAGTAAGCTTCTCTCTTGTAAGTTTTGAATATTCACCCTCTCTATTGATCCCCCCAGCCTCCCCCCCCCCGCCATTTATATCAAATACCAGAGGTTGCCAAATATTTTCCATTTATTTACCTAAACAAGTTTGCGTGTTAATTTTGATTGGTTTGTGTTAAAAATTGTACAGAAATTATTTATTTGACCCGTCGTACAATTTTTTGTTGTTGAAAATTTACAATACATATTTACTTAATTACTATACTTACAAGCTACTCTACTCTACTACAAGGACAAGACCACGGGGAGCAATAACTATGTCTTCCCACAATTGTACAATTGTATGTCGTACCGGGTGAGCCAGAAAAAAGTTCCCACTTTTGAAAATTCGTAACATCAAGAGTACTGGATGGATTGGAATTAATCAATATTTGCTTGACAGCCAAAAGATCGAAGTATTTTTGTAATTTTTCTCGCCTTGTTACAAGCATTGGAAAAATTGGTAAATTCAAGTTTACAAAAACTTGATTGTTGCAAAATGACTGAAAAAGGCCTAAAATACATGATCAACTCGTAAAGGACTCATCGCTCAGTACAACAGAGAAAAAGCAATTTCTCATGGATGGAGATATGGTCTGCAGATTTATTGCCATGGGATTGAAAATCTTTAGTATCTGTTTGAGAATCTATGTCTTATTACTCTTGAGAGAGGTGAAACGCCCGTGTGTAAGGAGAGTCCAAACGATTTGATCAAGTGTTTTAGGCCCTTTTTAGTCATTTCTAAAACATGAAATGCTTTTAAAGTTGAATTTACCTGTATTTGCAGTGCTCGTAAGAAGACGAGAAAAATCACAAAAATACTTTGATCTTTTGGCTTTTAACTAGAATTTGAATCATTTAAATCCATGAAGTACTTGTGGTGCTATGAATTTTGGAAAGTGGGAACTTTTTTCTGGCTCACCCGGTACAATTGTATATTGATTCCGCAGAATATCAGGTAAAGAGCAAAAAAGCTATGATCTGTATCAATGTCATTTGACTTAAGTGATTAAGACTCCTGCCCCCTCTTTAGTAAGCCTTTCTCTCTTTCAAGTCCCCCTCTGGAGTCATCGAAATAGAATAGTGCTTTTAAGGGGCTTAATGGAGCTTTTACGGTAAACTGGGTACGATTTCACGTGGCATCTTTCGTTTACATGTATGTTTTATGAGAACAGCTCACAGATGCCCAAAAACGTAAGAAGCTTTAGTAAATGGACGAAAACTTTCTTTTGGTTGTAGAAATCCAGAGCATCTTTTCATTTTATTTCCACTTATCTTAAATTCTTTCTTGTGTTACTCGGAAAGTATGAGTTATGTCTATATAGAGGCATTGCTTCATAAAGCTTCGTAATGAAATGTTCACGAGGGCACAGGACGTTAGCTCAAGAATGTTATGAAATTTTGTTATACAACCTAACGAAACTTAGCGAAAAATTGATGTATTATCAGACTTTTCTCATTGTGAACAAAGGTAAATATTGTTCCAATATTTTATTGACAACAATTTTATTTCTCAGAGCAATTTGAGGAAGTGTTAGCAAACTTTGAATGCCCCAAAAATTGTCGGCTAACCAAGGATTTTTCAGGGCAATTGTTGTGAAAAAGCTGTCGGGGAAAATTACTGTTTTGCGGAAGAATATTTACCCATCCACGATAGTTAAATGTCATAAAAAGTTTTTCAGTATGTGTAATTTTGCTTCCAGATGTGAAGGGCAATTTAAAGTTAGTTGACGGAGATAAATAGCTAACTCAAGAGCTGCATATGCAGGTCTAAAATTAGCCTATTGTATTTTATGATTTCGACACATGCGTGCATTTCTTTTCACTTGGGGAGCAATTACGTGCGCAGGCGTTTCTTTGTTCTACTTATAGATTGCCTCTACTTTGCTCCCTCAACTAACTTTAAAGTTTGCAGCATAGGAATCAAATCTTTAAAAACATTGCACGATTGGTTAATGCATCTTTTTTTTGATTTAATGGCGTGAAAGGAACTTCAGGTATTTGGTTATAATAGTTCTTTGGCGGTCTTTGATATCTTGAATATTTTCAGAATTATAGCGTATTCGAACAGTTCTCCGGTTGTGATGTTATGAATTTGATTAATCGTAAACCGCAACAGCTGCAACTTTCTGCTTACCACCATTTTTGCTGCCGAAGGCAGCCAACTATTCTGCTTCAATCAGCGAGCGAAATTAGCATGTCTGCCTGCCTGTCTGCTGTCGTCAGGCTTTGTAGATAGACGGGCCAGCTCACGGCTGCGGTTCGCGGGCTCGCGGCTTGTGAGCATTTATCCAACAAACAACGACAGAAGTTCTCCAACGAAAGATAATGAGTTCTTCCTACCTAACTACGTCAATGGACGACAAAGGTTTATTTCTGACAGTGCAGAACTCAATATTACGGACCACAGAACCATGGACTACAGAACTACGGAATCAAGGGCCTTGGACTAAAAACCGGCGGAGGAGGGTAACTCAATATTCGATATCATTTACCTATTGAACCATTACCCGACTGTAAATTCAAACATAATACACGCGTTTCCTTAGAGATAATCATTCAATTAATTTCTATAAAATTGACCTCGCTATAGTCGCATTTGGTACAAATACTAGACTTGCCCCAAGTCTATCTCTTCCGTCCGTCTACCGTTCCCTTTTTACGGTAGTTCCTGGATCCGCTATTTCATGGATCTACCATTCCAACATTCCGTCAAGAGAGTTCGAGAGTTAAGGGACTGTCTGTTTCCCCTTAGTTTGACATCGAATAGTAAGGTTAGGTAATCCATTCTGCAATTTTCTGAAATGTGCGGCAAAAGTAATTCTACCGGTAGTAATAAGAAGTTCCTCCGGCTGGCATGTAGACTTGCCTCAAGTCTATCTCTTCAGTCCGTCTTACCGTTCCCTTTATGGTAGTTCCTGGATCCGTCATTTCCTGGATCCACCATTCCAGCATTCCGTCCAGAGAGCTGGGGTGAGAGAGATCTCTCGAGCTCTCTGGACGGAACATTGGAATGGCGGATCCAGGAAATGGCGGATCCAGGGAACTACTGTACAGGGAGCGGTAGACGGACGGAAGAGATAGACTTGGGGCAAGTCTATACAAATACTAATCGGCAGCACTCGCTGATTGATGTTATATCCAGTATAGACCTTCATAGATTATGGTTTTCGTCAACATTGCACCGTTTTTCTTCCATTGATATGCCAGGTGAGTCAAAAAAGGGCCGGCTTTTGAAAGGCTACTGCTACCTGGATATAGAAGCAATGATATTTTGCAATATCTGGTTAAATAGCTAGCATGTTCAATTAAGTTTAGAATGTTTCCTGGCTGAAATCGGTCATTCCGTTAAGATTTTACAAGAGATTTTCTAAAAAATGTCCCTTCGAGAAGCCTTGAAAAACGTGCTAAAATCATTAGCAAGTTTCACTAATGTGTTTACCTTACAGCAATGACTTGAGAACGCTTTAGCACATGCTATCCTCTTGGGGGAATGAAAAAATCGTCCCCCTAAAATGAAAAACTTCCGATTCCATTCTCCCAAGAGGACAAAATGCATGAATGCATGCGAGTGTCGTTATTGCCAGGAAGGAAAACAAAGGGAAATTTTGTTTGTCTTTTTCCTTCACTTGTGCAGGTTTTCGAAAGGGGCTTTCTTTAGGAAATCTCTCATATCGATAGGATGAAATTACGGATCAAAGCCGGGTAAATTACTGAGCCTAATTGGACATATCGGGAATAAAACAAAACATTTTTCAATATTATTGCTTCGATGTTAAGGGAGCAGCATTTTTTCAAACGCCGGGCCTTTTTATTGATTCACCTGGTAGGATTCACACAATTGTAATTGTTTTCAAAGCTTTTTGTAACTCCTAAGGGGAATAATTCCAAAAATAATCAAGATATCGAAGATTGACAATGAACACTCACAACAAAGTACCGGAACTTCCTTTCAAGCCATTAAAGCAAACGAAAGATGCATTAACCAATCACATGCAATGTTTCTTAAAGATTTGACTCCTATGCTAAAGTTTGGTATGTTACCCCCTGCAGGATGTCATCGAAGACTTGGTGCCCAGATTACGAAGTCAAGATCGGTCCTGATGGACTTGAAAATTTGGAGTGAGCCATTAAAAAAGGTACTTAATGAAAACCAATTCTAATTCACTGTTTAATGAATACTTTGTGTCTCTAAGAAAGTACCCTCCTTTTGGGTGGAAAGTGGAGCAAAATGATAATATCGATAACATGTCAGGGACTTTCTGAGTGCACAGCTGAAATTGCTAATTTTCAACTGAAATGCACGTACTTTGGCCTTGCATTTAGAAATCGTTCTCCAGTAAAGACACTAGTTCGCAAAGTCAAAATTTAGATCACACCTTAAACCATAGATTCTGAGAAAGGGCCTTGCCATGATTTGATATCATATGCGTTTTCCAAAGGAATTTTCAACTTCTAATTTTAGTTTTTGCTTTTGAAGAGAGTTATGCTTTGAGATGTTTCGATTGTTTGCAATATTTTTGCAGCTAATGCAGGTTGTTGGCAATGCAAATGCGAATAAATTTTGGGAGCGAAAGATGCCTGAAGATGACAAGATTACCCCGGATACATCAAGGTAAGTTATGATTGCCTTTTACTTTATGCACTTATTTTCTAAAGAAAGTCATCATCATCATCATCATCATCATCATCATCATCATCATCATCATCATCATCATCATCATCATCATCATCATCATCATCATCATCATCATCATCATCATCATCATCATCATCATCATCATCATCATCATCATCATCATCATCATCATCATCATCATCATCGACCCATTATCCAAAAGAAGAAGGGGTCTAAGAAACAAAGAGCAAAAGCTTGCTACGGCAGTTTCCACATTTTGAGAAACTTAATCGATGTTGCCAAGGCGCTCCCTGATGTAGCCTTTGTTGAGACGCGCTTCACACATAACTTGAATAGAGGATGAAATAATTAATGGGATGGCCTCAGCAAGCTTTTTCTCTTTGTTTCTTAGACCCTTCCTTCTTTTGGAGAATGGGTCTTCTCTTTGGCTACTATCTTAGTTGAGATCAGGCAAAATGTCTTCGTTCATTTCAAGAAGAAGAAGAAATGATAGCAATATGTGTTGTGTTTACCATGACGTCCTTTTGCCCTTTTTACTAGTATATCTTTGTTTTCAATGCTTGTAGTGACGAAAGGTACGAATTCATCGTATCGAAGTACAAAGAGAAGAGATATATCAATTTTTCACAGTATTATGGCCAGAAAGACAACCTTGGACAAGTGAGTATTGTTCTTGGAGAGATAGACATTTAATAGACAATTTAATAGACATTTAATAGACATTTTAGCTATTCTAAGAAGGAATCTGAATTGGACGATAATTTCATACATTCTGAAGAATTTTCGAATGTGCACATTACTGATGAAAGTTATACCGCCACTCGTTCGAACTTCGCGTATGAAAATGTACACAAATAGTCCTCGATGCAGACTCTTTTGTAGAACAGCTAAAACGTCTATAGACCTTTTTACTCGCTAGAAAAGAGGTTTGGATCGAGCGTCTAAATCTGGTAAACTTTGAGAAGGATAACGAAAGCACGACCCCCATTCTTGGTAGATACACTGCTAGCTGTGGGATGCAGTTCCTTCGCATCTCAGGACACTTTTCAAAGTTAATCATCAATAACTTTACTAAAATTTAGTTTCTATTGTCTCGGTTTATTCACAGGCAAGTTTTATTCGCCTCTAGGCCTTGTTTCTTGTTATTTTAATTCATCGTTAGCTGATTTTGTCGTGTAGCCATTTCAAAACCATGTGCGAGCATACAAGGGTTTCATTTTGCGAGTTTGTGAATCGAAGTTTGCTGTTTTCAACCGTTGTTATTCAAATGAAGGAAAAGTCAGCTAAAAATGAATGAAAATGACGAGAAGCAAAGCAAAAAGACCAATAACACTTGCCTGTGTGTAAACTAAACCATTGCTAACTCACATGGCGCAAAATAGTCGATAACAAACTCTCGGAAAAGTGTCGAGCTCCGAAACAAATTCATGCCACAGCTAGTAGTGTATCCACTGAGAACGGGGGTCGTGCGTTCGTTTTCCTTCCCAAACTTTACCAGATTTGGACGCTCGATCCAAACCGCTTTCTAGCAAATCAAAAGGTATGTTGATGAATTCAGCAATAGACCTTTTAGCTATTCTTAAACAACATTCGAAAGAACGATATTTTGATAAATTTTGATGAATTTTCGAATTTGCACAATAGCGACAGAAGCTCCAATGCCACTCGATCGAACCTCGTGTATAAAAATGTATAAGAATAACGCTCGATCCAGGCTCTTTTGAAGAATAGCTAAAAGGTCTATTGTGAAAGAGTTTGTACCGTCTACAGCCAACTCAAAGACTACCCTTTTTTCGTAAATCTTGCTTGGTCTTAAGTTGAATAGCAAAGAAGGGTTTTCACTCGTGTGATTTCTACGAAGTCATTCACTTTCGTTGTGGTTCGTAAACGAGATAAGAGCTGATTTATAAAAGTCATTAATGTTCTGAAAGATCTAAAGATTGGGCTTGAAATAGAGGGGGCTTTTAGATATGGGGTTTAAGCTTTGAATTTGATATTGCCAAAGTAAAGAGAGAATCAGTCGCTAACAGATCATTCAGCGTGATGGGACCTCAGTTGTGGAATGACACTCCTAATGGTTCAAACGAGTTTCAGATTGACATTATATAGGATTTTTGGGACTTTTAGGAACTGTAGACGCATTTGAAGATAATTATCAAAAACTGCGTTATGCTAAGTTACTTATTTGCAATGTTTATGCTTTCTTTGCGTGGTCAGTTGACATTTTCATCTGTCAAACTGAGGTTGGCTGTACGAAGGTCTCTGAAAATCGAAATATTTTATCTGTAGCTAAAGTTGTAGTTGCACTGCTACACCATCTGTTGTATGTCTATCTGTTCGTTTTCTGTCCATTTGTGCTTCCTGTAATTTAGACTCAATACATGTCGCAGTTTCGCTTTTTGACTGAACTGATACCGCTACAACTACGACTCATTTCCCTTCACTTGCAAAAACGAAGTAGCCTCGTACTGATGTCATATATACCTTAATATGGCTAAATCATCTACTATTTTACTTCGAAGCGACCGAGCCTAAAACGCCTCAAAAAGTATTTTTCCAGAGGTATTGTACCATAAAATTTGCTATCAGTACTTAGATGAATGTTTCTTCAAGCCCTACTGCAAAAACGCCTTCCCCTCAGCCATATTCTCATTAGGACACAAAGGCGACAAATAATTGTCGCCAATTTAGATTTTTGTCCGGTTGTACAGCTCTAGGGAAATGAGGCCCGCATTGAAGCGACAATAACAACATCAATGAGATGAGATGGGATGACATGAGCGTAAGTTGGGGGTGCTTTTGGAGTGCGGCTAACTTACCTTTCATTTCTTTTGTAGGCTCTGCGAGCAAACGTCGTGACAGATGATATCATAACAACGTTGCAACTCATTGTTTGTGGAGCATCTGTAAGTCTAAGTTAAATGGGACATTTTAGCCTAGACTTCGTTGTTTAAGGAAACAACTGTAGTTATCCGAGTCAGATTTAAGAACCAGCGCAGAAGCCCAAAATGTGCTTCAGTAGAAGTTTAAATCCAACCCTTGTTGGGAATGATGCAATTATTGGATTGATATATCACCCTCAGTGAAAATGTATTTCTAGTCAACCCTAAGGCGCATTTGTTGACAACAGATAGCCCCAGAGGGTGAACTCAATCATATGAGTGACAGGGGGCCCCAAAACAATCGATAATCACCAAATCGAAACCAAAAAAGTAGATCCATTTAAAATTCAACCTCAAAAATTTATCTTTTACTCAACCTATTCAGCCTGAGCAGACTCTTGTTCGTTATGCGTACCACGTTTAAGAATTCGAAAGCTGGCACCCAAGAAAATAAGTAGATTTCTTACCCCCAAATTATTGTAAATCGTATAATCTGCTGCCCACGAAAACATGTGGATAAAGTCCCGACCCCAAAAGATTGGAAAAATGCAGGTTTGTTCCGACCCAATTCTAGGCAACGTCAAAATGTCTAGTCAAGATTTAGTCTGAATTTATGAGCAATGTAGTCCGGCATTTCTTTAAACCTGCAATCCTTGGCCAAACCCTTGTTACAAACCGGGAAGAGGTAGATCTGAAGAGCCAATTCCCTCCCCCCCCCCCCCCCTAAGTCAATGTTGCTGGTTTCTCTAACTTCAAAATATCATGCAGCAAGTGCCCAGAGTGAAGACAAACAAAATTGACTCAGGGGTTTAGAAAACATTTCAGCTGAAATACTAGGCTCTGTAATTTTTGTCGAAAAATGCTTGAACACTAAGTTTGTGGCAAGAGGCTTTGTCCAGGATTATAATCAGAAAGTGTTTGGTTAGAAAATCATTTTCCAGAAACCTTAAGCCTGAATTTTTTCATTGTTAATCTAATGACTTTATATTATTCATTGATTTCAGGTTTATTACAACACACCCGAAGATGAAAGAACGCGTAAGTTCTATGCATCAAATTTACTTTGTTTTAACTTGATGTTAAAAGTGTGGGAATAGTGTAATTGTACCCAATCTGTATAAAACATTGCGTGTCGGAAAAGACATGTTATCGTTAGTTATTCCTCAATTTGATTGAGCCGTGAAAATGTGTTGTGAAAATTATAACTTTGATTTTGTACTGGGTGTCCCTAAACAATTGTGCCTCGTTTATATGGTTGCTGCAACAAGGGCAGATTTTGTAATACAATAGCATGAGCTGCTTTTGTTGACACCTCAATTCAAAGCGATTAGAGATTGTAGACAAAGGACATTTTCTCAACCAGTAAATCAAAACAAGCAAAGCCGCAAAAGTTTCTCTGAAACCCAGGTAGCTAGCGCGCTCGTTCTGCATTCCAGAAATCATTTTTAAGTGCAAACATGAGCACAGATCGAAAGGAGAAGGATACATCTACACATCTGCCGCGGGCATTTTATTTCTTTGGTCCAAAAGCTGAGCAGTAAATGTTTTGATAACACCCAAAAGAATAAGAGAATTGAATTGCCTCCCAAACGGCTTTTGAACCAAACAAATAAAATGCCCGCGGCAGATGTGTAGATGCATCCTTCTTCTTTCGATCTAGCTCATGTTTGCCCTTAAAACCGATTTCTGGAATGCACAACTGGCGAGCTAGCTACCCTAGTTTCAGAGAAACTTTTGCGGCTTTGTTTGTTTTGATTTACTGGTTGAGAGAATGTCCTTTGTCTACAATCTCTAATCGCTTTGAATTGAGGTGTCAACAAAAGCAACTCATGCTATTGTATTACAAAATCTGCCCTTGTTGGTTGCTGCAGATGAGCTGTAACTTCTATTTACCTGTTTTCGAAGAGGTGCGTGGGAAAGGCTTCAACTTAACGTTTGAGACCCTGTTTTAGCCAATCGGACAAATGACTGCTGATTAATTGCGCAATAAAGTCCAAAAAGTCATTGTTTCACAGACAGCATTTCCTTTGTTCGCTAAAAATGTCAAAATCAAATAAATACCACAAGAAAGGGTTCTTGTACTGCATTTGAACTTTTTATACTGCTGAGAAAGAGTTATTGTATTGTTTGCTGCTGACACAACACCATTGACCTATTTTAAAATGTATGAAAAATTCAAATACAGTAAATCCCGGATATAAGAACCAACTTTTTGAGAGCCAAGCTGAAGCAGGCTCTTATTTTAAAGGTACTAAAACCCATTTCAAGGTATAAAGGCTCTTATTTAAAGGGTGCCTTGTGTAGGCCGTTTTAGAATCTTCACCAAAGATCTTCGGCCCTGTTGTTTGTTTTGAAGCTCTAAGGTTACAAACAGCAGGGGAGGAGATTCATACTTTAACAGTTAACTTGGACAAAAATAGAATTAATAACAACAATCCAAAATCAACTTTGCTACCCCTGTAATAAAAAATGTTTTTCATCAAACTGAACAGGTTGTTAATTAGAAGGTGCATGATTCAGGAAAAACAGTCTCTAGCTTCTTTTTTGTGTAGGTTCTTGTATGCGGGGATTTACTGTACTACCCTAAAACCTTCTCTTGCAGTATTACTTGATTTTGACCTTTTTGGAAGATAAAGAAAGTGCCGCTGTTTTTGTAACAGTCACTTTTTTTACTTTTTCGTGTCATAAATCTGCAATCAGTTGTCCGATTGGCTAAAACGAAGTCCAATACTGTAAATTGAAGCGTATCCAAACAACTGTACCAGAATTGGAACAATAGAATCTACCGGGTGAACCAGAAAAAAGATCCCACTTTTGAAAATTCATAGCACCAAGAGTACTGGATGGATTGGAATGAATCAATCTTTTTTGACAGCCAAAAGATTGAAGTATTTTTGTGATTTTTCTCGCCTTCTTATGAGCGCTGGAAAATTTGGTAAATTCAAGGTTACAAAAACATGGTGGTTGCAAAATGACTGAAAAAGGCCTGGACAATACTTGACCAAATCATAAAAGGACTCCTCGCTCAGAACAATAGAGAAAATGCAATTTTTCATGGGTAAGAGATATTGTCTGCACATTTATTGCCGTGGGATTGAAAATCTTTAGTATCTGTTTGAGAATCTATGTCTTATAACTCTTGAGAGAGGTGAGACGCCCATGCGTATTGTTCTGTGTGAGGAGAGTCCTAACGATTTGATCAAGTGTTTTATGCCCTTTTCAGTCATTTTGCAACAATGAAATCTTTGTAAAGTTGAATTTACCTTTATTTACAGTACTCGTAAGAAGACGACAAAAATCACAAAAATACTTCGATCTTTGGGCTTTTAACTAGAATTTAAATTATTGAAATCCATCAAGTACTTGTGGTGCTACGAATTTTCGAAAGTGGGAACATTTTCCTGGCTCGCCCGGTACATTCATTCAAAGAAGCGTGCAAATGAGGCACACTGTTTGTTGGACACCCTGTAATATAAATGAGATCGGTTATACCCTTCTAAAGCTATGATAAAGAATGACCGATTTATGGAAAATATGTTTGACGTCTGATATGCCTTTCCAACACAGAAGGTATGGCTTTTCAAAAGTGATGGGTAATTCACATTAGAATGTATTTTCTGATTGTGCAGAAAATTTTACTCAGCCAGTACATTTTATCTTTTTTCGTAGCTTATGACCTAGCAACTGAGGCAAACCAAGAACTACAAATGGTATGTAAGAGATAGCAAATTTTTTTGCCCTACACTCATTTTAAGTCATTTGTTAATCTTTCCAGAAGGTCCTCCCCCTAATATGTGGCTACTTGCAAATTTTATCGCAAATTGCTGCAAACTTAGAAGTCTTCTTGCAAGAAGCCCCTGATGATATTGTTTCAAATGCTAAATTGGTGATAAAGTTAATATTTAATAAAGAAAAGGCTACTATATCAACGGTGCATGTCGTGTCGGATACACTGCAGTAAATCCCCGCATATAAGAACCTATAAAAATAAGAACCTATAATAGGCTGTTAATCCTCAATTATGCACCTTGTAGTTAAAAACCTGTGTCAGTTTGATGGAATATATGTTCTTATTTCAAAGTTGTTTTTTGATTGTCGTAAGTAAGTTTATATTTGTCCAAGTTAGCTGTCAGAATTTGAATCTCCTCCCCTGCTGTTTGTAATCTCATAATCAGTTATTAGGTACATATTATCTTTGCCAAAACAAATAACAGGGCTGAAAATCTTTGGTGAATATTCTAAAACGGCCTACACAAGGTTGAAATTAGTCTTAGTACCTTTAAAATAAGAAGCTTTTTCAGCTTGAGTCTCAAAAAGTAGGTTCTTATTAGCCTCACTACATAAGGACCCTCAACTTACGCTCATCTAATTGAAGTGAATTAATGTTGTTGTTGTCGCTCCAGTTGAGGGCCTTATGGACTAACTCTTCTCAAAACGGCAAAAAAATTCTCGCCAGGAACAAATTTGTTCCTGGACCAATCAGGATGCAACACTTGAAATAACTTGATGGGATTGGCTGATTCTTCTTCAATTTAAACTTCCCGCCAAAGGAAACAAAAGCATTCGAACAACGCGTTCGACTGAACTGCTGCAACGATCAAAATCTCAAAGTAGCGAACGAATTTGCGAGATCTTTTGCGTCCCCAAACAACCAAAATATCACTTATGGGTAGGATTTTTTTGCTTTAATAGCTTGAAGAAACATTCATCTAAGTACTGATAGCTTGTTTTGCAGTGTAGTACTTCAGGAAAACCACTTTTTGTGGCGATTTAGGGTCGGTGGTTTTGAGAAAAAATAGCAGATCATTTAGGCCATGTCCTATTCTGGAAGCGTAAGTCCATGAGTCGTAGTTATAGCGTCCATCAGCCTATCAATAGCGATAACCTACGAACATATAATCAGTCTAGGTTCTTATATGCGGGGATTTACTGTATTAATAGGATGCATGTGATGATGTAAATGTAAATGAAGTACCGGGTGTCCCCTTAAAAGTCTACAGATTTAGTTGGGTCCAGTGATGTGAGTTTAGCTTTAATCATTAGCTAGTCAATCTCAAAGTATTCCTCGATAGTTGATTTGAACATTGGTAACTTGTTTGTTGATATTGGTGCTTTGAGGGTAGAAATATTAACTTGAAAGCTCAACTTTGCGTGCATCTCGACACTAGAGCTTTAGCCTTTTGGCCTTAGCAAGTTCTTGAAGCACATATTAATTTAAAACTGAAATTAAAGTCAACTTAAGAAACTGCCCAATGAGTGACTTCTGGAAGCAAAATGTTGTACGACCGAATATTGCTCAAATTTTACCAAGTCTACTGTTGGTTTATTCGTTGTGCCTCAGGAATTCGTATTAGGCCAATCAAAAGGCCTGAGCTCTGGTTTATAGGTGGACGCATATTTGAGCTTTCAAGATTCATATTTTACTCTCAAAGCATTAATATTAACAAACAAGGTACCTATGTTCAAGTGAACTTTCGAGGGACATTTCGAAAGAGATTAGCCACTGATTAAAGCGAAATTCACATCCTTGCATCAAACTAAATCTGTCTCGTTTTTTGGGACACCGGGTAGAAATTTGGGAAGAGCGGAACACGACAAATATGACAGCGGATAACTTACGATTACTGTGATTGCTATGATTGCTGTGATTGCTATGATTGTTATGATTGCTATGATTGCTATGATTGTTATGATTGTTATGATGACTTTATTACGACAGTGAATATGGTGCGAATTATAAATATATGAATTGCTTGCCTGCGTGCAAACTATACCCAAGGAAAAGGTATAGTCTGCGCAGTCCCGTTCACTTTTGTTGTAGTGCGTGCTTCAGCATCATTTCGCAATAGTGATAACAAAGAAACCTTATTGTTGTAAGAGCCAATAAAATCACTCTCCTGGAAAACGAGGAAGTAATCAGATTTGAGAACGGCTATCATGTGATTAAATCTCATGCTTACTTTGTTCTCAGGCAAACTTCATTAGCAACACAATACCCTGGTATTTTGAGCACCCTACGGCAGACAATAAACATACGCTAAGGAGAAATGGCCATTCAAACTACCTTTTAAATGAAATACTGACACATACAATACACGGAATTGAGCAGCGTTGCGCAGACTATACCTTTTCCTTGGGTATTGTCTGCACGCAGGCTAATGAATTGCTAATATTTCGTCCAGCCAATATTTTGTGCACCAAAAGCAAAAGACCAGTGAAAGCCGTAAATTTGCCATGATTCGTTTTGCCCCCACTCTGACTATTTTGCCCCACCTTACGCAAATAAATGATAGTTTGTTTTTGTTTCTAGGAACTTCTACGTCAATTCAATGGACATTTGAGTACGTGATGCATCTTACAGTCTTTCTACTCCATTGAATTTCTTTGATATACTCGGCAACTTAACTTTTGTTTTTATCGCATGGAAAATCATTGGAGAAGGGACCATCCTGGACCAGATGGCATCCCTTTCATAAAAGCAAATTTGATACCAATTTTCTATGAAAGTTTATTGATATGGGGTGACTCAAAAATGTCCCACTGTTTGAAATATAATTGTAGCAAAAGTAGTTGTGCGATAAATATAGGGATTAATTTTTCTAAAAGCTGAATGATTGAAGTATTTTCTGTATTTTTTACAATTTTTCAAGGTAGTAGTTTCTTGAAAAATTCAAATGACCAAACAAATCAGTCGATCAGAACAGCCAGAAAATGGCCTGAAATATATGATCAAATCTTCCAGTTTGTTTGAAATCTGTTTGAAATTATTTTGAGAATTTGCATGACTGACAAAATGATGAACTGAAACTGAATCGGAATCGGAAACTGAAATTTATATCTTATTGGTCGTTCTAAATAGAGGATGATATTGAAAATAGTAAAACTGGCAAGCTATGTTTCTTTTATTTCAAGTTGCCTTTGATCATGCATTTTTAGGCCATTTTCTGAATGTTGTGCAAGGTCAATTTTTGAATATTTTGAATTTACCACAGTACCACAATCTTGAAAATTACCAAAAAAAGTACAAAAGCACTTTAATCTTGCAGCTATTGGAAAAATCAATTTTGATGACTATCTATAGCACAAGTGAATTTGCTTTCGTGGTTTTTCGAACAGGGGACATTTTCGTGAGTCACCCGATTCTTATTCAGGTCTCATTCAATTTCCACCCTCTACAGTAAGAACCCGCAAAATAGAAACCAGTTTTTTCAAAACAGCCTGTTTAGTTTCTTATTAAAAGGTCATTAACCTTGAAACAGGCTGAACGGTTTCTTATGACATGGCTAAGAAACCTGCACTGATTTCAGTTTAATCTGTCATGAAAACCTAGAGCAAACATTAGCGGACAGTATGTTCTCGTTACCTAGCATTTTCTCTAAATTTACTCGACGATAGCATACATGCCAAATTTATTATTATAGATAGAGATGCCTTTGCATGAAATGTCTAAAAATGTTGGGCACCTGAGTTTCACGAAGATTTTCAAATATGAATTTATTTGGGATCCTTCTATAAGAAACCTTTCTAAAATCAGGCTGAGAAGTTTCTTATATGAGGGCACCATTTCTCAAAAAAATCAGCCTGAGGTTTCTTATAAAGTGGTTTCTATTTTGCGGGTTCTTACTGTACTGTCCTAGGAGGCTCTTCAGGGTATTTGCAAGAACAAACTTGTCTCACACCAGAGACATGATACTGCGTAAACCCCTACAGTATCTTTTGAGTAAATTTTCACCCTGTGACTTGTCACAATTTAAAAGCCATGAAAATTTTCTATGAAATATAAAATATAAATATACTAATATTGTCAAGTCACTTGAGTATTCAGACTAACCAATAAAACAGTTTGCTCAAATATGACATAAGAAAGACGAAATATTCGTTCTAAATGTTCTGTCTTGCTTCTTTAGAACTCAGAAATAATCTATTTTCGATCATCCAGAATTCTAGTAGTCTATGAGAGCCACTGAGATAGGTTTCTTTTTTCGTTTTTGGTGGGTGTTTACAATTTCCATCCCAACATAGACCCACATGTAAACTCAACATGTAATGAGAAACAAAAATTATTGTCGTTTTAAGGCAATCTGAAAGGCATGGTCACATCTTTTTCTTGCGAGGTACCTCAGGACCACCCATAGAAGCGTCGGCTCACTTTGCTCGCCTGCCAATTTGCCTTTTTGCCCCCTCCTCCAAACAACAAATTGTATCTCGGTCCTTGCTTGCATAGTCAGTATTTACGTTGTACTCTATTTGCTCATGTTCTGGACTCTTATCTTTCCTTGCTTTTTTAATTAAGCTGCCGAAGAACGAGAAAAGGAGGAGAGAGAAGAAGCGGTAAGGAAATTTTCGTTATTTCTATCATTATTATAAGATTCCTTGAAGGGTTTGTCGTTGGGTGTTTAAGCCCCATCCAAAATTTCATTTTTACAAATTAGCTCCCGGGGGCTTATTCGAGGAATTAAACGAACGTGTTTGCATCAATTCTGTTAACAGATATTTTCATTTCATATTAGGAGCGCCTGAGGAAAGCAAATGAAGAGATAGCAGCATCTGCTGCTCGACAGCCTGCCTATGAAAAGCAAGGTGTCTTACTCAAACGAGGTCCAAAGAACAATGAGGTAAATGGCACTTGTATTTTGTAGCTCACTCCATAAACGTCTTTTGTGAGAAATTTGAATTAACCCTTATTTAGTAACAAATGTTTCTTAAAGTACAAATCCAAAGATAAAGATTGTATTGTAACGAATATTGTATTGAACTTGTTTTACAGCATTTTCATCTTTTCTCTGAAAGAGTTAGATGTTTAAATGAGTTGCTTTTGCGCAGTGATGTCATATTGCTAAAAAGTTTATCAGCCTACGCAGGAGGACGGCCTAAGCACACGAAAGGCCCGTGCTGCCTGAAGAACTTCTATAACACGTACCAATTAGAGGAGAATTTCACATTGAATTTTTTATATTAGCTAGCTGATCTCTATCTTTGTTCAATAACATCTTGTGCAGCCCCTTTACACTGCCAGTGTTATGTTCAAGAAATCGTCCGGTCGTATCACACATCGTCTTGTGGAAACCAAACGATCAACTCGTGAAATTATTGTTATTGAAAATGATATTGGTCACCAGCGCGCTATTTATGCGGACTCAGTGGCTTTAAACTTTGCTTTCCCAAACTTCTGGCCCAGTTTAAACATCGTTCTCTGCCGGGTTGAATTACATAGATGTAGATGCTGCTAAAAACTTCTAATTTCCAATTAGATTTGACACAAAACTTTGCTTAATTCACGGCCGTTTTGAATAGGTCAAACGGCAGGAGTTCACCCCCACCAGCTCCAATATCTGTTATAGAACAGTTGTTATACTGGGTGAATCAAAAACGACCTTAACGCGTTTGGTGGGCTGTGGAATAGAAAATATAAGGCCGATATTCAAAACTGAAATAATAATCTATCCGTTAAAGGCTAATTTGAATGTGAAATCGTTTGGTAAAATCACTCATCTTTTAGGGCCCGTTTACATGAGAAACTCAAACCGGTTTGAAATTTCACCCCATTGTCTGGTCAAAGCCCTTATAGTGTTTACATGGAAAATGCGATTTCTAACTCAAACCGGGGTGAAACTCAACTCGCCTGTTCAGATCGGTTTGAAATGTCACCCCAGTTTGAAAACCCCATGTGAACGCAAAATATTTTCAAATCGGTGTGAGATGCAGTGTCTCAGGTTCAAAGTTCACATTGGCCTATTGTTTTACTTGGCGCTCAACACGTGAATTAACAACAACACAGGTCTCAGACCGGGGTGAAACTTCATGTGAACGCAACGCGAAATAGGCTGGGAGGCCAATATTCAGATCGGGGTGAAATTTCAAACCGGTTTGAGCTTGAGTTTCTCATGTAAATGGACCCTAAGACTTAGAAATTAGAAACATGCTGGTAAGGGGTTTGTATGGGAACGGGAATTCCACGTTCGATTCTGGAGATTTTGATTCAATACATTTGTCAATTTCAGAAATTGAATTAAAATTTCAGTGACACGTAAAGCATGGACCAGAATGGAACGTGGAGTTCTCGTTCCCATACAAATTCCTTACCTGCATTTTCTTAATTTCTGGGTCTAAAAGATGAGTGATTTTACCAAACAAGATTTTCACATCCAAGTTTGCTTTTGGCTGATAGATTAACATTTTGGTTTTGAATATCGACCGCATACTTTTTAATCCACAGCCCGCCAAATGTGTTAAGTTTTTTTTATTAACTGTATTGATTTACTTACGTTCTTGTTGCTCGTAGCCGTGGAAGCAAAGAGTGTTTTACTTACAAAAGAGAAGTCTTTCCTACCAGAAGGAGGTAAGTGGTATATAGGGTGCCGGCGGTGGTAATCGGACACTTAAGGAAAACTAAATATTTTCATAAGAAACTTTAATCAAGGACAATAGCCGAAAATACCAGGTGAATGGACAGGTATTTGGACATATTTTCCCGAAATGTTTTGGTTTTTTACTTCCCCAGCTTTTCCTTGACAACGATGTTTTTGAGACTGATCTTGGCGGTGGTTTTCGGACAGTGGTGGTGGTTCTCGGACAGTGAGTTGCACAACGCAGAATGTGCCAAGAAAATTATTTTTCTTTTTATACTTGGCAAGTATTCCGTCTATAAACTCTTTGCTTCATTTTTCTTGCTTTTTTTTCTTCCTTGAATGCGAAAACAATGGTTCGACTGTTGGTTCTCGTAATGGCATTCCAGAGCGCTCTCGGTACACACAAAACACTCTAAGGTAGGAGATGCGTTCGCAAAATGTTGTTTTGATCTCATTACTATTTTCGATTGATGTATGTCTAGATATTTATGAATGAAATGTCTAAATCCAAGAGACATTCAAATCCGACCTTTGTGCATGCTCCCAAACGACTGATTTATTTGGTGTCCGAAAACCACCGCCATGAACTTTTATGACCATTCGATATGACATCCGCTGTCCTCCTTTAAATGAAACTGTTTTAAGTCTTTGGCATAATGCTATGCGTTATTTACATGCTAGACATTCAATTTAAGTGACTGTTGAAGACTTTTGCTTCTTTCTGGAACGGATTCAGAGTTTTGAATCAGGGATGTGATATTCGCAACGACAACTTCTACAATGCCAAGCACAACGAAAGCAACTTCTTTAGCTTGTTTTACATTCATGAAAGCTTTTCGTAAATTTTTTTAGTATCTATAATGCTAGCTTTCAGTACCAAGAAATACCCTCTTTGATGGATTTCATTTGTAACGTACTTTTCTGTCGGTTTTCGCAAGTGTCCGATTACCACCGCCGTCCGATTACCACTCCGACACCCTAGTTATAGTCATTTAGCATTGTCATCATATACTGGTTACCATAAGACTACCGGTGAGCTAGAAAATGCTATTGTTTGAAAGGCTATTGCAGAGCTGTAAAAAATATTTTCCTTTCTGGGAACCTGGTAAGCAGGGGAAATATTTTCTGCGAAGTCAAATTATGTTGTGCAAAATACTTGATATTTCTGCTGGCCACCATGTGCTCAAAGGTCCAAAGGATATTCTGACCACGCTACAGTAGTAGACAACGGTGTGGCCAGAGCAAATTAAGTGGGGCGGCATTGAAATTAGGGGGTCTAGGAGCGAAGCCCCCACGAAAATTTTTGGGGCCACACCCTTTACTTTGGCTTAGAATGAATCTACCAAGATCATGCTTGCCATTAGGAACAAGGAAACTTTGATAGTTTTGTGACAGTCATCCTATAAATCAGAGCACAAGGAAATTTTTTTGAAGAAACATCCTTTACATGGCTTAGAATGCATCCCCTGATTCCATATTTGCCAAAGTATTTGCTAATGCTATAATGGGAGATTTGACATTTCTTCGAAAATTCTTACCCAACCTATACCCAGTGGCCATGCCACTGCTTGTAGAGTTTTTAGATATAGAATTGTAAAATCCATAGTCAACTGGGGAAGGTTCTACAAGACCTCCAACTCTAAAATGTTCATGTAAATCATATGCGATTTTGTAAAACATGTGTACTTTTTATCCAGAACAAAATGTTTCGGACAATTTCACAAGTTTGTAGACTTAGTCATAGAAAACATTATTGAATCAAAATGCAAAATTACATAATCTGTTTATCTATTCAATCTTGGTCCAAATGTGGCTAAAATTGCTGAAAGCAAGAATGGGAGAACACACAAGTACATGTCACTATAATGGTCTGAACTGAAGATGCTCAACTTTTCATGAAGGAACAGTATCTGATATTTACTAAAATTGTAAAACAAATTTGTTGTAATTTAGGTTTCTAGAATTATGATTTGTACATTGCAGCCTTGTGTACATTATTAAGGATTCTTAAAGAATATTTAATGTTCTCCTGAGGTATAAAAGACTGTGACTATATTCAACAAGAATTCTACAAAATTTAAAACTTTTTGACCAAGAGACCATACTTAATACTGAGACCTGTACTGTAAAAGAGGCGTGTTAAATGCTATGGCTGCAGCACAAGAATTTCAGGCAATAAAATTTTCTGAATATAAAGTTAAAAAAGTAATCCTATGCAGGGTGTACACTGTAATGTAAGGGCTTTTCAAAGTCCTTGGAACAATTGTAGAGGGTGCTAAATGTCTACAAAAGGTGAGAAAGTCCCTTTCATTGCATTGCAAATATTCAGTTTCAGTGCAGAGCATGCATGCAGTGACACTGTTTCTCTCCCAAGAATTCTTGGTTGAAGATTTTAGTCTTTTGTGTACCTCTAAAGAATTTTCATCAATTATATGAAGCATTCTTGAAAATTCTCAAGAATTCTTAAGACTTCTTGAGAATTCTTGCCATGGTGATGTGTGCAAGGCTGTAACCTTGCATTTTTGCTGGGGATTGTGATCAATAGTATAGAAAATCAAATAATTTTTCTCTTTTTGAAGGAAATTGTAAAGAACAATTATTTTCTCCCTGTTTGAGCAAAGTTTTCTTGAAAAATTTTCTGTCAAGGCTGAAAATTTTCTGGGAACCTAGTTCCCAGGTTCCGATACTTTTTGCAGCTCTGGGCTATTGTTCTGTAAATATCAAAACAATGTTATCTTATTAAATATCGGACATGTTCAAATAATTGTAGAATTTTTCCAGGCTGAAATCAGTCTCTTCGTTCTGATGTTAGACGGGATTTTCTCAAGAAGGTCCCTTCGAAATAAGTTTGAAAAGCGACTTAAAATCGTAATCAAATTTCTCCAAAATGTCTGCCTTGCATTGATGATGCAAGCATGTTTTGGCATGTTTTATCCTTTTGGAAGAATGATAAAGATTCAAGGAGATTTCATCCTCCCAAAGGGGATAGTGCGTGCTAGCACAGAAAATTGCCGTTACCGTGACGCATGAAAACTGGAGAAATTTGATCACCATGTTTCGTTGTTTTTGTTAGCTTTTGAAGGAGCTTTCTCGAGAACATCTCCGATAATTCTGGAAAGGAAATGCTTATCTAAAACAAGTAAATTGTCACATCTAATTGAACGTTTCGGCCAATAAAACAAGACTCTTTCCGATATATTTTATGTGACATTCGTGAAACTGTATTTTTCAATATCACTGCACTCTTATATATTGCCTCTCTCATTTTTCGGACCTTATTCTATTATTTACCATATCAAGTAATGTCCCGCGCGAAGAAGTCAACTCTATCAGGCATCTGCCAATTTTTATTGACGCAGTGTACTTTGCAGGTTGGTTTCATATGACCAACTTAACTATGAAAACTTAGCTGGTCAAAATCGGTCTCTTCGTTGCATAATTCTGAACGATTTATCGATATCGCTTTTGCGAGATTTCTGAAATAGGTTCATATTCAGGCACAGATGAACTTCTAAATCATGACAAGCAAACTGTTTCTTCCCAGAAAATATTGAAACGAGGCAGAGCACAAATGAAATAGCTGTTGTGATTTATTTTGTGCCCCTAGGGACTATTTATTTAATCTTTCATCGTTAGGAAGCAGAAAGCTCTTATAAAATCAAGACCTTTCACTAAATTAAGAAATTGCAAAGAAATTCAGAAAGAAGTGACTGAATTTAACAATATTTTCCCCCAAACGTAGCTTCTTAAACACCCCCACATTGTTTCGTAGGCCTAATTTAATCACCGTATTTTTGCCGTGTCGAATCGAACTGTATTTAAAACGGCAGAATCTGCCGTTTTTGGAATTCTGATTTAATTAAACATCGCTCGTCTTTTGCCGTGTCAGATTGAAAATGAATTGGTTAAAACGGAGATTGAATTGTCCAATTTCAAATTCTTACTTTCAAAATCTGCTTTCCAACGAATTGTCCAATTTCAAATTGATTGAAATGGCTTTTTTTCAAAATCATTTTATGCTGAAGTGGGCTGATCACACGTTTTATCCTGAAACCAGGGAGCGCCGAAAAAATCCTCCAACCATGGAGTAAAATTGATTGATCAAACGCGGCGGAAATACGATGTGTAATTCAAGTGGTATTTCTACCGTTTAACACGACTGAGCAGATGAACTCCTCCCGTTTTAACAAATGGCTGATGATTTAGACATCGTTTTCATGTCGAATTTAATTCACACTTGCAAATTTTAGCCGCATCTATTAGATTCGACACTGAAAAAATGTGATGTTTAAATCAGGCCTTACTTGCCCGTTATTTTCAAGCACGACCATTCAGATACAAATACAATGATTCATGTGTTTATATCCGCTTTGCCCGTTTTTCGTAGAAAGAAAGGGAAGTGATTGATTTAACAGAAGCTGTTGATATTTTACTTGGAGCAAACGAGAATGAACCAAGAAGTATAAACATCGTCTTACCGACCAGGTAATGCTTTTGTGTTTATGTATTTAATTTCTCTGAAAGATCATTTTGGGCGATGTAGTTTTATGACCAGGGGTGGAAAACGCACTGTAACTTACTGGTGTGTCGAAAAGAATTTCACATGTTTGAAAATTTGCTATGCGGAGAATGCGCGATTGATTTGAAAAGAATTACGGTTTGGTTGATAGCCGAAAACCTGAACAATTTTTGTGTGATTTTACTTCCATTTTTCCAAGCATTTGAAGCATAGATGAATTTGAAAATATGAAGATTTCTTTACTTGAAAATGTGTCGAAATGGACCTAAATCGCTCGAAAACCTCTGACAATGATTTTTTTAATTCATCGCTGATGGGTGAAATCTTCCCTGGAAAATCTTCCCAGGTGTTAGGGAAGATGTTAATGATCATAGGTCTTTAAAAGGTTGGTCTAAAATTGTATGACCTATTTCTTGGGACTAAATGGTTGCAAAGAAACTTTAGCTTTTTCGTTATAGTTCTACCGTTGGACTTTCTTGAAATCTTCAATATTTTCAGAATTGAAATGTTTTTCCCCTTTAAGAAAAATTTTCAAAAAACTTAAAACTAGCCTAATTTCTAAAATTTGTGAAGAAATAAGGAACAATTTTCAGAAAAACCATAGTATATGAATGTCTACAATACGGTATCAAGGACACCTATGTCATGTTTCTGGTTTTGGATTTAAAAGTTAGATAACGTTGCATCTTCAAATGAGTTGAAGCATACATTAGAATACGCTGTGATTTTGAAAATTCTCAAGATTTCTGAAAAGTCTAACTGGTAGAATTATAGATATGCAGCTAAAGTTCCTTTCAAGTCATTCAATGCAGAGACATAGCTGATTGAATTTTGCACCCATCTTTTTGTCCCGATTTAAAGATTTGGAAGCTATGCTTAGCTATATTATGTTTTAACGATATTAAACACGTTTGTTTGGAGACGCAGAAAATCAATGGATTTCATCCGTTTTCAAAACGTACAAAATGAGCTCATGCCATCATTGAAACGACAACAACAAGCACGCCTGCAACAATTCAATTAAATGAACGTGGGTGAAGGGACTATTATTGTGAGCCTTATTTTATCCCATGTCAGTATATTCTTCATGTATGATTTTCATTTGCTCCAGGACATACTATCTAAAAGGAGAGACAATTGCCGATGCTGAATCTTGGTACTGGGCAATAAAAAATAAACAGGTACATTTCATTCTCGGTGCTGATTGTGCGAGAAATATTATTTTGTGTTCTTATTTTATTACTCAGCCATGTATCAGCCGTATTTTAGCCGACAATTAGTCCCATTATCCAATAGAAGAGAGTGTCTTACAAAACTTTAGAGCAGAAGCTAGTTATAGTAGTTTCCAGATTTCTGGAAACTTGATTGATGTTGCCTTCGTAAAGATTCGTTATTTAGCCTGTTCGCAGACCCATTTTCCAAATTCAGCCTGCGTGCAGACACTTTCCTTTTTTCCTAACTACCTTATTCCCCCTGATAATGCCACATGTACCTGTAATTTTGGCAAGGGTAAAATGCTGAGGGGGGGGGGGGCTCGGTTCAAGATTTCATCAGTTTGCATGACTCCCATACAAGATCACATCATTTTTAATTGTTGTATCAAGTGACCGATTTCAATAGGGAAATAGTTATGATCTAAGTTAGACATTTGGCTACACGAAAAAATTTAGTTCACGACGATCGGGTGGCTACAAGCGATATTCGGTCCGCCAAACATTCCATGTTTTTTCTGACTCACCCGGTATTATTCTCCGTCCCCAGCAGAGTTCTCTGGTCATTGAGCCTATATAAAAGATTTATGGTGGTACTCAGTGAAAATTTCGTTCGAAAGGAGTAAGAAAAAGTTCATTACTCAACAGAATTATAGAGATCAGTGCTACCTTATTACATTAAGCTGTTTGTTGTCTTGCAGGTATTTGGAGTCGCCATCGAAAACCAAGAGCTAACTGGGAAAAGTGTTCCGCTGTTAGTTGCTAAATGTGTAGACTATGTTGAAACCTACGGTAAGTTCTTTTTTACTCAGTAAAAATTTTGATCTGATTAAGACTCGATTAAGAAATTGTCATTGCTGATTATACGGATCTTCACACAGTTATGTTGCACACCATAAAAGCCCCATTAAGTCATTGGGGGCTTATTTAATTTCTAATATCTAAAAGGGGGCTTGGAAGAGAGGGGACTAATTAGAGACTTGTTATAGAGGGGGGGGGGGCTTATTCACAAAGTTAAATGACGAGGATATAACTGATAACTAAACTTGTTTTCTTTCACTCCATATCTTGTGGATCAGCATGCAATTTTACTAGTCAAATTCTCCAATTCGACCCATCCTTTATCCCAAACCACATCAACATTAAAGACAAATGACGGAGATATAAGGCAACTTAAGTTAGAGGCCTAGGCAATCTAAATATAGCCTATTGTATTCCGTTCCATTCGCTATCTCGAGAGATTATCAAATCAATTGGACAGATGAAGGAATGCAGCCATCTTTTGTTCTATTTTTAAACCAGACGCTATATATCCATCATTTGTCTTTAACATGCAAACTCCTTTAGCTAAATATATAGAATATCTCTGATTACTTGTGTCATTTGATATAAGTGGGGCGCTAAATATTTGAATTATGGGTTGGAAGGGAGGGGCTTGGTAGAGGGGGATGCTGAATAGATGTTTTATGGTATTGTTGAATCAATTGAGTGACCTTTATGTTTTTCCCTTCCAAGCACTCACTGAAGAGGGTATCTACCGAAAAAATGGCTCAACCATAACGATCAAAAATTTGAAGCTCACATTCAATCAAGGTATAGTTTTTTTTTTTTATTTATACCGGGTGTGCCAAAATAAACTATGCACTTAATCGTTTGCAGAAAGCCTGGATTAGATACTGGGATTCTACTTCCGATCAGCCGTTTTATCAAACAGCCCTCAGTTCTGCTCAGTGATCAGGCTTTTTGCTTCACATTTTCTTTCAATTGTAATTTTTCTTTTGCATTTGATTCCTTAGTTAATTGTAAGTGTCACTCATTGTGGGAACTCGCTGACTTCGTGTTCTTTCCTGCAATGAGTGACACATTTGGTTATATTTGTTGCATGTTTCTGTGTTTTAATTTAAATAGAAAGATTATTTTATGTACTGCGGTAGAGGAACGTTACAACACAGGAAAGGGTTGGGCTCAAATCTTTCGAATCTTTAAAAAAGTGGGTGTAAAATTCTATGAAATTTTTTTTGAACTGAATCACTTGAAAGGAACTTATGGTACTTTGCTATCTGTCGTGGAAATATTTTGATATCTTTTTTTTCAAAATGGCGGCAATTTAATCATTTCTGAAAAAGGGTGGTCGAAGCAGGGGGCAGATGAAGGGTGTTGAATGAAGTTGACGAAGGCTGTGGTGGTGTAGAATTGTTCGATTCATCTCATCTTCAGTTTGTGAAGGGCATTAATATGAAGCTTTGGCACGAAGAGTATCTTGAGGCAATTTCTTCGAAGCTGCCAACGACAAACGCTCATCGTGGACGACACTTGTTGCTCTCTGTTGACCAGATGACATTTCAAAGTTGGTAGTAATTCTAGAAAGCTTGAAGCTACAAAATTAACTAGAAGACTCTCCTGTAAATTTGTGATCGACCAGCGAGGCGAATGCCATGCGAAATGATATGGGTAATTTGATCATCCAGTATACTGCCTAGGTACAGGGCCTGGGGCGAGCATATATTGGGATAGGTATCATGCTCCCCTCTTAAACACTTAATACTGGAGCCTCGGCGTTAAACTACATTTACTAGCGTAGAATGTTCGATTTTTGAAAAAATTCATGGAAAACTTTGACAACATTTAAATCATCGTAAATCCTAAACCAATAGAGGAAAAATAATATAACCTTCAAGAAAACCATAGTTTATGAAGGTGTACAATATGATGGCAAGCAAAAATCTGTATGACGTCGTCGCCTCAAATTTAATGAATGCCGCCATTTTAAAACTTATCAAGATATCAATGAATTTACTTGGTAGATTTACAGCAAAAGCCCTAAGTTCCTTCCAAGTCATTTAATCAAAAGAAAACTCTTATAGAATTTTGCACCGACCTTCTTAAAGATTTGGTAAACAATGCGTTTGCAAAGAGTGAACAAATCTGAAAATATATCACTCAACTCAAAGATGCACACGCGCCGTGAACAATAGATAGCCAAAGAAACAATGCTGTGTCTGAGTGATTTCTTTGTTCTTTGTATAGACTGGCCTGTTTACCGTTGCACGGGAACTAAATGTATGGTATTTTGTCCTGGCTGGCTTAAATCAGTTACTGCATTTCAGCCGTTGTATGATGGAAGATTATTGCCCCATAAATGTTTTATGTAAAATACCTGGGGAATATAACAAAATTGAACATGTGGAAATTAATCTAATAGACATATCTCAATGATCTTGTGTTGAAAAGCTGCCGGTAGGAAGGGCGATTCAAGTATACAGTAAAGTCCCGCCTTTAAGAGATCACTGTAAAAGGAACTCAGACCCTGAACTTTTTTTAGAACAATAGGAGAACAATGGGGAAATTAAGGAAGGGCAATAGGCTGTAGTCAAATAGTGGGTTTCTTAAAGGCGGAACCTTATTGTAACGTATTCCAAATAGCAAGATTTGATCCAATATCATTTAACTTTCTACTTCATAGATGCTCCAAATGTTCGACTGACGTTTGATGATTACCCAGTAGTCCATGATATTTGTGGAGTTTTGAAGCTTTACTTCAGAGAAGGTCTTCTTGAGCCATTAATGACAAATGCTTTGTATAAAGAGTTTATTGCGAATTCAGGTATGTATAAGTTACATAAGAAATTGATTTAGAGAATTTTGAAATTAATTTTAGAAATTTATTTATTAGAAATTCTGAGATTTGGAATGATTGAAATTTGATGTTTTCGAACACTTCAACGGTCGACAGTGGTGGACACTTTGCCAATTATTGGGTAGGCGAAGCTATTCCTTGTGTTCCTTTGGCAACCAAAACAATCATGATTGTGTTGTTTAAAATTTAACATTGTTTTATTTCAAAGCAGTTAGATCTGGCTGGTTGAATATGAATGAAATCTTGATTGTTTTGATTGCCAAAGACCGCAGGGATTGTTTCAATTGATGGCATTGTTCATCATCATTATTTTCAAACGAAATGTCTTTGCTCAAGCCAACGTTGGGGGCAACCCCCTAGCCCCCCCCCCCCCAATGTCCGTCACTGTGGTTGAAATATTCAAATAAGATATTCTATTGCACATTTCCAAGAGATAACTTTACTTTCGAATTTTCTTTTAAAAGCTCATTTAAAATTTATTTTCGAAATGCTGATTCGATTCATGTTTTCTTTGTGTAGCCGAGCAACCATGGCAGATTCACGTTATCATGCATATTTTTTTTATAGTTGATACCGATCATGACAGGAGGCTGAGTACTCTATACGCACTAGTGAGGAGGCTTCCAGACGTCAATATGGCAACATTAAAATGCATTGTGCTGCATTTGGATAAGTAAGTTCCAAGAAACATCTTTTTAACCCAATCTCACCTGGGGGGTGGATTTCACTCCCACCCCCCCCCCACCCCCAACTAAACTTTTGTTTGCCAATGCTAAAAGCAGGATGCCAAGATTCCGCTACGTTAACTTTATATATATACTGTGTTGATTTATGAAATTTTCAAGATTCTAAATATAGCACCGTAACCATGGCAACCAATGTTTTATTTTGTAGTCAACACAATTTGTAAACTTTTTTTCATTGTTGCAGATATTAATCTCAAATATCTGCCATATTATGCTTACACATGTATTTCATGATATCCAACTCAATTTGAAACAAAAAATTTCAATTTAATGCCTCATTTTATTGTTTCAATCATGTTGGCAATAATCATGATAATCATAACTTAATGTCTTCTTATTGGCATAGCAACAAGAACAACAGAGATATTTTAATTTAATCACGTGAGTTTGATTCTTTGCATCAAAGTCCATCTATTTACCAAGTTTAAAGATTATAGCTACTATAAAAGCGAAGAAAAAAGAGGCGGGTGGAATCAGCCCCCCCCCCCATGTATTGACCGCTTCAAAACTCCCAGGTGAGATAGGGTTAACTCAATATATGAAAAACAAAAATAGTTTTCCAATGAAAAGGGCATCTAGGCCAAGAAGGTCTCTAAATATGGGATTAATACTGCATACACACTTGCAAACTAAACCAGCTTAGACTAAACCGGGTTTTCGAATGGGGCCTCTAATTGGTCAATCAAACAAATCGAATGCATTTGATTGGTCGAAGTTCAACTTGTTTAGATAAAGCTGGTTTAACTGGTTCTGTGTGAATGCGGTATAAGCAGAGGTGGAAAAAGTGAGCAAAGTCGCGAAGCAGCTTCGCAGGAAGCTTGTTTATCTGGAAGGAAGATAAAAGGAGGAAGAAGAGATAGCGGGAAAGGAAGGAAAAGAGAGGAAACGATGAAGGGTGGACAGAAGTTCTTGTTTCTTCAGAGAAAAAGGAAGAAGAGAAAGAACGAAGGATGAAATTAAAAGAGGATGAAATAGTGAGCAAAGATTGAAAATATAAAGGAGAGAGGAAGGAAGACAGGAAGGCAAGAATGAAAGAAAGGGGAAAACAACATTTTGATTATGCTCTTTGCATTTATGGTTGTGTGATCCAAGGAAGCTATCAAGATTAATTCCAGTTCCTTGTGGATTATCATCTACGCTATTGCAATTGATATAAAAAAATTTTTGATGAAAAAATGGGAGGAAGAATTTTAGAATGGCGTTAGGGAGCAGTCATAAATAATTGCAGGGACCGGGTCGGAAGCAAATGAGGAGGGGTCTGAAAATGTTTAGGGTAGATTTATTGGGGTCTGAAACTTTTAGAGGAATTTATATGCTGGGGTCTGAAAATAAATGTGCCAAATTGTTTCGAATTTTTTCGAAAAAAAAATTCAATTTTGTAGATTTTAGCTTAACTATTTATAGATATTCTCAAAAAGTTAGACATCAATGCTTCTTGTCTATTAAGTTACTTCTTCTTTTCTTCAATTGAATTCTTCTTTGTTTGGTTTGATGCTTTTGTAACAGTCTGGTTCTTTTGAAGTCGTTTTATGCTGTCAGGGGTCTGAAATTTGTTGGTGAAAATTAGATGGGGCCTGAAATTTCTCATGGCTAGAATGCAGGGGTCTAAAAATGTTTGGGCAAATTTTCAAAATGCTTCCACCCCCTCCCTGTTATTAAAAATGACAGCTCCTTTACTTCACAGGAAGGCAGATATTTTTTCACCACTGGGTATAAGTCTTTCTCAAATCAGATGTCACGTGAAAATGCCTGCGATGCATGAGTGACTTTGCATTATCGCAATCTCATTTGGCATCTTGGTAGAGAAAGACTATAATTTCAAAAAATATGATTAAACTACTAGATTCATTTACATGCTACTCTCAAATTTTGGTACATAAGTTTCGACATTGTGTTTGATTTTTAATGACGGGCTTATATTCATCATCCTTCAAATACAAGGCTAGAATAAAGAGTATATTTGAAGAGATGTCCATTATTGCTCAGTTAAAGTTGGCATAAACATCCGGAATGCAAATAACAAAGCTTGTTCTTCTGAAAACCTGTTTTGATGCCTTTAGTCCTATCGATGAGGTCTGGAAGGAACCAAGTCCCTAGTCAGAGACAACACGGACCCAAATCTTATGATGCTATGCACTGAGCGCAAATCAATGGGGCAGTATCACACAAAGTAGTCTTATTTTACCTTTTGGCCTACAGTAAAAACCCGCACATAAGAACCTAAGATTTTGAACTCAACCTGTTTAGGTTCTTGTGCAATGAGGCACATCCAGTAATCAGGGTGTATGTTCTTGGGAAATATATCAATCTAAATCTTAGCCAACCTTATTTGCACTCTTGGCCCTATCCATTTCGACCCAATCTTACCCAGTTTACCCATGCAGGCCCTGCCTATCACAGTTCTGTAAGTAATGGTTTGGAGTTCATGAAGAAGGTCGATTGGCAAAAATGTTGCATTTATTTCCCAACCCTTTATTAAGAACCTAGTTAAAGGGAGTACAAAGACCAGCATGCTGTGCGCGAAATCAAGGACTTGATCTGCACAGCTTCCAGAATAACTGACTGTACGAAATTCACAAAAACAAACACAAACGATGGCAAAGGCTGCTGGTCTTTGTACTCCCTTTAAGATATCAGCCTGAAATATTTCTTGTTTATTGGGTACAAAATATATTATTTCAGGCTGTATATTCTTAATAGATGAAGGTTCTTATGTGCGGGTTTTTACTGTACCTCATCCAGTAAGGACCACAACGAATTGATTTATGTGGTTTTGTACGTTCAGAGAGATGGTCATTATCTAGCCTGCGTGTAGACAATACCTAACCAGGGAAAAGGTATAGTCTGCGCAACGCCGCTCAATATCGTGTATTGTGTGAGTCAGCATTTCATTTCAATGGCAGTTTGAATGGCCCTATCTTCTTAGCGTCTGGTTATTGTCTGCAGTAGGGTAGTTAAAGTTCCATAGTATTGTGTTGCTAATGAAGTTCCTGGAGAACAAAGTGAAACCTGAGATTTAATCACATGATGACCGTTCTCAAATCTGATTGCTTCCTCGTTTCCCGGGAAAGTGATTTTGTTGGCTGCTACAACAATACGTTTTCTTTGTTATCACTATTGCGAAATAAATGCTGAAGCACGCACTACACAAAAGTGAGCGGTGTTGCGCAGACTATACCTTTTCCCTGGGTATAGTCTGTACGCAGGCTAGTCATTATCTGACTCTAAATGAAATTTTGAAATTGAGCGTAGAAATTGAGTTTTTTCCAGCTGGAGTTTTAGATAGCAGTCACAGCGTAAATTCTCCAAGAAACATCGCAAGGTTGATAATTTGATGGTGCGAATTCCTTTCCATAAGCGATCTAAAATTATTCTTGTCTCTTTGTAGAGTAACGAAATACAGCGATCAAAACAAAATGACGATGCTGAACGTTATTCGTGTGTTTGCACCAATTATCCTTAATCAGGTAAACAAAACTTTTGTTAACCATTCAGTTTTCTTTTGGCATCCTGTTTACCTTAGAGGGCGGGTACGCCAATGAACAGTTCGCATGGATTTTCGTGTTAGTGCTCTGTCGTTTTCATATTAGGCCATGTACGTACACATGCAGTCCTTTTTCAAGCTTTTGACATCCGGAAACTGAGCTGTTAATGACACAGTAATTGGTTTACAAAGAATGCAAGCATAAGAAAAATCCATTATTTTCATCTAAATTTAATGCTATTTTGATAAGTTATTTATAAGGGAATTTATATTTTGCAGGGTAAATCTACAAATGAGCGTGAACTAGCTCGGGAATATCAGATTTTGGACGACATTCTAACGTACCATGCTTATCTATTTGACGTGAGTATCACCTCCATCCATCCTAGCCAATATCCAGGGTGGAACACAGGACTAATTACTTGTCTCATAAAAAGCTGCCCAGTTGTAAACTCAAATTTCTCCCGACGAGCTTATCTTAGCAATACAAATAAAACATTTTCTAAAAGTGTAGTAATACAGTTACTAAGTGACTACTAGTTTGATTAAAGTGAGCAACGGAACGGAAGACGGGAAGTCGTCAAATGTGACTCAACTTTTCGGCATTTTTAAACAGCCTTTTACAATATCAACATGTGTAGTTCACCATACCATAATATTCTGCCTGTATTTTTTTATTCATCTCAACATCGATGACACCCGTGCAAATGAAATACATCTCAAATGTATCAAACTCCATTTCTGTTAGCAGGACGGGGGTTAGTGCAGCGAAAACGGTAAGCATTCAATTTCAGGCTGGACTTTCGAATCTTCGAGAGATCAACCAGATGTAATACGACCTTTCAGGAACAGTTTGGACCTGCAAAATGTGTGCTATATTTTTTAACGAGAATTTGACAGAAATCTCCTCACAAAGACTTTGGCGCATAAACAGTGATCTAACGCTTGCACCGATAGAGTATTTTCTCTCTGTAAAAAGGCAGATTCTTCATCTCTGTCAACCGGGCTTAGTCGCTCCTCGTGTGAACACGAGGTTATTGTGAACACGAGGTTATTGAGCAAGAGATGTCATACTTTATTCAGATATCAGCCAGGGGAGCCAGCTCCATGAGTTTACCGCCCCCTCATCTAACTAGACCCAAAGACAAGCTATTCACTCTATTTTTAAAAGGCTACTAACAAAAAATCTTCTTTTGTAGATTGATACCCAAGAGACTAAAAGAAGAGAGCAGGTAAATCTTCACAAATTTAACATGCAAAGATTCACTTGTTGATTACCGTAAAGCTCTATTAAGCCCCGGGAGGGTTTATTTAATTTCGGACACACCAGAGGGGGGCTTCTAGAGAGGGGAGCTTATTCACAAAATCAAATCACAAGGATACAGATGACAGCTTTTTAGTTCCTATACATCATATTTTGCGGATTCAACATACAATTTTATGACTCAAATACATAAATTCGACCAGTCTCATACAAACATAAATTCGACACAATCTCAAATCATATTAAAATTAACATGCAAACTTATCTAACCCAATAAATGGGAAATCTTTGGCAACCACTGGAATTTGATATAAGTGGGTGGGGGCTTAATAGAGAGGGGGGCTTATTTAAAACTTTTTGGCTCAATGGGGAGGGTCTCATTAGAGAGAGGGGCTTAATAGAGCTTTGTTAATAGAACTTTGTTAAAATATAACGGTATGTTAAATTTCTTTGCTGTTAACTTACGTTGCTCAAGCGCCTTGGCCATACTAGATAGTATTCCTTGTAAGAATCTTAGGCATTTCCCAACTATAATTATTTTCGGAAAGTAACTATCCTTTTGGCATCCCCAGAGTGTTGAAAGGATTGATATGATGATCCTCCTATAACATAATATTTTGTACGTCTTTAATACCGGATATTTTGCCTTCAAATTATGCGAAGGATTTCCCAGAACCAGCCATCCACAATCGTTATTTCTGAAGATTTTTATCTTATCGTTTCTGTTTTATTTCATTTTATTTTGAAAGTAGAGTCCGTTCTTCAAGGCAGACCTGGAAAAATTCGTAACCTCTTTGGAGGCTGGTCGCAGGCACAAATTTTGTAAAATAAACCTTACTAAGCTGCGACCTAACCTTTCCAAAGAATAGGCTCTTTTGATGCTGCAGCTGCAGGAATATTTTGCTGACGAATTTAGTCGCTGGCACAAACATCTTTTCCACGTTTATGTCTTGAGGAGTCTATGTACATTTCCATTGCTCCTAACTGCAATTTCGCAAACCCAAAAAATCTGTGATATATCAACAATGCGAGAACAATGCTGGTTGCAGTGATATATAAGTCTATAGTCTCTCTCAAATTAGATTGCACATGAAAATGTCTGCAAATAAATATTCATGGCAAGTTTTGCATAAACAATTCTGTGTTATCGCAAATCTCATGTGACATCTAATTTGAAAAGTGCTGTACGGGAATTTCACGTCATATTTTATCCTATTTATTCCAGCAAATAGAACAAGGCATGCAGAAAATGAAAGACGCGATGCAGGAAATTGTCAAGGTCACCAACGTGCGTTGATTTGTTTTATAACCTTATTACATATCGGATATGGACATATCCCGTGGTACACAGAGGCATGAAACTGACTTTTCGCAAGAAACTGACTTAAAAGTAAACTCATACTTCTGACAAGATAGGGTTCAAATCTCTATAAAGGGCGGTGCATACTGTTACTAGTTTCATTGGATTGAATCGAGTGGTCGTGGGCTCAACTGGATCCTCTCTACTTCTTCGATTACAGCAGGGGTGGAACATATTTTCTCTTTGTGGGACTGCAGTTAGAAAATGAAAATTTTTCTGTTCACCAAACAAGAAGTAATAAAACGGCGAGTTAAAAACTAACCAATTCTAAGCAGGAGCAGATGGTTTGGATATGAAGTTTTCAACATCATTTAATGAATAGACTATGGTTCAAGAGGAATTTATTTGTAGTATGCAAGCTTATCATCTGAACAGGTTTATTCCTCATTACTCAAAATAGCCAAAACCTTTTTGTACAAAATTTGTTACATGGAACTAATAATACAAAAGCTATGCTATTTGAGAGAAGACTGAAAATTAGAATGAAGATAAACTTTTCTGAAGTTTCGCTTTTTAACTTTATAGTTTTATTTGAAATTGTGAATTTCTGAAAAATGTTTTGTCCCATCCTAGGTTTTCAAACCTTTTTTTGCTATTATTTTTTTATATCAATTAAAAACAATATTTATTAAAACTACGAACTACAAATACATTAAACTGTGACATTCATGGCGAGGAAAGACACGAGGTCACCGCGTCCTCACCATGAATGCCACTTACATTTCAAACTAAAGGTTACACTATAAAAGAAAATTAAGTAGAAAGAAACAAGGAGGGGGTGCTGCTGTTTATATTTCAGCATTAGTTTAACCTTGCCGAGGCTTTGATGAAGGAAATTGTTGCTTCTAATATGATTCTGTTGGCAACTGTACCCAAATTTTGATCACCAAACAAGAGTAAAGGACAAAGTTCTTTCGGATTTACATCAGCAACATTGAAACCATCAATATCTGACCTTTCAAAGGTTTTTAGAGCAATTTCATGAATTGAACAGATATACTGAAGTTTGAACATTAATTATGCAGTTTTGAATCCTTAGTGAGAAAATTTAGTTGATAACATTCCAAAATGTGTGAATGCCCTTTTCAGAAAGTTATGCATTAAGCTAAGCCTTTATTTAGGAATAAGATCTACAAGAAACTAGACAAGATTACTTTGATCTTCCAGACTGGTTTACCAACTAAAAAGCCCTTTATTTTGTCATTTCAACCTCTGTTTCAACTAATTCAGTGCATGTACAACAAATTTGCTGCAACAATTGATAGATTATCTGTGTATAAAGCATACTACAGTACAGCGCAGGCAATGCACGTTATCATGATGAAAATTCCCAAAAATTCTTGAGAATTTTCAAGAATTCTTCACATTTTGACAAGAAATCTGGAGAGGTATGAAAGATTGCCTGATAATGTTCAAGAAGAAAAATTGTTAAGAAACTAACAGTTTTCTCAAAAATTCTTGAGAATTCTCCGGCAAGAAAACAGGGTGCTATTGGCTGTACTGTACATGTTGCAATTCATCTTTAAAACTATGATTCATTTATCATTCACTGATTCATTTACTGATTTGCTTTGTCTAATGCTTTCTTGTTGTTAGTTCTTTCTTTCCAGAATTTTAGTATATTACAGTGCCCGGTCTTGCATTCTATCTTTTTCTTTCTGGGAGCGAAAATATTTTCTGGGACCTATGGTCCCGTGGTCCGATACTTTTCCACCCCTGTGATTACAGCGTTTGACAGCATAGCTTCCAAATCTTTAACTCGGCGTAAAAAGGTGGGTGTAAAATTCTGTGATCTATTTCTTCTGTTTGAATGGCTTGAAAAAAACTTTAGTTACTTATCTTTTATTCTACCGTTGGACATTTCAGAAGTTCTGAATATTTTTCGAAATTTCAGCTTATGTTACATTTCAACTCATTTGAGGGTGTGTCGTCATCAAATTTCTAAATCTTAAACCAGAAGAGTAACAGACTTTTGCTTGATACCATATTGTAGACATCCATAAACTATAGTTTTCTTCGAAATTATCTCATGTTGCTTCAAACAGTTTAGAAATTACAATGGTTTTAAGTTTTTTTGAAAAATTTTCTTGAATTCTTGAAAAAGTAGAGAAATGCTCTTATTTTGAAAATATTGAAGATTGCAGATAAGTCCAACGGTAGAATTCTAGAGAAATAGCTAAAGTTTCTTTGAAATCATTCAGTTCAAAGCAAGAAGTAACTGAATTTTACACCAGCCTTTTCAAAGATTTGAAACCTATGCTACGTTTGACGCTAAAACCGCAACTTCACCTTCACTCCTTCATTTTCCTTATTTTTTTAGTCAGTGAAGATTGACGATTTGCAGACATCTGTCTTAATAGATGATGGTCAGCGGTCGTGTACGGTCAAGGTGCGTAAGTATGTGTAGTTTTCGTTCAGGAAGTAGTATCAATAGCAATACTATAGCAATAATAATTGTTGATTACACCAGGGTTGCCAACTTGGCTTTTTTTAAGCCAAATTTCTTGATTTTGGCTTTTTTTAAACGATGTTTGGCTTTGGAAAAACTGGTTGGCTTTTTGGCATAATTTTGGCTTTTTTAGTTTGCAGTCAAATATTTTAATATTTAAGCTTTGAATTCCATTATCTCCAGAGAAATTTCTTCAGACAGCTTGTAGAAGGCCTGAATATATGTGCTTGTCCACCTCATCTTCTAATATTTTGGAAACAAGCATGTAATTTCCATGGTCATATCATATATCATATGGTGCCCTATGGCGCACTAAAAAGGACAACTGTTTTCTCTCATCTCTGCATCTTCAAAGAATCGTGTGTTGAGAGAAACAGGCCTCAACAATGAGAGTTTTAATAGAAAATAATTGTAAATAGTTGGCTTTTTCGAATTTTCATTGGCTTTTTTGGCTTTTTATTGGTATTTTTCAGCAGGAAATGATTTGGCTTATTTTGGCTTTTTTCTGTCCTCCGTTTGGCTTAAAACTTGCGCATGCACCTGGCAACCCTGGATTACACTCAGGATTGTAAAAATGGAAAAATCCCTCTCAATACTTTCTAATCCCCAAAAGAAGATAAATCACAAATATCAATTGAAGATAATCACAAATGAATTAGGATGTTAATTATTCAACCAAACCTAGATCAAATAATGCAGGAAATTGGAAGGTTGGTGTTCAAGCCCGCGTTGCCTGTAGTTGATTCAGAAGCCAAGCTTACACGAAACTGTATTATTTAGGGCTTACATGAAACAATTACCACACAGCTCCTGAATCAAATGAACAAAATCCGCCAGACAGATCTTTAGATTTACCCCTCTTCTTTCGTTATAAGCACATAACTTCTCTTAAAAACCACCTTTCGCTTGCACAAGAACAGAGTTTGTCCTACTGGCTTCGAGGAAACTGTTACGGCTTTGTTTGCTTTGAATTACTGGTTGAGAGAATTTCCTTTGCCTGCAGTCGCTAATCGCTTTGAATTGAGGTGTCAATCAAAAGCAACTGATGCTGCTGTATTACAAAATCTGCCCTTGTTTTTGGGTACGTTTTTCTGACTCACCCGGTATGTTTCAAACTGAATCAAATCCTTATCTATCATTATAGGTGAATAGCAAAACATGCGCAAGTGAAGTTTGTTTATACATCATACGATTATTATCATTGTCTTATGATAACAACTGGGCATTATTTGAAAGAGTGGGAATTGCAGGCTTCGGTATGTAATGTTATAATTCATAATTTTAATGGGTGAATGTGGATGTAATTCATAATTTTATAAATGTAGAATTATTTTAATAATGGTGGCATTTATAAATGTAATTTAGAACGGCTTTGCGTTGATAAAAAGTTATCGTTTCCTCTTCGTCCTTTCATTGCGTGTTGTTCCTATTCCACGAGATTGCGAGTCAAGCTTGATAGTGTTGCTATTCCTTCGTTCCTCTCTGGTCACAACAAGGATGGAATGCCGCCATTATTCAAATACAGTTGACCCATCGCTTCGTAGGAGCTCCAACGGTTTCAATTGTACTTGAATAATGGCGGCATTTGATCTTTGTTGTGACGAGAGAAGACGGAAGGAATAGCAACATTATCAAGCTTTACTCCCACTCTCGTGGAAGAAAAACAACACACAGTGAGTAAGAATACAGTTTTTATCACATATAGGCCACATCAACGGTGTTTCTTTATCACAAGAAAGCAATGCATTAGCTAAGAGAAACAATATTCTACTGTTTCAACCGTTTAGACATTGATCAATATGAGCCAGTCAGTTATGACAGGAACAGATAGCTGCAGTTTTTAGGACATATAATGAGAAAGAAGAAGCTTGAAAACCAAATACCGTAAAAGCTCTATTAAGCCCCCTCTTTATTAAGCCCCCCTCTGATAAGCCCCTCCCCTCTGAGCCAGAATGATAAATAGGCCTCCTCTCTATTAAGCCCTCCCACCATTTACCTCAAATTCCAGAGGTTGCCAAAGATCTTCCATTTATTGAGCTTAATAAGTTTGCATGACAATTTTGATATGGCTAGAGATAAAACTTGTGTCGAATTTGCGCATTTGACGTGTAGAATGGTATGTTGAATCCGCAAAATATGGTATGAAATAGCTGAAAAGCTATCATTTATATCCTTGTCATTTGATTTTGTGAAAAAGTCCCCCTCTCTTTTAAGCCCCCTCCCCCTCTGGAGTGTCTGGAAAAGATAAGCCCCCCCCCCCAGGGAGGGGGCTTAATAGAGCTTTTATGGTACTGACGGGACGCATCGAAGGAAAGAGAGACAAAGGAAGGCAGAAACAGACATTCATGGGAAGTTTGAAGAATTGGATCAGCCAACAGCTATCACACAAAAATAATTTACCAGTGACAAACCAAGATCTACAAACATCAAATGGTAGAGAAATATGGAAAACCAAGACCGCCCACGTTCTAAAAGAATATGGCACCTACAGAGAAACTTAAGGCTTTGGGCAAAGGTCATGGGGCTACTTTTTGGGAATCTTGTCTTTTTCAAACAATGTATAAGTTCTGCTGAGTCACCTGCTACTTGTTTTTGGCACACACTGTATTTTATCATGTTTTTGCTTATGATCCACCACAAGGCTCATAAAAAATTGTATGAAATTTTTCTTTATCTTTGATTAGAGCGGCCGCTGCATTCCAAAGATCTTGTATTTCCTTTGTTAATGGAAAGTGGCAAATGGGGTGATCAATCAAGATATACGCTATGTATTAAGAGCAATTACGTTGCAGAAAAGTCTGCACCATACGTAAGTATTATACCGGGTTGACTGAAACCAACTTCAACTGTTTATCGAAATTAATCGAAGTTTAGTTGGTAGTCAAAGGTCTGAAGTGTTTTAGAGATTTTTGTTCTATATTTCTGAGCATTGGAAATATTGGTAAATTTGTTTGCAAAATCCGTAATTTCGATATGCGTGAGAAGAGGCCTTTAAAGGACAAGTCCGGGGTTGGCATGGTTGATGATAAATACAAGATAATACTGCTATGAATGATGTATGATACTTTTTCCCCTATTTTTCGTCTTCTCCTTTTGAAATTCCGTATTCAATAAGCAATTTGAGCGAAGTGACGTCATATCGCGCAAACGAAGACGAGGCTGTGCGATTGTTTTTTCGCCTCTTTATCGTAGCAAGCCTCTTTATCGTGTTCTCAGACCATTTTCAATGCATGAGTACACGAGAAAGAAGCTAGCAGCCATTAAGTGGCGAAAGACGATCACACAGCCCCGTTGTCGTTTGCGCGCTATGACGTCACTTTGCTCAAATCGCTTATTTGAATATGTAATTTCACAAGGAGAAGGCGAAAAATAGTGGAAAAAAGTATCATACATCATTCATAGCAGTATTATCTTATATTTTATCATCAATCATACCAACCCCGGACTTGTCCTTTAAACCTCTATCATACTTATGAACAATTTCAGGGTAAACCTTTCAGTTTACGCTGTTTTACATGTACCGTCCTTGTTGAAAAACTTACAAAATGAAAAACGACCGAAAGTTTACAAGTAAGCTAAAAGGAAACTGAAAGAAACATAATTGTCAACAACTAATTGCAGTAGATATAATCATATGGTGCAATGAATATATGAAGAGAGAATCACCTAGATCGTAAAGTTTGCGATGCTTTTTAAGTCTTTAATGTGGGTGAAAATTTTGTGTCCAAGCTTAGATGATTCCAGAGTGTTGCGCCTTTATACCGGGTGAATCAGAAAAAACGTGGGGTGTTTGGTGGACTGTGACGTCGCGTTCAGCCACCCGATCATAGTGAACTAAATTTTTTCTTGCAGCCAGAGGTCTATCTTAGATCATAAGCCTTTCCCCATAGAAATCGGTCGCTTGATGTATCAATCAACAAATCTTTAATTCGTAAGACGTTGTATGGGAGTTTTGCAAACTGATGAAATTTGTGGTATTATCAGGGGAGAATGACATAACTTTGTCATGATACAGCGCGTTGATCTTGTTAAAAGAAATCTCTTTGCAACGCAAAGAAGCATGCGTTTTACTGTGTCGCAAACATATTCTCTGCGCAGGAGAAGTTATGACAAGGCATCCCAGGGGAGAAACACTATTTCCGCACTGCTCATTCTCCCCTGATAATACCACGTGTACATGCAGCTTTGGCAAGGCTCAAATGCTGAAGGGGCTTGGTTAAAGGTTTCCTCAGTTTGCAAGATCCCCATACAAAGTCTTACGAAGGAAATCCATTTTAAATAATGCATCACATGACCGATTTCAATGGGGAAAGGTTTATGATTTAAGTCAGATTTATGGCTGCACGGAATAATTTAGTTCACAACGATCGGGTGGCTAAACGCGACATCACAGTCTGCCAAACACACCTCGTCTTTTTCTGACTCACCCGGTATGAGAAGCATTTTTGGCCATAAGCAGATTTTCCCATGGGAATTTCTATATCAAGCCTAGACTAGAACTATTTTTTAATGATTCATCTAACTACGATCACGTTCACACTCTACCGGTACAGTTTCGATCCGCTACAAAGTTGTTGCGGTTCAAGAGCATGTACATTGCTCCAAACAACATTATCGTTAGATACCGGGTGAGTCAATTAAAATGCCCGCTGTTTAAAAAAATGCTGCTCCCTGAATATCAAGGCAATAATATTGAAATTTCTTATTTCGTTCCCGAAATGTCCAATTATGCTCAATAATTCACCCGGCTTTAATTGGCCATTCCTTCCCGTCGATATAGGGGATTTTCTACAGAAAGCTCCTTTCGAAAACCTGCAAAAACAAGTGGAAGCAACGAGCAACATTTCCCTTTAGTTTTCTTCCAAGAAACAATGACACTAAAATACGTTCATGCATTTTGTCCTCTTGGCGGAATGGAATTCCCCTGAATAACTTACTCAGAGTAGGGGGGAAACTTTTTCATTCCCCTAAGAGGATAGCACGTGCTAAAGCGTGCTCAAGTCATTGCTTTCATTTAAATACATTTGGGAAACTTGCTCGTGATTTTGGCACATTTTTTTATTGTTTCTCGAAGGGACTTCTTTTAGAAAACCCCTTGCAAAATCTGAACAGAGTGACCGATTTCAGCCAGGAAATATATTTTAAATAATTGAACATGTTAGCTATTCAATCAGATATTGCAAAATATCTGTGCTTATATATTCAGGGGGCAGTAGCCTTTCAAACACTGGACCTTTTTTTACTCACCCGGTAGAAGGAGCAGAACTGTTCTAGTTTAGCAGGAGCAGTGTAGATGGGAGGCTCATCCGTTGCACTTTTGTTGCGGATGCAAAGTTGTACCACCGGTACAGTGCAAATGGGGTCTAAATTATATCCAAGTGCTATTTTAGCCTACATTTGAATGTGATTTTGTTTTACAGCAAGATGGAAAACTGAGTTTGACAGGCAAACTACATCTTAGGAAAAATGACAGTAGTTGGAGAGAGCAATTCTTCATGGTGAAATTTGGGGATCTTGTTGTTTTCACAAAAGAGGTAATGCTTTGATAAGTTTTTTGTTTGGCCAGGGAAATGCGAAATGATTGTTTCCAATAGACGAAATCGGCTAAGGTTTGTTTGCACCTGCTTCAAGCCAGGCGATCAATCCATAGATAAAGCATCTCTTGAATTCTTTAGCAAAAACTTTGAATTTTGCACCATGAAAAAATTGTAGCATGGATGCAAAAAGTACTTTGATACTGAAACTTCCCAAGAGTATGGCCACATGAATGGAGATGGGTAAACAAACGTCAGCCGATTTTGTTTGGCTGCAGTAAAATTGATTTTAGCAATCCTCGCTTAAAGCAAGTGTGCAATGGTAAATAGGCTCTTCTATAAAGAGAACAAAGAAATAACTCAGACATAGCATTGTTTCTTAGCAAGATAAAGATATCATTCTTAGGCTACCCTTTGTTGACATTGTGTGCAACTTCGATTTGAATGGGGTATTTTTAGATTTTCTGCTCTCTGCAAATGCAAGCGTTTAACCTTGCACAAACCCTTTAACAGAGACTTCAACTGAAGATATGAAATAATTGCTTTAATTTTTCTTCCATAAGTGCAGTTATGAGAACAATTTAGAAATTGCATATTTGGTTCTGGAAATGTGTCCCACCTTGCATGACATGAGGTCTATGTTTGGTTTTTTTCGTGCTCGCCTTAATGGCAGGGTGTAGGAACCACAATTTAATGGATAGTTTCGTTTGTCTCTATTCTAGGCATTGCGTGTGTACTCTATTTTAGAAACGAGCATTTAATCTGCAATTTAGATCCTAAATATACGAGAATCGTAATGCCTACAGTTGAAGGGTGAGGGTAACAAAACAAAATTATCGTTTTTATACTGGGTATTACCATTCTATTTCGAAAGATGAAAAATTCGTTAATTAATATTCAGGTGGCAGCCCAGTTTGAAATCGTTATTTTAACAGTGAATCTCCAGTTTGACACTTTCCAAGTAAATTATTAGTAAATAGCCTTAAAGAACGGACTCGTAGTTAATTATGTAGATAAATTATTAGTATTTAAATCATTATTATTTAGTCAATCGTTTCGGATCCATTCCAAGTTCCATCATCAGCTTTCGAAGGTTGGAGTGACTCCCCGGGGGGGGGGGGCTAACTCCAATACTCAGTGGTACGGGGTTGTGCCATATTTTAGGGTACCTTTTTCATCAGAAGTTCCGGATTTATGGGTAACCTTTTTGGAGAAATTTCCGGATTTGTGGGTATGCTTTTGATGAATCTCCGGATTTATGGGTATACTTTTGAGAAACTCTCAGATTTTGTTGCTTTTATAATGTCATTACTTTCTTTTTATTTGTAAAATCACACTTAATAGTGACCATTTTGATGGGAGATTTACTGAGACCGTTACACCATCCGCATCAAATGATGGAAGCAGAAGATCAACACGTGTAAGAACTGTGAATCACTTTTTAAATTAAAACATGGTAGATTACAATGATGGTGAGTGAAACATTTTTCAGTTTTATTTCAAGTGCCAAATGCTTTCAACTTCCGGATTTATGGGTGTACTTTTCTAGAGCTATCCGGATTAATGGGTACCAGTTTTTGAAATTTTCCGGATTTATGAGTATCATTTTTTGAAATTTTCCGGATTTATGGGGGTAGTACTATACACTGAATAGCACAACCCCGTACCACTGAGTACTGGAGTTACCCCCCCCCCCCCCGGGCGTGAGTCGCCCTTGTAATAGGCAGTAAACATGAGCAGTTCGTAACTTGATTGGAAGTGAAGAGATGGCGAGTCTACAAATTATATTTCACTGATTCTACGTCAAATTCTAGCGTGGCTCCGAAGTTGAAAGATTGTCAATACACCAGTGGACTTTGTACGTTGGTAATGATGAGAGATCGAAAAAGAAGCCGCCGAAAAAGTAAGTGATGTTGTTTCCAATTTCGACGAGACAAATTATTCAATGTCATTATGACATTATTAAACTATGACATGACCAAGACAAAAAAGATAGATTTATGTAAAGTTCACTTTGTGGAATTCAAATACCCCCATGGGGGCTTTATTTGAGGGGGCTTGTGATCATAATTAATTCCGAGGTGGATGCCTTTTTTAAGATGACCTACGCGTGTGATCTTTCCATTGCAGGCATGGCTTCACATTAATCAATGGTGATGAAAGACGGTACGTATTAGATTTCAGATATCATAGGATGAGTGTGTTACTTGTCATGTGGAAGATTTTAACAAGTTTATTACGTCATATCCTTTAAGTTTGAGTTGAGGACATGCAAAATGTGCTGTAAGTTTAAATACCGTAAAAGCTCTATTAAGCCCCCCTCTCTATTAAAGGGAATCGACATAGTTAAAAGCTGGCCCGGGCCAAGTTGAAAATATAATCTATTGTATTTGACAACTTAGACACCTGCTGTGTCATTGTGTGACAGAAGAAACAATGGGTTTGTGGGTGTTTCTTCAGACTTTTTATAGCAGCTTGTCGATATAGCTATGTCTATGCCCTTTAAGCCCCCCCTCTCTAATAAGCCCCTCCCCTCTAAGACAACATTTTAAATAAGCTCCCCCTCTCTATTAAGCCCTCCCCACTAATATCAAATTCCAGTGGTTACCAAAGATTTTCCATTTATTGAGATAAATAAGTTTGCATGTCAATTTTGGTATGTTTTGAGATAAAACTGTGTTAAATTTATGTATTTGACTCGTAAAATTTTATGTTAAATCCGCAAAATATGATGTAAAAGAACTAAGAAGATATCATATCTATCCTTCTCATTTGATTTTTTGAATAAGCCCCCCCCCTCTCTTTTAAGCCCCCTCTGGAATGTCCGAAATTAAATAAGCCCCCTGGGGGCTTAATAGAGCTTTTACGGTATAATCAAGGTATCAATAATACACCGGATGAGTAAAAAATGGTTAAGATGTTTGGCGGGCTGTGGAATAAAAAGTATGTGCCTGATATTCAAAACTAACATGTTAATCTATCAGTCAAATGCTAACTTAGATGAGGAAATTTTATTTTAGTAAAACCACTCATTTTTAAGACCCAAAAATTAGGAAAATGCTGGTAAGGGCTTTGTATGTTAAAAACAATTCCACGTTTCATTTTGGTTCTTGATTCACTTGCCATTGGAATTTAAATTCAATACAACGGTCAGCTTCAAAAATGGAATTTTAATTTTGATAGCAAGTAAGTTATATGAACTCGTAAAAAGTGTTTAACGAATTGTGAGCTGTTACGAACGTGAAAGGATTGGAAAAATAGAATTTTACTAAAGCAGTTTGTAAGATTCTTTTTAACATTGATTTTATAAACCCCGGATTTTTCCTCCAAATTTTAGAGTCTAGTAGAGATACAAAATATTATTTTTCTGTCACGAAGGCAAACAAAGTAGCGCTAATTTCGTTTTAAAATTTTTGCTGAGCGTTTTGCTTATTGATAAATTTTGCTGCTATTTCGTTTCAATTGAATTGACTGGGTCCGGTAACCGTAAACAAACTCGTTTTCTCTATATTCTACCGGGTGATTCAGAAAAAAGAATCCCCGCTTGGAAGGCCACTACTCCATGCATATCAAAGCAATAATATTGAAAACTGTTTCGTTTTATTGCCAATATGTTCAATTAGGTTCAGTAATTTACCCGGCCTTAATCGTCCATTCCTTCCCGTGGATATGAGTGGTTTTCTGCAGAAAGCCGCTTCCAAAAACCTGCAGAAACGAATGAAAACAATGAGCAAATGTTCCTTCCTAAAATTGATGACACTCACATAAATTCATGTATTTTGCCCTTTTGGGAGAATGGAATCCCCCTGAATAGGTCATCGATACCAAGGGGAGGACTTGTTCATCCTCCCAAGAGGATAACACGTGCTAAAGCGTCCACAGGTCATTGCTGTAAGGCCATTGTAAGGTGGAGATGTTAGGGAAATTTGTTCATGATTTTGGTCACGTTTTGAAGGTTTTTCAAGAGGCGTTCTCGCGAGAATCCCTCATAATTTCAGAATGGAGAGGCCGATTTCAGTCAGGTAAATTTTATAGTAGATTTGAACATTTCTACCATTTAATTATATATTTGCCGATATCATTGTCTTGATATCCAGGGAGCCGTGACCTTTCAAACGGGGATTCTTTTTCTGACTCACCCGGTATAATGTTTCCCACACGTGTCCATTTGCATTCTGCACAAGTTTTTGGTGGATGGAATGATTCCACAATAAAGCTACTTCTAAAAATCCACCGATATCGCTGCAATCTTACAACATATGAATATTTCGCACGTTTCTATGTCAAATTCAAAAATCCACCGTCAAAATAACACTTTCATTTTGAGAAAAGTAATGAAAAATTCGTGTGATATGACCTATCAAATATATATGCAAAATCTTGCTTTTCGAAATAAGTTTTGTGTACTTTTCATGACCCATCCCCTAAAAAGAGGGAAAAATAACAGTTGATAACTAAGATATTTTGAATCGTAGATGTATGTGCACAGATGATGAAAAATATATGTACACGTGGATTAGCAGTATTCTACAAATAAAGGTATATAGATTTTAATTAATCTCATTTGTTCCACTAGCTCAGTTAATACGTCACTTTGCCGGAATTTCTGTAGATATTGTATGGACATCTTTAACTTCACTGTAGACTTGTGACGATGAGTCCCTTGCATCCCTGTGCTTTTTTACAGTTGGTGCTTCGGTCAGCAGAGACTCATAATATTACTCTGGAAAACCTGACCCTATTTAGGCCCAAACTCTGAGCTTCCTAGAGTACCAATCAAATTGCAAGATTTGGCAAAGAGCAGTAAGTTTCGAACACTCGATTCGATTGACCCAGTTTACTTGATTTGAACGAAGTTGCTATGGCAGGTACTTGAACATTTTTCTGGTATTTTTTGGTCTTAAAAACATGGAAATTGCAGCATTAAAAGACTTACTTTGCACTCACCAGGTAAAGTGAACTTTCTTCTTCAGATGAATACCAAGTTTTGTTGATTAAGTGTCTGCTTACCGTGGTTTCCATCGCATTTCCTTTCTGAGGTGTGATTGTTGAACAGAGCCGAAGCAGTCATTCGATCAAGATTCGATCGATCGAATGCAGAAGACAGGGTCAGCTTTTTCACTGTTTCTGTATGAGTCATAAGCAAGTAAATAAAGTAAAATATAAGCACTTTGATGTGAATTGAACTAAGAACGACGTTTCGAGCATAACCCGTTGTCAAGCCAATGTTTCTTTATGAGTCCCTGTTGAGCAAGGTTTACCGTAGGAATACAAGGGACTCATCGTCATAAGTTGTCAAATACAGTCGAAACAACGCTAACATTCTATTACGATTTGTTTCTCTTTCTTGATTGCTATCTTCTAGAAAAAAGTTTGTCGACGGAGATAGTCAAGTTTGATTTAAATACCCTGTGCTTCCCAAGAACCTTTGCAGTCTCGCAAAGAATTTCATACTGTATCAAAATGATTTTCGCTTGGCAATCGCGAGGCTGCATTGTCTTTTTTACTTCAAATGAGCATTGTTATGTCATTGCTTTTGAACTCAAACAACAGACAATCCTGACAATATTTGAGGGATTTGGAAAGACCTCGTCTTAAGCATATGTTCCAAATCTTTAACTCGGCGTAAAAGGTGGGTGTAAAATTCTATGACCTATTTCTTCTGATTGAATGGCTTGAAAGAAACTTTAGATACTTGTCTATAATTCTACCGTTGGATTTTTCAGAAAGTTTGAATATTTTTCGTTCATTAGAGCGTATCTTACATTCAACTCATTTGAGGATGTGACGTCATCAAATCTCTAAACCGTAAACCAGAAGGGTGATAGACTTTTGCTTGATACCATGTTGTAGACATTCGTAAACTATGATTTTCTTGGAAATTATTTCATGTTGCATCAGACAGTTTAGAAAGTACAATTGTTTTAAGTTTTTTTGAACATTTTTCTTGAATTCTTAAAAAAAAGAAAAACATTCCCATTCTGAAAATATTGAAGATTTCTGAAAAGTCCAACGGTAGAATTATAGAGAAATAGCTACAATTTCTTTGAAGTCATTCGGTTCCAAGAAACAAGTCACTGAATTTTACACCAGCCTTAACTATAGGAGATGTGTCAAATTTGCGGAATTATAAGCCTAAATGCTTAGGACTTTGCGGAATCATGGGTACCAGTTTTTCTGGCAAAATGGCAGGTCCCCCGTCATAGGTCAAGGCCCCCTTTAAAAACGTGCCTCTTTTACTGTATGTAGTTCGGCAGTTTGCTCAAGTTAAAGGGCCCTGGTCAACATCGATGCTTTGCGGCCCTCGGCTATTATCAAGATAATGTACGATTCCAGCGTTCAGGCCAGCTAACGCAACGGTTGGTTGGCGACGCGGTCGTCTTGTGCTCCTTTAACGCACGCGACCCGAGTTGGAAACCTGGACAGTTCCTTTTTATTATTTTTTTCTTCAAGTCCCTGCTGGTTCTGCTAGTGCAATCTAGTATCAACATCATATTCGGAGGAATGGAAACCGTTGATATCCTGTTTGAAAGAAACCACACAGGTCAATTGAAAAAATAAAAAACTACAAATAATACGATACCCTGGTGGTTTCAGAGTTCATAAACCGTTGCAATTTGTTCGTTTGATTCTCCATTCCATTAAAAATTCTTACTGTATGCCCTGAATTACTGTAACCCTTCCCCATCCATTTTACTGCGAGCAGCCATATTAGTTTCTGAACATCAGAAACTCAAGAACACAGGGTATCGAGGGCGAATTATGCGCGCAAAGCATCGATGTTGACCAGGGCCCTTTAACAACCATTTTATGATGTTTATATTTCTTTTCAGTATCCGGGAGGAATTTGGACGAATCTTAATGAAGCTGAAAGACGAATGACTATGGATGTAGGTATATTTTTCTTATGTCCCGTGAAATTATCGATTTGTTTCGTTAACTAACAAACGCAAACATGGCTGAATAACACAGATGCACAATCATGCGATGACAAAGGGAGGACAAACGCATTAGTCTAAAAATGCCTGAAAATGTAGCATCACACCAGCCCCCCCCCCCCCCCCATGCTACTATTATGCTAGGCAAATTGATTTTTTAGCCATTATTGGTGTTTATTAGATATTGTTGCGATCAGCGTGCAAGAAAAAGTGAACATGACACAAATATCATGATTCTGCCTTGATTTTCCTCATATTTTGTTGTGTAAAAGAATCCCCTTTATTTTTGTTGCAGACGACAGGTGTGGTGCCTCTTGACCAGCGAAAGAGTGTATACTTGGGTAGACAGGTAAACAAAATTATCCATTTTTGCTTTGCTCTTCAGCACAAATGAAAAATTTCGTCCCATCATTTTGCGTAGTTTTATCGAACCATTTTAATTGAAGGCTCATTTTATTCAAACTTTTAAAATATCTTCACATGACATTTTCTCCCCCAGATGTGAACCTAGTACTCAAATTTTAGACACAAGGTACATGCTGCCTGACTCCCAGTGAAAGTGATGTGGCGGTTTTCAGTGCCTAGCGCTAATCGAGTCTGTAACTCCTTGTCATAATGCTCAAGTGATGTGGATGGGGATTGAACCCTGAAATTCGGACTTGGTGCACCAACCATTTTATTATATCAACATAAAAACAAAATTCAGTTCCTGTTTGCGTTCCATTGTGCCCTTCATTGCGGGAAAATACGCAAGGTCATCGTGTTCCCACTATAAGAGACACTTGATAAACTAATCATTACAAAGTACATAATAAACCATAACAATAAGAAGGGGGGGGGGGGGCTGCTGCAACTAACGTTGAAAATTCACTAAAGCGTTGAGTTATCTTAATGTATCCATGATCATTCTGTTGGTGATTATATTCAAGTGCGAGCTGCCCTATAAGAGGAGATTGCATAAGGCTGCTGTATTCATATTCCATACCGTTGATACCCAGGGTAGGAATACCCAGGGTAGGAAAGGGGGGGGGGGGCTGCTGCAACTTACGCTGAAAATCCACCACAGCATTATTGAGTTATTTTAATGTATCCATGATCATTCTGTTGGTGATTATATTCAAGTGCGAACTGTCCTATAAGAGGAGATTGCATAAGGCTGCTGTATTCATATTCCATACCGTTGATACCCAGGGTAGGAAAGGGGGGGGGGCTGCTGCAACTTACGCTGAAAATCCACTACAGCATTATTGAGTTATTTTAATGTATCCATGATCATTCTGTTGGTGATTATATTCAAGTGCGAGCTGCCCTATAAGAGGAGATTGCATAAGGCTGCTGTATCCATATTCCATACCGTTGATACCCAGGGTAGGAATTTCTGAGAGCTGATGCAGGAGGGAATGTTTATTGTCCTCTTTTCCAGTACCACAATTAAAAGTGTCCAGCACCAACCATGAAGGTGGTACTGTACTCTTGGGGTCTTTATTTTATCCATGTATTAAAATGTGTCAGTATGCCCATGTTTGTTTCGTCAAATACAACATTTATTGCAATGATTAATTGCAATGATATTTTCAGCACACAATGGTGACACTTTAGACTTGCCCCAAGTCTCGTTCGCCATCTTAATCAGGCCTACTTGGTTGGTAATGAGCTCGCCTCGTTCGCTCCACTTTCGCATCTCACTACCAGCCGAGTAATTTTTATTCGATTTTGATTAGTTAATATTGTATATTGATTGGTTTTGATTTGATTAGTGGTTAAGTGTACAGTTAAGTACTAGTTTCCAAACTGCCTTGTAAATATCTAGATAGTGCATAGAACATTAGTTATTTTGTATACAATCGAATTAAAATAGAATTATACGCACACCGAGTAGGCCTGAATAAGATAACGAACGAGAGTTGTGGCAAATGTGGTGAAACTTTGATGAAATTGCAAATTAGAAAATGGGAATGGGAAGCCTTTAATTTTCAACTGAAATTAGATATTTAACACACTTTCTTTTGCAATGTTGTCGAGGGTTAACGCAAGATATGAAAAATCGGAGCAGAGATTTAGTAATTTTGCACCTTGTAAAATTTGGTAGAATGAGCCAGGTTCCTAGAAAGAGAGAAACTTTTTCCACCGCTGCGTCCAGGAGAGGGAGTGATAGGATGTCCCAATAAAAGTACTCTCGTTTGAAAAGTTGCGAAAATTCTATTATGGAATCTATCATAAAATTGTCTTTTTGATCTCTTTTGTCAATGATCCAAAATTATTTAAGGATGGTAACATTTTTGTTTTCATTACTTAAAGGATATGAAGTGACGCATTGAAAACCCCCATCCTGAGCTATACTCTTTAAGCAACATCGTTTCTCTTGCTTAAGAGCCTTTGTGTTAGATTTATCATTTTGATTCAATGTCTGCAACAATAGTTTGTATTTATTGCCAAACCAGAAGTTTAATTTATGGTAATCATCCGTGCCTGTTCAGTATGCTTCAAAATGAGACAGCCCTAAAAAGCTAAATTTAGGCCCCGCCGTTAACGGAACGGAACGGAACGGAACGGAACGGAACGGAACGGAACGGAACGGAACGGAACGGAACGGAACGGAACGGAACGGAACGGAACGGAACGGAGCGGAGCGGAGCGGAGCGGAACGGAACGGAACGGAACGGAACGGAACGGAACGGAACGGAACGGAACGGAACGGAACGGAACGGAACGGAACGGAACAGGTGTTCAGAAGTTTTCAGAACACAGTAGCGGTACATACAGGGCTGTCGGACTTCCACGCCATGACGATCTCTGTGATCAGATTTCGTCTGAACTGCAGGATAATGAAGATTATGGTGCCTTTGACACTGTGGTTACTGATACGCTAAATAGACAACGGCGATGAACGGAACGGAACAAATGAGGTACAAATAAATTCATCTGTTACTCTAATTGAAGATGGCAAAATGAACAAATATAACAGAAAGGCTATCAAGAAATATGAAAATCATCCTAGCATCAAGATGATTAAAGGAAGTTGTGAGCTAAGCCAATTTGAATTCAAGCCGGTGACTGTAAGTGAAATACTTCTGCAGATAGAAAAGCTAAATTCAAAGAAAGCATCACCGTTAAACAGCATCCCTGCCAAGATCCTTAAACAAAATTCAGACATTTTTGCCGTCCTCATCCAGAAAATTTTTAATTCTGATTTGTCAAGAAACAATTTTCCAAAAGAACTGAAAACTGGTGAGATCTCGTCCCTTTTCAAAAGTCTTGATGCTTTTATCAAGAAGAATTATAGACCGATAACGGTTTTATCATCTGTTTCCAAAATTTATGAGAGGGTTTTAGAAAGTCAAATAAAATCTCATGCCCTTAGCTTCCTTTCTCCTCTTTTGTGTGGATTTCGAGAGGGCTATGGAACCCAGCATGCACTTGTAAGACTAATAGAGACTTGTAAAATGACCTTAGATAAACGGGGTATAGCAGCAGCACTACTCATGGACCTCTCAAAGGCTTTTGATTGCTTAAATCATGAGCTCTTGATTGCAAAATTAAGTGCTTATGGTTTCAGTGTGAGTGCATTGCGGTTGATCCATAGCTATCTCAGTGAAAGGAAGCAGAGGGTGAAGATAAATGGGTCTTTCAGTACGTGGAGAGAAACAGTAATTGGAGTGCCACAAGGTTCGGTCTTGGGGCCTCTGCTGTTTAACATATACCTAAATGATCTCTTCATGTTTGTGAAAGACACTCAAATCTGCAACTATGCAGATGATACGACAATCTATGCCAGTGCTAACAACATTGAAAGTGTCATCAAAACATTAGAGAGTGATGCCCTTAAAATCACAAAATGGTTTCCAAACAACTGCATGAAGCTGAATGAGGACAAATGCCACCTAATGGTATTTGGAGACAAGAGTAACAATGTTTCCATAAATATCGGAAGTGTAACGATAAATGAGAGCACAGAAGAAAAGCTGCTGGGTGTGATTTTTGACAAAAAGCTCAGCTTCAAACAGCAAGTAAAATCTCTTTGTAAGAAGGCTGGTCAAAAGCTAACGGATAACGGAACGGAACGGAACGGAACGGAACGGAACGGAACGGAACGGAACGGAACGGAACGGAACGGAACGGAACGGAACGGAACGGAACGGAACGGAACCTGGAGGGGAGAGGAATGTAATTGTAGAATATGCAGACCTTTCGGAAGGTTGGGTTCTCGAGCTGATATTAAATTTTCGGATTTACCGAAAAAAAAAAAAGTAAGAAAACGGAATCGGAACGGAACGGAACGGAACGGAACGGAACGGAACTTGTATGTATATATATATATGTAGGCCTACTTTAAATAAATTGATAATAATAATAATAATAATGTTCACAGACGACACTGGAACGGTTCTCGTATCGACTCGCTCCTTCGTAGAAACCAAAAACGCCTTTCTATTTACTGTGGCCATTTTTGCTCACAACGACCTTTATGTAAAAGTACACGAAATAAATCCACAAAATGGAACGGAACGATCCAAAGGTGTGTTCACACGAGAGCTAAATTGCTCCGTTCCGTTCCGTTTTACTGCTCACTTTTCAGAGCCGTCCAGTTTTTGGAACGGAACGCTTCTCATCGTTCTCGTGTGAACACCTGCAAACATTCTTTTGTTTTTTGGACCAATTCCATATCGTTCCGTTCTCGTGTGAACGCGGCCTTACCAGTTGTAAAACCAGTCACAAGATCAGCTATGCCTGGCAAAATGATTTAGTCATTGATGTACTTGCCAAAAAACGACATTTGACGATCGGCCTTATAATAAGAGTTGGGTGATTTTCAAACAGGAGTACTTTTTTAATTCGTCAAGCTCAATCTCAATGCTATTTCTTCCTTGCAGTCGACTTACATACGAGAGCAAGGATCGTCAAGCCATGTGCAAAAAGAACTGCAAGTTAAGAGAAGGTCACTGAAGAAAGTTCGTTAAAGAACCACCGGTACGATTATTTCTCATCTGCACAATCTGTCCATAAAGATCTTCATTTTATACATATTTTAGTAGATCACTTAAGCTTGTCACCCGCTGGACAATAAGCACGGTCGTCGTGAAAATGATCGCAGATATTGGATGTAAAGATTGGTACTCACTGAGCTATACAGTAAAAACGCGCGTATAAGAACCTACAATTTTGCAAGTCAGCCTAACTAGGTTCTTATGTTTTGGGTATTTAGTGGGAAATGAGGCTGTTCAGGTTCTTAAATTGGTTCTTATTTTATTCATGGCTTTCAGGAATTTCTTTTCTTCAGATTCAAACTTCAGGCCTATTATTTACTGTCATTTCACATCAGTTGAGTTTATGAGATATATTCCCCAACAGAAATTTGTGGAAGAATCAGAAATGTTTATATAATCCAGATAAAATCTTTCAAAAACTTCTCATCGGGTACTATAAACATTTTTTATTCTTCCACAAACTTCTGTTGTGAATAAGATCCCCATGCTCTCTAGAAATAGGAACCTATTTCAAATTCCAGGCTGAATGGGTTCTTATATAATTGGGGTTTAATTGCAAAATTTCAGCCTATAGGTTCTTAATCCACTAGGTTCTTACACGCGGGTTTTTACTGTAAGTGCGATAGAAATCATAACTATTGCCTCACACGTTTGATAACTGCGATAATTTTCGAAATAATCGTGCTTATCGTTCAATGGATACAAAGCCTTAGGTTTTAGAATCTGTCCACTAATGGTCCCATATGTTCGCCGCTCTGGGAGTTTTGTATAGCCGTGTGACCGCGAGTCACTGAAATCTGTCTTGCATTAGATGTTAAGCGAAAATTAGCGCGAATAAAAAAAGCTGAGGTTTGCATCAGTAATTTTTACATTATCTAACATCTGATGTGAGACAGACTTTGGCTCTTGCAAACCCCAGGATGGTTAGGAAAGAAATTTTTAGTGTCATCAACAGGGGGATGAAAGGGGCAACTGCTTCTGGGCCTATATAAAACGTACGGCTAATATAAGGGTCCCAAAAAGCCGAAGCTATAACGTGCCGTTGTACAGATACTTTGGATATAGTGGCATATGTAGCATGAAATTTCTGAAGAACTATCATATCTTTTGATGGGCCCTGAAACAAACAAATTAAATGGACAGGCAAAAGAGTTCTTGCTACTTCTCGGAGCTTTTTGTTATCGAGAGACTTTCCTGAAAGCGTACAACTCTCTTGTAAGAATTTAAGGAAACAGGAGGTGTTGCAGGAAATATAACGAATTGACTTCAGCTACTGGGTATCCCAAGAAAGGGTATCCTACTTCCATTTGAAAAATCACTAATATTGGATTATGGAACCTATCATAACATTTTCTGTTTGATCTCTTTGGTCGATGATACAAATAATTTCAAGATGATGAAATATTTGAATTCCTAACCCAAAGGGCATAAGATGACACGTTGAAAAAGTCATTCTGAGCTATACTCTTGAAGCATCATTGAAAATCTTCCCTAAGAGCCATGATATTGGGAGTTTTCATTATCCTCCAAGTCTACAATTATCCAAGTCTCCAAGTCTACAATGATATTGTGCGTTTCTTTCTGGCATTTGTGACCAGACAAGTATCTTAGCATACATACAAACAAAGAAAAATAGATCTAGTAACAATAAGTGCCTTTTGCAGTATGCTTCAAAACGAGACAATTCTTAAAGAGCTAAATTTGTCACTTTTAAAAACAATAGCAAGATTAGCTATACCTGGAAAAACAATTTGGCCTTTGATCTACTTGCTGAAAAACGAATTTGAAGATCGGCCATGTAATCAAATTTGGCGAAATTCAAAGCGAGCATATTCAAAGTGGTATCGTTGGCTAGACTAACTTTTTTCGAAAATGGTACCCTTAGCTAGACCAATTTCTACAAAAATGATACCCTTAGCTAGACAGATTTCTACAAAGATGATACCCTTGGCTAGACTAATATTGAAAAAATACCCTTGGCTAGATTAACCCTATTCTACATGGGTAAATCAAGCACCACTTTCTCATGGGGGGGGGGGGCTAAAAAGGCCCCCCCAGATTTTCTAAGCAACCGTAGTGCCTATGGCAACGCAACTTGGTACACATGATTACCAACCAATTATGATTCTAAAAATAGCATCATATGCTAATTGGTCCCATGATCCGTTGCTAGGCAACGCAAAAACAATGGAAATTTGCTGATTTTGGCTCTCCTACTAAAAACGTAATATTTTCAACCAAAAATAGTCAATGAATAACTTTAAAGTTATAAATATGATACATATTGAGTGTTCTCAATGAAAACTGTCAAAAATTCTATTTTTGGAATTCTTTTGTTATCACAGCTGTCAATCAAAGTCATTGTTGATACCTAAACAAATTATTGGATGCTTTATTGGCATTTTAAATACGTTTTTAGTAATAATAACCATATGAAATTAATCTTGAATTGTTAATTAGTCAATTTTGATCATAATACACTAATTATTTCATATGTTTATCATAAATATGACGTCATATATAAGTATGACGTCATAGATCTTAAATTTTGCTGATGTCAGCAAAACACAAAAAGTTATATATCAAATGAAAGTAGACTTCAAGACAAATTGATTGGTACCAATTGCATTGAAATCAGATGTGTACGAAAAAAGTTATGCATGTTTTACTGATTTTCTGAGAGACCTGTTGCCAAATATGGGCATGTTATAGTCACGTGACCAATTACATAACAATGAACTATTGTTATTTTGATGCAATATTAAATTTTATTAAAAGTCACCCAAGTTCCAGTGTTTTATCATGCTTAGTTTAAGAGTAATTACAGGAAGTATGGTTGGGGGGCCTTTTTTGCCCCCCCCCCCATGTAGAATAGGGTTAATTTCAAAGCCATTCGAGTCAACAGATATCTCGAAATTGTTCGTTTGAACTCGGAAGTATCGAAGGTCGATTCGTTTCGCGAAAATTTACTTCATTAGCAACAAAATTGAGTTGTGGATGAAAAATCCTTGTCCAGACTGCTTTGGCTGAAGACATGACCGTTCCCTAGACCAATATTGTGAACTATGATACCCTTGGCTAGACCGAACAAGAGCAAAATTACTAAAAAGTATACCCTTGGCTAGACTAGATGTCTAAAAAAGTATACCCTTACTCGCGGCACATCCCGTGATACCTTTTCTATAGAAGAACGCCCCCCCCCCCCCCTTGTGTTACAGGCTCTTGCAAAATTTCTTATCACGTTTCTTTACAGCGGAAATTAATAGTTGATAGGTATTTTCTTGACCATGCACCAAAACTGGAATTGGAACTATATTCGTATTTTACTTTTACTACCAGTCTATGGTTATTAGATTCGTTCCATTTTCAGAGGAGGACTGACGAAGCCAAAAGTTTAGTGCATTTCCTTGAACGTTTTCCCCGTGTAGTTTTTTAAATGATTCGAATCTAATTCGACAGGTTCATTTGAATTACTCCTGATTTCAAGGTTTTTGAATTTTGCTTTGAGTATTCGTACGTTTTCAACAAGAACAACAAGCTATGTTAAAGTTTTATTCTAAAAGTCATGGCTTTTTGTAGGAAAGGATCAGAAAATAAGAAAAATGTTGATCAATTAATAAACTGTATCCTCTCTTGTATATAAATTTTTGAATTATGATAGTTTGTAGGTTATTCCTTAATTTCAACCTTTGAAATCTTTACATTAGTTAGAGGCAGCTAGCCAGTGTGCAGACTCCACTGATTTCTTTTCAGAGGTTTTAGGGAAATAGCCACAATTCTTCCCGAAAGGAAAACTTCTGCCGTCGACTCTGTATGCAGGCTAGATGTAGTAAGGTAGGGTGGGGCAAAATTGGTTTCTTGGATGTTTCTTTATTCATATAAAATATTTACAATAGGTCTTGCATTCTGCTATACTTATCTAATTACCATACAACACCACAGGGACGATACCAAGGGGAACGAAAGACAATGACTGCCCCATGGCCAAGACACGCAACGTTAAACTTCAAAGCGATTCGCGATTGCAGATAAAAGGAACTTCTCTCAACCAGTGATTGAAAATAAACAAAGCCGCAAAAGTTGCCCTGAAACCAGTGTGGCAAATTGTCGTCTTGTGCACGCGAAAGGTTGTGTTTATAAGAAATCATGAGTTCATAACGAAAGGAGAAGGATAAATCTCAGAATCTATTTAGGTTGTTTGATTCAGGAGCTTAGTAGTTATTGTTTCATTTGAGCCCTAAATATGCAAGAATTGCAATGCCTTCTGCTCGGCTCCTGAAGCAAATCAACACGCCAGTCAGATCTTTAGATTAATCCATCTTCTTTCATAAACTGGTGACTTCACTTTAAAATCACCTTTCTCGCGTGTAACGCGATAGTTTGCCCTGCTAGTGTCATGGCATATGCTGAATTACTGGTTGAGAGGATTTCCGTTGTCTGCAATCGCTGATCGCTTTGAACGGCGGTGTCAATCTGTCCTTGTTAACGACAGCACAGTAACTGCGAAATCAATGACCCGTGTTGCCCCATTCGGACCCGTTTTGCCCCACCTCATACCCTACAAGTCACTGTTATTTTGGATATCTCCCCTCGTAAGTTGTTGAAAATGTTTAACAGTTATCCTCCTATCGAATGTATCGAATATGTGTGGTCTAAAGATGAAACACGCACAATGATATATGTGTCAGCATTGCTTCAAATCTTAGCAAAGCCTTGAAATTAATCATGTAAAATGCCTGGGGGGGGGGGTAACTCAAGTCTTGGGATGACGTGGTCGGGCCGCCCAACTTTTCAGGGGAATACCCATATTTAGTTATTTTCGATCGATTTTCATACCCATTTTAAAGGATTTTAGGGGGAAAGCCTGTTGAATTTCCCATAAATCAAGTTTCATTTCACCATAAAGGTACATTGATGGAAGATATAGTTACCACAATCAAATTTTCAGCACTAAGACGAAGAAAATCCAAATAGAAATCTCGAAATATTTTTGTTACAATTCAAAAAGTTACTCATTTCTAGAGGAACAGTTACAATTTGAGACCTTTATATAGAGATTTTCGAGGTTATAAACCCATGCATATGCGTGCACGTACCTGTTGCTCTACATATGGAGGCTCTCCCCCCCCCCCCCGCCCCGAGGTAAAATGTTTGCCCTGTTCTCCATATATATTTCTTGAAGAGAACTTGAGGTAATTTGCGTGTATAGGCTTTGCAATGTCGCATGAATTAGTTTGAACCTTGATGCAAATACACCAAAATAGATTTTGCAAGATCGTGTACATGATAAAATGTTGTTGAATTTTCAAAAAATTCGCTTAACGGGTGTCCCCAAAAAATGTATACGGATTTGGTTGACTCCAGTGATCTGAATGTAGCTTCAATCAATGTCTAATCATTCTAGAAATGTTCGTCGATGATAGTTAACTTGAACATATGTACCTCGTTTGTTGGTATTGGTGCTTTGAGAGCAGACATGTTAATCTTGAAAGCTCCAATTTGTCTCTTCTTGTTCCTGCAAACTAGAGCTTTAGCCCTTTGGCCTGAGAAAAATCTTAAGTCAAAGCGTATAAATCAACAATAGCCTTGATAAAATTTGAAGAATATTACATTTAGTGCTGTTTTGTTTCCCAGAAGTCACCCCCCAGTCACCCATTGGGCAGTTTCTTAATTTTTCATTGTTCTTAATTTCGATGTGCTTCAGGAACTTGCTTGGCCAAAAGGCCAAAGCTCTTGTTTGCAGGTGGACACAAATATAAGCACCAATACCAACAAACGTGGTATCTATGTTCAAGTTAACTATCGAGTCATTGATTGAAGGTAAATTCACATCACTGGAGTCAACCAAATCTGTACACTTTTTTGGGACACCCGGTAGGTTTCAATCTATAGTTTTGTGAAATTTTTGTCAAGAAAAGTTTCGATAATATTTCATGTTGAATTACAGGAGATTTCAGAAAATCTTCCTGGTTGGTATGCATTGAGAAATGTTTCAAGCTGCCTTGCAAAACCTAGGTTATTTTATGCGGGGTTCTACTGTATGCAAATAATTTTGTACTTGCACGTCAACCAAGACCCTACTTCGTCCGCACGTTACATCAATTTTCGAGGTATATAGTTGATAGAAAACTGAAGATTATATTTTTCTATTTCGTAAATTTTATTGTTTTGATTGATAGTACATTTTGTATTGTGTAACAAATCAATGTTTTAGCTACCATTGAATAATTTCTAAGGATATACCTTAGTTTTTCTTGTTTTGAATTCATCTTTCGAGGCATGTCCATCAGAATTAGTTTGAATCTAGTATCAGTAAGGCTCGACTGTTAGAATACTGTATGAAACGTGCCGGAATATATCTTCTTTGAAACTTGCCAAATCGTCTTGTCTACGATCCTTCACAAAACATATTGAGACAAACATAAAAACCCCAGCAATTTAAAACTCCTTTGTCTCTACTGCGGAAAAATATTTTTCTTCTCCTTGTAACCTCCCCTCTCGCCTCAGTCAGCGTTGTGGTTCTACCGGGTGCGCCAAAATAAACTATGCACTTTTGGCAGGCCACGATAAATCGTACACTGGACCGATTAAGATTTATGACTTAATTTTTAGCAGAAAGCCTGAATTAGATTCTAGGATTTTTTTGCAAATTTTCCGTTTTCAGCTATTAGAACTACTAACGAGTTTCTTAAAATTTTCGCTTTCGAGAACACTGAAAACGATCAAAAACGTTGATCAAATTTTCTAAAGACTCGACATAAATAGACAAAGAGAAAACGTTTTCAGAGTGACTTTGGGATTTGGAAATTGATTATTTTAAATTTCTGCACGAGCGTTATTTCAACAATTGGCCTGCCTGTTGCGAAATTCTGTACTAGTTACAATAAAGTGCCGCCCCAAAAGCCGTCACAAAATCAAAAATGTAACTAGACTACTCGACTACATGCTCGCTAGCCTCGTGACGCTTCCTCGCTTGTTTTTTCATAAATCTTCAAAATCGGTTCTGTGGACGATTTATCATGGCCTGCCAAAAGTGCATAGTTTATTTTGGCGCACCCGGTAGGCAACGTTTTTAATGCAATTTACATGCAGGGGGATGCGGATGCAGTCTCAATTTTTGTGAAGGATTGTAGATGCTTAGGGAAAGCATCATCACTGAGGAAATTTTTACATATATTCAAAAGAAGGCACTCTCAAAATTCAAAATCGTACAAAAGACGATTTTCTGTGATAAACTAGAATCGGCATACCCTGGGTACCAGACTCTCGAGTCTGGGTAGAATTGGCATCGAGAAGGAACAAATAACTGTAGATTTTCCTGCGCTCTCTTCAAATCGTGTTAGTATTTGAATATTTCCAGTAAAAAGCCGACCGAAGCTAATGCATAACCCGCCATTTCAGCCATTTCTTGACAAGACACACTTTTCTGCAGTTTTATTAAGTGTGAATCGTTGAAGCAACGCCCCCCCCCCCCCCCCCCCCCCCCCAACAACATTGTTAATTTTCATTAGAGTCGCAAGTTGTCTGCACTTGCTATTACAAGTTTCTCTGTCTCTCCCTCTCTCTTCTTAGTGCGAGTAGTCTGGAAAATGCGAAAACACAAATTGTCCTGCAATGTAATCCCCATTTCATAGTCACAGAACGGCACTTTTCTAAGGGGGAGGGCGGAATTGCCAAACAACGGAAACTTCCTCAAGTGCTCCAAGACTTTTTGGTAGGCATTGCAGAAGCAAATGCCACCACCAGGCGGAAATTTTATGTCAGATGAATTCCGATGGGCTGATGATTCTTACGCTATGTGACTTGTGTTTCTCCCTCATATATTCGGAAAAAACTTAAGTAGTTTCCTAATGAAAATGATATTTTTGGATACGTAAACAGATTGTTTCGGTTTATAACAATGTTATTAGGCCCCAGTTACACGATACCGGATTCATCACACACCGGATTGGTTTTCGCATCGGATAGGGGGGTGCAGTTACACGACGCCGAGGCAATCCGGTGGCACTCCGTCTGAAAATGTGTAAATCAAGCGGATTCACTACGTATTGCGAATATGTAGGCTTCGCAGGGTAGGGTGACTCTGTGTCGTGTAACTGCATGCAATCATAAATGGGTGCATGGCAATCCGGTGTCGTGTAACTGCAATGAAAACGGTGCGATTTTGACGAAGACTAGTTGAAACCAACCCAAAATCAAGGGCAGATTTCGTAACACAATAGCATCGGCTGCCTTTTATTGACATCGGAATTTAATTTTAAGTATATTTAGCGATTGCAATCAAAGGAAATTCTCTCAACCAGTAATTGAAAAGAAACAGCCTGAACAGTTGCCCTGAAACTACCTAGTAGGGCAAACTGTCGCCTTGTGCACGCGAACAGGTGGTTTTTTAATGAAGTCGTTTGTTTTTAAGGAAAGGAGAAGGCTAAATCTAAGGCACTGCCTAATGGGTTTTGCATGTTTAATTCAATTCAGGAGTTGAGTAACAATCAGGGTCGAAGGAAGCATCTTAAACGTGGGGGGACGACGGGGAGACGACACTTCCAGGACACTTTTTCATTCAACTAAAAGGTGCATTTCTTTGCTCAGTGAAAGATGTTAGGAGGATGTGCCCCCTGGTTCTTACGTCTAGCAATCATTTCATTTAAACCCTAAATATGCAAGAATTGTAATACTTTCTGCTTGGTTTCTGTTTCAAGATGAGATTTTATCGAATGCCTTAGAATTGGGACAACGCACGTTCTTATCTTTGTATACTACTCTACTGTTCTCTGCTTTTATGTGAATCTCCATGGTTAAACTTTGGTGGATTCTATAGTGAACGGAGTTTAGCTTTTGTAAAGAGTTTGCAACACCGGAAAACTCTTTTGCAACACCGGGTTTTATTCGGTTTGGAGGGTTGGAGTTTTTTGTGTTTTTGGTTTTTGGTTTCCTTCTCGTTTGAATACGAGGCTATTACGTCATCAAATGGTTTTCATCATTTCGCCATTTCAAGCAAAGCAGAATCGGCAGGAAGGAGAGGTTGCAGACAGCCAACAACTTGAAAGAAAAACAGACAAGATAACGCATTACACCGGGAGAATATAACACAATTTTATCCTCATTTAACCAAAGAACTTAAAGCTGAATCTTCTGAGAGACATAGAACGATTTTGCCGGCATATCAGATAGGTTTTTGCGCATAAACTGAGAGAGGGCCTAGCATCATATCATAACAACATCAAGTAACCCATGAAACATTAGGCCTATATAACCATCAGATAGCCTGTCGTAAAGGCAGCAGTATCTACGATTTCTTTCAAGACAGCATCACAATGTCTACACCAGCCAGAAGGAGACTTATGAGGGACTTCAAAAGGTATATCAAAATGATAGAATAGATCTAGGCTTTTATGCAAATATGGTATGATGGAGCAGTGCTTTTCCTTTATTTATTCGAAACAAAGAAATCGAATTTATTATTTTCAAAATTAGTTTTCTAATCAGGCCCCAGACTGTAAAATTTTTTTCCTGCACGGGGAATTTGCACAGATTCTTTTGTTTTAGAACAATAGGCAAAATGTTATTTCTAATATTAAGCGCAGATCACACGTTCCCTGCGCAAGGCAAACTTTTCAGTCTGGATCAGGCCCCACATTATTGTAGGAAATTGAAGCCATCAGAAATTAGGACATATGACAATTTACAACATGACCAGATTTATTGGAAAGTAGCATCATAATGTGTGTGGTCTTGGTGCATATTTTGTGCAAACAATTTTTCAAATTTTTTCAACTGCTTTACATTCAGGCTAGGGTACATTTCAGGCCTCAAGATCTTTGATGAAGAGTTACGTTTTAAATTGTTGTCCTATTGTCCTGGCATAAATATCCAGCTTTACATCAGCTCTGTTGAGCTGCCTAGCATGACCTGTGTTAACAAATGAAAATATGTATGTATTTATGTACCGGGTGTCCCAAAAAAAAGTTCCGGTGTTTGATTGAACGTAGACAAAAAAGTTCGTTATCTGGCAATTTCTATTCATTCTAGGTACATGCTGGACATTTCAACTTACAGTTTGGCATATTGTAGGAAGAAATCAGTAATCTGAATATGGAGTTATTAGTCCTAACATCACATCTTCATGTTGAAGTCAAAACCAGAGAGATTAGTACGCCTTTCTGCATCATCGTGGTGGAGGGGGAATCTCCAGATGAGCAACACAAAAACTGGGTTGACACTTTGTTTCATTGCCTTGACGACGTGCAAGAGTTTAAAGGTCTGAAAATCGAATCTAATAGGTCTCGGGGGAAGATACTAATTTTACACTTTGCCATGGGCAGGTCGAAAAAGCAATTGAAACTATTCTTTAGTTAAGAAAAGACAGTTTATTCTACTCCGCTCCGTGCCGTGAAACCGCGAAACAGTAAAAATTCCAATTGAAATTCCCTGTTGGCACAAGGCAACAATAACAGCAGCAAACAGTTTTCCCAAGACCTATTTGTTTCAATTCTTCACACCATAGGCTAATTCACACAATCAAAAATGATTTAAATCTAAGTTCCGTTCAATTACAAAGCAACATTTTCTCTTGTGAATAAAATTTCTACCCGCTCTGGACGTCAAGGTAATGAACGAATTGTCAACTAATTTTTGTGTTGCTCATCGAGGGAGTCCCCACCATCACAAAGCAGGAAGGCGTAATATTCTCTCTGGTTTTGCCTTGAACATGAAAGTGAAATGTTAGAGCTCATAACTCTATTTTCAGATTTCTAATTTCTTCTTATGATATGCCAAACTGTAAGTTGAAATATCTAGCACGTAATTAGAATGAATATAAATTGTGAGATTAAAAAGAATTTTCTCTTTGCTCAATCAAACGTCGGAACTTTTTTTTGGGACACCCGGTATATATGCTTGAACTTAACAGGACACACCATGGCATGCAGTGGGCTTTATCACAATGTTGAAATTCTTGTCTCATCAATGTGCACAAGGCCTGTGTTGTAGGTAATAAACAAACTTCATCTTACTCATTTGCTCAAAGTATGTTCTTCCTAATGCAGGCTTCAAGAAGATCCTCCAGCAGGTGTCAGTGGAGCCCCTACGGAAAATAATATCATGCTCTGGAATGCAGTCATTTTTGGGTAATTATATCTTGTACAAACATATTTCTTATAAGAGAAATTAAGATTTTGGGCCGATATTAAAATTTTCTAAAATTTATCAGATTTTGTGTATTCAATGACTGGTCCCTAAGAAACTTGCAAGAAACTCTGAATTTCAGAGTTCTTGCAAGTTTCCCAGGGACCAGTCAGTGAGAATTTTCCCCTGTGAGACTTTTGATGAATCTCCATTTCACAGTGTAATTTTTCATGGCCCGCTCTCGCTGGGATGGTACACAACATGGGGATGGACGGGAGTCTGCCACCTGGTTTTCAAATTACCAAAATTTTCCTTCAAACCCACTTTTATGTTGAATTTTGGTAGAAAACTTTTTTTATTTTTTTAATCGACTTCAGCCAAACCAACCCAATGTTTTAAGGATTTCCTCTATCAAAATAAATACCATAATAGTTTCTAAAGTTATATTTTCCCACTACTGGAGTTTCTGAATTCTGGCAATTGGAGCTCAGTTGAGTTTATTATAAGGAATTTCTGACAAAAATGTATGTGTAGTACACTACTAGGTTAAATGAGAAAAGAGAACCAAGAAAACCTCATTTGTATAAAAGAATAATCAGCAGAAATCACTTATTCAAGCATTATTTGATCGTTCAATGGCTTGGCTACGTCCCTGCCATTTTTTCTATTTTGTGGACATGGCAAATGTGCAAAACCATTGATTTTAAGGAAACTAGCCAGATTTAAAACCTGGCAAAATTCATCAAAAACATGTTGGGATCAGTTTAATTATTATGAGACAATCACAAATACATTTTGCATTAGCTTAGGAATAGATATGTCAGATCAAAATTCCCATACCGTGCAGATGATTCTCTATAACAAAAAGTTCTATTTCTGGAGAAAAGAACTTCTAATACCATGAGGGGATTGTTTGGATGGGATGCATCCAATCCAAGCTGTATATTCCCAGGGTAATAGGCTCATTGTGTTGGTGTGCTGCAGCTGCTCAAAATTGATCCCCTGTTTGTTTATCAATTTGACACATTTTAGAGCTGCCTATAATGTTTAATCACTAAATGTTTACTTGCACCTGTTTGCAATCTTGATCAAAATAACAAAGAATATTACCGATGTGTACCCCTAGAGTAGCTACTAAACAACAGGTTCCCTCATTTCACTTTTTTCAAATTAATGAAGTAATCCTGAAATACTCACAGAAGCACAAAATGCAAGCTTTATACTCATGTTACGATGCAAGTTTCAGTAAGTTTCATCTTGGTTATTTTCAAAATTTTTTGAAGCAGTGAAATACCAATGTGACATTATAAGAAGTTTTTCAATTTTCCTGTGAGTTATGCATTATGTCAAACACAAAATGTAGTGCCAAACCCAAACAATACAAAAAAGTGTCATTTTTCATTGTGACTCAGTCCTTGCAATTTTTGGTTGGAGAATATACTGTATGATCCTCAATGAATTTTGCTAACTGTGAAATTCATTTTCATAAAATTTTAAGGAACTCTACATACACAAGAAACTTTATGAAACCCTTTTAAAACTAAACATTGAAGACTGTTTCTGGTGGTAATTTTCAAATAAGGTTGAGTCTTTTTGTCACATGAGATTTTGTTTGCAAGAATTTCTAGAGTATACTGTACAGTATATTGTTGGATGTGCATCCTATGGGAAAAGTTTAAAAGTTATATGAGAATTGATTGCAACTCTTTCAAATTCATCAGAATTCTAGTTTACCTTGAATGTTAGGTTTTTTTAATGTTCTGGTTTGAGAAATTAATGTACGATACAAGCAAAGAGATGTAAGAATGTTAGAACTTAGATCACAATTTTGAATGGGAAATAACATAAGACCATCAATTTTTTATAAACTTTGAAGTGACTTTTTATTTCGTAGGCCTGAAGAGACACCCTTTGAAGAAGGTAACACTAATTTTCAATACCTTTTTGTTGTACATGAGGGTTACTGTATGTATTCTTTTTTGAGTAAAAATGATTTTTGACTGCATAATTTTGAAAAGGCAAAAAATGATGCTAAAAAGTGTAAGAACTACTCATCAATGTAAAATCATTGTTTTCCTCTTGGATCATGCCAACCCTGGCTTTGTCCTAACAGTTTTAGGCAGAAATTGTTAAGACTTTTGTGAGAATTTTTAAGCCAGAAAAGTATAGTGCAGAAATTAACGTGGTTTTCTACCAAAGAATTCTCAAGAATTCTTATAAGAATGTTTTAAGTTTCTTAAGAATTGTTGTTTATAAAGATTTACAGTCTTTCATTTATGGCTCAAGAATCCTTATCACAGTTTGAGGAATTCTTGAAAATTCTTATATATGATTACTGTAAATGTTATTTATTTGATTCTGGTGTAGGTACATTTAGATTAACCATGGAATTCACTGAAGAATATCCAAACAAACCACCAATTGTCAAATTTGTGTCAAAAATGTTTCATCCCAATGGTAAGTACTTTTTGTATTTACTTTATTTTTTTTATTTTATTTCCTTCTGTAGCTTGGTTCACACAAGTGAACAATATCATTAGAAATGGAGCAAAGATGAGATTAAAGCGTCAAAAATAGTTTTGCCTCTATTTTATATTGTGTTTGATGTTTTTGAAGATACATTTAGATGGAATCAAACAATTTTTATTCCTTTGGGAAGTGGTCACTCAACACTAGAAAGTTGTTGAAAATTAGTTTGTGTTATCCTAATTCTAACATTTTCTTATTCCAGTGTGAACCAAGCCTGTTTCTCAAGAGAGTGTACAGTACAGTGGGCTTGCACACATCAAAATGAGAAGAATTCTCCAAAATTCTTAACTGATAAGAGTTCTTGAATCATATGAAAGACTGTACATTATTCTTTTTTAATTTTGTTGAAAAAGAATTATTAAGAAACTCAAAATGTTCTTAAGAAATTTTTGAGAACCCTTAGGCAGGAAAGCCATGTGAATGTGCGTAAAACCTGCAATGTACAGAGAAAACTATTTCAAACAATTTTAAACATGTGCCAGATTTATCCTTCAGGGCCGGGTTGTTCAAACCAGGATTAGTGCAAATCTTGGATTAAAGGCATGATTCTGTATTCATTTGCATAGTCCTAATCTGGTATTAGCCTAATAATGGTGTTGAACAACCGGGCCCAGAACAAGAAGATTTTATCTGTGGTATCTTCTCATTTAGTTTATGCTGATGGAGGGATTTGCCTTGACATCCTTCAGAATAGATGGAGTCCTACATATGATGTTTCATCAATATTAACATCAATACAAGTGAGTTATCTTGTGTGTGACATTTAAAAATGGTACCTTTTCCATCCTTTGTGTCCTGTTTCATTAAGGCAGCAAACAGAAATTTAAAGTAATGCCATTTTGGCTAACTATGATTTGGATATATTATGAAGAGCATTTTCACAAAAGTAAAATGTGCAAGAATTGATCTTCAAGACATATTCTGACGTAGTTTTAATGCATTTTAAAGTCATAAGAATAATTCCATACAGCCACGGACAGCCTTCGATTGTGTGTGCAGTACATATGCCTCATTCTTAAAACAGCCACTTAGTCACATCACACACTTCTCACTATCATAAATGAGTTTAGTACCCAATCACAGCCACAGAAAGGTTTAATTCATTGGCACTTATTTGGCAAGCACCTTTTGTTTATACATATAAAATATTACAATAAATCTTACATTCGACTATACCTTCCTAATACTGTACAACACTACAGGGACGATGCCAAGGGGAACGAAGGACAATGACTACCCCATGGCCAATAGAAAAGACATGCAACGTTAAACTACATACAATTAGGTACACTACGAACGATTAAAACCTATGGATACTATATTAGATTCTGCCTAACATTAGATGTCGGGTCAGGTTTGTGATGAAATTTAAAATGTCACGAGCGCATTTCTTCATTGGTTTGAGGTCGCAAAACTATGCCCGGCATCTAATGTGAAACAGAACTTACAAAGAAACGGATGATTTAAGTTAAGGGATTTGGTGGTTGCTTGGTACTGAAGTTACAAAGGATCTTAGTCAAACCGACCAGTTTCGTGAATGAAACGTAACGTCAATTCGAGTATACTTCTGTTCAAGTCATTAGAAAGGTATTGATCACCATATATTAAAAGTTGCATCAGAGCATCATTTGGAAGATCGTTGATTTGCACATTTGGTCGTAGTAATACAGCAATTCCATCGAGAAGATTTCGTCGTTGAACATCAAAGGAAGGGCAGAGCAACAAATAGTGCTCCGTATCCTCAATGCCATCGTTTGTTGGGCACAATGGGTTTATGGTATCCCTAAAATTATGCTTGAATTTGTGGGAATTCAACTTGCTGAGACCAACCCTCGTGAATTCCAAAGACAGATTTTGCAGGGGGGCGGATTATTGATGATATATTTTTCTTAAAAACAGCAACAGAAGGTGCAAGTCTTAATTCAGGCTCAAGCTGGTTCCATTCGGATAAACAGTTTGGATAGAAGCTAGACTTGAATTTTTCTGTCCTTGCCTTTAAAGGGGCAGTCAGACGAGAAACGCGGGTTATCAGATTCTGCGTGTAACAATCCAATTCGTATAGGCCTAAATACCAAAACATGTCTACTGTACCTCTTTGTTCGCTGTAATTCTGATGAAATTAATTGAGCAATTAATCCAGTAGAGTGTGAGAAGGTTCTATTCACCTTTCGGTTTCACCTAACATCATAAATCTGACTCAAAAACCAGATTCTTTGGCGAGTTTCTTGCCCACTTCGACTTATAGATTATCTCTTCGCAGCTTCAAAGTTGATTCTGCAAAATCGCTGTTTACGACTTTCAGGAATTTGTGATAAACAAAATAACTTTGCAAGTACATGAAATCGACATAGACGAACAATATCTGTCAATTAAATCCTTGAGATTGTCAAGAACAATGTCGATGGAGATGGATTGAAATGTGCGATAATCCAATTCAAAATCTCCATTGACGAGTTGATGCTAGGCCTAAGCACTTTTCATGCAAATACAAAGGAAATGTCCCGCGCAACATCACGTCTGACTGCCCCTTTAATTGCCCTATGACATCCTGGTCACGTAGACGGTACTGCGAATGATGAAAAGCACCTTTTATTGATGATGCACCCCTAATGTATGTAAGTGTCTCGGTGTGAGATCAGGTATACACCATAGTCCTGATAGATCCACCTACTTCATAAACACTCACCCAGGATGACTTTCAAGTTTTGCACATGGTGGAAAACTTGGTTTGCCAAGTAACTCGCCTAATGCTGGGTAACTGGGTTCTGTATAAACTGAATATTTTCCTGTTCTTTTCTAGTCACTGCTGGACGAACCAAACCCAAACAGCCCAGCAAACAGTTTAGCTGCACAACTCTACCAATATAACAAAAGAGAATACGAAAAGAAAGTGCAAGCAATCGTCGAGCAAAGCTGGCAAAGTGCTTGAAGAGAGTAAACATTTATGATCTTTAGAAATTGATCAAGGCAGCATTCGTATCCAATGCAAGACTTCCAACCGAAGTCAAAATTTGTTTGTCATTTGTACTATAAACATGGACCTAGTAGATATTTCATTTGTGAATATAGCAGCACTGTGAAATTCAATGATTCTCTTCAATCTTGGAGATGACTTGATACTGAGCAAGATTGTGCAAAGATCGATATTATATTCAATTGTTCGATGTCTTGCAAGTATCATTGCCGTTAATGGGCTCGTTTACACTTCACACTTTGTGTAAAACTGTAAGAAGGAAAAGGCTTGTTGGAATGTTGCTTCTTAATTTTCAGATTTTAAGGAAAGTTATCCTTGAGCCATTTGACTGATTTTCAATCAATCTTTCACATGAAAACGTACAATATCGCCTGCTATGTATCAGCTGGAATGCTATTCCGTAACTGCGCACCTAAATAAGAAAGACATTTCTGCCCGTTTTGGGAAGTTTTGGGAAACCATTGATTGTGGGGTAAACTACAAGATATATTGCTGTATTTTAAAGAGATAGAGCAAGGGTTCCTCCTGGTAAAAAGATTGCACACATTTCGTGGAGAATTTTGAAATCGTTTTTCGCTCTCGAAAATTGATGAGTGAATAAAGACATAAACCCCGACATATACATAGCAATGCCAACATGTCTTGAAGTTGCTGACTGTGTGTTTGAGCAGAGACGTAGGAACTGGGGGTTCATTTGCTGCATTTCCCCTCAAGTTTTTCAAACGAAGCACAAGAATGCCTTTCTTTTGCAAAAGTGTCACGTGGCAGAAGTTTGATTAACCTTGATTGGTTAAGCACAAAAACAAAGTTATCCTTAATCGAAGCACACAATTGTAGCACCTTTGAAAGAAGGCATTGGTTACTTATTTCTGTTTGAAAATCTTTTAGTAACGGCAATTTTGTTGCAGTTTTTGTAAATTCAAGTTCAAAATGCTTCTTATGGTCTGGGTTAAGCATTCTTATCTGCACCTTTTACATTATTTCGTTGCTTTAGCTACTTCGCTACCCCGTGGCTATTACCTAGCGAAAGTCTCCAAAGAAGGAGGAGTGAAGGAGGCTGCCTCTCTTTCAAGAGCTATGCGTCTGTGATGTGTTCCCACTTTTTGAAAATTTGATTTTGCTGCCAAAGTTTTCTAAATGTATTGTCCTTGCGATAAATGGCAACGACATAACGCAAGAATCACTGAGATTTGCTGACCACAGATCTGTGCGATCCTTGCTTCACTAGCGATCCTTGCGATCATATGGAAACCAGGCTTTGTATGTACTTAAGTGAACCAACGGAGCTAAGTAGAGGCAATCTATAAATAGGACAAAGAAAACTCCTACACACGTTATTGTTCATCTGGCTAAACAATATCCGCGAACGTCTCGAAATCATCAAACACAGCTTTTATCTCCGTTGATTCTTTTTAATGCGGTTTTGTTTATGCGGTGCGGCACAAGCGGCAAACTTTGTTGCATTGCCGCACTCATCGTTATTTTGAATGCACCGAAAACGACGCTGCAAGTACTTCTGTGGTTCGGTGTGATCCTGCCGTTGCAACTTTTCTCAAAGCGCCCCAGGGTGATTTAAGAAGTGATTCCTTCTTTTTGCCTCTGAATATACGATAATTGCTATGCCTTTGCACGGCTCTTTATTCAAACAGGCAACTGCAAGGCATATCTTTAAATTATTCCTTCTTTCGTTAAAAAGTCATGACTTGTCTTAAAGGGGCTCTGTCTCCAAATTCTGGTCGAAACGTAGGCCTTAATTAGCTGTAATTTTAGCTATGGTTTTGTTTCAGCCTACTTTGTAAATAAATTAATGATGATGATGATGATGATGATGAAACGGTGATTTTGAAGTTATCACATAGACGTTTGCCAGTTTTTCGAAAATGAAAGCACCGTTTGGAAGATAAGCCTTTGTACTTTACAGAGGAACAAGTACACATTCATATCTTTTACGACGATCACTTGGATGTAAGTGGATTTTTGACAAGTATTTTTTGGTGGCTTGGTGAAGCCACCAAAAAAACTGCCGAAAACAATGGAGAACAATGGACACATTCGGTGTTTACAGATTTGTTTACAGTTTGGCGACGGATCCCCTTTAACATCCACCTTTCGCGTGCATAAGGCGACAGTTTGTCCTACTGGTTTGAGGTCAACTTTTGCTGCTTTTTTTGTTTTGAATTGCTACACCCCAATAACAATTTTGCCGGATATTAAAGGGGTTGTACAACCCGTCCTCTCTGCGTGGCTATGCGTGTCAAATCATCGAATGTGTTTTGGCTTAACACAACATAGGTAATGGCGATTTTGAATCGAGCATAGATAGTAATCCAAAATATCTGCGACAATCTCGTTGATCGAAACTTTGGTAAAGGATTTGTTCTATTTTTCTTGCCGAATATTTTGAAAGTTTTCATGGCGGATATCACAAAAGTTCCATCACATTTCGCAGACGTAGACAAGAAAACACTGCCATGAAACCTACATAGAAGCTGCGATGAAACTGGCCGCCATTAAAAACCCAACGCTTTAGTCACTTGCGCACAGGGCCGCATTTAAGTCTGTTGGGGCCCTGGGCCCAAAACTGGTTGGGGACCCTTGGAATATACCTAACAAAATTTGTATCACAGTACTCGTGATACCCTGTTAGCATGTATGCCATGTATGGATAAGGCCACCAGATTTAGTCGTAGCCAAACAAGTTGATATTAACCAAACATTTTGAAAGGGGAAAACTCGCTAAAATGAGTAAACTTGTACAAATACAATTGGTACAATACCAAGGAAAACTCCCCTTGTCCAATGGTTTTTCAAGATTTTCGTCTCGCCTTGACTGCTGCAAAATTTCGGATGATATTCTTGGGGTCTACGAACTTCACGACAGCGGCGTGGCCAGGGTAAATGAAATGAGGGGCCTGGGGGGAATCCCCCAGAAAATTTTTGGGGCCACGCCCTTTACTTTGGCTTAGAATGCATCTCCTAATATCATGCTTGCCATTAGCGACAAGGAAAATTTGATATTTTGTGACGGTTATCCTACAAAATGCCAGTGCTAAAATGGAAGATTTGACATTTCTCAGAAAGTTCTTTCCCAACCTATATCCAGCTTTGGACAAAAGTGGGGGCAGTCCCCCATCCCCCCCCCCCCCGCATCGTGCCTCGGGACATCAAAATTTGCTGCCATTCATTAGGCAAAATGCAACAACGCGCTCTTGTGACATAATGGACCTTAGTTTAGTTGACACTTGACTCTTGACCCTTTCAGCACGGAGAAACTTCTTTCACCGGAGGAAACTCTGCATGGCAAAGTGCGGTCAGTGCAATGAGCAACAATCTCCTTTTACAATTTGCTGTGTAATTGATCATCCAAAATAGGCTTTTGTGTTTCATGGGGTTGTCGCCTCTTCCATTTCTTTCTTTTTCTGGACTTCAGCTTCGGTATGAACGAGATTCCTCCTTTTATCGATGAACATTTCGAGAGGCTCTTTTAGCAATCATTTCAAACACAAGAGTGAAATCAACAGCACTTCATAGGCTTTTTCGAATTTTGCTTGGGGCCCCCGAGAGCTAAGAATTTTAGGCGGCGCCCGGGCCAGTGGGCGCATGGGTAAATGCGTCACTGCTTGCGCAGGTTGTCTCGTACTTTCCGATTGTTTACAAAAAGGGATATCAGCGGGTGAAATTTTGAAATTACATATTTTCAACGGGGATTAGAAATATCGTGATAGTCATAGCCTGTGTGCAGGCTAGACGGGGAAGGATTTCGGCCGTTATCTATGCTGGCACTTGTAAGATTTTCGACGGGCAAACAAAAATGTCAAAGGGGAAAATTGTTAAACTCTAACTTAGCGGGGAAACAAATTTTCTTGGCTGGCCCGGGCCAAGTTAAGAGTATAAATCCATTGTGTTTTATAATTTTAGCACGTGCCATTTAAATGGGTATCCAATGATTAATTCTTGCTTCAGAGAAAAAATAACGTGGCCCCTCAGAGCTGAGAACAATCACAAATATAAAATTTGCCAGTTGCCAGATACCAATGGCAGTGTTCTCTCATCACCGGGCCAAAGTTTGGGATTTCAAATGCACTAGTCAAATGTGCACTCCCGCAGCAACCGAAATAGTTGGGGGTTAGAGAAAAATATTCAGATTTTTTCTCCACAAACCAGTGCACTCAATGTCCATGGCAGAGACAGACATCCCCGTCATGAAATAAAGGAGCATGGTGCGATTTTAGCTTAGGTTGTGGGTGGGCGGGTGAAAGAAATCGCAAAACCTTACGAAATGCCAGATCTTTACCACGCCTTTCTGCTTTGCCTCCAATGTCCAAATGCGAAGGCAACTTGACACAATTTTGGCTTTTAAACTGAATGCGAAGAGCAAATCGAAAGATTTCCAAATCTGTTGTCTACAGAACGCATACAGCGAAAGATTGACTGCTTTGTTGGTCAACCTATTTCTTACGCTTCTGGTAAAAGTATTCTTTTAAAAACCAGCCAAATGCGAGGCAAGCAGTGTTCCAAATAATTCAAAAAGTGAATAAACAATCTTGTGGGAATTGAGTGATACGTGTTTTTACGCATATAACAACGAACAAATTTACGAATCACCGAGCACAAAAACTGATTGCTGAAAAGTTTTCGTTTGCAAAAACAACAAGACGCAATGCATGCAGCGTGCTAAATTATTAGAAAAGTGAATAAAACATGTAGTTACGCACATCATAGCCAAATGAATCGTAACAAGGTTGTGGGACACCTTTATAAACGAACGCTCGTAGCATCTTCCGCGGATTAACTGGGATATAAAATTTCATTCTTATCCCTATAAAAATGGGTGTGGGCGCTTCTTTAGGCTACAAGGTTTTGGGAAAGTAGATGCGCACCAATTGCTCCTTGTTTCTTTTGGACCTTTGGTTCCTCTTGTTTCCTTTTCCGCGTTCGTGTTGATATCGAGGTTGGATTCTCGTGACGACTGACGACATTGTAAGTTCAGCGACTGGCCTAAAAAGAAGCGAAGGGGCGTCAAAATGGCTACGAAGCCGAACTTCTTGAAAGTGGTCATCCTAGGAGATGGAGCAGTTGGTAAGAGTGCACTTATGAATAGATTTGTTAACAATAAGTTCGATAGTCAATCTTTTCATACTATCGGTGTTGAATTCTTGAACAAGGACGTGAAAGTTGGTGGAGGAATGTACACACTTCAGATCTGGGATACTGCTGGGCAAGAACGATTCAAAAGTTTGAGAACCCCCTTCTACAGAGGATCAGATATTTGCATACTTGTCTACTCAGTGGATGACTCTCAAAGTTTTTATAATCTAGAGACATGGAAAAAGGAATTCTTGTATTACGCTGATGTTAAAGATCCTGACAACTTTCCGTTCATTGTTCTTGGAAATAAAATCGATTTGCACAAAAGAGAAATAGCAAAAGATGAAGTTGAAACTTGGTGTAATTCACAGTCATTGCCTTATTATGAAACCAGCGCCAAAGATGCAACAAATGTCGATCTGGCCTTTGTAGCTTCCGTAGAGAGACTCATAAAATTCGAACAAAAACTGGACAAGCAAATGAGAGGCACTGGTTTCAGTAGTGTTAATCTCAATAGACACCAAGGCAATGTACCGGAACCTGAGGGCAAAAAAGGTGGATGTTGTTAGTTATATCAATATGTGGGTAAATTAATTGAATTAATATTGAATGACCAAAAGAAGCAAGCACCTTTAATAACAGGCTTTGACTGGTTTTGATGTTCATTTTCCACATGAAACCTATTCTATATCTGGTTTCTGTAAAATCTTAAGTGGATATTTAGGTACATAGATACAACATAAGCCAGGGTGCATTCCATGAGTTTCCGGCCACAGGGTTCTCACCAAGAACAAAAGACCCCATCATTTAACATTGTGTTGTTCTAATGTTTGTGACGATCTTGCCCACCACAGCAGATCTGTACTGAACCCTGGGTGGAAGGTTTGTTTTTGCCACACCAGAGCTTTACACCCCGCCAGTTGTTTCTAAACAATAGGCATATTGTTCTTCCATTGTTTTAAACGTTGCTCCACACCAGAGATCTCCGGCGTAACATACATGTTTTCCAGTATGGTGCGGAACCAACATGGAATGCAGTCTGGCATTCAAGCAATAGTCAAACAACTGATTAAATTTCAGCATTGCAGAAACTAACTTCTACTTCTGACTCTGCCCTGGTTGGTCAGATACATGAATTGTCAACTGATCTGGAATGGTTGTGATAAAAAACAGATGATTATGCTAAGATGGTGGCAAGGAATGTTTACCAAGATGCATTGCGTTCTTTAATCAAATTCTTACAGAATGGTTAAAGGAATTGAGTCCATATGAATAGCTGAGCGTTAACACTATCCTGAATTTTTGCTGACAAACCGCTGATGGCCATGTTATTGCACAATAGTGCTAAAGTCATTAGCAGTGGAGACCAAAGGCTTCTTAATCCTTGCATTATCCTTGGGAATTTCTTTGGTTTAATTTCAATAGTGATTAAATCACAACTTTTGTTTTAGGATTGAAATGAAGTTGATATTGGTCATGAGTGCATGGGGACTCAGTGCCTTTAAGGATTCCTAATTAGAATTTAATGCATCTTTGAAAGGATTCCTCGCTGTCATTTGCATAATCATCTGTCATTTGTCCAGATTTTTCTAATGTACATGATAATTGCTCTGATAAACACACAAATTGCATTTTAGCCCTGCTTTTTGCTTTCATAAATCACTTGATCAAGGAGGGTGGGAGGGTGCCGAGCTTGGCCAGAGCCTGGCTGGAGCAGGTGAAAATAAGTGTAAAAAGAGTATTGACTGGAATCAACGTTAATGGTGGGAAACAAAACAAAGGTCTATGTGGGACTAAGTATATTAATGATAAACCACACCAGATAGAAACACCAAATTTTGTTCTAGCAGTTATTAAAAAGATATCTTACAGTTTCACATTTCTCTATTTAATGGTCGGAGCTGGCCGGAGCTGGCCGGAGCAGGCGAGAAAAATACAAAAAGAGCCAAGGCTCTGTGGCTCTGGCCAAGCTCAGGCCATTGGCCGAAGCCTCGGTACCCTCCTCTTGATAAAGTCCATGCTTGTGCAATTTGCACCCAAGAATGCTCAGTGATGCATTAGTATTTTCCAACAAGGATTGAAAAATGCCCATCCAATAGTGACAGGTTGGAAAGTTTGCTACTTGCCTGCTGAATTTGAAGAGACTGTGATAAATTTTTACTCACCATACTGCAGATACTTATTAAGATCACACATGAGCTAATTTTTACAAGTTAAGCCTACTCGTTTTTAAATGGAAATTTTTGAAAAATCTATTTAATTTTGCACACCACTGTGCAACAATTTTTCAAAATTTGTTCACCATTGATTTTGACTGCTCCCCCAAGTTCTTTGGTGCACAGTACAAAGATTCCAATTTGGCCAAATCTTGTAGAGACATCACAATGTTTATATTAACCCTGAACCATTGTTTCATTTGACAAAGCATCATTACTTGATATGCTAGCACTTGATATCAGTTTGATATGCTTGATATGCTATCATTCCTAGATGCTCAACTTTCTTCAATTCGAATCTCAAGAATTTTTCCCAAAATCTATTGGTCTCACAGACAGGCTCCCCAATATAATGTTGGGGCACCAAGGCACAATACTAAACTCAGAGCTCCTTGGAATACTGAAATAGACCTTTTCAAAGTGTTAATTTCAGTTTGATAAATGATTATAAAAAATCAGTTGGTCCAGTTTTCTTTGATTCCTACTTTACATGGTTGTCTTGAAAATGCATTGAGTAATTTATATATTATACCAAGTGTGTCAAAATAATTTACACACTTTTGACCGGCCACGATAAATTGTGCACTGGACCAATTTTGAAGATTGAACGACTCAATCTTTAGAGAAAGCCTGAATTAGATTTTGTGATTTTTTGCAATTTTTTTCATTTTCAGTTTTAGAGTTAGAAGTGAGTTTCTTAAAGTTTTCATTTTTGAAAACACTGAAGATGATCAAAACCATTGATCGAGTTTTCTGAAGAATCCACATGAATGGTAGCCTGCGTGCAGACTCTACTGATTCCCTGAAGAGAAGTGAGGTTCCTCCTCCAGTTTCAGGGAATCAGTAGAGTCTGCACGCAGGCTACATGAATGGACAAAGAGAAATTTTGTTTGTAGTGATTTGGGATTTAGATATCAATTAGTCTAATCGTAATCTGCTGTACGAGACTTGGTTCTATCTTGGGAGAAATGTAGCATTATTTCCAATGATATCAAGGAATATCCTTCCTTTCGTAATTTAATTGAATTTATGCTTTGGTGCAAGCTGGGTTCCTGTGTCAAGGGGGTTAAAAAGACAAACAGGGAAGCATCATCAGGCCAGCAAGCATGGAGTCTTGTTGAATTTTTGATTTTGTGACGGCTTGTGGTGCCACTTTATTGCACCTACCATAGAATTTTGTGGCCTGTTGCAAAATTCTGTGGTAGGTGCAATAAAGTGGCACCACAAGCCGTCACAAAATCAAAAATTCAACAAGACTCCATGCTTGCTGGACTCATGATGCTTCCCTGTTTGTCTTTTTAACCTCCTTTTAACCAACTTTGACGATACCCCCCTTTGTCACTGGTCTATTTTAGCTATTCTACAAAAGAGCCTGGATTGAGCGTTATTTTTATACATTTTTATACGCGATCGAGTGGGGTTAGAGCTTCTTGTGCACATTCAAAAATTCTACAAAATGCAGCAAATTATCATTCGATTCTGATTCTTTTCAGATAGCTAAAAGGTCTATTGTTGAAATAACGCTCATGCAGAAGTTTACACTGATCAATTTCTAAATCCCTAAGTCACCCTAAGAACGTTTTCTCTTTGTCCATTCATGTTGAGTCTTTAGAACATTTGATCAACGTTTTTTTATCGTTTTCAGTGTTTCGCAAAACAAAAAGTTAAAAAGCTCACTTCTATCCTTAAAAAGTGAAAACAGAAAAATTTGCAAAGTAACATCTTAAATTCAGGCTTTCTGCTAAAGACTAAGTCATCGATCTTCAAAATCGGTCCAGTGTACGATTTATTGTGGGCTGCCAAAAGTGCATAGTTTATTTTGTCACACTCGTTACCTCGATCTCATTCTCACGAGCCAATTTTGGAAGTCTTACTAAGCAATATTTTGAACAACTGAACACCGTTCTGTCTAAAATCTTGGAAAACAAAGGAAAATGCCCTGTTTTTGTCCCTTGCCCTCTTTTGTAACTGTTTGGGATATATGTAGCTTTATTTGTTTCGTTCATATCATCCAAACTGAATCCTCTAGGCACAACTTATTTGTGGCATGAGGGAAAGATGTCTTTGTGAAAATAGCTTTGTATTGTTGGATATTGCTTTTGCAACAAAATTTTCTTCGTTTGTGATCGTTCCTTTACTATTATTTCACAACGTTGCCAAACAACAACCCATTCAATTTTTACTCTATAGGGTCTACAGTTGCCCAAGAAATTGTGGGCTGTTTGCTGTTTGCTCTATGCTCCTGGTATGCTGTGGGAAGGGGGCTGTAACTTCCATTGTCCCACTTATTATGCATTTGCACAGGATATGCTTCAACTTAGAGTTTGAGACCTGTTTGGGTTGATCTAACAGGTTGTTGCTGATTTGTGGCAGAGGATAAGTAAAATAACTGGCTGCTTCAAAAACAATCAGTTCCTTTGCTTGCCCATAAGGTCAAAATCAAGCAGACATTGCTAGAAAGGGCCTTAGCTTTTGTACTTGAAGTTTTAAGAAATTTGACAAAGGATTGATATGTTGCCATATGATATATCAATGTAAGCAATGTAAGCCCCTTTAAAATGTAGAAAAAAGCTATAGAACCCATTCTTTCATTATTTACTTGATTTTGACAGGGTTGGAGATTTTTTGGTTGGAGAACAAAGAAAGTGCTGTGTTCTGTTTGAAGCAACCACTTATGTTGACTCAGCATACTTGTGCTGTGAATCAGCTGATTATCAGCAGCGGCTTGTCACAAGGTCTTGTATATATTTTAAGTTGAAGCCTGCCCTATGAAGGGCCTATGGAACTGTATCCAACACGAGACAAAAGATGATCACGTGAAAGATATTTTACCAAGATGCAATGTATGTTTTATTCAAATCCTCATAGAATCCTCAAACATTTGTAATTGGAACAAGATGCATCTTGGTAAAAAGTCCATAGCCAGCATCTTTAGCATAATCATCTATTCTATTGTTTGCAGCTCCTCTACACTTTTTTTTTATAAGAAACTGGTTTATAAGAAACTAGTACTACGATGACCAAAAATTTAAGAAACTCTAGTACTACGCTCAAGAACAGATAAGAAACTCTAAAACTTTATATCTGTATGTCTCTCTTATTCTATATCTCTCTAACAAAGGTATCTTGGTCTTTTCTTGACTTTTAGCTGAAAAATTGGTAAATTTTTGCCTTGTTGATGTGCATGGCTTCTTCTTGATGACAATGTCAATGCAAAATGGAAGCCCTTCGTCGATAAGAAGGCTCAATTGCGAACAATACCGCAATTTTAGGCCCAAAAAATAAGAAACTAATTAAGAAACTTTTACTACTAAAACACCGAAATTTTCATGCGAAATTAAGAAACTTTTAGTACTATGTGCTGATCCAAGTTTCTTATATAAAAAAACGTGTACTGCTGCTGCACAACCAGTCCACAACATTGTTTTGGGCAACCTAATAAAAATTGTTGCTGTTTTTTAAGTGATTGTATCGTTGTGAATTGGTAAAAGATGATTTTTTTTAAATTGCTTGAAATTGGAAAATTTGAATGAAACAAGGTGCTACCTTCAACAAATCGCTCTAATTCACAAAAAAGTAATTTCAAGTTTCTAATCATGCAAAAATTGGAGCAAATTTGCAAATCATCGCATTTGGAAATAATTGAAACTCCAAGCAAAAAGTGCGTCGCAAAATTACTCATTCTGACAGGCAGAGTGAGATGACGATGTGATCAAAAATTTTGAAGTCCGTCTTCACAAAGCTATTTTACGTAAAAAAAAGTATAAAAAACAATTGTTTTCTTTGCTGTTACTCGTAGACTAATAAGGTAAAATGCTAACCTCGCAATTTTTAGTTAATAATATTATGGAATGAAGTGTTATTTTTTAATATCTTCTGCGCCAATTGCATCCTTTGTTGCCAGGGTGTTTTCCTGGGACTACTTCACTTCCATTGAAGGTTGATTAGACGTGCCGCTCAGGTTTTCTAACCGTACCCAGTCAAAACATGTCCTTTCAAGTACCCTTCTCAAGCCATTCCTTGTTTACATGTTCTTTTGTTGGTATTGCTGAACATGTTTTGAATTTTGAAACTTTTTTGACGAAAAAATTTCAAGACTCTGGTACTACTTTCCACATATGCTCACTCTTTCTCACAGTAACTGCTTGAACTTATCTCGCAGCCCCATAGACAAATCGGTTTGTTTAAACAAGGGCAGATTTTGTAATACAATAGCAACAGTTGCGTTTGATCGACACCTCAATTCAAAGCGATTAGTGGATGCAGACAAAGGAAATTCTCTCAACCAGTAATTCAAAACAAACAAAGCCGCAAAAGTTTCCCCGAAACTAGCAGGGCAAACTCTCGCCTTGTGCAAGCGAAAGATGGTTTTTAAGGGAAGTTATGTGCTTATAGCGAAAGAAGAAGGGTAAATCTAAAGTTCTGTCGCTTAGATTATGTTTATTTGATTTAGGAGCTGTTTTGTAATCGTTTCATTTTAAGCCCTAAAAACGCGAGATTTACAATGCCTTCTGCTCCGCTCCTGAATCAAATAAATATAATCTAAGCGACAGAACTTTAGATTTACCCTTCTTCTTTCGCTATAAGCACATAACTTCCCTTAAAAACCATCTTTCGCTTGCACAAGGCGAGAGTTTGCCCTACCAGTTTTGGGGAAACTTTTGCGACTTTGTTTGTTTTGAATTACTGGTTGAGAGAATTTCCTTTGTCTGCAGCCGCTAATCGTTTTGAATTGAGGTGTCAATCAAACGCAACTGTTGCTATTATATTACAAAATCTGCTCTTGTTGTTTGTTTACAATCAATTTAATTTTTTTTTTTTTTTTTTATATAATATATTCCAAATGAAATTTACAATACAAATTACGAACTACATTACTTATAAAATTACTCTACAATACTACTAGGACGATCAACCCCAGGGAGCAAAAGGCTGTGTCTACCCCGAGGCCATTAAATAAAGATTATAAAGGAAAAGAAACTACTTTAACTATGGGACAAAAACGGGTGGCTTATGAAGGGATGGTTAAGTGGCTACAGAAATTCACTCGAATCGACCAGTTTCATGGATAAAATGTAGCGTTAGCTCAAGAATTTGTCTATTTAGTGAAATAGGAAAATCTTTATTGCCATACAATAAAAGTTGAAGTAAAGTTTCATTTGCAAGATATACATATCCAAGTGGTCGTATTAATGCATAGATTCCAGCGAGGAGGTCTCGTCTTTGTACATCAAAACAAGGGCAGAGCAACAAGAAGTGTTCCGTATCTTCAATACCATCATTTGTCGGACACATAGGATTTGTGGTATCTTTAAAATTGTGTTTAAATTTATGAAAATTTAACTTGCTAAGACCGACTCTAAGTTGAGTTAGATAGGATAGACCTTTTGGGTCATGAATCCCATATACAGGTTTTCCAGGAGGGCGGATTTTTGATAACATTTTCAATTTGAAAACGGCAACAGATGGTGCCAGCCTAGTTTCAGGTTCAAGTTCATTCCATTCGGACAGACAATGAGGATAAAAAGTAGATTTGAACTTTGCAGTTCTTGCCCTTATTTGCCCGATGATGTCAGGTTTACGAAGAGAGTACTGAAACTGCCGAAGTGGTGGAATTGGATCCCTTGTATAGTTCGGAGTTAGGTTGTTTACAATTTTATAGAACAAAGTCAGGCGTCTACTCCACCTACGGAGACTTAAAGATTCCCATCCAAGCTCAGCGTACAACTTCTCTTTAGATGTTCCCCTCCATGTACCGGACACGGCTAAAGCGGCAGAATATTGGACGGATTCTAGCTTTTCCATTAAATTAGACAAGGTGAAATTTCCGCTGAACTCGCATTCTTTTGGGGGATCATGGTATATAACATCTCCATAGTCTAAATGGGGTCGGATATAGAGCTTGTATAGCTCGTTAAGGGTGTTCCTAGGTAGATATCTTGAGAGAAACATCAACATACCAATACCCTTTCTCGCTTTGGAGATAGCTGCTTTAATATGGGAAGGAAAAAAAAAATTAAAAGTCAAGAACGATTCCTAAATGCTTGTGTTCGACTACTTGCATCACGGGTATGTTATTGAAAAGAATTTCGGGATGATTGGTTTCAGTTTTTCTCTTTGAAAATACTAATTCGACTGCTTGCTTTTGAGGGTCAGGATTAAAAGACATCCTCCAGTCATGAGCCCATTTACTGATCAACTCTAAGTCATGGTTCATGTCACTGGCAGCTGTATTTGAGTCTTGCACGATAGTAAAAAGTGATGTATCATCAGCAAAAAGTTTAACATTGCACTTCAAGTCTGCTGTTAGATCATTAATGTAGACCAAGAAAAATAAAGGGCCCAGAATAGAACCCTGGGGCACTCCTGCTGAAACATCTCCCCAACTCGAGCTCGGTCCATTCAGTACAGTTCTCTGTTTGCGATTTTTTAAAAAATCTTTGATAAGACTTAGAAGTTGTCCGGAGACACCGCAACGCTTTAATTTATAGATTAGCCCATCATGCCATACCCTGTCAAATGCTTTAGAAATATCAAGGTACACAGAGCGAACATCAAGAGGAGGATTGCAATCAAACGCTGTAAATATTGTGTGTGTTATCGAGATTAGCTGATTGATTGTCGAGTCACCGGGACGGAATCCTGATTGATTAGGATTTAGTAATTCAGATGAAACAAGATAAGAATACAGAGAGTCAAAAATGAGTTTTTCGAGAATTTTTCCAAAGATTGGAAGCAGAGAAATTGGACGATAATTCCTTTTTATGTTTTTCTCGTTCTTTTTGTGAACAGGCACAACGTTTGCCCGTTTCCATATATCTGGAAATGTACCGCTTCTCAAACAGTTTATGAATATTATCTTCAAAGGAACAACCAATGCAGAATAACACATTTTTATCATCCTTACAGATATTTCATCCCAGCCATGCGCTTTATTAGGATTGAGTGATCTAATAATTTTCAGTATCTTTTCATCGGACAAATGAAATTCAGTCAACAGTGTAGCATTTACCGGAATATGTCGTGGGATGTCACTACCTGTGTCGATCGTTGTGCACTGAAGGATGAAGTAATCATTAAATATTTGGGCCTTTTCAGTAAAATCCATCACGAATATCCCATTTTCTAAGAGAGGTGGTATTATAGGAATCTTGGCCTTGTTTAGAACAGTGTTAAGTAATGACCAGTATGTTTTGCGGCCTGTTCCAGGATTCGCTAAGGTATTACCCGCTTTTAGAAAGTACCGTCGCTTTGCATCCTCGATCATTTTTGAACATTTTGAGATCATAGTTTGTATTTCCTCAAGCTTATCAACGGGCTGACCTCTCCTAACAAAGCTTTTATACGCATGATTCTTTTTCCGCAGAAAATTCTTGACATGTTGCGTTATCCATGGTGCCTGGCTGGGTTTAATTGTTTTTACTTTATTGGGTATAAAATTTGAGAAAATATTCAAAAGGACATCGTTCAGTAATTGATCTTGCTCATTAGGACATATGTTTTCCAAATATTCCACCCATCGGAACATTTCAACACTCTTCTTAATACCGACCTCATCAGCCTTATCATAATACCAGATTCTGCGAGTGTAGGGGGGTGGGGCTAGATTAGAGACAGCTAATTTTCCATAAATGATTTGATGGTGACATTGCTCGTGTAGTGAGGAATGGACACCGGATTCGATAAAAAGATTAGGCTGATCAGTAAAAATTAAGTCGATGCAAGATTTAGAATCACCCATCAAATGAGTTGGTTCAGAAATCAATTGGTAAAGACCAAGGTCGGACGTTAATGGCTCAAAATGCTTTCCCTCATTATTTTCTATTTCATTTTCCCACCACTGAGAAGATCGACAATTGAAATCACCGGTGATGACGACACAGAAAGGATTTTCAGCAGCCATTTTAGATAATAACAATTCGAAGTTCATGGTGAAATCATCGAACTCAGTTTGATTTTGGCTCGGGCTTCTATAAGTTACGGCAAAGAAGTATTTTTTCCTATTGATTTGGACTTCGCGCACAATACATTCCGGAAGAGTCACGAGGTCAGACCGTTCTCTTATAATAATAATATAATATATGTACCTCTTCTCCATTTCGGAGCAATTACTACTTTAAGACTACTTTGCACAAGTGCAGTGAGAGTAGTAACACGGGTTTTTGACTGGTCTTGCTTTAGTTCAGAAAGCAAAATTGTTCCACACATTTGTTTATGTTACTTAGTAATTTTGGATTATTTCCCTGTATAATTTTTTCTTAATTCAAGGATTATTTCTCTTGAAGGAAGAGAGTCTTTGACATAAAGCCCAACACCACCCCTTTTCACATTTTGTGGATGGCTACTTTTGAAAAAGGTATAGCCATCTAATGCAAGTCTATCTTCATTGATCGTGCTATCAAGGTGAGTCTCAACGATGCCAATAAGGTCATAGTTATAAACCGAGTTGTATGCTTCAATCAAAGAAACTCGCAGAAAATCATGTGCTAAAATGCTGTTTAGATTCCAACAACAAAAATCAAGGGTATTTGGCCCAGGGTTTGTCTCGACGTCACCACTGAGCAGGATTCTCCTAAAAGCCCACTGTGTGTGAAGTGTGTAACATGTCATGCACACCATATAAAGATACGCGTAGGCAAATATAAATTGCTTGATAGTGCAATGTTTGTAACGAGCAAATCTGACAAAGTAAATGAAACCCAGGGGCATTCGCTTCGAGAGTTCTACAGTTGTGTAAATCACTACTTTACTGATGTAGTATAAGCGGGAAAATATGGGCAAGAAACTGGACTGTTCTTTCAAATGGTGTACTGCAAGAAACTGTAATATCATTGCCAAAGGCAGGACCAGCACAGAAATTGCAATGAAACTGCAACAAAGCCAGTATAGCTTTAAAACATGGTAAAATAATTTAAAGTGGCCTGACTGTTTTGCTCAAACGCAACTGTTTTTGCGTGGAAATTCGGAACGTACCTATTGCTGCTCGCCATTGATTGATTTCAACCGGCATCACTGAAGAGAAACCCTCCCGCTGGTTGAAAAAGCGCAAAAATCTTGACCATGTTGATGCAGAGCCCTCCTCCAATCATAAGCCACAGCGTAAGTAATAACACATAAACTAAACAAAGGGAATTACAGGTACAACTAAAAACAAATAAATAAATCGGAACATTCATTGTCTCTCAAAATAACAAACTCAAAAGAACACAATGTCGTAACGTAATGGTGGTGCATGGTCTCACTAGGGAATATAAAACTTTACTGCTTCTTCACAATTCAATTTAATTCAAGGTGAGCAATCTTTAAATAGAACATCTTTGGATAAAAAGGGCAGATTTTGTATCACAATAGCATGAAATGCTTTTTTTGACACCTGAATTCAAAGCGATTAGCGGCTGTCGACAAAGGAAATTCTCTCAACCAGAAATTCAAAAAAACAAAGCCGCAAAAATCTCTCTGAAACCCAAGTAGCTAGTACGCTCGTTGTGCATTCCAGGAATTGCTTTTAAGGGAATACATGAGCTATATCGAAAGAAGAAAGATATATCTAAGCATCTACCTCGGGCATTTTATTTCTTTGGTTCAGAAGCTGAGCAGTAAGTGTTTGAATTACACCTAAAAAAAATAAGAGAATTGGATTGCCTTCCAATCGGCTTTTAAATCAAATAAATTAAATGCCCGTGACAGATGTGTAGATATATCCTTCTCTCGATGTATGCTCATGTTTGCTCTTAAAACAATTTCTGGAATGCACAATGAGCGAGCTAGCTACCTGGGTTTCAGGGAAACTTTTACGGCTTTGTTTGTTTTGAATTTCTGGTTCAAAGAATTTCCTTTGTTTGCGACTGCTAATCGCTTTGAATTGCGGTGTCAATCAAACCAACTCGTGCAATTGTCTTACCAAATCTGTCTCTTTGGATGCAAACACATGTTCCAAATCTTTGAAAAGGTTGGTGTAAGATTCCAAGACCTGAATGGCTTGAAAGAAACGTTACCTACTTTGTCATAATTCCACCGTTTGACTGAAAATTTCAATATTTTCAGAATTAGAGGGATTTTCTCCGTTTTGCAGGAATTCAACAGAAATTTTGGACAAACTTTTTTAGGAAATATTTTCAAGAAAACCATAGTTTATGGATATCTACAATATGGTATCAAAGCAAAAGTCTTTCCGTCTTCTGGTTTGCGATGTAGAGATTTGATGACGTCACATCTGCAAATGAGTAGAATTATTGCCAAGTAGCTAAAGTTTCTTTGAAGCCATTCAGTTCAAAGAAACTGGTCTTGGGAATTTTACACCAACCTTTTTAAAGATTTGGAACCTACGCTTCCTTTGATATTTGTCATCTGCCATGAAAACTTATGCAGAAAATAGTATAATGCTAAACCTTTCCAAGAGTATGGAGGGTCGTATAGGGGTTTTGGGGAACAGGGGAACATGCCTAAAAATGATTGAGGGAACAGGGAACAAGCAAGAGTCTGTAGAGGGAACAAGGGAACAATCAGTTTCCTATCAGGGATCAGGGAACACTGTAGAAGATTAGGTAAAGTTTTTGAGAAGAAAGTCGATTGATGAAACTTGTCAACATTTAGGAATTTTCGTTCCTCTTTGTGTCTCACAATATTTTTTATGCGAATTGGAATTGGTGTCTGAGTCACACTCGGAGCAGTGGTCACACTAATCCATTGACCTCATTTTTGATGCAGTTTCATGAGGTCGAGGGTCGAGTCGAGGGAGCTGCGCGTGCATTGGAGGATTTTGGTGAAGGATCGGCGTACAACCACCACAAGCTCAAGCATGAGAACTATGTCTTTGGATAAAGAGTCGCTACTCACTGTGACAGTGGCGTACCCAAGAGGGGGATGGGGGGTACGGACCCCTCACTTTTCAAAAAGATGGTCCTTGAGATTCGTACAAAAAAGCAATAAAATTTGTACCTCAGGGGGGGTCAGGCAGATCTGTCAAGCGGTGGTCTTTGAGATTCTTGAAAAGCCAGGAGAGAATGGTTTTGTCAAGGTTTTATAGAGCAATGTTTTGGATTTCTAAGAAATGCTTGAACGATGTTGGGAGAGGCATTCTATGCCAAAGTAGAATGCATGTTCTCAAAATTTGCCTGGTGCCTTTGCCCCCAGACCCACTCATTTTTTTTTTCTATAAATTCAATGTTAAAAATTTACAATTTACGAATTACCTAAGATTAGAAACGAGCTACCATACAATACTACAGAAACGATACCAAGGGGAGCAAAAGATCATGACTACCCCAGGGCCATCACATGAAGGAGACAAACTAAACTACAACTAAATATATAAGAAGCCCCCTAGCTATTCAGAAAAGAATTAGAATTGAACGATATTTTGCAAATGGAATTTTCGAATGTACGCAATAGTGATAGAAGCTTTATCGCCACTCAATCGAAAGTCGCATTTGAAATGTATAAGAAAGACGCTCAATCCAGGCTCTTTTGTAGAATGCTAAAGGGTGTGTTACGAAAAGCTACTTCCAAACAAAAGAACAAAAGAATAGAGGAACGGGACTCGGCGAACAGGATACTTTACGAATATGGACTTGGTATGGTGGTTGAGTTGCATTTAGCTAGATTTCTGTGATCTTAATTGAATCGACCGCTTGTGTGGATGTATTGTAGAGTCAAATCGAGTATATTTCTGTTGACGTCATTTGGGAGGTCTTTATCACCATACAATAAAAGCTGCGTCAAAACTTCATTTGTTAGGTCGATATATCTGAATGGTCGTAGTAATGCAAAAACTCCAGCGAGAAGGTCTCGACGCTGATCCTCAAACGAGGGGCAAAGCAACACAAAGTGCTCAGTGCTCTCAATACCATCGTTAGTAGGGCACATTGGATTTATGGTATCCCTAAAATTGTGCTTAAATTTGTGAAGGCTATATTTGTGAAACCCACTCATTTCGAGATCCCACTCGTCTTCTGCACGTGGCATTGGCTACAGTGATCCCTATTTGCTGCTGCTCTCCTCGAACAATCTCATCTGAAATGTTTTTAACCCTATCTGTACTGGGCGATTTTTTAGGTATTTTGTACTGGGGGGGGGGCGTTTTTCGCCCCCCCTCTTTTTTTCCAAAACTACAAAAGATATAACAATAAGACTTACCCCTATTGTTCTTTAGACCATTGGCTATTCAAATATAACAATTAAAAAATTAATAAGTCACGTGATTCGTTGCTAGGCAACCGAAAAACTGACGAAAATTGGCAAATTTATACCTTCTTAACCAGAAAAATTCTATTTAATCAACCACTCAACCGATTTTCTCCAAATTTGTTTCAAATAGTAGGAAACATGTCATAGTTCAAATATACATACTTTGCAAAAATTTTTAGTTTCTATTTTTAGCACAATTAGTCTTAAATTAGCCTTTTTTTGCATGCATTTACTTTCATCGCAGGTTTTTGCCAGTCCTGTCCTTTTATCTGGTAAATATAGACTCAAAATGAATCAAATTAATACGACGAAGCAAATTAGACTAAAAAAATTTATATTTGACACGTCTTTATTAGGTAAATGACGTCATAAATGTGAATGACGTCATAGATATTAAATATTGCTGACATCAGCAAATATGAAAAAATTATATATCAAATGAAAGTACTCATCAAATGCAATCGAATGGTGCATGTTTGAGATCGATCAAGCAAACGACACGAAAACTACGGACATTTTAAGATTGTTTTTGTTAACTACTCTCCAAATATGGTATTACTGTGGTCACATGATCAGAGGTAGAACAATGAAATGTTAAGAATTTAATTGCCTATGAAATTTGAGTAAAAGTCACCAAAACTGGTGGTTATATCTCTTGTCGTTTTAGCGTAATGCAGCAAAAACTGGTAGGGGGGCGAAAAACGCCCCCCCCCAGTACGAATAGGGTTAAGAGCTGTACTCTGACCTTTTTGAAATGATTCAAATTGCCACAGCAATTTCTTTTGCAAAAGCTTCTGGCAAAAGATGACTGACTAGATAATGATCAAGTGGTGAAAAAAGATATTTCCTCGAATATCAAGATCGAACAACCAGCGCTAAATCATTTTGGAGTAAAAGCTAAGAAAGGCAATTTGTAATTTCGTACTTGATATGCTGGACTGTTTTCGAAAAACAATTCTCCGTCTACTTTCCTAGATTAACTTTCAATTGTGGGTATAAATTCTCAATGCAAAATGCAACAAAACGTCCTACCTATTTTTTTTCTATTGCAGCCACGATGCAAGATATAACTAAAAAGAGCGTTTCCCTTATTTTCCAAGCGTCTGAAGGGTGTGGTCCAAAAAAATTTCAGGGGCTACGCCCCAGATCCCCTCACTTCTCATGTGCTGCGTATTTCTCTGAATGTTGTACTGCCCGTCACTGCAGCCCTTTAAGGAGAAGCCATAGTTGTCTAGGCTCTCATGTGCTGCGTATTCCTCTGAATGTTATGTTGCACTGCAGCCCTTTAAGGAGAAGCCATAGTTGTCTAGGCTCTTACTGCTGTGGATGTGGATGTTCAGTTTTTGATAACAGAACGTAGCTGTTCAGATATGTTGATTTTGTTGATTTTGTTTTATTCGTTTTTATTGTTGTTTTTTTTATGCTTTGTTTTATTCTCTCTGGCTTGTTAGGATACAAAAAACAGTTTTTTCTAAAAGTAATGATTTGAAGATGCCAAAAAGGAAGTTTTACAAGGGATCTTGACAATTGTTGTTTGACAAACATTTTTGCAGGGAACATTCTTAAAATTCGCTAGGGAACATGGGAACAAATGATAATTTTATAAGGGAACAGGGGAACAAGGACCCCCCCTATACGACCCTCAGTATGGTCACATGATTTGAAATGGGTAAAACAAACCTCAGTTGGTTTTATCGACTGTAACCATGAGCGAAAGGACACCAAGAGTGCGTATCATTGTTAAAGTGTTATCAGTAGCGAGCCACCTTGACCAATTGTTTTTTGCGTGTTTTTCCACTTTAAGTACAAATCCACCTAAAGCGTAAACCTCCATCTTTTACGCTTAAGGTGGATCTGCACTTAAGGTGGCTCGCTACTGAAAATTTAAAAATTATGAAACAGCGATAACGTGGTCACCACCGAGTAAAAATAAGTTCAAAACACACACAAAACAATTGTTTAAGATTGCTCGCTACCGATAAAACTTTCACAATGATACACGCACTTGGTGTCCTATCGCTCATGCTGTAAAAGGCCTTAGCTGTTCAAAACATGCTGGTTCGGTCATTTTTCAGTTAAAATCGAACCATCTTAAACTTTTCCAGTCAGACCGTAATTTAGGAACACGAATTTGTTAAAGGCACACTGTCGTGGCACTGATTGGATGAATAAGACAATATGAAAGAATAGAATTAGGCAGGCTTCAGTAATTTCGCTGTACACTGAAATTCACGAAGATGATAACGATCAAACTCCAATTTTTCTCGAAACAAAGTATGATCTAAGAGCATAAAGGCTTTATAATGATCCAGAGGCCAAGTCTTTTGTTAGGGATTTCAACACCACAACCAGCCAATTACAGCCACGACAGTGTAGCCTGCGCCCAGACCCTATATTCCCAAGAAGAAAGGGTCTGCGCAACAACGACCCAAAGCTTGCTACACAGTGCTTGCTACACTTGCTCCCTTTAGGCCATTCATTTTACTCGGACTACGGATAAATTATAGCATAGTCACAAGAGACAACTTAATTTTTCTCTAATGACTATGATAATAGCGAACGACATGTTTTTCAACACGCTAAACAACACATCGTTAACAATCACACCTTTTCCAGTCCTTTTGGGGCCCTTTTACGAATAAACAATTAAACGTTCAAAACAAAAGCCACAATACAATGCAAAACATACAAGTGACGAGAACAAACAACACAATACACGACTGAAGATAAATGTGTGACAGCATATTGTGACAGCAACAAAACGATACGCATGAACTAATTATTCATGATTGCATAAATTATTTTCCCTGAAACCCAGAATTGTTCGGTAGCAAGCTCTTGCTCGTTGTTGCGCAGACCCTTTCTTCTTCAGAATATTGGGTCTGCACGCAGGCTACGGCAGTATGCCTTTAAAGTAAATCAACGGAGTTAAAAGCAACTTAGCTAGGGGAACTGAGTCAGTCTAAATATAACCTATTGTATTTGATGCTCTCGATCGATGAAAATAAGTGGCGTCTGCCGTTTTTTGTGCAATGTTTAGATCATGTCGCTATATCTCCGTTCATTTACTTTAAGGAGCGTCTTTTGGAAACAGTGGATAGCCTTGTACCACATTCACAATCACACAGTTAAAACAGCTTATCTAAACTAGGTTAAATTTCAACCAATCACATGCACTCGCTTTTTTAATTGACCAATTAGAATGCCCCATTCGATAAGCAGGTTTAGGTTAAAAGCAAACTGTCCCCTATTGTTCTGGCCTTGGTTACTGCTTTATTTACCTTATTTACGCTGCAGCTAAATTCATGCATCACTGAGTCTCTATGACCCTGATTTCTTTGGATAAAGCGAATTAACACCAACTTCTGGAATATACAATAGAGGTCTTTATCGATTTCATTTTCATTCATCGAAGGGGACAGATTGCCTTTAAGCTTGTTTAACTTGCAAGTGTGAATGGGGTATTAGAGGACTGACAGAGCGAAAACTCATTTATGGTTTAACCATATTAGAAGTAGTGAAACGGGTGGAAAACTGCACGCCTATGCGCGAAAAGTCGTAACTTTGAGCCCCCTAGTTCCCTGTAGCAGATCCCGTAATAAGTAAAACTTTACATTTTCTTCATTTGACGACCTCGAACAAGGAGTGTGGGATAAATTTGCGATATTTTGCCTTGGTTATGGGTATGTTTTGTCACCTTTTGCCCGCGTGGTCAGTGCCCAGGATAAAGGTCTGCTGTACGAGGATTTGCTTTTTCGCTATTCAACCTAAGACCTGTCAAGGTATCGACTGAATCATGATGAAACAAGCTTTCGTAAAATTGAGTTTAGCTGACTAATGGTACCTGTATTCTTGTCACGACCCTTGTCCAAATCTTTGGCCTTTGTTATGGGGTATATGTCTTCAACATGGGGTTCTCGTTGTGGGTCCTTCCTCTGGATTCTCAGAGGCAAATATAGACTATACCCGACTCCTGTTTGAGTGAAGGACTTCTCATTATCATTACGAATTACGTTATAAAGTAATACATCTGGATACCTTATCCCCCAGAGTGCTGAACATCCTTCTAAGTATTGCCCTGGCAATGCCTGATGGTATTTCTGATGCTATTCCTCTGCAGCATACAGTACTGATTGTATCCCTCTTCATTGCTGAAAACCAATCCTCCCTAAAAGGACTAACTGATGGCTCCTTCCACAGCTCACTGCCAATATTTTCTACTAATTTTATTATTTATACGCATTATTTGATACAATTGACACATTCATAACAAACGATTTCAATGTGATTGGCTCATTTCACTTGCTCAAAGTCTATTTATTTCGTCAGCCACCAGTCAATGTTTCCTTGCCTCTGCTTCCTCGTTACGGATCGCTCTCCGCAGTACGGATGGTATTCTACAGTATCGAACTAAACAGGACGAACAACCTGCAGAGAGCTTGGTGGTATCCCTCTGCCCTCCGCATCACTGGACACCCCTTCGCAGGACCATAGTCAATGGCAGGACTGAGAGCTTCCATGTCATTACTGCTGCGCAGCAGCACAATATTCTTGCACAAATAGCTTCGCAATAGATTCTGTCCGTTTGTCTGTCTGTCTGCCGGTCTGTTTATTTGTTTGTTTGTTTGTTTGTTTTCAAGCAACAAAAACAGCATTATTTGCATGGTCGATATACTATACTTACTTAACCCTATTCGTACTGGGGGGGGGGGGGCGTTTTTCGCCCCCCTTACCAGTTTTTGCTGCACTACGCTAAAACGACAAGAGATATAACCACCAGTTTTGGTGACTTTTACTCAAATTTCATAGGCAATTAAATTCTTAACATTTCATTGTTCTACCTCTGATCATGTGACCACAGTAATACCATATTTGGAGAGTAGTCAACAAAAAAAATCTTAAAATGTCCGTAGTTTTCGTGTCTTTTGCTTGATCGATCTCAAACATGCACCATTCGATTGCATTTGATGAGTACTTTCATTTGATATATAATTTTTTCATATTTGCTGATGTCAGCAATATTTAATATCTATGACGTCATTCACATTTATGACGTCATTTACCTAATAAAGAAGTGTCAAATATAAATTTTTTTAGTCTAATTTGCTTCATCTTATTAATTTGATTCATTTTGAGTCTATATTTACCAGATAAAAGGGCAGGACTAGCAAAAACCTGCGATGAAAGTAAATGCATGCAACAATAGGCTAATTTAAGGCTAATTGTGCTAAAAATAGAAACTAAAAATTTTTGCAAAGTATGTATATTTGAACTATGACATGTTTCCTACTATTTGAAATAAATTTGGAGAAAATCGGTTGAGTGGTTGATTAAATAGAATTTTTCTGGTTAAGAAGGTATAAATTTGCCAATTTTCGTCAGTTTTTCGGTTGCCTAGCAACGAATCACGTGACTAATTAATTGTCATTGTTATATTTGAATAGCCATTTGTCTAAAGAACAATAGGGGTAAGTCTTATTGTTATATCTTTTGTAGCCAAACTTTTTCATTATGGAGAAAAAGATGTTGTTGTTGTTGCTAGGGGGGGCGTCATATAAAAAACGTCATGAAACTTTATTTTTCCCCCCCCCAGTACAAAGTACCTAAAAAAAATCGCAATTTTATTGCCCAGTACAGATAGGGTTAAGCGGTGTAAACAAAAATGTACTAGGGGGGGCGGAATCCGCCCCCCCCCAGGTCAGATAGGGTTAAGGTAACTCTGCTTTCCGCTCTATTGCACAGCGAGATGCCGTTTCGCAAAACCACTCTCCTCAGAAAACAGTTAATTTCTCCAATATTATTCGGCCTATCGAAAAGCGGTAAAAAGGATGTTGTTCTGTATAATCTGGGCAATCGAAACATGTATAAATCGCAATGTTTCCGTCAACCCTGGCTTCGCAAATCCTAGTCCAAATCTTTTTGCTAATTTCAGAAAAGTGCATTTATCTCCAAAACTACTCGAAAAATGTTCGATTCTTTTTCGTTCCATCTTTAGCCAGGTTGATGATCTACAACTTTGCCAAGTCTGATTGAAAAAGCTAGGCTAGATTTCCTGCAATCGAATTTCATATTTCTGTTTACTTTTCGACAGCGAAATGGAGAAACCTTGGTCAACAGATTACCATGCTATGAAGCGCGCTTGCAAAAGCTCAGGCTTGAAATAACTTCAGAAATGTTTACATTGGCAAACAAATGAACGTCATCTTTTGGGAATACCATACGCAGGTCTCAAAAGACATCCTTAATGCGCTTGTAATAAGTATCATTTGCATCTATTGATTAAAAATTACTGATTTTTACCAGCAACTTCGCGAAACCATGTTTTGGGTGTCTTTCGAGACTTTCGCAAGCATTCACACATTATCAATTTCTTTTAGAGTCCACAATGAGCATAAATCTAAGATCAAGAACTAATTTTTTTTGCAAAACCATTCTACGGGCGTTCAAATCGTTCTGCATGGGCTAAACTGTTGACCAACGCTTTTCCCCTTCGATATCGAAAAGTAAACAGAAATGTAAAATTCGATTGCAGGAAATCTAGCCTAGCTTTTTCAATCAGACTTGGCAAAGTTGTAGATCAACTACTTAGCTAAAGATGGAGCGAAAAAAAATCGAAACTTTTTCGAGTAGTTTTGGAGGTAAATCCACTTTTCTGAAATCAGTAAAAAGATCTGAGCAAGGATTTGCGAAGCCAGGGTTGACGGAAACATTGCGATTTATACATGTTTCGATTGCCCAGATTATACAGAACAACACCCTTTTTACCGCTTTTCGATAGACCGAATAATATTGGAGAAATTAACTGCTTTCTGAGGAGAGTGGTTTTGCGAAACGGCATCTCGCTGTGCACTAGAGCGGAAAGCAGAGTTACCTTAAAGGCAGTTTAGCAGCCAATTTATGACGCAAATGTAACTATTTTTTGGAAAATTCATGATTTTGAAATTTTAGAGGATTCTTACATGAAGGCATTGCCTGATAAGTTTCAAACCTTTACTTCCTAAAATAACCATGGCACAGCTACACGATAACTCTGCTAACTACAAGCCAGTCAAACAAAACTCACAAACTAAAGTACAATTCATCAAAAAGTATGAAAGGATGCGATTCTGAATAAAAATTTCATTTAGTGGAAATCGAACTTGAAAATCATTTGTTTCATTCACTTTGTCAAATTGTCGCTGCGAGTTAGGATTCTCCAGTGAACTTAGCTGTTGACATTTATTTATGATAGATTTCGCACAAAGACTCATATTTTCTGTTGCGAGAGTTATAAAGTGTCAATCAAGTCATTTCAATTTTAAGGTACACAGTTTAGAATACAAGTAAAGCTTGTAGAAACTTGGTGAGCTATGAGAATTTTTATAACTTACTAGTGACTCCGATTATGGAATTTACAATTGGACATTTCTTTCACCTAACATTGAAATGCCTCTGATTTGTGAATTTGAGATATACCTCGTTTTTATGCCAGTTTTATTTCCATTGAGGTGGAGCTTATTTCAGCGATAAGCATTCTCAAACTGGTGCTTATGATAAATATTTCATTGGTCCCTCACTTTCCAAATGATGGCGCTTTAGCTTTTGCACAAAATATAAATGCCAGTTTGTATTTGAGGAGAAGCATAATTAAGTGATGGGCTAAATGATCTAAGATGAAGCAAAAAGGGCGTTTCCCACGTTTTCCGAGAGTCTGAAGGGCGTGGTCACGAAAAATTTTCCTGGGGGCTACGCCCCCAGACCCCCATTTTCCTTCAAATGGCCCTCCCCAAAGTCCAATGCTGGATCCGCCCCTGGTTGCATGGAGTATCTTTTCGAATACATGATTATTCAGCCACTAATGGGCCGATTCTATGAGGATTATCAAGGTTAGGACTTCTGCCCTCCTCTCCAGTATCTCTTTGTTAAACTGGATTTGCGATTACATAAGAAACTTTGAGCCCGGGTTGGAATATCAGCCCTCCTTGAGAAGTGCAGGTCGGTAAACGGGGTGAGATTTCAGACTTCTCACGTAATCGTAATTTTTTCCAGGCAGGGCTGAGAAATTGCTTTGCGCACACGCAGTTAGAATACAGCCATTTTGAAGTTTTAAACCTCGAACAATTTTGGGACAATGTCCCAAAAACAAGTACTCGTGTTTAAAAAATCACCAAAAATTGATTATCAAACCCTTGATAAAATTTCCTTTTTGATTTGTTTTGTCAAAGACCCAAAAATATTCATAGATGATCATATGTTTGCTTTTGATACAGCAAGGTAGAAAAATTACACGTTGAAAAACCTCATTTTGAGCAAAATACTCGATCTGTAGTTTTCAAGCAAAATACTCAATCTTGCCTAAGAGTCAACTTTTTCAGATTTTTTATCATCATTGAGGTCTACAATGATAGCGCACTTTTCTCTCTGTCATTTATGACCAATCTAGATAGATGCTTTACATGCACACAGTGGCGGAAATTCAGTTTTTGAGTGGAGGGGCAAGCACCGTCAAATTTCCGAGTCTATTCTTTTGTTTTCAGGTATTTTGCTGGAAGACCGGACATAGATAGGGTCCTTAATTAACCCTTTAATGGGCAGGGTTGCCATATGGCAACTAAATACTCTGGTGCTCCTCAGCTCCATTGGTCCGGATTTTATCCTATGCATTGATGATATTATGACAAAGGAGCCGTTATCACATTGGAATGCGGTAGCTGTTTCATGTTGAAAAGCAGTTCAAAGAAAATGTTGAACAGTGGAATGAGAGGAATTTCGATTACTGAAATGGTCCTCTTGGTAATAATTGGGGTAATCCCCATTGAATGTTGTAAACATGGCTGTTAGGTTTATTCACAAGATGAAGGGTGCCCTCTGCTGTGACGCAAATCAGACTTTGTGTATGGAAAGGCCCAGGCAACAGAATTTGTTTCGAATATTTAGTTGCCATATGGCAACTATGCCCATTCAGGGTCAAACTTTTGGAAATCAATAGGAATTTTGAATTGAAAAAATATTAAGGAGGACACTGATGAAAAATTAACATGTTGATTTTTTGTTGAAAATGAGTCATTTGATTAACAAATAGATGAAAAAATGCATTGAATAATTTTTTTGACAATTTTTTCAATAAGGGAACCATAAAGGGTTAATTGGGATTTTGATAATTTTGTAACATATTCAAATGGAGTAGCATCATCCCCAGAACGTTTTTGAATAGAAATAATCGATTTTGGCTCAAGAGATCTCTTGGATCCCTTGTTTGCCTGTGACAAATCTGAATATTCGACGACATTGAATAACCACATCTCAAAAAAAAATTTTGCACGAAGAACCCCTACTCTGTCTTAAAACGCTTCTCGCAATCCAATTTTTGCTTGTCCTCAACATGGAAACTTTGAAAATTCGCTGATTGTTTGTCTGAAGTTTTTGTCCAGGAAAATTTTGAGAACTCCAACCTTTACATTGGCTTAGAATGCCTCTCCCAATCACGTTCCGACATCACTCGGAAATATTGCTACTCTCGGACCTATACCCAACAACTTTCTTCTCGTTTTTGAAATAAATGAAAGTGAATAAGAACTTTAGAATATGCCTTTGAGCTTGATAATTTTGTTTGCTCTTTACAGATAAAAACCCTTCTACTTCTTGATGGTGACTCGTTCCTTCGTTGCACTTTCGATTCCACGTATGTTTCCGACTTTTACGGAAAATTGCCGAGTCTTGTCGAATTGGGGGGGGGGGGCAGTTGCCCCTCCAACCCCCCCCCCATAATTTCCGCCACTGCATGCACAAAGAAATTTATCTGGCAATCATCAGTGCTTTTTTGCAGTATGATTCAAAACCAGGTAGCCCTAAAAAGTGCTTAAATGATAAATCTGCTAATCTTTAAGTCAATTACAAGATCAGCTATATATTGGAAAATAATTTGGTCCTTGATATACTTGACAAAAAAAGAAAATTGAAGATCGGCTGTGAAATCAAATTTTGGCGATTTTTCAAACGGGAGTACTTTTTTTGGAACACCCGGTAGTTAATCTCAGCCCGAGCTGGCATCTGTCATATAATCGCACGCCAATATGACCTCAGCTAACAACAGGGCTGAAATTCCTGCCCGGGCTAAGAAGGCTGAGAGCTCTCGTGTAATTGGCCCCTGACAAGACGGACCTGTTCCGGATATTAGCCCAACGTCATCTTTTATAACATAACATAACACGAAAATTTGATATGAATATTGTTGCGGTTCATTGCTCAATACAAACTGACCAAACCACAAGAACCCAGCGTAAGCTAAGGGAATAGCCAATTCACAATGAAGAATACTAAGAAGTCTAGCCTCTTTATTCCTGTTCAGAAACTCAACTCTCAGATCGCGCGCACCGAAACATTAAGAAACTGCAGTACAGTATGTATGCACTGGGAAAAATTATTTGATATTTGGAAAACAAGTATTCATTTTGGTCCAGGAAATCCTTAGCATATTTCTAATTTCATTTCATTTGTTTCCTGTATCATATTGCTCGGGAGGTACACATATTTTTTATAAGAAACTAAGAGCCAGTACTAGACTAGCCCCACGTCTATTTCATCAACTAACCGTGCCGTCAACAAGCCGTGTACCCTTGCTCGCGGCACATCCCCAGGTGCATTTACTATGGAAGAACCCTCCCCCCCCCCCGGTGGAATAAATAAATAAAGGCACTTCTTACGAATGAAAAAGGCCACCTCCACCTCCCCTAACTTCAAGCTCCAAAAATTGTTGAAGGACTAACAAAATCGATTTTTTCAAACAAAATAAGGTGTATTTTTCGTATCATTCAGCTTTCTAAGATAAACCTACACATTGACTACCAAGCATGCACTACTCATGCACAGGCAGGCACAGTGCAAAGTGCAAAATCCGATTCGCGAAGTTGGCTGACAATCGCATCGGTTGGGGAAGCCCGCGTTGGCATAGTTACAGAATGCTTAAGATTTAATTTTCATTGTTAAACAGAGGTCATCCCCAAATACTTGCCCTCGATCAGCAGGTTCACATCAATTCAAAACGAAATATTAGCATGTGGCGAAGAATGCAAAACCAAATTCTTTTAATCGATTAGAAAACAGTTTTATGATGATGCTCAACTGATCCTCGAGTTGCCCTCGTACGGTGTAATCTTTGATTGTATCAATGCATGAAAATTAAAGCAAACTACAGAAGGACTTTGCAAATGAGCAGATAGTTTGATGTTGATCTTATGTAAACAATATTTGCAAATGAATGACTGAAACATCTGGAACAAGTACTTGGTCTGCGTTTTATACGCTTGCATGCTCAGCTAACTCTATTGTGCAGCATGATGAACAGAACTGACAACAATTTAATATCATATTACGAAATCCCCTGAAAAAGTCCAGTGAAGTCTCTGAAACTAGCCTGAACAGGCCCTATCTGGGAGCATGTTCACAGGCTACTCTGAAACCAGCTCTAAAATATGAGATATCAACACAAAGCTATGTATTGCTTTGCTTGTGATTTACTGAGGATCTTGCCGTTGTTCTCCGACGAAAATGCTCGCCGCTTCGGCGTGATGTTCTTGCACACATCGTTTTTCAATGGAAGTAAATTTTTTTCGCGAAAGTATTTCCAAAACCGAGTGAATATTATTCCAACAAAATTTTGGTTTGTTTTGTTTTTTAAATACTGTATTTGAATTAAACTTCAGCAAGACTTTTCCGGCAGCGACAAATCGTTGAAACTTCGAGGAAATGCGAGTTCCCTTCTTCTATTGTATTATAGAAACCATTGTTGTTATTCCGGAGGTTACCTTCACAAATCAGTGGTTACCTTGCTGCGGTGTAATCTTTGTGAAACAATTCAGTTCATCGCTTTTCTCAATGAAATACGTTTGGCTCATGAAATATAAACAAAATGGTTCATATGGAAACCCGACCCACATCGACTTTCTGCGACCTTTTTATTAGTCCCGGGTATCCTTCTGTTTTTCCAAAACCTGCTCTAAATCCTGCAGATATCATTTTTGTTTTGCAGAAATCGCGCAAAATTTCAAAGGAACTAGGCATCACATCGAAATATCGGGCCTTCACGGGGCCTTCACAGACATACCTTTTTTCCTAAATGTTCCGTTTTGGATATACTCCTTTGTTATAAGAAAATTCGATTGAAAAGTTTCTTCGTTTTGCATGAAAATTTCCACTATTTAGTTCTAAACATAAGATCCTTTTGGATGATTACAAAGTCCGTCCTGAGCTAAGCAAGCATAAGAAAATCTGAATATCGAGTTCTTCATAACCCCAAATGATCGTTGTGATGCTGTTTTTAGCTACAGTCAGAGGGATGAATGTTGCTGCTAAAGTCGCCTTCAATAGCAAATCAAGCGCCTTGTAAAACGACAAGAATCGCCCGAAAAGCAATATTTTGATCTTTATGTCAAACGAAGATGATACGCAACAAATCAAAAATCATTACCCCTAGTTGGCTTCAGTAGCGGAGATAGAGGGGGGGCAGGGGGGGCGGCGGCCCCCCCCCACAACGACTCAAAAGAGGTTTGTCGGAAAATTTGTCGGAAATTTTTCTTGCTTGGAAACGACTGTCGGAAAGCTATCGGAAGATCTGAAATAAAAACTTTCATTGAAATTGCTGCCTGTTGAAAATACTTGTAGAACTACGAGCACAACACAATTCAGCCTGTGTTCCAGACTCTTAGCGCAATGATCAAGACTTATTAGCGCAGCACAATATCTGAAAAGAGACTCAAGCATGCATTTCAATCAACAGAGAAGTAGTTACTAATATTGACATCAGAGAACTGCAAAATACAGTTTATAGCAAAAATTGAGAAAGATTTCTGCACGATAAGATTTTCACTTTTGCCTGAAAACGATGACTGATACACTTTTAAGAGAAAAGACAGGTCTCTTTTTCTGAATGCTTCTCCAGTTGCTGCAGGATGTTTGAGCAAATAATTTGCCTTTAAAACCGTTAAAACGGACTCATCATTATAAATTACAGATGCAACATTAGACACTTAAAATGACCAGCAGTCGAAGAAGGAAAATTTGTTAGGCTCCTAAAAGAACACCAAACTGACAAGTCGATTTAAAACCACGGGAACAAAAGGAAATACGTGGCTTTGGACATCAGACGGATGCGCCTTTTTGGAAACTGTTGACTGTTCGTTGCAATTTATTGCAGCTACCAACGCGTATGTTCTCTCCACTCACGGTTGCAGGTAAATCTCTTTTGTTTCTCATGCTCGTGTACAGGGCTTAAAAAACGAAGTAGCATGGTAGCAGCGCTCCGAGGGAGGTAACTGAAATGCTTAAATTTCTCAGGAAGGAATAAGGGAAAAGGGAAAATGGACAGATAGAAGAAGAAAAAGGTATACGATTGGGCAGTATACAGGGAGAGGAAAGTGTGTGAGAAGAAACGATGGTGTGCTTAGCTTGCTAACTCTTTTGATTTTGAGCCCTGCTCAAAGGTCAGAGATGCAAAAACGCTACACACCCACAAACCTGGTTTGGTGGAAGTTTTGAGCAAAATATCGAGGAAGGTTATTTCAAAAGATAAGAATATGGGAAAATTCAATTTGCAAGGCAGGAAGAGTCCAAGCCAATGTAAAGGTTGATGTCCCAAAAATTTTCTAACTGACGTTGATAACAGAAGAAATACCACAAAATTGTAATATTTCCCATTTTCGCATTAGCAAACATTGGATCGACAGAGACATTCTGAGCCAAGCTAGGTAGTGTTTACTCAAAATTTTTCTGAAGATGGTGGTGGTTCATATAAAGCTATGACAAATTGTTCGAAGTTGCCACTCTAGCATTGGCAAAAATGAGATCAGGAGAGCTGTTCTAAGCCAAAGTAGAAGACACGTCCTCAAAAATTTTCCCAGGGGTAAAAGACCCCTAATTTCAATGTCCCTAGTTAATCTAAACTGGCTACGCCAATGGAAAATTCACTGAAATTCTTGAAAAAATCATCAATAATCGTTATGGATAAAGCTTTAACTGGGTGTGCGAACCACCTTTATCGGGCAAAAAAATGCCCTCAATCGCGCAAAATTTATGGTAAACAATGGATTTTGAGTGGGGCAGCCCCCATAGATTTTTTCTTTCGGTACGCTTATGGGAGTGCACATCCCGTCAGCAAAATATGGCAAATTATACCAGGTACCACCCCCCAGGTGCCAAACACAGGCAACTTATACCCCAACTTACCATGCTCGCCTGTCGGATCATTAATGGGCTTTGCCCCCCCACCGAAAATTCCTAGCTACGCCTCTGGTTGGCTTGGTTCGTGCATGAAACTATTGGTGCATCGTCTAAAATTAGATGTCATGTGAGATTAACGATAACCCAAAATTACTTATGCAGAACTCTGCAGAACGTTTCTATTCGCGGGCATCTAATTTGAGACAAGCAGTCACGAAAATAACATCTGTGCAGAATCGTATGCATGAAGATGTTTTGGTTCAGTGTGATCATGTGCCTTCCCTCGGTGAATGGCGCCATTGTTTGATGGGATTCTGCACCATTCCTCTCAACTTCACCTGCGACGTTTGCATATTTGCATCTGTAGCTGTGCAGGAGGGGGTCCTTCTACCTTCGGTGAGGCTGCGAATGCTAGCCTCTGTGCAGGCCGCCGGTTACATCATCCTCTAAGGACCTGTTCATATGGAGGCGAGCCAGCCCGCCTACCGGGCAGGAGGTTTTTGCCGAGATCCCACCTTATCCCTGTTTCCCATTCAAAGTTCGTTGTCTGTTCATATGAGCAGGCGGGCTGGCCCGGTAGGCGAGATCTCACTCAAGTACTGCCGGGATCCCGCTTGGCGAGATCAAAATTTTCCCATATGAACACTCCAGCCCGCCTGCCGAGACGAAAACGCCTCTACTACGCACGCGTGGGCATGCAAAACAATACCACCAACGATGGCACGTGACCAATTCCATCCCGGTAGGCGGGATGTATTTGCCATATGAACAGAATGCGAAATCAGCTCATTTAGCGGGCCAGCCCGGTAAGCGGGCTAAAAATTTCTTCAAGCGAATCACGTGAGTTGTAATGGTGCGGTCTATAAATAGGACAAAAATATCTATAAACGCCGACCTTTGCTTTCTTTGCCAACGTGTCGGATTATAGATTTGTTCAGTTCAGTTCATTCCATTCTTTATATTTTATGTAGAAAAATCAATAACAAAAGCAAAATTGCAGCAACCTGAATAAAACGAAATAATACTTCATATCAACCTTACAAAACACCCCTAGTAACGACCCCGCCGGACATTGAAATATAGCGGGGAGAAATTAGGTCATTGACTGGGAAAGGAAATTTTCGACTGTTATCTATGATGGAGTTTGTGTGATTTTTGACAGAGAAACAAAGATTTCAATTGGGAAACGATGGAAATGAGGCGGGAAAAGTGTTTATTTTCGAACTTAATGGGTCATAGGCCTTTCACCTTGGCGGGGAAGTGTTTCAGTAGGGTCGCTACTGGGGGTTTTTTTACGAAGGAAAGGAATTATACATTGACAAAAAATGTTATATACCGGGTGAGCCAAAAAGTTTGCCACGCTTAGCGGGCTGTGGGATAGGATAGTCGAGTCTGCACGCAGGCTAGCTGTGGGACAAAGGTATGCGGCCGATATGCCAAGCTAAAAAGTTGATCTTGTCCATCAGTCAATGGCTAACACTTAAGGTTAATTTCCAGTCAGTGGGATTTTCCGAGCGGGCGGAATTTTAGACAATAAAAGGTCGCTCAGGCGTTAATTTCTATTCAATGCCAGAGCGGCATTTTCTCTCGAATACAATAGAAATTACGCCCGCTCGGAAAATTCCACTGACTGGAAATCAGCCTTTAGATTTCAAATCTTCTTTGGTAAAATCGCTCATCATTTAGACCCAGAAATTAGGGAAATGCTGGTAAGTGGTTTTATGACAACCGAGGATTCCACCGCGAATTCCACATTCAATCCTGATCCACATCCATGATTTACTACCCTGCGTACCAGACTCTCTCCATTTTATGTTAGAGAGTCTGGTAACTAGGGTAATACTTCTTGCTATTGGAATTGAAATAATTTAAATTGTCTGTTTCAGAAATATGATTCAAACTTCAATGGGAAGTAAATCGTGGACCAGAATCGAAGGTGGAATTTTCGTTCACATACAATCCCCTCATCAGCATGCTCCTCATTCTTGATCGTAAAAGATGAGTGATATTACAAAAAAAAATCACATCCAATTAAGCCTTGAATGAATAGTTTTGAATATTGGCAGCGTACTCTTTACTCTACGTACTTTTTCAGCGTACTCTTTACTGCCAAACGTCTCAACTTTTTTGACTCACCCGGGATAAAAATGTTTCAGAGGAGGGGCTCTGTAAGTAGGTATTCTAACGAAAAATGCCCCCCGCCCCTCCCCTCCAATACTAATATCTTTATATATTTTGTTTTGATTTATATGAACAACAGGCAAAATGTTAACATTGAGAATTCGACAAATACATCAGATAAAATCTGTCATTCTTTCTCTGTGCCATTTCAGTGAAGACGTATGCGATCATGTTTTTCCACAGCTTCCCGTCTTTTGTCTTGAGATTCTGGTGCGAGTTCTGTCATCTATGTGCTCAAACTCATCAAGTATTTCATCCGTGATCTTCCTCTCTGCTTTCTTCCCTTCAGTGCTTAGCTTCCTGTGAACTTTGAATTCTCCAAACCTTCGTTTCTCAATTCTCATTAAATGCCCCAAACATTCCAACTGCCGCTTCCTTGTTGTGCCAAACAAGGAAAACAAGGACAGATTTCGCAAAACAATAGCAAGAGTTGGTCTTGATTGACACCGAAATTCAAAGCGATTAGCGATCGCAGACAAAGGAAATTATCTCAACAAGGACAGATTTGGTAAGTAGCATGAGTTGCTTTTGATTGACACCGCAATTCAAGGCAATAAGCGATCGCAGACAAAGAAAATTCTCTATACCAAACCAGTAATTCAAAACAAAGAAAGTCGCAAAAGTTTCTCTGAAAACCCAGGTAGCTAGCTCGTCCGTCTTGCATTCCAGAAATTGTTTCAAGAGCAAATATGAACATTGATCGAAAGAAGAAGGATAAATCTACACATCTGCCACGCGCATTTCATTTATTTGATTCAATTCCTTTACTTTTTTGGTGTAATTGAAACATTTACTGCTCAGCTTCATAACCAAAGAAATAAAATGCCCGAGGTAGATGTGTAGATATATACTTCTTCTTTCGATATATGCTCATGTTTGCTCTTAAAAACAATTTCTGGAATGCACAACGAGCGAGCTAGCTACCTGGGTTTCAGAGTAACTTTTGCGGCTTTGTTTGTTTTGAATTTATGGTCGAGAGAATCTCCTTTGTCTGCAGCCACTAATCGCTTTGAATTGAGGTGTCAAAAAACCATATCGTGCTATTGTGCTACAAAATCTGTCCTTGTTAATTCTCTCAACTATAAATTCAAAGCAAACAAGCCGCAAATGTTATTCTGAAAGCCAGGTAGCTAGCTCGCGCGTTGTGCATTCCAGAAATTGTTTTTACTGAAGACGATCAAAAAACGTCGATCATGTCTTTTAAAGACTCGACATGAATGGACAAAGAGACAACTTTTTCGCGGTGATTTCGGATTTACAAATCGATTAATTGTAATCTGCTGTGTACGAGAGTTGGTTCCATCCTGGGAGAAATGTATCATTATTTTCAATGATATAAAGAAATATCTTTCCTTTTCTAATTTCATTGAATTTGTGCTTTAGTGCAAGTTGCGTTCCTGTTTCCTAGCCCTGTCCACAAGTTGCTCGAAATTTCTCGAAAAATTGCTCACAATTTCCTGAAAAGTTGCTCAAAAGTTGCCCGTTTTTCAAAAAGTTGCCCAAAAGTTGCTCATTTATTGTCATTTTTGTTATGGTCAAGTGCTATAGATATATGAATAATTGACATAATTGCGTAAGATTAGCGCCAAGGATGCTTCAAGAAGTACCTTTTATTTTATTGCAACATTTCTCTTATGATACGAGGCAACTGCAGTTTCCTGGAAGTTTGAGCTTTTTGACGCTAATACTGTTAAAACCATGTAACACATCTTCAGTATTTCAGCAGGAACCATTTGTTGCTTATAAACAGTAACAACAACAGCAACAGCAACAACATTAATTGATTAATAATAATCATCACCATTATCAGCATCATCATCATCACAATAATCATCATTGTCATCATAATCATCGCCATCATATTGATCATAGTCATAAATCGTTAATTTAAAAGACCAGCTCTTCGCAAAGCAAGAAGTTGAATCGCAGCCGGACCAGAAAACAGATCCTTTCCATGTTTAATTTTCATTTGCTGTTGCAGAGAATAAACAAAATATCATTGAAATGTTTGTAACATTGCTAGAATAAGGACAAGTTGCTCAATGTTGCAAAAGTTGCCAAAATTCCTCAAAGTTGCCCAAAAGTCTTCAAGTTGCCCGAAAGTTGCCGAGCAACTTGTGGACAGGGCTACTGTTTCCTGTGTCAAGGGGGTTAAAAAGACAATCAGTGAAGCGTCATGAGGCCAGCAAGCATAGAGTGTTGTTGAATTTTTGACTTTGGGGCGGCACTTTATTGCAACTATTTCAGAATTTCGCAACAGGCCAAAATCATTTTGAAATGAACTCGTGCACCTGGGTTTCCACTAATCAATTTCTGAAACCCCAAATCACCCTGAAAACGCTTTCTCTTTGTCCATTCATGTCGAGTCTTCAGAAAACTTGATCGACGTTTTTTTATCGTTTTCAGTATTTCTTTATAAGAAACTAAGGTCCAGGGCTGGTAGGCAGTCTCTTAAATTTTTGGGCATTTTGCTACCAAAAGTTTCTTACGTGTTTCTTGTGCCCAATTTATTTCGTTCAAAAGGGCTCCCAAATTTACTTCGTAAGATCCCAAAACAAATATATAATATAATTCGCACTCAAAATAATATCCAAACAGTTGCTATAACTGGACAGTGTCAAAACATTTTTGACTGCGATAGGAAAATTAAAACTGCAAGTTATAAAAGTTCCTTAGCTTTTTACATTCAAGTACACGTATCTTTTTTATAAGAAACTAAGAATTTCGGCTAGTACTGAAAGTGTTCTCTTTGTCCATTCATGCCGAGTCTTAAAAAACTTGATCAACGTTTTATGATCATTTTCAGTGTTTTGAAGAACGAAACTCGCTTCTGGCTCTAAATCCTGAAAACGAAAAAAATTGCAAAAAATCCTAGAATCTAATTCAGGCTTTCTGCTAAGGATCAAGTCATAAATCTAAAATCGGTCCAGTGTACGATTTATTGTAGCATGCCATAAACGTGCATAGTCTATTTTGGCGCACCCGGTATATAAAAATCTTCATGTTCATTACCTGGCCACCTTTTGGTGATTACAAAACAAGTTTTTTAAGCCGATCCAATGTTTAGACATTGATCAGCAGTGGAAATTTTCCTGGACGCGACATTAACACAAATTATCAGCGAATTTTCAAAGTTTTCGTGTTGGGGGCGGGGGCAGGCAAAGCCTGAATTGCGAGAAGCGTTCTAAGACAAAGGAGAGGTTCTTCACGCAGAACTGTTTTGAGAACTGGTAATTCATATTATCAAATATTCTAATTTGGCACTGGCAAACATTGGATCCAAGAGCTCTCCTAAGCCCAATTAAACTATCTGATTATCCAAAAAATTTCCTTGGGATGCTACTCTGAAAAAATGTTACAACATTGTCAAAATCCCAATTCAGTACTGGCAAACATAGGGTCATGAAAGGCATTCTAAGCAAAAATAGGGAGTGTCCTCAAAAATTTTCCTGGGGGCTTCGCCCCCAGCGTCCTCGTAGCTATTAGGCCTACCTACAGTACGTTCATAATACATTCTTGCCTTTTTCTATCAGCTGCTGAATATAAATAGTTTTGAAATCTGATATACAATGACCTTAGCCCATTGCTCAAGTACCTTCTGAGTAATATGATACAAGTGAAAACAAAGTAGAAACATGCAGAAGATTTCCTTTAGCAGAATATACAGTTTCTTAACTAATTTTTTCTCAGTACTAGAGAGTTTCTTATTTTTGTAGAGATCTGAGATTCGAATTTCTTACAAAAAATACGCACGTGAAATCAATATCAATCTGAATGAATGTCAACATTTCGAATTGAGATTGAATTGAATTGGAGGACGCTATAAGCAAAACTTGCAACCCCCCGGTTACATCGGAGCACATTCAGACACTTTCCGCAGGAGAAGCTGGAACAATAATAGCGTATTTTATGTCGTGTCGGTCGGCTGTTGCACTTTGTGACTTGATATTACTCACAAAATAGTAATCGGTAAAATAAATAGGTACTACCAATGCGGCATCCCGATGCAGCCAGCGTTTAGATCGATACTTCTTTCTCGCATGCTGACTCCTTCATGGTCGCTGGTTACAGAATGGATGCTGACAACAAAGGGCAACGTCGTCAGGATCTCATCGAACGGCTTCGTATACGCTTCTCTCAATATCAAAAACGGCACTCAGAGTATTTAACACGCTACGTCAGTAATGGGCCTGTGAAAGAGGACAGAGAACGACAGGACACTCAGTTGTATCAGCAACGAATATTGAATACAAGAGCCAACAGTAAGCCAAGACCCAAGCAAGATCAAGCAGCAAAGAATTCTGCCAACGAGCAGGCCTATCCTCAAGCAATGGGCGATGCTTTGATTCTTCAGGTTAGTAATAAATGATCCACCCGTCATTTTCACCATTATTCACATCTAATATGAATTATAAATTCAACTACATTTAGCTTCACATACTAATGAGTTTTGTTCAAATTTTAAATGGTTTCTCGAAATTTACGCTGGGTGTTTAATTCGCCTGGCTTCTCAAGTGAAGATGAAGCCAAACTGATGCTGCTGTCCAGGCCAGCTCAGCGAATTTTTTGATTGCACGGTGTCTGGGCATATTGATTGCTTTGTTATTTTTGTAGCTGCATATTTGAAGATGTACCTTCGATAAAGTTTCAGCTTTTATCCTAGTATGTTTGCAGTCTTTCAGGGAGTTCAAGCAACCACAGATAGTGCGTAATCCGAACACAACTTTGTGGCCTAACCTAACCTCTGTCATTTTGCTTTATGGAGTAGTTTGATGTTTGTTGACACCAAACATGCCTGATGAAACTCTTCAAAACTCTCGTGGGAATTTTTGCTTGAACTGTTTGGCTTCTTTATTTAATTCAAGAGGTAAATATAGGAATGGCATGAAATTATCCCCAGTTTCATGACTGAAATTCGTCTTGACACTGTTATGTTGAGGGAAGCAAACCATGCGTTGTTGTTTATTAGTTTCATTATGATTATAATTTTCACTGGTGGCGCTTTATATTCGCAAATGTTTTCGCAAACCATCATTTCAAACCAACCAATCGGTATTTTACTCTCTTTTGCAGCATTTTTTAAATAGATTTTTGTTAATTTTAGCAACTTAAGAGAAGATTTGATGAAACTTTCAACCAAGGACAGGAAGGTGAAGAGTTTGAAGAAAGAGGGCCTAACAAGACTGCCAGATCCACGGAAGAGGAGCAACGCAGTGAATTGCCTTCATATCAACAAGGTAATAATATTCTGAATAACTTACCAAGAGCAATGCAAGTAAAAGCTGACCCAAATGATTTGCCTTTAGGACAGGGGATTCCACAGCAAAAGCCAGCTGAAGATAATGCTGGTCCTGTGAACCCCCAGCTTGTGCAAGAACAACCAGGAGAAATCTTAGATTCAGCTCCTGGAATGGACAGCTTGTCAAAAGACCAACCACATTCTAGTAATGACAATGCTCAGATTGTCACATCTATCTCTCAGCTTGCCCAAAAAGCGAACACGGTGACAGCAACTTCCAGTTCAGACTCGACTGTTCTGGGTGACAAAAATACTAAGAGGTCAACTAATAGCGAAATTTTACAGAATGGAGTCTCACATACAAGTAATGACAGAGATTTGAATGATATTATTCTGAAAGATTGGGATAATGATTTTGAAGATATGTTGAAGAATATATCTGACAATACACCATCTACTGCAACTGAACCAACAAGTAGCAACAATTCAAAAACCACATCATCGCAACCCAAAACTAGAGAGAAGAAAGAAACAAAAAATCTGAACAATGGTATGCTTAGTCCACCTATGTCACGTGTGAATGAATTTCCAGTCAATTCAAACTTGCCACAGGTTAGCAGTCTTGGAAATGCCCCACCTTACCATAATAGTGTAGGGGGCATTCAAATGAGGCCACAGGTACCCTCACCAATGAGTCTTGGTCCTCAGATTAGAAGACATCTTGTTGATCACATTCAAGGAAGGGGAAGGCAGCAAATAGGACCCTCACCGTATGCAGCAATGGGGGGGATTCCTATGAGAGAAAGTCTAGTCACGGGTTCTCAAACCAAGAATCCTGAGACAATGGCAAAAGTTCAAGAGCACTTGTTGCTAAAAAAGCAGATGCAGCAACGACAAATGGAAATTGTTCGGCAGCAACAGATGCAACAACAGATGCAGCAACCTTATCAACAACAAACATACCAACAGCAATTGATCCAGATGGCGCAAGCAGCTCAACAACAGCAACAGCAGCCTAGCCCTTCACCCATGTCACCTATGATGCAATCGTTATCACCTCATATGCAGCAGCAAGCTTTCATGCAGCAAAACATGAATTCACCTGTCCCCTCACCAATGTCAGCCACACCGCATCTAAGTCGGAATCCATTCCAGTTTCCACATGATTACAATGCATACATTAGTCAGCAGAAGCAAATGCAAGGATTTGAGGCAATGGGGAGCATGCCATCTTCACATGAAGGAAATGCCCAGATTCCTATGAATTATTATCAAGGGCAACAACAGGAACCTCATTTCACTATGCGCCAGCAAATCGCTTCTCAAGGTGTAATGCGCCCTACAGTCATGCAGTCAGCTGTAACAATGAGGGCAATGCTTGCTAGGGAAAGAATGCTTCCTTCAGAGGCCATGAGCTCTGGACAGATGATGCCAGGACCATTAGGACCCCCTGGCAGTTTCCAGCCCCAACCACCAAAAGCTCCGCCTCCACAATATTCGCAAAATAATTTTTCACCACCTTCTATTCCACTCGAAAGACCCCAACTGCAGCGATCACTTTCTCATCCTCGGAATAGATTATCGCATTTTTCTCATCCTGATGACATGCAATCTGTAAATGGACAAACTAATGTTTCTTTAAAATCTCCTGGATCTTTGCCGATGTATCCAAGTGGTGACAATGGAATGTATCCTGTGGGGGGTACTGCTTCTACTATCACAAATGGAGGACAGCAAAATACAAACCAGTCAGCTGGAAGGATGTCTGATAACAGTTTTTCTAACTTTCAAAGCTATGGACCTCCTAATATGAACTTAACAAATGCAATGAATTCACGAACGACAATGAGCCCCAAAACTTGGGCACATGAAAGTCAGTTACAAAAACAGCAAACCTTACAACAGATACGCATGAACATGAATCCTGACTACAGAGTACCTACTCCAAAAGGCCCTACGGTTAACCTTTCTAGTAGACCAAGCAATGTAGGGCAAAATAGGCGAACTCCTGCGCAGTTTAGCTCTCCTATGGAGAAAATGCACACAGAGATACCAAGTATGTCGTCTGATTCAGGAATGCCAATGCAACAAGTACCTACAACAGCACTTGCAAACTCTCTGAAACAGGAACCTATGATGTCAGAAACATTGAGACCACCACAAACTAACGATCCATCTGATGACTTAGAATCAATTCTCAGTGACCCACCTGAGAATTTTGATTTGGTCAAAAATCTGCTTGGCTAGCATTGGTAGTCTGTAATTTCTCATATGTCTATTAGTATAATTCTGAAGTGAGGGCAAACCAGCTACTGGTAGATGGCTCCAAAATGCAGCAACTGCAATTATTGCCATCCCGTAAGAAAATTTTCAGCTTGCAAGAAGCTTGTACAAGCTTGACAGAAGCATGGTTTTGACTTGATAGGAGCTTGAATTGAGTATGTTGACACAATTTTGGCCATTTTGCATGTATGGTTAAAGCTTGATCAAGCTTGACAATAATCCCATACTAGGATCATTCTCAAATATACTGCAAATCAAGCTTGATCGAGTTTACCTTTGTACGATATGACCAAGCTTTGAAAAAGACATAATAACAAATTTCTTTCCCCAAAAGAAATTCCAGCATCATGTGCTTGAACTAGAAATGAGCTCGATGTGATAACAATCTGACTTTAGATTCTTATTGGTCTCAAGAGGGTTGAAATTCATTTACGGGGCATGTTTCCTGAGTCAGTTGTGAGGATACATGCTGGAAGCTAGCAGAAGCGGTGCAAACTTTTCATTTAAATCAAGCTCTCAAACAGCATAGGTTTCAAATCTTTAAAAGGTTGGTGTAAAATTTAATGACCTATTTCTTTGAACCGAATGGTTTCAAAGAAACTTCAGCTGTTTTGCTACAATTCTACCGTTGGACTTTTAAAAATTCTTCGATACTTTTAGATTTAGAATGTTTTTCTTCTTTTTTAGGAAATCAAGATCAATTTTCCGAAAAAAATTTAAAACCAATTGTAATTCCTAAACTGTTTGATGCAACATGAAATAATTTCCAAGAAAATCATAGTTTACGAATGTCTACAACATGGTATCAAGCAAAAGTCTATCACCCTTCTGGTTTATGATTTATAAATTTGATGACGTCACATCCTCAAACTGTAATTTCAAAAAACATTCAAAATTTCTGAAAAGTCAAACAGTAGAATTATAGGCCAGTAACTAATGTTTGTTTCAAGCCATTCAACTAGAAGAAATAGGTCATATAATTTTACACCCACCTTTTTATGCCAATTTAAATATTTGGAACCATACTCTCTCAAACATACTCAATTCATAATAAACAGCAAGTCAGTATCAAGCTTGAAGCATGCTGCAAACATACTCCATGTTTTGCTGAGGGATATTTGAAACGTTGCCAAAATCTTTTTGCTGTTTTTGTCCGTTGTACCACTTGAATTCATTTTGCCAACATAGCACATACTGAACGTGCCTTAAAGATCTTCACATATTTGACAAGTAATTGGGCAAAGAACACTTGATTGATTATTGAATCAAGATGATGAAAAATGAATCAAGTTTGGTTGATAGCTGAAAGACTAAAGTATTTTTTGTGATGATTGTTTTATTTTTCTGAGCATTGAAAATTTAGGTGAATCGAATGTATGGAAGTTCCTTCACATCAAACATGCAAAATAGGGGCTAAATCATTCAATAAGATTATAAGGAAACTCCTGATTTAGAGCAGTTAAAAAGTGATATTTACAGAAGTATTGGATCATGTTGCTGCTGTTTGAAAAATTTGATTCTCAACTCTTGAGGGGGATGAATATGTTTGAGAAGAGATTCTTTATAACTTTGATCAAGGGCTGAAGGTCCATTTTTCTTGCATTTTGAAGAAACAGATTTGTCTTATATTCAGTTTTACTCACCAAGTGTCCCAAGATGATATATCTGCGTTTGCGAAATGGTACAGTACAGTCATGAATTAGCTCTGATTTGAATTGAATACTTAGCATGTTGCTGAATCAAGAAGGCTGACTTAGATACAGAAATTTATGTCACCAAAAACTGGCCATGTGTCATATCATTCTAGAGTTATGGAAATTTTTGCTTGGAGGTTTTTTTTGGAAAAATCCAGAGAAAAGCTTCAAATTTTGTCCTATTTTCATGTCAGTTTGGTAAAAATTGCACTAATTATTTCTTACAAACTTAAATAGGCAAGCCATACACATTTACATAGAGCACAATTTATAATCAGGTTTTGCTCCATACACGCTTTTATTTTTGAGGCTGAAACATGTGAAAAGGGTTTTGGAAATTGCTAGTTCTTGTTTGAATATGCTCAAAAATCTTTCCCCCAGCAAAGTAACCCATTACTCTAGAATGTTATGACCAATTTTAGTAAAATAGATTTCTTCATCAAAGTTAGGTTCTCTGCTGCAAAGTGATTGGTATTTTATTCAAATCAGTGCATAGTTCATACCAGCATATATTGGCAAACGCAGGATACATCATTTGGGAGATCAGTGCTCAGAGAAATAGAAAAAGTCATGAAAATTCTTCAGCCTTTGCTGGGCTTGCAACCAAACATTAATTCATTCAAATTTATCAAATGTTCTCTGCATAACGAATTTTCAAATGTGACCAGTTTTAGGGGTATGGCAAAGTGAAAGTACAGTTAACTGGAGCCAAATTTCTCCACAACGTATCATGAGATGTATTGCACGAAATGATAAGTAATAGCTGCTCGTGCACGTGATTGTGCTCGTGCTCCTTTCCACCTTTTATGTCAACATGATCACACATTTTTTGTGAAATGCTGTTTTGTTATGTTAGAATCAAACATTCAAATTATTTGGACTTCACAATGAAATATTGAGGTTTTGTAGCAAAGTGATTGATTTTAAAGCAACACTTTCATATTATTGCATTTCCCTGCAAGAATGAATAGTTATCTTCCCTGGAAGTATTTTGATTTCTACTGTAGAATATTTAAGATCAGTAAAACACAAAATTTTGGCGAATCTTAAATAGAATTTGTTGGGACCCTGTGCATAGCAGCAACACCCATATATGTACATTTTATGTAAGGGGCATTTGGCACATGAAAAATTAGACCTCACTGTCATAGCCTGCATGTAGCCACTACACTCTCCTGCAGATGTTTGCGGTTGTGGGCAGAATATACCGGGTTGGTAAAAAGAAAAATCTCTGTTTCAAAGGCTACTTCTCCCTGGAGATGAGATCAAGACGATAATATTGGGGATGTTGAAAGCCATTTGAAGATTTACCTGACTGAAATTGGCCACTCAGCTCTGAAATTATGAGGAATTTCCTCAAGAAAGCCCCTTTAAGAAACCATCGAAACAGGCCTAAAATCACGACCACATTTTCCTAATATTTCTGCCTTGCGGCAATGACACCCCCCAGTAACGACCCCGCCGGACATTAGAAATACAGCGGGGAAATTTTTGAATTAGACATTTTCAGCGGGATTGAAAATATCATGACAGGGAAAGAATATTTTCGGCTGTTATCTATGATGGAACTTGTATAATTTTTGACAGGGAAACAAACATTTCAATGGGGAAACAACAGAAACAAGGCATGGAAAATGTTTAACCTCAAATTTAGCGGGGAAACATATTTCCTTGGCAGGGCATCCATCTACCTTGGCGTGGCATCGTTTCGACGGTGTCGTTACTGGGGGTTGTGGTAATGACTTAAGCACGTTATCCTTAGAACTTGCTATCCTCTTTGAAGGATAAAATCGCCCATAAAAATGTCGTTTTGCTCCCAGGGATGACATATTCATCCTTCCAAACATAGACTATGTTCCAAAGGGGTAACACATGCTAGCCTGTACAAGAATACAAGGCTAAACTTGGCCTTGTACAGGCCAAGTTTTAGCCTTGTAGAGGGGATTATGACCTTGTTATGACCTTGTACTAACCTTGGAAGAAAATTACAATGCTATCAGTAAGATTCCAAGCTGCAACCAGTCTAACACAAGGTTTCCACAAAGCTTTTACAAGGCTAATTAGCATTTTTCAAACCATTTACAAGGTTACAGCAAGGCTTTTCCAGGCTATTACAAGGTTACAAGGCCATAACTACAAGACTTGTACATGGCTATTACATGGCCTTGTATTTTCGTACAAGAAAGCATGTTGAAGTTATTGCTGTCTGGCAGGACATTTTCTTGTGATTTTAGGCCTGTTTTGAAGGTTTCTGGAAGGGGCTTCCTTGACGGAATCCCTCATAATTTCAGAATAGAGTGTCCGATTTCAGTAGTCACATAAATTTGAAAATATATATGAACTTGTTTACTGTTCAATGATATGCCTGCCAATACCATTGCCGTGGTATCCATACTCTACAGTCTTCAGGCCATTCCCTTGGATCTGCCATTCCAACATTCCGTCAAGAGAGCTCGAGGGCCTCTTCCGGAATGTGGGAATGGCGGATCCAGGAACTACCGAAAAGGGAAGTTGCCGAGTTGAGTTGAACCCGTGTTGAGTTTAAACTCGGCCTCCTTCATGTAAACGCGATGAAGGCTTACACCGTCAACCGAGTTGAAACTCAACTCAACCCGTGTTCAACTCAACCTGGGTTTATATTTCTCATGTAAAGGGCCTCTAAGACGGGCTGAAGAAATAGACTTGGGCAAGTCTATGGTATCGAGGAAGCAGTGGCTTTTTAAATGGGGATTGTTTTTTTTGCTCACCCGGTATATTCGTCAAATTGTTTCATGCCTTATAATGTTGTATCGGCAGCCCAAACTTTCCCTGAGGTGATGAAAATAGAAATTGCTCTGCAGTTCGTATGAATCTTGGATGACTCTTTAGATAACCCTTTTTCAAAGAATTCGTGATGTATTTTTATCACCCATACGCCATACCCAAAACATATTAAATTTAAAATTATTGAGAAATTAAAATTTCAGATTAGCAAAATATAGCTTATTGGATGGTTTGCGAGGCATGTTAACTACGAATAGTTGGAAAGAGTTTGCTCTCACTCAGGGAGTCCAAAGGAGGAGATCGTCTTATCTTTTTTCCGACTTAAAGTCGCATTCACATTTCAATAGTTAAGAGACTTCAAGATTTTAAGAAGTCTCATCTCTTAGCAGTGGAAGTATTGAAAAGAGCAGAGGCTTCGAATCTTCGTAAAACTTTAAAATTACCTGACTGATGTTTCAAAAACGAGGCAATACAAGGATCCCGCCAATCCCATTGGTTAATCTTACATTTCCCGCGGTTTTCCCGTAGCCTTGTATAATACGATTGCTAATAAGCATAAGATTTGCTTGCGAAGCAAAACTGTTTGTCCATTTGACCACGTTGCAAAACAGTGCTTTACAGCATAAATGCTTCTGATTATTTCAAAAACATTGCCGAGTCAAGCAATTTATCGAGACGTGGTTAAACGTGAATGAAAACGTTGTTTCTTTCGCAAGCAGACCTCGGATATTTGACAAATTATGTTCTTTTCGGTTGGTCAGGGCTTAAAGAGCCATGTCATCCAGGGTCCTTCACAGGCACGCTGCAGTTTAAGAAAAATTAAATTTTTGCCTCAGCAGAGGATAGGGCTTCACATTGCACTGGTTGAATAAATCGAAAGTCTGACTTTTGTTGACTTTTTTATCAGTTTCACCACTGCAGTGTCAATCCATGTTTTCTGCTCAGGCCAAATTTATTTTTCAGACAATATGAAATTGTAGCATGCCCGCAAAATACCCTTGGTGACAATGGTTGTTCAACTGAAGTTCCTTCGCAGATCGAAAGATGTGGTAACCATTTTCAGCATCTGTTTTAAAGCTTTGGGACCAATGCTCTATCTAATATCACCTTTGATCCACGCGTACAAGCCGAAGGCTCCTACGCAAGAACGGTTTTGATATGATCTCCTCCTTAATCTGTATGTAGTTTGTTATATGTGCAGTTTGGTTTGCGATTGTAAAGCAGTATATAGCAAAATGTGATCTTTTGATAAAGGTCAGTCAACTAGTAAATCGATTAAGATTTTGCTTTCACTTTTAATGAAGTTTTTATTATATTATTTGAAATTTAGAAATATTAACATTTTATGTCGCAAAAACTCCTTCATTTCTTACGATAGTAGTTATTAATTTCATCTGCACTTCGAATGTAAATATTCTAAAAAGGAATTTATACTTGTTAATTCCATATCATATTCGATAATCAAAGGGTTGTGAATGGGAGACTGGCCACTGATTATTTTAAGGGTGTGTCTGATTCGTAATTCCAAACCTACCAAATTCTGAAAACGGTTGATTTCGCCTAATCAAACGCTTCAAAGCAACAGGTTTCAGATTCATCCTGGCGAAACGATGTTTCCGGTTGAAAAACACGAAGACCGTCTAGTCCTTAGAAACAAGGGCAGATTTTATAAACAATAGCATCAGTTGCTTTTGATTGACACCTAAATTCAAAGCGATTAGCGATTATAGACAAAGGAAATTCCCTCAACCATTAATTCTAAACAAACAAGGCTGCAAAAGTTGCCCTGAAACCAGCAGGGCAAACTCTCGCCTCGTGCACGCAAGAGATGGTTTTAAGAGAAGTTTTGTGCTTATAACGAAAGAAGAAATGGAGATCTAAAGTTCTGCCTGGTGGATTTTGTTTATTTGATTCAGGAGCCGAGCAGAAGGCATCGTAATTCTCGCCTATTTAGGGCTTAAATGGAACAATTACCACAAAGCTACTGAGTCAAATAAACAAAATCAGCCAGGTAGATCTTAAAAATGTACCCTTCTTCTTTCATTTTAAGCACACAACTTCTGTTAAAGACCGCATTTCGCGTGCACAAGGCGAGAGTTTGCCCTACTGGTTTCAGGGCAACTTTGCGGCCCTATTTATTTTGAATTACTGGTTGAGAGAATCTCCCTTGTCTACAATTGCTAATCGCTTTAAATTGAGGTGTCAATCAAAAGCAACTGATGCTATTGTATTACAAAATCTGCCCTTGTTGTCCTCAGAAACAAAGAATAAAAATTTTGCACTGACTCGATTACCGCAGCAACGCCAGCAGCGCCATTTTTGAGTTGACTTCGTGACCAGAAAGTTTCTCTCGACCTTGACAAAAATTTTGAAACTTTTTTGTTATTTCAGTTCTGTACACGTTGAGACGGAAACGATGTATCCTAGATGTGTATACACTGTTCCTGTTACTGTATGACCAGAAAGTTTCCGTCGACCTTCACCAGAAAGTTGAAAATGTTTGTATTATTTCTGTTCACGTTGTAATGGAGACGGTGTATAGTAAATGTTTATACGCTTTATGTGTATGTGTGTGGTAAATATGCATACACTTTTCCTGTTAACGCACGAGAAGCATATATCCCGTCCGCATTAAAAAATTTCTGATATTGCTCATCAAGTTTGTAACGGTAACGGTTTGTACTAAATTTGCATACTCTTTTTCCCGTTACTGCACGAGAAGCACATTTGCCCCCAACTTTCAAATTAATTAAAAATATTCTATTGTTTCTGTTCACGTCGTAACGGGAAACGGTGTATGCTCAGTGTATACTAAATGGTAAATGTACATACACTGTTCCCGTTACTGTACGAGAAGCCACGCGGGGGGGGGGGGGGGGGGGGTTTCCATAGTAAAGGTACTGCTAGTCTAGGCAAGGGAATACTTTTTTTGCAATTTTGGCCTGGCAACGGTCTAGCCAAGGGTATTATCGTTGACAATATTGGACTAGCAAACGGTCATGATATCATATTTGGTACAAATTTGACACTATTGGTCCAGAGAATGGTCAAAATTGGTCTAGCCAAGGGTACTATTTTCGTCAAAATTAGTCTAGCCTACAGTACCATTTTGAGTATGTTCGCGGCAGACCCCTACCCAAAATTTAGCCAAGAACCCCCCCTCTTCCCCCGTGCGAGAAGCACATTCTCGAACATTTTCCGTTATTCCTGTAAATGCCTACCATAAAGAAAGTAATGCTAATAATGATGGCGGTCTTGCACCTTCACATTTCTTTCCGTTTTCAAATTTTGGTGGTATCTTGTGAACGTAGTTTTATCATAGAACGCAAACTATCTTTGGATGGGCTTTGGATAGATACCCCCAATGCCATTTTACGCGCAATCGTCTTTGTCGAAGAATTTGAAAATCATCGACAGTAACGCCAACATTTTACTGAATAGGAATTCTTTAACATGCATTGAAGATACTGCGGAAAAGTTTCGAAATCGTTTTGCCTCAATTTCAAATTTTATTTGTGCTTTTAAGATATGAATTGGAGGCAAAAGATGTTGATGGCACAGTGTTTCTTTCTGTATTATGCCTCCCAAACAGAAAATATCTGAAATTGAGGCAAGAATAAGTTGGATGCCTTTTGTCGCAGCTCTATCTAATGCTTTGCTGACGCAATTCCATTGTCGTGTCAACCAAATTTTCTTACTCACTGACCGCTATCCAGAGTTTTATTAGCGAAAATGTTTCAACTATGATCTACGGTGTGAAAATGATGTTTGTCAAAACGTCCTTTCTAAACCAGCATAGGAATCATTCGTCGTACACAGCCTATTGCTCGTGGCCCATGGTCGAAACCGCCGAAGCCTCATTTTCACGGACCAATCAGACGGCAAAAAAGCGAAGGAGACAAAAGAAACCCGTGAAGATTTTTCTAAATTTTACCTACCTTCATAAAAGGCCACCAGAACAAAAAACTGCTTGAGATTTCCCGAATTTTTTTAAAGCAATCAACTCTCCAGATGTTTGTGTGTACAAGTTTGGATGCCGGTTCAAATATCTCAAGGATTGGCGGAGTTATGGCCACAAACAAACCGATAAGGCACTGAACCTTGAACAATACAAATTTTGGCCGGGAGACAATAGTAATAACGATAGTGATTGTTGTAAGAAAACGACCCGAAAACGCCAAAATCTGCGTTTTCAGTTGTTCTTGCTATTGTCTTTCGCTAAATTTTCTTTTGTTCAAGATTGAATGCCCCTACGGTGTGAATTGAAAAAGTCTACAAAGGCTTGTTCGCGCATTTCAAGTCATGTGGCAATACTCTAGGGAAGTTTTCTGTATTGTACTACTTTTTGCATTCATGGCACCAGTTTGCTTGTTGCGAAATAACTTACACAATTCAAAAGAGGTTTTATCAAGAGGCTTTATCTCCTGACTTTAAGTAGCGTAAACAGGCCTCAACAAGCCTTCGCCGATTTTGTCTGTTGGAGAAGCGCAATAACTCCGCCAATCCTGGAGATATTTTAACCGGCATCCAAACTTGTACACACAAAGATCTGGAGAGTAAATTGCTTAAAAAATTCGGGAAATCTCGATCAGTTTTTTGTCCTGGTGGCTGGCCTCTTATGAAGGTATGTAAAAATTAGAAAAATCTTCAAAGGCTTCTTTTGTCTCCTTCGCTTTTTTGCCGTCTGATTGGTCCGCGAAAATGGGCTTTGGCGGTCCACGAGCAATCGACGAATGATTCCTATCTAAACCGTTTGCGGACTGCGGAAGCAGAAACGGTTTAGCTAGGAACAACGAAAACATTTGAACCATGTTTGAAGTCAAGTAACTCTAAAAAAAAGTCAATGAATCATGACGTTATATGGTGGGTGACGTCATGAATAGTTTTGCAAATATTTGTAAATATGCATTCAGCGTTGTGATAGGAGCCTCCTTCGCAGCGCATCGCCCACTTTCTAGAGAAAACAATGGTAGGCATTTTAGGCTATGTTAGACATTCTTTTGACTCTTTATTGTCGTATCTTTGCATAGTGAGACTACTTTAGCCATTTGGTTTCAGGAAATGGCTGCAGCGGCTAAGTTTTCTCAGCGGTGCTTAGGCGGGCTCACATTTTGCATAACGCTTCAAGAAGTAAGCACGCATTTGTCAAGCTCCCTGCTCCACGTGGTCATGTGGTCATTCGGCTTCTTGATCAGCGTATGACAGCGTCATGTCAGATCAGAAGCTCAACAGAGGGAGTAAATGCTGATACAGTCTTTACCACTAGCTTAGTGAGCCTTTTTCTTTTCCTACAGCTGATGAAGCATGTCCCTAATTAATTACTGCCCCTTTCCCCAATTTGTCCTATCTTTGTTTAAAGTCTTATAAAGATTTGAAGTTTCCCGTGCGTGGACGAGCACAGGAAGCCCACATTACAGTTAGTTTAAAAAATGTTTCAAAAATATTTTATTCAAAAGAAAATACCTTCCCTTTCGTCACTATAGCGTGTGTTGTTTTCTTACGCCTTCCCAGTTTGTTATTTGTGAAATAAATGCAGCACGTTTTGAAAGAGCACAAGGAAACAAGGGAGTCAAAAGGAAAAACGGAAGAACGAGAGAGAAGAAAGAGACAAGGACTGAAACTTTCTCAGGCCCGATGTCACAGCAACCCGGGGGGGGGGGGGGGTACTTAGTATATTTGTCCAACGGGGATGTGCCGTTTTTAAGGGTATCGTTTTCACCAATTTTTTCTAGCACAGGGTATCAAAATGAGGCAATTTTTCTAGAGCAGGCTGTCAAAACATGTCAAAGGGGAATATTCTGCTAGATCGGGTCGTTTTTCGGTCAAATTTCATGTTTTCGAGTATACTTTTCACCAATTTTTTCTAGAACAGGTTATCATTTTGAGCGAAAAATTCTGGAGCAGGGTAAAAAAATTTTTTTTCGTGGGCACATCCCCGTACAAATTTAAGTCAAGTACCCCCCCCCCCCCCACCCCGGGCACAGCAACCGTTTTGTTTTCGCTTGGTTTCCAACTTCCAGTGTCTAAATCCGTCAGATAAGTCTCAGAAATCAAAGTCCAAGCCTCATATTCAACATACCTGATGGGTTTATTTGGAGAAGGCAACCACTTGTCAGCAAGAAACTGCAGCAAATTATCAACTACTTTGGACAGTGATCGTTTCTCCATAAGTGTAACAAGGGCAGCTTTTGTAATACAATAGCACGAGTTGCTTTTATTGACACCTCAATTCAAAGCGATTAGCGATCACAGACAAAGGAAATTCTCTCAACCAATAATTCAAAACAAACAAAGCCGCGAAAGTTTCTCTGAAACCCAGGTCGCTAGTTCGCTCGCTGTGCATTCCATAAATTATTTTTAAGGGCAAACATGAGCATAGATCGAACGAAGAAGGATATATCTAAACATCTGCCGCGGGCATTTTATTTCTTCGGTCCAGAAGCTGAACAGTAAATGTTTTGATAACACCCAAAAAAATAAGAGAATTGAATTGCCTCCTAAACGGCTTTTGAACCAAACAAATAAAATGCCCGCGGCAGATGTGTAGATGCATCCTTCTTATTTCGATTTCTATGCTCATGTTTGCCCTAAAAACAGTTTCTGGAATGCACAACGAGCGAGCTAGCTACCTGCGTTTCAAAGAAACTTTTGCGGCTTTGTTTGTTTTGAATTGCTGGTTGAGAGAATTTCCTTTGTCTGCAATCGCTAATCGCTTTGAATTAAGGTGTCAACAAAAGTGCCCCCTGCCCATTTTTGTCAAAAAATTGTCCTCGAGATTCCTCTAAAACCGAAGAGAAAATAGGTTTGGTATATGGGTATAGGTTTGGTAAGAATTTTCGGAGAAATGTCAAATTTTCCATTTTAGCACTGGCAAGCATGATACTGGGAGATACATTCTAAGCCAAAGGGAAGGATCTTTTTCAAAAAATTTCCTCATGCTCTAATTCATAGGATAACTGTTACAAAACAATCAAGGTTTCCTTGTCGCTAATGGCAAGCATGATATTGGGAGATGCATTCTAAGCCAAAGTAAAGGACTTTCTTCAAAATTTTCCTCGTGCTCTGATTCATTGGATAAGTGTTACAAAACAATCAAGGTTTCCTTGTCGCTAATGGCAAGCATGATATTGGGAGATGCATTCTAAGCCAAAGTAAAGGATTTCTTCAAAAATTTTCTTCGTTCGCTGATTTATAGCATAAATGTCAACAAAAAGGTTAAAGGTTTTCTTGTCGCTAAAGGCAAGCATGATATTGGGAGATGCATCCTAAAGCCAAAGTAAAGGATCTTTCTTCAACAATTTTCTTCGTTCGCTGATTTATAGCAAAACTGTAACAAACGATAAAGGTTTTCTTGTCGCTAATGGCAAGCATGATATTTGGAGATGCATTCTAAGCCAAAGTAAAGGATCTTTCTTCAAAAATTTTCCTCGTTCGCTGATTTATAGCAAAACTGTCACAAACGATAAAGGTTTCCTTGTCGCTAATGGCAAGCATGATATTGGGAGATGCATTCTAAGCCAAAGTAAAGGATCTTTCTTCAAAATTTTCCTCGTGCGCTGATTTATAGCATAATTGTCACAAAACGATCCAGGTTTCCTTGTTGCTAAAGGCAAGCATGATATTGGGAGATGAATTCTAAGCCAAAATAAAGGGCGTAGCCCTAAAAATGTTCCTGGGGACCCCCTCGTTTCAATACCTCCACTTAATTTACCCTGGCTACAACGCTGCTTGCTATACGTTCAGTCGGTCTAAAAAAAATTAGTCGGTCCAGAGCATGTTGACAATCCCCCAAACAAAATTTGAATGTGCGCCCCTGCTCGCAAACGAACGGATTGAGTAATGCAAAAATTCATATCACCTTTTATGATTGTTCGTGAAATTGGGTTTTTTCAAGTGACCGCACCCAATCAAGGACTGGCCGCACCCTACGGGCCCTTGCTGAGCCATAACGCCACCCCAGAAAAAAAGTGCCAGTCCGCCCCTGGTTGCTGTGACATCGTAGCCTGCGTGCAGCCTCAACTCCTCCTCAAAGGAAAAGTCTACTTTTCCTTCGAGGAGGAGTTGAGGCTGCACGCAGGCTATGACATCGGGACTGAGAAAGTTTCAGTCATTGTCTCTTTCTCCTGTTCTCTCTCGTTCTTCCTTTTTTCTTTTGATTCCCTTGTTTCCTTGTGCTCTCTCAAAACGTGCTGTACTTATTTCACAAATAACAAACTGGAAAGGCGTAAGAAAACAACACACGCTATAGTGACGAAAAGGAATGTATTTTATTTTGAATAAAATATTTTTGAAACATTTTTTGAATTAACTGTAATGTGGGCTTCCTGTGGGACGAGCAGCACAAATCTTCTCTTGCGGCACAATACGTTGCAAAGTTTGGATGCAAATGTCAGAAGACTCCCCCGTGGGAGTCCGGCATATCTTTCAACACTTTTTTTTTCATAAATGCAGCAACCGGCAGTACAACGTTATTGGCGTTTTCACTCTCCTTTCCGATCCAAACCTTTGCTTAGGCCAAAAGACGCACTAGCGAAGATGGTGGTTACGTGATTGCCCACCGACATCCCTTAAGATCTTTGCGCATGCTCATGCGAATGAGAGCTATGCTATGCTAAGGTTTGATTCCCTGTCGCTTGCAGCCATCATTTTGCGCGGGAAAAAATTCATTGGCTGTTTTGACAAGAAAACTCTGAAATTCATGAAATCAGCTGAGATTTGCTTATTGTCCGAGAAAAAAGAAGAAGAAGACGGTAGGTTTTGATGCCAAAGCATTTGTAAGGTTGGTTAGTATTTGTTTTGGACTCTTTCAACGTCGTGTTCAGCTAAGGGGTTCACGATGCTCGATCGATTCATTTTCTTCACCCGCGCCGCCAAGTCCGACAGGACAGGCGTAGGCCTAATGTAATCTAGGCCTTTTCGCTGCAGCAATCATGAGCTAGATATATAAGTTGGTAGACACAAAAGTGTGCCAGAAAGGGATATGATTTGTCGGCGACTGAGAATGAAGAAAACTTTTTATTAACATGCATTCACTCAGGGCCTTTTTTAACATTAGAACTGGGGGGCTTGTCGTAATAGTGTTTTCTCTTTTTTAGTGTATTGTAAGTATGGTAATATTTGTAAAGTAGCAGTTGTATTGTAATTAGGTTAAGTTTGTTTGTATTCATAGTTAGTAGAGTATTCCATTTAGTTTAGTATGGATCTTTGTGAATTAGTATTTGTATAGTAATTATGTTGAAATGTATGTAGGATTGATTGATAAATAAATGAAACTGAAACTGATCCCTAGACTTTGCCCCCCCCCCCAGTGTCGAAATTGTTGACCCCAGAAATGATCCCTTATTTCAAGTAAGTAATTTTCAGAAAGTAAGCTATTGCCGCCACCACTGCGTAGGCAACCTGCAAAACCCATGTGTAAATAGATGGAATACGATACAGTAAAAACCCGCGTATAAGAACCTACTATTTTGCAAATCAGCCTGGTTTCTTAAACAATGAATACAATGGATTGGTTCTTATAAAACAATTGAAAATTTGAGAATTTCAGCCTGTAGGTTCTTAATCGACTAGGTTCTTACACGCGGGTTTTTACTGTAACAGGACTGTTTACCAGTGGTAAATTACCACCAGAGACAGGATGTTTCAGCCAAAGTCAAGGATGTTTCTTCAAAAATGTTACTCATGGATAGGATAATGTCACAAAACTATCTAAAGTTTCCTTGTCACTAATGGCAAGCATGATATTGGGAGATCCATTCTAAGCCAAAGTAAAGGGTGTGGCCCTGAAAATTTTCCTGGGGCCTTTGCCCCCAGACCCCCTTATTTTACATAACTTGAAATTTCCTGCCACGCCGCTGCTCACGAGAATTCGATCAAATATGTCTAATATCAAGACCAAAAAAGAGTTTGGACCCCCGAACACGTTATGCATTCGGTGCGAATTAGTGCCACCCCCCCCTCCCCCGATCTGAAAAACGCTCCCACGGGCCTGTTTTTTAGCTTGCTTTTCTAGCCAATCAGACTAACGTATCCCCTTTTTAGGATTTGCCTCCCCACTTAAAACCCCTTTAAAAAGGCTCTGCAATCACTGGAACATCATGACACAAGGGACACTTGACACTGAAATATGCAACTTCACCTGAAGGAGCTGTACAAGCTAAACTTCCAAAAATTCTAAACTTTCTTCATTGTAAATGAAGATGTTTTCTACATGTTTGAACCCCGTAGAATTCGCCAGTGCAATCAGATTTTTCATGCCATAAACGATTATAAAGATACAGCTGGATTCTGAGAATTTCTGAGCGAGGAGTTTCAGATGTGTTTAGCCTTAAACACACGGAAGGCAACAGGCAGGCAGGGCTCATAAAAAATATTTTGTGCATGCGAGCTCAGAGCCAAGCGCAAATGTGCCTGCAAGTAAAAGTCGGATGTAGCTTGCAGTAAGAGACCGATAAATCGCATGTCTGCCTTCTCAGTTAGCCACTGTCTATGCTGAGAACTGTAAACTGGCCTAAACACTAACATTGTCACAAGCAAATATGATATCCAATATGATATTCAGCTACAACTGCATGTAATGACATGGCAAATGTCGAGGGTGATTCAAAATATATTATTATTGTGTTAACATAACATGAGAAAGGGAATGAAATGATGAAGGTTTCCTCTGCTAGTGGATCGGGTTGTCAAGCAGTCTTATATCATTTCTACAATTAATCAAATAATAAGATTAATGAAAATATTGATTCAGAAAAGTGCCTGCAGAAAATCAGAACATAACATTTTGTGCCTGCGAGCGGCGCTCGCACAGATTAAGGAGGTCTGTAGGCAGGCTAAAGAAATTGTACGCCACGTGCCAATTAGAGAGGAATTTCACATTGAATTTGATGATATTGGCCAGCTGATCTTTATATTTCTTACAAGGTACATGATTTTGGAAACATCTACAAAGTAATCAGTAAGACCCAAGGAGTGTATCACTCTGTAAAAATCTCATACACATCTGGCAAAAATCCTATTGTTTTCAAGAAAGATCCGTGAAAAATCCCTCAAAATCCTATTGTTTGAAAAAATCTCATACGCCATTTCGAAAGAGTGAAACAAACACCCCTGTAAGACCCATAAATTTACAGGACCCTATTGATTAATGATAAAAATATGCTGGTCAGACTGATAGGTTATTCCTGCATTATTAAAGAGAATCTAACATATATAAGCTTTGATAAATATTACCTGACAAAGGCAATAGGCTGATACACATGCCACACCATATTTGGGTAACTGATCTACGTCAGCAGGAAATCCTGATATCTGATAGGCTAGAATTTGACCGCAAGTGACTTGAGCTTACATTGCCTTACACACTGATTGATGGAGATAAACCCATCACCCATGCACACCCATGAAATATCATAAGGCAGTGTATGTATGACACCAAGGAGAAAATGTTGATAAAGGGGGCTGTGTCTGTGTGGGCTGCACCCACGTGCGCAAAGTTTATTGACAAGGGGTTCAGAAAATTAGAGATGGCAAAAAGACTTGGTATTAACTCTGGAAAAAATAAAGATAACCCATCTATGCAAGGATGACATTCTATTCTGGAAGTAGTCAGTGAATAAAACATTGCAAAAAATGCTAGATATTGCAGAAGATTTTTAAGATAATCTATTAAGATTTGACAATGAAAAATCACAAATAATTTGCATGAGATATTAGTAGAAAGAAACTAAAAGAAAGCTCCCTTAAATTAATTGGTAAAAGTTCCAATCACAATTAAATATGAATAACTAATGAAAATTGAAATTTTTTTTTCAGAAGTGCAGTTTAGTGTAGGACTGTTTGCTTCCAGGTTTCGGGTTTTTGCTCATGTTGGTCCGGATTTGCGGATGCTAGGAATTCTTCTTGTGAGTTTTCAAAAAATTCTCATGTTTTAATTTTTCTTGAGTTGTATATATAAAAGATTGAAAATATATAGTGTACGGTTAGAAGAGGGCCTAACTACTCAAAGAAACGGGCATCTGTTTGATCTTTTGCGCTTTTTCTTTTCTTTTCCAGGTGCTAAAAGATTGAAAGATTAAAAGATTGAAAAAATTTTCACAAGAACTTAGCAACTTTTTCAAGAATTCTTTGAGAGGTTCTTTTTAAGGTAACTATGGGCATGGAAAAAGAAACTTGTTATTAATTACCCTGGAACCAATCACTCCATAGAAGTTCTGCGAAATGTGTGCTATATTTTAAGAGCAATCATTTGCAAAAGCTGCATTTTGAATATCTTATACAGTAGGTTTTACATGTTTCAGATGAGCTTTGTTTTCCACTCACCTGATCTAATAATTTCAATCAAACTTTTTTCCATGGACACAATATATGTTTGCGGCAGGGACGTAGGAAGCATCTCCAACTTGAGGGGGCACAACACTTCAAGGGCACTTTCTTCATTAAGCTGAAGGGGCACTTCCTGGAAATAAAAAGGGCACTTCTTTGTTTATATTTCAAAATGTTGGGGGGCATGTGCTCCCAGTGCCCCCCGGTTCCTACGTCTCTGGTTTGCGGAGACGCATGCCAAATTTGAACTCTTTGGTAGCCTACTCAACAATGAAAAGTAGGAGAAGTAGCAAAATAGTTTAATTAAAATCTTTGCTCAGATTGGCTCGGATTAGTGGTGTGAATAATGAAGTCCTTCTGAAACCTATGAAATATTTCAAAATGAGCTTTTCTGGGACAGCAAACGATTTGTACAATTCATTTCATTTCATTTATTTAGCTAAAGGGGAGGGTAGCCCTTCAGCAGAAGTGCTGATTTTCAAGGGACCCTCCCATAAAATAGAACTAAACTAAATTACAAAAATTGATTAATATCTATAACTAAACCTATTAACAATCTAATAACTTATTTACAATATCAAAATTTACAATTAAAAGAAAATCCCTAAATTGACTGCTTAAATAAGCTCAGGGAGGATGCTTGTTTTGACTCAGCTGAGAAACTGCTGTGCTCCTCTGAAAGAAAAACATTTTTGACAATACGTCTTTTGATTGCCATGAATATTGTTATATCATATTTCATAGAATTTTGATAGACAAATTGGTATGTTTCTGAGCAGGGCAATTTCTGAAGCTCTCCATGCTTTGAGCAGCAAGCAGAGTTAGCTTAAAGGGGCTCCGTCGTCAAAAAGTAAACAAATCCGTAAACTCGCACGTGTAGGGGATTATCCATTGTTCATCCATTGTTCTCTGCAGTTTGTTTGGTGGCTTCACCCAAGCCACCAAAAAGTGACCGTTAAAAATCCACTTATATCCGAGCAATCGTAGAAGATATGAATCATAGATATGAATGATATGAATGTTTGGTTTGTTCCTTAGTGAAGTACAATGATTAATGCCCAAACAGCAACTTTCATTTTGAAAAAAAATACGAAAATCCTGTGTGATATCACCTTTCAAAAAACTGCAAAAATCATCGTTTTGTTTACATTTTGACGACGGAGCCCCTTTAACTTGAAAGTAGTGTACAGGCTATACTATGGCCACATTCTGCTCACCTTAGCATCATACAGGTAGCAAGGCTTTTTTGAGAGCATTGTTTATGAAAATCCCTGTGCAGCAAGAACGACTCCTGTTTAATACCTTTGATTATGAAAGCCTAAGTACATTTATTTTCTCCCTGCAGAAATGTCACAGAAACGAAGTAACACTGGACAAGGTCCAACAGCCAAGAGACCTCGCCAACCCCTTGGAGAGCTTGCCCCTAGGCAACAACAGTCGTTTGCCGCTAACCCCCAACAGGTAAACTTTTTTACTATTTTAGGATTGGCCTTAAGCTGCAAATTTTCACTTTGATATGGTGAATATATTCATTGCCAGGTCATCAATATTGACTGGCAATGTCAATGGTTAAGTTCACTTACAGTAATGGTTAAATACAACTAACCACTTTTCACATTCATCCTTTTCTTTTAAACCTTGTTTGTCAGGTTTGAGAGAAAAAATGTTTGTTGCGACTAACTTAGATGATGATATGCGATGGGTTCACAAATTGGAGGATAAACTTATGAAGTGTATCATCTTTTAACGGAAAAAATTATTGATGGGGTTGCGGCGATCTCCAGAAGGCATTTTAGCCACGTGGATACTTTGCAGAGAGAGAAGCGTTAGCTTTTGACCCCGGTATGTCAACTCAATGGAACGAAGTGTAGCCATGCCTTTTTATAAACTCTCACAGAAAGGGGGTAAAGTTTCCAGTAAATCTGGGTAAATCTAGGGCAAAAAAACCAGAGAAGGAGGGGGGGGGGTGTTTCCTTCAAGTAGATATATATTTTTCATGCATGTTTCATCACTTGTTAGATGATCAAATCACCAGAAACAAGTTTCAACTGTAACTTCAAGTTATGATGATTTTATTCTCTACGTTACAGGTCTTACATGTATTAACACCTCTGCACTATTTTCTTGCCTAAAAGTTCTTTTATCAAGCCCGTTTTTAGTCGTTTTATTGCCTCTGTGGCAGTGGCGGCGCGTCGAACAATGGAAAATGTGAGATTTTGAGAACTATGCCCTTTTTGTCCTTGGAAAACGCCCTTTTATCGCTAAGAAGCACCTTTATTGGCTCAAAAATTCAGGATCTAACTACCCAACCCTTCCTTAGAAAATTTCCCTACGGATTTGGACGAATTAGAAAATCAACTTTGGAGAGAAGTGGAGGGACTCGTGCCCCCCTCTGTCCCCCCTTGGTGCCGCCACTGCTCTGAAGAAGTAGGATGGCAAGGAATAGCATTATCTAGGCCTTGATATGTTGACCCAGGTATTTCTAACCCTGCGTGATAAGTTTCTCCATCTTAGAGGCCCTTTAGATGATAAATTTCAACCCGTGTTGAGTTTCAACACGGGTTGAGTTTTAACAGCATTGCTTAGTTTGCCTTGCGTTTACATGAAATCTCATTGAGATTAGGTCACATGGTTGCAAACAATAGAAGGAGGAATGTGAGCCCACTCAAATATTTGAATGATTTCGGAAATAGATTCGATCTCCTTTGTTCACATTCTAATCTTGCCCCGAGTTGAAAAAATTTTGCTTTTACATGAGAATTTCAAACCGTGTTGAAATTTGAACATGGGTTGAGTTGCCGAGTTGAAATGAACCCGTGAACTCGGCCTCCTTCATGTGAACGCGACGAAGGCTTACGCCGTCAACCGAGTTGAAACTCAACCCGTGTCACAACTCAAAGCCACAACTCTAGTCACCTCAATGTTAGCTGTGGTGTTCCCCAGGGGTCTGTCCTTGGTCCACTTCTTTTCCTTATTTACATTAATGATCTTCCAAACTCATCTAAAAAATTATCCTTTTATCTCTTTGCTGATGACACTAACATCTACTTTGAGTCTGACAATCTTAACCAACTTGAAAAAGTGGTAAACAATGAACTTAAGTATGTTAAAAAATGGCTTGATGCTAATAAACTTGCATTTAATGTAGAAAAAACTAACTTTATCATTTTCCATACTCGGTAACATTCTTTAAATAAAACTGTTAGCATCAAGATTGGCAAGGAATATGTTAATCAGGCTAAATATGTCAAATTTCTTGGCCTTTTATTGGATGAAAACCTCAGTTGGAAGTATCACTTGAATGAACTATCAAAAAAGTTAGCAAGAACAAGTGGTATATTCTTTAAGATAAGGCATCTCCTACCAACTAGTGTTCTAGTTTCCTTGTATCACTCACTATTTGCCTCTTTTCTTCAATATGGAATCATTGTATGGGGTCTTACTTACGACATCCATACTAAACCAATATACCTTCTTCAAAAGAAAGTTCTTAGAGCTATTACTTTTAAGACTTTTACTTCTCCATCTACACCAATTTTCTCTGAACTAAAGATTCTTAAGTTATATGATTTATTTTATCTAAAGCTACTTGCCTTTGTGTATGAATGTGTTAATTTTATTTCTCCTACTTTCTTCCACAATTTTTTTGAAACCTTGTCATTTGTTCATCAGTATGATACCAGGCAGGCTCGCAAGGGTGATATTTTTATGACGCGTAAAAATACTTTGCAATATGGTTTAAGGTCTATTAGATATGCTGGCGCTAAATCCTGGAATGAAACTCCATTCAAAATCAAACAGTCTCTTTCTGTAGTGATTTTCCGTCGTGAACTGAAACAACATCTATTTTCCATCAAATACCAGTCATGAATACCTCTATCAAAAACTATATCTGAAATCAATCCTAATATCCTCATATCTATCCTTGAAATTTGAAGAATAAGTTTTTAGTTTAGGGGGTGCTCTCTCCTCGATTAGTTTACCTACTGAGAGAGCTCCTCCTTAAGAAATTCCTCCCCATACAAAAATCTATGTGTATAATCCTATTAGTTATGTTTTATTTCCTGTTTAATTGATAATTTGTTAGTTGTATGTTGTTTTAAAGAGATTTTTGTATGTAGTGGAATTTTAAAATTAAACTGAACTGAACTGAACCGTGTTCAACTCAACCCGGGTTGAAATTTCTTATGTGAAGGGCCTCTAATCTATTTGCCTGAAAATGGGGGCAATGTCTTCAGGGAAAAGCCCGCAAAAGGTGTCAATTTCTCAGCCAAAATGAGAGAAAAGGGTCAACTTGAAAAGTTGCAGGGCAAGCATGGTGGCACTTGGACCGCTAGAGCAGTTCCACTTGGCTTTTTACTAATAAGTCCACAGTTTAGGATCAAGGGAAGATAATCAGCAACAGGGTATTAATTTTCCTCAAAAGTCCGTTGCAATGGATAAGGGCATATTTCAATGGGCAGTTGCACTTCCTTTAACCATTCATATGGGGAAAATCTCCTCGCAACCATATCATCTAAGTAAATTTTATAGTACAGGTGGTGGCAATGGATGATATTAGCAGTAAAATAGCCAAATCTAAGGATTCCCAAGGATTGCCAAGGATGGTACAATGGTACAATCCTGTATAGAACCATCTGACAATGAAAACTTGATAAAAATTTAGACATCCAATGTCAGGTTGAAAACATATGCAAAAGATTGACCAAAAACGCTATGCTCTTGCATGAGTTGCAAAATTCATGGATCAGGAAAAGTTAAAGACAATAATGAATGCTTTTTATTGTCTCAATTTAACTTCTCCTGTAATTTAGGTGTTTTGTGATAGGAAAGTGAACAAAAAATTAATAAAATCCACGAAAGAGCATTAAGAATCACATTCAAGGATGTCGTCAAATTTTTGGGAATTGTTAACCAAAGCAGATTCAGTCACTATTCACCAAAGAAATCTGCAGTTGCTATCTACAAAAATTTATCTAAATCCTAAATTCGTGGATGAAATCTTCGTCGAGTAGAAGATCCCATATAGACTGGGAGGTAATGACAACTTGTCAGTACCAATTCCACGCACAAATGCTTATTGTCTAGAGACAATCAGGTACTTTGGACACAAACTCTGTCATTCGTTGCTGCTAGAAATAAAAGAGTCTCATACCTTGACAGAAGTTAAGCGAAAAATAAAAAAGCATCAATTTAGGAATTGCAAATGTAGATTGTAAATGATTTAGGATTTTTATAGATATTTAATTATTTGTACAGCCAAGATGTAAATAGGATTATCTAATTCTGAGTTCTCGTTTTTGTTAATGATTGGCTTTGATGAGCTTCATTTATAGTTATCTTCGAGCCAACCTTAAATAAGAAATGACAATTATTATTATTTGAATTTGTGGAAATTTGTGTTGTAAGAAGTCATCTGGTTTTGAATCTTTTTCCGGAATCACTGGAATTATTTTTCATTTTGAAGTTTTACCCCGCAATGCCATTTTGAAGTTTTACCCCGAAATTCGTTGCCTACGTCCTTGAAAAAGCTCATTTATCATTAAAAACTCGAAAGTTCGTAAGGAATCGCATAGCTCTTTGGTTAAAACTCTATACTTTGTAAAACACTACGCAGTGCTCAAAACGTAGTTTCTTGCCTTTTTTCGTCTTCAGACTCCCAGTAGAATGAAATAACGATTATCTATTGAAATTATTTGGTCCTTGATGCAACATATAAATACAAAAAAGTCATTTTCAAGATTTGTAGCATACCCTATATAATCAAGTTTTTGGTGATTTTTTGAGAATCATAAAAGTTCAAGAAACACTCTGTATTTTGCTTACGCATGATTGCTAATCAGCCTTATTTTCAAATTTTGGAATCTATTACTACTCGTTGCATTCCATTTCAGGGGCCTTACTCTTCAGCAACAGCTCCACAAACATTCATTATTTACAATGATGTACCAGATGCCAGAAGTGTTGAAATTCAGCAATTTGCTGCAGGTAATTGCTCCCTTTTGCAAGGTGTATTGATATATAGTTCATACATGTACACTGTAATCTGGAAATTTGTCATGAGAACCGAAGCTTTGCAAAAAGTGATACTATGGGTGCCGATATAGAGACTTTTTAATATTTGGTTTAAAGAGGTATATGCAAGGCATATTGTAACATTTGTACTGGTGGGCCCCACCAGGCCCTCTTCCTGCCCGACCACTGAGGAAAAATTGCCCCACCACCAGTGATAGGGCCCATTTGACAAATTTCAGTTCAGTTCAGTTTTCATGTTTTAAATTCTCCACATACAATTTATCATAAAACAAAACTAATTAATACAAACAATTAACTAAACTACAATAATAACAATAATGCACCTAAAATTAATACAACATACCAATACCGAACAAAGAACAAGATAAATTGCATGGGGGGAATTACTTAAAGGAGGAGCTCTCTCAGTAGTTAAACTAATCGAGGAGAGAGCACCCCCTGTTTCAAAAGTTTCTCATACAAATTTGATTATTTTAGGCATAAAAGAAACTATGGGCAGATGGTGACATTCTGTATCAATAAGTTTACAATCAACTTTGGTAATGAATGGTTTTGAAAGAGGAAGGTTTTGAGTTTTCGTCGAAAAATATTAGCAGAGGGAAATCTTTATACCACAGGAATGTCATTCCAGCATTTAGCTCCGCAATAGCGCACTGACCTGATACCATATTTGAATTTGAATTTCATGACTATTGAGCAAGACCCAGGAATATATTTGACAAACAAAGCAAAGATCATAGCCTTACACGACTGGAAGCGTATGAACACGAATCGTAGTTATAGCTTCCATCAGTCTAGCAATAGCGATAACTACAAACATGTAATCAGTCTAGGCTCTGCCTGAAACAAGAAATTGTATGGCTCAATTTGCCCAGGGGGGGCACTCAGCACATGCACATACGGGGAGGTAAGTCCGATATTTTTGGGTCAGAATATTGTCGAAAGTGATATTTTTGGGTCCAAATAAATTTAAATTATGTTTTTGATATTTTTTAGCATCAAATATTGTGAAAATGATATTTCTGGGTTCTTTAGAGGCAATCCTGGCCTCAATTTGCATTGTTTCAGGATCTTTTATGTTCACTTAGAGAGGTCAAGGTATAAAATGAGCTGATATTTTTGGGTTGTAATGAAGCTAAACTGATATTTTTGGGGTTCCTGAAAATTTCTCGGACTGACCCCCCCGTATGCGTATGAGCTGAGTGTCCCCCCTGGGTCAATTTGATCCATGTTTCAACGAATAAAATGGTAAAATAGTGTTTTTGCTCAGGTCAAACATTGCTTTCTAATGATACGGAAACTGTAAAGATTTAATTGTGTTTTCCCATCATTGCTGGATATGAAAAAATCGAATCGTACATGATTGTGAGCTGGGCATTTGTGACGGTTTTTTTTATATATCAATCTAAAATTTTACAATAACAGAACATAGTTACGAGACGATACAACAGGGAGAATGAGAATACATTGCAACCCCGTGGCTTTAAATTAACAAAAACATTTGCATGCAAATAATGAACTAACCAGGATATTGCAGTAAGGGCCCGGTCAAACATCGCTCTTCTCGTGCGCCGAATCTTAATACAATTAAATGCGACAGTAGAGCGACGCCGGAGCAACGTAGAGTCAGACGGACTCCTAATCGTGTGGCTCATAATTCATTTAGCATTTAGATATTGTATTGAATTATTCACCTTCATCTCCATAGCAACAGCGAAAACTTTTTGATCTCAATTCTAAAATGGTTCCCTTGGATAGAACGAATACTCTCTTGTTGATTAAATTGATCACGAAAAACCGAAGACGTTGTAGATGCCATAAATTTTTGGAAAACAGTTTTGCTATGGTCTTGCAAGGAAGACAGCTAATGCTAACCAAAGGCGCTTTTCCAGGCAACAATACTCATGCTTCCCAGCAACGTGTCAAGAAAGTGTCAGACCTTCTGCGTTTCAAGAAAATAAATTGGAATGTCACAACCAATGCAGATATATTTCGTTGGCTCAAAACCAATTTGACATGGGTTTGACATACATAATCTTTTGTGAACACGAAGCCATGATGGGTGCAATACGAACGGAATGACAAAAAAGACAACAACAACAGCAAATTTGGCGCCTTTAATAACCGAAACTGCGCATGCCCAGCCTCGTTTCAAAGCGGAATAAATCTCAACAAGCAAAAGATGAATTATGCATTGAATTGGGCGCATGAGAAGAGTGACATTTGACTTGATGTCGCTCCGCAGTCGCATAATGCATAATGCGACTGACCCTGCCGCTCCAAATTCATTTTGCCGCACCTGATTCATTCTGCTGCACGTAATCGAGTTGAACGTCTGTCTTCTCATGCGCCTTATTTATACTACTATTAGATTCGGCCTATGAGAAGAGTGACATTTGACCTGGACCAAGCTACAAGCTACGATAAGAACTAAAATGATACCAAGGTGGGAGAGGAAGTTTCACTGAAATGATTCTAGGATATCTCTTTGATCTAGAAATAGGACTTTTGGCTGATTCATGATTTTAGAGAGATTTAACCCACCTAAAATTAAAGGAAAGTCTGGAAAATTAAGTTCAGCCTCAGTAAGATGAAAGAATAAATCTTTACAAATTGTTTGTTTACCTTTCCCTGTACGATTTTTCAAATAGCGGATACATTTTTCTAATTCACCCGATATGAATATGAATACAGATAATATGATGATGCTATGATGCACAAAAAATTCTGATCTTTTTCTTTTTGCACACGCAGAGTTAAGAAAGAGAAATATTCGCTTTAGTTACAGCGAAAGTTTGAACATCGTTACGCACCCTTGCGAAGATTACGAGAAGGTAAGTATTAATTCTCCAAAGTATCAAGTATTTTAATACCGGGTGTCCAAAATATATTTAAGTGTTTGAACAGTTCCTCCCAAGGAGCCGTGGTTTGAACAAAATTTATTTTCTGTTCAGGGTATAGACGAGATCTTAACTTAGATTAAGTCATAAGTTTGCAAAGTAATTCACTTGAAAGGCAACATTGAAGGTAGTTTTGAGTCAGATCAACCATTAAAATTTCTATTCTTAAGAATTTCTTGATCAATTAAACTATTATATTGATTAGAGAAATGTCAAGAAAGGATGCAGTCACATTTTTTTCAGTAATTTATTTTGAGTGGGCAGGAAGTATTTCTAGCTACTTAAAGCTAATTTAAGCCACCGTGCATGCCGCATCCAGGCACGGGACCCCTAGTTTAACGTCCCTTCCGAAGGACGGCGAGGTGAGTTGCGAAGTCAAGCCTCCGAAGTCACCCATCCGTTGTTTGACCTCACTCGACCGAGCTTTACTTCAATCTCCTGACGGAAACTGATTAAGCCGCTCGGCCACTCACTCCGTAAACAGTTTTAACAGTTCACAACGAAACTTTCTAGGACTGCTGAAGGAACCGTGTCAAGTAGTGTCTTATGCTACTAAAGAAACTTTCACCCCTTCACTCCCAGTTTTGCTTCAGTTGTAATTGTTCAATCATAAAAATGAAAGTATGTTCATAGTATGTTGACTTGATAACGAGTATATGCTCGAAACGTCGTGTTTTAAATATCTAAGCTATTTTTGGTACTTAAATTATTTATATATTATGTTACTATAAAAATGAAAGGTTGAGGCTTTCCAATTGGTTAAAGTGAATGAACGGAGCTAATTGAAGCCAATCTATAGTTAGGACAAAGAATCTTCTCAGCACGGTATTGTTCCTCTAGCTACTAAGCAATATGCCCGCACACGTGGAAATCATCAAATACAATGGGTTAATGATAGAATACCCAGACCCTTCCACGCATGGCCTTTATCTCCATTGATTACCCCAAAAACCTTTTCAAATTACACATAGATAGTAACTGCATGATTCTATAACCATCTGTCTTAGGCTGCCGCAGAAATTTTGCAGAAATGTAAATAGGGCTTATAATTTTTTGTTTGGTTGACAGGGCAAGCTCTAAAGCAGCATTTATATATTTATTGATGTTTTTACCCAAAGAATTAAACGAATGAATGAAATAAGATTACTTCTCAAGAACCACTTTCACTTACACAAGGTGACAGTTTGCCCTGCTGGTTCAGGACAACTTTTGCGGCTTTGCTTGTTTTTAATTACTGGTTGAGAGAATTTCCTTTGTTTGCAATCGCTCATCGCTTTGAATTGAAGTGTCAATCAAAAGCCACTGATGCTATTGTATTACAAAATCTGTCCTTGTTGTTATATTGCATGTCTATCTTATCAATATTTTGCCTTAATTTTCAGGCTCGTATCTGGCAACATGGCGAGGCAGACGGAGCAGAAACTGCGCACGCATGCGCAAAAACTCGTAACTGTGAGCCTCCCTAGTAAACTTATTACAAATTCGTAGTTGTGCTATTGATACGTTGATGGACGCTATAACTACGACTCATAGACTTTCACATTGAAAATTGGGACGAAATTGTTTCCCTTGACGTCACGTGTCCGATATGGAAACCAAAGCAAGACTGTACGAGTCAGGCAATGGTGGATGGGCCTAACTTGTCGTTTGAATCCTCAGATAATAAAACGCCTCAAAATTTCAAGTCACAAGTATCCAGATGAATGTTTCCTCTATTGAAGAATCAACAAACCTTTCAGTTCCAATCAGAATTTCCTCATTTTGAAGGCCACTTAGCTCCTGTTAGCTCACCACAGCTGAATAGAAATGTTCAACTCCTGAGTGTTTTGCCCTGACCACGAATTAACCTCGTGTCGACTTGAATAGAAAAATCGGTGCCCCCTTTGTTTCTTTTCGTCCCACTTTTTGATGTGAAAGTCCATAAGTCCCAGTTTGAGCAAAAACATATGTTGTTGTTGTTGTTGTTGTTGAAATTGTTGTTGTTGTTGTTGCGATAAATGGAACTATTTCCTGAGTCTACCCCCCCCCAGCTCCCTGCAACGGGTCCCAAAATTAGGCAGCATTTGATATTTTTTCCCTTATGCATCCAAACACTTCCTTATCTCAGATTGCTCAATGACGTCATTTTACGCAGTTTCTCCTCTGTCGGTGTGGCAGAGATGGAGACACTCACTGCACAATAGGAAGCTGAATTATCAACCTTGCTTAGGGCCTCTCAGGAAAACCAACTTTAACCAGCCCAACGAATTCACAGTAGTATTGTGAAGCTGTTTTTGTTTACATTTCTGACAGATGAACTTTCATCCACTTGGCGTTTTCGTTATTCCCGGCAGAGTTGCCCATACTCAAGGGAATTTGTATCCCTTTTAGTTATAAGCTAATCAACCACCATTTCCCCTTTTAGTAAGAGGCCCTTTACATGAGAAATTTCAACCCGGGTTGGGTTGAACACGGGTTGAGTTTCAACTCGGTTGACGGTGTAAGCCTTCATCGCGTTTACATGAATAGTATAGTAGTTTTATCCTATGTTTGTTTGTTTGTTTGTTTGTTTGTTAGCTCGTTTTCATGCAGTGTTGTCTGGGTGTTTTAGCTATACCGGGTGTCCAAAAATAATGTATTATCGTTTGATTGCTTATTTGTCCATAACCGATGAAACGATTTTCAAAAACTGGTAAAACCACAACCAACATCTTAAAATACAATTTAACCTTTAGGCAATCAAATAAAACAAAGTGTTTGAAAATCGGTTCATTGGTTATGGACATGTAGGCAATCAAACAATAATACAGTATTTTGGGACGCCCGGTATGTAATGGCCACAGTGTAGACACGCGCTTTTTGCTGATATGTATTTTAGCTTTTTGAATGGAATATATTATAAAATATTTGATATTAGACATCATTTCGTTTGTTTCAAACTCGGTCACAAAAGCGTCCACTCAAATTTTGTTACAGCAATGCCCCAGTTTCGTGGTAATATTCTTGCGAGTGGAAATTGGGATTGAGATAAAAAAACGTAGATCAAAGTTTTCTAAAGACTCACCATGAGTGAAGAAAAAGAAATCGATTATTTCAACGACCAGTCTGTTGCAAAATGGGGACATTGTAACACATCTTTAAGTTTCCCCCGGGACTTTGAAGTACCCCAATCGAGATGTACTTTGAAGTACCCACAAGAATGGTACTTCAGAATACCCCTGAAGGTACTTCAGAATACTCCTAATTTCAATTTCAGATTTACCCTAAAGGTACTTCAGAGAACCCCTAAGGTACTTCAGTGTACCCCTAAAGGTACTTCAGACCATGGAGCATTGCGGACACCTTTATTTTGTAGGAAATTTTGTAGGAAATTTTTATTCGATACTACTACCTTAAGTCCTCTGCGGGGGAGCATTACTCGCGAAGCGAGCTAGCCCTCTCCGAAGGAGCGAGCTAGCTTAGCGCTTGAGAAGATTTGAATCTTCTCAAGCGCTACGCTAGCTCGCCCTTAAGAAACCGGACCTTAGTTTCGCTTTTAAAAAAATGAGTGTAACCCTAAAGTTACTTCAGAGTACTTCTGAGGGTACTTCAGAGAACCCCTAAGGTACTTCAGAGTACTTCTGAGGGTACTTCAGAGAACCCCTAAGGTACTATAGGGAGGAACTTCACAAGTGGGTCCGAAACGAAGGATGTCGACAAAATAGAAATGACACAAGTTCCTGGAGAGAGGGGGGGGGGCAAACTTAAGTTCTCCATGGTACGGGGTTGTGCCATTTTTTAGGGTACCTTTTTTATGATAGAGTCCGGATTTATGGGTATGGTTTTTAGCTATTTTTTATATTTTCCGGATTTATGGGTATGATTTTTGTAAGACTTCTTTAATGGGTGAACTTTTTCGGTTTTTCCGGATTTATGGGTATACTTTTCAGAAATTTCTGGATTTATGGGTATACTTTTCAGAAATTCTTCCAGATTAATGGGTGGTAGTTTTACGCTTTGAATGACGCACAACCCCGCATCATGGAAACTTAGGTTATCCCCCCCCCCCTCGGGCGCAAGTTTCAGAAACAAAACAAGTGAACCAGTTCATCGGCATATCTTTGGCAATACTCGTCTATCACACGGCAAACTGTCGCGGAGTCAAATTCGACTGATTTTGACGTAAATGTTCTCATCCAAGTATTGATTTGGCAGCTGCACAGGTTCGAGAGCTACGGGCTTTCAAACGTCAGATCGGGTCTGTTCCAAGTTTTATTGAAATGGTGCGAATTTTTGGAATACAAGATAAAAACCGATCTATATAATTGACAGTCAAGTAAAGTGTCTGGTTCATTAGTTTGTACTCTTCTCCAACTTCGACAAGCCAGTCAACTAAGATTGATCTCATGCTACTGTTTATGTCCGTCTGCTTTTTCATATAACCAGGTTTCGGCCGACATTTCAACTGAAAAGAAAAAATGTATTTCTGTTGTACGTTGTTTGCAAATGTTGTTTTCAAGTATAAAGAATGCTCGAACAGCCTTGAGTGGCATATCAAAATGGATACATTTTAAAGCCATCATCTTCACATTTAAGTTGTTGTGTTACATCAGTTTGCATACTTAATGGTCATGAATTGGCAAATGCAAGGACTGTAATTTAAAGATAATGCTTAGTCTTTTTATAGAGAAAGCATGAAACACTTCAAGCCGTGCTTTAAGCACTAGCGCGCTTTGAGCAACCAGCTCGAAATGGTTGGCTCGTTTGGCAAAGTAATGGATGTATTCTTTTTCTGTCATTCTTTTTAAGAAAAAAGAAATTTAGTAAAACTACTATGTGGGAGTAAACAATTTCGACCTGTATGTAAGATTGTATAAACTAAAGTTATGGACTAATTGAACATTTTTTTGCCGATATCAACATTTATTTCAACTGTCAAAAAAGCGATTGGAATATCACATCTATGATAAAGTTTCCACCTAAGGAGAACAGTTGTCCCTTTTTACATGTTCTTTTCCGTTCCTTACAGCGTTCTTTTTTTGTATGTTTTTTCCAATGAAGATATTTTTCTGAGTTCAAGAACCAGATTGTCTTTCCTTACGAAAATTGTACCTTCTCAAGAAATAATACAATACACCTTTTAGCCAATCTACAAAACAGTCTGGATTGAATGATACTTTTATACATGTTCTTTTTTTGTTGCACACAGCATCCTTTTTTTTGTATGTTTTGATAAATGAAGATATTAAGTTCATGACCCAGATTGTCTTTGTGTCTTTGTTTGCAATGATTCTACTTTGCAAAGAAATAATACAATACACCTTTTATCTAATCTACAAAAGAGTCCTTTATGACGGGTGACCGTTTGGAACATGTGGCATACCCTGCATTTCCATTCAGAAAGCTCCTCAATAGACCATTTTGACATTTAGAAAAGGGCCTGGGGAGAGCAACATTTTTCTGGTAAATGGCTGCCACAGTTCAATTTATCGTTGATGAAAAGCCCTGTGGCAGCCATTTACCAGAAAAATATTGCTCTCCCCAGATCCTTTTTCAAAAATTTCAAAATTCAATTCAACTCAGTTTCATCAACTCGATTCAGTTCCATCAACTCAATTTTTTTTATAATAAAGGTATCTAAGCCAAGACAGCCTCTAACCTGATTACAAAAATAACATAACTATAAGATTAACTAAGTTACTAGAGCATAAAGTAAAGTTACAAAAATATCAATTGTCATGATAAGCAAAGATGTCAGTTACAACAATGATAAGGCACATTCAATTGTGCTCGTTTATTACAAGCAAGATTCAGATTTCAGCTTGGAACATTTTAACAGGAAGGTTGCTACCATATTTAAACTGTGCTGTGCTTGTCCTCCTGGCTAAATAACCAGATGAATTTATTCCACGGGCGTATACATTGGCTATCTTGGTTTCGAGGCATTTCCTGTCCTCTTGAAACTGTGGGCACATCATAACAAAGTGAACCTCATCTCCAAGAACTTGTATTCCTAATGAAAGGCAGTATTTACAGTGCCTATCAGATCTGGGTATCTTATCTTTTCCAATCCGTCCAGCTTCTATTTCAAGGTTGTGCGCACTCATTCTTAACTTTGAGAAGCACTGCCTCTGTTTGAAATCGTTTATCGCGTCTAAATATGTTTCAAATGTGAAATCCGTCTTTATTGAGTATAAGCACAAAGTTTTTTTATCCTGCACAAGATGTTCATGGAGATTAGACAAGGTGTGATTTTCGAAGGAGCATCTGATTTCATGGCAGGTACGTTGTCACTTGGCAGAATATCATATCTGGCTTGCAATTCAAGAACCCTTGATACCCAGTTTACGGAACCTAAGTCAGCAGCTTCACAAAGAAAGCGAAAGGATTTACAGACAAGTCGATGCGGCTCAGGGACATTCAGCAATTGCAGTCTTGCAAAGAATTTTAGCATGCATACATAAGAACTTCCCTTTAATCAAATAGACATGTATTACATGTATATTTGATTAAAGGGAAGTTCCTCCTAATTCAGCAATTCAGCATAAACTGCGTCAGTACAAGTTGTGGATTTTACACCAAGGATGTGTTTGCATGCAGAAAGGTGTTGTCGTTCTAATGTGGAAATTTCGTCAAAACCCCAAATTTCGGAAGCATAATTCAAAATGGGGACGATTGTTTGATCAAACAGATAAAGGAACAATCTGGGTTGCAAGCCATTGAAATCTTTGCATTTTGCATGTGTTCGTTGAAAGAGCCGTTGGATTTGATTGTGACACCAAGGTATTTATATGAATCACACTCATGTAATTGCTGTTCACCTAAAAACCACGTTTTCATAGATTGAGACTTTCTTTTATTTTTTCTTAAAACCATAACTTTGGTTTTGCGAATATTGACCACCATTTTGATATTTTCTGTGAAATTTTTCAGTTCAATTAGTTATGTTTGGAGGTCTTTTGGAGTTTCTGCTACGAGCACAACAACAACGACAACAAAGTGTGTACCACATCTGCACCAAAAGTAATTCCTTTTGCTTTGGAAATAATTGCTGCGTTTAGATCATTTAAAAAAAGTGCGAAAAGCATCGGACTCAGGAGACAACACTGTCTGACCCCCCGAGAGCAACTGAAAAAATGTGTAAGGCCATCGTTGGAACGTGCACAAGATTTGACTTTAGCATACATTGTAGAGACTATTTTGTAAAATTTACCATGGGCAATAATGCACCGTTGGCGTTGATGTGGCCTATATTATGATCAAAATTGTATTTTTACTCACTGTGTTGTTTCTCTTCCACAAGATTGCAAGCAAAGCGCTCGATAATGTTGCTACTCCTTCGTTCTTCTCTCGTCACAACAAGGAATCAAATGCCGCCAATTTCAAATACAGTCGAAACGGTTGGAGCTCCTACGCAGCGATACGTCTCATTTCAAACTTCCCGTTAAATCATGACTTGTCATCATTGATGATGTCATCATTGTCATCATTGATGATGTCATGATTTAAAGGGAAGTTTGAAATGAGACGTATCGCTGCGTAGGAGCTCCAACCGTTTCGACTGTATTTGAAATTGGCGGCATTTGATTCCTTGTTGTGACGAGAGAAGAACGAAGGAGTAGCAACATTATCGAGCGCTTTGCTTGCAATCTTGTGGAAGAGAAACAACACAGTGAGTAAAAATACAATTTTGATCATAATATAGGCCACATCAACGGTGCATTATTGCCCATGAATTTACCCGTAATTTCCTTAGCTATTAACTTTTTCATCAAAATGCTTTCTTAAAATCAACGAAGCAAATATACAAGCTGGAACTAGCTGTTAACACAGTTAAGTAAGTGCTGCTCATAGCATTATTGATAATAACATTCCGCAGATTGTCAAAAGAATAAATGTCAGAGTGGATATTTTGGAGCATGTGGTTGAAACCAAGTTAAATTTAAGCTTTTTAAGGTAAAACAATTAAGAAAACCACGAGAACTGTTTGTAACTGTCAAGACTGCATCAAACGACTATAATAATCATTAAAACTCAATGCGATATTAATCTCACTGCAAGTCTTCAATTGCAATTTCAAGACTCAGTTAATCAATGTCAGTTCATTTTGTACTTTCTTGGACTGCAAGGTTTTCTTTCTCCTAGGTGGTACCTCAAATAGTGTATGGTTTTCTTTCTCATTTGGCCATAGATCAACACTGCTATTTCAACACACAAAGTGTTCCTTTTTCAATTCTGTGTCAAATAACAGGCTTTGTACTTTGCCTCAAATGAAAGCAAGTCTTGAGGGTATATGATGCACAACAGTTGACCACAACAATTCTTCAAAAGTTCATCTGGTGACAGTTTGTATCAAAGTTAAAAGGTCACAAGGTGTGAAGAATGGTCACAGAAGCAATGCTGATCCAATGCTTTTTGGTTTTTGTAAGAATGTGCATCCAGAAACTAATTTGTAAGATAACTTTCTTATGCTGCGTTGGTCTTTGAATGTCAATGGTTAAAGAAGCAAATACTGATCCAATGCTGTGCAAACTGTTACAGGAATATGAACAGCTGATATGCAGAATGTGATCCAATGCTGTGTTAATCTTTACATGGGCTGTCACAAATTAATAACGTTACCTTTCACTTCTGCAACAAAATACATGAGATATTAAGCTTTTGTTTATGAGATGTATATGTGCATGGTCATATGGCAACATTAAAGGGGCCTTTGCAAGGAGCATGGTTTGTGAACACACCATTGTTTGGTCTTTTCGTTCTTGCCATTTTTACAGTCCACAAAAATGACCACCAATAAAAAGATGGCACATGCAAGGCATGGTGGCTGGAAAGGTCGATTTAAGTACATATATTCCAACTGAGTAGATAACAGAAATATACTGACAAGAAAAATCTGTGCTAAAGGAGGGGAAAAATTAATCAAGAAGCCAATCAAAATTCTTTCAGGTGCAAAGAATCATGGTTGAAAGATCCTTTCAATTATCTTTCTTTTGCAATCCTCTCTTGTGATTTTCTATGCAATGGGAAATTATCTCTTCTGTTCTAAAAAAATTCATGGAACATTTATGCACTAGATGTTTGCAGTTTTAAGCAAAAAGAAAACTACTGTTCTAAAGTGCAACAATACTCTACTAAAAGATTACATAAAACCCTGAGTTTGTATTGTGAATAATAGATACCATGTACCCATCTAATATGAAAATTGCATGGTTGTTATCTGTGAAAATCTTTAAGTGCTGTATGCAAGGGAATGAATGGTGAATCATTACAATAATGGGCAATTCACTGTTTATAACCACAAATGGGTGATTCACTTTTTCTTTCCACAATGGGAAAGTCACTGTTGTCAGGTGCCTCAGTGGGAATTTCTGATATATTGGCTTTTGTTGCTACAAGTGGCAATACCACAATGGGTTTATACGTTTAATTTGTTGCCACAAAGGGCAGGTCATTGCTGTTTATTTGTGAACGTGTAAGAAATGCTTAGGTAGTCTAGGCCTTCGTTGATGACATCTTCCTGGAACCTGTCCGCTGCAGAAGAACAAATTTTCAACACAACAGAGAGCATAAAGAGAAATCCTCTCTTATTCACTGTGAAATGAGATGTAAAAAATGATTTGATACGTACTAGAGTCCGTGAAAATTCCCTTCTTCTTTTCGCAATGAACGTGAGTCAACTCCTTGCATCCAAAATCAAAGCGGTGGGTGGGAAGCATTTCAGTCGGCGAGCACGATGCTTGTTTGGTTGCGTGGGCAGCATTTCAGTCGGCGAGCGCGATGCTTGTTTGGTTTTTGCATCCATACAAACATACAACACACTCATCGACACAGGAATTCCAATCAACCCGTCTAAATTCTGCTACGCGCATGCGCTAAGCAGCAATTATTTTGATTGAATGAATTTTGAATAATTGATAGGAAAGTAAATAGATGATCGGATGTTTGGTAACCTTTCCGGTATGCAATTTGATTATCTTCTAAGATATTGAAATTATAAAGTACCGTTGTTAATCTTTCCAAAAGAATGCCCAGAAAGAGTTTCCCAAAAATGCTAAGAAGTGTAATACCCCTGTAATTATCAAGATCCTAGATCCTCCAGATCCTATAAACTTTCAATGCTTGCTGCCCACAATTCAATTCAACTCTAATTCAGCCCTGTTGGTTCTGCCTCTCATTGCTATTTCGCTGTGATGTGATTGGTTGATGATTAGCCAATCTGATGACTTGGTTCTTTTTTTGATCATCTAAACTTTTCAGTTGTATTTCTTTCAAGAAAGGATAAGTGAACAAGCGCCAACATACTCGCGATTAGTTTCGATAAAGAACTGAAAGCTCCTTGCGAAGTTAACCAATTAAAAGAACACACACTATACCACAATGTTCTAACTGCACTTGGCTAATTCATCCTCAGAAGTCCAAGTTCCACTGAGCATTTTGGCGTCGAAGTTCGTTCTTTCAGTTGCAACCAGCCACCTTTGCTACAAGGTAATACCTTCTCATCGCTGAAACATGGCTACCGTTAACTTGCGCCAAAGCACCCTCGCTGCCATCATCAATAACAAGAATGACAGACTTAGCGGCAAGAAATCAAAGCTTCAAGACACTAAAAACAACATGGTGAAGCCGAGTAAGCGAGCAGCACTTGGCACGATCACTAATATTGCAGCCACTCGGGTGCGGGTACAACCTTCTCGTGCAGCCAAGCAGGTGAGATGGTCTGCAAGATTGATCTATTCTGTTGTTATTTTTGCAAATAAGCCCTATTAAAAGGACATACAGACGGTCTACTTTGCCAATCAAGCCATTCTTTTCCCAGAAAATCACTTTGAGACACGAAGGCTGGCCTAGAACCTATCTTACAAATTCATTCTCTTGTCTCATGAAAAAATGACCGCCAACTTTTGACCACTGGTTGCTGCCACGTTCCGTTCTTGGGCTGGCCCATGCCATAGGGTAGAAGAAATTGAAAGTAGTGATCCATATGTTCTGAGTGTGTTTATAGTTTTTAGGACTCTGCAAGATATTTTGTTAATTTTTTCAAGATCTTCGACTTTTTTATTCATTGACTAGAGTAGGCTCATTTTGTGTCTATGAGGAATTGAATTCTTTGCAGCTGGTCAATTTGAGCTCCAAAGAGGAAATCTTGAGATAGTATACCACCAGACCATCGTCTGAGCTTTTTCATCATCCCCTGTTCTGTTCTTCATAGTTCTTAGAGCAGGGGGTGATGAAAAAGCTCAGATGATGGTCTGGTGGTATACTATCTCAAGATTTCCTCTTTGGAGCTCAAATTGACCAGCTGCAAAGAATTCATTAATTTTCTTATAAAACATCCTTTATACAGTTCCAAAAAAGGCAAAGCACCCACATTCATCACTCATGTCCAAAATGTCCAAACTGAAAAATCTCTGACCACACTGGTTGGTGGCAGGTGAGCAGAGTCAAGGGGCAAATCACTGCTTAAAATCACGTATGCTCTTGAAAGTAATCACATTTTGATCATAAATTAATCACATTAATCACAACAAAGATCATAAGTCTCATTAGTCACTAATCGTGAATCTAACCACATTTATTTGCATATGTTTCTAAGGAAAATAAAAGAAATGAAAGAATTAGAACTTCACTTTCGCCGTTTCCCCAAACTAATGAGAATATATTGTTAAATATGCAAACATGAGCTCGAAAACATCAGAGTCAATTGAAAACATAAACAGCATAACTGTGCAAGATTCTGAGGACCCCTGCGATGGAGCAAAAATGAAGCCTCATTCAGGTATGACAAACAACTACCGAATCAGCATGATAGTCTATGATTTGATTTATCTTGCTATATCTTGGCCTATTTATTCAATTTTTATAGTATAGGAAGATATTTGAGAACATTTTGGAATAGGTGGTTGATTTTTGAATAATCACAAATGAATCACTTTAATCACAAAACAATCTAATTAATCACACAAAAAATCAAATTAATCACAAAATAACCACTACTGATTATTAATCTCAAACACCATTTTCAGGAGTGATTTGCCCCTCGAGCAGAGTGTGGCACTTGCACACTTCAACTTCAATAATAATAGGCTATCCAAAATAGACAACAGAGCAACCAAACAATTTATCCTTGCACATCAGAGATTTTGTCAAAACAGTGCCATCATACTCTTCAGACTGGCACAATGGGAGCGGAGTCAAGGGGCTTTCTGCCATATTTTTGCGGTGGACAGGACCTTGAATTTCATGTCGTTAATATGCCTACATACTCGAAAGTCCCAGCAAAGCTCTAAATCATCTGGCATGCGATTTCATTGATTCCACTGATCAGGGCTCACAAAATGCAGTAGCGTGGTAGCGGGGCTACCAGGAAGGTAGCTAAAATGCTCAAATTTCCCAAGAAGGAAGAAGGAAAAAGACATGGAAAGCAAGGGAAAAGAGTAGAAAGAAATGAAGGAAGGGATGGAAAGAGAAAGGAAAAAGAGACCAGGAGAGTAAGGAAATGGAGGTAGAATCAAGCAGATATTGGGAAAGAAGAAGAAACTGTGTATGAAGAAACTTAGGTCCTACCTTGCTACCAGGAGAAAAATTTGTTTGAGCCCTGCCACTGATGATTATACATATCACAGTGGGGCAAGATTATGACATAGGCTGAAAAATGAACTTTCTCCATTTGATTCCAAAGCCCTCTAATTTGAAAGAGTAATAGTTGCTGACCAAGAAAACATATAACTTAGCTTCATATCTTTACAGAAAATTTTTTGGCAATTTTTCATTTGAGGTGCTCTAAAAAGACTTGAGAGAGGACAAATTTTTGTTGTACATACATATCGAAAACAGCTATCTTCAATGGCCTATGAAGTGAAATCCTTTGGACCAATTTCGATGAAATTTGAAACGAAGATTCCACCACATTCCTTTCAGTACTGTTCAAGGTTTCCACTTTCTACTCCACTTCAATCTCTGTCAAACTAATTTTTGTTGTGGCGTACTAAATTTTGACAAAATTTTGAACTTAAGTATGATTTACTTTACAAATAGTTGAATATATAGCTATTAGACAGAGTTTGACATTAGGTTTATAGCTTAAAGTGACCAGGAGATGTTAATAGTGAAGTGAGAGAAATCTGTATTTGTGGGAATTTGCGGAATTTTTTTAATCTAAATTTTTGTGTGGGGGACTTCACAGATATTGACAGTTTTTATCCATCGTACGAATCTACAAACGCTTGGATTGTTGAATTTTGCAAAACCCAGGTGTGAACGGCAGTTGGAAAGGATTTTCTTCCAAGATAATTGATTCCCATTGGGAGAGGAATCTGCTGGGTTGTGCCTGGGGGTTGGGGTGGGGGTGGGGCCCATGTATAAGGGTCAGGAAGGGCTTATTTCAACAGAAATAATAGTTGACACCAGAAGATCTGCATAATGAAATAATACTCGTTCTCATTTCTTCCATATCAAGTTAGAGATGTGATATTTCATGTGTTGCATAAACTATCATTACACTAAACTTTTGTTGCTTTTGTGGATTTGCCAACACATTCAGGTGCAATAGCGCTGTCTTCCAAGACTCTTTTTCTCTACGGCAGTTTCGTAACAAAAATTGAGTTGTTTCCTTACTGTTTGCAAGATGATGCAGCTTTATGGTCTATCAAATAAAACCTGTGGGGGGTAGCATTTGGTATTTTAGTTTTAGGTAAAAGAAACAGGGAAAACATAGATACAAATGAAGCATGAACGCCGTGATAAATCAAGAGTCGCTACCTTTTCATTCCTGGATGCATTTGATATTAAATTGTTTAAGCCCTTCCAATCGTTATTTAGTGGAAAGTATAAATCATAGAATTTAACAAAACACATATATAGTAGTCAATCTTATCTTAAACATATGATTGATAAAACTGAGTGAAACTAGTGTTTCTGTTTTACTTCAGTGCCCCGTATATGAAAACGAGTTTGAGTATAAGGCGAAATGGAGATCCCTGTTTCGAAGTATCAAGCATCTTTTTGCCGTATTGACAATCCGTTAATGAAGTAATAGCATTTGAAGGATAATGATTTAAAATTTTTGTATCTATCGCAAATTTTCAAAATACACCCTTTGATACATTAACTGTGCTGCTCACATACAATAGTGATAGCCCTCTAAAAATCTTTTTTCCAAAAAATGAAAGCAGTTGAGATTGAATTGTGCAATGTGAACGATTGATACTATATCCAACCAAATTTGAACAATATCTAAAGAAGGATTGCGTTGATGCTCATTTGTAAGTTTATCTGCACAAAGACATCTAATTTTTTGTCCTAAAACCCATGCCTTTAAGTCATTTTATTCCGTTTCATGAATTTTTAGATATGCAGGGGACTGCAAACCACCTTAGATTCACTTTTTTTGGCAGAACATCCATTTTAGGTCCATGTACAGCGAATGTCATAATCCCCCATTGAAATGCCCCACTGTGCATATACACCAACAATGTTACTATGAGATTTAGATGTTATCTGTCATGACAGCAAAGTACAAAAAGAAAGATGAACAACTGTTTGAACAAGGCAAGATCTCAAAAATTTGAGAGTTATCCCCAACAAGAGGGTGCTGAGGAATGGTGCTGAAGCTCTGGCCAGTGACCGAAAACGAATGTAAATAGGGTGTATTGGCAGGATTCAATGTTATTATTGGGAGACAAATGTCTGTGGAACTAAAGCCTATTAATGATAAACCATACCAGATAGGTAGGTAGGTAGGTAATCATATTTAACGTGGCTAGCCTGTGAAAGTCTGAGAGAGACTTATTTCCAGCAGGGGCCACGGATATTTTACCATCAACCCGCTGCAGCTACCAGATTTCCCTCACATGGCTCTAGTCGACCCGGGCTAGAGTTACGGACAGTGACCAAACTGTCCAGCGCGGGATTCGAACCTCGGCCGCTCTGACCTTTGGTTTACGAGTCAGTCGCCTTAACCACTTGGCCACGCACTCTCTTAATATCAGCACCAAATTTTGTTCCAGCAGTTCTTAAAAAGATATTTCACAGAAAGGCCTTGTCTAGCCTCGTGTGGCAAGAGCTCGTGAAAAAATGTAAAAAGGGCTGATGCTCTGGTCTGTTGTGGCTCCAACTCATGCCAAGTTCTGTTGGAAGGTTGATGAATGGAATAGTTCAATATCTCTTCACTGCAAACAGTATGATATAATTCCAATTGGAGCAGTGTCTATGGTGAGATCATACACAAAAGTGGATATGTTTTGGAACACTGCATTTAAAGACACCTTTGATTCTTTTCAGTGGCATAGGAAAGCTGACAATGCTTACCTGGGGTGTATCACTTTGGGCCCCTCCTGCTAATTAGAAGCCCCAACCAAATACTATGTAATAATGTTTGAGGGAAAGTCAACTCATCTGCCAAGGAAATGCTTAAAAACCTGCCAGCAATGGTTGTTCCAAAGTAGCTTACCTGGGGCTCTTTCCTTCAATTTGATTGAGGATTTACAAGATTTGAAACTTTATTACAATATTGTATTTGGGTCAATATTTGAGGTTCCCTTCCCCAGCACTAGGGATTTATTGTGATAATTTTGCTTGCAGAATGTATCTCTTGATAAAAAAACAGCTGCCTCTTATGGAGATGAAAACTGTGTGCCAAAATCATACCAATTCAGCAACGCTTCAAGCAAAGTGCCATCAAAGCAAGCATTCAGCATTTTTAATGATGACCTGCTATGCAGCAAAACAACAAATGAAAACCTGAGTAGTCCAACAAAACTTACAGATGCTCTTACTTGCCTTACAAGACAACCTCTTGCAGAGGTTCAACAAGAAAATCTGCTGTCAGGTGAGCTGAAATATTTACAAGATCTGCATTTCGCAATTAGAGAATTGTACATATGGTGCATACAAATATTCCCTGAATTTTAAAAGCTGTTTTTTCTCTCTAGAATTAACTTATTGCATATCCAAGGTCATTGACTATAATCAAGTTTTTGCCATCTTTGCCATCGTATTTGCGTTCCCAGAGTAATTCACCTAAACAGGAGAAATTTCTGAGGTAGCCTGATATGGTTATTGACGTAATATGCTACTACTATCAATGCGTAATTTGAAGAACATTTTTGTCAGCTCAACAATTGAAATTTATATTCTTAAAAATCTCCTGATCAATAAGCTATTATATGATTTAGAGAAAATATTAAAAGAATAGATGCATTTACATTTTAACAGTTGAGAGTGCAAGGTTCTAGGACTGAAGGAACTTGGATTGTGTTGTGTAGGGTCTTCTAGAACTAAAGGATCGTTCTCACCCAAGTTTCATTGCAGTTCTGATTGTTCAGTGATATTGAGCTTTTGAATAGTCAACTGTCAATTGCACTTTTATAGCTTGACAAACTTCCTAAAATAATTTATTGTTTTGCTCCCCCACAAGCTTTTGATAAATTACACATAGACACACACAGTCTATTCTATATTCTATAGTAAATTACACATAGACACACAATTACCATGATTAAATACCCATCTGTTTTAGGCTGCCTAAGGAATTTTGCCTGTTTAAATGAATTACTCTGCAAACACAAACCTGATTTGGACATACAAGGTCATAAAATCTAAATTGAGATCTTATCTATCCCATGAATTGAAAATAAAATCTTTTGAATACAAGGATCCTTCACAGGAACTGTTCAAACACCTATCCTTTTTTTGGACACCTGGCAGTTTACTTGAAGAGAATTCCTAACATTTTACATAAAGTGATTGATTGTAAACCATCTTTGCTCTTTGAAAAACCTTTAATACAAAAATCTGCTTTTCATCTGAAAGTTTTTATTCAAAATCATAGAAAGATTGTGCCTTTGGGGAATTTTCCTGCCTTTATATCATATTAATGATGTTAACGTTTCATGCAATTCCTATCCTGATCATCCCCCCACTGGGACAGTTTGGGGGGGGGGTCAACAACAGTTACTAACTTGCATAAATGCCCCTGAGGCCAGGGACTTGGAAAAATGCCATATTTCCAGTAACTGTAGAAGCAAAAGCTCAAATGTCCTGCCATTGGGCCAGCAGCAAATGTATGGTCAAATGCCCTAGTGTCCCTGGGGCTGAGAATATCTTCTTTTCAGTGTAAGAATTGAACAGGACATAACTCACTAAAAACATTTTGTCCTTTGTAGATTCACCAATGGTTATTTCTTCACCAAGCAATGATGACTGTGTTATAATTGATTCTGATGAAGTTGATAATCAGTCTGAAATACTGCACATTGATCATCCTTCAGACGTTGCTCTTGGAGTTGCAGAATATACACATGATATTTACAAATACTTGAGGCAAGCCGAGGTAAGGAGGATAGGATGCACAAAACAGAGCTCTCAATGAGATGGGCACATCAGCACCTGAGTGGGCAGGCACATGCCCCAGTCAATGAACTAAACAATATTTTCATATACTACAATTTTTGAATATGCACAATAGTGATAGAAGCTCTAACCGCTCATAAGAACGTGTATGAAATAACGTTCAATCCAGACTGTTTTGTAGATTAGCTAAAATGTGTATTGTATTATTTCTTTTGTAAAGTAGAATCTTTGCAAGCCAAGACAGAAAGACCATCTGGGTCTTGAACTCAGAAAAATATCTTCATTTATCAAAACGTACAAAAAAAGGATGCTGTGTGCAACAAAAAAAAGAACATGTATAAAGTATCATTCAATCCAGACTGGTTTGTAGATTGGCTAAAAGGTGTATTGTATTATCATATCATATCATATCAAATTATTTAAACACAAAATCCCTTCAGCTGAATTAAATACAAATCAAAGTTATGATACAGTAATTACAGTATAATATTTACAAGAAGAAAAGAAAGTTCAAAACTGTTCTAGGGGCCTATTTGCTGCTCTTCCAGGGAGTCGTGTTTCAAGTTTGCTTCAGCTCTTAAGGTGAGTTTTTAGATTTCTTTTGAACTGTGGCAAGGTTGGCAGCTCCCTGATGGTAATAGGGATGCTGTTCCATGCAGTAAGAGCTGAATAATGAAAGCCTTTTTTCACATATTCGAGGTTGTATCTTGGAATTTGGATATTCCTGCAGTTTCTCGTACTATAGTTTGAATGCAAGGATATCTGGGGGAATTTATCCCAAAGGCTCTCTGGACACATCCTGCTCATAATCTTATAGGTCATGGCTGATCGATCGAATTTAATTAGTTGTTCTACATCGAGCCAATTGTAAGACCAATTATCTTTAATCCTAGCCCTCTCAATTATTGTTCGGGCTCGGTCCTGTAGATTTTGCAGGATTTTTATTTTAGAACTAGGAATGCTTCCCCAAATAACATTTGCATACCGCAAATGACTTTCTATGAGGGCCCGGTATACACTATCTAGTTGTTTTTGTGGCACAAGGTTTTTCAGTTTCTTAAGAGATGAAAGACCTCCACGAACCTTCCCTTTAACTACTTTGAAGTGTTGTTCCCAGTTTAATCCTTCATCTACGATGACCCCAAGTGACTTTGTCTTCTTTGCGCGTTTAATTTCTGAGTTATTTAGCATTAGTCGTTCAGAGACATCCATTTTATTGACTTTACGGGGATGGCCAATCAACATATATTCAGTTTTCTTTGGATTGGCTGTCAGTTTATTGATTCTCAACCATTCTGAAATATTGAGAAGTTCTCTTTGAGCATTCTCAAGTAGATTTTCAAGGTTGTTGGATGTTATCGTAACATGCGTGTCATCTGCATACATGCTGGCTTTTGATAATTCTAGGCACGTTTCGAAATCATTCAGATAGATTATGAACAGGAGTGGACCAAGACAGGAGCCTTGAGGTATCCCACAAGTTATCATTTTAGCTGAGGACTTATGCCCACCCACTGTGCAAAACTGTTTCCTATTTTGTAAATATGAGGTAAACCAGTCACCTGTTATACCTCTTATGCCATATTTCTCTAATTTTGCTAACAGGATGGTGTGATCAACTGTATCAAATGCTTTTTTCAGATCAAGAAAGATAGCTAGGTTTACTTCTCTTCTGTCCATGGTAGAGTACCAGGAGTCAGTACTGTTTATCAAGGATGTTATTGTTGAATAGAGTTTACGAAAAGCAGCCTGGTTGTTCGTAAATATGGGCTGAAGAAAATCAAACATTTGATCATGCACAATCTTTTCCAAAATTCTTGAGAAAATGGCAATTACAGAAATCGGCCTGTAATTGTTTGCATCACTGTTTGGACCGGTTTTGAAAATGGGGGTGACACTTGCTAATTTCCAAATGTCTGGAAAAACACCGGTTTTCAGGGACGAATTGTATATCATTGTCAATGGTTTCCAGATTAAATCCCCAGAATCCTTTACTAGTCTTGTGGAGATCTTATCTGGTCATTGGATATTGCATTTAATACATAAGTATTGTCTATCAACGTGAACTCAAATTTCTTATTATTGGCGTTGATTTTGATTAGAGGGTCATCTTCATTTTTTGATTCTAGTTTTTCAGCCAGTTTTGGACCTACTGTAACAAAATGCTGATTGAGAGCTTCGGCAATGTCCTTCTCTTTGGTGAGTGTTCGCCCATCAACATCAAGACTAGAAATCACTGTAGAATGAGTGTCTCTATTCAATACCTTATTTACAGCTTTCCACATACGCTTTGGATTTTCCTTATTCTCATCTATGAGACCCAGATAGTATGACTGTAAGGCATCTCCTATTGCTTTAGTCACTTTGTTACGAAGTGTCTTATATACTTGCCACAAATCAGGAGAGTTTATCGCATCCTTCTTTGCCCTATCTCTTTCTTTCATAAGCTTTCTTATTTCAGGAGTTATCTATGGTGCAGGATCAGGACGCATTCGCTTTTTCTTGAAGGGTGCATGAATATTAAGGATTGATTCAAAAATCTCCTGAAATGTTGCTGCCATACTGTCTGGATCATTGGCAAGGGGGCCGAGGATGGTCTCCCATTCAATCTGTTGCAGGTCATATTGAAAAGCTGCCTTATAGACCAAGGGTGTTAGGACACGGATATTTTAATTGCGTATTTATTTATCTTGTTTTGATCTTCGTCTTGTTTTCTTGTCTTGTTTCTTCTCTGTTCTGTTTCCTCTTGCTGATGTAAATGCCTTGTGTTATTTGAATATATCTTCCTTGTATTCCTGTGTCTTAGCGCGCCTTCGTAGAAGAAAGATTTTTAAACCACAATGCCATATTAAATACTAATGGGAGAGTCATCACCGCAAATTTCCATTGTTTTCCATCGTCGAATGCGCAACACATTTTGGCTTCGCAATGTTGCTTGAGCGGAGGAGAAAAGACCACTTCCACTCATAACATTTCAGGGGGCTGGCTCTTGCAAAACCACAGCTGTGCTAACAAGTAAAAACAAAGTGGCTACTTTGACTTGAAACCACGCCTCTGTTTATACAATACTCAAGTGCTGAGTAACAAATTACAATACAGAGCGGATGTGTCTTTCAGATTCCTTGAACTAATTCTTACATTCCTTCTCGAATTTTCTATTTTATATCAAGGACGCCAGAGTTGACTTTCTCATAAGATTGTCTTATGGAGAAATAAATGTGCGCTAGGAAATATTCTGGAAGGGCACAAGGAAACAGACAAGAAAGATTGGAGGAAACCTTGTCTCTCAGGCTTCAATATCTGATACACGTATTTTTTCTTATAAGAAATTGCTTATAAGAAACTCAACCCTCAGATCACCAAAAAATTAAGAAACTCCAGTACTGGGAAAATATAAGCTAAGAAACCATTTATTTTGATAAAGGAAATCCTCGACATGTTTTTACTTTACTTTCACTTTGTTTCCTGTATCATATTACTTTGAGTAATGTCTAAACATTGGAAAGGCTTAAAAAACCTTGTTTTGAAATGTTCACGAGGGCACAGGTAGTGAACATGAAGATTGTTATGGAACCTCTAAGAAACTCGTAAGAAACTCTGAGTACTAAAAATCTGATAATTTTAAGAAACTTTCAGTACTGGCCCAAATTCTTAGTTTCTTATTACGAAAATACGTGTAATCTAGGAAAATTTCAGCACTGGGTCAAAAGCGCAGTTTCTAATAAAAATAAACGTAACGCTGCTCATACTCTGGTCATCTTATTTTGGTCTTTGCCGTGATATCATAAAAAAGCGCAACTTGCATATTCTGCCTGAGCCTGGTCTCAATTTTCACACTTCGACGAGAGACAAGACAAATGCTCTCCTTTCCTTGAATTCAAAGTATCAAACCAGCTTGGCCGTACCACTTCGTAGTTTGGCTATTTGATCGTGAATGATATTGCTCTGGCAGCTTGCATGCTATCAAACTCATATTTGGTCAAATTCTTCATATTTATCGTTACCTGATCATCACTGCCGAAACCTCAAAGCACACCTGTGGCTCATATCATGCTCTGGATACAATTCAAAATTTCCCGCACACTGACACCCTCTAGTTGAAACCTCCTGAAATCCAAGCTCGAAAGCCAAAACCTATCACATGACTGATGACGTGTGCCCGGGCAGACGTCATCAAAAAGTGTCGCGCATTGGACGAAAAGGCTTTATGAGAGTTTGCGGTGATGACTCTCCCATTAGTATTTAATATGGCATTGTGGTTTAAAAATCTTTCTTCTACGAAGGCGCGCTAAGGTATAGACCAGAGGCCAGAGGGGGAGCATTATCACCCGAGGAGGCAATTTACCAGACCAACTTTATCTAACTCAATTTTTTGCGTAGATTACGAATCCGGATGTTGCTTGGGCGTTTAGGGGGGCGTTTTCAAGATATAGGGGGTCGAAGGCCAAAATGCATAAAATGACCTAATTTGACTATATTCTGCTATTTAACTTTAAAACGAGTTCAGTTTTGTTAGCACCTGGTGATGCAGTCAACTTTCTGGTAAATTGTGACCTTCCCGACATTTGGGGGGAGTAGGAAATTCCAGGGGGGATAAATGCTTTATTATCATTTCTCTCCTCTTGCACAGCGTTAGAAAATAGAAAATTAAGAAGTTTTGTCAAACCGTTTGGTTAATTCAATTTCTTCTTCTGATGTGGTTTCTCTTTCTTTGTTCACTAAAAATAGTTCCGCAATATCTTCAGGGTAGGGCTCTGTCAACCAGTCAATTGTCAAATCTTCCAACCAGCCATGATTGGCTGGTTCTTCTGTATCGACGATGCTTGGCGATGCTTGTCTCCATATTCTTGCTACAAAGTTTGCGTGATTTACGTGATTTTCAAGGCTGCCTTTACATGGGGGCAATGAAGATCAACAAATTTAGACTATAGCTCTTCTTGCTTCATTCACTGACAGTAATCTTTTCTCCCCATACAGACTGCAAACAAACGTTTCCAAGCCAAGGAGCAAATTAGCACTTGCACAATTTTCCCTAGGTACCAAGCTCTGCGAATATTTATTGAAATTGTTTGTTGCCTTTCATGAGCTTCCAAAATGCAGGCTTTCCTTTCCGCAAGAAGGACGAGATGTAATCATTCCCCGAAAATGCATGCAGGCCAAGGAGGGATTACTTTGTAACTGAGATAGCTCAAATGCATCTAGATCAAGTAGTCGCCTGTATTTCCCTGTTCTGTTATGGATGAAGACATGCACATTTTCAGCTTCGTTGGCTAACGGATGACAGGAATATCAACATCCCAAGATCTAGAGCACACATTGCAAAGTGTCTCCTGTGCATTATTCATCCGAAGGGCATGGTGAAGTAGGTAGCAGATCTTGGTGTCAGCCTCCTCGTGATTTTTGTTTAAATCTTGTCCCTGAATAAGCAGTCTAAACAGTGGACTAGTTTACTTTGCAAGAGAAGCTTAATGTGTTAAGATCAGCAGCGAAGGAGTAATTCAAGTACAAGACATAAATACAAACCACGAGGAGGTTGATACCAGATCTGCTACCTACTTCACAGTGCCCCTTGGATTATTAATGGGCAGGAGACAGTTCGCATTTTGCGCTCTAGTTCTGGAGACGTTGATATGCCTATCATCCTGTTAGCCAACAAAGCTGAACATTTGCATGTTTTTATCGATAACGGAACAGGGAAATACAGGCGACTACTTGATCTAAATGCATGTGAGCTATCTCAGTTACAGAAGCAAGCCACAGTGTTGCACAGGGCTCATATGTTGGCCCGCTGTTATTCTTAATCTACATTAATGACCTTCCATTAGCTCTGCGAAGTTGTAACGTAACAATGTATGCAGATGACACCAGTCTTTCATATGCAATAATACAGAACAAATGATACATTGAGACAAAGGAACACCGAGGCTGACTTGCGTGTTCCTCTCTTCAAAACGTCGAATGGGAAAAGTCTATTTCATTTCGTGGGCCTAACAGTTGGAACCAATTCCGCTTAGATGTCAAACATGCACCGTCCCTTCTTAAATTCAAAAAGTAGCTGAAAGAGACATTTTAGAGGGTCGCTTGTTTACTTTCCGTTGATTTAGATTCGTTTTATGTAATATTTTTTGCACGGCCCCCTGTAAAGCAGTCTCTGTGGACGGACGGAGCTACCGTGGCAAAATAATAGAAAATGAAAATGAAATAAATAGGAAGCCCTCCTTGGCCTGCATGCATTTTCGGGGAATGATTACATCTCGTCCTTCTTGCGGAAAGGAAAGCCTGCATTTTGGAAGCTCATGAAAGACAACGAACAATTTCAATAAATATTCGCAGAGCTTGGTACCAAGGGAAATTCGTGCAAGTGCTAATTTGCTCCTTGGCTTGGAAACGTTTGTTTGCAGTCTGTATGGGGAGAAAAGATTACTGTCAGTGAATGAAGCAAGAAGAGCCATAGTCTAAATTTGTTGATCTTCATTGCCCCCATGTAAAGGCAGCCTTGAAAATCACGTAAATCACGCAAACTTTGTAGCAAGAATATGGAGACAAGCATCGCCAAGCATCGTCGATACAGAAGAACCAGCCAATCATGGCTGGTTGGAAGATTTGACAATTGACTGGTTGACAGAGCCCTACCCTGAGGATATTGCGGAACTATTTTTAGTGAACAAAGAAAGAGAAACCACATCAGAAGAAGAAATTGAATTAATCAAACGGTTTGAAAAAACTTCTTAATCTTCTATTTTCTAACGCTGTGCAAGAGGAGAGAAATGATAATAAAGCATTTATCCCCCCTAGAATTTCCTACTCCCCCCCAAATGTCGGGAAGGTCACAATTTACCAGAAAGTTGACTGCATCACCAGGTGCTAACAAAACTGAACTCGTTTTAAAGTAAAATAGCAGAATATAGTCAAATTAGGTCATTTTATGCATTTTGGCCTTCGACCCCCTATATCTTGAAAACGCCCCCCTAAACGCCCAAGCAACATCCGGATTCGTAATCTACGCAAAAAATTGAGTTAGATAAAGTTGGTCTGGTAAATTGCCTCCTCGGGTGATAATGCTCCCCCTCCGGCCTCTGGTCTATTATCATATTTGCTTAGACTGCGAGACTCTATTATTTTTGGTTTTTTGTTTTTGAGTCTTTGTTCACCTATTTTACGTATTCCATACACCAAATAATGATCAACCATCCCCAGCTCCAGGACATCTACCTCAGATATATATTGCTTTTTAGTGGTAGAGAAATGGTCAATTAGTGTTTTACTGATTCTTTGTTCATTTTGCTCATTGGTTGTTATAGAGACTCTGGTATAGCTCTTAATCAGTTGCTCAAGCTGATACTCAGAGTAAATTGCCTTTAGCCTCTTTGTATTGCTATTTTGTTTACTTGCGAGGTCACAGTTCGTATCACCTATCAATATAATTTCTTTTTCCTCTTTATCTAGTTGTTTTAGAGTATCCCTAAGATTTTCAAATGATTCTTCATCAGCTCCTGAGGTTGGAGGACGATACCAACAAACTATAAGGAAAGGCTTTGCATGGGTTGGTGAAATTTCAACTGATAGCAGCTCCAATTTTTTGCTTTTTAATTTTATGGCTGGGTATGGTAGACTCTCTTTTACATATAAAGCTACTCCACCACCATTTACATCACGGTCATTTCGAAAAATGGAAAAAAAAATAACCATTGATATTAACCTCTGAATCATCAATTTTTTCATCCAGACGTGTTTCACTTAGGCCAATAATGTCAATATCGTTTTCCCTGAGGATGATTTCAAGCTCATGCTTATGTTTTCTCAGGGAAACTATATTCAGAAACGCTATTTTTAGACCATTTCTCTTACCACGTTTACTAGGCCTATTATTGACAGCACTGTGAGAGCGTTGACACCTTTAACAGTATTTAATAAATTTACTAACATTACCTGATGCTGTGTGCAACAAAAAAAGAACATGTATAAAGTATCACTCAATCCAGAATGTTTTGTAGATTGGCAAAAAGGTGTATTGTATTATTTCTTGAGAAGGTACAATTTTCGTAAGGAAAGACAATCTGGGTCTTGAACTCAGAAAAATATCTTCATTTGTCAAAACATACAAAAAAGGATGCTGTGTGCAACAAAAAAAGAACGTGTATGAAATAACGTTCAATCCAGACTGTTTTGTAGATTAGCTAAAATGTGTATTGTATTATTTCTTTTGTAAAGTAGAATCTTTGCAAGCCAAGACAGAAAGACCATCTGGGTCTTGAACTCAGAAAAATATCTTCATTTATCAAAACGTACAAAAAAGGATGCTGTGTGCAACAAAAAAAGAACATGTATAAAGTATCATTCAATCCAGACTGTTTTGTAGATTGGCTAAAAGGTGTATTGTATTATTTCTTGAGAAGGTACAATAGACCTTTTAGCTATTCTACAAAAGAGCCTGGATCGAGCGTTATTTTTATACGGGAGGCTCGATAGAATGGTGTTAAGAGCTTCTATCACTATTGTGCAAATTCGAAAATTCTACAAAGTGCACTTTGTAGAATGAATTTTCGAATATGCACAATATTGATAGAAGCTCTAACGCCACTCTATCGAACTTCGTGTATAAAAATAACGCTCGATCCAGGCTCTTTTGTAGAATAGCTAAAAGGTCTATTTTCGTAAGGAAAGACAATCTGGGTCTTGAACTCAGAAAAATATGTTCATTGGTCAAAACATACAAAAAAGGAACGCTGTAAGGAACGGAAAAGAACATGTAAAAAGGGACTGTTCTCCTTATGTGGAAGCTTTATCATAGATGTGATATTCCAATCGCTTTTTTGACAGTTGAAATAAGTGTTGATATCGGCAAAAATTTTTTCAATTAGTCCATAAGTTTAGTTTATACAATCTTACATACAGGTCGAAATTGTTTACTCCCCCAGTAGTTTTATTAAATTTATTTTTTCTTAGAAATGATGACGAATAAAGAATACACCCATTACTTTGCCAAACGAGCCAACCATTTCGAGCTGGTTGCTCAAAGCGCGCTACTGATTGAAGCGCGGCTTGAAGTGTTTCATGCTTCCTCTATAAAAAGACTAAAAGCATTGTCTTTAAATTACAGTCCTTGCATTTGCCAATTCATGACCATTAAGTATGCAAACTGATCTAACACAACAACTTAAATGTGAAGATGATGGCTTTAAAATGTATCCATTTTGATGTGCTACCCAAGGCTGTTCGAGCATGCTTTATACTTGAAAACAACATTTGCAAACAACGTGCAACCGAAGTATATTTTTTCTTTTCAGTTGAAATGTCGGCCGAAACCTGGTTATATGAAAAAGCAGACGGACATAAACAGTAGCATGAGGTCAATCTTAGTTGACTGGCTTGTCGAAGTTGGAGAAGAGTACAAACTAATGAACCAGACACTTTACTTGACTGTCAATTATATAGATCGGTTTTTATCATGTATGTCAGTTCTGAGAGGGAAACTACAACTAGTGGGAACTGCGTGTATGCTGATTGCTTCGTAAGTGACTTTTCATTTGCCGTTGGAAACTTGGGCTACGTTCTCATTGTTCCCTTTTCATTTCATTTCTATTCGTTTTTGTTGATGAAAATGTTGCCCGTTCACATTGCTCCGTTTTCAAATTAATACGCTGTGAGTTGGATAGGCGTTTACACTGCTCAAGGAAAACAGAATTGTTAATCCCCTTTTCAAAACAAAGCCTTTTTGACAAATTTAGAAAAACAGCTAGGAAACGTCAAAAAATTAGCTAATTGCGAGTTTGAATGTCATTGTAATAAGCAGCTTATACAAAGAAATGCCAAACATTTTCAAACGTCTCCGTTTTTGGCATTCAGGCTGAAATTGTTTTCAAGTTTGTTTAGTTCGTTTTCATAAGCATTTTCGAAAAATGGACAAGGTTTCGTTTCCTCCATTTACAAATTGAAACGGAGCAGTGTGAACTTCCTTACACCAAGAGTTGAATCAATAGCTATAACGGTAGAATAGAAATATTGCCAGTTATGAGAGGAGCCAAAATATATCTTGTTAGTTTGAAAGCATTTTCTCTGTGTTATCCGAATGAGATCATCTTCCTCTCCAATATCAAGATGATCAGATATCTTGTTTCTTGAGTCCCTCTTTGGTCTACCCTGAAGAGGAATGACAGAAAGAAGGTTGAAACGACAAATGTGTGGGATTTCTGCTTGCGAGATTTGTTATTTTTAGTAAGGATCTAAGATTCTGGCTACATACATACATACATACATACATGATTTTTTTGATAATGCAGGACAATAAAAGGCAGCATCTGCTGATGTGGGCCTGCTTACTAATACTTACTTACAATTACGGTAAACATATATAAAAGAAAAGCAATCCAAAAAGAGAAATAAAAGATCTTAAAATGTTTTAAAAATAGATATAATCATTGTTCCTGTTGTTTATGACTGATGACTGTCCAAAAGATAAATTATTTAAAATTTCAGAATTTTTAGAAAGTTCACATTTAAAACCAGGATAAGATCTAATAGTTTTAACGTTCATCGGAAGTACATTCCATATGATTGCTGCTCTGTGTCTAAAGCTTGATCTTCCTATTTCTGCTTTTGGTCTTGAAACTTGCAGTTGTTCCATATCCCTCATGCTTCTTGATGATATTTTTCGTTGAATTAATTCATTTAGAATGTTAGGACCTCTGTTATTATAGATCTGATGTGTTAGGCATGCAACACGCCTTTTGTATATATACTCGATGGATTTCCAATTTACAGACTCCAGGACTCTACCTTCAGGAGTGTTCTTTGGTAATTTGTGAATTATTTTCGCGGCTCTTCTATGCACTTTTTCTAAAGCTTCTAATGAGGCACCAGATCCCCAAACTGCGATTCCATATGTCGAGCCAGGCAAAATTCCTTGGAAATATATCTTTTCCAAGGTCTGTGGTGATAGTGATCTGAAGCGTTTTATTTGCTTTAATTTGACATTCATTGAGGATGCGGCATTGTTAACTTGAGTTTTCCACTGCAGTTTGTTGTCTAAAGTTACTCCTAAACACTTTGATTCGTTTACAACTTTGATCAACTTATTTCCGAATTCAACTGCTTTCATAGGTCCTATAAACTTCCGTCTGGATAAGATCATTATTTCTGATTTATCTGGGTGTATAGTTAAACTGTTTCTACTGCACCAGGCTGAAATCTCATCTATGCCGACTTGTAGTGCAGACAACACTTCATCCTCTGTCTTTCCTACACAGTAGTACTCTGTGTCATCTGCAAACATCTCGATTTGGCCTTGACTTGGGACTTCTGGCAAGTCATTTACATGAATGGAGAATAGCCTTGGCCCCAACAGCGAGCCTTGTGGTACCCCATATTTCACAACTTCTGTTGTCGATGATTTTCCATTTACAACAACAAATTGTCTTCTATCTTTGAGGTAATTTTCTAACATGTCAAACAGTTTTCCTTCGATTCCACAATTCTTTAGCTTCTTTTTCAATACGTTGTGGCACACTGAATCAAAGGCCTTTTGAAAGTCGATGAAAAGGATACCAACAACTTGACCCTTATCTAGTTCGTTCTTCCATACTTCGGTCAGATGTAAAAGTAATGTTTCAGTGGAATGTCCCTGTTTATATGCCCATTGGTGAGGACTTGATATCCCTCCATTAACAAAGTGTTCATCAATATTTTCACAGATAACTGCCTCCATCAGTTTACTGGGAATACTTAAGAGAGAAATTGGTCGATGGTTTTCTCTTTCTACCTTTTTTCCCTTTTTGAACAGTGCACGTACTTTGCTTAGTTTCCATTGTTCTGGGAATTTTGAACGTTCAGTACACTCGTTCATAACTAATGCTAGACCTGGAGCTATAGATTCTCCAAAGAGGCTAAGATCTTTAGCAGAAACGTTCTATTTCAAGGAAAATTAGTTATTTAGGGTTGGAGTATTAGCAATATAGTTGTAAATATGTGTGTATCTTCGAATATGGTAGTACCGAAAGTTTTCCACTTGTGCGAGACTGTAAAAGTAATATTTCAATTTAAAGATCCTTATCATATCGATCCTCATTAAACAATCGTAGGGAAGAAAGGCCTCAAATGATACTTCTGAAACATTGTTTTCCTTCAACTTTCTTTTAATCATGTATGGCACTGCACGTTTTTATTTTTTCAATATCATTCAAATTACTACTTCACTGTCTCCTTGCTTTGCAGGAAATTTGAGGAAATATACCCACCGGAGGTGTCAGAATTTGTATATATCACAGACGACACATATACTGCTAAACAAGTTAGTAGTGGTCGTTCTTCCTGAATGCATTGCGTTGTTTAGTTAGATTTCAATTTAACTAGGCCTGAGTGAAGAGTTTTACAGATATTGATTTTACAGGTATTTCACAGCACCAAAACTTAGTTAGCAAGTGACAAAGATAGGGAAATCGACAGTTTTGCCCATAACTGCTTAAATACAGAAACACAGGACACGCTTTACCACTTAAAAGCAACCCGAAAAGACAATTTTTATTGATGCAAATGAATAACACTGTTGAATGTTGAAGGATTGGCTGATGACCTCATCTTGTTTGCGCAACGTCAAAAAATTACACAAGGCTCACTATGGTTCTGCAAGGAAATCTAATAAGAAAACTGTCTTTCAATCAGTTTGCCATTTTATGCATCGTGTTAATTTTGCAAACAATGTATATTCCATTTATGAAGCTCAGCTGCAAAGCTTCTTACAACTATAACCTTTCAAAGATTGATTAAGCCGTATTTTCTTTATTACCATTGTAATTTGCAAACAAAATACCAACATCAGCGGATACTTATAATCAGTGGATAACTCGAAAACGAGATGAGATATAAAAAATATCAAATAGTCTTTCACATCATTCAGCCGTGCCTTCAATTAGTCATTGAGAATTTTCATTTCAGGTCACGTAATAGAATAGAAGAAAGTAGTATTAGCATTCGAATCGTCTCTTTGAAAAGGCACGCATTCTGCAGGCTTTGAAAGTGCATTTTAGTTACCACCTCTCTTAAATATATATTCATCATCCTTCAGGTTTTACGGATGGAGCACTTGATCCTTAAGACCTTAAAATTCGATTTATCGGCGCCAACTGCCTTCAACTTTCTGGAAAGATATCTGATAGCAGCTAGAGCACCATCTGGTGGTAGCAAACTTGAATCATTAGCAAAGGTAAGAGAGGTGACTTGTTGTCAGAACTTTAAAGCTTCTCTCCCATAAATTGGCCCAAGGCTGCTTGGGCTTGGCTGCCCTTCACGATATATTTCAACCTTATCGTGAATCTTTCCTCAAGCATCGGACAAACACAGGTTGCATTTTCTCATCACTGAGGGAAATAGCCCATCTCCCGAAAACCAAATCATCCTCCCGAAGGTGGGGTTGGACGGAAAACCTGCATTTTCCCCGCAAAACTTGTCCCCCTCGTCCATGTTGGAAAAATCTTTCCAGATGCATCTGCAAGAGAAAGAAAATGCAACATGAAAAATGTGAACGAGGCGGGTTGGTGGGCGGTTTAGTTTGCAACCACTCCCAATTGTGCAAAATTTACTAAATTCTCAAATAAAACTCTGTTTTATACTGCATAGAAGAAACCATGCCGCATGCACGACTATCAACGAGCACGTAGATAATAAAACACGTGATGATATCTTTAGAGGGTCAAAACCTATGGTATGAGTATAAAGCATTCTTTTCGTTTTCTGTACCTTTTTCACTGCTGGGCTGACCGCTCATTGCCAGTTTTTAGAATTTTATGAAATCTTGGATTTTGGAATTTTGCTTTTCGAGTTTTGATCTCGTGGTTTGTTGTTGTCATTATCATCATTGGCTATGCATGTGCAACGGTTAACCGTCATAGTCATAATATCCTTCACTAATTTTATTCATACATTTTAACATAGGGCTCAAATCTTTCACAAGGTGGTTGCAATATTTTGTTACATTCTTCTTTTAACTGAAATGCTTGTAAGGAACTTGAATGGATAGTTTGCTGTAAATCTAGACTGATTATATGACCGTAGTTATCGCTATTGAAAAGCTGCCGGACGCTCCTAACTACGACCCATAATCAAATGCCAGGATTTTGAAATGACTATTGTTGCCTCGTTTCGAAAAGGGCCTAAAACACAAACATTTGTATTCTTCAAATGGAGCGCAATGATTTGAAAACTTCACAGAAAATCAGTTAATGCTTAGTAGTGAAAGCTACAAAACAGTACCTACGTACATACAAGGTTTGACATTGTTGCCAACTGCTTTCATGGTATTCTTATTCGTAAGGCTTTGTTCTGTTCGGTCAAGTTCCTTGAAACTTTGCTGTGAGCCTCGAGTTTCCGTTGGTCAACATCAATTAATCGAATCAGTCGAATCAATCGAATCTGCATACATTCTTATGGTGTTGTATTTTGTTGTATTGTATACATTGTACCTGACTGTGCAAAGGGCGTTCAAAACTGAAAAAAGTCGTTCTAAAAAAATTGCCGTAATATTATGAGTCCCAGTATTAGCGGTCTCGGTTTGCTGTAACAAGGACAGATTTGGTAAGACAGTAGCACGAATTGGTTTTGATTGACATCGCAATTCAAAGCGATTAGCGATCGCAGACAAAGGAAATTCTCTCAACCAGAAATTCAAAACAAACAAAGCCGCAAATGTTTCTCTGAAACCCAGGTAGCTAGTGCGCTCGTTGTGCAATCCAGAAATTATTTTTAAGAGCAGTCATGAGTGTTTATCGAAAGAAGAAGGAGGCATCTAAACATCTGCCGCGGGCATTTTATTTGTTTGGTTCAGAAGCTGAGCAGTAAGTGCTTTAATTACACCCAAAAAACAAGAGAATTGAATCGCCTCTCAATCGGCTTTTGAATAGAATAGATTAAATGCCAGTGACAGATGTGTAGATATATCCTCCTTCTCTCGATCTATGCTCGTATTTGCTCTTAAAAACAGTTTCTGGAATGCACAACGAGCGAGCTAGCTACCTGGGTTTCAGAAAATATTTTTCGGCTTTGTTTGTTTTGAATTACTGGTTGAGAGAATTTCCTTTGTCTGCGATCGCTAATCGCTTTGAATTGCGGTGTCAATCAAAACCAACTCGTGCTATTGTCTTACCAAATCTGTCCTTGTTGTTTGCTGTAGTAATCTATTATTGAATAGCGATTACTGGCACTCATTGTACTCAGTCTGCTGAAAGTCTTCCACGGAAATCTGTTCATAGCTTGATTATTTTCAAAATAGCGGCCTTTTAATTTTCATTGAAAGAATTCATGGAAAATTTTGAAAAATTTAAATCATCTTAAATCAAGAGGGGAACAATGATATAATCTTTAAGAAACCCATCATTTATGAAGGTCCATATCAACAAGATGACCCTATATGGTGGCAAATCTGTTGCTCTTCTGGTTTTGGATTTAGAAATTTGATGACTTCATACTTTCCAACATGCTAAATGTCGCCGTTTTGAAACTAATTAAGATATCAAAAAGTCTCCATGGCAGATTTACAGCAAAGTCCGCTGAGGTCCTTTCAAGGCGTTTGCTTCCAAAGAAAAATGTAACGGAATTTTACACCCTCCTTTTTAAAGATTTGAGCATCAGAATTTTCTTAACAGCTTCCTTGTTTTAAAGAATCTGGTCAAAGAAGCATGCTCTTTTCACGAATCATTTGAGGTTTTATGCAGAAGTGCCTGTTTTATCTTCTATCTACAGAGTATCTTTTATGCCTTTTTTGGCTCAATTTAATTTAAATTATCGCTTTATCATTTTCAGTTCTTATGTGAATTAACTTTACAAGAATATGACCCTTATATGAAGTACCTTCCGTCAACGATCGCAGCATCATGCGTTTGTATGGCTTGCAGTACCCTAGGAATGTCGATATGGGTAAGTGATTTTCAAACTCAAACTGTGAAGTGCCAATAGTTCCTTAATCAAATTATGCTTGTTTCTATTTTTGGGTCAAGAACTGTTCGACAAGTTATGGTTATAGTTATAAATATTTATTACAGTCCTCAACTATAGCATATACAATATTCTAGGGACGGTACAAATATAAGAATATTTAAAAATTATAAGTCATTATATGCTATTCTTAAAAAGTGTGTTTTAAGCAGTGATTTGAAACTGTTTATGTCATTTGCACTCCTAATTTCTAATGTTAAATCCTTGCATAAAGTGGGTTCTGCATATCTGAAGGAGCGAGTACCCAGAGTCTTGCATTTGCACCGAGGAACGTCTAGCGGCATCGCACTACTAGACCTCAGTGTCCTCTTAGATATGTGCCATCTAATCATCTCGTGCAAATAGGAGGCCTCATTCACACTGCTCGGTTTTTTGTGTCATCGGTTTTCGATGCATCCAAGCCACCCGTTCACATTGATCCGTTTTTGTATAAAAAAGGAGGGGAAAATATAAATATCTGTAGCTCGTTCACATTGATCCACCTGATTGCAAATACAGAGCCCCGTTGTGGTGCGTTCACATTGCTCCTGTTTTATGAAAATCATTGTTGAATGTTGCAGCGTTTTCAAAACCTCCGCTTTTATGCATAAACATTGATCCAGTGTGTTTCCAAAGACCTCGGTTTTGTGGACATAAACTTTGACAGCGTTTTCGAAAACCTCCATTTTTGTGCTGTTTTTGCAAGAATCAGTGTGAACACTTTCACAAAAATGGATGTTTTTTCAATTTTGTACCGGATGTTCCAAAAAAGGGCTTCCGTTTGAAAGAGCTACCAAGAATCGATTATAGAACTTTTTATAAAATTTCCTTATTTAGTTGTTTTTGCAATGACCTGAAAACATTTATGGTTGATAGCATTTTTGCTTTTTATGCTGCAAGTGCAATGTAAAAAAGTTACAGGTTAAAAACCTTATTTTGAGCTATGATTTTTTGAGCAAAATAGTCGGTCTTGCCTAAATAGTCAAAATTGTCAGATTTTTACCATCCTTCAGGTCTCCGATGATAGTGCGCGTTTCTTTCTGTCATTTGTGACGAAACCAGAAGCTTAACATGCACAAAGAAATAGATCTGGTAATCATCAGTGCTTTTTGCAGTATGATTCAAAACCAGGCAGCCCCGAATTTAGCTAAATTTGCTAATCATTAAACCAATTACAAAATCAGCTGTGTCAGGGAAAATAATTTGGTTCTTGATCTTCTTGAAAAAAATTTGAAGATCGGTCGTGTAATAACGGGTGTACTCTTTTTGAGGACGCCCGGTACAAAAATTCAGCAATGTGAACGGACGAAATTTTGATTCTTCATTGCCTGAAAATTTTGATGATCCAAACATCTAATATAAGCAAGATATAAAATTTCACTCGGGAAGTGCATATACCAAGGAGGTGTGCAAAGAAAAAACCCTTGTTTGAATGGCTACTGTTCCTTGATATCAAAGCAATAATATTTGCAAATGCCGACAGTAGGAATGTCGAATTAGATTTGGAAATTCACCCGGCTGTAATCGGTCGCTTCTTTCTAAAGTTGTAGAGGATTTCATAATAAAAGCTCCCTTTTAAGACTTAAGAAAAACGACCAAAATGCTAATCATATTTTGTCTGTTTTTTTTGACAGTTAGTTTGGACAGAATTTGTCTGAAACCTTCACCGTCCAAAATTTTGGATTTTAACATACATTTCACATTCTCATTCTTTAGACTCCAACGTTAACGTATCATACTGGATATAAACTTGAAGAACTTCAAAGCTGTATATTAGACATTCACAAAACCTTTCTCGGAGCATCATCACATCCTCAGCAAGCTGTCCGTGACAAATATAAGCTGGTCAGGTACGACTTATTAGAAACGTTCTTTTCCTTTAATTTCATGGTCCTGCACAGTTCTTTGCAAACAGCGTTCCGAATCAAACCTCTTTGCCTTCATGACTTAGCCTGAAACCAAGGTGGCTATGCAAGTGCAAGGACATGTTAAAAAGTGATGAATCCGCCTCTTCATAGCCTGCGCGCAGACCCATTGTCCAAAGGAGGAAAGGGTCTGCGCAACTACGAGCCAAAGCTTGCCGGGCCTTCTAGTAATTTATTCTAACGGCCTCGTAATAGGTCACTAAATATTACTGAAAATGTTTTGACAAGTTTTTTTGAATTCGTCACAGCAGTGATTCAGCAATCTTGCTTTTGAAATAGTGTTCTAGAATTTTCAAAGGTCCTTGTTTTCTTCTTTTGTATGATTGTTATCAGACAGAATAGGTTTCCCTTCCTCAGGGAAAGATATTTCATATTTATCACAGAAGACGCAAGAGCGGACTTGAAAACAACACTAATAAACCATCATGTGAAACGCGATCTGAGCATGAGACTGTTTGCTATGTATTTTGAAATTAATAAATGTTGTTTCTCGAATATATTCTCGAATACAGTTTCGTCAAAATCTTATATATATTACGACTATTTCTTTTCTGTGGTGCGCCATTTTGATTTCAGTGCGACTGACCACTGGTGCGAGCACTGGTGTTTTCTGTAGTTGCATAATTACATAGTCTTTTGTGATATTGCATAAATTAAATTCCAGAAATCTAGAATGAGCGGCAAGCTTTGGCTCGTAGTTGCGCAGACCCTTTCCTCGTTTGGACAATGGGTCTGCACGCAGGCTAGCCTCTTCATGGCTCCCTGCAAAGAAGTCACGTCCCTAAAAAATCCACAAGACTGGTGTGTTTAAACTCTCAACACTTACTGACCAATCAGGTTACTCGATTTACACTACACGCGACAAGTCACAAGAGCAAGGGGCTCTATTAAAAGGTGGAATCTACGGTAGCAGGATTCGTTTACACCCCGGAGATGACTACTCGTCTATCATAATCCCTCAAAATGCCTCTAATTTTCTACCGGATGGTAAAAAACAGTCCCCGTTTGAAAGGCCACTGCTCCCTGAATATCAAAGCAATAATACTGAAAACTATCTTGTTTTATTGCCAATAGGTTCATTTAGGTTCAGTAATTTACCTGGCTTTGATCGGCCGGCCATTCCTTCCCGTGGATATGGAAGATTTTCTGCAGAAAGCCCATTTCAAAAACCTGCAAAATGAGTGAAAGCAACTAGCAAGCTTTCCTTGGTTTTCCTTCCTAACAATGATGAGACAAACGTGTATTCATGTATTTTATCCTCTTCGGAGCATTGAATCGCCTTGAATAAGTTCTTCATACTAGGAGGAAGACTTGTCCAGCCTTCCAAGAGGATAGCACGTGCTAAAGTGTGTAGAAGTCATTGATGTAAGGCCCGTGTAAGGCAGAAATGTTATGGAAATTTGATCATGCTTTTGGGTAGACTTATGATATTTCGTCCCTTGTTTCCCTGCGTTCTTTGATTTTGCAGATATCACTTGCTCAATAGGGACTCATTTCATTACTCTTATAAAGTGGGCCCCCTGTGTCAAAATGGCCTAAACTAGCGGGAGTTCTCTTCCTCTGTAGTAATCTTCCTCTGTAGAAACAAAATAGATCTATCGCAGCTACGAGAACTCTTTCCCGAATCAACCGTTTTTGTACGCAACAACAACAATAGTCTAAATAGCGCCTCCTTATTGGTTGAAAACTAAATTCTAGCAATTTGATTGGTCAAAACGGATCCACACCATATTGGCCTAAAGTGGCTACACTTTATATAAGAGTAATGAAATAAGTCCCTACTGAGCAAGTGATATTTGCAACTAAAAGAACGCAGGGAAACAAGGGACGAAATGTCATAAGTCTAGCTTTTGGGCACGTTTGAAGGTTTCTTGAAGAGGCTTTCTAGAGAAAATCCTTCATATTTTCAGAACTGAGTGGCTGATTTCAGTCAGGTAAATTTTAGAGTAGATTTTAGCTAGCCTACCATCAAAATTACCCTTGGGTTCCTTTGGCAATCAAAACAATCATGATTGTATTGTATTAGATTTTATCATTGTTTCATTTGAAAGAAATTAGATCCCGCTGACTGAATTTGAAAGAAGTCTTGATTTTTTTGATTGTCAAAGGAACGCAAGATACATATTTGCCGATATAATTTTCTTAATATCCAGGGAGCTGTGGCCTTTCAACGGGGATTGTTGTTATTGACACACCCGGTAGATGTCTTTCAAAAAATACTCCAATAGTAGTCTACATCCTAGCTTCTGAATTTTTCCAACAAATTTGCTTTGACTATTGCTTTGCTTCCATTAACGCTGTATAAATGTTTATTGAATTAATTCACAATTGATTTCATTCTTTTCTTTCAGGAATCACCAAGTATCGTTAATACAACCACCAGCACTACCCCCGGTATGAGACGACAACTTACACTTTTTTTTATCAAGAATTTGAGTCCATCAGTGATCAAACCCCCGCCATGTCTCTTCTTTACTATTATGATTGCAACGTATCGATTCCCTGCAGCAAGACGCCAACACGACCAACTCAACTGTGCAAATGGACCATTCGTCTAACTAAATTCCCTTAAAAAGCAACGAAGGTGTGGTTTTAAATTTTACGTTATCTTACTTTAACTGCATGCTTTGTGGAAATATTATATGCTTGTACATATTCACATAGTGCGTATATGCCGCTGCCTCTTATTAACTAAGTTAGCTACATGATATGCAAGATCATCTACAGTCTCTTTCGAAATGTCTGGACTAATCCATGTTTGTTAGTATTCCTCCTTCACTGATCTTTACCAGAAACAGTTGTTAGCTCTTATTGACACAACAGTATAAGGGACGGGAGGTATAAAGGACAATTTCTCTTGTCAAGGGGTCCAATGATTTTGTAAAAGATTGTAGGTGGTCGACACTTGGAGACTTTATGTATGATTCAACAAGATCCTCGCAGATTTCATATCATGCTACAATGAAAGCAAATCTTGTGCGTTTGAAAGTTATGTATAGACAGCCGTACATTATGATCACTTAACATTGCGATGACCTGAAGCTGGTAGAGCAAATTTGGGGGCCAACCGGATATGAATCAAAGGGATCGATTTGGAAATGGAAATTGTGAGGAAAGATTGAAGAGCCGTCCAATCCCCCAAGAAAAGCAACGAAATAGGGCATGCCTCATAGATTTTATTTGGACCAGGTGAGCCAAAAATACCTACATTGTTTGTGAAATCATATGCCAAAGACATTTGTGAAAACAATAATTTAAGGTTCCACGATTTTATTAAGTAATTGTGAAGCACCAACTGACAAATAGTGAACAGCCCTTTTAACTCCAGAAGACGAACAAGCTGTATGCTTGGATAAGTCTTTTGACACGTATTCGTGTGCTGTGAAGTCAACTCGGATTTTGATGACTTGTCCGTGCAGACAAACGGAGTCTTCTTCAAAATATCAGCTGTAGAGACGAATAAATAGACGAATTAATCAGACTACTTTCATGTCGAATCTTTTGTCCGTCCCGTTTCACAACTGATGATGTGTTCGTCTCAACAATTTGTCCGTCCTATAATGTGCAATCAGCTAATGAAATATTGCAACAAAGTTGTTTTTCAATTCCATTAAGAATTTACAACCATATTACTAATTACAATACCTACAAGCTACGCTATAATACTACAGAGACGATGCCACAGGGAGCGAAATACTATGTCTACCCTGCGGCCATTGTAAAGATAATTAAAAGCCACATAAAACTACACGTAACTGCTATTACAAATAAAAGGAATGTTTAAATACAAACGGAAAACTAAGGTATACAAGCGAATGTAGCTTGCAATCAAATACGGTAATTGCAAGTGTATGACTGAAAGTTAGAGCCAAACATGAGTCAGAGCATCAAAGTTTACTCTGCTGTGCATGATTTTAGCAATGCATGAAGATCTGAGGTTTTATTTGAATTCGATATCTAAATTTAAAGAACTTGTAAGACTTTGAGTTGATTGGAGGTTGCAACAAGGTTAAAGGGAATAGACATAGCTATATCGACAAGCTGCTATAAATAGGCTGAACAAACACCCACAAACCCATTGTTTCCTTCGCCACACAATGAAACCGCAGGCGTCAAAGTTGTTGAATACTATAGATTATATTTTTAACTTGGCCCGGGCCAGCTTTTAACTATGTCGATTCCATTTAAAGCGAAAATCACAGAGAGTTTCAGTTTCCTTTGTTTTCATTGTAAAACATAATCACTTGAATAGTTCTCAGCTGTCACAGGAGAGACGTTTTATGCTGTAATACGACTTATCACATGATAAGAATCAGTACTCCTCAACTTTTACAAAATATCGATCAATGCAGCGGAATTCAAGTGTACATAGCTTCAGCCATGATTTGCCCAAAACGGGGCATATTTTCAGTCATATGGTACAGATATAGTTGTGCAAACGATTTGAGTTCTAAATAAAAGAATCATTCGATTCCGGCGTGTTTACCTGAAAAATTATTCGTGGACGCAGGACTTCAGTGGAATTTTCCGAGCGGGCGGAATTTCCTTTGTTTGCGTGAGAAAATGTCGCCCTGGAATTGAATAGAAAGTTACGGCTGAGCGACCTTTTATTGTCTAAAATTCCGCCCGCTCGGAAAATTCTACAGACTGGAAATTCGCCTTTAGAGGGAATTTCAATGAGAAAACCTTTGACGTTGATGTAAACTTCTTGGGCCCACAGCCAGATTGACTTCAACCAACCCGTTGTCAGTGCTATTGATGGTAGTAGAGGCAACGAAGACGAAAATCATCGCTCTAGCATACGGCATGAAAACATTCAAATATTTACAGCGCAAGCCGCAAACTCTTGCAATGTTGAATATAACTTCAAAAAGTAGGAACTTCGAGCGCTGTAGCATTGCTGGAGTGCTCGTGAACCCGGTTGGCCCCCTGTCACAAACTAGTAACATTCACATAGATACAATTTAGAGGCAAAAGCGGCTTCCTAAATTTTCTATCACAGTAATTCTACAATCTGTTATCGTATTAGATATTAGCACACTAGAAAACTTGTAAAACTTGCACTTTCTTTGTACCAGAAAGTGACCATGAATTATATGATGCTTGTATATTAACAGCGACCCTGCTGGATACTGTACATTTATCTTAAATTATGCTTTATAATAGAACTTTGTCATTTTTACTTTTGTGCCTGTCACCAAATTATTTGTCCCAGATTTCTGATTTGCAACAAAGGGGCCAAATCGCCTTCTTTGAATTCAATGGCTTACAAGGTATTTTACTGCAACTTTACCGTGATAAATTTTCAATATCTTGATTAATTTCCATATAGCCACGTTTGTCTAGCCTGCGCGCAGACCCAGTATTCCGAAGAAGAAAGGGTCTGCGCAACAACGACCAAAAGCTTGCTACACAGTGCAAATCCCTTTAGGCCATTCATTTTACTCGGACTACGGATAAATTATAGCATAGTCATAAGAGAAAACTTAATTTTTCTCTTACGACTATGATAATAGCGAACGACATGTTTTTCAACACGCTAAACAACACATCGTTAACAATCACACCTTTTCCAGTCCTCTTGGGGTCCTTTTACGAATAAACAATTAAACGTTCAAAACAAAAGCCACAATACAATCCAAAATATACAAGTGACGAGAACAAACAACACAATACACAACTGAACACAAATGTGTGACAGCATATTGTGACAGCAACAAAACGACACGCATGAATTAATCAACTCATGAATGCATAAATTATTTTCCCTGAAACCCAGAATTGTGCCGTAGCAAGCTTTTGGTCGTTGTTGCGCAGACCCTTTCTTCTTCAGAATATTGGGTCTGCACGCAGGCTACGTTTGTCCTAATCATGGAAAGGATTCATGGACACTTTCGAACATTTTAAATCCTTAATTGATAGAGGAACAAATGAGAAAACTACAGTTTAAAAAGGTCCACATGTCAAAAATTAGCCACGTTAGGATTACAGAAAAGTGATTCCCCATTAGGGTGTACTATGGCCTCTATCTAGAAATACTACAGAGGATATAGAATATTTTCCAACAAATTGAGGGCAGCCCTCCCCCCTAATGTGACCTCGAAAGTAAGCCATTCAATTTGAAGAAAAAGGTAACAGAATTTTAAACCACTCTTTTTAAGATCTGAACCCTATCTTTTTTGTTTGATATTTGGTTCCGAAAACAACAGATATTTTGGACAATGTAGATATAAGTGATGCAAAATTTTTAATCAAACTACCTTTTTCAGACAAGCCGACCCCCGAACATAGACTGATTATATGTTTGTAGGTTATCGCTATTGATAGACTGATGATGGACGCTGTAACTACGACTCATGGCCAGACGCTTCCAGAAACGGACATGGCTTAAATCACCTGCTATTTTTTCTCAAAACCACCGACCCTAAAACGTCGCAAAAAGTGGTTTTACTGAAGTGCTACACTGCAAAACAAGCCATCAGTACTTAGATGAATGTTTCTTCGAGCTATTAAAGCAAAAAATTCCTACCTATAAGTGATATTTTGGCTGTTTGGGGGTGCAAAAGTTCTTGTAAAATTCGCTCGCTACTTTGAGATTTTGATCGTTGCAGAAGTTGAGTCGAACGCGTTGTTCGAACTCGTTTGTTTGCCTTTGGCGAGAAGTTTTAATTGAAGAAAAATCAGCCAATCCAATCAAGTTATTTCCAACCTCGTTCCCAGGCCCACCATTGCCTTCCTATTTCCTTAGGTCATCGATGTTGTCCCTGGTACCGGTTTAGCCTGACTACACAAGGACCTTCAATTTACGCTCATCTAATTGAAGTGAATTAATGTTGTTGTTGTCGTACAGCGTCCATCAGTCTATCGATAGCGATAACCTACGAACATGTAATCAGTCTACAGCCCTCTGCGCTAACCAGCAGCCTTTGTGTGCATTCTTTGTGAAACAAAATAAACAAGAGATATTGCTATCTGAAGATTTGCGCTCTCGTCTGCTAATTTCGATTTTTTCAGCATAGCTGCCCACCTGATACTTGACGCGGATCCTTGATCTTTAGTCCGCTTTTTACACTTGGCCTGTTGACAGAATTTATTGCATTTACAATAATCGAACAATTGGCTCACTGTATCTGGAATGTTGTTTACGATTGGGTTTGGTTTGGAGATAAAGGTCTGCAAAGATCGACAGAAAATAGTAGGGAAATACACCTTTACCTTCTACGTTTTTGAAAAAAGATCGATCATGTGTTCGAGTTCTCACGCGCTTTACGTTACTCCAAAAAGTGGGAACGCGTGACAATATAAACGATAAACTGCAAGTAAGGAAATGACTGTAGGCCCTTGCACAGTCATCCAGAATGGCACGAAAAATGAAAGTTCTCAAAATCAATCACGCTGTAGCTCATTTGAAAGAGCAATGATTGGCAGTCAAAATAAAAAAGGAATTATTAAAATCGGACCTATGAGAGCCAAGAAACAGATTTTTAAGGTTTCAAGAAATCACAAGTTTACAAATTTCATATCGAGAAGACAATTAACACTTGATTTAGGCTAACTTCAAAATTCAATTTCTCTGCTCAAACAGCTCCGATTCTTGAAATTATTTTTTTATTTTGATTGTATACATCTCAGCATTACGTGTCTTTCATTTCATCGAAAACGAGTGGAAAATTTTCGCGAATTTTGCGAATTACTACAAGTACCATATTTGAGGATAGAAACCGATATTTAGGTAGAAACAGTTGAAAATCTAAAAGACGGGGTCAAACGGTGTCTTAGCAAAAAATATTATAATTAACTAGAACATGTTTCGAGTGTGTGTGCCAAAGGTTATCTTTGGGAACCTTCTGCAAAAAATTCTATGGCCGTTTTAGAATGTGTGGTCATTTCTTGAAAATGACATGTGGTCGTTACTGAAACCAGTGTTGTTTTACATTAACTGAATTGATATTCTAGATAATGCCCTAAACTCATTTAAAATTAAATACAAGTCATGCAGCTGAATTCTTGAAACAAGGATGAATTGAAGAAACTAAAAATCAAAATACAGTAACGTATAGTGGACTGAAGAACCAGGAACTCTACTCTTTGTGACGTCTGAACCCGACACTGTATCAATTATGTCAAATTCAATTCCGAAGCACCACTTTCTTTCTTATCACTGTCAGACAACATTCTCCAACATAACTTTGACGACACGTGCAAGGTGCAAAGGCCCCTTTGAAAATTGGAGAAAGGGAAATATCGATTTTTGGACTCTACGACTTTGTCAATGTTGAAAGTCCCCCAGAGTCAGGTCCTATTGAGCTATTGAGAACTTGGTGCAGTGATATGTTTTGTTATCAGAAAGAAAAAGAGCGTTCTCATGCATAATGTCTGAAAGGAAGCTCGGCATTGAGAATATACAATACGTCGTATTGGCATTCTAAGATTAGCGGAACACTAATAATAATAATAATAATAATACCATTCTCCATTCCGGAGCAGCCACTTAAAAGTAACTGGTGAATATATTACAAGTTACATCTGTTTATGTTTTCTCTTTAAATTAGGATTCAATGAAAGAGCAGTACCGGGCCCATATCTTTTTCAAGTATTTGGTTTTCGTTGTTTGCAGGAGTTTTTTCCTTGGCATTTGTTTTTCAAACTTTACACAGGCCCATAGTTCAGGCCCACTGAACTACTGGACTCATGGACTGCCATGGACTTCAATGGGAAACAAGAGCGATGGGTTGGTGGTAAGTGGAATCAGCTATTGGACTATTGTGCAATTTATCATTGGGATCATTCATGCAAATGCAAGCAGACTTAGAAAATATAAACGAATCGCTTCTTGTACATGAAGTTTATTGATCAAGCGCGAGACTTAGAGGAAGTCTGGTCTGCGTCGGGGGGAGGGGGTACTTAGTATATTTGTCCAACGGGGGCGTGCCGTTGTAAGGGTATAATTTTCATCAATTTTGTCCAGCACGGGCTATCAAAATGAGGCAATTTGTCAAAACATGTTAAAAGGGAATATTTTGATAGATCGGGTCGTTTTTCGCTCTAAATTTTCATGTTTTTGGAGTATCCTTTTCGCCAATTTTTTATAGAATCGGATGCGGTGCGAGCAAGTCCATCTCAATAATGCTTTTCCAGGAAAGTAAACTTTCCTGGAGAATGTTGAGGCTGAGCGCAGGCTATACTTCGCAAGTCATAACAATAGTTGAAAATAGCATTTGGTCACATCTGCTTAGCAGAGTTTCTTGGTTTTCTGGCAGAGGCAACTACTGTTTCTTATCTGCAGTTTTTTGTAAAAAATGAACGGGAATCCATCAACCAGTTCCCCTAGAAATTGGTATTCCCACTCGTCCTTTAGTCCAATAGTCCTTTAGCCCAATAGTCCATCAGCCCAAAGTGCTTGTTTTCAAGGATTTCATGACAATGTCCCATTGATGCCATATTCTTTTCTTACGTAACAGAAGGTATGTAGTTATGACGGGTATCTAAAGAAATTTGACCAGAAACAACAAGGAATACAAGACCTGTACAGACCTGTACCTGTTGTTGTCTAGCAGTGCAAATAGACGTGTTGAAGAGAAGAAGACTTCCTTGTATCAATTCCAACAGGTATCATGCGTTGTAATATTCATATATGTATATTATATTTACATATTTTGTCTTGCTCTCCGTCTGTCTAGGCTAGATATTATGTGGTAAATTTGACTCAAACTGCAAAGATCTTTGACCTTGTACACGCCCTTCAGCGAAGAGAATTCTGACAGCCGAAACAAAATGGCGCCGAACGAAGTTTGACTAATTGAAAAATGTTTATCGAATAACAAATGCGAAAGTTAGGTGTGAGGGGAAAACAGCAGCGAAAGCAAGGTAGTACGTGTAGTAGTTGTTGTACCATATTGTAAATGATATTGCAAGAATGAAGGTGGAGTGCTGGGACGTTTGTCTGGGAACGAACTGGTCATATTATATCCCGGGTATTATAAAACGAAAGTAATGATTGGTGATAGGTAATAATTTATACTATGTGTGAACATCAGCTAAGGGTACCCAATAAGATTTTCAGGAATCTTGTATCACCAATGTTTTGGAGGTTGGAACCGGGAATCGTTATCTTGTTTCAAGCGGGAATTGGGAATTTGGTGATAGCATTTACAGAATCGGGCAGCGCGATTGACTCGGATTGAAAAAGTTATGCTAGAATCGCCTCGTTGGCAGCCTCGTTGGTGCCCCCATTTTGGTAGTGGCATAGCCAAGGATTGGGAAAATGCGCTCCCCTACTTTTTGTCAAAAGATGGCCTTTGAACTTGTTTCGAAACGAAGAGAGAGTAGTTGGATATCGGAATGGTAGGGTAAAAATCTTTCCGAAAAATACTGGATATTGACAAAGAGGGTCGTTATAAGCGAAAGTAAAGGTTGGCGTTTTAAAAAAATGTTCTGGGTTGTGAGGATTGTTCCAAGACAAGGAAAAATGAATTTGCATGAAGACTGTCCTGAAGGTTGTGCTTCATGAAAAATGTTAGAAAATGGCATTCTAAGCCAAGGACAATTATGTTTACTTCACCCAAAAGGTTCCTGGGGACACCAGAGGCAGATTAAGGGGACAAATGGAGCAATTTCTCCCCTTCACGATGAAAGCTGGTGACAAGAAAGTCCCTCCTAGTGACCCTAAGTCCCTCTTTTTTAACCCTATTCTACATGGGGGGGGGGCAAAAAAGGCCCCCCAACCATACTTCCTGTAATTACTCTTAAACTAAGCATGATAAAACACTGGAACTTAGGTGACTTTTAATCAAATTTAATATTGCATCAAATTAACAATAGTTCATTGATATATAATTGGTCACGTGACTATGACAGGCACACATTTGGCAACAGGTCTCTCAGAAAATCAGTAAAACATGCATAACTTTTCTCGTACACATCTGATTTCAATACAATTGGTACCAATCAGTTTGTCTTGAAGTCTACTTTCATTTGATATATAAAATATTGTATTTTGCTGACATCAGCAAAATTTTAGATCTATGACGTCATACTTATATATGACGTCATATTTATAATAAACATATGAAATAATTTGTGTATTATGATCAAAATTGACTAATTAACAATTCAAGATCAATTTCACATCATTCTTATTACTAAAAACGTATTTAAAATGCCAATAAAGCATCAACTAATTTGTTTAGGTATCAACCATGACTTTGATTGACAGCTGGGATAACAATAGAATTCCAAATATAGAATTTTTGACAGTTTTCGTTAAGAACAATCAATATGTATCATATTTACAACTTTAAAGTTATTTATTGACTATTTTTGGCTTAAAATATTATGTTTTTAGCAGGAGAGCCAAAATCAGCAAATTTCCATTGTTTTTGTGTTGCCTAGCAACGGATCATGTGACCAATAGACCATTTTGACATTTAGAAAAAGGATCTGGGGAGAGCAACATTTTTCTGGTAAATGGCTGCCACACGGCTTTTCACCAACGATAAATTGAACTGTGGCAGCCATTTACCAGAAAAACGTTGCTCTCCCCAGACCCTTTTCTAAATGTCAAAATGGTCTATTAGCATATGATGCTATTTTTAGAATCATAATTGCTTGGTGATCATGTGTACCAAGTTGCGCTGCCATAGGCACTACGGTTGCTTAGAAAATCTGGGGGGCCTTTTTAGCCCCCCCCCCATGAGAAAGTGGTGCTTGATTTACCCATGTAGAATAGGGTTAACTGTTTGATTTGAAGGGGATACATATATATAAACGCATTATTTGGTAGAAAAACCAAAGGAATTTTTATGGGGGCCAACAACTTTTAAATGATCAAATTATATTTTAGCACCACTGACACTGACGTTGGATCTCCAAGGGTGCTCCACAGGCCAAGTATAGGTCTTTTCAACATTGGTCAAAGGTTTCCCCGGGGGCTTCGCCCACAGATCCCCGTTATTTGATAGCCTCCCTTATTATTCTTACTGGCCGTGCCGCTGCTAAGTTCCGCATAGGTCAGTAACAAACAATTGTTTGTAAGTATTTGGATTTATGCACATTGGAAAGAGGCAGAAGGAACTGATCACAAAATTGATGCCTTTTTTAGTCATCATTGCTGCAGTTATTTTCTTGCATGGTATTATTATGAGGTTTTCTCCATCCTCCATCTTTTCAGTAATGCATAAATAGTTGCGTTGGTTACTGCTAAGAAAACAGACAACAACACATTCCATAAAACAAAAGACAGGTTTGTTCCCACTGCTATTACCAGGTTGAATATTTGAATATTTGAATGGAATTTTGAATATCGAATTTTGATTTCTACAGAACTACAAAAGATGTGTTTCACGGAGATCTGGGTCAGTGCGCTGCTTCCTGGGAGGGAGATTGCCGATATGTAGCGAGGTTTATCCCCTTCCTTCCTCTTCTCTTTCATTGCACTGCATTCTGCACACGCCGGAATGCATTTCAATTTGCCAGTTTTCCTTTGTTTTCGGTTGCTTGGCAATGAAAAGTGACAACTCATTTGAATAGCTAATTGTCTGCATAACAATGGGGTAAGTGTTATTGTTATATATTTTGTAGTTTTGAAGAAAAAAGGGGGGAGGCGAAAATCCCGCCAGAACAAATCAAATATAAAATCACTCACTACAGATTAATTGTCATTGCTATATTTGAATAGCTAATTGTCTAAAGATCAATAGCGGTAGGTCTTATTGTTATATTTTTTGTAGTTTTTGAAGAGAAAAAAAGGGGAAGGCGAAAAGCTCGCCAATGAGTTGCTTTTGTTGACACCTCAATTCAAAGCGATTAGCGATTGCAGAAAAAGGAAATTCTCTCAACCAGCAATTCAAAATAAACAAACAAAGTTGCAAAAGTTTCTTTGAAACCCAGGTAGCTAGCTCGCTATTGTGCATTCCAGAAACTGTTTTTAAGGGCAAACATGAGCGTAGATCGAAAGAAGGAGGATGCATCTACACATCTGCCGCGGGCATTTCATTTGTTTGGTTCAAAGGCCGTTTAGGAGGCGATTCAATTCTCTTATTTTTTGGGTGTTATCAAAACATTTACTTCTCAGCTTCTGGACCAAAGAAATAAAAATGCCCGCGGTAGATGTGTAGATATATCCTTCTTCTTTCGATCTACTATGCTCATGTTTGACCTTAAAGATAATTTCTGGAATGCACAGCGAGCGAGCTAGCTACCTGGGTTTCAGAGAAAATTTTGCGGCTTTGTTTGTTTTGAATTACTGGTTGATAGAATTTCCTTTGTCTGTGATCGCTAATCGCTTTGAATTGAGGTGTCAACAAAAGCAACTCGTGCTATTGTATTACAAAATCTGCCCTTGTTTCTTCAGATAGGATTAATTGTCATTGCTACATTTGAATAGCTAATTGTTTGGGTTCATGTCTCCCATATGACACAACAAATTTATATCTTTGGTAATAGATTGTACACCTTTGAGAATAGATTGCAGGGGAACTTTCTTTTTACAAATGATGTACTTTTCCGATGTAACAAAGAGATTTGCCATTTTTGAGAAACGCTTTGTTTTCTCTTTATTTTGCTGCGATAGAATGCCTTCAGGAGTGTGCAATCTATTCTCAAAGGTATCATTTTTGCTGTGTCACATGGGAGACCTAAGTCTTGCAAAACCTTTTGTTTTATGCAAGCCTTCCAAGACTTCAAAGGTGTTTGCAACAAGAAAACTTTGAATCGACGGTAGTTGGACGGTTTGCTGCAGAGGCTGTTAAATCATATCACATTGTATCGAAATTAACGATGATAAAATGGTGGAAAGAAATAGGATTTGTGGTGACCTTATTCGTAAATGTTTCTGCTGTTTATTACTGCAACCGAAAGTGACTTAATGCCGATTACTGGGACTCTGCTGCGGGTGAAGGTAGGCCCATTAGCTTTCTTGATAGCAAATAGCTTTGATTCGTCAAGGATTCTCGAAAATCACACAAACAAATACTTTCATGTTATTCCTGGACATAATTCACGTAGCATGTGAAATTTTGAAAGCTATATCTTATTTGCAGCGTTCCTAAAATATTCTTAAACATAGGCCAATTTTCGAAGGAATGAAATTCGATGTAATGCCGATCCCTGATGTGATTTTAACCAAATGCAGAAAAACAAATGTGGAGTGAGGCATGCAGAATCGATTCGTCTCGTGGTTTATATGTTTATTGGTCGAATATCCATTTTCGTTAACGTGCTCGAAAAGTTGTCTCAAAAGCCTTATTTTCAGTCATGTGAATGGAATACGACGATATCATTGGCTTATAAGCGTGAGATTGGAAGATTTGCGGGTTCCCTGTGCCCTGTTGAAAGATTTGACTTGCATGCTATCAATGGCAGCATACGAGTCAAATCTTTCAATAGGGCACAGGGAAACCCGCAATTCTTCCAATTTCACGCTTATAAGCCAATGATATCGCCGTATGCCGATCACATGACTGAAAATAAGGCTTTCGAGATAACTTTTCGAGTACCTTAACGAAAATAAAACTATATATTCGAGTAATAAAGATACAGAGCTGGTTTTACCACAAATCGATTCGGGAGGCCCCATTCCATATTTGTTTTTCTGCATTTGGTTAAAATCTCATCAGGGATCGGCGTTACATCGAATTTCATTCCTTCAAAAAACGGGCCTATGTTAAAGAATTCTCCAGGAACGCTACAAATAAGATATAGCTTCCAAAATTTTCACATGTTTTATCTTGCTTGCCTTTGTGTCTGTTACTTGTGCCAAGTTTCAAGTCTCTAGCGCTTATGGTTCTGAGAATAAAGATGGGGTTTCCCCAAAGTTTCAGAAGCCTGGTCTGGATAAGGTTAAGAAGTTGCTTAGGCCAAAAGGCTAAAGCTTTGATTTGCAGGAAGAGGGAAATTTGAGCTTTTAAGATAAACATGTCTAAAACTAGTCCTTCTGCCATTTGTGTAAAAACTAGTCTTTCTGCCATTGGGGACCATATTTGTAAGTCTGGCCATTATGCGTCCATTGAGAACTTCCAAATCCTTAGTAGGATTGACAATTTTTTGACCTTCTTATCCACGAGTCTTTTAATTCTACGCAATCGTCCTGTGCTTAATGCATAAGTGTCCTCTATTCCCCTGGCACTTTTCTAATCTTACTTGTTTACTGACTTTACCGTCTTCTTTTACCACCCTCCCCCTCCCCCCACCCCGGTTGGTTTCCTTTCCTTTAAGTCCCTCTTGTATTTACTCCTTTTCCTTCCACGTTATTTCCCTTTTATATGGTGTTCTTTGTTACTGTCCTTATTTAATGGCGATACACGCCCACACTTTTACATGCAGATGATGGATCTTGGAATAGATCCGAAATGTTTGGAAATTTAACATCGTTTAAGTCAACTGCACTATTGATATTTAACATGATTTGGCATGATTTGTGTCTCTCAACTTGTAACCAATGGACTTGTCTGGAATGGAAAGATCCAGTAACATAAATATGGAGTTGGAATAGAAAGATCAAAACGTGAACATGATTCTTTTTAGGGTCGTTCTTGCTCTTCGATTAACATGCCTGCTCTCAAAGTATCAATATCAACAAATGAGGTAGCTATGTTCAAGTTAACTATCGACGAACATTTTTAGAGTGATTAGACATTGATTGACGCTAAATTCACAGCACTGGAGTCAACCAACCAAATCCGTTATAATTTTTTTCGAACACTCAGAAGAAGGTGACAGTGATGGTAATCAATTGTCAATCAGGCCTATCCAATGAAATAATCAGGAACAATGTTGTTTTGAGAGCAAAATAGAAATTTAGTCAAGGAAAACTGCAAGAAATTGCCTTTGTGATGACAATTTTTAGTAACAACAGACTAAGTGAGTTCTAAATCGTGATATATACACGTATACACGTAACAAGTAAAACAAAGTTGAACAACAGACTAGCTGCATTTAAAATATTTTAGATAATTTTGTCCACTATTTGCAGCAGCAGCAAAGCAAAGCTTAATCATCATATAATATATCATACATAAAACACAGTCAACTGTCTCTAAAGTAGACACCTTCAGGGCCAACTAACAGCGCCCATGTTTTCTTTGTCGATGCAGACTGTCCAGACTGGCTAAATTCATACAAGTACGGTCCGAAAATAGGCCCCAAATTACTGTAAAATTGATTTCTGATGAACCAAAAGTGAAACGTAATTGGAGATGACTACATTTCGTGATTCTTTGTCACATTTATATAGTATATACCGGGTGTCCCAAAAAAAGTACTCCCGTTTGAAAAATCACCAAATTTGATTGCACGGCCGATCTTCAATTTTTATTTTTGGTCACGTAGGACCAAATCATTTTCCAAAACATAGCTGATGTTGTAAGTGGTTTTAAAATGAGCAAATTTAACTCTTTTAGGGCTACCTGGTTTTGAATCATCCTGTAAAAAAGTATTGATGATTGCCAAATCAATTTCTTTGTGCGTGTAAAACTTCTAGTTTGGTCATAAATGACAAAAATAAATGTGCACTATCATTGGAGACTTCAATGATGATGAAAAATCTGAAAATTTTGACTCTTAGGAAAGATTGAGTATTTTGCAAAAAAAAACTATAGCTCAAAATCAGGGTTTTCAACGTGTTAATGTTCTACCTTGCTGTATCAAAAGCAAACATTTTATCATCTGTGAATATTTTTGGATCTTTGACAAACCATTCAAAAAGAAAATTTTATCAAAGGTTTTATAATCAATTTTTGATGGTTTTTTAAACAAGGAGCTTACGATGCATCGATGCAGTACAGCATCGATATTTTGGTACTCCAAAACCTAATCGAGTAAACGTAGTAATTAATTTAGAGACAGTTTACTGTATATTATGTATGAAATATTATTATTCATCCATAAAATGCAGTGAACTGTGTCTAAAATGAATATCTTCCAGGCCAACTCAATGTGTCCTCTTTAGCAAGGTGTGCTCCTTACAGAGAGAATCTTAGCTAATATCTATCAATAGGGATGACAAATAGTTCCTTTCTTGACAGGTTGTTTACGAAATATAGGTGTCGCTTGGAGAGAGTTGACTGCAGTGCAATACTTGAAAGCTAATCCGTAATATAACATGAAATAAATGCAATATAATACAATCCGGCAGGAGATCTGGCTCTTGCTTGGGGGGGGGGGGGGGGGTGAGGTTGCATAGGAACATGGTAGGAGTGGACAACCAAAAAAGGGTATACTTCATGTATTTTTATGGAAGCACCTGGAAAGTTTTAGGGCACCCGTTTCAAACCAACTGAAACTGCAGCAACTCATGATTGAAGTTTATGAATCACTCAACCATGAAAACCCTTCTTTCTTATGGGATTTATTCACAAGAACAGAAATTAATTACAACCTGGAAATTAAAGATATTCTCTCACTTCCCAATACATCGACTGCGTGTTTCGGTACAAATTCGACAATTTTTAGAGATATCATACGTTAGAATGGTACACCTGATGTGATTAAGAGCAGCAATAAAGCCTCTATTTTTAGCAAAAACATGAAAAATTGGGCTGGGGAGGGTTGCAATTGTAAAATTTGGAAAAAGTTTTATTGTAGATTAGTTTAACCCTATCCAGACTACCTAGTGAATTTTCCATACAGCTGGTCGAGTATCTCCAGAATAGTCTAGTTTTTTGTGACTTTTAGTTTCTATCTACGAGACACCTTTTCATGTCGATTTCAAAAATTTTGACACTGATTCAGGGGGTCAACACTTGATTTTAAATTGAAAGCTTCTCAAAATATATACCTTTTAAGTCATAATTTTGGAACCACTGGCTCTATGACAACGAAACAAAAATTGCTGAACTTGTCTTGAAACGGGCTTTCATTTGATATATAGTTTATCGATTTTTTATATCGTAATCAATAATTGTTTAATGCGCATGCGTACTGATAAAAAACCATTTTGGGCTTCATTTTTGAACAAATGAGCAGCATCATATGATGCAGCAGGTCTTTTTATGTATATCCAGCATAGTCTCCCCAAAGTCTAAAAAGGCCTAATGTGGATAGGGTAGTTTAAGTCAGTTGGTATTTATTAGTTTGTGCCTTTTTGCACAAACTACGAGTATGACTGTATCCAACTGTAAATAAAGTGATTATTATTATCTATGCAACAGGTGGCTTGCCACCACCCCTTCCCCTATTACCCGGTCTCCTGCCTCGTGTCCTATCGATGACATCTACATACACCACATTCTCCCCACTTGGGGCTGAAATTGCTTCTGGGAATGGATCCCTGTTTTCCTCCAGTTCCTGCTTCTTTCGTTCATCTTTTAATTTATCTTCGTGGTGTATCGCCCAGACATCAGCCATGCCCGGAAGATCTGCGATCATTTCATTTTCGTCTTCCTCCATGACGTATGAGATACCTTCATCGCTCCTGCCAGCGACATTTGATTCTGGCACTGCGGCCCTCCTCTGCATCTCTCGCTTTTCTTCCCCCAATCTCCTTTGTTCCTTTATCCATTTGAGATGGTTGCTGGGAACATCTGTAGGGTTTTCTTTGAAAGAAATTCTTTCTTCTAAATGCTTTTTTGCAAATTTCGCAATGATTTCATCTAGTTTGCCCTCCATTGCTCGCAGGTCAGATTGGAACTCCTCCATTAGCTCATTCATGTTTGCTGTCTCTGTCGGGTACTGAATAGTTCCGCCGTGGTATGTGTCTTGATAAAGAGATAAGATTTGTGACAACCTCATGCATGCATGACCAGCGTGGCTGGCTCCTAGTAGTTTCTTCAAATTTGTTGGATCAACAAGTTTATCATATCACGTATGCCCACCTATACTTGGTTAGAAATTTGATACCAGGATACCATTCTTCCCCTTAGCTATTGGTGTGCATGGCTTACACTGTCGTTGTGGGGTCAGTCATGGAAAGAATAAATATATGTGATGTACAGTGATGTACAGTGACAAACAAGGCATCAGAATGCAGCTGCAGAGCATAGCTTCTCAATTCCTAACAAGGTCGTTGACAAAGTTTATGAACTACCGATTGCCCCAAAAAAGTTCCAACGTTTAATTGAACTCAGAGAAAAAGGAAGAAATGAGTTAAATGATGATGGAGATATGTACGAGCTCTAATATTTCATGTTCCTGTTGAAGTCAAATCCAATGACGTTAGCCGTCCTGCTTGATATTTGTGGAAGGGGACTCACTCGATGAGAAGCACAAACGCACTAACGTTGGGTTCACAATTTGTTCATTACGTGTAGTACTACATTGAACATAATAAAGGCCAGCTTCCAGTCAGTAGTGGAATTTTCAGAGCATTGGAAATCCTTTCATTTACAAGAGAAAACAGCACTAGATAATAAATTGAATATAATAATTGAATAGAATTTTGGTTTTAACGATTTTTGATTCTGTAACAGCTCGCCTGCTCTACATAAAGGTTTGAGGAATCGAGTCAAAAAGGTATTGGGCAAAAATGGTTTGCTACTGTTGTTGTTGCATTTACTAACTGGGAATTTTACCTTTCCGCCGTTTCATGGAGTAGAACAAGCTGTCTTTTCTTGAACTAAAAAGCAGTTGTCAACTTTTTGTTCCACCTGCCATATTATGCAATATTGGATTTTTCGTCTTGGTGAGCTCGAATTGAGTGGCAAAGTACACCCTTCGTATTTCCCTGCGAGACCTGTTCTATTCGATATTTAAGACCTTGCTACAAATATACTGAATGAGCAGAGCTCTTGCTTGTCCTTGCTCCAAGTCTATTTTGTGAACTGATCAAGGTAAGGACGGAGAGTGGCAACTCATTTTTTCTGTTCATAATCCAGAGATTTCAACTTCGCCACAATGATGCAGGCAGGCGTACGGATCTCTTTGGTTTGCCTTCAACATGAAATGTTAGAGCTCATAACGCCATCTTCAGAATACTAATTTCTACCTAAAAAATGCCAAACTTTAAATGTCTATCATAAAACTAAAATGATTGGAAATCGCCAGGCTCAGAACGTTTTTCCCTGTGTTCAATCCAACGCCGAATCTCCTCCTTTGGGAGACCCGGTACTTTTTTGAACTGAGTGACTTGAAAGAAATTTTAGCTATTTTGCTATAATTTTACTGTCGGACTTTTCTGAAATATTCAATATTACTTCTTTTCTAAATTTAACAGAGAAATGTCGAAAAAACTTCCAACCATCGCAAATATTTATTAATGTTTTACTGAAACATGAATTTCTTCGACATTGACATTTTGATTTCGCAACCTGAATATGAATGGAAAGACTGAAATATGAATAGAATGATCATCGTCGTAATCATGCATCTTTAAATGTTTGGTTTTTGCAATATGGTATCGAGAAAAGTCTGTCACTCTTCTTGTTTACGATTTAGAAATTGAATAGTGTCAAGTTCTCAATTGAGTTGAAATATGAAATATGAAAAACGCTGTAATTTCGAAAATTATTCAAGATTTCTGAAAAGTTCAACAGTAGAATAATGGATAAGTAGCCAAAGTTTCTTTTGAGCCATTCAATTAAAAAAATAAGGCATTGAATTTACACCTACAGTCGTGCCCAAACGTTTAAAGGACAAGTCCGGGGTTGATATGATTGATGATAAAATACAAGATAATACCTCTATGAATTATGTATGATACTTTTTTCCACTATTTTTCGCCTTCTCCTTGTGAAATTACGTATTCAAATAAGCTATTTGAGCGAAGTGACGTCATATCCCGCAAAAGAAAACGAGGCTCTGTGATTGTTTTTCGCCTCTTAGTTTCTGCTAGCCTCTTTATCGTGTACTCGTGCATTGAAAATGGCACGAGAACACGATAAAGAGGCTTGCGACGATAAAGAGGCGAAAAACCAATCACGCAACCTCGTTTTCCTTTACGTGATATGACGTCATTTCGCTCAAAGTGCTTTTGTGAATACGTAATTTAACAAGCAGAAGGCAAAGAATAGTGAAAAAGTATCATACATCATTCATAGCAGTATTATCTTGTATCTTATCATCAATGATAACAACCCCGGACTTGTCCTTTAAGACCGAATTTTTGTCAACAACGTTTCTTGGCCTAACGATATGGAACCCTACCACTCTACCTAGTTTACTTTGTTAGAGTTCATTTAGATCAACTTTCCATGTAGATTTCAAATATTTGATGTTTTTTTTCTAATTTCGGCGCCATTTTGCTATGACGTCACAATGAAATATATAGAAATTCTCGGAAATTGCATTGGTTCTGCCGACAAGGGGTGTGACCCAAAAATTGTGTTACTCAGCTGAATTTTACATCAATCTATGCGCAGTTAATTTCTATTTTATGTTTGCAAAATATCAAAACTCCACGAAGACTATTGCTTCAGGGAAAAAGGTAGTGGAGGGCCTTATGTCCATAAAAATGCTTCATTTCCCTGAAGCCATAATATTGCTTCAGGGAAAAAGGTAGTGGAAGGCCTTATGTCCATAATAATGCTTCATTTCCCTGAAGCCATACAATTGCTGCAGTTAAAAAGGTAGTGGAGGGCCTTATGTCCATAATAATGCTTCATTTCCCTGAAGCCATACAATTGCTGCAGTTAAAAAGGTAGTGGAGGGCCTTATGTCCATAATAATGCTTCATTTCCCTGAAGCCATACAATTGCTGCAGTTGAAAAGGTAGTGGAGGGCCTTATGTCCACAGCTATGGCCATAAGTTTAAAACCACCCTTGGAAAAGCGTGAAAAACAATCTGTGCTTATGAGGTAAGAGCCTGTGATGTTCGATAATTCAAATAATGACACGATTCTTCAACATTAATTCGAATAACTTTGTGATTGTAACTTCAAACTAACAATCCAAGGGCTGGTCTTAAACTTATGGTCAAAGCTGTGGACGGAATGCCCTCTACTACCTTTTTCCCTGAAGCAATATTCTTCGTGGAGTTTCGATATTTTGCAAACAAATCGTAGAAATTATTTGTGCATAAAATGAAGTAAAATCCAGCTGAGTAACACAATTTTTGGGTCACACCCCTTGTCTGCAGAACCAATGCAATTTCCGAGAATTTCTATATATTTCATTTTGACGTCATAGCAAATGGCGCCGAAATTTAGAAAACAACATCAACATTTGAAATCTACATGGAAAGTTGATCTAAATGAACTCCAAGAGAGTAAAATAGGCAGAGTGTGGTAGGGTTCTATACAGTGGTTCTATATCGTTAGGCCAAGAAACGTTGTTGACAAAAATGTGGTCTTAAACTTTTTCCCACGACTGTATCTGTCTACCCCGATTTAAACATTTGGAACCTATGCTAGCTGAAGAGCTTAGCAATCTTACGAGTAGCTATAATTACCCTCCGAAAATTGAATTTCAAAAATACGCTAATTCATTCATTTCCCATTTGTTGTTCAATCTATTTTTTGGTGGACGTGAGAAAAGCCGAGTTCCAACTTTCTTCACGAGCTCAACATCGGAATCATTTGCAGCTATAGATTTCCCTGCACGACTTCAAGTCCGTCTCTCTGTAAAAGTTTTCCAAGATATTGACTGGGAAAGGATAGTGATCATTTTTCTCTTTTGGCCAAGGTAGAAATAGCAATTAGTTAGAATGCAGTCACGTGACCATGCAGCATCCCAATAAGATAGCCACGCCCTCTGGACCAAATGGTTAAAGGACAAGTCCGGGGTTGGTATGATTGATGATAAAATACAAGATAATACTGCTTTGAATGATGTATGATACCTTTTTCCACTATTTTTCGCCTTCTCCTTGTGAAACTACGTATTCAAATAAGCAATTTGAGCGAAGTGACGTCATATCGCGCAAACGATGACAAGGCTGTGTGATTGTTTTTTCGCTCCTTTAGCGTAGCAAGCCTGTTTATCGTGTTCTCGTTCCATATTCAATGCATTGGTAGACAATAAAGAGGCTTGCAACGATAAGAGATGAAAAGCAATCACGCAGCCTTGTCATCGTTTGCGCGATATGACGTCACTTCGCTCAAATTGCTTATTTGAATACGTAGTTTCACAAGGAGAAGGCGAAAAATAGTGGAAAAAATTATCATACATCATTCAAAGCAGTATTATCTTGTATTTCATCATCAACGATACCAACCCCGGACTTGTCCTTTAAACAAAGCATTTGTCAATAGTTCTCAATGGTGGAAAAATCCCTGTTCTACAAGGCTGCAAAGAGACCCATATATTGAAAGTGTTAAAAAAAGAGTACTCTTCGAGACTTACCATGATATGTTTTGTACTTGCGCTTTATTTGGCTGCAGACAACTCCCATTAAAATAAGGAGAATAACAATTACGACTGTCATTTGGAAAATGATTGATTGTGTATTTATAAATGAGATTGGTTGGTCTGCCCCTTTCTTTATCTGCAAGGCAAAGTAGATGGTTTCAATTGTCAATAGTATACCAAAAATTAATCCACCGTTGTAGAAAATATTGCAAAAACTCGATGGGGGTTGCATAATTTGTAGCAAAATTTTCTATGAGGGCTTGATCGAGAATTCTCTTTTGTTGTCTAAAAGTTAGCTACTGTAGCAAGATAAGGCTCAAATCCTTACTGGTTGCCAGAGCATGCGGAATCACCCAATTTCATGCTTGTCAGCCAATGAGATCACCGCTTTCTAGCCCCTCGAGACAAAATCGGTCGTTTGAGGTGAATTTTCTAGTACCCTCACAAAAACTGAAATGGGTGTTAAAGTACTTCAGTTATTTGCACTTTTTTAATAACTCAGTTGTGGGGATTTCCGTCCAGAATTGTTTACATGTTTAAACACATAGCTTGTTTGGTGCAGGAGCTGCGCTCAATTTCCGGTCGAAGAATATTGACCTTCGTTGAAATATCTATAGAAATCGCTACAAATGAGATATACAGATAACAATTTCAGCGATTATGCATACTGACCTGGGCCGGGTTGTTCAAACCACGATTAGCATTAATCTTGGATTAAAGGCATGCTTATGTTGTCATTTGTATAGTCCTAATCCGGTATTAGCCTAATACCAGTTTTGAACAACCGGGCCCTGAGCAATAACCCAAGCTCCTTCACTGCTATCACATCTCAAAATTGGAGGCAATTTCTAACGATTTCTGGTAGAGACATCATTTGGGCCTTAGCTTTACTTCGCTTAGAACTCATTCCATTGCACTTGAAAAGTTATGGTAAAATTCTCAAGCTAAATAATGCACTTACCCATGACTCAGACACCAGTTTGAATTCGTTTGCCTTTTTTACTTCAGCAAATTTTTAAACCTCGGTCCATATTTTTCTCTGCAAAATCTCTCCGCTTCAAACATTAAACAGTGAGCTTTGACATTGTATCATAAGAGTCTCGCATCAAAGAACATTCCTATACCGGGTGTCCCAAAATGATGTATCATTGTTTGATTGCTGACATGTCCATAGCCAATGAACCGATTTTCAAACACTTTATTTCATTTTATTGCCTAAAGCTAAATTGTATTTTAAGATGTTGGTTGTGGTATTACCAGTTTTTGAAAATCGGTTCATCGGTCATGGACATATAAGCTATCAAACGATGATACATCATTTTGGGACACACGGTAGAACGATCATACGCGGTTAAGCTGTTTAGCGAGGCACCTGTGAATTAGTTTCACGCATTTCGTTCTTTTCGTTCTGTTTTAAAGTCAAATGCGTGAAAACAATTCACGATTGCCTCGCTAAACATATAAAGCGCATGAAATCGTTGATCTATAGGAATGTTCTGTGAAGCAAGACTTTTATGATATAATGTCAAAGTTCTCTGTTTGTTGCTTGAAGCGGAGAGACTGTACAGAGAAAAATATGGACCGAGGAAAGTTTTTGCGATTCACCCACAACTGATCGTTTCTTTTAAAAATTTGCTAAAGTAGAAAAGGCTAACGAAGTCAAACTGGTGTCTGAGTCATGGGTAAGTGCATTATTTAGCTCAAGAATTTTACCATAACTTTTTAAGTGTAATGGAATGAGTTTCAATTGAGGAAAAGCTTAGGCCCAAATGATGTCTCTACCAGAAATCGTTAGAAATTGCCTCCAATTTTGAGATATGATAGCAGTGAAGGAGTTTTGGTTATTGCTCAGGTCAGAATCACTGAAATTCTTATCTGTATATCTCATTTGTAGCGATTTCTATAAATATTTCAACGAAGGTCGATATTCTTCGAGCGGAAAATGAACGCAGCTCCTGCCCCAAACAAGCTATGTGCCTAAACATGTAAACAATTCTGGACGGACTTCCCCACAACTGATTTATCAAAAAATAGTGCAAATAACTGAAGTATTGTAGCATCCATTTCAGTTTTTGCGAGGGTACTAGAAAATTCACCTCAAACAACAGATTTTGTCTCCAGGAGCTAGAAAGTGGTGATCTCATTGGCTGACAAGCATAAAATTGGATTATTTCCGCATGCTCTGGCAACCAGTAAGGATTTGAGCCTTATCTTTACTGGCAGATCTTAGATCAAATGACGTGGGAAATTTGAACATTTTATAAGGTTTATTCGATTTCTTTGTGAGATAAGATGAGCTGAAGACAAGCGGCGATGTAATTTTTACTAACATGCATCGCGCTCCAGTTACATATATTAAGCGCGTCTGCAGGGATTTGGTTAAAGACCGTAATAAATCGTATATAAAAGAGTTTTGATAATATAAATAGAAACAATGTCTAGTTCTTACCTTAAAACCAGCAGTTACATCTGCCAAGGTTTGTAGTATTTGGCGTTCCTCGACCTTTATATAGTCCTCGAACGTACTTGCAGCGTTAGTCATGTCATTTGACAAAATAAAACCGAAAGAGAAGGGATATTGTATCAGTTCAACAGCATATATATCTGGATGATTGAATACGTCAGGTTGAGATGCTGCCGATGCCACATCAACCAATGCTGACCGCACTTTGCGTCTTTTCAGTGCGTCGGCAATATCCTCGATGGTTCGATATAATGCTTCTGCAACGACAAGACAAAATATTGCTCAAGCTGATAAACAGACAAGATAGCTTGTTTAAAAAAATAACGAACTGGATTTGTCCTTGATTTATTTTCGTGGAATTTTTTTTATTTTGCAATTTTCTCAGGCTAATTGGCCAAAGGTTTGGTTTAGAGGTGGACGCAAATTTGGACTCTGAAATTAACATTCAACTATCGAAGCACCCATATCAACGAACGAGATGTCTGTGTTCAAGGTATCTATTGAGGAATGTTTTGTGAATGATTCACCAAGGATTTATCTATTGAGGAATGTTTTGTAAATGATTCACCAAGGATTAAAGCTAAATTTTCATGTCGCTTGAACCAAATGTATTTTGGGATACCCCTACTTGGAAAAAAAAGGATTACGAGTAAGGGAGCGGTCATTGTTAATCTTGGGTAACAGGGCTAATGATAATTCTACACAATTAGACAACATTTCATACCCCGTCTTGAATATACAGAGTGTCCCAAAGAAATTTTGCCCCGTTTGCTTGAAGATTGCGACAAAACGGCAAAATATTCTCGCCAAACTTTGTTATGATGTTGCTTTTCAGCTGTTCTAATAAATTTTGCTACCATTCCCGTAGAGATCCTTTCAAAAATCATGGAGCTATGACCTTCAGCAGACCAAATTTGACTGATGACTAAAACCAGTGGTCAATCATTTTGTCTTACTATTTTGCAGCGATAAATAGCTTCATGTAATGTAAGAAATATTTTCTGTAAGGTAACAAATAATTGAAAATTTTTTAATGATTATCAGAATTTTGAAAAAGCTACGGCATTAGGCTGCTGTTTTATTTCATTCATGGAAATAACACCATGGAGCAAAATCATGCAACATTTTAGCGAGAATCTTTTGCCGTTTTTTTTGTCATCTAAGACAAACGGGGCACAATTTTTTGGAATACCATGTAGAAAAATAGGTTTTATACCCCTTTACCATTCAACAAAATGATTTGCTACCCCATCCAGAACTCTTTGAGGAAATATAAAAGATATATGCACACATACCAATTAGTCCCAGGCTATTTTCGTACCAATCCAGTGATTCATCATTTCCAGATGTCTGTTAAATTTACTTTTGAATGTTGACGGATGACTTCATAGAAATAATTTTGAAGCAAAATAGTTTTGCACCCATAGCAATTCTCATTGATAATTTCGCACCCCCACAAAGTGATGGAAACAATGTTCATACTTCTATCACAAATCTCCCCCTCCCCGGTACCCAGGATTAAAAATGACCAATCCCTAACTGTATATTTTCTGACTTTGACATGAGGATTACTTAATGGATATGCGTGCATACAAGATCTCGAAGAATGGCCAATTTATCACATCTTATGCATTATTGATAGAGTAAAATTTGAGGAATACTTACTGGTATTTACTTTCGCATTTCGACGAATTGCAATTTTGTGACCAGCTGAGTCGTGAATGGCTGCAATCTGAAACGTAGATGCTCAATCTGATAAACAATTGTGCTAAAGATGACAGGGAATATTTACCATGATCTTTGGCGTTTGAAAGAATTGTGAATGATTTGATTTGTCAATTTACCATGTAACGCAATGGATCGTGGGAAAAATTCCATGGTGCCATCCGCAGCGTGATCATCTATCTAGCTTCTAATTTCCTAACAGACTCCAAATGACATAGATCAGCGGTACTACAAGAATTCAAACCCAAATACTAGCCTGCTACAGTATGTTCATTCAACTGATGGACAATTCTCAGTTCACGGGCTGATTAACAATCATTTACCTTGTGAAAAGGCGATACCTTTGTCATTAAGCTTATATAAAGAAGCTTTCAGGAACGTTCCGTGATAAATGGTGCTATTTTGCGATATATAAAGCTGGTTGAAAGAGGGCGTCTCTGACACAGTGGGATCTTAATGCCAAAATCGAAATTCTCATTTCTTGGCTCAGAAATGTCCGATTTGTATGAAATCAACTTTATTTACCAAATGAATATAACAGCTTTTAACGGATTGCCAGCCAGAAGAAATACGGATTCTAATTTTACGCTTAATTGGACATGCTCAGGGGCAGCACGATTTTGGCATTTTTGGCAACAAAATGTGGAAATTTCATTTTTACACTTGAAAAACAAAAAAGTGACTCAAAGTGACTCTACCAGACTCACTTTTTGTGGAAGTACCATGTCTCAGCTGAAAATCTACCAAGGGGATCGTGCAGAATTGTACAGAAAAAAAAGTTATACGCAATTAAAAAAGTCAAGTGTACCTCTTGATTTTGAAGAAAAAGTTGGGCTTTTTTTGTTGCTTTTTAAGCAACATGAAATTGAATGGAATTGTTGAAAGTAACTGCTAGTGACTTCAATTCATCTTTTGGGGAAATTCAAATCGTAAAATTGAAATAAAGCTTTTTCACTGCTCCTCCGCAGAGACAGATAATAGAGCAGTGTAGGCTGCTTCTTTTTTATCATTTCTTCACACAGCGTTAGGTCATCAACTTTATAACGTCCAAGATAACTTCATTATGAAGTGCACTAACTTTTAAGCTAGTTACATCTAGAAAACTTGATAAAAGACTATGATTTAGTTATTATTTACGAATCGTATTTTGTTTCTTCAATAAAACTTCATTCGTACATAGACTGAATCAGTGATTCCTCCTCATTGGAAACATGGGCAACAGGAGAAGAGTATCCTTTTTTGTTGACATATCTTGTCTCACATTGTAATTACCGGAGCTGATTTTGTTAGCATTCTGATAAAAATCTCATGAATGCTGGCTTGAACAGAAGTCTGTCTCGGTCTTTCAAATGCAGGACGGAGGAACAATTGCTATTTGGTCTGAGAGTGGAGTTGAAGCATGGAACAAACAGGTATGCTGTTTCCGTAAGGGGGGAGGGGGCAGGATGTAGAGTGAGACAGACTTCTGTACAAGTCAACATTCATGACATTTTTGTAAGAATGCTAAAAAATCAGCTCCGGTAATTACAAAGGTGAGACAAGATATGTCAACAAAAAAGGACACTCTTCTCCAATTTCCCATGTTTCCAACGAGGAGGAATCACTGATTCAGTCTATGTACGAATGAAGTTTTATTGAAGAAACAAAATACGATTCGTAAATATTAACTAAATCATAGTCTTTTATCAAGTTTTCTAGATGTAACTAGCTTAGAAGTTAGTGCACTTCATAATGAAGTTAACTTGGACGTTATAAAGTTGTTGACCTAACGCTGTGTGAAGAAATGATAAAAAAGAAGCAGCCTACATTGCTTTGTTATCTGTCTCTGCGGAGGAGTAGTGAAAAAGCTTTATTTCAATTTTACGGTTTGAATTTCCTCAAAAGATGAATTGAAGTCACTAGCAGTTACTTTCAACAATTCCATTCAATTTCATGTTGCTTAGAAAGCAACAAAAACAGCCCAACTTTTTCTTCAAAATCAAGAGGTACACTTGACTTTTTTAATTGCGTATAACTTTTTTTTCTGTACGATTCTGCACGATCCCCTTGGTAGATTTTCAGCTGAGAAGTGGTACTTCCACAAAAAGTGAGTCTGGTAGAGTCACTTTGAGTCACTTTTTTGTTTTTCAAGTGTAAACATGAAGTTTCCACATTTTGATGCCAAAAAATGCCAAAATCGTGCTGCCCTTGTGCATGTCCAATTAAGCGTAAAATTAGAATCCTTATTTCTGCAGGTTGGCAATCCGTTAAAAGCTGTTATACTCATTTGGTAAATAAAGTTGATTTCATACAAATCGGACATTTCTGAGCCAAGAAATGAGAATTTGGAATTGGCATTAATTAGCCAATGAGAGGAAGATTTGATAAAATTGCCATGAAATTGACACTTGTAGATTTCACCAAACTTTGACCCCGATTTTCTCTGGGCTCGCAATTCCGATTTCAATGAAATGTTTTTTATTTTGATGGCCAACATATCTAGTTTTGAGTGGTATGATCAGTGGTCAGAAATAAGCATCTTCATTTTTTAGACCAGGCTAGGAATGAGGTACGGGTCACTTCTAAGCGGAGAAATTCATATGGGTATTTTGAGGTACCTACGACTCTAGGCATCTTGGAACGTGATGGTGATCAGCGATCTGTTGGGGTTTAGGGGTTAAATCGGGGGTTAAAGTTTGACCACTCTGAGCAAGCACCTCTGCGGAGGAGAACCAAGGTTTTCCTTTTAAATGGCGAAAGGGATGGCTTAGATCTGACCAAATTAAGCTAAAAAGCACTTTATAAAGAAGTTAGATGCTGAAGGATAATTAGCAGCTTCTTCAAACAACGGTCACGTGACATGAAATCACCCTTTTCCTTATATGGTAACTATCAATATATAGCCAAAAATGTGTTACGAAAAGGGGAAAATGCGACTGGTGCCACTTCTATGTTTTACTTGGAAGTACTTGCACCATGGTCAACGTACCAAATACTACGTAATAATTTAAAGGAAAGTATCCCTGATACTCCGTGTCACTATTAACGCCATTTTCGTCGCAATCATCAAAGGAAATGTCATCTTCCACTCTACCAGCAATTCTTCAATGCCTTCTGGGAATGCACTCTCAGTCCACTTGATTTCAAATGTTCTTTCCCATCCATGCTGAGATATATCGCATGTAAGCATTCTTTGGGCTGAGAGGTTCCTAGATTCTCGCGATAACATTTGCACGTAAAGTGTGCAGTCGCAAAGATGATTGGTATGTAGGAGGCAACAATGTATCTACTACTTTGTTTTGAATGAGGTAATTTCTGTCGAAAAGCTTCTTACAAGCGATATTCACATTATTCTGACAACATCCATATAGAATGTAAGCAAATTTAGCAATTCTTCTATTACCCTTTCTTTGATACGCAACGAGATGACCCAAAGGCAAGAAAAGTACTGATATATTTTAGTTTCTAACAACCCCTTTCCAATATGCTAATATGCAATTTTGAAGAAAAGGAAGAGATGTAATGTGCTTAACTATTATATGTTGTCAGAATAATGTGAATATCGCTTGTCAGAAGCTTTTCGACAGAAGTTACCTCATTCAAAACAAAGTAGTAGATACATTGTTGCCTCCTGCATACCAATCATCTTTGCGACTGCATACTTTACGTGCAAATGTTATCGCGAGAATCTAGGAACCTCTCAGCCCAAAGAATGCTTACATGCGATATATCTCAGCATGGATGGGACAGAACATTTGAAATCAAGTGGACTGAGAGTGCATTCCCAGAAGACATTGAAGAATTGCTGGTAGAGTGGAAGATGACATTTCCTTTGATGATTGCGACGTAAATGGCGTTAATAGTGACACGGAGTATCAGGGATACATTCCTTTAAATTATTACGTAGTATTTGGTACGTTGACCAAGATGCAAGTACTCCCAAGTAAAACATAAAAGTGACACCAGTCGCATTTTCCTCTTTTCGTAACACATTGTTGACTATTTATTGATACTTACCATATAAGGAAAAGGGTGATTTCATGTCACGTGACCATTGTTTGAAGAAGCTGCTAATTATCCTTCAGCATCTAACTTCTTTATAAAGTGCTTTTTAGCTTAATTTGGTCAGATCTAAGCCATCCCGTGCGCCATTTAAAAAGGAAACCTTTTTTCTCCTCTGCAGAGGTGCTTGCTCAGAGTGGTCAAACTTTAACCCCCGATTTAACCCCTAAACCCCAACAGATCGCTGATCACCATCACGTTCCAAGATGCCTAGAGTCGTAGGTACCTCAAAATACCCATATGAATTTCTCCGCTTAGAAGTGACCCGTACCTCATTCCTAGCCTGGTCAATTTGGGTATTTCTTTCACTTGCTTGGCCTGTAAAAAATGGGTTAGAGTTCATAACTACATGTTATTTGCCGTGTATTGCCGTAAGGACAATAATTCAATAGATATACCTCTTGACCATATAACTGGTTGTCTTTTGCTACAGTGACAGTCAAGGAAGTTGTGAGCTTGGCAGAAAGAAGCGATAAAGTGATCAAACCAACAATCATCCAACCATCGCAAAAAGGCGTGCAGGCTTCGATTTTGGCGTCAGATCTCCATAACTATGAAAATAAGAAATATCTTATGGTCCACGAAAGGAGTTATTTTTTTGGTCCAAATTGGCTACAAATGAGTTTCAAAATGGAAAAAATGCTAAATATAGATAAAGGGCAAGTTGTATGTTTTATTCTCAATTGGCTCATTTGTCTAAAAGTGGAGGTAATTTTAGGGCTTTTGTTAGTAGGCACGAGTAACCATAGATTTGCGATGACACAATGCAAGAAAACAGACTGTTCTTCTTTTGGAATAATGGGTTTACGCGTAGGCTAATCTAGACCAGGCTTTTTGAAGCATCCTCAGGCCTGGGGGGGGGGGCTAAATTAGCTCCCCCCTCAGAACTCCGAATTAACAAGGGCTAGCAAGATGATTCTTGGTCATATTATGTAAATTAATGTGAAACTTCTGAATATCTAATTCATGTTACTCTAATTGTTGTATTTTCTATGACGTCATCAATGTTCTTTGTTTTGCGCCAAAAACAGCACTGGTACAGATTTACTGTAGGAAATCTCTTAAGAGGAATATTATGCTTCTTATAACTTTAATTGACAAATTATTTATTACCTAAATTCATTAGAAATATAAGTGATGAATGACGTCATACAAAATAAAAACAAAAAATAGGTTATTTCCATATTGTCTTATTGAATTATGGTTGCACTAAAATGTTCATCCATTTATCTCACTTTTGTCTTGAATAAAACAAACAAGATATTAAAGCTACTTTTTGAGAAATTGTTATATGTCCAAAACTACATGAGATATCGATTCAAAGCCATTTCAGGTCTTCAAAACAACGAGGATCGTGCTTCATTTTGCCTGAGAATATCTTTAAATACCTAGGGACTATAAACTTGCTCTGAAGACTTCCTACTGGGTTGCCTATTCCTTAGGTTAAAATGAAGCACGCTCCTCGTTGTTTTGAAGATTTGAAAATGGTTGTAAATCGATCCCCTGTTTTTACGACTATTTGAGGATTTCAGACATGCCCTTTTCCTCAAAATCCTTAATTTTGGAAATTTACCGTGCGAAAAAAAATTCCAAAAAATACTCATAGCATCGGCTATAGTCTTTTAGCGACAGAACAACGTTTGAAATATTTCAATCGGCAACTTACTCAATTTTCTGTAACAGATCGCGTTGGGTCACTTTTTTCTGGGTCACTTTTTTCTTGGTCACCTGGTATCATCTTTCAAACATTTATTGCAAAAGAATCTATGCACACTTCGCAAAATATAGCCTGTTTGTTACAAGTAAACATAGAGAGACTGCTGGGTTAACAAGAACATTCTGCTTGATAATGAGATACAGCTATTATGAAATATTATGATTAATACAATGTCTTACCCAACGGTTGTCATGGTGACATATGCCCAGTAAATACCGCTACATACGCCTCTTGGAAAACTTTTCAGAAATTCGTCTGCATTTTCTCTGTAGTCCTGCAAATAATTTTGTATTTCAGTTGGCTACCCACTAACGTGTTTCAGAGTAAGATAAGTTAATAATTAGGTTTTTGCTTTCGCTATCGTTACGTTATTCTGCTCATCACAAAACATTGGGCACACAATATCATGGAAGTAATCTGTGAAGGTTAGTTAGTGGTCCTACAGAACCGTCGAGAAGGGGGGAGGGGGGGAAGTTAGCCCAGTTAGTTATCAGGGGGGCTCTGAACCTTAACGGGCCCAGAAAAGTAAGGGAGGTTTTTTCTTTATTCTCAGTTTTTCTACTAGGACCATGGGTTTTCGATCTTTCGATATCTCCTCCGCAGTACTATGAAAAATTTCCCCCGCAGATACATATTATCCAGCGCTCCTCCATAGAAGCACAGCAACAGTATGTAACTACCCATGCTAGGACTGCACGGCCATTGGTATTCAAAACTTAGCTTTACAAGCGAGATAAAGAAACTTTCCATTTAAAACTTATTTTTTAACAGTGTAGAAGAGGGTATGTCCCAAAAGAAAAATGGCATGGTCCAAGAAATTTACCGGCGCCTTTGCCAAGGGCCGTGCCACACCCTCGACGGACATGTGGTCATATTTTTTGAAAATATTTTGATTATTTTTACGTAAGGGCCTGACAGCAAATAATCTCATTTTTAGAAATGCAAAGAACTCTTTCCAAAGAATCATCGTTGAAATTTGACCCAACAAGACTGCACTGTGCTAATATGTGCAACTGTTTACGAAAAATGTCCTGAAAATCATTGAAACGTTACGTCAGATTGTAGCTGTTTCTTCATTTGTGCAGAATGCATTTCTACAGAATAAGTTTATCACTTCGTGCAAAACATAAAAATTCCAAAGAGGGTCAGAGATACACCCAATTTCAGAGTCATCAAAAGGATACATAGACTTGAAAACTTACCAAAGCCCAAATGCCGAAGCCTCCAGTTTGGGGGGTATTTTATCTTCAGCGGTTGATTTCTTATCATTTATCGCTCGTAAAAGTCGGAGAACTTCTTCTGTTGAAGCTTCATGAAGAGAAAACCTGTTAAATGAATTTTCTGGACTTTGAATAATTGCTAGAACACTTGGGTGATTGTGGGATTTTGAAGAATCAGTCTAACTATACATCGGTCGTCTAAGAAGGGTACCTTTTCAGCAATACTGGGGGGTTTTTTCCCCGAGGATTTTTCAACGATATTAATGTAATGGTCATTAAAAACTTCAACAAGTTCTTTATCATCGGTTATAATTTTGTCCTCTTTGACTAAGGTGATGTCATTACCATGTAGCCCTCCTTTATTGGAAAGAAAGGGTTTGACGAGATTCCAAAAATCTTGATTTGAAACTAACCCATTGCTTGTTGCATTCTTAAAATGGTTTCTAATCGCTTTCTTCCTTAGTGAGACGCAATTATTCCGCTGTTTTTTAAACTTTATTTTATTTTCCTTTGAAGGATGCTTTTTTAGTTTCTTTTGAAGCCTAGATCGGGTATAATTTCTTTCCTTAGATCTCGATTCATAAATGGAGCAGTGTTCTCTCGAAGGATCTTAGTTTTCAATGGTGCATGTTTGTCTATTAGCGCACGAAAAGTTTTGGTAATGTGTTCATATGCTTCATCTGCACTTTGATGATCAATTTCAAAATTTGCATTTCAAAAGAGTAACTATGAGCCCATGATAATTACTCAGTCCTGTTTCAAATACACATGTTTTTTGGAATAGTCTGGGTCGATTTGTTAGAAACACATCAATAGAACATGCATGATGGTGGGATGGGCCCCTTTGTGCACAAGGGGGTGATATTATCCAGAATCTTATAGAACAAAGTCAGCCGTCTACTCCACCTGCGGGAATTTAGTGATTCCCAGCCAAGCTCTGCGTACAGTGTTTCACCCGATGTTCCCCTCCAAGTTCCTGTCACAGCAAGAGCAGCAGAATACTGGACAGACTCAAGTTTTTCCATTAGATTTGGTAAAATGATGTTTTGTGTGAATTCACATACCCTTGCTGGAATATGATAGATAACATTCCCGTAGTCCAGGTGGGGCCGCACATAGAGTCATATAGCTTATATAATGGAAGTTAAAATGGCAGCTTAGAAGCTGCAGTCAACTCGGTTGGAATTTAATGCAGAATACACAAGGTAAGCATTCAAATTAATTCAAAATATGGAAATAGCAAGATAGACACATTCTCCACGTCAAGGTAAGCATTGAACTTCATTTGAAATATGAGTATAGAAATAGCAAGTGAGATACATTCTTAACGTGTCAGAATCGCCCATGGTAAAATTCACAGGAGTAAAACCAAAAGAGGCCTTAACCCTATTCTAACCGGGTAAAAAAAGTTATTTTTTACCGGGGGAGGGGGCGTTTTTCGCCCCCCTGCTTTTCTCCGCAAGTATAACAGCTATGACAATGAAACTTGCACTGTATCATAATCAAACAAAGGATGATCTAAAAATTGCGTCAATCAATGAGAAATCGAGCTATTTGCAAAAAGGGACCCATTATAAAATCGGCGAAAAAACATGCAAATGCCTGCTTGATACCATTAGTTTGTAGTTTCATATGGTTTCATGCGGATATTTTTGGTTTCTAATAAATCAACTAATTAAATAATGGAAATTTGATTCAATGCAAAAATTGTCAGCTCAATAATTATGATTAAAAACCATTAATTTCGCACAATATTGGTAAAATCAAGTACCTTAGTCGATAATTGAGGTAATTCCGTGAATTTTGCATGCAAAAATTAATAATTAATTAGGAATATAATGTCATGAAGATTGATGACGTCTTAGAAAAAATAAACTGCTAATGTCAGCAAATATAAAGAAGTTAAATATCAGATGAAAGTACTTATCGAAACAAATTGAATGGTATATATTTTGTGGAGATTTAGTAACAAAGAAAGAAATTAGTGCCATTTTAAAGAATTTCTTTGTGACCACTCTCCAAATATGGGCGTGTGGGGGTCACGTGGTCAAACAATAGGTATCGAAATTTCTATTTTCTGATTGCCAACTAAATGTTGGGAAAAGTCAGGAGCTATTAAAAAGAATCTGATAGGGGGGGGGTGGAAAATGCCCCCCCCCCCGGTTAAAATAGGGTTAATGGTACATTTAAGTCTTCAATGAAAAAGAAAAGATGATAAATGAATGCGAATGAGTAAATAAGGAGAAAGAACTGCGAGAGAAAGAAATGTAAGAGAAAGAAATGAGAAGGATCGAGATCTTTGTGATTTTTGTATGTGATTTTTTTGTGATTTTAAGGAAGGTGTACGAACAAAAAATCAGTGATTTGCCCCTCGGAATATGGTGCATCAGTGCAAAAAATTGAATCAATTGAGAACAACTTGCTTTTTTTCACAAATTTCAACTTTTAACTCTTTCATACTGCATGAAAGCACATTGCTCGACCAGATTAGAAACTGAGTAAAAACCAAGCCATCGACCAGCTTACACCGGGAAGTGCCCCTGACCTGGTCAGCTATCGCTATTTCCTTTTTTCTGTGGAGTTTAAAAGTTTTAATGTAGTTTTGACTCTTGATCCTAAATAGATGGTATGTTTGTGATGTGAAAATGAATTTTTTTGCTCAAGAGCAAAAGCTTTCAAAAACAAAGTCACAGCGAAAGCACGTTTTTACCATCGGCGTAGGGGAACATAAAATTTGGGGGGGGGGCTGTCCGACAAAAAGTCCATTGCTTGAGAATTTTTTGCCCGACTTGAGACGGATTTCTGCCCGATTATGGCTGATTTTTGCAAATTTTCCTGACGTTGGGGGGGGGGCTGTAGCACCCCCAACCCCCTGTCTCATACGCCTATGGTTTTTTACTTTAGTGCTCAAATGCATGTTTTCTCCTGAGAATTTTGCAAGCTTGGCTGAACATTCCTGAATCTCGAATAGTTTGTAGAGGGTTAGAATGAGAATGTTCTGAACAAAAATCACATGTTTTGGATTGTTCTGCAAGGCGCGAGAGCCAGGAGCCAGCGTTACAATTGCCTCGTGTTAAAATTGTCCCCGGTCTCCCTTACATTGGACCTTTGTCTAACTCCCACTTTTTTAGAAGGGCTACCAGGAGAGAGCAGGGTTACATAGATCGGGGTTTCTTTTTCCAGCTAGAATATCATTGGCTCGAAAAGAGAGAACAGGGGAGTTTTCATGGGGGCTTCGAACGAGAAAGGGAGATCATCCTCAGCTGCAAGGGACTGACAATAAAAAGCTCCAATAGTTCCACTGCTCCGTATTATACACCTTCAATTGCGAAGCAGCAGTCATATCCTGTTGTTTGTGTAATTAGATCACCACTTGGGTGGTTTTAATTACGTGCCCCCACTCCCCCTGTTTCAATGTTTCAACAATATTCTAGTACCTTATCAACACTGAGTTCGGGAGAAGAAAAGGTCAGGAGATCCTAAACGTATGTCCTTGCCTCGATAGTTAGAAAATATCATGAAAACACCAACCAAAATTTCAGGGATCCCAGCCTCTTTTCGCAAGGATTGAGGGTCTGGAGACCAGATTTTTCACTTCCAAAGTAGAAAAGCATTTTGCCCTAAATTTGCATCAACAAATCATTCATCCACTCTTTTGACATAGGGCTCTGCACTATCTACAGAGTTTTGATTTTTGATTAAATTAGCCTAAAGCTGATTGAAATTTGTTTGTGTCCTGATACCTATGCTTTCCACAATTTTTAAAACAAATTTCTCTACCTCAAAACAAAGAAGATGATAGGCTTTCGTTTGAAACAAAGTACGTGAAACTTGGACCACTCTGGGTTGATCTATATGACATTTCAAAGTTACCCTGTTAGTGCAAAATTATACCAGAAGTTTCAATGTAACTTTAATTAAAAATTTATTTCTTGACACTCAGTGGTCCAATTTTTTAAGCTTTGTCCACATTTTGATACGTTAGGATCTCCTCTTCAAGGAGAGCCCAACAAAGGGGTATTTTCCAAAATTTCATTTTGTCCTATTTATTCCATGCTCAGGATAATTATGCATTTCTATTTTTTGGGACACCCGCTACATAGATTGGTCAATTCTCAGCATCTCTTATCAAAGCTGTTTTTAAGGGGGCCAAATCAGCCCCTCCCCCCTCCGATCTTGATGCCACTGAAATGAGCCTTGTCCAGATCAGGTTCAAGGAGCGATGAGGTTCACACATACCACACAGCTATATTTATTAAATAACATTGCTGGGTTCTTTCTCGCTTTCAATGTATTGAGTTTCAAGAACGTTTGCCTGTGAGTTTGCAAGATGGAGAGGTTTTTGATCAACTAAACAATCTGGCTTATCATTTCTTTTCTCCGTAGACTCTTCGATCATGTCTGACTGCAGTCTGAACAACCTGAAAAAGTTAACATTCCTTTTCTCTTGCTTGACCCTGATTGGATTGAGCATGCCTGCAAGCTACGGTGAGCGGTTTCTTCTCATTAGTTTTTGCTAAGTGTAGCCTAAGCATTAAAGGTCAGATAAACCCAATTGCGATTTTTGATATAATAAGCTTTAAAGGACAAGTCCTGGGTTGGTATGATTGATGATGAAATACAAGATAATACTGCTATGATTGATGTGTGATACTTTCTTCCACTATTTTTCGCCTTCTCCTTGTGAAATTACGTATTCAAATAAGCAATTTGAGCGAAGTGACGTCATATCGCGCAAACGAAAACGAGGCCGTGTGATTGTTTTTTGCCTCTTTGTCGTAGCAAGCCTCTTTATCGTGTTCTTGTGCCATTTTCAATGCATGAGTGCACGATAAAGAGGCTAGCAGCGATTAAGAGGCGAAAAACAATCGCACAGCCTCGTTTTCGTTTGCGTGATATGACGTCACTTCGCTCAAATTGCTTATTTGAATACGTAATTTCACAAGGAGAAGGCGAAAAATAGTGGAAAAAGTATCATACATCATTCATAGCAGTCGTATCTTATATTTTATCATCAATCATACCAACCCCGGACTTGTCCTTTAAACTATCAGGAATCCGATGGCAGTAATATTTTTAACTATTGGGGTTCAAAAGGGTCGATTTGAAGAGGGGGAGGGGGGTTTGAAGAACGGCACTCCTTCCAAAAACTGCGTGATGATATAGTCCTGGAACTAGCTAAGGCGTGACGCGAAGTGAGTCATAACAATTCCAAAGAGAGGCACAGCTTGGGCACAGGAAGAAGTAAACAGTTAATGAAACGCACGGCGTGGCGGACATATCTCGATCAGTTTACATCGCTGTCTCTGTGTGTTTTTCAACAAAATGTAGGATACTAGGAGTTTCTATTATATTTCCGTCCGAAGATCGAGCATGGAGCAACGCATCTAACGAGCTTTCTCTCGATGATATAGAAGAAGCAAAATGAAGAGCCCGGTTAGGCCAAGTTAGGCCTACTAGGAGCTGGTGCTGATTGACGTTGTGGTCGATTTTGTCAGTCCATACTTTAACGTTTGTGAGCCTCTGGAAGACGAATAATGGCTGTAGAATTATTATCAAGAGGGAAGAGAAGCAGAACGGTGGGAATGATTCAACAGACGCTCTGATGGAAGAGAACCGTGCCGTGGTTGATGCAAGGTACGTTTTTTAGCATTTGTAACCCCTACATTTAGTTTAGTTAGGGTAGCTGACCCTCTTGTGGTTGGTCATCTGATAAATATGGCGCTGTCTTTGGCATAAACTGTCAATTTAAAACTTGACGGTCCCAAGTGCCTTACAAAGACAAAGCAAAGATACATCTGTCATGCATACAGAGGAAATAACCACGTCTTATTTGCAGTTTTGACAAAAATTTGATCCGATATATATGTAAACCTGTTTGTTGGTTTCCTTGCCTATTTATGCTTTATTTTGTGTTATTCCGTTGCTTTTCTTGTTGCTTGTCTTTGTCTTATTAGGCCTGGTTCTAAAAGACTATATCCTGTTTGAATAGAAACCAATTACATTTTGAATGTATACTTTGGGCTGATATTAATAATTTATGATTATCAGAGTCATGTTGCACTCATGTTAGCCTTGGACAGCTTAGGCCCTACTTTGCCCCAGCTCACTTGCTACCTTCCTAAATCAAACTTTGCAATTTCTCTAGATGCAGATGGGGCAAATGTAGAATTGATCTACTTGCTACTGACCTGTATAAAAGCCTACTGCAAACACTTTACTGAAAGTTTTAATTAAGGAAGATGCATGTAAGGAAGTTTCAAAATTGTTATTCGTTAGTCCATGTATACAACCAATGTCACTTTACAGTGCGCAATGGCATGAAGATATCTTGATGGAATGGATGATATCATGATTCTCGCAACAATACTTAAAGTGATATGATTATCTCTGAAATAGAGACATGCAAGTTTTCTTTCATAAAGAACTTGGATCAGCCCATGGTAGTAAAAGTTTCTTAATGTCATAAAAATGTCTGCATTTTGATAAAACAGCATAAATTTCTTAATTTGCTTCCAATTTTGTGGGGCATAAATTATGATATAATTCGTACCCAGAATTACATATATTTTTGTTTATTGAAATCCAGCACAATTTAGCAAGAAAAAAGAGTAGTATCAGGGTCAAAACACAAATCATAATGAATACTCCTCAAGAATAGAGAAATCAGTCTTAATAAAACTACGGATTGTTGATAGGCGTATTGCCAACAGCTTCCAAGACCAAACTGCGTAATATTCATTACAGAAAGTAAATTGCTAGCTGTCTACATTTGCATATCCCTCTCATTTATGCCCAGTTCTACATGCCTAATTAAAGATGACTTCTCCTATCTTTCCAGAGTTATGCGAACTGTTGTCTACCAAGGATTTGCAGGGCTGATTCCTGGAAACCTCAGAAAGATGCCTACCACTATACTGTTAGCCCAGGGGGGGGGGGTACTCTGTTATATTCAGGATAGGATGCTCAGGTTACTTTTTGGGACTAAAATTTAGGCAAGGATTATTTTTTTGGGTCAATGATTTGTACAGTTATTATTTTGGGTTCAAGAAATTCTGGCCTACTTTTTTGGGTCTCAAATATGAGAAAAAGTAAAAATTTGGAAAAATGTAATTTACAAACAAAATTAGAGCCAAATAACAGTACTAAAATCGAAAAACATAAATAGCCAAACACATTATGAGAAATCTGATCAGTTAGGGCAATTTTATACAGATTTAAGATACTGACTTCATTGGGTATGTAAGGTCGGAAAAATTATTTTTTGGGTCTATTTTCATGCTTGAAATTACTTTTTTGGGTTGATGCGTTGTACCCCAGCCTGAGCACCCCTATCCTAAATATGCCTGAGTATCCCCCCCCCCTGGGACTGTTAGCCTGTGCCTACTGCCTATAATGCAATCAGAGAGATGGAGAGAGCAGACAGGTTACACTCAATTGGATGAAAATGAAATAAACTGACCCCGGGGGGGGGAGTACTTCACATATTTTGGGTACGGGGACGTTTCATCGGGAAGGGTATCGATCTTCGCGATTTTGGTATAAGGAACGGTATCGATTTTCGTGATTTCGATTAAGGAACGATTTTGGTATACTTTTTCGGAAAATTGGTATAAGGTCTGGTATACTTTTACGGAAAATTGGTATTAAGAAGGGATATGTTTTTGAAGCTTCGATGGCACGTCCCCGACCAAAATCTGGTCAAGTGCCCCCCCCCCCTGGAAACTGACACTGATCATCATAAGGACAATATTCACTACTTTGTAACCGAGTATTCTATGTGTCGACCCTTCGAGCCTCGAGCCTTGTGTTTCGAGCCTCGAGCCTTCGAGCCTTCTATTTCGAGCCTCCAGCCTTTGAGCGTTGTATTATAGAGTTCCGAGCCCTCGAGCCTTACATCTTGAGCATCAAGCGGCATATTGCCAGACTGAATCAAACATAATAATAAATGAGGCGACATGTTTTTATGAAGGTATGTATCAACTAAGAACACAGAACTCTAACAATATACCCTAGAAAACTATATTTTGAAAATGAGATTGAAAGCAACGGCATAAGAACTTAAGGCATAAGAGCTTTTTTCAGTCCTTGAGAAACCTGTGTGCTCTCACAATTTACACATTTTGCAGCGATTTTTGCTATTGCCCTGATTTAAATCCTAGCAATTTTGAGTGTGATTTCTGTTAAAATTTGTAATGGGACTTTAATCGGTACTTTTGAAGTCCTTTCAACAAATATAGATTAACTTTGCCAAAAATTAGAGCATTAATAATTTAAGAAAGAGACATCTGGTAACGAAAATGGCATAACATTTAAGAAACTGGCTGGCAACCCCAGGCCTAAGTTTCTCACAGAAAATACGGGTATACTAAGATAAAGTTAATATATCGAGGTCTGTTGGCTCATGATTTAAAACACAGGGCTCGAAGGCTCGAGGCTCGAAACACAAGGCTCGAGGCTCGAAGTTTAGAAACACTCTTTGTAACCATGATAGACATTATCTACCGGGTGCGCCAAAAAACTATGCACTTTTGGCAGGCCATGATAAATCGTACACTGGACCGATTTTGAAGATTTATAACTTGATCTTTAGCAGAAAACCTGAATTAGAAACTAGGATTTTTTGCAATTTTGTTTGTTTTTCAGCTTTGAGAGCCAGAAGCGAGTTTCTCAAAATTTAGTTTTCGAAAACACTGAAAACGGTGAAAAAATATTGATCAAGTTCCCTAAAGAATCGACATGAATGGACGAAGAGAGCAGTGGCGTAACGCAGTATAGGCTACTTTAGTTCAAGAACTAAGGGCCCTCGACCAAAAGGGACCCCCAACAAATTATTTGCATTGTTTGCTTTTTGGTCAAACTGTGCTAAAAGTCTTCCTTAGGCCATCCCAAAGCCCCTTTCTAACCAGTGTCGCTAACTGGACTTTCATTCCGTTTTCGTTTATTCCCTATAATTTGTCTCAAAACTTTATTCTTGTGAGCAAAAGCACCTAACAACATGCTGTGACTTTACACTATGTTTACTAAAATTCTGTTTATAAACTATTGTGTTTATTCGCATGGATAGCTTTCAGGTATAAAGGGAAAACACTTAGTCTGCACTAAATTTACTGCACTTATTGCATTACTATTATCCGCAGAAGCTTTAAACATGGTTTTAAGCCAAAGAACCTGCCATGGAGGATATTTCTTGGTAGCATTTTTGTGTGTTCAAAGTAATCTTCATCAAACAGCACAACAGTACCGTCTGAACCTTTGAATATTGCCGTGTTTCTTCAAGAAAAAGTTCAGATAGCATATAATTCTATACCAAAGAGCAACAATTTGTTATGTCAACTACTTAGCTTTTTCAAGCGCAATTCATATAAATTTGCTAAATTTACTGTACTGTTTTTCCTATGTAAAAACTATCTTTTCAACATAACGTGGATTATTCGAGGTTTTAAAGGGCATGGTTTCAAAAATTTACGCACCACCCCGAACCCCCTTCCTACATAAGGGCCACATCTTACCAAACTCCTACTGGCCCCGAGTGTCTCCGTTACGCCACTGGAAGAGAGAACTTGTTGGTGGTGATTTGGGATTTAAAAATCGATTAATTGTGATCGGCTGTACGAGAGTTCATACTAAATCCCTAAATCACCCTGAAAACATGTTCTCATTGTTCATTCATGTTGAGTCTTTTAAATTTTGATTGACATTTTCTTATTGTTTTCAATGTTGTCGAAAACGTTTTTAAAGGACAAGTTCGGGGTTGGAATAATTGTTCCTAAAATGAAAGATCACAATGTTGTGAATGGTGTGTAGTACTTTTTTCCAACCTTCTCTGTCTTTTCTCTGCGAAATTGTGTATTTGAATATGTGAAATGAGCGAAATGACGTCATTATTCATGACGTAATTTCACCGATTTCACCTTCGACCTGAACGAGGCTGTTTTCTTATAGAACTCTCAAGTAATTTCCGACGTCACAATCGAACCTCCAAACCGAGGCTAGCCATTTTATCGCATTTTCAAAATGGCGACGACATTGGGCCTAACTTACGAAGAATGTCGTACGAATTTACAACAGAAAAAGACATCAAAACCTGGAAAAAGATACAAGTTTTGCTTGGCAGTTGGTAAGGTTGTTTTTTGACATTACTTGTAGAAACCCCGGACTTGTCCTAAGAAACTGGCTTCTAGCTCCGAAAACTGAAAGCGGAAAAATTTGCAAAAAGTCCCAGAATCTAATTCGGGCCTTCTGCCAAAGAGACTGCTAAAGATGAAGTCATAAATCTTTGAAATTGGTCCAGTGTACGATTTATTGTGGCCTGCACCCGGTATATCTTTTGAATAGTCATATGCCATTTTCGTAATGCTCTTGCTCATATTTGTGTGATTTTATTTGTTATATGTGTGAAATTTCTGGACAAAAGCCAAAACAGAACAAATAGGTCATCACAAAAAGACTTTGAAAACCCCAAAATAGTACACTGGGGTGAAATGACGTACCCCACATAATTTCTTAAGACTGTCCAATAGCTGGTTCTCGAATTCTCCACATTGATCGTGATGAATACGCTCGGGGTATCCAAATTGCAATACGAAATCATTATATATCTTTTCTGCTACGATACACTCACAGAAATAAGATGGTTCTCGAAAACAAGGGCAGATTTTGTAATACAATAGCAACAGTTGCGTTTGATTGACACCTCAATTCAAAGCGATTAGCAGATGCAGACAAAGGAAATTCTCTCAACCAGTAATTCAAAACAAACAAAGCCGCAAAAGTTTCTCCGAAACTAGTAGGGCAAACTCTCGCCTTGTGCAAGCGAAAGATGGTTTTGAAGAGAAGTTATGTGCTAATAGCGAAAGAAGAAGTGTAAATCTAAAGCTCTGTCGCTTAGATTACGTTTATTTGATTTAGGAGCTGTTTTGTAATCGTTTCATTTTAAGCCCTAAAGACGCGAGAATTACAATGCCTTCTGCTCGGCTCCTGAATCAAATAGACATAATCTAAGCGACAGAGCTTTAGATTTACCCTTCTTCTTTCGCTATAAGCACATAGCTTCTCTTAAAACCATCTTTCGCTTGCAAAAGGCGAGAGTTTGCCCTACTAGTTTCGGGGAAACTTTTGCGGCTTTGTTTGTTTTGAATTACTGCAATCGTGGACAAAATATTTTGGAACAACGTAAGATTCTACAATTTCATTTGAACAACCCCCCTTTTACCCCCGATGCAATGTTGTTTGGATGTTTTCAGCTTCAAGATGCCAAGCCAACCAACATTGTTTCGGGGGTAAAAGGGGGTGGTGCAGATGTAAGAGTGAGAAGAACTAAGATAATCACCAAAAAATCAACTTTGTTCCAAATATTTTGTCCAGGATTGTCTGGCAAAAACATTGATTTATTAGACTTTGCCTGTGAACAGTGAACGTTGTATAACGTTTAACTTGCTTCTTTTTCGATCAAACATGTAGCCATCATCTACATGGAGGAGAAAGAATATTTTGCCACACCTCAAGTGACACACCCAACTAACACAAAAGAATGATTATAGAATTCAACTAAATCTGCAGTAATGATTGAATAAGGACACAATGATTTTATGCTCCTTTTAAAAACCATTGGAATCCAAATAGAGCAGGGACAGTGCCATTATATGATTTGATCACGGGTAACCACAAGGGTAACCACAAGGGTAACCACAAGGGTAACCACAAGGGTAACCACAAGGGTAACCATGATTTCATACTATTTTTCGTTGAATAAGCACGGGTAACCACGGGTAACCACGGGTAACCATAATATTTATAAGGAAATATAACTTTCCTTTTAAATGTTATGGTTACCCGTGGTTACCCATGCTTATTCAATGCAAAATAGTATGAAATCATGGTTACCCTTGTGGTTACCCGTGTGGTTACCCGTGTGGTTACCCGTGCCAAAGCCCATCAGTGTATACATAAGATAATTGTGATGCAAACTTGCAAATACCACATAGTCCTAAGATCGGCCATCTTTGCGAAAAGCTGCCATATTTTTTACCATAGAGATTTTTCATGCCAAAAGACACCATTATTTCTGAATATCAGTTTGTTTATTGGAATTATGGATGAATGGCCTGAACTTATTTCTCTACCAAATTATAAAGAAAAGTCAGACATGACCGTACTTGTCGTAAGTACTATAAAATTGGTTTATGATATGTTGTTCTGACAATGTGTGAAGATTTGCCAATTCCATCGTCAATACTGAGCCCTTCCTTGCTAATTTGATCATCTATCCTGTTAAAAGTGTCAAATGTTACATTTTTTTCACTGATGCCATCTTACTGGTAAAGATTCTAATTATTTTTCGCATTTTCCCCTTTCTTTGACCAACCCTACAAGCTTCTTCATAAAGACAATCGTGGACAAAATATTTTGGAACAACGTAAGATTCTACAATTTCATTTGAACAACCCCCCTTTTATCACCGATGCAATGTTGTTTGGATGTTTTCAGCTTCAAGATGCCAAGCCAACCAACATTGTTTCGGGGGTAAAAGGAGGTGGTGCAGATGTAAGAGTGAGAAGAACTGAGATAATCACCAAAAAATCAACTTTGTTCCAAATATTTTGTCCAGGATTGTGGTTGAGAGAATTTCCTTTGTCTGCATCCGCTAATCGCTTTGAATTGAGGTGTCAATCAAACGCAACTGTTGCTATTGTATTACAAAATCTGCCCTTGTTGTTCTCGAATCCTCCACCTTGATCGTGATGAATACGCTCGGGGTATCCAAATCGCAATACGAAATCATTATATATCTTTTCTGCTACGGTACACTCACAGAAATAAGATGGTTTTGAGAAGTACTTTATAGAAACTTACCCTAGGGTATTTGAAGGCCAAGAGGTACCCTCGGGTATTCTGCCGGTTTCTGTTTACTTCCTTCCATTCCAGATACTTTAGGCCACATCGGATTCTCACAGCTATTCTGGGACGATTCTTCATTTTCTCCTCGTTCTGAAGCACCAGTTCCCATGCAAGAGTTTTGAAAAGAAGATGTGCTGGTTGGCTAAAGTTGAAAGATTTTCCACAATTTCGTTGAATATTCGCTGTACATATTGAGATAAAAGTAGAACTCCGTACGATCACCATAGAAAAACACAAACAGCTGATTGCGTGTTAAATACAACTCCCAGAATGCACTGCTCGCTCACAGGTGTGTGACGTAATCAGGGGAAAGGTCTATTCGCGTTCTTTACTTCTCTTTACGACGGTTGATTTTGAAGTTTTGTTGCTGCGGCGAAGGTTTGTTGGAAAGAAAAGAAAGAAGCAGTGACAGTATTGTGGAAAAGGTAAGATTTAATTAATTTATATCAACCGAATAACAAAATATGATAAAGAAGTATGATGATGAAGCTTATTTGAACGCAATTGTTTCATTAACTTTATCTGAAATAGGGAGAAAGTCCCGAGAAAGTTAGCTACGGCTCATTCGAGACTAGTGAGCAAAATTTATCTTTGTGAAATTTTTACCTTGGGTTTTGGTTTATGTCCTGTCTCTTTGAACACATTATCTGGCTGAAGAGACATCGACAGTTGACCGAATGCTATTGCCAGGATCTCGGGTACATAACATAGGTCTAAGGCAGCAAGGAACACTTCTAATTCGTGTGTTTTGTCTTGGAAATAGTATTCTCGACGTGAACTCTAGCTTCTTTGCATTTTCAAAGATTTTCAATGATGACACTTCAGTCTTGCCTTTCCTAGTTTTTAATTTCTTGAATCAACATTAGGCGAGCACCCTAGCATTTCCTACAAGCAATGTTTTGGTTACCCTGGGTACCAGACTCTCTAAGAGAGTCTGGTACCCAGGGTATGTTTTGGTAAGAAACTCAAAACTGTTTCGAAGAAGAGGTTGTGCAGATCTGCAGATATGATGGATGTGCTGAAAGGTTGACAAACTTTTATACCTTCCCCTGAGTTCTAGGCTAGATCCAAATTTAGTTCTGAGAAGCAAGTTTTTCTGAATTTTTTCGAGAATTTTCTATTATCTTTTATTCACATCTAATTCGTGTTCTGGTAATGATGTCTTTTGGATCCAAGAATCTTCCAAGGACTCTGTAGCAAGGGTATTTCTGAGAATACTATTTTCCCCTATTTTCTTCAATTTTCTTGTCAGGTTTTGCACCTGTGGTGATGTTATGGATATTGAATTTATCTTGCTATTTTCAAGAAACTGACAGTGACAGACTATCTAGAGTTGGTGAGGCAGAAATCAAATGCAGCTCATGACAAGCAGAAAGATGGCACATGACAATCACATGAAAATAGCAAAATATCGTTCTGTATTTGGCCAGGTCTATAATGCGGACCACGCGGACTTCGCGGACCTCCGACGCAATGGTCCGCGTTTTAGGTTTTCAAATAGGCCAAACACAATAAACCGCAGACCTTACGTCCGCGGATCAAAGTAAGTCCGCGTTTTTAGTTTTGTCATAGGGCAAAACCTAAACCGCGGACTTACAGTCCGCGAATATAAAATGTCTGCGTTTTTTATTTTCCAATAGGGAAAAACTTATCTCGACGACTTCATGTCCGCGGATTTGAAAGTCCATGTTTTGGGTTTATAACGAAGAAAAACCTAAACCGCGGACTTAAAGTCTGCGGATATAAAATGCCTCCGTTGTTGATTAATTCTACAAAACTCTGAGTTTAAAACACGTTGATCTTTACTTTATCAAAATTGCAAATTACAAAAGTTTCTTAGCTTTTTAAATTCAGGTATGGTTGTTTCTTAACTTTCGAAAAATTGAGCCTCACGGGGGGGGGGGGGGTTACTTCGTCTACGAAAATACGGGGACGTGCCAATGGAAAATCTGAAAAGGCACCCTGTCCTCGAGTAATTCCCGAAAATTATACCCTGTCCCGGAGTAAAATTTTAAAAACGATACCCTGTTCTTGAATTTCTTCACACAAAATTGTAGGCTGCCCTGGGAATTTGATAGAATTTGATAATCACACTTGCAGAGTGCAAATGGCTTACAACGACGTTACGTAGTCAATTATACAAATATGGACCCTGTCATGGAGTAAACTATTCAAAAGTGATACCTTGTCCTGGATTAGGAACTAGGAATCCTGAAAATGATACCCCGTTCAGCGGCACGTCCCCATACAGAAAAATATGTGAGTAACCCCCCCCCCCCACCCACTTTATACCTGAAAAATTTGGAGGTATTGTGATTTTAGTGTCAGCAGGTCAATTTTGTTGACTGTTGTCATTCGTTTACGATCAGGCTTACGGTCACGGTCATTTCTAAGAGAGTTCCGAAGGACACAAATGCCTTTTTTTATACATAAAGTAAAATCTAAACTAACTTTAATACATTATTGGTCCCATCCACAGCGGGAAAAGACACGGGGTCACCTACTTCCCACTGCAGATGGGACTTACAAATTAAGGCACACAATTTTCAAAAAGTAAAGCGAACAAACAGATCAACAATCAAAACAACGAGAGACAAAAGTAAACAAAAAAATCAACATTAACAACAAAAATCCAATCCAAAACCAAGAAAGGAAAAGAGAAACAGAGGGAAGTCGCTGCTATGAATTTACTTGAAAAGAGTTGCTAGCAAAATCTCTTGGATCGTTCAATGAAGGATATTGTTGCCTCAATAATCATTCTATTCTCGACTACATTCAAATCAGAAGTTCCGTACAATAGCAATTCACACAAATCTTTTGAATCCATATTTGTGATGTCTAACCCAGGTACATCCACGAGCTGAATGAAGAGGTCTGTGCGCATCAAGTCAAACTGAGGACAATGCAGGAGAAAATGTTCGCTGTCTTCGTTTCCCGTACCACATACACAACGAGGGCTTAAGCAGTCAAAGCTGTGCCGAAACCTATGCTCATTGAGTGGGCTGAATTTCACCCGCAACTTTGTTAGATTCTTAAGACCTGTCATGTTATGAACATTGTACCCAGATTTCTTAACCGGTCTTATAACTGCAAGTAATTTTCGTTTAAGTTCCGCAAGAGTATTGGAGTCTTTGATACGAGGGGCAAATCACTTCTCAAAATAGCGTACGTGATTTTTGTGATTTTAAAATCACACGATTTTTTTCTGTGATTTTAGTGATTTTTTTGTGATTTTAGTGATTTTTTTGTGATTTTTTCTTGTGATTTTTCTATGATTTTGTGATTTTTGTATGGTGATTTTGTGATTTTTGTATGTGATTTTTGTATGTGATTTTTTTGTGATTTTAAGGAAGGTGTACGAAAAAAAAATCAGTGATTTGCCCCTCGCTTTGATATTTTGATCCAACAAATTCCATTCAAAAAGAACGTTTTGGAAACAGGTACTTGCAAAACGCGCGGTTCTTCCAGTTGGTTTGTATCCCGGGGGGGATACTCCAATTGTGGCCTGACAGGGGGGTCCAGTCAGGGTTAGAGAGGGCCAACGCAAACATTTTGAAAAATACCCTCAAATGGTAGTATCTTTTTACAGAAATCCCCAAATGGTAGTTCGTGGACCTAAAATTGGGTCATTTGGTAGCATCTAGTAGTGAAATTTTTCTGCAGTTTTTCAAAATTTTCTGCTGTAAAAACTGATTGAACAAAGCAAGAAAACTTCAAAAGGCATTGATAATTATTGCTGCAATGACCATATTGCCATGCGGAGGAGCATACTGAGTTGAAATCTAATAACTGGCCAGGAATCTTGGAATACCCCCAATTGGTAGTAGGAGTTTGACAAATAGGGCCATTTGGTAGCCATGTCGTAAGACCCTCAAACCGATTGGACCCCTCTGTTAGGCCATAATGGAAGTACCCCCCCCCCCCGGGGGTTGGTATTCGCGTTGACGTCGCAAGTTGTACGAAACATTGCGTTCGACAGGAATTTCATCGAAGAGATACGCTGGCCTTTGCATTTTTTTAAGATTGAAAAAGTGGCGCATGATCCTATACCACCTGCTCTGATAAAGACACAAATGGTGGGAATTTACCAATGAAAAGTCTGCACGCAGGCTACCAATGAAGATTTTGATATGAATTACACTTCATACATTGGGATCAGTAATATCTTATCATCTGCAAGAAAGTGCTTTTGACGAGAATGAAGTGAAAGGCATAAATTTGGGCCCGTTTAGCGGAGAACCCATGCGTGGTGAATCGTGGTGAATCTTATCATTTGGCCGGAAATTTATAATTTTCCTTGTAAACTGAGGTAAGACTGTTCATATTAAGATTAGTTGTGAGTTTCTTATCATTTCAGTATGCTTTTGTCATTTTTTTTATCCATTCTTCATCGGCAATGGGGTCATCTTGAATCTTGATATGGATCTTGGATGTGTAGGCCTAGGACGACGTGAAGTTTGTCATACTACAGTCCTCGATCGCTACAGTCGGTGCTCGCTGTTGCTACTTCGCCTTCTTCTTCAATAACATATTCTTTGACGTCGTAGCACACATCTTTTGATTTGCATGATGATTCAGACGCTGTTTCTTACATTTATTTCATTTGTTTCTTCAGTTTATTCGCACGCGACAGATTCCCCAACAGTGCTTCGGTTGCTTGCGCGTAGCGTGCTTCCTACTGTTACGTCACAGACCTTTCACAATCACTCGATCCAGTCTCTTTCTTCGCGCGGTAATTTTCAGCACCTCCCCAACTTTCAGGGGCTTTCGGGGGCACTTATTGCCTAAATAGCGCGTTTTGGGTGTTCTCATCGAATTCAGCGGCGAAAGAATGCTTATATATCAAATTTTCGTAAATGGTGATATTAGCCCTTTAAGAAACCATTTTACTAGAGAATGGGGTCATTCTGGGAGAACAATAGGAGATAAAAATGATTTTCTTGAAGGCCGTACTTTACTTTACTGTATTGTATTACTTAGATGGTACCTGGGGAAGGGGTACTTAAGTAAATGTTCAGGTCATAAAACTTCATTGTGAAAGAATTTTATGAAACCAATAAGAAACCGTCAAGAAACTTTGAGTACATCAAAAAAGGTGCGAAAAACAATTTATTGTTTCAAGTTTCTTTTGGTTGAAAGTTAAAATATTTTGTCCTTCATTCAAGAATTTTGTTCGGGTTAATATCAATGATAGGTTCTTGCTTTTAACACTGAGTTTACATCTTCACTTTAGGTAGATTTAAACTGCAAAGGAGGAAATAGCATTCTTTGCTGAAAAGGAAATGACGCCTGAATCTACCATGGGTACACTCTTTTTTATAAGAATACCCTTATACTTTGTCCAGCCTCGATATTCTGAAGAAATTTTCATTTTGAGCCTGAATATATTCTAAGGGTATTCTTATTTTTTTAAAGCTTCCAGAGGAAAAAGCCGCCCCGAATAGAAATCATGCTTTTGAAAAATGAGATACAGTTATGTGATTCTCTAGAAGTATGAACATCGAAAAACAGGCAACTGCAGAAAAATGAGGCACAAATATGCGAGCTGAGGCCGAAAATATTCTTAAAAATTGGATGATTCTGAGCCTGAACATTCTTATAAACATTATTCTTATAAAAAGAAAAGAGTGGTGTACTGAGCCAATTAATTCAAAAATGAAACAAGATTGAAAAAAATAATAGAACAGGTAGAGAAAGTTTTCCTTTTTCTTTTTTCATTCTAAATGCAATTTCAAGTTTTTTTTTGTTATTTTTTATTCAAATACTAAATTTTACGAGATACTTTACATTCTACTATTCCTAATTCTAATTACTATACGACACTACAGGTACGATACCACGGGGAGCGAAAGACTATGACTACCCCATGGCCTATATCTAAAAACACGAAAATACAGTCACACTACGAACATTTATAAATCAAAGGATACTATACTAGATTCAGTTTCACTCCAGATGTCAGGTCAGTGTTTCAAGTTTTGCCCCGATCCCATGATCGTTTATGTACTAAAAATAGAATCTTAATCAGGGGCGAATCACTTTGTCATAATCTCGTACAGCTTTGTCAAAATGCCGGTCAAAATCCTTTTTCCAACATAAATCCTTAAAAAAATCCCTTAAAATCCTATTTTTTTTAATAACTCGTACGTCTTTTTGGAAGAATAACACACCCTTTGGTAATAGTAAATTTATGAACTAGCATCCCAAGGAAATTTTTGAGTGAATTTATTTTCTTCGGCCCAGAATGCCTCTCTTCATCCCTTATCTGCCAGACAAAAATTCAGAGGGAATACAAGCAAAAAAGTGGCTCAAGCCACTTTGCGGTCAAAGTCTAGCCAATCAGATATCAGAATTCATGTTGACGTAAATTACCCAAATATGGCACGGCACGTTTAACGGCCTGATGTTTTGGTAATATTATTTTTGTCAAAGGCTTGTATATGCATAGATTTCCTTTGAAATTAGAAAAAGATTTATGCAAAGTTTAGATTTTCATAGGTCCTATCGTTGAGTAGATACTTTGATAAAAGCCTCAAAGTACACGCTGAACAGTAATTGCAAGCAACCTTTACTATTGCTGCAAAGTTGCCCCTTGTTCACCATCAGTGTTTTCACTCTCGATTGTAATAATTTCTTTTACTAAGTTTATTAACACGGAAGGATTCAATTGTAGGGATCTCCAACATTAGAAAATTAAAATCAGATAAACAAACTCTTATTTTGCAAAAGGGGCCTTTTCCAGCAAAAAGGGACCCTATTTTCAAAATCACGAGGGAAGACATTGCTTTATGACTGAAGTGATGTTAAATTTCTGCCAAGATAGAACCAGAGATGGCGCCGGGGAAGAAATGCTAGGGGGCAAATACTGTCAGAGTGCCGACAGTGAGCGAAGCGAGAAAATATTTATGAAACCATGCCTTTCAAGTTCCATTCAAGTTCACTGAGATGGCACAGTTTTTAAAATTTTAAGTCCCAATGGGGGGCTTGATGAAAGCCAGAAGCAAAGTAAAAGCTTTTTGCAAACGTTTGAAGTCATAACTCTTCAAAAACTTGCCCAGTAGTGTGTTTTTTATCGTAACCTATCGAAGTGAATAGCGCACCCGGTAAATAAACATTTTCTCGGTGCTGGAGTTTCTTATCTTTTGGCGATCTGAGAGTCGAGTTTCTTAAAAGCGGTTTCTTATAAAAATACGTGCAATCAGAATATGCAGGCGTACCAATATTCAGGCATTTGGAAGCAAGTTCAGTTATGGTTATTTGTGTCACTTTCGGTGCCAGTTGGACCACTTTGGTGACAATATTTTGAAGAACCTTGTTCATATACGTAATCAGCATGTTTGAAATAGGCTCTTTACTAATTTTGAGTTAATTCTACGCAATTTAAAGTTTTGGTCATTTGTGCCACTTTGTGTGCCATTTGGACCACTTTGGTGACAATAGTTTCAAAATCTTTGTTCATATTCGTAATCAGCATGTTTTAAATAGGCTTACTGATTTAAAGATAATTCCATGCCATTTAAATGTTTGGTCATTTGTGCCACTTTTTGTTCCAGTTGGGCCATTTTGGGGACAATATTTTCTAAATCTTCGTTCATATTCGTAATCAGCATGTTTGAAATAGTCTCTTTACTAATTTTGAGATAATTCTATGCAATTTAATTTTGGGTCATTTGTTCCACTTTGTGTGCCATTTGGACCACTTTGGGGACAACATTTTCAGAATCTTTGTTCATATTCGTAATGAACATGTTTGAAATAGGCTGTGTGCCAATTTTGAGACAATTATATGCAATCTAAATTTGTTTTGTCATTAGTGCCACTTTGTGTGCCATTTGGACGGACCACTGTGGTGACAATATTTTCAAAATCTTTGTTCATATTCTCATAATCAGCATGTTTGAAATAGGCTCTTTACTAATTTTGAGATAATTCTATGCAATTTAAATTTTTGGGTCATTTGTACCACTTTGTGTGCCATTTGGACCACTTTGGGGGCAACATTTTCAAAATCTTTGTTCATTTTCGTAATCAGCATGTTTGAAATAAGCTCTTTCATTATTTTGAGATAATTCTACGCAATTCAAACTTTTAATCATTTGTGCCACTTTGTGTGCCACTTTGTGTGCCATTTGGACCACTTTGGTGACAACATTTTCAAAATATTTGTTCATATTCGTAATCAGTATGTTTGAAATAGGCCGTGTACCAATTTTTGAAGTAATTTGACGAAATTTCCATTTTTAGATAAATTTTTGTTGGTGGGACCCCAACTGGAACACAAAAGGGACACAAAGTACCTTTAGGGGTTCTCTGAAGCACCTTTAGTAGTACTCTGAAGCATCTGAAGTACCTTTAGGGGTTCTTTGAAGTACCTTTAGCAGTACTCTGAAATACCTTCAGGGGTTCTTTGAAGTACCTTAAGCAAGGGTGTTAGGACAAGGATATTTTAATTACGTATTTATTTACCTTGTTTTGATCCTCGTCTTGTTTTCTTGTCTTGTTTTCTTCTCTGTTCTGTTTCCTCTTGCTGATGTAAATACCTCGTGTTATTTGAATATATCTTCCTTCTTGAATATATGTCCAAAATATTTGACCTGATCTTGGAATAGAGAGCACTTTTTAGGCTTAAGAACTATTCTTAGGTGCTCGAGATGGGAATCGAAATCTTTGCTGAAAACGAGAACATCGTCCAAGTAGGGTATGCAAATTTACTCCCTAATACCTTCCAGACATCCTTCCATTAACCTCTGAAAGCCCCCTGGGGCGTTGGAAAGCCCAAACGGGACACTAACCCATTGGCACAACCCCAGGGAGTAATAAAGGCGGTTAGATGTTGGTGTTCCTTTCGCACAAACCCTTGATGATAGGCTTCTCCCTGACCAAAAAGGGTAAAGAAACGGTTCCCTCCAAGACTCTGCAGTGTATCCTTAATTCGGGGGAGGGGGTTTCTATCCGGGATTGTCTGCTCGTTCAACTGTCTATAGTCCACGCACAATCTCAAGCTACCATCTTTTTTCCTCACACAGACAACTGGACTCGAATAATTTGATCTCAACTTTGTAATGAACCCTTTATTCAGTAAATCTTGGAAATAATGTTTTACTTCTGAGTACAACGGCTTTGGAATGGCATTATAAGCTTTTGTACAGGTGTTTGATCTGATAAGTTTATTGACAATTGAAAACCTTCTACACATCCGATGTCATGTTGTCCTTTAGAAAACGAATCTGATTCTTCAATTAACAAGTTAGAAACGCGGGACTTTTGATCATCTTCTAAAAAACTTAAAATCAAACTGACTCAAAAAGTCGTTGTTCTCCTCCTTAACCTTATCAGATGTTCCCTCTTTAACATCAACTGACACTGCCGCACTACTGTTTGTTTTTGCTTTTGCCTTTATATGGGAACGAGACTCCTTTTGCAACTGAACCTCACAGGGTGTTATGGAATTAACCAGCTCCACACGACCTAGAAGGATTTGAGCCTCATCTTCGTCAGCAAAAGATACTGAGTACTCCCCCCCCCCCCTCGGGGTGACTACCCACAACGGTTCTTTGATTGCCATATGTTTTTATAGCATTAACTGAATTTTTTTTCTATCACAGAATTTGTAAAATGTGTTAACTCTTATGCATTGATTTGCATTGATTCAGAAGACCAATGTGAACCAGGAATGGCACTTTTTCTGTCTATGAAGGGTGGTTGCAGGAAAACGTGTGGATTTTGTACACGTAAGTCATTCCCCATTACAAATACACTTATTTGCGTTGGGGGAAATTCACAACGAAAAAGCTAAGGCTCTGCTTCAAAATAATTAATTTCAGTATTTATTCTTTGCTCAACTGGAAGACTGGTAAGAATCTTCCTTTGACAGAATTTTGACCGTTTGGGAGTTTTCTAAATACAGGTCATGTCGGGACTTTTTTCAAGCTGGTGGAAGTTTGTTGACAGCAACTTTCAACTTGCATCTACCTTGGGACAAGATACATTCAGCGCGTTGTTTTGTTTATATTCTTGTCAGTAACCTATTTCCAATCACATTCTTCCATTAGTGATTGTTTATTGGTCGTGAAATTATAAACGCCAATGCACTATACGTTGGCTACTGTTATCAAGGCCGTACATAGCGGGGGGCAAGGGGAGCAGTTGCCCCCACGAAATTTTCAAAATTAAGTTTTTTTATGGTAAATTGTATAGCACCCTCGTCAACTGAAGTCATGGAGATATTCGAACTTACAAACGACCTATATGCCGAATCATATCATCAAAAATCGGTTTCGGAATTTCAGCTTGCATGCAGCTGAATTCTGAAATTTGATAATTAGATCGATGATTGTTGTGCAGAGGCTCAGCCATATTTGTGAGTTGCCTTCGGTATTTCATCCTCCTAAATGATACAGTAACTGTTTTGTTGCCTAAAGATTGGCTAAAGATCATTTTTCAGTGGCTTAGCGGAGATGCTTGGTCCGTGCTTGTTACCCTGCGAATCTACCATTTGACATAGAAAACCTAGTACGTGTGTAACAGCAGTTTAAGAACATTCGTGCAATGAATAGCAACACTAGAAAGTCCTTATTGCAAAATTTTCTCGAGCAAAGGTTCTGATGATCTACTTTGATTGCGTGAACAGTGCCTCAGATGACAATTTCTAAAATAATGTAAAGTACATTAAGTTTATGAGTTTTTCAAGTAAATGTGAAGAGAGATTTGGCTTATTGCACACGGAATGCTAAAACGATACCTATAGACAGCAACTTTGAACACTACCCACAAAAGCATTTTGAAGGTGGAAATCAACGGTCTAGAGTAGTGTCGCCCATTATGACCATGTCGTCGCAAAGTTCCGAGTTAGATCCAAAAAGAGCAATTATAATGAAAAAACTAAGTAGCCAGATTATATCACCAAGTAATGGAGAAAAAGATCACAGAGTATTGATTTTTACGTAAAATCTTCATGCTGATTTTAGCAAGATTTTAAAGAATGGGGTCAAAGCGTCGTTTTCTTCGAGCGTCGCCCATTATGGCCGCAGGACAAACAAGTAACACTACTCTCCGGTAAATACCTTTAATAAGAAAAAAGCTTTAATTGCTGTTATTTGTTTATCGTTGGGTAACTTTAAATACAAACATATCAATAAGAATTAACCTAAACTTCGAGTTTGGCAATTGAAATACATGCTTCGAGTTGTTCTAAATCCTGCCTTATCTCTTGTGCATGGGCGGATGAGTTTTGGCATAATTCTAAAATCCAAATAGACTTGATATAATGCTGCGTTTCTTGGGTTTCAATTATTTTCCAAGTCAGTAAGTAACATTTCAACCCAAATTGGTTTTCTTTTGAATAAATTTTGCATTTTGCTATTTTGAAGCGATTGGAAACTTCTCTGGTAAACTTATGGGCATAATGGGCTACAAAATAGCAATTAGCAGCACTCAGACTCCATGGCCTTAAAAATGTACCAGAAATCACTTTGATTGGTTTCAATGTAGATTTCCTCTCAAGAGACATGACTTCTGAAAAATCAAACCACATTTCAAAAATTTCCAACCGCATAGTGCTGAGCGACCGAAAAAGAAGGAAGGAATGTAAATAGAATCATGAAATTTGCAGATACTTGAAAGAATCTATTTGAGATGTGCACAAACCATTTAGTCGGGTTTCAATGCAAATGAACTGAAACTTCATTGAAGGTCAAGTCATGATAAAACAGATGTCAGCGAAGATTTTCCGCGCAATTGCAATTTCATTACTAGTCGTCAGTCCCCTGAAATCTTATTTCTCTTGCTGGTCGGCCATAATGGGCGACGCTACTCTATATAAAGTTACTATCTTGATGAACATATGGCTCAAATCTTTAAAAAGGTCTGTGTAAAATTCTATTACAGTTTCCTTTGAATTGAATGGCTTGGAAGGAACTTAGCGTTTTTTGCTGTAAATCTGCTGTGGAAATTTATTGATATCTTTATTAGTTTCAAAATGGCAGTAGTTGTTAAATTTGAGCCTATGACGTCATCAAATTTCTAAATCCTGAACCAGAAAAGAGACTGATTTCTGCTTTTCACCATATTGTAGGCCTTCATCAACTATGGTTTTCTTGAAAGTTATATAATTTTTCTTCCTTGGGTTTAGGATTTTCGATGATTTTAATGTTTTCAAAATTTTCCATCGATTTTTTCAAAAATCATTAAATTGCCGCCATTTTGAAAAAAAATCAATATATCAAACCATTCCCACGGTAGATTTACAGCAAAGTACTATAACGTCCTTTCAAGCCATTCAATTCAAAGAAAAATGGAATAGAATTTTACACCCACCTTTTTAGAGGTTTGAAAGATTTGAGCCCTGTGCTATCTTGATGAATATTTCTCCGCAACATAAAGACAAATAAGAAGTCGAAAAGAATTTCCAACGATCTACGGTAACTTGGGTTGGGATGAATTATCTTCCGTTTGATTGCATTCCGAGAATAACTATAATTTCTAATCTAAGCTTTCCACGTGAAAACATGCCCATCTGCTCCATAGGGTGTTTCGGCGGTGGTAATCGGACGGCAGTGGTAATCGGACACTTGCGAAAATATCTCGAAAACCAACAGAAAAGTTCGTTACAAATGAAATCTATCAAAGAGGGTATTTCTTGGTACTGAAAGCTAACATTGTAGATACCAAGCAACTTTACGAAAGCCTTCATGAATGTAAAACACGCTAAAGAAGTTGTTTTCGTTGTTCTTGGTAGTGTGGAAGTTGTCGTTGCGAATATCACACACCAGATTCAAAACTCTGAATCCGTTCCAGAAAGAAGCAAAAATATTAAACAATCACTTAAATTGGATGTCTAGCATTTAAGTAACTCAAAGCATTATGCAAAAGACTTGAAACAGTTTCACTGATGGGAGGACAGCGGATGCCATATCGAATTGTCTTAAAAGTTCATGGCGGTGGTTTTCGGACACCAAGTGAATCAGTTGTTTGGGAGCATGAATAAAGGTCGAATTTGAAATGTGCGTGATTGAATTTGACATTTCATTCATAAACATCTACACATACATCAATCGAAAATAGTAATGAGATCAAAAAAACATTTTTCTAACGCATCTTTTTGCTTTTAGATTGTTTTGTGTGTACCGAGAGCCCTCCAGAATGTCATTACGAGAACCGACATTCGAACCATTGTTTTCACATTCAAGGATAGAAAAAAGCAAGACAAATGAAGCAAAAGAGTTTATAGATGGAATACTTGCGAAGTATAAACAGAAAAATAATTTCCTTGGCGTATTCTGCATTGTGAACCCACTGTCCGAGAACCACCACCACCGTCCGAAAACCACCGCCAAGATCAGTCTCAAAAACATCGTTGTCAAAGAAGAGCAGGCAAAGTAAAAAGCCAAAACACTTCGGGAAGATATGTCCATATACCTGTCCATTCACCTGGTACTTTTGGTTTTTGTTTTTAATCAAAGTTTCGTATGAAAATATTTAGTTTTCCTTAAGCGTCCGATTACCCCCGCCGGCAACCTATGGAGGATCTATCTTATGGGGCCCCATAGTTGCATGTCGTAAAAGTAACCACCATCGGCCACGCCACTGCATTTATAGAACTCGTAAGCATGGGATTCATGATATATTCCTACTTAAACGAGTTTTGAAAGGTATTTCCCAGTGATTCAAAGGGTGTGATCTCCAATTTTTTGCGGGGGCAAGCCCCCGGATAGACCCTCATTAGCCCTTCTCTATTCGCTCCACCTTGAGTCTTCCAGCTTCCACTGCCCCCCTCCTGAAAAGTTCCTGCGTACGGCCTTGACTGTTATGCTGAGCTTTCTACGAAGTAGCCTGCACGCAGCCTCAACCACTATGAATGCTCTCGTTTCTAAAAGATTTCATCTTGAAGCAGCCCTTGTTATATAGCAAGGATCCACAGAAACTATTCTTGTGATGAAAATCTTACAAGTAAAATGTTTCCAAGTTCAAAGATCCAAAGTAAAGAAAAGACTGTTAGCTGCAACAGAAAATACTCATTGAAACAAAAGATTAACTACTTTTGCATGTTACCATCATCAATTCCTATGAAAGAGAAGACTCTTGCCATAAATGTGTTAATGTTAAAAACTAGTCCATCATTAAAAAGGAACACTCCTTGCGATTGTTGTACAGGCAGGCATGTTACAGGGGAATGACCTTCAGTCACATCAGAATTGACGGACCATTAGTACATTGGAGCTGTGTCTTTTCAAGCTAAAATATCGTTGGCTCGGGAGGAAAGAACAGGGAAATGTTAATGGAGGCTTCGAATGAGAAAGGGAGATTTTTTTTATATCACCATGAAATATCAATATTCACAAGGTAACAAACAACAGTTAAACTAGAATATGAAATAATTATGTGTCGTTCGTAGCGAGAAAAGACACGAAGTAATCAATTTCCCACTACGAAGGACACTTACAATGATTCAATACAAGGATGCTATCTTATTTAACAAACAAACAAGTACACTACGAAAATGGAAGGTATACAAGGTTCGCCAAAAGAATATTCCTCTAACTCACATCGCAGGGTACGCTGTGGGTTGGTGAAATTTTGCGCAAGCGAGGGCTTATTCTTCTATTAGGAAGCAACCGAGCTTCGTTCCTGGTCCACGCATATTTTATTGTTATTCATTGTTATTTTCCGCTAGTCAAAAGGTTTGCGTCGTGAATTTGCATAATATAACAAAAGAAGTCACATTGTGCTCAAGTGATTTTAGTTCATGGTTTATTGCGTCATTACTCATGGTGTAAGTGGTTTTATTGTTTTTTTTATATTCAAGATAAAAATTTACAATACAATGATACCTCCTACTATACTCTCTAATTACAACTATACGACACTACCGAGACGATACCAAGAGGAGCGAAGTGGCACGACTACCCTAAGGCCATAACATGAAACAAAAAACAAGGACAATACCAGAACAGTGTGTAAAGGGGTCAAAGAACAGAACGAACAGCATACAAACATTAAACTAAGCTACAAGTCAGGACAGTCTGCAACCAAATGATTTGAATTTAATGAAGAGCCTAAACTTTAGACCAAGACATCATGGCTTGCAAGATGTCTTACTTGGTTGCAAGCTACCCCAATCTACTAGCTATTTAAACTAAAAAGGGACATTAAACAGATTGAGGGTTGGGATACGGAGGGTATTCATAAGAAAATGGACAAGTTAATTAAGGCGTTCTGTTTCCAAAATAAACTTATTGTTAAGTTCAAAGATTAATGCATTTGCTTCTAAAGGCAGGCTTTCATCTCCGTATAGTAAAAGCTGCAAAATATTGTTGCCCGGGGCTTCAGAATATCCGTACATTCGGAGCACATCATTTGCACCAGCGAGAAGACTTCGTCTGTACATTGTGAAAGAATCGCAGAGCAGCAAAAAATGTTGCGTGTCCTCAATGCCATCGTTAATTGGGCACATTGGGTTGATTGTGTCTTTAAAATGGTTCTTGAATTTGTGAAAATTTAGTTTGCTCAGCCCAACCCTCAACTGAGTTAAGTACGCAAACCTTTTTGGATTGTGAGTACCATAAACGGAGTTGGCAGGAGGTCTAATTTGCGAAAATAAGTTCTTTTTGAAAATGCCGAGAGACGTGGATGCCCTCAACACAGGATCAAGTTTATTCCACTCAAATAAACAGTTGGGATAAAAAATAGACCTGAATATTTCCGTTCTTGCCCTTATTTGCCCTACTACTGGCAGGTTTCGAAAAATATAGTTTGTTTCATGCAGCGGTGAAATGGGGTCTCGCGTGTAATCAGGTGTTAAGTTATTCATAAATTTATAAAAAAGAATCAGACGTCTACTCCATCTTCTCGAACTTAACGATTCCCATCCAAGCTCATTGTACAGCCTTTCCCGAGATGTTCCTCTCCAAGTTCCTGTCACTGCTAGTAGTGCAGCAGAATATTGTACCGATTCAAGTTTTCCCATAAGATAACTTTTTGATCCATCCTCTCCTTCGGGCACATGATAAATTACTTCACCGTAATCTAAGTGGGGTCTTACGTACAGTTTATACAGTTCGTTCAAGGTGCTTCTTGAGAGATATTTAGACAGAAACTTCAGCATTCCAATTGCTTTCCTCGACTTCGTTATCGACTCGTGTATATGAGCTGAGAACGAAAGCAATGCGAAACGGATTCTAGTATTCATCAGTAATTTATCGTATTTGTAGCTTTATGTAGTTGTTTATTTAGTTGCTATTTTTTGCATGTCTTTATGTTAACCCTAATCCACATGGGGGGTGGATTCCACCCCCCCCCCTCAAGGTTTTATTTGCCGCGTTTTTAAACGACATTTGCTATGTCCCCCAGCCTCCCTGACTTTTACTAATTATCTATTAGCCACATTTTGGTGGAAAAATTTTTGAACAATAGTACTCACAGGCCACGTGACATGCCCATATTTGGAAAGAGGTAGCAGCAAAATCATTGTTTTCAATTATTTCAATGGAATTACTTGATTGAATTATGAAGTATTATACATCAAATGAATCAGCAAACAAAGGGCTTCAATTTGATATCGGAATTTCTGGAATTTGATGATGTCAGCATTTTTTGATAATGACGTCATTTTGGCCGCCATTTTGGACTAATTAGCAATTTTTTCAAGTTTTTTCGAACTTTTTCAATGAAAAACACTCTAATGATACATTTTTCATAGATAATCATCATTTTGCAGGTTCTTTTGGTCTCTTTTTACATAGAATAAATTAATCGCACAAATGACGTCATAAGAATCGGCTAATTTCTGCCAAAATATTACTCCAAAATCGTTATTTTCAATAAAATGATATCTTATCACCATTTTTGTTGACAAGCTGAACCAAAAACTGCATAAAGTTCATGCAAAATCTTCATTAAACTTGAATTCAACTTGGAAGCCTGATTTTCACAGATTTCCAGCTTTGTGACGTCACTGTGACGTCACAAGGCGTGGCAGCCACACCCAAATTACGCTACAAGCTGCAAATTACCTGTTCTATAACTGTGCCAAGTTTTATTGAATTCGGATGCGTCTAAGGCAGTTTTCAGAGGGGGGTGGAAAGCACCCCCCCATAAATGGTAGCTCGAAAAAAGCCCATATGGATTAGGGTTGATGTCCACGGGGTAGTCATTGTCTTTTGCTCCTTGTGGTCCCGTCCCTGTAGTGTTGTATAGTCTGTAAAGTAATTAGAAAGTATAGTAGGATGTAGATGTAACATGTATTGTAACATTTTAAATGATTAAATAAAAAAAAAACGAAAGCTTTGAATCTAGTATTAGACCTAAATGTTTATGTTCGTCCACTTTCATTACAGGTAACTCATTAAACAAGAGAACAGGATGGTCAGTTTGGACATTTTTCCTTGAAAAGATTAGTTCAACGGGCTGCTTTCTAGGGTCTGGGTTAAAAGACATCCTCCACGTATGTGCCCATAATCTAATAAGATCTAGGTCATGGTTCATGTCACTTGCAGCCGAATTAGTATCTTTAACAATAGTGAAGAGTTTTATTGTTTTGGTTCATCCTAACGATTTGATAAAGTGTTTTAGGTCTTTTTTCAGTCATTCTGCAACCATGAAATTTCTGTAACGTTGAATTTACCAATATTTGCAGTGCTTGTAAGAAAACGAGAAAAATCGCCAAAATACTTCGATCTTTTGGCTTTTATCTAGAATTTGAATTATTCAAATCCGTGGAGTACTTGTGGTGCTACGAATTTTTGAAAGTGGGAACTTTTTTCTGGCTCACCAGGTATCCATTTCGAATCAAGACTTAGGTAGGGGGGGGGGCTTTTTTTGCCCCCCAACCAAAAAAGGACGTGTCAGATAGCCCAACCACTATCGGGTTAACCCTATCCAGACTGGGCTTTTTGAGCTACCAGAAGACAGGGAGGGGGGGGGAGCAAATTCAGCCCCCTCTCTAAAATCGTCATTCCTTATGAAGTCGAAAATCACCATGCAGCTTGCAGTGCTTATGATCTATCATTTTCACAAAAATAATTCTAAAAATAGATATGACGTCATAATTATCAAGAACAACTGGCACAGGTGCACGAAAAAAATGTGAACATAGCCTCCTTTTTTAATCTTTATAATTTCCTAAGATTGATTCGTGAAGCCAAATTATGTCAATCAAGGCATTGTTAGAAGGTGAACATCATTTCTATGGTGAACATCTACTAGATTCACGAAATAGTCCCAGTTATCGCAACAACAACAGCAACAGCAATTACAACAACAACAACAATCTATATTTTTGCTCAAACTGGGACTTATGGACTTTCACATCAAAGAGTTAGCCTGCGTGCAGACTTTGGTTACTGGGGAGGAGAGGAAGCATATGAGTCAAATCTTTCAATAGGGCACAGGGAAACCCGCAAATCTTCCAATTTCACGCTTATAAGCCAATGATATCGTCGTATTCCGATCACATGACTGAAAATAAGGCTTTCGAGATAAATTTTCGAGTACCTTCACGAAAATAAAAATGGATATTCGAGTAATAAAGATACAGAGCTGGTTTTACCACGAATCGATTCGAAAGGTCCCACTCCACATTTGTTTTTCTGCATTTGGTTAAAATCTCGTCAGGGATTGGCGTTACATCGAGTTTCATTCCTTCGAAAATTGGCCTATGTTCAAGAATTCTTCAGGAACGCTACAAATAAGATATAGCTTTCAAAATTTCATATGTTACGTGAATTATGTCCAGGAAAAACATGCAAATATTTGTTTAAGAAAGCTAATGGGCCTACCTTCACCCGCAGCAGAATCCAAGTAATCGGCATCAAATCACTCTTTTTCGCAATAATAACCAGCAGATACATTAACGAATAGCTTCACCACAAATCCAACTTTTTTCAACCATTTTATTATCGATAATTTCGATAAAATGTGACAAGACTTTACAGCCTCTGCAGCAAACCGTCCAACTACCGTCGATTCAAAGTTTTCTTGTTGCAAACGCGTTGGAAGTCTTGCAAGACTTGCATAAAACAAAAGGTTTTGCAAGACTTAGGTCTCTCATATGACACAGCAAAATGATACCTTTGAGAATAGATTGCGCACTCCTGAAGGCATTCTATCGTTGCAAAATAAAGAGAAAATAAAACATTTCTCAAAGATCGCAAATTTCTTTGTCACATCGGAAAAATACATATTTTGTGTAAAGAAATTTCCCCTGCAATCTATTCTCAAAGGTGTACAATCTATTATCAAAGGTAACAATTTGCTGTGTCATATGGGAGATCTGAGCCTTGTACAACCTTTTGTTTTATGCAAGTTTTCCTGGTGTTTGCAACAAGAAAACTTTGAATCGACGGTAGTTGGACGGTTTGCTGCAGAGGCTGTAAAGTCTTATCTCATTTAATCGAAATTATCGATGATAAATTGGTGAAAAGAAATTGGAACTGTGGCTAAGTTATTCGTTAATGTATCCGCTAGTTATTATTACGAAAAAGAATGATTTAATGCCGATTACTGGGATTCTGCTGCGGGTGAAGGTAGGCCCATCAGCTTTCTTGGAGGCAAATAGCTTCAATTCGTCAAGGATTCTCAAAAATCACACAAACAAATAACTTTCATGTTTTTCCTGGACATAATTCACGTAACATGTGAAATTTTGAAAGCTATATCTTATTTGTAGAGTTCCTGAAGAATTATTGAACATAGGCCAATTTTAGAGGGAATGAAATTCGATGTAACGCCGATCCCTGATGAGATTTTAGCCAAATGCAGAAAAACAAATGTGGAGTGGGGCCTCTCGAATCGATTCGTGGTAAAACCAGCTCTGTATCTTTATTACTCGAATATCCATTTTTATTTTCGTGAAGGTACTCGAAAATTTATCTCGAAAGCCTTATTTTCAGCCATGTGATCGGAATATGAGGATATCATTGGCTTAAAAGCGTGAAATTAGAAGATTTGCGGGTTTCCCTGTGCCCTATTGAAAGATTTGACTCATATGCTGATATGGTTTACTCGATCCTTGTGTAGGCCTAAGCAAACAGACCAACAAAACCATGAGTTGTCGAAAAGAGAGTTGCGTGAATAAAAAAGTAAACCTTGCTGCTGAAAGAAATTCGAGCAGAATAAATCTTTTCAAGACCTGTTTCTTACTCCACACGACTCACACGACACCCAGACAACAGACTTTCCAAAACCGGTCAAAGCACTGAAAGTGCGTAATTTCCTTGAAAAATTTCTACATCACAACTTTCTGCTCAGCAAGGATCCCATGGATGTTGAAAATGCGTTGGACGTGATTTAGGCCACTCTGAAAATTTGATCCATGCCAATCGTTCACATATTTACACGAAAATCTTGTGTACTCCCCTTCATAGCAGAGCGGTGAGTCTTCCTTTCCCATCACGATCCGCTATTTTTTCAACGACTGAGTACTTCGATTACAATCAACCTTTTATCGATTTGTAAACAAGACAATATCAATCGTCTTCCGCTAAATCTATTGGGTCCTGGTTTGCTCGGACTCGTATTGATTGGCTTTCATAACAATAGAAAACAAAGGGCTTCTCGCTTGCGCAATTACATTGAAAGTTTCGAAACAAGAAAATGCACGGCGTTGCGCAGACTTTGTAGTTCCTTTCTCTCCTCTCCTCCCCAGTGATAAAAGTCTGCGCGCAGGTTACAAAGAGTGGGACGAAAATAAACATTGGGTGCACAGATTTGTCTATTCCCTTTGAAACGAGGTTAATGGCCTCTTTTCGGTTGTTGGAAAATTTCAGGAGCTGTGGCGTGTTGGCGTGCACTATTGCTAGATGAAGATTATCTTCAAAATGAGGAAATTCTTGTTGAAACTGAAAGGTTCGTTAATTCTTAAATTAAAGAAACATTCATGCGAATACTTGTGGCTTTTGTTCATTGCTAACGTCACTCAAAACTTGAATTTTGAGGCGTTTTATTATCTGACGATTGAGCTGACGATTTAGGCCCACCGCCATTACTCGCCTTTTCGTACATCGTTGCTATGGTTTCCATATCGGACGTGACGTCAAGGGAAACAATCTCGTCCCAATTTTCCATGTGAAAGTCCATGAGTCGTAGTTATAGCGTCCATCAGCCTATTAATAGCAATAACTACGAACTTGCAATCAGTCTTAACATCTACTTATAAAGTTGAAAATTTGATTTTAGCAAATCCAAGATGGTGGACAGAGAGATCAGAAATATTTTTTTCTGAAAAATGACAAATGCAGCTATAACAGAGAATTTCTTGATATATTACAATGAAAACTAGTTCAATGGAAAAATGATCATTGCATACTTAATTTTTCCTTTTGTAAATTTTGTTTTGATTATTGCAAAGAATGCTGACATCAGCATTTTTTCACAGTAGGAAGCAAAGGAGATGGAGGGAAAGAGGGAGGGGAAAATAGGGGTTGATGATAGTAATTTTGTGCAATTTCGATAATATCTTGACTAACTAAAAACTTTCAAGTCAAAAAATTTTCACTAACGGGTGTCCCAAAATGATTTATTATCGTTTGATTGCTTATATGTCCATAACCGACAAACCAATTTTCAAAAACTTTATTTTATCCGATTGCTGAAAGGTTAAATATTATTTGAGGATGTTAGTTGTGGTTTAGACCAATGTCTTAATGTTGAAAAGAAGATCGATAATCTTGCTCAAATTCAAGCCTTATATGGCATGAAACAGAAATGGCCTACTTTCCCAATAAATATTTTAGATGTAATGCAAAAGCTGAACTTATATGTCGGTCAGAGAACATATTTCGTTCAGAGAATACGAATTCAGTTAATACTGCTTTCAGAGAATACGAACAGGAGCTCAGCCTTTTGTATCACATCTAAAATGTTGACTGTTGTTGACCGTTTCTTTCTCATGCCATCTAAGGTTTGAATTTGAGCCGGTTTATCAATCTTCTTTTCGACATGAAAACGCCGTGATAAAACCAAAACAAACATCTTAAAATACAATTTAGTCTTTAGGCAATCAAATAAAACAAAGTTTTGAAAATAGGTTCACTGGTAGTGGACATGTAAGCAATCAAACAATGATACATCATTTTGGGACGTCCCGTATAAAACAGATTCTCAAGATATGCATGAAAACTGATCACTATTAGTATTATGTGAGGATACCCCCGGGGAATCTTATAGCGTTTGGGATCAATGGTGCACAAAATTCCAACAAAATTACACAAATTAGGTGGAACAACCCTCTTGATCATCCTTAAAGGCACACCATCGTGGCGCTGATTGGATAAATGAGACAATCTAAAGAATAGAATAAGGCAGGCTTCAGTAATTTCGCTGTACACTGAAATTCGTGAAGGTGATAACGATGTGACTCCCTTTATTCTCCAAACAAAGTATGATCCAGCAGCATAAAGGCTTGTTAATTATCTAAAGGGCATGTCTTTAGTTTGTTAATTCAACATCACCACTAGCCAATAACAGCCACGACAGTGTGCCTTTAATCTATTTATCGCTGCTGTAAAACTTTTGCGGGCGGAATATCCTTGAAGAAGAGCCATTTACTAATTTTGCAATTTCCTTAACGATGGCGTCATAGATGAGGTCACGTGACACATAATTGGTCTATTGTTCGTGGAAAAAATTAAAGAGACCTTACAAATTATAAGTACACAAAGTAACAAGGATACTATCAAATGATTATGAGGTGAGAGGTGAGCTGGAATTACATTAGACTTATGACGATGAGTCCCTTGTATCCCTGCGGTACCTTGCTCACAGGGACTCATAATGAAACAGTTAAAAACCTGACCCTATTTTCTGCATTCGATTGATCGAATCTGGATCGAACGACTGTTTCGGCTCTGTTCAACGGTCGCTCCTCAGAAAGGAAATGCGATAGAAACCACGGTAAGCAGACACTTAATCAACAAAACTTGATATTCATCTGAAGAAGAAAGTTCACTTTACCTGGTGAGAAAGTTCACTTTACCTGGTGAGTCTTTTAATGCTGCAATTTCCATGTTTTTAAGACCAAGACATAGCAGAGAAATCTTCAAGTACCTGCTGCAGCAACTTCCTTCAAATTTAGTCAACTGCGTCAATCGAATTGAAGGTTCGAAACTGATTGTTCTTCGCCAAATCTCGCAATCTGATTGGTATGCTAGGAATCCCAGCATATTAGGCCTAATAGGGTCAACTTTCTCAGAGTAATATTATGAGTCTCTCTGTTGACTGAAGCGCCATCAAGAAGTCAAAGAGCACAGGGAAACAAGAGACTCATCGTCATAAGTCTAGAATTACATCTGTAAGCAGCATACCTAAAAGTTGTTGGCCCCGACCACTGTTAAAAAAACAGCCATGCCGCACCTCAATTAATTCTTTTTCAATATTTCACACAAAATCACACTTCAAAAGGATAGAAACTAAGATTAAAAGAATAAGCCGACGTCAAATGTTGCTATAGGATCGCGGGAAACTTCTGTCTCGTGTGCGCTTTCTGTTACCCTGGGTACCAGAGCCAAAAAATGATAAAATAAAAAAATAAAAAAAAAGTAAAGAAGGAAAAGAAAGGCTCTGGTACCCAGGGTAGCTCTCTGTGCGCTTTCTTTATTTCAGTGCCAATTAGCAGAGGTAAAACGTTAATCAATCGCTTTAACGAGCGTGACGGACTTACTTTCTGACTTTCTTTCTTTCTTTCTTTCTCAATTTCTTTCTGTCTTACTGACTGGCCTGGAGCCCCCTCTTAGATTACAAAGTTGGACTTTGTAATCAAAAACCATTTCCTGGTTTATTGTACCATTTTGGAGCAGTGCTCTGTTAAGTATATTGGGGGCTGAATGAGCCCCCCCCCCCAATCTGGATAGGGTTAACTTGGAGGGGCATGGCGCTTCTAAGGCACAAGCGCAAAGTAAAAAATGACTACCGGATCGGTCTTAAAAAGGGGCACATCCTGAGACAAAAAGGACACTTTTTGGTTTGCTGCAAAATCTTTCCGGGTGACACATGCCCCCAGTGCCCCTCGGTTTCTGCGTCACTGGTTTCGCTACATCTAATGTGATAGTTCTGATGCTTAGCAAGAAATCTGGTCTGCTTCATCAAGTGGGCATTGCTATATGGCTACTGCCATTTCGATGTAAACTAAATCGTGTATTAAATAGTTAATATATATTCTATCACTTTGAGGCAAGCTACGTGCATGATATCATTCTTCAAACATGGCTAAATGGGGACCTTTAATTATTCTAATAATAACGTGATTAGGTTTTGCCACGGCCCCCTGAAAAGCAGCCAGTCTTCACTGATGGGGCAACCGTGTTTTAAGAGTTTAAAATGAAATCAATTTAAAATGAAATGAATGAAGTAAAAACCGCAACTTCACCTAGTGGCGGACTGGCCCACCGGCCCGTGGCCAGTGGGCCCCCCTCAGAATCTTGTAAAAAGGGCCCCTTTTTACTGGAAAAGGGCCCCTTTGGCAAATAAGGGACTTCCTTGGTAGTTTTACATTTTGGATAATGGACATCTCACTTCACATTTGAATCCTACGCATGGCGAAGAAAAGAGCACCGTTGCAGAAAAAGTAAAGGTCCCCTCCACTTCTGTAAACAAATTGTTCTCGAGATCAGCGGCGTGGCCACAGGGGAGGGGACAATTGCCCCCTTCTTTTGTCGAAAGATGGTCCTCGAGATTCCTCTAAAACCGAAGAGAAAATAGCTGGGTATAGGTTGGGAAAGAATTTTCCGAGAAATGTCAAATATTGGGACTGGCAAGTGGCAAGCATCATATTGGCAGATGCATTCTAAGCCAAAGTAAAGGACCTTCTTCAAAATTTTCCTCGTGCTCTGATTCATGGGATAACTGTCACAAAACTATCAAGGTTTCCTTGTTGCTAATGGCAAACATGATATTAGGAGATGCATTCTAAGCTAAAGTAAAGGACCTTTCTTCAAAAATTTTCTCGTGCTCTGATTCATAGGATAAACACCACAAAATGATCAAAGTTTCCTTGTCGCTAAAGGCAAGCATGATATTGGGAGATGCATTCTACGCCAAAGAAAAGTGCGTGGCCCCAAAAATTGTCCTGGGGGTTTCGCCCCCAGACCCCTCATTGTAATACCCCCATTTAATTTACCCTGGCCACGCCGCTGCTCGAAATACCTTCAAAGAAAATAGTTGCGTATAGGTAGTGTAGGGTAAGACTCTAACGAATACTAGAATGGGAAAGTCATTCTTAGCCAAATCAAAGGCCCAAAGGCTTCCAGTTTCAAAAATTGTCCAGGAAAAGCTTTGTCAAAGCCTCCACTTTGATGGCACGCAAAAAATTGGATTTTGACGAGGACAAAGTAAAAGCTTTTGCGCAAACTGATGGAGTATCAAAGTTTGATGGCACGCAAAGTTGGGGCGATAGGGCTTTCAGCATTGCTGGACCCAGATTATGGAACTCACTCCCCATTGAGCTACGGACGACAAATAACATTGTAGAGTTTAAGTCGAGATTGAAGACTCATTTGTTCAAAATGGCATTCGAGGGATACTTGTAATTTTATATCATTTTATACCTAATTTGTAACTATTTGTACCTAATTTTTCTTTACATTATACCTAAATTTGTTAAGGCGCCTTTGAATATATTTTTTATTGTAGATAAATGGCGCTATAGAAATGTTCTAATAATAATAATAATAATAATAATACTAATAATAATAATAATAATAATAAACAGTTTGATAAGAGTGTTGATTGATTGATTGATTGATTGATTGATTGATTGATTGATTGAAAACTGCTGAAAATTTCTAATTTTGTTCGATTTTGCTCTGGTAAAGATTTGATGGCGACAGGCATTCTAAGCCAAAGAGCAGATGTTTACTTAAAAAATTTCCCGTTGGATGCTAATTCATAAAACTACAGTTACAAAGGGTCACAAATTCAATTTTAGCACCGGTAAACATGGGATTTAGAGAAGCATTCTAAGCCAATGTAGAGGGCGTGTCCTCAGAAATTTTCCTGGAGACTTTGCCCCCAGATCCCTCATTTTGATACTCCATCAGTTAATTTGCCCTGACCACACTGCTGGGGTTGGGGATCAGGAAAGGGTTGCACTTTGCTCAACAGTTTGAGAAACGGAAACATTATATCGTCTGGCCTACGATACTAAAAACGAGTCAAAGCTACATTTACAAAGTAGAGACTACGTAAGGATTGTAATCATGCCATAAGAAGAAGTATACGTCATTTACAAAGAAAGTGACTTTAGCTTTGCTATTGGTAAGAAATCAAGGAACTGCGACGCATTTTGCTCATGACAACACTCTCATCATTTAGACCATACCCATTTAGGGCCCCCTTAACTTATCCATGGCCGATGCGAAAATCGGAGCTAATCCGTCACTGATCACCCTTCACGAACAGAGCAAAAAGTGATCTCCGAATGTTAATATGAAAGGAAAACCTGCCAACTAATGGCAAGCCTAACATAGAAATGAAGAAGGTCCTGTCTTAAGAAAAGAAGATGTCATGTTCTAAAAGGAGTTTTGTCTTCATGTCGTAGCCCCCTCCCCCTTAGCTGTCAGAATTGCAACACCTTAAACCTACTTATATTTTCTTCCTAGCGTGTCCACCAAACAGTACAGAAAGCAGCTGCGGTGAAAATACGCTTTGCCTGCAGCAGACTAATGCTAGCTCATACAATTGCTCATGTAAGAGTGGATTTAGTGGTGCTCTTAATTGCACTGACATAAACGAATGTACAACTGGTCAACATCAATGCAGTGTCAATGCTGATTGTACGAATACCAAGGGATCTTACACATGTCAATGTAAATTTGGTTATTTTGGAAATGGAACTACGTGTGATGGTAATGACTCGTTTAATTCCTACCCTGCCGACCCCCCCCCCCATTTGGCAGCCCGGGGGTCAGCAAATATTTCCTGCACAAATGCCCGGGAGAGGGAAAATTTTATGAGCAGAATGCCCGGGGGCCATGCACTGAGAAAGTGCCATATTCCCGCAGTTGCTGAACAGGGCAACATTTCGTTTTCAATAGACCAAGAAGTTTGTTTTGATTTGGGGATTGACCAATCAGATCACGCTATTTTCAAAGATGGCGGCCCGCTGTAAACAAACAAACCTCCGAAAAAGGACTGAAACCTATCTTTGTTTTTGTTCCACGGATTTGCGGTTCTCGAATATTTTCAAGCAATAACAACAAATTTCTTAAATATAAATTCTGATGCACACTTCCAATGTGCATTTTCCCGATATTCGGCCTAAATCAAGAGTAACAGAGTGTTGAAACTAAGGAAAAAATCGCACGGTTTCAGACCACGCCCTCGCCATTACTTGTTGAAATAATTTGCAGGAAATTACTTGGAAATCAAAACAAGCCCGGAAAGATTATTTTACAAGTAATTCCACTTTGAAATTGACAAATAAAAATATATCTTTATGTCAAAGGGGTTGACTGCTTCGTCCATCAAAAGTGTAGATTTCCAGGAAGGGGGCGTGTTGCTATTTTTTGTTAAGGGTCATAGAACCATATCAGTTGGACATTTGCGACGAACTGAAATGGCAAGCGCTTTGCAAAAACGTTACATTAAAATAAACTATCGAAGCTAAATTTTCACTGAACTAAGATGGGCAATTCTTACAACCATTGCTCTGGCATATGAGATTGGTACCATCTCAAGATTCTGTCCACCAGCATCAGCGCCCTTTGATCGTCTGTTGCCTCCAACTCAACGAATTCATCTGGCACTGTTCCATCGTTATCGTCATCTCGTTCTCCTATCAAGATATCATCGTCTTCAGTGAGTTGGAAGCCAGTTGGAAGTTCAGTGAGTTGATGAGTTTGCCTTCATCGCCATTGTTTGTTTCCATATCCCACTCAAGAATTCGCAACAAATAGGCCCCAAATAGGGTATTCGCTGATTGCAGGCAAACTGCATTCTGTGTGAAATGAGTGGCCACAACCATGAAAGATTCACTAGCAGGACTCATCATATAATATCCGGGTTTGTCATATTTTCTGTGAGATGCAAGGTAACATTCTTGCAGTTTAGAAAGCCTTGAGAGCAGGGTTGGCTCCACAACTCCTATAATCCCATACAGCCACAACAAACATGCAGTCTAATGTACAAAAACAAGGACGGGTAAGTTTTTAGTTTTACATTTACTTTGATGAAAGTTTTTTCGTCATAGTTGGCAAAACTGTCCCATTCATTGTAAACAACTTTAAAATCGCAGTTAAAAGTACTACACCAAATCAGCAGAGTGGAGGACGCAATAGGAATTATATTTCGTTGAATCAAAGTTGTTGAACCAATTTGGCTCAGTTGAAATCGTGGAAAAAAATGAGATTTTGCATTCTAAGGGCCACATTCGCAACGAAATTTGCATAACGAAAAGGTTGAATCAAACTTTACAACTAGAAAATCTAAAGGGTATACGCGTATCTTTTTTATGCAAGAAAATGCTTGTGAGAAACTGCATGCTTTGCTTGTTTTTCAAACATTATGAAATCAAACTACACACTCGGATTCAAAAAGTACGAACGTTTTTAACTTGAAGTTAATATTTTCCTAGGTCACCTGAAAGTATTTTGATACTGTGCAGTACTGAAACATTTCTGAATTTGTAGTGCCATTTCTGTTAATACTTGCTTTGGAATTTCATAAGGTACTCCCAAGACATAAAGAGACTCCTCACAAACTTTTTGAGTAAAATGGCCTTAAATTTAATAAACTGGCTAAAAAACGTGTGTACTCACTCATAGTGTGCTGTGATCAACGATTTTAATCAAAAACAGCCATTATGGTGATAACGATGGAATTTTACAAACCGGTTCAACCAACTTGGTCATTGCTCTCGTTGAAGTTTGACCATCTTTTGGCAATTTTTTTAACACGTTCAGTTGCTTTGGAGGCGATTAGATTTTATATTAACAATCTCCGTTTCTGGATCATTCTTTATTCATACTTCATGTAAGGGAAAGGGATTCCCACATTTCTGTGAAAATCCTCCAGGCATCTCGCGAACTTTTTCCGTAAACGCGGGCATACCTCAGCCTACAACATTAGGCCAAAATTTAGCCGGCACAAGAACTAAAATTTTCCCGCCAAAACTTTCCCGCCGAGACATTCCGTTAAAATTTCGCCCCCGGGCCGGGGGGAGCTGAGCTGAACAGTGAAGGGGTATGTGAAGAGTGAAAAACGCAACTTTGGTTCTTACAGCAAAAGGATCGAGTCCCCTTGTCAGAACATGTTTTGCAAAATGTTAGATAGGCTAGTGATACCCTGTTTCTATAAGCAATAAAAAGCCACTTGACCTTTGTGGGCTTTGGGATTAAAAAATAAATGCGAAAGTGTCAATTTCAAGGTCGTATGACTTTTAAAATAATTTTTTTCGGACTTGTTTTGATTTCCAAGTAATTTTCCTGCATATTATTTCGACAAGTAATGGCGAGGGCATGGTCTGAAACCGTGCGATTTTTTCGTTAGTTTCAACACCCTGTTACTCTTGATTTAGGCTGAATATCGGGAAAATGCACATTGGAAGTGTGCATCAGAATTTATATTTAAGAAATTCGTTGTCATTGATTGAAAATATTCGAAAACCGCAAATCCGTGCAACAAAAACAAAGATAGGTTTTAGCCCTTTTTCGGAAGTTTGCTTGTTTACAGCGGGCCGCCATCTTTGAGAATAGCGTGATCTGATTGGTCAATCCCCAAATCAAAACAAACTCCTTGGTCTATTGAAAACGAAATGTTGCCCTGTTTCTCCAAAATGAAATGCAATGTTTTTGTGTGTACACGTGTCAATGACCAAGACAATTTTATAGATACAGTCGTTGCCAAAAATTTAAAACCACCTTTTAAAATGTAACATTTGTTGGCGCAATGACATGCAATGCTACTGCTCTGCCTATTTTATTTTCTTGGAATGGTATCAGGTTGATTTCCATGTAGATTCTGAAGCTTGATGCTTTATTGCTGATTTTGCATTACTTTGATATAACATCACAATGACGTTTCCAGGAATTCTTAGAAATTATAGTAGTTTTTCTGTCAAGGTTTCAAGGTGTTAGACCCAAAAAAGTTTTGCCCGGCTGGAATTTGCATCGATCTCAGACATTATCTCTGATTTCTTTACAAAATATCAAACCTCCTCGAAAAGACGGAATGGTAGAATGCTTTCAAATAAGGTAATTTGTACAAACACGAATTTTCAAAGATGCAAGGCACCTGAAGACTGTGCAATGTATTCAAGACTAATTTGATTCTGGCTCTGGACACAAATGCACCAAGAGAATTTTCCAAGACCTGTGAAGTAACCAATTTTTGATGATTTTTCTGAAGTCACGCTTTCTATATGTTCACCCGGTACGAGATATATTTCTGTCAGAATGAGATTGTACAAACAATCTAAAAAAGGCTAATTGATCTTACCTATTCACAATTTTCTCTTGCTAACCCTAACCATAATTCATTTAAGTTTTGATATATCGAAATACTCCCCAAGTCAATCAGAGGTCCATGATCAATTTCAGGGGCGCAGGGGCGGATCCAGACCGGTTTCACCGGTTTCCGTGCATCGGTCAGGTTTCCAAACCTAAGATAAATTTGTATTATCTGCCGGGTATCTGCCTAATTTTACAGAAAAGTAAAATAACTTGAACCTATTTTCACTCCGCAAACCAGTTTCAAGTCAAAAGGTGATAGTCTTCATAGACATGACATAGGGTACTTCTACACAAAATTCCTCATAAACAATAAGCAACCTACATATGGCAGTCATTTGGCTTTATTTGCTATGGTTCTCCAGGAGGTATGTGATTCGAAACTTGCGTTATCAGTTTCAAGTTGCGCAACAGATTTGCACATTTGATTCGCTTTGAATGGCTGTGACGTTTCGCAATTGTTTTGATATCAAGTCCTTGTAATCTGATGAACCAATAAGGGTTGAGTGAACCTGTCCAGCGACTTCCGTGAACCGGTCGGCAATTGTTCGAAATCAGTGAACCTGTGTCGATTAGGAAGTAAACCGTTTCTGAAGGAAGTAAAATATGTGTGCAAAGGAAGTAGATTTTCATCGAATAGAACAAGAACGAGAAGGGCCAGCAGACGGCAATGGCTGACACAGAAAAGGAAGATCTTTATCGACTTCACAGTGCCATCGAAAGAGAAGAGTGAAGGAGAGATATAGCACACAAAACAAAAATACGAGTGTATTTTAGGAAGTTTTGAAGTTGAAGGAAGGCGTAAGACAATTTAACTTAGATTTTAAGGGTCTGAGGGGTGACGAACATCGATGTGCACAGACATTCGTCGATAAAGTTATTATGCAGAGGATGGGGGATAGAAATTACATGGAAAAGAAAGCTCTAGACCTGCAGCCCATCATTATTTATGTAAAAGGGCATTGCCCTTGTTTTCCGAGAGTCTGAAGGGCGTGGTCACGAAAAATTTTTCTGGGGGCTTCGACCCCAGACCCCCTTTTTTGCCCCCTATAAACCGGTCAGAATTCAAGGCTGGATCCGCCCCTGGGGCGGACTGGCAGTATAGTTAGGGCCCGGGCGAATAAGCCATAAAGGGGCCCAATATCAAAGGCGAGCAAAGCGAACTGAAAATTTGGGGGGGGGGGCCTCGAAGACATTTTTGCAGACGAGCTCCTTAGATTGACTTAAAATGGTTTTGAAATCATTTATAGTAATTTTGATAGTCTATCAACGCGCTGCATTTTGCTATCTACGTTCTCAAGCTATCATTGAAGAATCCAATTCTTGATGAAGACCTATGAGCATCCAAAGGTTGAACGCGAGAACAGCGAGCTACAACTTGGTGCGGCGACTTGCGCAGTGGCTTAGCCAGGGCAAAATCGGAATGCATCAAAATGATGGGGTCTGGGGGCAAAGCCCCATGGAAAATTTTTGAGGACACGCCATCCACTTTGGTTTAGAAAACTTCTACAGATCCCATATTAGCAGGGCCGTCGAGAGAGGAGCCGGGCCCCAGGGCTAGGGCAGGAGCGGGGGCCCCGGCGCGTCGGCGCCGGAAAATTTTTCGGGCCACGCCCTTTTATCCTTGGGCCACGTCCTCCTATGCATTGGCAAAACGCTGCTTTTAGATTTTATTTACAGTCTCAGTGGGCCCGCGGGCCTGAAAACGTTCCTGAAAGAAAACTACAACAAAGAAAAAAGACATAACTTATTTCTTGCGGGCCCCCAGATGCCCCGGGCCCCCTGGTAACTACCCTGGCTACCCCCCCCCTCTCGACGGTCCTGCATATTAGCTGGTGCTAAAATAGACTTTTGATCATTTGTAATGATCTTTTTTGTAAGCCAGCATCCGTATGAAACTTCTAGATCAAAGATAATTTTCTTTGCCTTAGAATGACTGTCTTCATCCCATTTTCTCCAATGCCAAATCATAATTTTGTCACAGTTTTCTGTGAATGACCACCTTCCGAAGATTTTGTGCAATCAAATTTACTGATGGAAGCCTCGACAATCCTAGGATGACTTGTCCAGGAAAATGTTTGAAGTCTCCAACCTCCACTTTGGCTTAGACCGACGCACCTGGTGATTTTTCACATAAGTTATGCCTTTCCCTAACTATTCTCAACTACTCTCTCCTCGTTTTGAAAAAGTTTGACAGGAGGGGTGAGGGTAAATGCTCCCCCAACCCCATCCGTTGCCACGCCATTCCATTTTCCGAAGTATACTTTCGACGAAAAGTGCTTCAAATCGTTGGAAATGCTTCTCTTATGAAAATTTGACCTTTTTGTTGAAGGAAAGGATTACTGTTGACAAAAAGCTTTCCTGGGAGAAGTCCTTGAAAGCAGTACTTGAAAATGACCTGAAAACAACTTTTTTGTCAAATCATCTTCTAAATTTTCTTTTATCTATCATTCTTTTCTTAGTCATATTTGCTCTAAAGTGGCAATTTTGTATTCCAAATCTGAAGTATCATTCCAAATAATAGGGTCTTTTAAATTTCTGTATATTGAGTGAAAATGTAGGTAAAAGTATCGTTTAAAGTGAACAGGCTGGCAAGGGCCAGATGTTAAGTGAGAAGGGCCCAATGGGTTCCTCGAACCTCGACCATGTTTTTTTTGGGCCCCTAGGCCTGATGCACTCCAATTTCTACATTTGCAGATTTCCCAGAAGTTTTCTGCCAGTCTGCCAATCGGAAGTCAGTCAGTTCATTGGGACCCAGTCACGTTCTGTTTTTAATGCCAGATAGATAAAAAATTCACTGCTGAAAGAATTATTACAGGGCCCTTCATAACCACTTTCGTTCATTCCATTTGGTTGCTTTGCAACTTGTACAAAGTTAGACCAAAACGGCCCTCTGAAAGTATTTGTTTGAAGCATAGAAGGGGCCCAAAAGGACCCCTGCTGATGGGGGCCCTTCGGGCCCCAGCCCGGTAGCCCGACTGGCTAGTCCGCCCCTGATCAATTTAATATTTTCTCCACACATTTAGTGGCATATCTACCAAGTTAATGTAGTAAATGCTGCTGTTTTTATTACAGATGGGTCAAATAGAGTCGTTTGCAATGAAACTTCAATGGCAATCTACTTTGATAACAGGACAAAGCTTTACGACGGTTCATCGATAACATTGAAGGATACAAGTTGTACTGCCAAACAATACCTACCTAATAATGAGTATGGACTTGTTACCGCGTATGACAAATGTGGTACAAACATGACAGAGACATTGACGCATATTTTTTATGAAAATGAAGTAACGTGGACATTTGGAAATACTTCTTCAGCAGTTGTCCGATCAACTGGCAAAAAGATTAAATTTAGTTGTTTACTTGATCGCAGCAAAAATACATCAACCATTCATTTAGAGCCAGTGAAGACATTTACTACTGCCACAGAAGGTAATATTCTTTGCTGGTTTAGAAGCTTTTTATGAAATTTAGCTAAGATTCAATTTACATTTAATTTCTTTTTTATTTTCATGATGCAGGGACTAGACAGCTCACACCTATGAAAATATTAGGAAGGGTAGAAACAAGCTGTTGTTACAGTTGAGTGAATGCAGTTGCATGCCAGATTGAAAAATTTGCCTTGTGCGCAATCTATGTCAAAACAATAGCCTATTGTTTGAGAAAAACAAATTTGTGCAAATAGACCTTTTAGCTATTCTACAAAAGAGTCAGAATCAGATCATTTGACACCACCCAGGCATTTTGCAAAAGAATTTTCAACTTTGACCTTCAGTTTTTACGTTTGAAAAGAGTTATACCTTGACTTGCTTCAATTGTTCTTGAAGTGACTTTTCTTTTGAGGAATTGGTCCTTGCATTGCATTCCATGCCAAGTGTTTTGTATCAAAAAAGAGGAAAAGAAGCACATGCACGCTTATTTTGGAGATGTGGCATGACTTTATCATTCTTACCACATTTTTATCATATTTTTTTAACCAGGGCCATGTCCATGCGTCTTCTATTCTTTTCAAATACAAACAACGAGAAATTAGAGTTTACAGGTGCAATCTATGTCGGAAAAATAGCCTATTGTTTGAGAAAAACGAATTTGTGCAAATAGACCTTTTAGCTCAAAAGAGTCAGGATCAGATGATTTGACACCACACTGGTATTTTGCAAAAGAATGTTCAACTTTGACCTTCAGTTTTTACTTTTGAAAAGAATTATACCTTGAATTGCTTCAATTGTTCTTGAATTGACTCTTCTTTTGAGGAATCGGTCCTTGCATTGCATTCGATCCCAAGTGTTTTGTACGCTTATGTTGGAGATGTGGCACGACTTTATCATTCTTACCACATTTTATTATATTTGTTTAACCAGGGCCATATCCATGCGTCTAATATTCTTTTCGCATACAAACAACGAGAAATTATAGTTTTCAGGTGCTTTGGAAAGCATTCATGATATTCAAATCATGGTTAGGCCCTTTTTCAAAACCTCTGGTTTTGGGTGCACTGTAACAATAATAATAATAATGATAATAATAATAATAATAATAATAATAATAATAATAATAATAATAAGACAAATATTTATACAGGGTTTACCTTGTCAATACTAAAAGTATTGTTATCAATAAGGGCCCTGTTTGAAAATTAAAGAAAAGTAAAACCATCATTATACAATGTAAAAAAGGCTAAAATGTTCTTCAATATTTATCGTTAAAAATCCTGTAGTTGGGTAAAATATCTATGATCCTTGCAAATGTTCTTTAAGTCGATGCTTGAAAACAACAATGGATTCTAAACTTCGAATGTCAATTGGTAGTTCGTTGTAACAAGATGGGCCTTGGAACCAGAAGGACTTTTTTGCGGCTTCTATTCTGACCTTTGGAACGCGCAAAGTAGCTTTATTGCCTCTTGTACCATAACTATGGTTAATTCTGTCACCATAGGACGCAAAATTAGCGATTGTAGTTCCTTGCAAACACTTGAAGATTAACCCTATTTTAACCGGGGGGGGGGGGCGTTTTTGGCCCCCCCTGTCGGATTTTTTTTAATAGCTCCCAAACGATGCTACTTACAATGCTGAAACTCCTTGACTTTTCCTAAAATTTAGTTGGCAATCAGAAAATAGAAATATCAATACCTATTGTCTGATCACGTGACCACCACATGCCCATATTTGGAGAGTGGTCACAAAGAAATTCTTTAAAACGGCTATATTTTCTTCCTTTGTTACTAAATCTCAATAATATATATACCATTCGATTCGTCTCAATGAGTACTTTCATTTGATATATAATTTATTCATATTTGCTGACATCAGCAATTTATTATTTCTATGACGTCATCAGTCTTTATGACGTCATATTCCTAATGAATGAGTAATTTTTTCATGCAAAACTGATGTAATTACTTCAAATATCGATGAAGGTACTTGATGTCACCAATAATATGCGAAATTAATGGTTTTAAATCATAATTATTTAGCTAACAACTTTGCATTGAATCAAATTTTCATTATTTAATTAGTTAATTTATTAGAAACCACAAATATCCGTATGAAACCATATAAATATACAAACTAATGGTGTCAAGCAGGTATTTGGAAGGTTTTTTGCCAATTTTATCAAGCTCTTTGCTAATTATGGGCCCTTTTCTGCAAATAGCTCAATTTTCTCAAAATTTGCATTGTTTTTGGTTGCCTAGCAACCAATCACGTGACTATTGATTGATTGGTGCTATTTTTAGATTCTCCTTTGTTCAATTATGACACAGTGCAAGTTTCATTGTCATAGCTGTTATACTTGCGGAGAAAAACAGGGGGGGGCGAAAAACGCCCCCCCCCGGTAGAAAATCACTTTTTTTTACCCGGTTAAAATAGGGTTAACAGATATGCTTTAAACTTTTTCTGGGTTAATATCGTCATAAATCCACATTCTTTATCATACTCTGGACGACGATGAATGATTTTAATGGCTCTTGCTTGAAGGTTTTCAAATTTCTTGCCCATTGTGTCCGAGATCTTTAGAGTCGGTGTAGAGCAATACAGCATTTTGGGCAATACAATTGCTTTGTATTGATTCAGCTGCATGGCTCGTTAGTGACTGTCTCACTCTTTTCAAAAGCTTAATTCGTGCTGCAGCACTTTTTAAAGTCTTTTGTAAATGCTCTTTCATATTCAGGCTAGGGTCCAAAAGAACTCCAAGATACTTATAACCACTCTTGTAAATTTTGACTTTACGAACTCTCCAGTTCGGTGGAAGATTAATTTCTAAATGCAAGGTATGTGCATCTAAGTTGAAGATTGATAAATTTAGCTGGGAACTCGGGGAGTAATGATATCGTATTGTTTTACTCCTATTTCCAGTGAAAGGTAGTACTTTTTTTAGACACCCGGTAAATTTTATACTAGAGGTTTGATTGAATAGTGTTAGAGCTTATATCTGCTTCTATCACTAATGTGCACGTTCGAGAATTTTAGAAAATGTGTCAAAATATCATTCGATTCAGACACTTTTTTGAACAGCCTAAAGGGTTATAGCCTGATAAACAGCTAACTAAAAGGAATATAATTTTCCTTGTTTCCTTTTGGTAGACTGTGTATCAGGCTAAAAGGTTTATTCCCCAAAATATAAATGGAATTTTACATTCTGGTGCCCTTCCCAAGGGGTCTGCAATGTTCTGAGTTTGCAAAATTCCAAGAATGACAACTGTTCCATATTTCAAGACAGGTTAGCACAACTACAAAATCCATTCAGCTAAATGTGATATTGGTCTCAATTACTAAATTGCAAATTTTCTGGAATAGTTACTGTAATTAATGTTCATAGTTCAAAAGATACTGTGAATTTATTGTTTTAAACTGCCATGGATGCCATTTCAATCATATCTCAATCACTGGTTTTTATCATTTTCTTTATTATCAGGTTTCACTTATTATTCATTATTTGCTCCATCCAATTGCATTCATAAGCATTAGCAGGAATAATGAAAGAATGAAACAGCTGTATCATCACAACAAACTGTTCAATTTTGAATTCAAAAAATTTCAAAAACAGGTTTTGTATGAGGGAAAAACAATCTTGATGGATGGAAAGAGTTCATAACAAACAATGTTTAGTCTCGACTCTAAAACTGTTCAATGGTCCATCCGGCAGCACATTGCTTTCTATAATGACATGACTCCCTACTGTGTTTTACTTTGCATGAATGCAGATTCAATGAATTCATTACATGAAGTAGAACAGCAGGCAATCCTTTGATCCTGCAACAAAAACAGAAACTGAATAAGGTTTTAATGTAAACTTGCATGTTATATGGCTTAAGGGACAGGGTACATTTTATTTATAACATGGCCAGTGCATAATGTAACGGCGTAACTACTTTATTGAGCTTGTACAGAGCTGGGTCAACACTTTTTACAAAGCAAATATAAACGGGCAGTAACCTTTTATAAGCTCAAGGTGGAGTATGAAATATAGAATGGGTTATTTTGAGGACAAAATTTTGAATCGTGCAAGTTGAGAAATGCTTGCAAGGATGTGTATTTAAAAATGACGCCATCCTTGTCAGGTCAATTTTTTGTTCACATAACGAAGCTTCGTTAAGGCTCGTAAGGAAAAGAATTGATCTTGTTATGGTCTTTCGCTAATTCATTGATGGATCTGTTGTTCACAAATACGGAGCAGATACATTTTTAAGGAAAGGGTAACGGGGCAGTTGGTTGTTTTGCAATAATTCCATACAGGGCGGGCAAATTTTTGCGAAGACTTTTCTTCTCCACCGGCCATGTAATATAATAATTTTGCACTGTCCCTAACCCAACAATTCCTTGAGATCTTCGTCTCAATTTCGAACCGAACATTGTTCCTTTATCCATTCCCTGCCGGTTGTAGTACTCAGCATATTTTTGCTTGTGCAAGGACGAGCAATGCCAACAATATTGTTCATTGTTTTCTCCATCCAACTGAATTGATAAGCATTATATTGAAACAGCTGTATCATCACAACAAACTGTTCAATGTTGAATTCTTAAAATGTCGAAAAACAGGTTTTGTTTGCGTAAGCAATGTTTGAATTGGCAAATTTAGTAAACACTAAAGTAAAGGTAGAGGTACTTGTTATTTTCATACTAATTTTTCTTTGTTGCCTTGTGCGTAGATGTTATATGGCTTAACCCGACCATTCTTTAAGATTCTTGGTTTGAATTTCAAATTTGTAACAAAGTTGTACTGGTACAGTGTAAACATGGTCCTTGTTACCATTGGTCACACAATTCATAACATATTTGATATGAAGCCTTGGACTTTATTTTTAGATGGGAAAGTTACTTTTTTGAAATGATCGATGTTACTGATTTGTTTCATTTAAGAACCATGTTGTATCCATTTTTCCATTTTAGTTGGTTTTGGAACATTTACAGTGTCATTGGCGATGTATAAAGACAATACGTTCACAATACTACAACGCATTTTCCCCGCCGCAGTTAAATTTGACCAAAGATTTTACTTCGAAGTGCAGGTTGGCACAAATGACACCAACCTCATTCTTTTGATTGAGAAATGCTCTGCAACACCAACAACCGATAGAAATCATGCATCAAACTACGATCTTATAAAAGACAGGTTAGTTGCTCTTAAATCACATTACATTTCATAATCAAGATAATGTCCCAGTTGCTTGGAGAAGGCTCGTTATAAATGGCGAATATTATTGAGTGTAGGGCAAGATAGATACGTCAATGTGTCCAACAAGCATTAGTTGAAAGATGTCAACGAACGGATTGCAAAACTTGAGAGAAATTTGCATTTGAAGGTACGAAATAGGAATTTAGTCCCCTAGAACTTCTAGTATTTCGTTTTCGTTCAAATTGTACCTACATCAATCTTAAATCATCTTAGAGCCCATTTCCTGCTGGTTTCAAAATTGCAATGCAACTCCTCGTGAACTGT